>CM061550.1:94436293-99266293 GCA_030864225.1 Capsicum baccatum var. pendulum | reverse complement strand
TACAGCTACCATTTTTGTTATTTCTTCCCGGTACCTCAATTTATTATACTTCTTCATTATGTGATCGGTTGTTGGACCCATTCTAGTTTGTGTGGGCCCACCAACAGCCTCACCACTTTGTGCAATTCTTAACTCTCTTTGGTATTCTTCAGCTAAATGTCTCATTAACGTACCCGTACCCCCTTACTTGCCTCCTCTTTTATGCTTATATATTTTTTGACAAATATTGCATTGCACCTCAGTATTTGATATACGTTCAAAAAATTGCTATGCAACGCTAATTTGTTTACGAGCTCTTGGGGCACGGGGAGGATGGGGAGGGAGATTAATCGATTCGGATCTAACGCTAGCATTTCCTACGGCGGGTGTCTCACCAATATTTTCATCATCTTTATCTAAATCAACCGCATCTACTTCATTTTCTTCTTCTATACCGTAATTTTTTTGAACTTCTAAATAATCCATATCGTGAGCACCTACACCTATTTCTTCCTCAAAAGGTTGACTAAGTGGTACCAGAGGCGAAGGCACACAGGTATATCTAGTACTTGAAGTACCTCTACCGCTAGTAATTTGCCTTTTGCTACCACTACCACTACCACTTCCGGACAAAAATTTTTGATACTTTTACCGAGGTTTCTTAATTTATCCATAGTATAAATCAAACTAAAAAATATTCAAAATACACAAAAAGTAATAAAAATAATATTAAACAATTCATACACTAATTAAAAATTAAAAGTAAGAGATGGAACGCTAATACAAAATTTTGGAAGTATCCGAAGGTTGCGACTTTAGAAACTTCCATTCATACTTAGTAATCGCAAAATTAAAAAAATTAAAGTGAGAACTTTAGAAATTAAATATATAGAATATTTGAGAATTGAGAATTGAGAAATGAGACTTGAGAGAGAATGAGATTTGAGAGAATGAAAAATTATGTGAAAAATGATTTGAAAGCGTAGGGTATTTATAGAATTTCTTTTGAGGTTAAAAAATGATTTTACATAATTTTTTTTTTTTAATATTTGGGCCCAAACTAGCCGTTATAGTTGTTGGCCAACGGTTAGTTTGGCCCAATTTTCCAAAATCTTAAAAAAAAATAAAAAAATAACCAGGCTTATCCGGGCCAGGCTGGACCCGTTAACCAACGGGCCCTAATCAAGTTGGGTCCGGTCCGGATTAATCAGGCCCAAATCCAAAATCCAATCGGATCAAAATTCGAGCCCTTAAAGCCCTTGGGCTTATCAGGCTGGGTCAAATCGATTTGATTTTTTTCGGTTCGGGCCGGTTAAAATTGGCCTGTTTGACACCTTTAATATAAGCCGAAAGAATATCGCATATGACTAAAACTTTCAGGTTGACCATTGAATGCATGTAAAACAGAAAGAAAAGAAAAAAGAACTCTTAAAAAGGAGGAAAAGAGATGCCACAATTTTAGTTGGTTCTAAATTTTGTGAAGGAAACAAATAATTCCCATTCAAAATCAAGTTGTCCTGTTTTTAACTTTTATCATCTATCTGGAAAAGAATTGAATCAATTGATGGATTGTGACAGCTGCTAATGAAATAGCTATATTTATGGAGTAGAATATAAGATTAGTGTGGGATACATAACTGGTCCAAACAATTTTTTTTTTTTTTAAATGCACGCTCCTTTTCGTACAAGCAACGCGGTGTATTTATTTATTTTTGTTTTTTAAAAAATATGCAAGGGGATAGTGCTCACTAATGAATTTTTTTGCTAATGACAGAGTCAGAATTTTCATTAAGAGATTTGATATATATAAAAAATAATTATACAAAGAAGTCAAGGATATTCAACATCTATTATATATATAATAAAAGTAATTTTAACCTTAGATATATAATATAATTTTTCACCGGATGAATTCTATTTGGATAAGCCCCTTGCACCCATGTGGCCCCGACCATGTTTTCTATATTCAAGAAACAAACTCAAAATTTCTCTAATCGGAAAATGGCCTAAAATGCCCTTCAATTATGTGAAATGGTGCAAAAATATCATCCGTCTATCTATTGGGCCTAAAATATCCTTCATGTCTACCTATTGGGTCTAAAATGCCCTTTCCGTCTACCTATTGGGACTATTATGCCTTTTTATTTAGAAAAATTACATTAAAAGACATTTTTATATACTGTATTAAAATTTTATGCTTTTCATTTTTACTGTCTGCTTTCACGACGCCTCTATATAAATATATGGTATATTTATATCATAAAAATTCATGGTATATTTATATATTATACAAATTACATTTATATCCTAAAAATATATGGTATATTTATACTATACAAATTATATTTATACCGTATAAATTATATTTATGCCATAAACATACATGATATATTTTAGATATAAAAATTTTATACCGTATAATACTGGAAATATATATATATTTAATGAATAGTTTTTTAACAAGAAAAGTATTTCCGACATAATGGGATATACCATGAATATTTATCCAATAAATTATATCAAAAATATGATAATAATATAACTTTGACTTAAATTATATTTATACAACAAAAATACATGGTATATATGTACTTCCAACATAATGGTTTTTATTCCATAAATATTTATCAATAAAAAATGATAGTTAACCCATTACATTAGAATTAAAAATATACGATAATGAAATAATACTAGATGATTAACATACATGAAAACAAAACGAAACATACACGAGCAAATAATGTAATATTTAGTTTATTTAAAAATATTTGAATTTTGAATATAAGAGAGAAAGATTTGAAAGTAGGGATAATCTTTTCCACTTTTAATTTGAAGATTGAAAAAATATCTCTTAAATTAAGGTGAATTGATAATTAGTTATAGCATTAAATTTGAAATTATAATTATCTTTTCTGATTTTCTTAAATGGCGATATATGTAAAAGAAAACTTTTAATTTTATAATATTAAAAAAGTACTATTATTTATGTAATTAAGTTTTAAGGATGGTCTTTCCATATAACTTGCCTAAATAAAAGGGCAAAATAAGCTAAATAGGTAGACGAGAAGGATATTTTAGGTCCAATAGATAGGTGAAAAAGATATTTTTGGCCCAATAGATAGACAAAATGCGTTTTTGCACCATTTACTATAATAGAAGAGCATTTTAAGCCCTTTTACGTTCTCTAATTAAGGGTAGAGACCTCCTGTTAATCCTAGAACTTGTTGATTAAAATTTGCCTTAGCTTTTTACAATTCCTAAATTTTGGTTTCTTGCAAAAATTGATGGCAAAGTGCTTACTCTGATCATTATTTTTTATTATTCTTGTGGGATTTATATAAGCTGCAAGATTAATTTCTCCAAACTTAATTAGAACCAAAGCCTTCAAACTCCAAGTTATAATACCACTTTGAGAAACGATGTTGTGGGATTAGCACCCCAATAAGCTTCCCAATATTGTCTGTGATAGAACTCTTTAATTTTCAAGATATTCAACATTTCAAATGATATTTTTTTTGCTGGGATTGCAAAGCATGACTTGCTAATCCGTAGTCATTGGGGAAATTCGTTAAGGATATTGAACTTTGTACTAATTTTAACGTGTGAATAACTTAAATGTTCTTCCAAGTATAATAAATTCATCTAATGTTCTTCCAAGTATAATAAATTCATCTACCAAATTCATTATCTTTAATTTGTATTAAAGACATCATTTAATTTAAGAAATTTACCTGCCAAATTCACTTATCTTTAGTTTGTTTTAACGACATCATTTAATTTAAAAAATTTATCTATCAGACTTTATCTTTAATTTGTATTAACGACGTCATTTAATTCAAGTTAGACCATTTTATCTACAAAATTATTATAACTAAAAATCTAAAAGGATAATTCATAAACCTCCATTCAAGTTTGATGTTGTGATGTTAAATTTCCTAGTAATTTATAATATTATGCCTCCCTTCATAATATTAGTGAAAATAAACGAGACCTAATGTCATAGTCCAGGATTAGGTCAGGTAGGTGTCAGTTTCTTATGTAGATTGGTGTAAATATAACCTGAAGAGATTATACAAAACATAATTGGCATGTTAGGTATGAAAAAGAGAAGATACCGTAAAATATTATTTTCAAGGGTCAAATTCTAAATCATTAAATTAGATTGGACGATTTTGTCAATCGTATCATCACATAAACATAATAGCAATCTAATATAAAATGGAAGCAAAATGTAAGTGTACTCATAATAAACTTTTATCGCTTGAAGCAAAGACAACTAAAATAAGGAAAGTAAGCTAACATTATAAACTATAAGGAATGTTAGTGTCACAAAATCAAATTTAAAGGAATTGATTTTATAGATAAAATGGGCTAACTTAAGTGACTTTATTAAATACAAATTAAACATACCTGGCTTTGATAAACAATTTGTTTATTTGCCTTTAAAGGATCAACATGGTGATCAGGGAGACTGCCCAAAGCTATCCGTCTGCCATACTAAAAATCTCAATTTTACCATTTATTATATTTTTTGTCAAGTCATTATTTATCATTAACAAATTGTTTGTATTTATTTTTAGACTTCAACAGATGTTCAGCATAGACTGAAACTCTAGCTAGTAGAATCGAAGGCCACAAAAAGAGGCAGTAACAAAAGCACACTAAGGGGTCGTTTGGTAGAGTGTATAAGAATAACGCAAAATATAATGTATTAGTAATGCTTGTATTAGCAATGTTTGTGTTAGCTATACTTGCATTAGTTATGCTTGTATTTTTCTTGTGCAGTGTTTGGTTCGATGTATTAAAAATAACATGAATTACATAATTTCTAATTTTTATTTTTTTACATAATACCCTTAATAAATATGTTGGAGAGGATGTGAAATTTTTTTTGAAGGATAATCGTGTCTTTAAGCATGTTAATGCATGGATTAAATCCATTGCATTACTAATGCCATGGATTTTGAGGTATTAGTAATACACACCTCAATACACAATAGAATGTATAACTAATGCAAGCATCAATTATACATAGGGTTAAAAGATATACCAAATAAGGTACTACTTATACACATTAAACTAATGCATGCATTAACTTTTCAATACACTCTACCAAACGAACTCTTAGTCTCCAGCATAAAAATTTAGTGCGCTGTTTGCAGTGTACTAAATCTTTCATTATATGTGGAATTTGGAGAAATTACTAAAAGCTTATTGAACTCAGCACAAATAAAAATAAATCTTTTTGAATATAAGAAAGAAAGTGAGATCATTGTCCGATCTTTATCATTGAATCCTCAAATCAATTCATTTTCAAATATGATTGGAAGACTTTACTCGAGAGATGGCTCAAAAAATGAAAATTCAAAACATGGGAATAAATATGATACCAATAAGGACGACCTATATCCCGCTGGAATTGTATCAAGACTAGAATGACATGAAATGTTTGTATTTATATATAATAAGTTGTATTCTATCTTTTCCGGCCACTTCATTTCATATCAAGAGGGAAAAAAATCTGAGGATAGGTTGATGATGAAGAGACAGAGACACTGTCAACATGGTATGATTCTTTTTAATCATCCCAAATGATGCATATTGCTTTAAGTAAAACACAATAAATAATGTGTCGGGCCGTCTCATAAGTCAAACCGTTCTTTTATAAAACAGGTAAGTCGCAACAAAACCCTAATAAACACAATAGAAGCAACATGAATTCAATTTCTTATTAGGTAATTAATTAGGTTTCCTCAATACTAAATTAAATTAAGGGGAAAGGTTAAATTTACCCCTCTACTTTAAAAAATTAACTAAATATATCCTTTGTCACACTTTGATATCAAATTTACAGTTTTTGTCATACTTTGAGGTCAAATTTACTCTTGTTATTAAGAAATTTTTCACTTGTATCCTTCCTTTTAATAGAAAATCTCAAATCAATGTTAAATGCCTCATTTTCTTAAAATTTAAATGCTTCCTAATCTAATCCGTTCGACTGGATCAGACCCACAAAAAGACAAACAAATATACCTCTTCTTTAATTTTGTTGGTTAAATTTCTCCAACGAATAAATATACTTCTTTTTCACGTGCAATGTTAATATGTTGTTTACAAATGAACAACAAGCAAAATGGAATGGGATAACACAGAAGTTTGAAACGGAGAAAATATTAGTACAAACTCTGCTCCTATTCAAGTCATATTCAAATTTCAAATTTGATTGAAATTTTATGTGCATCTAGATTCTAGAATCAGTGGATAACTTTTCTGAGCAAATGACATGATAAAAAGTTTGTGTAAATCCAAATTATATATAGAGACATAAGAATGACTAGATATTATTATTGACACAAATGGAGACCTCTTACTCAATCATCCAGAGAAATATCTAGTGAACCTAATCTATTACATTTGAGCACTAAGTGTAATTTGTCATGAGCTCTGTACTAATGCAGATCAATGAACTAGGGGAGGGATATAATTTTTTGTGTCTGCATTGACTATGTACTGAAAAATACCAAGTGATCAAATTCTGCTCGAAAAAATTGACAAATAAAATTGAGGGAGGGGTATATTTATTTGTGTCTTTTGTTTGTCAGCTCAGGTTGGGTAGGTTAGATTACGATGCATTTTATTTTTAAGAAATGGTGTGTTCAACATTGAATTAGAATTTTTTGCTAAAAGGATGGGTACATGTGAAAAGTTTCTTAATAGCGAGAGTAAAGTTGACACCAAAGTATGACAACAAGGACAAATTTGATCCCAAAGTATGATGTCGAGGATAAATTTGACCCTAAAGTATGATAAAGGATATATTTAGTCAATTTTGCAAAGTATAGAGGTAAATTTTGCCCTTTCCCCTTAATTTAATTCAAGTTAATGACCCTTGAATTGCTATTTTTTTATTAAATTTTTTTCATGGTCATTGCTAGACTGTGCATTTACTAACTTAGTAGTTACTCCAATTTCAATTATTAGGTGATTTTTCAAACATACCCTAAATGAAAATTATCAATCTCCATGTTTTTACAACCATTAAGATTTTAGAGGTTCAATTCAACAAGTGATTCACTCCCCGAAAGACGGATAGTCGTTCGACCATGAATGAGATACAAGAAAGATAGAATAAGCAATTGATGGGGACCATCCTTTATTGGTCCATATTATATGCAGAATCCACCCGTCTCATCCTCTGATCCTCTATCTATTGTTCAATCTATTGATTTGATTTCTTCTCGACTGGCCTATTACGTACTCGGGCGAGTTTGAAACACTTATTTGAGCCATAAATTGCCCCACAACTAGTGGTGGAACTACCAAGACACGACTAGGCATAAATATCGGTGCTACTAGACTCAAGTTGCCACACATTAGAGAAGATGTAACATTGTAACGACCTGAAAATTTGATGAAATATGTAAAATTTATGATTTTATGTGATTTGACCATTTTACCCCTTTTTGTAGTTGTATTATGGTATTTCTGAGGTGTGGGGGGTAATTGACGTGATTTTTGATGCATTTTGGTACCATTTATACAATATTGTGATTTTTGATGGCTTCGAGAGCCTTATTTACTTATGTGAAAATCTTTTGATTTGTGCGACAGATGACTAAACAAACTACACCAGCAGATTCAAAATATTGATTTTAGGCTAGGTAGACCTTTGGTTCGGGTCCCAGTGCACTCAAGCTCATTTCGATCTATTGGTCGAAAAGTTTAAAAAATTAAAAATATGGATATGGGGCCCATATTATATCGAAACAACCTGGGATAAAATATCTAACTTTACCAAAAAATCCAAAATGTTGATTTTAGGGTGGTAACATACTTGGTGTAATTTTATGGCTTTTACATCTCATTTAGACCCTCACTTTGGAAAATTATGATTTCAAATTTTGGGAATCAACTCTTTGAAAATGATTTTTTTTTATAATCGGAATTTGTCAATGCTTCTGGAACATTGAATTTAGTATGGTTGCATAATTAGTTTGCATATATCGAACTTCGAATAAATTCTGGACACCCCGCTGAAGTCCGTCCGAATTTTAAAAAACTGGTGCAGAGTTTTTTGCAATATTAATAGTAGTTTTTGGGCCCAGTTTGCTCATTTTTCATCTTGTCTCTTGACAGTTAAACCCTAAAATAGTGTGGAAGTGAAGTTTGTGGGAGCTTGAGAAGCTAGATTATCATCTATTTCTTGATTAAATTATGGATTTAAGGTAAGAACACCCTTTTCTTAGTAATTTCTTGATTAATTTCTCAAAACTCTAAAAATCTTAGGGCTTGATTTTAAACCTAAATTTCACTCCTTTTCACTTGAATAATATTTTTATCTTATAATTACAAGTGTTTCATTAATTTAACCTTCAAAATAACTTCGATTCTTGATTTTAAACAAGATTTCAAAGATTTTACCCTGTAAAGCTTAGAAATATTTTTTCGTTGATTTGAACCTCGATTTGACTTGATTTTTCAGCTATAGGTTCCTAAAAATATGGGAAACAAAGTTTAGTAAAGTTATGATTTTGCCCTTTTTTTTAAAACCCGTTTCGGGGGGCCATTTTGACCCCAAACCAAAAGTAGTAAATATGAGTATCGTTGGCTTTGTTTTGATACGTAAATTCTATATTTCTTGATTTTAGTTAATTTTGGAATTGTTCATAAAATGTAAGGTTGTGGGTTCGAAGTGTAGTGGACCGACTTTGGCATACAAGGTAGGTTATGGCTTAACTCTTTCAGACTGAGCTGAGTAGTAAATAATGATACAAAAATGCATGTTAAGGGTGGGAACTAATCATAAAAAATGGCTATATATGTGTTTTGCCCGTGTGGGGGCCTATATGTAATGTAATTATTGAAATTGAGATATTATATGATATGTGTGACCATGTGGGGTTATCACGACCCGAGACTACCCCCTAGTCGTAATATGGTGCGTAGAAATACAAGTGATCCCAAGCTAACCCATGAACTGAAATACTATTGAGCAACTGATTTAGGATATATTAAATAGCTACTTCTACTGTGCGGAAACATAATCATCATGAAATCTGAAGCAAGAACTAAAATTTACATTTCATGACCCTAACTGACTTCTATGAAGCCTTTACTATACTGACTATAGATATTTGGGACATGCCTCTAACTACCACTAATCAATACATATGGAAAATTAAAAATAAAGTACATGATCCACAACTGTTTTGAGTTGTCGAAATAGAAGAACTCATCACCTGCTGACTGAAAGCTGCAAACTATCTGACCCTGATTTAAGAGCAACATATGGTACCTACATTATGAAGGATGTAGCCACAAACGTATATGTGTGGTCAATATGTTGGAATGTACTGAGTATATGGAGACATGTACTAAATCATGAAAATATTTTAAATATGTTGTAAAACTGAGGATATAAGTTATTTTCTAAAATATACATTTGAAACATGACTATACGTGAATACTGGGTCTGAAACTATGTGGTGGAAACTGACTTAACTCAAGGGTCTGAATATACAAATATACTGAGCATGAATGAATAAACACACAAAACCAACATAATATGTATTAAGTAGATCTGATCAACTGAATGACTGATGTTTGTGTGACCAAACAAATAAAATTTAAGTAAGGGATAACTAACATCAGTATGCTGAGTACTAGATATATGAATACTGATCATGTAAAATAGAAATGTACTTAATCTGAATAACTGGACTGAAACTGTGGGGTACTATGCATATGAGATAAGGACTAACTGGACAACATGAGATAACTGAGAATAAATGCATGAAAACTATAATATATGAGAATGCAAGACCAAACATAAGCATATTTTTGAAATAAACTGTAAATTGAAACACTGAAATTGAATAACTGAATAACTGAGAATTTGTACACTTAGTCAAGCAAACTAGAACTGAAAATACACTGAATACTATAATGAGGCTGTGGGAGCTATCATGTAACCGATATAAACCATGTGAGCTATCATGGTGTCTAACGTCTAACCCACATTGAAGAGGGCTATTCTATCCTTGCCATCAGAGTAGAACCTGAACTGGCGTGATTACTAAACTAATGTCTCAAAGGAATAAGGAGTCATTCCTAACTGGCGGGTGACCCCTTAGAGAGTGCTAGTCCTAAATTGGCGGTGACATCTCATAATTCTACGCTAGCTATGTAGTTCTGAAACTTTGAGAATGCTGCTATGGACCTAGTCCTAACTTGAGGGTGATCCTCTATCCCTAGGTTCGCTTGGTGCTAAATCCTACTCTCAACTGAAAGACACTGAAATACTAATTAGTGGATGCATTGATAACTGATAACTGATAACTAATAAGCTTAGGTCATGGTATTCTAAAAATAACAGTGCATACGAATTTTGAGGTAATCATAAACATGTAAGCTAATAATTCTCAACATGATCATAGTGTTCTGAATATGATATTAAAATCATTGTCTGATTGACTTGTTACTTGAAAAATGAAAATTATGTCAAACACATAGGTATCAGGTGTTCATAACCCGCCAGTATTGAATAATTATAAAACATGACATTTAGTCTTAAGATTGTAGTATTGAATCATGGTTCAACCCAAGACATAGGAAATTCATCAAACATGTGGAAAATATGGTCTTGTACATAGGGATACTCTTAACATGGGCATTTAACAACATGAAATTTACTTGAATAAGACACGGGAAACTAAAATTCATAGCACGAGGAAATCAAATCTTGCATGAGATCATACATGGGCTGAATTAATTTAAATCACCATAAAAACATGAAATTCAATCTTTGCTGAACATATAAAATACCATAATGATAGAAAATTCATTCTTTAATTGAAAGAAAAGGGTTTTTGGGCTCCATGGGTGAAAGGGACCATGAATTAATACCCTACAAACCTTAATCTTTTAACTCGAGAGGAAAACACAATTCTTGATGCTTTCTTGAAGGTTCTTGAACTTGGAAATCTTGGATTCTTGATTCTCTGAGGAAAAAGGAATTGAATTTATTCTTGGAGAAATGAGAGGGTTTTCTTGAGAGGAAAATTGGAGAAAAAGGTAAAATTATGCCTTAACTGATGCCCAAGTCGTGTTATGGACGAATGGGTTAAGGGGAAAAAGACTCAATTTCCCTTCAATTATTTAAATAAAAATAAATTGGATGCAACTACATCACCGCGGCGCGGTCTTATCGCGTTAGCTTATTGGTTGACAAAAATGATCATAACTTTCCACTCGGGTATCGAATTCAGGTGAAATTAGTATCATTGGAAAGCTAATTCAATTATCTACAATCTGGTGGATCTTTAGATAAAAATTTCCATATATGTAAAAATTTATACACATTCAAAGTTGACCCTTGTAGAATGGAATACCAAAATTTGGCCAAATCGAAGGCTCTTTGCTCAACTTTGTTCTAAGTGATTCCTATGAATATTTTTGACCTCTAAAGCACTTAACACACTAGGATAAAGATAATGACACAGTTATTCAATTATAAATCAAGGACTGGACACAACACCTTTACCGCAATGCGGTTAACATGCTATCAGTACTAAAGCCGCGTCGTGGGCCTATTGCGGTGACCCACTAGTTTCGTGACCCAAACATGCTCCAAACCTTGTCCAAAAATTCTGAAACTCCTCTGAGACACACTTCTTATATCTCTGAACATGAATGAACTCAACAGCTAACATCTTGGGGTTGGGAAAGTCAAAATAAAAATCCTCGAAGATTAGGGGTCTTGAAGATAACTAAGTTTACAACACTTAGTGAAAATTTCAAGCCTTAAGCACCTTAAGCAAGCAACTAAGAGCTGAAGCAAGCTAAGATTAGTACGGGGTATTACAATATCGTTTCCTTAGGATTATTTGTCCTCGAATAAGATTGGTTAGACTAAGAGTGTTGTCCTAAGGTAACTGAGATTATATACTGAATATGCATGACTTGGAACATGAGTGCATAACTCACTTTGAGCATGATACATGAATTGAAATAATTTTGTGAATACATGCAATGACATAAGAATGGTTATAAGGCTGAGCTAGAAATGAGAGAGTCAACTTATGAGTAACCATTACCTCAAGATAGATCTAGTTTCATGAAGAAAAGATGAGAGGTTTAGGACATGAAAACTGGGGATATTACAACATCTTTCCCTTGGGATTATTCATCCCTCGAATGATTCTAACTTGGCTGAAATACTAAAGAAAAACTGAGATGATGTATGGGACACTTACAAACTGTATCATGACTGAATATTTGGAATTTGAAACATGATGCATGAATTGAACTAAATTCACAATTTACATGGATGTGAATAAATTACCTCTTGGAATGTCCATACTCATAAAACTTCAGATAGTAAGACTAGATCGAAAGATGGAGAAACCATAGGAACTTGTCTGTCTGACAGCTAAACTAAATTGCTGGCTATACGGACTGAATTATACTGAAAGCTTATACTCAACTAGAGTATTTTTTTCAACACTCTTTTTAAGAAGTTATAATAATAGTAGGGAGCAAATAATTTCTTGAGCATGATCTGAATAAGATATCTGAGTAAGGAATCTTAATATGGATATAACTCTGTAACATAGAACATAGGCTTATGAAACATAAGATGCAATAGAATTACTAGGCCTTAGGTAATGTAACTGCCCAATTCAAACTTATCCTTGCTTCTTAAATTAAATACTCGCATGTGTACATATAATTACTCCAACTAAGGTCTGAGTTGAACTACCTGCTCTCACCATGTTCAATCCTAACTCGTAATTACAAGGTACTGAACATAACACCATAACACTAGTCTGAACCATGAAAATAAGAAATACTTACTCTCTCCCATCTAAATAATCATTCATCATCACTATCTTGACCTAACGAGAGGTCATTAAAAGGTTAGAACATAAGATCTTACAACATGGAAAGATATTATACATAACTTTGGCACTTAACTGAGGCTTGAGTAATAGAGTATAGAAAGCATGAATTTATTAAAGTGATCAAAATTGAGGACATACATAAAATAATCTAAATTTTACTGATCATTATGTCATACCATAAGTTTTGGGAACTGAGCATACTGTAAAGCATGAGTATATAAGTCATGAGCTTCATGACCTGAGTTCGGAGTTTATACATTCATGGAATATAACTCGTACTTCTAAGTAAACTGGAACTCCTCATACTACAAGATAGAAGTGTACATGATCTTACGGAAATTACAAGAATATGAGCTATTATCATGGAGAAGACATGTAAGCAGGAGTAGATATCATGATGACTGAAGTACAAAACTATGCACTAAGATAAAAATGGGTCGAACAACTTCCTCCCCTACTGATGTTTTACAATACACTGATATCACTATTAGAATCTGAGAGCCTAACTTGGTTCCTTGTCCTATCATCTCCCTCTCAACTTTAAGCCATCACTCTAAGTCTAGGGACTCTTTTAAAATCTCTAAACAGAACTCAATCACTTTACTCTAGAGTTTGAGATATAATTAAAACATCCCAAGCCTTGGACCCTTGCAAAATTTCCTAGGTTTTGGGACTTTGTGGCTTGATACAACTCAAGAGTATCATTCGTACCCCAAGATGCAAGTCATAGGGTGGTTTTGAGGGTTCAATCATACCCTAGAAAGTATGGTTGGCTTGGATACTGCCCAATATATGACTCACTAAGGTACGAGTTGTATAGGAGCATACGAGTGGTGTAGGGCAAGTTATATAGTGCATGATTGTCTTAGTCTTGAGGATTCTGCCCTAGATACAATGAGTGGTTACAATTGGGGGTATCGCTCTTACCCTTGGGTACGAGTTATGGGAGGTGGAGTTGCATAGAAACATATAGGTAAGTTCATAGCAAGGTTTAGGTACGAGTTGGGGTACTACTCGTACCCTAGGATATGAATGGTAAGGGGGAGTCGTACCCCTGGACATGAACTATTTTATTTTTTAAGTCAAGGGTATTTTTGACAATTCCTACTCCTAAACCCTTAAGTCCTCACATTATATAACCCTATATGGCCTTCCATAACACTTATTAAAGGATCATAACATATCAAATACTCTCTCAAACGCACTCTTGGAATATTGGAGGCTAGGGTTTCTCATGTGTTCTTCAAAGGGGCTCAAGATTTATGTTTCTCTTCAGAATCTTCTTGTGTAAGGCATGTACTCCTTCCCTCATTATTATTTCAAATTAAAGGCATGTGTATTTTGTTTTAAATATTGGTTTATAAATCATGAATGGTGGATTCTAAAATATTGTTGAGGGTTTTGATGCATATGGTTTGGTGTTGGTTTAAATCATGTTTTTACATATTTTTTGTGATGGTTTGCATATGTGATTGGTTGTTGGTTAAGTTTAACTAATGGGTCTTGAGTAACGCTAATTATGGTGGTTTATGTATTGGTTTTGGTCTTGGTAAAGGTATGCCCTCAACATGTTTGTTAAAATACCTCAAAGAATGGTTTTCCTCTATTGTTGAACTTTTATAGGAGCTCTTGTGTGGTTTGGTTTGGTAATGTAACTATAAATGTTTTTGGATGGTTTAAATAGTATAAATGATATAAATTATTGGTATGGTCTATAAATGGTTTGGAATTGTTTAACAAGTAAAGGTTTTGGTGGTCATGGTTTGTCTACTTTGAAAACCTTGCGAGATACGTGGAAATCCTTCAAGTGAATGCATTAATTAAATTAGTTTAAATGGTTTGTAAAGGCTAAGGCTAAATGGTTATGCTTGTGGGAACATGAAAGTCTCCCAAGTGGTTTAATATGGTATATAGAAAGGGCACTTAAAAAGTCCTCTTAACCTAAATGGTTTGGCTATGGATCTTACTTGCAAGTAAGGGGTGATGTGATGATACCACTAATATTGTCCTTAGTTAAGAAATGGATAATGGTTTGGTTATTTGGAAACTGGTTTTAATTGGGCAATAATGGCGGGGTGTATAGTAAAGCTATGGAAAGAGGAGGTCTCAGGGGGGTCCAAAATTGGAAACTCATATTTACCGGTATGAGGTTGGCCTTGGTGGATTGTGTACATGATATCACACCTTATATTGGGGGATGTACTAGTTATCCCAACGGGATACTTCCCTGGTCGTGCGGCTACACGCTCTGGTGGCCCTTTCAGCAGGGGGAGTTAAACTCATATTGCCCATGGGTGCTTTAGGACAAAAAAGCTGCACTACCCAGGTAATGGTTTAAATGCATGCTAAACCCAGTTTTCTTTCCTGGCACGTATATATGTATGGTTGTATGCATCATAAATGGTTTCACTTGGATTTATAAGTGGCATTATTTTATCCTTATCCCGAGTACATGCTAGCGTTCACTCGCTAACCCGTCTATTGGTTGATGTATACCCATGCTATGCTGGAACCGACCATTCTACTCCTCTTGCTTAGTGATCAGATTTGGGATCAGTCATTGGATTGAAGTGGTGAGCTTCCCTAGTTTCGTAAGTTATCTGTTTGATTTCATGGATTACTTTATGTATTTTATCTTTAGTAGACCTGGTTTATGGCTATGTCGGGGGTATGTCCCGACTAGGTACTCTTTGGTTGGTCTAGAGGTTTTGTATGGACAACTGTGGACTTGGGTATGGTATGGATTGGTTATTTCATATTTATATATACTTACATCAGATTATTATTATAATTGGTTTTTATTTATGGTTTCCACATTGGTTTGGTTGGTCATTGGGTGGATAGACTTGGTTCGGTTGGTCTCAATTATAGACTTATCTCAGAGTCACTATATGGATAAATATGCTATCTTTTTATATATTTGGAATTCAATCGACTCAAGGTATGCATTTAGTGGTTGGGTTGGGTAATAGGGGCAGTTCTCGATCCTGGTTGGGCTTGGGATTGCCTATTATGTCTAGGCCCTAATTTGAGTCATGACAAGTTGGTGTCAGATCTTTAGGTTTTGGTGTCATGGGGTTTCCACAAAGTTTTGTTGAGTAGAGTCTTTCTTATGGGTGTGTTGTGCAACAAACTTATAAATAGGAGTCTACGAGCTATTTAGGACGTTTTACTTTCTTGGTATTCTCTATTCAAGCTATAAAGTCTAAGGTCTTAAACCCTTCTCTGAATCTTCTTTGGTTCATCTTTCAGATTATATCCTCTCAATGATCTAGAGTTCATGGAAACTTACCTATCCTACTTGAGGACAACATGTATCAATCTAGTCTAACTCATGGGCATAGACCTGGTCAAGGGTCCCAGCTTTTGGTTTTCCTTGTGGAGTCCCCACTAGTATCCACAAATCTTATTTTGTAAGATGTCACTCATTCTTGGTTATTCTAAGGAGAGGTTACTAATATTGAATTTTGTCACTCTATTAATATAATTTATTAGCCCAGGTAATGACAACTCTGTCACACTAATATTATCCTATTGGTACGAGGAGGAATGGGTTAAGGTTGGGAAATTGGTAAGGTAAGGATGTCTCGATTCTCTGAACAAAAGGTGACCACTGGTATGGTGCTAATGGTCCAAGAAAAAGAGTTGGGTAATTCCTAACTCCTGCTCTATGGCTTGTGCTCCCTAACCAAATCTACTAGAAGGCAATTATTTCTAAATTGGTAATATTTTTAGGGCACCTTTTATTAGATCTCAAGCTAATGGATCCCAATTCGCATCATCTTATCCTCTTCATAAATTTTGTGGTCGGTCGCACCGTGGTTGTTGTGAAGAAGAAAGAAACTGATGTTTTGGTTGTGATTAATTGGATTGCTTCCCTTGGGAGTATCATGTCCCATAAGGATTGCCGCTTGGGGGGAAATAGGATATCGGGTTCTACTTCTTACTCCGACATTGGTTAGGGTTGTCTTAATGTTCTTACTATCCCTCGAGAGTTTAAGGTATTTATTGATACTGATATTGGTATGTTAGAAACTCTTTTCATGGTGGTGTGTATGGTTTACTTGGTCTGGGGTCCCCTCTCTTTTGTGACCCCATTGGTGGTTATGTATTTTGGTTGTGGTCCCAAGGTTATATTGTACATTTTTTTATTTTTCTATTTCTACCCCGATAGGTGACTCCGCAATTGCTAAAGGAGTCTATGGGGGTGTGTGGTACCTGTTAGTACTATAAAGAGGATGATGGTGGATTTGTTTGACTCAGATATGGTGGATTCTAATGTCATTTAGGGGGTGGATTGGTTGCACTCATGTTATGCCTCATTAGATTGTAGAATCCATAAAGGGATTATCTTTAGGCTCTATGGTGAGTCATTTATATAATAGGAAGGTGGTTTCATTCCCTAGCTATTAAGGTAAAGGTTATATCATATCTCGGAGGTTGTTCTCCCAAGGGGTGTCTTTGTTATTTGGTCCGAGTTAAAGATTCTAACTCGAAAGGTCATTTCGTGCATTTGGGTTCAGTGGTGAATAAATTTCCTGAGGTCTTCTTGATGAACCTCATGGTGTCTTTCTAATGGAGAGATTGGTTTGGGGTTGGTCTTATTTCGAAAACTTGTCCAACTCCTAGGGGAAGGTTTTATTAGTCTTAATGTTTTTTTGTGGAGTGTTTCCGCTCTTGTATGCATAAGGGGAATGGTTTTCCCTGGGAATAGATAAGTTATCGGTGGGTGATTAAGGAGTTGGGAGTGTCCTATTTATGGGGTGGACCTCATAGGTATATTCCATTTTACATGGGTAACTTTGGTAGTAGAACATGGCGGTTGGTAGATCCTAGGCTTGAATCTATATGCTTGATCATGGTAAAGGGAGTATGTTAGCTCCGGGATAGCAATACTGGAATTGTGGATATGAATTTATAGGTTGGATAAGGTTGATGACTCGAGAAATACAATGGTGGAAAGGTTATGACTTAGGTCGGGAATTCAGGTTGAATGAATGGGTATGGATTTGGGGTCTAGTCATTCGATAGGTTAGATCATGGAGCTTGCATGTATCTTGGTCCCTATACTTGTATTTTATTATAGGTGTGAAATTGATTATTAAATTCATGGTTTTGAAAGAGGGTTTTGGTATAATTAAATGTTTTGACATGACTACTCATTTAATTGATTTTCCAAAGGTTATGATATATTATTCATGCCTTATTGATGTTTATGAACATTGTGAGATGCATGGGAACGGTAAATGAATTTCAGGGTAATATGGATTCCCCAATTACTTGGTTTTGGTTTTGGAAATTTTCTATACTCAAATATTGTGGTCTTGACATCAAATGTAATTTTGTCAACTGGCTTGAATATTCTTAAATATTTGCATTGCATAAATGGTTAAGGGGGAACATGAATTGGTTTTGGTTAGATTTAAATGCTTTTTGAAAGGCCTTGGTGGCCATGGTTTGATTTTAATGGTTTTATTTTATTTGCAATCCTTGGAGTCAATTTGGTTTAATTATTTTTGTATTTATATGCTGGGCTCTGGGTAGCATTGGGATGAATGAGGTTTTGGGTATAGGAAAACCTAGTGTCTTTAGTGTATGTCCTTGGTGATACCCATTAGGGTGGAGTGTTGTATTGATAGGTGAAATGGGATTATGATGGATGGTTCATCTTAAGTTTCACTTTCAGTGGTGAACTTCAAGGAAAGGTCGGGTTGCATATTCTAGTGATACTCTTCTATCTCGGGTAAGAGAGTATTCTACTAGTGTTGTATGTATTCTTATAGTGCTTATACCTAAGGTTCGCATTTTGCATTCGTTTTGTTCCATGGATATGAGTCTTGATCTTTTTTACATTACTTATGGTTTGTGTGGTTGTGTTTCTATTTGTGTTCATTCCTAAGGACTCCTTTTATGGTATATGTAACACCCCGTAAATTTTTTCGTACACTTATCGCGATTATATGGAGTCCTAAAGACTTGCGTATGGGTTAAATTAAGTTTATGGTATTCAGAAGTATCCCGTCAATAGTTGTATGTGTAGGTATTGGAATAATCTTTCCAACGATATAAAGTTTGCCCAAAACAGAGTAGTATTTCATATAAGCGAGCACATTCGAAATTTCAAAACGGTGGCCGGGAAGCCTGTGAACAGTAATTCTGCAGGAAAATTTCTGCAGCTAGGCACTCCAACTTGAGACGATCATAACTCCTTGTACAAAAAGAACTGTGTGAGCTGCTATATATAGGCGAAAATCTCCGAGAGTCTTCTTTCCGATGAAATTGGTTTCATCCAAATCCAACATCGGAGTAAGGAGTTATACTCGTTTTACTTCAGCCTCTCAAAACAGATTTTTGTGAACAGTAAATTAGCAGGAAAATACTGAGGCCTGCCAGTTTTTGGGTCAACTTTGAACGATCATAACTTCCTCAATATAATGAACTGGGCGAGCTACCATATATCAAAAGAAATATCTTTGAGTCTCCTTTCTAATGCAATTGGTTTCATCCAAATCCAACATCTGAGTAAGGAGTTATACTCGATTTACTTCAGCCTATCAAAACTGTCCACTGGGGACAGATTCGGGATTTATTTCAATTTTTAGGGTAGAATGGTCATTTTCTATTTGGACGAAAATTGGTCTTAAAAACCTGCACTTAGCCTCAATTTTATCAGATTTTATCCAAATTTTAGGAAAGGTGAAAACCCTATCCAATTTCAACCTCAAATATTTTGTGATTCAACCGTAGAAAATTCAAATTGGTTCCGTAGTTGTGTTCACCATCTCGGAAGCTTCAAGAAGCACCCCATGGTTATGTAAGGAGGATCCTAAATACAAGAGTTCATTGTTAAGGTATGAATATTGTTTATTCTTGATTCTTATCCATGAATAAGTATTGATAAAGGATTATGAGTATTGTCTTGATGTTGGAAGATAACTAGAAACATAGTTATGAATTGTTGTGTATAAATTGTTAGTAGTAAATTATGGAAGTTGCTGTATTGGATTATGGAGGATGAATTGTGGTGATATATCATTATATTAGTGGTTGTATGCCTAGTGATCATGTTGGTATTGGATGGTGATTAAGAACGGAAATAAGGCTAAGAGTGATGTTGAGAGATATTTCATGAAAATGCATGATATGTGAATGTAATAAGAGTATAAGAGGATGTATGTAGTACTCTTATTGATGAGATAAAGGATTACTTTCTAGACATTATTTGGTGAAGTTAATACCTAAATGGTAAGGTTTGGTTGCTAATACTAGTTTGCCACAAATGACTTATTGTAGATAAGTGTTCGAAGAGTACGGGAAGTCACTTGTATTGAAGTGGTTATATCAAGGTATGTAAGACATACTCTATCTAATCTTTGGCATGAATAATGACCCATGGCACTCTCAAGTAAGCTTCCAACATTGTCCTACGACACATGACACATAATAACATCATATGATCTTCGACACTACCAATTGAACTTGTTTTCACTTTTAAGATGTCCGGCTAGTCAAAAAATGTCCATATACTATTGTTGACTCCGAAATGGTTTAATGAGGTATCCATGATTCTCTACTTCATCTTCATGATATTGATTACCTATTTACATATTTTTCCTATTGAGGTATCATGGTTTCAAGGACCATAAAGTGTGACCACAAAGTAACCAATCTCAAAGATTAATTGAATTAAGAAATGGAATGTCTGTATTTTAAATTGATAATATGATGTATTGTATTAGTACCACTGATCAGTTGGCCATTGTATTATAAAGATTATGTATATATGTTATTCCAGGGGTGGTCCCTGATGTATTGTATTAGTACCACTGATCAGTTGGCCATTGTATGACATATGTTATGTATTGATAAGGATTACGGGAAGTAATGATATGAAAGTAATGTGCAGGTATCCCATCAGTTCTTTTAAGTGTGGTCTACTCATACTGTTTATTCACTGATATCTGGGTTCTGTTGATCTTTTGTATCTCATCTTGATACTCACTGTCTTACATACTCAGTACATATTTCCGTACTGACGTCCCTCACGGGGGACCTACATTCATGCCTGCAGGAACAAGTATTTTAGGTCGTACACCTCCACAGTAAGAGCCAGGACATCCTGTTGTTAGTGGTGAGCTCCAGTTGCTTCGGGGCATCCCAAGTCGTCTCTATATGTACTTTTGGTATTTGCATAAAAGTCTTTTGTGGGCGGGAGTTTTTCCAGACCCCAACTCAGTTGTGTATCTATGTAGAGGCTTTTGTAGACATATTGTACAGCCATAGGAGTGTTTGGTTGATAGACGTGATGGCTCTGACGGCCAATTACTGTTCATATATATATTTATGCGTGTCTGCTGGGCTGATACAGGTACTGTTTTCTTCTATTTACAACGAAGTGCTGCCCAAATTTCTAATTTTCATAAGTAATGTAAAAGTGAAAGTATAGGTTATGAACGGGTTCTCCCGGGCCTCCTCGGCTACGGGTGCCAGTCCGCTCCAATGGGATTTGGGGCGTGACAGAAGTGGTATCAGAGAGGTTCGTCCTAGTGAGTCTACAAAGCCGTGTCTACATAGAATCTCATTTATCGGTGTGTTGTGCACCACATCTATAAACCGGAGGCTATTGGACATTTAGGGATTGTTTTCACTCTTCATTTCTTAGATCGTGCAATAGATCCCATATTAGAGATAAAGTCATAATCAATCGCTTAATCCAATTGTTTCTTTTTTATTTATTATAGTGACGATGCCGGTTACAAGGAGAAAGAATAAGTGAAATTCTAATGGGTCTATTGAAAGGTACAAAACTCATCTTGTTGCAAAAAGGTTTTCACCAGGTTGAAGGCTATGATTTTTCTGAAACATTCAGCCCAGTTGTAAAACCAGCGACAATTCACATTATTCTCCCATTGGCAGTCTCGCAAAAATGGTCCCTACATCAGTTAGGTGTTCAAACTGCCTTTTTACATGGCGATCTCGTTGAAGATGTATTCATGGCTCCACCTCCGGGGTTCGCTCATCCATAATTTCCTCATTATGTCTGCAAACTCCATAAATCATTCTATGGTCTCAAGCATGCTCCGAGGGCCTGGTAAACCAAGCTTCTCCAATTTTTGGTGTCCCTTGAATTTTATCCTTCAAAGACGGATGTTTCATTGTTTATCTACAACTCAGGTGGTATTCGAAACTTACATTTTCGAATAATAAAATAAAGATAAAGCTATTTGTGCGCATGTTAAGGATAGGGCACTAAATTCTCTCGGCGCACAATAGCAGGATTACAATTGTGGCCAACGGAACGGTGGCTCGACGCCGGAAAACTAATCTACAGACATCAGCGCACACTATGGAACTTTGTGGCAAAACCCCTGATTTTGATACATGATGAGGGATATTATATGTTCAACTTCGGAGATCGAGATCAGGTACTTCGGTCAGGACCTTAATATTTCAATAACAAGCCATTGATCCTAAAGGAGTGGGATCTGGACTTTACGTTTGATTAGCAAGTGTTGAGCACTATCCCCATATGGGTGAAATTCCCTGGGTTGCCAACCCGTAGGTTACTGGTCAACTGAAGTCTTAAGCAAGATGGCTAGTGCAGTGGGTAAACCACTTTACACGGACAAATTTACCGAGAAGTCGGAGCAAATTTCTTATGCACGAACTGTTATAGAGGTGGACATCTCCCAGCCACTTCCTGAGATGATTACGGTTGAAACACCAATAGGGCCTTGGGACCAACCTGTTACTTATGATTTGGTACCCAAATTCTGCAATAAATTATGTTATGTGTGGGCATGAGGACCATGAGTGCTGGTGCAACAAAGATGCTGAAGCTGAGCCTGTGCAGCAGGGAAAACGGGGAGTAACCAAAACTCGAAGGAAATGCAACAGGAGGAGGAAGACCAAGCAAGTTTGGATCTCCGCGCCTTGATCCCAATCCAGTAGATGTGCAGTGCGTTCAGGGAAATATATCCCTGGAGGTGGGGGTGATACCTCAGGTGCCTAAAACTGTGGAGGGGGGAATGAACACAAGCAACAGACTACATATACAACACAATTGGACAGGACCAACCTACCAAACGCTGTAGGAAGCAAGTAGTGGAAGACACTGGTAGAATGGGACAAAGAGGTGAAGCTAGCAGTTCTTCACCACATTGGTACAATCCTCCATGATTTTCTCCACCTGGAATATAAGGGGCCTGAACCAGGCCCATAAGCAAAAAGAGTTGAAACGTTTGCTTGTAAAGAATAAGATTGATGTTCTAGGTTGTGTCGAAACTAAAGTAAAGGAACCTAATATGAAACAAGTGTTGAAGAGGGTAGCAAATGGATGTAATATGGCTTGCAATTATTCCCCTGAATGGGTGAATCTGGCTTATCTGGAAAACCTCTGTGAAAATCAATGTTCTAAAAGTGTCTGACCAGTTTATCTATTGCTTAGTTGAGAACATCGGATCCCAAAGTTCCACGTATCTCACAGTCATCTGTGCTATGGAGGAGATTAGTAAAAGGGAGGAGTTATGGTCTGAATTACTACAACACACACTGATGCCTTCTAATCCATGGGTATTGTGTGGTGATTTCAACAATGTCTTACATTCAGAGGATCGGATGGGAACTCCAGCCACTGCTGCTGAAACTCAAGGCTTTCAAAATCTGATTGACGTTCTACAATTTACACCCTTGAGATCAAAAGGCTGGCAATTCACTTAGTGCAACAAGCAGGAGGGGTCCAACAGGGTCTATGGTAAGATTGATTGGGCATTAGGAAATTATGTTTGGATTCAGATTGGACATATCGAAGATGAGTTTCTAAATCTGAACACACACCTATTTTATTTTAATTAGAGTGTGCCAGTCTGCAAAATTGCATCCTAAGCCATTTGGATTTTTCACTAATGTGATGGCACATCCTACATTTCATGATACTATCCAGCAGGCTTGGAACCAGGGTGGTGCTGCTATTAATGTGGAGAAAACTAAAACTGGTTAGGGATTCTCTCAAAGATATAAATTCTTATATGGCCTCCTATATGCAAAAAAATCCAGTTAGCAAGAAAAACTTGAATTTGTATAGTTCCGGCTACAAGGAAACCTCACTTGTCAAATACTTATGAATCAAGAGAAATGACTAGTGGAGGACATTGAAAAGTGGACTGCAGGTGATGAGACAAAAAGCTAGAGCCACATGGATTGAATGTGGTGACTCAAATACCAAATACTTCCATGCCCAATGGAAGCTTAGAGTCACTCATAATGCAATTGTTTCAATTTATACAGAATCAGGTGAAAAACTTACTAACCCCAAGATGGTAGAGGAAGAATTTATTGTTGTGTTTGCTAGTTTAATGGGGGATAAAATCCCCATGGCTTCGTCACCTGAGAAAAACCATGTCCCTCTACTTATATGGGGTTCATGTTGACATATATACCGATCATAAGAGCCTGCAATATATCTTCAGTCAGAAAGATCTAAACTTGAGGAGCGGAGATGGCTTGAATTGTTGAAAGATTATGATGTTGATATCTTGTATCATCCAGGGAAAGCGAATGTGGTAGCGGATGCACTGAGTCGTAAGTCTAAAATGGCATCTATAGAAAAGCAGGGGATGATTAAGGATCTTCACCAACTAGCTAATTTGGGAGTTCGACTTCTCGAAACTCCAGATGAAGAGGTTATTGTACGTAATGCAGCGGAATCTTCATTGATAGCTAAAGTGAAAGAGAAGCAGTATGCAGATCCAATTTTATTGCAGCTTAAGGAGGATGTGCAGAGTGGCACGACAAAGGCATTTGAGCTTACGCGAGAAGGAGTGCTTCAGTGTCAGAATCGTTTATGTGTACCTGATGTAGTTGAGCTAAGAAAGAGAATTATGACAAAAGCACACTGTTCAAGGTATTCCATCCATCCAGGGTCGACTAAGATGTATCAAGATTTGAAATCAATATATTGGTGGAATGACATGAAGAAGAATATTGCCGAATTTGTAGCTGAATGTCCAAATTGTCAAAGAGTCAAAGTAGAACACCAGAAACCCGGTGGTTACATGCAATGTATAGATCTTCCAGTCTGGAAGTGGGACAAGATCAATATGGATTTCATCACGGGTTTGCCTCGTACATATCGGAAGTTTGATTCCATATGGGTGATCATTGATAGGCTTACCAAATCTGCACACTTCTTACCAGTTAAGACAACTTATACGGCGGAAGAGTATGCAAAGTTGTATATTAAGGAGATCGTTCGGTTACATGGAGTTCCAATTTCCATTATATCCGATCGAGGAGCCCAATTTACCGCAAATTTCTGGAAGTCTTTTCAAAGGAGTTTTGGGACACAAGTAAATCTAAGTACGGCTTTTCATCCTCAAACGGACGGACAATCGGAACATACCATCCAGACACTTGAAGATATGCTACGAGCATGTGTATTAGATTTCAAAGGCAACTGGGATGATCACCTACCTCTTATCGAGTTTGCCTACAATAATAGCTATCATTCAAGTATCAAAATGGCACCATATGAAGCATTGTATGGAAGAAAGTGTAGATCGCCAATAGGATGGTTTGAAGCAGGTGATGCGGTCTTATTTTGACCGGATCTTGTTTATCAAGCAATGGAGAAGGTTAAAGTGATCCAACAACGGCTTGCAACAGCTCAAAGCAGACAAAACTCTTATGTGGATGTTAGAAGAAGAGGACTTGAGTTTTCTATCAGCGATTGGGTATTCTTGAAAGTATCACCAATGAAAGGAGTGATGAGGTTTGGCAAGAAAGGAAAGTTAAGTCCACGATACATAGGTCCGTATAAGATTATTCAAAGATTTGGGCAAGTTGCTTATGAGTTAGAGCTACCTCAAGAGCTCTCAGCAGTTCATCCCGTATTTTATGTTTCGATGCTTCGCAAGTACATCGGAGATCCATCGCACATCACTACTATGGAAGATGTACAAATTACAAAAGATCTCACTTTTGAAGAAATGCCTATTGCTATTCTTGATCGCCAAATTAAAAAGATAAGGAATAAAGAGATAGCATCGGTAAAAGTACTTTGGAGGAATCAAAAAGTTGAGGAGATCACATGGGAAGCCGAGGAAGCGATGAAGATTAAGTACCCTTACTTATTCAACGATGAGGAGGAAGTTCATGAGACGGAAGAAGAACAATAACAAGTGTTTGTTTTTATGCAAGGATGTTATGATGATGAATATGTTAATTGTATGCTTGGACATGTCTTAATTGAGTAACTATGCTAACATTCGAGGACGAATGTTCTTAAGGGGGGGATAATGTAACACCCCGTAAATTTTTTCGTACACTTATCGCGATTATATGGAGTCCTAAAGACTTGCGTATGGGTTAAATTAAGTTTATGGTGTTCAGAAGTATCCCGTCAATAGTTGTATGTGTAGGTATTGGAATAATCTTTCCAACGATATAAAGTTTTCCCAAAACAGAGTAGTATTTCATATAAGCGAGCACATTCGAAATTTCAAAACGGTGGCCGGGAAGCCTATGAACAGTAATTCTGCAGGAAAATTTTTGCAGCTAGGCACTCCAACTTGAGACGATCATAACTCCTTGTACAAAAAGAACTGTGTGAGCTGCTATATATAGGCGAAAATCTCCGAGAGTCTTCTTTCCGATGAAATTGGTTTCATCCAAATCCAACATCGGAGTAAGGAGTTATACTCGTTTTACTTCAGCCTCTCAAAACAGATTTTTGTGAACAGTAAATTAGCAGGAAAATACTGAGGCCTGCCAGTTTTTGGGTCAACTTTGAACGATCATAACTTCCTCAATATAATGAACTGGGCGAGCTACCATATATCAAAAGAAAGATCTTTGAGTCTCCTTTCTAATTCAATTGGTTTCATCCAAATCCAACATCTGAGTAAGGAGTTATACTCGATTTACTTCAGCCTGTCAAAACTGTCCACTGGGGACAGATTCGGGATTTATTTCAATTTTTAGGGTACAATGGTCATTTTCTATTTGGACGAAAATTGGTCTTAAAAACCTGCACTTAGCCTCAATTTTATCAGATTTTATCCAAATTTTAGGAAAGGTGAAAACCCTATCCAATTTCAACCTCAAATATTTTGTGATTCAACCGTAGAAAATTCAAATTGGTTCCGTAGTTGTGTTCACCATCTCGGAAGCTTCAAGAAGCACCCCATGGTTATGTAAGGAGGATCCAAATACAAGAGTTCATTGTTAAGGTATGAATATTGTTTATTCTTGATTCTTATCCATGAATAAGTATTGATAAAGGATTATGAGTATTGTCTTGATGTTGGAAGATAACTAGAAACATAGTTATGAATTGTTGTGTATAAATTGTTAGTAGTAAATTATGGAAGTTGCTGTATTGGATTATGGAGGATGAATTGTGGTGATATATTATTATATTAGTGGTTGTATGCCTAGTGATCATGTTGGTATTGGATGGTGATTAAGAACGGAAATAAGGCTAAGAGTGATGTTGAGAGATATTTCATGAAAATGCATGATATGTGAATGTAATAAGAGTATAAGAGGATGTATGTAGTACTCTTATTGATGAGCTAAAGGATTACTTTCTAGACATTATTTGGTGAAGTTAATACCTAAATGGTAAGGTTTGGTTGCTAATACTAGTTTGCCACAAATGACTTATTGTAGATAAGTGTTCGAAGAGTACGGGAAGTCACTTGTATTGAAGTGGTTATATCAAGGTATGTAAGACATACTCTATCTAATCTTTGGCATGAATAATGACCCATGGCACTCTCAAGTAAGCTTCCAACATTGTCCTACGACACATGACACATAATAACATCATATGATCTTCGACACTACCAATTGAACTTGTTTTCACTTTTAAGATGTCCGGCTAGTCAAAAAATGTCCATATACTATTGTTGACTCCGAAATGGTTTAATGAGGTATCCATGATTCTCTACTTCATCTTCATGATATTGATTACCTATTTACATATTTTTCCTATTGAGGTATCATGGTTTCAAGGACCATAAAGTGTGACCACAAAGTAACCAATCTCAAAGATTAATTGAATTAAGAAATGGAATGTCTGTATTTTAAATTGATAATATGATGTATTGTATTAGTACCACTGATCAGTTGGCCATTGTATTATAAAGATTATGTATATATGCTATTCCAGGGGTGGTCCCTGATGTATTGTATTAGTACCACTGATCAGTTGGCCATTGTATGACATATGTTATGTATTGATAAGGATTACGGGAAGTAATGATATGAAAGTAATGTGCAGGTATCCCATCAGTTCTTTTAAGTGTGGTCTACTCATACTGTTTATTCACTGATATCTGGGTTCTGTTGATCTTTTGTATCTCATCTTGATACTCACTGTCTTACATACTCAGTACATATTTCCGTACTGACGTCCCTCACGGGGGACCTACATTCATGCCTGCAGGAACAAGTATTTTAGGTCGTACACCTCCGCAGTAAGAGCCAGGACATCCTGTTGTTAGTGGTGAGCTCCAGTTGCTTCGGGGCATCCCAAGTCGTCTCTATATGTACTTTTGGTATTTGCATAAAAGTCTTTTGTGGGCGGGAGTTTGTCCAGACCCCAACTCAGTTGTGTATCTATGTAAAGGCTTTTGTAGACATATTGTACAGTCATAGGAGTGTTTGGTTGATATACGTGATGGCTCTGACGGCCAATTACTGTTCATATATATATTTATGCATGTCTGCTGGGCTGATACAGGTACTGTTTTCTTCTAATTACAACGAAGTGCTGCCCAAATTTCTAATTTTCATAAGTAATGTAAAAGTGAAAGTATAGGTTATGAACGGGTTCTCCCGGGCCTTCTCGGCTACGGGTGCCAGTCCGCTCCAATGGGATTTGGGGCGTGACAGTATAGTTTGTCGGGATGTTTCTTCATTTATTGTCTAGGTGGTTGTTATAAAGTACTTCATGCCTATGGTGTCTTGTTCCAAAAAATCATTGCCTTGACTTTGGTGGCATGGGAAATTCTTATACTTTGGTACCTTAATGACTCTTCTTGTGATTTCGGTGGTAGTGTCTTGGGAGAATGAATCTAACAAAATATTTGTGTTATGATCAAGTCCTATAACAAAATTATGAGCTAATACCTTCTGGGTTTATTTATGGTGTGGACAATCCCTAGGAAGAGACATGAATCTCTCTCTTGCATGATATAAATTCTCTTGTGGCTTTTGTTTGAATTGATATGTTGAACCAGGGAATATAGAAGCCCCTATGTGGGGGAGAGTCCCGAGTGACTATGAGCGATAAGGTTTTAGAAGGTGAGACAAGGCAGTTCTCATGATAAATGGCTAGGAAAGGAATAGGTGGTGGAAATCATTGTTGAAATGATAGAGGGTGCTAGATCATTTGATGGATAGATCATTCCATGAGTATACGAGCACTAGGCTTGAATATTATGATTGGTAGATATACCCATAGTTGTGTTGGGTACTTAAAGAGGTTTGGTAAGGCATAGCTTTATGGTTTGCTTTCATGGCTTAGAGGTTGCATGATTTTGGGTGTTCAATTATAGGTTGGGTTTTTTTGGTTATAATGGTTGGATATGGTTTGTCCGTGTCCTTTACTCATAGTTTCCATAGTATAATGGTGACGAAAGCAGAGCAGTGTTTCGGGATTAATCTAAGGAGTAGAGCCTGGTGGTGTAAGTTAACTCCTTTTAGCTTTGGATAGGCTTAAACATAGAATTGGCGGTGTATAGTTAGAATCAAGCTCTCGTAGTGATATGTCTCAGTAAATTCTATATCGAATTGGAGTTGCTCTTTAGCATGAGTCCATTCCTTTATTAATCTATGTGTTGTAGGGAGGTAAGGTGTAGATGGTCCTTGATTGGATAGTTTCTTTGGGTGGTACTGGTATTTTTGAATTCCTTGTTATTTAAGGACAATCTTGGATCGGTAAGTTTACCGGTTGTAAATAATAGGTGTGGCTTCAGTAAATGTTCCATGGTGGAACTAAAAGTCCAAAAAAACCAATCGGGATGCAGAAGTGGACATGGAGTCCAAGTATTCGTGTTGGTTCTTTGATCCGGTAAATTCATGCGTAAAGGTTCTTCAAAAACATCTTTGTTTTCTAACTTGGTTAAAGGTGAGGAAATGTTCCTCTTGCACCTTTGTTTTCTAACTTAGTTAGAGGTCGGAATGGATGTGTTAGGGTGTAAATCGTGCTTGGGATATATGATGGTTTTCTTGCCTTAGTTTATGTTCGTGTTCTCTATTTTGGTTGGAGGAAAGTTTGATGTGTATTAAGGTGTTATATCATGCTTGTCCTTATCCTTACCCATCATTCGACGACGAATGATCCTAGTGGGGGAGAATGAAACATCCCAACCCTTGGACCCTTGCAAAATTTCCTAAGTTTTGTGACTTTATGGCTTGGTACGACTCAAGGGTACCATTCGTACCCTTTGATACGAGTCATAGGGTGGTCTTGAGGGTTCAATAATACCCTAGGCAGTATGGTTAGCTTGGGTACTACCCAAGATATGACTCACTAGAGTACGAGTCGTATAGGAGAATACGAGTGGTGTAGGGCAAGTCGTATAGTGCATGATTGTCTTAGTTTGGAGAAGTTATACGATGGTTGGTTATGATTGGGGGTGCCAATCATACCCTTAAGTACGAGTTATGGAAGGTGGAGTCATATAAAAACCAGTAGGTAAGGTCATGGCAAGGTTTGGGTACAAGTTGGGGTACCACTCGTACCCTACGATATGAATGGTAAGGGAAAGTCGTACCCCTGGATGTGAACTATTTTAATTTTTAAGTCAAGGGTAGTTTGAATAATTCCTACTCCTAAACCCTTATTCCCTCACGTTATATAACACTATATGGCCTTCCATAACACTTATTAAAGGATCATAACACATCAAATACTCTCTCAAACTCACTCTTGGAAGATTGGAGGCTAGGGTTTCTCATGTATTCTTCAAAGGGGCTCAAGAGTCATGTTTCTCTTCGGAATCTTCTTGTTTAGGGCATGTACTCCTTACCTCATTGTTATTTCAAATTAAAGGCATGTGTATTGTGTTTTAAACGTTGGTTTAAGAATCATGAGTGGTGGATTCCGAAATATTGTTGAGGGTCTTGATGCATATGGTTTGGTATTGGTTTAAATCATGTTTTTACATATTTTTGGTAATGGTTTGCATATATGGTTGATTGTTGGTTACGATTTAAATAATAGGTCTTGAGTAACCCTAATTATGATGGTTTATGCATTGGTTTTGGTCTTGGTAAGGGTATACCCTCAATATGTTTGATAAAATGCCTCAAAGAATATTTTTACTCTGTTGGATTAGTAATGGAACTCTAAATGGTTTTGGATGGTTTAAATGATATAAATTCTTTAAATTCTTAGCGTGGTCTATAAATGATTTGGAATGGTTTAAAAGGTAAAGCTTTTTTGGTAGTCATGGTTGGTGTATTTCAAAAACCTTGCGGGATACATGGAAATCCCTCAAGTTAATGCATTAATTGAATTGGTTTAAATAGTTTGGAAAGGCTAATGGCTAAATGGTTATGCTTGTAAGGAACATGGAAGTCTCCCAAGTTGTTTGACATGATATATGGAAAGAGCACTTAATAGTCCCCCTAACCTAAATGGTTTGGCTATGGATATTATGTGCAAGTAAGGGGTGATATGATGATACCACTAATATTGGCCTTTGTTAATGTAACACCCTGAGAGTATACCCTGGGTATCACATGGTGCTTATAGTCCCGAGGGACCACAACCTTACCCATGAGATGGTATATGTTGTGAGCATTGAATAACATAATCATAAATGCGGAAGATTAAATGATATGCTATGAGGTTCTAACATCTGAAATCGACTCTAAATCATAAAACTGGAAAACAACTGTCTGAATAATTGACTGAAATGTCAACTGAAATCTAACTACTAAATAACTGAATGTACTGTCTGAAAAGCCTCTAAACTAAATAACTGTGAGTTGATGGGACAGGCCCCAACTAACTCCACTAACTACTAGACTAAAAGCATGAAATGAAATAATCTTTCCTTCAAATATGAGGAGTCACCACTGCTACTGCTGATGTTCTTAGATGTCTACTAGCGATCTGGTAATATGGCGTCAGGACCTATGATATGATACATCATAGCACAAAGAAAGATATGCGATCAGTACTTTGAATGTAATGGTATGCTAAATGAGGTAGCCTGATATGCATAACTTCATGAACATGAATATAAATAACAGTCTGAATATATATGCATAACATAAAATACTGATAGAATGCACGAGGTCTGTAGATACATGGGAATATGTGAAATCTGTGAATACCGAGTATGCATGAAAATCTATAAATACTGAAGATACGTGAAATCTATAAATACTGAGGATGCATGACCAAGCATATAACATGAACTGTATAAGATCTGTTAACTGATATACTGAAATAACTAATATCTGTATGCATTGGTCAAACAACACTAAGACTGAATGTCTGAACGGATTATTGGTCTAAGACTATAACTGAGACTGTAGCTGAGACTGTGAGAGTTATTATCTAATCGACGTGCCCCAATCTGAGAAAATTGGGGTCCAACCTATAACCCCAGTTGAAAGGGTGTTAATACCATGCCGTGAGTACTAACACTGGGTGTGTGGATCCACTCTACTGAGGTACTGTCCTAGAGTACTAAGGGTGTCAAGCTTGAATTGATGGGTGACTTCTCATATCCTACGCTGGTTACGTAATTCTGGATTTTAGGGACTGCTTCTAGCGACTCTTCCTATCTGACGGGGAAGCCACCATCCCTATACTACTCGGTGCTAAATCCTACTCCCAACTGAATGATACTGAGTTACTGACTATTCTGAGTTTAACTGGCTGTTATAACAATGCTCATGATGTAATCTGAAGTCATTCTGAAAATATTGAGACAATACTAAGTAAACATCTATGGGTTTTGGGTATTTAATACCCCAGGACTCAAAAAGCAGTAATAGTAATATGACACTAAATTTAGGGGACATAGCATGAAAATATCTATTAAAATCTACTATTGTAGGCATTTCACCAAACAATTGGCATGCATAGTATACATTAATCCCGAGGTAGTTTAAAGCTTATGGAAAGAACAAATTTTCAACCACCATTACACAAATCATGATCTAAATTCGTGGACAACAATATTTAGACATATGGAGTGTAGTAATCAACATCAATTTTGCTAAAACATGATATAGGACAAGATTTATGGAAATACATGGTAAAAATCATGATTCAATTCAATGAATAATAATATGGGAAAATATGACATTTAATAACAACCATAGTTTTATTTAAACATAGAGTAGAATCAAGTTTCATGAAGATCAATGGGTGAAATCACAATCAAAATCAAAATAACTTGGAAAGATCATAATTTTGCCATTTAAAATCGAATGCTTTGACTCCATGGGTGAAAGAAAACCATGGATGAACATTTAACATACCTTGATTAACGAATTCATGGAGATTGATGGCGAGTTCTTGGGATTTGATCTTGAATTTGAGAGCTGGGGTTCTTGTTTTTTAGAAGAGGCTAATTTAATTTAAGAAAAATTGAATGAATGATGGCTATTTAGGTTGTTTAGGGGTTAAATCCCGTGTTTGGGAGGATTTGGGGCCATGGAAAAAGTATAAGTTGCCCTTGGGACTTAAAATCCTATAACTGGAATACTGGTTAAAGCCTCATCACGATCGTTGAGTGGGTCACTACTATATCCACTGCGATGCGGTAGAATCGGGGTGACTCTCTAGATTTTGACAATTATTGATTTGGGCCTCACCGTGATGCGGTGCAATTGCGGTGAGCTACTGGAACTTGACATTTTCCTATTTGGCCTTTACCGCGATGTGGTGGCCTTCTCACTACTATACTCGCCGCAATGCGTCCTAATCGCGGTGAGATACTATTTTTCCAATCTGCATGTAATCCAATCCTTGCCTAAAAATTTTGAAACTTACCGAGACATGTTGTTTTCACCCTTGAGTATAATTTAACTTAATAATCAATGTTTCAGAGCCCGGAGGGTAAAATTTGAAATCTTTGAAGTTTAAAGGGAGTCAAAATGGCTAAGTCCCTTCACTCAAAATTTTCAAACTCTAAGCGTTACAAGTACTTACTAAGGGCTAGTCTGAGTTATAAATATTTGGGGTATTACAATTAATAAATAGATAATAGTTTGGTTATTTGAAAACTAGTTTTAATTGAGCAATAATAGTGGGGTGTGTAGAAAAGCTGTAGAAGGTGGAGGTCCCGGGGAGACTGAAACTGGAAACTTATATTTGTCGGTATGAGGTTGGTCTTAGTGGACCATGTGCATGATGTCACACCTCATATTGAGAGATATACTAGTCATCCTAACGGGATACTTCCCTGGTCGTGCGGCTACATGCACTGGGGCCCTTTCAGCAGGGGGAGCTAAACCCATATTGCTCGTGGGTGATTTAGGAAGACAAAGCTACACAGGTCAAGTAATGGTTTAAATGCATGCAAAACCCGGTACTTATATATGGATGATTGTATATATCATGGATGGTTTAATTAGTTTTATAAATGGCATTATATTATCCTTATCCTGAGTACATGCTCACGTTCACCCACTAACCTATCTACTGGCGAATGTATACCCATGCTATGCAGGAACCGTCCATTCTACTCCTCTTGCCTAGTAATCGAATTCGGGATCAGCCATTGGATTGAAGTAGTGAGTTTCCATAGTTTCATAAGGAATCTATTTCATGCCATGTATTACTTTATGTATTTTGTCTTTGGTAGACCTAGTTTATGGCTATGTCGGGGGCATGTCTCGACTAAGTACTCTTTGGTTGGTATAGAGGCTTTGTATGGACAACTCTGGACTTGGGTATTGTATGGATTAGTCATGTCATATTTATATATACAAACGTCGGATTATTATTATAATTGGTTTTGGTTTATGGTTTACACGTTGGTTTGGTTGGTCATTGGGTGGATAGACTTGGTTGGGTTGGTCTCGATTATAAATTTTTCCCAGAGTCACCACATGGATAAATATGCTATCTTTTTATATGTTTATAATTCAATTGACTCAAGGTATGCGTTTGGTGGTTGGGTAATGGGGGCGATTCCCCATCTTGGTTGGGATTGGGATTTCCCATTACGTCTAGGCCCTAGTTCGGGCCGTGACAATAACAATACACATAAATAATAAACTCAACCTGAAAGTGTAAAATTGGCTGCTAGTATTTCCTTCTGGGATACAATTCTTAACTTGTTATAGCCTCAATAGTCATCATATATTAACTCGAACACTGACTAACTTAGAATCTTCCTAAGTATCACTATACCCTGAGTTCACACCATCTAGAGCTTTAACTCTTCTTTCTATTAGCTCAATCGTTCAAGATTTAAACTTACATTCTAACACTTAACATACCCAACATCATAACATATAATTTTGAATCAACAAAGTTAAATTCTTGCATACACTATTTCAAGCCTACTGGTTCACCTTTCATACAACTAGCCCCATCAATACACAATCTGCTAAATCTAGATAAACACTATCCCCACTTTACTGTTGTTAAACTTCTAGGTTCATGCTTCTAACTCTAGATCATAAGCTATCATAGGATTCTTAGATGGGATTTGAGGCACATCTTATTTAGTTTAGTGCACGATTTCCATGAACATGAATAAAATCTTTCATACTTTGGAACATAAAGGCATTGAAGGGATACTTTCGAGCCTGAGTGCAATCTCTTAACTGTCTATGGGGACTGCCAAAGAAAGCTCTATTTGTAAGGATTTAAGCTTGGCTATTTAAGTTGCTTGAATAATAAGGCAAAGTTGGCACGAATGGATTAACATGAGAATCTACATAAGCTCCTTAGGGAATACTTCTACTGCATAATTTAAGACATGAAAGGAGGAAAACATTTCTTAAATGCCTTGTAGCCTCTCAAAGAAAAGTAAAGACGTCTCTGTACCATTCCGCAAGACTCTACTAGACACGGCTTCATAGACAACCTAGGACAATTCCTGGATCTGATACCAAGTTTGTCACAACCCGAGACTACTCCCTAGTCGTAACACGATGCTTGGAACCAAAAATGATCCCAAACTAACCCATGAACTGACATACTGTTGAGAAACTGATTTAGGATATATAAAATAGTTAGTTCTATTGTTCGGAAACATAATCATAATGAAATCTAAATAAGTATGTAACTGATAAAAATTTACAATCTGATAAAACTGAAGTGACAACAAAAATTTACATTTCATGACTCTGACTAACCTCTATGAAGCCTTTACTATACTGACTATAGATAACTGGGACATGCCTCCAACTATCACTAATAAATACATATGAAAAATTAAAAATAAAGTACACGATCCACACCTGTCTTGAGTTCTCGAAATAGGAGAAATCATCACCTGTTGGTTGAAAGTTGCAACTGTCTAACCCTGGTGTAAGAGCTATATACGGTACCTACATTATGAAGGATGTATCCATAAATGCATATGTGTGGTCAGTACGTTGGAATGTATTGAGTATATGGAGACATGCACTAAATCATGAAAATATTTCAAACATGCTGTAAAATTGAGGATATAAGTTATTTGCTAAAATATACATTTGAAAAATTACTATACGTGAAAACTATAAATCATAGAGAATTTATAAATCATGAATTGAAAATAATTCTATAAGCTAGGAGGCGGTAGAAAGATAAATATTGTAACCAATTCTCTTGTAAGGATGAATATGTTGTAAAAGTTGTATTGAAGATGACGTACGAATACTAGGTCTGAAACTATGTAGTTGAAATTGCTTAACTCAAGGGTCTGAATATACAAATATACTGAGAATGAACGAATAAACATACAAAACCAACATCACATATACTAAGTAGATCTGATAAGCTGAATGACAGATCTTTGTGTGACCAAACAACTGAAATTTAAGTAAGGGATAACTAACATTGGTATGCGTAGTAGCAGATATATAAATACTGATCATGTAAAACTAAATTGTACTTAATCTGAATAACTGGACTAAAACTGAGGGGTACTATGCATATGAGATAAAGACTAACTTAACAACATGAGATAACTGAGCACGAATGCATGAAAACTGTAATATGTAAGAATGCAAGACCAAGCATAAGCATATTTTTGAAATAAATTGTAAACTAAAAGACTGAAATCTTATAACTGAATAACTGAGAATTTGTACCCTTGGTCAAGCAAACCTGAACTAAAAATATACTGAATATTATACTGAGGTCGTGGGAGCTATCATGTAACTGACATAAACCATGTAAGCTATCATGGTGTCCAACGTCTGACCCACATTGAGGAGGGCTATTCTATCCTTTCCATTGGAGTAGAACCTAAACTGGCGTGATCACTAAACTGATGTCCCTAAGGACTAGGGAGTCAGTCCTAACTAGAGGGTTGCCCGTAAGAGAGTGTCAATCCTGAACTGGTGGGTGACATTTCATAATCCTACACTAGCTACATAGTTCTGGAACTTAGGGAATGCTACTTAGGACCCATTCCTAACTGGCGGGTGAGCCCCAATCCCTTGTTCGCTCAGTGCTAAATCTTACTTCTAGCTGAAAGACACTGAAATACTAACTAGTGCATGCACTGATAACTGATAAGCTCAGGTCATGGTATTCTGAAAATAATAGTGCATACGGTTTCTGAAGTAATCATAAACATATAAATTTATAATTCTCAACATGATCATGGTACTTTGAATATGTTATTAAAACCATGGTTTGACTGACTTGTTACTTGGAAAATGGAAATTATGTAAAACACATAGGTATCGGGTGTTTATAACCATCCAACACTGAATGATCATAAAACATGACGTTTAGACTTAAGATTGTAGTATTGAATCATGGTTCAACCCAACACATGGGCAATTCATCAGATATGTGAAAATCATGGTCTTGTACATGGGATACTCTAAACATAAACATTTAACAACATGAAATTTACTTGAATAAGACATGGGAAATTAAAATTCATAGCATGAGGAAGTCAAATCTTGCATGGAATCTCATACATGGGCTGAATTAATTTAAATTACCTTGAAACCATGAAATTCAATCTTTCTTGAACATATAAAATACCATAATGATAGAAAGTTCATTCTTTAATTGAAAGAAAAGGGATTTTGGACTCCATGAGTGAAAGGGACCCATGAATGAATGCCCTACATACCTTAAGCTTTTAACTTGAGAGGAAAACACGATTCTTGATGATTTCTTGAAGGTTCTTAAAGTTGGGAATCTTGGATTCTTGATTCCTTGGGGAAAAAGGAATTGAATTTGTTCTTGGGGAAAGGAGAGGATTTTCTTGAGAAGAAATTTGGAGAATAAGGGCAAAATTATACCCTAACGGATGCCCAAGTCGTGTTATGGAAGAATGAGTTGGGGAGAGAAAGTTCCTAATTGCCCCTCAATTATTTAAATAAAAAAATTGGATGCAACTACGTCACTGCGACACAGTCTTATCGCGGTAGCTTACTAGTTTTGATGAAAATGATCATAACTTTCCGCCCGAGTATCGGATTAAGGTGAAATTAATATTGTTGGAAAGATAATTCAATTATATAAAATTTGGTGGGTCTTGAGCTGAAAAATTCAATATATGTAAAAAGTTATGCACGTTCAAAGTTGACCCTTGTAGAATTGAATAACAAAATTTGGCCGAATCAAAGGCTCTTAGATCAACTTTGTTCTAAGTGATTCCTATGAACATTTTTCACCTATAAAGAACTTAAAACACTAGGATAAAGATCATGGAACATTTATTATAAATTAAGAGATGGACACAACACCTTCACCGTGATGCGGTCAGCATGCGATCGAGATTAAAGCCGCGTCGCGGGCCTATCGCGGTAATCCCCTGGTTCCGTAATCCAAACATGCCCCAAACCTTGTCTAAAAAATTTAAAACTTCTCTAAAATACACTTATTACATTCCTGAACATGAATTAACTCAACAACTAACGTCTCAAGGTCGGGAAGGTCAAATTAAAATCCTTGTAGTTTAGGGGTCTTGGAGATAACTAAGTCCCCAACACTTAGTGAAAATTTTAAGCCTTAAGCCCCTTAAGCATACAACTAAGAGATGAAGCAAGCTAATATTAATACGGGGTATTACAGGAGTCTTATGTGATGTTGATAGCCTTGAATATATGTGAATAATTGGATTGTGCTGTTGAAATACCTAATATGGTACAATTGGTGTATTGTGATATATTCATACTTATTGTTATATGAGACATGTGGAAATTTATGAATGAAACAAAAATCATGAGTGAATATTGGCTCACGTGATTGTGAAAATGTATAATTATGGCTGGTTGTGGAAATATATTATTGTGATTAATTGTGGAAATACTCACTGTGATTAGTTGTTTGCAGTACATACTCATATAATTCTCATTAATAAAATATTGGTACCACCATGATAATATCTGAGAAACACTGGCAACACATTTTATAAAATCCTCCCCGAGGAAAAGGAAGGAGGTATTGTAACACCTTATAAAACTCATTTTGAGGGATGTGCCAGAAAGAAGATATGAGATATTTGGATTTTATTCGGGTTGAAACCCCCCCCCCCCTCATGGGTCCTACGTCAGGAAGCTTTAGCTTTGTAGGTGTATATGGAAATTGTGCAATGATCCTGGAGGTTGTGTGACGACCTCATGCATCATTATCATTATCATCATCATCATATACATTGCACTTACTTTATTTTGTTACATTGTATTGTGTTGCCATATTTACTTGTCATCTATATATTTTTTGTATCTTTCTTTACTTGTATTTGATGATCTTGTATATACATGTTTTCCCTTGTTCTACTTATATGTGATGTAATACATACTCGTGTCCTATCTTAGTGTGATATTGCAATATATGTGATATATTAGAACTGGTAGTGCAAGCGGTGTGGGCTATCATTATGGGACATTTGCAGATTGCAGGTGACGTGTCCTTAGTTTATATTTTATATGTTTTATTTTCTACTTTGCTCGATCGGACTATGATACCTATTGAGTACAAGTGGACCGCACTCATCCCTACTTAACCCTTTTGGTGCAGCTTTAGGTTTGGGTATGCCTCAGACTGGTTGATTTCAAGTGCCTTCGGATTGCTCAAGGTGGCGGTTGGACATTCATACGTTCAAAGTTTGCCTCTATCTTTCTATATTAGTTATGTCTTTATTAGTATTCAGAGATAGATATTATTCCTTTGTGGTTATTTTTTGAATGTATTTGACTCCTAGATAGTATTAGTAATTCTTATACCTTTTGACACCAAGTTTTGGGAGTTACGGATGCATGTGTTAACTTTATTCTTTTCACTTTTATTATATCTATGTGGTTCGACTTCGTCCTAGAAGCCTTACCTTGAGGACATTTTTGTATTTTTCCCGTATGTATCAGTTTGAGTGAGAGGCTTACTTGTCAACGTTTATCGTGACTAGGGCCATCATGACCCTTGTTTTTGGGTCATAAAAAACATGCTCCTCCTCATCCATCATGCGACCCATCTCTTTCACACTCGTACCGTTATATTCTTTTGGCCATTCCCGATGTCAGAGTTGTTGGTTGACTGCAATGGTGTTGAGACCACGTCATATTATTAAAATTTTAGTCATACCCCTCAAAGATTAGATGTTGTTCATAGTCATCTTGTTGTTCACCGAATAACTCCATAGATTGTGTCGGCATTCATATGCCGAAGTGTTCAAAGTATTCATTAAACTTTTTAATATTGTTACAAACTAGCAACATATTGTTTCATTAACGTGTTTGCTAATTTCAGATGTGCAATATGAAGTTTAGATCTGTCCAGACTAGGATGTTGATCCTCTTAGCAGAAAGTGCATAAACAAATTAGGAAAAATAAGGTCCTTCCTCGGGTCATTTTCATGAACCAAATTATCAACTACGATGACCATGCCTTGCTTGCGTATAACCACGAACCAATCCTTATCAAATTGGTACATAATTAATCCTTCAAAACAATTTTATCTTGTCTTAGAAAGGAAAAATTGAAAATACTAGGAACAGAGCTAAAAATTCGACTAGGAATTTAACCAAACTCAATAATTTGTATTTAAACAATATATTTATATTAAAATTTTATTAAATCTATAAAATTAAAATCAAATAATTAACATTTGGAGTCATAACTCTAATCTAATATTTAGAATCATAGTTTCTTATTGTGTTTATTTTGAAGGGAAAAGGGTCAAATTTACACCTCTACTTTCAAAAATTGATCAAATGTACTCTTTTTCATACTATTGGGTTAGATTTGCCCTTGTTAAGAAAGTTTTTGTTTGTACCTTTTGTCTAACCATTATCTAACGGAAAAGCATGGATACCCATTCTTATTTTAAAAAATCCATATCAAAATACCCTCAAATGTCGTTCCTCCATGGTTCCTCAAAACAAAGAAGGGAAAAAGTTTATATGGTTCTTCAAGAAAAGTGAAAAGCCTCTACATTGAGAATCAATTATAGAGGGATCCGGCACAAACAAAAAAAGAATGAACAAATTCTTTATGCAACAACGTAGAACAAGTATTGGTTCACATTGGCAATGAATGCATCTTCACCGACGACAACTTTGCCAGAGCAACATAGAGGAAGTCGTTGAATGCTACTATAGAGACAGCGACCACACTTTTAATCTAAAATAGCTGTTTAACTAAGTATTGTTCAATAGTCATCGCCAGCAAGCAAAGATCTGTTGTTTATGACTCATGTAATCCACATTTGTTGGTACTAAACAAAAAAGAAATTACTTCAACCACAATTTCATTTTCATCACCCTACAATTTCACTATCGTTACTGGTTTAAAGATATTTTCAGCATATCAAGAATTTACATCATTGTCATCCATTAAAGTATCTAGAAGCTCAAATTTTACCACAAACGAACTTCATTTCGGGAGGATGATATATTAAAAGAACCGAAATGTCTAATGGGACTCAAATCTAAAATTTGAGGTTATTTGAATAAGACTAGAGCTAGTTTTAGATTCAACTTCAATCTTAATTCAGTGAAGATAGAAGCTACAGTCGAATTGTATCAAATTTGTATTAGAATTGTACTACAATTGTATCATGAGATGTATGAATATTGTATAGTAAGCTTGTATGTTGTTGTAGTAATAAATTTGTATATTATGTTGTTGGATTTGTGTTAAATTTCAAAAATCAACATGAAATTTATTTAAAATTTATACAGTTGCATACATAATTCATGCAAAATGTATACAGATTTTATACATAAAATCCTGAGCGAGATTCAAAAAGTAGTTTTTTTTTTTTTTTTGGAAAAATCTTTCACTAAATTATGAGTGAAATTCTAAGCCTTAAGCAAGACTAAAAATATGATTTACATGTATTTTGAAAAAAAAAAACTCATGCTATATTTGGTATAGAAAATCTCCTACTACATTTGGTAAATAGGACTCCGATTTTATATATATACATATAGATTTCTCTCCATCTATAGAAGGACAAAAATAAATAGATTAAAAAGAGATGAATTGACAATTGAATGAGTCACCGAAATGGGTTGAACAGTTCATATTTTATAAGTTAATTTTATCGTTCCTTGATTTATATGAGCCAGAGAATATTTTCAGGTTGATCACTAAATGCTTGTAAAAGAGAAAGAAAAAAGAACTCTAAAAAGAGCAAAAAAGATACCATGATATTTGCTGGTTCAAGTTTTGTGAAGGAAACAAATGATTCCGGCCAAAACGAAAAAAAAAAAAGGAAATTGTTATAACTAATAGGGCAAGAGGACAAAAATTGTAGAGAAAGGTAGAGTAAAGAGATATTCTTAATTTCTCTTGAGAGATGAAATACAATAAATGAGAATTTGTTTATTTAAAAAAAAATTAACTTGATCCTAAAGTAATTAATCTTATATTTTCTCCAAATAAAGCAAAATAGACATCACTAAAATACAAATATATCTCCTTTGGATTTCAATTTGATAGTAATATATCTATTTGACCTTACTAGAAAAAACTTAATGAAAAAAATCATAGTAAAGAAAAAATAATACACCTCTAGTAATATGTATTTTGATTGTCTCAATTAAAAATCTTACATGAAAAACCTAATGAGACAAACATTGTAAAGGAAAAGACTACAACATGTATTAACTCCTCCTGATGAGAATATCAACTGAAAATCATGAATCTTCGCATCTCAATTGTGTACCATCTTCTTAAAAGTTGTAGGTGATAGAGATTTGGTGAACAAATCAACAATATTATCACTTGAACGAGTTTATATCTTGTTGGTATCACCATTCTTTTGGAGATCATGTTTGAAGAAAAGTTTTAGTGAAATGTGTTTTGTTTTATCTCCTTTTATATATCCCGAATTTAATAGGACTATGCATGTTGCATTATCGTCCTATAAGACCAAGGGTAGTTTTTCACACTTTAAACCATATTTTTTTCGAGCAGGATGTATCATTGACCTAAGTCACACATTCTCAGTTTGCTTCATGCAACTTTTATCTCAACATGTTTTGATGAAATTGTTGTTTTTCTCGAGTTTAGTAAAATCTGTATATTTTCAAAAATAACTTCAAACGCATGTTCAAATTAACATATTAGAAATAAAATAAAGTTTAAACTCTATATTTACAATTTTAAACTTTTAATAATAAGATCAACCCAACTTATGAACAATAAAAAATGAAGTTCAAACTATTTTCTTGAAAATAGAAAAATGAAATGTTAAGAACTTCAACACAAGGTTAACCAACTTATGAACTATCAAAATGAAGTTTCAAGAACTTCAAGAACAAGTTCAAACAGTTGAAGAACTGTCAATATGAAGTTCAAACTATTTTCTGGAAAAATAATAAAGCCAACTTTAAGAAAAAAAAGATGAAACAGAAAGATTTAAGTCCACCAAATTCACGGTGTGTCCTTAAGAAAATTATTTTCCTTAAGTACCGAGGTTATGGAGTATATCCTTTTAGGATAGAATGAATCACTTCGACAGAATAGCAGTACCTCAAATTTTTTCGAACTACGAATACACTTAATGGTAGCAAATCACACTTGAGTTCTTTTCAAGAAAGAGGAGTATTTTTTCTTCAATATTTCATGTCTATACTTGAGGATAAATTTAGGAATTTATAGCCATCAAGGTGTTGCTTCATGAAGAGAAGCAATGGTTCAAGAAGCTGCACCCCTTCATAAAAGTGCAACTCTTCAAGTGCAACTTTTTTAAAAAGTCACAACCCATTGAACATAACCATTCAAATCGAGAAGGTGCCTATTCAAGTTGCATCCTTTATCTTGATGTTTTTTCGAAAAAATACCTATTCATTTTGCATTCATACCTCTTGAAAAAACAACAATTCTCCACATGAATGGGGAATGACTATTTTGTATAAAATTTATAGACAAGTGTGTCATTTTACAAGCACGACTAGTCGCATCTGAATAAGTGGGTTTTCCTTTGAACTTTCTTTGGTGAACTTGCCTCGTATGCACTCGTTCAATCATTAGATGTGATGTTTTTAAACCATCTAGCTTTAATGTATATCTAGACAATATAAGGAACACAATTAGCCCTTTACCATTTATGGTTCTCACATTTTTATTCGTTTCAGTCATGATCATGTTCTGGTTTCTTGAGAGATTAGAGATTAGACCTTTACTAACGTTCTCCTTGAAGTGATTTTTTCTTTACCCACACATAGGTTATTCTTAAATGTTTAATCCTATAAATGAAACTATTTGGTCAAACCTGCCAAACTTAGAAACTATTAAAAATCTTCAAACCATAAGTCTTACCCTTGTTTCCTGAACATTGTCTTCTTAATGAGAATGGGTTGAGTATATTGATAATGTTGAACCATCAGTAACAACTTTTTTTGATCTCCTTTTACCTAGCTCTTGGGATCTCAAGTCTGCTAGGTAGAGTTACCACCATGGTGACTTGTCCTAGGCCACAAACCTATTCCCTTTGATGATCTCTCAACTTTCTCTTTAGATAGACCTTTTATAAATGGATCCCACACATTATCATTTGATCTCACCTATTCAATCATGATAATTCCACTAAATATTAGTTCTCTAAAGGTATTAATCCTTCATCTTATATGACAAGATTTATCGTTACACATCATGTTCTCTATCCTACCTATTGCCGCTTGATGATCATAGTGTATTCATACTGGTGTCAAAATTTGGGCCAATAAGGAATATCTTTCAATAAATTTTGGAGCCATTCAACTTCTTCACCATCTTTAGATAATGCAACAAATTCAGATTTTATTATAGAAAGGGTAATACATATTTGTTTTGTTGATTTTCAAGACAACGCTTCTCTACCTAAAGTAAATAAATATCTACTTATGGATTTTACTTCAGTCGATCCGGTGATTTGACTTTCATCACTATATTTTTCAATTACAATTGGATATTTGTTATAATGCAAAACATAGTTCTGAGTATTGTTTTAGATACCCCAAAACTCTTTTCATTATCATCCAATGATTTTGATTGGAATTACTCGTGTACCAACTCAATTTACTAATAGTGCATGTTATGTCTGGTCGCGTACAATTCATGATATACATCAAAATTTCCAACACTCTTACATATTCCAACTGTGGGTCACTTTTACCTTCACTCTTTTAAAGTGAAAATCTCACGTCTAATAAAGTCTTGGAAATATTAAAATCCAAATACTTGAATTTGTCAAGTACCTTTTTAATGCAATGAGACTGTGACGATGCCAATCCTTATGGAGTTCTATTGTTTCATTTCCCTAAGACCACATCCGCAAATCCAAGGTATTTCATATTAAACTTGCTCTCAAGCATTCATTTCGTAGAATTCATGTCAGAAATATCTCTATTGATGATCAACATATCATCCACATACAAACAAATAATGACTTTGTAATTTGTAGTGTCTTTATGTACACCTATTTATTATATTTGCTTATCTTGAAACTATTTGCCAATATAGACTAGTCAAAATTTGCATGCCATTGTTTGGGCGCTTGTTTTAGTCCATAAAGTGTCTTAACAAGTTTGCACACTTTCTTGTCTTTACCAGGAACCGCAAACCTTTGGGTTGTTCCATGTAAATTTTTCTCCAATTCTCCATTTAAGAATATTTTTTTCATATCCATTTGATGGATTTCAAGACTATATACCGTTGTTAAAGCAACCAACACCCAGATGGATATTATCCTTGTTACTGGCAAGTTTGTCTTAAAATAATCAAGGTCTTCTTTTTGTCTAAAGCCTTTCACAATAAGTCTTGCCTTGTATTTGTCAATAGTACCTTCAACTTTTTTTTTTGAAGATCTATTAAGAAACTAAAAGTGTATTTCCTGGAGGAAGATCAACTAACTCCCAAGTGTGATTGCTCAAGATTGAATCAATCTCACTATTGACTGCCTCTTTAAAAGTATGAGTTCGAAGATGACATCACTTTTTAAAATATTTGAGACTTATTTTCAGGAAGAAATGTCACAAAATCTCATCCAAAGAAAGTTAATGTTCTTTGATGTGTACTACCCTTGGATTCTCATCATTAAGTACATTCACGTTTGGCTCACCTCGAGGTCGTTGAGACCCTCCACTAGACAACTCATATCCAGTTTTATATGAATAAATGTCCTCAAAGAACTAAGCATTATCTGATTCAATTATCATATTTTTATGAATATTCGAATATTTGGATTTATGAATAAACAATTGGACATGTTTTACTGCTTGTAGAATATCCGATGAAAACACAGTCAACAATTTTTGTCCTATTTTTACCATTATAGGTATAGGAACTTAGACTTTGGCTTGAAATTCCACACTTTAAAATATTTCAAGTTGGATTTTCTTCCTTTTCATTTTTCATATGGAACAGAATGTGTCTTGCTATGGAACACTCAATTGAGTGTATGGTTTGTTTTAAGGATAGCTTCCCCCCATAAGTTTTATGGTAAAACTGAACTTATGAGTAATGCATTCATTATTTTCTTTAACATTCAACTTTTTCTTTCCGTAATTCCATTTGACTGAGGTGAATCGGGGGCAGTATTTTGATGGACAATTTTATTTTCTAAATATATCTTTGCAAAATAAGACTCATCCTCTTTGCCTCTTTACTTTTTATCATTTTGATCTTTTTATCCAACAGATTTTCAACTTCAGTTTTATGTTGCCTAAATATTCCTATTGCTTCATCCTTACGATTTAGCAAATAAATATAACAAAATCTAGTGCAATCATCAATAAAAGTTATAAAATATTTTTTCCACCACGAGATGGTGTTGACTTCATATCACAAATATTGGTGTGAATTAAGTCTAAGAGATTAGAATTCCTTTTAACAGAATTATGTAGATTCTTAGCATACTTAGATTCCACACATATTTGACTTTTGATTTATTGCACTTAAAGTTAGGCAATACTTTCAAAAAAATTTATTTTTCCAAGGTTTTATAATTGACATATCCTAAACGATTATGCCACAAATCATTTGACTCTAGCAAGTAAGAATAAGCCTCAACTTTTTTCATTTCAACAATCATTACATCAAGTTTGAAAAGGCCCTTATTGAGGTATCCCTTTCCAATTTATGTTTTATTTTCTTATTAAAACTTTCTCTGAAACAAACACACATTTAAATTTATTTTTAATGAGAAGTATTGTCGACACTAAGTTTTTCCTAATAGTAGAGACATTGAGAAAACTTTTGAGAGTCAACACCTTGCAGGAAGTCAATTTTAGGAATATCTTTTCACTTTCTTCAACCTTAACTGTTGCATTATTTCCCATGATGATCACTTTTTTAGGACCAGCGGTATCATAAGTAGCAAGAGCTTCTTTATTCACTTAAACATGTCTAGTGGCTCCTTAATCAAACCATCATTCATTTGGATATTCAACTAGATTGCTTTCAGTGATCATGAAACATGACTTTCAATTTTTTCAGTTGTTTCCAACATGTTTATCTGATCTCTTTTCTAGTTCTTATTTAGAAGTTGACTATTTAAAGATTTGTGGCCAACATCACTACAGTTATAGCACTTTCCTTTGAATGTTTTCTTGTTCAGCTCTATTTCTTATCCAAAAGACTTCTTCGTCTTTGTATTATTTGGAGCATCCTCCTTAACAAGATTTGCAACCATCGTTGATGATTTTTCATTCAACTTATTATCCCCTTTTATCTTGGGATGACTCATAAGGTCTTTCAAACTAGACAACTGAGTTTTAATCATTACTTTTTTTGGAATATGAGGATACATAGTTGTGAACATTTGCATTTCAAGCTTGGTCAGCCAAAATGATAGCATTTGCTGCCATTCTTTGAAGTTCACACCAGAATATTTTTCTGATTTCTCTGTAATTTTAATTGCTAGAGCAATACCTAAACAGCTTAATGATGCAATATTGGTTGTCGTTGGGACAACATCATTCACAACCGATTTTTTTTTCAGTTTCATTCGTCATTTTTCTGTCAATCTTTTTTATACACTTTGGTGTTTCAAAATACTAATAATAAATACTTTAATCATTAACCAATTTGTTTCTAGTCAACAATGAAGTTTTTATATATTTAAATCATCAATTGAATGAACTTTGAAGCCCAAAAAAGTTTGTATGACTTAAAATCAAAATAAATTTCATATAGAATGAAAAATCATAGGTTTTAAACTCCAGAAACCAGTACAAAGAGTTTACTGAATCAGTGAAGTTTTTATATTAGTCAAACTAAATTCCAACACAGACTTTTCGTTGAAGTTCTTATATTCTTCTAACCGAGAAAGTAGAAATCAAACGATTTTAGTCTCCAAAAAATCAATCCCAATACAGATTAACCAAGTACTTGACTTATAAATGGTGATATTTTTTTTTCTTTCTTTCACCAAAGAAGCACAAAATATAAATATTTTTATAGTTTTCTTAAGATTGTTGTTTTCCTCGGGTTTAGTAAAATCTATAAATTTACAACAATAACTTCAAACACATGTTCAAATTAACATATGAACAATCAAATGAAGTTTATACTCTATATTTACAACTTTGAACTTTTAACAATAAGTTTAACCCAACTTATGAACAATCAAAAATGAAGTTCAAAGTATTTTCTTTAAAATAGAAAAATCAAATGTTAAGAACTTCAACACAAGTTCAACCAACTTATGAACTATCAAAATAAAGTTTCAAGAACTTCAAACACAAGTTCAAACAGTTAAAGAACTATCAATATGAATTTACAAATATTTTTTAAAAAAATAGTAAAACAATCTTTAAGAAAAAGAGATGAAACAAAAGATTCATGTCCACCAAATTCACGGTGTATTCTTAAGAAAATTATTTCCCTCAAGTATCCGAGGTTATGGAATATATACTTTCAGGATAAAATGAATCACTTTAACAGAATAGTGGTGTCTCAAATGCCGAACTACGAACGCACTCAACGGTAGCAAATCACACTAGAGATTTTTTCAAGAAAGAGGAGTATTCTTTCTTTAAAATTTCATGTCTATACCTGAGGAAAAATTTATATATTTATAGTCATCAAGATGTTTCTTCAAGAAGAGAAGAAATAGTTCATAAAGGTGCACCCCTTCATAAAGGTGCAACTTTTCAAAAAAAGTGCAACTTTTCGAAAAAGTCACAATTCATTGAAAATGTTATAACCATTAAAACCAAAAAGGTGCTTACTCAAGTTGCATCCTTTCTCTTGATGTCTTTTCGAAAAAATACCTTTTAGTTTTTCATCACATCTTTTAAGAACCCAACAGAAATCACCGCTATAAACTGCTTATTAGATAGTCAACAAATTCATAAAAAGAATTTTCTATTTATAATATCAATTAAGTTAAATGAAAATTTGTAATAAGATTTAAAATAAGTTAACTACATGTAATATATCAAGGTTAACAATAGAATATTATATATAATATAAAAGTTATTACGTAAATGGATGACCAAAAATGTTAAAGGTAAAATAGACATTACATAAGATTGGGTTGGGGAGGGGGGATGTCTATTATTCAAAGTTGATGGGGGAAATTGATTTTTTTTTTATACTTAGAGGATATAAATAAATTTCACCCATAAGCAGTTATGGTGATTTACTTAAATTAAAGACAGCCAAATTTATACAGAAGTAATTAATATAATTCATAAAAAGAATTTTCTATTTATAATATCAATTAAGTTAAATGAAAATCTGTAATAAGATATAAAATAAGTTAACTACATGTAATATATCAAGGTTAACAATAGAATATTATATATAATATAAAAGTTATTACGTAAATGGATGACCAAAAATGTTAAAGGTAAAATAGACATTACATAAGATTGGGTTGGGGAGGGGGGATGTCTATTATTCAAAGTTGATGGGGGAAATTGATTTTTTTTTTATACTTAGAGGATATAAATAAATTTCACCCATAAGCAGTTATGGTGATTTACTTAAATTAAAGACAGCCAAATTTATACAGAAGTAATTAATATGGTAATGATATTATTCTAATCTTGAAAAGAAAAACTAGAAAATTATAATAAATAAGATATTAAATAATATAATAGTAGGTTGTGGATGTGGTTGGATTTTTACCTATAAAAGGAGAAGTTTTCTCTTCATCTAACTCATCTTAGTTAGGAATTCCTCTTAACAACATGACTCCCTCGATCCTTCTTCTTTTTAGTATATTTTTTCTCCAATTCTTTTGTTCTAGCTAGATGAAATTTAGGTAGCAAAATTATATCAAGCAAAAAATTAGGAAGAGTCATATTTCAAGTTTGTGCGTGAATCTATCAGATGATCTTTTTCATCATCAAAATTATTTTTATCTCTTTTTTTTGGATGATGCATGGGGTGAGACGTCTGATACATTCACGCACAAAGTCTTAATATATCTTTTCAAATCATTGTGCTTAACTTACTTTTTATCCATTTCTCAATTCTTTAATTCACTCATATATAGAAAAAAATGAAAAAATGAAAAAAGATTTCAATGAATGTTACACATATGAATATAGATGACTTCAATTGTTAAGTGGTGTGGAGCGAGAAATTCATATAAAGATTTGATTCAAAATATATTAAGACTTTCATAATTGGGACTAAACTTGTGATCTAAGATAAATATTTCTTACAACTAAACTGGAATTATCAATTCTCTTATATCAAAAGGACTTAATCGTTTCTATATACTTAAAGTTACTTATTTTAATTTTTACAAATAATCTCATACTAATAACTTAATGAACAAGTAGGTTTATATACGATCCTCTAATTGGTTTCTAAAATATTCTGTGTCTGATTCAATACGGATCAACATGCAGACATGATTCAAGAACAAAGAGATGTTATTATATCTGTGGGAGTTGAAAGAAATGGAGAAATGCAATTCTCGATCTGCAGGTCTCAACCTGCATTTCTCCATTTCTTTTAACTCGTACAGAAATGATAGCATCTCTTTGTTCTTGAATCATATCTGCATGTTGATCCGTGTTGAACTAGACATAGAATATTTTAGACACCAATTAGAGGACCGTGTATAAACCTACTTGTTTATTAAGTTATTAGATACATGAGTCCGTCTCAGCACGAGCCTAAAATATGTTACTTTTTCTGTTCTAATTTATGTTACATAGATGTAGTCAACTAAATCTTTTAATATATTTTAAAAATACTTTAAGTTGCCAGCAACTGTGATTTATAGTATTTTTTACATAACTTTTCTATAATAACGTTAAATATTCCAATTTATACTATATTTTTATGTAGTTTTATGGTAATAAATGTTACTCCTTCTGTCCAATTAATATAACCCAGATGAAACTTTGAGAGTCAACCATCCTTAACTTATATGACATGGATAGAATTTGGAGTTGATTAAATTTCTTAATATATTTTAAAAATATTTTAGTTGTTAATTATTGTGATTTATATTATTCTTTATGTAATGTTTCATAGTACTGTTAATTATTGTGATTTATACTATTTTTTTTATGTAATTTACCATTAATAAATGTTATTCCTTCTACTCCAATTAATATGACAAATTAAATTTTGAGAGTCAATCGATTTTTTTTATAATTTTTAAATATTTACGTTATTAATAATTAACTTGTAATATTTTAACAAAACTTGAAGTATAAAATTAAATGATAATTTATTACTTCTTTTCTAATTTACTCTTATTATTAACAATAGCTATTTTTTAAAGCATTAAATTTATATTATATATTAAAATTAATATTCATTTTATTATTTCTTTAGGAGTGTCAAGTCATGAATAATGAATAAATAAAAATAGACTAAGAGAATACTATGATAACGCGATGATGAGTCAAAAATGGATAAATTTAACTAATTGTCCTAAAATGATAGCAAAAGTAGCGCATGAAAAAAGTATTAAGTAGGGCCCACATTTTTTGTGAAGATAAAGGGTGTGTTTGGTAGGAAGGAAAATATTTTCCTAGAAAATATTTTCTTTTGAAAAATAAGTTGGTTTCTTACTTGTTTTCTTATGTTTGATTGGTGGATGGAAAGTATTTTCTAGAGTTTGGTTGGTGAATGAAAAAATATTTTTCAAAAAATACATTTTAATGTTTATCTAAATCATAAAAATATGTTTTAGAAAATTATTTTTGACCCTGAAAAATACCTTTTTTAGGGTGTGTTCGATATGAAGAAGAGAAAATATTTTCCAGAAAAATAAGTTATTTATTACGCATAGTCTTGTGTTCGTTATGCAAATTGAGTAAGTATATATATATATTTTTTAAAAGTATTTGTATTTATTTAACAAAAATAATGAGAACAAATAGGATAAGAAGGGTGGAATAAGAAAAAAAATGTGAATTATTTTTAAATAAATTAAAAAATTAATTTTTTGGGGAGGGGGATGAGGTTGTCAAAATAGATAGTAAGGGCGGGGTAAGGAAAAACATTATTTTTTTTAAAAATAAATTATTATTTTTTGGGAGGCCAGGAGGTCTAGTAGGGGTTGGGTGTCGGGTGAGGTAAGAAAAAACTAATTTTTTTAGGGGGGTGGAGGTTGGTAGGGGAGGTTGGGTAACGGAGGAAAAGAAAAAAGTTTGAATTTAAAAAAAAAAATTAAAATTTTTCTTGAAGGGAGTAGGGGTTTGAGTTTCGAGTTAGGGAATGAGGTAAGAAAAATTTTGAAATGGTAGTTTTTTCGAATGGGTGGGGGTCGAGGTAGGGGGAGCAAAGGTGGGGTTAGAAAAAATTTAAAATTTTTGAAAAAATAAATTTTAAAAATTTAATTTTTGAAAAAATAAATTTTAAAAATTTAATTTTTTCAGGGGGGGGGTTGGTAGGGTGGGGGGTCGGGTAGGGAGGTAAGAAAAAGTTTGATTTAAAAAAAAACTAATTAAATAATTTTTTGAAAGGGGTGGGGGAGAAAGGGAGTAGGGATTTGGGTTTTGGGTAGGGGGATGAGGTAAGAAAAAAATTTAAAATATTTTCTTTTGATGGGGTGGTAGGGGGTAGGGTGGGGTAGGGGATTGGGGGTCGGAGTAGGGATGGGTGATTTTGAGAGTTGTATGAATATTTCATCTTAAGAGTGAGGTTGAAAGGGAGTTTTGAAAAATATTTTCCTTACTTTTTGAAGGGAAGTTATTTTCCTTAGATTTGAGGAAAATAAGTTGATTTGGAAAACATTTTCCAAAAACTTTAAGCCAACCAAACATGAGAAAATTGGAAAACATTTTCAAAAAAATGTTTTCCTTCGTACCAAACACACCCAAATGGTAATGTGATAAAGCGAATCCTAATTAACCGTGTGGAAACAAAAGAAAAATGGGGTCCACCAAACTTAAAGTCAGTCAAGGATACAATAGTAATAAAAAAAAAAGACAACCTGTTTTTTTTTTCTAGAGAAGGAAATTACAGGCATTGAAACACTTAACTACAATAGCCGGAAAGAACATAATTATTGAAATTTTGAAATTGTCCCTTGGCTAGAAGCAGGCATGTTGACGAACAGTTGGCTGCATTAGTCAGTAATATATAGTAGTAATTTGTCATGATTCGAGACTACCCCCTAATCGTAACACGGTGCTTGGAACCACAAATGATCTCAAGCTAACTCATGGTGTTATATAATGTATGAGCAACTGAATATGAACATGAATAAGAGCTAAAATGACTAAGAAAAAGCATAATCATAAGATAAGTTGTTTCAATAGATTAGTGTCAAAAGTTTACAACACTATAACAAGAAAAAGGAACTGTAACTACATATAATAACTCTGACTGACTATCGATGAAGACTTTACTAAAATTAACTATATATAATGACCTGAATTTGTTAATTTCTATTTTTATGTGTTTTGACCATTCTGTCCTCCCCTGTAGTTGTCACATGTTGATTCTGAGATTTGAGAATGGTTGGCATGATTTTTGATGTGATTAGAAATTATTTGAATGAATTTGTGTTTTTTAGAGCTTTGAGAAGTCATATAATTGACTTCGGTCAACATTCATTGTTCTGAGTGTGAAGACAATCTGAAATGCACCAGCAGATCCAAAATATCAAACTCGGGTTAATAGCATAGTTGGTTCGGGTTTGAGACTTTATTTTGTATTTCAATCCTTTATTTAAAAAATAGTAAAAAGAGGTCCCAAGTGGTCAATTCAGTGAAAATAATATTTTTTTTAAAAATTTAACGTTGTCATTGAATCCAAAACATCGAGGGTCTAATAAAAAACTTTGCATCTTTGCTAAGTTGTTGATGTAGCATCAGTTGGTGTAGCCGCCTAAGAAACCTATTAGTCACTTAAGTGACCAAAGGATTGCTTTAGCAGAGGGCGTCTAAACAATGTGGGGACCACTTAAGTGAAGCCCGGCCGTTGTGGCTTAGTCACTTAAGAAATGTCCCAGCCGCTTAAGTCGTAGTTGCTTAAGTGACCATTTTGCTGCTTAAGTTGTTGATGTTGGTACAATGTATATACACTTCTTTTTTGAATTTTCACTATTTTTGGACCTTTGAGCTTTGATTTTGGGTAATTCTTGAGGATTTCTTCACCTTTGAGCTTGGGTAAGCTCTAAAACCTTATTCCTATTATTTCTCATCGATTATATCATCAAAAAATACCTTTTGATTTCCATAATTTTTTAACTCATTGTCACATAGGTTTTATCATGTAGACTCCTATAACCTTGGAAAATGTGTCTAAAACAAAATTTTTGTTTCAGTCATTTCATTTTTGAACTCATTTTTCAAATTTGTTTTGGACCCGACCCAAATATGAAAAATATTGGTATCGCAAGCCTTTTTTTAATGCATAGATGTTATTTTTGAATATTATAGTTGATTCAGAGGTCGTTCATAAGGAAAAGGCTCTGTGTTGAAGCACTTTAGGCCAAAAGTTCATCGTTTTAAGGTAGGTTATGACTTACCTTCTTTCAGATTGAGTTAGGTGGTTAATATGCAAGTAAAAAATGCTATGGGTTAAAAAATATAACTATAGGATTTATATTTAGAGATAATTTTTACTGTTATGTGTTTGTGTGAGGGCTTATTTTTTATTGTTGTTGACTTATGATATCTGATATTGTGTGTTGTCCATGTGGGGTTTTATTTGACATTATTGCTCTTATTTGTGTTTTATATGTCTTTGTTCTAGATATAATGCCCATGCGGAGGCTTATTTTTCTAATATAGACCTTATTTGAGCATTGATTGTTTTCATCATGATAGAAATACCTGAGTTCAATTTTATATGATATAAATGATGTCTCACATGCATATTTATTCTTATGGTGCCTAAATTGAGTTGATAATCTTGAATTATCGATATGCTGAGTTGATTTCTGGGGTCACTAATATATATACGTGTTGGATGGATTAGATATCATCATATTGAGTTAATTGTGAGCATTACATCATTATTTCATATATATATATATATATATATCCTTTATGTGAACACGAGATAGAAAGGTGAGTTGAGATTGAGATTGAGATATGAGATATAGTATATGGATTGCGAACTCTCTGTGGGTCCTACGTGAGAGCTGCGAGCTCGGTGTGTGTATACAGGAAGCCATGTGGTGGCTTTCACCATTTATCTCATCCACATTGCATTGCTTTGCATTTGAATTTGCATATTTCATAAATTCTTTAGTTTTCTTGATCTGTATTTAATTTCAATATAATCCTCATGTATCTCTATTTTCTTTCGTTTATGTATAATATAGAAATGCCTGAATTCAGGGTTGATATGATATAAATAATGTCTTAAATGCATATTTATTTTGATGGTGTCTAAATTGAATTGATAATCATGAATCATACACACACACACACAGATATATATACATATTGAATGGATTGAATATCATCATATTGAGTTGATTGCGAGCATTACATCTTTATTCCATACATATATATTTATGAGATGCTGGTACCATTGAGAAACACCATTATTGAAAGAAAATGAGACACTTTTATAAAAATTCTCTCTGTGAACAAGAGATAGAAATGTGAGTTAAGATTAAGATATGAGATATAGTATATGAGTTCTACCTAGGATTTGCGAGCTCGGTGGAAATATAGGAAGTCATGCGATAGATTTCACCATTCATCTTAGTCACATTACATTTGTATTTGCATATTTCATGAATTCTTTAGTTTTCTTGATATGTAGTTAATTTCAGTATAATATTCATGTATCTCTGTGTTGCTTTCATTTTCGTCAGTGGGACGGAATGAACTACCGTTAGTAATATTTTTGCTTGCAGGTGGCGTGCTCATAGAATATTTTACTTTATTTCCTACTTTGCTCAATCGGCCTATGATACCTACTGAGTACCAATGGATCGTACTCACCCCTACTGTTTGGTGCAGATCCGAGTATGAGTACCAGACGCAATAGCTGATTATGTGTGCATTGGAGCGATGTTTGAGGTACTGGATGCTCTGGAGATTTTAGAGCCTACTCTGAAGCTCCTCTTATCTTACTTTATGTCTATTCAGTTTCAATAACAGATATATACTTTCAGATACAGTTATGTACTAGATGCACTTACACTATGACACCAAATTTTAGGACTTTATGTGATTTCTTTCAGAATTTCATTTTAGTTATATTGCATATTAGCTTGACTTTATTCTAGATCTCACCTTGGTTTATGTTATTGTCGATTTTGTTTTTTCTTTATCTGTCTGGGTGATTGACTTACTTATCAAGGCTTAGCCATGATAAGTGTCATCATGACACATTTTTGGATCGTGACTCTATAAGTAGTCGGGACATGATCCCTAGCTATCCTAAATCAATACATATAAATCGAAATAAAATACTAGAACTGCAATTAACTTAAGTCCTCAAATAAAGAGAACTCGTCACCTGTTAGCTAAAAGTTGTGATCTGCCTGATTATGACCATGATAAAGCAAAATTGCTCGGTAAAGAATTTTTTCGGTTAATGTCTGAAGCCGAAATTTTCGTTAAGAGGTTCGAATTATAAAAAAATAACTATAAAAAATAATTTTAACCTTAGATGTATAATATAACTTTTGGCCAAATGAATTCTATTTGGATAATTCCCTTGCACCCATATGGCCCCGACCATGTTTTCTATATTCAAGGACCAAACTCAAAATTTCTCTAATAAAGTGTGGAAGCATCCTGCTCACCCTCACACTTGTTGATTACAATTTGCCTTAGCTTTTCACAATTCCTAAATTTTGTTTCTTGCAAAAATTGATGGTAAAGTGTTCACTCTCTTTGAGATCATTATTTTTAAATTTTTTTGGTAGGTTCTATATAAGCTGCAAGATTAATTCCTTTAAACTTAATTAGAACCAAAGCTTTCAAACCCCAAGTTATAATACCACTTTGAGAAACCATGTTGTGGCATTAGCACCCCAATAAACTTCCTAATAATGTCTGTGATAGAACTCTTTAATTTGCAAGATATTCAACATTCCAAATGATATTTTTTGCTGGAGTTACTAAAGCATGTTTTGCTAATCCTTTGTCTTTGGGGAAATTCGTTAAGGATATTGAAATCTCAATTTTACCATTTATTATATTTTGTGTCTAGACATATTTTACTTTTAGACTTCAATAGATGTTTAACATAGATTGAATAGACTCCTCGTGTCAAAATATTTTGGGAAACTCTAGCTAGTAGAATAGAAGGCAGTGAAAAGTGGGCAGTAACAAAAGCACTAAATTTCCGGGAAAAAAATTTCGTGCGTTGTTTGCAAAGTACTAAATCTTTCATTACATCTGGAATTTGGAGAAGTTACTAAGAGCTTATTGAATGCAGTGCGAATAAAAATAAATCTTTTCGAATATAAGGAGGAAAGCCGATCTTTATCATTGAATCCTCAAATCAATTCATTTTCAAATATGATTGGGAGACTTTACTCAAGAAATGAGATAAAAAATGAAAATTCAAAACATGGGGATAAATATGATACCAATATGGATGATCTATATCCCATTGGAACTGTATCATGACTAGAATAACATGAAATATTTGTATTTGTATATAATAAGTTGTACTCTATCTTTTCTGTCCACCTCATTTTATATCGAGAGGAAAATATTTGAGAGTAGCTTGATGATGAAGAGATAGAGACACTGTCAACATGGTATGGTTCTTTTTTATCATTCCAGTTGACACATATTGCTTTAAATAAAGCACAATAAATAATGTGCCAGACCGCTTGACAAGTCAAATCGCTCTATTATAAAACAGGTAAGTTGCAACAAAACCCTAATCAAAACAAATAAAAGCAACATGATTTAAATTTCTTATTAGGTAATTAATTATTCATCCCACAATACTAAATTGAATTAAGGGGAAAGGGTCAAATTTACCTCTCTATTTGAAAAATTGGCTAAATATACCCTTCGTCATACTTTGAGATCAAATTTACCGTTGCTGTAATACTTTGAGGTCAAATTTACCCTCATTATTCAGAAATTTTTTACTTGTACATTTCTTATTAATAGAAAAGCCCAAATCAATGTAAAGGCCTCATTTTTTTAAACATAAAATACACCCTAATCTAACCCGATCGGCTCGACCAGACCCACAAAAGAGACACAAACAACTTAATTTTGTTGGTTAAATTTCTCCGACAAATAAATATACTTCTCTTTCAATGTGCAATGCTAATATGTTGTTTACAAATGAACAACAAGAAAAATGAATGGCAACACAGAAGCATGAAACTAGAGAACATATCAGTACAAACTCTGCTCTAGTTCTAGTCATGTTCAAATTTCAAAATTTGATATGAAATTCTATGTATATCTAGATTATAGAATTAGTGGATAAGTTTTCTGAGCAATGACATGATAAAAAGTTTGTGTAAATTCAAATTGTATATAGAGACATAAGAATGAAGAGATATTATTTTTGACACATGTGGAGACCTCTTAACTCAATCATCCAAGGAAATATCTGGTGAGCTTAATCAGTATTTGATCACTAAGTGTCATTTTTCATGAACTCTGTACTGATTCAATCCATGAATTGAGGGAGGAATATAATTTTTTGTGTCTGCACTGATAAATATCTAGTGGTGAAATTCCGTTGGAAAAATTTGACAAACAAAATTGAAGGAGAGATATATTTATTTGTGTCTTTTCTGGATCAGGTCAGGTTGAGCGAGTTAGATTAAGGTGTTTTATTTTTTTACAAAATGGTGCATTCAACATTGAATTGGAATTTTTTGTTAAAAGAATGGGAACATGTGAAAAGTTCCTTAATAGCGAGGATAAATTTGAACCCAAAGTATGACATGAGGGTAAATTTGGTCCTTTTCCTTTGAATTTAATTGAAGTTAATGACCCTCAAATTGTTATTTTTTATTTAATTTTTCCGTGGTCATTGCCAGCCTATGTAATTACTATATTAGTAGTTACACCAATTTCAATTATCATGATTTTTGAAACATACCCGAAATGAAAATTATCATTCTCCATGTTTTTTCAACCATTAAAATTTTAAAGGTTCATTCAACAAGTGATTTACTCCCCGAAAGAGGGATAGTCGTTAGGTCATGAATGGAATGCGAGGAAGAGAGAATAAGCTGTTGATGGGGACCATCCTTTATTGGTTAATACTAGATATATTGACCTCTCTCATCCTCTAATCTTGTATATACCATTCAATCTATTGATTTGATTTCTTCTCGACTGGCCTATTACATAATTGGGCGAGTTTGAAACACTCATTTGAGCCATAAATTGTACCACAACTAGTGGTGGAACTACAAAGACACGACTAGGCACTAATATCGGTGCTACTAGACTCAACTTGATGCGTATTTGAGGAGATGTAACAGGCTTCTCCTCTTCCATCACGTTGACCCATCTCTTCTCACTCGTACCGTTATATTTTGGCCACTCCTGACATCAAAGTTGTTGGTTGACTGCATTGATGTTGAGACCACATCATTATATCCAAATTTTGGTCATTCCTCTCTAAGATTAGATGTTTTTCAGAGTCATCTTATTGTTCACCGAGTAACTCCATAGGTTGTATTGACATTCATATGCCGAAGTGTTCAAAGTATTCATTAAATTTTCTAATATTGTCACAAACTAGCAACGTATTGTTACATTAACATGTTTGCTAATTCCAGATGTGCACTATGAAGTTTAGATCTATCCAGACTAGGATGTTGATCCTCTCTAGCAGAAACTGCATAAAAAAATTAGGACAAATAAGGTCCTCCCTCGGGTCATTTTCATGAACCAAAGTATCAACTACGATGCCCACGGCTTGCTTGTGCATAACCACGATCCCCAGTCCTCATCAATTTAGTATATAATTAATCCTCCAAAATAATTTTATCTTGTCTTAAAAAGGAAAAATTGAAAACACTAGGAATGGAGCTAAAAATTTGACTACAAATTTAACCAAACTCAATAATTTTTGTTTAAATAATGAATTTATATTAAAAATTAATTAAATTCATATAATTATTATACTTAAAATCGAATTATTAACACTTTAAGTTATAATTCTAATATGATATTTAGAACCATAGATTCCTATTTTGTTTATTTAGAAGGAAAAAAGGGTCAAATTTACCCCTCTATACTTTTCAAAATTGGTCAAATATACTTTTTTTCTCATACTCCTGGGTTAGATTTGCCCAAGCTGTTAAGAAAGTTTCTGTTTGTACCCTTCGTCTAACCTTCAACTAATGGAAAAATATAAATACCCATTTTTTTACAAAAAAAAATACATATCAAAATACCCTCAAATGTCGTTCCTCCATGGTTCCTCCAAACAAAGAATGGGGAAAGTTTATATGGTTCTTCAAGAAAAAATGAAAAATCTGTACATTGAGAATAAATTATGGAGGAATTTGGCACAAACAAACAACGCAACAGAAAATTCTTTATGCAATAACTTAGAACAAATATTGGTTCGAATCAGTGACGAATGCATCTTCGCCGGCAACAACTTTGCTGGAGGAACGGAAGGCATCGAATTCTGTTAGTAGCGACCATACCTTTTAATCTAGAACAAATGTTAAACTGAGTGTTGTTCTTTAATCATCCCCAGCAAACAATGATCTGTTGTTTATGACTCATGTAATTCACATTTGTTGGTACTACCCAAAAAGGAAATTACTTCAACCGCAATTTCATCTTCATCACCCTACGATTTCACTATCATTACTGGTTTAGAGATATTTTCAGCATACTGAGAATTTACTTCATTGTCATTCGTTAAAGGATCTAGAATTTCAAATTTTACCACAAACAAACTTTATTTCGAAAGGATGATATATCAAAAGAACTAAAATGTCGAATGGGGCTCAAATATAAAATTTAAGGTTATTTGAATAAGACTTGAGATGGTTTTAGGTTGAACTTCAATCTTAATTCGTTGAAGTTAGAAGCTACTGTCGAATTGTATCAAATTTGTGCTAAAATTGTACTACAACTGTATCATGAGATGTATGAATATTGTATCTTAAACTTGTATTCTGTTGTAGTAATATTAAATTTTTATATAATGTTGTTGTTTTAGTATTAAAATTTCAAAAATCAACATGAAATTTATTTAAAATTTATACAGTTTTATACATATTTCATGCAAAATTTATATAGATTTTATACACGAAATCCTGAGCGAGATTCAAAGCAAAGTTTTTTTTTTTTTTTGAGAAAATGGTCTATTAGCCTCCAACATTTAGTCGAAAACTCCAACTACACACTTATACTTTGCGGGGGTCTAATGATCCCCTGAACTATTTTAAAGTGGAATTATTACCCCCCTGAACACTGATATGGCAAGAGAGTGTGTTTTACTCTCTTTAAAGAGAGTGAAAACGATTTTTTTTATTAAAAATTTATTTTTCATATTTCTTTCTTTTTTTAATTTATTTTCTTTTTTTTATTTTTAATTATTCTTTTTCTTTATTAATTTTCTCTCTTCTTCTTCTTCCTTACAAACAATGACATTCAAAAACTCATCAATGACATCAAAAATTAATTTATCATTTTCCTCATCTCCAAGCACAAAATCGATTGGTTTCGACTTCAAATTCATTGAAAATTTTAAAATGGGTATTGTTCATTGTTTCCAACTTCAAGATTGTCGGAAATTTTAAAATCGATATTGTCCATTATTTATGACTTTAAAGTCGCCGTAAATTCTAAAATGGGTATTGTCCATTATTTCTGACTTGAAGGTCGTTGAAAAATTTAAAATTCTCTATTGTTTCCGGCTTCAAGGTTGTTGAAAATTTTGAAATTGGTATTCTTCGTTGTTTTCGAATTTAAGATCGTCAAAAATTAAAAAATTGATATTGTTCATTGTTTTCCACTTCAACGTTGTCAAAAGATTTTAATTCGATGTTTATTATTATTTTCGACTTCAAGATTATCGAAAATTTTAAAATCGATATTGTCCATTATTTTCGACTTCAAGGTCGTTGTAAATTTTAAAATGGGTATTGTCCATTATTTCCGACTTCAAGGTCGTCGAAAATTTTAAAATTCTCTTTGTTTTCGACTTTAAGGTCATCGAAAATTTTAAATTCTGTATTGTTGATTGTTTTCGGCTTCAAGGTCGTCGAAAATTTTAAAACTAGTATTTTTTATTATTTTCGAATTTAAGATCGTCGAAAATTTAATAATTGATATGGTCATTGTTTTCCACTTCAAGGTTGTCGAAATTTTTTAAATTCGATGTTGTTTATTATTTTCGATTTCAAGATCGTTGAAAATTTCAAATTCGATATTATTCATTATTCTCCACTTCAAGGTCATCAAAAAATTATTTGCATAGAAGTATGAATAATAAAGTTTGAAAAGAAAAAGAGATGAAAAGTAATGGTGAAAAAATGATTAAAAATAATAAAAAGTGATAAAAATAAAAAAGAAATTAAATAAAAAATAATTTTAAACAAAAAAAATACGTATCAAAATACTGTTAGCGCGTGCATCACACCTTATCCAAAATGACTGGTTGTTAGGTTTTGAGGGGGTGGGGGTAATAATTCTACTTCAAAATAGTTCAAGGGAGTCATAGCACCCCCGCAAAGTATAAGTGTGTAGTTAATATTTGGGGTAAAGGTTGGGGGAGGGGGGGGGGCTTTTGACCATTTTCTCTCTTTTTTTTTTTTTTTAAACCTTTCACTAAATTATGAGTGAAATTCTAAGCCTTGAGCGAGACTCAAAATATGATTTACATATATTTTGAAAAAAATACTCATGGTATATTTGGTATAGAAAATCTCCTACTACATTTGGTAAATAGGAGTCCTATTATATATATATAGAGAGATATATTTCTCTCCACTAATACAAGGACAAAAATAAATAGATTAAAAAGTGATAAACTAACAATTAAATGAATCACCTAAATAGGTTGATGATTTATATAAGCCAAAGAATATTGCATATGATATTATAATTTTTAGGTTGATCACTAAATGCATGTAAAAGAGAAAGAAAAAAGAACTATAAAAAGCGAAAAAAAGATATATACCACAATATTTGTTGCCAGTTTTGTGAAAGAAACAAATGATTCCGACCCAAACAGAAAAAAAAAGGAAATTGTTATAAATAATAAGGCAAGTGGAAGAAAGTTTTAGAGAAAGGTCGAGAAAAGAGATATTCCAAATTTCTCTTGAGAGATGAAATACAATAAATAAAAATTTCTTTATTTAGAAGAAAACTTAACTTGATCCTAAAGTAACCAATCTTATATTTTCTCCAAATAAAGCAAAATAGACATCACTAAAATACACATATATCTCCATTGGATTTCAATTTGATAGTAATATATCTCTTTGAGACCTTACTAGAAAAAACTTAATGAAAAAAATCATAGTGAAAAAATAATACACCTCTAGTAATATGTATTTTGGTTGTCTCAATTAAAAATCTTACATGAAAAAACTAATGAGACAAACCTTGTAAAGAAAAAAATTACAACAGGTATTAACTCCTCTTGATGAGAATATCAACTCAAAATCTTGAATCTTCGCATCTCAAGTGTGTACCATCTTCTCAAAGTTGTAGTTGATAGAGATTTGGTGAACGAACCAACAATATTATCACTTGAATGAGTTTATAGCTTGTTGTTATCACAATTATTTTGGAGATCATGTTTGACAAAAAGTTTTAGTGAAATGTGTTTTGTTTTGTCTCCTCTTATAGATCTCAGAGTCAATAGGATTATGCAAGTTGCATTATCTCCATATAAGATCGAGGGTAGGTTTTCACATTTTAAACCATATTTTTTTTTGAGTGGGATGTATCATTGATCTCAGTCACACACATTCTCAACTTGCTTCATGCAGCTTTTATCTCAACTTGATTTGATGAAATGACCGCTATTTTTATCTCAAAATTATTTTTATCTCTTTCTTTTGGATGATGCATGGAGTGAGATTTCTGATAGATTCACACACAAACTCTTAATATATCTTTTTAAATCATAGTGCTTAACTTACTTTTTATCCATTTCTCAATTCTTCAATTCACTCATATATAGAAAAAATTAAAAAAATGAAAAAACATTTCAATGAATGTTACATATATGAATATAGACGAATCCAATTGTTAAGTGATGTGGAGTGAGAAGTTCATATAAATATTTGATTCAAAATATATTAAATCCATAATTGGGATTAAACTTGTGATCTAAGATAATTTTTTTTTGTACAACTAAAGTAGGATTATTAGTTCTCTTATATCAAAAGGACTGAATTGTTTATATATACTTAAAGTTACTTGTTTTAATATTTATGAATAATCTCATACTAATAACTTAATAAACAAGTAGGTTTATATATGACCCTCTAATTGGTGTCTAAAATATTTTATGTCTGATTCAACACGGATCATCATGTAGACATGATTCAAGAACGATGAGATGCTATCAGTTCGGTAGGAGCTGAAAGTAGTGGAGAAATTCAGATCTCGACATGCAGGTTTGTCATTTCTGTAGATCTCAACCTACATTTCTCCACTTCTTTCAACTAGTACAGAAATAATAGAATCTCTTTGTTCTTGAATCATGTCTGTGTGTTGATCCGTGTTGAATCAGACACATAATATTTTAGATACCAATTAGAGGACTGTGTATAAACCTACTTCTTTATACCATTCTCTACGTTGTTTCTACATAGTACTATTTATTATTGTGATGTATACTATTTTTGTACGTAATTTCTCCTTAATAAATGTTAGTCCTTTCCAACTAATATGAAATAAATAAAATTTTGAGAGTCAATCATTTTTTTTTATATATTTTTTTTAAATATTGACGTTATTAATTATTGACTTGTAATATTTTAACAAAACTTAAAGTATAAACTTAAGTGATAATTTATCACTTCCTTTCCAATTTACTTTTATTATTAACAATAGATATTTTTTAAAGCCTTGAATTTATATTATATAGTGAAATTAATATTCATTTTATTATTCCTTAAGAGTGTCAAGTCATGAATAATGGATAAATAAAAGTAGACCTAGAGAATACTATGATATCACGCTGATAAGTCAAAAACGGATAAATTTAACTTATTATCCTAAAATGATTGCAAAAGTAGGGTGTAGAAAAAATATTAAGTAGGGACCACATTTTTTGTGAAGGGAAATGGTAATATGATAAAACTTTTCCTAATTAACTGCGTGGAAACAAAAGAGAAAGTATAAAAAACATAAATACCAATTCTTTTAAAAAAATACCAACTCTTTTGAAAGTAATTAGACTTTCTTTCACTTTTTTAATTACTTTACTTTCTCCCTTTATTAATACAGATAACATAGCCGACATATACATAACATTCTGTGTATAGTTGAAATTTTTGTAATATGTTTACAGAGTTAAGGTTTTTTGTAATATTGAAAACATAAATTGTGTATTTGTATAATTTTTAAAAAGAAAAATGAGGTCCAACAAACTTAAAGTCAGCCAAGTATACAATAGTAATAAAAAAAAAGAGACAACCTGAGTTTTTTGTCTGGAGAAGAAAATGTACGACATTGAAACAATTAACTACAACAGCCGAAAAGAACATAATTAGTGAGATTCTGAAATTTGTCCCTTTGCTAGAAGCAGGCATGTCGACGAACAATTGCCAGCTTTAGTCACTTATATATAGTAGTAATTTATCACGATCAAGACTACCACCTAATTATAATACGATGCTTAGAACCAGTAGTGATCTCAAGCTAATACATGATGTTGCATAATGTATGAGCAACTGAATATAAACATAAATAAGAGCTAAAATGATTGAGTGAAAGCATAATCAAGATGTTTCACTACATTACTGTTAATAGTGTACAACACTGTAATAAGAAAGAGGAACTGCAACTAAATACAGTAACTCAGGCTAACTATCGATGAAGCCTCTACTAAAATTAACTATATGTAATGACCTAAATTTGTGAATTTTTATTTTTATGTGTTTTAATCATTCTGTGCTTCATGTAGTTGTCACATGTTGATTCTGAGGTTTGAGAATAGTTGGCATGGTTCCTAATGCAATTGAGAATGATTTGAGTGAATTTGTGATTTTTAAAGGTTTGAGAAGCCATATAATTGACTTCGGTCAAAATTTATTGTTTGGAGTGTCAAATGACAATTTGAAATGCGCCAACAGATGTCAAATTCAATTTAGTAGCATAGTTAGTGCGGGTTCGAGACCTTTATCTTGTATTTCAATCCTTCATTTAAAAAATAATAAAAAGTGATCCTAGGGTCAATTCAGTGAAAATAATCTTTTTTTTAAAAATTTGATGTTGTCATTGAATCCAAAACACCGAAGTTAGCCTAGTAGCATAGTTTGTTTGTAGTCACAAAATTATAAATGAATCTCGAGGGTCCGATCTGAAACTTGGCATCTTTGTCAAGTTGTTGATGTGGAATCAACTGGTACAACCGCCTAAGCAACCTATTGATCACAAAATATTATACCCCACAAAAATTTCAACCATTTTATTTTTTATCCTCCCACATGTGTAGTGTCAGTTTTGGACCTGAATTATGATTGGAGATGTTAAAAGGGTATTTTGGAAAAGTTTCAAAATTTTTGGAAGGGGTTCAGGATTATTTTGAAACTCTGAGACAGTAATCCTCTGCAATAGTGGTATACCATGGAGGTTAGCCTCTGCGATAAGGGTATGACATGGAGGCTATGCTTAGCGATAGTAGCATATCACGCTCCTATGTTAATTTCATTTAGTTTTTATTTTTTTCACTTACGGTGAGGGGATTTTAATCTTTTTACTCCTTACACGACTTTATAACATTAAAGTGAACCTTTTCCTTCAGATTTTAAAGATCAAAACCATTCTTTCTCTTCTGTAACTCTAAACCCAAGAAATTTAATGGTTTTAGAGAGAATTCATCATCCAAGCTCCAAACTTTGATTTCTCTTCAAATTATTTTCTATTTTGGCATGTTTCACATCCTTAACTTGAATTTTATATTGTGGCATTTATTTAATCATTATTCATGTGATTTTAAGTGATGTGTTTGAAATTTGGTTGAGGGATTTTGGTGGTTATAACTTCAATTGCTTTTTCTATGATTTTAATCATTTGTTTATGCATAAATTGATGGTTTTTGGTCTGAATGGTTGAATTGATATGAGGATTGGAATGAAGAACATGAGTTTCTCCAAATCGATGGATTTTTGAATTGGTAATGGCATTAACCTCGACCCACTTTGTAAACTTGATTTTTGAATAAATGGCATTATTTAACTTACCTTTGGAACACTATACTGCATTAAAGAATAAATGGATATTAAAAATGGTTTTTGAATGCCATTAGTGGCCATGAAATTGTATTTAAATGGAACTCTGGAGTCTAATGCTTATATGAATTGGTTTGGCATAAATGGAATAACTTGCAAGCATATTGGTATGACGATACCTAGTTGGTAAATGCCTTAATAATTGACTCCTGGGTTAGTGATTGGTTTATGTGCAAACTGTTTTAATTCGGGCTTAATAATTTGGGCTTAAAGGAAATTATGTAGCTCACCATGAACGTATAGATCCTAGGAGGATCAACACTAGAAACCATATTTGACGGCATTGGGGTCTATGTGACCCTGCGCTTGGTGCACACATTATATTTTGGGATGCTATCGCCTTGGTTTCTTTAGCCCTTCCTTGATTTTTTCTCAGTTTGTGCGGCTAACAAGTGCTGGTTTTCTTTCAACAAGAGGAGTTGGAACCATATAGCCCATAAGTGCCTTTAGAACTGAGCGAGCTACACAATTCAGGTTAATATTTTGAACTATGTCCCTATCGTAGAATCCTATACAATAAATGTTGTTCATGTGATTTTGACTAGTTTTTTTGGTAATGACATTATTTTATTCCTTTTGCTGGAGTTACATGCTAGTGCTCGCCCCACTGACCATCCTCGAATACTACATCATTTTATGATGTTGGTTCGGAGAAATTTTCTATTGCTCCTGTGCAGCGTTAGGCGGTTGAGTAGTCCGTTGATCAACTGTGAAGTGGTGAGTCTCCAGCTTTCAGAAGGCCCGATTATTTCATTGGTTTTATTATTGTTTTAGTATTTCTTTTGGATCCTTTTTGGTCATAGTCGAGGGCATGTTTTGACTTAGTTGGTATTCTTGGAATAAAGGCTTTCATGGCAAAAGTGGGATTAAAATACCCCAGGTCTTGAAATCTTAATTTTTCTAGCAGAAGACTCATCATGAGTCGTATAGAGCTAATCGTGGTCTAACCAGTAAAGTTTCCCTAAGTTTTTGTCATGGTCATGATTAGGATCATATAAGTCGTAAGGTAATACAATGAGTCGTGGTAAGGGTTTCGTGACCTTATCAATGAGATAGCCTAAGGTTGCCATCTTGGTAACGACTAGACTCTAGAGTTGTAGGGTGAGGTCACAAGTCATAGAGTGGAGCTCATGATCAAAACAATAAGGGGCCTTGAGTTTCTGCCCAGGATATAAGTCTTGGTAATGACTCGTGACCAGTGATCATGAGTCGTTACGTGACCCGTAGAGACTGGTAGTTAAAGTTCTTGCACGATTTTAGTAAGGGAATGGTGGTCTTTTTCTCTTGTGTCACTACTACTTCACGACTTAAAACATTGCCAAAGCCTTATTTCCACCCATTTAACATAACATAAACACTCTTTTCTCTCTCAAAATTAACAATCAAGAACAATGCTTGGGTTATTAGGGATTTAAAATCTAGGGCTTAATTTGTGGTTTCTCTTCAAAATTCCTTGGTGTTTCGGGCATGTATATCTTCCCTAAACTTGGTTTTATATAAGAGAATGTGTTTAATCATGGTTTATGTGAATTTAATTATGGGTTTTTAATGATGGGTTAAGGGTTTAGTATGATTACTACTTTGTTGATTTTTCCATGGTTTTAGAATTGTTATTCAAGCTTTATCTCATAATATTTACATTAAATTTGTGCATAGGTATGGTGGATGGGAAGGGAGTCATGGCATTCCCTCCCAAATGATAAATTTTGGTATTGAAATTAGTATTAACCTCAACTCACTTTGTAAATTGATTTTGGAACATAGAAATATGCATGAATTAACCCACCTTTGAACTATTTCATTGTCTGAAAGGTGAATGGAACATAAATGGTTTTGGGAAGGCCTTGGTGGCAATGGTTTGTTTTCAAATGCTTTTATAAGGCCTTGGTGACCATGGTGTGGTTTATAAATTAGAACTTGGGGGTCATGGATTCCCCCAGGTTGATATATAATTGAAATGACAGAATTCTATAAGCTTGCAATCATATTGGTATGACTATCCATTTGGTAATGCCTTAATAAAGAATTCCCTAGTTAAATGAATGGTTTATGTGCAAATATTTTAATTGGGCTTAAAGGGGATTGTGTAGCTCAACGTGGAAGGTAGAGGTCCCGAGAGGGATCGATACTGGAAATCACATTTGCCGATGTGGGGGACTTTATGATCGTGTGCTTAGTTTGTAATTATACATATATATTTGGGATTGGATAGGGTCGAGGCATTCCCTGGACCATACTTCGATTTTCCTAGTTCGTACGGCTAATAAGCATTGAGACCCTTTCAATAGGAGAAGCTGAGCCCATATAGCCCGTGGGTGCTCTTAGGACGGTTAAATCTACACAGTCTAGGATAAAGCTTTAAAATATTATTATAAAACCTTATTCCCTATCCAATCATTATGTATATATGTATACTTGCATGTATGTGAACATGTACATTGAGTTTGGATTTGATTTTGAAATGACATTACTTAATCCCTTTCCTGAGTTACATGCTAGTGCTCACCCCACTAACCATCCCCAAATGCTACATTCTTTCATGGTGTATGGTCTTAGGAGTTATTGGTCTATGCAGTGTTAGGTGGTACGGTCGTCTATCGAGTTTGCGGTGAAGTGGTAAGCTTCCATCTTTTAAAAAGCTTGGTCATTTCATCAGTTTCTTTCCATATTTTAGAATTAAATATTGCACATTAATATTATCATTGTCATTATCACTTTCATGGTTGGGTGTATGTCCCAACCTAGTTTGATATTCAGATTAGCTTAGAGGCCCTTATGGATATTTGTGGGTTGGATAGTGTTGTTGACTCTTAGAGCTTATTCTTGAGTTACATTAACTGTTTTATCTTTATTTTTTGGTTGTCTTCCTCTTTGTTATTATTTGGATTATGTTTGGAATATACAGGCTATGGGGTGGTCTCCATCCCTCCGTGGGCTTGAGAGAGCCATTACGACTAGACCAAGGGTCGGGTCATGACAAGCTTAGTATCAGAGCATATGTTCAGGGTCTATGGTTGTCCACAAATCTGTATCAAGTAGGGTCCTTTTTATTGGTGTGTAGTGTGCAAAACTTATAAGGGAGAGGATACAAGACATTTAGGAATGTTTCCCTTTCTTGTGTTTTATTTTGGACTATAGAGTCTATTGTCGTGAGTTCTCTCTAACTCTCGATTTTCCTGCATTTCAGATGATACCTCCTCAAAGATCTAATGCTTATGAAAACTATTTAAGAACCTTCATCCCTCCTGAGGAAAATATAAAGGGGACTCGCCCCATATGGAGTGCAAACTCGATCTAGGGTCCCAACTCCTGATTGTGCTCCTGTACCTGGGTCCTGCCAGTCCCTACTAGTCCTTCTCTGGTTGGTGACAGTCCTGCTCAGTCACCTTAAGGAGATATATCTAATGCGGAGTTCTGTCGGTCAATTTATCTTCTTACTCATTTGGTGACATCTTAGGCTCATAAGTCGGGCCTTATTAGTGTTTCTGTGAGCTCTTCTGAGGTTACTAAGGTTGGTAAGTTTATGAGGTTGAATCCGTTAACCTTTACTGGCTCTAAGGTTTAGGAGGATCTTTAAGGGCTTATCAATGTGAAGGAGAATATCTTTAGGGTGATGCATTCTATTGATGTAGAGGCTGCGGAGTTTGCTATGTATTAGATGAAAGATATGGCATATTATTGGTATGAGGAGTGGGAGCATTTAAGGGGTGATGATACTGAGCCGGCTATGTGGGAGGAGTTCTTTGGTGCCTTGATCATTTCTTTCCAAAGGAATTGAGAGAAACTATGGACGGAAGGTTTGTGAACTTAAGGCAAGGTAGGATGAGTGTGAAAGAGTATGCCCTAGAGTTCCATCTTTTGTCTTGTTATGCTCTGGAGTTGTGTCTAGCATGAGGGATAGGATGAGAAAGTTTGCTTCAGGTTTGTCTCATGACTTAGGTTTGGAGTGCAAGGCTTCTATGATGAATAGTGATATGGATATCTCCATACTTGTGGATTATATGCCGCAATATGAGGATTAAAAGAAGACGCGGGTAATGATGGGGTAGAGAATAGTAAAAAGTTTCGGTATTTAGAGCAGGGTGGGGGTCAGTAAGCTAGTGAAAGGGATGGTAGATAGTGGACTAAGAAGAAAACTTGGGGAAATTCTGGTTCATATTCGTCAGCTAGGCTCCTTATCCTAAGCCTTTGGTTAATCGTCCAAATATTGATATTGAATCCACATGCTAAACAGGAGTAGTGGAATGGTCGGTTCCTGCATAGCGTGGGTATAAAGCCTCCAGTAGATGGGTTAGTGAGTGATCGCTAGCATGAACTCAAGATAAGGATAAAATAATGTCATTTAACAAACCAAGTAAAACCATCCATAATACATACAACTATACATATATAAGTGTTGTTAATGGGAATCAGGTTTAGATGCATTTAAACCATTACCTGGGCTGTGTAGCTTTGCCATCCTAAAGCACCCACGAGAAAGATGGATTCAGCTCCCTCTTCTGAAAGGGCCCCAGTGTGTGTAGCCGCATGACCAGGGAAATATCCCGTTGGGATAACTAATACATCCCCCAATATGAGGTGTGACATCATGCACATGGTCCACCAAGACCAACCTCATACTGGCAAATATGATTTTGTAGTTTCTGTCCACCTAGGACCTCTACTGTCCACGGCTTGGCTACACCTCTCCTTTAATGCCCAATTAAAATCATTTCCAAACAATTCATTTACCATTTATTTTCTAAGTTCATTTAGTGGTGGTATTGTCATACCAACCATACTTGCAAGTACTATCCATAGTGTAAGGCCCCGCAAAATTTCTAAGCTTAATTCAGTCCTTTAAGCTTGTCAAGGGGTCCCAAACTTTAGCTAAGTTCCCAGACTTAGCTTATTTTTGTCCTTCGAAAGTTGGCAATCTCATTTCGCCACCTTAATATCCTTTAATGGTCTATATGTTTGTTAATTCATGATCAGAAAGGTCAATAGGTGTTCTCGAACAAGTTTTAGATTTCTTGGACCTCGATTAGACTACGTTTGGTGTCCCAAAACAGTGGACCAATGCGATCTTGGCGCGCGGCATCGCCCATCGCGTTGGTTAACATTGTTGCAGGGACTGCCTGTAAAACTACTGAGGCTTGGCATGATCATGGCGTGACACATCGGGTATCGTGTCGATACCTAATTTTCATTCATTAAATGTCCGCATTTTTAAGGGAAAAAGGCTCAATTTCCCACCCCTATATAAACCCAATAACACGTAATTCAGCTATTTTCACTCAAAATATATTAGTTTCTCTCAAGTTTCCTCAAGAACAAGTTTAGGGTTTTCAATTGGAGATTCAAATTCAAGAAAATTCTACCGTCAAACTTCGTAGAATCAAGAACTAAGGATGCATAGTGTTCATTCATGGATTTCTTCCATCCCTGAAGTTCAAGAATCGAGTTTTAAATCATGTATTGTGAATATTTTGTTGTGGGTTGATTATATTCATGAGATTATAATGATGTGATTCCCAAGCTGGAATCTTTATGTGTTGTTCATGAAACTATGTTACTGTGTGGCTTGAAATCTATAAGTTTAGTTGATTCATGGAGTTTTGAAGTGATACTTTGATGATTATGCCTATGCCTTAAGTTGTGCACACAAGGTGTTTGATAAAATGCCTAAGGGACTAGAAATTATGAATCATAGCTCAATTGTGACCCAAATGATAAGCGCATACTTTACCCTTATGATCACAATTACTTCTATGATATTGTTGTGCATTATAAATTTTTTATAAAATTCTCATGAGACTAGTTGATGAAATTATGACATGTCTATATGTTTTCCCATTCATGTATAAGATTATGATAACGATGTACTTCATGAAATTCCCAACTTATTGTATTATGGATTGTTGATGTTGGTCATGTATTCAAAAATGTCATGCCTTGTTAGTTTCCTTCTATCGAGTCCTGGGGGTACTTGTACCAGACAATTTAGCTGAGTGCCTAGAGCCAGTGTCATGTTTTCACAATATCCTCAGTCAAGACAGGTTCAGTAGAATTCAGTCAGTCCTGTGACTCAGGAAAACTCAGTAAACTCAGTAATCCAATAATCTCAGTAGTGTTCCATTAGGCTACGAAACTCAATGAACTCAGTCTAGTTCAATCCAGTTATTCATGTTTAGTGTCTATTCAGATGGGAGTAGGATTCAGCACCGAGTGATCCCAAGGATAGAAACTCACCTGTTATTAGAGGGTGTGATTCTTAGAAGCAATCCTTGCGCTCCAAAACTACGTAGCCAGCATAGGTTGAGACATCAAACCTACTAGATGAGGGTAGATGAGGTGGCTTAACCTTTTATATGAGGGTCCCACTATTCTTTTTAGAGTACCTATTAGATAAGGAATCACTCACAGCTTGTCCTTACCAGTGGCGCGATATTGATACCCTTCCAATTGGGGTTACAGATTGGAACCTAACTCAGCTATAATGGCTTATTAGGGGCATGTCGATTAAATGACTATTTCCCATAGTTAAAGTCTCAGTCTCAGTCTCAGTAATAGAAATTAGATAGTTCTACAGAATTTAAGACTATCAGCTACAGTAAATTTAGTACAGTACGAAACCCAGCTAGTTCCATCAGAACCTAGACTGTCGGACACAGTCGATCAGTATTAGTTATATTAGTTTTCAGTAACTCATGTTATCAGTATTCAGACTCAGTAGTCAGTATCATCACAAATTCAGTTGCAGTTAATCATTCAAGCATATATTCTCATGTTCATGTTATACAGTCAGTTAGCATTGTTAATGCATATGAACCTTTGAATTTAGCCTACTTATTTATATACCAATATATTCAATCGTACTGATCCATTTGCGTTATGGTGTTTTATACCATAGGTTCAGAAGTACAAGCTCCATAGCATCAGTAGTATTCCAGTCTCAGCAGTGAGTCCTTATCCTTCGAGAACATGATCATTACTTTATTTCTTTATTACTTAGTTTATTTCAGTAGTTGGGGACATGTCCCATCAACTCCTTATTCAGACAGTTCGGTTATAGAGGCTTTTAAGACCATAGTATATTCAGACAGTTTTGTTTCTGTTTGTTTTGGTATTGATATACCGTACTTTTAGATGTTATGTTTTATAAGTTTTGAACCTTATTGCCTTTCAGCCTTTATTTCCGTATTTGTAAATATATTATGCAGTGCTCAGGTATAGATATCAGTCATGGGTTAGCTTGTGGGCCTTCAGGGTCATGATCACCATGTGGCATTTCAAGTACCAGATTCGGGGCGTTACAAACTTAGTGTCAGAGCCTAAGGTTCAACAGTGTTCTAGAAAGTCTAAAAGCCACATCTAGTAAAGTCTTGTACTTGGGTGTGTTGCGCGCCATATATTTGAGATGTTTTAGGAACAGTTTTCCTTCTTTCAGTATTCATGTCATGCCAGTGAGCATAATCTCAAGTTAATCTCTCAGTCTAACCCTTTTCTTTTCCATTTATAGAACATGTCTCCTAGGAAGAAAACTAAAAATCAGTCAGCCCCTCAGCCCGAAGATCCATTGGGCGAACATGTATCTCATGTAGAGTTTAGAGAGCTGTATTCACTACTCTTGCTCAGTCAATTGCTACTCAGAATAAATGATGAGCTGTCGTTCCGGCCAACGCAGTGGCTAATTCAGCCACAGTCAGGATTCGGGACTTCACTCAAATGAATTCTCCATCCTTTTTTGGGTCTAAATCAAATGAGGACCCTCAGGAATTCCTTGACCAGCTTTAGAAGGTTACGAATATCATGGGGGTTACCGCTAGTGAGAGTACTGAGCTAGCTGCATATCAGCTGTAGGAAGTGACTCACACTTGGTTTAAACAATGGAAAGCATAGAGGGCTAGAGATGCAGGGCCTATTGAGTGGGAGGAGTTTTCCACTTCCTTTCTTGATAGATTTTTCCCCTAGAGATAAGGGAAGCTAAGGTGTTAGAATTTATCAAGCTCAGGCAAGCCAACATGATGGTCCAAAAGTATTCTCTTAAGTTTACTCAATTAGCCAGATATGCCCCTCATGTAGTAGCAGATAGCAGAGCCAAGATGAGTAAGTTTGTGTTAGGGGTAAATGATAATGTGGTCAATAAGTGCAGATCTGAAATGTTGATTAGTGATATGGACATAGCCAGGCTTATGATCTATGCTCAACAGATAGAAGAGTAGAAGATTACGATGAGGAAGAAGCAAAATAAGAGAGCAAGGATAGGTAGTTTCAACTTTACTCAGCCTAAGTCAGAGGGTGGAAGTCGTTCTCAATTCCACCCAAAGTCATTCGTTCCAGCTCCTTCCTCAGCTAGAGCTCCAGTGCCAAAATTCAGAGACGGCAACAGAGATAGGGCGCCAGGCTCTAAGTCTCAGGGCAGTATTAGCAGTGCCCGAACCTATCTTCTTTGTCAGACATGTGGAAAACACCATCAGGGTACTTGCAGATATGGCAGTGATGTTTGCTTCGAATGTGGTAAGCCAGGCCGCAGAGTCAGAGATTGTTCCCAGCGAGGTCCTCAGGGTTAGCATAATTTCCCTCCAGCTCATCCGGTCGCCCGAATCAGCAGGGTGCCTCTTCCAGTGCTACTATTGGGAAACACCCAAATAAACTTTATGCTCTTTAGTCCCTACAAGATTAGGAAAATTCTACTGATATGGTCACTGGTATGTTATAGATCTTTCATGTACACATTTATGCTTTGCTAGATCTAGGAGCTTCATTTTCTTTTGTTACTCCTTACATTATAGTTGATTTCAAAGTCAGTCCGAAAATTCTAGTAGAGCCTTTCTCAATCTCTACCCCAGTGGGTAAAACCATCATAGCCCGACGGGTATTCAGAAACTGTCCGGTTATGATATTTCAGAAAGTCACTTCAACAGACTTAGTCGAATTAGAGAAAATTGATTTTGATGTCATTCTCGGCATGGATTGGATTCATTCCTGCTATGCCACGGTCAACTGCAGAAAAAGAGTTGTCCAACTTCAATTTTCGAAAAAACCTGTCCTAGAGTGGAAGGGTAGTACTTCAGCTTTCAGTGGTCAGCTTGTTTCCTGCCTTTGGGCATAAAAAATGATATCTAAGGGATGTGTCTATCATCTTGTTTGAGTTAAGGACACTATTTCCAAAACTCCTAGTCTTGAATCAATCTCAGTAGTGAATGAATATTCAGATGTCTTTCCCGAAGATCTTTCTGGAATTTATTCTGAAAGAAAAATAGACTTCGGCATTGATCTTCTTCCAGATACTCAGCCTATATCTATTCTGCCATACAGAATGGCACCAGCAAAGCTCAGAGAATTGAAAGAGTCATTGAATGATATCTTAAATAAGGGATTCATCAAATCCAGTGTGTCCTCGTGGGGCACACTAATTTTATTCATGCACAAGAAAGACGGTTCTCTTAGAATATGCGTTGAATACCGTCAGCTCAATAAAGTCACGATCAAGAACAAGTATCCATTTTCCAGAATTGATGACTTGTTTGACCAACTTCAGGGTGCCAGTTATTTCTTAAAAATAGACCTCGGATCAGGATATCATCAACTCTGAGTCAGAGAATATGACATTCCAAATATAGCCTTTCGTACACGGTATGGTCACTTTTAATTCCTAGTCATATCCTTTGGTCTTACCAATGCACCAGCAGCTTTCATGGACTTGATGAATCGTGTGTTCAAACAGTACTTGGACATGTTTGATATAGTCTTCATAGATGATATTTTGGTCTATTTTGCAGTGAGTGTGATCATGCAGACCATCTCAAAATCGTGCTTCAGACACTCAAAAATCATCAGTTGTTAGCCAAAGTTAGTAAGTGAAAATTTTGGCTAAGGTCAGTAGCTTTCTTTGGTCATATCATTTCTGGTGATGGCATTAGAGTTGATCCTCAAAATACTGAAGCGGTAAGAAACTGGCCTCGCCCTGTCTCTCTATCAGATATCAAAAGGTTTTTAGGTTTGTCTAGGTATTATAGATAGTTTGTTGAGGGATTTTTGTCTATTGTATCCCCTATGTACAGATTTACTCAGAAGAAATTCAAGTTTTAGTGGTCAGATTCTTGAGAGAAGAGTTTTCAGGAGTTGAAGACTCGACTTACCTTAGCTCTAGTTTTGGCTCCTCTGGATGGTTTAGATGGGTTCGTAGTGTATTGTGATACATTCAGAGTAGGTTTGGGTTGTGTCCGCATAAAGCATGGTAAGGTCATAGCCTACGCCTCTAAACAACTTAAGCCCCATGAGAAGAATTATCTGACTCATGATTTTGAGTTAACAACCATAGTTTTTGCCTTAAAGATTTGGAGGCATTATATATATGGTGTTTATGTAGATGTGTTTACAGATCATAAAAGCCTTCAGTATATGTTCTCTTAGAAAGATCTCAATCTTCATCAGAAAAGGTAATTAGATCTCTTGAAAGATTATGACATGAGTGTCCTTTATCATCTGAGCAAGGCCAACATAGTGGCCGACACTCTCAGTAGACTGTTTATAGGTAGTTTTGCTCATATTGAGGACAGTAAGAAGAAGCTAGCTCAGTAAGTCCATCAGCTTTCTAAACTAGGTGTCCGCCTAGATGATTTGGAAGTGGGTAATTTATGGGTTTAGAGTAGCCCTAGTTTTCGAGGTGAAACAAAATCAGGATAGAGATACCAGTCTTTTTAAGTTGATAGAGTCAGTCAAAGATTTGAAAGTAGAGGTTTTCTCCTAAGGGGGAGATAGTGTTCTGCATTGTTAGGGTCGTTTGTGTGTCCCAGATATAGATGACTTAAGGCAATGAATTCTTGCATTCTATTCATCCAGGGGCCACAAAGATGTATCGAAACTTATGGGACATCTATTGGTGGAGTGGGATGAAGAAGGATGTTGTCGAGTTTGTGGCTAAGTGCTCTGCATATCAGCAACTTAAGATAGAGCATCAGAAGCCTAGTGGGTTCATTTCCTTCTAGTCCATACCTCCTATTCAATTGAGGATTAAGCTAAACTCTATATTATAGAGTTGGTCAGATTGCACGGTGTTCTGCTATCTATTATCTCAGATAGAGGTACCCAGTTTACCTCTTATTTCTGGAAAGCGTTCTAAAAGGGTCTTGGTACCCGAGTTTACCTCAGTACAACCTTTTATCCTCAGACAGATGGTCAAGCAGAAAGGACCATTTAGACCTTGGAAGATATTCTAAGGGCGTGTGCAATTGATTTTAAGGGTAGTTGGGATGACCATTTGCCTTTGATTGAGTTTTTATACAACAACAACTACCTTTCCAGTATTCAGATGACTCCATTTGAAGCTCTCTATGGTAGGAGATACAGATCTCCAGTTGATTGGTTCAAATTAGTGAGGCCTCAGTTATAGGGCCTGACTTAGTATTTGATGCTTTAGAAAAAGTCCAGTTGATCAGAGAAAAACTTCAGGTTGCTTAGAGCTGATAGAAGTCTTACGCAGATGTGCGCAAAAAATATCTTGAGTTTCAGATTGGTGATCATGTATACCTTAAAATCTCTCCCATGAAGGGAGTGAAGAGATTCGTCAAGAAAGTAAAGCTTAGTCCCCGATATGTCTTTCCCTTCAAAATTCTCAGTCGCTTCGGCAAGGTAGGTTATGAGCTCGAATTGTCTTCAGATCTAGGCTCAGTCCATCTAGTGTTCCATGTCTCCTTGCTAAAGAAGTGCATAGGTGACCTAGCATTTGTAGTCCCAATAGAGGGCACAGGTATTCAGAACAATCTCTCTTTCGAAGAGATTTAAGTCAAAATCCTCGACTACCAGACTCGCAGACTGAGAAACAAGGAAGTTCCTCTAGTCAAAGTTCTTTGGCGGAATCAGTCTGTTGAGGGAGCTACTTGGGAAGCAGAAGTAGTCATGCGGACCAAGTATCCTCATATCTTCTCTATTAATTCAGACTCAGCCGAAGGTAATAACTTTCCTTAAAGCTTATTTATGTTTCATGTCCAAATTTTAGTTACAACTTGGCATTCATTTTAATGCTTAGATTCTCATTATAAACTAGATATTACATTACCATTGCATATCCAGGCATATGTTCATTTATTATGTCAGTCACCTATTCATGCATCAGATATGTATCCTCATTATGAGAAACTCAGCTTATCAAAAATCTCAGTCATGCATTTATAAATTAGTTACGCATGCATCAGGTACACATGTTCAGTATGATACATTCTGATCATCAGTCATGTCAGTCATGTAATCATGTTATAGTTATTCATGTCCCATATGTACTTAAGTTATCATTTCTCCCCTGTCAGTTAGTTTCATTCAAGTTGAATGTTCCCAAGGGGGAGATATTGTAAGGCTTCGTAAAATTTCTAAGTTTAATTCAGTCCTTTAAGCTTGTCAAGGGGTCCCAAACTTTATCTAAGTTTCCATACTTAGCTTATTTTTTCCTTTGAAAGTTGGCAATCTGATTAATCCACCTTAATGTCTTTTAATGATCTGTATGTTTATTAATTCATGATCAGAAAGATCAATAGATGTTCTCGAATGAGTTTCAGATTTTATGGGCCTCGATTAGACTATGTTTGGTGTCCCAAAAAAGTGGACCAATGCGACTTGGCGGGCTGCGTCGCCCATCGCGTTGGTTAACATTGTTACAGGGACTGTCAGTGAAACTACTAAGGCTTGGCACGATCATGGTGTGATGCGTCGGGTATCGCGTCGATACTTAATTTTTAGTGATTAAATATCCACATATTTAAGGGCAAAAGGATCAATTTCCCAGCCCTATATAAACCCAATAACACGTAATTCAACCATTTTCACCCAAAATATAGTAGTTTCTCTCAATTTTCCTCAAGAATAAGTTTAGGGTTTTCAATTGGGGATTCAAATTCAAGAAAATTCCACCGCCAAACTTCATATAATTAAGAACTAAGGTATGCATAGTGTTTATTCATGGATTCCTTCTATCCATGAAGTTCAAGCATCAAGTTTTAAATCATGTATCATGAATATTTTGTTGTGGGTTGATTATGTTCATGAGATTATGATGATATGATTCCCAAGCTGGAATCTTTAGGTGTTGTTCATAAAACTATGTTAATGTGTGGCTTGAAATCTATAAGTTTTGCCGATTCATGGAGATTTGAAGTGATACTTTGATGATTATGCCTATGCCTTAAGTTGTGCATGCAAGGTGTTTGATAAAATGCCTAAGGGACTGAAATTATACATCATAGCTCAATTGTGACCCAAATGATAAGTGCATGCTTTACCCTTATGATCACAATGACTTCTATGATATTGTTGTGCATTATAAATATTTTATAAAATGCTCATGAGACTAGTTGATGAAATTATGACATATTTATATCCTTTCCCTTTCATGTATAAGATTATGATAACTATGTACTTCATGAAAGCCCCAACTTATTGTATTATGGATTGTTGATGTTGGTCATGTATTCAAGAATGTCATACCGTGTTAGATTCCTTATATCGAGTCCTAGGGGTACTTGTACTAGAAAATTTAGCTGTGTGCCTAGAGCCAGTGTCATTTTTCACAATATCCTCAGTCAAGCCAGGTTCAGTTGAATTCATTCAGTCATGTGACTCAGGAAAACTCAGTAAACTCAGTAATCCCAGTAATCTCAGTAGTGTTTTGTTAGTCAACAAAACTCAATGAACTCAGTCCAGTTCAATTCAATTAATTATGTTCAGTGTCTATTCAAATGGGAGTAGGATTCAACACCGAGTGAGCCTAAGGATGGGAACTCACCTTTTATTAGAGAGTGTGATTCTTAGAAGTAATTCTTGCACTCCAGAACTATGTAGCCAACGTAGGTTGAGACATCAAACCTGCTAGATGAGGGTAGATGAGATTGCTTAACCCATTATATGAGGGTCCTACTATTCTCCTTAGAGTACCGATTAGATGAGGTATCATTCTCAGCTTGTCCTTACCAGTGGCGCAGTATTGACACCCTTCCAATTGGGGTTACAGATTGGACCCCAATTCATCTATAATGGCTTATTAGGGGCATGTCGTTTAACTGACTATTTCCTATGGTTACAGTCTCAGTCTCAGTCTCAGTAATAGAACTCAGATAGTTCTACAGAATTTAGGACTGTTTGCTATAGTCAATTTAGTACTGTACAAAACCCAGCTAGTTCCATCAGAACTTAGACTGTCAGACACAGTCGCTCAGTATCAGTTATTTCAGTTATCAGTAACTTATGTTATTAGTATTCATACTCAGTAGTCAGTATGATCAGGAATTCAGTTACAATTGCTCATTTATGTATGTATTCTCACGTACATGTTACACAGTCTGTTACCATTATTCATGCAATGAACCCTTTCATTTCGCCTACCTCACTTGCATACTAGTATATTCAATATACTGATGCATTTTTGCTATGGTGTTTTATACCATAGGTTTAGAAGTACGAGCTCCAGAGCATTAGTAGCATTCCAGTCTCAGCAGTCAGAGTCAGCAGTGAGTCCTCATCCTTCAAGGACATAATCATTACTTTATTTCTTTATTACTTAGTCTATTTCAGTTTTTGGAGTTTGCTGGGGACATGTACCATCAGCTCCATATTCAGATAGTTCAGTTTTAGAGGCTTTTTCAGACCACAGTATGTTAGGACAGTTTTGTTTCAGTTTGTTTTGGTATTGATATACCGTACTTTCAGATGTTATGTTTTATTAGTTTTGAACCTTATGGCCTGTCAGACTTTATTTCCACATTTATACAATATATTATGCAATGGTCAGGTACAGATATCAATCATGGGTTAGCTTGTGGCCCTTCGGGGTCATGAGCACCGTATAGCATTCCGGGTACCAGATTTGGGGCGTTACACATAACCAACCACATATAGGTATAGAGGACCTATGATGCCCTTCCAATTACCATATTAAATCCACTTGGGGGAATCCATACCCCACAAGCATAAGCATTTAGCCATTTACCCTTCCAAACCATTTAAACCATGCATAAATCCTTTACCAAGTTTAAAACATGCAAGAGTTCCATTTAAAAAAAGTCAATGCAATGAACATATCTTTATAAGCATTTTGTCAAACACATTGGGGGCATAATATATATCCAAAACCAATTCAAATTACCAACAACCATTCCCATATAATTCAATTATTCAAAACCACCATTAATCCATATAAAATCATAATCAAAACCATGGGAAACCATAACCAACAATTTATAAACAAAACCCCCAAATCATATTTGAAAAAACAAAAATCATTCAATAATAAAATAAGGAAAACTAATAGTAAAATCATGCCTTTAGTTGGAATTAACAATGAGGGAAGAGAACATGTCTTATAACAAATAATTGATGGAAAGAAATCACCAAAGCAAGCCCCAAATTAGTCCTCAAGATGAAACCCTAGATTTTTTGCCCCAAAAGCTTTTGAGAGGATTTTAAATTGTTTAGTAGTAGTTTCTAAGTGTTAAAGAGAGAAATGATAAAGTAAATAGCCTTCCAAATAGGCTGTAAGTCGTGGGATCCTACTAGGGTAAGTAGGAAAATGTCCAAAATACCCTAATTAAGTTGTACAAAAGCCCCAACACAGGGATACAACTGACCTATATGAGTTGTACCTTCTGATCGAGTGGTACCACCCATTTGTATCCTACCCCAACTCCTAGATCCAACACTATCCAGTACATGACTCATCCAACCAAGTCGTATCCAATGCATACGACCCATACCTCCCATTCGTAGCCATGGCAGAATAGAATACTAAGAGGATTGAACATTATCCCCTATACGAGTACTAGATACGACTCGTACCCAACCATATGACTCTTATCACCTAAGTCATATCCATTCCAGTAACCCATCCATCCCTCCAACAAATACTGGTAAGCATACGATAGGACCATACCACTCATACCCCAATATACGGCTCATACCCATGAGTCGTATTGAGTCCAAAAAATGGAATTCCAAGAAAAATTCTAAGGCCCAAAACCCAAGATGTAACATTCTCCCCCACTAGGAACATTCGTCACCAAATGACGGATAAGGTAGAGGTAACCACACAAAGAGTCATTTGAATTATCAAACATATTTCCAATCTTCATCAAAGTTTGAAAACCAAAAGACAAAGATATTAATATTTTCTTTAACAAAATTAGAAAATAAAGATGTGTTCAAGAGCACATACCATCTGCACGAATCGTGGGAGTAGAAAATAAGAGAAGATATTTAGACTTTATGTCCTTCTCTACTTCCCAAGTAGCTTCTTCCGCATTATGGTTCTGCCATAGAACCTTAATTGAAGCCACATCCTTGGTTCACAACTGATGAACTTGCCTATCGAATATCTCAACTGGGACCTCTTCATAAGACAGAGAATCTGAAATACCCAATCCCTCCAAAGGAATAATCAAAAAAGTATCACCAATACACTTCCTCAATATGGAAACATAAAAGACCGGATGAACCAAACCCAAACTAGCAGGAAACTCCAGTTCATAAGCAATATTGCCAACTCTCCACAAAATCACATAAGGACCAATGAATCGGGGATTGAGCTTCCCCTTTTTGCCAAACTACACTACTCCCTTTATGGGAGATACCTTTAGGAATACCTTGTCACCACCCTCGAACTCTAAGCCTCTACGCCTAATATCTGCGTAAGATTTTTGGTGACTCTTGGCATCCTTAAGCCTATCCTGAATCACCTTTACCTTATCGATAGCTTGATAAACCATATCCAAATCAAACATATTGTAACACCCCAAAATTTGATCCCAAAGTGTCACACGGTACTCAAGACTACGAGTAGCATTAAGCTAACCGTGTCTGCCTGTTACTAAGTCTGAATCTCATAATAAAGGAAACATAGACATAAGAGCCATTCTAAATGTGGAAAACTGTCTAATATAATATCTGAAATAATGTCTAAAATCTCAACACTGAATAAGCTAAATCAAAACTAGTAGTCTGACAAGCCTCTACTACTATACTAGAGAGTCACTGGGATAGGCCCCTAGCTAACTCAAACTGTCTGAAAAAATACTAAATTATACAAAACTACTAAGTTGTAGAATCTGAATGAATAAGTCCCCAAACTATGAGGGCTCACCAACTATTGGATGTAGATAAAGATGCTCGAACTACTCACGCTGCTGATACTGAGCACCTGAACCTATATTATGAGACAATATAGCACATAGACATATATGTGGATTAGTACTTTGAGGATGTACTGAGTATATGGGGGTGAAATGCATAAGTAAAACATCATCTCATTATCATAGTTTATAAACAATGCATGCTAAAAGTAAATGACTCACATAATCTAGAATATCTGAAATACTGAAATCATGAATAATAAATCAATCATACTTTATAAATCTAGTGAGTCATAACATTTAGTTCTGAAAGTTGTACTAGTATTCTGTCTGTAAATCATACTATCTAAGTGTCAAAAGAGCTTACTTCTAAAATATGAAATCTAAAATCTAAAAGCTGAACTCTGTAACTGTTATTTTTCTGTAAAACATAATCTAAGTAAATCTATGAGCCATTTCACTTAGTTTTCTAAAAGCTTTTCTTACTAGTAAGGAAATACTTAAAACTTTTTATTTACTTTTACTAGCAGGGAGGTTCTCTTAAACGACATAAACCATGCGATTTACATGAAGTCCAACGTCTCATCCTCTTAAGGAAGAAACCTCATGTTGGAGAGATGTGTCATACTCTTGCTAGGGAGTATAACCTCTGCTTAAGTGATCACTATCTCAGCCCACTATGGGCACTTTAATCTTAATTCTATGGTGGCACATAGTTTTGGGGTATGAGACCTTGGAATCATACCCAACTCAATGCTAAATACTACTCCCTTTAAATTACTACGCTCATCACATTGAAAATCCACTTTAAAACTAGCATAAGGGTTTATTATGAAACCAGTTATGCATTTAACTAAATTAATTTGTAAATAAATCTATTTTGCTTTCTGTAATCTGTAATAAATCTATAAAGTAGATTCCAAAACTTATCTGGTGATCGAAAGATCAAAGCTTTACTGAAAATCTGTAAATAATCTGATAATAGAATGCTTAAAACATCATCTTTCTTAGAAATAATAATATTCAATCTTGGGGTAGTAACCCATGCTTCAATCTCATGTCAAAACATCATAATAATTATGCTTGATATTGAAAACAATGATAGTTCATCTCAAAATCTGTAAATTACTGTAATAGGGATGAAATTATGAACATAGGCATGCAATTCAACTTCTAAAACACTTAAAATCTCAAAATCTAGCAATTAGCAATAATGGGTATGAACCCTAATTCAAATCTCATGTATATAATCTTTCAAAATCATATTTATTTGTAGTTAAAAGCTGGTTTTGGGCACAAGGACGAAAGAAGATCCTTGTTCATAAGCCCCACATACCTTGATTGATGATTAGATGAAGAAACTTAAATTTTTGATTCCTATTTGAGTTCTGGATGATGGATTCTTGATCATCTTTCCTCGGAAATCCTAAATCTTAAGCTTTCTTGGAGAATCAGTGGAGGATTTTAACTTTTTGGAGAAGAAGCTATTGAGCTCTAGGATTTTTCCTTTGAACAGAATGATGAATAATGAGTACAAAGTGCTTTGAATATGATGAATCTTGTGTTTCGGACGGATTGGGGCATTGGGGATTTACCAAAATACCCCCTTTAAATTTCATTCGGAATTGAAAAAAGTAGCATTTTCCGATTTGGCTGGAAACCGCAACGTGCCACAATTGCGGTGGCTTACTGGAATTGGACGATTGACAACTGGGAAGACTCCACGATGTGGAGCCATCGCGGTTCCACTTGAAATGCCAATTTGGCCTTCGACGCAACGTGCTAACATTGCATAGGCTTTTTGGAATTTGACAAATGTAAAATTGGGTTTCTCCGCAACGTGGGGCTATTGCGGAGGGCCACTGGGTTTGATGATTATCAATTTTCCCACCTCCGTGATGCGCCACGTGCTCAGGCAGCACACTATTTTGCTAAAAATGGTCTAACTTCTTTACCGAGTGTTGGAATTGGGATAATTTGGTATTGATGAAAAGTTTATTCAATTTCTCACACAATGGGAGGTCTAAATCTAGAAAATTACACATGAAATAAATATTCTTCATTTTGGAAGCTATTTCTTAACATTCTAGGAACAAATTAAAGCTAGAAAAAGTATGGGGTATTACACATATCCACCTCACTAAGCTCAAACTAACCAATAAGAGACCTACACCTCTTACTATACAATGCCTCAAAAGGGGTCATACCAATACTCGAATGATAGTTTATGGTTGTAAAAAGCTCCACCAAAGGTATATGCTCAACCCAATTGCCATTATAGTCAATCACATAGGCTTGAAGTATATCTTCTAATGTATGAATAGTTCTCTCTATTTTCCCATCCGACTGCTGATGAAAAGCAGTACTCAGACTGACCTTAGTCCCCAACCCTTTCTGGAAAGACCGCCAGAAATAAGATGTAAACTAGGTACCATGATCAGAATTAATTGAGATAGGTACCCCATGCAGCTTCACAATCTCCTGAAGATACAACTTCATATGGTACTCTGCCGAAAAGGTAGTCCTCATCAGCAGAAAGTAAGCAAACTTCATCATCCTACCCATGATGACCCAAATAGAAACAAATTAGTTTCAAGACCTAGGAAGACTGGTAATGAAATCCATATTGATCATCTCCCACTTATATTCGGGCAACTTTATTTCTTGATGCAATCTACCAGGCCTTATGTGCTCAACCTTAACCTGTTGACACACCATGCACTTGGCTACGAAATTAACCACATTCTTCTTTATACCATTCTACTAATAAATCTCCTTGAGATCATGATACATCTTTATCGAGCCAGGATGAACAAAATATCGAGACTCATGCACCTCAGCCAAAATCCTTTACCGCAAACCGTAGATATCAAAAACACACAAACTCCCTTAGTACCGTAAAGTACCATAACCACCAATCTCAAGCACCACCACCTTTTTCCCACCAAGTTCACTCTTAATTTTCATGAAGACAGGATCCAACACTTGTTTTTCCTTAATCTCTGCACCAAGAGACAATCGAACCACTTCTTACACCATCACACCACCATCCTTAGAATCCAAGAGACAAACCCTAAGATTGGCCAAGATGTGAATATCTTTCATCAATTCACATTTTCCTTTCTCCACATAAGCCAAACTTCCCATAAACAACCTGCTAAGAGCATCAACAACCATGTTAGACTTACTTGGGTGGTAGTAAAGACTCATATCATAGTCCTTGAGAAGCTCAAGCCATCTCTTTTGCCTGAGATTAAGCTCCTTCTACGTGAACACATACGGAAGACTCTTATGATTAGAAAAGATATCCATATGAACTCCATACAGATTATAATGCCATATTTTGAAGGCAATCACAATCGCCAATAGCTTCACATCATAGTAGGATAATTCCTCTCATGCACCTTCAACTGCCTGGAAGCATAAGCAATCACCTTCCTATGATGCATCAAAACACAATCAAGCCCTATGCAAGATACATAACAATAAACCACAAACCCATCATTGCCTTCTGGCAAAGTCAAAATTAGAGCCGAAGTGATATTATTCTTTAACTTCTCAAAACTCCCACACAAGAATCCGACCAAGAAAACTTAGCCTTCTTCTGAGTCAATTTAGTCTAAGGAGCCGCTATCGACAAAAAGCTTTCCATAAACTGCCTATAATACCCGGCTAAACCCAAGAAGCTTTGAATATTGGATAGAGTCATGGGCCTAGGCCACCCCTTCACAACAATAACCTTTTGAGGATCAACCATTATCCCTTCACTAGAAATAATATGACCCAAGAAAGTCATGGCGTTCAACCCTTAGAGAACTTGGCATACAACTGTTGTTTCTTTAAGGTCTGTAACACCATACATAGGTGATTATCCTAATCCAGCTCACTCTTTGAATAAACCAGAATGTCATCAATAAACACAATGATGAAGAGATAAAATACGGCCTGAAAACTCTCTTCATCAGATCCATAAATATCGCTGGGGCATTAGTCAATCCAAATGATATCACAAAGAACTCAAAATTCCCTTACCGAGTACAAAAATCCATCTTAGGGATATCCTCCTCCCTAATCTTAAGCTGATGGTACCCCGACCAAAGATCTATCTTAGAAAAAAACTTGGCACACTATAACTGATCAAACAGATTATATATCCTCAGGAGAGGATACTTGTTCTTGACCATTACCTTATTCAACTGCCTGTTGTCAATGTATATCCGAAGGGAACCATCCTTTTTATGCACAAACAACAATGGTGAACCCAACAGAGAAATTGTAGGATGAATAAACCCTTTATCTAGAAGATCCTTAAGTTGCTCCTTGAGTTCCCTCAACTCAGCTGGAGCCATCCTATACGGAGGAATAAATATTGGAAAAGTGTCCAAAAGTAAATAAATACCAAACTCTATTTCCCTATCTAGAGAAACACCAGGAAAATCATCTGGATAGACCTCTGGAAACTCATTAACCACAAGAACTGCATGTAAAGAAAGACCTTTCGAGTTACAATCTTTAACCCAGAAAAGGTGATAAAGACACCCCTTGGAGATTAACCTCCAAACTCTGAGATAAGAAATAAACTTGCTCTGAGGATCTATAGAACTACTCTCTTATTCTATAATCGGTTCATAGGGAAACTTAAAGATAACCTTCCGGGTCTGATAGTATAAGAATGCGTAATATAAGTGTAAATAACCCATACTTATGATAACATTAAAATCCACCATCCCCAACTCAAGCAGATCTACTAAATTCTGTTTGTTACCAACAGACACCACACACCCCTTATAGAACCTTTTAGCAATAACAAAGTCTCTATTGGGTAGAAATAAAAAAGGTTACAAAATCACTTCGGGATTAAAACCAAAAGATACAACCAAATAAGGAGTCACATAAGAAAGAATGGACCCCTTATCAAACAAATAATTAATGTCATAGAAAAAGAGTTTTAACATACCAGTAACGACATCGGGTGATGCCTTGGATTCCTACTGGGACACCAAAGCATACAACCTATTTTGACCAACACTAGAACCAGGAGCTGTAACAGAAGCCAATGCAATACCACTAGGTGTAGGAGAAGAAGATAAATCCACAGAAACCTTGTTCACCCTTGTAACGACCTTATTAACAGAAGAATTCCTGAGCTAATGACCTGGCTGGCCACACCTGAAGTATTTTTTCTTCCCTTCTTCACAATAACCCCAATGGGGTTGATTACATAACTGACAAAGAGAAAATAAAGAAACTGACTGACCTCCACTCGCCTGAGAATGGGCACCTTATGCTAAAAAATTATTACTACCTTGATGATGCCTGTCTCCCGACTACTTCGAGTAAGAGGCACTAGTAGTAAAGAAGGAATCCAACCTCCCCTACTTATTCTTTTGCCGATTTCTTCTATCATGACCACCTTAGGACTACATATCTCCCTGATTAAAAAATTTGCCCCTCTTTTCTTGCCTATCCCCAAACTTGCCTACCTCTTCTTCTAATCCTTCACTTGCTGAATATGGATAGTCAACCAAAAAATATCCATATCTTTGATGATCAAAGTAGTATTGCTCTCCAAGATCAAATTTCTATTCAACCCAGAAGCGAACTTCCTCATTCTCGTTCTCATATCAACCACCAAGTCAGGAGCATACCTCGATAGCTGATAAAACTTTAGGGCATATTCCTTGACAGTCATTCTTCTTTAATTAAGATTCACAAACTCCACCATCTTAGCTTCCTTCAGCCCTTGAGAAAAGAAATAATCCAAGAAGGCATTAGAGAAGGGCTCTCACAATTTGGATTTTTCCAAATCATCCTTATCTTTGTCCCACTCTTCATACCACTAATAAGTAATATCTTTGAGATGATAAGTTACAAAGTTCAACCCCTCCACATTGGTAGCCTGGATCACCCAAAATATCTTCTTTATTTTATCTAAGAAACCCTGGGGATCCTCCTTCACCTTTACTCCAATAAAAGTAGGAGGACCCATATTTATAAATTAGCCAACCCTTATGGCCTCAGTAGACAAACCACCTGATATATCTTGCTCAGACTGAGAAATAACTAAATTGAAAATAACATGGATAGATTGATGGAATTTCCCATTCGTCACATTACCCTGAGGGACCTGAGGAGAACTAGTAGGATTGGGAGAAACCTGAGTACCATATGAAATAGGATCCTGAGATGAAAGATGTACCCCCATCGTAGGACGTACCCCTTTAGAATCATCCCCCAATAGGACGAAAGAATTTCCTTATTTTCCAGATCTACTAAGCATGGTCTGAAAGACAAACAAACAAGGATTAGAGAAGATTTCCAGACTTTAGACTCCAAGCTTGAAAATAGAATATCAAGAATGTGAAATATTCCTAAATGTCTTGCAGCCTCTCTCTTATGAGTGTGGAGCACTACACACCCCTAAAAAAGAATCTTCTAAACACGTCTTTATGGATTTCTCACTTGACTACGAACCTAAAGATCTGATACCAACTTGTCTGGACCCAAACTAGTGACTAGACATAATGGGCATCCCAAGTCCAAAGTAAGACCTCGTAAAGTCCTAGTCCATTTCAGTCCTATATAACATGCTAAAAAAGGTTCCAGACTTAGAAATTTTTTAGCTAAGTGTTAAGACTTAGTCTTATTTTTTTCCTTGATATTTTAATGGTCTCATTTATGATCTTTTCAGTCTTAGATTATCGATTTTTAAATTAATTCATGATTAGGGTTATCTAAGGTCATCTCGGGTGAGTTTTAGATTTTTTAAACATTAATTTGAGATGTGTTAAGATGACCAAAACAGAGAGCCAATATGATCAGGACGCGTTGCAGTGGTTATGGCATCATCATCATCAACGTGGCTCATCGATAATCACGTCAACACTATCGAAGCGGTGCATCCCCTGCGGCATCACTGGGCAAGTTTTATTTATTAAATTATGGGTTTATGGGGGTAATTAGGTCATTTTCCTCTTACATTATTCATCCATAACATGAAATTAAGCCTTCTAAAAGGCAAATTCACTCATTATTTCATAAAATCCTCTCAAGAGCAAACCCTAGGTTCATCAAAGTTCAAGTCCAAATCTTAAGAATTCACCAATAATTCTCACAAATTCAAAAACCAAGGTATGTTAAATGTTCATCAATGAGAATTTTTCACCCATGAAGTTCAAGAACCCAAATTTCAAATCAAAGTTATGGATTATACAAGTTATTGTGATTTTAACTATGAATCCCCATAAATTTTAATTCTATATCATGTTTTCATAAAAATTTTATTGTGTTAAACCCTACATGTTTTGAATGGTTTTGTTTGCTGATCTAAGACTTATTTTGGTGAATTAGTATAAAAATTATGCTACTACTAGTTCTTTTAAAATAAAACTATTTCCATGTTTAAGCCATGCATTACTAGTGTTTGATGAAATACCTCAAAGGATGAGTTTTGAATAAATGCTTATATATTATGTCTTTAAAGGGTTAGTATGATCTTCCTATCATTGATATCGAGTCTTGGGGGTTATGAATACCCAAAAACTTAGCTGTTTACTTAGCTTAAGTACTTTCAAAAGAGTTTTGAATCTATTAGAGTGTTATCAATTCAGTTAGTACATCATGTCAGTAAGCTCATCAGTCCAGTGATTAGAGTCAGTTCAGTTGAGAGTAGGATTTAGCACTGAGCAAACCTAGGGATAGGGGTTCACCTGTCGATTGAGGATGTGACCATTAGTAGCATTCTTTGCATTTCATAACTACGTAGCCAGCGTAAGTTGATATGTTAACCTACCAGTTGAGGGTTGATCTCATATGGGTACCTGCCAATTGAGGGTAAACCTTAGTCCTTCATGACAACACTTTAGTGGATCCATGCAGCCATGTGTTAGTACCCGTAGCATGGTACTGACACCCTTCCAAATGCGGTCACAGGTTGGACCCCAATTAGCTTATTGGGGCATGTCGGTTAGATGATAGATCCTACGGTCTTAGTTAAGTATTTAGTATACTTAGTTCAGGCTTAAATTAACCATAGCATATAGTCATCAGTTATTCAGTTATCAAATTTTAGTATTTCAGCTTACAGACTATTTTTAGCATTATATTATATGCCTGGTCATGCATTCTCAGAATTTACATTATTCATGCATTCATATCAGTTATTCAGTTATCTCATGCTATTCAGTCAATTATTTTGCATGTACATGAGCCCATGCATATCATCCTAACCATATTTAGCATACTTGTACATTTAAATTACTAACTGGATACTCATTTTTTATGCTACAATGCCTTATATCATAGGTTCAGACGCTCAAGTTCCTGACCACACTTAGATATCTTAGCACATCAACATCAGTAGTCGTGGTGAGTCCTCATATTTTGAGGATCGACTATATTTATTTTCATGCTTTCAGTTCAGTAGTTAGTTGAGGCCTATCCCATTAACTTTTATTCAGTTAGTTTTATAGGCTTTCGAACACTTCAGACAGTCAACCAGTTTGTTATGGTTTTATCAGTATCAGATAGTTATTTTTTTTTGCAGTTTTTTTCTAGATTTATGATTCAAAAATACTTTAGAACTTAAAACCTTATGACATATTCAAATATTCTACACATGTTATTTTGTTGTTATTATTCAATGCTCACTGGGTGGCATGTGGCATCCAGGGTGTACTCCCGGGGCATTACATCCTACCAGGACCGGGGACTGCCCTCTGTTACCCAACCCAACCTCCTTATCTAGCCTTATATGGGCTAAATTCTGAGCACATAACAAGATAGGATAAATACTCTAATAAAGACTCTAGGATAGGGTCACAATTGTGACCAACCCAACCGAGTCCACCCTTACCAAACCAGCCATCTAACCATACCAAAACAAACCAAAGGCCCTAAAACATACCATAACCAAAGAAAATACCAAAACATAATATGATAATCAATCCTAAAATGTAATATAATGGATCAACTAATAATATCGTCCAAGGGTGTAAGGTGAAGGTGAACGTGATTAGAGAAAGACTTAAGACTGCTCAAAGTTGCCAAAAGTCTTAAGTAGATGTGAGATGAAGGGAATTGTAATTTGAAGTAAGTGATTGGGTATTTCTAAAGGTTTCTCCTATGAAAAGAGTCATAAGATTTAGGAAGAAGGGGAAGCTCAGTCCCCATGATGTTGGTCCCAATCAAATTTTGAAAAGGACTAGTAACGATGCTTATGAGTTATATTTTCCTGAAAGTTTAGCTACGATTCATCCCATATTTTATGTGTCCATGCTAAAAAGTGTGTGGTTGACCTTCTTTGATAGTGCCTGTCTAGAATGATGGTGTTACAAAATCATTGTCTTATAAGGAAGTCCAAGTTAAAATATTGCATAGGCAAGATCGTAGATTAAGGACAAAGCATGTAGCTTTGGTGAAGGTTCTTTGGAGAAATCAAAAGGTGGAAGAAGCTACATGGAAAGATGATGAAGATATGAAGGCCAAATACTCATTCTTATTACCAACAATAGATGAAAATGCTTCAGGTATGATTTTCATTTTCACTCTTATTGCATTTTCAATTTGTCCTTAGATTCTACTATGTTATTTTCATTATCATGCTAAAAGTGTCCTAACTCATCATTCGGGGATGAATGTTCCAAATGGGGGGGGGGGGGGGTAAGCACGGCCCTGCAAGAATTTTAACCATTTTATTTTTGACCCTCCCGTGTGCGTAATATTAATTTTTTACTTGAATTATGATTAGGGATATTAAAGGGTGTTTTGACAAAGTTTTGAAATTTTTAGAAGGGGTTCGGGGTTATTTTGGAATCCTGAGGCAGTAAGCCTCCACGATAGTGGCGTGCCATGGAGGTTAGCCTCTACGATAAGGGTGTGGCACGAAGGCTATGCTTCGCGAAAGCGACGTGCCATGCTCCTATGTTGATTTCGTACAATTTTTATTTTTTTCACTTCGGGTGAGGGGCTTTTGGTCTTTTTACCCCTTACCCAACTTTATAACATTAAAATGACCCTTTTCCTTAAATTTTAAAAGATCAAAACCATTCTTTCTCTTCTCTAACTCTAAACTTAAGAAAGTATAAGGGTTTTATAGAGAATTCATGATCTAATCTCAAAACTTTAATTTCTCTTCAAATTCTTTGGCATTTCGGATATGTTTCTCATCCTTAACTTAAATTTTATATTGTGGAATTTATTTAATCATTATTCATGTGATTTTAAGTGTTTGGTTTAAAATTAGATTGAGAGCTTTTTATGGTTATTACTTGAATTGCTTTTCTCGTTATTTAAATGTGTTGTTTATGCATAAATTGATGGTTTTAAGGAATAAATAAATGCATTTATATGGGGATTGGAGTGGGAAACATGGTTTCCCCTAAATTGATGGATTTTTGGCTTTGTAATGGCATTAACTTTTGATTCACTTTGTAAACTTGATTTTTAATATACAATTCACATTATTTAGCTTACCTTTGGAACACTGCTTTGCATTAAAGGATAAAAGGATAGTAAAAACAGTTTTTGAATGCCATTAGTGGATATGGAATTTGATTTAAATATAACTTGGGAGTCTAATAGTTGTACGAATTGGTTTGGCATAAATGGAATAACTTAAAAGCATATTGGTATGACAATATCAAGTTGGTAAATTCCTTAATAGTTAAATCATGGGTTAATAGTTGGTTTATGTGAAAACTATTTTAATTTGAGATTAAAGAGAGTTGTGTAGCTCACCTTGAAGGTGTAGGTCCCAAAAAGATCAATATTGGAAACCACATTTACCGACGTTCGGGGTCTATGTGATTGTGTGCTTGGTGCACACATTATATTTTGGGATGTTTATCTCCTTGGTGTCTTTAGCTCTTCTTTAGTTTTTTCTCTATTCATACAGCTAACACGCACTAAGGCCTTTTCAGAATGGGGAGGTAAACCTATATAGCCCATGAGTGCCATTAGGATAGAGCGAGCTACACAGTTCAGGTTAATGTTTTGAACTGTCATGTTAATTGACCCTTTCCCATATATCATCATCCTATACATGTATAGAAATGTTGTGCATATAGTTTTGATTGGTTTGTTTGGCAATGACATTATTTTATCCCTTTTCACTAGTTACATGCCAGTGCTCGCTCCACTGACCATCCCCGGATGCTGCATCATTTCATGATATAGGTTTGAAGGACTTTTCTATTGATCCTATGTAGCGTTAGGTGGTTGAGTACTCCCATTGATCATCTGTGAAGTCGTGAGCCTCTATTTTTTGAAAGGGACATTTATTTCATTGGTTTTGTTACTGTTTTAGTTTTTCTTTTGGATATTTTTTTGTTATAGTCGAGGGCATGCCCCGACTTAGTTGGTATTCTTTGACAAGAGGATTTAATGGACAAAAGTGGGATGTTGTTGATCTCTTATTTTGAATCTTACATTTTATCTTGGTATCATTTGCCTATCATTGGTTTGGTTGGCTTTCACTATTTATTTTTGTTGTGCTCTTGAGGTAAGGCTAAGGGGGTGCTCTCTGACCCTTAGTGTTCTTGAGATATCTCTCATGGACAGACTCGGATTTGGGTCGTGACACTAAAATGGAAGCCTCTTAAGTAACCAAAGGGTTGGTTTACTAGATGGTGTTTAAGAAATATAGGGATCACTTAAAAGAAGTCCGGGCATTATGGATTAGTCACTTAAGTGACGACCCAGCTGCTTAAGTAGTGGTCGTTTAAGTGACCATTTGGCTGCTTAAGTGGTTAATGCTGGTATAATATATATGTACTTTTTTTGCAATTTTCTTTATTTTTAGACCTTTGAGCTTTGAAATTGGGTGCTTCTTGAGGATTTCTTCACCTTTGAGCTTGGGTACGATCCAAAACCATATTCTCATTTTTTATCATTGATTATATTATCAAAAAAAACCTTTTGACTTCCATTAGTGTTTAACTCATTTCAGATAGGTTTTATCATGTAGACTCCTATAAACTTGGAAAATATGTCTTTAAAATAATATTTTAGTTTTACCTCTTTCATTTTTGAACTCATTTTTTAAATTCGTTTGTATCAATCCAAATATGGGAAATATAGGAATCACTAGCCTTTTTAAATGCATAAATTTAATTTTTGAATATTATAGTTGATTCAGAGATCATTCATAAGGGGAAGGCTCTGTGTTGAAGCACTTTGGGACAAAATTTCATCATTTTAAGGTAGATTATGATTTAACTTCTTTCAAATTGAGTTGGTTGGTTAATATACAAGTAAAACATTCTATGGGTTGGGAAAATTAACTATGAAATTTATATTTTGAGATTATTTTCATCATTGTATCTTCGTGTGGGGCTTATTTTTTGTTGTTGTTAATTTGTGATCTAATATTGTGTGTTACCCGGGAGGAGGCTTTATTTGACATCATTGGCCTTATCTATAAATTTATGTCCTTATTCTCGATAAAATGCCCAGGAAGGGGCTTATTTTGCTAATATTGACCTTATTTGAGCATTGATTATGTAATACCCCGAAAATCCAATCCCATGTTAGAGTCATGTTCCAAGCTTATGCATAGTACATTATATCTCTTTGGTAGTTTTATGAGTTATTTTGATGTGTATTAAGGCCTTAAATAACTCCCAACTATTAGACGAATCAAAATAATCCTTACCGATTAAATATTTGGTGAAAATGTTGCATTAGTTAAATTCAAACAAGCATATCTTTTTCTCTAATAAGAATTTTCCAGATCAAGACCCACCAAATGATAGGAAATTGAATTAGCTTTCCAACGATACCAATTTCGCCCAAATCCAATACTCGAGTGAGAAGTTATAGTACTTTTAGTGCAAAATAGTAGCCCAAAACGATAAGGCCGCTCGCGGTGATGGCCAAAATCACGTTCGTCCTTTTGCAGTGTATCACCACAATTGCCACCGTGCCATACCAAGGGGCCATTCTACAATTGTCCTTTACCAGTGGGGCACCACGATAGGCACCGCATCGCACCAAGCTATCAGTTGGGGATCGTCTGTTTCCAAAGGCGCAACACAATGGCACCATGTCACGCCATTGGAAAAAATGGGAATTGTCCTTTTTCTAGTGTCCTGATGCAATTTCACTGCGTCACGCCGACATGAAAACTCAGGATTTCCAGTTTCGCAATTTAATTTTCAGGGACTATTTGGTCATTTCCCAAGGTCCTAAACTCGTCCGAAACACGAAATTAAAACCTTAAAGAGTCATTACATGTTCCATTACTCACAAATCTTTTTCAAGAAACTAATCTCCTTTTAAGAACAAAAACCTTAACCTTCAAAGTTCAAGATCAAAACTCAAGAATTCACCATCAACTCTCACGAATTCATCACCCCGGGTATGTTATCTGTTCATCTATGGGTTTCTTTCACCCATGGAGTCCAAATATCCAATTCTAAATTCAAAATTTGTATATTTACAAGTTTTCATGATTTTTAAATTGTGATTTTAACCATGAATTCCTAAGAATTGTAATTCTACACCACGTCTACACGAAATTGTCGTTGTTATTCAATGCCACATGTTTTAATGATGTTATTTGTTGATTTAATTGATAATTAGTGATGTTGATGCTGAAATCATGTTATGACAACAAGCTTTAGACTATTCGCATGCTTAGCTTACACTATGCAAATCAAATGTTTGATGAAATGCCTACAAGAATGAATTTTGAATAAATGTTTTCATATTATGTCCCCAAAGTTTTAGTACTATTTTGCTATTATTGCTATCGAGTCCTGGGGGTTATGAATAATCAAAAACCTAGCTATTTACTTAGTCTCAATATCTTCAGAATAGTCTCAGATAAATCATGAGTGCCATCAATTCAGTCAGTTATCAGAATCAATTAAACTTAGAATATTTCAGTATTTTGAGTCAGTTTAGTTGGGAGTAGGATTTAGCACCGAGAAAACCTAGGGATGGGGGATCACCTGCCAGTTGAGGGTGTGACCTTAGTAGCAGTCCCTGCATTCCATAACTACGTAGCCAACGTAGGTTGAGATGTTAACCTTCCAGTTAAGAGTTGATCTCATATGGGTACCTGCCAGTTGAGGGTAACCCTTAGTCCTTCGGGACAATACTTTAGTGGATCCACACAGCCAGTGTTAGCACTCGTGACACGGTACTGACACCCTTCCAACTGGGGATACAGGTTGGACCCCCATTTGCTCATATTGGGGTATATCGGTTAGATGATAGCTGCCACAGTCTTAGTCCAGTAATCAGCTCAGTAATTTAGTTTCAGTTACTTGACCATAGAATGTACATATCAGTAATTCAGTTATCAGATTTTATTATTTTAGTTTATAGACTACGTTCAGAACATGTATATGCTTCATCACGCATTCTCAGTATTTATAAATTTTATGCATCTTTAGTATTTATATATTTTATGCGGTCTATTTAGTATTTCATGCTATTTATTCAATTAGTTATTCATATTTATACACATTGAAACCATGCATGTCATCCTACCTTATTTAGCATACCAGTACATTCAAAATACTGATTGCATACTCTTTTCTTCTGCTATGATGTATCATATCATAGATTCAGATGCACAGTTCCCGAATTGGACTTAGTCCTTCTGAATTATCAACCGTAGCAGTGGTGAGTCCTTATATTTTGAGTACAGGAAATATTTATTTTCATGTTTTTAGTTTAGTAGTCAGATGGAGTTAGTTTGGGCCTATTCCATCAACTCTTATTCAGTTAGTTTAGAGGCTTTCAGATATTTCAGACAATCAGTCAGTTTTGTTATTATTTTATCAGTTTTGGACCTTTGTTTTTCAGACTGATGTTTCTAGATTCATGATTCAGAAAAGTTTTATTATTTAAAACCTTGTGGCTTATCAGTTGTTCTTCCGCATATGTTATTATATTATTCAGTGCTCACAACAGGTACCAGCTCATGGGTTAGCTTGTGGTCTCTCAGGACAGTAAGCACCGTATGGCGCCCAGGGTGTACTCTTGGGGCATTACAAGCTTGGTATCAGAGCCTAAGGTTTTAAAGTGTCCTATAAATTCTGAAAGTCGCGTCAAGTAGAGTCTTGTGCATGGGTGTAAAGCGCGCCACACTTATGGACAAATGGCTACGAGGCATTTTAAGAAAAGTTTCCCTTTTTTCAGTATTCATGTTGTGTGATAGAGAATGAGCTCTTGTTAAACTCTCTGTATAATCTGTTCTCCCTTCTTTTTATAGAACATGCCTCCCAGAAAGACAAACAAAAGAAGAAATGTGGAATAGCGAGGACCTTCGCCCATTCAGGAAGATCCCCTGAACAAACATATTTCCCATGTAGAATTTAGAGCTACATTCACTACTCTAGATCACTCTGTAGCGGCTTAGAATGGTCATCTAGCCGCTGTCCTGGCCAACCCAGTGGCCAATACTATTACAGCAAGGATTTGGCACTATATCCAAATAAATCCTCCTTTATTTTTGGGATCCAAATCTGAAGAGGATCCACAGGAATTCTTAGACATGGGCTAGAAGGTAACAAATATTATGGGGGTAACTTCTAGTGAGAGTGCTGAATTAAATGCTTACCAGTTGCAAGATGTGGCTCATGCATAGTCTAAGCAGTGGAAGGTAGATAGAGGCACAGATTCAGGGCCTATAGAATGGGAAGAGTTTTCTACTGCATTCTTAGATAGGTTTTTTCTATTGGAGTTTAGAGAATCCAATTTTTTAGAGTTTATTAACTTGAGGTAGGGAAACATGAGTGTGAAGGAGTATTCCCTCAAGTTTACTAAGTTAGCTAGGTATGCTGCTCATGTGGTAGTTGATAGCAGGTCTAAGATGAGTAATTTCATGTCTGGTGTATCTAAAAGTGTGGTCAAGGAGTGTAAGACTACAATATTGATGAGGGAGATGGACTTGTCAAGGCTTATAGTCAATGCTCAACAGATTGAGATGCATAAGGCTAAGGAGAGAGAGAGGGAGAATAAAAGGGCTAAAATGGGTAGCTTTAATTTTAATCAACCAAGGTTAGAAGGTAGTAACCGTCCACAGTTCTATCAAAAATATTCAGTCCCAACTTCATGTTCAGCTATTGCTCCCATGCCCAAATTCAAAAATGGCAATCAGGATAAGGAGCCAGGCTCTAAGTCCCACGACAGTGTCAACAGTGCTCGTACGAATCCTTTTTTCTAGAAATATAGTAGAAACTATCATGATATTTGTAGGGACGGTAGTGATGTATGTTTTGGGTGTGACAAGATAGGCCACCGAATCAGGGATCGTCCAAAGAGTGGCCAGCAGGGTCAGTCCAGTCGGCCGCCTGACTCGGCAGGGTGTCGCTTCCAGTGTTCAGCAACCAAATAGATTGTATGTACTTCATTCCCATCAGGATCAGGAAAACTCTCCTGATATGGTCACTGGTAGTTACAAGTCTTTCATTTACATGTTTATGCTTTATTAGACCCTGGAGCTTCTCTTTCTTTTGTAACTTCTTACATAGCCATCAACTTCGGAGTTAGTCCTGAAATCTTTGCAGAACCTTTTTCAGTGTCTATCCCAGTAAGTGTTTCTATTATAGCCAGGCAGGTATACAGGAACTGTCCGGTCACAATATCTCAAAAAGTCACTTCAGTTGATATTGTAAAATTAGAGATGATAGATTTTAATGTCATTCTCAGCATGGATTGGCTCTAGTCATGCTATGCTTTAGTTAATTATAGAAATAGCATAGTTCATTTTCAATTTCCAAATAAACTAGTCCTTTAATGGAGGGGTAGTACTACAGCTCTTAGGGGTTAGCTTGTTTCGTACCTTATTGCGACAAAGATGATATCCAAGGGGTGTATTTATCATCTTGTCTGAGTCAAAGACTCTAATTTGGAGACTTCTAACCTTGATTCAATTTCAGTAGTGAGGGATTTTCCAGATGTATTCCTTGAAAATATTCCCGAAGTTTGTCCCAAAAGGAAAATTGACTTCGGAATAGATCTTCTTCCGGGTACCCAGCCTATCTCTATTCTGCCATATAAAATAGCTCTAGCTAAAGTCAAAGATTTGAAAGAACAGTTGAAAGATATCCTAGATAAGGGATTCATTAGGCCCAACATCTCCCCTAAGGCGCAGCAATTCTATTCGTGCATAAGAAAAATGGTTCTCTTAGAATATGTATTGACTACCGCCAGTTGAACAAAGTCATAATCAAAAATAAATATCCACTTCCCAGAATTGATGACTTGTTTGACCAACTTCAGGGTGACAGTTACTTTTCAAAGATAGACCTCAGATTCAGCTATCATCAGCTCAGAGTCAGAGAATATGACATTTCAAAAACAGCTTTCAAATCTTGGTATGGTCACTTCGAGTTTCTAGTCATGTCCGTTGGTCTCACGAATTTCCCAGCAGCCTTTATTGACTTGATGAATAGAGTGTTCAAATATTACTTGGAAATATTCGTCATAGTCTTCATTAATGATATTCCTGTCTACTCCCGTAATGAAAATGGTCATGCAGGCCACTTCAGAATAGAACTGCGGACTCTTAGAACCCATCAGTTGTTCACTAAATTTAGTAAGTTTGAATTTTTTCTAAGATCAGTAGCTTTTCTTGGCCATATTATTTCCTGTGATGGCATTAGAGTCGATCCTCAAAAGATTGAGATGGTGAGAAACTGGCCCATACCCATCTCTCCATTAGATATTAGGAGTTTCTTGGGTTTGGATGTCTATTACCAATGGTTTGTTAAATGATTTTCCTATATTGCGTCCCCCATGTACAGATTGACTCAGAAGAAAGTTAAGTTTCAGTGGTTAGATTCCTGTGAGAAAAGTTATCAGGAGTTAAAGACTCGACTTACCACCGCCACAATTTTGACATTGCCAGATGGTTCAGATGGGTTTGTTGTGTACTGTGATGCTTCCAAAGTTGGTTTGGGGGTTTCTTTTTATGCAGAAGGGTAAGATTATAGCCTATGCCTCTAGACAACTTAAGCCCCATGAAAAGAATTACCCTACCCATGATATTGAATTAGTAGCTATTGTGTTTGCCTTAAAGCTTAGGAGGCACTATTTGTATGGGGTGCATGTTGATGTGTTCTCAGATCACAAAAGCTTACAGTATGTATTTTCACAGAAGGATTTGAATCTATGTTAGAGAAGATGGTTAGAATTGTTAAAAGATTATGATATAAGTGTTTTGTACCATCTGGACAAGGCTAATGTAGTGGCAGATGCCCTAAGTAGATTGTCTATAGGTAGTGTTGGTCATGTTGAGGGTGATAAGAAGAAGTTAGTCAGAGAAGTTCATCAGATTGTAGATTAGGTGTTCGTTTGGTTGATTCAGCTGAGGGTAGCATTTGGGTTCAAAATAGTTCAGAATCTTCTTTGGTTGCCGAAGTGAAAGAAAAATCGGATAGGTAAAGTTGAAGGAGTCAGTTAGAGATAAAAGAGTAGAGGTTTTCTTTCAAAGGGGAGATAGTGTGTTGCTTTGCCAGGGTAGATTGTGTGTGCTGTGTGTTGACGAGTTGAGGAAGTAAATTCTTGCAAAAGTGCATGGTGTGTGCGTTACTACTCATCCAGGGGCCATGATGATGTACCGCAATCTATGGGAAATCTATTGGTGGAGTGGTATGAATAGAGATATTGTAGAGTTTATGGCTAAGTGCTCCACTTGTCAACAGGTTAAGATTGAACATTAAAAACCTAGTGGGTCTATGCAGGAGTTTAGTATTCCCACTTGGATGTGGGAGAAAGTGAACATGGATTTTATGATGGGTTTGCCTCGTACTTGTCGTCAGCATGATTTGATTTGGGTCATTATGGATAGGATGAATAAATCAGCCCATGTCTTGCCAGTCCCTACTTCTTATTCAGTCGAGGATTTTGCCAAGTTCTATATTAGAGAGTTGATTAGGTTGCACGGTGTTCAGTTGTCCATCATTTCAAACAGAAGTACTCAATTTATCTCTCACTTTTGGAAGGATTTTCAGAAGGGGTCTTGGTACCCAAGTTCACCTCAGTAAAACCTTCCATCCTCAGACAGATGGTCAGGCAGAGAGGACCATTCAAACCCATAAGTATATGTAGAGCGTGTGTTGTCAAATTTAAGGGCAGTTGGGATGACCATTTGCCTTTGATTGAATTAGCGTATAATAACAACTATCATTCCAGTATTCAAATGGCTCTATTTGAGGCTCTGTATGGAAGGAGATGTAGATCTCTGATTGGTTGGTTTAAAGTAGGAGAAGCAACTGTGATAGGGCTGAACTTGGTGTTTGAGGCATTAGAGAAAGTATAGTTAATTAGGGAGAGGCTTAAGGCAGCCTAGAGCCAATAAAAATCGTATACAGATGTGAGAAGGAAAGATCATGAGTTTGATATTGGTGATTTCATATATATGAAGATCTCTCCCATGAAGGGAGTAAAAAAGTTTGGTAAGAAGGGGAATCTAAGTCCCCGATGGCCCTTATAGAATTTTGAGTCGTTTCAGAAAGGTGGCTTATGAGCTTGAGTTGCTTGCAGACTTAGCATCAATGCACCCAGTATTTCATGTCCCCATGCTAAAGAAGTGCATTGGTGACCTAGTTGTAGCTGCTCCTTTATAAAGCATAGATGTTAAGAACAACCTTTCTTACAAATAAATTCCAGTCGATATCCTTGATCGACAAATTCATAGACTAAGGAACAAAGAAGTTCCCTAAGTCAAACTTCTTTGGTGGAATCACTCCGTTAAGGGAGCCACTTGGGAAACAAAAGTAGATATGTGGACCAAGTACCCTCATCTTTTCTCTGCAAACTCAGACTCAGCTTAAGGTAACAATCTCCTTAGAATTTCTCTTCTCCATGCTTAGTTTCAGTTGCATATCATTCTCATGTCAGTCATGCATTCACAGAACCATTGAATCACTCCATTGAATTTTTGGTGAAAATATTGCATTAGTCAACTTCAAACAAGCATATATTTTTATATACTCAGAATTTTCTAGATCAAGACCTACCAAATGATGGGAAGTTGAATTATCTTTCCAACGATACTAATTTCGCCCAAATTCAATAATGGGGTGAGAAGTTATGGCACTTTTAGTGCAAAATAGTAGCGCAACGCGATAAGGCCGCATTGCGGTGATGTCCAAAATCACGTTTGTCCTTTTGCATTGTGTCACCACAATTGTCACCGCGTCGCTCCAAGGGGCCATTACGCAATTTTCCATTTCCAGTGAAGCACTGCAACTGGCACCGCGTCGCGCCAAGCTTCTAGTTGGGGACCATCCGTTTTCAGAGGCGCAACGTAATAGCACCACATTGTGCCATTGGTAAAAATGGGAATCATCTTTCTTCCAGTGGCTCGACGCGATTGCACGGCGTCGCGCCAACATGCAAAATCAGGATTTCCAGATTTGCAATTTAATTTCCAGGGACCGTTTGGTCTTTTCCCAAGGCCCTAAACTCGTCCAAAACACGAAATTAAAATCCTAAAGTGGCATTATATGTTCCATTACTCACAAATTCTCTTCAAGCAACTAATCTCCTTTCAAGAACAAAAACCCTATCCTTCAAAGTTTAAGATCAAAACTCAAGAATTCACCATTAACTATCACGAATTCATCACCCCAGGTATGTTATGTGTTCATCTATGGGTTCCTTTAACCCATGGAGTCCAAATATCTAATTCTAAATTCAAAATTTGGAGCTTTACAAGTTTTCATGATTTTTAAATTGTGATTTTAACCATGAATTCCCAGGAATTATAATTCTACACCATGTCTACATGAAATTGTCGTTGTTATTCAACCCCACATGTTTTAATGATGTTATTCGCTAATTTAATTCATAATTAGTGATATTGATGTTGAAATCGTGTTATTACTAAAAGCTTTAAGCTATTCCCATGCTTAGCTTACACTATGCTAATCAAGTGTTTGATGAAATGCCTACAATAATAAATTTTAAATAAATGCTTTCATATTATGTCCTCAAAGTTCTAGTACTATTTTGCTATTATTGCTATCGAGTTCTGGGAGTTATGAATATCCAAAAACCTAATTGTTTACTTAGTCTTTGTATCTTCAGAATAGTTTCAGATAAATCATAAGTGCCATCAGTTCAGTCAGTTATCATAATCTGTTAAACTTAGAACAATTTAGTATTTCAAGTTAGTTCAGTTGGGAGTAGGATTTAGCACTGAGCGAACCCGGGGATGGGGTTGAGGGTGTGATCTTAGTAGCAATCTCCGCATTCCATAACTACTTATTTAGCATAGGTTGAGATGTTAACCTGCAAGTTAAGGGTTGATCTCGTACAGGTACCTGCCAGTTGAGAGTAACCCTTGGTCCTTTGGGACAACACTTTAGTAGATCCACACAGTCAGTGTTAGCACCCGTGGCACGGTACTGACACCTTTCCAACTGGGGTCAGAGGTTTGACCCCTATTTGCTCATATTAGGATATGTTGGTTAGATGATAGCTCCCACAGTTTCAGTCCAGTAATCAACTCAGTAATTCAGTTTCAGTTGCTTGACCATAGCATGTAGATATCAGTAATTTAGTTATCAGATTTCAGTATTTTTAGTTTATAGACTACATTCAGAACATGTTTATGCTTGATCACGCATTCTCAATATTTACATATTTCACGCATCTTCAGTATTTATAGATTTCATGCATTCTATTCAGTATTTCATGTTATTTATTCAGTCATTTATTCATACTTATGCACATTGAAACCATCCGTGTCAACCTACCTCATTTACCATACCAGTACATTCAAAGTACTAATCGCATACTCTTTTCTTGCGCTATGATGTATCATATCATAGGTTCGGATGCTCAGTTCCCGAATCGCCCTTAGACCTTCCAAATTATCAACTGTAGTAGTGGTGAGTCCTCATATTTTGAAGATAGACTATATTTATTTTCATGTTTTCATCTTAGTAGTTAGATGAAGTTAATTGGGGCCTGTCTCATCAATTATTATTCAGCTAGTTTAGAGGTTTTCGGATATTTCAGATAGTCAGTCAATTTTGTCATTATTTTATTAGTTTTGGACAGTTATTTTTAAGACTGATATTTCCAGATTCATGATTCATAAAAGTTTTATTATTTAAAACCCTTATGGCTTATCAGTTGTTCTTCCGTATATCTTATTATATTATTCAGTGTTCACAGCAGGTACCAGCTCATGGGTTAACTTATGGTCTCTTAGGACCTTAAGCATCATGTGGCGCTCAGGGTGTACTCTCGGGAAGTTATAGATTGCCTTTATCATGATAGAAATACCTGAGCTCAAGGTTTATATGATATAAATGATATATTATATGGATATTTATTCTGCTGGTGCCTGAATTGAGTTGATAATAATGAATTTTTGACATGTTGAGTGATTGTTGGGATTACTTATATATACGTGTTCGATAGATTCGATATTATCATATTGAGTTAATTGTAAGCACTACATCCTCATTCCATGTATATATATTTATAAGATATCGGTACCTTTGAGAAATACTATTTTTGAAAGAAAATGAAACACTTTTATAAAAATCCTCTCCATGAACATGAGATAGAAAGGTGAGTTAAGATAGAGATATGAGATGTAGTATACAGGTTGTGAACCCTCTATGGATCCTAATGAGAGCTGCAAGCTCGATGAGTGTATATAGGAATTCATGTAATGGCATTCACCATTCATCTCATCCTGATTTCATTGCTTTGCATTTGCATTTACATATTTCATAAATTCTTTAGTTTCCTTTATCTATATTTAATTTCAGTGTAATCTTCGTGAATCTCTATGTTGCTTTCAAGTATGTATGTATGTATGCATATATATATAGAGAGAGAGAGAATATTAAGAGTGTGAAGACCCTTAGAAAAGTGATTTGAACTTTTTGTTCTTCATTAAAAGACCCTCCTTTAGCCAAAACTGTCCTTTCACTATTTTCTTTAATTTATTATTTAATTATTTTATTATATTAACTAGAATCCTAAAATATATGAGACTCCTAAAATATATGGAAGGAGAATCAATTAATATTTTCCTTTGTAATAATACAATTAGAAAAATACTCCTAAAATAGAATAGAAAAATACTTCTAAAATGGGACTCTATTAAGGAAATACTTCTATAAATATTGAGATGCACATTAATCTAGAGAAGCAATCGGTTTACTCATTGGGAAAATATGATTGATGCTCATCTAACTTTATTCGGTTGCATATCTAGATTGGTGGATGCTTAATCTTCTAACCCTCAACCCACTACTACACAATGCACTTATAGCTACAAAATCTAAGCTACGAATTTAAAAACATAGCTATTATGTAGTAATAGCCACAAAAATTTAAATTTTGTAGCTATTTATATATTCGTAAAATTACATAGCCACGAAAATTCAACCGATAAAGCTAATTTCTCATTTTTGGTACAATTACTAATAATCGTGACAATAGTTGCCTAAATAGCTACAACTTTGTTGCCACAATAGAATTTTGTAGCTGCTTACAAGTTTTTGTGACACAAAAAAATTATTGTAGCAACAGTGACCTTTTAGCCACAGTGAACTATTTGAAATAAAATATTGTAGTTGAATCAAATTTTTTGCTTCAAGTTATAAAAAATTGTGGCAATAGTTAAATGATAAAGCCACGTCTTTTTTGCTATGATAAAATTTAGTAGCTAACTATTATTGTTTGCTACAAATGAAATTTATTGTAGTAATTAATAACTTTTTAGCCACAAAAAAAATTAAAATAAAATACTACAGCTAAATAAATCTTTTTGCTGGAAGATATTAAAGAAATTGTTGCAATAGCTAAATGATATAGTCATAGATTTTTGGTATGATAAAGTTTTGTGGTTAAAATTATTACTCCCTCCGTTTGCTTTTACTTGTCACTAATTTTCTAATTGAATTTCTACTTTTACTTGTCATTTTGATATATCCTTAACATTAATTTTTTTTTTTTCAAATTAATTTCATGATACAATGCAAGCATCATTTAATAGGGGCATTATAATAAAATAATCATGTTATTAATTATTTTTCTTAATAGGTGTACCAACTCAAAATATGACAAGTAAAATCGAATGGAAGGAGTAACTTTTACCATGGGCTGGAACTTTATGTAACAATAATGACCTTTTAATCATGAAAATGTTATTTAAAATGAAAAATAGTAGTGCAATAAATATTTTTATTTTGAATATTAAGAAATTGTGGCAATAATTGACTTAATACAATTGATAACCTTTTAGCCACAAAATATTTAAAATAAAATATTGTAGCTAAATAAATATTTTTGCTTCAAGTTATAAAAGAAATTGTTACAATAACTAAGGGTCTATTTGGAAAACTACCTGTAATTGGAATTGATGTAATATCAGCCTAGTAACTATGCTGACATGTTTGTTTGTCATAGTGTCATTATAAGTGTATTATTTGATTACACAAGTGTAATAAGTGTTTACAGTAAAATTTTCAAATAAAAGTTAATCATCAAAAGTTAAAAATCACAAATATTTACAAATAAGTGAAATCTTAAAGGATATTAACTTAGGTATTTAAAATATATATTGTCTTTTGAAAATATATTAATTAACAAACATATGTTCTTAACTAATATTATAGAAAAATTAATATACATTTTTCAAATTAATATATTTTAATAGATTAATCATAAAAATTAGAAGTACATGATTTTTAAGAACATCATGAAATGCATGTTTGACAAAAAAAAATATTATAAATATAATGTAATAAATTATTAGACATTTGACGAAAAGATAATCTATAAATTTCAATTACTAAAGCAATGTGAAATATCAAGTCAATAACTAAGCAAATAAATTGAAACAGAAAATATATTTTAAGTTCAATTTATAAAATGAAAAAAGTTAACACAAAACACTTACATAAAATTTCAATATAATGTACATAAATATAGTTCAAAAAAATAGAAAACAGTAAATGTACAACCTTATTCGACAATGAATTCTACGTTAATCAAAAAATTAGAATAATAACACAATTATACTAAATAAAAATATATAACTAATTCAAACAATTGCATAAAATCACAAGAAGTAAGAGTTGAGAAATGATAAAATAGGAAATGAAATAAATACTGTAAATGAAACATATATTTTTTAAAAAATATTATAATAATAGAAAAAATTTAAAATAGTACAAATAGAAAGTAAATCAAAATTAAAATAAAAGGATAAAATGGAAAAGTAACCTTGAAATTACATCATTTAATTATCAGCAATTCACTGCTCCTCCGTGAGAATCGGAGAGTGTAATTATCCTCTGTCAATTACACTCAATTACCTCCTAACCAAGTAATTACCTGGTCAATTAAACATGTCAGACAGTGTAATTACACTCAAATACACAAAATTTAATTTTCAGGCTGACTTTACAAAAAGGCCTTAAATGATAAGGTCATATATTTTTTGATACGATGAAGTTCATCGCTAAAATTATTGGCTTTTGCCATGTGTTGGAACTTCTTGTTGCAATAATGACCTATAAATCATGAAAAGGGTTATTTAAAATAAAAAATTACAACGAAATAAATATTTTTGTTTGGATATTAAGAAATTATGGCAATAATTGAATTAATAATAACTATATAGTAATAAGTTTCATGAAAAAATAATTTAGAATTATTATTGTAATGAATTTTGTGGCTAATAATTATTTTTATCCCGATCTGAAATCTATTACAGCAATGCTAGTCTAGTGTATTAAGAGATATTGATTGTTCGATTCGATTCAATTTTAAATGACTACTTGTCGATTTCAACTATAATTTAAATAAATAGGTGATCATATCTAATTAATGTTAATTAATTAATTATATCAAACTTAAATATAACTTCAATAAGTCTCATTGAAGTTTCATCTTGATCAAGAGCTTCCAACAGTGTTATTTTGACTCAAATTAAACATATTCCATCAGAATAATATATTTGTCAATCTATTGTATTGATATTTGAGTTAATTCAATGTTACAGCCTGCAAGTCTTAAATACAACTTAAATACATACTTGATCATGTCAAATTTTGAAAAACTTTCAATTATTTTCATCCATATTTTATCTTGCCTAAGTGTTTTCAAAATTTTTATTTAACTTGGACATGATTTAATGAGATAATATTTTCAAAAATTCACTGTAATTAAAGATTTTATTATTTGACTTGATGTAATTTTATCGAATCTTACTTGCAAGTTTCAACTTAGCACGGGCCCAATATTATTTAATAAATTTATTTATTTTGAGTAGTGTTGGTTAAATATTTTTAATTATTTTTATTTAAAGTAAGTTTTATATATATATATATATATATATATATATATATATATATATATATATATATATATATTCGAGGTATTAAACTACTTGATATTAAGTGTACCATTAAGTGTCAAACAAATACTTGATATTAATAGTATTTAATGATGTTGGTTAAGTAGTTTTCGTTTTTATTTTTATATTTAAAATAAGTGGTTTAAATATTCATAATTGACGCATACACATCGGCGGCGCTCCGGGGCAGATACGCTAGAATTTGTGTCCAAATCCCTCTGGACATCCTGGTAACAGCCTCAATCTCCATCAACCAACATACCCAGCCTCTCATTTACGAAGGAGAGAGATTCTTATGTAAGAACTTCGGACGTCTTGACCACATTTCGACCAACTGCTCATACCGATAACGCTGGGGATACAACAACATCGAATGATACCTACCCCACTTCAGAAGATATAACATCGGTGGAAGACTACTCACCAGATTGGCAAACAGTAGCTTCTTCCAAGAAAAAGTCGGTGCCAAAAAATCAGCATACAATCAATAAGGGAACACCTATCGTCAAGGTAAAACCCTTCGATGTGGTGTCAGGTAAGTTCCTAAACCCTACCTTACCAGAGGTGGCACCGGGAAAGTCCATCAGGCGCACCATTTCTGGACTCGCACCCACTGGGCTGGCCCATGGACAATCCTCAAAATTCCTCGGTACCAAAGCCCCTAGCAGAGTAGGTAATGGGCCCAATAAGGTTTAAGCCCACAAACCTTCTCCTGTAGAGGGCCCAACAAATAATTCAACAGCCCAGAGGCCCAACTCCCAAATTACTTATGAGCCTTACACAAAGGCCCAGATGGATTGTGATAGACCCAAATCCTTTACCCAAAATCCCCCTTCTGCTAAAAATAACCCCCCCTCCCATACCTATGGAAATAAAAATGAAAGAGGTCTCCTAATGTGGAGGCCCCCTGATACATCTGGACTTAGGCAGTGATGAGCCTAAAGTCCCGACGGTAGAAAAATCTTCCACTTTCCACAATGATGTGATGGTGAATGTCCAAGGCGTGGACAAAGCATTAAACAATGGTGGTGTTTCCCATGGGGAAACCTCTTAGCTCTCCTCTCTCAACCCTCTTCGCTCTATATACCCGAAGGAAAAAATGATTGATCTTTCTCCAGAAAGCAATCATGGACTCCACAAGCTCCAACCAAATCACCATCACAACAATTCTTCTTTCCCAAACCACCAACTAACTTATTGGTTGTAAGTTTGTCTATCCAACCAAACTGTACCTCTACACCTGGAATGGGAAGGGAAACAAGTCACCATTCTCATTTAGGACCCTCATTACCTTGCTCAGCTGGCAATGCCGAGCCTACAACATGAACTTCAGACATTTGGGTCCAATGTCTGGATGGCCACTCTGTTTCAGGTGATCAACTCACCCTACCAGGAGGAGTTGACTACAAATCACTAGCCAGCATAATGAACTATCTCAGCCTAAGCCTTCCCTTCTTCCTACCTCACAACCCAGCCTTGATGCTCCTGGGACCAACTTTTGCACCTCCCACTAAGAAACACCAAACCTCTTCCAGTCAAACTTTATTTTCTTGCATGACCACAATCTCCTCTCACCTTACGCTGGAGAGAGTAGAGAGGTTGAATGCTCTAGAAGCCCTGAGAGCAAGCAACAGGATATAGAGGAGTTCCTATCCCAACTCAGAGTTACAAGAATAGAAATTATCAATCTGGAAGAGCCTCTAAATCTAGAGTTCACAGAGCCAGTTTAGAAGATAGTGATCATCCTGATTCCCTTAGGGTTAGCAGGTTTAGGACTAAGAGTAAATAAAACAAACCCTACGAGAGAAGAGAAACTTAGAGTCATACTATCCCCCTTCAAAAAGAAAAAAAAAGGCCTCCCCCTTGACATCCACTTCCAACCCAAAGGGGAAGGGCAAAGTGACAGCAACAGAACCACTTCACCCCCTTCAATCAAAGATAAAGAACTGCATAGTATGGAATGCTAGGGAGATAAGAATGTTGAATTCAAAAAGCATTTATCTCTACTGGAAACAAAGATGAATGATCACCGAGATCTTTGTGAGGATCTGGGCTTCCAAAACCATATCTAGTTTGAGGCTAATGGAAACTCAGGAGGTCTTGTCATCATGTGGAGGGATGACTCCATATCCATCACCTCTGTCTCCATATCCCCCCAGGCTATTCATGCCAAGTTCAAGGTTAATTTCTCTCCTTTCTCTTGGTTTCTCAGTATTATCTATGCTAACACTGATTTCCATTCTAGGATTGCTCTTTGGGACCAACTCTCCTCCTTCTCTGATAACTATATTTCCTCTGAGGGTAAGAGTTAGTTAGTAGGAGGTGATTTCAATGAGGTTCTTAGAGCCTCTAAAAAGTTTGGAGGTTCCAGGATTAACCTTAATAGGTCTAACCTCTTTATAAACTGTATAAATTACTATCAGCTTATTGACTTAGGCTTCAGGGGTAGAAAATAAACTTGGTCCAACATAAGGTATAGAAATAGACAGGGACTAATTCTAGAAAGACTTGATAGATGCCTTGTAAATGATCTTTGGATCAACCTATACCCTGATGCCTCAGTCACCCACCTCCCTAGAACTCACTCTGATCACTCCCCTTTCCTTCTTAGCTTAGGCTCCAATCCTGTCAATCAGATAAAGCCCTTAAGGGTAGAATCTATGTGGCTTAGTCACCATGACTTCCCTAACCTGATCAAAGAAACCTTTCTTAACTGTCCTAGAATTAGTATAGCCACCTTAGATTTTGAGGATAAGGCCAGGGATTGGAACAGGCTTATATTTGGAAACATTTTTAACAGGAAAAAGCACTTGCTTGCAAGGTTGGCTGGTATCCAAAAATCACCAAACTACCCCATAAGTCCCTTCCTCCATGGACTTAAACACACTTTGCTAAAATAATTCAATCATATCCTTAGCTTGAAGACTGAATTCTGGAAGCTTAAGTCCAGAATCTCTTGGTTACTTGAAGGGAACTCTAATACCAAGTTATTTCATACCTCCACCCTCAATAGGAGGAGAAGGAATAGGCACCCTTATGGATGATAATGGTACATGGCACTACCATCAAAAGGACATTGCCACTACTGTCTCTAACTACTATGCTAACCTCTTAACCTCTGAACACACCTTGGGGTATCGTACTACCCAATCTAATCCCTCCACCATGGGATCCATCAAATTCCCCAACTATGATCTCTTACAGGCTATCCCTTTCTTTGAAGAGGTCAAAAAAGTTGTCTTTTCTTTCAAGCCTAACAGTCCCTAGGCCTGATGGCTTGTACCCCTTTATGTACCAAAAATTTTAGGATATTTTGGGTCCACCCCTGGTTAAGTTTTGTCAGGATACCTTTACCTCTTACACTATGGACCACAGATTCAACTCCAACCACCTCTATCTTTTTCCTAAGTGTAGGAATGCCACAACTCTGAAGAACTTTAGACCCATAGGCCACTGTAATACCTAATACAAAATCATCACCAAGATCATAGCAACCAGGATGAAACCCTTGCTTTCTAACATTATTGGTCCTAGCCAAGCTAGATTCATGGCTAATAGAAGGTTCTCTGATAATGACATCATTGTTCAGGAATATGTTAACTACTTCTCCAAAATGAAGGGCAAGAAGTCCAACATTCTCCTAAATATTAACCTTGAGAAATATTTTGATAGGCTTGAATGGTACTTTATTAGGTAGGATCTTTCTTTCTTTAACTTTCCCCCAAAACCTCATAAAGCTCATTTTGTCTTGTATCTCTACCTCTTTCATCTCTATCCTGGTTAATGGGTGAAAAACCATATCCTTTAACCCCACCAGGGACATTAGGCAAGGGGACCCTATGTCGTCCTACCTCTTCATCCTTTGTATGGAACTATGTCATTCAAGAAGCGACTGATCGATGGAAAGCTTCAAACAACATCATTGCTAAATATCCCATAGTAGGGTTCCTTTGTATGGAACTCCTATCTAGGAGTATCAACTTTGAGGTTGACATCCTTTACTGGACACCCTTATCTATCTCAAAGGAAGGCCCCCTTATCTCCTATTTTTTTTGCAGATGACCTCACCCTATTTGTAAGAGCTGATGCTAAAAATTGTCATACCATTAATAGGGTCTTCCATAGTTTTAGCTCTCACTCTGGCCAAAGAATCAACTTTGCTAAGTCTAGAGTAATCTTCTCTAAAAATCATGGGCAGAAGATCAAGAAAAATTATCTTCTCTCCTTGGTATCTATCCATCTAACCACTTTGGCAAATACCTGGGATTCTCCATCTTCCACAAAAAACCTGAGAGGGGAGACTTCCAATTCCTCATTGACAATTTGAATAGCAAATTAGCTGGGTGAAAAACGAAATTCCTTAATATGAGTGGTAGGGTTACTTTAGCTAAATCCTCCTTAGCTAGCATTCCCAACCATATTATGCAATATATTCACCTTTCTAGTACCCTGTATAAGCTGATTAACAGAACCCAAAGAAATTTCATTTTGGGTACCACTGATACTAAAAAGAGAATGAACCTTCTTAGATGGGACACCATCACCCTCCCTAAAAGAGATGGTGGGCTTGGCATGCAAAGGGCTGCCATCAAGAATGAAGCCCTCCTTTGTACCTTGGGTTGGAAAATATACTCTAACCCCACATTTCTATGGGCCAACACTCTCATATCCAAATATGGGATAGGAATAAAGGGTACCAACAGGGGTTCCAGGACTTAGGAAAACATCAACTATTGCTGGAACTTTTGTAAAGATGCTTTATTTTGGGCCATAAAGGATGGAACCAAAGTTAAAGCATGGAAAGATAGATAGATACCTGGAATGACTCATCTCTCCTCTATTGTCCAAGATCCCAAAACTAAATCCCCTAACCTCATTATGGTCAACTATATCTGGAAAGATGGAAGATGGGATTTCACTCCCCTATCTTTTGAGATCCCTCCTAATATTATCAATAATATTCAGAATACCTTTCTTAAGAGAACCCATATTAGCCAGGACACTCCTCATTGGAGATTTAGAGATGATGTCACTTTTACCTTCAAAAGTGCCTATCAATACATCAGCAACCTGAGGAGGGGTCCCTAGATAGCCCATATCTCTTTCAGTTGGATATTGCATCTTAGAGTCCCTAATAAGATCAAGATTTTTGTGTGGCTCATGCACCACAATAGCCTGACCACTAGAGTCACCCTTTACAAAAGAGGTCTTAATATTACCACCCTTTCTCATTACTGCAATTATGCCCAAGAAGATCAAAACCACATTTTCTTTGGATGCAAATTAGCCAAGTCTTTCTGGTACCAGCTTCTACAAAAATACAAGGACAGCATCCAACTCTACCTATCCATGTTTGACCCAAACAACTGGTCAACGACTTGGAATAGAGTGAGCAAAGATAAATTTGATATCAACACTCCTTGGGGAACTCTCCTACCCTTCTGTTTATGGCACCTCTGGAAAATTAGAAATGACAATAGTCTCCAAAATGCTAACTCCCACCCTTGTTTCAGCATACCTCGTGTTGAAGCTGTGAAATACCATCACTTAGGAATAGTCAATGAGACCCCCCCCCCCCTTTCAAAGCCAATATCACTATAAAATGGTTACCACCCACCTCCAACTCTTTTAAGCTTAACACTGATGGATCTTTCCTTGGTAACCCTGGAAGGGGTGGGATTGGAGGGGTCATCAGGGACTGTAGAGGAGATTGGGTTGTAGGTTTTAGCAAAAGCTTTACTCATGCCACTAATAATCTGATGGATCTCTTGGTCTTAAAGGAGGGCCTCAAACTTTCCTTTGAACAAAATCTCAAACCCTTAGAAGTCTGCATTTATTCACTGGAAATTATAAATATGCTACATCATGGAAACTTACTTTAGGATTCAGTTGTTTATGAATGCAGGTCTTTACTAAGGAGCTTGGGGAATCCTTCTGTCTACCACACTTACAGAGAGCAGAATAGGGTAGCGAATTTGCTGGCAAAGCAAGGCTCTAAGTAGGAGTTTTTGACAGACTATATGTTTTTGCCACTCTACCTGTTAGTGTAGGAGTAGTTTTTTGGGAAGAGTTTAACGAGAAATCTTTCTCCAGATCTGTATCCAGTATTGGGAATGTTAATCCCAATTGTTATGTTTTTGTGCCTGACTAGGCCTTGCAGTGTAAAAAAATACCTCCTTTTCTTTTAATGCATCTCTATTTTACCAAAAAAAAAAAAAACTATACCAAATCAAATAAAAATTTTAAAAAGTATCAAGCCTAAATCTCTTTCCACTTGTGGTCTCCTCCTTTTCATTTAGAACTAAACCCCAAAATCTTCAACCCCCACCCCCCACCCCCACCCCCCCAAAAAAAATTAAAAAGCCTAAGAATTTCCTCTAAATTTTTAAAACCTAATCAAATAACCTACTCCTTGTACCACTTTAAACACCTAGATTCTTTTCCCCTCTTCCCATGTCTTCTTTTCTTTGCCCCCTCTCCTCCCTTTTCACTCTTCACCCTTGCTTATCTTAGTTTTTGTTTCATTTAAATTTTTATTTATAATATTTTGTTTATCAATTTTTTATTTTTATAGGTTTTTACAACATGAAATTCTCCAAGTAGATGAGATAAGTTTTTATAATATAAGTATTGCACCGAATTGTATATATTTTTGTTAATGTAAAGGTAACTTTTTTATATGCCTGAGTTCTAAAAGTTGATATTGAAATTTGATATTTTTTAGTCATGAGATTATACTGATTATGTTATTATTGTTGTATTGACATTTGAGATTCACATTTATATATTTTAAGTTGCTTTGCATTTTTTCTTGTTTTTATTTGTTAAAACTTTGGTAAAGGAATTATATAATACATATATATTTTTTCTCCTTAAAATTCTATATGTATACACACACTTACATATATAATTAGTTGGTCTTAATTTTCTTGGTGCTAATATATTTTATCATTATTGATGGGCATATTAATGAAAAAGGAGCAAATAAATAACAAATTAGGACGAATGTTGTTCAAGTTAAGATGCACTTGAATACTTTGAAAGGAGAGATAGAAGAAAACTATGCTGCTTCAAACCAAATAAAATTGTGTCTGGAAAAAATTGTATATAATGACTATTCTTAAAATTTCAAAACAAAATTATATGTAACTTGACAATCGTTTTGAGATCTCAAAAATGACTTCTTAACTACTTTATGTAATTTCTATGACGAACAAAGCTAGTGAAATTTTTTAAATTTGTAATATGTAATTTTGAATTTTTTAGTCATATTAATGAATTCTTTGATTAATAATGCTTATGGTTGAATCCTGTTATTTATATCAATAATTATTGTAGTTTCGCCACAACCTATATATTATAAAAAAATATGGCTATGCATTTTCACTTTTAATAGTATATATATTTCGTAGAAAAATGAATGAATTTTTAGCCATTTATAAAAATATTTGTGGCGGATATTTTAGTTTATAAATATAGATTTTCTAATTCTTAACTAAATATAAATATTGTTATTAGGAAATAAAAATGTGAAATAGCCACAGTTTTTAAAATTTTCATAGCAAACAAATCAAGTCTTTTGCCATAATAGAACATATTGTGGTTGTATATAAAAATTGCTTTAGATTTTATTTATCATGGCAATAGGATAAGACTTTTTGCTACAAGTATATAATCCGTAGCAAGAACTTGTTATTATCACAGCTACAACACAATATATTTTGTAGCTGTAAGTATTACTCCTTAGCCTCCGATCATGTAAAGTCTATAGCTAACTTTTAGTTATGCCGCTTCTTGCTACAAATGCTACGAAAGAAAAAATTGTGGCTAAAGTATTTAGCCATGAAAATTTTAATATTTAGCTACGATTTATTCTGTAGCCATACATGCCTTATCCTTCACTATTTTTGTCAGCATAATAGAATTCAACGTGTGTGTGTATATATATCTTCTTTGTTTTCATTCAAGTCATTCTTTAAGGTCAAAATTTTAGCTCAGACAAGAATTGTTTTCATCAAAAGTAAAGCTTTGTGATCACTATTGTATAATTTATTGTAGTTTATAAGTAGTAGATGAATTTATCGGTGGTAGATGAATGTCGGTCGGCTTTGAGAAATTTTTTTAGGTAAAGGTTACGTTTAATTGTATTATTTTTATATCCCTATTTTGAGATTTTTTTTGTGTAAAGGTTAATTTTAGTTGTATTATTTTGATATCTCTATTATCATACTATTTTGTTATAATTTATATGTGCTAGATGAGTGTCAGGCAGTTTTGAGAAAATTATTGTGTAAAGGTTAGATTTAATTATATTGTTTTGATGTCTCTATCATCGTATTATTTTATTGCAATTATAGGTGGTAGATGAATGTCGATCGGCTTTAACAATTTTTTTTGGTAAAGGTTAGGTTTAATTAAATAGATTCTTCAAAAGATGTTGAATTTAATTATTGTATTTATTTTTATTATTTAAATAAATATCCTATTTAGTATAACATTTGAACTCAATAAAGTGAGGTACACTCTCTCTCTCTCTTTTATATATATATATATATATATATAATGATAGAAATACTTGAATTCGGGATTTATATGATATAAATGATGTGTTACATGCATATTTATTCCAATGATGCTTAAATTGAGTTGATAATTGTGAATTGCCGGCATGTTGAGTTGATTTATGGGATCACTTATATATATGTGTGTATGTGTGTGTGTGTTAAATGGATTGGATATCATCATATTGAGTTGATTGTGAGCATTACATCCTCATACCATGCATATATATTTATGAAGTACTGATACCATTAAGAAATACTATTCTTGAAAGAAAATGAGACACTTTTATAAAAATCATCTCCGTGAACACAAGATAGAAAGGTAAGTTGTGATTGAGATATGAGATATAGTATACGGATTGCGAACCCTCTGTGGGTCCTACCTAGGAGATGCGAGCTCGGTGGGTGTATACAAGAAGTCATGTGATGGCTTTCACTATTAACCTCATCCACATTACATTGCATTAGCATATTTCATGAATACTTTAGTTTCCTTGATCTGTATTTAATTTAAGTATAATCTTCATGTATCTATGTGTTGCTTTAATTTCTATACATACATACATACATATATATATATATATACATATATATATACATATATATATACATATATATAAAATTGTTAGTGGGACGGTGTGAGCTACCGTTTGAGACTTTTTTGCTTGTAGGTGACATGCTCATAGTATATTTTATTTATCTTATTTCCTACTTTTCTCAGTCGGTCTATGATACCTATTAACAAGTAGATCTTACTCACCCATGTTGTGTCCTTTGGTGCAGATTCGAGTATGAGTACAGGACGCGATAGCTGATTACGGGCAGATTAGAGCAATGTGTTAAGGTACTGGATGCTCTAGAGATTTCAGAGCCGACTCTAAACCTCCTCTTATCTTACTTTATGTCTTTATTCAGTTTCAACAATAGATATATACTTTCAAATTCAGTTATATACTAGATACTTTTATACTATGACACCAGATTTTAAGACTTACGACATTTATTTCAGACTTCCATTTTAATTATATTTCATATTAGCTTGACTTCATTCTAGAAGTCTTATCTTAGTTTATGTTATTGTTGGTTTTATTTTTTCGTTATCTGTTTGGGTGATTGACTTACTTATCAAGGCTTAGCTGCGATGGGTGTCATCATGACCCTTTTTGGATTGTGACACTATAAGTAGACGGGACATGACCCCTAGCTATCCCAAATCAATACATACGAATCAAGATAAAATACTATAACTACAATTAACTTGAGTCCTCAAATAAAGAGAACTCGTCAGCAGCTAGCTGGAAGCTGTGATCTGCCTGACTACGGCCATGATAAAGAAAAATTGCTCAGTAAAGACTTTTCTCGGTTAATGTCTGGAGTCGGAATTTTTGTTAAGAGGTTCGATTTATAAAAAAGTAACTATAGGAAGAAGCCAAGGAGATTCAACATCTAGTATATATATACATAAAAATAATTTTAACCTTAGATATACAATATAATTTTTCTCCGAATGAATTCTGTTTAGATAATCCCTTGCACCCATGTGGCCCCGACCATGTTTTATATATTCAAGGATCAAACTCAAAATTTCTCTAATTAAGAGTGGAGGCATCCTGCTCATCCTCCCACTTGCTGATTACAGTTTGCCTTAGCTTTTTACAATTCCTAAATTTTTGTTTATTGCAAAAATTGATGGTAAAGTGTTAACTCTCTTTGAGATCAATTTTTAATTATTTTTGTAGGTTTTATATAAGCTGCAAGATTAGTTTCTTTAACCTTTACTTGAACCAAAGTCTTCAAACTCCAAGTTATAATACCACTTTGAGAAACGGTGTTGTGGGCTTGTGGCATTAGTACCCCAATAAACTTCCTAATAATGTCTGTGATGGGCCTCTTTAATTTTCAAGATATTCAACATTTCAAATGATATTTTTTTGCTGGAGTTGCTAAGCATGTTTTGCTAATCCTTTGTCTTTGGGGAAATTCGTTAAGGATATTGAACTTTGTACTAATTTGAACGTGTGAATAACTTAAATAGTCTTCCAAGTATAATAAATTCATGTGGCAAACTCATCTATCTTTAGCTTGTATTAACGACGTCATTTAATTTAAGAAATTTATCTGTCAAACTCACTTTTATCTTTAGTTTGTATTAATGATGTCATTTAATTTAAAAAATTTAGCTACCAAACTCATTTTATCTTTAGTTTGTATTAACAACGTTATTTAATTCAAGTTAGACCATTTCATCTACAAAAACATTATTTTAGATCGGACGATTCTATCAATCGTATCATCACATAAACATAATAGCAATCTAATATAAAATGGAAGCAAAATGTAAGTGTACTTATAATAAACTTTTACCGCTTGAAGCAAAGGTAATTAAAATAAGGAAAGTAAGCTAACACTATAAACTATAAGGAAAGTTAGTGTCACAAAATCAAATTTAAAGGAATATTAACTTTATAGATAAAATGGGCTAACTTAAGTGACTTTGTTAAATACAAATTAAACATACCTGGCTTTGACAGACAATATGTTATATATGCCTTAAAAGGAGCAACATGGTGCTCAGGGAAACTGCCCAAAATATTTTTAGACTCCTCGTGTCAAAATATTTTGGGGAGCTCTAGCTAGTAGAATCGAAGGCAGTGAAAAGGGGGCAGTAACAAGAGCACACTAAATCTCCGGGATAAGAATTTCGTGCGTTCTTTACATGTGGAATTTGGAGAAATTACTAAGAGCTTACTGAACACAGTGCGAATAAAAATAAATCTTTTTGAATATAAGGAGGAAAGTGAGATCGTTGTTCGGTCTTTATCATCGAATCCTCAAATCAATTCATTTTCAAATATAATTAGGAGACTTTATTCAAGAAATGGGTCAAAAAATGAAAATTCAAAACATGGGGATAAATATGATACCAATATGGACGATCTATATACCGTTGGAATTGTATCAAGACTAGAATAACCTGAGATGTCTGTATTTGTATATAATAAGTTGTATTCAATCTTTTTCGTCCAACTCATTTCATATCAAGAGGAAAAAATCTGAGGGTAGCCCGACGATGAAGATACAGAGACACTGTCAACATTGTATGGTTCTTTTTTTTATCATCCCATATGACTCATATTGCTTTAAATAAAGCACAATAAATAATGTGCCAAACCGCTTGACAAGTCAAATCGCTCTTTTATAAACCAGGTAAGTCGCAACAAAACCCTAATCAACACAAATAGAAGCAACATGAATTAAATTCTTATTAGGTATTAATTATGCATCCCACAATATTAAACTGAATTTAGGAAAAAGGGTCAAAATTACTCCTCTACTTTGAAAATTGATTAAATATACCCTTCTTTATACTTTGAGATCAAATTTACCGTTGTTGTCATACTTTGAGGTCAAATTTACCCTCGTTATTAAGAATTTTTTACTTGTATCCTTCCTTTTAACAGAAAAGCCCAAATCAACGTTAAAGGCCTCATTTTTTTAAAATAAAATACACTCTAATCTAATCCATTCGGCTCGACAGAACCTATAAAAGAGACACAAATAAATATATCTCTCCCTTAATTTTATTGGTCAAATGTATCCAACGAATAAATATACTTCTCTTTCAACGTACAATGGCTAATATGTTGTTTAAAAATGAACAACAAGTAAAATGAAATGGGGTAACATAGAACATGGAACTAGATAAAATATCAGTACAAACTCTACTCTTGTTCTAGTCATGTTCGAATTTCAAAATTTGATACGAAATTCTATATAAATCTAGATTCTAGAATTAGTAGATAACTTTTTTGAGAAAATGACATGATGAAAAGTTTGTGTAAATTCAAATGGTATATAGAGATAAAAGAATGAAGAGATATTATTATTGACACATCTGGAGACCTCTTCGGTCAATCATCCAGATAAATATCTAGTGAACCTAATTTGTTGCATTTGATCACTAAGTATCATTTTTCATGAGTTCTGCACCGATGTAGATCCTTGAACTGAGGGAAGATATATTTTTTGTGTCTGCACTGATTATGCACTGAAAAATATTCAGTGGTCAAATTCTGCTAGAAAAATTTGACAAACAGAATTGAGGGAGGGATATATTTATTTGTATCTTTTGTGGGTCAGCTCAGGTTGGGCGAGTTAGATTAAGGTGTGTTTTATTTTTTTAAAAATGGCACATTCAACATTGAATTGGAATTTTCTGTTAAAAGAAAGGGTACATGTGAAAAGTTTCTTAATAGCGAGGGTAAATTTGACCCTAAAGTATGACGCAAGGACAAATTTCATCCCAAAGTATGATAACGAGAATAAATTTGGCTCCAAAGCATGACAAAGGATATATTTAGCCAGTATTTTAATGTAGAGGGGTAAATTTGACCCTTTTTCCTTGAATTTAATTTAAGTTAATGACCCTCAAATTGTTATTTTTTATTTATTTTTCTTCATGGTCATTTCTAGACTGTGTAATTACTATCTTAGTAGTTACACCAATTTCAATTAGCAGGTGATTTTTCAAACATACCCTAAATGAAAATTATCATTCTCCATGTTTCTTCAACCATTAAGATTATAAAGGTTCAATTCAACAAGTGATTTACTCTCGAAAAGAGGGATAGTCGTTAGGTGATGAATGGAATGCGAGGAAGAGAGAATAAGCAGTTGATTGTGACCATCCTTTATTGGTCCATATTGGATAGATCTACCCCTCTCATCCTCTGATCTTGTATCTACCGTTCAATCTATTGATTCGATTTCTTCACGACTAGCCTATTACATACTCAGGTGAGTTTAAAACACTCATTGAGCCATAAATTGCCCCACAACTAGTGGTGAAGCTACCAAGACACGGCTAGGAACAAATATCGGTGCTACTAGACTTAACTTGTTGCGCATTAGAGGAGATGTAACATGTTCCTCCTCCTCTATTATGCTGACCCAGTTTTTCTCACTCGTACTATAATATTTTGGCCACTCCTGACATCAAAGTTGTTGGTTGACAGCACTGGTATTGAAACCAGGTCATTGTATCCAAATTTTGGTCATGCCCCTCAAAGATTAGATGTTGTTCTGAGTCATCTTGTTGTTTACCGAGTAATTGTGTCGGCACTCATATGCCGAAGTGTTCAAAGTATTCATTAAATTTTCTAATATTGTTACAAAGTAGCAATGTATTGTTACATTAACATGTTTGCTAATTTTATATGTGCAACATGAAGTTTATATCTATCCAGGCTAGGATGTTGATCCTCTCAAGCAGAAAATGCATAAAAAAATTAAGACAAATAAGGTCCTCCCTCGAGCCATTTTCATGAACCAAAGTATCAACTACGATGCCCACATCGTGCTTGCACGTAACCACAATCCATTCCTCATCAAATTGGCATATACTTGATCCTCCAAAATAATTCCATCTTGTCTTAAAAAGAAAAATTTGAAAACACTAGGAACAGAGCTAAAATTCGATTACGAATTTAACCAAACTCAATAATTTTTGTTCAAATACCATATTTATATTAAAAATTTATTAAATTGATATAATTATTAAACTTAAAATCAAATTATTAACACTTGGATTTGTAATTCTAATCTAATATTTAGAATCATAGATTCTTATTGTGTTTATTTACAAGGGAAAACGGTAAAATTTACCCCTCTACTTTTAAATATTGGTCAAATATACTCTTTTTCATACTATTGGATTAGATTTGCCCCTGTTGTAAATAAAGTTTTCATTTGAACACTTCGTCTAACCTTCATCTAATGAAAAAGCATAAATACCCATTTTGTTAAAAATATCCATATCAAAATACCTCCAAACGTCGTTCCTCCAAACAAAGAAGGGGAAAAGTTTATATGGTTCTTCAAGAAAAAGTGAAAAATCTATACATTGAGAATCAGTAATGGAGGGATTTACCACAAACAAACAGCGCAACAGCAAATTCTTTATGCAACAATCTAGAACAAATTTTGGTTCGCATCAGCGACGAGCGACAACTTCGCTGGAGCAACGTAGAGGAAGACATTGAATTCTACTACAGCGACCACACCTTTTAATCTAGAACAGATGTTTAACTGAGTGTTCATTAATCATCCCCAAGAAGCAATGATCTGTTGTTTATGACTCATGTAATTCACATTTGTTGGCACTACCCAAAAAGGAAATTACTTCAACCACATCCATGATTCACTATTGTTACTGGTTTAGAGATATTTTTTGTATACCCAAAAATTTACATCATTGTCGTCCGTGAAAGGATCTGAAGCTCAAATTTTACCACAAACAAACTTCATTTTGAGAGGATGATATATTAAAAGAAGTGGAATGTCGAATGGGGCTCAAATCTGAAATTTGAGGTTATTTAAATAAGACTTGATAGTTTTATGTTAAACTTCATTCTTAATTAGTTAAAGTTAGAAGCTATAGTCGAATTGTATCAAATTTGCACTAAAATTGTACTACAATTGTATCATCAGATGTATGAATATTGTATCCTAAGTTTGTATGTTGTTGTAATAATATTAAAATTTATCAATGTTGTTGTATTTGTATTAAAATTGCAAAAATCAAAATGAAATTTATTAAAAAATTGTACAGTTGAATACATATTTCATGCAGAATTTTTATAGATTTTATATATGAAATCCCGAGCGAGATTCAAAGTGTAGTTTTTTTTTTTTTTTTTTTTGTGAAAAACCTTTCACTAAATTATGAGTGAAATTCTAAGGCTTGAGAGAGACTCAAAATATGATATACATATATTTTGAAAAAAAAAAAACTCCTGCTATATTTGGCATAAAAAATCTCCTACTACATTTGGTAAATAGGAGACCTATTTTTTATATATACATATAGATTTCTCTACATTTATAGAAGGACAAAAATAAATAGATTAAAAAGAGCTAAACTAATGATTGAATGAATCACCTAAATGGGTTGAACATTTCATTTTTTATGAGTTAATTTTACCTTTCCTTGATTTATATGGGCCAAAGAATATTGCATATGATATTAGAATTGTGAGGTTAATCACTAAATGCATGTAAAAGTGGAAGAAAAAAGAACTCTAAAGAGAGGAAAAAAGATATCACAATATTTCTTGGTTCAAGTTTTGTGAAGGAAACAAATGATTCCAACCAAAATGGAAAAAAAAGAAAGAAAATTGTTATAAATAATAAAGTAGGAGGAAGAAAGTTGTAGAGAAAGGTAGAGAAAAGAGATATTCTTAATTTCTATTGAGAGATGGCATACAATATACAAAAAATTCTTTATTTAGAAGAAAAATTAATGTCACAGCCCGAACCAGGGTCTAGTCGTGATGGGTATCGCAAGCCCACCATGAACTGAAGACCACCCCCTAGCCTAACCTCAAGAGCAAAATAATAATAATAAAGCGGAAGACAATTAAGATAGTAATAAAAGATCAATAAGTCAAATGAAAGTTCTAAGAGTCAAAACCAACAATCCAACCCACACTGGTCCACAAAAGCCTCTAAAACTAGAATACCAACTAAGCCAGGGCATGCCCCTGACTATGACTTAAAAGAATCCAAAGTACTAAAATAGTAATGAAAGAACAATGAAATGACAGGGCCTTCTGAAGGATGGAGGCTCACCATTTCACAGCTAATCAATGGAAGTACTCAACCGCCTAACGTTGTACGGGAGCAACAAAAAGGTCCTCATCCTACATCATGAAATGATGTAGCATTTTGGGATGGTCAGTAGGGCGAGCATTAGCATGTAACTCAAGAAAGTGATAAAATAATGTCAATGCCAGAACCATTCAAAACCACATGCAAAAATATTTATATATACATATATAGGATGGCGGATAGGGACAAGGGCCATGAACATGAGAGTTTAAAGATTTAACCTGAAAAGTGTAGTTCGATCTATCCTATAGGCACTCATAGTCTATATGGGTTCATTTTTCCCTACTGAAAGGGCCCCAGTGCATGTTAGCCACACGAACCGAGGAAAAAACAAGGAAAGGCTAGAGACACCAAGGCCACAGCCTTCCCAAAAAATATATATAATGTGGGTATCAAGAAAATGGTCACATGGACCCCCAATATTGACAAACGTGGTTTCCAGTGTTGATCCTCCCGGGACCTACATCTTCATGGTGAGCTACATAGTTTCCTTTAATCTAGATTAAAATAATTTACACATAACCAACCATTAATTCAGGAGTCATTCATTAAGATATTTACCACTTGGTATTGTCATAACAATATGCTTGCAAGCTAAATCAAATATAACATATCAATCCATATAACCAAATTGACTCCCAAGTTCCCAAGGTCATAAAAAATCATATTCATTCATTTATCCTTTAATGCAATGCATTGGATTCAAAAATAAGTTAAACCATGCAATTTTTCATATTCAAAACAAGTTTAAAAGGTGAGTTGAGGTTCCATGTCCCCCATTCCAACAATTTAAATAATGCACTAATTCAACCCCCAAAATATTAATTTAAAGTATGAATAATCAATTTGAAATATAGGACAATTAATTCAATCAATAACAACCAAAAACCCTCAACCCAATTTCAAACCCACAATTTAAATCCCATGAATATCCAATCAATTAATGACATAATGTAAAATTACAAGTTAGGGATGATCAATATGCCTGAAATACATAAGGAATTGAAAACAATTCGAGGTTTGGAGCTTGGAGAATAAAATTCTTTTAAAACCCTAGAATGTTCTTGACTTGGGAGTAATGAAGAGAAAACTAATATTTTTGATCTTGAAAACTGAAGAAAAAGGGTTATCCAAGTGTTTACGGTACAAGGGGTAAAAAGATCAAAAGCCCCTCACCCGAAGTGAAAAAACAAATATTAAGTGTTTTGAACATAACAGTATGGCACACAAATATCGTGAAGGATAGCCTCCATGCCACGCTGCTATCGCAGAACTCTAGTGGCGTGGCATGCCACTATTGTGGAGGCACACTACCTCAAAGTTCCAAAATAGTATCGAACCCCTTCCAAAAATTCCAAAACTTTTTCAAAATATCCTTTTAACATCCCTAAACATAATTCAAGTCAAAAATCGATATTAAAACTATGGGATGGGCAAAAATAAAATGATTGAAATTTTGCGGGATCTTACATTATCCCCCCTTAGGATTATTCATCTCCGAGTGATGAGTTAGGATATTTTTGGCACGACAGTCACAAAAATACATCAGAATCAAATGACAAATTTGAAATGCGATAGGAGGGAAATAAAACTCATACCTTACGCACTTTTATCCAACCAGGGAAACAAGCATGGCTATTTGGCCTTCATAACTTCCTCATCTTACCATGTAGCCTCTTCTACCTTTTGATTTCTCCAAAGAACCTTCACCGAGGCCACATCCTTGGTCTTTAATCTATGAACCTGCGTATCCAATGTTTCAACCAGGACTTCTTCATAATATAATAAATCCATAACACCAACATCCTCAACTAGCACTATTAAAGAAGGATAACCCACATAGTTTTTAAGAATAAACACATATAAGACAGGATGAGTAGAATCCAAAGTCTCAGAATTGTAACTCATAATAGACATTCCCAATTCTCCTCACAATATGATATGGACCAATGTAATGAGGACTCAGCTTCCTTGTCTTCCCAAATCTCATCACTCATTTCATAGGAGACACCTTCAAGAATATCGAATCACTAACCTCAAACTCTAACTTCTTTCGCCTCACATCCATATAAGACTTTTGGCAACTTTAAAAAGCCTGAAGTCTTTATCTAATCACCTTCACCTTATCCATGGCTTGGTGAAACAAATCAGGGACAAATAAAGAGTCCTGCACTTTCTACCATAAAAAGACTCAAAATATGCCATTTGGATGCTAGAATGGTAACTGTTAGTGTAAGAAAACTTAAAAAGGGAAAAATGATCAATCCAACTACCTTTAAAATCAACCACACATTTCCTTAGCATATCCTCGAAGGTTTAACTAGTACATTTCTCTTGCCCATACGTTTGAGGGTGGAAACCGATACTAAGGTTCACCTGAGTACCCAAGTCTTTCTAAAATAAATGCCAAAAATAAGAAGAAAATTGTGTACTTCGATATGAAATAATGGAGACTGTCACCCTATGAAGCTTTACTATATCCTAAATGAGCAATTTAGCATAATCGTCTCTTGAGTAGTTAGTCCTCACAGGCTGTAACACCCTAAATTTGGGCCTTAAAAATTCCTGAGTTTTGAGCTCACTACTCTGACTATGACTCACCAAATGAGTTGTAAGGTCTCCTTACGGGTCGTTGGGATTGAGTTTTAGGGTGTCCAGTAAAGGTTGTCTTTGTTTCTACCTTGGTTATAATCTTATCATTACAATTCATAAGGACTCATTACGAGTTGTAAAGTATGATCGTAGGAAAACCAGTGTTAGTGTCAAACTCTCTATCTTGACCACGACTAGACTCAATGAGTCGTATGTTAAGGTCATGCATCGTAGGGTGTTACTCATGATGAAACCAATGTGATGGTCCAAGCTTCTACTCAAGGTACAATTAGGACCCTACGAGTCGTAGTGTGTCCTTCTGAGTCGTAAGGTGACCCATGGTCAATGGTCATAATTTTCAGTATTTTAATTAAGGGCACTTTGGACATTTTCCTTTTCCCTACTTAAGACCCATAACTTAAAATCCCATTGGGGACCCTATTTTCAATATTTATCAAATCAAAAACACTCTCTTCTCTCTCAAATACCTAAGTCAAAAACACCTAGGGTTTGTAAGAAATTATCAATTAGAGCTTCCAAGAGTTAATTTATCTCTGTAATTCTTGATATGTCAGGCATGTTACTCATCCCCAAAGCTTATTTCATTGAAATAATATATTTAAATTGTTACCCTTGTGATTTAATTGTGGTCTGTAAATATAGGTTTGGGGGTTTTGGAATGAATGTTACTTGAATTGAACTCTTATGATTTTATATGCATTATCTATGCTTTATAAATGGTTTTTGAACTAATTGGGTGCATGGGTATGGGAATTGAAAAAATGGGTTGGGGTATCCCAAATTGATGATTTCAGATTGAAAATTTGTTATGGAAAATGTGTTCCCTAAACCCACTTGTGTAATTGGTTTTGAAAGATGGTTTGTCATACAATTTGACTTACTTACCTACATTATTGCATTGCATAAATGGTTAAATTGATAAATATGGGTTTGTTGGCCATGTTTTGATTCTAAATTGGAAATTTAAGGGTTGAGGCATTCCCCTAGGTTGAATTGATAAACCAAAAAGGGGTCGAGGCATTCGCCAAATTTGATTTAATGAACAAAAGGGTCGTGGGATTCCCCCACATTGATTTAATGAACAAAGATGGTCAAGGTATTTCCCCAAGTTTAATGGAATTATAATGGCATAATTATAAGCTTGCAAGGGTAAAAGTATGATAATACCTATGGTGTGCGCTAACGAATAATTCATTGGTTCAATGAATGGGTTATATAAAACTTGTTTTAATTGGGCTTAATGAGGTTTATGTAGCTAAGCCGTGAAGGTGGAGGTCCTAAAGGACCGATACTGGAAACTCACATTTGTCGGTGTGAGGGTTATTCTTGATGACCATGTGCATGGTTTACACTATTATATCTATTTATAGCCTGAATTGATATGGGGTCGGCGCATTCCCTAATCTTTCTTGATACCATCGGTTCGTGAAGCTAACAAGCACTAGGTCCTTTCAGAAGGGGGAGCTGAACCCATATAGCCCGTGGGTGCCTTTTATGATGGTTAAGCTACATAGTCCAGGTTATATTGTACTTGTATGCTAAGCCCTGTTCCCTACCCCAGCATATTTTATATCTATATGTACAATGTGTGCTTATGGATTTTACTGTGTTTGGACTTTGCATTATTTTATCCATTCTCTGAGTTACAAGACAACGCTCAACCCATTAACCGTCTCTGGGTTCTATATCCCCAAGCGATGAAGGAACTAGAGACACTTTTATTTTTCCTGTGTAGTGATAGGTGATCTTGGACCATTCATGAGTTATATTAAAGTGGTGAGCCTCTTTTTTTCGGAAGGTTGTTACTTCTTGGTTTATTTTATGTCATGGATTATTTCTCATGGTTTCTTTTGGCTATCATCAGGGGCATGCCCCGAGTTAGATTAATTTTTGATAGTAGAGGCTTTGTGGATACTATGGATTAGGATTGTTATTGCATATCTTAGTATTCATCTTGATTAAGATATTCATCTATCTTGTTATATGTTCAGAATTCATCTGATGCTAGTCGTATCATGTTCTGGTTGACTAGCGTAAAGGGGTGGTCTTTGATCCTCCATGAACTTGAGATACCCATCACGGTCAGGCCCTAGTTCGGTCGTAACACAGGTCAAGAAGTGAGCAGACTTAGTCATCCTATCTACAATGACCCAAATAGAGTCATACTGATTCCGAGACCGCAAAAGATTAGTAATAAAGTCCATATTAATCATCTCCCAGTTCTACATAGGTAACTCTATCTCTTGGGATATGACTCTAGACCTCAAATGTTCAACCTTCACTTGCTAACAAGCCATACACTTAGTTACAAAGTTCTCCACATCACTCTTTATATTATTCCACCAGTAGATTTTCTTCAAGTCGTGATACATCTTTGTCGAACCTGGATGAACTGTATATCTGGACTCATGAGCCTCAGCCAAGATTCTTTCTCGTAGCCCATCTATATTAGGAACACATAACCTTTCCTGATACCTCAAGATGTCATCTCCCCCAATCTCAAAATCCATAATTTTTTGCTGACCCACATCATCCCTAATCTGTACAAGTATGGGACCTATCACCTATTTATCCTTCACCTCAGCACCAAGAGATAACTTAACCACTTCCTAAATAATCACTGCTCCATCCTTAGAGTCTAAAAGACGAACTCCCAAGTTAGCCAGCCTGTGAATATCCATCACCAACCCTTTTTTCTCTCCATCAACATGAGATAAGCTTCCCATAGAAAACCTACTAAGAGCATCATCAAAGACATTAGCTTTTCCTGGATGGTAATAAAGGCTTAGGTCATAATCCTTAAGCCATTCGAGCCACTTTCTCTGCCTAAGATTTAATTCCTTCTGCGTAAACACATACTAAAAGATCTTATGGTCTTAATAGATGTCTACATGAACCTCATACAAATAATGGCACCAAATTTTCAAAGCAAACACCACAACTGCCAACTTTAGATCGTGAGTCAGATAATTCCTCTCATGGACCTTAAGCTGCCTAGAAGCATAGGCTACAACCTTACTATTTTGTATCAAAACACAACACATTCCCACATGGGATGCATCACAAAACACAACAAAACTATCAATACCCTCGGATAGGCTCCAAAACAGCGTAGAAGTCAACTTATCCTTCAACTACTCAAAACTACCTTCACAAGCATCGGAACACAGAAACATAACCTTTTTATGATTAAACTTGGTAAATGGATCAGAAATAGAAGAGAAGCTCTCCACAAACCTCCTATATTACCCAGTCAAACCCAAGAAGCTTCTAATGTCGGTTGGAGTCGTGGGTCTAGGCTATTTCTTAACTGCCTCAACTTTTTATGGATCCACCTCAATACCCTCTCTAGAAACCACATACCCAAGAAAGGTCACAACACTTAACCGAAAATCACACTTAGAAAATTTTGCATATAATTTTTTATCCTTAAGAGTCTGCAACATAATTCAGAGGTGATTTACATGATCCTCCTCACTTTTGGAGTACACCAAGATGTCATCAATGAAGACTATAACAAACAAATCCAAAAACTACTTGACCCCAATTCATAAGATCCATGAATACAGTTGGAGCATTAGTCAACCCAAATAATATAACCAAAATCTCATAGTGGCCATACCGGTTTGGAAAGCAGTCTTGGGAATATCAACCTCCCTAATTTTTAATTAATGGTAGTTTGAAAGAAAAATAATCTTAGAGAAACATCTAGCACCCTAAAGCTGATTGAAAAAGTTATCACTCCTAGGAAGAGGATACTTATTCTTCATTATAACCTTATTCAACTGACGATAGTTTAAACACATTCGAAGAGACCCATCTTTTTTTCATACAAAAAGAAATGAAAATAGGACGAATATCCGATAGGAGATCAATTCCAAAATCTATTTCCCTATCGAGAGGAATTCCAGGAAGATCATCGAGAAAAACTTTAGAAAATTCATTAACCATATGAACAGATTGCAAAAAGGTACTCTCAGAATTAGAATATTTAACCTAAACTAGATGACATAGACACCCTTTGAAAAATAACTTCTGAGCTCTAAGATATAAGATAAACCTTTCTTTGGGTACTAAGGAGATTCATTCCCATTTAATTATCGATTCATTAGAAAAATGGAAACCAACCTTTCAGGTCCTACAATCCAGAGAAGCATAGCATGAATGAAGTCAATTTGTCCCTGAGATAACATTGAAATCAACCATGTCTAGTTTTATCAAATCCACCAATGTCTCCCTATGAAAGATAGATACCACACAACCTCTATAGATTTTTCTAGCAGCAATAGAATCACCCACCAGAGTAGACACAGAAAAAGGGTCAAAAATATTTTTGAGACCAAAACCAAAGTGTACAACCACATAAGGGGTCACATAAGATAGGGTAGATATTGGATTAGGAAAATAATAAACATCATGATAGAAGAGTTATAACATACCAGTGACAACATCGGGGCATGCCTCAGATTCTTAACGAGTAGCAAGATCATAGAGATAATTTTGGCCATTATCGGTACCATAAGTAGTGCCTTTCGGTGCAAGAGCTGAAGAAGTGGCAGCCAGACCAAGCTGACCATAATTATAGCACTAGTATCTCCCTTCCTCATATTAACCACGATGAATCTTCCCACAAAATTTACAAAGAGGATAAGGTGGGGCTGACTGAGCTCTACTGACTTGAGATTCAGCACCCTGTGCCTTAGGACCAGTGCTAGCTTGAAAACAACGATCGCCAGAAGGCTTAGGATAAAAAGCACTGGCAGATGAATACGAATTTCCCTAATTCTTCTTTTTAGTCAATTGTCTACTATGTTCCCTACTTTTTGGCTGATTTGCACCCTGCTCTGAATATCTAAACTTTTTAATCTACCTCTCTCACATCTCTACCTTCTTTTTTTTCTTATACTCTACCTATTGCATATAAACCACAAGCCTGGATATGTCCATATCATTGTTCAACATAGCAGCCTTACACTCTAATACCAAATCACGCAACAAACCAGAAGAAAACTTCCTCATTCAAGACCTCATATTAGACATCAACTCTAAAGCATAACGGCCAACTGTTGAAACTTTAGGGCATACTCCTTAACACTCATCCTACCGTAGTTTAAGTTTACAAACTCCTCAGCCTTAGCTTCCCTCAACTCCTGAAGAAAGAAGTGATCAATAAAAGAATCTGAAAATTCATCCCACACTACCTATTCGTCATCATCACCCCTCATCGTTTTCTACTCCTCATACCACTGATAAGCTAATCTTTCAACTAAAAGGCAGCAAACTCCACACCCTCTAAATCAGTAGCATGGATAACCTTAAAAATATTCTCCATTTCATCAATAAACCCCTGAGGATCCTCCTAAACCTTAGAGCCTATAAAGGTTGGGGGATTAAACTTCATAAATTGGCCAACCCGAGTGACCTTAAAGGAATTCACAGTAGAACCAACATGATCAGATTGACGAGATTGTGATGTCGCTAACTGAGCAAGCATATGAATAGACTGACAAAACCTTGCATTAGAGATATCTCCCTGAGGTGACTAAGTATAAGTATCACCATCCCGGGGGCCCAGAAAGGATTAGTAGGGACCGTGGTATAGCCAGGAGCAGGGACCTTATACCAGGTCTGACTCCATAAGCAGGGCGAATCCTCTTCACATTTTCCTCGGGTGGAACAGAGGTTCCAGCAGAGTTTCTACGACCGTCAGATCTCCGGGGAGGCATGATCTGGAATGCGAGTAACCCAGGAGTTAGAGAAGTTTCATAGAACTAGATTCTATAGTCCGAAATAGAGCATAAAAAAGGGAATATTCCTAAATATCTTGTAGCCTCCCCCTTATAAATATGGCGCGCTACACACCCATAAAAAGGACTCTACTAAACACAGCTTTGTGGATACCCAACGACCCTGAACCGTCCTTTGATACCAAGCTGGTCATGGCCCAAACTAAGGCCTAGTTGTGATAGGTATCTCAGGCCCACCATGGATCGGAGACCACCCCATTAGCCTAACCTCAAGAGCACAATAATAATAATAATAATAATAATAATAATAATAATAATAATAAAAAAGCAGAAGCCAATCAAGATAGTAATAAAAGATAAATAAGTCAAATGAAAGTTCTAAGAGTCAAAACCAATAATCTAACCCACGTTTGTCTACAAAAGCCTTTAAATAAGAATACCAACTAATTCAAGACATGCCCTCGACTATGATAAAAAAGAATCCAAAGTACTAAACCAGTAATGAAATAATAATGAAATAACATATCCTTCTAGAGAATGGAGGCTCACCATTTCACAACTGATCAATGGAATTAATTAACCACATAATGTTGCACAGGAGCAATAGAAAAGCCCTTGGACACTATTCCATGAAATAATGCAGCGTCCTGGGAAGGTCAGTTGGTCGAGCACTGGCATCTAACTAAAGAAAAGGGATAAAATAATGCCAATTACAGAACCAGTCAAAACCACATACACAACATTTATATATACATATATAGGATGCCTGGATAGGGACAAGGGCCATAAAAATGAGAGTTTAAGGATTTAACCTAAAATGTGTAGTTCGATCAGTCCTAAAGGCACCCATGGGCTATATGGATCTAGCTACCCCTATTGGAAGGGCCCCAGTGTGTGTGTTAGTCGTATGAATTTAGGAAAGCATAGAGACACTAAGGCCACAACCCTCCAAATATATATATATATATGTGTGCACTAAGAACACGGTCACATGGACCCCCAACGCTACCAAACGTGGTTTCTAGTGTTGATCCCCCCAAGACCTACACCTTCATGGTGATCTACACAATTTCTTTTAACCCAGACTAAAACAATTTATGCATAACCAACCATTAACCCCAGAGTCATACATTAAGGCATTTACTACTTGGTATCGTCATACCAATATGCTTGCAAGCTAAATCAAATATGCTAAACCAATCTATATAACCAAATTGACTCCCAAGTTCCATTTAAAATCCAAAACCAAGGCTGTCAAAAAATATATTCATTCATTTATCCTTTAATGTAATGCATTGGGTTCAAAAATAAGTTAAAACATGCAATTTTTCATATTCATAATAAGTTTACAAGGAAAGTTGAGGTTAATGCAATTATCAAGAAAAAATTTCAAAAATTTTGGGAAACCCATGTCTCCTATTAAACCACTTAAACAATGCACCAATTCAACCCCAAAAATATTAATTTAAAGCATGAATAATCAATTTGAAACATGGAACAAGTAATTTAATCAATAAAAAACAAAAACCCCCAATGCAATTTCAAACCCACAATTTAAATCACATTAATATTCAATTAATTAATGTCAGAATGTAAAATTACAAGTTAGGGATGAGCAACATGCCTGAAATATATACGGAATTAAAGACAATTCAATTTTTGGAGCTTGGAGAATGAAATTCTTGTAAAACCCTTGAATGTTCTTTACTTGGGAATAAAGAAGAAAAAAGTAATGTTTTTGATCTTGAAAATTGAAGGAAAAGGGTCATGAAAGGGGTAAAAAGACCAAAAGTCCCTCACCCCAAGTGAAAAAAAATTGGGCATTTTTAACATAGCTGCATGGCATGTCAATATCACGGAGGCTAGCCTCCGTGCCAACCTGCTATCGTGGAGATTTAGTGGCATGGTACGCCACTATCATGGAGGCACACTGCCTCAGAATTCCAAAATAGCCCCAAACCCTTTCCAATAATTCTGAAACTTTCCCAAAACACTCTTTTAATACCCCTAAACAAAATTCAAGTCAAAATCAATATTATGAATGTGGGAGGGTCAAAAATAAAATGATTGAAATTTTATGGGGTCTTACATTATTCTCCCTTCCCCCCTCCCCGAATTATTTATCCCTAAATGATGAGTTAGGATATTATGGGCACAACAATCGGAAAAGTACATCAGAATTAAATGACAAATTTGAAATGCAATAAGAGGTAAACAAAACTCATACCTTACATACTTTAATCCAACTCGAGGAACAAGAAGGGATATTTAGCCTTCATGTCTTCTTCAGATTCCCATGTAGTCTCTTCTACCTTGTGATTTCTATAAAGAACCTTCACCGAGACCACAGACTTGGTCCTTAATCAATGAACCTGCTTATCCAATATTTGAATTGGGAATTTCTCAAAAAACAGTGAATCTGTAACACTAACATCCTCAACTGGCACAATTAGAGAAATATCACCCACATAATTTTTTTGTATAGACACACGGAAGATAGGGAATAGTAGCCAAACTCGAGAGAAATTCCAACTTATGAGCGACATTCTTAATTTTTCTCACAATCTGATATGGACCAATGTGATAGGGACTGATCTTCCCCTTCTTCCCAAATCTCATGACTCCTTCATAGAAGACATCTTCAAGAATATCTAATCACTAACCTCAAACTCCAACTCTCTTTGCCTCACATCTGCATAAGACTTTTGGCGACTTTGAGCAGTCTTAAGTCTTTCTCTAAACACCTTCACCTTGTCAATTTCTTGGTAAACTAAGATAGATCCAAACAACTTAGTCTCACCTACCTTAAACTACCCAGTAGGAGACCTACACTTTCTACCATAAAGAGCCTTAAAAAGTGCCATTGGGATACTATGATGGTAGCTGTTATTATAAGTAAACTCAATAAGAGGAAAATGATCAATCCAACTACTTTAAAAATCAGTCACACATGCCCTTATCATATCCTCCAAGGTCTAATTAGTGTGTTTTGCTTGCCCATTCATTTGAGGGTGGAAAGTAGTACTAAGGTTCACTTGAGTACCCAAACTTTTGTGAAACAAACCTAGAAATGGGAAGAAAAATGTGTACCTCGATCTGAAATGATGGAAACTGGCACCCCATGTAAATATACTATCTCTTAAATGAATAATTTAGTATAATCCTCTCCCGAGTAGTGATTCCTCACAGGCAAGAATTGAGCAGACTTAGTAATCCTATCCACAATGACTCAAATAGAGTCATACTGATTCTGAGACTAGAAGACCAGTAATAAAGTTCATATTAATCATCTCCCACTTCCATATAGGCAACTCTATCTAATGGTAAATGTCACCAAGCATACACCTTAACACTCATCCTGCCCTAGTTCAAGGTGACAAACTCCTCAGTCGTAGCTTCCCTCAACTTCTGAGGAAAGAAGTAATCAATAAAAGCATCTGAAAAGTTATCTCACACTGCCTATTCAGCATCATGACCCCTCATCACTTCCCACTACTTATACAACTGATAATCTAATCTTTCAACTAATAGGCAACTTTCACATCCTCTAAATCAGTAGCATACATAACCCTAAAAATTTTCTCCATTTCATTAATAAACCCTTGAGGATCCTCCTCAACCTTAGAGCCTGTAAAGATTGGGGGATTCAACTTCATAAACTAGCCAACTCGAGTGACCTCAAAGGAATTTATAGTAGAACCAACACGATCATAATAACGAGATTCCGATGCCACCAACTGAGCAAGCATATGAATTGACTGACAAACTTTGCATTAGAGATATCTCCCTGAGGTAACTAAGCATAAGTATCATAACTTGAGAGGCCCGATAAGGATTAGTGGGGACCAGTGTAATCCCACATGGAGTGATACAATTAGGAGTAGGGAACCTAAACCCGGTCTGTACTTCATAAGTGAGGTGAATCCCTAACATATTTTCCTCACATAGGACAGAGGTTCAAGCAGAGTTTTTTCGAATTTTAGATCTTTAAAGAGGCATGATCTACAATGTGAGTAAGCCAAGAGTTTAAGAATTTTCATAGCACTAGACTCTATAACACAAAATAAAATACAAGAAAGGAAAACTCTCCTAAATGTCTTGTAGCCCCCCTAATAAGTGGTGTGCGCTAAATACCCATAAAAAAAACTTTACTTGATACGGCTTTGTGGGCACCCAATGACTCTGAACCATGCTCTGCTACCAAGTTTGTCATGACCCAAATTAGGGCCTAGTCGTGATGGGTATCTCAAGCCCAGTATGGATTAGAGACCACCCCTTTAGCCTAACCTCAAGATCATAATAATAATAATAATAATAATAATAATAATAATAATAATAATAATAATAATAATAATAATAATAAAGCGGAAGCCAATCAAGATAATAACAATAAGGGCTAAAACCAACAATCCAACCCATACTTATCCATAAAAGCAACTAAAACCAGAATCCAACTAAGTCGGGGCATGCCTCCGACTATGACCAAAAAGAATCTAAAGTACTAAAACAGTAATGAAAGAACAATAAACTTACAGGGCCTTCTGAAGAATGGAGGCTCACCACTTCACAGTTGATCAGCAGAAGTACTCAACCACCTAAAATTGCACAGGAGTAACAGAAAGTCCTCAGACCCTACATCATGAAACAATGCAGCATACTGGGATGGTCAGTGAGGCGAGCACTGGCATATAACTCAAGGAAAGTGATAAAATAATGTGAATTCCAAAACCAATCAAAATCACATGCGCAATATTTATATATACATATATAGAATGTCGGGATAGGGATAAGGTCCATGAACATGGGATTTAAAGATTTAACCTGAACTGTGTAGCTTGCAATGTCCTAAAGGCACCCATGGGCTATGTGGGTCCATCTCCCCCTGTTGGAAGGCCCCAGTGCATGTTAGCCATATAAACCAAGGAAAAATCAAGGAAAGGCTAGAGACACTAAGTCCACACACCTCCCAATATATATATATATATATACATATATATAATATGTGGACCAAGCACAAGGTCATATGGACCCCCAACACCAGCAAATGTGATTTTCAGTATTGATCCTAGAGACACCAAGTCCACAGACCTCCTAATATATATATACATATATATATATATATATCAATTTTAATAAGTCCTGAACCTTTAGGGTCGTAAGACTGAAAATTTTATACAACTTTATATATAAAACGGTCATTCTATTTTTCTTTATTTTTTGAGTCCTTTTATTTTATTTTACTTAGGGAATATTGTCTTCAAACATATAGATAAATCTATCTAGAAGTCTGTTATAACAAAGTTCTGATAGAGTCAATTTAAATAAAAAATAATATATATATATATATATATATATATATATATATTATCAATCTTGTTTCTCTCACTTTAATTTTTGATGAAATTATTCTTTGAAGTTAAGTTTAAATAATGGTCGCACTAAGTTTTACAAGTTAAGTTATAAATTCTTTTCAAAATTAATAAATTAAGTTTTGTCTAAGTCTAGATATTTATTAATTTTATGTCCCTTTCAATAGGTATAAAATGTCCCCCCTGTTCGTGGAGAGCGTCCGTAGAGAAAGAGAGATGGGAATGTACCGCTTCAAGTTGTGGATTGTACCCCTCTGCGACTTTGGTTATGGTGGAATGCAATGGATACATTTGATTGTGGCGAAATACATAAGTATTTGGATTTTTTTAACAAGTATCATGAGAATCAACCCTAATAGGGAGGTGATTGATGCATTACTAAATTTCTGGGACCCAAAGAATAATGTATTTCGCTTTTCAGATTTTGAGTTGACACCTACTTTAGAAGAGATAGCAGGATATGTTGGATATGGTGATATGCATCGGAAGAAACTCATAGCCCCAAGACTTATTTCGATAAACAAATTTTGCAAACTCATGAACATAAGGAACACAAAAGAAGAATCAATGAAAAAAGGTTGGGTTTCCTTGCAGTTTTTATATGACAGATATGGAAAGCAAGAAGGGTTTCAGAAGTACGGTAAAGAACTTTGTAATAAGGGAAGTTTTGAGACTTGGAAAGTTCACAGACGATTTGCATTCATGGTAGCCTTTTTGGGCACTATGGTCTTCCCAAGAAGAGAAGAAAAAATTAATATTCGTTTAGCAGGAGTGGTACAGATACTGATTAAGAAAGATTACACCATGATACCAATGATCCTAGCTGATATTTACTGTGCTCTGACTGTTTGTCAGAAAGGAAAAGGATTTTTCGAGGGATGTAATATCTTGTTACAAATGTGGATTGTGGAGCATCTTTATCAATGTCCTACATTGACAAGATTCAATCCCGAGCGATTTAATCGAATTAACGATTACGAGGAAACGATGGAGAAATATAAGTGTCCAAAAGAAATTGGAGATTGGGTTAAACTTTTTCGTTCTGATAAAATCACTTGGAATCTCCATTGGTTCCCTTGGAGGCAAGTCATAGATAGTTCTGTCATTCGTCCGTTCTTATTATTAATGGGTATTAGAGGTGTTCAACTGTATGTTCCATTGAGAGTTCTACGTCAGCTAGGCAGGCGTAAAATAATTCCCATAACGGAAGACATGGCTGAGTTCGTATTTGAGGTCAGACTAGAGATTTCACTTCCAGAAGATTTGGCCCAGCAGATTTGGGAGGGTCGCCGTATTATGGGAATTGAAACGATGGTCATAGAGCGCGAGAAAGGAGAAGTGCACCCAGATTACCAGGAATGGTTTGAAGAACAATCGAGTCCTCCAGCCAGACCAGAAAAATCGGTTAAGAGACCTATAGATCAGGAAGCTGCAATCAGGATAGGAATTGAAAGAGCCATGCGAGATCATCATGAAGCCAACTAAGTTTTGAGAAAAGAATTAGAGCATGCCAGGGCAAAAATAGACGAACAACAAAGGGAATTCTCTGAAGAGAAAGCTAAATCAGCAGCTATTGAGGTTGCACTTCGGGGACAAATTAAGTGTGCTACCACTAGGGGGTCACACGTTGCAGAACTTGCCGCATCTCGCCGACAACAACTTTAAGAAGTTGAAAAGAATATGCAAGAAGAATTTGATCGAGAGATATCTCAGTGGATTCGTGAAAAAGGAATATTGCAAGAACAGTTAGAGGTTGTTTCTGCTCGTGAATAACGTGCAAGAGAGATGGTTGATTTCCGAGATCGACAGGCCCAGGAATGGGATCAGGCTTTCAGTTCTCTTCGAGGGAATGTCCACCGTGTAGCGCAGGATACTGCCAGAATGAGTTTAGATTATCAGCAGTTGGATTGTGAGGACTTTTTGGCACAAGTACCAGCTTTCGCACAGCGACTCACTACTTCATTGGAGGACATATATTTGAGTTTGGGAGAACATATTAAATCGAAATCTCCTTGAAAGGATCGTTGTTTTCTTTGTCATAGCTTTTCATTTTTAGTTTTAAAATTTTTTTTTGTTTAGATATTATGTCTTTTAGTTTTCAGATGTCAGTTAATAGGTTTTATTTTAGGAGTTGGGTCAGTTATTTTATCGTAGAATGTAATGAAGTTGACCGTTTATTTTTATATATATTACATATGTTTTACTTCACTTACTTTATTTATTTTCTTCAATAATAATATAAAAAAAAAGACAAAATAATTTTGTTAAATTCTTCCCGAACTACGCAAGATCTGATTCATGTTCTGACATGATACGTAGGCAACCCTCCAAAGGGTTCGATCATAATTTTTGAAAATATGCCTAGAAAAGCCGGGATGAAACACAAAGCTTTCATGATAGGTTGGGAAATGCATATAGAAACATGACATATAACGTGGCATTATAATGTGTTAAATATATAACACTCACCCGTTTGCTACTTGAATACAGAAAAGATAAAATAGTTGGTGGTTGGTTTGTGGTTTAAACTGGCATCACATTCGTATAACACCAGATACAAGGGTAAAAGAAGAATGACTCGCAGAGAAGATATTGGGTCTGATAGTGAAGAAGAGCAGAATCAATTGATTTCGCAGGAATTAACATCAATGGAAGAAATAAAGTCATTAAAACAACAGATGGCGGAGATGTACAAAGCTTGGTTGAATGGACAAGCTCCTCTTTCTTCAATCCCTGGACTTTCAACTTCAAATGTTCCAAATTTTGACCCAGCTCAAACTAGTGAACCATTTTACCCACCAGGATTTGGCCCATTTGCTAATATGTCTGGAGTTGCTGGTACTTCTACCATGCGCCCACCAAATCCATCTGTCGCAAATAACCCATTTTTTGCTTCTGTAGCGCCAGCTACTACGGGTATTCAACCGACAATACCAAAGAATATGGGAAAACCAAATCATGATATGTTATATCCTCCTGAAATGACTTTCAAATCACAAAATCCACATTATCATGTTCATCAACGCGATACTCCTATCGTGATTGAGAAGATTGCTAAGAATGAGGAACAGGAGGAGATGGCTAGAAAAGTTAGAAGTCTGGAACAAAGTATGAGAAATATGCAAGGAGTAGGTGGACCAAAAAGTGTTTCGTACAAAGATTTATGTATGTTTCCTGATGTCCATTTGCCGATAGGGTTCAAAATGCCAAAATTTGACAAATATGAAGGACACGGCGATCCTGTAGCTCATTTGAAAAAGTTTTGCAATCAATTAAGGGGAGCAGGAGGAAAAGAAGAATTATTGATGGCGTACTTTGGAGAAAGCCTTACAGGGATAGCTTCTGAATGGTTCATCGACCAAGATATTTCCCGTTGGCACGTGTGGGACGACATGGCTCAAGATTTCGTTCAATAATTTCAGTATAACATTGAGATAGTGACAGATCGCACTACACTTGCCAACATGAGAAAAAAGATGACTGAAAGTTTTCAAGAATATGTTGTCAGATGGAGAGAGCAGGCTTCAAGAGTTAGACCATCAATAAAAGAATCTGAAATGATTGATATTTTTCTGCAAGCACAAGAACCTGATTATTTCCATCATTTGCTCTCTACTATCGGTAGCACATTTGTAGAAGTTATCAAAGTTGGAGAGATGGTATAAAACGGAATCAAATCAAGAAAGATCATCAGCCAGGCCGTTTTGAAAGCAACAACACAGGCAATTCAAAGTGGTACAGGAAGTTTTGGAGGAAAGAAAAGAAAGAAGGATGTAGCAACTGTCATGGCAGGTCCACGAAAAAATTGGAGAGGTTCACGTCAACCATACGCGCAGAATCCATTATATTTTGTTCCACCTCCCCAATATCCTATTTACAATACACAACCATATGCTCGAGGTCCTTCTTACCCGCAGTGGCGTACACCAGCAATCCAAAATCATCCAATAGCCCCGCAAGTTCAAAGAGGCCCTCCGAGGTCTAATTTTTGGCCTAGAGCAGAATTCAAAAGGGATAACATGGTAAAAGATAATTTCACTCCTACTGGAATTTCTTACACCAGTTTATTTCATAGACTCAGAAAAATGAATATTCTAAACCCAATTGAGAGAAGGATCCCGAATCCTCCTCCGAAGAATTTGGACTATTCTAGAAGATGTGAATACTGTTCTGATGCCCCAGGGCACAACACAGAGAAATGTTGGTATCTGAAAAGAGCCATTCAAGAGTTGATTGATACCCAATAGATTATGGTAGAAAGTCCAGGCACTCCAAATGTCAATCAAAATCCGCTGCCAGATCATAATGAAACAAACATGCTCGATGTGATACTCAGTGGTGAAAATGCTATGATTCCCTTTAAGCCGATCATTAAAATTAAAACTGATTCAGAAAAATCAGCAAATACTGTAGATTTAACGAAAGAAAAGCTTGCAGAAGCGGAGGTGGTGATAGAACCCGAATCATTGAATGATCCCTTTGTGATGCGGAAAGAGATTTTAGAAAATATTGGGTCAAGTCAAATAAAGCCGAAACTCATTATTCCTGGAAGATCCAATAAGCCTCTTTTAATCATAAAAGGAGCTCCTGTAGTTCCTATTGTTATTAAACCAGTGTCACAGCTTCCTATGGTTGATACCAAGGCAGTCCCTTGGAATTATGATCGCGTTGTGGTGATGCACAAGGGGAAAGAAGTGACTGAGGAAGTAGATGAAGTAGGGGGATTAACTCGATCTGCAAGATGTTATGCTCCAGTAGAGTTAAGAAAGAATAAACAAGGTGGTGAAGAACGAATGATAGTCAAGAAGTCTGTCACTGATGAAGAAGCTGAAGAATTCTTAAAGAAAATGAAATTGCTAGAATATTTGTTATAGAACAGTTGAAGAAGACACCAGCACAGATTTCTTTGTTGTCCTTATTGATACATTCAGAAGAACACCGCAAGGCTGTAAGGAAGATTCTTAATGAAGCATGTGTTCCTAGTGAGATTAGAGTAAATCGGCTGGAAAAATTTATTGGAAGGATCATTGAAGCAAATAAAATTACTTTTTCAGACGATGAATTGCCTATAGAAGGTACGGAGCATAACAAAGGTCTGTACATTTCTGTGAAATGCAAACATTCCATCATCACTCGAGTGTTAATTGATGGAGGATCAGGCGCTAACATTTGTCCTATGTCAACTTTACAAAAGTTGAATGTTAATGTGGAAAGAATTCGACCTAACAATGTGTGCGTCAAAGGTTTTGACGGTTCAAAAACTGATGCCATGGGTGAAATAGAACTCATATTGACAATTGGGCCTGTGGATTTTGCTATGGATTTTCATGTACTGAACATTGATGCTTCATATAATATGTTATTTGGGAAGGCCATGGATTCATAGGGCTAAAGCAGTCGCATCAACGTTGCATCAAATGGTCAAATTCGAATGTGACAGGCAAGAGATAGTGGTTCATGGTGAAGGAGACTTATCAATGTATAAAGACTACTGTGTTTCTTCCATCGAAGCAAATATTGCCAATGTGTTAATTCATCAAGCTTCTGAGGTAGTGGCTGTTGAGCATATCCTCGAGGGGAATCTCATTGCAAGACCACAATTGTCCTCTACATCTGTTATGGTAGTGAATGAAATGTTGAAGCATGGTTTTGAACCAGGAAAAGGTCTAGGGATGTTTTTGCAAGGCATAATTCATCCGGTAAACCTCTATGAGAACTTTGGTACTTTTGGTTTGGGATACGAGCCTACTTCTGAAGATATAAAGAAGGCTAAAAAGCGTAAGAAAGAGTCATGGTCACTTACCAAGCCGATACCGCCACTTCATGAGTCTTTTATAAAATTCAGTGATGTCGGATCCTCCAAGTTATCTGCTGCAGAATCAATGAATGATGATGGTACAGAGTTGATTGATCTTTTTCAGAATATGTTCATTGAAGTTGATATGGTTGAAATCGGGGAAGGTACTAGCAATGCAGATGTGCAGTTTGTCGGCTCTGATGTCCAGCTTAACAATTGGGAGGCCACTCCTCTCCCTATTATAAAAGAGTCTTGGTAGTTTGTTTGTTTTCTTACAGTCTTAGTAGTTTGTTTGTTTTCTTACAGTCTTAGTAATTTTTTTGTTTTTACTTCTGTAATTTAAATTATTCTAGGATTATAATTCAGAACTTTAAATCTGGTATGTTAGGTTAAAACTCTTTCTATCTATGTTTCTAATTAAGCGCAGTTTCCCTTTGTTTTATTTTAAGTCTGATTTTTATTTATTTATTTTCTATCATACAGTTCTTTCTATGCCGATTCTAATGATATGACATGCATGACGAATTGGCAACCAGATTTAAAAACCCAATCTAAATTTGAAATAATGAATAAGGAGGTTGAATACGATGAAGGAGAAGCATTTGAGGATATAAGCAAAGATTTCAAACAGTTTGAGAATAAGACAAATCCCAATTTGGAAGAAACTGAGGCGATCAATTTAGGAGATATTGAAAATATTAGGGAGACTAAGATAAGTGTACATGTTCAACCACAACAAAACAAAGCTATAATTGAGGCTTTGCATGAGTATAAGGACATCTTTGCGTGGTCTTATGATGATATGCCCGATTTAAGTACTGATTTGGTAGTTCACAAGTTGCCAATTGATCCTGCTTTTCCTCCTGTCAAGCAAAAGTTAAGAAAATTCAAAACTGATATGAGTGTAAAAATTAAAGAGGAAATCACGAAGCAACTTGAAGCTAAATTCATTCGGGTGGCCCAGTATCCTACTTGGTTGGCAAATATTGTCCCTGTTCCAAAGAAAGACGGCAAATTTTGGATGTGTGTTGATTATTGCGATTTAAATAAAGAAAGTCCGAAAGATAATTTGCCACTTTCCAATATTCATATTCTGTTGGACAATTGTGCCAAACATGATCTTACTTCTTTTGTGGATTGTTATGCGGGGTATCACCAGATCATTATGGATCCAGAAGATGCGGAAAAGACATTATTTATTACTCCATGGGGAATATATTGTTATAGAGTTATGCCTTTTGGATTAAAGAATGCTGGGGCAACTTACATGAGGGCAATGACCACAATGTTTCATGACATGATGCACAAAGAAATTGAAGTTTATGTGGATGACGTGATCATTAAGTCGAGAGAGCAATCTGATCATATCAAAGATTTGAGAAAACTCTTTGAAAGGCTTCGGAGGTATGATCTCAAACTTAATCCAGCAAAATGTGTATTTGAAGTTTCGTCAGGAAAACTTTTGGGTTTTATAGTCAGTCGATGAGGTATTGAGTTAGATCCTTCAAAAATAAAAGCTATCCAAGATTTACCTCAACCAAAAAATAAAACGGAGGTGATAAGTTTACTTGGAAGGTTGAATTATATCAGTAGATTCATTGCTCAGCATACGACAACTTGCAAGCCAATATTCAAGTTGTTGAAGAAGAATGTTAAAGTTGAATGGACTGAAGAATGTCAAGAGGCATTTGATAGAATGAAGAGACACTTGTCGAATCCGCCTATTTTGGTTCCTCCAGAGCTAGGCCGACCCTTGATATTGTACATGTCTATTTTAGATAATTCTTTTGGCTATGTATTGGGTCAATATGATGTCACAGGAAGAAAAGAACAAGCCATCTACTACCTCAGCAAAAAGTTTACCACTTATGAGGCTAAGTACACTCTTCTTGAGAAAATGTGTTGTGCCTTAACTTGGGTAGCTCAAAAGCTGAAACATTACTTGTCATCTTATACTACTTACCTCATCTCTCGTATGGATCCTTTAAAGTATATCTTTCAGAAGCCTATGCCCACAGGTAGACTCGCAAAATGGCAGATGTTGCTTACAGAGTTTGATATTGTTTATGTGACACGAACTGCAATGAAAGCTCAAGCCTTAGCGGATCATTTGGCTGAAAATCCTATTGATGAAGAGTATGAGCCGTTGAAGACTTATTTTCCAGATGAAGAGGTATTGTATGCTGATGAGTTTGTTTCAGAAGATTGTCATTCAGGTTGGAAGTTGTTCTTTGATGGAGCTGCTAATATAAAAGGAGTGGGGATAGGAGCGGTTCTTATTTCTGAATCAGGACAATATTATCCCATAACAGCCCAACTTCGATTCTACTGTACCAATAATATGGCAGAATACGAAGCTTGTATTCTGGGATTAAGATTAGCCATTGACATGGGGGTCCAAGAATTGTTGGTATTAGGAGATTCAGATTTATTAGTCCACCAAATCCAAGGATATTGGGAGACTCCATCAATTTCGTTCGTAAATGTCATGAATACCAGGTACATGGAGACTTGATACATTCCCCTCCATCTGAGTTGCATACAATGACTGCTCCATGGCCTTTTATGGCTTGGGGAATGGACGTAATTGGACTAATTGAACCAAAGGCCTCGAATGGACATAGGTTCATCTTGGTAGCCATTGATTATTTCACGAAATGGGTAGAAGCAGTGACTTTCAAATCAGTGACCAAGAAAGTTGTAGTTAATTTTATTCACTCCAACATCATTTGTCGTTTTGGCATTCCAAAGATAATTGTCACGGATAATGCTGCAAATCTCAATAGCCATCTGATGCAAGAAGTGTGCCAGCAATTTAAGATTATGCATCGAAATTCAACTCCTTATCGTCCAAAGGCGAATGGAGCTGTAGAAGCGGCTAACAAAAACTTAAAGAAAATACTCCGTAAGATGGTGCAAGGTTCCCAACAATGGCATGAAAAGTTACCTTTTGCTTTGTTGGGTTATCGTACTACAGTTCGGACTTCAATTGGTGCAACTCCTTACTTGTTAGTGTATGGAACTGAAGCAGTTATACCTGCAGAGATTGAGATTCCATCTCTTCGAGTAGTTATGGAAGCTGAAATTGATGAAGACCAATGGGTCAAGACTCGTTTGGAGCAATTAAGCTTGATTGATGAAAAAAGATTGGCATCAATATGTCATGGACAATTATATCAGAAGATAATGGCACGAGCATATAATAAAAAGGTGCGTCACAGACATTTTGAAGTTGGTCAGTTAGTATTAAGACACATCCTTCCTCATCAGATTGAAGCAAAAGACAAATTTTCTCCTAATTGGCATGGGCCATTCATGGTAAAGAAAGTGTTACCTAATAGCGCGTTATATCTGACTGATGTAGAAGGAAAGATGGAAGGAATGTCGGTCAATGCTGATGCAGTTAAAAGATATTATGTATGATATTCATGTACAATTATGTTATGTATGTTTTGTACTTATATTTTTAAAGATTGAAATGATGAAGGCATTTTGTTCTACTATCTGAATAATATATAAACCTTTGCTTACCCCTTTGAGCTTTTATTTTTCTTCGAACCCCTCTTTTGGAATCAAAAAAAAACAAAAGAATGATGTTTCATGAACTACGTTTGACCTGATTCTTGCTATGACAAGATACTTAGGAAGCCCTACTCCGGGGTTCGGTCTAACCAGAAGAAAATTCAAATTACCCAGAATGAAATGAAACTGGGGCAAAAATTTATTTTCCTAAAAGGATAGATTCCAAAAGTTGTAGTTTCACCCAATGTTATAAATTTTTTGAGACTCATGCCTACCTTTCTTTCTAACCCTATCCAAAAGCCAAGTTACAACTAAAGAAAGACCTTCGGATTAATCTTTGAGAATGTTAAGGCTAAACATATTATGAGTGCATGATATTTCATATTTTGGATGTTTATAAAAAAAAAGTGAAAAAAAATGAAAAAATGAGAGAGTCTTATTGGTGAAAACCTTTTCGGGCATCATAAGACGACTGTGAGCTGAGACAAAAATGAAAAGGAGATAGGCTCGTTGGCAAAAACCCATTGAGGTGCCACTAGCTTAAGAAAGGTTGTTATCAAGAAGGAACAAATTCAAGATTGGCTTAATTTCAAGCTCAATATGTGGACAAAAGTTGTAATGATTGGTATGGGTAGATCTGGTTGTTTTATTCAAAATGCATGTCATAATCACCAGAATCAACTTCCACATTCAGATAAGTTTTCTCCTTGTTTTGAAAAAAAAAAAGATATCTATTGTCTTTTTATTTTGTTTTATTTTTATTTTTGATTTTTGTGTCTTTGTTATCAAACAAAAATTTTTGTTATCTTTTGAGTCAAATTCACATCAGGACGAGTCAGAAAAGACTCCAAACTCGCTACCAACTCCTTTAAGGGTACAAAGCAAGACAAAGAGTCGATGTACAGAGACAAGATTTCAAAGTAAAAGTAAGGTACTCAAGATGATTGTGATTTGAAAATTTTAAACTCGTGAAAATCTAAGGGATGTATTGGAAGAATAAACTCAGAAGCATCATATAACAGAAATAGGATTTGAGTTTAGGATCTCAGTAGTCAGAATTCTAAGTCAGAAATATGACAATTCAAAGAAGATTATCATGGATTGGAAAAGAGTTGAGCATGACAAGTGCGAGAGCGGACACTTCAAAAGCCAAATGCCACAAACTAACCACCACATGTTTTAAAACTCACAATTTTTCTTTGTTTGAAACAGAGATGAAATAATGTTTTCAGATAAAGGATGCAATTTCACACTTCATTCAATGCAAGAAGCATGATTACAACATCTGATACGGGATCTCGGTCATGATAAACTTTATTCTTTGCGAGATATATTAAGATCCAGTAACACATAAATTTTTTTAGTACAAACTGGGGCAAAATTTTATGTGTGTTCTATGAGAATTTATTTTTATGCTCAGGACCCTCCTGAAGAATTGGACAGGACCCTCCTGAAGAATGGGAATTTATTTTATGCTCAGGACCCTCCTGAAGAATGGAAATTTATTTTATGATCAGGACACTCCTGAAGAATGAGAATTTATTTTATGCTCAGGACCCTCCTGAAGAATGAGAATTTATTTTATGCTCAGGACCCTCCTGAAGAATGAGAATTTATTTTATGCTCAGGACCCTCCTGAAGAATGGGAATTTATTTTATGCTCGAATTTATTTTATGCTCAGGACCCTCCTAAAGAATGGGAATTTATTTTATGCTCAGGACCCTCCTGAAGAATGGGAATTTATTTTTATGCTTAGGACCTTCTTGAAGAATGAGAATTTATTTTTATGCTCAGGACCCTCCTGAAGAATGGGAATTTATTTTATGCTCAGGACCCTCCTGAAGAATGGGAATTTATTTTATGCTCAGGACCTTCCTGAAGAATGGGAATTTATTTTTATGCTCAGGACCCTCCTAAAAATGGGAATTTATTTTATATACAGGACCCTCTTGAAGAATAGGATGTTATTTTTCTGTTTCACTATTTGCTTTGAGTCTAGGAGCCCGCCTGAAGAACAGGGTGCAGGAAAAGAAAGTCCAGGAGCCCGCCTGAAGAACAGGGTACAGAAATTGCAAATCCAGGAACCCACCTGAAGAACAGGGTGAACAAAAAGAAAGTTCAGGAGCCCGCCTGAAGAACAGGGTGAAGAAATTATAAATCCAGGAGCCCGCCTGAAGAACAGGGTACAGAAATTGCAAATCCAGGAACTCGCCTGAAGAACAGGGTGAAGAAAAAGAAAGTTCAGGAGCCCGCCTGAAGAACAGGGTGAAGAAATTATAAATCCAGGAGCCCGCCTGAAGAACAGGGTGAAGAAAAAGAAAGTTCAGGAGCCCGCCTAAAGAACAGGGCGAAGAAAAAGAAAGTTCAGGATCCCACCTGAAGAACAGGGTGAAGAATTGCAAGTCAGGAGCCCGCCTGAAGAATAGGGTGAAGAAAAAGAAAGTTCAGGAGCCCGCCTGAAGAACAGGGTGAAGAAATTATAAATCTAGGAGCCCGCCTGAAGAACAGGGTGAAGAATTGTAAGTCCAGGAGCCCGCCTGAAGAACAGTGTGAAGAAAAGAAAGTTCAGGAGCCCGCCTGAAGAATAGGGTAAATTTTTCAGTTCAAGTCATGAAGATTTGAATCAAGATTCCGGAGACTGCAAATTTTACTTGTATTTTCTCATTTTTGATTTTTATTAGTCAGTTGAATGTAAAAGCAGAAGCCGTCAACTGGAAACTCGACGGAATCTCACTCGACTTCAACTTTCTCTCTCACCAAATTACCTTTTGAACTACTCATGACCTGATTCCCTTATAACCCCGGATAGGTAGGATGTCCAAAAACAGGACTCGGTCATATGTATCTTTTTATTCTTATTTTTACCTTTCAAATAATTGGAGGGTCAAAAATCATATCTTGTCTACTTCTTTGTATGAAAACTCTTCGAGATTTCACACAAAGAGGGGCAAAAATGTAGACACGTGATTTTTGATCCTCCCTAAATTTTAACTTGTTTATCGATACTAAATATTTATATTTATATTTAATCATATATTATTTTGATTATTATTTTATTTTAATATAATATAAATAATTAAATGAATTTAATTTCAGGATATTATTTTGTTTTATTCCTTAAAAAAAATTAGTTTTGTACTATCTTAATTATATAATTTATTTTTGACTATTTTTAGACTGTTATTGTATTTTTTTTTATTTATATAAAAATCAATTAATTATTATTATTATTATTATTATTTTATTTATTACTATTATCTATTTATTTATTTATTAATTAATTATTTTTCGTTATTAAAAAAAAATGAGGAATCTTAAAACCTACCCTAACCCCCCACATTCCCCATTTTCCCTCAAAAATCTCCCCACGTCCATAGAAACACACCCACAACAACACAACACTACACATGCACACAACACAATATATACACAACACACACACGGGAGAAGGGGAACGAAAAGGAAAGAAAACAAAAAAAACAAGAACCAAAGAGAAAAAGAAAAAAAAAGCAAGAAACAAAACTGAAAAAAAAAAAAGGAAAAACATGAAACAATGCGGGAAAACATATACACATGGATAGAATCAAACGAAAAGAAGGAAGAAAAGTTGTAGAGGATTGATTTCAAGTTTCCGTTCGAGTTTTCGGTGACGTCGTTCGTACTTCTTTTTAATTAGTTCATCATACAGGTTTTTATTTAACTTAGAACTATTTATTTTATAAGTTTTATTGTGAGCCAAATAACGAATAAAGTTGTTTAAATAATTGTGTACAGTTATTTAGTGTGTGTTGATTAATTATGTGCATCTTTATATATTCTTGATGTGAATTATATGGTTAAGTTACCAAGTACATAGATCTTATACGTAGATTTATACTACTTACTATTTTTTCTATATCCAGTGATATTGAATTAAGTGATAGTTTGTGTAAATGGTCACTGTTACCTCATATTCTTAGTGATTAAAGTTGGAAAGAAAGAAGGGAGTAGAAATAAGAAGTAAAAAAAAAAAGAATTAGGAGCAAGACGGGAAAATAAAACAAGAAGTAAAACGAAGAATAGAAAGGAAGAATTCAGAAGGAGCGAATTTGAGTTTTGGTTTTCGTTCGAGGTTCAAATGTAGTTTCGATCGATATTGGATTTATTTGCTTCTTTCGAGAGATTGCAAGCGAACAAAAAATAGTTGAGGTTTATTTTTATCTGCTATTTTAATATATTGGAGAAAGCATTGGCTTCATATTAAATATCTGTTTCTTAACGTTTAGATGACTTATTTTACGTTCATTAATGTAATATTATCATAAAGTTTATTCTTTTATAATGTATAATCTTCTTCTTATTAGTTTATTTATTTTTCTTATTCTCGTGGCACAACAACGATGGTAAGCATATTATTTTTTGTATGAACTTTCACACTTTAGTAATCACTAAGGGCAATAAAAGTTATTCATTATAATAAGTTTTTTTTCTTTCTCTTAAAAATAAATAAATAAATATAAGTAATAATAATAAAGTATGGTTTAGCTAAAAAAAAAAAAAAAATTTGAAATCTTTCCGAGTTCTACTTGGTGAAATGTTGTCATTAAAGACAAGAGACAAATGAATGCCTTTTAACGCTAGATAAGCTTTAGGCACGTTTAATATATCTGTCTTAGTTAAGAATGTGGCGTACGCATCTTTTTGGGATATTAAAAAATAATTTGAGGATGCAATAATGCACCTCGACAAAGATCGTCCTAAAAATTAGTTATTTTACTAGCTTAATACAAGAGGTATAGACAACATATTTTAAAGATGAACAAATTAAGGCCTATAAACATAAGTTATCAAAAATAATTTAAGTCAAAATAAGTCAATAAAAGTGACCGTGCTAGAACCACGGGATTCGAGGGGTGCCTCACACCTTCCCCTTGGTCAACAGAATTCCTTACCCAGTTTTTTTTTGTTTTCGCAGACCAACAAAGAGTCATTTCCTTTTGATTAGGGATTCAATAAGGTGACTTGGAACACCATAACTCAATTCCAAGTGGCGACTCTAAAAGTGATAAAAATTAATCCTTATTCAATACCGTCACTTTAATTGGAAAACCCCTTCGACTCGATCCCTCGAGCGAAAAAAGGGGTGTGACAAAACCAATCCATAAAACCAAACTAACTCCCAAGCTCCTTTTAAAATCTAAAAACAAGGCCACTAAGTCCATCCAAAATTATATTTATTCATTTATCTTTTAATGCAATGCATAGGACTAAAAACTAAGTTAAACCATGCAATTTCTTATATTCAAAAAAAGTTTACAATGTGGTTGAGGTTATTGAAACTATCAAGCCAAAATTCCATCAATTTAGGAAAACGCATGTCCTCCATTCCAACCATCTAAACAATGCATCAATTCAGTCCCAAAAACATCAATTTAGAGCATGAATAATCAATTTGAAATATGGGACAAGCAATTCAATCTGTTACAACCAAAACCTCTCAACCCAATTTTAAACCCATAATTTAAATCACATGAATATCCAATCAATTAATGCCATAATGTAAAATTATAAGTTAGGGATGAGAAACAGGCCTGAAATGCACAAGGAATTGAAGACAATTTAAAATTTGGAGCTTGGAGAATGAAATTCTTATAAAATCCTTGAATGTTCTAGACCAGGGAGTAAAGAAGAGAAAATTTAATTTTTGATCTTGAAAACTGAAGGTAAAGGGTCATCCAAGTGTTTATAAGTTTTACAAGGGTAAAAAGACCAAAAACCCTTCACCTCAAGTGAAAAAATAAATAAAAACGTAGCATTTTTAACACAGCATCATGGCACGCCAATATCGTGGAGGCTAGCCTCCGTACCACACTACTATCGTAGAGCTCCAATAATGTGGCATGCTACTATCGTGGAGGCACACTGCCTTGGAGTTCTAAAATAGCCCCGAACCCCTTCCAAAAATTCAAAAAATTTTCAATACACCCTTTTAACATTTCTAAACATAATTCAAGTCAAAAATTAACATTTTGAATGCGGGAGGATAAAAAATAAAATGATTGAAATTTTGCTGGGTCTTACAATTAACTTGATCCAAAAGTAACTAATCTTATATTTTCTCCAAATAAATAAAAATATACATCACTAAAATACAAATATATCTCCTTTGGATTTCAATTTGATAGTAATATATCTCTTTAAGACCTTACTAGAAAACAACTTAATGAAAAACATTGTAGAGAAGAAAAAATCATACACCTCTAGTAATATATATTTGGCTGTCTCAATTAAAAATTTTAAATGAAAAAACTAATGAGACAAACCTTGTAAAGGAAAAGATTACAACATGTATTAACTCCTTCTAATGAGAATATCAACTGAAATCTAGAATCTTCGCATCTCAATTGTGTACCATCATCTCAACAGTTGTAGTTAATAGAGTTTGGGTGAACTAATCAACAATATTATCACTTAAATGAGTTTATAGCTTGTTAGTACTATCATTCTTTTGGAGATCATGTTTGAAGAAAAGTTTTAGTGAAAATATGTTTCGTTCTATCTCCTTTTATAGACCCCAGATTTAATAGGACTATGTATGTGCATTATCTTCATATAAGATTGAGGATAGTTTTCCATATTTTAAATCGTATTTTTTTCGAGTGGGATTTATCATTGACCTCAGTCACACACATTCTCACTTGCTTCATGCGGTTTTTGTCTCAACATAATTTGATGAAATGACCATTATAACTTGCTTAGTAGATAGCAACAAATTCATAAAAATAATTTTCTATTTATAATATCATTGAACTTAAATGAAAATCTATAATAAGATTTAAAATTATTTAACTACATGTAATATATAAGGTTAACAACAAAATAGTATATATAATATAAAAGTTATTACGTAAATGAATGAATAAAAATGTTAAGGGTAAAATAGATATTGCATAAGATTGGGTTGGGGGAGAGAGGGAGATGTCTATTATTCAAAGTTGACAAGAGAAATTTATTTTTAAAGCAAAGTGAGAGGATATCAATAATTTTCACTCATAAATAGTTATGGTGATTTACTTAAATTAAAGACAGTCAAATTTATGCAGAAGTAATTAATATGGTAATTAGATTGATCTAATCTTGAAAAGAAAAATTAGAAAATCATAAGAAATAAGATATTAAATAATACAACAGTAGGTTGTGGATGTGATTGGATTTTTACCTATAAAAGGAGAAGTTTTCTCTTCCATCTAACTCATCTTAGTTAGAAATTTCTCATAACAACATGACTCCCTCGATCCTTCTTCTTTTTAATGTATTTTTTCTCTAATTATTTTGTTCTACCTAGATGAAATTTAGGTTGTAGTATTATATAAAACAAAAAATTTGGAAGTCATATTTGAAGTTTGTGCATGAATCTATTAGATAATCTTTTTCATCATCAAAATTATTTTTATCTCTTTCTTTTGGATGATGCATGGGATGAGATGTCTGGTAGATTCATACATAAACTCAACATATCTTTTCAAACCGTTGTGCTGAACTTACTTTTTATCCATTTCTTAATTCTTCAATTCAACCATATATAGAAAAAACTGAAAAAATGAAAAAAGATTTCAATGAGTGTTACATATATGAATATATACGACTTCAATTGTTAAGTGGTGTGAAGTGAGAAGTTCATAAAAAGATTTGATTCAAAATATTTTAGGACTTTCATAATTGGGATTAAACTTATGATCTAAGATAAAAAGAAATTGTACAACTAAAATATTATTATTAGTTCTCTTATATCAAAAGGACTTAATCGTTTATATATACTTAAAGCTACTTATTTTAATTTGTATGAATAATCTCATACTAATAACTTAATAAACAAGTAGGTTTATATACGATCTTCTAATTAGTATCTAAAATATTCTATGTCTGATTCAACATGGATCAACATGCAAACAAGATTCAAGAATAAAGTGATGCTATCATTTCTGTAGGAGTTGAAGAAATGGAGAAATGCAGTTCTCGACCTGCAGGTCTATCATTTCTGCAGGTCTCGACCTGCATTTCTCCACTTCTTTCAACTCGTACAGAAATGATATCATCTCTTTGTTCTTGAATCATGTCTGCATGTTGATCCTTGTTGAATCAGACATAGAATTTTTAGACACCAGTTAGAGGACCGTGTATAAATCTACTTGTTTATTAAGTTACTAGATACATGAGTCCGTCTCAGCATGAGCCCAACATATGTTACTTTTTTGGTTCTAATTTATGTAACATGGATGGAATCAATTAAATCTTTTAATATATTTTTAAAATACTTTAAATTATCAGCAATTGTGATTTATACTATTTTTTACACAATTTTTCTATAATAACATTAAATATTCTAATTTATACTATATTTTTACGTAGTTTTATGGTAATAAATGTTACTCCACCTGTCCAATTAATATAACCCATATGAAACTTCAAGAATCAATAATCCTTATGTGACATGGATAGAATTTGCAGTCGATTAAATTTCTTAATATATTTTTAGTTGTTAATAATTGTTGTTTATATTATTCTTTACGTAATTTTTTCATAGTACTATTAATTATTGTGATGTATACTATTTTTATACGTAATTTATTCTTAATAAATGTTATTCTTGTTGTTTCAATTAATATGACACAAATAAAATTTTGAAAGTCGATTATTTTTTTTATAATTTTTTAATATTTATGTTATTAATTATTGACTTGTAATATTTTAACAAGACTTAAAGTATAAACTTAAGTGTCAATTTACCACTTCTTTTCTAATTTACTCTTATTATTAATAATAGTTATTTATAAAGCATTAAATTTATTATATAGTGAAATTAATATTCATTTTATTATTCCTTAAGGAGTGTCAAGTCATGAATAATGGATAAATAAAAACAGACCTAGTGAACTGAATACTATGATATCACACTAATAAGTCAAAAACGGATAAATTTAACTTATTGTCCTAAAATGATTACAAAAGTAGCGCGTGAAAAAAATATTAAGTAGGGCCCACATTTTTTATGAAGAGAAATGGTAATGTGATAAAAGGGTTCCTAATTCGTGGAAACAAAAGAAAAATGGGGTCCACCAAACTTAAAGTCAGTGAAGGATACAATAGTAATAAAAAAAAATGACAAACTAGTTTTTTTTTGTCTAGAGAACGAAGTGTACAACATTGAAACACTTAACTACAACAGCCGGAAAAACATAATTAGTGAAATTCTGAAATTGTCCCTTGGCTAGAAGCAGGTATGTCAACAAACAGTTGCCAGCTTTAGTCACTTATATATAGTAGTAAATTGTTACGATTCGAGACAATCCCTAGTCGTAACACGGTGCTTAGAACAACTAGTGATCTCAAGCTAACTCATGGTGTTGCATAATGTATGAACAATTGAATATGAACATGAATAAAACTAAAAATGACTGAGCGAAAGCATAATCATGAGATAAGTCATTTCAATACATTACTGTTAAAAGTTTACAACACTGTAATAAGAAAGAGTAACTACAACTACATAAAATAACTCTAACTGACTATTGATGAAGTCTCTACTAAAATTAACTATATGTAATGACCTAAATTTGTGAATTTTTATGTGATTTGACCATTCTGTCCTTCCTATAGTTGTCACACGTTGATTCTGAGATTTGATAATGATTGGCACAATTTTCGATGTGGTAAAAAATGATTTGACTGAATTTGTGATTTTTAGAGGTTTGAGAAGTCACATACTTGACTTCGGTCAATAATCATTATTCTGAGTATCAGATGATAATTTGAAATAGGCTAACAGATCCAAAATGTTGAATTTGGTTTAGTAGCATAGTTGGTTCGGGTTCGAGACCTTTATCTTGTATGTCAATCCTTCATTTGACAAATAGTAAAAAATGATCCTGGGGGTTCAATTAAGTGAAAATAATCTTTTTTTCAAAGATTTTATGTTGTCATTGAATATGAAACATCAAAGTAAACCTAGTAGCATAGTTTATTTGTAGTCATAAAATTTTAAACGAATCTCGAGGGTTCGATTAGAAACTTGGCATCTTTGTTAAGTTGTTGATGTAGCATCAGCTTGTCACGCCCCAAAATCCCATCGGGCCGGACTGGCACCCGAAGCCGAGAAGGCCCGGGAGAACCCGTTCAAATACATGTACTTTCACTTACATGTCACCAAAAATTTGGACAGCACTTCGTTGCATATAGAAGAATCTAATTACCTGTATCAGCACAACACGCACAAATATATATATAATACTTGGCCGTCGGGGCCACCACATATACAAATATAACATCACTATATAAACTCCCATGACTTTACCCTTCCTTATGTCTACAAAGCCTCTAGGATATACATGACATAACTAGGGTCGGGACAAACCCCCGCCCACACATGACTCTTGTACAATAACGAAACATAAGGAACCAACTTGGAAAGCTCCGAAGCAAACTGGAGCTCACCAACAATAGCTGTATGACCTGACTCCTATCTATGCTGTGAGTGAGCTGAAGCACTTGTGCCTGCAGCATGAAATGCAGGTCCCCCGTGAGGGACGTCGGTACGAAATATGTACTGAGTATGTAAAGTTGTAAATAATCATATGTGATATGGGGGATCAAGAAAATTAGACGCAAGTGAATAAATCATAATAAAAGTGAACCACACTTCATAAACACTTTTAGGATCATGCACATTATCATTAATCTGAATTGGGTTCTTGAATTCAAACACATTTGTGGAACGGTATACATTCGTTCATTTCATTCTTTACAATTATCAATCGCCATTACCTCCTCCTCCCGAACCTCCAACCACCTAACAATAATCAATACTGTATCGTACTATGACCATTAGGCTGCCCCAGTACATATCAACTGGGATCGACTCATGCTAGGCTTATGCCCATGGGATACCACCCATAAACACATAAATAGGGATCGACCCATGCTAGGCTTATGCCCCTGGGATACCACCCACACGTATATCAAGTAACTCACGTAAGAGATCTTTTCAATAACTTAGTTCAAAAGCTTTTGAGATTATTACATTAGTGTTCATGCCAATATAGTACCTTTGGAACAATGATACATCAATAGGAATCAAGTAATAGACCTTCTATACAATAACAATGTCATAAAGACTCATTGGTACATCAACAATGTGTTTCAGAATCATCAATATCACAATAATGAAGTAGGAGCCTTTTGGTATATCAATGAAACATTTTGACACTTTATAGAATGGAAAAAACTTCGTTGGTAATGTAGAACAATACTTTTTTTTGGACAACTTTGGAATCTTACTTGATGAAACATTGGTGTTTTCATGCCAAAGAACATTGTTAGAGTATGCTTTACATACCTCGTTGTAGATTCGGATACCAATTCAACACAACTTCTTGCCTTTTAAAATCACTTATCTACAATGAAATGTTTGGCATCTAGGATTAGCAACCCAACACCACAATTCTCTTCCATAATTCCATACAACCAATATTTGTATAACATTCCAAAAACCAACTTGAACAATAGGTTTATGTGTATATATATATATATAAAATCATCATTTCAATACCACATCATCACACCAAATCCCTTCACAATTCAACATAATCCAACCATGCACAAGAATAATCCAACATCATTTCCAATCATCTTTCAACAACAATCAAATAACATACTTCTTATGCTCACATACATATATATACATATCCATATAAATAACACCAACATAATTTACATCCTTACCATAAAATGGCCCTTTTGATTTCGAAGTCCTGTTGTCACAAATAAGGGGTGCTTCTCGAAGCCCTTGAGACGGTGAACACAACTACGGAATCAACTTGGACTTTCTACGGTTGAATCACAAGATAATTGGAGTTAAAATTAGGCTAGGGTTTCTTATTTTCAATAATTGGATGATTAATGATGGATATGAGGCTAATTTTATGTATATAATGACCAATTTTCATCCATGAGGTGATGAAAAATGACCATATTGCCCTTAAAAATTTAAGTAAATCCGAATCTGTCCATGGTGGACTGTTTTGACAGGCTAAAGTAAATCGGCCATAACTGTTTGATACGATATTGTATTTGGGTGAAACTAGTATCGTTGGATAGATAATTCAAAGGGCGTTCATTTCATATAAAGTAGGACACCCAGTTCGTCCTGTACAAGGAGTTATGATCATTTGAAATTGATCCTAAAAATCTATTTTGAGAGGCTGAAGTAATACGAGTATAACTCCTTACTCAGATGTTGGATTTGGATGAAACCAATTGCATTGGAAAGAGGACTCAAAGATATTTCTTTTGATAGGTCGCAGCTCTCCAAGTTCATTATATTGAGGGAGTTATGATCATTCAAAGTTGACCCAAAAAATTGGCAGGCCTCAGTAGTTTGTGTGCAGGAAATTTTCCTGCACATTTACTGTTCACATATCCCGACCACCGTTTTATAGTTTCGAACGTGCTCGATTATATCCGAAACTTATTCGTTTTTGGAAATGATTATATCATTGGAAAGCTTATTCAATAACCTTCGTATGGAACCATCGACGGGCAAATTCCGGTATAAATAAAGTCGATTCCTATACACATATAATCCAACTATACACTTGAAACCATCTCAAAAAAATCAATACTCATACTTAAACTCATATATACCTAACTTATGATCAATACATATACTCCAACACATATAACCATGGCTAATGCACGTAATTAAGTACGGGGTGTTACATCCTTCCCTCCTTAAGGACATTCGTCCTCGAATGTTAGCGTAGTTATTCAACCAAAACAAGTTCAAGTCCACCATTAACATTCACATCATCACATAAATACTATGCATATATAAACAAAAACTTACTTGTTAATGTTCTAACTCCGTTTCTTGAACTTCCTCTTCATCTTTGAACAAATGAGGGTACTTAGATTTCATTGCATCCTCAACTTCCCATGTAATCTCTTCCCTTTGTTGATTTCTCTAAAGTACTTTCACCGATGCTACTTCTTTATTTCTCATCTTCTTAACTTGATGATATAATATAGCAATAGGAATATCCTCATAGGTAAGATCTTCTGTTACTTGCACATCTTCAGTAGAAGTAATAAGGGACGGATCTCCGATGCACTTTTGAAGCATCGATACATGAAATACTGGATGCACTGATGAGAGTTCCTGGGGTAGCTCTAATTTATAAGCAACTTGCCCACATCTTCGAATAATCTTATATGGGCCTATATATCGTGGACTCAACTTTCCTTTCTTGCTAAATATCATCACCCCTTTCATTGGCGATATCTTTAAAAATACCCAATCGCCTAATGAAAACTCTAGCCCTCTTCTTCTACTATCCGCATATGACTTGTGTCGATTTTGGGCTATTTTCAACCGTTGCTGAATCACCTTGACTTTTTCTATGGATTGATACACAAGATCCGGTCCGAACATAAGAGTTTCACCTGCTTCGAACCATCCTATTGGTGATCTACACTTCCTCCCATATAAAGCTTCATATGGTGCCATTTTGATACTTGAATAATAGCTATTATTGTAGGCAAACTCAATAAGAGGTAAATGATCATCCCAGCTGCCTTTAAAATCTATAACACATGCTCGTAGCATGTATTCAAGTGTTTGAATGGTGTGCTCTGCTTGTCCATCTGTCTGAGGGTGAAAAGTTGTACTCAGATTCACTTGTGTTCCCAAACTCCGTTGGAAAGACTTCCAAAAGTTTGCGGTAAATTGAGTTCCCCGGTCCGATATAATAGAAGTTGGCACTCCATGTAATCGAACTATTTCTTTAACATACAACTTCGAATATTCTTCAACTGTGTAAGTGGTCTTAATGGGTAAGAAATGTGCGGATTTAGTAAGCCTATCCACAATCACCCATATAGAATCAAATTTTTGAGCTGTACGAGGCAAACCTATAACAAAATCCATCTTGATCATGTCCCACTTCCAAATTGGAAGATCTATGCATTGCATATAGCCTCCGGGTTTTTGGTGCTCAACTTTAACTCTTTGACAATTTGGACATTCAGCTACAAATTCTGCAATGCTCTTCTTCATGTCATTCCACCAATACATATCTTTCAAATCTTGATACATTTTGGTTGATCCTGGATGAATGGAATACCTTGAAAAATATGCCTCTGTCATAATCTTCTTTCTTAGCCCGTCTATATCCGGCACACACAATCGGTTTTGGCACTGAAGTACTCCTTCTCTCGTAAGCTCAAATATCTTGGTCGCACCACTCTGAACGTTCTCCTTAAGCTGTAATAAAATAGGATCTGCATATTGCTTCTCTTTCACTTCAGCTACTAATGGAGATTCCGCAGCATTATGTACGATAAGCTCTTTGTCCGGAGTTTCAAGAAGACGAACTCCTTGACTAGCTAATTGATGAAGATCTTTAATCATCCCTTGCCTTTCTATAGGCGCCATAATAGCCTTACAACTTAACGCATCAGCTACCACATTTGCTTTCCCTGGATGGTACAAGATATCAACATCATAGTCCTTTAATAGTTCAAGCCATCTCCGCTGCCTTAAATTTAGATCCTTCTGATTAAAAATATATTGCAAGCTCTTATGGTCAGTATATATATCAACATGAACCCCATATAAGTAGTGGCGCCATATCTTTAAAGCAAAAATAACTGCTGTCAGCTCAAGATCGTGTGTAGGATAATTTTTCTCTTGTGGCCGCAATTGTCTAGAAGCATATGCTATTACCTTACCATGTTGCATCAATACACATCCTAAACCAATTCTAGAAGCATCACAATACACTGTATACCCTTCGGTGCCTTTTGGAAGTACCAACACGGGTGTAGAAATCAACTTGTTCTTTAAATCTTGAAAACTCTTCTCACATGCATCATTCCATTGGAATTTGGATGCTTTATGGGTTAGCTTGGTTAAGGGTGCTGAAATGGAAGAAAAGTCTTTAACAAACCTTCTATAATAACCGGCCAAACCGAGAAAACTACGAATCTCCGTAGGCGTTGTGGGCCTTGGCCAGTTCTTCACAGCTTCTATCTTTTGAGCATCAACTTTTATCCCGTCACTAGATACAATATGACCCAAAAATGCCACCGACTTTAACCAAAACTCACATTTAGACAACTTTGCATAAAGCTTACAATCACGAAGAGTCTGCAATGCCTGTCGTAAGTGATTGGCATGGTACTCTTCTGATCTAGAATAAACAAGAATATCATCTATAAAAACTATCACAAATACATCCAGGAATAGCTTAAACACCCTATTCATCAAATCCATAAAAGTTGCGGGTGCATTTGTTAGCCCGAATGACATAAATAGAAACTCGTAATGACCATACCGTGTTCGGAAAGCTGTCTTGGGTATATCCTTCTCTTTGACCCTCACTTGGTGGTAACCTGACCTTAAATCAATCTTAGAAAAGCACTTGGCGCCCTGTAACTGATCAAATAAATCATCAATTCTTGGGAGAGGATATTTATTCTTAATAGTCACCTTATTTAATTGCCGATAATCAATACACATCCTTAGCGAGCCAACCTTTTTGCGCACAAATAACACTGGTGCTCCCCAGGGGGACATACTAGGCCTTATGAATCCCTTCTCTAGCAAATCTTTCAATTGCTCTTTCAATTCTCGTAATTCTGCTGGGGCCATTCTATACGGAGGAATGGAGATTGGTTGGGTGCCTGGTATTACATCAATACCAAACTCTACTTCTCGTTCAGGAGGCAAACCTGGAAGATCTTCAGGGAATAAATCAGGAAATTCATTTTCCACTGGTACCGTGTGAAGATCTGGTGATTCCGATTCCGTATCCTTTACTCTAACTAAATGACATATGTAGCCCTTGGAAATCATTTTTCTCGCTTTGAAATAAGAAATAAATCTACCTCTTGGTGCGCCAATCTTACCTTGCCATTCAATAACTGCTTCATTAGGAAAATATAAATACATCTTTTTCGTACAACAGTCAATTTTGGCATAACAAGACGCCAACCAATCCATACCCATTATAACATCAAAATCTACCATTTCTAGTTCCACGAGATTGGCCATCGTGTCTCGACCACACACAGTTACTACACAATCTTTATAAACTCTTCTAGCAATAATAGATTCCCCAATCGGGGTAGACACTTCCAACGGCTTATCTAACAATTCGGGGGTTCTTTTGAACTTTCCAGCAACCAAAGGAGTAACATATGATAATGTAGAACCGGGATCAATTAGAGCATATACATCAAATGAAAATATGGAAAATGTACCCGTAACCACATCTGGGGAAGCCTCTAGATTCTGTCGATCCGCTAAAGAATAAGTGCGATTCTGAGTCCCGCTGGAGTTGGTGACTCTTTTTTCATTTCTAGCGTGACCGGCAGGTCGTGCGCCCCTACCAGAATAAGATACCGGTGACGATGATGCAACAGCTGATCCCAAATCGTGCTACGCCACCTACGCCCCTTCGTGGGCATTCTCTCATCATATGCCCCGTCATACCGCACCAAAGACAAATATTTGTTCCCATTCGACATACGCCCATATGATGCCTTCCACATTTATTGCATGGCTCTCGAGGAGTTCTCGATTGGCTCATATTCCCTTGCCCATGATATCCCACAGATCGCGAACTATGACCCTCACTTCTTTGCCCAAATTGACTGCCTCTGAACCCCTGATGCTGTGGTGGAGCACTAGCTGCAGAATAAGAAAATAATGGCCTAGGTGGTCTACCAGAAAATAAAGGTCTAAAACCTCCCTGTGGCGCCATAAACTGCCCTGTAGATCTGGCCCTCTTAGAAGATCCACTTTCAAATTCCTGTGTTCTTTTTCTTTGCCTCTGATCTTCCATTTTCTGTGCAAATGCTTGGATCCTAGCTATATCCATGTCTTTATTCAGTGCAGCAATAGTACAATCCCTAACCAAATACGGATCCAATCCATTCACATACCGATGAACTCTGTCATCCATAGTAGCTATAACATTAGGAGCATATCTGGACAAAGAATTAAATCGAAGACTATACTCCCTCACACTTGTATGACCCTGTCAAAGATTTAAGAACTGATTTGCACGGGCCTGACGAGTCTCATATGGAAGATAATGATCAATAAATGCCTCTTTGAACTCTTTCCAAGTAGCTGGGGGTGCATCAATGCCCCTTGACCGTTTCCAGTCTTCATACCAATATATAGCCTCACCTTTGAATCTATACGCGACTAACTCCACTGTCTCTCTGCCCGATACATGCATCACCTCTAGGACCCTTTGGATCTGATCAATAAAGTCCTGCAGATCTTCATTAAGATCGGATCCTGTAAAAGTAGGCGGATCCATCTTAAGAAAATCTTGCGTCCGAAGACTAGCCGCCCTATCAGTACCGCTAGAACCCGCGGCAGGAATATCTTGCCCTTGGACTTGCCCAGAAACTATACGAGTCAAAAGTTGCACTGCATTTCTAAGATCTTGATCAACATCATTAATAGGTTGCTCTGGGTATATAGTTCTCCTCCCCCTTATTTCTTCCGGACTGGGGGAAGTTTCTGATGCATGCGCAGCTGGAGCCTCACTTTGATTAGCTGGTATAGTGGGTGACTTACTAGTCCCCTCTTCGGTAGCCACATCTACTTGCTTACCGATATTCTTGCTTCTGGTAACCGGCATTATTACTATAATAAGAGAAACAAACTGATTCAGTGGTCAACTATGACTTCATAGACAACATAAGCTCTATCGCACGATCTAAGACATGAAGAAAAGAAATAATTCCTAAATGTCCATAGCCTCCTGTTTATAGATGTGGTGCACAACACACCGATAAACAAGACTCTACATAGACACGGCTTTGTAGACTCACTAGGACGAACCTCTCTGATACCACTTTTGTCACGCCCCAAAATCCCATCGGGCCGGACTGGCACCCGAAGTAGAGAAGGCCTGGGAGAACCCGTTCAAATACCTGTACTTTTACTTATATGTCACAAAAAATTTGGACAGCACTTCGTTGCATATAGAAGAATCTAATTGCCTGTATCAGCACAACACACACAAATATATATATATAATACTTGGCCGTCGGGGCCACCACTTATATAAACATAACATCACTATATAAACTCCCATAACTTTACCCTTCCTTATGCCTACAAAGCCTCTAGGATATACATGACATAACTAGGGTCGGGACAAACCCCCGCCCACACATGACTCCTGTACAATAACAAAATATAAGGAACCGACTTGGAAAGCTTCGAAGCAAACTGGAGCTCACCAACAATAGCTGTATGACCTGGCTCCTATCTATGCTGTGAGTGAGCTGAAGCACCTGTGCCTGCAGCATGAAATGCAGGTCCCCCGTGAGGGACGTCAGTACGAAATATGTACTGAGTATGTAAAGCTGTACATAATAAAAGTGAACCACACTTCATAAACACTTTTAGGATCATGCACATTATCATTAATCTGAATTGGGTTCTTGAATTCAAACACATTTGTGGAACGGTATACATTCGTTCATTTCATTCTTTACAATTATCAATCGCCATTACCTCCTCCTCCCGAACCTCCAACCACCTAACAATAATCAATACTGTATCGTACTGTGACCATTAGGCTGCCCCAGTACATATCAATAGGGATCGACCCATGCTAGGCTTATGCCCCTGGGATACCACCCATAAACACATAAATAGGGATCGACCCATGCTAGGCTTATGCCCCTGGGATACCACCCACACGTACATCAAGTAACTCACGCAAGAGATCATTCCAATAACTTAGTTCAAAAGCTTTTGAGATTATTACATTAGTGTTCATGCCAATATAGTACCTTTGGAACAATGATACATCAATAGGAATCAAGTAATAGACCTTCTATACAATAACAATGTCATAAAGACTCATTGGTACATCAACAATGTGTTTCAGAATCATCAATATCACAATAATGAAGTAGGAGCCTTTTGGTATATCAATGAAACATTTTGACACTTTATAGAATGGAAAAAACTTTGTTGGTAATGTAGAACAATACATGTTTTTGGACAACCTTGGAATCTTACTTGATGGAACATTGGTGTTTTCATGCCAAAGAACATTGTTAGAGTATGCTTTACATACCTCGTTGTAGATTCGGATACCAATTCAACACAACTTCTTGCCTTTAAAAATCACTTATCTACAATGAAATGTTTGGCATCTAGGATTAGCAACCCAACACCACAATTCTCTTCCATAATTCCATACAACCAATATTTGCAAAACATTCCAAAAACCAACTTGAACAATAGGTTTATGTGTATATATATATATATATATATAATCATCATTTCAATACCACATCATCACACCAAATCCCTTCACAATTCAACATAATCCAACCATGCACAAGAATAATCCAACATCATTTCCAATCATCTTTCAACAACAATCATATAACATACTTCTTATGCTCACATGCATATATATACATATCCATATAAATAACACCAACATAATTTACATCCTTACCATAAAATGACCCTTTTGATTTCGAAGTGCTGTTGGCATAAATAAGGGGTGCTTCTTGAAGCCCTTGAGACGGTGAACACAACTACGAAATCAATTTGGACTTTCCACGGTTGAATCACAAGATAATTGGAGTTGAAATTAGGCTAGAGTTTCTTATTTTTAATAATTGGATGATGAATGATGGATATGAGGCCAAGTTTATGTATATAATGACCAATTTTCGTCCATGAGGTGATGAAAAATGACCATATTGCCCTTAAAAATTTAAGTAAATCTGAATCTGTCCATGGTGGACTGTTTTGACAGGATAAAGTAAATCGGCCATAACTCTTTGCTCCGATATCGGATTTGGGTGAAACTGGTATCGTTGGATAGATAATTCAAAGGGATTTTATTTCATATAAAGTAGGCCACCCAGTTCGTCCTGTACAAGGATTTATGATCGTTTGAAGTTGACCCTAAAAATCTATTTTGAGAGGCTGAAGTAAAACGAGTATAACTCCTTACTCAGATGTTGGATTTGGATGAAACTAATTGCATTGGAAAGAGGACTCACAGATCTTTCTTTTGATAGGTTGCAACTCTCCCATTTCATTATATTGAGGGAGTTATGATCGTTCAAATTTTACCCAAAAAAACTGGCAGGCCTCAGTAGTTTGTGTGCAGGAAATTTTCCTGCACATTTACTGTTCACATATCCCGGCCACCATTTTATAGTTTCGAACGTGCTCGATTATATCCAAAACTTATCCGTTTTTGGAAATCTTTATATCGTTAGAAAGCTTATTCAATAACCTTCGTATGGAACCATCGACGGGCAAATTCCGGTATAAATAAAGTCGATTCCTATACACATATAATCCAACTATACACTGGAAACCATCTCAAAATAATCAATACTCATACTTAAACTCATATATACCTAACTTATGATCAATACATATACTCCAACACATATAACTATGGCTAATGCACGTAATTAAGTACGGGGTGTTACACAGCTAGTGCAGCCGCCTAAGCAACCTATTGGTCACTAAAGCGGAAGCCTCTTAAGCGACCAAAGGGTTTCTATAACAGAGGGCGTATAAGCAACGTGAGAACCACTTAAGCGAAGCCCGACCATTGTGGCTTAGTCGCTTAAGTGATGTCCCAACAGCTTAAGAAATGCCCGACCATTGTGGCTTAGTCGCTTAAGCGACATCCCACCACTTAAGCAGTGGTCACTTAAGTGAACTATTTGGCTGCTTAAGTGATCGATGCTGGTATAATATAAATACTTCTTTTTTGCAATTTTCATAATTTCTGGACCTTTGAGAATTTGAATGATTCTTGAGGATTTCCTTATATTTGAAATTGAGTAACCTTCAAAACCTTATTCCCCATTATTCCTCATTGATTATATCATCAAAAAATACCTTTTTGCTTTCCATTATTATTTAACTTATTTTCACATAGGTTTTATCATGTAAACTCCTATAACCATGAAAAATATGTGTCTTTAAAACAAAATTTTAGTTTTACCTCTTTCATTTTTTAAATTCGTTTTAGTCCTGACCCAAATATGGGAAACAAGGTATCACTAGCCTTTCTTAACGCATAAATGATATTTTTGAATATTGTAGCTGATTCAGAGTCCATTCGTAAGAAGAAGGCTCTGTGTTAAAGAACTTTAGGCAAAAATTTTGTCGTTTTAAGGTAAGTTAACTTAACTTCTTTCATATTGAGTTGGGTGGTTTATAGACAAGTATAACATGCTATGGGTTGAAAAAAATAACTATGGAATTAAAATTTTTAGATTATTTCACAGTTGTATCTCCGTGTGGGGACTTATTTTATGTTGTTGTTGATTTGTGATATCTGATATTGTGGATCACCCATATGGAGATCTTATTTGGCATCATTGGTCTTATTTGTGAATTTATATGCCTTTGTTTCAGATATAATACCCATATGGGGGCTTATTTTGCTAATATCGACCTTGTTTGAGCATTGATTGCCTTCATCATGATAGAAATACCTAAGTTCAGGGTTTATATGATATAAGTGATGTCTGACATGCATATTTATTCTGATGGTGCCTAAATTGAGTTGAAATAATGAATTTTTGACATGTTGAGTTGATTTTGGGGATTACTTATATATATATATATACGTGTTGGATGGATTGGATATCATCATATTGAATTTCTTGTGAGTATTACATCCTTTCTCTATAAATATTTATTTATGAGATATCAGTATCATTGAGAAACACTGTTTTTGAAAAAAAAATGAGACACTTTTATAAAAATTCTCTCTATGAACACGATATAGAAAGGTGAGTTAAGATTGAGATATGAGATATAGTATATAGGTCGAACCCTCTGGGGTCCTACCTAGGAGCTGCAAGCTCGATGGGTGTATACAGGAAGTCATGTAATGGCTTTCACCATTCATCTCATGCACATTGCATTGCTTTGCATTTGCATTTGCATATTTCATGAATTCATTAGTTTCCTTGGTCTATATTTAATTTCAATATAATCTTCATGTATCTCTATGTTGCTTTGATTTCTGCAAAAATATATATATATACACACACATACACACACACACATATATATATACATACATACATACATACATACATACATACATACATACATATATATATATATATATATATATATTAAATTGTTGGGACGGCGCAAGCTACTATTTGGGACTTTTTTGCTTGCAGGTGGCGTGCTCATAGTATATTTTACTTATCTTATTTCCTACTTTGCTCAGTCAGCCTATGATATCTACCAACAAGTGGATAGTACTCACTCCTACTGCTCCCTTTTAGTGCATATTTGAGTATGAGTACAGGATGCGATAGCTGATTACGTGCGGATTAGAGCAATGTTTGAGGTACTGGATACTCTAGAGATTTCAAAGCCGACTTCAAACCTCCTCTTATCTTTCTTTATGCCTTCATTAAATTTCAAAGACAAATATATACTTTCAGATTCAATTATGTACTAGATACTCTTGAACAAAAACACCAAATTTTAGGACTTAGGACATTTTTTTAGACTTCCGTTTTAATTATATTTCATATTAGCTTGACTTTGTTCTAGAAGTCTCGCCTTGGTTTATATTATTGTCTATTTCATTTTTTCTTTATCTGATTGGGTGATTGGCTTACTTATCAAGTCTTAGCCGAGATAAGTATTATCATGACCCATTTTGAATCGTAACACTATAAATAGTCGAGACATGACCCCTAGCTATCCCAAATCAATACATATAAATCGAAATAAAATACTAAAACTACAATTGACTTGAGTCCTCAAATAAAAAGAATTCGTCACCTGCTAGGTGGAAGTTGTGATCTGCCTAACTACGATCATGATAAAGAAAAAGTATCCGGTAAAGAATTTTCTCAGGTAATGTCTAGAGTCAAAATTTTCGTGAAGAGGTCCAAATTATATAAAAAAAAAAAGTAATTGTAGGAAGAAGCCAAAGAGATTCAACATCTAGTGTGTATATATATATATTAAAAATAATTTTAACCTTAAATATACAATATAATTTTTCGACCAGTGAATTCTATTTGAATAACCCCCTTGCACCCATGTGACCCTGACCATGTTTTCTATATTGAAGGATCAAACTCAAAATTTCTCTAATTAAGGGTGGAGGCATCCTGCTCATATTCCCACTTGAAATTTCTCTAATTAAGGGTGGAGACATCCTGCTCATCCTTCCACTTGTTCATTACAATTTGCCTTAGCTTTTTACAACTCCTAAATTTTTGTTTCTTGCGTAAATTGATGGTAAAGTGTTCACTCTCTTTAAGATCATTATTTTTAATTACTTTTGTAGGTTTTATATAAGCTGCAAGATTAATTTCTTAAAACTTAATTAGAGCCAAAGCCTTCAAACTCCAAGTTATAATACCTCTTTGAGAAGCGATGTTGTGGCATTACACCCCAATAAGCTTCCTAATATTGTCTGTGATAGAACTCTTTAATTTTCAAGATATTCAACATTTCAAATGATATCTTTTTGCTGGAATTGCTAAGCATGTTTTGCTAATCCTTTGTCTTTCGGGAAATTCGTTAAGGATATTGAACTTTGTACTAATTTTAACGTGTGAATAACTTAAATAGTCTTCCAAGTATAATAATTCATCTACCAGATTCACTTATCTTTAGCTTGTATTAACAACGTCATTTAATTTGAGAAATTTATCTCTCAAACTCTCTTATCTTTAGTTTGTATTAACGGCATCATATAATTTAAGAAATTTATCTGCCAAACTTACTTATCCTTTGTTTGTATTAACGATGGCATTTAATTTAAGTTAGACCATTTTATCTACAAAATCATTATAACTAAAAATCTAAACTTTCGTTGTAGTTTACAATATTGTGCCTCCCTCATAATATTAGTGAAAACAAATGAGACCTAATGTCGTAGTCCCCGATTAGCTCATGTATGTGTCAGTTTCTTATGTAGATTGATGTAAATATTTTTAGTATCCTTCTCTTTGGACCAATATAACCTGAAGAGATGATACCAAACATAATTGACATTATTAGTATTTTAGGTATGAAAAAGAGAAGATACTACAGTATTACTTTTATTTTTTTGCTTAAAATAATTAATTCTTTGCTTCTTTTTAAGTTTGTCATAGTTTAAAAAGTTGAGTGGTCATTTCACGACGTATAATTTTACTTCTTTTTTTTTGGAGTTTAATTTTGGAAATCATGGGTCATAAAATTTTAAAAATTCAATTTGAATATTGAGATTTGACAAATATCGAGAAATTGTTTTTAACTTTTTTTAACTCCATAGCACTCATAAAAGATTGAAAACAACTCACTTTATCTTCATGGCTGGTCAAACATAACTCCTATTTCTAAGTTTCACTTTGAAAATAAGAACACTTTGGTACCAATTTTACAATTAAAACTTTATAAAATGAGTTTTAATTTCTCTTTCATAAAATGCAAAAACATACCATTAAGCTGATATAAACTCCTTAGAATTTGTAGTTTAATTTATATTATGTTAAAAATTACTATTTGTTTTATACTGAAACTTTTAGATTAGTAATTAACTCTATTTTGCCCCCTTTTTTAATTATATATTTTAATTTAGTTCAGTTGTGTAACTCTTTTTTATTGTCTTCTATTTGAAAATAACAACTTTTCAGGATTACTTCTAAACAATAAAAACTTTTAGATTTTGTTAAAATCAAATTGTTAAAAAAAACTTTAATCAGTTAAATTGATTTATTTGTTGAATTTTTTCTTCAAATTTAAATAATTTAATTGTTAAGAAATAGAAGTAGATAATTTGTTGTTCCTTCTATTTTTATTATTATTTCCATCTCTTTATTAGTGTTTATTGCAACAAAAAGGAGTATATAAAAAAAAAGCCATCAAATCTAGCTTAGCGTGTTGGATACTAGTTATACTATTGGTTATAGTTGGTTTTGGTTGAATTCACTTGTGAAAAATTCTGAGTCCGACAGTGTTTATATTTATCTCTAGACTTCAACACATGTTCAACATAGATTGAATAGACTCCTCGTGTCAAAATATTTTGGAAAAATTTAGATCCAAATTATCCTTTATTATATTTCAGCAAGGTCCCCGTTGAAACTAAAGGTGTCAAACGGGCCGGGCTGACCCGGCCCGGCCCGGCCCGACCCGGCCCGTATCTATAAACCGGACCGGTTTGACCCGGCCCGGAAAGCCCTAGGGCTTTAGGGTACCGGGTCCCGGTCCGGTTTTTTAAAAAAATTGGGCCCGGTTAACCCGGCCCGGACCAACCCGGTCCAGGCCCGCCGGTTAACCGGCCCGGCCCGGCCCGGTAACCGAAAAAAATAAAAAAAAAAAAAAAAAAAAAAAATTCTGTTGGGCCAAACTAGCCGTTGGCCCAACGGTAATATTACCGTTTTTGGGTCCAAACGGCTAGTTTGGGCCCATTTCATTAAAAAAAAAAAAAAAAAAAAATATAAAATATTTTTTAATCCTCAAAATAAATCTATAAATACCCTACTACTTCAAATCATTTCTCACACAATTTTCCAATCTCTCAAATCTCATTCTCTCTCAAATCTCAATTCTCAATTCTCAAATATTCAATATATTTAATTTCTTAAAGTGTTCACTTTAATTTTTTATTTTTTCGTTTACAAAGTAAGAGCGGAAGTTTCTAAAGTCGCAATCTTCGGATACTTCCCAAATTTGGTATTGTCGTTTCATCTCTTACGTTTAATTTTTATTTATTGTATTAATTGTTTAATATTTAATTTTGTTATATTTGTGTATTTTGAATATTTTTAGTTTAATTTAATTTATATTATGGATAAATTAAAAAACCTCGCTGCTAAAGGTGTTAAAAATTTTTGTCCCGGAAGCGGTAGTGGTAGTAAAAAGCGAATTATTAGCGGTAGAGGTAGTTCAAGTAATAGATATACCCGTGTGCCTTCGCCTCCGGTACCGCTTGGTACACCTTTTGAGGAAGAAATAGGTGTAGGTGCTCACGATATGGATTATGTAGAATTTCAAGAAAATTACGGTATAGAAGAAGAAAATGAAGTAGATGCAGTTAATGTAGACGAAGATGATGAAAATATTGCTGAAACACCCGCAGTAGGACATGCTAACGTTAGATCTGAATCAGTTAATCTCCCTTCCCGTCCTCCCAGTGCCCCAAAACCCCGTAAAAGAACTAGTATTGCATGGCAATTTTTTGAACGTATATCAGATAGTGAGGTGCAGTGCAATATTTGTCAACAAATATATAAGCATAGAAGTGGCGGTAAGCAAGGGGGTACGGGTACGTTAATGAGACATATAGCTGAAGATCACAAAAGAGAGTTAAATATTGCAAAAGGTGGTGGGGATGTTGGTGGGTCAACGCAAACTAGAATGGACCCAACAACCGGTCAAGTAGCGAAAAAGTATAATAAATTGAGGGACCGGGAAGAAATAGCTAAAATGGTAGCTGTGGGTTGTTTGCCTTTTACTTTTCCTTCTTCTGATGCTTTTATCCGTTATATACAAGCAATTTATAATCCTATGTTTAATGGTATTCCTAGAACTACTTGTCGGTCTGATATTTTTAAACTCCATTCACAATATTGTTTTTATTTATCAACATTCTTAAAAAATATTCAATGTAGATTGTCCCTAACTTCTGATCTTGGTCGTGCTGTTAATAAAAATGATTATTTAACTGTTACTTGTCATTGGATGGATAGTAATTTCATAATGCAAAAACGTATTCTTGCTTTTTTATATGATGAAGATCGCAAGCATACTGGACAATTTATTTCTGATTCTATTATTAAAATTGCCGGATATTATGGTATAGAAAATAAAATTTTATGTATTGCTTTTGATAATGCTTCTAACAACAAGAATGCTATAACAAAAATAAAATCTACGTTATCTCCACCCTTTCCTGAAATTTTCCATATTAAGTGTGCATGTCATATCTATAATTTAATTGTAAAAGATGGTCTTGACTTTTTTGAGGTTTATATTGAAAAAATTCGTCTTGCCGTAGGTTTCATTCAAGGAAATAATCGTAGAGCGAGAATTAAAGAATTTAAAGTTAAATGTCAAGAAAATGGACTTACACCGATTTTAATGCCTGAGGAAATTGATATTAGATGGAATTCTACGTATGAATTTTTAAAAACTTGTTATAAATATAGAATTCCTATTACACTAACTTTTAACCAACACCGTGGTTCTTTTGCTGATTCTGCTGATTGCATGTTACATAATTCTGATTGGGTTATAATTAATGATCTTGTTAAATTTTTAGAAAAATTTTATGTAGCTACGGTTGAATTTTCCGGTGCATACTATCCTACTGTTTGTAATATTTTGGCATATATAGCCGATATTTCTGGTTTGCTCCAACAATATAAAAATAAAGAAGGTTATAAAGAAGCTGTTGGCGCTATGTTTACGAAATTTAAAAAATATTTCTTCCCGATTCCCCCTATTTACATGATTGGTGCTATTTTAAATCCTTGCATGAAATTTAATCATATGTGTCACTTTAGTACGCTTATTTATACTAACTTAGAAATAAATACTAACCGTGAGTCTGAACAAGAGCAGCCTGATTTGTGGACGGCTACGGCTGATGCAAAAGATTATATAGACAAATTATATAATCACTATGCTGATTTATTTGATTCAGCCGTACCTACAAATATCAGTCCAACTGTCGCTCCTCATCCTCCCGAGGAGCCATCATCTTCTAAAAGGTCGGCACATAGTGGTTTTCCTGATTCGTTTTATGATTTATCTTGTTGGAACAGTGTGGATGACAGAGCTTACACATCAACTTATCGGGAGGAGCTGAAATATTATCTGCGGACGCCACCAGAGGATCGCAGACGACGGATCAACTCGCTGGATTGGTGGAGAAATAATGAATCACAATATCCTGTACTTTCAAGATTAGCCAGAGATATCTTGAATGTTCCAATGTCAACCGTTGCATCAGAGAGCGCCTTCAGTCAGGGACGACAGCAGCTTGGAGACAACCGACACTCATTGGGAAGCAACGCAATGAATGTTTTAGTTTGCCTTAGAGACTGGATTAGAGCAGAAAGAAGAAACCAAGGAATGGAACCAGAGCCAAGCGACGACCTCAAACTTGAAGAAATAATGACTTCACGGGAGAACTCAACAGAATCAAGTCCAATGCATGGGTTTGCCCCCGTTGACTTCGACTATCCTATGCAAATTCCAATTAATATTAACATGCATGAGTTGGAAAAAATGATGCATAATTTATAGATTTTTCATTCATGTAAATTATAAATTTTGGATCATTTTGCAATCAATAAAATTCCACAAATTCATTCACTCCTTAGTTGTTGTTTTTTATTATTTTTTTTATTTATCAATTTAAAGTTTTAATATCTTCTATAGAAGTGTATATTTAATGTATACATTATATATATCTTCTATAGAAGTGTATATTTAATGTATACATGTGTATATATCTTTTATAGAAGTGTATATTTAATGTATACACGTGTATATATCTTCTATAGAAGTGTATATTTAATGTATACATTATATATATCTTCTATAGAAGTGTATACTTAATGTATACATTTGTATATATCTTCTACAGAAGTGTATATTTAATGTATACACGTGTATATATCTTCTACAGAAGTGTATATTTAATGTATACATGTGTATATGTTTTATAAATTAGTATATAAGTATATCTATAAATATTGTAATGTATATATAATGTAGTATATTTTATAAGTAGTAGTGTATATACATTGAATGGTGCATAAACACGTGTATATATCTTCTATAGAAGTATATATTTAACGTATACATGTGTATATGTTTTATAAATTAGTATATTAGTATATCTATTCTATACATATTGTAATGTATATATAATGTAGTATATTTTATAAGTAGTAGTATATATACATTGAATGGTGCGTATACATGTGTATATATCTTCTATAGAAGTGTATATTTAACCTATACATGTGTATATGTTTTATAAATTAGTATATAAGTAGATCTATACATATTGTAATGTATATATAATGTAGTATATTTTATAATTAGTAGTATATATACATTGAATAGTGTGTATACACGTGTATATATCTTCTATAGAAGTATATATTTAACGTATACATGTGTATATGTTTTATAAATTAGTATATAAGTATATCTATACATATTGTAATGTATATATAATGTAGTATATTTTATAAGTAGTAGTATATATACATTGAATGGTGCGTATACATGTGTATATATCTTCTATGGAAGTGTATATTTAACCTATACATGTGTATATGTTTTATAAATTAGTATATAAGTATATCTATACATATTGTAATGTATATATAATGTAGTATATTTTATAGGTAGTAGTATATATACATTGAATGGTGCGTATACACGTGTATATATCTTCTATAGAAGTGTATATTTAATGTATACATTGTATATATCTTCTATAGAAGTGTATATTTAATGTATAGATTGTGTATATAGCGTATATATAGTGTATATTTGACCGGTTTTTATCCGGTTTTGACCGGGTTTGACCGGGTTTTAGCGGGTTTGACCGGATTGGGTTAAGTGGGCCGGTTCCGGGTGGGTTTTATTTTTTTTACTGTGCGGCCCGGCCCGGCCCGGCCCGGTTAAGGCCAAAACCGGCCCGTAACCGGCCCGGAACCCGGTAAGAGAGAGGGGGCCGGTTCCGGGTTGACCCGGCCCGGCCCGTTAGACAGCCTTAGTTGAAACTCTAGCTTAGTAGAATCGAAAGTAGTGAAAAGGGGCAGTAACAAGAGCGCACTACATCTCCGAGATAAAAAGTTAGTGTATTGTTTGTAGTCAACTTAATCTCCCATTATATGCGATATTTGGAGAAATTACTAAGAGTTTATTTGACGCAATACGAATGAAAATAAATCTTTTCGAATATAAGGCAAAAAGTGAGATTTTTGTCTGATCTTTATCATCGAATCCTCAAATTAATTCATTTTCAAATATGATTGGAAGACTTTACTCAAGAAATGAGTCAAGAAATGAAAAAATCAAAACATGAAAATAAATATGATACCGATACGGACAATCTATAGCCTGTTGCAACTGTATCAAGACTAGAATAACAAGAAATGTTTGTATTTGTATATAATAAGTTGTACTCTATCTTTTCCATCCATCTTATTTCATATTGAGAGGGAACATCTGAGGTAAGTTTGATGATGAAGAGATAGAGACACTGTCAACATGATATGGTTCTTTTTTATTATTTTAGATGACGCACAGTGCTTTAAATAAAGCACAATAAATAATATGTCAAACCGCCAGACAAGTCAAATCGCTCTCTTATAAAACAGGTAAGCCACAAAAAGAGCCTAATCAACACAAATGGAAGCAACATAAATTAAATTTCTTATAAGGTAATTAATTGTGTATCCCTCAATACTAACTTGAATTTAGGGGAAAGGTTCAAATTTACCCCTCTACTTTTAAAAAAATTGGTTAAATATATCCTTCGTCATATTTTGAGGTCAAATTTACCGTTGTTGTCATACTTTAGGGTCAAATTTACCCTCATTATTAAGAAACTTTTCACTCATATTTTTTCTTTTAACAGAAAAACTCAAATCAACGTAAAATGTCTCATTTTTTAAAAATAAAATACACCTTAATCTAACATGTCCAATCCGACCCTACCCACAAAAAAATACAAACAAATATACCTCTCCCTTAATTCTGTTGGTCAAATTTCTCCAATGAACAAATATACTTCTACAAATGAGCAATAAGTAAAATGAAATGGGGTTACACAGAAGCATGAAACTAGAGAAAATATCAGTACAAACTCCGCTCTTATTTTGCGTTCAAATTTTAAAATTTGATATACAATTTTATGTGCATCTAGATTCTAGAATCAGTGGATAAGTTTTTTGAGCAAATGACATGATGAAAAATTTGGGTAGATTCAAATTGTATATAGAGACATAAAAATAAAAGATACCATTATTGACACATAAGGAGTCCTCTTAACTTAATCATCTAGAGAAATACTTAGTGAGCCTAATCTGTTGCATTTGATCATCAAGTGTCTGCACTGATGCAGATTCATGAACTGAGGGAGGAATATATTTGTTTGTGTCTGCATTGATTATGCAATAATAAATATCCAGTGGTCATATGTAAGACCCTTAAAATTTTAATAATTTTATTTTTTACCTTTTCATGTTCATAATATCAATTTTTGACTTGAATTGTATTTAGGGATGTTAAAAGGGTAATCAAAAAAAGTTTTAAAATTTTTGGAAGGTAATAATCTCATTTTTATCAGTTTTCAAAGATCAAATCTCCCTATTTCACTCTCAAACACAAAACCCAAGAACATTCAATGATTTCACTATGCATTCATCATTCGGGCTTCAAATTTCAAATTGATTACTAATTCTTGTTTATGTCAGACATGTATTTCTTCTCTAAATTAATTTATACAAAAGCATGTGTTTAATTATTGTCACGTGGTTTAATTATTAGGTTTTGAATATGGGTTGAGGGATTTTGGAATGGTTGTTACATGAATTGAGTTCTCATGATTTTGAATTGGTTGTTTATGCTTTATTCTCGTGATTTTGAACTAAACAAATGCATGGGTGTGGGAATTGAAATGTGGAGCATGGTTTTCCCCAAAATTTATGATTTAATGATTTGAAATTGACTCTAACTTCAACCCAACTTGTGAAATTAGTTTTGAAACATGGATATTTACATAATCTACTTCGCTTTTGAAACCTTGCATTGCATAAAAGGTTAATGGAACATAAATTAGTTTTAAAAGGCCTTGGTGGCCATGGATTGATTTTAAATTAGAAATTTTGAAGACAATTTTGGTTAATTGATTTTGAAATGACATAATGAAATTGGATTACAAGCTTAAACTTTATTTGGTATGACAATACCAATGATAAATGCCTAATTAAAGATTCATTGGTTGATGGATGAGAATGTATATAAAAAAATTTAATTTAGGCTTAAAGGGGATTGTGTAGCTCGCCATAAGAGGTGAAGGTCCCGGAGGGACCAATACTGGAAACCACATTTGTCGGCATGGGGGTCTTTATGACTGTGTGCGTAGTTCGCACATTATATATATATATATATATATATATATATATATATATATATATATATGGAATGGTTGGAGCCTCGGTGACTTTGGATCTTCCTCGAATTTCTCCAATTTATACGGCTAACACGCACTGAGGCCCTTTCAGCAGGGGGATCTAAACCTATATAGCTATGGGTGACCTTAGGATGGATAGAGCTACATAGGATAGGATAATAGTTTTAAATCTCATACTTAAACCTTATTCCCTATTTTGATATCTTAAATACATATAGATATAATATGTGCATATGGTTTAATTTGGTTTTGGACTTGGCATTATTTTATTCCTATCCCGAGTAACATACCCCTGTTCATCTCACTGACCATCCTCAGACGCTGCATCATTTCATGATGTAGGGTTCTAGGGGTTTTCTGTTTACTTGCACAGTGTTAGGTGATTCTGTATTCTTCTGTTGGTCAACTTTGAAGTGGTGAGCTTCAATTCTTTAGACTATCTTCATGGATTTCTTTTGGTTACAGTCAGAGACATGTCCCAACTTAGGTTGATATTTGGTTTTTAGAGGCTTTTGTGGATGAGTGTGGGTGGTTAACTGTTGTTGATTCTTAGAACCTCTATCTTGGTTTATCTATCCCCCCTATTACTATTTGGATGCCTTTTCTAGTTATCTTTATTGTGTTTGGATGGCTAGGCAAAGATGATGGGTCTTTGGCCCTTAATGGGCTTGAGATACCCGTCATGACCAGACCCTGATTCGGGTCATGATAAGCTTGGTATTATAGAACAGTTTAAATTCATTAGGTTTCTAAGAAGCTGTGTCAAATAGAGTCTTTTTTATAGATGTGTAGCTCACCACACTTATAAAGAGGATGATACGAGGAATTTAGAAATATTTCTCTTTTTTGTGTTTTATTTTGAGCTGTAGAGTCTAGTGTTATGAAACTTCTCTAACTTCTGGCATCCTAATATTTCAGTTCATGCCTCCCCAAAGATATGACATTTTTAGAAACTCTGTTGGGAACTCTATCCTACCTAAGGACAATGTGGAGAGGACTCACCCTATGTGTGGAGTGAAGACTCTATCTAGGGTCTCTGCTCCTGATTGTACTACTCTACGTGGAGTTCTACCTGTCCCCACTAGTCCTTCTCTAGGTGGTGATGCTTATGATCATCCACCTCAGGGAAACATCTTTAATGCAGAGTTTTACTGAGCTATTCATTTGCTTACTCAATTAGTGATATCTCAGTCTCATCAGTTAAATTATGTTGGTTCTATTTCTCCTTTAACAGAGGTCACTCGGGTTAGACAATTCATGAGGTTGAATACCCCAACCTTTACAGTATCTAAGGTTAAAGAAGAGCCTCAGGGGTCTATTGATGATATAAAGAAGATTTTCAGGGTGATGTATGCTACTGATATAGAGAGTGTGGAGTTTAATTCATATCAGCTAAAGAATGTAGCTTATTAGTGGTATAAGGAATAGAAAACTACAAGGTGTGATGATATTGAGCAGGCTATATGGGATAATTTTTCAGGGGCCTTTCTTGATCACTTTTTTCCTCGGGAGTTGACGGAAGCTAAGACTGAGGAGTTTGTTAATCTAAAGTAAGGAAAGATGAGTGTGAAAGAGTATGCCCTGAAATTTTGGTGGTTAGCTCGATATGCTCCTGAATTGGTTTCTAGTTAAAGATCCAAGATGAGGAAGTTTGCTTCCGAGTTGTCCTGTGACTTGGCATTGGAATGTAAGCCTACAATATTGAACAATGATATGGATATTCTAGGCTTGTGGTTTATATGCAGCAAGTAAGGATGAAAAGAAGAAATAAACATAGGTGGGAGAGAGGTAGAATAAAAAGTTTAGATATTTAAAGCAGTGTGGGGGTGTCAGCAAAATGGTGGGAGAGATGGTTGATAATGGACTAAGAAGAAGAACTGGGGTAATATATAGTTGTCTGCTAGTGCTCCTTACCCTAAGCCCTCGGGCGATTATCGTTCTTAGGCTAGCGGTGGTCTAAGGCACAGGGTGCCCAGTTTTAGTATAGTAAAGCTCAATAAACCACACTTTAGCCTTCTTATCATTTTTATGGCCAGCTTCATCGTGGTTATTATTAGGAGGGAAAGAATCAGTGTTATAATTATGGTCATCTTGATCATATGCAACATGATTGTCCATCAGCCAAGGTTTCTACTGGAGCGAATGAAGTTATGATTTCCATATCTTCAGTTTCTGCACCAAAAGGCACTACTTTTAGTACTATCTCTGGCCAAAATTGTCTCTATGCTCTTGTCACACGTTAGGAATCTGAGGCATCTCCTAATGGTGTCACTAGTATGTTACAACTTTTCTATCATGATATTTATTGCTTGCTTGATCTGGGTTCTATGCTTTCTTATGTTTCCCCTTATATGGTTGTGATTAGTCGGTACCAAAAGTATTTTTGACCTCTTTTTGTGTCTACTTTGGTGGGTGATTCTATTATGGCTAGAAAAATCTATAGGGGTTGTGTGGTGTCAATCTTTCTTAGGGAGACATTAGTGGATTTGATAGAGTTGATATGGAAGATTTTGATGCTATCTTGGGGATGGATTGACTTTATTCGTGCTATGCTTCTTTGATTATAGGACTTGAAAGGTCAATTTTCATTTCCCCAATGAATCAGTATTAGAATGGGGCAGGGGGGGGGAGGTTCTTTAGTGCCTAAAGAAAGGATTATTTCTTATCTTAGAAACTATAAATTGATTCCAAAAGGGAGTCTATATCATCTAGTTCAGGTTAAGGATTCTAATTCTAAAAGTCCTACATTGCAATATGTCCCTATGGCTAATGAATTTCCTAAAGTATTTCTTGATGATCTTTTTGGAATTCCTCCCGATAAGGAAATAGATTTGGGGATTGATCTTCTACCGGATACTCGTCCTATTTTTATTCTTCCTTATAGAATGTCTTTGGCTAAATTAAAGGAGCTAAATGAGTAGTTGAAAGATCTTCTTGATAAAGGGTTCATTCATCCTAGTGTTTCTCTATGAGGTGCTCCTATACTTTTCATGCAAAAGAAGGATGGCTTTCTTCGTATGTGTATAGATTATCGTCAGTTGAATAAGGTGATAGTAAAGAATAAATACCCTCTTTCTAGGATTGATCAACTTCAGGGTGCTAGATATTTCTCTGTTCGAGCTATCATCAGTTGAAAATATGGGAGGTTGATATTCCCAAGATTGGTTTTTGAATCCAGTATGGTCAATATGAGTTTCTGGTTATGTTATTTGGGTTGACTAATGCTCCGACTGCATTCATGGATCTTATGAATCGGGTTTTCAGGAAATTTTTGGATTTGTTTGTCATAGTTTTCATTGAATACATCTTGGTGTATTCTAAGAGTAAGAAGGATAATGCAATCACCTCTGAGTTGTGTTCCAGACCCTTAAGGATCAGAAGTTGTATGCTAAATTTTCTAAGTATGAGTTTTGGTTGAATGTTGTGACTTTTCTTGGGCATGTAGTTTCTAGTAAAGGGATCGAGATGGATCCATAGAAAGTTGAGAAAGTTAAAAGGTGGCATAGACCCGCGACTCTAACCAACATTAGGAGCTTCTTAGGCTTAGCAGGGTATTATAGTTTGATGCTTGTGCGGGTAGTTTGGAGAAGTTGATAGATAAGTAGACTTCTGTGCCAGTTTTGACCTGACCAGAGGGTAATAATGGTTTTGTTGTGTTTTGTGATGCGTCTCATGTGGGAATATATTGTGTTTTGATGTAGCGTGGTAAGGTTGTAGCCTATGCTTCCAGGCAACTTAAGGTTCATGAGAGAAACTATCTGACTCACAACTTAGAGTTGGCGGTTGTGGTTTTGGCTTTAAAGATTAGGCACCAGTATCTATATAAGATGCATATGGATATCTTTTCAGATCATAAGAGCTTGAAGTATGTGTTCACGCAGAAGGAGTTAAACATCAGGCGGAGCTGATGGCTTGAATTTCTCAAAGATTACGACATAAGTCTTCACTACCATCTAGGTAAAGATAATGTCATTGCTGATGCTCTTAGCAGGTTGTCTATGGGGATCTTATCTCATGTTGATGAGGACAAGAGAGGATTAGTGAAGAATATTCACATATTGACTAACTCGAGAGTTCATCTTTTAGACTCTAAAGATGGGAGTCATTGTTCAAGAAATGATAAAATCATCTCTTGGTGTTGAGGTGAAGAAGAGGTAGGATTTGGACCCCATACTTATGCAGATTAAGGATGATGTGGGTCAATAAAAGGTTATGTCTTTTGAGATTGGGGGGTGATATTCTGAGGTATCAAGGTAGGTTGTATGATCCTGATGTTGATGGGCTGCAGGAAAGGATTTTGACTGAGGCTTATGAGTCTAGGTATACATTTCATCCAGGTTCTACTAAGATGTAGCATGAATCGAAGAAGATCTACTAGTGGAACAATATGAAGTGATATGTGGCAAATTTTGTTGCCAAATGTATAGTTTGGCAATAAGTTAAGGTTGAGCATTTAAGGCTCAGTAGCATGTCTCAAGAGATAGAGTTGACTATGTGGAAGTGGGAGATAATCAATATGGATATCATTACGGGTCTTCTACAGTCACACAATAAGTATGATTCAATTTGGGTCATTATGGATAAGATGACTAAGTCTGCTCAATTTTTGCCTGTGAGAACTAACTACTCAGGAGAGGATTATGCTAAGTATTTCATTTAGGAGATTGTAAAGTTACATGGTGCGCCAGTGTCCATTATTTCAGACCGAGGTACACTATTTTCTTTGCATTTTTATAGTTGATTTCAGAAAGGTTTGGGTACCCAGGTGAACCTTAGCACCGCCTTCCACCCACAAACGGATGGACAAGTGGATCATACTATTCATACATTAGAGGATATGCTAAGGTCCTGTTTGATTGACTTTAATAAAAGATGGGTTATTCATTTACCTCTTATCAATTTTGCGTATAACAATAGTTACCATTTGAGCATTCTAATGGCTCCTTTTGAGGCTCTTTATAGCAGAAGGTGTAGGTCCTCTATTGGATGGTTTGAGGTTGGTGAGATGAGGTTTTTTGGTCCTAACATGGTTCATCAAGCCACGGAAAAAGTGAAAGTGATTAGAGAAAGACTTAAGATTGTTCAAAGTTGCCAAAAGTTTTATGTGGATGTGAAGCAAAGAGAATTCGAGTTTGAAGTAAATGATTGGGTATTATTGAAAGTGTCTCTTATGATTGGAGTCTTGAGGTTTGGCAAAAAATGGGGTAGCTCAGTCCTCGTTGTGTTGGACCATATCAGATTTTGAGGAGAATTAGGAATGTTTCTTATGAGTTGGATTTGCCCATGAGTTTGGGTTCTATTCATCTCGTGTTTCATATGTGTAACACCCTATACTTCTACCAGCTTAAATCCATCCTAAGAATGTCAAAGACTAGTTTGAAAGATGAATCCACTTTTATAACCCCATACTTCAATAAGCTTTCCATCGATACCAAATTTGCCCAAATCCGACACCCGGGCGAAGAGTTAGAGACTTTTTAGTGAGATAGTGTATCACCTGAGCCATTAGCGCATCGCGGGGCCAGCTTAAATGGCAATTGTCAATTTCCAGTGTTGCTCCGCGATAGTGGAGCGTTGCGCCAAAATTACAGGTCTCAAACAAGGTGGAAATGCGATAGCTTCGCGTCGCGTCACCAGGCAGATTCTCAATTGTCCAGTTCCAGTGACTTGGTGAGATAGTGGCGCGTCGCACCAAGGATGAAAATTGGAAAATTTTCACAAGAATTAAAATATGTGTTCTGGGGTTAAAAGGGTCAATTTCCCTACCCTATATAAGCTCAAAAACATCGATTTGAGCCTCTATTACACCAAAATATACTCTATTCTCTCAAAATCCTCTCAAGTACACATTAGGGTTTTTCATATAAGATTCAAGTTCAAGAATTTCCTCCGTCAATCTTCGTGTATTTACGAACCAAGGTATGCATAGTGTTCATTCATGGATTCCTTTCGTCCATAAAGCCCAAGAATATCTTTTCTAAGTTCAAGTTTATGGATTTCTTTATTAATTTCATGTTGGGTTTGTTTTGTTTATGCTGAGAATGATCAATTGAATTCAAATCTATGTTGGGTGATCAATGTTATGTGGAATTGATTTTTATTAATGTATATTCATGTGAACCTATGATTAAACCCTAGGATGATGAAATTAGATGTTGAATCATGATGTTTAATTGTTGTATAATGTTGTCTTCATATATTATGCCTACCACGTTTTTAATTAAGTGCCTATATAAAGGAAAAGTGCCCAACTAGCATGATATTATGAAATTCCCATTTATGTACAAGTTTATGCATATCACATATTTGATGAAGTGTTTCAATATATGAATTATGAATTGTGTTATTGGTCATGTGTTCAAGTAAGCCATGCTATATCAGTTTCTTTCCATCAAGTCCTGGGGGTACTTGTACCTGACAATTTAGCTGTGTGCCTAGGGTCATGTCAGGTTTTCACGATAATCTCAGTCAAGCCATGATCAATAGAATTTAGTCAGTCTCATGACTCAGGATATCTCAGTAAATTCAATATCCATCAGATCAGTCCTACTCAGTAATCTCAGTAATCTTAGTAACCGTACTATTCCTAGTAATCTTAGTAACTACAGTTTTCTCAGTCAGTCCTTAAAACTCAGTACATTCCATCAGTTAATAGAACTCAGTAGACTCAGTTTAGCTCTTCTAAACAATACCTTTAGTATCAGCTCATTTCAGCTAATCACTTCATTCAATTAATCAGTTCAGTGTCTTTCAGATGGGAGTAGGATTCAGCACCAAGCGAGCCTAGGGATGGGGACTCACCCGCTAGATAGGACTGAGATCCCTATAAGAAATCCCTAAGTTTTAGAACTACGTAGCCAGTGTAGGTTCGAGATGTCACCCGTTAGATAGGACTGACATACTCAGGGATCACCCGTTAGCATATTTAAATGTATAGGATTGATCCCAGGGCTCACCCGCTAGATTAGGACTGACTCTATAGCAGTTGTCTTTACCAGTGGTGCGGTACTGACACCCTTCCAACTAGGGTTACAGGTTGGACCCCAGTTAGCTTAGTATGGGGCATGTCGGTTAGATGATTACTTCCCACAGTCTCAGTTTTCAGTCTCAATCTCAGTCTTAGTAATAGAAGTCAGATAGTTCTATAGATTTTAGGACTGTCAGATACAGTCACTCAGATACAGTACGAACTCAATTAGTTCTATCAAATTCAGGACTGTCAGATACAGTCACTCATGTTATTAGTTATATCAATTATCAGAACTCATGTTATAAGTATTCAGCTTCAAGACTATCAGATACAGTCATCCAGACCAGTTCTTCATAATCAAAACTGTCAGACACAGTTATTCATGTATCAGTAACATAGTATCAATCCCTTAATTATTCAGTATCTCAGTATTCATCAACTCAGATGTTAGTAAATCCATGTTATTAGTAAACTCAGTAGTCAGAACTCAATATTTAGTCCTATCATGATGTCAGATACAGTTACGAGTGCATCATGTATTCTCACATTCATGTTGGTCAGTCAGTTAGTATTTTTCATGCATATGAACCCCTTGCATTTAGCCTACCTCACTTGCATACCAGTACATTCAGAGTACTAACGCATTTGCCCTATGGTGTCTTATATCATAGGTTTAGAAGCACGAGCTTCCGAGCATCCTTAGTAGATCAGACATTTAACATCCAGACTAGCAGTAAGTCCTCATTATTCTAGGATAGCATAATTATTGTATTACTTTATTATTTTAGTAGCTCGGAGTTAGTTGGGGACATGTTCCATCAACTCCATAGATTTCAGGTAGTTTAGAGGCTTTCAAGCTAGAGTGTTTTTAGACTACAACATGTTTCAGAAAGTTCATCTCAGTTTTGGGTATTGTTATACCCCATTACAGATGTTGTATTATATTCAGTATTAGTTCAGTTTTGAATCTTATGGCCTTACATCTTATAGTTCGCATAATTTCAATAGATTATTCAGTGCTCAGTTACAAATATCAGTCATGGGTTAGCTTGTGGTTCTTCGGGGTCATGAGCACCATGTATCATTCCGAGTACCATATTTGGGGCATTACAATGTGTCCATATTGAAAAAGTATGCGGGCGATCCTTCCTTGATAGTGCTTGTTGAGGATATTGGAGTTACGAATTTCTTGTCTTATGAGGAAGTCCTTATTGAGATATTAGATAGTCAAGTTCGTAGATTGAGGACTAAGGATGTAGCTTTAGTGAAGGTTCTTTGGAGGAACCAAAAGATGGAAGAAGCTACATAGGAAGCTGAGAAAGATATAAAGGTCAAGTATTCATTCTTGTTCCCCAGGTTGGCTGAAAGCGCGTAAGGAATGAGTTTCATTTTTCTCTTATTATTTTTTGAGTTTGTCAATTGATTCTAGTGTATTCTTGCTACTTTAGTACTAAAAGTGACCAAATTCATCATTCGGGGATGAATGATCCTAAGAAGGGGGATAATATAAGACCCTTAAAATTTTCATCATTTGATTTTTTAACTTTTTCATGTTCTTAATATTGATCTTTTACTTGAATTGTGTATAGGGATGTTAAAAGGATAATCGGAGAAAGTTTTGGAATTTTTGAAAAGGGTTTGGGGTCATTTTGGGACCCAGAGGCAGTGAGGATCTACGATATCACTGTGTCACAGAGGTTTCCCTCCGCGATATTGGCGTGGGACGGAGGATGACCTCTGCGATAACAGTGTGCCATGCCAAGAAGAAAATTTGGGGCAACTTTGTTTTTATTCACTTGGGTGGAGGGACTTTTGGTCTTTTCACCCTTTCCATGACTTTTAAACATAAAATAATCTCATTCCCATCAGTTTTCAAAGATCAAATCTCCCTATTTCACTCTCAAACAAAACCAAAGAACATTTAAGGGTTTCACTATGCATTCATCATCCAAGCTCCAAACTTCAAATTGATTACTAATTTTTGTATATTTCACGCATATATCTCTTTTCTAAATTAATCTTATACAAAAGCATGTGTTTAATTATTGTCCATGTGGTTTAATTATTGGGTTTTGAATATGGGTTGAGGAATTTGAAATGGTTGTTACATGAATTGAGTTCTCATAGTTTTGAATTGGTTTTTTATGCTTTATTCTCATGATTTTGAACTAAATAAATGCATGGGTGTGGAAATTAGAATGGGGAATATGGGTTTCCCCAAATTTTATGATTTAATGATTTGGAATTGGCTTTAACCTCAACCCAACTTATGAAATCGGTTTTGAAACATGGATATATTCATAATCTACTTTGCTTTTGAAATCTTGCATTGCATAAAAGGTTAATGGAACGTAAAGTGGTTTTGAAAGGCCTTGGTGGTCATGGATTGGTTTTAGATTAGATACTTTCACGACCCAAACAACTAAACCGTGCGGGCACCTACGCTACTCTAAGCAGCAGGAGAACCCTTATTACCGAACTAAAAATATGTGGAATACTTCAGTTTTTAACAAAATGCTTAATTAAACTTAATAGCATAAATTAAATATTAACAAGTAAATTTTTTCAAAAACTTCTTTCACTATCCCAAGACTTGAACAGACATGTACAAGAGTTATCTACTACAACATAAACTGATAATAAAATAATAATAATACAAAAACTCTAACATCTACCAAAATAAAAATGCAGAAGTTAGTGCTGAATATCATCATCCATCTAGTAACTACAAACTAACTTGCATCCAGTCTATATTCCACGAAGAAATGTAGAAGAGTAGGGTCAGTACAACCACACGTACTGGTAGGCATCTTCGGCCGATCGTGTTAGTTCATATAATCATAAAATAGAATTAAGGAAAATAAATCATGACATCTTGAATGGAATATAATTCAACTAAGTTTGTAATAATATTATTACTTTACCTATATAAGTTGCATCATCCAACTGCTCTTCTAACTCCATCAATATTATATTCTCTACTAACATACTCTAGCCTCATTAATTAATATAATCAACCACAATCCAACGCTAATACATCACTATTTCTCTTTATTCACATTATCTTTTTCATTACTCATATTCACAGGAACAAACCCGTAATCATTAACAGTCTCATCACCAATATCGCATTCCAGACAAGTTATCGAATCGATCAAATTCTGTAGGTATCAACAACCTCTACTAATTTCTGTTATTTTTATTTAAAACTCATTATTTTGCCAAGCATTAAAAATCTATTCACATAAGGACCTCAAAAATAACGTCACTTAGCTAGTCCTCAATAAAATTTCAATAATAGAAATACATAAAAATTCTAAATATAGTCTCAATGATCAGACTACACAAGGATCCCCACATAATATCAAATAATTGAACCACACAAGGATCCATCCACAACATCATTAAAAAAAAACCCTCATTACAGAAAACACATATCACCTCAGTCTTTTATTTATGTAACTTTTTCATCATCCTTTCTTGAATCATGTTCTCATATCATCCTCTCAATTCTTATACCATCAATTTCATCAATATAATAGTACAAAAAAATAAGTAAGCACCATAGAATTGTTAGTTTCACAATAATAAGAAATCAAATAATTCCATCACAATTATCAACAAAAACAACTTGGTCAATTTTCATCACTTAAATTCAAACAAAAACGATTCACAAAAATGGCAAAAATATGGCAACACGAGTTTAGCCAAATATCAAACACAAGCAATCAATAAGTTCAAAACTTTCACAAGTCTTTACCTATTAGCAATAACTTTTAGACCTTTTCAACAGAGACCAATTGAAATAGCCTAGAATTTTTTTTTTCAAAATTACTAAGATACCAATTGGAATTAACTATATTCCAATTGAGCTCTGTTAAGATACCAGTTAGAATTATCTAGATACCAATTGGATTCAGTCTAATAACCTAATATTAGGACGGCATAGTGGATAGAAAGAAAGAAAAATAACTTCTACATGCCTCATAGCCTTCCGAAGATTGGGTGTGGGGCCCTACACAGCAATCTACGGAACTCTACTTGACATTGCTCTTGTACTTGTAGGACCGGTGAACCTAACGCTCTAATACCAACTGTCACAACCCAAGCAATTGGATTGTGTGGGCTCCTATGCTATTCTAAACAACTAGGAGAACCCTTATTACCCAACTAAAAATATGCGAAAGACTTCTGTTTTTAAGAAAATGCTTAATTAAATTTAATAACATAAATTAAATATTAATAAGTAAACTTTTTCAAAACTTCTTTCACTATCCCAAGAATTGTCCAGACATGTAAAAGAGCTATTTACTACAGCATAAACGGACAATAAATAATAATACAAAGACTCTAACATCTGCTAGGATGAAAATGCAGAAGTGTGCGCTGAATATCGTCACCCATCTAGTAACTGCAAACTAACCTGCATCCATTCTACATTCCAAGAAGGAATGTAGAAGAGTAAGGTCAGTACAACCACACGTACTGGTAGGCATCATCGACCGACCGTGTTAGTTCATATAATCATAAAATAGAACTAAGGAAAATAAATCATGACATTTTGAATGGAATATAATTCAACTAAGGTTGTAATAATATTATTACTTTACCTATATAAGTTGCATCATCCAACTACTCTTCCAACTCCATCAATATTGTATTCGCTACTAACATACTCTAGCCTCATTAATTCACACAATCAACTACAATCCAATGCTAATACATCACTATTCCTCTTTATTCACATTATCTTTTTCATTACTCATATTCACAGGAACAAACCCGTAATCATAGACAACCCACACTAAACTCTCAAGCAAACAACCAAACACTCTTTTATAATATTAAAGAATGATAAATAGCCATTCTGGTAAACTACAATTAAGACACGTATAAATGATCAAGTCAACCAACATATAAGTAAGTACAAAGTTTCACTATTCCAAATACATATCACATTATTAAATACCCAATGAATCAACAATACATCAATAACAGATCAAACAGTGCTCACAAACTAGCCACATAATCATCAAGAGTATCAACCATACTGGAAAAATCCATAGACTTAACAAAAATATGTACACACATGCTATGGGACTTATTTTTGCCTAAACAGTAATGACCTGCAGGGAACAATCTATGTTCATGTACCATACCTGCGTGGTATCCGATCCAACATATACATATCCGTACTAGCGTGGTACCCGATCAAACATATACATATCCATACCGGCGTGGTACCTGATCCAAAATATACATATTCGTACCGGTGTGGTACCCGATCCAACATATACATATTCGTAACGGCGTGGTACCCAATCTAACATATTCATATCCGTACCGGCGTGGTACCCGACCCAATATTTACATATCCATACCGGCGTGGTACCCAATCCAACATATACATATCTGTACCGGTGTGGTACTCGATCCAACATATACATATCCGTACCGGCGTGGTACCCGATCCAATATATACATATCCGTACCGGTGTGGTACCCGTTCCAACATATAAAAGTAATATCAATATCAAATTTACACTACCTCACAGCATACAAAACGATGTAAAATATTTATAAGTATACTTTAAGTCATAAGATAATTCCATCAAGTAAAATTTTCAATAATCATTTATACACACATCAGCAATCCAAACATCAATAATTCCAAGCATGTCCGAATACCAGTTAACAAGTATCAAATTTAGGAGCATACACACAATTAAGTTAAGTCTAAGCTCCAATTAAATCATAACCTATTATATACATTATATTAAATTCACACTATCTTTTGGGATGCAATACAACGTACTAAATTTATGAGTGTACTTAAAATCATAAAGAAATTCGATCAAGTGCTTTCATTTATCAATATTTTGATCCTCTCACGGGTTTATTTCCATAAATTATCACGATCATCAACAATCCATTCATGGCATTAATACAAGGACTTATCATTATCAACCAAGCCTCTCATAGGCACATTTCAATAAATCATCATTATCACCAATTTAGCCTCTCATGGGCATCCAATAGATAAAGTGTTTTTATCAATACCAAAATAAGACTATCATAAAATAAATCACAATTTAATACTTAAGCATGCAAGTCACTATTGGAGTATTACTTACTCATTTATTATTAAAATGTCACTACCTTTTTCTATGTAATACACTCATTACACTTATTCAAGTCATCTATCTTTTAGATATTACTAGGCTCATCAATACTTGATCCTATCATGATTCTTCTCATCATATTATTGTCCAATACATGCAACTTAACATTATTATAACTACTCAACTAGGTTCATCACTAAAACACCTAAGAACTATCATGTCCACATACTTCATTTACAACAATTTCCTTGGGGGGACATAGCACATAATATCACAAGTATCCTATAATTAATCAATAATATAGTTTTCGAGATTAAAGTTAAGTACTCGTATCTTTATCCACCTTAACTCCACGCCCGCATGCCTAGACATGTTTTCTCCCATCAATTCTAAATTCTGAAAATATAAAATAATACAATCTTCTACTCATTAAAACTAACCTACCTGGACGCCAAGCTTTCGGAAGAAGAAAGATGCAACAAAGATGCTCTTTCCTTCCTTTCATGCCTTGAAACAATCAATTATCTAAAAATCAAGCAATTATAAGAGTTATTAAATATTTACTCTTTAAAAAAATATCTAGGGGATTCAAACCCACTAATTCCACCCTCAATTCAAGGTCTATATCATTCCCCAATGTCAATTAGCCATTAATTAGCTCTTTCAAGCTTAACTCGTCTCCATTAATGGAGTTTTTATGCTAAAAGTCTTATCTTTACAGAATTCAAGGTTCCTAACCATCAAAATTCGTAATCTAGTTCATGAAATTCATATTAGGAATCTTTAATTTATAGTTTAGAATCAGATCTAAGCCATATTAAAAATACCCATGAGTATTCCCAAACTATTCCACCATTAAAGAACTTTTTAAGGATTCTGAGGTGTTAAAGAATTAAAAAAACGAAGAAAATAATGGAAAAACTTACCTCAACAAAGGAATTTCACCTAAAGCTTTGGAAAATCACCTATCTAGGGTTGGGGAATGAAATTTGGGGTTTTTAGACCTAAAATACGGCTGAAGATGATTTAAATATCATTAGAATTTTTGCTACAGCGAAATCCCATTTCAGCCCAGACAGTGCTCACTAAAATAGCCATAACTTTTTCTTAGAATTTGGATTGGAGAACAGTTTGTAGCATTGGAAAGAAGACTCAGAGATATTTGATTTGATAGGTAGTGGGACCCCTAACTTATTATATTATAGGAGATATGGTCGTTTGAATTTATCCCTAATAGAAACCCATATCGAAACTGTATCGGAAAGAAAGTTATAAACTTAACTATCTGTTAGGGATATTGTACAACCTTAATTCATCCTAAAAGAACTTTAAAACTAAAGTATTGATATTAGAACTCATGACTAATTAAATTCATCGATCTTGAGTCTATCTAGACACATCCGTAGGCTAAAATCTTTGCTGAAAAGTTTGAGGTGACGTAATAAATAAAATATTGGCTATTTTGGACCCAAGTTAATATTGAGGGATGAAAATTAAGAGTTTTTCATGAATTTATCATGGATATTTAGTAACGACAAAATGGGTCGTTACAATCATATACCAATTTACAATTCGTTTGTCCCCGAACAAACATTCAGCGGAGAAAAGCACAAGGTTGTTATTAGAGAGACATTACTAATAGAGTTGCTTATACTGAGCCCTATTCACTCACTCGGTATCCTTAGAGACCAACCCACATTCTATACTCAATCATTCTATCAAAGCTTTTCAAAATACGAAGATGCAGAGCCAAATATTTACATACGAATACCTATTCTCCTTTCAACAGCTTACGAAAGCAAGATAAATATGGTTAAAAGATTCACCTCGAAGAAGATAAATATTCATAAATACCTTCTTCTTTTTTTCCGAAACTCTAGAGCCCTAAATTCAATTCTGAAAAGTGCTACAAGATGCTACATAAATCTACTGCTCAAATTTTCAACACTAGATAAGTCACATCAAATCCATCCAATACACAAGCTCTCCTTGAGACACCTGACTCTATTTCTAGCCAAGACTACCCCATGGGGAATCTACATTTGATCATATTTAAGCCACCACACCACTTACAAGTTACATAACTTAGATACCCACATGAACTCAATCAAGAATATTAAATTCATTCTATAAAGTTAGCTTCAACATTTCATAAACACTATTATTTTCACCTTAAGATTACCCACGATTTCAAGCTTAGTATTTACTACTATGCATAGATGACAACATAACCTATCCCTCGTTACATAGGCTTACAACTATTAGTCATAAAGATCCCACAGAATTATAGTCTACAACACATTCTCCTCCACAACATCGCTAATATTCATCTAATCATCATACCTTAATCACTCAACAAGAAATATCCACTAAGTATCAACCAAGAAAGATCAATCATGTCATTAATAATTCACTTATTCTCTCATGCAGGATCATTCTTAATTATATTATGAGTGTAACTAAGTCATTTGATTTTGTATTGCCACTATCATGGAAATTACTATCCTCTAAAAGTGTCATATATATCAGCCAACTCTGTGGGACATGCAAATGTATAATTCAACCACAAGGTCAAGTCAATAATAAATTATCTTCTCGAGATTTTCCCTAATGCATAAATCCACAGCTACAACTTATGTCCCGATAATCACTAACTCAATATTTTTCAATGACAAACACTTCATGGTCAAGCCAAACCACTCTTATATCACTAGCACCAATTTATTATATTGATAACGCTCAATCTACGGCTCTCGTAGGAGTGTAAAGTGGTCGTAGTCAAATATAGAACCCAACTGGGTTGGGTATCGATCCCTTAGGGAATAGCTTGGTCAACAAGTAAGCAAAGATTACTAGACTTTTAGTGCAAGTCTCGTAAAAGGGGGGATTGTAAAGTGTAACCAAATTATTAAAGTAAAAACTGAAATAGTAAAGTAAAAAGAAAGAATGTTTAGTAGGTTGTAAAACAATGAGAATTGAGAAGTTGGGATTATGTCCACCTTCTGAGTTTACGTCTCTATTGGCTATGAGTTATGCGGGATTCAGACAAGTATGTGCTTATAGAGAATTGTATTCGATGGTAAATCCAGGCGTCTTTCGACCTATTCGAGGATCATTTCACTTTAACTCTTTCGAGCTTAAAGCGTATCTAATGGTACAAATTCTCCAAGAGGTTAATTCAGTTATGACACTAACTTTTTAATAGGGGATGAGACCTTACTACCTTGACATTATCTCTTTTCCAGACATATAACTTTTCTTTCGAACAAGTTAATGCTATACTGGCGTTATTCTATGCGTCTGCAGCCAAAAGAATTTGCATTAAGATGAAGAGAATAATGATATAAGCAACACGCGTGTCACGAATTCACACTCTCATAGCCTTAGATAGTATCTCATAAGGCTTCCATAACCCCAACAGAGAAGTTTAGTTACCCATGAGTGCGAAGGAAATCACAATCGACATTGTTATTATACCACAATAGAGATTTCGTGTAGCAAAGTGTGGTAGGCGTTACGCGTGAATTCCTTGCAAAGTAACGTTTCTCTTGTTGCGGAAATTAAGAATTGAATAGATGAATAGAAGAAGAAAAGTAGAATTAATGGAAGAATTAGAAGTAGAATGAGAATGATTAAAATCTCTAGCAAAATAGGGTATTTATAATACCCCTATCCTATTCCTACTAAGTTAATGAATTACTTAACCCAATCCTACTAGGTTAAGGTATCATTATCCTAATCCTAATAAATTACAGCTAGTCCCCAAAGTCTTCAGAATTGTTGTTTTTGCCCGGGACAGATTTTCCATGCGCCACTTTTGGTCCTTGGCGTGTAAGCTTTACCTTCCTTCTTTCGTGAAGCTTTCTTTGGCATCAAGTTATCCATAAAAAGCTGAATTCTGCATCATTTATACCTGAAAACTTGCTAATCATGTTCGTTAGCTCACTTACAGCAAAAAGGACTAAAAGTGCATGAAATATATAATTTGTTCTCAAAACTTGGCTAAAATATGGGCAAAATCTAGTGCTATAGGCGTGTAAATTCGCCTATCATCAACACCCCACACTTGAAGCTTTGTTCGTCCTCGAACAAAATATCACGTCCGTCTAAACATCAACTTAGGGTTTCACAGTATCAACACAAAATATTCGTCAAGACAAGCACAACAATTATCAACAAAGAGTAGTTTTCTGATCATTAGTAGAAACAATTCAACCTCCAACATAGACTCGTGATGGTGGTCAACTCATATTCAAAAGTTAGTGTACAAAGAATCATACACCACTACCCAAAACTCATCAACCATGTGTGTCTCACAATATATTACCCATAATCACTCTCAAACATAGTATATTTATCAAACATGGGTATAGAAATATCCTTGCTCTCGCTTTCACAAAGAATTCATATGCTGCAACTGATGACCATAGGCTTGCCCTTAGTGTAATGCTCCACTAAATGTCAGAATGCTAAGCTTAGGATCAAATAGGTCTTTTGATGGTTGTAATGTAGGCTGAGGGACGGGTAGGACTATTTTGGCCAGAAATAGTGACTAAGTTCCTAAGCGCTTTAATACATCACATTGTATCATTAACACTTTTCTTTCAAACAACCTTTCTTCTTTCTTCTTTCTTTTAATCTACCTCCCCTTTGTCACCTCTTTTGTTTTTCAATTTATGAACATAACTAACTTTTTAGTTTTCTTTTCCTTTTTCTTTTCATAACATACCTCTTATGATAGCAATTCTTTTTCATAACAAATTCAAGCACCATTACATTCTAAAGCATCATACTCACCCAATTTCCTCTTATTTTGTCACATGACTTTACACTTTAAAGCACTTAGGAATTTGGATCAAATTATGGTCTTGAAAAAAAATGGACTAGGCTTACATATGAGGCTGTCAAATAAAATAGGCTAAAGTCTCAAAAGAGGTTAACTAGGATAATGTCCACGGGTAGGTAAAAAAAAGGTGCACAAGTATAGTCTCATCACCAATGTCATATTCCGAACAAGTTATCAAAATTTTGTAGGTATCAACAACCTCTACTAATTGTTGTCACTTTTATTTAAAATTCATTATTATACCAAGCATTAAAAATCTGTTCACATAAGGACCTCAAAATTAATGTCACTTGGCTAGTCCTCACAAAAATTTCAATAATAGAAATACACAAAATTTCTAAATATAGTCTCAATGATCAGACCACATAAGAATCCCCACATGATATCAAATAATTGAACCACACAAGGATCCATCCACAACATCATTAACAAGAACCCCCTCATTACAAAAAACACATATCACCTCAGTCTTTTATTCAACTAACTTTTTCACCATCCTTTCTTGACATCATAGTCTTATATCGTCCTCTCAATTCTCATACCAACAATTTCATCAATATAATAGTACAAAAAAATAAGTAAGCACCATAGAATTGCTAGTTTCACAATAACAAGAAATCAAATAATTCCATCACAATTATCAACAAAAACAAATTCATCAATTTTCATCACTTAAATTCAAACAAAAATAATTCACAACAATGGCAAAAATCTGGCAACACAGGTTTAGCCAAATATCAAACACAAGAAATCAATAAGTTCACAACTTTCACAAGTCTTTACCTATTAACAATAACTTTTAGACCTTATCAACAGATACCAATTGAAATCTCCTAGAATTTTTTTTTCAAAATTACTAAAATACCAATTGGAATTAACTACATTCCAATTGAGCTCTGTTAAGATACCAATAATAATTGTCTAGATACCAATTGGATTCTGTCAAATAACCCAAGATTAAGATGGCACGATGGATAGAAATAAAAAAAATAACTTTTACATGCTTCATAGCCTTCCGAAGATTGGGTGTGGCACCCTACACACCAATTTACGAAACTCTACTTGACATTTCTCTTGTACTTGTGGGATGGGTGAACCAAACTCTTTGATACCAACTATCACGACCAAAATAACTGGACTGTGCGGGCACCTACACTACTCTAAGCAGCTAGGAGAACCCTTATTACCCAACTAAAAATATGCAGAAGACTTCTGTTTTTAAGAAAATGCTGGATTAAATTTAATAACATAAATTAAATATTAATAATTTAACTTTTTCAAAAACTTCTTTCACTATCCCAGTACTTGTCCAGACATGTACAAGAGTTATCTACTACCGCATAAACTGACAATAAAATAATAATACAAAGACTCAAACATCTGCTAGGATGAAAATGCAGAAGTTAATGCTAAACATTGTCATCCATCTAGTAACTACAAACTAACCTGCATCCAGTCTACATTCCAAGAAGGAATGTAGAAGAGTAGGGTCAGTACAACCACATGTACTAGTAGGCATCATCGGCTGACCGTGTTAGTTCATATAATCATAAAATAGAATTAAGGAAAATAAATCATGACATCTTAAATGGAATATAATTCAACTAAGGTTGTAATAATATCATTACTTTACCTATATAAGTTGCACCATCCAACTACTCTTCCAACTCTATCAATATTATATTCGCTACTAACATACTCTAGCCTCATTATTTCACACAATCAACCACAATCCAATGCTAAAACATCCCTTTTTCTCTTTTTTCACATTATCTTTTCATTACTCATATTCACAAGAATAAACCCGTAATCATAGACAACCCACACTAAACTCTCAGGCTAACAACCAAACGCTCTTTTATAATATTAAAGAATGATAACTAGCCATTTTGGTAAGCTACGATTAAAACACGTATAAATGAAGCAAGTCAACCAACCTATAAGTTAGTACAAAGTTTTACTTTTCCAAAAACATATCACATAATCAAATACCCAATGAATCAACATTACAGCAATAACAGATCAAACAGTGCTCACAAATAAGCCACATAATCATCAAGAGTATCAACCATACTGTAAACATCCACAGACTCAACACAAATATGTTCACACATGATATGGGACTTAGTTTTTCCCAATTAGTCATGACCTGTATGGAACAATCTATGTTCATTTATCATACCGCCGTGGTACCCGATACAACATATACATATTCATACCGGCGTGATACCCGATCCGACATATATATATCCGTACCGATGTGGTACCCAATCCAACATATACATATCCGTACCGGCGTGGTACCCGATCAAACATATACATATCCGTACCAGCGTGGTACCTGATCCAACATATACATATCCGTACCAACGTGGTACTCAATCAAACATATACAAGTAATTTCAATATCAAATTTCCACTACCTCATAGCATACAACACGATGTACAAGGTTTATAAGTACACTTTAAGTCATAAGACAATTTCATCAAGTAAAATTTTCAATAATCATTTATACACGCATCAACAATCCAAACATTAATAATTTCAAGCATGTCCGAACACCAATCAAAAAGTATCCAATTTAAGAGCATACATACAATTAAGTCGAGTCTAAACTCCAATTAAACCGTAATCTATGAAATACATTATATTAAATTCACACTATCTTCTGGGATGCAATACGATGTACTAAATTTATAAGTGTACTTAAAATCATAAAGAAATTAGATCAAGTTCTTTCATTTATCAATATTTTGATCTTCTCACGGGTATTATTTCAATAAATCATCATTAACACCAATTTAGTCTCTCATGGGCATCTAATAGATAAAGTGTTTTTATCAATACCAAAATAAGACTATCATAAAATAAATCACAATTTAATACTTAAGCATGCAAGTCACCATTGGAGTATTACTTACTCATTAATTATTAAAATGTCACTACCTTTTTCCATTTAATTCAATTATTACACTTATTCAAGTCATCTATCCTTTAGATATTACTATGCTGATCAATACTTGATCCTATCATGATTCTCCTCATCATATTATTGTCCAATACATGCAACTTAACATCATTATAACTACTCAACTAGGTTCATCACTAAAAAACCTAAGAACTATCATGTCCACATACTTCAGTTACAACAATCTCCTTGGGGGGACATAGAACATAATATCACAAGTATCACATAATTAATCAATAATATAGTTTTCAGGATTAAAGTTAAGTACTCATGTCTTTATCTACCTCAACTCCATGCCCACAGGCCTAGACATGATTTCTCCCATTAATTCTAAATCATGGAAATATTAAATAACAAAATCTTCTACTCATTAAACCTAGCCTACCTGGACGTCAAGCTTTTGGAAGAAGAAAGTTGCAACAAAGATGCTTTTTTCTTTCTTTCATGCCTTGGAACAATCAATCATCTAAAAATCAAGAAATTATAAGTGTAATTAAATATTTTCTCTTCAAATAAATATCTAGGGGATTCAAACCCACTAATTCTGCCCTTAATTTAAGGTCTATATAATTCTCCAATTTCAGTTAGCTATTAATTAGCTTTTTTAACCTTAACCCATCTCCATTAATGGATTTTTTATGCTAAAGGTCTCATCTTTGCGGAATTCAAGATTCCTAACCATCAAAATTCATAATCTAATTTATGAAATTCATGTTAGGAATTTTTAATTTATAGTTTACAATCAGATCTAAGCCATATTAAAAACACCCATGAGTATTCCCAAAAAATTCCACCATTAAAGGAATTTTTAAGAATTCTATGATGTTAAAGAATTAAAAGAGGAACAAAATAATGGAAAAACTTACCTCAACGAAGAAATTTCACCTTAAGCTTTAGGAAATCACCTCTCTAGGGTTGGAGAATGAAATTTGGGGTTCTTAGAACTAAAATATGACTGAAGATGATTTCAATATCATCAGAATATTCCCAATAGTGAAATCCTATTTCAGCCCGGACAGTGCTCACTAAAATAGCTATAATGTTTTACTTCGAATTCGGATTGAGGAATAGTTTGTTACGTTGGAAAGAGGACTCAGAGGTATTTGATTTGATAGGTAGTGGTACCCCTAAATCCTTATATTATAGGAGACATGGTCATTTGAAGTTATCTTTAATAGAAACCCCTGTTGAAACTGTATCGAAAAGAAAGTTATAAACTCAACTATGTGTTAGGGATATTGTACGACCTTAATTCATCCTAAAAGAACTTTTAAACTAAATTATTGATATTAGAACTCATGAATAATTAAATTCATTGTTCTTGTGTCTATCTAGACATATTCGAAGGCTAAAATCTTCGCTGAAAAGTTTGAGGTGATGTAATAAATAAAATATTGGCTATTTTGGACCCAAGTTAATAGTGAGGGATGAAAATTAAGAGCTTTTCATGAATTTATCATGGATAATTTAGTAACGACAAAATGGGTCGTTACAGATACTTTGAAGTCAATTTGGCTAATTGGTTTTGGAATGGCATAATGGAATTGGCTTTCAAGCTTAAACTTCATATAGCATAACAATACCAACAGTAAATGTCTAATTAAAAGACTCCTTGTTTGATGGAAGGGAATGTGTGTAAATGGTTTTAGCTTGGCCCTAAAGAGGGTTGTGTAGCTCATCGTGGAAGGTGAAGGTTTCGAATTTCTCCAATTCGTATGTCTAGCACGTACCGAGGACCTTTCAACTGGGGGAGATAAAGCCATATATCCCTTGGGTGCCCTTAGGATGGATAGAACTACAAAATCAAGGATAATAATTTTAAATCTCATGCTTAAACCTTGTTCCCTATCCCGACATCTTATTTACGTATATATACAATGTGTGCATATGGTTTAATTTGGTTTTCGATTTTCCATTATTTTATCCCAATCCTGAGATACATTTCAGTGCTCATCCCACTGACTGTCCCCGAATGCTACTTTGTTTCATAATGTGGGGTCCTAGGGATTTTCTGTTTACTTGCACAGTGTTAGGTGATTTTGGATTCATCCATTGGTCAGCTTTGAAGAAATAGAATGAATGGTAGATAAAGGATCAGAGAATGAGAGGGGTGGATCTATCCAATATGGACCAATAAAGGATGGTCCCCGTCAACTGCTTATCTCTCTTCCTTCAATTAAACAGTTCAGTTTTTTTATTTTTCAAAAAAAACATTGGTTAAACCAAAAGATCAAAATTATATATATATATATATATATATATATATATATATATTATATATATATAATATTTATATATATTATTATTATATATAATATATATATAGATATTATTATATATATTATTATTATTATATATAATTAGTATAAATATATAATAAGTAACTCAAACTTATGCATAATGTAGTTATGTATTATGTTAAACTTATGGTTATTTCATTTCATTTCCTACATGTTGAGTTATTTATACTTGAGAATGAAAAATAGGTTTGAAAAAAATTATTTTTCTAAAAAATCATCAATTTTAAATGGCCAGTCATGACAAAGAATGGCCCATCATTTTAATTTTTAAAACCGAAATAAAAATCTAAAATAATCGAATCGAATTTGTAGAAATTGAACCAAATTAATTTTTTTCGGTTTGATTAGAGTTGTCATTTTCGTCAATTCGAAAAACAAAAAATTAAACTGATATTAAACAACCAAATCAAACAAATCGAATGCCCACCCCTAATGCCCACATCTTGCTTGCGCATAACCACGATCCAATACTCAACAAATTGGTAAATAATTAATCCTCCAAAATAATTTTGTCTTGTCTTAAAATGGAAAAATTGAAAATACTAGGAACGGAGCTAAAAATTAGACTACTAATTTAATCAAACTCATTTTTGTTTAACTAATATATTTATATTAAAAATTTATTAAATATATAATTATTAAACTTAAAATCAAATTATTAACACTTGGAGTCGTAATTCTAATCTAATATTTAGAACCAATGTTTTTAAAGACAATTTTGGGACCCGCCCCACAGCGAGCACTGCCAAAATATTTCGGGACTCAAGTGTGGGGCTTAGTTCTGTGAGGCTTACGCTCCAAGTGCCCGATTGTATGCCCTAAACACACCCAACATCCAACAATCGGGGTTTGTCAAATAGTTCATACACAAATTGTGTCAAATCACTTAGCCAACACTATCGATCCTCATAACTTTTTAATAAATAAATGATGCTTAGTAGTTTTTTTAAAAGTGAGAAAATTGAAAGTAACTCAAATAACAATCCATATTATTGTTTCTTTACTATTTGAGAACACTTGAAGGGTGAATATCACTTAACAATTTTATTTAAGATACATATTCAAATTTTCACATCTTTATTTATCATTGGTCTTTTATGTTTTTATCCTATATCTCAAAATTATCATATTTTATGATTTAGTTATTTGAAAGTATTTTATTTGTATTCCTTAAAATAGTAATACTTTATTGATTATTTTTTAAGGAGGTAAATTGCATAGTATGTTAGTCATATATTTTAAGAAATTGTGACTCTTTTTATTATTTGAACATTAAGATTTTAGCGTTGATTTGCATCCCATAATAGCTTTTATTTCACAGTATTATTTCTAATTTTAAAATGATGTTAGGAGTTTTGATTTCTATGAATTTTTTAATCATGTTTTAAATTTTTAAAAATTATTAATGTATTTCTTTATTTATAATTATTGTGTTTATTATACTATTTTTACTATATTATAAACTAAATATTAAAGATCCATGGAGCTTACACCCAATGTCCTGAGGCTTACTCCTCACTCCTGGTACATAAAATGTCTCACCTCACGCACCCATTTTTTAAAACATTGTTTAAAACCATAGTTTCTTCTTTTGTTAATTTAGTAGGTGTTTAGTCATGAAAATTAATTTTTTTTGAAATTGGAGTTGAAGTTGTGTTTGACCATGAATATAAATTGAAATTATTTTTTTACTTTTTGTGAGTGAAGTGAAAGTGAAAAAGTGCAAACCAAATTTATCTGTTTTCATCTTTTTAAATATAATTTCAAATTATATTTGAAATTCTTAGGACCAAACATTACAATTTTCAGTAAATGAAATAATATAGCCAAAAAAGGCAAAAATTTAGATATAAGTAACTTTTATTCCATAATTACAAGGCATGGTTAAAGTTTGCATAATTACAAAACATAGATATACCTTAATCCCTCCCTTTCTCTCCTTCTTTCTCGAATCTCTCCTCCTTTCCTCTCGTATCTCTCTCCCCTTCCTCCATTTCCATCCCTCTGTGTCGCTCTCTCCCCTCCCTTTTTTCTTATTCTTTTATTTTTTATAATTTCAACAATCATATGTTTGTATATACATTGTACAAAATATATATGTACACGCTCAATACACATTCTGCAAATGTATATATACAGATATATAGTTATTTTTATACAATATGATAATGTATAAACATTCAGATATTAATTACAATTAACAACTTATACATATATGACTTATATAATTTACATATACAATTGACAAATATGACTTATAGATATACGACTTATATAATTGAATTATACATATACGACTTATATAATTACATCTTATATATAATTAATATACAATTTATACATATATGCATATATAACTGACACATAATATACAATTGATAACAATTTAGTTGTATTAAGAAAATAACGATTGAATTAAAAAAATTGTATATACACTATGCAAAATGTGTGTGTACATGTCATGCCCATATTATTACACAAGGTCAAAACAAGAACGACATTATGGACTCTAAAAAAGAATTAATTTTGTACAGAGTCGTCACCTAATTTGTAAGGAAAAAATAGGAAACCTATTTATTTGTTTAACAAGTATGACTTTACTTAATCTACGAAACTAGTTTGAATTCTAGGTAAGGGTTCAAATTATTCCGAAGGAAAGAGATTAGGCACCCTTCAGAATCCACAATTATGGTTCCCAGCCAGACTTAAGTTTATTAAAAGGGACAAAGGAAAAAAAATCAATATTTATAAATATAAATATAAAATATGTATTGAAATAATATAATTCATTCTATGTCGTAAAATATATATAAACTAAGTATACAAATGTGTATGTAAAGACAAATTGAATAAAGAAAAATTATTCAAAAGAAAATACTACGTAATATTTGTTAATGTAAAAACAAGTGCGAATTATTTGACTAAACATCTAAATCAATTTTAATATAAATATTAACGGGATAAATTTGCCTAACGCGTAATGAGAATCGCGTGAATAAAGAATATCCCGTCCAACACCCCAAAAAATAAAATTTTCGCTATGATAATATTTGTACAAGTATAAGAATATAAAAATACAACACAAAATTTAAAATTTTCTTTAAAGGCCATTCCCGACGAGTATTCCCAATAACCTGTATAAACACTTGTAATAAAAATGTTAGTAACAAATAAATAATTATCAAAATAAATTGAAAAGATATGTGTACATATATGTATTTAAAAAATATATTTTTTGTTAAAAAACGGTCTCAAATAAAGTTTTAAAAAATTGTAAAAATTTCATCATTGCCCAAAATATTTATTTTATTACATATTTGTATAATGTCCGTCTTTTATTTGGGAAGGCTTAAAAAATCAACGAAAAATTTCTTCATCGTACAAGGTTTCTATTCTTGATATAAAATAAATAACTTGAAAAAGTAAAGTTCATCTTTTGTAATGAAATGGCCTCAAATATCCGACATAGAGATAATTTCATTGGCCAAGTGTTGGCCTTTAATATAAAATAATAACTTTGATAAAATAAAGTTCGTCTTTTGTAATAAGGTGGCCTCAAATATCCAACGGAGAGATAATGTAATCGGCCAAGTGTTAAACTTTAATATAAAATAATAACTTTGATAAAATAAAGCCTGTCTTTTGTAATGGGGTGGCCTCAAATATCCGATGGAGAGATAATGTCATCGGCCATATCAGCGTAGTATTTATTTCTTATTAGTATAGTTCATCCACAAATTAGTAATACAGTCTCAAATTTGTAAATACAGTATAGAGCTAAACAGAACCATAAAAAGATTGACAAAGTCACAAAACAATAACCAATCCAAATGCTCAAGCTATTATGTACAAATACAGCAACAATTAGCCAAATAGTCATAAATAGATTCCAACGCAATGTTGTTCAGTGGATACAACCAAAATTTTGCCAGAAAATTCAAAGTCGAAAGATGTCAAAAAATCCTAACAAAAGTGGAGGAAAAAAAAAGTTAGAGCACCCCAAACAACACAAATCTGTAAAAAAAACACATATTAACTAAGATAAAAATGGGTTTTGCTTCAATTATAGATGCCGCAGCAATGCCGAATAAGCACAAACCAGCCAGATCTGTCTATTTTCCAATGAGGCAGTGCCTGTGGTGTTGTTCGTCGGTCATCAATGGTTAAATTCGACGAAGGCGACGAAATGAAGGGAAAGGGCAAAGGGGCGGCGTGGTGATGATGACGGTGGAAACGAAAAAATGGAGATAGAGGGGTAGAGGTGGTGTGCTTGCCAGTATTGGTTCCGTGACTGGCGACAAGATCTGGCGTGGAAGAGGAGAAAGTAGTCGAAGCCCGTTCGCCGGAGCTCCAGCGGCAGTGAGGGCTAAAGAGGGAGAGATGTGTGTGTGTGTGGTGAACTGTGTGTTATGTGCATTGTTGCTGTGAGGAAGATGACAGTGTGTATATATGAAATTTGTCAGTGTGTACGCGTGGCTCCCCTTTTTTTATGCTGAAAGGGTAGAAATTAAAAACCTACCCTCTAAAGTTTGTCTCCCCCTTTTTTTATTTTGTGTTATACTGTGTAAAAATAATTAATCCAACACAGTATTTGTGGATTATATTAAATATAAAAAATATAGGTATTGATGTGTAATTATAAAAAATATAAAAAATATTAAAATTATTGAAATGTAATTAATTTGTATATTATTTAAAAAATGTGATGTCATTATTGCGAAAAATGTTAAAGATGATAATGAATTGATAAAATATTTTATATATGGATAATTATCAATAAATTATATAAATAAAAATATAAAGATAAATTGATCAATTCATAAAGTAAAGATAGATATCAATAATCTAATAACAATTGTAAAAAATATGTAAACATTATATTTTGATATGATTCAAATGGCCGCCTTAGATTTCAATGACATTATTCAAAGTCAGTACGTGGGGCATCAATCTTTGGTCATATTAAGGAAATGGGATCCTACATGGAGGGGTCGATTTGAGTACACTAAAGAGCAATCCCACGTGTTAAAGATTTCTTGGAGCATTGAAGATTGAGGACTCACGGTTTAGGGCCTTCATTAAGTACATTTTGGTTACTTAGCCTTGTCCAAGTAACACTCCATGACCACCCCTTTTTCATTAAGGGTATTGTGATCATTTCGTTATGTAATAAGTTAGACTATAAATAGGTTCTATTAGTTCATTTGCTAGTTAGTTTATGAAAGATGAAAAATTGAAACACTTGAAATCCTCTCTCTTCAGAGTAGACCACCTTAGTATAGTCTTCGTTAGGATTTGAAAAAGCCATTCTTAGTATTGGGCTTGGAAAAGCCAATATTGTTCTTTGCTTGGAAACGGTGGATCTTGAGGTGAGTCGATTACCTTGGCGATCATCGTAAGAGTGTGGTTTTGATTATTACATTCATTAGGGGTTAATGCTGAAGTATACTTAGTTCTTAATCTTGTAATAATCTTGGTCTCACTATCTATCCTTTTATTATTTTGTAAATCCGTTTGTTTTGGTGTTTGTCATCTTGTATCCCTTTATATCCCTTCGTATTGCTTGTTGTTGTTGTTGTTTTAGCCGAGATTTGTGTCTAAATCTAGGTGTATTTTGATTGCCTTAGTTGTTTCTAAGTGTTAGTTTTGTCTTCACTAACACGCTTTAGTCTAGATCCAAGTTGAGCTTGAACATTGTTGTTGGTATTGTTGTTACGGTTTCAAGAACTTGAACATTGTTGGTGTTCTTGTGTGGAACAAAACTTGAAGATGGTTTGAGCTCATGTTGTTGGTATTTTTTTGTGGTTTTTAAGCTAGAAAAAGGTGTTGTTGATTGTTGGAGGTCCAACGTGAGGGTAGGTTTTCAAACTTCTATTGGCAGTTCTTGTTATTCTAGACTATCTTCATGTTTAGTTGCAAAAAAGCTCTTCAATAGTGTTGTTTGATCCAAAAGCCAAGTGAAAAGAAGTGAGGCCTTTGTTAGTCTTTAAAACAAATCCAAAAGACCTACCAAAAGGGAAGGGGGACAAAAAGATCTACAAAAGACTTGGAACTAAAAGAGGGAAAAAAATACTTTTTTAGGTGTCCAAAAGAGGAAAGGGCCACCAACCCTTCAAAAAGGTGTCTTGCCCAAAAGGTGTAAGACAAGTCAAATCTTTTTGAATGTGAAAAAGGGCTCCAATCTTGATATTTTTCTTACCCAAGGCCAAAATACACCTCTTCAAGAATTGAAAATTGAACCAAAATTTCAATCTTGGAAAAATAAAATCTTGGAAAAATAAGAACCTTTCAAAAACCGCAACCAATACTAGACCGCCACATCACCAATTTTTGTACAATACCGAAAATTAGGGCTCAAAATCTTGGATTCTTAGTTTCTTATTGTTTATTCTTAGTTTTATTTTTTTTTCATTCTTATACTAATTGGCAACTAGTAAATACCTACTAAGTTGTAAATTAGTTTTTGAATACGTTTCTTTCGTGTCTTCGTTATTTGTGTGCTTTTCTAGTTTGTAACTCATAGTAACTTCTTTATTTCAAGTTCATAAGTGAATTTTATTCGTGTCTTGAGTCAATCAAAATAAGAACCATTTCGTCCGCCAAGTAGGATTGATATCTTATTGACTACCAGAGTATAAGCAACTTTCAATATTCGCCGCTCCAATTGTGAGAATCACAAAGGTGAGTGTATCGAGTGTTGGTAAGGAGCTTTTTGTTTTCTTTTATTTGTTGTTGTGTTTTTTGTGTTTTGTTAGGTACCATGGCTGCACATAATTTCAAGGCCACGTGTGATCGCATCCATGATGATCTTGAAGATATGCAACAACACATTGAAATTATAAGTCAATTGTTACCCAAACTCTTCCCTCAAAATCCAATTGTCCAAACAACTTGCGATAAGAGCTTTCAAAAGGAAGTTGCTGCCCAATCTTGTGATGGACTTTCACACCGAGGTAAGGACGAACATACTCATGAACGTCAAGGTAAAATATCTAACCCTTACACTTTTGTGCATGTGAATGATAATTATGTGGCTAGTAGCCCATTGAGTGTGAGTTATAGCTTACCTATATGTGAGTCTATTATTTCTGTAACACTTTATGATGATGTACTTGTTGTGAGTGTGGATACACTAGTTGATCCTATTGATGACCGAATCGACTCTTCTTGTAAGATCAATTTATGTCCACCTAGTGTTGAAACCATTATATTGAATGAAAGTACATCGTCTTGTGAAATTTATGTTGATCAACTTTTGTGTGAAAATTGCCCACCACTTGAGGATGTGTGTGATTTGATTAATAAATCTCAAGTTTGTGATGATGTTGAAAATATTGATCAAAGGAATAGGAGTGAACCCGATAGCTATTCTTGGGATAATCTTGCACTTGAAATCTCTTTGAAACTTGATATTGACCTTTAAGAGAGTAATGAACGTGTTTGTTCAGAATCTGCCTGTGAAATAGATCATGCTCTCTTAAGGTATAATGTCTTTTTTGAAGATGATATAACCACTCCTAATGAACCTAGTGGTGGAAATGATGGTATAGCTTGCCTTAGAAGCTATAGCCGATATGCTAACCCACTATAGGTGACAACATTCCTCCTAAAGATGGAAATCTCTTCTTGGAAGATGAGAGTACTCTTAAGGATAAGGGATGTGTGGTTTATGAAACTAATTCTCCTTCTACTTTGTGTGACTTTATTGTTGAGAGTACGCATGGTGATTATTGTGAAACTAGTAGTGAGTACACACATGAGGGCACATTAGTAGAAGTCGACTTGAGTGATACCTTTCTCTACTTTCTATTTGCTCTGGATAATATGTATGCTATTATAGAGGGTATGCCGTTTATTTTGGGTGGAGACCACGGGAAAGGGGAGTGTTGTCTAGAACCGTGTCTATCGCCACTCTTCCCGTTTGACCCCAGTGCGAAATATAGAATTGTTGATGATGGTGAACCCAACTTGTTGCTTGGTTTACATGACAAGCAAAATATCATTTTTGGTGAGTTCTATAGCCAAATCCTTTGTGCATTTTTCATTAATTATGTAATATTTAGTTCAAAGGATCCTTGGTTATATTCTAAATATGTGCAACCTTAGTATGTTAAGGTGATTTGTTGTGCTTACCCTAACCTTCATGCCATGAGGAGTTTGTATTTGTGTGTTCTTTCTTTGGTTTTACAAGGTTTGGATTCGAGGTTGAATCCTTTTCAAGAAAGGGAGGATGATACGATTCAAATGGCCGCCTTAGCTTTCAATGTCATCATTTGAAGTCAGTACGTGGGGCATCAAGCTTTGGTCACATTAAGGAAATGGGATCCTACATGGAGGGGCCAATTTGAGTACACCAAAGAGCAATCCCGTGTGTGAAAGATTGCTTAGAGCATTGAAGATTGAGGACTCGTGGTTTATGGCCTTCATTAAGGACATTTTGGTTACTTAGACTTGTCCAAGTAACACTCCACGACCACCCCTTTTTCATTAAGGGTATTGTAGTTATTTTGTTATGTAATAAGTTAGACTATAAATAGGTTCTGTTAGTTCATTTCCTATTTAGTTTATGAAAGATGAAAAATTGAAACACTTGAAATCCTCTCTCTTGAGAGTAGATAACCTTAGTATAGTCTTTGTTAGGACTTGGAAAAGTCTTTCTTAGTATAGGGCTTAGAAAAGCCAATATTGTTCTTTGCTTGGAAACGGTGGGTCTTGAGGTGAGTCAATTACCTTGGCGTTCACCGTAAGAGTGTAGTTTTGATTATTAAATTCATTAGGGGTTAATGTTGAAATATACTTGGTTCTTAATCTTGTTATAATCTTGGTCTCACTATCTATCCTTTTATTATTTTGCAAATCCGTGTGTTTTTGTGTTTGTCATCCTGTATCCCTTTGTGTTACTTGTTCTTCTCACATTTTGTGGACTGTTTTGGAATTTCGGTGGACTTATTTGTATCATATTTTGTGCTCTTTAATGATCAGGAAGCCTGAAGACGTTAATTTTAAGTACGAAGAGCAAAAATTGGGTGTTAACAGTTGCCCCTTTTTCTTTGAGGATGATGTACAAGTCTTCAAATGAAAACGTTGATGTGTAGCCAATTTTGCTCGATAAAAATGAAATATATTTTTTTGTTTTTAAAGAAAATTCGATCAAACTCTAACTCAGAGTTGCCTACCTACCTCGAGTTGTATGAGGATCAGGTTGGGTGTAGTTCAAAATATAAAAATAGAAAAAAAATTAGGTGTTTCTCAAAATTTGCCCTAGTGTAGGATTCATGACTAATATTTGGAGTGGCGGTCCAATGTGTCTCATTGAAAGGTGGATGACCTATTTTGAATGTAACATGTCACTTTGAACGGAGTAATGGTTCAATGTGTCTCATTGAAAGGCGAACGACCTATCTTGAAGGTAATATGCCACTTTAAATGGAGTGACGGTCCAATGTGTCTTATTGAAAGTCAAATGACCTATCTTAAATGTAATATGTCACTTTGAACAAAATGACAGTCCAATGTGTCTTATTGAAAGGCAGATGACCTATCTTAAATGTAATATGTCACTTTGAATGGAATGACGGTCTAATGTGTCTCATTGAAAGGCGAACGACCTATTTTGAACGTAATATGTCACTTTGAACAGAGTGACGGTCCAATGTGTCTCATTCAAAGGCAGACGACCTATTTTGAATGTAACATATCACTTTGAATAGAGAGACGATCCAATGTGTCTCATTGAAAGGCGGATGATCTATTTTGAATGTAACATGTCACTTTGAATGGAGTGATGGTCTAACGTATCTTATTGAAAGGCAGACGACCTATCTTAAATGTAGCATGCCACTTTGAATGGAGTGACGGTCCAATGTGTCTCACTGAAAGACGGATGAGCTATTTTGAATATAACATGTCACTTTGAATGGAATAACGGTTCAATGTGTTTTATTGAAAGACGTATGATCTATTTTGAATATAACATGCCACTTTGAATGGAGTGACGATCTACTGTGTCTCATTGAAAGGCGGACGACCTATTTTAAATCTAACATGTCACTTTAAGTGGAATGACGGTCTAATGTGTCTTATTGAAAGACGGACGACCTATTTTGAACGTAATATGTCACTTTGAACGAAATGACGATCCAATGTATCTTATTGAAAGATAGACTACCTATATTAAATGTAACATGTCACTTTGAATGGAATTACGGTCCAATTTGTCTTATTAAAAGGTGGACAACTTATTTTGAATGTAACATATCACTTTAAACGGAGCGACGGTCCAATATGTCTCATTTAAAAGCGAACGACCTATATCAAATGTAATATATCACTTTGAATGGAGTGACTGTCCAATGTGTCTTAACTGAAGTTGGTACCTATAATTAGTAGTGTGTATAAGAATACCCCATCTCTTTCCTAGCTAACCGAGATCGACTTCAGGATAACACCTATAGTTTCAAGTGGTACCTCAAATATGACTAAGTATCGATAAGATTTGTTCGTGTTTTTTCAAACAAAGATTTTGAACTATGCCTATTTTCATGTTTCAAGTGTCCTCTCAAGAAAGAATGTATCATTCTCACACCTATTTGAGTATTTTTCTATTGCATGTAGAGACGTCCAGAGATATACACTTAACTCAGAAAGAAATTCAATGAATGCAATTGTCATACCATAGGCTTGACCTTCATGTAAGTATCCACTAATGTGATAGCACTTAGAGTAGGATCTTGTAGGACTTATTATTGGCTTGTAATGTAGGTTTGGAGATAGGTAGGAAGATATTTGGGTTGAAAGTGACTAATTCCTCAATGAGCATTGCACTGTATCTGTACTTTTGAGATTCGTTGCGCTTTGACGCTTGATCTTCTTTGTTGTGCTTCTTTGCCCCTTATTTTGTATTTGCTTTGACTTGTGTTGGAGTTTTCCCCCTTTTTTTCAACATATTTTCCTTTCTTTTTTTTGGATGATGATGATTCTCCGCCTTTGTCAGAGTTATCTCTTTTTTTGTGGGGGGTTTTGCTCCTTCTGAAGTTATTTTTTTTATTTTTGTTTATCTGGGGTAATATATTCTTTATATTTTGCATCTTTGATCTTGAATCATTGTCCGCAATTTGCACGTATTTAGTGCGTTTAAGGAGGTAGGGCCAAGAGAGGGATAATACGTGTAAACACTCAAAAGGTATAGGCTCAAATGTGGTTATCCAAAGAAAACGTTTCAGGCTCAAAGGGGGAAATACTAGGGATTAATGTCATTTGGTGTGTTGTGAAAGGCACAATCGGGTCAAAAAAGGCCTACAATCCTTTCCCAAACTAAGTGTAACTCAGAATTTTGCCTCAATAGACATTCAGGCCAAGTTCTGAATTAACAACACAATGCAATGAACTAGTCTAAATCTCACCACACAATGTACTTAAAACGATGAGGTTGGCTTTGTTCTTGTATTAGATGTATGCAAGAGAATTTTTGAGTGTTACTCAGGTTTGATTAAAAGGTACCAAAGGAATCTATGGTTTACCATAAAGTCGGTCCTCTTCATCATACCAATTTATTCTTTCTCATGCACACTCCTAACTGTGTTAGTACCAACCAAGTCAAAATTCTGAATTTTTATTCATTTGAAAAAAAAAGGGACCAGACCCAAATAAGGGTTGCATACGTATCTTGTGAAAACAAGAATCAAGTCTGCATAGTTCAGGTAAATTTGTACATAAAAAAATGTTGGTTTAGTTCTGCGAGCAGACAGAAAAAGATCCAGACACCCCGCGCATATGCCAACTCTCCTAAAATTTAGGATTTTAAAAGAAATTTACGGGTGCGCAAAACACACCTCACTTGTATGTATGACTGGGTCAGCTTGCCCAAAGGGAAGAATATGAACAAAACGACAGTTTATATAATGTAATAAATAAATAGATAAGCTATCCAAAACAAATGACAATTTATACCATACAAACAAGATAAATCAAGACAATTAGAAAGAAATAAATAAAAATGTAGAAAAATATAACTATTTACCTAAATCTGTAATGGTTAGAACCTTTCATCCCCAGTAGAGTCACCATTCTGTCATGACCCTATTTTTACATAAGGTCAAAACAGGAATGACATTATGGACTCTAAAACAAAAATAATTTTGTACTGAGTCGCCACCTAATTTTTAAGGAAAATTAGGAAACCTATTTATTTGTTTAACAAGTATGACTTTATTTAATCTACGAAACCCGTTTGAATTCTAGGTAAGGGTTTAAATTATTTCGAAGGAAAGAGATTAGACACCCTTCAAAATCCACATTTATGGTTCCCGGCCAGACTTAGGCTTATAAAAAGGGGAAAAAGAAAAAAAAATCAATATTTATAATTATAAATATAAAATATGTATTTAAATAATATAATGCATTCTCTGTCGTAAAATATATTTAAACAAAGTATACAAATATGTATGTAAAGACAAAATTGAATAAAGAAAAATTATTCTAAGGAAAAGACTACATAATATTTGTTAATATAAAAAAAAGTGAATTACTTGACTAAACATCTAAATCAATTTTAATATAAATATTAACGGCATAAATTTACCTAATGCACGATGAGAATCGCGTGAATAAAGAATATACCGCCCAACACCCCAAAAAATGAAAATTTTACTATGATAATATTTGTACAAGTATAAGAACATAAAAATACAACACAAAATTTAAAGTCTTCTTTGAAGGTCATTCCCGATGAGTATTCTCAATAACCTGCATAAATACTTGTAATAAAAATATTACAACAACAACAAACTCAGTGTATTCCCACAAGTAATAAAAATGTTAGTGATAAATTAATAATTATCAAAATAAATTGAAAAGATATGTGTACATATAAGTATTTAAAAAATATAATTTTTGTTAAAAAGCGGGTTCAAATAAAATTTTAAAAAATTATAAAGATTTCATCATTGCCCAAAATATTTATTTTATTATGTATTTGTATACGTAATGTCTGTCTTTTAATTGGAAAGACCTCAAAAATCGACGAAAAATTTCTTCATCGGCCAAGGTGTCTATTCTTGATATAAAATAAAGAACTTGAAAAAGTAAAGTCCGTCTTTTGTAATGAGATGGCCTCAAATATCTGACGGAGAGATAATTTCATTGGCCAAGTGTTGGGCTTTAATATAAAATAATAACTTTGATAAAATAAAGTCCGTCTTTTATAATGGGGTGGCCTCAAATATCCAACGGAGAGATAACATCATCAGCCTAGTGTTGACCTTTAATATAAAATAATAACTTAGATAAAATAAAGTTCGTCTTTTGTAACGGGGTGGCCTCAAATATCCGATGGGGAGATAATGTCATCGATCATATCAGTGTAGTATTTATTTCTTATCAGTGTAGCTCATCCACAAATCAATAATATACTCTCAAATTTGTAAATACAGTATGGAGATAAACAGAACTATAAAAAGATTGACAAATTCACAAAACAATAACCAATCCAAATGTCCAAGCCAATATGTACAAATACAGCAACAATTAGCCAAAAAAGTCATAAATGAATCCCAAGGCAATGTTGTTTAGTGGAGACAACCAAACTTTTCCCAAAAAATTCAAAGTCGAAAGATGTCAAAAGATCCCAACAGAAGTGAAAGAAAAATAAAAGTTAGAGCACCTCAAACAACACAAATCTGTAAAAAAAAAACATATTAACTAAGATAAAAATGAGCGTTGCTTCAACGACAGATGCTAGAGCAACGCTAGAGAAGCACAAACCGGCCAGATGTGGCCATTTTCCAATGAGGCAGTGCCTGTGGTATTGTTCGTCAGTCACTGGTGATCAAATCCGGCGAAGGTGATGGAAAGTAGGGAAAGGGAAAAAGGGGCGACGTGGTGATGATGGCGGTTGAGACGGAGCAGTGAAAAAAGAGAAGCAGCGATGGTATGCTTAACGGTGTTGGTTCCGTGACTGACAGCAATCCGATGTAGAGGAGGAGAAAGTAGCCGGAGCCCATTCGCCGGAGCTTGACGACAGTGAGGGCTAAAGAGAGAGAGATATGTATTTGTGTGGTGAATTGTGTGTTATGTGTATTGTTGCTGTGAGAAAGATAACAGTGTGCATATATTGTTGGTTTTTAGAAAATTCTTAGTGTGTACGTGTGGCTCCCCTTTTTTGTGCTGAGGGGTAGAAATTTAAAACCTACCCTCTGAAGTTTGTCTCCTTCTTTTTTTATTTTGTGTTATACTGTGTAAAAATAATTAATCCAGCTCAATATTCGTGGATTATAATAAATATACAAAAATATAGGTATTGATGTGTAAATACAGAAAAATTTAAAGAATATTAAAATTATTGAAATGTAATTAATTTAAAAATATTATTTAAAAAATATGATGTCATTATTGTGAAAAATGTTAAAGACGATACTGAATTGATAAAAATTCTAATATAAGGAGAATTATCAATAAATTATAAAAAATAAAACTATGAAAATAAATTGATAAAATACTAAAGTAAGGATGAATATCAATAATTTATTAACAATTGTGAAAAATATATGAACATTGTATTTTGTGCTCTTTAACGATCAGGAAGTCTGAAGACGTTAATTTTAAGCACGGAGAGCAAAAATTGGGTGTCAACAATACACACTAATTATATATTCTGCAAAACGTATATATACAGATATATAATTAATTAATATACACTATGATAATATACAAACATTCATCTATACAATTGAAAAAAAAAAAAGAAATTAGATGTACAAATACAATTAACAACGTATACATATATGACTTATATAATTGACATGTATGACTTATACATATACGACTTATACAATTACATCATATATATAATTAAAATACAACTTATACATATATGCATATACAATTGACACATAATATACAATTTATAATAATGTAGTTGAATTATGTAAATCTTCTATGAAAAAATACAGCAAATGTGTAGGGGAAAACACAAAATATCAGAAAATTTGGAAGAATAAATAGAAATAAAGATATTCTTTGTATGTTAGAATAAACTTTGAGATCTGTTGAATTAGGAGGAATACATACTGCCGTTAAAACGTTCAATAAAAAATGACCTATGGTCGCTAAACACTCCAATCAGCTAAGAGATTAAATAAAAAATTAACTATGAGAGATAAAGTTTTACTTACATTTGATATATAAATTAACCATATCATGTAATTATTAAAAATTATTAACTATGAACTGTAATTTTTTAAAACATTAATCATACCAAGTAATTATTAAAGCCAAAATTATATAAACCCACATCTTATGTTTCATTTATTACAAAAAATCTCATCCCCCCAAACATATTATATTTATCCCACTTTTTAAATTTATCTCTCCTAAATTACATATACAAACAAACCCTCTTTTACTTTCACCATATCTCTCCCCAAAATACGGCTAAACCACTTTTAACTTTCACTGTTTCTCCCCCAAAAGTATAGCTACAATCAAGCGAGTGTTTCCAAGTTTGAAATCAATCGTGTATCTGTCCAACTCCTAGTCAAGGGTATTCAATATCAACTTAATCTTCTTCAACTTCAACTGAATATTCTTTTAACATTCTAAATGTTCAATTTTTGAGGATTGTTAAAAAAAATTCATTACATAATTAAAATTTTCGAGAATTTTCAAAGAAGATTTTGTTGTATGTTTTGATTAACTAATTTTATGGGTTTCTACTTTACCAAATTATAGTTTAATTATCTGCAGTTAAAAAAAAAAAATCATTACATAGTAGAAATTTTTTGAGAATTTTCAAAGAAGATATTGCTCCATGTTTTGATTAACTAATTTTATGGGTATCTACTTTACCAAATTATAGTTTAATTATTTGCATTTTTCTTTTTTTTTAAAAAAAAATCATCTATTTGAAGTAATAAAGTAACAACTTAGTACTTCTCTAGTTGATTTCGTTCGCGTAGTATTTGATTATGAGGCACCTAACTTTGATGAAAACAGATTCAAAAATTTTAACGACCCCACCAGGATGAAAAATATTATTAAAGCATCAACTTCAAGGTTGAAAAAATAAATTGGAGAATCATCAAGAAAATTGAGAAAAAGGTACAATGATCGGCCTCGTTTACCAAACGTATTTCATCTTTTATTATTTTTTTTGTTATTGGTATATTGTGTTTTTTGAAAATTGTATTTAACTGTTGTGATTATTTTTTAGGGTTATGAAGTTAAGTGTAGAAATTGGATGTGCAAATACAAACTCTGTGTATATATTCTGCATATACATTTTTGTTGATGCTATTGGTTTGAATACATTGATATTTATAGTTCATATACATATGTGCTTAGTGTTTGTATCTACTAGTAAGTATGTATGTGTTCTTCACATACATTACTCTTGTTATGTTGTTGAACATATACATAAATTCTATTATGTGAGTATTGTGTATTGTGTTTTGATACATTCAATATTTACATATGTATATGTAAATCATATATATATATATGAGTTGTGTTTTGTTGTGTATAGTATTTTTGGGGTAAGGAATATTACATATGTATATGAGTTGTGTTTTCTTGTGTATAGTGTTTTTGAGCTAAGGAATATTACATATGTATGTGTAAAACATATACATGAGTTATATTTTTTTTATTTTGTTGTGTATTGTTGTGTATATATACATCTAACATATGTATATTTAGTAGATATACATATGTTACCATGTGTTTAAGGTTATGAATAGTACCTATGTATATTTCTAACATATACATGTCTTATATATGTTATTATATGTGTAATGAAATGCCTTGTTTATATTCATCATTTTTTATCTATTGTCCATATATTCGTCTATGTGTTATTAAATGTTGTTAGAAGTGTAATGAAATGAGTAGTTGTTATGTACAGTATATTTTTTGACCATAAAGGCTCACATATTTTGTGTTCTTCATTTCTAATAGGGTATGAAATACCGGATAAAAAATATTCCTGCACATTCTTTGCATTTCGGTAGTTATTGCAATCGCGTATTTAGTTCAGATATAAAGAATTGTGCTGGTGAAGAATCTTACAATCTTTTCCGTCAAACAATATTTGGGTCCTTTCTAGACATGCCCAGTGTAATTTTCAGGGTCAGATTTTCAAATGTATACTTATGCTTGAGTTAGAGCAAGAAAATTTGGATGAAATTCACGTTTACGTGCAGGAAACCATTCTCAAATTTACTATCACTGAGTTTGCTTTAATATCTGGACTTAAATATACTAGGAACATTGAGGAACACCTGTATACTCAATCATCTAAGTCTGTATTAAGGGCGAAGTATTTCCCAGGTTCAAAAAATTCTATCAAAAAGTGTATTATTGTACAGCGATTCAAGGCCGAAAATTTCGACAACAATACCGATGCTTTGAACACGTCCATCCTATACTTTATTTATACCTTTTTGTTTTCACAAATACGCGATACTAATATTAGCAGATCGAACTTTATGATGGTGGAGGATGGCAGGTATGAACAATTTTCATGGGGGAAGGCTTCTTTTCAAAAGCTGATTGCAACATGGAGACGAGTTTTTTGTTGAAAAATAGCTATACTCTATTGAAAGAATGCCTCATGTTTTGAATGTTTGGATGTATGAAATGTTGTTCTGAGGTAAACAGTACTATAGTTGAGCGTGTCGGTAATGTAATTCCGAGGATTTTTAACTAGAAGGTAGTTGGGATTAAGGTCAAGTATGAGAAGTTCATGGCCGGTATGTTTAGAAAGGTAAACATTTAGTACTATATTTCGAGTTAAAATTTTTATTTCACTCTGCTAATTTTTTGGTGAATCTTAATGTAGCCATTTTTTATGATTAACAGTTTGTATACACTAATTTATGGCCAACTCATGAAGAAGTGAAAAGGCTTGATTTTTCAATGATCGGCGGCGTTGAATTAAATGATGATGAATCTGCCTTCTCACATGATACTTATCCAGATTGTAGTGGTAAAAGGCACGCTGTCGACATACATACTCAATCGGGCATGGACCATTAAGGTTTTGAGTATTTTAGTACTATCCCACCACCTGAAATTCTAAGAAAGGCAGGTCTAAATACTGATGCATCAGCATCGCAACCTATGAAGAAGAGGAGGACAATTTGATTTGATACTACAACTGTTCCTATGCAAGATAGTGAGAAAACGCTATCATCTATTTTTGGAAAAATATGCCAACAGATCAATTACGAAATTTTGATTTAGAGCGTGTTGATGCACCAACGATAACTTCATCATCATCCGGCAAGTCAGGTCATCAGGTCAGTTCTGACCAAAAATGAAATGAGATAAAGTTGTTCTTAAAGTCTTATGTAAGTTTCTGCATATAGTAAACATTTTGTACAATTAAATTATAGAAACATTAAGAAATTTGTTGTCTTTTAATATGCAGGTTGATCAAAAATTTACTTTTCTTCACAAACTAATGGTTAAACAACATGAAGAAATAAATGAAAAGAGAGATAAACAACACGCTGAACTAATAAGCATGCTGAAACACATCAAACACACCCATAAGAAGGCAAATTAAATTGATTTTACGTTTTACCATTAATGATTTTGTATTTAACTATTGAATTATATTTGTGCCATTATCATTTTTCTGGTTTAAATTTTTTAAAAAAATACTTCTATAATATTGATATACATCGTGAATTGTTGAAATGATTTTTTATTTTAATTTCATTCAGAATTGTTCACTTAGATAGAATTCTTAATTGTACATAAACAGTTTGTTGATTAATCAAACTTCAAATGTAAATACGATACGATTATGGATGTTACAAAATACACACACACAGAGTTATGTATATATCTAAATATTCATAATCTATGTTTTGGACATTAAACAATTTAAATAACAAAGTTATGTATATTGTTCAATATACATAACTTTGTTATGTATATTTAGTTTATATACATAACACTGTAGTGTATATTTTATAATATTGTGATGTCTATAGTACCCAACATACAAGACTGACTTGTATATATTTCTAACTTATGCATACATAATGAATTATTTATGTTGGATGCAATAAATATTATATTTATTACTCTACGTATTATATCTTTATCAAACATTTGGGCAAGAAAAAATCATTCATTGTAAGATTTTTTTTTTTACATTATTTTTTTCAAAAAATAAAAATGTAACAGGATCATGATGTGGAATGTTTACAAAAGAAAGATGTTTCATCAAAAGAGCAGGTTGTTGATATGAATTTCTTTTCAATAGCGGAAGATAATGCAAAAGTGGTACGTTTTATAACTATGCAATTTTTGTTATCCTACATTGGTGTTGTTCTTACATATATGTAATTCTAATGTCATAAGGATGATGAACTTGGAGGGTTTAAAATTGGGGGTGTACCATCACTAGACAATGTCGAAGAGATGGATATCATCACTAGTTTGAAAGATAAAGAAAAAAAGGTATTCTTTATAAAATGACATTTTTTCTAGTGAGATATGGATATTACAAAATATACACATACACATTCATGTATATATTTAAATATATTTCATCTCTGTTTTGTACATTAAATAATTTAAATAACAAAGTTATGTATATTTTTTAATATACATAACTGTGTATGTATATTAATTTTCCATACATAACTATTTAGTTTATATTTTATAATGAACATAAATGTTTTGTGAATAGTACACAACATACAGTACTGTGTAGTATATATTTATAACTTATGCAAATATAATGAATTATTTCTTGTATTTTTTCAAACAACATCAACAACATCAAAAAGATCATAATGTGGAATGCTTACAACAGGAAGATGTTCCATCAAAATAGCAGGTTGATATGAAATTCTTTTCAACAGATGAAGAAAAAGGAAAAAAGGTATTTTTTACAAAATGGAAGTTTTACATAGTTAGTTTCATATTTTATATTAAAAAAAAATTAAAATATATTGTTAGATTAGTTTGTTGTGTATGTTGACTGATGTTTTGGGTAGTTATATTTGTCATTACTTTGTATATGTCATCTGTCATACGTATGTATATGTTCATAATATACATAGTTAATGCATCAAAAAGGAGAACATCATCATAAACACTCGATACACATTTTAAATTTTTAGGTTTTCGGGGACATTAATAAATTATTAGGCACAGTATTTGCTGATGATATAACAATTGATGCGTTTATTGAAGGGATCCACAACAATGAACAAAAACCTTTTGAGGTTGGATGTATCTCATAGTATAAAAGTTATTATTTCGTAATAATAAACTTATTTAGTTTTGTATATATTTTTGTACTATATAACAGAATTTAGTGCGGATGTTGCAACTTCCACAATAAATGCTTTTGTCGAAGAAATGGTGAATCAGGAATCGGAGGATATTTGAACTGGTATATTGAATGCTCTTATCGATGCTGTAGTAAATCATAATTCGGATTACTCCAAAGTAGAAACACCTATGACTGAGAGTATCCATAAAGATCATTCGGTAAATACATAAAGTGATTTTTTTCATAATTTTAGTGTCAAATTTTATAGACATAAAAATATTTTTACTAACGCATTTAAACAAAACTAACATTATATACATTTTGATTTACCTTTATAGGATGAATACTTAAGTACCATTCCAGAATCTTCTCAAGTGGAGATAGATGCTATAATGCAAGGTTTGACAGCACCGGTAGATGATACTCCGCTAGAAGTTGTTAAACTGGTAGATAAAACAGTTAACTTGCATTCCCTATCTGATAGTCAGATTCTATCAGATTATCCTAATTCAGTTGTTGCGGCTCATCTAGCTGCAAAAACCCCTACTAAATGGACCAGGACTAGATTCAGAGTTTTTAAGTGATCGTACATGACAGACTATGCTTCTGGTTCAAAGGCCCTAGAGGATGAAAATACAGATTTGAAAAAGAAATTTGCATTTGAAGGTTATGAAATATTTGATGATATGTCAAGTTCTAGCATTGAAAAGTACAAGAAATAGGTTGATGAGGGTCTGTTGAAGTTTCATTCCAAAAAGTGAGTTATATCAATATAAATGTTATTTTCTTTGTGAATATACAAGTAGAATTTATACATTTTTCTTAATAAAATTACTCAACATTTTATAGGAAAATGAATGATGACCACTACAAAGCAAAAGCATCTTCCCTTGGAGTTCAACAATATGACTTTGTTGTTGCTCATGCTCGTTCTAAAAATTAGTTTTACTTGATGTCCCAAAAGAATTCTTGCTGGAATAATGAGGTATTTTTAATTTGAATATTACCTTTTAAAAAATTTCATATATACATACATATATGAGAATCTTATTCATATTACAATTACAAAAAATATTTTATGATTTTTTATCACCGTCTATTTCAAAGTGCTTGCCTTATGTATATTCAAAAAATTTATATATATGTGATCCTATTGAGATTGATATTAAATAAGTTTATGTATATTTACACATTACTCGATAAGTTGTGAGTGATTGATAGTAAAAGTAAACTTTTTTATTCTGGTTTAATACCTTATTTATAATTTGTTATCAGTGTTATGCATCAAACAGTTTTCTACGCATGTCATGTACCAATATCTGAAATATTTTTGTTTACATAATACGCACCTAGTGATTGTGAAAGAAGAAATTTTAAAACTGAAAATTATTTCTTATGATGAAAAATGTTTTCAAGTAAACAAGTTAGGTAAAGATCAGACTTTGTGTATATGTACGATTCATTATATGTATGTGTAGATTGCAATGAATATATATATGTATGTGCAGATTCATTATATGTATGTGCAGATTGGAATGTTTTATCGTAATTGCCTGCAAGTTATATATATTAACTCCACAATTATGTTTACTTTTTTTTTAACTATTATTACTATCTATAAATATATAAATATGTCACATTGTACATCAACATAATGCCTCTTCTTTGTATTTTAATTTTGTAGCATATTGATGTGATATTTTATCACTTGCGCAAGAAATCAAAATTACAAAATGATCAAGAATACTGATTTACAACAATAAATTATTTTTTTAAGAACTATGTTAAGAAGACGAACCATAGATAGTATCCCAATGATTCAAATACTGTACTTTCTACTCAACGGAATTATGTTGAGTGTGTTATTGTGGTCGAGAACAAAAATGCAGTAAACAACATAATCAAGGGATTTTTCATTCCATCTGGGTTGCCATGGCACCTTGTTGATGAGGTGTATGGTCCAATCAACTGCAATTAAAATTTTCACTGGTGTTAGCTGTTATAGCTTTAAAGGATAGACGTATACGCATCTATGATTCACTATCTAACATAAGGAATATGGACTCATCATTCAAGATTCATAAGTTGGCGGTGATGTAGCCAACCTATTTATCTAACAGTAAATTTTTTGAACAAACATCCCGTATAAATTGGCCAAACCTTAATGCATACAGAGATAAACTGAGTGATACGACGCAGTTGCTGAATACCAATCTATTTGAGGTTAAGTATGTGCAAGAAATTACTTAACAAGATTGTGATAGCCTGTAAGTAATCCTTATTTAATGTTTTCTTAAATCTTATTTACAATGTGTTATAATTATATGATGTGTATATTTTTTACGTGACAAAAATTATGGAGTGGTTGTTGCTGGATATGCAGAATACAAAGTGAAGGAATCACAGTCCCATCAGTTGATTTTGAAGCGGGATACCTTCGTATGTGATACGCATCACTCCTTTGAAATTACGATCTACGAAAAGCAAGAAAGGGATATGTCAGTGAGAATGAAGACCCTCCAAGACCAAGGCCAACAAATCACTCAATTCCTGATGCAATGTTCATAGTTAGCATTGGGTAGGATGAAAGTATATTATGGTTTACAGAATGTTTACTAATATGGATTTTGTCAAAAATATTGCATTTTCAACTACTTTAGATGTTTTGTTATTACAAATTTATTTTAACATTTTTTTAAGCAATGCTTATGAATTAATGATAACAATTTCTTTGCCTTATTATTGTTTTGTGTACATGATTTGTCATTTTATTTATATTCGTGAACTAATCTACATATACATATGTGTACTCATTGATAATGATAACCAGATGCTTACATAACACATTCCTTTTCTACAAGTTACATAGCATTTATGTTTATGATTTTATTATTTTAAAGATGAATGTGCACGTCAACATATACATATTGTATACAGATTATGTCATATGTCTACTATAGGCTTATTACCATGCATGTATAAGTCTTCATATACATAAGATAACAACTATACACACAATAAACAAACCAATTGTTTATACAATATATGTGAAAAAAAATTAAATCAAATTAACTTATTGATTGAGTGTATATGTAGTAATGTACACAACATTTTATTGTACAAAAGATATTTATTCTTTTCAATACATAATAACTTACTATATTTCTTTTTCTTCTTGAATGTGTGTATATGTCAACATATACATATTGTTTATATCTTAATTCTTATGTCTAAATGTGATTTTTAAAATGCTTGTATATGTCAACTACACTGCATTTATATGTCTATTATAGGCTTATTATCATGCGTGTATAAGTCTTCATATACATAAGATAACAACTATACACACAATAAACAAAACAATTGTTTAAAAAATATATAGGAAAACAACTAAACCAAATTAACTTCTTGATTGAGTGTATATGTAGTAACATACACAACATTTTATTCTACAAAAGATATTTCTTCTTTCCAATACATAATAACTTAGTATATTTCTTTTTCTTCTTGAATGTGTGTATATGTCAATATGCATATTATTTATGCCTTAATTCTTATGTCTAAATACGATTTTTAAAATGCTTGCATATGTCAAGTACACTGCATTATTCTTTATAAGCTTATATATGTCGGAATATTCATAAAATTTTATTCAACACTAGTCATTATAATTTCATAACTAAAATCATTCATAGATAACAGGTATATAAAGATGTTTTTGTGTTATTTTTATTCATTTTTGAGTTATTCATTTTACACTCATGAAGTTTGATTCCATGTATAGCTATTCATATACATACAATATTTTGTCACCTGTTGTAAATACCTATATAATCAGTATAAACTAAAAATTTATATATACATCTGAGTAATTATTAACATATATACAGTCCTATAAGCTAGAAAAATTTAGATATGATTTGTTTGTCATTAATAAAAAATATTTATCAACAAGTAAAAACATATACACAAATAAAATGAGAAAAACATGGAAAATTAAATCTGATCGTTGATGTCATTAACTCAGCAACCAAATACTTAACTTAGTTTTTGTAATTTTGAATGTTAAAATAGCAAACTAAATCTGATCATTGATGTCATTTACTCAGCAAATAAATACTTACAAAAAAAATAAAAACAATTAATACCAGTAAACATAAACAAAAAAAATGAGATAAAAAATTATCAAAATCAAGCATAAACTGAAGAAAATTCTTAATTATTTCAATGTTAAAATAGCAAACCAAAAACTGTTTAATAAAGTTATTTCTAAAAAAATAAAAAACAATAATCGAGTGATTAATCTTCAAGAGTCAACAGAAACTAAAACCTAATTCTCCTTTGGAAAGAAATTGCAGGAACGCTTATTGTGCCCTTCATATTCACAACGTCCAAAATGATTTGTGCTTGATGAAAGTGTTTCGCTAGATTTTTTCTTCTGCCCTTTCTTCAGTCTTCCTAAAAGTTTTTTGAACATCGGGGCCAGCACTTCTTCCTCAACTACACTATTAGGAACATTCCAGTCTCTCTTATCTGCCATTAGAATGATTGAAACTTCATAAGTCTTCACCAAAGTGGTTGGTTTGTAGTATTCAGAACAATATGGACCAAATTCCTTTACATGTTTAGACTTCAATACGACAATAGCGTTAGCACAAGGTATTTGATCTATTTAAAACCTCCCACAGTTGTATGACTCACTTTCAAAGTCAATAATGTGTCTTCATTCAGATTTATAAACTGAGTATATATACGGTGAGGACGCCTTAACCTGGAGAGAATAAAAAATTCATACATTGAACTTTATATGGAATTTTTTTTCTTTTAAAAAAATGTTTAATAGTGAATAAAACAATACATATAACTGCATAGTAAAAACTAAAAAAAATTGATACATACCGTCATCCTCAAAGCTTTCAGACCATTAAGAGTTAAGATTTCATCAAATCTACGAACCAAAGTAGTACTTGTATATGAAGCTATCTCACTGTTTTAACAGTTCCAAGATCCAAATAACATTCGCACTTCTTCTAAGAATTCATATATTGGCAATTCTCCGGCTTCCATCAAACACTCGTTAATAGACTCAACAATATTCAAAGTCATCATCCGACCTCTGTTTAGCGGTGAATAAAACCTACTCCACTTTTCATATCCTGCTTCTTGTAGATATTTTTTCACTCTCGGATCAGCTTTTTTAATCTTTGCCATTAGGTAGTCAAAATCCTCTTTTCGATAAGCCTTAGCCATTGAATAATATAAATCACTAATACTTTCTTTGCTTTTTCGAAAGTAACCACAAATATTTTTTTAGAGATGCCAAATGCAAGAAAGGTGTGGAACATTTGGATATACAACACTAACCTCTTTGATGATACTTTCGTTACGATTCGAGACAACACACATGTTGTCACGTTCTCCAAAAGTAGCTTTGAACTGGTTGAAAAATCATGAACATGAGCTGTCATTTTGCTATCCACAACCCCGTACGCAAGCGGTAAAATGCATCCTAATTTACATATAAACTATATTAATAAAACTCAACATAAAAATTTTAAATTTTGTTAATTTGTCAAAACTAATTTGTTATATAGCAACAAATTTTTATCATGAAATACAAAGTCTGAACAAATATAAAAGGGAAATACCCATACCTGCACCGTCGAGTGTACTTGCTGAAAGGAAAGTCCCGTGATATGGTTCACTTAAATGCACACCATTAACAACTACAACGGGTCTGCAAAACTCAAAACCCCTTATTATTGGATGCAGTGCTATAAAAACATACATAAACCAATTATCCCACGACTTATGCATTGCAATGTGTGAATTTGGATACACATTATTTAACATATACATGTATCTCGGCATCTATCTATAACCATCATCCGGACCACCCCTGAGCATCGCTATGGCGCACTCCTTTGCACGACATGCCTTCATATAGTTTATATCAACACCATATATAGCTTTCATTTCTTCCACGATGTCTGTCGGTGTGTGCTTTCTCTTATGGTTAACTAACTTAGGAGCAGTGAATTCACACACAAAAGTAGTAGTCGCCATAATATTCTTCAGAACCCTATCACTCAAACGACAGGAATGTTCTAGATTAAATCCCCTGATGATAAAAACATCTATTTTTTATAGCTAAATGCTTCCAACATCTATTTACAATCCTCATTGTAACATCGGAGGACATAGCTGCAATATGCATTAACATATACTATAATAAATTTTTGTGGTAATTTATATGTTCTTAACATTTCAATGTTACTAATCGGAGATACTTTAACAAAATCAGAAAAAAAAACAAATACAACACACCTAACTTTTTTTGTATGTAAAACACTTTTATATAACACAGTACAAAATAAAATTGATTTTATTCCACAATTACAAAATATAGATTATTTATATGTTATAAGTTAAAATTAAAAAAATGGTTATACATATAAAATCTCTAATATTTATAAAATGTTTATACGAAAAAACATATACATAAGAAATACTATGCATATGTTACACCTGAAACAGTACATTAGCTTCTGCAAATTCTTTTTTCAATTGTTCTTCTACTACAATACTACATTAACATAAACAAAGACTATAGAATGTTCATGTAAACTTACAATCAATCACTTCATGTGACAAAAGATTTTAGTTATTTTACAATTAAGATCATAATTGTAACGTCCCGAATTTGGTACCCAAAATACCACACGGTTCTCATGACCCCGAAGGATCACAAGCTAACCCATGACTGATATCCGTACCTGAGCATAGTATAATATACCATATAAATACGGAATGAAACGATGAAAGTCCATAAGGTTCAAATATCTGATAGAATATAACATCTAAAAATACAGTATATCAATACCAAAATAAAACTGAAATAACTGTCTGAACATGCTATAGTCTGGAAGCCTCTAGACTATCTAAAAACTGTGAAGTTGATGGGACATGTCCCCAACTAACTCCAAACTACTGAAATAATAAAGTAATAAAATAATTATGCTATCCTTGAATGATGAGGACACACTGCTAGTCTGGCTGTTGAACGTCTGATCTACTAAGGATGCTCTAGAGCTCGTACTTCTAAACCTATGGTACAAAACACCATAGATCAAATGCATCAGTACGATTAAATGTACTGGCATGCAAGTGAAGTAGGCTGAATGCAAGGGTTCATATGCATGAACAATATTGATTGACTGAGTAACATAAACGTGGGAATACATGCATGAATACATAACTGTAAATGAGATTATGACAACACTGATTACTGAGTCTGAATACTGATAACATGGATTTCTAATAACTGATATAACTGATACTGAGCGACTGTGTTTGACAGTCTAGGTTTTGATGGAACTAGCTGAGTTCCGTACTGAGCTGAGTGACTGTATCTGACAGTCCTGAATTCTGTAGAACTATCTGAGTTAGATTACTGAGACCCGAGATTGAGACTGTGGGAAGTAGTCATCTAACCGACATGCCCCAAATGAGATAATATAATTGAGCTTGGGTCCAATCTGTAACCCCAATTAGAAGGGTGTCAATACCGCGCCACTTTTAAGGAAAAGTTGTGAGTAATCCCTCATCTAATAGGTACTCTAAGGAGAATGGTGGAACCCTTATCTAACAGGTTAGATGTCTCAACCTACGCTGGCTATGTAGTTCTGGAGCGCAAGGATTCCTACTAAGAATTACACCCTCTACTCATAGGTGAGTTCCCATCCTTGGGCTTACTCGGTGCTGAATCCTACTCCCATTTGATTAGACACTGAATTAATTATACTGAACTGACTGGACTGAGTTCACTGAGTTCTTTTAACTGATGAAATATTACTGAGATCTGATAACTGACTGAGATTACTGAGATTACTGAGTTTTTTCGAGTCATGAGACTGACTGAATTCTACTGAACATGGCTTGACTGAGAGTATCTTGAAAACTGACTCTAGGCACACAGTTAAATTATCGGGTACAAGTACCCCCAAGACTTGATAGCATGAAACTGACAAGACATGACACTTCCTGGACTCACGACCATAATCAACAATCCATAATACAATCATTGGAGAATTTTGTGAGGCACTTGATTATCATGGTTTAGTACATGAATAGGAATGCATAGAAACATGTCATAATTTCATAGGGTTAATCTCCTAAACAATCCATCAAACAATTTCAATGCATAAAAATAACATGGAAGTCATTTTGAATAGAAGGGTAAAGCATGGGTTCATCAATTTGGTCATAATTGAGTCCTAAAGCATGATTCTTATTCTCTTGGTAATTTTATCAAACACATTTCATGCACAACCTTAGTCTTAGGCATATACACTAGTTCATACATAATGGTAACTTTAATCAACTCAATTTAAAAGTTTCCAAACCCACAAACTAGCATAATTTCATGACAAGTACATAAAGACTCCAACTTAGGATTCATACAACCACATCAACATAATTAAAATCAACACACCACATGGAAATCACAATTCATGAGTTTAAAATGGGATTCTTGATCTTCATGGGTGAAAGAAACCCATGAATCAACACTTTACATACCTGGGTGGATGATTTCTTAAAGATTGATCGAGGAAAGCTTGAATTCTTTCCTTGGTATTAGACACCTAGGGTTTCTTGTTCTTTGGGAATGATCTTTGAGAGAAACCCTAATTTGGTATTGTGGATGAATAATAAAGTTATGAACTCTGGTCTGGTATAATTAGGTGTCAAAATGGATGGAAAAAGACCTAAATACCCTTTTAATGAAGTGGCAATGGTTTGGGCAATGTTCCATCGCTGGCTCGAAGGTCCATCATTCTATCTCATTGTACTTAACTAGAACCTAAAGTTCCCGCCTCGTCTGTGACAGTTTGGGCGATGGTCCATCGCTAGCTCGACGGTCCATTGGTCCTGACCGTCGCACTTGGCTAGAAGATGGGTTCACTGACTTAGTTGCGATGGCTTAGGCGACTGTAACGCCCTAGAAAATGGGTCCTAGAGCGTCACACAGTTCTTGAGGCTACGAGTATCCCCAAGCTAACCCTTTGAGCCATTTTCATTCAGTTCAACACAAATCAATGGGATTTCCATAAATAACCCTCAAATATCAATAGAGTAATCATCATCCAAGAATAAAAGAATTTTAGAAAGATAACAAAATACAACTTATTAGTCAACTCCCAACATCTATACTAGTCTGACAAGCCTCTAAGAAAATTAATAAAACCAGCGAGCCATTGAGACATGCCCCAACTGACTCATACTCAGTTATCAAATATAAACAATTCCGTGAAACCAACATTAGACATCACGTCCTTAGAACATGAGGACTCACCACAACAAACGATATAGAATAGCGTGCCCAAAAAATCACTATCGAACCTAAAACTGAGCACCTGAACCTATATTCTGAGAAAATACAGCCCACATCCGAAGATGTGGGTCAGTACCATGGAAAGAAACCGAGTATATGGGGGTGTATCCAGTTGTTTAAACATCATCATCATAAATATTTATAAGAAATATACAGGATGTATGAAAGAATCACATAGCTTGAAGAAAATCATCATAATCATGAGAGGATAAAATAAGTACAATAACACGTGTGAGTCATCATATAATTTGTCAATCACTTTCTGTTCATCAAGAATATCAATTCTTATAATGTAAATATCATTTAAATCTTTTGAAAGAATAACTTTCCCAATTCCACTTTCAAATCACTTCACCGTTCACCATAGACACAAGGAAACACACACACACTGGGAGATCCCATAACCGACATAAACCATGTGAGCTATATGGAGTCCAACGTACAACCCACGTTAGGGAGAGCCATCCTATCCTTTCCATCAGAGTAGTACTATCGATATCAAATCCACACAAACTAGTGATCACTATATAAATCAGCCTCAGGCTAACCTCTACGGGGGCACATAGTTCTAGGGAAGTAAGGTCACTTTATACCTCCCACTCGGTGCTAAATATTTCTCCCAGAATTAGCTCAAATAATTTCAAAGACAATCCATAACAAAACAATTTTAGTATTATATAAATATACATCGGGAGCCATCATGCTTCCCATCTATCAAAATCAACCATGTTGTGGATTTCTTTCACACTTGAGTTCGAAACAACTCCATTAATACCAAAAGGTCAAATCATTCAAAATATCTCAAATATTCAACATCAACATGCTTGTAACACACACTTTCTCAAAAAACACAATTTCTAATGGGGATTCACGACCCAAATATCAAAATCATGATAAATATCATTCAAGATACATGCTTTATATTTCCACACATGTAAATTCATCTTTCAAAATCATAAACATCAAGATTTCATAATAATCATCATAAGATATGGGTTCATGCTTCAAATTCATAAAAATCAAATAAAATTTATGCCTTTGTAAAGAAAATTACTTTTGGGCACAATAACGAAAGAGAGTTCTTGTTGAAAAAACTCGCATACCTTGAATGATGAACTTTAGATCGATACTCATTTTTGAGATGTTAATCATGCCTTTGAATGATGGTTCTTGGAGTTCTTGAACTAGGAACTTGGAATCTTGAATAAATTTGCGGAATTAATGGTGAACTTTGGAGGTTTTTGAAGTTGGATGTAGGAGCTTAGGGTTTTATTTTTGAGGGAATTTGATGAAATATAACATATAATGCTTCTAATAGGCTTTAATATAGGGTTTGGACGGATTTTGGGTGAGGGTGAATGACCAAAATGCCCCTAAAAATCAAATAATTCTCGAATATGTCCTTTGATGGACTGTTTTGATAGTTTGAAGTAGATCAACTATAACGTTTTACTCCGATATCCAAATTAGATGAAACCAATTTCATTAGAAAGATGACTCTCATATCTTTATGTTGATATATAGTATCTGACCCAGATCATTGTGTACGAGGAGTTATGATCATTTGAAGTTGACCCAAAAATTTGCTTTTGATAGGCTGAAGTAGATCGACCATAACCTTTTGCTCCGACAGACAAATAGGAAGAAACCAATTTCATTGGAAAGAGGACTCGCAGAGCTTTCCGTTAATATATAGTAGATCACCCAGTTCATTATGTAGAAGGAGTTATGATCGTTTAAAATTGGAGCAAAAATACGTCAGGCCTCAGTACTTTTTCCTGCATGTTTTACTGTTCACTACTATTCACAGTTCGATCGGAATGTTCATAACTCGTCGCTCGGGTGTCCATTTTGGATGATCCACATATCGTTGGAAACCTTATTCATTACTCTACGTAATGGTGGGTCATAATATAAGACATTCCATACAGAAAATTTATAATTCATTCTAGAAGATAGAACCCAACACGTTTACGCACAAAATTTCAACGAAAAATTTTCTGGGGTATTACATCATCCCCCCTTGGAAACATTCGTCCTCGAATGATGCTAGACATGCCAAGATTAGATAGGGAATAGAGAATACAGCTGAAATCATTCATTAGACTCATCACCACATCGTTTCTCACTCCGAATACAATATAGAATGCGTAAATTCATGAAACTACAGCTGAACACATAATAAATGACAGCTGAACTGCTGCAACTTTTATCAAAAGTGCATGATTTAGGAAATAACGGTACCTTCGGCTTGATCGTAGTTCGCGAAAAATAGGTGCGGGTACTTGAATTGCATATCCGCCTCAGCTTCCCAAGTTGCACCCTCAACAGATTGGTTTTGCCACAACACCTTGACCAAGGGAACTTCTTTGTTCCTTAGTCTTCGGAAACTGAAATCAAGAATCTCAACAGGAATCTCATCAAAAGAAAGATTTTCTTGAAAGTCAGCACTCACAGAGGAATCCACTACCACAACATCGCTAATATGCTTTCTAAGCATGGAGACATGGAATATTGGATGAACGGAGGACAACTCGGAAGGCAACTCGACCTCATAAGCTACCTTACCAACACGGCTAAGAATTTTGTAAGGACAACATAACGAGGACTAAGCTTCCCCTCCTTTCCTAATCTTTTCACCCCCCCTCATGGGTGAAATTTTCAGATACACTAGGTCACCAACTTCAAACTCAAGGTCTCTCCTTCTAACATCCACATATGACTTCTGACAACTCTGCGCAGTTTTCAACCTTTCCCTAATCAACTTAACTTTTTCCATAGCCTCAAATACCGAATCAGGACCACTCACAACCGCTTCACCCACCTCGAACCAACCTATGGGTGATCTACACTTCCTCTCATATAAGGCTTCAAACGGAGACATGCTAATACTAGAGTGGAAACTGTTATTGTAAGCAAACTCTATCAATGGTAAGTGATCATCCTAACTTCCCTTAAGGTCAAGTACACAAGCTCTCAACATATCCTCTAAGGTATGGATGGTCCGCTCAGCCTGACCATCGGTCTGCGGATGAAAAACAAAACTCAAAAGCACTTGGGTACCAAGACCCTTCTAAAAAGCTTTCTAAAATTGCAAAGTGAACTGAGTACCCCTATCCGAAATGATAGACAAGGGAACTCCATGCAGTCTGACTAGCTCTCGGATATACAATTTAGCATAATCCTCAGCAGTATATGAAGTATGAACAGGCAAGAAATGAGCATACTTAGTCAACCTATCAACCACAACCCAAATGGAATCATGATGGCGTTGGGAAGGACATAAATCAATCACGAAGTTCATATTTATCTCTTCCCACTTCCAGGTGGGAATACTAAACTCTTGCATCATACCACCAGGTCTTTGGTGTTCAACCTTAACCTGTTGGCATGTTGCACACTTAACTACAAACGCTGCTATATCTTTCTTCATGCCACTCCACCAATAGATTTCCCACAATTCTCGGTACATCTTGGTGGCACCAGGATGAATAGAATATCACGCCCCGTGCGCTTCAGCCATAATCCTCTGTCTCAGATCATGAACATTCAGGATACATAATCTACCCTGCAATCTCAACACACCATCTTCCCCTTGGGAGAAAACCTCTACTTTTTGGTCCTTGACTGACTCCTTCAGTCTGACCAACCTAGCATCTAAGTATTGTTTTTCCTTCACTTCCGAAACCAAGGAGGATTTGGAACTACTCTGAACCCCTATACTACCTTCAGCAGATTCAAACAACTTAACCCTCAATCTAGACAAATGATGTACATCACGAGCCAACTTTTTCTTACCTTATACCACATGAGAAACACTACCCATGAACACTCTACTTAGGGAATCCGCCACAACATTGGCCGTGCCCGGATGGTACAGCACACTTATATTATAGTCCTTTAACAATTCTAACCATCGTCTCTGCCTAAGATTCAATTCTCTCTGGGTAAACACATACTGCAGAATCTTATGATCAGTGAAAACATAAACATGGACACCATACAAATAGTGTCTCCAGATTTTCAAAGCAAACACAATAGCATCCAACTCAAGGTCATGGGTGGGGTAATTTTTCTCATGGGGTTTCAACTGTCTAGAAGCATAAGCTATCACCTTACCGTTCTGCATCAATACGCAACGCAACCCAACTCTTGAAGCATCACAGTACACCACAAAACCATCAACACCATCAGGCAAAGTCAAAACAGGGGCTAAAGTGAGTCGAGTCTTCAACTCCTAAAAACTTTTCTCACAAGATTCGGACCACAAGAACTTCACTTTCTTTTGGGTCAACCGAGTCATAGGAGACGCTATAGAGGAGAAACCCTCAACAAAATGGCAGTAATAGCCATCTAAACCCAAGAAACATCGGATATCAGTCGGAGAAATAGGTCTAGGCCAATTTCTAACAGCTTCGGTCTTTTAGGGATCAACTCTAATACCCTCGGAAGAAATGATATAACCCAAAAAAGCAACTGACCTTAGCCAAAACTCACACTTAGTGAACTTGGCAAATAACTTGTGATCTCTAAGGGTTTTCAAGACAGTTCAGAGATGATCAGAATATTCATCCTCACTACGGGAGTACACCAGTATATCATCGATGAACACTATGACAAACATATCCAGATATGGTCTGAACACTCGATTCATTAGGTCCATAAAAGCTATTGGGGCATTAGTTAACCCGAAAGAAATAACAAGAAACTCAAAATGGCCATAACGAGTTCAGAAAGCAGTTTTCAAGATGCCACACTCCCTAACTTTGAGTTGATGAAAGCCAGAATGAAGGTCTATCTTTGAGAAATAATTTGCACCTTGAAATTGGTCAAATAAATCATCTATTATTGGAAGGGGGTACTTATTTTTTATGGTGACTTTATTCAGTTGGCGGTAATCAATGTACATACGCAAAGAGCCATCTTTCTTTCTCACAAATAACACAGGATCACCCCAAGAAGAAACACTGGGCCTTATGAAACCCTTATTTAGTAGATCTTAGAGTTGCTCTTTCAACTCTTTAAGTTCTGTAGTGGCCATACGGTAAGGAGGAATAGAAATGGGCTGAGTATCGAGAATAAGATCAATCCCGAACTCTATCTCTCTATCAGGAAGTATCCCTGGGAGATCATCTGAAAAAACATCGAAAAACTCATTGACGACGTTAATAGACTAGAGAGTTGGAGTCTCAGACTTAGTGTCTTTAACTCTAACCAAATGGTAAATACACCCTTGGAAATAAGCTTTCTAGCTTTGAGGTAAGAGATAAAATGACTCTTGGGTGACACAGAATTTCCAGACCACTCAAACACGGATGCACCCGAAAACTGAAACGTGACCACTCAAGTTCGACAATCAATAGAGGCATAAGAAGAATACAGGCAGTCCATACCCAGAATCACATTAAAATCTACCATGTCTAACTCAAACAGATCAGCCAACAAGACTCTATGAAGAACGGTAACAAAACACTTTTTATACACTTTCTGGGCAACAATCGAATCACCCACTGGGGTAGAAACTAGAATAGGCTCAGGAATAATCTCAGGACTCATTTCAAAATTCACAGCTATCAAAGGTGTAACATATGAGAAACTGGATCCAGGATCCAACAAAGTATACACATCAAACTGAAATATACAAAGCATACTAGTAACAACATTGGGAGAGTCCTTCTGTTCCTGGCAGGACGGTAAAGCATAGAATCTATTTTGGCGCTGCCCGCCAGCATTGCTAGAAGAGGCATCCTGAGCTGGGGCTGGGCGAGTCGCTGGAACTAGAGCACTAACAGTCTGAGTCTCAGTCTGAGGGTGATAGTCATGACGCCCTTGTCCATCCTGTGGACAATCTCTAACTCTGTGACCCATATCACCATACCGGAAACAACCCCTCTTCTCACCCCCAACACTCACCTGAATGAGGCCTACCATACATAGGACACAGGGGACGATTTGGCTTACTGCCAGTACTGTACTGGGACCTGGATACATATGACCTACTACCTTGCTCCTGCCTACCTCTAGGCATGGGAGCACTAGCAGATGATAGTGCTGGCATAGACGAACGATCCTGATACTGAGGACGACTCCCTTTCTACGATCTAGTCTGACCCTGTCCGTGTAGCTCGGACCTAGCTCTCTTATTCCCTCTCATTCTATCTCTTTCCTTAATTTTGTGTGCCTCAATCTGTTGGGAATGAGTCATCAGCCTAGAAAGATTCATCTTACTATTCAGCATAGCAGACCTATACTCCTTAACCACATAACTAGACACTCCAGTCATAAACTTACTCATACTAGCCCGATTATCAGCCACTAAGTCAGGAGCATACTTGGCCAACTGATTGAACTTTAGATAGTACTCCCTAATAGTCATAGAGCCCTATTGCAGGTTCATAAACTCTTCCACCTTCGCCTTCCTTATCTCCAAAGGGAGAAACTTATCCAGGAATACATCCTGGAACTCTTGCCAAGTCGTAGGGACAGCTCCCTCACCTCTACCTTTCCTCTAAGCAACAACCCAGTCTTAAGCAAGGTCTTTCAACCTATACGCAGCCAACTTCACACTATGTTCCTCAGATATATGCATCACCTGAGTAATCTTCTGCACCTCCTTTAAAAATAACCGTAGATCCTCATCAGACCTGGACCCATAGAATTCTGGCGGATTCATCCGCATGAAGTCATGGATCTTGGCAGAAGTTGAATCACCTCCCTTCTGCTGTAGAGCTGAGATCGGGTTGGCCTGAACATTTGCAGTAACAGCTTGGGCCAGCGCCTGAAAAGCTATCCGAAATTCATCATAACACACGTTTTCATTCAATGGGTCAGCGAGTTGAGGTTGTTGACCATCATTATTTCTTCTCACTCAACGTGGAGGCATATTTTTGAAAGAGGAGAGCACGAATCAATAGCAGAGAGAGACACTTTAAGCACAATAGACTTCTGAAATAAAGAATCATACTTTTTTCTAAAACGTCTTGTAGCCTCTTGCTCATAGATGTGTCACGCTACACTCCGATGATTAAGACTCCACTTAACGCAGTTTGTCAGACTCTCTAGGACACCTTAAAACCTTAGGCTCTAATACCAAGTTTGTAACACCGTGGAAAATGGGTCCCGAAGCATCACACGTTGCTTGAGGCTACGAGTAGCCCCAAGCTAACCCTTTAAACCATTTTCATTCAGTTCAACACAAATCAATGGGGTTTCCATAAATAACCCTCAAATATCAATAGAGTAATCATCATCCAAGAATAAAAGAATTTCAGAAAGATAACAAAATATGACTTATTAGTCAACTCCCAACATCTATACTAGTCTGACAAGCCTCTAAGAAAATCAATAAAACCAGCGAGCCATTGAGACATGCCCCAACTGACTCATACTCAGTTATCAAATGTAAAAAATTCCGTGAAACCAACATCAGACATCCCGTCCTCGAAACATGAGAACTCACCACAACAGAGGATGTAGAGCAGCGTGCTCGAAGAATCACTGTCGAACCTAGAACTAAGCACCTAAACCTATATTCTGAGAAAATGCAGCCTACATCCAAAGATGTGGGTCAGTACCATTGAAAGGAACTGAGTACATGGGGATGTATGTAGTTGTATAAGCATCATCATCATAAATATTTATAAGAAATATGCAGGATGTATGAAAGACTCACATAGCCCGAAGAAAAACATCATATTCATGAGAGGATGAAATAAGTACAATAACACATGTGAGTCATTAAATAATTTGTCAATCACTTTCAGTTCATCGAGAATATCAATTCTCATAATGTAAATATCATTTAAATCTTTTGAAAAAATAACTTTCACAATTCCACTTTCAAATCACTTCACCATTCACCATAGACACAAGGAAACGTACTCACACTAGGAGATCCTATAACCGACATAAACCATGTGAGCTACATGGAGTCCAACGTACAACCCACATTGGGGAGAGCCATCTTATCCTTGCCATCAGAGTAGGACTATCGATATCAAATCCACACAAACTAGTGATCACTATATAAATCAGCCTCAGGTTCACTCCTATGGGGGCACGTAGTTCTAGGGAATTAAGGTCGTTTTATACCTCCCACTCGGTGCTGAAGATTTCTCCCGAACTTAGTTCAGATCATTTCAAAGACAATCCACAACAAAACAATTTTAGTAATATATAAATATACATCAGGAGCCATCATGCTTCCCATCTATCAAAATCAACCACGTTGTGGATTTCCTTCATACTCGAGTTCAAAACAACTCCATTAATACCAAAAGGTCAAATCATTCAAAATATCTCAAATATTCAACATCAACGTGCTTATAACACACACTTTCTCAAAAATACACAATTTCCAATGGGGATTCACGACCCAAATATCAAAGTCATGATAAATATCGGTCAAGATTCATGCTTTATATCTCCACACATGTAAATTCATCTTTCAAAATCATAAACATCAAGATTTTATAATAATCATCATAAGATATGGGTTCATGCTTCAAATTCATAAAAATCAAATAAAAATCATGCCTTTATAAAGAAAATCACTTTTGGGCATAAGAACGAAAGAGAGTTCTTGTTGAAAAAACCCACATACCTTGAATGATGAACTTTAGATCGATACTCATTTTTTAGATGTTAATCGTGCCTTTGAATGATAGTTCTTGGATTTCTTGAACTAGGAACTTAGAATCTTGAATAAATTTGCAGAATTAATGGTGAACTTTGAAGGTTCTTGAAGTTGGATGTAGGATGTTAGGGTTTTCTTTTTGAGGGAATTTGATGAAATATACATATAATCCTTCTAATAGGCTTTAATACAGGGTTTGGATGGATTTTGGGTGAGGGAAAATGACCAAAACGCCCCTAAAAATTAAATAATTCTCGAATCTATCCTTTGGTGGACTGTTTTGATAGTCTGAAGTAGATCAACCATAACGTTTTACTACGATATCCAAATTGGATGAAACCAATTTCATTAGAAAGAGGGCTCTCATATCTTATCGTTGATGTATAGTATCTTACTCAGATCATTGTGTACGAGGAGTTATGATCATTTGAAGTTGACCCAAAAATTTGCTTTTGATAGGCTGAAGTAGATCGACCATAACTTTTTGCTTCGATAGACAAATTATATGAAACCAATTTCATTAGAAAGAGGACTCACAGAGATTTCCGTTGATATATAGTAGATCACCCAAATCATTATGTACAAGGAGTTATGATCATTTAAAGTTGGAGCAAAAATACGCCAGGCCTCAATACTTTTTCCTGCACGTTTTACTGTTCACTACTATTCACGGTTCGATCGAAATGTTCATAACTCGTCGCTCGGGTGTTCATTTTGGATGATCCACATATCGTTGGAAAGCTTATTTGATACTCTACATAATGGTGGGTCATAATATAAGACATTCCACATGAAAAAATTATAATTCATTCTAAAAGATAGAACCCAACACGTTTACGCACAAAATTTCAACAAAAAATATCTGATGCATAAATACGTCACTAACATGATACATGAACATATGACTGGATATGCAAGGGTATTTTATACCAAGTTTATAACTGAAATCTGAACATAAAACTAAATAAGCTTAAGGAAAGCTATTACCTTGGGCTGAGTCTGAGTTTGTGGAGAAGAGGTGAGGATGCTTGGTCCGCATGTCTGCTTCTACTTCCTAAGTAGCTCCCTCAATGAACTAATTCCGCCAAAGAACTTTGACTAGAGGGACTTCTTTGTTCCTCAGTCTGCGAGTTTGGTAGTCAAGAATTTCGATTGAGATCTATTTGAAAGAAAGGTTGTTTTGAACGTCTAACCCCTCTACCGGGACTATAACTGCTAGGCCACCTATGCACTTCTTTACCAAGGAGATATGGAACACTGGATGAACTGAGGCTAGATCTGAAGGCAATTTGAGCTCATAAGCTACCTTTCCAAAATGACTGAGAATTATAGAGGGACCGATATATGGGGGACTAAGCTTTCCCTTCTTGCTGAATCACTTCACTCCCTTTATCAGAAATATTTTCAAGTACACATAATTACCAATCTCGAACTCGAGATCCTTTTTGCGTATATCTGCGTATGATTTCTATCGACTCTAAGCTATCTAAAGCCATTCTCTGATCAACTAAACTTTCTCTAAGGTGTTAAATACCAAGTTAGGCCCCACTACTGCAGCCTCACCCACTTCAAACTAACCGATTAGAGATCTGCACCTCCTACCGTAGAGAGCTTCAAATGGATCCATCTGAATACTAGAATGATAGTTGTTATGGTATGCAAACTTAATTAAAAGCAAATGGTCATCCCAACTACCCTTGAAATAAATTACACACGCCCTTAGCATATCTTCCAAGGTCTGAATAGTCATTTCTGCTTGACCATCTGTCTGAGGATGAAAGGTTGTACTGAGGTAAACTTGGGTACTAAGACCCTTTTGGAATGCTTTCCAGAAGTAAGAGGTGAACTGGATACCTCTATCTGAAATAATAGACAACGGAACACCGTGCAATCTAACCAACTCCCTGATATAGAGTTTGGTATAATCCTCGGTTGAATAGAAGGTATGGACTGGAAGGAAATGAGCTGATTTGGTCATTCTATCTATAATGACCCGGACTGAATCATGTTGATGACGAGTACGAGGAAAACCCATCACAAAGTCTATATTCACTTCTTCCCACTTCCAAGTAGGAATATTGAACTCCTGCATGGACCCACTAGGCTTATGATACTCTATCTTAACCCACTGACATATCGAGCACTTAGCCACAAATTCTTCAACATCTCTCTTCATCCCACTCCACCAATAGATCTCCCACAAGTCGCGGTATATCTTAGTGGCCCCTGGATGAATAGAGTAGTGTGCACCATGCGCTTCTGCAAGAATTTGTTGCCTCAATTCATCTACACCTGAAATACACAGACGACCCTGACAACAGAGAACACCATCTTCCCCTAGGGAGAAAACCTCTACCTTCTAATCTCTGACTGACTCTATCAACTTAACAAGACTGGGGTTCTCTATCTTGCTTTTCTTTCACCTTGGATACTACAGATGATTCTGAACTATTATGAAACCATAGACTACCTTCTGCTGAATTGACTAAGTAGACACTTAGTCAGACAAAATGATGGACTTTCTGAGCTAACTTTTTCATACTATCCTCAACATGAGCAACACTAACCATAAATATTCTACTGAGAGCGTCAGCCACTACATTGGCCTTGCCCAGATGATAAAGGACACTCATGTTGTAATTTTTCAAGAGCTCTAACCACCTTCTCGAATGGAGGTTAAGATTTTTATGAGAGAATACGTACTAAAGGCTTTTGTGATATATGAATACATCTACATAAACATCGTACAAGTAATGCCTCCAAATCCTTAAGGCAAAAACTACGTCTGCTAACTCAAGATCATGAGTCAGATAATTCTAAACTACGTCTGCTCACTCAAGATCATGAGTTGGATAATTATTCTCATGGGGTTTAAGCTATCTGGAGGCATAGGCTATGACCTTACCATGCTGCATGAGGTAGGGGTGGTCATAAATACCGAAAAACCAAAATACCGAACCGAACTGAATCATTTCAATTTTTTGAGTTTCAATTTTTCGATTTGGTTCTGTTTTTTTTTATAATTTTGGATTTTTGGTTTGATTTACGGGTTTTATGTTCAGGTAATTCAGTTTTTTGGTTTAAACCAAAAAAAATTTAATTTACTTTTTTTAATTATATATAAATTATAGTATATATTTTATATTTAATGATCAGAATCAAATAATAGAAAGTCAATAAATTGAATTAAAATTACCTATATTTAAGTCTAGGCCCGCTACTCTATAAGTATTATTTAATAATATATTTCATTTTCCAAAAGGCAAAAGCCCTAAATTCCAAAAGGCAAAAGCCCTAAATCGTTCATTATTCAACTCAGCAGTCAGCAAGAACAAGAAGTCAATAACCTTAATTCCTAAATTCATAAGAACCCTAATTCCAAAATTCACTCTCTTAACTCTTAAGAACGGCGTCGGAGCAAGGAGTGTTGAAGGAGAACGACGAACGGGCGAACCAAGTCCAACAAACTAGGTACCCTTTGGCGTTTGGAATTTGTTCGAAACAATTGATAAATGTAGTATTATTCTCATTTCACCTAAGAAAATCAAAAAGTTTGTTTACCTTTGAAATTCATGTTACTTATTAGTTTACTGAGATCTAGCTCTAATTTGGTTTGTTGTGATACATTATTTTTTTTTATTTTGACTTAATACACTGTGTTCTGGTCTTTTGGAGAATGATATTCATATTTCACCTAAAAATCAACATCAACATTGTTTAGCTTCAAAATTTATTTTAGTTTACTATCAATTGGGCTCTGATTTGATTTTCTTATGATACTTTATGCCTTTATCTGAAGAATTTTAGTAAAGATCATTTATGTACATCTTATGTTTGTTGAACTTTGTTTAATTTAAGAGAATTTAATTGCTCTCTATATTTCTTTTTGTTAACTTATAAAATTCTGGTTCCAAATAAGCTGATTATAGGATGTCCACATATTTTAGTAACTGGTTTTTGATTTTACATGATTTCAATTTTATCTTCTATTTGTGAGATTTTCATTCTTTTGAAAGCTATGAATGTATTGATAATAGCATTGACTGCATTTTAGGAGAGAATTATTTTGATTACTATGCTCCTCCTGATGTAATGTCTACAATTTGGTTTTCTGTTTCAATTTTACATAGATGGATAATGAAAGTCGCGTTAGTGTGGCTGGTTCATCTGATAGTGTACTCGTGAATAGTAATGACAACTCAATTGACAATCTTGATCAAAAGAAAAGAAAAGAAATAAAAAGTAGATCTCCTACTTGGAAACATTTTAAAAGATATTTGAAAATGGTAAATTAGTTAAAGCAAAGTGTATGCATTGCCATCAAAATTATACAGCTCATTCAAAAAATGGAACAAGTGGACTGAAGTGTTATTTGAATAGATGCATAATGTATAAGCCTCCGCCCACCCCGTCTAGTGGTCAAACATTGTTAAACTTTCAAACAAAGGAGTCATTGGGAGAATATTGGAAATTTGAGCAAGAGGTAGTTAGGAGAGCTTTAGTCGAGATGATAATTATAGATGAACTACCATTTAGCTTTGTAGAAAATGAAGGCTTTAAAAAGTTTATGAGTAAAACCCAACTTTTATTTTGGATTCCTTCCTGTAGAACAATAACAAGGAATTGCTATGATGTTTATGGTGAATTGAGACTAAGCTTGAAGAGATCTTTTAGAGAAATGCAACCAAGAAGTTGTCTTACAACAGATACAAGGCATCAATACAAAGAATAAACTATATGTGTTTAACTGCTCACTTTATTGACAGAGATTGGGTGCTTCATAAAAGAATATTGAATTTTTGTCCTATCACTAGTCATAAAGGTGAGCATTTGGCGGAGTGTATTAGCAATTGTTTGCTTGATTGGAATTTGGACAATGTCTTTAGTGTTACTGTTGACAATGCTTCTTCAAATAATATTGCGGTTTTAGCTTTGTCTAAGAAGTTAGATATGTGGGGAACCAATATCATGGATGGTAAGTATCTCTATTTGAGATGTAAGGCTCACATACTTAATCTAATTATACAAGATGGTTTAAAGAAATTTGGTCCTTCCATCAAATGGGTAAGACAAATGGTTAAGTATGTTAGATCCTCTCCTTCAAGAACAAGAAACTTCACAAAATATTGTGAAATTTGAAAGATAGAATATAGCAAGATGTTATCATTGGATGTTCCTACTAGGTGGAATTCTACATATTTGATGTTGGAGGTGGAAGAAAAGTTTGAGAAGGCTTTTGAAAGGTTTGATCTTTATTATGATAACTTCAATTCTTATCTTTTTACTGATGTTTGTGAAGATGGTACTGTTACGGGTTTAATTCAAAGTGATGATTGGGTAAATGTGACAAATGTCATCAAGTTTCTTGAAATATTTTATGAGCTCACCCTAAAGGTTTCAGGTTCACGGTATGTCACTTGTAATGTTCATTTTGAGGATATATATGAACTTGATGCTTATTTGAAAGTGAGCATGACTAGTGATGATCTTCAGTTGCACAAAATGGCTATGGGGATGAAAGAAAAGTTCAAGACTTATTGGGGGACTCCAGAAAAGATGAAAAAAATAATTTTTATTGATTCTATATTGGATCCTCATAATAAGTTTGAGTATGTTAGCTTTGCGCTTAAAGAGTTATTAGGGAAAGAAAAGGGAAAAAAAGTAGGTGATCAAGTAGAATCTTATTTGAAAGATTTGTTTGCTTTCTATGTAAAAAATTATTCAAAAGGTTCTAAAAATAATTCATCTTCACCCGGATATACTTCATCTGACTCATCTGGATCTGATTCATCAAACTCTGGTCATCCTCAAAGTTTGAAGACAAATACTTCGAGAAATAAGCTTCACATGAAGAAAAATTCTAAAGATTGTGGTAATATCGGAGGTACTAAATCTGAGTTGGATAAATACCTTGGTGAGACCAAGATCCTGTGCTCGAGCCTGGATCCGAATCTGAATCTGAGGAGTTTGATAGCTTAAATTGGTGGAAAGTTAATTCTCCTAGATTTCCAGTCCTTTCACAGTTGGCTCGTGATGTATTAGCTATTCCAATGTCAAGTGTGGCATTGGAATGTGATTTTAGCACCGATGGTCGTATTATTGATCCATTTAGAAGTTCATTGACTTCTAAATGTGTGCAATGTCTTATTTGTGTGCAAGATTGGCTTAGACAAGAGACTAGTCCTATATGTGTTGAAGAAAATTGAGAGTTTCTTGAGAAACTTGAACTTGGTAAGTAAGACTTTGTATTTTTTGTATGTTTTTGCGAAAAAATTAAAATACTTATTCATGTTGTAATTTGACGTATTTTTTTAATTTTTATTTTGAGATGGCAAATAGTGGACGAGGCTCTTGCATTGTTGATGTATGATTTTGATTTGCTAGTACTTAGTAGTGGTGATGATTGGTGAGCTCAATACTTTATTTATTTGGTTATATTCGTTTATCTTGTAAATTATAAAATATATTCTAACTTTTGATTTCATGTTGAAGGGTCAAGTGATGCCTCCTAAACCTAAAGTGTACTCGGCTATTTGGGAATATTATGAGGTGGTTGAAGACAATGAAGAAGTTCGTAAAGCAAGATGCTTGAGATGTGGCTTAATACTTGTCATCCGAAAACATGTGGAATATTTCCTTAGCATAAACATTTCAAGAAGTGTCTTATAAGAGTTGAGAATAAGTTGCTTCGTCATTAAACACTTGAGAGTTGAGATGATTCTCCCTCGTCCCTAGTTGTTTTTGTCTTTTAAACTTGTTGTTGCTACTATTTTGTTTATTTGCGGATTCCTAACCGGCTACTGTTTTAGCCTTTTAGGCTGCTACTATTTTTACATCTTATGTGTGTTGATTTACCATTTAATTGTGTTTTTATTTGCATATTTACATGTGTTAGAGCCTGTGAGCCTTTGACAGTGAATATGTGTGGCTTGTGAGTCTTTGAAAGTGAATATGTGTGGCCTGTAAGCCTTTGACAGCGAATATGTGTGGCCTGTGAGCCTGTGATTGCGTATATGTGTGGCTTGGGAGCCTGTGATAGCGTATATGTGTGGCCTGTGAGCCCGTAACAACGTATATATGTGGCCTATGAGCCTGTTTCAACATTGTGTGTAGCCTGTGAGGCGTGAGCCTGTTTCTGCGTACTTAGTGCGTTGTGTGTTACTGGATGACTATTGTTGTTTCTATCATTCTAAATTCTAATTTCTGTGTGAGATTAGTGTTATTTTCATAAATGATATTGTTTGTGTAGTACAAGGCTATATATATTGTTTAATGTCTGTGTTGGTCCTCCAATTTGTTTTCTCTAGTCTAAAGGAGTTGTAGATTTGTAATCCATTTATACAATTTCTAAAGGATCTGTTGGTCCTTCTAAAGGCTATATATACAAAGTAAATTGTATAAGGATCTGTGTTGGTAAGTAAATTGTAATGTTGAGTTGTTGACAGAAATAGGTCCTTTGTTGTTTTCATGAAATGAACAATATTTTTCTTTTGTTGTTTTCATGAATGTTGTTGTTTGTATAGTACAGTTGTACAGGGCTATATATATTGTTTAATGTCTATGTTAAGAAGAAATGGGCTATTTGGGACTATTGGTATTATTAATGATATATGATTCCATTACATAAAGAATGAGATGTAAAATAAGTAGCTTTTCAGTTGTATAATAGGGAGAAAGGGGCCTGGTTAGTGGTTAGTCTATATACTTGACTTTTTTTCCAGTTTTAATTTTTAGGGTATCTGTACTTATAAATATAACGTAGCCCATTAAACAGGCCTAAAACCAAAAAACCAAAATTATAAAACCGCAATAAAACCAAACCAAAAATTGTATAAATCGAACCAAACCGAACAAATTTGGTTCGGTTTTAGGTTCTTATAATTTCAAAACCAAAAACCAAAAAAAATGAAATAAAAAAACTGAACCCGAACCGAAGTACCAAACGCCCACCCCTAGCATGAGGACATAACCCAAATCTACTCTGGATGCATCACAGTACACTAGGAATCCATTTGAACCATTTGGAAGAGTCAAAATTGGATCTTAAGTGAGTCGAGTCTTCAACTCCTGAAAACTTTTTTTGCATGAATTTGACCACTGAAACTGAACCTTCTTCTGAGTCAATCCGTACATAGGGGATGCAATAGATGAAAATCCTTCAACAAATCGACGGTAATAGCCAGTCAAACCCAAGAAACTCCTGGTATCTGATGGAAAGATGGGTATGGGCCAGTTTCTCACTGCTCGGTCTATTGAGGATCAACTCTAATGACATCACGGGAGATGATATGACCAACGAATACTACTAACCTTAGACAAAATTCATACTTACTGAATTTGGCAAACAACTGATGATTTCTGAGAGTCTGCAATACTATTCTAAGATGGTCTGCCTGATCATGCTCACTGCGGGAATAGACAAAAATGTCATCTATCAAGGCTATGATGAACATGTCGAAGTACTGTTTGAACATATGGTTCATCAAATCCATGAAGGCTGTTGGGGCATTGGTAAGACCAAAGGACTTGACTAAGAATTCGAAGTGACCATTCCGAGTACAGAAAGCTATTTTCAGAATGTCATATTTCTGACTCTGAGCTGATGATTGCCTGATCTGAGGTCTATCTTAGAGAAATAGCTGGCACCCTAAAGTTGGTCAAACAAATCATTGATTTTGGGAAGTGGATACTTGTTATTGACCATGACTTTATTGAGTTGATAGTAATCAATACACATTCTGAGAGAACCATCTTTCTTGCGCATGAATAAGACTAGTGCACCCCATGGGGACACACTGGGTCTAATGAAACCCTTATCTAGGAGATCCTTCAATTGATCTTTCAATTCTCTAAGTCCTGCTGGTGTCATTCTATATGACAGAATAGATATAGGCTGAGTATCTGAAAGGAGATCAATGCCGAAGTCTATTTCCCTTTAAGGAGGAATTCCAGGAAAATCTTTGATAAAGACATCTGAATATTCAATCACTACTAGGACTAATTCAAGACTGAATTTTCGAAACTAGAGTCCTTAACTCGAACAAGATGATAGACACATCCCTTAGATATTATTTTTTGTGCCCGAAGGTAGGAAACAAGCTGACCTCTGAAAACTGAAGTACTACCCTTCCACTCTAGGACGGGTTCATTCGAGAACTAAAACTGGACAACTCTGTTTCTGTAGTCGACTATGGCATAGCAGGAATGAAGCTAACCCAGGCCAAGAATAACATTAAAATCAGTCATCTCTAATTCGACCAAGTCTGCTGAAGTGACTTTCTGAGATACCATAACCTGTATACCCTTTGGGTTATGATAGGTTTACCCACTAGGGTAGAGACTAAGAAGGGCTCTGCTAGAATTTTAGGACTGACTCAAAAATCAACTGCTATATAAGGAATAACAAAAGACAAAGAAGCTCCTGGATCTAGTAAAGCGTAAACATGTACATGGAAGATCTGTAACATACCAATAACCACATCAGAAGAATTTTGTTGATCCTGTCGAGACTGAAGAGCATAAATTCTGTTTGGGCGTTGCCCACTGGTAGCAATGAAAGAGGTACCTTACTGATTCGGGCAACCGAACTGAGCTGGGGATGATTATACTGACTCTAAGGACCTGGCTGGGGATAATCTTTGACTCTGTGGCTTGGCTTGCCATATCCAAAGCAAACATCACTGCCAGCTATGCAAATACCCTGATGGTGTTGCCACATGTCTAACAAAGAGGATAGGTTCGGGTACTACTAATACTGCCCTGAGACTTAGAGCCTGGCACCCTATCTCTGTTGCTGTCTCTGAATTTTGGAACTAGCCCACTAGCTGAGGAAGGAGCTGGAATGGATAAATTTGGGCAAAATTGAAAACGACTTCCACCCTCTGACTTAGGCTGAGCAAAGTTAAAACTACTTGTCCTTGCTCTCTTATTTTGCTTCTTCCTCATCTTAATGTTCTGCTCTTCTATCTACTGAGCATTGATCATAAGCCTTTCTATGTCCATCTCACTAATCAACATTGCAGATCTTACTCATTAACTACATTATCATTCACCCCAAAAACAAACTTACTCATCTTAGCCCTGTTGTCTGCTACTATATGAGGAGCATATCTAGCTAATCGAGTAAACTTAAGAGAATACTCTTTCAATGTCATGTTGCTCTACCTGAGATTGATAAAATATAACACCTTATCTTCCTTCAGCTCTAGGGGAAAGAATCTATTAAGAAAAGTAGAGGCAAAGTCCTCCCACTCTATGGGTCCTATATCTATACCCCTCTTGGCTTTCCACTGTTTGAACTATGTGTGAGCCATACCCAACAACTGATATGCATCTAGCTCAGCACTTTCAATAGCTGGTACCCCCATGATATCTGTAACCTTCTGAACCTGATCAAGGAATTCCTAAGGGCCCTCGTCTGACTTAGACCCAAAAAAAGATGGAGGATTTATTCAGGTAAAGTCTCCAATACCCCCATGATATCTTTAACCTTCTGAACCTGATCAAGGAATTCCTAAGGGTCCTCGTCTGACTTAGACCCAAAAAATAATGGAGGATTTATTTGGGTGAAGTCTCGAATCCTGGCTGCAGATGAATTGGCCACTGGGTTGGCTGGAACGACAGTTGGTCGTTCATTCTAGGCAACAACTGAGTTAGCAAGAGTAGTGCATGCAGCTCTGAACTCTACATGAAAGACATGTTCGTCCAAGGGACCTTCTTGGATGGGCTGAAACTATAGTTCTAATAGCATGGGCGACTGTGTCTGACAGTCTTGAATCTGATGGAACTTTCTGAGTGCTGTGCTATAACTGAATTTGATTGTATCTAACAGTCCGATATACTGATATCTGAAGAACTGTCTGAGTTCTTTTACTAAGACTAAGTCTAAAACTGTGGGAGGTAGTTGTTTAACCAATATGCCACATGTGTGCCATTATGGCTAAGCTGGGGTCCAATCTCTTCCCCGACTGGAGGGGTGTCAATACCGTGCAACTGGTAAGGACAGTTGTGAGTGACCCTTAGCTGGCAGGTACTCGAAACAAGAATGGTGGGAACCCTAAACTGATAGGTTAAGCCACCTCATCAACCCTAATTTGATAGGTTAAGATGTCTCAACCTATGCTGGCTACATAATTCTGGAACGCAAAGATGACTGCTAAGAATCACACCCTAAATTGGTAGGTGAGTTCCCATCCTTAGGTTTACTCGGTGATAAATTTATCTCCCATCTGAAAATACTGAACATGATTCAACTGACTGTACATAGACTGATTAACTGACTTTCGTTGACTGACAGAATAGTACTACTATCTAAGAGTTAACTGAGATCATGAGATTTCTGAGGTTTCCTGAGTCACATGACTGACTGAGTTCTATAGATTATAGCTTGACTGAGATTATCGGGACAACATGACATAGCTATAGGCACACAACTATATTTTTCAGGAACGAATACCCCAGGACTCGATAGAAGAAAACTGACACACATGACATGACTTGATCGCAAGATTGGAGTCCACAGTTCAAAATATCATAAGTAAGGGATCTTATACTTCATGTAGTTATTCAACATCTTAAACATTGTAGGGATTTCATGGATATATTTCGTGTATATATTATACATATCCATTAACATACATGTTTCAAACCATAACAATAGCAACACATCAATAGCATGGAATTCATATTTAAGTATATAGTTAACACATACTTGTCATTTAGATATCATGGAACCATGTAAACATAAATTCCTAACATCCCAAGCATTTTATCAAACACCTAGCATGCATTATTTAAGGCATAGGTGTGTTTCATAACTTGCACCATATTACACCACCTAAAGTTCATAGTTTTCAACTAACAACCATATATATTCCATGAAAACACCTTTAGATATCATCTTAAAAAATAAACAACAATCATCAATATGTACATGCTCATATCACCACAAAAAGTTCATAAAATAGTATTTAAAACATGGTTCTTAAGCTCAATGAATTGATTGGATCCATAGATGAACACTATGCATACCTTAGATTAATAATCCGTGAAGATAGTAGTGAAATAAGCTTGGAATTTGAAACCCCCAATTGAACCTTACACTAGTTCTTGGTTGTTCTTGAGTGAATTTTGATAAAAGGTAATGTAAAGAGCTGATTTGGGGCCTCAATCCTGTATTTGGCACTTATATAAGGGGGAAAGATGACCCAAATACCCCTCTAGATGCATCATTTAATTTCTGTGAAAGTTACCCAATTTGGGCCCCCGGCGCGATGCCGAGACATTGCGTTTCCACCCGTTTATGACCTGGAAACTCACCACAATGCGCTGGAATCGTGCAGAGACACTGGAAATTGACTAACATTATTTTGGCTTATGGCGTGATGCGCCACTTACTAAAATGACGCTGCTGAAACTTTAAATTGCCATAACTTCTTTATCGGGTGTCCGTTTTAGGCAAATTTGGTATCGACAGAAAGCTTATTCAATTCTCTACAATTTGGAGAGTATAAAGTTGCCAAAATAACACCCATAAACCAAATTATTCTCCTTCAAAAATGAGCTATGTGAAATCACACATGAAAACTTGGTGGATTCAAAAGTTCTTTGCTTGGATTACTCTAAGTGACTCTTATGAACATGATTAACACATCATAAGATATATTATCACTAGGATACTCATCCTAATTCACGTACTCAAATATTAATCATAGGATAGGAGGTTTCATGTGTAGGAACAACGGTTTATTTTCTAGCTTAGAAATATACGGGGTAATACAATATCTGCCCCTTGGAAATATCCGTCCTTGAATGAGACTGAATGAAATGAAGAGAGACGATAAACTGGAGTACTTATAAGACATAGACTACTGGAACATGATCTCATAATGGATATGACTGATAAGCTAAACATATCATGTTGGACATGCATATCTGATGCATGAGTAACTGATTCATGAATGCATAACTGAGACTTCTGATAACTGAGTTCTCCTAATGAGAATGCATATTTGATGCATGATTATACACTGGATTGATACATAAATACATGACTGAATATACAATAGTAATAGATACCAAGTTTATGATGGGAACATGAACATGAAACTGAGTACGCTTAAGGAGAACTATTACCTTGAGCTTGATCTGAATTGACGGAGAAGAGGTGAGGATACTTGGTACGCATATCTGCTTCTGCTTCCTAAGTAGCTTCCTCATAAGACTGATTTCGCCAAAGAACCTTGACTAGAGGGACTTCTTTGTTCCTCAATCTACGATTCTGATAGTCTAAGATTTCGACTTGCATCTCTTCATAAGAGAGAATGTTCTGAACGTCAATGCTCTAAATAGGGACTACAACTACTGGGTCACTTATGCATTTATTGAGAAAAGATACATGGAAGACTGAATGAACTGAGGCTAAATCTAAAGGCAATTCGAGCTCATAAGCTACCTTGCCAAAGCGATTGAGAATCCTAAAGGGACCTGCATATCGGGGACTGAGTTTTTCTTTCTTACCGAACCTCTTCACTCCTTTTATGGGAGAGATATTGAGGTAGACATAGTCATTGACCTCAAACTCGAGATCCTTTCTATGAACATCTACATAAGACTTCTGTCGGCTCTGAGAAGCCCGGAGTCTCTCTCAGATCAACTGAACTTTCTCTAAGGAGTCGAATACTAAGTTCAGGACCTATAATTTAGGCCTCATGAACTTTGAACCAACCGATTGGAGATCTACATCTCCTACCATAGAGAGATTTGAATGGAGCCATCTGATTACTGGAATGATAGCTATTGTTGTATACAAACTCAATCAAAGGCAAGTGGTCATACCAACTTCTCTGGCAATAAATTGCACACGCCCTTAGCATATCTTCGAGAGTCTGGATGGTCCTTTCTGCTTGACCATCTTTCTGAGGATGAAACATTGTACTGAGATAAACTTGGGTACCAAGACCCTTTTGGAATGCTTTCCAGAAGTGAGAGGTGAATTGGGTACCTCTATCTAAAATATTAGATAGTGGAATACTGTGTAATCTAACCAACTCCCTGATATAGAGTTTGTTATAATCCTCGACTGAATAAGAAGTATGAATAGGAAGAAAATGAGCTGACTTGGTCATTCTGTCTACAATGACCCAAACTGAATCATACTGATGACGAGTTCTAGGCAAACCTATCACGAAGTTCATGTTCACTTCTTCCCACTTCTTAGTAAGAATGGTGAACTCCTGTATGGAACCACTAGTTTTTTTATGCTCTATCTTATCCTGCTGACATGTAGAGCACTTAGACACAAACTATGCAATATCTCTCTTCATCCCACTCCACCAATAGACCTCCCGCAAGTCGCGGTACATCTTAATGGCCACTAGATGAATAGAGTATCGCGCACCATGTACTTCTGCAAGAATTCGTTGCCTCAATCCATCTACACCTGGAATGCATAAATGACCCTGACAACGAAGAACACCATTTTCCCCTTGGGATAAAACCTCAACTTTCTGATTCTAAACTGACTCTTTCAGCTTGACAAGGCTAAGATCCCTGTCTTGCTTTTCTTTTACTTCAGAAACTAGAGATGACTCTGAACTACTCTGAACACATACACCACCCTCGAAAGAGTAGACTAAGTGAACGCCTAGTCTGGCCAGCTGATGGATTTCCTGAGCTATTTTCTTTTTGCTATCCTCAAAGTGAGAAACACTACCCATGGACAGTCTACTGAGAGCATCGGCTATAACATTGGCCTTGTTCGGATGATAAAGGATGCTTATGTCATAATATTTCAAGATCTCTAACCACCTTCTCTAGAGAAGATTGAGATCTTTCTGAGAAAAGACATACTAGAGACTCTTATGAACTATAAAGACATCTACATAAACTCCGTAAAGATAATGCCTCCAAATCTTCAAGGAAAATACTACGGCTGCTAACTCAAGATCATGAGTAGGATAATTCTTCTCAAGAGGCATTAGCTGTCTGGAGGCGTAGGCTATGACCTTACCATGCTGCATGAGGACACAACCTAAACCCACTTTGGATGTATCACAATAGACTACGAAACAGTTTGAGCCATCTGGAAAAGCTAGAACTAGAGCTGAGGTGAGTCGAGTCTTTAACTCTTGAAAACTCTTCTCTCATGAATCTGACCATTGAAACTTAACCTTTTTCTGAGTCAATCTGGACATAGGAGATGCAATAGAATAAAATCCCTCGACAAACCATCTGTAATAGCCGGCCAAACCCAAGAAACTCCTAATATCTAATGGAGATACGGGGCGAAGCTAGTTTCTTACCGCTTCGGTCTTCTGAGGATCTACTCTAATGCCATCACCAGAAATAATATGGCCGAGGAATACTACTAATCTTAGCCAAAATTCACGCTTACTGTACTTGGCAAATTACTGATGATCCCTAAGAGTCTGAAGAACAATTCTGAGATGGTCTGAATGATCACCCTCAGTGCGAGAATAGACCAGAATATCATCTATGAAGACTATGACGAACATGTCCAAGTACTGCTTAAACACTCGGTTCATCAAGTCCATAAAAACTGCAAGGGTATTGGTAATACCAAAGGATATGACAAGAAATTTGAAGTGACCATACCATGTACGGAAAGCTGTCTTTGGGATGTCACATTCTTTAACTCTAAGCTGATGATAGCCTGATCTGAGGTCTATCTTAGAGAAGTAACTAGCACCTTGAAGTTGGTCAAACAATGCATCCATTCTAGGAAGTGGATACCTGCTCTTGACCGTAACTTTGTTGAGCTGACGGTAATCGATACACATCCTGAGAGAACCATCTTTCTTGCGCACAAATAAGACTGGTGCACCCCATGGGGATACACTGGGCCTGATTAATCCCTTATCTAAGAGATCCTTCAACTGATCTTTCATTTTTTTGAGTTCTGCTGGTGTCATTCTGTATAACGGAATAGAAATAGGCTAAGTATCTGGGAGAAGGTCTATGCCGAAGTTTATTTCTCTTTCGGGAGTAATGCCTAGAAGATCTTTAGGAAAGACATCTGAATATTTATTAACCACTGGCACTGATTCGAGATTGGGAGATTTAGAACTAGAATCCTTAAACGTTGAAGTACTACCCTTCCACTCTAGGACGGGATCATTCAGGAACTAAAACTAAACTATCCTATTTCTGCAGTCGACTGTGGCATAGCAAGAATGAAGTCAATCTATGCCGAGAATGACATCAAAGTCAGTTATCTCTAACTCGACAAAATCTGCTAACATAGATTTCTAAAATATCATAATCGGGCAGTTCCTGTATACTTGCCAAGCTATGATGGTTTTACCCACTGGGGTAGAGACTGAAAAGGGCTCTGCTAAAATTTTAGGACCGATTCCGAAATCGCGTGCTATGTATGGAGTGACAAAAGACAAGGATGCACCTGGGTCTAGCAAAGCATAAACATAAATATGGAAAATCTATAACATACCAGTAACGATATCAGGAGAATTTTCTTAATCCTGTCGGGTCTGAAGAGCATAGAGTCTGTTTGGGTGTTGCCCACTAGTAGCACTGAAAGTGGCAACCTGCTAGTTTAGGTGACCGGACTGAGCTGTGGAACGGTTCTACTGGCCCTGAGAACCTGACTGAGGATACTCTCTAATCTTGTGGCCTGGCTTGCCACAACCAAAACAGACATCACTACCAGCTCTGTAAATACCCTTGTGGTTCTTACCACAAGTCTGACATAGGGGATTTATTTAGGCACTGCTAATACTGCCCTGAGATTTAGAACCTGGTGCTTTATCTCTGTTGCCATCTTTGAATTTCAGCACTGAGGTACTGGCGGAGGAAGGATCTGGAACACTGGCGGAAGAATGAGCTAGAGTTGATGACTTGGGATGAAACTGTGAACGGTTTCCTCCCTCTGATTTGGGTTGAGCAAAACTAAAAATTCCTGACCTTGCTCTTTTGTTCTGTCTCTCCCTAGTCCTAACCTTCTGCTCCTCTATTTGCTGAGCATGGGTCATGAGTCTGGCTAAATTCATATCGTTGTTCAGCATCGCAGATCTACACTCATTTACCATGCTATCATTCACCCCTGACATGAACTTGCTCATCTTAGCCCTGTTGTCTGCAACCATATAAGAGGCATATCTGGATAGCTGAGTAAATCTAAGATAATACTCTCTAACCGTCATATTTCCCTGCCTGAGGTTTATGAACTCAAGAAATTTGGCCTCTGTCAGCTCTTGGGGAAAGAATCTATCTAAGAAAGTCATGACAAATTCTGCCCACTCAATAGGACCTGCATCATCTACCCTCTCGTACTTTCACTGTTTGTACCAAGTATAAGAGACATCATGTAATTGGTATATGGCTAACTCATCACTCTGAACAGAATTAACTCTCATGATATCAATGACCTTCTGGACTTGGTCAATAAATTTCTGAGGGTCTTCATCAGATTTAGACCCAAAGAAAGATGGAGGGTTCATTCGGGAGAAGTCCCGAATCCTAGCTGCTGCGGAATTGGCCATTGGATTGGCCAGAATAACTGGTGGTCATTTATTTTGGGTAGCCACAGGCTGAGCAAGTGTGGTGAATGCGGCTCTAAACTCCGCATGAGAGACATGTTCGCCCAAAGGATCTTCGGGATGAGGAGCTGGCTGGTTTCTTCTCTTTGGGGCCATATTCTAAAATAAGAGAAGAACAGATTAGACTGAGAGTTTAACTTGAGATTATGCTCACTAGCACGACATGAATACTGAAAGAAGGGAAACTGTTCTTAAGACATCTCATAACCTCCTGTATATAAATGTGGCCCATAACACACCCATGCACAAGACTCTACTGGATGCGGCTTTCAGACTTCCTAGGACTCTATTGAACGTTAGGCTTGATACCAAGTTTGTAACACCCCGATTTTCTAAACTGGAATGCTAATGGTGCTTATGACCCCGAAGGACTACAAGCTAACCCATGACTGATATCTGTACCTGTGCACTGCAATATATAATGTAATAATGCAGAAAATATTAACATGTAGGCCATAAGGTTCAACTAAATAAAAAATCTGTAAAATAGTAACATCCGTGTGGGTGAAAGATACCCAAAACAACTAAAAACTGAATCAAATCTAAACTAAATTTGAAAACCTCTAAATACTGTCTGAATAAGGAGTTGAAGGAATATGTCTCCAACTAACTCCGTCTAGCAAAACTGAGCTGAACTAATAAATGAAATAAAATAACATTGTATCATCCTTGAATGAAGAGGACTAACTGCAACTCTGTATACTGGAATACAGCTGCTACTACTGGTCTGAAACTTGTGTCTCTGAACCTATGGTGTAACATGAAAAGAAAGCACCATAGCGTAAATGCATCAGTACAACTGGAGTACTGAGTATAGAAGTAAGGTAGGCTAATGCAAAGGGTTTAAATTCATGAATAATGCTAACTAATTGACTAATATGAACGTAAGAGTACAAACATACATACATAGTAACTGAGATCGTGAGTACGTGATAGCAAAATCTGTATGCTAATACATGATTTACTGATAACTGACATAGTTAAAACTGTAGTTCTAATAGCATGGGCGACTGTGTCTGACAGTCTTAAATCTGATGGAACTTTCTGAGTCCCATGCTACAACTGAATTTGACTATATCTAACAATCCTGGTATACTAATATCTGAAGAACTGTCTGAGTTCTTTTACTGAGACTGAGTCTGAAACTGCAGGAGGTAGTTGTTTAACCGACATGCCCTATATATGTCATTATGGCTAAGCTGGGGGCCAATCTCTGCCCCAACTGAAGAGGTGTCAATACCGCGCCACTGGTAAGGACAGTTGTGAGTGACCCTTAGCTGACAGGTACTCGAAACGAGAGCGATGGGAACCCTGAACTGACAAGTTAAGCCACCTCATCAACCCTAATCTGACAGGTTAAGATGTCTCAACCTATGCTGGCTACATAGTTCTGGAACGCAAAGATGACTGCTAAGAATCACACCCTAAACTAGTAGGTAAGTTCCCATCCTTGGGTTCACTCAGTACTAAGTTCTACTCCCATCTGAAGAGACTGAACATGATTCAATAGACTGTACATGGACTGATTAACTGACTTCCGTTGACTGACAGAATAGTACTACTATCTAAGAGTTAAATGAGATCATGAGATTTCTGAGGTTTCCTGAGTCACATGACTGACTGAGTTCTATAGATTATAGCTTGACTGAGATTATCGGGACAACATGACATAGCTATAGGCACACAGCTATATTTTTTGGGAATGAATACCCCCAGGACTCGATAGAAGAATACTGACACACATGACATGACTTGATCGCAAGATTGGAGTCCACAATTCAAAATATCATAAGTAAGGGATCTTATACTTCATGTAGTTATTCAACATCTTAAACATTGTAGGGATTTCATGGATATATTTCGTGTATATATTATACATATCCATTATCATACATGTTTCAAACCACAACAATAGCAACACATCAATAGCATGGAATTCATATTTAAGTATATAGCTAACACAGACTTGTCATTTAGATATCATGGAACCATGTAAACATAAATTCCTAACATCCCAAGCATTTTATCAAACACCTAGCATGCATTATTTAAGGCATAGGTGTGTTTCATAACTTGCACCATATTACACCACCTAAAGTTCATAGTTTTCAACTAACAACCATATATATTCCATGAAAACACCTTTAGATATCATCTTAAAACTTAAACAACAATCATCAACATGTGCATGCTCATATCACCATAAAAAATTCACAAAATAGTATTTAAAACATGGTTCTTGAGCTCTATGAACGGATTGGATCCATAAATGAACACTACGCATACCTTAGATTAATAATCCGTGAAGATAGTAGTGAAATAAGCTTGGATTTTGAAACCCCCAATTGAACCCTAGACTTGTTCTTGGTTGTTCGTGAGTGAATTTTGATAAAAAGTAATGTAAAGAGCTGATTTGGGGCCTCAATCCGGTGTTTGGGACTTATATAGGGGGAAAGATGACCCAAATACCCCTCTAGATGCGTCATTTAATTTCTGTAAAAATTACTCGATTCGGGCCCCCGGCGCGACGCGGAGACATCACCTTTCCACCCGTTTGTGACTTGGAAACTCACCGCGACGTGCTGGAATCAAGGAGAGACACTAGAAATTGACGAACGTCATTTTGGTATCGACGGAAAGCTTATTCAATTCTCTAATATTTGGAGGGTATAAATCTGCCAAACTATCACCTATAAACCAAGTTATGCTCGTTCAAAGATGAGTTATGTAAAATCACACACAAAAACTTAGTGGATTCAAAAGTTCTTAGCTTGGCTTACTCTAAGTGACTCTTATGAACATGCTTAACACATCATAAGCTCTATTATCACTAGGATACTCATCCTAATTCATGTACTCAAATATGAATCATAGGATAGGAGGTTTCATGTATAGGAACAACGGTTCATTTTCTAGCTTAGAAATATACGGGGTATTACAAGTTCATACATCATGGTTACTTTAATCAACTCAATTTTAAAGTTTCCAAACCCACATACTAGCATAATTTCATGAAAAGTACATAAATACTCCAACTTGGTATTTATACAACCACATCAACATAATTAAAATCAACTCACCACATGGAAATCACAATTCATGAGTTTAAAATGGGATTCTTGAGCTTCATGGGTGAAAGAAACCCATGAATCAACACTTTACATACCTGGATGGATGATTTATTGAAGATTGGTGAAGTAAAACTTAAATTCTTGCCTTGGTATTAGACACCTAGGATTTCTTGTTCTTGGGGATTGATCATTGAGAGAAACCTTAATTTGGTGTTGTGGATGAATAATAAAGTTATGAGCTCTGGTCTAGTATAATTAGGGGTCAAAACGGGTGGAAAAATACCCAAATACCCTTTAAAAATGGCTTAAAATCGCTGATCAGAAGTGGAGATGGTTTGGGCTACGGTCCTTCACTGGCTCGACGGTCCGTCGATCCATCCCATCGTACTTGGCCAGGACCTGAACTTCCTACCTCGTCTGCACGGTTTGGGCGATGGTTCGTCGATCCTGACCATCACACCTGGCTAGAAGACGGGTTCACTACCTTAGTCTCGATAGCTTGGGTGACGGTCTATCGCTAGCTCGACGGTCCGCCGGCCTGACCGTCGCTTCTAGGTAGTTTCGACAGTTCTCTGTAAAACGTCCATAACTTTTTACTCCGATACCGGATTTGGATGAAATTGATATCGTTGAGAAGCTAATTCAATTTTTCACATGACAAAAAGTCAAAATTGGGGAAATTCTATCTAATTTAAACATTAATCATTTAGGAAGTCATCACTAACTCTTTTGGAGACTAGATTTTACTTAAAGAAAGTTCGGGATATTACAATAACTATTTCAATCCATAAAAAAATCAACATAACTAACATAACATAATCTATATAGTTTACAAAAAAAACTTTCCATCACAACAAAATAAATGTATTACCTTTTTTTGTCGGAACGTTTAGCTCAGAAATTGAATCCATGTGTCACAACATATTTTGACATCACAAAAATGAGTGTCTTTTTATCCTTATACATCTGTTTCACCTTCACATCAATACTCTTGCTATCACAAATCAGATTATCAACCTCAAATTTTGGAACATACAACGCATATTAGACTTATCAATTGTTGATATGCACAACGGATACATCACGAATGTTGGTTGAGCTTTCTTCAACTCGACATACAACCGTACTCCATTGTCATTACGGATATGAAAAAGTGAAGCATTGTCGTCGACTACATAGCGTACATCAATATTTTTTTGCACTTCATCAATGTTTAATTCAGTACGATTGACGAAATCAACTCCAAGTAACTTATTGATTCCGCAACAACTATCCCTTCACTTTTATAATTTACATATTTCGTTTCTGTTCTCCATTGACCAGTGTACCTGAACTTTTTTGTGTGTGTGAATTTCGTATTATTTGTTTTCTTGAAATCGAATACAATTTTTTTCCTTCAACAGGATCAACAATATCAGTGATTCTTTTTTTTTTGTGTGTGTGTGTGAATTTCGTATGAGTTTTTTTTTTAATGTATTTGATTAATTCAAAATTTGAAAATCAGAAGTTGTTACATAATTTAAGGAAGGCATTAATCCACTAAATTAATTAGTTGAGTTAAAAGTGTCCTTAAAGGAAGGAATCCGTTATTTCCTTTTTCTACGCCAGTAGAAATATCACATATACATAGGATGATATGTATATTAATCGTAACTTATGTATATTAAAGAGAAAAGACATCTTTTCCCCCCTGAACTTGTCGTCACAACTCACTTTAGCACTTAAACTTAACTTCCATTTATTTACTCCTCTTAACAACTTTCAAATGAATTAAATTCCCCCTATAGCTAACGTGGCCCAAAAAAAAAAGAGAGTGAATTTTTATTTTTTTTAAAAGACCACTTTATTGCTACTTTTATTATTATTATTATTATTATTATTATTATTATTATTATTATTATTATTATACATACATAGATATATATATATATAACATTAAAAGAAAAATGTCTTCATAGAAGACATTTTCATCTTCTTCATCACTCCCCTTCCCCACCCCCACGCCCACCCTCATCCCACTCCCAACACTCCATTTCTTCATCTTCTTCATACCCCCACCTCGTTTCTTCGTAATTCCCTTCCTATCAAGTCCTAATTAATTCAAAATTTTATTTTTCGACAATTAAAAAGGGTTCAAGATTGATGAACAAGTTTGATTCTTGGCCAAGAATTTCATGTCATGCGAATATCATCTATGCCATTTTCGAATTTTGGACTGTTTATGCCATTTCTGTAGACATTTTTGAGTAAGAAATTGAAAATTTAGGAGTTTTGGAATTTTGGGTTTTGGTTAATGTGAAAGAATTTGAATTTGAGACTTTGTGTATTGATGTATTTTTGTGATCATGTACTTGTATTTAGTTCATTGATGGATTTGCTCAAGCTAATTCAAATTAATTTTGCATTTGATGAAGAAAAAAATTCATTGAAAAAGCTTGTGGTAATGGTGAAAGAAATAGAAAAAGTGGTGCTTTTATGTGAAGAAGAAGAAGAATGAGGAGGATTGAGAGGGACGGGGATGCTGTCTAATGAAGAAGTAAAAAGGAGAGAGTAAACTAATTAAGAAAAGTAGGAGAGAGTGTAATTAATTATAAAATGATTGGTATTTGTGTTATTTATACATTGCTATTAAATTATTTTATTATAACGTGTAATTTTTCAAAAAAAAAAAAAAAAAAGTGAGGTTGTTCGGAAGTGCAATTGTCCAAACACCCCCATTAGAATCCAATAGAGTTAGAAATAAGTAAATGGGGGAAAAAAAAAAAGCAGAAAACATTTAACTAGTGAGGGTAACAGTTATGTGGTGAGAGGCGGTAGTTGTGTTGGAGTCTTGGAGACCTATAAATAAAACTATGACGATTGACGACTCCCCTCCTCTCCCCCTAACTCATCTTCATTAGGTATCCGCCCTAACAACTACACCGCCCAATGCCGGCCCCCTTTTTGTTTTTTTCGTGCGTGAATCTGACAACCCTGAGGAAGAGGCATATTTCACGTTTGTGCGTGAATCTGACAACCCTTCTCATCATCATAATGATGATTGATGGGTGTGTGTCTGTTAGATTCACGCACAAACTCGTAATATGTTTTTTCCAATCTCTGCTCCTTTGATTTTTGGTCAACTCTGCCCCAGTAGAAGAGATTTTTTGTGATTGGAGGTGTGACGTTTGACCTCTTTTCCCATCTGGGCTTCCGTGTTCTTTACTGATTTGATTCATTCTTTCTTGGGATTGGAAATATCTTGTTAAGCCACGAAGCTTTTTAGGTTAGTCTTTCATCTTTTATTATATATATAATGCTTCTTAATCTGCTGATTCTCTTTTGAATTTTCTCTGCCATGGGCTAACGGACTCTGTTATAGATTAGAAATCATCATTCTTTTGTATTTTTCCTAGGGATCTGAATGGATATAGTGGTTTTCATATAGGTGAATCGAGTAATTTTGATTGTTATGTTTCACTTGCTTAAGTTCATGGTCTCCCAAGCTGTTTTGCTCAGGCTCTTCAAAAACTGATGCCGCACCCATATCAGATTCCTAAAAAATAGACTACTTTTGGAGAATCCGACATGTACCTGTTGCCATATTTGAAGAGTCCGGGCAATATAGCCCCCAATGTAATTCCGGTGAACAGTTTAAGAGTAGCTCTCATTCAACAAACTAAAGATGGTAACAATTAAATTGGAAGTACCAATTTAAAAAGGAAACTGGTATTTTTCTTCTGACACGGCATAAACATCTCTCATTTCCACAAAGAGTTCACTAATACTTAGAACAGGTTCGAAAATGATGGAACAGATATGATAACAACTTCGTTAGTGAATGGAGGAAGCAGGAGGCAGGTAGAATGCCAATGGCATCAACTACCTAATGGATAAGAACAGATGGTGAATTCAAAGTCCATCATTAGATATATGAGGCATTTGACATGCAGTTTTGGTTAACAATTGTCAAATTATCTTGATCTCAAAACTCTATTTTGTTTTTCTTACTAAATGAATGTTCCTGGCTCCAAATACTTTATTGTTTCCTTCATTTTAATTTAATGTAAACATGATACTATTCGTCATCTTTATTTTCTCTAGTTCTCAATTGATGAGTAAGCTGGCTATAGAATGAATGAGGTGATTTGCCATAGAACCAATTGAGACAATTGCTTAATTTAACACTTAGTGATGTGGGAATATGCTTCTACTTCTTCCATTTATAAGTCAGTAATTTGGGTGTCACATGTTAAGTTGCAAAAGGTCTATGCATTCATTATTTAATCCATCTTTAGTTTACGATTCATGCTATTTTGTATGATGATTTCCATTCCTTTTTTGTATGTACATGTACGGTAAGATTGATGTTAATTGCTCCAAGCTAGTTCAAGCGAGACACTCATAACTTCCCAATGAGAATTCAAGTCCTTACTGTACAGCTGCAGAATCAAGTAAACAATCCGTTAAATATGCCATGGAGTGTCTGTGGAAGTCAACTTCAAATACATGAATTTGCTTTATGGGGAAAATGGTTAATTTTGGTGTTAAACAGTTTTGTAAACTTGTAAGATCCAGAAAGGCATAATGAGGTAAACCTCACAATGTATGCTTCGGTATCTTTGACTCTCCTTTTTTGTAATTACACATCGCATCTCTGCCTAAATTATGAAAAGGACAGTTGGGTAGTTGTATTCTTATAAGCATCTGGTTTTTACTATAAAGCATAAGACTACCCTAAGTACTTCTAACTGTTAACTATTAGGTGTACTCAGTCTCATGAACTGATTACTGGATTACCTTACAGCTCATTACGCTTTGGAAGCAATGAATCCAAGGACAAGAGTAAAAAGGATCAATATTATAACTTTAGAAGAACAACAACATACCCACTAATATCCAATAAGTGAGGTCTGGGGAGGGTAAGGTGTACGCAAACCTTACCTCTACCTCGAGGAGGTAGAAAGGCTGTTTCCGGAAGACCTTTTAGGCGAATAACTTTAAAAAGTTTAAAAAGTTAAATATGCTATATTAAATTGAATTATTACAGAGTTATGTCTTTACTTTGTGTGAGTACCTGGTCTGGTGTCTATTTAAGCAACACTCATGGACACAGGTTGGGTTGTTTCAATTTGATCTGAATATGATGTAAGGAAACAGATATACTGCATACTACTTGAAGTGCCAAAGGAGAAAATAATTGGTCTTTCATTCAACTTAATTCCTCTTTGCTCCCATTGGACCTATATGCTTTTGATCCTTTTTTCCTAATGGACATTAAGTGAGGTGAAGACACTGTTAGGACAACGAATTTCTATCCGCTGTATGAAATTGTATTAAGTGAAAGGTGATCATTACCATCAGAAAAATGTGCAGTATGCTTACTGCTCTGCATTTGGAAGAGCAAACAATAAATGGTTGGGTAAACATGATGATCCGATAAGGTAAATTTTACTAGCATTGAAAAATAAAAGAATGATTTTGTAAATTATATTCTACTCATCCACATACCATATTAACTACTATGTTTTTCCTAAGGCCCAGGTTTTTTCAGCTTACAAAGTTACTCAATATAGTTGTAACATCCTTAAAAAACCCTTTGTTGTTGGTCTTCTCCTCTGCTTGAAGATCTACTCCTGTTGGCACTACCAAAGGATGGTGCTTGCAATAAGTTCCATTCCGTTCGAAAGCCCTGTAGAGTTCATGATAAAGTTGAAACATGACGTCACTGTCATCCATTTGTTTCCTGTAGTTCAGGAGAATATAGTGAGCCGTTGTCCTGAAGTATCCCTTTACAAAATCATGGAAGTTTATGGGGGGATCCCTCAGCATATAAAGCATGCCCTTGCATGTCAAGGTGAGGGCTTTCTTGTATCTGAGCCATTCTGAGTTGCGGGAAACTTGCAAATCTTCTCCACCATTAGGATTTAAAAGGTTGGTACTCAATATTGATGTTTGAATAGCTGTGAGCACTTGCAATATGTTAGACTTCCATGGATTCCACTTTTCTTGAGCATTGCAATACCAGTTAGTCAGCGGGCTTCCACATTCCAGGAGGCTAAGGGAAACCTTGCCCTTGGGGTCCAAATATTGGTTCGAGTCAACATCATAAGAAAGGTAATGAAGCCTTGGAGGACAATCTGGGTAGTTACTTGGAAAAAGTATGTCGAAGAAGAAGAGACCATGGGCGTAAGGCGTGTTGGGAGGACCAACTATGACTGCCCTCATAAGATCAATCCTCTTTTCGTAAGACTGGACAAGAATGGAACTAGGAAGATTGTTTCCCAATAAAAGCCATTCTTTTTCAATTCTTTGGTAAAAGTCAGTTCCCGATACCATGTTTTTGGAATTTCTGTTATACCTCAAGAAGTGGTGATCATACGGTGGACTGTAAAACATGCCAAGTTTCTTGATCTGCTTAAACCTTTGATCGACATCGTCTAAAATCTCTTCAATTTCCCCGAAAGACTTGTTTGACTCGTCCATTTATTTTTTTTTCTGGTGTTGCTTATAATGAAGTGCAGTTGAAAGCAAGCAATTGCTGTTTTCTGGTGTATATACTGTGTTGGAAGGAATTCGTTTTCTACTGCAATTCTAACACTTCCACCAAGATTCTTGAGTTAGAATGAGAGTAGAAATCTATTGATTTGGGACTCTATTTGAGACTTGGTATATTTAAGAGACATAAACTACTAGCTTTCTCAACTAAATAAGTAAAAAAAAACGATCGACAATTAAGGCAATTATTTGAAACCTTCAGTAGAGAATACTTCATGAATCCTTATTGAATTGTAGAATAAATTCCTAAAATTGTAAAACGGTAAAAGGAAGTAAAAGTTCTATTTAGAAAGGGAGACGACAAATCCTACATTTGGTTTGCAAGGAAAACTTTTAGGAACAAAAAAACAAAGTTTAGTCATCCTTCCAAATATAGCTAAAGAGTAGTTATTTTTTAAATCGAAAATAAATTTGGACAAATACTTCTATTTGCAAGTTAAAACTTTACGATTTTGTCCTCGAGCTCAACAGAAAACACCATTGATAAAATAATGTGACGAACTATCTCATTCATTGTCATTTGGATTCAAGGATAATGCAAGTTGAAACTCTATAATTGATCCTGGATTTCAAACAAGCCTAGTCATAAAGTTACAACAAGAAATTTTATGTTAAAAACTTGAATTTAAACTCCAACATACTATATTGAAATTTCGCCTTAAATTGTTCCAATAAGTTAGGAGTTTCGAACTCCAACATAGTATAATGTTCACTTATAAAACTTTCGAACTCCAAGCACATATTGAGTTTTTTGCGCGATAAGTAAAAGTGATTTTGTCCAAAAATTATTTTTCATTAAAAAATTATTAAATTGAATGATATGAAATAATGCTTAAATTTAATTTCTGGTCTAAAAAGCAACTATTTGTCAATTTCTTTTGAAAAGGAATGTGTTTTCTTGGGCTGCTTTGAATTTCAAAGTTGGACGTGCAAAAATAACCAAAGTGTAAACAACATAAATCCACATACATTTGGCCAACTATTATATATTGGTCGAATGTATGATGAAACAACTAATTCTAAATTTAAGGTAAGAAAAATCATTAATTATTTTACAGTTCCTTAATTAATGGCAATAATTAGCTAACACTAACTCGTTTGTGGATAAAACTAGCAACTGATATTTGAATTTCAAAAATTTTCTTAAACGTCAATATTTTTTTTTTGTAATCTGGTTCAAGATCTGGAAAGCAAAAAAGCAACCAATTTCTTCTTCATACGTTCTTCAATACTACTAAAATCAATATGAATATATTCAGATTACTCCGACATTCTGGAATCTGAGAGTCAGGAATTAGTTATGAGTCATACAAAAGTGACGCAATAATTATTTTGGAAAGTATAACTTACTTGAAATTGGTTTCTACAATTGTCATGGAATTGAATATCGACGAACTACGTAAAATAATTGAAGTTAAATATGTGGTTGAAGGAAATTCTTCTCCAATTGTCATAAGAAACGACAATAGAGTGAGGGTTTACGTTGAGTTGAAGAAATAATTTTCTGGATTGGTTAATTTTCCGCTTTGTAGTTCAACTTTCGACAAATCCAATAGTGAAATAGAGTTTGATAAAAAACAGGTGATGTATTGTGTATTGAGGGTAGTGAATATGATTTGGTTGCGTTAACGATTGTTGAAACGGATAATTAGTATGCTTTATATGCTCCTGAAATTGAAGTAAAAAACTTCATTACTGGTTGCAAGAACACCGAAATAATGGTGAATCAGATTTACAAGGATAAGCAAACTCTTGTTTCATTAATGGCAAGAACTGCAATAGCTAATGGCTTCAACACCAAAGTAAAACGATCCGACAAAAAAAGGTACGATATAAAAGTGTCAATTTTATTTGTTGAGCTTATAATCTATGGTAATTTATTTTTTGAGGTTTTGAAGAAGTGTTTGTTCTAAAGTTGGGTCGTTTGTTGTTGTAGCTCATAAATATACGAATGTATAATGTGTTATTATAGATGCCTGCTAATGTATAATGAATTTGTGCCAGTCAAAGAAATGTATGATAATATGGTTTAAGACATTCTGAAGTTGCTTGTGTTTTATAGTTGGGTATTATGTTGAAATACGAATGTATAATATTTGATTATACATTCAGAGAAATGTATAATGTAGCTGGGGCAGTTTCAGGATTTGCATTTTTTTCTATCTATTTCTATTTGTAATAGTTTTGTTTAATACATTGACTCAGTTTTTATATATTGATACAGCTATGTACTGATTTGTCGTAACAAAGATTGCAAGTGGGTCGTGAAGACGTCTTGTATGAATGAATCGAAATTGTTCGTGATAAAAATATTTAATTCGGAGCATACTTGCAGTCTTAGCGGCAGAGTGCTGAATAATATGGTTGCGACAACAAATTTTGTGAGTGAATTTACAACTCCAAAATTAATCAATCACAAGAGAATACACACACCCAGCAGACATTATTGAAGAGATGAAGGTTGTTTACGGAGTTGATATTAACTACATGAAAGCCTAGCGCGCAAAAGAGAAGGTGATTGCGATGCTTAGAGGTGGACCACCAGATGGATATAGAAAAATGCCCAGTTATATCTATATGTTGAACCAAATGTATCCGCAATCGAACATTCGGGTGCATAAGACAGTAGATAACGAGTTTAAATACTTGTTTATTGCCTTACATCTCATGATAAGGGGTTTTGAATTTTGTCGACCTGTTGTAGTTGTTGACGGGGCTCATTTAAGCGGTCCATACAAAGGAATCTTTGTATCGACAAGCACATTAGATGGTGCAGGTACTGTGTGATCATGTTTTATTATATTGTTTTATTGTTATGGTGTTTACTATGTATTATATGAGCTTATACATTGATGTTTTATGTATAATAATTCACATAGATGCTAAATTAGTACCTTTATCGTTGACATATCTTCTTTTTTTTTTTAATTGTTTTCCTTGTTTTTTTTATTTAGGTTGTATTCTACCATTAGCTTATGGTGTTGTTGATTCGGAGAATGACAATGCGTGAACTTGATTTTTTCAGCAGTTTAGAGAGGCATTTGGTGAACGAGACAACATGTATGTTGTATCAGACAGAAATGAAAGTATCATAAAAGGTGTAAGCATTGTTTATCCTAATGTCCCTTATCTAGCATGTATTTGGCATTTATGAAAAAACGTTTGCACCCAATTTAAAAAAATCAAAGATAGACTTAGTGACCTTTATTATTCCACGGCTAAATCTTATAGAAAAGAAGATTTTTATTATATTATGTCAAAGGTTGCTTAGGTTGATCAAAAAGTTAAGAAATATCTGGAGGATGCTGGGTATGAAAAATGGTCTCGAAGTCACTCGCCTGTAAATAGAGGTAGAATGATGACCTCTAATATAACCGAATATATTAACAGTTGTTTGGTTAAGGCTAGAAAACTTCCAATTTTAGGTTTCCTTGAAGAAGTTAGTATTTTATTTGCTGCCTGAAATTGTAAGAACAATGAAATTGCATCTTACACAAATACAACTCTTAGGAGAAGATTTGAAGAAATACTGACTCTTAATGAGGTTAAAGCTCTACGGATGACGGTATGTATTAGAATAATTATGTAACAGAAACTTTATTTTTCATTGATTATATATTCTTATTTTATATTCTTTACTGAATATGCATTTTCTAACAGGTTAAGCCAGCAGGTAGTTATCTTTATTGTGTATATGATTCAGGACGGTGATACATTGTTGATATTGAGTGTGGCACATGCAACTGTGACTGCTATCAAATTGGTGAAATACTGTGTCCGCACGGAATTGTTGTATTAAAAAGTAAAAATATGGATGTAAAGGATTATTGACGTTATTGCTCTGAATTGTACAGGCCAAACACCATAGTCAAGACATATGAACTCCCGATAGTTCCAATACCAGACAAGAAGGATTGGAATGTTCCACGTTTTGTTGATGATAAAGAAGTTTTGCTGCCCAAATATAGAAGACCACCTGGTTGGCCAAAAAAGGAAGGCATTTGAAATCAAGTGAATCTTTGTCTTTAAGTTCGAACCGTTACGGTAAATGCGGATGAGTCGGTCACAACCGGAGGACGTGCGGTTTCTTTCCAAAGAACACATGATGAAGCGAATATATTTTTGTTATCTGTTGATGCTTTGAATGGTTTTATTTGTATAAACATTTTTATTAGATTTTGTTGGAATGCTGAAACAACTAATATTAAGTTATTTAATTGCTATTTGATTTTCACTTCTTTATTCAATTTTTTATATTATAAGAACAATTTTAAGCATTTTTCATATATCATATTTCGTAACCATATAACTTGTAGTTATAACTGATGGGTATATTTAGTATGTAACTTGGGAACTATTACAGTAATCAATTGTTGAAACATAAATTGTAGCAAACTGTTATACATTATAGTTAATGTGTAAGAAATGTATGATATAGCGTTCTTATTTTTTGAAGTGTATTATGTTAGACAGAAAAAATGACATTTAACTGACTTCTTTTAAAAAAAAAAAAACAGTACATAAAATATCATAATCATGTTTTATGTGTATTATTACACATTATACGTTTTTGTAAAATATATGATGTTCATTTACGAATGTATAATATTAGATTATACATATGTATCAATGTATGAAATAGTATCATACTTTATAAAAGTTTATGGTGTAAACTATTTTTGTAATTTTTTTTCAAGAAAAAACACATGACAACATGTATTATGTTATGCAATACATACATTTAAATGTATTAGACACTAATTCGTTGTATTTTTAACTTATAAGAAAATATACATAACAGTAAAAATATAATGTGTTCAAATACAATATCAGTTTAATTTGATATTTATTTCTACACGTTTAAAAAAATGAAAGGCAAATTCAGTATCTTTTAAGAATTAGTTGGTAACATTAATGAAGTGTGTTAGTAACTGCAAATCATTTTTTCAAAAATAAGAAGACATTCATAAAATGTGCATTAACGTCCAGAAAGTAATCTTGGAATTGTTTAACATCAACCACAAAATTAAGAATTAGTTCTTTCAATGCCGACTATTATAAAACAATGCTACTTTAAAGTAACAATTGCACTTGCATCAATTTCTTCGATAACACTATTCCTTGGCCAAGGCGGATCGCTACTATCACTCGTGTACCCTTCATTTGCCTTTTCCACTCCGTAATGCCACAATAATGAAGCATAGCGTGCACGTTGACTTGCAGTATCAAACTCACATGAATGAACTTGCTGCCCTTCACTTAATATTTCTGCATAGGCACACACAAAGACGCCACAGTCCCTGATTTCAAAAAATAAAAAATAAAATAATAATCAGTACATTAATTATAACATTGTTATGCATGAAAATAAACTATAATTTACTTACAAACTAACAGACACTTGTTGTGGGATGTTTTCAACATAGTCAACATCAAATGAGATGTTTGAACATTTCATCAACGTTAGACAACAACATAATTGACTTTGTTGTTGATCAGCAATTTTCTCCTCCTATATAACACGAATAATCTGAATGTATGAACATTTCATCAACGTTAGATAAAATTAAATGAAATTTAATTGTTATACCTCTGATTGCTTATTTTCTTCATTCTTCAATGCTTTGAGGACCTCAGCAGGTATTTTTGATATTAGTGTAACCAGCTCAGCCATCTTTTCAGCGAACTTATAACGTAAAGAAGAAGAAAAATAGTAGAAACACATCATGCTTTTCAAAAATAAAAAAATTAAATAAGAAAGTTAACTTACACATTTGTTAATGTAATTCTTTATTTCATCACCATCTAAACTTGATATAGAAGTCCCTTCTGGCTGTGTGGAAGATGAAGGAACAGACTTGTGCTGGTGACGCTCAGTAGACACACCAATTTCTGCTTATTGATGATGTTCAAATTCAATCCCATTAATTTCTCCTTTATCTGCTGCATCCTTTTGCGTTTCACGATACAAACCAAACACATGATGTACTGTATGATCACGTGTAGATGTATCACCATCCATCACTGCTGGACTATCTTGCTGAAATATCACAGTCTTTCATCTCTTCAAAGGTTGGTCAGGTGATACAGGCGGAGCTAAACCAGCCTTTATGAGGATTTTTCGCGGTGGTATAGTGCTTAAATCACCAAATTCTTCAGCAATGGTACCGACACGCTGTTGAAATCCATCTGTTGTCCTTTTCAACGTTCTAGCAACAGATGTTGAAGCAGAAGTTGTTGGATCAAATGTCTCAAAATCTTCAGAAAAAAAGATAAATCCAACCTACGAACTTCTTCGATTGTAGGTTGTATATTCTTGTACGGATGCTGAAAAAAATAATTTTAAAATAAAATATTTACATATAATAAAATGACTTGAACAAAGAAAATAAGTACAATGTTAAACAATTACTTTACTGAACATACCAAACATAAACGATTCATACGTAGGCCTTGTACACTCCACAGACCAGTTTAGTATTCTTGGGATTACATTTCTCTGTAGGACAACAGTTTTTTATCCTACCTCAGAGCATCACTCAAACATCCAAATATTTAGAGCTTGCGGTATTTCACCCAATGAATATAACTGCTTTGCGATATTGAAACCCTGCCGCCAGGAACTCATTAACTTTTCAAATGTACTCTTCCCCTATAGAAAATGAATGTACCGACCGTCCTCGACCATCTGAAAGTGAGCTACACTGATTAGTGCTTTCTTATGCTGAGAAAACATGAATGTATGAACAAAGAACAATATGGCCAGGTTCAGAGCATCTTCAGAGTTATCAAAGTTTCTCATCTTCACACGTGTTATCAGTTTTGACCTAGTTATTGCTCTTTTATTATCGAAAAAATACTTCGATATCAACGCTGATTTTGATGATAAAGCATACATATAATCATCAATATTACTGGTACACTTAAGATCGGTAATAATGACAAATTCAAAAATTGTAAATTTGAGAATTTTCCCTTGTACCCAAACATGAAGCTCGTCCTTATTATTCTGCTGAATTTCAAGCATAAGGAGACATTTTGAAATCTGTCCTATCCAGTTGCACTGTGGCAAATCCAGAAATATCCTAAAAATCGTATTTCTAAATGCTCCTAAAACATCCTCTCCAAAATATTTCTTTATCTCTTCACCGAATTTCCGATTACATAAGCTCCCCATATACAATGAGTGTGGTGGGACTTTGTCAATTCGGTATTTCAAGCCCTGAAAAGAAACATACCATAATTAGCTAACAGTTACACATTGTATGAGAGTCATTTATACGTTCAAAAACTAAATCAGACCCACGTTAAACAACTGCAAGACATGTATGAGGATAACTTATACATTTACAAATAAACTGCATTAATGTATAATAAAATCAAACCCATATATACACTAGAGTTATATATGCATGAGGGTAACTTATACATCTCAAAATTAATATAAGTTGTTATTCATGTATGAAGGTAACTTATGCATTTACAAATAAATTGCATTAACGTATAATAAAATTAAATCCTAACCACACTATAGTTACACATGTATAGTTACACATGTATGAGGATAACTTATACATTTAATAATTTATATTAGACTATAAATAAAATAACAGATAAACATGTATGAGGGTAACTTATACACTAAAAATTTTCAATCAGGACCATAATAAAACAACAGATACAAATGTATGATATTTATTTATACATCTAACAATTTATATCAGGCCATAAATAAACTACAATTACACATGTATAATGGTAACTTCTACATCTCAAAATTAATATCAGCTTCATTAGGCCAATGTATAACCTATAGAAATATATTTCAGAATACCAATATTATACATTAGTGTGATGAAAAAGCTAATGTATCATATCTAATTATATATATGTCAAATTACACATAAACTCATAATCAATACCTTCGGAAGACGTGGTCGGCCGGAATCAACAAACTTCTTTGAACTAGACTTCTTCGATTTAGAAGTGGCCTTATGCCTTAATCTCTTCATTGTAATGGAGTTGTTTCTATGCTTTGACTGATTCTTTGCGAATTTCAGTTCCTGTTCATCAAATGTACCAGGAATAAATCCAAGTGAATATCTTTTTCATTTGCATCTAACTAAGAAATTCCTAAACTAAAACTTGGAGGATAATTCATTACCATATTGACTTAACAGTAGTGTTAAATCAAACTACAAAATAAGAAAATTAAAGATCTACCTTGTACTATATGAAAAATAATGAAAAACATGAACTACTAAACTTGAATATGATTGCACAATACTGTAATTTGAACGTGCAAAAAAATAAAAAACGGAAAACCCCTGAATTGGTAAAGTTGAATAAAAAAATTCAAAAAATTAATGAAGTAAATTATTAAAAACAATTAAATCTTGATAACTTACAATTTGATAACCATTAGGTTGAAGTTACTTCAATTTTGCCGTAAAAGATGGATTTCAAAAATGGAGTAAAAATCGGATGGATAATGGAAGCAATGGAAAGTAAAATACGGAAGCTAAAACCGGTTATTTAGATGTATAATTTTTAGGAGAAAGAAATTACCAAATAAGGGGATTTTTGTATTTATTTTGGGATTTCTATAAATACTTTACCAATCTGAAATTTAATGTAATTATGTAACTTTAACTTGTGTATATATGTAATTTTTAGATAACCAAAATAGTCAAACATAATAGGGTTATCTACAAACATTTTCTAAACTTTAAATTAATTACCAAACATCTCAGGATTTGAAAAATTTGCATGTATCTTAGATACGCGAGACTCAAATAGCAATTTTACCTATTTTATAACAGTGTGTATCTAAGATACACGTGACACGCATGTATCTTAAGTAAAGATACACACAACACGCATGTATCTTAGGTAAAGATACACGCGATTTGATCAGTTTGTGTATTTTCAATTTCCATGTCGCGTGTATCTGAGATAAAGGTACACGTAAAGTTAGAGCAATTTCTTGACATATCTTGTGATTATTGAAACTTAGAAGGTGCCTTGTAATTAGTAGTCAAATCTTCAAATTTTTTATTGTTTCTTGGTAATAGCTTTATTAGGGCAAGTGCACACATAACTGATCTAGGTATGTTATTTAAGCCTTGATCAAAGTTCATAAATTTTTATAGATTTTGCCGCTTTATTATTCTGATGAATGGGTTTGAAGTTAAAAATATCTACAATTTAAAGGCATTTTTATTAAAATTAATGTTCTTAAAGGCATTTTCGGAACGAGTCTCAGGTCGAGTTCTGGGGCAAGACGCATAAAAAACGTTTCGAAGCGCAAATGAAAAATGTAGATTCATAGGGTGTAACCCCTAGAATTTGGGGCGGAAAAGTATATGTCCCGGACGTTAATTTTGTTTTTGTTATTATTTTAAAAATATTTTGCTATGAATCATATTTTTATTATTGGTCTAGTGATATTTATACTTTGCACTTTCATGTTTTCATATTATAGTAATTTTTTTAAAATATATAAATAAAGAAAACAACTTTCAAAAAAAAATTAATATTTTTTTTCTATGGTAATTTATTTAAATTTATTTGTAAAATTATTGAAAATCCTATATTTTTTCCTTATTTTCTTAGTAAAGAAACATAAAAGTCAAGATACATATATGATATACGCTCCATAGATTCATGAGATTTACGTCCCGTGTTTCAAGGCTTACGCCTTACTCCGTGCTATATAAAATACCTCGCTTTACGTCCTCGTATTTTAAAACACTGATTAAAATCTAACTTCAGTTAAAATGATTAAAGTTTGACATATTGCTTGCGCGCGTAAACTTTAGACATTTAAGTATGAAAGTTTCAATTATATAAAAAAAAAAAGTTAATAGTTCACAACAAAATTAGACAAGTTTTTGTTTACAACAAAAATTGCCATTAGGTCTTTTCTTTTTTGTCCTCCTCTTTTTAAACAATTTTTTTCTGCTGCTTTTTTCTTAATTAAGAAAACTTTCTTCTTCAAACTTTTTTTGTACAACTTTTTTTTTTCATGTAGCAATATTATATAAATGGTGTATAAACATAGATATATGATGCACAAATAGTTATGTAGTGCATATTTAATGTATCGGTACTGCATAAATATTCATACAGTGTAGTATCGATATTGTATAAATAGTGTATAAACATGTATATATGATATACAAAATATTTATGTAGTATACATGTAATATATCGATATTGTATAAATGCGTATTAATATTGTATAAATAGTTATGTGACGTATCTACATTGTATAAATGGTGTACAAGCATGTATTAATATTGTATAAATAGTATTTAGACATGTATTGATATTGTGTAAATAGGTATGCAATATATTGATATTGTATGAATGGTGTATAATCGTATATCGACATTATATAAATAATCATATAATGTATTAATATCGATATTTATCTGACTATCATTCTTTCCCACCTTAATAAATAAAAGTATAAAAAAATAAAACAACATAAATATTTATTTTTTCCACAAAAAAATGAAACGATTAAAAAAGGAAAAAGATTTTTTTAAAGAAAAAAGGGCAACAAAAAATCTTAAATAACGATTTTAATTTTTTAAATAGCACATAACAAAAAAAGTTTTTTAACAAATAAAATGGCCAAATTTCCGAATGGCCAAACGGCCAATCATTCACGTAAATGACGAGTTTTGGTATCAATTGGCCGATCAGCCATTTTTAATAATAACTTTGGCTGGTTGGCCATTTTAATTTTTTTAAAAAAAGTGGATTAGTTTTTTTGTAATTTTTTTTTTCCAATGAACATTTTGCGTGATTTTTTCTTTATCTATTCTACAAAATTAATACCAAATTCTTCACTAAAAATGAGGGAAAATTAATTTTGATGGCCAATTTTCCAACCACTTGTTAATACCATCATTTAAAATGTAATTCGTCAAAACAGCAACCTTTTAAGAGAATAACATTTGAACAAAAATACTCCTATTTTCTCTCTCTTATTATATAAGAGTGAGTTGGGCGACTTAATCAGCTTTTCATCGATATGTCTGATTCAGTTGCTTGCTTCGTAATTTTAATGTTACGCTTAATTAATTATTATAAGTTATTTACATAGTAAAATAATAATAATATTTAATTAAAAAAAAAAGTAAAATAGACATTTATGGCATGTCTGTTTTAGCTGCTTTAATCATAATTTTACTAAATACCACCCTAATTAATTATTATAAGTCATCAAAATATTTTAAAAATATATTTAATAAAAAAAGTAAAATAGATATAAAATGATAAGTTAACTCTTGATGCTTTAAATTAACTTCCTGTCTTATATGAGGTCCACTTAATTTTTTCACAAGTATTATTTATAGTAATTTTATACCAATTGTAGGGGGTGCAGATAACTTGGGTAACTTTAATATATCAATTATAGCTCTAATAGATCTATTTTTGTTTGTGCGTGGATATTTCTTAAATTCTCTAAACATTTTTATTTTTAGTTTATTTATTTTAGTTTTATTAATGTTCATATGTTGGGGGGTGATTGGATGGTATTTGATTAAATGTTTTACTGTAATATTCTTTAGTTTTTCTCTCTTAGTCTTTGCGATTCTTGTATATTATTTTGAAGGTATTCTAAATATTCAATTAAATTCTCTTTCATAAGTATTTCTGTTACTCTTATTTCTTCCATATCTTGTCTCCAATATTTTAAATACTCATAGTCTATCATTTTATCCTAAAGTAGTTGTAATACTGCAAATTTCTTTGTAATAATTTATTCTAATTGTACTATATCTAATATTAAATTCTAGGTTATCTATTTCGTTAATTATCCTGTCATTTTCTTCTATAAATAATTCTATGTCTAAATCATATTCTAAACTGTCTTTTAATTCTAGTTATTTTATGGTTTTATTTATCCAAATTAATCTTTCTTTCAATTGCTCTCTTCCTCTTCGAAGCTGGTTTCTATAATTAATTTCTTCATATAGCCAACTTTGTTTTTCTCTAACTCTTTGAATATATAACATTTTTAATCTGTATAATATCCATCTGAATGATAACTATCTAAATTATTTCTACCATAGAAATCTATATTTTCTAATTCATCTTCTATCCAATTAGTACTTAGTAACTCATCTTCAAAATCAAATATTTTTTCCCATATTATTTTCTTTATGTCTTCTAATTCTAAGTCTTTTATGATATATAAAACAAGTATCTTAGTTTCATCAGACATATAACTTGTCATATTATTCATATTATGTTTAGGTTTCTACGAATAACTTGGAATTGGATTCTAGTAATTAAATGCTTTATCATAGTATTTATTAGTTATTTGTTTTAATTTTAACAACTCTTGTATATTTTCATTAAGGAATTCTATATATTTTATATCCTTAGTTCTCATATATTTTTCTAGATTTGTTTTCTAGCTGTTTGATGATTCATAACTTTTCCTTAGGAATATACCTGTTTTTATTAAATAAAAAAGTTTTTTGTGTACAAGAGAGGGTTTTGCTTCAACTCATGAAGGCTTGCTCTTTATCTGAGCGGATGCTCATCTATTTATAACCTAAACATGAAAACGCGTATACTACTTTACTTTACACCTATCCTAATATAATTCTACAAAAACTACTTTACAAAAAGCAGAAATCAAAAAGTCTTAAAGGCTATTAAGACTAGTAATGATAGGTGCCAAAAAATCAAGAGTAATAATGACACTCTAATAATGCTATACATTTTATGTAAAAATAAGTTAAGAAAAACTAACTATTCTTCCATATGTCGCTTTCTAACTTGTCTCCTTTGTCCTTTATTTCTCTATTATTGATCCATTGTTATTTTCTTCTTGTCGTATCTGTTGTTTTTTTATCTTTTTGCTATCATAGCATCACATTTGGAATAAAGTTGTGTCTTCCACTACATCTGTTGCATATGTGGTCCTCGTATCTTTGGCCAACCTATTTACAGAATTGATCCATAGCTTCTTCTGAAATAATTTCTTTCGTAATAGATCTTGTGACTGATAATTCTTCTTGTTTTAGAATCATTATGACCCATTTTCTTATCTCTTCTCTGACATTTTCTCTAATATTTTTACAAATAGAGTAAACTAATAATTGATTTTTGTTATAGTAAATCCAAACTGGATTTTGATTTATATAATTATTTGCTAACTCAGTCAGTATACTGCTAAGTCCAATAACTCTCTTGTTTCAGTAGGAGTTCGGTATCTAATTTTTTGTTATCTCTTCTTGTTTGCATATTTCTTCAGGGATAATATAATCTCGTGTCATTCCTATCTTGACAACAGTAATTGTCTGTTTTATTTTGTCAAACAATATTTCTGCTGGTACTGAGTAGAAACAGACATAGAATAACTGTCCCTTCGTAATCCTTTTATAATCCATAAATCTTTTGTGAATATCTAGAATTCCTGTTAACTCTTCTCCAATAATTATGTAAACTGTAGATAATAGTCCATAATAGTAACATGAAGCAATTAAGTTTACACTGGTGGCAGGCAAAATAATATATCCTTGGTGTTGTTTTGCTAAATCTTTACTCTGAATAGGTTTTGTATTTAACAATTTTGTAAAGTATAAATATTATCAATATATGTACGAGTGATATGGTTATAAGTCTGCTTTTGTTGATTGAGTGATTCGGAATATGTGTGTATCTGGGGAGGTATAGATGACTCTGATTTTTGTATATTTGGTGTATATGGTTTTGAGAATATCTGGTTGAGGTTATAATTCTTTTTCTTTGGTGGTTCAGGTTTATTTTGAGTGACTATATTCTTTCCTTTGGATACATCTCCTGTGCCTGCAGCTGTAACTGTAATTTCGTTAGTAATTTGAGTTTTTAGGTGTTTCTCATCGTCACCTTCTAGGTCTAGTTTTTTAATGTGCTCTTCCTGCACAGTATCTTTGCTAATAGCTTTTTCTTGTTTTTATAGTGCTCAACCTGCACTTTTACATCTGTAACTTTAGTAGTTAATGTGATAATTTGTTCTTGTAATAACTTCATTTGTTCAAACATTTGTAATATTAAGTCTGTTTGGGTATCTTTGACATCAACTTCTTCTATTGGTAAATCAGTTTGAGTAGCTTTGTCTTGATATGTAATCTGCAATAACATTCTTGTCAGTCTTGATTACTTCAATCGTAAATGTAAAATTTAATATATTCAATACCAATCTCTGAATTTCCTTCGTCGTAACTGAGTTTTGTATTTTTCTTGTTAACCACCATCAAACCTGGGTATTATCTGTTCTCACAATAAATTTGTTATATACAATATATGGTTCAAATGCTAATAAACATTTATATAATAAACATAATTCTTTTCTATTTATTTTCCATTTTATTTCTGTTTCATTAAATGTTCCTGAATAATATCTACAATGGTGTTCTAATTTTTCTTCTTCATATCTATACTTAAGTACTCCTCCATAACTATATTGACTTGCGTCTGCTTCTACTATATATGTAAATTTTTTATTTTCATCTGAGAATTGTAATTTTGGTAATTCTTTACAAAGTATTTTTATTTTCTGAACTTGTTTTTATCTTCTTCGTTGTAATTATATTCTACATCCTTTTTAAATTTTTTCTGTAAAGGCTTTAGATTTTCTGCTAATTTTGGTATATATTCTCTTACTTGGTTTACTAATCCTAAAAATGATTGTAATTTCTTTTTCGTATCTAATTCTTCTTTTGAATTTATTATTTTTTGTACTATATGTTGTTACATTTTTACTCCACATTTATCTATTTGTATTCCTAAAAACTCTATCTGTTTTTTCATAATTTCGGCTTTCTTTTCATTTAAACTTATTCCCGATTTTTCTATTATATCTGTAAATTGTTCTAATAATCTTAAATGTTCCTCTTTAGTTTTTGTATATAGTAGTATATCATCTATGTATACTATACAATTAGGTAATTGTTTAAAATAACTATCCATAAAGTGTTGGTATCTACCTAGTGTATTTTTGTATCCAAATGGTAATACGTTCCATTCATAAAATCCTTGTGGTACCGTAAATACGGTTAATTCCTTAGAATTTTCATCTAACTTTAAGTGGTAAAATTCTGATTTATAGTCAAATTTACTAAAGTAGTTATATCCTTGTATTTGTCTTATTTTCAATATCTTATTTGGTATTGGGTAATTGTATGTCATAGTTTTTGCATTTAAATTTCTATAGTCAAAACCGTTCTACTTTTTCCTCTTTTTTGTTCACTATATTTATTTACTATAAATGCTGGACTATTGTGTTTACTATTACTTTTTCATATATATATTGTTTTTCTAATAATTCTTTTATGCATTTTAAATTCTTTTAAATCGTCAAAATTATATGTTAATGATTTTTGAGTTATTATGCTATTTTTATCTATTAATTCAATTTTTATAGTAGTTTTATGTTTTTTCCATCCTTTTAATGGATCTTCACTATATAATTGTCTTAATCTTTTCTTTATTATTTCTACCTTATCTATTGAAAAATATTTTTTTTATTTATTGAAAATACAACTAGTTCTACTGTGTCTTTTGTATTTTTTTATATTTTCTAACTTTTGTGTAATTTTTTCACTTCCTTTTATCCAATCAGTTTTCTTTCTTATTTTATTAATAACTCTTTTTGCTCTTATTTTTTGTTTACATGGTTTGTAAACCACCAATTTGTTTTAGTTATTATATGTGGGTATAATTTATCTAAAAATGGAATTCCTAAAAGCATATCTTTTGATGTTAGTTCATAATTATAGATTTCTTCTATCGTTATTATTTTATCTCATATCTGTATTTTTATATTCTTAGCTTTATATGTAATTAAACTTCATTCATTATTAAATCCTTTGACTACTATTGGTACTTTTAATTTATCCCATTTACTTTCTGGTAAACAGTTGCATCTACATAAGTTTGCTTCTGCTCCTGTATCTATCATAGGTGTATAATACCTATTATAATATCCTTCTACTATTATTTTTACAAGTACATATATTTTCATGTCATGTCAAAGTTTTTTTTATGAATAACTTTTCTTTATTATATGTTATAGATAATTGTGTATGTTCTATAGTGTATGGTTTTACTTGTTCTAACCATTTTATTCCTAATATTATATCTGTTTTTTGCATTTCTTCTTTTATTTCAAATTCTATTTTTATTTTTCTTACTCCTATTATTATTTCTTTTTTGGTCGTATCTTTAATGTTTATTAGACTTCTTGGTAGATCTGGGCATATATTACTATTAGATTTTATTTCTTCACTTTTTACTAGATATTTTGCTATATAATTTTCTTCTTGTCCTGTGTTTAAGAGTATTAAATATTCTTTTTCATTTATTGTTCCTGTTATGTAATATTGATTTAAATTAACTGTTGAAGTTGTTTCATAACTTGTTCTTTTTTATGAGCTTGATGATTCTGGTTTTTCATGAGCTGTTCTTTTTGATGTACTTATTCTATCATTTATTATTTCTAAATCTTCTTCTATGTCTATATTTTTGTAACTTTAATCATTATTATCAATTGTTTTTACAAATTGTTCAAAAGGACTTTCAATTTGTATTTTATTAATTTTATTTTTTTCTGTTATTTTATGTTTTGTTGTTAATACATATAGATTTTTATATCTTGCTGTAAATATTTTACTTCCTGGGGTTAGTTCTATTGCTGATATTTTCCAATATAATACTAATGATTTATCTATATTTTTCTATGTTATTGCTACTGAATAATTCGCACTTATTATAAATTTAAAATTTTGGTGTATTAAATTTCCTTTTATGACAGTTATTATATTTTTTGCTATAAGTTTTATAATTCTATCATCTGCTAAATATAATTCTATTGGTGTATCTATTCCTTCTCTAAAATATGTTTTTATCAATATCTCTGTTCCTCCAAGGTGTACATATTTTATTGGGTCTTTGCTTTTTATGTCGTTTATTTCTTTATTAATTAGTCTTTTTGTTACTAGTGGTATACTAGCTTTTCCTTTTGCATATCTACAGTCTATTACATGTTCTTTTTGGCTTACTATGTAGTATTCTTCCTTTTTTCTACTAAATATATTTTTTATTGTTGGTATTTTGAATATTTTTTCTACACTTAAGTCTAACTTTTTTCCTTTTATTTCATCAAATATATTATTATCAAATATTATTTTTTGATCAGTTCCTTCTTCATTTAAATATTCTTCCTTTGCTATTATTTTTATATCTTCTTCAGTCATTTGGTTCATTTTTATATCTTCTTCCGTCATTTGATTCATCTAATTCACTATCTATTTCATTATCTGTTTCATTCTCCGAAATTTCATATATTCTATCTTCACTTTCTAATTCATAATCTATATAATCTTCCTGCATATATTCTGTATTTTCTATTTTTATTTCTGATATTTATTTCTTTTTGGGGTTTTCTGGTAATTTACAATCTCTAGCTAAATGTCTTAGTTTTTCACAATTATAACAAGTGCTTTCTTTTATAGATTTCTTTTTCCTATATGGTCTTTTATGTTTATAATTTTTTACATAATATCTTTTTCTTGGTTTCTTATACTTATATTTTGATTTCTTGTATTTCTTATATTTCTTATATCTTTTTCTTTTCTTATAATATCTTTCTTCACATCCAAATTGAGATGCTATTTATTTTTGCAACATGCTAAATTTCTTATTAATGTTTTTTCCATTTTTATTTCTTCTCTATACTTTTCACATAGATTTCTATACCATTGTTGTAAAAATTTTATTCTTGCTCTAAGGGTATCTACTATTTTTACTTCATCCCAACTTTTTATTATTTTTGAACTAAATGGTTCAGGTGATTTATTAAAATATAATCTTCTTATTTATTTACTTTCTTCTATATTATATGTTCCTTTATAATAATATTCTTTAAATGCACACGTATACTCATCTATATAACACATATTACATATTGCTAATTTTAACATTAAATTTCTATTCCTATCTTTTTTTTTATTTTGCTCTTCTTCTTATGTTGTTACACTGCTAAATTTATCTCTTATAGCTATTTCATAATTTTTCAATATTTCTGTTAGTAGTATATTAGTAGTTGTTGATGTTCCTTCTGTTTTGTTATCAGATCTTAATACTTTTTTACTTGCTTCGGCTAGGTTTAAAAATCATAATTTTACTGTTCCTATTAATGTCTTTTCTATATATTCTAGTGTGTTTGTTGTATCTATTTTATTATCTAATAATTGTTTTGACATGTATCCTACCCATAGTTGTATTGTTTTATTTGTGTCTATTACACAGTCTAAATCTAAAAAGTTGTAATTAATTATTTGTTTTGGTGTCCATTTATTAGATTCATCCTTTGAATTATATCTTTTAAACTTACTTTTGTAATTATATGTTGGTTTTCTTATTTCTGATGTACTAGGTATTATATTTTTATCTAGAGTATTTACTTCTGTATTTATTAGTTCTAGATTTTCTTTATTAATTACTTCTTGTTTTACATTAATTTCTGGTTTTCCTATGTTTTCTAGAATTTCTATATATGTTTCACTATCTTCTGAATCATAATTATCTGTTTCTTCAGCATCTATTGTATTTATTTCTAATTCACTGGTTTCTGATTCTTTATTTTTTATTTCTAATTTTTCTTTAAATTGATTTATCTCGTTTAATAATTTTTGTTCTTTATCTTTTTCTTCTTTTTCTTTCTGTCTTTTTTCATACAAATCTTTTAGCATTTGTAGTTTTTTTTCTAATTCAGCAATCCTACTATTTTTAGTTTCTTCTATTTTCGTATTTCTTCTGTGGTTTGTTGTTTTATTTATCTATTTCCTTTTTTCTGTCTATTTCTTTGTTTTCTCTTTTTATACTTACCATGGCTGGCAATTTATCTTCTAATTTTAATTTTTCTTTTTTCTAACATTAAATATAAATGTTCACCTATTTTCTTATATCTTCTTCCTAAATTAGAGAATACTATTTTTATTTTTGATCCTTCGTGATTTTCATATGTTTTTTCATCTATTATAAATTCTTCTTTGTTCATTTTATTTAAATATACAGAGATTATGTTGATATATATATATATTCTAGACTATTTATTGTTGATGGGAGAATAGTTAGCTTTTCTTAACTTATTTTTACATAAAATGTATAGCATTATTAGAGTGTCATTATTACTCTTGACACTTATCATTACTAGTCTTAATAGCCTTTAAGACTTTTTGATTTCTAATTTTTTGTAAAGTAGTTTTTGTAGAATTATATTAGGAAAGATGTAAAGTAAAATAGTATACGTATTTTCATTGTTAGGTTATAAATAGACGAGCATCCGCTCAGATAAAGGGTAAGCCCTCATGAGTTGAAGCAAAACCCTCTCTTGTACACAAAACTTTTGAATTATTTAATAAAAATAGGTATATTTCCAAGGAAAAGTTATGAATCATCAAACAACTACGAAAAATCTAGAATTATCAGATTTACCAGAACAGGTATTTATATTTTTGATTATGAATAGCTAAATTCATAAATTCCTGACAATCATGATATGATAAAATAAGTTCATGTTAGTTACTTTATAGTAGGATTATTCAAAAAATAGCATGTTAAGAAGTTTATTAGCAAAGTGGAAAAGGAGAAAAATTCCTAAAGAACTATGCCATCCTAAAGGTGAAACCGGTGAGGCAAGAAAGTCGTGATAGGGGAGTAGCCAGAGTAGAGATGCTGTTTAAGGGAAAAGTATCCAAATTACCATGCTAATAGTGATCGAAGAACATGTTATTTAAGAATAATCTAGTATATAGTAAATATAAAATGATCATATTTTGTTATGTGTATGATTGAAGGGAATATTTTGAAAAAAACATCATATGAAAAACGAATACTTATTTATTTGACGAAATGGTAGATAAATTTAAAATACTTGTTTTGTCTATGCTTAAGGATATAGAAATTGTAGATATAAGAAAAATCATATTGAAAAAAATATTTGATAAATATTTTATGACTACAATAAATTACATACCTCACCTACCTACTTATTCTTACAAATACTTACATACCAAACCTACAAATCAATCATGATAAATTACGTATATTCAGAATATTGGAAAATGGATATGAAAAATATATAATTAATAGAAAACCTAATGAAAATAAATCTAGAAAAATATATGAGAACTAAGGATATAAAATACTATATAGAATTCCTTAATGAAAATATATAAGAGTATTAAAATTAAAACAAACAACTAATAAATACTATGATAAAGCATTTAATTACTAGAATTCAATTCCAAGTTATTTGTAGAAACCTAAGCATAATATGAATAATATGACAATTTATATATCTGATGAAACTAAGATACTTATTTTATATATTATAAAAGACTTAGGATTAGAAGAGATAAAGAAAATAATATGGAAAAAAATATTTGATTTTGAAGATGAGTTACTAAGTAATAATTGGATACAAGATGAATTAGAAAATATAGATTTCTATGGTAGAAATAATTTAGATAGTTATTATTCAGATGAATATTATACAGATTAAAAATGTTAGAATATATTAACAGAATTAGAGAAAAACAAAGTTGGTTATACGAAGAAATTAATTATAGAAACTGGCTTAGAAAAGGAAGAGAACAATTAAAAGAAAGATTAATTTGGATAAATAAAATCATAAAAAAACTAGAATTAAAAGATAGTTTAGAATATGATTTAGACATAGAATTATTTATAGACGAAAAAAACAGGATAATTAACGAAATAGATAACCTAGAATTTAATATCAGATATAGTACAATTAGAATAAATTATTACAAAGAAATTTGCAGTATCACAACTACTTTAGGATAAAATGATAGATTATGAGTATTTAAAATATTGGAGATAAGATATGAAAGAAATAAGATTAACAGAGATACTGATGAAAGAGAATTTAATTGAATATTTTAGAACAAAAGATATAGAATATTTAGAATACGTCCAAAATAATATACAAGAATTACAAAGACTAAGAGAAAAAACTAATAAATATTACAGTAAAGCATTTAATCAAATACCACCCAATCACCCCCCAAGATATGAACATTAATAAGATTAAAATAAATAAACTAAAAATAAAAATGTTTAGAGAAGTTAAGAAATATCCACACACAAATAAATATAGATTCATTAGAGCTATAATAGATCTATTTAAGTTACTCAAGTTATCTGCACCCCCTACAATTCAATCGTGATTTTACTATATCACCTCTAATTAATTATTATGGTTTAAGCATTATACCACTTAAATTGAAATATAAAGAAAAGTTTTATAAATCACAATAATTAAAATCTTAGATTATTTAAAAAATGTAATTGACTATCAATGCCACAAAATTTTGGACAAGGAGAGTAACATATATTATTTGAAAATTACATAAAAAGTATTATAAATTACAATAGTTAACAACTTAAAATATTTAAAAAAAATTAATATGTTATATATTTTGGAAAAATACGTACAAAATATTATAAATCACAATAATTAACAACTTAAAAAATTTAAAAGATATAGAATATTTGATTGTCTTTCAAAATTATATCAATGCCACTTAAATTGGAATAGAAAAATATATTATAAATCACAATAATTAAAAATTTAAATTATTTTTAAAATATAATTGACTATCAATGCTACAAAATTTTGGAAAAAAAGAGTAACATATATTAGTTGAAAACTTAAAAAAATTATAAATTACAATAGTTAACAACTTAAAAATCTCTAAAAATATATTAAAAGTATGATTGATTATCTAAATTTTATTTGTGCCGTGTAAATTGAGATAAAAAAAATAATATATATTGAACTCGTGTTATCTAAAAAACAGTAATATTGGCCCATCGAAATACAATTGTAGAGTTTAATTTTGATCGTGAATTAAATTTTTGAAATATAATTATATATTTGAATAATAAATCATGATTATTAATATAATTATTATTATAGTATTAATTTAGAATACATGTTGGCACGGGCTTCTTCTCACTAGTTTAAAATTAAAAACAACTCCAGCATATAGTGTTGAATTTGAAGCTTTGACAATTTCATGGAGTTTCAAATTCAACGCAAATATTAAAAAAAAAATTCTGGAGTTATATATTATGGCAGTTCAAATTTCAGCATTGCTTCCTAGAGTTTGAACTAAAATAGTTCCAACTTTTGAAATAGTTTATAGAATTTGAACCTTTAAGTTCTTTTTTGATTTTGATGGAACTAGTAATAAATATCATGAGCGAAATAGTAATAAAGGATTATTTCACACATGGGACCTCGATATAAAAAGTGTAATAGCTAGTGAAAGAAATATTTTACTCATGGTACCTTTTCAAACTCTAGGACAGACTCCCAGATATCAAATTCTAGGACAAATCTCCGAAATTTAAATAGATAATATTCATTTAATCTTCAATAATTTTTTTCTCGAGGTATTCGTATTTCTACTATGAATATTTTTTTCAACAGTATGTCGTTGATAATCCCACCATCCAAATTGATTGCAATTTCGTGAGAAGATATACAATGAAGAGGGGTACAAAACCTATGGGTTACGCCACCTAAATTCTGACCAAAAAGCGATCGAATTCGGCCGCGATTTTCAGGCTATTCACCAAAAAAGAGAAAGAGAAAATGGGGGAGGGAGAGAGGCAGTGATTGATACGCGTGTGTTCAAAATGTGGTTATTTAGACTATCAGATGTAATTAAAAGAAAGTTAAGCAGAAAGATATAATTAGTTCCTTAAGTTTGCGGCAAAATGATCTTCTGAACCCTGTATTACGTCAGTTTTGTAAGTTGAACACTTCTACTTACATATTTGTCATTTGAACCCCTGAACCCACTAAAAAATAACTTTTTAAATCCTTTATCGGTCTACTCAGTTGTGCGTGTTGCACAATCACGATCACGTCATTAATTATGTGAAAAAATAATTTTTATGTATGAAATGACGTGTGTAGAGTATAAATACTAAATTTTGACCTAAAATTTAGGTCATTTGAACCTTTCTTCGCCCTTCCTCTCTCTCATCAAAAACTCAAAATTACCATCATTTTAGATTCATTTAGGCCGATAGTTATTGAAGGTTCTTGCAATCCTTGTAAGTATTTAATATGTCGGTGTAGTTGTAGTATGTGGTAGTTTATTTTGAAGCTTCTAGTCGATTTAATGGGGGTCCGTTCTACCGATTTTAGGGTTTTCGAGATTAAGAACTTTTTTCTTCAAATTTTTGTCTGATTTTGCTCTGTTTCGTTTGTAGTGTTGTTATAGGTAGTATTTCTAGTGATGATATGCCTTCAATGGCATATATCGAGTTTTGATTAGAATTTAGGGTATTACCTTTTTCGTAAAATGAAAAATTAAGTCCAAAAAATTTGGGGCTTTTGGTTTGTTTGTTGTCTAATGCTCGTATTATGGCATATATTGCAGTTTTATGTCTTCAATGGCAATTTTTGTTATTTCAATTAAATTTTAGAGTTTTTTTTATAAATTCAGAATTGGGTCCAAAAATTTTGGGGCTTTTGATGTTTTTGTTGTTTAATGCTCCTATTAAATGTGTGTATAGTAGTTTTGTGCCTTCAATGACATGTTTTGTTATTTCAATTACACTTAAGGATTTTTTTGGTAAAATCAGAATTGATTTTTTTATTCCTTTATTTTTTCTTTAAAAATTAAGGCTTTGTGGATAATTGCCTAATGTTTATGTTATCTTGTCATTGTACAGATTTTCTAAATAAATGGACATAATTGTAACACTTCAATTCACCTATGGGGTGTCTTTTTATCAGACCCTGATTTAAGGTATGCAAATGAAGTTCGTATTCCTGATAAAATTAGAGTAGATGTTGATGAGCTTCATGTTATGTTGTTTCATAACTTAGCAACAGATTTTGATGTGGAAAAAATTTAAACCTTTTGGTGTAAAGTAAACAAAAAGGGCTATTATTACAAGTTAGAAAAGGATGTTGATGTTTTAAGCCTTATAAGTAGTTTAAAAAATGAAGATTTAGTTAATGTATATCTGGTTCACCAAATTAGTGAACCTATAGTTGTTAATGATGATGTGACAGCTACTCCACCATTATTACTACTAAGTGATGGTGATGTGGCATCCCCTTTTGAACCTGATAGGGTTGATGTGTCTTCATCTCATCCATTGGATATAAATAAAGATGAATATATAAATGAAAATCAGTCTCCTAGGGCAGAAAAAAAAACAAAGGTTTCTTGTGAAGACTTAGATGAAGGTCAATTTAATGATTTCTCCACATACCATCTCCAAACCTCTGATTCTGAATTAGATTTTGATTTCACTAATTCTGATGGTGATTCACTTTATGATGTTGATAAAAACATTAAAGAGTTGAGTGATTTTGATGAAGAGTTGCTTCAAGATAGAAAGGCTAACATTGATAAACAAGCAAACGAAAAAATTGATAGGGTGAATTTTGATGAGATACCATCAGGACCAGTAGGTATAGATGCTGGTTTTAAGGATATTTGTAAGAACAAGGGGGATAGATATGAAGGTAAACTGGGTGGGGATGACCCTTATTTTGATAGTTCAGATTCGGGCAGTGACATTAGTGATGAAGAGGAAGGAGATCCTGTTGATGATAATGAAGTGACAGATTCACTACCTAGAACTTCTTCTAGCAAGATCTACTTTGATAAAAATACAAAGAAGGTATGTTTTCAGTTGTGTATAATTTTTTTGAATGCTATTGAGTTTAGAGAGGCACTGCAGAGTTACTATATTCGAAAAGGTGTGAACCTTAAGTTGAAACCTAATGAGAAGGAAAGGGTAAGGGCTAAGTGTAAGCATAAGGGTTGTCCTTGGGTTATTCTTGGAAGTGTTGATAACATAGAATTTTTTACTGTGAAAACTTACTTTCCTGTACACAAGTGTTCTAAAAGGACAAGAAATAAGATGTGCAACCCTTGGTGGATTAGTAAGCATTACAAGGATAGGATTATGAGTGATCCATCAATAAAATTGCATCAGATCCAAGAACTTCTAAGAAAGGACTATGGGTTGTATGTTAGTAAAACAACCTGTAGAAAGGCAAAAATCAAAATATTGAATGAAAATTTTGGTGATTTTGTTGAAGAGTTTCCCAGGTTATATGACTATGTTGAACAGTTGAGGACCACCAATCCAGGTACCACTGTATCTATTAGGACATCCAAGAATGCAATTCCAGAAAAAGAGGTGTTTATGGGCATTTACATTTTTCTTGGGGCCTTAAAAAGTGGATGGAAAGAGGGTTGCAGAAGAATAATTAGTTTAGATGGTGCCTTTGTCAAGGGTGTATGTAAAGTTATCTTGTTGTCTTGCATTTTTAAAGATGTAAGTAATCAAATGTACCCTGTAGCATGGGCTGTGGTTGATAAAGAAACCAAGGTCACATGGTCTTGGTTTGTTAGGTGCATCATCCATGATTTGGAACTTGAAGAAAATGGGGGTGAAGGCTTGATAGTAATGTCTGATATGCAAAAAGTATGACTGTTCATATGTTCATATTTTTCAGGTATTTATTTTTAGTTTGCTGCAGTGATGTCTTTAATATTTAACTACTGTTTTACATGTTTGATAGGGTCTTCATTTGGCACTTACTAATCTACTGCCAAATACTGAGCATAGATGGTGTGCTAGACATATATGGGCTAACTGGAAGCAGATTTGGAGTGGTGAGGAAAGGAGAAAAAAATTATGGCAGGTTGCAAGGGCCCCATTTGAAGTGTACTTGCAAAAGAAACTTAATGAAATAAGCGACTTGGGTGATGGAATTGTGGAAGATTTGCTCAAGTACAATAAAGAGGCACGGTGTAGGGCCTTTATTAAGAAACATAGCAGGTGTGATGTGCTTGAGAACAACATGTGTGAGAATTTTAATAGTTGAATTTTAGCTGCTAGGTTCAAGACAATTATCACTATGTTGGAGGAAATAAGATGCAAAGTCATGGAAAGAAGGAATCAAATGAGAATTTTTTCTGAAAAATGGATCACTGATGTATCACTAATGGCTATGGAAGTTCTTACAGAGAATGATGAATATGCAGCTAAGTGTGAGGTGAGGTTAAATGGTGATATGGGCATTGAGATTGGTGATCCACCTTATACACATGTTAATGTGAAGAGAAAGTAATGTAGTTGTAAGTCATGACAACTAAAGGGAATTCCTTGTGCACATACAATTGCTGTAATGCATTACAAGGGATGGAATGTGGAGTCATTTGTTGATCACTGGTATCAAAGGAAAACATACCTGAAGGCATATGATAAGTATATTCAACCAATGACAAATATTAACATGTGGCCAAGAAGAACAAGACCACCAATTGAGCCACCTGAGATTACTCCCATGCCAGGAAGGCGAGGTAAAAATAGAAAGAAAGCTAAGGATGAAGCTATTAAGAAGAAGTTTGAAAAGGCTATAAGAAAGGAAAGAAAAATAACATGTTCTGTGTGCAAATGTATTGGACACAACAAGAAAGGATGTCCAACTTTGGTTAGTTAAATCTTTTCTTATTGATGAATTTTACCCTTTTTGAATGTGTTTTTGACCTTTTCATATTTTTTTTTGTGGAAAACGATTTCAGTAGTAGCTGTGGTGGTCAACCAAGTGTACAAGCCAGCACTAGTACTGCAGTTGTTGCTGCGGAGAGAGATGTAAATGCTTCAACAGCTGAAGAGATGCCTGTAAATGCTAAATCAAGCAACAGAAGGCCTGCAGGAAGGCCTTCAAATGCTCACAGTGCACCAAGATGTTCAAGAAGGCCTGCAGATGCTCACAATGCACCAATAGCTACAGGAAGACCTGCAAATGCTACATCAGTTGGTGGTGTGAGGCTTGCAGCTGCTGTGATGTCCACTACCACTTCAGCAGTGGGTGCTACTGCTATACAATCTACAACTCAGTAGTTTACTAGTGGTATTAGTGCCCAAAAGAGGAAGACTAGTACAACTTTAAAAGGTGGTGCAAATCTGGCATATAAAAGACCAAGGCAAAAGAAGACAAAAGAAGCAGGTTTTAGTATGCTATTTGGACCAAGTGACAGTATGGTAAAGAAGGTAAGTTTCATATAATGTACTTTTCATTTAACTGGTTTTAATTAGTACATGAATAACTATTTTTTTTTTATATTTACAGTCTGGAAATACTGAAAGAGTATTACATAGTCCAACACTTATTAGTTCAGTTCCAACCAATATTGACTTGAGTTTCAAACCAAATGGACTAAGGTGGAAAGATGGAGCTGCAGTAACTCAAAGACAACTACAACAATAGAGTAACAAAATATCAAAGGCAAAATTATGTCCAACCACTCAACCCACATCAAGTACTCAAGCTAGCAAAAATCAGTCCACAATAAGCACTCAAGGAATACATTAGTGTAATTCTATTTCTGTATTGATCCCAAAGTGTTGTTAAGATAATTTTTTAATAATTTTGGGTCATTTCTCATTTTAGATGTTAAGACAAGCATTTTGATGTCAACTCTTTTTAAGACATTATATATTGTAGATTTCTATGTTGGCAATGGTGTTTGTCATTAAATTTTAATTTCATTTCATTGTACATACCAACTACATAGATCAAGTCATCTTAAATAATACAACAGATAGAAACCAGATAACAACAATAATGATAATAGTGATATCAATACTAATGTTTGGTCTTTCATGTCTTTCGTGCCTTCCATATCTTCCTAGTTCTTGTTGTCTTCGTTGCCTTCGATGTCTACCTTTATATTATTCATTTTCACCGGCCCATCAAAAAAATCCACAACCAGTACCAACCTGATATTTTTGACAGCCCCAAAACATTCTTCCCGAATTGGTTGGTGTTCTTGACATCTTAAGTTCTGCGTAAAGTCCACAATAACAAATTCGAACTGTCATGGTGTTGCAAAAAATGACATAAAAAATTAACTTTCCAATATTACAAGCATAGCAGAAAAAAATTAAAGAACAAGAACTTGAAGAGAGAAAAAAAGAGAAAAAGGGATGAAAAAAAACTCAAATTGCTCCAATAATGGTGTTGGAAGCAAATGAGGAAGAAGGAGCATTTATAATGGGTTTTGAAACTCTTTTTTGACCGTTGGGGCCCTTTATTTTATGGCTGACGCGCGGCTGGAGACTAAAACACACGCTCCTATGCGATCCCAGCCACATAGGATGCCACATCAGAAATTGTGTTTAAAAAGTTGCTTTTTAATGGGTTCAGGGGTTCAGATGACAAACATGTAAGTAGAAGTGTCCAACTTACAAAACCGACATAGTACAGGGGTCCAGAAGGTCATTTTGCCTAAGTTTGCTGACATGCGTAGTTTTTTCAGTTATTAATTGCCATTTATCAATCCAAAAAAGTGATTATTGCTCATTTTTCTCAGAAAATTCCTCTGGATTAGGTCAGGTTGGCCTAACAAATAGAAAATTTACAGAGTCGCCACTTAATTTTTATAGAAAAAATCAAGAAAACTTTAAAAAATTCCAAAGGTTCAAAAATAGAAATAAACCTTTAAAATTAGAGAAAATGGGTAAGAGTTCAATTGATGTCCTAAGAAGGTTTTTAAGACACCTAAGAACGTCCGTTTTAAAATGGTTTAATCAAATTATTTTGACTAACTTAAAATGGCTAACTTTGCGAAAATATCAAATTTTTATAGGAATATCAAATTTGAATCGAACGATTTTTGAAAATAGCTTTATTCCGTTCAGGTCCAAATAGTCCATTTTTAGTTAAGAAGAAATGACTTGAAAGTAAAAATTAAGTCAAAACTTCATTTTATTTCATCATTATTATTTCTAAACTCCAAATATGCAAAAAAGAATTAACCAACAATGTAAAAATGAAATTTTCTTTTTTAGATGAAACCAAATTGAGTAAAAATTATTTCCTTTTTATGTTTAAGAAAAACTCTATTTAGTCTGAATGATACTAATTAATACATGGACAAATAAAAGTCATTTTAGTGTGAAAGGCTTGCTTCTAAAATAATGAACATGAAGTCTCTTTTTATTCATTTTTAAAACAGGATAATAATTTTTATTATTTTTCTTTATTTTTTTTAAAAAGAAAATTCAAATAAGTAGAGAAAGGAAAAATGAAGATAAAATAAAAATGACAACACTCTGAGAAATTTATCTAGATTGATTAATTTAAGTGTTCAAGCAAATACAAATAAATAAATTAGAATGAATAATATTTTTATTTTTTATTATATAGAAGAGCCACAACTAGAACGACCAAGGGCAAATTTGTCAATTAATAAAAAGTTTTGCTTAAACTTATTGTACATTATGCAAAGAGTGATGAATTTAAAAAAAAAAATTTATGTCTCAGAAAATTCTAATGACCATGCTTTGAAAAATTTAAAAAAATCAACTGACATCTTACAGAATTGGATTGTTTTTCTTCGAAAGGTTATGGAGAAGTTCTTTTCTTAAAATTTTCTTTATGTAATAGCTTTAAAATTCATGATCATACACTTTCTTTGCTTTTTTCTTATTTTTTTTTAAATTATATACTTAAATCAAATGAAAAAATAATTTTAGATTTAAAAAGAAATTATATTTAAAGTTTTTTCATTTAAATATTTTTTTAATTTTGATATTCAGACAAACTTTCTCTCCTCTTATCCAAAATCATGGAATAAACATTGTGAAGTTTTTTCAAGATAGCCATAACTAGGACGGCCAAGGGTAAATTTGTCAATTAACAAAAAGTCCAGCTTAAACTTATTGTACATCGTGCAAAAAGTGGAGAATTTCAACAAAAAATTCATGTTCCAGAAAATTCTAATGACTATGCGTTGAAAAATTTATAAAAATCAAATGACATCTTAAAGAAGTGGGCTTATTGTTTTTTTTCAAAAAGTTATGGAGAAGTTCTTTTCTTAAAATTTCTTTATGTAATAGCTTTAGAATTCTTGACCATACATTTTCTTCCTTTTTTTATTATTTATTTAAATAATATACTTGAATCAAATAAAAAAATAATTTTAAATTTAAAGAAAAATTATATTTGAAGTTTGTCCCATTTATATATTTTTAAAATTTTTATATTCGGACAAACTTTCTCTTCTCTTATCCAAAATCATGGAATAACTATTGTAAAGTTTTCTCAAGATAGCCATAACTAGGACGACCAAGGATAAATTTATCAATTAACAAAAACTCAAGCTTAACTTATTGTACATCATGCAAAGAGTGAGAAATTTTAAAAAAAAAATCATGTTCCAGAAAATTCTAATGACTGTGCTTTGAAAAATTTATAAAAATCAAGTGACATTATAAAGAAGTGGGCCCATTGTTTTTCTTCAAAAGGTGATGGAGAAATTCTTTTCTTAAAATTTTCTTTATGTAATAGCTTCAGAATTCATGATCATACACTTTCTTTCTTTTTTTCTTATTTATTTGAATAATATACTTGAATCAAATGAAAAGAATAATTTTAAATTTAAAGAAAAATTATATTTGAAGTTTGTTCCATTTAAATAATTTTTTAATTTTGATATTCAGACAAACTTTCTCTTCTCTTATCCAAAACCACGGAATAGACATTGTGAAGTTTTTTTTATGTATCTTGGATTCGATGTCTAATCAAAGTTATATAAATTGAAATATTGGGAGATGTAGTTTATTAGTGAATGTGTAAATACTCACATATGTTTCATAAATAATAAAAAATTAAAATTAATTTTGGCCTCACATTTAATTGCATAAAGTAGTTATTACTATATTATAGTAAGATAATAATAAAAAATACTCATAATTATTGAATAGGCGTGTATCTATCATACACAATAATAGAATCCCTCCATATTTTTAAAGCTTCACTTGATACATATCATTACAAAGATTTAACATATAAATTATGGAAACCTAATTACATACTAATCATCTGTTAAAATTATTTTAAACAACTTATTAAAAATTTAATATTAACTACATCATGTTAAATTGGTACAATATATATCATGTTAACTTTTATTAATTCTTTAGATTCTCCTTATTTGAGGTAATAAATTTCCTCATCAGATAGACAAACCATTTTAAAAGAAATTTCTTGCTTACTATATTAAATTAATCTCCTATTTTTGACGTATATAAGACAAAACATAAAAACAATCTTTTAACATTATGATTCATAAAAACTTTCATCCATGTCCTTATTTCTATTTGTTAAACACACATGAAATGAATTTAAATGTATTTAAAATAAATTTATGTATGGACTAGTAATCTTTATTGCTTCGTATGATTCTATAAAAAAATGTTAATAAATAGATATTCATAATTTTAATTTATTCTCTTGTATAGTTTTCAAATAAAGTAGAACACTAAAATTAGTTATTTAATATAAGAAAATGTGTTTGATTTGATATTAAAATAAGCACTAGAGTGTTTGATACTTTAATGTTAATTATGAAAATTTAAATAATTTGTAAGATATGTTTTTATTTTATAAAAACAAGAAGTTATATTTTATTATATAGTGTGATTTCTACTTATGCTTTCTATTGTGTTTATTCAAAAATATTAATGATTATTTTTATAAAAAAATAATTCAATAACTATAAATATATTTAAAATTATAATATCGGGCCCGTAAACAGGCCCTTCATTATCTAGTTATTATATAGAAGAGTGAGTTGGAAGATGACCAAATGTATATTTGTCATTTCACATCTAAATGGTACAATCATTCTCAATAGTAATATCAACAACGAACTCCATTAGTCATTTTTTTTCCTAGCTTATTTGTCTACATTTTCTAAGTGAACCCGTTATGTGGCTAACAACATTTTTACTTCCAAGTCCTAACTTATTTAATCACATTATTTACAAAGTAATATTTTAAATAAATTTAAATTTATGATCTGAATATTCTTTCATGAAATATTAGATTGTTTATATAGAACTAAAATTATTTTTTATTTTTATGTGGTAAATGTTGATTTTTTTCTTATATTTTAAACTTTCCAAGTGAAAGTTCTGAATCCGTCAAATTTTTCAATACCCTAAGTTGTTAATATTTTAATTTTTTGCTCAAAAAATACTATCACGCATGAACTTGGTGAGTTAAAAATTTAAACTTGTTAACCGATTTACAGATATTTTTTTTGTTCATTATCAAATAATTTTACAAAAAAAATTATTAAACCAGTTTATAAATATTTTACTAGAAATGAAATAGAATTACATATGTAATATTCATACAAGGCTTTAAATCCACAATATTTATATTCACTTACGATTTGTAGGTGTAATCACAATTGATGTGCATGTCAATACATAAAATAAATATTTAAAATATAATTTTTTAAAAAAATATTAAAGTACATTAAATGGTTAGTGTAAAAAACTTTTACTATATTATATAAATATATTTATATGTAAGCTTTTCACAAAATTGAGATTTGTAATCTTAAAAATAAGATATATAATGCTCCATTCATTTCTTTTTATTTGCTCCATATGGATTATGCTTATATTCCTAAATATTTGCTCCTTCAATTAGGGCAGGGCATAAAATACCGAAAATCAAATTACCGAACCGAATCGGAAAATTTGGTAATTGGTATTCGGTAATTTGATATTTGGGAGTAAAATTTTAATATTTCGGTATTCGAGATTGGATTTGGTAAAAGATATTAATACCGTTTGGTATTCTGTATTTACCGAATATCGAATTTTATATATAATCATACGATATGTCAAAACAACTCAATAGACAATAGTATTAGTCAATCCCAAATAATCTCTTGGACCTTGGTGATATATTCGTAAAAAGCAACAATAGTAATACTAAATAGGGTTTCTATTAAATATACTTTTTGAAGTTTAAACGTACATTGGATATTTTCAAGTTTAATATGGTATTACCAAAAATTATACCGAACCGAAGTTTAATTTACCGATTACCAAATTACCGAATCGATGTTTATAAGTATGGTATGTGGTATATACTTTCAAATACCGATTATCAAATTACCGAACCCAAAATTTAAAAATACCAAATCGGATACCGAACGCCCACCTCTACCTTTAATCTTTAAGGAATAGTTTAAACAAAATTTTTGTTCAATAAATGTAATCATCATTTATTTGAAAATAGGATTTAATTAGGGGTATATTAGTGAAATTTCTTTTAATTTTATAGGAGTAAGAGACTAGAGAAAATTGTAGGAAAGGTGTATTTTAAGTCTTAATGAAGGATTGATAACATTGACCAACTTAAAGGGTCAAACATCATTAGAAAACTTGATTAAGTTAATTATGGACTTGATTAATATTTTTAAAACTTTCTAATATTTTCAAAAATATAAATCAACCTAACCCACACCCCTCTTCAATCCAAATCAACTACTCTCTCCTCTCTCGCGACAGCTTCTCTCAACACTCTCCCAACCAATAGTTCTACAAAATTTCTCCCTTCAACCCTGGCGACTTCTACCTCAGACGATAAATAGTTGGGCTTTGAGTTCCCCTCCTCAATTCAAATCAACCTGTCTCTCATCCCTCTCTCGACAGCTTCTCTCAACTCTCTCCCAACCAACTGTCCTGCAAATTTCTCATTTCAATCCTCGACGACTTCAACATCCGACTACAAATAGTTGAGCTTTGCGTTCCTTTTTGACTTCACCCTTCAATCGACGTGACAGCCTTACTCTCCGGCCACAACAGCTTCAAATTCTTCATCGTTTCTTTTCTTCTTTCACAGGTAAAAATTTATGGCCTTTTTAGTTTTAAAGAAAATGAGGAACTTGAGCCAACTTCTCTTATAGTATTGGTTAATAATTTTAATATTTGTTGCATTAATCTGAAATATGGTCTGAATAAAATTCTAATTTTTGATATCTTTTCGAAGTGAATTATGATTTTTTGTTGTTTGTTGCACTTTTTTGAAGTTTGATTTTTATTATTTATGTTTATAAAAATAAAAAAAACAATTTGGGTTGATTTGTTCTGTTCTTGTTCTTGGTAAAAATGGTGAAATTGCTATTTTTTTGTTGAACAAAATCGTGCTACTATTTTTTATTTTCTCCAACAGATTATCCATTTGGTGCAACATATTAACCATCTGATGCAATAGATTTATCATATAATGCAATAGATCAATCATCTAATGCACCAGAGGAACCATCAGATTATAATTTTGATGCAACAGATTAATCATCTGATACAACAGATTAACTATATGATGTAACAGATTGACCATATGTTGCAATAGATTAAGCATCAGATAAAAAATCTGATGCAACTAATTAACCATCTGATGCAATGGAAGAACCATTAGATTAATGATCTGATACAATAGATAAACCTCATGTTGGATAAAATCTTATCAACTTTTCCAACAAGAAATGTCCAAGACTTGATTTTTCCAACTGATCATACATCTGCCGTTATAAACGACCCTATGTTGGAAGAAATCTAAACAATATTGATCGTTGATAACTGTTCCAACAGATCACTCATGTGTTACAACAGATGTATGACCTGTTGGACAGACCATTCATCTTTCTCAACAGATGAGCGATATGGTTTGTATTATCTCAATAGATTACTCTGCCGTTGCTGTAGGTTAGTTAACTACTCTGATAGATCACTCATATGTTACAACAGATGTGTGATCTGTTGCACAAACCATTCATCTTTCTCAACAGATGAGTGATATGTTTTGTATTATCGCAATAGATTACTCAATCATTGCTATGGGTTATTTAACTGTTCTAATAGATCACTCATATATTGCAACAGATGATGTCACAACAGATGTATGATCTATTGCACAACCATTCATCTTTCTCAACAGATGAGTGATATATTTTGTATTATCGCAATAGATTGCTCAGCCATTGCTATAGATTATTTAACTATTTCAACAGATCACTCATAATTACAATAGATGATGTTGAAACAGATGTGTGATCTATTGCACAAACCATATTTTTCACCAGATGAGTGGTTTGTTTTGTATTATCATAATAGATTACTCATCCGTTGCAATAGGTTATTTAACTGTCCCAATAGATCACTCATATGTCGCAATAATGTGTGATCTGTTACATAGACCATTCATCTATCTTAAAAGTTGAGTGATATATTTTGTATTGTTGCAATAGATTACTCATCGGCTACAACAGTTGGTTATATGCTGCAACAGATATACTACCTGGTGCAATAGATCGGTGATCTGTTACAACTGTTATTTTACTATTTTGCTTGTTTGATTTATTGTTATTCTTTTTTAATGATGCATTAATCAACTATAATATATTTTTGTATGTTCGTGTTAATTTTAGATAATATGGTTTCCAAAAGAATAGAAACCAAATCAAGTCCAAGTAAAGGAACAAGTGAAGCAGCTAGGCTACATCTACCACTCTATGAGATTGTTTTACAAGTGTTATCTCAATCGGGAGCAAAATATGATGAACACGGGGAGGAGGAATGTTTCAAAAAAGATGATGCAAAGGCTGATAGCCCTTTCACCGAAGAGTTGGTCAAAGTCTTCAGCATTGATCGTTATTCTATGAGAATGCAGTGAGATGGTGCCACATATTTAACGTATGATTTTGTGGTTAAGTCAGCCATGAGAAAATTTTTCTACGCCTTCAGAAAAATATTTCGAGAATAAAAATTGGATGCTTATTTCAGGGACAATTGCTTTGGGAAATATCTTGATTTGCTAGAAGACAATAATGCTCGTTTCCAAATGAAAATGGTATATGAACTTCTCAAGCGTAGGTTTCTGTATTAAAACAAAGATAAGATGGATGAGGTATGGATAAATTGTTGTGGCATGCCTGTTTGTTTTGGTTGGAAGGAGTTTGCCATAGTTACTGGACTAAAATGTTATCCTCCTTCTCAAGTTATACCTATTCTAACTCAAAAAAACACCCCGCATATCTAAAAAAGGCAAAGGCAAGTTGTGTGATCGTGATGACCTGGTGTCCATTGTTGGTCCAAGCTTCAAAAACAAAAATTTGATAGAAACTTTGAAAGGTAAAGGACTTTCAAAGAAGCACTAGCAGTCATTGTGCTTGGTTTGGTTTGTACATAATATTTTTTGGGCTAGAGACGTTAACAACATCATAAGCCTCGATTTAATAAAGCTCACCGAGGATCTTGAGGCATTTAACAGCTATCCTTGGGGGTATGAAAGCTTCAAAATGAGTGTCAAATATTTGTTGACTCTATTAGCGCCAAAGATAGTCAACTTATATGGCTTCCCATGGGCTTTCATGATAAATATTTCTTTCTTCTATTATGATATCATTCATTTTTTTATTCAATAATTGTTTTGATTTATTGGCGTTATTTTATAGGGTTGGGCATTTGAAGCCATTCCTTATTTGAGACAACAAGTGAACTACTAGGAAGGAGTTTCCTATCCAAGAATCTTGAGATGGTTGTCGTCCAAAACTGATAAAAATGCAAAATTTCTTGATCTCTTTAACCCTCGAAGGATGTAGTAAGCATAATTATAATTAATATTTCTTTTAATTAATGATTTTTTTTGAATGATCTAATCATCATTCTAATATATGTAATGATTTACGTTAGATTGTGCATCCGTCACTAGTTTCGACCAATCGAGAGTTGAAGATGCCATTTTTTCTTACTTTACGATCTGTACAAACTTTATCGGACCCTAAGGTCATCGACAGAATAATAATAGAATTGTTTGGAGCAACAACCATTACAAGAAAAATAATTTTGGTGGGTGGGCTTGTTGTAGATGATGATCTTAGTGGTGATGGAGATATTGGTGGTGGAAGTGGTGTTGCTATTGGTGCTAATGATGCTCCTCTTACAGTATTTAAAGAAAAACATTATGAGTATGATCATATTGGTTATACAGATTTTGCCTCTCCCAGTGAATGTTCTGCATGCAAATGTCAAGACTACAGGGCGAAATATGATGTAGTGATTAATGCTATTAATTACTTTTGTAAAGGAATTGACATCTAAGAGGGGTCTCATTCTATCAAAGAGGATTTTATTTCCATCCGCTCCATTAGAGATTAGGTTTAAGAGGAGAAAGAGAGTGATTTTCAGGGCATTATCAAGTATCCAAAAAAGTAAAATTGCAACTCCTATGTCTGTGTGTTGCATTGAGCAATATACAATGTTCAAAGGAGAGCAACATGAGCTAAAGAAGGTGAATATATATGTCTTCCAGCTGACAAAACAAACAGACACATATCTGTTTTAACAGATGACACATATGCTGAAAATTATCAAACAGATATATACATCTATTGCAATAGTTGATTAACTTGTTGCACCAGATAAAATATCTATTTCGAGTTATGTCTCTTCTTTTTTAGCAAATCAAACAGCTCTTCGTACCTCTTTTATTTGTACCAATAGATGACCTATCTGCTGCAATAGATGATTCATATGTTGCAATGGATGGTTCATCCGTTGGAAATTATCATAGAGGGTCTTCCTCATGTAGAAATTTATCCCAACAGTTGATTCATTGTTGCAACAAAAATATAATCTATTTGGGACAATTTAAAATAGGAGGAAGACCTGTTTGATTTGCTAGAACAGATGAGTTATCTTTTTTCATTTTGTTGTATCTCTGTGATTAGCATTGACTAATTCTGACTTTTCAGGTGGCTATAGAAGAAGCTACTGCTGAAAAACATTGACAATATGCTACTCTTTTTATGGAAATATGGAGAACAGAAAGCGCAAAAACTATACGTAAGCAACAATAAAGATCCACGATGAGCAAAGACGAATTCCATAGCACTGGATGAAGAACAACTTATCCATACTGAGTAGATCTTTATAGCTTGAGCCTGTCAAAGTAATCCTTAGCATCATACTTAAATTGTTGTTGATCTATTTGTTGAGATCTGTACCCATAATAATTTTTTTACATTTCATTTATTCGTTGACTTATTTCAGCTAATTTTCGAAGGCTTCGATTTATTTTATTTTGTCAATGAATTTTATTTATTCCTTAGATTTAAACTTATTAATTGAAAAGGAATACTAGATTCAAATATTGCAACAAATAATGTATCTGTTGCAATAGACGACACATCTATTGGAAAAAATCAAACAAATTTAGATATATGTTGCAACAGGTAGGTAATCTGTTGAAATTTATCAAATAGATCTTCTCATTATTGCAACAGATAGACTTAGATAGAAACATCGAGATAATACAACAAATGACCAACCTATTGCAACAGATAAACTATATGTCAGAACAGGTAGAATAACTATTACAATGGATGAAGAATCTATTGCATTATAAAAATTCAACTTTCGTTGGACATAAAAAACTGCCACTACATGTAAAAAGGTTAAAGTGACTTGAAATAAAAAATGCGTAATCCATCGACGATGTTTAGTTCAAACACCTAAAATAAAATAGGTATCAAGTAGACAGTGTTCATTTTAAACACGTAAAATAAAATAGGCATCAAATGTGTTACTCTGGCACATTTTGTGACTTGTTGTCACTTGGTCCCCAACATTCCTTCCCCCTCCCCCAAATTGTCTTATATATTCATCTTCCTCCTAAAATTTAACCCTAAATTCCCAAAGCTTATTGTTCATTGTCATCTTCTTTTATCTATCCAAATTCTTCAAATTATTTCTTTTATTTTTTTTAACTGAGCTTGAAAATGTCAAGCGCATCTTCCACTATTTTTTGTGATAAAGATTTTCGATATTGTAAGTGCAGTCATAAAGCTCTGTTAAAGACTTCTTGGACTCAACAAAATCCAGCTCATAGGTTTTTTACTAATAAGATTTCAAAGGTAATATTTTTTTAGTTAATTAGTTGATTAATTATTAACTTGTAATTATTTTGTAATTGTGTTCTTTTTTTTTTTATAGAAATTGGGTGGATGTGATTACTTTGATTGGTATAAAGAATAACACCCTTCACAAGCAAATCGTGTAATCTGGGGTTTGTTGAACAAAGTCAAGGCTTCTGAAGAGAAACAAAATCGAGCAAGAAGATACTACATTGTTGCCGTTATTGTTACTGGTTTGGTGTTGTTGGGTACATGGATATACAAGCCTAATTGCTGAAATTTTTATGGTGGTGTGTGTGTTTGCTACTGGTTTGGTGTTGTCGAACTCATGGATATTCAAGCGTAACTATTGGAAAATATCAAAAAGATTTAGGCATATGTGGTAAAATTTAGGTCATCTGTTGGAAATTATCAAACAGGTCTTCCCACTGTTGCAACAAATTAGACTTAGATTATTAGATTATTCATAGAAATAACATCGGCGTAATACAATAGATGACCAACCTATAGCAACAGATAAACTATCTGCCAGAACAAATTCAATATATTTTACAACAAATTGACAATTTATTGCATTATAAAAAACTTAACTTTCATCAGAAAAAAATTATTGCCACTACATGTACATGTAATAAAGTGAAGGGTGACTTGAAATTAAAAATTGCTATTTCACAGGCTCTTCTATATACACAAGCTTCAAGTGTCCAGTTAGTACCCCATTAGCCCAGAACTCTTGCAGGTTGCCACAACGTTGTCGCATAGAAAAGTCGTTGGCTCAACCATTTTTGTGCCGGTCAGTAAACATTCGATGCGTGCAAGAGCATGCGAGCCGTTCGCTTTAGCGGCATTATCTTTTGGAAGGATCATTCCCTTGTTTCGACCTTCAAAATCCCATAATTTCTTCCTCAACACTTCTTTTTTCAAATGATTCATCAGTTTATCCTCCCTCAACAAGATGGGAAACAACACCATCAGTGGCTCCACGAGGAGAAAAAGATCAAAATCGTCGACGAGAGGTACGTTGGAGTCATAAACATTGATTTTTCCATCCTTGAGTAGTATTTCAATATCCCGATAATGCATGCCATTCACGCTAATGACTATAAGAATCCTTTTTGCCTCGGTCCAGCTCTTGCCGTGTGGATTTGGCCTTTCCCCTTTAACATATTTTATTATTTCTTCTTCATCCAAGACCAACATAGGAACTAGGAAATCAAGTCCCACGCCAAGGGCTAACACCTCACCATTGAGTTGACCGTACCTATTGTAGAAGTTGAAGTCCATTGTCCTATCGACAGCGTCATAAGCTTCCCGGTACGTTAATTGCCTTTTCCTCATGAGGCAGAGAATTATGTCAATATGCTGTGATATAAGAAGTCAATTTTTAAATAGGTTAGTAATTTTAAAGTTGCAACGGATGGTCCACCGGTTGTATAGGGTTCTCTGAATCAATAATCCAACGCAACTTATGCCACAGATGGATAGTAAGTTGCAACAGAACCACTACTAGTGGCACTAGTATACACATTTATTGCAACAGATGTGAAATCTGTTGCGTAACTTCTTCTTCATGGGGTAGATTAGAAGGGATAGGTTAGGAAAAGTAAACTTGTCTTATCCTCATACGGCGTACGCATATCAATCATACTTTGGAAGTTTTGGGGGGAAAAGGTATGCCTGGGGTAATTTGGTGTGCCTGGCTTGGCATTGTTGGCCTGTCGCAGATCCATCTTCTCTTCGGCGACAAGTTTTGCATATATGTCCACCTTCTTGACTGGCCCCTGAACTTCAATAACTTTTGAAGAGGAAGAAATTGTAATTTCTTTTGATTTCCAACTGGAGAATAAGTCTCTAATTGCTCTTTTATTTCTCCTTACCAACACTGTAAGAGTGTGTGGCTTCCTCACCTTCTTGGATAGTATGACACACCTCTTGGTTTTGAATTCCTCGATAGCTTTAGAGATAGCCTCTACTTTTTCAAAGAGTTTATCCTGACTGTCCTTGCACTCTTCGCATTTACAACGAGAACACGAGGGTGGGGAGGGGTGAGAAGGACCTATGTAAGGGTGAAAATGGGTATTTTTAAACATATTTATTCTTTATTTAGCATCAACATGCTCATCATCACGAGTGGTAGTAGCATAAGCATGCCTGCCACCAACACCAGTAACTCCACCAGAAGAAGCACCCGGATCTGCCTTTGTAGGTTGGTCATGAAGAGCCTCAACATTAGGCTGACCTTGTCTAACTGCTCTTTTTATGGTTGTTGCTCAAGCCAATTCCTTCTTTATTAACTCCACCGTTGGGTCGGTTATAGTATCAATATGACCTAGAGCAATATAAGAAGTCATCACTGACTCCTCCTCAGTAGGCATGATCCATGGAGGCACAACCTATAAAAAAGAAAAAAAAAGATAGATGCATTTAAATCATATAATATAGTAATTTTCACAGTTAGGTTACATTTTAAGAAAAAGACACATCTGTTGCATAATTTGCAGTATATGGTTAAAATCTGTTTGAGTCTGGTTCAGAGAAACAAAGCAAAACATGGATAATCTGATGCAAAATATCAATCATCTGTTGCAACAGTTGCACAAGACGTGTAATCTATTATGCAACAAATGATCTGTACGTCGCAACAAATGAACAATATATTATCAGATTACACATCTATTGCATAATTTGAAATAGATGGTTAATCTGTTAGGAGTTGGGTTCAGAGAACCAAAGCAGTAGATGGGTAATCTGATACAAGATATCAATCATTTGTCACAACAGATTATCCATCTGTTGCACCGATTGGCACAGGAAGGGTAACTTATCGCAACAGATGTCCCATTTGGTGCATCAGATATAACATCTGTTGTACCAGATATAACATCTATTCAATATCTTTCTTTGAGTAAAAATATTTTACTTGAAGAAGACGTACTCCATCATCCGTAGGGTTAAAGAGATTAGCCTCCTTAATATTGGTGATTCTCTTTGCAACCAACTGCCTAAACATTCTTGGATGAGAAACCTCATCGTGGTAATCCATTAACTGCTTTCGGAGGGGAAGAATAGCTTCAAATGCCCAAGACAAAAAATGTAAATAGGAAGCAAGCAAAAAAAAAAGTAATAATAACTATATATATAAATTAATGGATGAGTAAAATTAGTGATTAATTTTATCATGAAAGCCCAAGAAAAATATTATAATATAGTCGTCCCTGAGGATAGCTTTGTCAGTAAATATTGGATAGTCAAGTAGAAGTTGTCAGATCCCCAGAGATAATTGTTGAATTTATCAAAATCCTCAGCACACGCCAACAAATCATCTTCTATGACCTTGTTGACGTCTCTTACCAATATAACCGAATGGTCAAACCAAACTAAGCACAATTGTTCCCTGTACTGCTTTGGTATGGTTTTATCTCGAGATCTGTCAACAAATTCGATGCTTTGTAGCCACTTCGAGCAATATCAAGCAACCCATCTATTTTTTCCTTGCGTTTTCTTACCTTGGATCTTTTATAGGGTGGTGGTTCTTCTGGACGATGGCACCTCAAGTCCATCACTATGGTAAACTCTTGCAAGCCAAAACAAACAGGCATGCCACAGTAGTTGATCCAGATTTCATCCATCTTCTTTTTGCCCCCTTCTCTGGATCTTTATCATCCCCCACGTACTTAATCCTGCACTTGAGAAGACCATATATCATCGTCATAGGGAAACGGATACGGGCAGAGGGGTCCTCAGGCAGCTCAAGAAAGCGTCCCAAAATAGCTCTTCTTAAAAAGTCCGCCTACGTTTTCATTCTTCATAATTTTCATAAAATGTTCAAAATTTTTCCCCATCTAACATTTAAGTTCAATTTACCAGTTAGTTGTTTTGCTTCTGGGTCATTTATCGACATCACAACTTGAAACCTGTCAATACTAAAAGTTTTTACAGGATTATGCTGGGATGTCAATATTAATTCATGCCCCATTAGTGATCCATTATCATCATGTTGATAATCATCCTCTTTCTCTTTCTCACTCTCCAATTCCTCCTCTTTCGCAATTTCATTTTCTTCATCACTATCTACAGACCTTTGTCTACCTCCCTCAATATTGTTTTCATATCTCTCGTCAGCTTTACTTTTTCCTGACTGAGATTGTTTAGGAAGCTCCTCCGAATCCCTCTGTACTGTAGCCTTTTTTTTAGGTAGTTAGACGTTGATCCACTTTCACTTTCTTTTCTTTTGGGAGACATGTTTTACCTATAAACAACAGAAAAATAAAAATTACATTACAATTGATGTATGCATAAATTTTAAAAAATACATTACAAACACCACGAATACCGACACACCAATAGCCACCACCACAAATACCACCAACCAATGCCATAAACAAATACCATGAATACCGCCACCACCGACGGCCACCACAAACACCACAAACCAATGCCACCACCAGTGCCACCACGACGACCATAAACACCATCACCACCACCACCACCAATACCACAAACACCATCCAACAATACCACGACAACCAATAGAACACTGCGATGGAAACTAGGGATTTCTCGAGTTCTTTCTACAATTTTACATTCAAAACTTGAAATTGTAAACCCATTCTCGAAGATAATACAACTAAAAGTTTTATTTTTCATTATTAACTTAAAAGGTCTTATTTTTTAGAAAAAAAATAAATATAGAACTCTTCTCGAACTCTGTTGCCTACGAAGACAAAGAAAATGACTGATACAAGTAAGAATAAAGTCTAAAATAACACCTATGTGGTCGAAAATGAGAAAAGCATTCTGTTGTGGAGGTTTAAGCAAATTTGTTGAGTAGTTATTGTCTGTACTGTATTGTTGAGCGAGAATAAGAGAGAAAGAGTGAGAACTCGAGATTTTAAATGATGAAATGTTTTGTATGAATTGATTTGCATTTTGGAAAAGAATGACAAGTTTTAAAAATGGTAATTTGGTCCGAATTGATCTTAATTATTTTTAAAATTATAAAAGATATGCATAATTTTTAACCCTCTCATCATGCAATTGCCAAAAGGGTACTATTTATTCTAACATATGAACTCAATTGAAATTCTATAAAAACAATTAAAGTTGTAGTTGATCGAGTACTCTAGTTGACCCTATGAACTCACCCCTGGTCCTAGATTAATCAATTTAGGTACTATTAGTCTAACATATGAACTCAATTGAAACTGTATAAAAACAAATGTTCAACATGTTGCATCAGATTTACCATTTATTTTAAATTATCAATCAGATTAGGTAACAACAGATTACAAATCTGTTGTAAATTATCAAACAGATTAAGTCATCTGTTGCAACAGATTACCCATCTGTTATAAATTATTAAATAAATTGTCATTTGTTGCAACAGATTACCCATATGTTCTAAATTATCAAATAGGCATTGTCATCTGTTGTAGCTGGCCCTATGAGAACTTACCTCTAGTCCTAGATTAATCAATAGTTGACCATATGAGAAGTCACCCCCAGTCCCAGATTATTCAATTAAGGTACTAGTACCTTGTCCAAGATTAATAAATTAAGGTATTAGTTGAATATATGAGGTAGTAAGAATCGGTTCGGCTTAGAGTTATCGATCGACGACTCTGGTCGGGAGGAACGCAGTACCGTCTCATCATGCAATTGCTAAAAGACTCAATTGAAGTTGTAGTTGATCCTATGAAAACTCACCCCTAGTCCTAGATTATTTAATTAAGGTATTAGTACCCTAGTCCTAGATTATTCAATTAAGGTATTAGTCTAACATATGAGGTAGTAAGAATCAGTTCGGCTCAAAGTGATCGATCAACGACTCTGGTCGGGAGGAACGTAATACCATCTCATCATGCAATTGCCAAAAGACTCAATGAAGTTGTAGTTGACCCTATGAGAACTCACATTCCATTAAGGTATTAGTCTGGCATATGAACTCAATTGAAATCATATATAAACAAATGTTCAACCTGTTGCAACATATGTCTTTTCTGTTAGATCAAATCAAATAAATTAGGTAATTTATTGAAACGTATTATGTATCTGTTGTAAACTATCAAACAGATTACGTCACTTATTATAACATATCACAAATCTGTTGCAAATAATCAAATAGATTAAGTTATCTGTTGTGACAGATTACCCATCTGTTGTAAATTATCAAATAGATTAAGTCATATATTACAATAGATTACCCATCTGTTGAAAATTATCAAATACGCAATGTCATCTATTGTAGTTGACATTATGAGAACTCATCCCTAGTCCTAGATTAATCAATTAAGCTATTAGTTGAACATATGAGGTAGTAAGAATCGGTTCAGCTCAGAGTTATCGATCGACGACTCTGGTCAGGAGAAACATAGTACCGTCTCATCATGCAATTTACAAAAGACTCAATTGAAGTTATAGTTGACCCTAAGAGAACTCACCCCTACTCCTAGATTATTCAATTAAGGTATTAGTACCCTAATCCTAGATTAATTAATTAAGGTATTAGTCTAACATATGAGGTAGTAAGAATCGGTTCGGCTCAGAGTGATCCATCGACGACTATGGTCGAGAGAAATGTAATACCGTCTTATCATGCAATTGCCAAATGACTCAGTTGAAGTTGTAGTTGACCCTATGAGAACTCACCCCTAGTCCTAGATTATTCAATTAAGGTATTAGTACCCTAGTCCTACATTAATCAATTAAGGTATTAGTCTAATATATGAGGTAGTAAGAATTAGTTCGGCTCAGAGTGATCGATCAACGACTCTGGTCAGAAGAAACGCAATACCATCTCATCATGCAATTGCCAAAAGACTCAATTGAAGTTGTATTTGACCCTATGAGAACTCACATTCCATTAAGGTATTAGTCTAACATATGAACTCAATTAAAATTATATATAAACAAATGTTCAACCTGTTGCAACAAATGTCTTTTCTGTTGGGTCAAATCAAATAGATTTGTTGAAACATATTACGCATCTGTTGTAAACTATCAAACAAATTATGTCATTTTTACAACTTATCACGAATCGGTTGTAAACTATCAAACAAATTAAGTCATCTGTTGTGAAAAATTACCCATCTGTTGTAAATTATCAAATGGATTAAGTCATATGTCCCAATAGATTACCCATCTTTTGTAAATTATCAAATAAGGATTGTCATCTATTGTAGTTGACATTTTGAGAACTCACCCCTAGTCCTAGATTAATCAATCAAGGTATTAGTTGAACATATGAGGTAGTAAGAATTGATTTGGCTCAGAGTTATCGGTCAACGACTCAGGTTGGGAGGAACGCAATATCGTTTCATCAAGCAATTTTCAAAAGACTCAATTGAAGTTGCAGTTGACCCTATGAGAACTCACCCCTAGTCCTAGATTAATAAATTAAGGTATTAGTCTAACATATAAGGTAGTAAGAATCGGTTTAGCTCAGAGTGATCATCGACGACTCTGGTCGGGAGGAACACAATACCGTCTCATCATGTAATTGCCAAAAGACTCAATTGAAGTTATAGTTGACCCTATGAGAACTCACATTCAATTAAGGTATTAGTCTAACATATGAACTCAATTAAATGATATATAAACAAATGTTCAACTTGTTGCAACCGATGTCTTTTCTGTTGGATCAAATCAAACAGATTAGGTAATTTGTTGCAACATATTACACATATGTTGTAAGCTATCAAACAGATTACGTTATTTGTCACAACACATCACGAATCTATTGTAAACTATCAAACAGATTAAGTCATCTATTGCGACAGATTACCCATCTATTGTAAATTATCAAATGAATTAAGTCATATGTCATAATAGATTACCCATCTGTTGTAAATTATCAAATAAGCATTGTCATCTATTGTAGTTGACATTTTAAGAACTCACCCCTAGTCCTAGATTAATCAATTAAGGTATTAGTTGAATATATGATCTAGTAAGAATTGATTCGGTTTAGAGTTATCGATCGACGACTCTGGTTGGGAGGAACGCAGTACCGTTTCATCATGGAATTTCCAAAAGAGTCAATTGAAGTTGTAGTTGACCCTATGAGAACTCACCCCTAGTCCTAGATTGTTCAATTAAGGTATTAGTACCCTAGTCCTAGATTAATCAATTAAGGTATTAGTCTAACATATGAGGTAGTAAGAATCGATTTGGCTTAGAGTGATCATCGATGACTCTGGTCGGGAGGAAAGCAATACCATCTCATCATGCAATTTCCAAAAGGCTCAATTGAAGTTGTAGTTGACCTTATGAGAACTCACATTCAATTAAGGTTTTAGTCTAACATATTAACTCAATTAAATTATATATAAACAAATGTTCAACTTGTTGTAACAGATTTTTTTTCTTTTGGATCAAATCAAACAGATTAGGTAATCTTTTGCAATATATTACGCATCTATTGTAAACTATCAAACAGATTATGTCATTTGTTGCGATAGATTACTGAGCATTGGAAATTTCCAAATAAAAATTGTCACCTTTTGTACTTAAATGTTTTAAGATCCCTTTTTAAAGCAATTTAGGTATGTCCTGCCCGAGATAAAAAAGTTAAAATACTAAGGCGGTAAAAAATATTACTCAGTACTACTTGGATAACTCAAAAATCTCTTGAGTGAGTAGTCTTATTTGGTCTTTTCAATGTTACCATCTCCTCATGCCCCTCAAAAGTTATTAATAAATATTTAAAACCCATATCTAGAACTTTCTCCTTCAGCCATAAAGTAGTCTAGACTCAACTCATCACTCTTCTTTATTCTCAATTCTTAATTATATTTGTTTTCTTTTTTCCTCTCTTTTCTCTCTTCTTTCAGTTGAGGATCCTTTAGGATCTCAACCAATTAATATGTTTTCTCGACTGAACTGGATATTTTGATCCATTTGTTTTTTTGACATTGCAGGTACGATTCACTGTTGCTCTTTTCATCTCTTCTTCTTCTTTGTATGTCATTTAAATTAGATATTTACATTTGTTGTTTTTAATTATTTGCCCATTACCAGTTTCCTATTTATTGAAAAAATTAAAGGAAAGGTGAATTTTAAGTCTTGAATAAATGAACCGTTGTTTTTATTAAAATATGCGAAAAAGTCATCTGTTAGGAGAACTTAAAAAGCCTTGTTGTTAGTATAGTTTTTTTATACTTTTTGTTTGGTACTTTGGTTGTGCTATTGTTGTGGGAGTGGTCGTGTTGGAACATGTGACGTTTGTGTTGTGGGTGGTATTAGAACATATAGTGTTGTTTCTTTATTGTTGATGCTGATGTTGGTGGTGTTGCAACAGTTTTCTCAACTGTTGCAACTGATGAATCAGCTGTTGGAACAAACAGAGCAACTGTTTGAAGAAATCCAATCAGTAGCAAGGCTGGTTTGATTAATTCTAACAAATGACCCATCTGTTGTAACATGTCATCCATCTGTTACAACGATGCCTCATTGGTTGAACAGATGGGTAATCTGTTGCATTATATTGGTCATTTGTTGATTCACTCAATTTTGTGTTACCCTTTGGTAATGTTCTTTTTGTTCTTTTCTTGTTTGACATCAAATGTATTTCTCTTATTTGCAGATAAAAAGAAGTGAAACTGGATCCACTTTTGCATGGCCAGCATTAAAGGCTAGAGTAAAGATGGGTTCGGAGAAATAAGCTGCTTGCAGATGGAACCACTTCATATGTGGGAGGTGTGTATTACTGATCAACCTATCATGAAAACATACATTCAGTACAATGATTTTCTGAATGTTTGTTCTTTACCTATTAGGCTTTAATCCTTCAAACAAGATATGACAGTTTACATTTAAGATTGTTAGGTTCGTACTGGTAAGGCTGAGGGACCAAGACGATGGTATCAATACCCCATTAAAATTTAATGATGATTTATGCTCATGTTTTTGTGTTAAGATTGGGGAAGGGTTCAAGTTTTTTGGTGGCAGTGTAAATATCTAAGGGTGATTGGACTGGTTTTAATGGATTAATGGACTTCTTGAAAGGCCTCCGAAGCCTTGCATTACAACAAACAACGATGGAACCAATAGAAATTCTCCTGGTCCAAATTTATATGGATGGGTTATTGGACAAGACTATTATACAGCAGAAGGTGTTTGGGAGAAAACCTGTGCGAGAAAGAGGAGGTTGGGAAGGCCATATATCATCTCAATCCTTGTTTAAGTGGAAACACAGGGTGTGAAGGAAAGTGTAGCTAAATTGGTTGATGAAATTAACATGAAAAATAAAAAAACTGAATGAGGTGCGAATGTGAAAGTTATTCAAAAATGAAAATTCATCAGTCGTTGAAGAAAAAGAAGAATGGTCAACAGGACTGGAGCTGTACACTTTGCTCGAGAATGCAACTAGCGACCGTGGTCTGAATGAAGACTCTCACAAAGTGAAGGACCAGAACTCTAAGGAAGCAGCTTCGCAAGCACAAAAGGTGGTAAGATTGTCGGTCTGAATTGAACCAACTACTCTTTTATTAAAAATATGGGATCATGTCAATTTCATTGGTGTATAAAAGTCTGAGTTCAGGTTTCTCATGTCAATTTCATTGGCCATATATCAAGATCTGAGATGTTATATGGCCTTCTCCACCCCCCTTCACGCAGAGGTATTTTCTCATGTCAATTTCATTGGCCATATATCAAGATCTGAGATGTTATATGGCCTTCTCCACCCCCCTTCACGCAGAGGTATTCTCCCAAGCACCTTCTGTTGTATAAAAGTCTCCTCCAACAATCCATCAAAATAAATTTTAACTAGGGGAATTTCTATTGGTTCCATCGTTGTTTGCTGCATTGCGAGGCTTTGGAGGCCTTTCAAGAAGTCCATTGCGCCATTAAAATCGGTCCAATCACTATTGAATATTTACACTATCGCCAAAAACTTGAACCCTTCCCCAAACTTGACATAAAAACATGAGCATAAACTGTTATTAAATTATAACGGGGTATCGACACTACCATCTTGGAACCCTTCAGCCTTATTAGTTCGCACCTATCAAACTAAATTGTACAATGCAGGATCTTGTTTGAAGGATCATTGTCTAATTGATAAAAAGTTGCATTCATAAAATCATTACACTTTATGTGTGTCTGTCACGGTAGCCTGATTAATAATATATATAACTCGCACGCACCTTATTCTTCCTGCCCCATCAGGACATGTCAAACAGTGTTGTTTATTCATCTGTATGCATGTGATGACTATTAAAAAAAGGTATGAAGAGTCGTGACTTTTTATCTTTACACATTCAAAACAGTTGATGAATCAAAATCTCCATCTGTTGCAACTGACAAATCAGCTGTTGGAAGAAATCAAAATATCTCCTCCAACATATGGTTCATCTGTCGCAACAGATAATCCATATGTTACAACAGATGGTAAATCTGTTGCAACAGACCAGACTGTGTTTTTATTCATCTGCATGCATGTGATTACTTCTTGCTAAAAATGTTTGTTTCAATTTAGTTGTCCTATTTATAAAATCAAGAGAATTTTATTATATATTCTTCCACGATTACCCCTATTATTAACTGACTACATAAAGTATATTATTCACATTTATACTTTCAAAGTATAATTAATAAGGCCAATTTGGTAAAATAATCACCTAATTTATATTTTTATTAATTGGTGTGCCAAGCCCATAGGGCCCAACTAATACGAAACAGAGGTACTATTAAAATGAGGTGAAGAGTCGTGACTTTTTATCTAAGACATTCAAAACAGCTAATGAACCGAATATTCCATCTGTTGAAACTGATGAATCAGCTGTTAGAAGATATCAAAATATCTCCTCCAACATACTGTCCATCTGTCACAACAGATAATACATATGTTGCATCAGATGTCTTATCTATTGCATATACAAACTATTTATTGCAACTGATGGTAAATCTATTTTGACAGACCATTTGTTGCACATTCAATCCATCTGTTGCAACAGATGCTAATCAGTTGTGATAGATGGATGATCTATTGCAACAACTCAATAATAACGGTTTTTATTGAGTCTCAAACCGTTTTGAAAGGGTGAGAAGTAATTAATGTAAAAGAAAAAGTAGCGACTTTTAATAGAAAATAAAATGATACCAGTTTGAATATAATTAATATAATGGAGCTGAACAGTCCTACCTTTTGGCCTGACACGTCCAAATTCAATCCTCTATAAATAGGTCCCTCTTTAATCTTCATTCAACTCAACTTTATTTATTTTTTGCATTTTTTCTTTTCGTGTGACATCTTCAACCATTTCTCTTCAAAGAGCATATTCCTTTCTCGTTGAGGTAAGTTTTCTTCTAGTGTAAATTTACTAGTTGGTCGTATACATTGTATTACATTTTGAACTTTTTTCTTTAAATTTTTCAATTCATACGTGTTCTAGATGTGGCTGATCCTTTTCCGGACATTGCTATTCTATGTGACACAGTCCGAAAACTTCAGAGGAAGGTTAGTGACCTACAGAGGGAGTTGGTCGCTGTGAGATCGACGATGTTCAGAGAGATACAGAGGCTAATAATTAGAATGTGTTTTTTCTTTTAATGTATTATTTTAATTTTTTTTATATTGGATCTATACCTAATGTGTTTTATTTTTTGTTTAATGAAAAATTTACTTTTAGTCAGACTTTGGCATTTTAATTCTTATTCAATTTTCATCCTGTCTATTTCTTCTAATGAAAACATACATACATGTTAACATGTCGACGGTTGGAGGCAAGCAGCTATGTTGAATCCAGTAGCATTAACAATTTTGGCTTTTGAGTTCTTTCAACAGATGGACCATGTGTTGGAACAGAGGCAAGTAATGCCAAAGTGGAAAGTGATGTTCGAAACAAAATTTGACCTAAGAAATTGGTCAACTAGCAACAGTAGCGGTAACAACAACAATAACAAATGGTCAACAAAAAGAAGATGGAGATGATAATGAAGTAGAAGATGATGAATGAAGCAGTAGAAACAATGAACAACAAAAATCACTAAGAGAGGGAAAACAACAATGGGTGAGAAGAGAGAGAAAAACACATTTTTTTCCCTCTATTTTTCATTATATAAGCTAATATTTGGATCAAAGTGTAAATTTAAAAACCTGTGGGTTATTTTTAAACATTTCCAACTTTCTTAATCCATAATAAAATAATTGTCATCTCCACCTAATAATTAAGACTTTTGTCACTTACACCTCATTTTAAAACTCTTTTGTCACCTACAGCCAAAACCCCAAGAGACTAAGTTGTGTGTCTAACCTAAATAGAGCACATAAAAAGGAATGAAGAGAGCATGATATAATAGATAAATTAACGTGTATGTAAAATAACTTTAAACTAACATTAAATAACATATATTTTTTAATCTCTTTAATAAAAAATTTAAATTCAACAATATTAATTTGATTTGTGCTTTATTTTTTTATAGATAATTTTAAACTATCAATAATATATCTTTAGTATTTTTATATTATTTCATTATGAAAATGAATGTAGGAAATATTTATATGGATAAAAACAATGTCTTATATCCATAACAAAAATGCATTAATTATTTTTATTTATATAGGATACTAACATATTTGTCCGTGCTTCGCGCAGTTTTAAAATTCTATAGCAGGAGATAATATAAGAACAATATTTTAAATTAAATATGAAAGCAACTTACTTAAATCAGTATATATAAATGAGAATAAGAAATATAAATTAAAAAAATAACAAAAAAGAGAACAAATATCAACAACAACAACAACAATAAACCCAGTATACCCACATAGTGAGTTCTGAGGAGGGTAGAGTGTACGCAGTCCATACCACTACCTCTAAAGAAGTAGAGAGGTTGTTTCCGATAGACCCCCAGCTCAAGATAAAAGACAATATACAAAAGCATCAAAAACATAAAACACGATAAAATAACATAGGTACGACATCCATAAAAAATTTGTATATTGCCAAACAAAGGACACCAAAGTCAGAGAACAAATATCAATTTAACTATTTGAAGGATGTAATATGATTTAGATTGTTATTTGTATTTTCTTTTTTAAAGGAATTTTTAGTATTGTCTTTTAACATGTTATGAATACATTTATTTTCATAAATTTTTAAATTATTTTCAATGCGAAACTTAAAATTAAAAATAAAAAGTAAAATAAAGTAATAGAAAAAGATAAGACATAAAGAGTGAGTAAAACATCAATAAGATTAATTGATATGAGTAGTGAATCGAACCAAGAATTGTTTACATAGAGTGGAATGTATTGAAGAAATATTGAGTTGATTTTAACACGATATATTTGTCCAAACTTCTTGCCTGTCACATATAATGCCTCTTTTTTTCATAATTTTGATCATAATTACATTGTTGCAATATATTAAGTAGTAAAGAGTGAAGTTGTCGGGATTTAAACATATATAGAAAAGCAATGTAGTGGAGCATATCAATAGAGATGAAAGATTTTCTATAGCTGATAATATAATCAACTATTAATCATAAAGACAATGGTAATGAAAATATAATTAAATAAAAAATAATGCATGATTCTTGTGGTCTTTTCATTAGCCACGTGAAGACAAATAACATTACTAAATAATTTATCGAAGCAATATTTTTTTCAACCTTTTTCAGATAATAATTTTGAAAAGTAGTTTAGACCATCATATGATTGTAATGATCTACGAAAAGCTAAAAGTAAATTTTTATCAACAACAAAAAATGAAAACTTGAGGATTGCATGTTTATATCATAGTATATAATTTTTCTAAGAATTAAACTAAACTTTACTTTCTCATTTCTATCAATAGGCTTATTAAAAATTTATGTAAGGATACATATATAGTTTCTTAAGCAACATGCACGTATGAATTGAGTTGTCTTCTTTTCTCCAATTTCGAAAACACAGTAACCTAGAGACATAAAATATTAATGTCATCAATTAAAAAATAACTAAGCATGAAAAATGTCAGAAATACTATAGCTTAGAATTGAAAGGTAAAGATGAACTATATCACAAAATACATTAAACAAATTATTCTAAAAAGAAAATAAAAAACTAAGCATGAAAAATGTAAGAAAATACCATAGTTAAGTGTTAAAAGGGGAAGGATATTATATTTTGCAACATAGCATATTCAAATTATTCTAAAAATAAAATAAAAAAAAAAGAGACAAAATAAAAATTATATTTTAAAGAGGTTTTTTATTCACATCTTGTAGGAGTCATTATCATAAAGCTCTCATTTGTTGCAAGCACTTCAAAGTATACCATAACCAATATGACTCAAAATAATTTTATTTAAATAGGAATAAATTTATGTGGGATTTTAAGGATCATAAAATTATTTATTAAATAATTGAAGTTATAAACATGAAAATTTTGGGAGTTACAGATGTTACTATTACTAATTAAGAGTAGATATTATGAATATGAAAAGATATGAGTTATATAGATGATTTTTTATAGAAAAATAATTTTAAAAATGAGAAAAAAATTTAAAAATGGAGAAAATAGATAAATAGGAATGAAGGTCATAGAGAGGTGCCACATCACTTTGTGCTCTCCTTTATATTATATATAGATTAGGTAAAAAGACCAAAATTAGTTACTTTTTAATCTTACTCATAATATTACTCAAGAATATGTGTTTCGCATGATGTGAAAATAAGCATTGAAGCATATTATATTTTAATTTTAATTAGAACAATTTAATTAAGTTGTAAGCTATTATATGATTTTATAAAAATAAAAGTGTTACCTCTATTATCATTTTCTATCATATTTATTTAAAAATATTAATTTAGTTTTTTTTTATAAACTAGTTAAAAAAGCGATCAAACAAAATAGAAAAATAAAAAAAATGAGTGAGAAAAAAAGGCAAGAAAAAAATAAAGATTAAGAAAAAACACGAAGAATTAAAAAAATTGAGAAAATAAAAAATGAGAAGAAAAATCAAAATAAAGTTTGAGAAAAATGAGGAAAAAAAAGAGAACTGATCAAAACTAAAAATAAAAGAAAAATAAAGGTTAAAGATAAATCAATTAAAAAAATTAAAAATAAATAAATAGATAATGCTTGATAAAAAAATAAAGGTTGAGCCAAATGAATTAAAACATGAAATTAAAATTAAAGGAAAAATAAAAAGATAAAAATAGAATAATAAAATTAAAGGAAAAAATAAAAAGATGAAAATAATAAAAAATAGAATAATAAAATTAAAGAAAAAAATAAAAAGTGAAAATAATAAAAAATAAAATTTGAGAACCAAATAAGTATGCAAAGTTTAAAAAATATATTTGAGGTGTAGAGGGGCAAAATAGTACTTGTACTATACTTAAAAAATAAGAAAGGTTATTCTTTAAAGATATTTCTTATTGGAGTCAAATATCTAAAGTCACCCGTATTTGGATTTATGACATGCAATTTCCTGGTGAAAATTGGGCCCCTTTGGCCCATTAAAAATCTGTCCAATTTTGGACCAATTCCATGAACTTTAGCCCCTTTTTAGCCTCTGTATATCTGCTGTATATCAACAGCTTCTTTCCTGCGTTTTCCTGTATACTCCTGCATATACAGTGTATATCAGTGTGGATACCTACGTATTTTGCTCTACTTTTTCATCATAGACTGTGGGATAGCGTGCAGCTGCTGCTTACAATGTATATTCACTGTATATCAGAGTAAACAATTGTATACCAGCCTGTGTTTCTTCCATATTAGTCCCTTTTTGGATTTGGCATGGGTCTTGACTCGATGGACGTTGAGTTTAACCCAACCGAATGTGAGAAATGGGAGTCTGGGGGACTCATAAGGGATTTCATGCAATAAAGAAAAGGTAAGGATTAGCTATTCAAGTTTCGACGAAGAAAGGACTTAGTTAAAGATGATACTTATACGCTCATAGTCGACCAAAAAAATGATGTTAAAATAACCATAAAACTTGAAACATCTAATTCATTATTTCTAGCTAGCAAAGGTAAAGAAGGCAAGATTCCATGGACAATGCACACTTAGCTTGTTACTTTTATTTCAAAGATCTCAAGAAATAGAAATACAATTTTATGCATAGAAAAAGGAAAACCAAAATTCACCGATGGTATTAATTTAAAGGATTATGTAGTTAGGCTCATCTCATGTATGTTTCTTCAGCAAAAAGGAAAGTGTGAAAGTAAACACTACAATATGTTCACTTCTTTCCTTCAAACTCAAACGAGCCTCCCTTCACGTTATGTTGCTAGTGCAGATGCAAACGATAGAAGGAAAAAAAAGGTTCAAGTCTTTAACTGTAAAGCCTATCTCATCTAGGAATTCTTGCCTAGAGACTTTAATTAAAACTTGGATCAAACTTCAAGCCTAACCAGGAAAGCACATCATATACTTAGTTCATAAAGGAATAAAGGGACATATTCTAGAAAGAAATATCTAGCCATAAACGGATCAAAAGGAATGGTGAGAACATCCTTTTTGGGAGCGCATCCAAGTACGGAGTCGAGCAAAAACAACGGCCACTCGAACTCAAACAAAAATCTGATCTCATAGGCTACGAAAATACTTTCATATAAGGGAGTGAGGGGAGGAACTTGCTCAAAGTATTTGAGGAAAAGAGAGGTATAGAATAATGAACACCATGAGGTGTTCTTCTTCTATCCTATGGTGCCAATGGATGCATCCCTTTACCATATACTTATTTTGAGTCAAAAAAAATAATTTAGACAGTAAAAGGACAAGAAGAAAACAACATGAGATATTCAGGAGGGAATATCAGGTGGGAAGAAACTTACGCACAATTTATTGAGGAAAAGAGAGGTGAAAGTGACTAACACCAAAGTATATCTTCTTTTGATATACAACGCTCACATGAACATCCTCTCATCTCACGTTTCTACCAAATTATCCAATTGATGTTGAGAGGTGAGCGAAAGTCAATTGATGTTGATGTAGATGGAAATAGTAGGGGAGTGATGCACTTAAAGGAATTCGCAACTGAAAATTGTTAATCTAGGAGCTATGCTCGAAGAAGATGATAGCTAAATCAGGGATTAATCCGAGAATTAAAGCTAAAAAGAGATTATACAGAGAATATAGAAGAGATAAACTTGAGATATTATTCATGAATGAATGCTTACATCAGTAATGCTTGGTTTTATAGCTAACAATCCCACTTGACAGCTGTAACTAACTCTCTAACCGATTAACTACCCATGTGACTTGAGCTACAGTAATAACTGCAATAAACAGTAAAAACGAAATTTTGAATTCTAATACAGTTTAACTACTTCCAACTAATTTGTTGATTCCAGTTATGCTTCACTTCATTTTCAGTTCCCCAACTTGTATCAATACCCCTCCCTTAAAGAACATCCTTGTCCTTAAGGATTAAAGGAAGGAAACCTCAGCAGTAACTCGAAAGTATATTCCTATGCAGCTTGTGTTGCATCAATTCCAGTTCATTGCACCTAGGCTTGCTCTACAGCCTTGTTTCCCCTTTTGACCAATCTATTAACTAACACCCTCTTTAGAATAGGGCGATAAGGACTAGAAATATGTATGACAGGCGGATGAGTGAAACTCTGAGGTAAGACATGACACCTCTTTAGTTGAGAGATATGGAAGGTAGGGTGAATGAGAACATCACTAGGCAGTAAAAGCTTATAAGCAACAACTCCAATCTTGTCTTCAACCATATAGGGGCCATAATACTTGGCAGCAAGTTTGTTAAAAGGCCTGGCAGCTACTGCAACTTGTCTGTAAGGTTGCAATTTCAGATAAACCCAATCACCTACTTCAAAGGACCTATGTGATCTATGCTTGTTGGCAATGTCTTGCATTCTTTGTTGAGCCCTGATAATATGGAACTTTAGCAACTGAATAACAGCCTCTCTAGCCTCCAAACTTCTGTCTACCATCTCCATAATACTTTCACCCAATAAGTAAGGTAGATGAATGGGAGGTTTTTGACCATATAAAGCTTCATAGGGTGTGCATTTGATAGTAGTGTGATAGGTGGTATTGTACCACCACTCAGTCAGGGAGAGATGATTAGCCCATTCTCTTGGACAATTAGAGCAAAAATATTTCAAGTAAGTCTCTGAGGTCCTGTTGACCACCTCAGTTTGGCCATCAGTCTGAGGGTGGTAAGTAGTAGATCTCTGAAGTTGCACACCTTGCAAGGTGAATAATTCTTGTCAAAAAGCACTTAAGAAGACTGGATCTCTGTCACTAGTATGGTAACGGGTAATCCATGTAGTTTAAAGATATTATCCATAAAGAATTTAGCAACTGAATGAGCTGCGTATGGGTGTTGCAGACCTAAGAAGTGACTGTATTTGGTGATTCTGTCTACCACCATCAAGATGACATCTTTACCCTGGGATTTAGGCATACCTTCAATGAAATCTAAGCAAATATCATTCCATACACCTTCAGGGAAAGGTAGAGGTTGCAAATACCCTGGAGAAGCAGCTACATCATACTTATGTCTTTGAAAAACATCACACTGATTGATGAACCTCCTCACATCTGTAGTAAGTGTTTTCCAATAGAAGAGGGATTGTAACCTCCATATAGTAGCATCCATGCCTGAGTGTCCACCTTGTGAAGTACTATGCCACAAAGAAATACTGTCAGTCTTCAACTGTTGTTCATTACCTATAACTAACCTTCCGTTCCATCTAAGTTGGCTGCTATACCAAGTGTAGGATTTAAAAGGTTATGTCTGAACTTTCTGTATAATCATCTGTAATACAGGATCCACTTCCCAAGATACCTTAATCTTCAAGTATAATTCATCATGTGAAGTGAGTAATGAGATGGCTAATAATTCAGCATCAGGCATTCTTGACAATGCATCAGCAATACTATTCTCAGAGCCTTTTTTGTACTCAATACTAAAATCAAAAGCCATTAGTTTGGATATACCAGAAATCTGGAAATCAGTGTGAATTGGTTGATCAAGCAGGTGTTTCAAGGCCTTTTGGTCAGTTCTTACTATAAAATGGTTATGCAACAAGTAGTGTGACTATTTGGTAACTGTAAAAATGAAAGCAAGTAGTTCTATGGCATATACAAACATAACTTGATGTTTAGGAGCTAAGGACTTGCTTATATAAGCAATGGGGTGTCCTTGTTGCATTATCACACCTCCAATTCCTTTACTACTAGCATTCATCTCCACAATAAAAGGTAAGGAATAGTTAGGCAAGGCTAGCACTGGAGTAGAAACCAATGCCTATTTTAGTGTACTAAAAGCCTCGTAAGCATGTTCAGACCAGTGGAACCCTTTCTTCTTTAACATATCATGAAGGGGTCTGCATATAATTCCGAAACCATGTATAAACCTCCTGTAGTAGCCTTCAAGTCCTAAGAATCCTCTGAATTGTTTGAGATTAGTAGGCATAGGCCAATTCTGAACAACTATAATCTTTCTAGGATCAGTTAAAACTCTTTTTGCACTAATGAAATGGCCTAAATACTCCACCTTAGTCACTCCAAAGACACACTTAGACATCTTAGCATACAACCGGTACTGTTTCATTAGTTCAAACACAGAATAAATATGAACCAAGTGGTCAACCAATGATTTACTTTAGATTAAGATGTCATCAAAATACACTACTGACTTTCTTAATAACGGTTTGAAAACTACATTCATAAGTCCTTGAAAGGAAGATGGAGCATTGGTTAAACAAAAAGGCATAACCAAAAACTCATAATGGCCTTCATGAGTTTTGAAAGTTGTATTATGAGTGTCTTATTCAGCCATTCTCAACTGATGATACCCTTCTCTAAGATCAATCTTTGAGAATATAACAACACCCCCTAATTCATCCAACAAGTCTTTAATCATGGGAATTAGGAATTTGTCTTTAATAGTTAACTGATTGAGACTTCTATAATCAACACAAAGTCTTCAAGACCTATCTTTTTTTCCTACCAACACCACAGGAGAAGCATATGGGCTAGAACTATGTTGAATAACCCCTTGATCCATCATCTCCTATACTAATTTCTCAATAATATCCTTCTTAAATGCAGGATATCTATAAGGTCTCTTACTAACAGGGACTGCTGATTTCATCAATGGAATTTTTTTGATCAAATGCACCTCTACGAGGTGGTAAGGTGCTAGGCAGTTCAAAAATACAAGCAAATTTTTCCAATAAGGGCTTTAATTCTGGTAACAAGTTAGTACTTGGAGTTACTTGAATACTGCAACAATTTACTTTATTTACTGCTGGGTTGGTTACTATCATTATGAACATTTGAGCTTCTTGGCCTTCCTTCTTGATTAGGGACTTAGCCTTAGCAGCTTTTATGTGTACTCCATCTCTTCTTAACACATGCTTCTTCCCTTGATACCTGAATTCAATGGACTTATTTTGGAAGTCAAATAAGATTTTTACCAATGTAGTTAACCACTAAACCCCCAATACAATGTCAATATTTCCTAGTGGTAAGATTAGGAAATCAAATGAAAATATAGTGCCTTGTAAAAGCCAAGTGAGATTCTTACATACTGATGCAGTCTGCACTTTTCTACCATCTGCTACGCTAATAGACTGCTCATGGATAGGAGAAGCTTTACATTGTAATTTTGTGGCTACCTATTGATCAATAAAGTTTTGTGTGCTTCCTGTGTCAATTAAGACCTGCAAGGGTCTCTTTTCATGATACCCTGTGACCCTAAGTGTTTAATATCCCATCACTCCTGTAAGAGCTTGTAGTGATATAGCCATGAACTCATTTGTTTCACTAGTCACAATAGGGACTGATTCTTTTACTTCAGCTAGCTCCATGCCCTCTTCTTCTACTTCTTCTACCTCCACCACATATAACTATTTATTACTTTTACAATTGTACCCTTGTACATATTTCTTATCACAGAAAAAACAAAGGACTTTTGCCCTCTTCTCATTCATTTCTGCTGTTGATAGCCTTTTACTAGGAATTTTGCTACCTCCAATTTGATTTTGTTCAAATGGTTGCTTATAAGTGGAATTGGATGCAAGGTTGTAATAAGGTTTTTGGGTATACACAGGCTTAACCACTGCAGGAGTAGGTAATAATCCACTACTATTCTTATAAGGTACCTTCAAACCCCATACTGAGCTTGTGCTTCAAACACCTCGTCTTGTAGCCTAGCTATCTGCATCAGTGTTTTAGGACCTTGTATTCTAACAACCTTATTTAGTGCTGGAGTTAAACCCCCTAGGAAGCAGCTGATAGCATTTTTGTTTGACAAGTTAACCCTAGTCAAAAATTTATCAAATTCTGCCTAATACTTCTTTACACTACCAGTTTGTCTCAAGTTCTTTAGGGTTTCCATTGGATCCTCAAATCCATCTTCAAACCTCTCATTTAGGGCTATGACATATTCAGTCCAAGTAATATCCGCTACAGAATTCCTGTACCTCATATATACTTCATGCCATGCTATGGCCTCATCATCAAAATGGATGGAAGCTACCTTAACCCTCTACTCAAAAGGTACTTCATCCATGGAAAACAACTGGTCGACCTTATATAACCAAGTCCTTAAATCTTGGCCTAAAAATCTAGAAAATTCAAGTCGAGAATACTTTGTAAAGTAATTACCATGTGAATTTGAGTTGTGATGACCTTCCTTAGGCCTTTCCTCTTGCTGCAGCTCCATTGAACCAGCACTTCCATTAGTGGATTCTACCCTGTTTAGTTCTCTTCCTTTCCTCTTGCTGCAGCTCCATTGAACCAGCCCTTCCATTAGTGGATTCTACCTTGTGTGGTTCTCTTTCTTTCCCTTTCTGCGCCATTGATCCCAATGCTTCATGAATCTCTAACAATTCTTTATCAGTCTGTTGATTTTTTGCATTCATATTCAACATTCCTTCTATTAACTGCTACAGATGATCTTGAATTTGTGTCAATTTATCATTCATTTCTTCCCCAGATTTATCTTGACTTTACTTCTCACCATTATTATTCCAAAAACCTACAAGCTTTGATACCAATTGATGCACTTAAAGGAATTCGCAATTGAAAATTGTTAATCTAGGAGCTATGCTCGAAGAAGATGATAGCTAAATCAGGGATTAATCGGAGAATTTAAGCTAAAAAGAGATTATAGAGAGAATATAGAAGAGATAAACTTGAGATATTATTCATGAATGAATGCTTACACCAGTAATGCTTGGTTTTATAGCTAACAATCCCACATGACAGCTATAACTAACTCTTTAACCAATTAACTACCCATGTGACTTGAGCTACAGTAATAATTGCAATAAACAGGAAAAACAAAATTTTGAATTCTAATACTGTTTAACTACTTCTAACTAATTTGTTGATTCCAGCTGTGCTTCACTTCATTTTCAGTTCCCCAACTTGTATCATGGAGAGGGGAGAGATGGAAAACCACCAGATTTTCAATATCCGATGGTTCGAACGTTGATCGACTCGATATTGTCAATGTTGTCATTGCTGGTTGCTATACGCATTTTACTAGGGCTTTGTACGCCATGTTATTGCTGTTGTACATTTGTTGTTTAAACTGTGTAAAAGAGAAAAGACATGTGGGCCGGGTCGGGGCATTTCTATTGGGCTGGAGAAACTAAAGTTATTGTTGTCGGGCCGGATCGCCTGTTGAAGTAGGTTGCTGGGTTGAATCTTCTTTAAAAGAGAAATGGGCAGACAGGTTGGGTAATTGGGCTAGATAACATAATTAAAAGTATAAATAACATAAATACCAATATTTTAAAAGTAATTACACTTTCTCCCACTTTTTAATTACTTTACTCTCTCTCCCTATTAATATACATAACATAGCCGATATACACATAACATTCTGTTTATACGTGGGATTTTTGTAACATGTTTAGGAAGTTGGGATTTTTTGAAATATTAAAACACAAGTTGTATATTTGTGTAATTTTTAGTAATTAAAAAGGACTGATTTAGAAATGGGCAAAATTCAGAAATAACATACTTATCCCATTAATTATGAGTTTCATAGCAATAATTTTATAATTACATAATATAGCAAGTCGTATTTTGTATTTTTGCAAACTGTTGCTACAAAAATACAAATACATATGATTTTTACTGTCCTTATGATTGATATGTATTTTGTATTTTTGCAAACTGTTTCTACAAAAATACAAATACATATGCTAAAATATATAGTTTGATAAAAGTGATGTTATTTTTTGTAATTTAATACTTATGTATGCTACTTTATGTATTTTTTCCTTTAGAAATAGGAGTTTAGGATTAGGTTAGGTTTATTCTATTTATTAAATAACCCTAGATTAGAATTTTAGTCAATTTATATTTATTTAAATTTTAATCATATTGAAAATCAATTGATCAATTACATTGATATTTGGCCAAAAGATTCCAATTATGATCAAAATTAAATAAATTGAAATAAAATTCGATATGAACTGTGTACCGATTTAATTTGATCTTTTTGGTTTACTAAAATCGAACATACCTTTTTGAATAAATTATTATTTTTGAGAACAAATTATATTCAAATCAAGATTTTACTCATTTGAATTAATTTTCAAGATAATCCTTAATTAAAATTTTAATTTTTCTAGAAAATAATTATTTAAGTAACAAATTTATATGATTTCGTATATACGTATAGGAAAATATATAATTGTTACTTAAAGTGATAAAATTACCTAAATAAATACTTTTGAATTTTTTTTTATCCAGATGAAAATAAATGTTGTAATTTTATTTAAAAGCGAAGAAACTCGAGATTATACTTAGTCGTGGAGGGCAAAAGTTAGGTTTCAACAACTGCTCCCTCCCTTTGGGTAGAGTGAATGCAAGTAACCCTAGGCAAAGGGAGTTTAACATTCCTAATTTTGTCTGATCACAAATTCGTCTCTCGGAGGAGGTCAATATTTGCACAAGTTTTATGGAGTTATGGCCGAACCTCGGTACTGGGTTTCTTACATATCTCAGATTGCATGAGAATTCAGGCCACTTGTTATTCATAAAGCTTGACTTTAAGCGTGACTTTCAACGAATTTACAAGTTGTCTCGATTCTTGAATTTTGGTGAAATTGGAAAGCTGGGGAATAAGAGAATTGAGGGGAGGTTGGAATGTAGTAGAGTATTCAACAAAGAGCCCAACCTACATATCCATGAGAGTCAGGGAATCATACTGCCTGTAGTTCGACTTGATCATTGAAAAAGATAGTCCCTTATGCTAAGACAATCTTTAGCTCATGATGAGCAACAAACAATCGAGCTAGGGCCTAAAGGCTTGTAATTATCTCAATTAAAAAATATAGGGCCCTGAAACATGTAAACATGATATACATGGTCATAGGTCTTAAAGCTCTAGGTGTATGTCACCCATATTTAGAGGAAAAGGAAAGCTACTTTCGGCGTGAGTTTAGAAATACCCCAAAAATGAAAATGAAACCAAAATTCCAAATCACCCATATGCCTTCTGATAGGGATGTGGTTTGATGGTGGTGGAAGTCATATTTTAGCTCGCATCCAAATAATTTTATATTTATCTTCAGACTATATCCTAGTTTGCTGCTAAGAAAAAGTTTCATGTTGTGTTGCATCCTTTTTGGAGCCGTTCGTACCTATGATTTTGGTTTGAGGTTTTCATCCTTCCGGATGCTATCGACAATATCTCAAGAGAAATTATTAGTAATAAACATAAATCACTAAAGTTTCTATAGTCGTTTACCATACCTACGTGTGAGTTGATATCATAAAAAGATGCCATCATCTCATGTACCTATGTGGAGGGTGATAATTCTTGCGATAACCGACACAACAACTCTCTTAGTTGTTGGATAAAATAGTTGTTTTGATGGTTGAAAATATTCTTCAAAGTAGGTTGGCCCTCTTGGACATCGACGACACTTTGTATAGAACAGTCTATGCAACCGCATAATTCTACTCTGATGTGGCAACCCTTTTGGTCGCCTATAATGCTTCTTGTATTTGACCTCAGAGAGTGTTGTCCATCTTTCGTATCGATATAATTTATAGATATCCCTCAAAATTTCAGTCTTTGGGTAAACTTGTGTATCATTTGACGTTAGATATGAGACGACTTACAGATATCGTTTGAGTTGCTAGATTCTGGGTAATCCTACACATTATCCGACCTTGGATAAGAGATGACTTACAGATATTCCTTGAATCTCCATCTCATAGGTAGTCCTGTACAGTATTCGACCTTGGATAAATATGACTTATAGATATCTCTCAAATTGGTAGTCTTTGGGCAATCCTGCGCCTAATCGATCTTGAATATGAGGCGACTTATAGAGAAACCTTAGACATATCAATATGATAATATTGCATATTTTCTGGTAAGGATTTAGTTGTGACTTATGGATAGCCTTCAAACTAACGATCTTCAGCTAACCTTGCACACTATCCAGTTAGGATGTTGTTGCGGCTTACGGATGGCCCATGGACTGTCAACTCGTAGATAATCTTGCACACTATCTTATCTCAAATAATATAACCTATAGATGACCCTCAGATTGTCAATTTTTGAAAATCTAGTACATCGTACATCTTCGAGTAGCAACTTATAGACATCCTTCGGATCAAATATTTCTTAAGATCCAGTGGTGAACGCCATTTGATCTTTGGTAATTGATGCACTTGAAGCTGATGAGTATCTTTCAATGCCAGATTGTTTTGCCTTTACATGATTTGATCAGATATAAATGCTTCAAAATATCCTTCAGCGCCAGACCCTTTTGTCTTTGCATGATTAATGGATATATATATAATAATACTTCAAAATTTCCTTCAATACTAAAATCTTTTGCCTTTGTGTGATTAACTGATATATATGGAAATTCTTCAAAATATCATTCAACACTAGACTCATCCACCTTTTTGTGATTAACAAATATATATGGACATGCATAGAAATATCCTTCAACACCAGTTTCCTTCGCCTTTGCATGATTAATGGATATATATGAAAATGCTTCAAAATATCCTTCAACACTAGACTCCTTCGCCTTTGTGTGATTAATGGATATTAAGGACTTTTAATCAATTATGGGCATCAAATGCAATTTAGAGATGCCTTTGGATTGTTGTCTCTTTGAAACTAGTCAGAGAGGGGAATATGGTCTCTAGGACATGGCCCTTAATACATGGCCTTTTTGGCATGGCCCTTATGGCATGACCCACTTGGCATGGCCCTTTCGGCATAGCCCTTATGGCATGGCCCTTTTAGCATGGAAGCCCTTTTGGCATGGCCCTTTCGACATGATATGATGAATGTAAATAACCATGAAATGATTGTAGAAAACATCACCTTGACCATCCATTAGCATATTATACCTCTTGCATATAACATTTTTAAACATCACATGTTCTTTATGATCCCTAATTTGGTGGGGATTTGAATCAACCATCATTTTTCTTTCCCTATTTTGTGATACCTGTAACCATAGAAAACTTGTCAGTTTTGGGAAAATCAACTATTTTTAGCTTCCTGACCATCTCGGCTCTTTCTTATTGGCCATATTTTGATTTGTTGTTTTCCTTTAAACCCTAAGAATATGTTGAATAACGGGTTCTTCTTTTTGGTTTTTTATTGGCTTTAGGATAACCTGCATCCATAAAAAGTTGTTAGTTTTTGGCAAAACTGATCTGTGTTGACTATCTTGGTCTTCATCTCCAGTCATTGTCATCGTGGAGTTCTCCTCTTGTTTAGGTGCTTGTCATCTTTTGACTCCTGCTTCGACTCCCCGAGTTTGTGGGTGTAAGGTAAAATCAAAGCATAAATGAATTTCAAGTAAGTATTTTTGCAAATACTGAATTTTCAAAAATTATTTTATAAGATTGAGAGAGTTCTATGTCAATTAAGTCATGTCATGTAGTAGTTTTAATGATCATTTTGGCTCGAGGCATTGACACATCTATCATTCTATTGGTGAGCTCTGCAGATCTTTAGTATTGCGGTTGGGGAGTTTTGGAGATGAACCTTTATAGCTGAAGGTCAATGAATTTAAATCTGCTCTTTCGACGTTGATAAATCTTTGGTGTCCTATCTATGAGCTCTTTAGAATGGTATGGTCAAAATTTTGAGGTCTTTCTCCAAATTTGTGCCCCAGTTATTGGTATCTCCCTTTAAATTAGCCCTTACTGTATCCTGGTGTGATCTTTTCATTTGAATTGCGAGAAGACGACCTTCTTTTAAATTTTTGAGGTTCCTTGTAAAATTTTTTGCCTCAGTTTCCATTGCCTGGGGTGATATGACCGATCCGTTGTGGCGCCTACGTATCCTATTGAACAAGAGTCAGGTCAAACGTAGTTCATACAACATAAAAGATAATAATTATAAAAATGGGTGACCAAAGCCGACATAGGATGCTTACGTATCTTATTCTTGAGAATTCAGGTCATAACGTAGTTCAAGAGAATATAAATATATTTTCAAAGGGGTTTACCGAAGACAATATAGGCAGCCTATGCATCCTCTTCTTGGGAATTCAAGTCAAACATAGTTCGTATATAGAAGGAAAGGAGTTTTCTTCTAAGGGGTTGACCGAAGACAACATAGTCTGCCTACGTATCTCATTCTTGAGAATTCAGGTCAAACGTAGTTTGTACAAAATGATGGGGAATTCTTAAGATATTTTAAAGAGTAAAAACGATTACAATTAGGAAAAACAAATATGCAAAAACAAACACAAAAAATACCACATTAGACATACTATCTCTTTACTGCATCAGAGTTAATTGGCCTGGTCCACCTTTGGCCATCCATCTCAGAAAAAATCAAGACTCCTCCAGATAACACTTTGCAGACTACATACGACCCCTAATAATTTGGAGTGAACTTTCGGTGAGGAAATAAGTGTTTGAGCACCATTTGTCCAACTTCGAACATGCGAGCTCTTAATCTTCACACGAATCATTCGTTATTGATATAATTAGCCATGGAACACAACACTCATCCTCTTTTCATCGTTCATCATAAGTTGATCATGGCGGGTGTGGACCCATTCTTCATTACTTAACCCTACTTCTTGGATGACCCTTAAAGATGGTATTTCAACTTCTGTAGGTATTACCGTTTCTGGCCCATAGACTGACTCAAAAGGAGTTGCCCCAGTCAAAGTTCTGACTATCGTACGATATCACAACAAGGTAACAAAATATGTCGTGCCTTGATCGGTGACTATCTACCATCTTTCTTATGATCTTATTGATGTTCTTGTTGGAAGCTTCTACTACTCTATTCATTTAAGGGCGATATGCAGTTGAATTACGATGAGTGAAATTGAACTGTTCACATATCTCTTTCATCAAATGACCATTCAAGTTGGCTCCCTTATCTTTGATGATTAAATCGGGTATGTTAAATTGACAAATCATATTATTTTTGACAAAGTTTACTACTACCTTCTTGGTTACAACTTTGTATGAAGTAGCTTCCACCCACTTGGTAAAGCAATCAATAGCAACCAAGATGAATCTGTGTCCATTAGAATCTGGTGGCTCAATCGAGCCGATGACATCCATTCCCCAAGCTACAAACGACCAAGGTAAGCTCATAGCATTTAGTTCATGTAGGGGCACATGATTCAGATCCCCGTGTATCTGACACTTATGACATTTTTGCACAAACTTATTGCAGTAGTTTTCCATGGTCATCCAGAAATATTCGGCTCTTAGGATATTCTTGGCTAGAGTGAACCCATTCATATGAGGTCCACTCATTCTGGTGTGGATTTCTTCAAGTAATTTTGTAGCTTCAACGAAATCTACAAATCGTAGAAATCCCAAATATGGGGTGTTCCTATAAAAGACTTCCCTATTTATAAAGAAATTATTGGCTATCCATCGAATCACTTTCTTCTGATTGACAGTTGCATCTTCGGGGTATGCCCCAACTTTTAGATACCATTTGTTATCAAAGTACCATGGCTTTTCATTTGGTTCTGCCTCAACTTGTGCATAATATGTAGGTTGCTCCTTTAAGTTTTTTTCGAACGGATTGATGTAACTTTGATTCGGATGTTGAGTCATTGAGGATATAGTGGTTAAAGCATTGGCAAACTCATTTTGTATCATTGGAACGTATTTGAATTCCACTTTCATGAATCTTTTGCATAGCTCTTGTACCAAATTTACATATGGGGTGCTCTTAGAGTTTCTTATGGTCCATTCACCTTAAACTTGTGTAACTCCCTGAGTCTGGTACCCTGGACGCTACACGATACTAACAATCCAGAAGGACTACTAGCTAACCTATAACTGGTACCTGCTGTGAGCTCTACATAATAGTAATAATGTAATATCAATAAAATCGAGATAAATGTGGAAATCTAGCAAAAATCTGCCATAAGGTTAAAAATAGAATAATAATGAATAAAACAATGTCTGAACAAGGTATAACAATAACAAAAACTAAAAACAACTGTCTGAATTACTCTAGTCTGAATAGCCTCTAAATTGAACTGTCGGAATAAGGAGTTGATGGGACAATTCCCCAACTAACTCCATCTACTGAAATGCTGAATCTAATGAGAAAATGAAATGAAAAAAAATATCCTCAAATGATGAGGACTCACTGCTAATCTATTGCTGCTAGATGAATATCTGAACCACTAAGAATGCTCTGGGGCTCATACATCGGAACCTATGGTATAAAACACCATAGCGCAAAAAAAAGTATGCGCCAGTAAATGTGAATGTACTGGTACGCAAAGTGAGGTAAGACAGAATGTAAAGGTTCATATGCATGAACTGTACTGACTTAATAATATTAACATGACTGTGTGAGAATAAATGCATGAATACATAATTGTAATTAAAGTCATAAGGATTCTGAATGCTGAGTTTACTGATAACATGGATTACTGATAACTGATATTCTGCTTATTGAGTGACTATGCCTGATAGTCCTACTTCTGATGGAACTAGATAAGTTCCGTACTGAGATGGGTGACTATATTTGATAGTCCTGAAAATCTGTAGAACTATCTGAGTTTTTACTGAAGACTGAGACTAAGAACAAGACTGTGGAAGGTAATTATCTAACCGACATGCTCCATATCTGAATAAATTTGAAGACCTGTAAACCCAGTTGGAAGGGTCACAGTACCGTGCCACGGGTAAAGATACTGAAGAGATACCCTCATCTGGCAGGTTCTCAAATAAGAATGGTGAGACCCTCAACTGTCAGATTAATCCACCTCATCAAACCTCATCTGACTGGTTTTGATGTCTCAACCTACGCTGGCTACGTAGTTCAGGAATGCAAGGAATGCTTCTAAGAATCACACCCTCTACTGATAGGTGAGTTCCCATCCTTGGGTTCACTCGGTGCTGAATCCTACTTTCATCTGAATAGACACTAAACTGATTATACTGGACTGAGTTCATTGAGATTACTGAGTTTTTTTGAGTTTTATAACTGACTGAGTTCTGAAACTGACTGAGAGTACTACTGATCGTGAAAAGACTGAGATTCCTCTGTAACCGACACTGACTCCAGGCACACAGTTAAATTTTTGGGTATTAAATACCCCCAGGACTCGATAGCATAAATATTAAAAGGACATGACGCTTCTAGAACACATGACCATAGTCAACAATTTATAATACAATCATCGAGGGATTTCATGAAGTACTTGATAACCATAATCTTGTATATGAATAGGAAAGTATCGTAATATAACACAATTTCACAATTCTAATCTCATGAGCATTTTATCAAACAACTACAAGGCATAGCTTTAGCATGGGAGTCATTTTGAACATGAGAGTATAGCAAGGATTCACCATTTATGTCACAATTGAGTCAAAATGCACAATTTTGCTCTCTTAGGTATTTTGACAAACACATAGGATACATTTCTTTAGGCTTAAGCATGAACATCAAACCAATACATCATGATTACATTAATCAATTAAATTTATAGATTTCAACCCACATGCTAACATAATTTCATAGAACACATTAAAGATTCCAACTTAGAAATCATAAAACACATCAACACGGATTTAATTCACCCCACAACTTAGAAATCATAATTCAACATTTGAAAGAAGATTCTTGAACTCCAAAGGAGGAAGGGACCCTTGGATGAACACTTTACATACCTTATTTTTTTAATTTGAAAAGATTGATGGTGAAATCTTGAGTTCTTGATTTGAAATTAATCTCTTAGGGTTTTCTTGTTCTTAATTAATTATGAAATAATGAATATGAGTAGCCAAAAAAGGGATAAATTTCTTGTTATGGGGGATGAAGGTTGGGGGAAAAAGACCTAATTACCCTTAAGGATGCGACTTTAAAAGGCAGAAAACATGCCCAACGACACTACAGATGATGTGGCGCGTCGAGGGTATCGACGCGACATGCCAACATCACGTCGGTTCATTGAAAATTGCCTTGAGATAAGGAAAATTTCAACTGTCGATGCGATGGACAACATGATGCGCCAGCATCACATCGACTCACTATTTTGGTCAATCGAACATGGTTTAAACGAGGTTCAAAAAATCTAAAACTTGTCTGGGAACACCTATTGATCTTCTTGATCATGAATTAACGAAAGTATAGACCCATTAAAGAACAATAAGATCGCGAAATGAGATTTCCAACTTTCGAAGGCTAAAAATAAACTAAGTCTGGAAATTTAGCTAAAATTTTATAAGTCTGGGACCCCTTGACAAGATTAAAGGACTGAATTAAGCTAGATATTTTGTGGGGTCTTACAATATCTCCCCATTGGGAACATTCATTCTTGAATGAGACTGACTGAACTGTGAGTACTAGTAGGCTGAATCTAATTACCGAACATGAATATTTAAGACATTACTATAGGGCTGATATTACTGACATGCTAAATTTCATACTGAACATGCATATCTGATGCATTAATACATAACTGAGTTGATGCATGAATGCATGACTGAGAGTACTGATAGCTGATCATGCATATCTGATGCATGAATACATGACTGAACTAACTCATGAACATGTGACTGAACATGCAATGGTAACTGATACCAAGTTTGAAATAGAAAATTGAGCATGAACCTGAATAAGCTTAAGGAAATCCATTACCTTGGGTTGAGTTTGGATTAGCAGATAAAAGGTGAGGATACTTGGTCCGTATGTTTGCTTCTGCTTCCCAGGTAGATCCCTCAACTAACTAATTCTGCCTAAGAACTTTGACTAGAGAGACTTCTTTGTTCTTCAGTCTGCGAGTCTAATAGTTTAGGATTTCGACTAGAATCACTTTGAAAGAGAGGTTGTTCTGAATATCTATTCCCTCTATAGGGACTACAACTGTTGGGTCACCTATTCACTTTTTAAGCAAGGAGACGTGGAACATTAGGTGTACTGAAGATAGATCTGAAGGCAATTCAACATCATAAGCTATTTTACCGAAGTGATTGAGAATTTTGAAGGGACCGACATATCGGGGACTGAGTTTTCCCTTCTTGCCGAATCTCTTCACTTTCTTCATGGGAGAGACTTTCAGATACACAAAGTCACTAATCTCAAACTCGAGATCTTTTCTACGCATATCAGCGTACGACTTCTGTCGGCTCTAAGCTGTCTTGAGCCTCTCTCTGATCAACTAAACTTTCTTTAAGGTGTCGAATACCAAGTCAGGCGCTACTACTGTGGCCTCACCCACTTTGAACCAACCAATGGGAGATCTACATCTCCTACTATCAAGAGCTTTAAATAGAGCCATCCTAATATTGGAATGATAGTTGTTGTATTATGCAAACTCAATCAAAGGCAAGTGGTCATCCCAACTTCCCATAAAATTGATCGCACACGCTCGTAGCATATCTTCTAAAGTCTGAATAGTCCTTTCTGCTTGACCATCTGTCTGAGGATGGAAAGTTGTACTGAGGTGAACTCGGGTACCGAGACCCTTTTGGAATGCTTTCCAAAAATGAAAGGTAAACTGGGTACCTTTATCTGAGATAATAGACATCGGAACACCGTGAAATCTGACTAACTCTCTAATGTAGATTTCCATAATCCTTGGCTGAATAAGAGGTATGGACTGGAAAGAAGTGAGATGATTTGGTCATTTGTCTATAATGACCCAAACTAAATCATGTTAATGATGAGTATGAGGTAAACCCACCAAGAAGTCTATGTTCACTTCTTCCCACTTCTAAGTAGGAATACTAAACTCCTGCATAGACCCACTTAGCTTCTGATACTAAATCTTAACCTGCTGACATGTTGAGCACTTAGCCACAAACTTTGCAATATCTCTCTTTATCCCACTCTACCAATAGATCTCCTGTAAGTCGTCGTATATCTTAGTAGCTCCTGGATGAATCGAGTAACGTGCACCACGCACTTCTACAAGAATTCGCTGTCTTAAGTCATCAACACCTGGCACACACAGATGACCCTGACAACGCAGAACACTATCTCCTCCTTAGGAGAAAACCTCTACTTTCTGATCCTTAACTGATACTTTCAAATTGACTAAATTGGGATCTCTATCTTGTTTTTTCCTTACCTCGGAAGCTAGAGATGATTCTGAACTACTTTGCACCCACATACTACCTTCGGCTGAATTGACTAAGCGGACACCTAATCGGGCTAACTGATGTACTTCCTAGGATAACTTCTTCTTACTGTCCTCAACATGAATAACACTACCTATACACAATCTACTCAGAGTATCAGCCACTACATTGGCCTTGCCCGGATGATAAAGGATACTTATGTCATAATCTTTCAACAACTCCAACCACCTTCTTTGATGGAGATTTAGCTCTTTTTGAGAGAACAGATACTGCAAGATTTTATGATCAGTGAACACGTCAATGTGCACCCCATACAAATAGTGTCTCCAAATCTTTAAGGCAAAGAACACTGTTGCTAACTCGAGATCATGAGTGGGATAATTCTTCTCATGGGGCTTAAGCTATCTGGAGGCATAGGATATGACCTTACCATGCTGCATGAGGACATAACCCAAACCTACTCTGTAGGCATCGCAGTATATAACAAAGCCATCTGAACCATCTGGTAAAGCCAAGACTGAGGCTGAGGTAAGTCGAGTCTTCAACTCCTGAAAACTCTTCTCACAAGAATCTGACCTCTGAAACTTGACTTTCTTCTGAGTCAATCTGAACATAGGGGATGCAATAGATGAAAATCCCTTAACAAACCATCGGTAATAGCCAACCAAACCCAAGAAATTCCTGATATGTGATGGAGAAATAGGTCTGGGCCAGTTTCTACTGCTTTGGTCTTTTGGGGATCAACTCTAATGCCATCATCAGAAATAATATGACCAAGGAATGCTACTGACCTTAGCCAAAATTCTCACTTACTGAATTTAGAGAATAACTGATAACTTTTTAAGGTCTACAATACTATTCTGAGATGGTCTACATGATCATGTTCACTGTGGAAATAAATAAGGATGTCATCTACGAAGACTAAGATGAACATTTCCAAGTACTGCTTGAACACACGGTTTATAAAGTCCATAAAAGCTACTAGGGCATTGGTAAGACCAAAGGACATGACTAAGAATTTGAAGTGACCATACCGAGTACGAAAGGCTATTTTTGAAATGTCACATTCTCTAACTTTAAGCTGATAATAGCCTGATTTGAGGTCTATCTTTGAAAAGTAATTGGCACCCTGAAATTGGTTAAACAAGTCATCGATTTTGGGAAGTGGATACTTGTTCTTGATTGTGACCTTATTGAGCTGACGGTAGTCTATGCACATTCTGAGAGAACTGTCTTTCTTACGTACAAATAGGACTGGTCTACCCCACAGGGATACACTGGGCTTGATGAATCCCTTATTTAAGAGATCCTTCAATTGTTGATTTAATTCTCTGAGTTCTGCTGCTACCATTCTGTATGGCAGGATAGATATGGGTTGAGTATCTGGAAGAGGGTCTATTCCAAAATTAATTTCCCTTTGGGGAGGAACTCCAGGAAGATCTTTGGGGAAAACATCTGAGTATTAATTCATTATTGGGAATGATTTAAGACTAGGAGTTTCTGAATTAGAGTCTCTGACTCATCCGAGGTTGATGTGTGAGCTTGATGCCATCACATTTAAGGCTTTTAACTTGAAATAATTGTAAATTCTTAAGCAACTTTTATGGTTTTTGATTGTTTTCTCTATGATAGTGCAGGTGAGCTAAGATGTATGAAAACCAATGATAACTGAGTCAAAAGGGATAGATTTTGAGTAAGTAGCAATGAAGAGTAAAATAGATGACTTGTTTGATGAGTCATCAACTTTGTAAATAGCCATCAAGAATATCGTCAGCCTAAGGTAGTGTGTAGGAGTTGCAGTGAAGAGTTGATAACATTGTTTGATATGTCATCAACATCCTGATAAGCCGTTAGGAATATCTTTAGCCTAAGGCAGTGTGTAGGATTTGTAGTGAAGAGTTGACAACATTGTCTAATATATCGTCAACATCCTAATAATTCGTCAGATATTTTCGCCGGCCGAAGGTATCAACACGTGAAATAGGAAGAGGAGTTGATGACATATATGATAAGTGATCAATATTTTGATAAGCCATCTCATGAGTCTGACTATGTAAAGGAGAAGCCACAACTCAAAAGGTACAAAAAGAAGAAGAGTCCAAAGGTAGCTTCACCTCCTCCACAATTTGAGGAAGAGGTGGATGAACAAAGTGAGACTGAAGAACCATCATTGCCTGCACGTACACCCTCTAAGAAAATAGCTTCTGAGTAATCAAACTCTACCTCTAAACATATATCATCTACACAGCCTAACTCTGAAGAACCTTCACCAGAGAACCCTTCTTCTGACCAGCAACCGATCAGTGAAGATTCTCTGATACAAGGAAATTTGATCAAATGCAAGAATCCTAGTGTCCGAGAAAGTGCTAGATAGCAAATTCCTGGGGAAAGATGGTTTTCTATGATGGGCTTCTTAGAACTTAAAGAAGAACTGCTAAAAGGCCAATTTTTGAAAAAACGAGAATCATTACTACTGGGTTGAGTAGATATCCTTTAATAGAGCAGACATTCCGAGACTACGACTTGGAATGGACCACAAAGGGAGGTAATTCATTTTGACCTTCACTAGTTACCGAATTCTATGCGAACTACCAGGATACCTTGAAAAACACGTGAGCAAAAAGAACAAATGGCAGATAAGCCCTTGTTGGAGAAAGTTTTGGTGAGGGTCATAGTGGTAGATATCTAAGTAAGAACCATTAACAGATTTCTTTATGGTCCCTACTTCACTCCTCAAGTTACTTCACTAACATTCTACTCTCAGTTAAAGGATAATGAAAAATATCATCCTTGGTTAGGCAACACCATAGCTGAAGGAGAGCCAGAATGGTTGACCGACCCAAATAAAAAATAGTCAAGTCCTCTCTCACTCAAGAGGCAAGGTTCGGTTGGGGTGTAGTGCGCACCTGGTTGATGCCTACGGTGGGAGATAATATTATTGGTGATGATAGAGCAGTGTTAGTCACGAGCCTCGTAGCTAAGCTTCATTTAAACTTCAGGGAAATTATTGCTGATGAAATTAAGATTCGGGTATCAAGACCCGACACTACATATCCTTTCCCTTGTCTCATCACAAAGTTATGCTGGGCTGCTAATGTACCGTAAATTACAGGGATAGACGACAAACTTCCTACTAAGAAGACCAACGACCTATGAGATATGATGAAAACCACCCTAGGCTGGGGCTAGACAAGGGAGCAGGGGTTGCATTAGATCCAGTTGGGGTTGCTGAATTGTAAACATCTACTATGGGTACCCCCTCAGCCCAAATATAGAGGTATAAACCTTCAAAGATGTATAGCCAATACCCTCTATAGGGGCGAATCCAGTGCATGAGAATGAAGAAAACCTCACAGCAACAACTCAGGTATCGGCATTGACATTTAATGCTCTTAATTTTAAGAGAGTGGCGAAACAAGTAAGGCGATGTGAGGCACAACTGCAGCAATTTGCCAACCAGTTTGCCTCGGTCGTGGATAAGAGGATCAGGGTAGCCCTTGAACCCTTCCAGGCTTTGCCTGGTAGGGTTGATGAGTTGGAGAACCATTTCAATGCAAAGTTGAAAGAAATGTTTGCCCCAGATCTTCCACTATTTAGAGAAACACTGGACAAGGTGAAAGCTAATGTTGGGGCATTGCAGTAGCACCAACTTATAGTTTCTGTGGATCCAGTTACTGATGAGAATAAGGATGAAGTTCCCTTACTTGATCTTGATGGGGAACCAGTGAAGCATAGGTAGAAGAAGGGCGAGAAAAAAGATAAGGATAAGAGAAAAAGGCATGATAGTGACAAAAAAAGAAAAGTGGAGAAGAAGGCGAGAAATAAGGCTGAGAAAACAAAGATGAAAAAGGTGATGCAAGCATCCCAAATGAATAATGAGAACTTGGATTTAGGCAAATAGCCTAAGTTGAGGGTGGCTATCATAGGGGTGCGTGATGCAAAATGAGTATGAAGAAAGGTTAAATAAGAGAAAAGAATAAAAGGCTAGGTGCGGTGGAAGAAGAATAAGAAAAGAAAAGTTGTGAAAATAAAGAAATAATTGACGAAAAGACCGCACCCATCCGTAATATGTTGCAAGCAAGAAAGGAGAAGATTAGGTAAAGGTTAATAAGTGAGACCCCAAAAGTTAGTTTAAGTTACAAGGAGGCTTAGTAACTCAAAATATCATCGAGTATCATACCAGCCACTAGCCTACATTACAAGCCGAATTAAAGACCTATAGTGATCCTAGCTTACGTGTCTGAAAACCTCAGTACTGAAAATATGGGCAAGCTTATGGTATTTGGCATACATTAACTGGAACTTCTTTATAAGAGTGAGCATCTCTTGATTGTCCCCACATTTACATACGTGATTTCTTATATAAGTGAGGAGGGACTTCTTTGTTGTGAGGACACACTGGTTATATTGCGAATTGCTAACTTGTTTGGGTAAATGTAACTTGTACATATGCATGGTTATTGTTGCTAGTTAGATGTCATATCTTGATTCCCTTGTGTCACATTATTGATCTTCATTAAGATACACAGTTGGGTTTAAAGTGCTTGAACTTGGAGAGGATAATATGTTTTGTACTGAGATTGATGATTGACTGCCGCACGTACTTCACATTCTCTTGGTTGAACATCGTGACACTACAATGTGTTAGTTACTTGAGGAAAAGCAATTATTTTAAGTTAAGGGTGTTGATGTGCGAGCTTGATGCTAGCATATTTAAGGCTTTTAACTCAGAATAATTGTAAATTCTTAAGCAACTTTTGTGGTTTTTAATTGTTTTCTCTATGATAGTGAAGGTGAGCTAAGATGTATGATTTTGAGTAAGCAGCCATGAAGAGTACAGTTGATGACTTGTCTGATAAGTCATCAACTTTGTGAATAGATATCAGGAATATCATCAGCCTAAGGCAGTGTGTAGGAGTTGCAGTGAAGAGTTGACGACATTGTCTGATATATTGTCAACATCCTGATAAGCCATCAAGAATATCGTCAGCCTAAGGCAGTGTGTAGGAGTTGTAGTGAAGAGTTGACAATATCATCTGATATGTTGTCAACATCCTGCTAAGTCATCAGGTATTGTCATCAGCCGAAGGCAGCAGCACGTGAAATAGAAAGAGGAGTTAACGACATGTATGGTAAGTCATCAACGTCTTGATAAGCCATCCCATGTTGTCGTCACCTGTGCTAGGAAAAAGTTGTGATCTGTGATTTGTTTCCAAAATTAGGCGGAGTATTTAAGGCAGAGAGAAGGGTTTTCTAGGGAACTGGAACTTCACGACTGGTTTGAATTTTCTCTCCAATTTTTGGTTGTAACATTGCAATTCCTTTTTGGGAGATTATTATTATATTTTCTTGGGATTTCTACTGTGATTGTGAAGGACAAACAACTATTTCTAATCATTAGTTTGTAAGTTATCATCCATCGAATTATGAATGCAATTTGTATTGTTGCTTTTTACATCATGAGTATCTAATTTCCTTAACCCGAATTGTGGGATCTATGGGTTTGGTCTCGTAAGGTCACTAGTGGGTCAATATTCGTTAGCCTTTAGGGACTTCTTGATAATTCCTCTGTTTTACACGTTATCTATTGGTTATAAATGATAGATTATGCCTAACTAGTGATTTACTTGAAATAAGAAATCAAATCTAGTGGGAAGTGAATTATCTACAGGGACTTGGAAGCATTAAACTTCCATTTAATAATTAACGTTGTAACAAGGTTAATTAACCTGATAAATTCTGGTTCATTAATATGAATTCCGTAAGTTCGAAAGGATTAGGTAATTGAATTCCTAAAGGGGTTGAGAGATATTTAGGCATTGCTTCGATACAGATAATCTATTATTCCTATATGTAACAAGAATCTTGAATCTCTACTAGTATATGTCAAGCACCAGCACCCATAGTGAACATAATTATGGTTTCTTCCATAATATTGACTTGAAACACTGAAATACTGGTAACAAGTGATAAACTTGAAATGAGAAATAACTACCTAATTAATCTTGAAAAACCCCCATTTACCAAAAATTACTAACTATCAATTGGTTGACTCACGAATAACTTAATTTAACGCCATATTCCCTGTGGGATTCGACCCCAACCTAGTTGGGTTATATATTTGACAACGATCGTTTACTCTCTCGTATGAGAGGTGTAATTTGGGCATATAAAATTTTGGCGCTGTTGCCATGGAGCCCGTCACAGGATTTAGAGTCATTGGTGTCAGATTTTGTCGTCAAAGGAGCCAAAGATGAGGTACGTTCTGGATAACACTGACGATATCTATGACGAGCTATCTCAATTATGATAAGCTGTCAGATTTTTTCATCAAAGGAGCCAAAGATGAGGTACGTTCTGGATGAGGCTGACGACATCTACGATGGGCTAAAACTTGAAATTAAGCTACACTCTGCCTTGGTTCAAGTAATCCTGGGCCCAATTAATGAAATCCGACCCAGCCCACATGCTAATCTTCTCACCTTCCCGTTTTTCTTTTCTTTAGTTTATTTCCTTTCCATTTTTGGTTTATTGTCTTTCCTATTTTCATTATTACCTAGTAAAACAAGAAAATTTCTTTCCTCGTTGGCCGTTGGTTCGGATTTCAAAAGCAAGTACTCCCTTGTCCTTTCATCTTCTCTATCCCATTCGAGAAGCAAAGTCAAAATTCTCCAAGTTTCTAAGTCGCCTACCATGTATGCTCAAAGCTCATCTCGTCTTTTCTTTTGTAAGTAGTGGGAATGATTTAAACCTTAGTTTTCAAGGGTATTGAGTCAAGGTGTAGAAAAGCATTGTGTGAAAACTAAAATTAAGGTTTACAGTTCTACATTAAGCACAAAAATCTAAAAGCTCAGCCCAATAATGTAACTCCATGGGTTTTGAGAAAGAATTGGGATGATGATCATGTTAAAATTGAACTGGGGATTGTGTTCTGAACAAACAACATGGCAGATAAGTTATCATAAATATGATGGCCTATTAGACCATGTCGTCATAAGTATCAAAAAGGAGCCTGCTCTGTTTAAGGCTGACGACATAGCTGATGAGTTATCACAAATGTGAGAGCTTATCAGACTATATCGTTGCAACTTTCTTCAAGGGAACTGATAAACCCCTTTTAAGAGATTTTGAAATTGATTGATATTCTTGTGTTCTTTAACCCTGGGTATTGAGTATTTGTTTTCTTTTGTTACAGAGTTCATTATGCCACTAAAAATAAAATCAACTAAAGTAGCAAAGAAGGTGTCTAAGGGAAGCGTACCTCGAAAGCTCTTTGATGAGTCTGACTATGAAGAAGAGGAGCCACAACTCAAAAGGTACAAAAATAAGAAGAGTCCAAAGGTAGCTTCATCTCCTCCACAATCTGAGAAAGAGATGGATAAACAAAGTGAGACTGAAGAACCATCATCGTCTGTATATACACCCTCTGAGCAAACAACTTTTGAGCAACCAAACTCTACCTATGAACATACATCATCTATACAGCCTAACTCTAAAGAACCTTCACCAAAGAACCCTTCTTCTGAGTAGTAACCGACCGTGAAGATTCTTCAATACAGGGAAATCTTATCAAATGCAAGAACCCGGGGTCCGAGAAAGTGCTAGATAGAAAATTCCTGGGGCAAAGATGATTTTTTATGATGGGCTTCTCAGAACTCAAAGAAGATCTGTTAAAAGGCCAATTTTTGAAAAAACGAGAATCATTACTACCGGGTTGAGCATATATCCTTCAATGGAGCAGACATTCCCAGACTATGACTTGGCATGGACCATAAAAGGAGGTAATTCGTTCTTCCTTTCACTAGTCCACGAATTCTATGCGAACTACCAAGCTACCTTGAAAAACATATGTAAGCAAAAAGAAAAAGTGGTAGATAAGCCCTTGTTGGAGAAAGTTTTGGTGAGGGGCATAATAGTAGATCTCTCAGTAAAAACCATCAACAGATTCCTTCATGGTCCCGACTTCACTCCTCAGGTTACTTCACCAACATTCTACTCTAGGTTAAAGGATCATGAAAAACAGCGTGAAGGAGAACCAAAATAGTTGACCGACCTAAATAAAAAAATAGTCAAGTCCTCCCTTACTCAAGAGGAAAGGTTCTAGTGGGGTGTAGTACACACCTAGTTAATGCCTACGGTGGGATATAATAGTATTGGTAATGATAAAGCAGTGTTAGTCGTGAGCCTCGTGGCTAAGATTTATTTAAACTTTGAGGAAATTATTACTGATGAAATTAAGATTCAAACGAAGTTATGCTGGGCTGCTAATATACCAGAGATTAAAGGGATAGACGATGAACATCCTGCTAAGAAGACCCACTACCCCATGAGATACGATAAAAACCACCCTACGCTGGTGCTAGACAAGGAAAAAGGGGTTGCATTAGATCCAGTCGGGGTTGCTAGATTGCGAACATCTACTACGGGTACCACCTCAGCACCAAATATAGAGGAGCAATATTCTGAAGTTGTACAGCCAACACCCCCCAAAGGGGTAAGTCCAGTGCATAATAATGAAGCAAACCCCACAGCAGCAGCTCAGGTATCAGCATTGACATTTAATGCTCATAATTTTAAGAGCGTGGTGAAACAAGCAAGGCGATGCAAGGCACAACTGCAGCAATTTGCCAACCAGTTTGCCTTGGCCATGAATAAGAGGATCAGGGTAGCCCTTGAACCCTTCAAGGCTTAGCCTAGTCAGGTTGATGAGTTGGAGAACCGTTTCAACGCATGATTGAGAGAAATGTCTACCCCAAATTTTTCACTATTTAGAGAAATAATGGACAAGGTGAAAGTTGATGTTGGGGTATTGCACCAGCACTAACTTATGGTTTCTGTGGATCCAGTTGCTTATGAGTATGAGGATGAATTTCCCTTGCTTGATCTCAATGGGGAACTAGTGAAGAAAAGAAAGAAGAAGGGCGAGAAGAAATATAAGGGAAAGAAAAAAAGGCATAATAGCGACGAAGAAAGAAAAGTGGAGAAGAAGGAAAGAAAGAAGGCTAAGAAAGCAGAGATGAAAAAGGTGATGCAAGCGTCCTAAGCAGATAATGATAAATGGAAGGAGGCCCTACGAGCAAGGGTTGTAGGCGCCTCAACCAGTCGGCCACCACCAACTACTAGGCCAGATGCATCATAACGGAGGGAGGCTCCCGATGGGGATGAGGCAGCTGAGGATGCAGTAGTAGGATCAGCTACCCATGATTCACGTGCTTGATCCACTACAGGTATGTTCTAACCCCTATGATTTTGGTTTTTCTTTAGATTTGCATTGGGGATAATGCATGCTCATTTTTGTTGGGGGTGGGGTATCTATTTGTTGGTTGTGTTGGCGGTTTGCTCAGTGTTATGTTTAACTAGGAGAGTTCGTATGGCAATCTTCATTGTTGAAACACCTCTTAAATGGTATGTTTTAAAACTGTGTTATGTTCATTCATGGGTAACCACTGTGCATCTTGTTATGGCATTAGTACTAGTGACATGATAATCATTGTTAATAAATTGCATGAACCGGCCAGGTAGTAGCTTGCAATGTACCTGGTTGCTATTATGAGTGAGACATTTCTTGGTTCCCATTGTGTGTAAATCCAGAACTTGCCCGTTGGTCTTGCCTTGGTTGTAGGATAGTGGTTAGGATAGGATCATAGGCCATTATTGATGTTAGTTCACTTTTTACCTAAATAAAATTCCCTGTGTGAATGATGTCCCTTGATCCCAATTTTGAGCCGAAATGTCACTTTCTTTATTTTTATGCCTATCACCTTCCCATTTTTATCACAATGAACCTGTTTTAGCCCTGGTCCTCCTTAGACATTGTGTACTTTGACTTAGGCAAATAACCTAAGATTAGGGTGGCTGGTGCGTGATGCAAAATGAGTATAAAGAAAGGTAAAATAAGAGAAAAGAATAAATGGCTGGGTACGGTGGAAGAAGAATAAGAAAAGAAAAGTTGTGAAAAAAAAATAATTGAGGAAAAAACCGCACCCATACGGAATATGTTGCGAGCAAGAAAAGAAATTATTAGGTAAAGGTTAATAAGTGAGACCCCAAAAGTTAGTGTAAGTGCCTAGGAGGCTTAGTCATTTTAAATATCATCGAGTATTATACCATCCCCTAGCCTACATTACAAGCCGAAGAAAAGACCTATAGTGATCCTAGCTCATGTGTCTGAAAACCTCGGTACTGAAAATAAGGAAAAGTTTATGGTATTTAGCACACATTGATTGGAACTTCTTTCTGAGAATGATTATCTCTTTATTGTTCCTTGTATGAGTGAGAAGGGACTTCTTGATTGTGAGAGTACACTGGTCATATTACGAATTGCTAACTTGTTTGGGTAAGTGTAACTTGTACCTATGCATGGTTATTATTGCTAGTTCGATGCCATAACTTAATTCCCTTATGTTACATTGTTGATCTTCATTAAGATAGACAGTTGGGTTTAAAAGTGCTTGAACTTGGAGAGGATAATATGTTTTGTAATGGGATTGATAATTGACTGCCGAACGTACTTCACATTCTCTTGGTTGAACATCGTGGCACTATAATGTGTTAGTTACTTTTGGACAAGCAATTGTTTTAAGTTAAGGGTGTTGATGTGCGAGTTTGATGCTAGAACATTTAAGGCTTTTAACTCAGAATAATTGTAAATTCTTAAGCAATTTTTATTGTTTTTGATTATTTTCTCTATGATAGTGCAGGTGAGCGAAGATGTGTGAAAACCAACAATAACTGAGTCAAAAGAGATAGATTTTGAGTAAGCATCCATGAAGAGTACAATTGACAACTTGTCTAATAAGTCATCAACTTTGTGAATAGCTGTCAGGAATATCGTCAGTCTAAAGCAGTGTGTAGGAGTTGCAGTGAAGAGTTGACGACATTGTCTGATATGTCATCAACATCCTGATAAGCCATCTGGAATATCTTCAGCCTAAGCTAGTGTGTAGGAATTGCAGTGAAGAGTTGATGACATTGTCTGATATGTCATCAACATCCTGATAATCCATTAGGTATTATCGTCAGCTGAAGGAAGCAACACGTGAAATAGGAAGGGGAGTTGATGACATGTCTGATAAGTCTTCAACATTCTGATAATCCATCACATATTGTTGTCACCTGTGAGAGGGAAGAAGCTATGATCTGTGATTTGCTTCCAAAATTAGGCTGAGTATTTATGGCCGAAAGAAGGGTTTTCTAGGGAGCTGGAACTTCACGATTTTTTTGAGTTTTCTCTCTAGTTTTTGGTTGTAACATTGCAATTCCTTTTTGAGAGATTATTATTATATTTTCTTGGGATTTCTACTGTGATTGTGAAGGAGAAACAACTATTGTTAATCATTAGTCTGTAAGTTATCATCTATCAAATTATGAATGCAATTTGTGTTGTTGCTTTTTACATCATGAGTATCTAATTTCCTTAACCCGAATAATGGGATCTATGGGTTCGGTCTCGTAATGTCTCTAGTGGGTCAAGATTCATTAGCTTTTAGGGGCTTCTTGATAATTTCTCTGTTGTACACATTATCTATTGGTTGCAAACGATAGATTATGCCTAACTAGTGATTTTCTTGAAATAAGAAATCAAATCAAGTGGGAAGTGAATTATCTACAGGGACTTTGAAGCATTAAACTTCCATCTACTAATTAACGTTGTAACAAGGTTAAATAACCTGATAAAATCTAGTTCATAAATATGAATTCCCAAAGTTTAAAAGGATTAGGTAATTGAATGCCTAAAGAGGTTGTGAGACATTTAGGCATTGCTCTGATACAGATGATCAATTATTCCTATCTGTAATAAGAATCTTAAATCTCTACTAGTGTATGTCAAGCACCAACACCCATAGTGAACACAATTTTGGTTTCTTCCATAATATTGACTTGAAATACTAAAATACTGGTAACAAGTGATAAACTTGAAGTGAGAAATAACTACCTGTTTAATCTTGAAACCCCCCCCCCCTTATTTACCAAAATCTACTAACTATCAGTTGGTTGACTCACGAATAACTTAATTTAACACCATATTCCCTGTGGGATTCAACCTCAACCTAGTTGGGTTATATATTTGGCAATGATCACTTATTCTCCTGTAAGAGAGGTGTAATTTGGGCGTATCAGAGGTGATAGAAACATCCCTTAGAAATCATTTTCTCAACCTTAGGTAAGAAATAAGTTGACCCCTAAATGTTGAAGTACTACCCCTCTACTCTAGGATAGGTTTATTCAGAAACTGAAACTGGACAATTGTATTTATGCAGTCGACTGTGGTACAGCAGGAATGAAGCTAATCCATGCCGAGAATGGCATCAAAATCAGTCATCTCTAATTTGACTAAGTCTGTTGAAGTGATTTTATGAGATACCATAATCAGATAGTTCTTGTATATGCGCCGCGCTATGATGGATTTACCCACTGGGGTAGAGACTGAGAAAGGCTCTGATAGAATTAGGGACTGACTCCGAAATCAACTGCTACATAAGGAGTACAAAAGACAAGGAAGCTCCTAGATCTAGGAAAGCATAAACATGTATATGAAAGATCTGTAAAGTACCAGTGACCACATTAGAAGAACTTTCCTGATCCTGTCGGGACTGCAGATCATAGAGTTTGTTTTGGCATTGCCCACTGGTGGCACTGGATAAGGTACCCTGCAAATTTAGGCGATCGGACTGAGCTGTAGGACGGTTTTGCTAACCCTAAGAACCTGACTAGGACAATCTCTGACTCTGTGGCCTTTCTTGCCACATCCGAAACAAACATCACTTCCAGCTCTGCAAATACCCTGATGGTTCTTGCCATAAGTTTGACAAAGAGGATTGGTTCAAGCACTGCTGACACTAACCTAAGACTTAGAGCCTAGCGCCCTATCTATATTGCCGTCTCTGAATTTTGGCACTGGAGCACTAGCTGATGATGGAGCTAGAAATGAGGATTTAGGACAAAACTAAGAAAGATTTCCACCCTCTGACTTAGTCTGAGTAAAGTTGAAACTACCTATTCTAGCTCTCTTATTCTACTTTTCTCTCTACTTATTCTTATGTTCCTCTATCTATTGAGCATTGATTATGAGCCTAGCCAATTCCATCTTACTAATCAACATCTTGGTCATGCACTCTTTGACCACACTATCATTCACTCTAGACATAAACTTATTTGGGATCTACTATCGGCCACCATATGAGGAGCATATCTAGCTAATTGAGTAAACTTGAGAGAATACTATTTCACCATCATGTTGCCTTACCTGAGGTTGAAAAATTCTAACACCTTAGATTTTCTCAGCTCTAGGGAAAAGAATCTATCTAGAAAAGCAGTGGCAAACTCTTTTTATTCAATGGGCTCTGCATCTGCTTCCCTCTCTGCCTTCCACTATTTGAACTTAGTGTGAGCCATATCCTGCAACTGATATGTAGCTAGCTCATCACTCTCACTAGCTGTCACTCCCATAATGTGTGTAATATTCTGCACCTGATCAAGATACTCCTGAGGTTTCTTATCTGTCTTAGACTCAGAAAAAGAAGGAGGATTCATTCGGGTAAAGTCCCAAATTATGGCTACTGCAGAATTGGCCACTGGGTTAGTTGGAACAACAGTTGGAGGTTTATTCTAGGCAGAAACTGAATGATCTAGGGTGGTAAATACTGCTATGAAATCCACGTAGGAGACATGATCACCTAAAGAATTTGGCTGATCAGGCTGAGGAGCTGGCTGATTTTTAGTTCTTCTTCCGTTACCCTTCTTGGGAGGTATGTTCTGTCAACAAAAGGAATAAATGGATTAGATTGAGAGTTTAACTAGAGATCATGATCACTCATACGACATGAGTAATGAAAGAAGGGAAACTATTCCTAAAATATCTCATAGCCTCTTGTCCATAAGTGTGGCGCACTACAGACCCACGCACAAGACTCTACTAGATGCGACTTTCAGACTTCCTAGGACTCTATTAAACCTTAGGCTCTGATACCAAGTCTGTAATTCCCTGAGTATGGTACCCCAGATGCTACATGGTGCTAACAATCCCGAAGGACCACTAGCTAACCCATGACTGGTACCTGTTATAAGATTTGCATAATAATAATACTATAATACCAATATAACTTAGATAAATGCGGAAATCTGGAGAAAATCTACCATAAGGTTCAAAACTAAATAATGCTGAATAAAATAATTTCTGAACAAGGTATAACAATACCCAAAACTGAAAACAACTGTCTAAATTACTCTAGTCTGAAAAGCCTCTAAACTGAACTGTCTGAATAAGGAGTTGATAGGACAATTCCCCAACTAAATCCATCTACTGAAATGTTGAATCTAATGAGAAATAAAATGAAAAATATCCTAGAAGGATGAGGACTCACTATTAGTCTACTACTGCTGGCTGAATTTCTGAACCGCTAAGAATGCTCTAGGGACCGTACGTCGAAACCTATCGTATAAAACACCATAGCATAAAAGAAGAGTATGCGTCGGTACGTGTGAATATACTGGTACACAAAGGGAGGTAAGGTTGAATGTAAAGGTTCATATGCATGAACTGTACTGACTGATTAACATAAACATGACTGTGTGAGAATACATGCATGAATACATAATTGTAACTGAAGTCATAAGGATTCTGAATACTGAGTTTACTGATAACATGGATTATTGATAACTGATATACTATTTACTAAGTGACTGTGTTTGACAGTCCTGCTTCTGATGGAACTAGCTGAGTTTTGTACTGAGCTGGGTGACTATATCTGACAGTTCTGAAAATCTGTAGAACTATCTGAGTTCTTTACTGAAGACTGAGAATGAGATTGTGGAAGGTAATCATCTAACTGATATGCCCCTTATCTGAATAAATTTGGGGTCTAACCTGTAACCCCAGTTGGAAAGGTGTCAGTTCCATGCCATGGGTAAAGACACCAAAGAGATACCCTCATCTGGCAGGTTCTCAAATAAGTACGGTAGGACCCTCAATTGTCAAGTTAAGCTACCTCATTAACCCTCATCTAACAGGTTTTGATGTATCAACCTATGCTGGCTACGTAGTTCTGGAATGCAAGGACTGCTTCTAAGAATCACACCCTCTACTGACAGGTCAGTTCCCATCCTTGGGTTCACTCGGTGCTGAATCCTACTCCTATCTGAATAGATACTGAACTGATTATACTAGACTGAACTGGACTGAGTTCATTGAAATTACTGAGTTTTCCTGAGTTTTGTAACTGATTGAGTTCTACTGAGTTCTGAAACTAAATGAGAGTACTACTGATCATGACAAAACTGAGATTCCTCTATAACTGACACTGACTCTAGGCACACAGCTAAATGTTTTAGTAGTAAATACCCCCCAAAACTTGATAGCATGAATATTAAAAGGACATGACGCTTCTAGAACACATGGCCATAGTCAACAATTTATAATACAATCATTGAGGGATTTCAGGAAGCACTTGATAACCATTATCTTGTACATGAATAGGAAAGCATCGTAATATAACACAATTTTACAATTCTAATCTCATGAGCATTTTATCAAACAACCGCAAGGCATACCTTTAGCATGGGATCCATTTTAAACATGAGAGTATAGCAAGGATTCACCATTTATGTCACAATTGAGTCAAAATGCACAATTTTTCTCTCTTAGGCATTTTGACAAACACATAGGATGCATATCTTTAGGCATAAGCATAAACATTAAACCAATACATCATGATTACATTAATCAATTAAATTTATAGATTTCAACCCACATGCTAACACAATTTCATAAAAAACATTAAAGATTCCAACTTGAAAATCATACAACACATCAACATGGATTTAATTCACCCTACAACATGGAAATCATAATTCAACTTTTTGAAAGAAGATTCTTGAACTCCTAGGGTGGAAAGGACCCTTGGATGAACACTTTATATACCTTATTGCTTGAATTTGGAAAGATTGATGGAGAAATCTTGATTTCTTGATTTGAAATTAATCTCCTAGAATTTTGTTGTTCTTAAGTAATTGTGAAATAATGAATATGATTAGCCAAAAGAGGGCTAAATTTCGTGTTATGAGGGATGAAGGTTGGGGAAAAAGGCCTAATTACCCTTAAGGACATGACTTTAAAAGGTAGAAAACATGTCCAGCGATGCTACAGATGATACGGCGCATCGAGGGTACCAACGTGATAACCGCCGCGCCACGCCGACATCACATCGATTCACCGGAAATTGCCTTGAGCTAAGGAAACTTTCTCCTATAGATGCGATGGACCATGCGAATCGCCAACATCGCGTTGACTCACTATTTTGGTCAATCGAACATGGTCTAAACAAGGACATTAAGGTCGCGAAATAAGATTGCCAAATATTGACCTTCTTGATCGGGAAATTGAACTTGTTCGGGAATACCTATTGACCTTTTTTATCATGAATTAACTAAAGTATAGACCATTAAAGGACATTAAGGTCGCAAAAGAAGATTGCCAACTTTCGAAGGCTAAAAATAAACTAAGTTTGGAAACTTAGCTAAAATTTTCTAAGTGTGGGACCCCTTGACAAGCTTAAAGGACTAAATTAAGCTAGAAATTTTGTGGGGTCTTACAACTTGGTGAACCAGTAGATCAGAATCTCCAATGACTAGTAAATCTCGAACATATATATCAATAACCAATCTGAGACTGAGAATGCAAGCTTCATATTCAGCCATATTATTAGTGCATAGTAAGCGTAGTTTGGCAGTAACCGGGTAATGTTATCCAGTTTCTAATATCAAGACCTCTCTAATTCCTGAAGCATTGAAATTAACTGCCCCGTTGAAGAATAATCTCCAACCCAGGTATACTTTAGCAATGTCTTCTCCCATAAACAATACCTCTTCATCTGGAAAATAAGTTCAAAGTGGCTCATATTCTTCATCAACTGGATTCTCTGCTAGGTAATCCGCTAGGGCTTGCCCCTTGATTGTCTTTTGAGTTATGTATACAATGTCGAACTTACTCAACAACATTTTCCATTTGGTCAATTTCCCTGTGGGCATGGACTTTTAGAATATGTACTTTAAAGGACCCATTCTGGAAATAAGATATGTTGTACATGACATCAAGTAATGCCTCAACTTCTGGGCTACCCAGGTCAATACACAACACGTCCTCTCCAACAGAGTGTAATGAGCCTCCTATAGAGTGAACTTCATACTTAAGTAATAAATTGCCCTTTCCTTCTTTCTGGTTTTATCATGTTGTCCTAAGACACATCCAAATTCGTTGCCTGAGACTAATAAGTACAACAACAGAGGACTTCTTTCTCTTGGTAGTACTAGCACTGGTGGACTATATAGATAATCCTTGGTCTTATCAAAAGCTTTTTGGAATTCTTTGGTCTATTCATTTGGCGCATCCTTCTTTAACATATTGAGGATAGGTTCTCAAATAACCATTGACTAGGCTATAAACCTAATGATGTAATTTAATCTTCCTAAGAATCTCATGACTTCCTTTTTTGTCTTTGGAGGAGGCAGTTCCTGGATCGCTTTAATTTTTAAGGGGTCAAGCTCAATAACTCTTTAAATAACTATGAAACCCAACAATTTCCCCGCTAGTACCCCAAAAGCACACTTGACAGGATTCAGCTTCAAACTTACTTCTGTAATCGGTCAAAGAACCTTCTCAAGTGGGCTAAGTGGTTTGAACTCTCGTGGGACTTGATGATCACATCATCCACATACACTTCAATCTCTTTATGGATCATATCATGAAATATGGTTTTCATGGCTCTCATATATGTGGCACCAATATTCTTAAGACTAAAGGGCATCACCCTATAGTGATAAACACCCCAAGGTGTGATGAAAACTATTTTCTTTACTTCTTCTTCATCCATCAGTATTTGATGATGCCCAACAAAACAATATACGAATGACTGTATTTCATGCCTTACACAATTATAGATGAGAATGTGGATATTTGGCAATGGAAAATTATCTTTAGGACTGTCTTTGTTTAAATCTCTATAATCGACACAAATACTGATCTTTTTATCCATTTTTGGTACTGGGATAATATTGGCTAGCCATATTGGATACTTCGTGACTTCAACCATATTGGCCTGGATTTGCTTGGTAACTTCTTCCTTGATTCTCAGACTCAAATCTGGCTTGAATTTTTGAGAATTTTTATTCACGGGATTAAACCCTGGATCAATTGGCAACTTGTGTAATACGATATATGTACTGAATCCTGGCATGTCGTCATAGGACTAAGCAAACACATCAAAGTATTCTTTAAGCAATATGATAAGTTCTGTTTTCTGGTTATTCATCAGATGCACACTGATTCTGGTTTCTTTGACTTAACCCTCATCATCTAGATTAATTACCTCAGTCTCCTCTAGGTTGGGCCTTTTTCGATCCTCAATTCTTTTAATTTCTCTGTTAGCCAGTTTGGGCTATTGTTTCTTTGTCATACTCTTCCCATTCATCATCATTTGCTTTAATTTGCTCATTTAGCTCTTGACATGATATGACATTGGCATATTTTAAATTATTATTACTGAAATCATATAACACCCCAAGAACCTATCCCGAGATGTCACATGTTGCTCAAGGCCACACGTGGCCTCAAGCTAACCCTCTAAGCCTGTCATCACTTTCAGAACTCATTATAGCACAAATCATGCTAATATAAAGAGGAATAATCATGACATGAACATACTAAGATACAAAGAAATATGGTTTTGTACAAATAAAATACTGAAATCTCTGTACATGCTGGCATACTAGTCTGACAAAGCCTCTACTACATAGGACTGAGGAGCCATTGGGACAGATTCCTAACTGACTCGTACTAAATTATAAGTAAAAAACCATCTATTAATAAGACAAAATCAGAGATATAGGTCCTTGAACTATAAGGACTCACCAACCGCAGAAATGTAGATGAAGGTACTTAAAGATCACTGTCGTTGCTGAGACTGAGCACCTGAACCTATATCATAAGGAAATATAGAATACAAAAGAGTATGAGAGTCAGTACTTGGGAATGTACTGAGGTGGATGCAACATTTTAAATAATATCATAAATGTATAAGAAAATCATGCATGCTGACAATAATAACTCTCTTCGCTTAAATTGTCTAAAACATCATTTCCATAAGTCATCAGTAATAATATATGCTTAATAAATCTCATAAATCATTTAAATCAACTCAAACTCTTTGAATCATGACTTAGAGTGACTCGGTAACTCCTGGTACTTAGATCATTTTGGATGTGGGAGTTTCTTATAACCGACATAACTACACCATGTGAGCCGCATGGAGTCCAATGTTTTGCCCTCCTAAGGAGAGAACCCCACATTGGCGGGGGTGTTGTACTCTTGCCAGGGACTACAACCTTAATCTCATTATCATAATCCCATACTTGACCTCTGGCCCACAATTATTAACATCAATCCTACGGTGGCACGTAGTTTTGGGAAAATACCATATTTCCCGCTCGGTGCTAAATACTCCTCCCAGACTCAGCTCAGAACGCGTTAGGAAATCCACCTTATTCAATATCAACTCATGGATCTATTTTAAAAACCAAAACATAAATATATATCTCATCGGTAAATCATAAACATCTTGTGGATTCCTAACCCGACTCAACTCAACACAATCTTTCTCAACATCAAGTACATTTGCTTTTCGAATCATTTTCAAATATCAAAAGACTCAACAAAACATCATAGGACTCATTCTTGACTTTCAATCTCAAATATCGATATATATTCAATAGTCAAATTTCTCATGGAAAGGCATAACTCATGACACTTGTCTTAAATCTCTTAGAAATTATCAATACATAATGACAATATACAACTCATGGAATAAATTCTCCATTTAAGAAATATGATGGTGAAATAATCATAAATATCAAACTTATTCAACTCAAATCTCATAAATTATAAATAAAGCAATTTAGGTGTAAACCCACTTGTAAAATCATGTAAATCAATAATAGAAAGTAAATCTTTAGGCACAAGAACGAAAGGAGTGTTCTTGTTCAAACCCCACATTACCTTGGATTATGATTTTGGAGATGTAGAAACTTGATATAAACTTCTTTATAGAATTCTTGAGCTAAATTTCTTGATGCCTTTAATTAGGAAAGCTTGATTCTTGGATCACTTAGAATCTCTATGGAAGATTCTTGAATTTTCTTGGAAGAAGATTGAATTTTTGGGTTTTGGAAGAAACCCTAATTTCTAGATGTTTCTTGGAAGAGAAAAGGAGAAAATGAATGGCTATTCTCTACTAGGATATATATAAGACCATATGGAGCATAAATGTCCAAAATACCCTTTTAAAAAAGTTGCAATTCACTGATCGGGGTTTGTGACGGTCGATCTGATAGTCCACGAGATCGCCCGTCACTCGAGTGCCAAAATTGGAACGTTCTGCCTCAACGTGATGGTCGAAGTGACGGTCTATCAGGAAACTGACGGACCACCAAGTCTTCCGTCACTCGAGGGCCAGAAATGAGACATTCTATCTTGACCTGACGAACCCCTTGACGGTCCGTCAACTTTTTGATGATCCACCAACTTGGCCGTCATACAATGGCCTGAAAAGAGTCACTTCCTTGGCTTGACGGGGAACTTGACGGTCCACGAGGGACCTGACGGTCTGCCAGGTCGACCATCAAACCTAGGCGATCCGATACCGTTCAGTAACACGGCCATAACTCCCTCGTTCGATGTTAGATTTCAATGAAATTGGTATCGATGGAAATTTTATTCAATGCTCTATATGAAAAAAAAAAGTATAAATTAGATAAATACTCCATGCTTTAAACATCAATCACTTTAGAAGTCATACATATCCACTCAAAAGACGAATTTAGGCTTAAGAAACGATCGGGGTATTACAAATCATAAACAACATAAGTTAGATTATAGTGATCAAATAATGCAATAAAAATAAAAGGCAAATATTTTCACAATAAGGGAGACTTTCATTGAATATTTAGAAATTACAAACATTGGCTATGATTCACACTAGTGCAAGTATGAGTCTTTTGTACAACACAAAATATGAAAATAAGGTAAATAAATTTAAAGGGTGGGCCTCGGTTCTCATTCGGACTACCACCGATTTTACAAAAGTAAAATTTTATCCTTTTATCTACCACATCAATCGGGGAGTCATGATTAGAGTGGAAGTCCAGTTCGACAGCTTCTTCCCTGGTTTATCTGTCTTATTCTCAATCCTGTCAGGAAAATTTTCTATAATAGCATCACCCTCTTCGAACAAGTTCTCTGTTCCATCCTCGAGACTGTCGCTTGTAGGCTTTACAGATATAGGAAATGACTGGTAGAGCAGAGGTAACCTCTTTGCGAATTCTGGACCTTTATTCTTCGTCTCCTTTTTATTTAGTTTATTTGGCACATAACCTAACCCATTTTTGGGAAACTTTTCTTGAATCAAAACAAGCTCAATGATCCCATCCAAAAATTTTCCTAAGCCACATCCGAGATTAAAACCACTTCTCAGCATAACAATGGCCAACATCTTTCTCAATTACATTCATGATCTCTACCATATAAATATAATCCCTCTTAGGACTTCTTCGATCACAGAAACATAACCATTAGGGTGATTCAGATAACTCCCTTCGCCATGGATGACCATTTCATTATTTTCCCATATAAATTTACTGACTGGTGTAATGTTAAAGAAACAACCCCTACTGCATGAATCCAAGGCCTTACTAAGAGTATATTGTAACTTGTGGTAATATCCATCACTTGAAACTCATCTAGAAATTCTGCAGGCCCCATTTGAAGACGCAACTTAACTTCCCTAATGGTGTTTCTCTGACCCTCCTCCCCTCAAAAGCTCTTACACTCACTATGTTCTGATAAATTTGCCCTATATCATAGTTCAATTGAGTTAGAATAAATAATGGGTAGATATTAAGACCTGATCCATCCTCGATTAGTACCCTATTGATGATCTTATCTTGGCATTTGAGAATGACATGTAACGCCTTGTTATCATAACTCTTTCAAAAGGTAATTTATCTCCACCAAAGCTAATGCGATAGTCTTCCACTACTTTACTTATCAGAGCCACCAAGTTCATAGTACTTATGCCTACAGGAACTTATGCTTCTTCAAGAACTTTCAACAAGGCTTGTCTATGATATTGAGAACTCATAATCTATGCCTAAATAGAAATTTAAGCGGGGGTCTTCTCCAAATATTTCATAATAGAGTATTCTTTTGATTCCATTCTTCTCTAAAATTCTTCAGCTTCTCCTTTAGTGACTGGCCTTTTTTGAGCACTCTTCTTCTATGCATCATTAGTAAGCTCTTCTGGAGTATAACACTCCCTAATCTAGTCATCCCTTGTTCAATGATGACTTCCACTATAAATTTTTCTCCAGAGGGAACCAAGGCAAAGACTTAATGAGGTGCGGTGAATGTAACAAATTTGGGCTTCTCAGTAACACTAAAGACAACTACTACCTTTTCTATTTCTTTCACTTTGTCCACTTCTTCAGTAGTGGGATGCACTGTAGACTTGTTCACCACCCATTCGTCATCTATTTCTATCATACTGATGGTTTCCCCTTCATAGGTTGGGAGTGGGTTGGTAGTAATATTTGGAGGAGCTGTTTAAAGTGAAATCACCTTATAATCAATCAAATCTTGAATCTTATGCTTTAAATTATACAGTCCTCAGTCATGTATATAACACCCCCTGAATGATATACACACTATTGATCGGCATGGAAGAATTAAGAATAGGTATTAGCAGGTTTTGGTGGGATAGATTGGATGTGACCTACCTTTAACCCCTCGAACAATTGAGTCCTAGTTTTAGCCAAAGCAGTGAAACTCCTGGTAAATTTCTTTTCTTAATACGGGAGAGGAAGAATATGGTCATTTAGGTTGGTGAGAGGAGGGATTTGATGGTAATTTTGGTTAATTGAGGCGTTTTGGTAAGCTTGAAAATTTAGGAGTGGAGCTTGGTAAGCGGGATGATAATTTGCCAATGGATCTGGGTAATTTTTATTGATTGGTAGAGAAATTTGATTGTGGAACTTGGGGATTAGGTTGGGTATAAAACACAAGTTGAGGATTTTATGGAGTTGGGGGTATATAGACGATGATGATGTTTTTCGAAATTGGACCCAAAAAATTTCTTTGACTTTTGGTTTGGACTAGATGATACGAAAGACATATCTTATCTCTTTTCTTTGGGAATCCTAAAGATCCACTTTGGGCAAAGGCTTTGCTAATCTTCCATGTCCTGAGTCCTTTCTCAACTGTTTCTTCGATCTTAACCAAATCAGCGAAGGTAGCATGAACTACTGATATCATCTTATCATAAAATTCCTCCTCCTGAGTTCGGGTAAATACAACAACTATTTCTTCTTCTGTCATAAGGGGTCGTACCTTTGCTACCTCTTTTTGCCAACGATAGGCATATTCATAAAATAATTTACTAGATTTTTGCTTGATGTAATTCAAAGAATATCGGTCAGAAACCATCTCAACATTATAGGAAAATCTATCGACAAAATCCCTAGCCAAAGCACTCCATTTAGGCCATTTTTTAGCTCTTACAAAGCAAACCATTCTAACGTCTCTCCACTTAGGCTTTGACTGAAGAGCCTCATCAGTAATGCTTTATTTCTACCAATGCCTACCATTTGGTCATAATATCCTCTCAAGTGAGCATTAGGATTTCCAGTACCATTGAATTTTTAAAACTTAGAAAGTTTAAATCCCTCGTGCAAATTCAAATTGGGGTAAATGCAAAGGTGATTATAACCAAACCCCATTGCATTGGGAAAACTATGCGTTTTCTTTATCTTGCTGATCTCTTCTTTTATCAGCAGTAGCTCCCTAGAATATTTATCTTTAGGATCCTTAAACTCCTTTTCCATCTCCTTATAGTGGTCAATTTCTTAGTTTTGGGGGAACGTATGGTAAGGTGTAGGCATTATGGTGGCATGGAGGGTGGTAGGAGGCATATTTAGGTTAACAAAGGATTTTGGGCAGTATGAGTGGAGTTTTGATATGTGGAAATTGAGTTTTGAGGAACATTGACATTGGAATTAAAAGTGGGATGAGTGTTTTGGGAAACGAAGGCATTTAGGAAGGTATTTTGGTAATGTGGAGTGTAGTTTTGAAGATGGTAAATATTTGAATTTTTATTGTTGTTGGTATTATGAGTTTGGCATGATGGATTGACGGGATTAGCAAGAGGTCTAGGCATAGATGCAGAAGGTACATCATTTGGTTGGATCTCATTATTAGGAGAGCTAAAAGGAGGGAGTCGGAGTAGAAGCGCTCGATTATCCAAGGCTGGCGTATTAGAAAAAATGGACAGATTATCCATATCTTTTGCTCGTTGTACGTTCTCATGAAGTTCCTTCATTTTCCTAGTTAATTTGGTGATCATCTCACTTTGTGCCGTTATTACACCATCCCTAACAGTAATTTCGGTGTGAACATTTTACTCGCTACTACCAGTCATTCTTTCTTTGTAAGTAATAAAGTAACAGTCAAAGAAGGAATCTCTATTTGCCTTAGATCTAGTGAAGTATTGATGTTCCGCCAGTTTATAACATAGATCAGTTTCTACTTATTACCTGATAAAGAAAAATAACTCAAAGAGTAACTATGTTAGCTTCCGTTCATAACAAGAAATACAAGATATTTGATGAAAGGTAAACACTTAAGAGCTGCTCTTATCAAAGGTAAATTGATCTATGGATTAAGTGTTAATTTGGATAGAACTTTGTGTGTTTAATTTTGGTAAATGATTATGACAGGAAGTTTAACTTTGCTGAACATAGATTCTTTTGTTCTCCGGCTTATTTAATTCTAAGATCTTCATCCTAAATGGGGAAATATAATACTTAAAAGATAAGGGCCAAGCCTTATGTAGGCTGCCTACGAATCCCACCAAGGAATTAAGGCCCAACGTAGTTCAAATTACATAAAGACAATACCAAAATAGTTTGAATAACATCATAGTTCGAATAACATAAAGATAAAGACCAACGGTGTGTAAATTACATAAAGACAATCTAACCATACCTTCCCTAAAGTAGATAAAGAGACTAGGCTCGAAAAGAGCTTCTACGTACCCCCAATGGGCTCAAGTTTCGCGTAGTTCTTAATTACAAAGACATTATAAAGTGAACTATAAACCTAGGTTTTACCTGAGCTGCTCTTTGTTAGTCTTCAATGAACGAATGGCGATCCTACACTCTCTTCACCCGAACCTTCATCTGCTTTGGTTGTTTCCTTTGTAGGGACATTATTTTTCAGCATTAGGTTTGAAACATTATTAAAAAACCCTCTTGCATGATACTCAAATTTTGAGGCCCTTGTAAACTTCCTAGAGATGTCAAGAATTTCCTGATCGACATCAGTAATATGCCATTGACGATAGGCGAATTTACACGCCTATAGTACTATATTTTACCCATATTTTAGCTAAGTTTTGAGGACAAATTATATAATTCATGCACTTTTAGTCCTTTTTCCTGTAAGTGAGCTAAAAAACGTGATTAGCATGTTTTCAGGTATAAATGATGCAGATTTCAGTATTTTATGGATAACTTGACGCCAAAGAAAGCTTCACGAAAGAAGGAAGGGAAAGCTTGGACGCCAAGGACCAAAAGTGACGCATAGGAAACCTGTCCCGGGCAAAAACAGCAATTCTAAAGACTTTGGGGATTAGCAGTAACTTATTAGGATTAGGATAATGATGCAGTATCCTAGTAGGATTGGGATAAGTAATGCAGTAGCTTAGTAGGAATAGGTTATGGGTGTTATAAATACCCTATTTTGCTAGATATTTTAATTCATTCCTCACAATTGCCCCATTCCATCAATTCCCATCCATCCACCATCCACCCATCCATCAACCAAATTTCTGCCACCATCATCCCTAATCCCCCTATTCGATCTTTCTCCTTTTCTTCTTAAATTCATTGTTGACATTATTTTTCATCTATTTGACTTTTAATTTTTACAACAAGAGAAACGCTATTTGCAAGGAATTCACGTGAGATTTTTATAATGATAATGTCTATTGTGATTTCTTTCACACTCATGAATAGCTAAACTTCTCTGTTGGGGTTATGGAATCCTTATGAGATACTATCTATTGCTATGAGTTTGTGAATTCGTGACACGTATGCTGCTTATATCATTATTCTCTTCATCTTAATGCAAATTCTTGTGGCTGCAGACGCATAGAATACGCCAGTATAGCATTAACTTGTTCGAAAGAAAAGTTATATGTCTGGAAAAGAGATAATATCAAGGTAATAGGGTCCCATCCCCTATTAAAAAGTTAGTGTCGTAACTGGATTAACCTCTTGGAGAATTTGTACCGTTAGATACGCTTTAAGCTCGAAAGAGTTAAAGTGAAATAGTCCTTGTTTAGGTCAAAAGACGCTTGAATTTACCATCGCATACAATTCTCTATAAGCACATACATGTCTGAATTCCGCACAACTCATATCCAATAGAGACGTACAACTCATAAGGTGGACATAACCCCAACTTCTCAATTCTCATTGTTTTACATCTTACCAAACATTCTTTCTTTTTACTTTGCTATTTTTCGTTTTTACCTTATTAATTTGGTTACATTACTTGCACGACACAACTCCCCCCTTTTTACGAGACTTGCACTAAAAGTCTAGTAATCTTTGCTTACTTGTTGACCAAGCTATTCCCTGTGGGATCGATACCCAACCCAGTTGGGTTATCTATTTGACAACGACCGCTTTACACTCTTACAAGAGCTGTAGATTGAGCGTTATCAAAAATTGGCGCCGTTGTCGGGGAATACGAGTTTCAACTAAGTTTGTGATAATTACTAGACCCTTTGGTCAAATATTCTCGTACTTTTACTTTTAGTTTTTGTTTTTGCTTTCTGCAGGTTTTTATTCAGTGCATGCCCTATACTCGAAGTTCTGGTCAACCGTTATTACCTATCAATCTTGAACCACAACGTATTGGCAGAATGGAGGCACAACACGAAATTAAAAGGATGGCTGCTCAACAGGAACAGGCGAGACTAGTTGCTCTAGCCGCCGCTCAAGTGCATCAACAGAATATTGATAACCCCGGGCGAGCAATAAATCCTGACGACGAGGACCTAGGTGATGACGAGTTACTAAACCCTAGGCACGCTGCTGAGATCGCAACACCTGCCAATAGAAGAGATCGTCAAGCAAGGTTTAGGCATGAACGCCGACCTGTACAACCATCTTTCGACGATGATGATGATGATCTTGATGGAGCCGGAGCCACAGGAGCCATTATTCCTCCACCATTGGAACTCGTAGCCAAGTTCAACATCACAAGCACCATGATTCAGTTATTGCAACTCAAGGGATTATTTGGTGGACTAGCAGGCGATGATCCGAATATGCATCTCATCAACTTTATTTCTACATGCAAGTCGTTTGACAATCCTGGCGTTGGTCAGAATGCAATTCGATTAAGCCTATTTCCATTGTCTCTGTCTGGGGAGGCAACTCTATGGTTGAATGGGCTGACTCCTGATTCTATTACAAATTGGAGGCAATTGAGAGACGCTTTCCTAGAAAGATTCTTTTCGCCATCCAAAAGGGCACAATTAAGAGATGAAATCAGCAACTTTCGGCAGCTTCCAACTGAAGCTCTTCATGAAATATGGGAGAGGTTTAAGACGAAGCTTATGAGGTGCTCAAACCATCACATGACCAATGTCCACCTAATGGAGATACTATATAGAGCCTTGAATTCAATAACTAAACCAGTGGTGGATAATGCGGCTGGAGGATCATTCATGGACCTCACCTTTGGTCAGGCAAGCAATATGCTAGATCGGATGACGAAGCAAAGTAGAGCTTGGCATACTAGGGATTCAGAGGTAGCAAGCCCCACTTTATCTATTAACATGACTGCAGACCAAATAAGAAGAGAAGAAGAATGCGACCAAGATATGGCGCACATGAAAACACAAGTGGATTTTCTTACAAAGCATCTATTATCAGGGAAGACCAAAAAAGTCCAAGCTATTGCATCAAAAGGAAGAAACGAATCTGATTCGGAAGAAGAAGCCAACTACTTGAACAATCAGGGGGGTTTCCGAGGTAATACCCAAAAAAACCAAGGTCGGAGCTATTATGATAAATCTGGAAATAAGGACCAAGGTAGTTGGAAGAACAAAAATGAAAAGAATGGTCTTTATATTCCCCCAGGAAGACGTGACGCCACTGCATCTGGTTCTGGAAATATGGAAGATATGATGGCTAAACTATTGAAAGGAGTGGAGGCAACTAGCGCAGGAGTAACGGAGGTAATACATGACTTGTCCTCGATGAATCAATTGGTTGACTCACATTCCACTTCAATAAAGCAAATAGAGCAGTAATTGAGCCAACTTTCAGCAGCACTCAATCAAAGAAAGGCTGGCACTTTACCTAGCGACACTGTGCAAAATCCAAGGAATGACGGATCATGCATGGCTATTACTACCCGAAGTGGTAAGGTGCTGGAAACATCATCCAAAGGCAAGCAAGTGGTTGACGAGGCAGCAGACATCGATGATAAGGCAAAAGGAGAAGTTGCTGTAGAAACCACCCACGACGTCCATGACGTCACACCGAGTATGTTGCATCCTGAAAAGACTGAAAAACGGAAGCAAGAGGAGAAGAAAGCCGTGGAGAAAACAATTCCTTATCCACCACCACCTTTTCCTCAAAGATTAAAGAAGATTGCGGATGATACAAAGTTCAGCAAATTCATGAATATGTTAAATCAGCTGACCATTAATGTTCCGTTGGTAGAGGGACTAGAACAAATGTCTGGGCATGCGAAATTTATGAAGGATCTTTTAACAAAGAAGCGAGCAGCAAGCTATGAGTTGAAGGATACTGTTCATCACTGCAGCGCAATCGCTACCCGATCACTAGTTCAGAAGAAGGCAGACCCCGGTGCTTTCACTATTCCGTGCTCGGTTGGATCTATGAATTTTGCTAAGGCATTGTGCGATTTGGGGGCAAGCATCAATTTGATGCCACTATCCGTCTACAGGAAGTTGGGGTTAGGCGATCTGACACCAACTAATATGAGGCTCATGATGGCTGATAGGTCGGTAAAACGACCTGTGGGTATCTTGAATGATGTGTTGGTGAAAGTTTCTTCATTCATCTTTCCGGCAGACTTCGTAATTCTAGATTATGAGGCGGACTCTGAAGTTCCCATAATCTTGGGACGTCCTTTCCTTGCAACAAGAAGTGTGCTTATTGACATGAGAGCTAATAAGCTTTTATTTCGTTTGAATGACGAAGTAGTACATTTTGATATATGCAAAGCAATGAAGCATCCCAGCGATATGAATGTGTTCTCTATAGATGATGTTCATTATGAGGATATGAAAGCATTATCTGAAGCGAAACAGCTTACTGTTGAGCCATTGTCTGCTGCGCTACTGAATGTTGAGCTTAAGGATGATGGAGATTATAAAGAAACTACATGTGCTCTAACAGAAATAGGTTCCTATTCTCATACTCCTAAACAGCCGTACCTTGATCTTAAGAGTCAACCGTCACTAACAGCGAAGACTTCCATTGAAGAGCCACCAATGGTAGAATCGAAAGAGCTCCCCGATTATCTAAGGTATGTGTTCTTGGAAAGTGGAAATATACTTCCGGTAAGTACGGCAGATGATTTAAGTGAACAGCACGTAGAGGCTCTCATCTCTGCTCTGAAGAGATACAAGAGAGCCATGGGTTGGACTATTGATGATATAATTGGTATCCCTCCCGGGATAGGCATGCACAAGGGTCATCTCTAAGAAGATTGCATGCCTACAAGTAAGCCTCATTATCGTCCGAATCCATTCAGAAAACGATCCACCATCTATCTCGATGAAGTCTAAGTAATCGAGATAGCTATGTCGTGCCGCGACAATAAATCAAGCGCTTGGTGGGAGGCAACCCATCATTTTTCATTTTTGTCTTTCTTTCGTTCTATTACGTGTTTTCTTTTGATAAATAAAAATCCAAAAAGAAGAGTCGTGCCACGACCAAAAATAAGGCGCTTGATGGGAGGCAACCCATCGTTCTAATCGTCTTTGTTATTTTTGAGTAAATGTAGGTGCAAAGAGGTGTAAAACGAGGAGGTCGGTTTCAAATTTTGATTTAGACGTATTGCATGTTAAAGGTGGTAAGTTAGGAATGAAGAAGCAAAAGGCTATGGATTGGGCATTGCTTATGAAAATATAGGCAACGAACAAGGCTAGGCCTATGTAAAACTAGGCCACGAACAAGGCAAGGCCTATACTATGGCCTAAGCTCTCGGAATCTAGTGTGCCATAGCATAGGCGCCGCCCATGCCTAAGAATGCCATAGCATAGGCGCCGCCTATGCCAATACCTTTTGTCTCTGAATCTCATATGCCATGGCATAGGCGCCGCCTATGCTCAACAATGCTATGCAAAAGGCGCCGCCTATGCCAAGCATAGGCAAAGCAAAAGGCGCCGCCTATGGTCACTTCTTGTCTCCAAATCCGATTTTAAATTGGTCAAAACCCAAACCAAGCCTTTCCTATATATAAGAAACTTATTCTTAGATCAAAAACACATTGCAAACCTAACATAAGCGCCGCCTACCTCTCCAAATCCTCTCAAAAAATTTTCCTTTTGCTCTTTTACTTTGCAAGAACATCATCCGAGGTCATCAACCAAGTAAGTACTACTTTGTTCTTCATTTATATTCCATAAGTACTACACTACTACGCCTATAATGAATTGTTAAATCATGAAGTAGTAGTAGTGATTTGAATGTGGTTGAGTTGTTGTGATACAACTAAGTGAGTGAACGAATACGTAAGGATAATCTTAACTTGTTTCCAACTTGTATTTGATGCACTGTCATACTTTTGCGGAATTGACATGGTCAAGAAAATTGCATAATCTTGTCATTAGAAAGTTTACATGTTGGAATGATTTGTTCATCAAGATGAGAATCATAATTGACTATCAACATATGAGGTTGCGATTATTTCTAGATGCTATACATTGTTTCAATCCTTATGTAGTAGTCTTGATACATCAAACATGAAAGTATTGCCAAGATTTCAAGAAGTATGACTGCACTGATTATATTGTTGGAATATAGCACCTAAAATGTATATCAATGAAGTCTGAGTAATCGATAACTTTCACTTCACTAGTTTGTGCCAATAAATTAAGTGTGGGGTGGTGCCACTATTGTCTGTTTGTTGATTGAATCTTCCGAGATGAAGCTAACATGACTCTATTGAGATCTCAGGTACAATGGCACCAAAAGACAAGAAAAGCAACCACTTCACAAAAAGGCCAGAAAAGGGGAAGAAAAGAGCAAGCTGAATCCTCCGTGCTACAAATACCTCGACGCACTCTTGGAATCAAGTGGGGTACTTATGAGGAACTTCTGAGGATGACGACTCTGATGATGATTCCGATATAGGGGGTATGACCCCAGACATAGAGGAGGAGTCCGACTAACCAGGTTCTTCTTATTTATTTTCCACTGAGGGCAGTGTGTCCCGTCTAAGTGTGGGGTGCTGGTATTTGCATGCTATACTTCTCTATCCGCATTTGCATCTATTTATTTATGTTTGTTTGTTTTGTTTTTAGTAGTTAAATTTTTGTAGTAGTTAAATTTTTTTACTTAGCTTTGCATGAAATTATTCTAATAGGCAGCATGAGATTATAACAAGAGTTTGTGCTAAAATCATGACTATTGAGATGTTTAGGCTCTAATTGTGACTCACTATGTGATATTGTGTGGTTCAATTCCTTCATCTGTTGGGTCGAGAGTCTATACTACTCCCAATAAAGTCGACCATGTGCCTTGTGTGGGTGAGATAATAGTATATTCTGTGCTTGTGGCTGATGCTAGAACTATGTATGTAAAGCGAAAATAAAGAGTGTAAGTTTTGGAGATGATTTAGGGATTTCTTTGGCAACCTATACTTGTTTACCTTCTTTTTACCTACCCATGGACATCATCCTAGTTAACCCCTTTGAAGCCTTTAGCCTATTTTCTTTGACATCCTCATATGTAAGCCTAATCCATTATTTCAAGACCATAATTTGATCCAAATTCCTAAGTGCTTTAAATTGTAATGTTATGTGACGAAATAAGAGGAAAATGGGTGAGTATGATGCTTTAGAATATATTGGTGCTTGAATTTGTTATGAAAAAAAGTGCTATCATAAGAGGTATGTTATGAAAAGAAAAAGGAAAGAAAAAAATAAAACTGAAAAGTTAGTTATGTTCAAAATTGAAAAACAAAAGAGGAGAAAAGGGGTGGTAGGATAAAAGAAAGTAGAAAGGTTGTTTGAAAGAAAAGTGTTAATGATACAATGTGATGTATTAAAGCGCTTAGGAACATAGTCACTATTTCTGGCCAAAATAGTCCTACCCATCCCTTAGCCTACATTACAACCATCAAAAGACCTATTTGATCCTAAGCTTAGCATTCTGACATTTAGTGGAGCATTACACTAAGGGCAAGCCTATGGACATCAGTTGCAAGATATGAATTCTTTGTGAGAGCGAGAGCAAGGATACTTTTATACCCATGTTTGAAAAATATGCTATACTTATGAGTGATTATGGGTAATATATTGTGAGACACACATGGTTGATGAGTTTTGGGTAGTTGTGTCTGATTCTTTGTGCCTTAACTTTTGAATATGAGTTGGCCACCATCACGAGTCTATGCTAGAGGTTAAATTGTTTCTACTAATGATCGGAAAACTACTCTTTGTTGATAATTGTTGTGCTTGTCATGATGAATATTTTGTGTTGATAATGTGAAACCCTAAGTTGATGTTTAGATGGACATGATATTTTGTTCGAGGACGAACAAAGCTTTAAGTGTGGGGTGTTGATGATAGGCGAATTTACACGCCTATAGTACTATATTTTACCCATAGTTTAGCTAAGTTTTGAGGACAAATTATATAATTCATGCACTTTTAGTCCTTTTTCCTGTAAGTGAGCTAAAAAACGTGATTAGCAAGTTTTCAGGTACAAATGATGCAGATTTCAGCATTTTATGGATAACTTGATGCCAAAGAAAGCTTCACGAAAGAAGAAAGGGAAAGCTTGGACGCCAAGGACCAAAAGTGACGCATAGGAAACCTGTCCCGGGCAAAAACAGCAATTCTAAAGACTTTGGGGATTAGCAGTAACTTATTAGGATTAGGATAATGATGCAGTATCCTAGTAGGATTGGGATAAGTAATGCAGTAGCTTAGTAGGAATAGGTTATGGGTGTTATAAATACCCTATTTTGCTAGATATTTTAATTCATTCCTCACAATTCCCCCATTCCATCAATTCCCATCCATCCACCATCCACCCATCCATCAACCAAATTTCTGCCACCATCATCCCTAATCCCCCTATTCGATCTTTCTCCTTTTCTTCTTAAATTCATTGTTGACATTATTTTTCATCTATTCGACTTTTAATTTTTACAACAAGAGAAACGCTATTTGCAAGGAATTCACGTGAGATTTTTATAATGATAATGTCTATTGTGATTTCTTTCACACTCATGAATAGCTAAACTTCTCTGTTGGGGTTATGGAAGCCTTATGAGATACTATCTATTGCTATGAGTTTGTGAATTCGTGACACGTATGCTGCTTATATCATTATTCTCTTCATCTTAATGCAAATTCTTGTGGCTGCAGACGCATAGAATACGCCAGTATAGCATTAACTTGTTCGAAAGAAAAGTTATATGTCTGGAAAAGAGATAATTTCAAGGTAATAGGGTCCCATCCCCTATTAAAAAGTTAGTGCCGTAACTGGATTAACCTCTTGGAGAATTTGTACCGTTAGATACGCTTTAAGCTCGAAAGAGTTAAAGTGAAATAGTCCTTGTTTAGGTCGAAAGACGCTTGGATTTACCATCGAATACAATTCTCTATAAGCACATACATGTCTGAATTCCGCACAACTCATAGCCAATAGAGACGTACAACTCATAAGGTGGACATAACCCCAACTTCTCAATTCTCATTGTTTTACATCTTACTAAACATTCTTTCTTTTTACTTTGCTATTTTCCGTTTTTACCTTATTACTTTAGTTACATTACTTGCACGACACAATTCCCCCCTTTTTACGAGACTTGCACTAAAAGTCTAGTAATCTTTGCTTACTTGTTGACCAAGCTATTCCCTATGGGATCGATACCCAACCCAGTTGGGTTATATATTTGACAACGACCGCTTTACACTCTTACAAGAGCTGTAGATTGAGCGTTATCAGCCATTTTACCAAAGCTGTTTTTGCTTGAACCTTGTTGACCTCTCCGCACACTGTCTTTTCTTTCTATTCCAATTCTGCTAATTTCTTCTTTGTTGCGACTATTTTTTGATCCATTTCAGAAATTTTATTCAACAATAAATCTTCGGTCTCCTCATCGCTCACCAAGTCGATAATTGTGGTTGGTAAATTGATGCTTCTTTCTAACATCTTAGAAAGTAAACCTTCTTGTTTAATAGGAGTAAATTTTATAGGCTTTCTGAAAAGTTTTAGGATTTTTTACTAGTCTAAAAGACTTGGATTTTTTGTGGTCGGACTTTCAGATGGTGAGTTTATATTTCTGCCTAAAGGTTCTATAAAAGATAGGAGTGGATCTATTTACCTTTAATCAGAGCAACTCACATAATAGAAAAATGATAGCACATAAATATTCGCGTCCTAAAATGGGTGACCCTTTTATGCCAAGGGTGAGCCTAAACGTCAAATATTCGTGGTTATGATAGATTGATCCGAGCAATCGTATAACGACCCGAGACTACCCCCTAGTCGTCACACGGTGCTTAGGACTACAAGTGATCCCAAGCTAAACATTCTACTAGAATAACCCATAAGCAACTAAATAAACATATACAAAATAACTGAGTTTACTGTGCAGAAATATAAAAGTAATAGAATCTGTGAAAATTCAATACTGAAATAATTTATACATTCTGATAAAGTCTAAGAAGAGGGACTGAAATTACAAGACTGACTCTAACTGACATTTGTGAAGCCTCTACTATACTGACTATAGATATCTAGGATGCGACTCCAACTACCACTAATCAATACATATGATTAAGAAAGTAAAGAACATAAGTAAATCTAACTGAAGTCCCCCAAGTAAGAGGACTCATCATCTTGCTAACTGGAATCTGCAACTATCTGGTTCTGAATGTGCATACTAAACTTGTACCTATATTATAAGACAATGTAGCACATAGACATATATGTGGATCAGTACTTTGATATACTGAGTATATGGGGGTGAAATGCATAAGTAAAACGTAATATCAATCATCACAATTTGTAAAAATATTGCATGCTAAATGTAAATGACTCACATAAGCTGTAGTATCTGAAATACTAAAATCAGAAATAATAAGAAGTAAATCATACTTTATATATCTAGTGAGTCATAACATTTTGTTCTAAAAGTTGTACTTTTATTCTCTCTTTAAATCATACTGTCTAAGTGTAGAAATGACTCACTCTTAAATCTTAAATCTAAAGCTAATATCTTTTTGTAAAGCATAATCGGAGTAAAATTTGTGAGCCTTTACACTTAGTTTTCTAAAAGCTTTTCAGTTCCAAAATCTGTAGTCTGTAATCTTTAAAACTTTAGGAAAAATACTTTATCTCAAGACTTGCAAAAAATCTTAAAACTATAGCTTCCAAAACATATGTGTTTATCTTAAGGCTTTAAAAAAATAGACTGTGTCAAGAGTAGGGGAAATCTTTTGGGAGGTTCTTCTAACCTAAATAAACCATGTGAGCATTCATGGAGTCCAACGTCTTACCCTCATTGGGGAGAGTAGTTCTACCCTTGCCATAGGAATAGAACCTTTATATTAAGTGATCACAATCTTAGTGATCCACGTAGAAGTGATAATAATCTTAATCCTACGGTGGCACGTAGTTCTGGAGCATGAAACCTGAGTAGCATACCCATCTTGGTGCTAAATACTACTCCCATTCTTATGCTCAGGATCTTAGGAAAACCACTTCAAAATAGCACAATGGTTTACAAGAAAACCAATTATGCTCTTTCTTTTCTTTAAATCTCAAGTCATATAAACAAAGTGGATTCTTTATCTTAGCTTAGGATCAAAACATCAACTTCCTTTAAATCTTGGTAAACAATTTGTTAGAGGAAAGCTTAAGACCATAGTCTTCTTGAAAACGTAAACTCATTCTTGATATGAACTTAACAATCAAAACTTTTGAGAGCATGATCTTCTTAAAAATCTCAATACTTAATCTTTGGGCTCAAAATTCATGCTTTAAACTCATGACAATTCACGACAAAACTTTATGCTCAACATCATTCTTGAAATTATTCAAAAATATCAATTCATAGAAAAAGAAGTGCAATTCATGATAATAATCTTCAATTCAAAGCATCAATAGGTGAGATAAACATGCAATTCAAGGTTTAAATCACTTATAAATTCATAACTCAAAACAAGATAATTTGGGTATAAACCCCTACTTGCAAATCATGTAATCTTTAGTAAAATTCAAGTTTTTGGGCACAAAAATGAAAGATTTGTCCTTGTTCAAACCCCACATTCCTTAATAGTTTGGATTTGATGAATTGAATGCAAAAGCTTGAACTTTTGAATCCCCAATGGTATTCTTGAAGATTCTTCTTGAAGTTCTTGAATTAGTAAGCTTAGATTCTTGACTATCTTGAAGGAAATTTGATGAAGTTTCTTGGATGTTCTTGAGGGGGCTAAGTTTTCTTGGAAAGAAAAATATGAATGAGATGTATCTAATGCTTTTAGGGGCTGAAATTTAATGTTATGGACGGATTTGGGTGAGGGGAATTGACCAAAGTGGCCCTAGGCCCTTTTGGAATTGAATTATCATGTAAAATAGCTTTGGATCCGGTCAGGTTTTGTGTCGAGGGTCAATTGACACGTGCGTCAAGATTGCATCGGCTTAGTGCCTCACATGGAAAATGTCATAACTTCTTACTCGGTTATCAGATTTTTGCGAAATTGGTAACTTTGGAAAGATACTTCAATTATCTACAATTTGGTGGATATTGAGCTGAAAAATTCTACGTATATAAAAAGTTAATACATTTTTAAAGTATACCCTTGTAGAATCGAATATCAAACTTAGGATGAATCAAAGGATCTTAGCTCCACTAGGCTCTAAGTGACTTCTATGAATGTTTTTCACTTCAAAATCAAATCAAACATGAGGATAAAGATCATGAAACTCATATTTTTATGGGAATAATTTAGATTATAGCTCGTACACATAGGAACGATGGTTCAAAGACTAGCCCAAAAATGCGAGGTATTACATTATCTCCCCCTTGAGAACATTCGTCCTCAAATGTGGCTAATTAAGCTGAAAATACTGAGGAATATGAGGCTATAAACTATCATGCACAACTGAAATAAAATGTATAGCTGAATCTTAAACATAATGAGTTACTGAACTGATCTACGAGTACATGAACTCTCCTGAAAAATAGCTATATGGCTAAGATAGAAACGAGAGTGTCAACTTATGAGTAACCATTACTTTAGGTTGGATTGGATTTCGGGAGAAAAAGATGATAGGTTTATGACATAAAAACTTGGGGTATTACAACATCCCCCTTCGGGATCGTTCATCCCCGAATGATACTGATTTGGTTGAAATACTAGGAAAAGACAGATGATACATAGGATACTTACAAACTGAATCATGACTTAATATCTGAAACTAATACATGAACTGAGTTGAACTCATAATTTACATGGATGCAAACACATTACCTCTTAGAATGGAATACATATGAGACTGTGAATAGTAAGACTAGATGTAAAATTGGAAATCTATAGGAGCTTATCTGATTGATTGTTAAATAGGATTGCATGCTATATAAACTGGATCATACTGACTACCCATACTCAAATGGAGTGTTTCTTCAACGCTCTTCTACGAAATTCTAATAATATTAGGGAGCAAAGAATTTTGGGCATGATCTGAGCAAGACATCTGACTAAAGAATCATAACATTGATACAACTCTATAGCTTGGAACATAGACATATAGATTATAAGCTAGGTTAGAGTTTCTAGGCCTTAGGCAATGCAACTTCTTACTTTCAAGATTAGCAACACTTCTCGAATACTCCCTCAACTATACTATTCCCCTTATTTACCATACTCACTTGATTAAACTTCTAATTCTCACATGGGCATTAATAAACCTATCTACTAAGGTCTAAACTAAACCAAATCCTCTCACCATTGTCAAGCCTAACTCAAAATCATGGGGTACTAAATATAACACCATAACTGAACTGGACTACCGACGCGATATGCGACGCATCGCACTGCTCCCTACCAACACGATATACAATGCGCTGCGGCTATATTGCATTACCTCACTATTTTACCATCCAAATAGGTCTCAAACCTCGTCCGAAAAATCTAAAACTTACACAAGATGTGCTATTGACAACCCCAATTATGAATTCACTTAAAGATTTACATTCTAAGGTTGGGAAGGTTAGAAACTAATGTGCACCACATTCATCCACTTATACACCAACATGGCATTCAAGCCTATTGTTATAACCACATATGAACGTCTAAACAAATACCCATAAAGGCATACTTATCATATTCTCTAAACCTCTATCGCAACAACTCCCGTGCACTACCCCAAGAACATACACACACCGATTTCAACTAACCACAACATGTATCAAAGACTTGGCCTCAACCTTACTTCACATTTATAGCCTTAGCTAAAACAAGCATACAATGATCTTTCATCAACAAGAAATATTTACTCATCACCACTATCATTACATAAGGAGGAGTCACTGAAAGGTTAGAAGATGAGACCTTGAAGCATGGAAGGATACTATACGTAACTTGACATTTAACTGAGGCCTGAGGAATAGAAAATCAATATCATGAATTCATCAAAGAGATCTAAATTGAGGGAATACATGGCTATAAGATGAATCTCACAATCACTAGGAGTGTAGCATAAGTTATGGGGACTGAGCATACTATAAAGCATGAGTACATGAGTCATGAGCTGCATGACCTGATTTTGGAGTTCATAAATTCCTGGAACATGATTCGTACTATTGAATGACTTAGAACTCCTCATACTAGGGACTAGAAGAGTACATGATTTTCTATGATATGCATGAACAGAACTATGAACATGGAGCTGACACGTAAGGCATGAGTAGACATCATGATAGCTAGGGTACTAATGCTGAAATAAGAATGAGTCGGGCGTCTTCCTCCCACACTGGAAGCACTACTAGAATCTGACAATTAGACTTGGTTACCTATCTTATCATCTCTCCCTTAGCTTTAAGCAACTATTCTAAGTCTGTGGAACCCCTTTACTAAACTCTAACTAAAATACAACCACTTTACTCTAGAGCCCGGGGGTATAACAATACACGTAAATAATAGAACTTAACCCAAAAGACTACACCTGAAAGTGTAAAACCCCCTGTCAATACTTCCTTCTGAAATACAATTCTATCTTTCTATAGCCCCATAGTCATCATATACTAACTCAAACACTCACTAACTTAAAATCTTTATGGGTATCACCATATCCTGAGTTCACACCATCTAGAGCTTCAACTCTTATTTCTATTTGCTCAATCTTCAAGGATTCAAAATTAGACTCTAATACTTAACACAAATATCATCAACCTATAATAAACCATACTGCTCTTTGTCATAGCTTACTAATATCACATCTCTAAACTTATATTTCTAAATCACGATAATCAAGATCATATCAAAAGGGCTCAACATCGTCTACTCATAACTCCTTAAATTAGCTATTAAGAACATCATATACTATATAACTAGTCTCCTTCCTCTTAGCAAATCAGCGGTACTACTAACCAAACACAACATGTAATAATTTTGGAAAATAATGCAACCCCATATCACCTTGGAAATACCTATTCATCATACATACAATATCATACTAAATTGTGAATAAATAAACTTAAGCTCTTGCACACACTGTTCAAGCCTACTAGATCACTTCTATAGTATGCATAAGTTTATCTCTATACCTTTTATCAATTGTCATTCCCACTTTTCTTTTAACTATTATTCTATACCCATACTTCCAACTATAATAAAGTTCTACTAGTTCTAAATCATAACACTGAAGTTCATAATATCCCTCGAATGCACACTACATTAAACAGTCTAGGTTCATACTATTTCCTCTTATAAGCATTATCTATATTGAACGGTTCAATGGGCAATCTGAATACATATATAATTTTGTCTCAACTAAGTAATTCATAAGAATGAGGACGTAACTTTCAACTTTTGGGACTTATGACACACTAGAGAGCTCCTCTCAAGCCCTTTGTGTGACTTCTGAAATTTTTGCTAGTAAATCTGAAAGCATTATCTGGGGAGGAATTGAAACTTGCTAATTAAGTTATCTCAAGAACAATACATAGATGAGGAATTTTGGGGTAACACACGAATAGAAAGAAGATTCTGATAAAAAAACTTTATTGTACGATCAAGTGTAGGAAACAAAGGAAACTTTTCCTAAATGTCTTGTAGCCTCTCAAAGAAAAGTACAGATATATTTGTACCGTTCTGCAAGACTCTACTAGACACGGCTTCATAGACACCCTAGGACACTTGAATATTGTTCTTTGATTCCAAGTTTGTAACGATCCGAGACTACTCCCTAGTTGTCACACGGTGCTTAGGACCACAAGTGATCCCAAGCTAACCCTTCTACTGGCATAACTCATAAGCAACTAAATAAACATACACAAAATAACTGAGTTTACTATGCAAAAATATAAAAATAATGGAATCTATTGAAATACAATATTGAAACAATTTTTACATTCTGATAAAGTCTAAGAAGAGGGACTGAAATTACAAGACTGGCTCTAACTGACTTCTGTGAAGCCTCTACTATACTGACTATAAATAGCTAGGACGCAACCCCAACTACCACTAATCAATACATATGAGTAAGAAAGTAAAGAACATAAATAAATCTAACTGAAGTCCCCGAAGTAAGAGGACTCATCATCTTGCTGGATGGAATCTGCAACTATCTGATTCTGAATATGCATACTAAACCTATACCTACATTATGAGACAATGTAACACATAGACATGTATGTGGATCAGTACTTTGAGGATATATTGAGTATATGGGGGTGAAATTCATAAGTAAAATATAATATCAATCATCACAATTTGTAAAAATAATGCACGCTAAATGTAAATGACTCACATAAGCTGAAGTATCTGAAATACTAAAATTTGAAGTAATAAGAAGCAAATCATACTTTATAAATCTAGTGAGTCATAACATTTTGTTCTAAAAGATGTACTTGTATTCTGTCTTTAAATCATACTGTCTAAGTGTAGAAAGGACTCACTCTTAAATCTTAAATCTGAAATTAATATCTTTTTGTAAAGCATAATCGGAGTAAAATTTATGAGCCTTTACACTTAGTTTTCTAAAAGCTTTTCTATTCTAAAATCTATAGTCTGTAATCTTTAAAACTTTAGGGAAAATACTTCATCTTAAGACTTGCAAAAAATCTTAAACCTATAGCCTCCAAAACATTTGCTTTTATCTTAAGGCTTTAAAACAATAGACTGTGTCGAGAGTAGGGGATATCTTTTGGGAAGTTCTTCTAACCGAATCTTTATATTAAGTGATCACAATCTTAGTCATCCACGTAGAAGTGGTAATAATCTTAATCCTACTATGGCACGTAGTTATGGGGCATGAAACCTTGGTAACATACCCATCTCGGTGCTAAATACTACTCCCATTCTTATGCTCGGGATCTTAGGAAAACCACTTCAAAATACCACAATGGTTTACAAGAAAACCAATTATGCTCTTTCTTTTCTTTAAATTTCAAGTCATATGAACAAAGTGGATTCTTTATCTTAGCTTAGGATCAAAACATCAACTTCCTTTAAATCTTGGTAAGAAATTTGTTAGAGGAAAGCTTAAGACCATAATCTTCTTGAAAACTCAAACTCATTCTTGATATGAACTTAACAATCAAAACTTTTGAGAGCATGATCTTCTTAAAAATCTCAATACTTAATCTTTGGGCTCAAAATTCATGCTTTAAACTCATGACAATTCATGACAAAACTTTATGCTCAACATCATTCTTGAAATTATTCAAAAATATCAATTCATAGAAAAAAAAGTGCAATTCATGATAATAATCTTCAATTCAAAGCATCAATAGGTGAGATAAACATGCAATTCAAGGCTTAAATCACTTATAAATTCATAACTCAAAACAAGATAATTTGGGTATAAACTCCTACTTGCAAATCATGCAATCTTTAGTAAAATTCAAGTTTTTTGGACACAAGAACGAAATATTTGTCCTTATTCAAACCCCACATACCTTAATAGTTTGGATTTGATGAATTGAATGCAAAAGCTTGAACTTTTGAACCTCCAATGGTATTCTTGAAGCTTCTTCTTGAAGTTATTGAATTAGTAAGCTTAGATTCTTGACTATCTTGAAGGAAATTTGATAAAGTTTCTTAGGTGTTCTTGAGGGGGCTAGGTTTTCTTGGAGAGTAAAAGATGAATGAGAATGTATCTAATGCTTTTAGGGGCTATTTAAAGTTATGGACGGATTTGAGTGAGGGGAATTGACTAAAGTGACTCTAGGCCCTTTTGGAATTGAATTAGCATGTAAAACAGTTTTGGATCCATGTGAGGTTTCGTGTCGAGGCGCAGTCGATGCGACATGTCAAGATCACATCGGCTTACTGCCTCATATAGAAAATGTCATAACTTCTTACTTGGTTATCAATTTTTTGCGAAATTGGTAACGTTGAAAGCTACTTCAATTATCTACAATTTGGTGGATCTTGAGCTGAAAAATTCCACATATATAAAAAGTTATACAAGTTTAAAGTATACCCTTGTAGAATCTAATATCAAACTTTGAATGAATCAAAGGATCTTAGCTCCACTAGGCTCTAAGTGACTTCTATGAACATTTTTCACCTCAAAATCAAATCAAACATGAGAATAAAGATCATGAAACTCATATTTTCATGAGAATAATTTAGATTATAGATCATACACGTTGGAATGATGGTTCAAAGACTAACCCAAAAATGCAGGGTATTACAAATCGACAAGGATTCGTCTAACATATCACGTCACACAAAATATGCTCATTGATTGATGAATCGCGAAAACCTATCGACACACAGGTGAATATCCTAAATGGGGAGTCGATACCAAGAATCGACTCAACTAAGGTATATGCATGAATGACTTCAATTGAAAAGGGGCAGCATGGCTCTATCTTAAGTTTTTTTAAGATTTGGATACACACGAACTTGTATTTCCTATATGAGAAGGTACGTGGTCCCCCAACAATAAAAATCTCGCTCATACTAAGTATGCGCCGACTCTCTAAAGTAAGGTAATTTGAAAGAACTTTGGAAAAGTACAATGTACAATTTGTGTGTACAATATGTGTGAGTGTCAGTTTTTCAGAGTGGAGGAAATAGAATGGAATGACAGTTTATATGAAATTTAAACAAATAAATACATAATAATTAGCCACAAGAAGTTAGAAAAACTTCTTTTAGTTAGAACCTAGATAAATCCTCAACAGAGACGCCATTTTTGTTTTATCCCTTTTCGAATTTATCAAAAAAAAAGGGATAAATTATTTGTAAGAAAATGGTTCTTAGACTTCTTAAACCATTTCAAAATGTAGAAATTTTTTTAAAATAATTCAAGAAAATTTACAGAGTTGTCACTTAATTTTTATAGAAAAAATCATGAAGACTTAAAAGAATTCTAAAGAATCAAAATAGAAATAAACCTTTAAAATTAAAGAAATGGGTAAGTGTTCAATTAACGTCCTAAAAGGGGTTTTAAGGCACTTAGAAACGTCCGTTTTAAAACTCTTTGACCAAATTATTTTGACTAACTTAAAATGTCTAACTTTGCAAAAAAGTCAAATTTTTAGAGGAATATCAAATTTGAATCGAGCGATTTTTGAAAATAGCTTTATTTCATTCAGGTCCAAGTAGTCCATTTTTAAGTAAGAAGACATGACTTGAAAGTAAAAATTGAGTCAAAACTTTATTTTATTTCATCATTATTATTTCTAAACTCAAAATAAGTAAAAAGAATTAACCAATTATGTAAAAATGAAATTTTCTTTTTTAGATGAAACCAAATTGAGAAAAATTTATTTCCTTTTTATGTTTAAGAAAAACTCTATTTAGCCTAAATGATACAAATTAATACATGGATAAATAAGTCATTTTAATGTGAAAGGATTGTTTCAAAAAAAAATGAACATGAAGTTTATTTTTATTCATTTTTTAAAACATGATAATAATTTTTATTATTTATTTTTTTCTTTTAAAAAAAAAGGAAAATTCAAATAAGTAGAGAAAGAAAAAATGAAGATAAAATAAAAATGGCAACACCCTGAGAAATTTATCTAGATTGATTAATTTAAGTGTTCAAGCAAATACAAATAAATAAATTAGAATGGATAATTAAATGTGTAAACCACATAAATCTCGTGTAATATGAAAGTATTTACAGAAAATCCCTTTAGGTTTTCTCTGTCCCTATTTTACAAAATATACTTATACATTCGTGAGTTTGTTATACATTCGTGAGATATATGATAAAACTGTTTTGCCTACAATTAAGGAAAAGAGTTATTAGAAAATATTTTTCAAATCCTTAAATTACTTCATTCAATACCTATATCCTTAAATTACTCTTTTAAATACCTATAATTAAGTAGTGTATGAGTTTATATAGTAACTAAAATTTAAATTTCAAAAAAACTCTTAAACATTACTGTTAATTTTCATAATTATTGATATACTTTCTTGAGAAAAAAAAAGTCGACTACTTTCTTGATTTCTGAAAAAAAAAAAAAGATGAACATCCCCATATTGTTACGTCATTCCGGTGTGTGGGAGTCGAAAATCAGTTATAGATCATTCAAAGGTGATGTCATTATTGTTTCTGAAAGTATTAACTTTCTGAAATTGATTGCTACGATCTCCATGGAATTGGATCTCGACGAAGTACGCAAAAAAATGAAGTGATTAAATCGAGTTTGAAAGAGAAACAGGGGTTGTACTTTGTGTAGAAGGTAGTGAATATGATTCGATTGCGTTACGGTTGTTGTAACAAAGGTATGATATATAAGTGTTGTCTTTATTTGTTGATGGTTTAATGTATGGTAATATGCTATCAAACGTTTTGAAAAAGTTCATGTTTTGAAGTTGGGTTCTGGGGAATTCAATTATAAAATTCCGAATGTATAACATATGATTATACATTCGAGCGAATGTATAATGAAACTGTGTCAGGCCTAAATTTTTCATTTTTATTAAAATTATAATTTGTAGAACTTTTGTATAATACAATGACTTGGTGTAAAAATTTGATACAGATATGTACTGCATTATCGTAACATAGACTGCAAGTGGGTGTTGAAGGCGTCTTGTATGAATCATTCGAGAATATTTTTGATAAAAAGATTTGATTTGAGGCATACTTGCAGTCTTAGCGATAGAGTTGCTGAATAATTTGGTTGCGACAACAGATTTTGTGAGTGAATTTACAGCACCAAAATTAATTAATCACAAGAGAATACACACACCAGCGGACATAATTGAAGAAATGAAGATTGTTTACGGAGTTGATATTAACTACATGAAAGTTTGACGCGCAAAAGAGAAGGCCATTGCGATGCTTAGAGAAGGACCAGCAGATGGATATCGAAAAATGTCCCGTTATATCTATATGCTGAACCAAATGTATCTGGAATCGTACATTCGGATGCATAAGACATTAGATAACGAGTTTAAATATTTGCTTATTGCCTTACATCCCATGATAAGGGGTTTTGAATTTTGTTGACCTATCGTGGGTGTGTATATACTATGGAAATTTGGCAACTATTATAGTAAATAGTTGTTGAAACGTAATGTGTATTACACAATTATACATTAAACTTTCATATATAAGTAATGCATGATATACTATTATACTTTATTAACATGCATGATGTTTTACTGACAACAATGACTTTTAATGGTCATATGTATTATTTTTTATTTAAAAAACATAAGAAATGACAGACTTATGTAACATAATTCGTGAAAATTTAAGTTGTCTTTTTCATTTTGTTTTATGTGTATGGTTATAGATTATACTTTTGTGTAAATGTATGATACATTCACAAAGTATTTAATATAAAAAATACAGTAAAAGTATGTTAATAATATATGATATAGTGTTATAGTTTTTAAATATGTATAACGTTACATATTTTCTATTAAGTCGTGAACGTTTAACAACATGTATGATGTTATGTAATACATAAGTTTTAACGTATGAGACACTTGTTTAATGTATTATTAACTTATAACATAATTTACCTACAACTAAAAATTCAATATGTTGATATACAATAACACATTATTTTGTAATTTAATTTATACGTCGTATATAATAAAATGTAAGGCAAACTCAATAACTACCAAACTATATTAGTAACATTACAATATAGTGTAAGTAATTGCAAAACATTTCTTCAGAAGATATGTATGTATGCCTAATAAAAATAAGGACATCCATAAAATATGAATTAACATTCAAAAAGTAACATTGTAACCGTTTAACATCAAAATATTAGTTGTTTCAATGACTATTATAAAAAAATTCTACTCTAAAGTAACAAGTGCACTTTCATCAATTGTTTGGAGATAACTATTCCTAGACTGAGGAGGATCCTCATTATCACTCGTGTACCCTTCTTTTGCCTTTGTCACTCCATAATGTCATAGTAATGAAGCATAGGGTGCACATTCAGTTCCAGCATCAAACCCACATGAATGGACTTGCTGCCCTTCACTTAATATTTTTGCATAGGCAGACACAAAAATGTCATAGTCCCTAATTTAAAGAAAAATGATGAAGTAACAGTCCGTCCAATAATATAACATCGTTATACATGTAAAAAAAATCAAATTTACTTAAATGGATCAATCGGTATTTCATGTCCTGAAAAAATAAAACCAGACCCTAATTACAAAAAAGTTACACATGTGTGATGATAACTGATACATTTAAAAAAATAAAGCAGATCATAATTAAACAACAGTTAGACATGTATGGGGGTAACTTATGCATTTAAATATAAACTTCAGTAATGTATAATGATTGATATATTATAACTTATACATTATAATGTAATATTCCATAATGTATAATATCACACTATTAAGTGCAAAACTTTGACTAAAATAAGAATGTATAATATCATCTTATACAATATTAAAAAGTGCAAAATTTTGGCCAAAGTAAGAATGTATAATGTCACCTTATACAATATTCAAACATTCACAACGTATAATTTCACTTATAACAATAACTGTCTCTTTTATGTACATCTTCTTATTGTATAATATAATTGAATATAAATGTCACACCCCAAATCCCATTGGAGCAGACTGGCACCCATAGCCGAGGAGGTCCGGGAGAACCCGTTCATAACCTATACTTTCACATTTACATTACTTATGAAAATTAGAAATTTGGGCAGCACTTCGTTGTAAATAGAAGAAAACAGTACTTGTATCAACCCAGCAGACACGCATAAATATATATATGAACAGTAATTGGCCGTCAGAGCCATCACGTCTATCAACCAAACACTCCTATGGCTGTACAATATGTCTACAAAAGCCTCTACATAGATACACAACTGAGTTGGGGTCGGGACGAACTCCCGCCCACAAAAGACTTTTATACAAATACCAAAGGTACATATAGAGACGACTTGGGATGCCCCGAAACAACTGGAGCTCACCACTAACAATAGAATGTCCTGGCTCTTACTGCGGAGGTGTACGGCCTGAAGTACCTGTTCCTGCAGGCATGAATGCAGGTCCCCCGTGAGGGACGTCAGTACGGAAATATGTACTGAGTATGTAAGGCAGGGAGTATCAACATGAGATACAAAAGATCAACAGAACCCAGATACCAGTGAATAAATAGTATGAGTAGACCACACTTAAAAGAACTGATGGGATACCTGCACATTACTTTCATATCATTACTTCCCGTAATCCTTATCAATACATAACATATGTCATACAATGGCCAACTGATCAGTGGTACTAATACAATACATCAGGGACCACCCCTGGAATAGCATATATATACATAATCTTTATAATACAATGGCCAACTGATCAGTGGTACTAATATAATACATCATATCATCAATTTAAAATATAGACATTCCATTTCTTAATTCAATTAATCTTTGAGATTGGTTACTTTGTGGTCACACTTTATGGAACTTGAAACCAGGATACCTCAATAGGAAAAACATGTAAATAGGTAATCATTATCATGAAAATGAAGTAGAGAATCATGGATACCTCATTAAACCATTTCGGAGTCAACAATAGTATATGGATATTTTTTTGACTAGCAGGACATCTTAAAAGTGAAAACAAGTTCAATTGGTAGTGTCGAAGATCATATGATGTTAGTATGTGTCATGTGTCGTAGGACAATGTTGGAAGCTTACTTGAGAGTGCCATGGGTCATTATTCATTCCAAAGAGTAGATAGAGTATGTCTTACATACCTTGATATAACCACTTCAATACAAGTGACTTCCCGTACTCTTCGAACACTTATCTACAATAAGTCATTTGTGGCAAACTAGCATTAGCAACCAAACCTTACCATTTAGGTATTAACTTCACCAATTAACGTCTAGGAAGTAATCCTTTAGCTCATCAATAAGAGTACTACATACATCCTCTTATACTCTTATTACATTCACATATCATGCATTTTCATGAAATATCCCTCAACATCACTCTTAGCCTTTATTTCCCTTCTTAAAACCATCTAATACCAACATGATCACTAGGTATACATAACCACTAATATAATGATATATCACCACAATTCATCCTTCATAATCCAATACAGCAACTTCCATAATTTACTACTAACAATTTATACACAACAATTCATAACTATGTTTCTAGTTATCTTCCAACATCAAGACAATACTCATAATCCTTTATCAATACTTATTCATGGATAAGAATCAAGAATAAACAATATTCATACCTTAACAATGGACTCTTGTATTTGGAATCCTCCTTACATAACCATGGGGTGCTTCTCGAAGCTTTCGAGATGGTGAACACAACTACGGAACCAATTTGAATTTTCTACGATTGAATCTTGAGTTATTTGGGATTTTTTTTGGGAACCTAAAAGGTGTTCTTGAGAGAATTTGAGAAAAAGGATTGTATTCTGCTGAATTTGGGCTAAATCTGGTGTTATAGACGGAATTGGGTGAAGTGAAATGACTAAAATGCCCCTAAGAAAACAAGAAAAGTCGAAACTATCCCTCAGTTGACAAACTGACAGGCTGAAGTAAAACGGATATAACTTCTTACTCAGATGTTGGATTTGGATGAAACCAGTTGCAGTGGAAATAGGACTCAAAGCTCTTTCGTTTGATATATTATAGCTCACACAGTTCATTATATACAGGGAGTTATGATCGTTTGAAGTTGACCCTGAAATGCTGAAAAAAACTGGGCAACAGGCTATGCGTTTTGCTACTGTTTTGAAATCCAAACGCAGCCTTATGCATTCCGAAAAATTCTAAAACTTATCCGAGATGTACTATGAGATTGTCCGATCGTAACTTGAAAATCTAAAAATGAAGGTCGAGAAGGTCGAGGAGTTGTATCCCGAAGGTTGTCAGCTAAAATGACTCTAAGTTACACTTAGAAAAATTTTCAAGTTTTTAAGTCTAAGAGCACTCTATTAAAGGCTAATCCACGCACGACTTTTACGGGGTGTTACAATAAAGCAGAAGACTAATATTATACATTACTCTGATAAATAAAGTAATGTATAATCAAATAATATAAATGCATAATATCAAATATGTCGGGAACAAAACCAACGAAAATATTTTGTTCTTAAGCACCTAACTGACTAAGTCCTAAACTAAAGTTAGGACAAGAATCCATTAGCAAATTTATACTATATTGATTAAGCAGTCGCAACTATAAGCAAGAAATTCAAAGATCTGACTTGTATTATATGAAAAAAAATGAAAAAAATCAACTAACAAACTAGAATGGGATTGCAAAATAAGGTAATTTCATAAAAATCAATATGCAACCAAACAAGAATCTGAATAAGAACTAACAACTTTAAAACAAATAATACAAAGACCTGACTTTTAATAATTGAAAAAAATGATATTATCGAACTATCACACTGAAATGAATTTGCAAAAGCAATTAATTTCATAAAAAACAAACATGCAACCAAAAATCGTATCAAGTTGTGATTTAGTAAAGTTGAAAAAAAAATTAGTGAATAAAATCAGTAAGTTCAATAAATGTTTGATAGCTTACAAATTGATAACCTCTAAGTATACGATTGCTTGAATTTGAACGTGAAAAAAGGTATTCAATAATGGAGGAACAATCGGTTGTTTAATGGATAAAAAAGGGAGCAAATATGATAAAGAGAGAGAAAGTAAAGAAATATTAAATGGGAGGAAAAAAGGGAGCAAATATCAGAAAGAGAGAAAGTACAAAATTGTTTAATGGGAGAAAAAAAGGGAGCAAATATGGGAGAGAGAGAGAGAAAGCAAAGAGACAGATCCGGGTTTTTTTTATATATAAGAGGAATGAGAAAGTAAGTAAAAAAAATAAGGGATTTTAGTAATAACTTTGAAATTTATGTAATTACTTTGTCAGTATGGGATTATTGTAATAATGTAAAGTTACCTTTGTGTATATATGTAAATTTTAGTAATTAAATAGAGGAGTGAAAATTGGGCCCCTTTTGACCCATTAAAAATCTGTCCAATTTTGGAACAATTCCATGGACTTTAGCCCTTTTTTTGCCATTGTATATCTGTTGTATATCAGCGGCTTCTTTCCTGCGTTTTCCTGTATACCCCTGCATAGGGGTGTACATAGATCGGGTTGATCGATTTTTCATTAAAATATAACCAAATCATGTCGGTTTTCTAAATCTATAAACCAATATACAATCAGTTTTTATATTTCGGTTTTAATCGGATTTTTTTGATTTTTTCAGTTTTTCAGTTTTTTTCTCGATTTTTTACAATTATAATGTGATTGAAGAAAAAATTAGATGTTTTCACTTAAAAGATAAAAAAAAAAAAAACAATGATCATAGAGTAGTTCCAATTAAAATTAAGTTGGCAAATTACTAAGACGTTTATGTGGATACTCAGTGGTTCAATTTGTAAGTCACTAGTCACAATAGCTTGTCTGAAAGTTTCCTTCACATGAAATGTGAGCATTAAGAATAATGAAGAATTGGAGACAACTTTTTAAAAATTTAACTCCATAAAATAATTAACTATAACATAATTCCACAAGAAAAAAGAGAAAGAAGAGAAACAAACCTAAATCAAAACTTGACGAATGAGGAAAATGAGAAAAATAAGATGAAAGTAAGATGAGGAAATAATGAGAACTCTCTGAAAACTTAAAAAGTAAAATGTAAAATGAAGCAATTGAAGAGTTATAGGTTTTTATATTAATATTGGATTCTGTATTAATCTGTTACTAATGAATAAATATTAGGGAAAAGGACAGCAATAGCAACTAAAACTAAAATAATATCATAAAAATAGCACTCAAAATTAAATACCCTATAAATAGCCACAAACTAATTTCACTAGCTAACCTTCACTATCATACGCTTAAACATAATCGAAAATGTCGTTAAAATAACTTTCTGTCGTTAAAATAACTTTCTCTTTCTTTCTTTCCTTTTCATTCACAATTTCCTTTCCATTCAAACTCCCAAACCTCCATTCTTTTACCTTTTTCGATACTTCAATTAATCTTTCTTATTCCATAAATTTTGTATAAAATCTCCAAAAATCTGCATTCAATTAGCTTCCTATAATTTTTTCCCATTATAAATTTGCTCAAAATTGATATAAAATAATGGCTTCAACTTCAGTTTTAGTTTCAATAATGATAAAATGCGGAGGTCAGTGGATATCTGATGTTGAATTTAAGTGTATCAATTTGGTATAAAAGAGTATCAACTGAGTATAGGAATTGCATGTGCATGCAAAGAATTCCCTCTCCCTTATTTAAAAAGTATATCAATGTAGTATAAAAGTGTATTAATGTGACATAAAAATGTATTAAATGGATATAAAGATTGTATATGCATCCATAGGTTCCCCTACTCTTTTTTTTAAAAAAAAAAAAGTGTATCAATGAGGTATAAAAGTGCATCAAACTGGTATAAAAGAGTATCAATTGGGTATAGAGACTGTATGTGCATGCAAAGTTTCCCCTTCTCTCTTTTAAAAAATGTGTATCAATCTGGCATAAAAGAGTATCTATAGGCATATTCTGTTTTTTTTATCTTTACATGCATCAAAACATCTCCGACTCACCGTGATTGAGTCAGCCTCTGAGAAGAACATCTTCGACTCACCATGATTGAATCAACCTCTGAGAAGAACATGGACCAAGACATGACTTTTCTCTTACTTTGAGACCTCATTATTTTATTTTTTTCTTCTTCAAGTTTAAAGAACTATGACATTGCTTCAAGTACAAACCTGTATGTAATGATTCTGTAAAATAATCATCATTAACAACAAATTTGAGGTCAAAATTGACCGCTTTACCCGTTAATTTTAATTTTCCTTTATTTCCTATTTTTTGCTTCATGTCCATAGTTTTCAATGCTCCAATGCAAGAAACAACAAATCATATTACTCCTACAAAAAACATTGGTAATACTACATTACAAAGTTTCATCATATTTTCACCAAATTCTTGATTCTTCATTCTTGAAATTTTACTTTTATTTAGTTCATTAAGAAAATATTTTCCCAAATTTTAAATTCAAATCGAAAATTCTCTTCAATAATTTTATTCAAATCGCAAACAGTGGGTTCCAAAATAACTGAGCATTATGCCTATCAAAGCTCCACATCTCCAGTATTTTCTTGGTCCTCTCCTTCGTTGCATAAACATGTTCCCTAAGCTTCCAATCCCTCTCTCCCAGATCCTCCATTAATCTCAATATCAAGTTCTCCGCAAATTTCACTATGAATCCCATCCTTTCTCTTTTTCCCGATTGATTACAAATCCCAAATCAAACACTAATCATATTTATATAAGTTAAAATACAAATAGAAATAATACCTAATAAATCACAATTGGAGAATACCCATTTGGTGTGTGTGTGTGCTGAAATTGGATAAAATTGATGTAATTGAATTGAGTTTGTTGACGATGACTTATTTGGTGTGTGTATGTGTGATGAAATTATTTTCAATTCAACAATGGAGTTTCTCTCTGCTTTGAACCTCTCTCTCGCTTCTCTCTCTCTTTCTCGAATCTCTTTCTCGATTTTTCACTCTACTATCACGATCTCTCAATTTCTTCAATCTCCAATCACCCTCACTCTTTCCATTTTTTTTTCAATTTGCGTGTGTGTGCTGGTGAGTTATATTAGTGAGTGCGTGAGAATTGAGAGTGTGTTTATGGTTTTGAAGAAAGAAAGAGAAGCGAAAGAATGAAAAATAAATAAAAAATATAAAAATTTAAAAAGTCAGCAAATTGAGGGGTTATTTAACAAAAAAAAAGTTTTTAACGTTTTTAATCACTCTCATGCGCTCAAGAGGCGTGATTACACATACCTGTCAAATTGGGATGGTATATGCCATTAAAATACAAAAAAAAAAAAGTCTAGGGGGGTAATAGGACTCCCGCAAAGTTCAGTATGCTCAACTGGTAATACAGTCAAAGTTCAGATATTTTTGTGGGTATTCTCCCTATTTTAATAGTGTTGGGGAATGCAAAATAATTGAAAAAGAAAAAAACAATTACTCAATTGTTTAAAAAAAATTAAAAAAAAGTAGAATCTTTAAAAAAGAAAAGTACTAAACTTATTACAATTCTTTTTGAGTGCTGGTTGATAGATCCATGCAAAAATTGGAAGAAAGTGCAAAAATTAGTCACGAAAAAAATGAAAAGTGAGGTTGCATGGGAGAAAAATAAATGACGGGGAGGTGAAGTACTTATAAACATTTTAGAGTCAACTCAAACATACTGGTCAGAAATTCAAATTATCCTCGATTCGAAGTTAGGCTCTTCTAATTTTTTTCATGAAGAGATAACAAAGAATTAGGACTCCTTTTACATTAAGTTTGATTTTTTTAATATTGCACATTTATAGCTCAGCATAGTCCATGCACAAATAATTCAAAAATATAGATCAAAAATTTATATATCTAAAATTGTAATTCATACTAGTATCTGCACAAAATTTCAAAAAGAAAGAAAAAGAGGTCGAAAAAAATCATACAAGAAGGGATATGAGGGAGTTTGTTATTTAAACAGAAAAGGATTATATTTGTATCTCTATTTCACGAAAAAAAAAAAGTCAGGTTGCATGGGAGAAAAAGAAAGGGGAGGTGAAGTATGTGTAGCCGTCATGATAGTGGACATCTTGGGCTAAGCAGTGCCATGATCGGGTGGCTATTTACTAGGTTTTTAAATTTAGGTGCTAGTTTTGTGAAATTATTTTAGTTTTAGGTGTTATTTTTGTCTTTTCCCCATTTAGAAATAGGAGTTTAGGATTAGGTTAGATTTAGGCTATTTATTAAATAACCTTAGATTAGAATTTCAATCAATATTTATTTATTTAAAGTTTAATCATATTGAAAATCAATTGGCCAATTACATTGCAGTTTGACCAAAAGATTTTAATTATGATCAAAATTAAATAAATTGAAATAAAATTTGATACGAATTATGTACCGATTTAATTTTGAGTTTCTTGGTTTAGTAAAATCGAACAAATATTGTTTTAAATAAATTATTATTTTTGAGAACAAATTATATCCAAATCAAGATTTTACTCATTTGAATTAATTTTCAAGATAACCCGATTAAAATTTGATTTTTTTTGATAAAATAATTATTTAAGTAACAAATTTATACGATTTCGTATATACGTATATGAAAGTATATAATTGTTACTTAAAGTGACAAAATTACCTAAATAAATATTTTTAATCTTTTTTATCCAGATAAAAGTAAATATTGTAATTTATTTAAAAGAGAAAAAACTTGAGATTAAACTTAGTCGTGGAGGACAAAAATTAGGTGTCAACACTGCTTTCTTTTTTGTGCAGCCTTTGTTGACTTTTCTTTCTTTCTTTCTTGGTTTTGCTATTTTTTTATTATTTTTTCACTTTTTTGTTGCTCTTTTTTATTTTTATTATATAAAGTGTCTAAAAAAATTACTGCTCTTATTTTTCACTTTTTTTTAGCTTTTCTTTTAAAACCTTTTTTTTAAAACAATCAAATAGAAAAAGTATATTTTTAAAATAAAATTAAAAAGTGAATTACAATATAAAGTATCCAACTTAAAATAAAATTTGTTTAATATAAAGTATTTTCTCATTTAAAAAAAATATATTTGTCTCAACATTTACTTTTTTTATTTTTTATTTTTATGATTTCTCATTTTTCTTCCTTTTTCTATTTTCTCAAACGTTATTTTTCTTTTTTCTTCTCATTTTTTTCTCAGTCTTTATTTTTATTTTTTATTCTTCTCTTTTTTTTCTTAAACTTTATTTTTTTTCTTTTTTTCTCAATCTTTTTTATTCTTTTCTTTATTTTTTTCTTCTTTTTTTTTTTCTTAACTTCTATTATATTTTGTTAATAAATAGAAAGTTGAATAATTCGCAAAGGGATCTTCTTTCTTCGACATCAAAGTAAATTTAAAGGCATGATCACTTATTGTTTGGAAGTCCTTTGTAATAACTTTTGCCTCTAAAACAAAAGTTATAGAACATCTCATAAATCAACATACAATATGGTAGTGTCAAGTTTTGCTCGTGGAGCATAACTTGTTGTTTAAAAATTTTTGAGTTAAGTCTTGCCTCTAAGGTAAGACTTATAGAACATTTCATAAACCAAGATACAATGTAGTAGTGTCGACACTTGCCCATTGCGCGTAACTTATTTTTTGGGGGAGAGAATCTTGGGCGAAGTCTTATCTTAGAGGCAAAACTAGTCGAGCATCGCATAAATCAAGACACAATTTGGTAGTGTCAACTCTTACCCATTCCGCGCAACTTGTGGTCCAAGTCGTGCCTCTAAGGTAAGAGTTATAGAACATCTCATAAATCAAGACACAATGTGATAGTGTCAACTTTTGCCTATGGAGTGTAACTTGCTATTTGAAAGTCCTTGGACTAAATCGTACTTCGAAGGCAAGAGTTATAAAAAATCTCATAAATAAAGACATAACATGATAGTGTCAACTCTTACTCATGGGAAATAACTTATTATTTAAGAGTTCTTGATTTATAAAATATCTCATAAATCAAGATACAATGTGGTAGTGTCAACTCTTATCCATGAGGCGTAACTTATTTTTTAAAAGTCTCTGAGCTAATTCTTGCCTCTAAGGAAAGAGTTATAGAGTATCTCATAAATCAAAACATAATGTGGTAGTGTCATGAACTCTTGTCCATGGATCATAACTTGTTGTTTGAAAGTCCTCGGATTAAGTCTTGCATCTAAAGCAAGGGTTATAGAACATTCCATAAATTAAAACACAATGCGGTAGTGTCAACTCTTATCCACAAGACATAACTTATTATTTAAAAGCCTTTGGTCTAAGTCTCGCCTCTAAGTCAAGAGTTATAGAGCATCTCATAAATCCATACACAATGTAGTAGTGTCAATTCTTGTCCATGGGGCATAACTTGTTGTTTGATGGTCCTTGAGTAAAGTCTTGCCTCTAAGACAAGAGTTATAAAGAATTTCATAAGTAAAAAATACAATGTGGTAGTGTTGAATTTTGCTCAATGTACGTAACTTATTGTTTGAAAATCCTTGGGAAAAGTAGTGCCTCGAAGGCAAGAGTTGTAGAATATCTCATAAATCAAGACATAACGTGGTAGTTTCAACTCTTGCCTCTGGGCATAACTTATTATTTGAAAATTATTGGGCTAAGTCTTGCCTCTAAGGTAAGAATTATAGAACAATCATAAATCAAAACACAATGTGATAGTGTCAACTCTTGCCCATGGGACATAACTTGTTTTCTGAAATTCCTAAATCTTGAATTAGATCTTAGGGAAGATCTATAGAACATATCATAAATCTAGATGTAATGTGGTAGTCCCAACTCTTGCCTATGGGGCATAACTTGTTGTTTGGAAGGAATCAAAGAAAGAAAAGAAAAAAAATATTTAAGAAAAAATAAAAATCAAAGAAATAAAAAAATAGAAGTTAATAGGAGAAAACAAAAAATTAAAAAAGAATAAAAAGAAAGAAAAGAAAAAATAAAAATCAAAGAATTTTTTTGTAATAAAAAAAAGAGAAAAAGAATAGAAGTTGAAAGGAGAAAAACTAAAAAATAGAAAAAAATAAATAAAAATCTATTGTAAATAAGTTACTTTATGGATGTCATTTACATACTACACACACTATTGTAATATCACTACCCCAAGTAATATATCATCCACATAATACACACACTATTGTAGCAATATCATTATCCCAAGTAAAGATATCATCCACATACTACACACACACCACTGTAGCAATATCACTATCCCAAGTAACAAATTGCCTATAAAAGAGCATGTCATACTACATTGTAATAGACACCAAAAAGGAAAAATAAAATCATATTCTTATATCTATACATCTCTCTCTCTTTCTTTTTCATTTTATTTTATTATACTCCCTCCGATTCATAATAAATGAATTGTTGGATTTTGGCACACAAATTAAGGAAAAAGCATTAAAGACATAAATTTAACACAACTTTTCATTTTTACCCCAAAAATGAAAAAGTTGACCATGTAATATCTTTTCAAAAGTTAATTAGTTGTCAAATCATAAGGGTAAATTTGGAAAAAAATTTAACAATTCACTTATTTTGAAACACCAATAAATACCCCAACAATTCACTTATTCTGAAACAGAGAGAGTAGTATATTTATTCTCAATACGTTATCAGCACGAGATCCCTTATAAGTTTCACTATGTCAAATTTATCGAAACTTGAGTTTGTGGCACTCGATATTACTGAAAAGAATTATTTATCATGGGTCCTTGATGCTGAAATTCTCCTTGACAATAGAGGTCTTGAGGACACTATCAAACAAGAAAATAACGCATCAAGCCAAGATAAGGCAAAAGCTATGATTTTTCTTCGTTATCACCTCCGCGAAGGATTAAAAACTGAATATTTAACTATGAAAGATCAACTTGAAGAACTGATATCACCACCTAAAATTGACGGTATTACCGAAAGCTAAATATGATTGGAAATACCTTCTGTTTCAAGATTTTAAAATCGTAGTTGAGTATAATTCTGCTATTCATAAAGTAAGTTCAATATTAAGATTATGTGGAGAAACCATCACTGATAAGAACTTAATAGAGAAGACTTTTTTCACTTTTCATGTTTCTAATGTATTGCTACAACAACAATATCGTAAAAAGGGATTTAAGAAATATTTTGAATTGATTACATGCTTAATTATGGCAGAGAAGAATAATACTTTGTTAATAAAAAATCATGAAGCTTGTCCCACTGAATCTGCTCCATTCCCTGAAGCAAATGTGTAGCAGTAAATGATCAGCCTGAAATAAGGGAAAATTATTATCGCAGTCGTGGTCGAGGACGTGGCAAAGGACGAAATAATTATCGTCATAATAGTGAAAATAAACATAAGAACAATAAAGGTTCTCAAAATAATTCTTCAAAGGATAAAGTTAATATTTGTCATCGATGTGGTATGAAAGGTCATTGGGCACGTGTTTGTCGTACGTCTGATCATTTTGTCAAACTTTATCAAGCTTTCCTTAAAAGAAAAGAAAATGATGTGAAAGCGCAGTTGACCTTTAGAGTTGATGATGATGAAGCATCTCTATCAAATACATATAATGATATTGAGGCAAACCTTGCTTACAAAGATGATGACTTTAAGGGCCTCTCAGATATTACTCATTTGAGAGCTGAAGATTTCTATGAGAATATTGATTGAAGAACTGATTACCTTATTGGAGAATAAGTTATAAAGAAAGTTGTTATTTTCTTTTGTTTGCAATTATGTTTTTCTGTTTTATTAATGTACTGTGTATTTCTAACTTCTACATTTCTAATGCAATTTCTTGTGTTAGTTTTTTCAAATTTCTTATAGTATGCTTTTATTTTTAAAGAATATGAAAATTCTCCAATCATCAGTTGAATCCAAAATCAATTACAATGATATATGTCTTATAGATAGTGCTATCACACATACTAATTTAAAAGATAAGGAATATTTCTCTTATTTGGTGATAAAAGAAGCCAATGTTAATACTATATCTAGTAGTACAAGATTAATTGAAGGCTCCAGAAAAGCTAACTTATTACTTACCGGAGGAACAAATTTGACAATTGATGAAGCATTATATTGTAGTAAGTCTCAAAGAAACTTATTAAGTTTCAAAGACATTCGCCAAAATGGCTATCATATTGAGACTACAAATGATGAAAAGATTGAATATCTTTATATTACTACAATAATGTTGGGTAATAAATATATACTTGAAAAATTACCTGCTCTTTCTTCCGCTTATACTACACAAGTATTAGCACTGTTGAAACATATGCTATAGTAAATCAGAAGTTAAATATTTTAAATAATTTTATTATTTTGCATGACCGGTTGGGCCATTTGGTTCTAATATGATGCAAAATATAATTGAGAATTCATATGAACACTCATTGAAGAACCAGAAGATTCTTCAATTTAAGAAATTCTCTTGTATTGTATGTTCTCAAGGCAAATTAATTACTAGACCATCAATAATTAAAGTGGGAATTGAATCCCATGCATTTCTGAAATGTATACAGGGTGATATATGTGGACCCATTCACCCTCCATGTGGACCATTTAAGTATTATATGGTTTTAATAGATGCATCTACAAGATGGTCACATGTATGTTTATTATCAACTCATAATTTATCATTTACGAGATGATTTGCTCAAATAATAAGTTAAGAGCACAATTTTCAGATTATACAATAAAGACAATTCATCTTGATAATGCGGGTGAATTTACATCCCAAGATTTTAATGATTATTGTGTATCAACTGGAATAACAATTGAACATCCGATCGCATACGTTCATACTCAAAATGGTATAGCAGAATCATTGATTAAACGCCTCCAATTAATCGCTAGACCAATGCTTATGAGAATAAAACTTCTCATTTCGATATGGGGTCATGCTATTTTGCATGCAGCAACTCTTGTGCGGATAAGGCCCACAAGTTATCATAAAGTTTTCCCATTACAATTGATTTTTGGTCAAGAGCCAAATATTTCCCATCTAAGATTTTTTGGATATGCGGTATATGTTTCAATTGCTCCACCGCAATGCACAAAAATGGGTCCTCAAAGAAGGTTGGAAATATATGTTGGGTATGAATCTCCTTCTATTTTGAAATATTTGGAACCTATGACTGGAGATTTATTTACGATAAGATTTGCTGATTGTCATTTTGATGAAATAATGTATCCAACATTCGGGGGGAGAAAATAAGCAGATAAAAAAAGAAATATACTGAAATGAATTATCATTATCTCACTTAGATCCTCGTATAAATAAATGTGAACTAGAAGTTCAAAAGATAATTCATTTGCAAAATATTGTAAATCAACTGCCAGATGCATTCACTGACCTATCAAGAGTTACAAAATCTCACATTCTAGCTGCTAATGCTCTCATTCGAGTTGATGTCCCGGTAGGACAATTAACTATTGCAAATGAGTCTAAACCACACTTAAAACATGGTAGATCAATCGGTTCTAAATATAAAAATCCTCGAAAAAGGAAGATGAGCAAATGATCAAAATAATCATAACATGAAGGAAGCTATTCAAGGAGAACAGCAAAACATAACAATTGATAAAACCTCAGAAGAGGTTCAGATACTTGAAAATAATGAAAATAGAGAGATCTCAGTCAGTTATGTCTCATCAAGAAAAATATGGAATCTAAATGATATACTTGTCGACAATATGTTTGCTTATAATGTTGCAAATGAAATAATGCAACAAGATGAGGATATTGAACCAAAATCTACCGAAGAATGTAGACAGAGAAATGATTGGCCAAAATGAAAAGATGCAATCAAGATTGAATTGGCTTCGCTTGAAAAATGCAAAATTTTTGAACCTATAGTCCAAACACCTGAAGGTATAAAGCCAGTAGGGTAATAATGAGTTTTTGTGCGAAAAGAAATGAGAAAAATGAATTCATAAGATATAAAGCACGACTTGGGGCATAGGAATTTTTGCAAAGACCTAACATTGATTATATGAAGACATATTCTCCGGTGCTGGATGCAATCACCTTCAGGTATCTTATTAATTTGGCAGTTCATGAAAAACTTGATATGCATCTGATGGACGTCGTCACAGCCTATTTATATACCACATTAGCTAGTGATATTTATATAAAAATTCCTGAAGGATTTAAAATGCCTGATGCGTATAAAAATTCTCAAGAAAATTATTCAATCAAGCTTCAGAAATCGTTATACGGATTAAAACAATCAGGACACATGTGGTATAATCGCCTTAGCGAATACCTATTAAAAGAAGGGTATAAAAATGACCCAATTTATCCTTGTGTCTTTATTAAAACTTCTGGATCTGAATTTATCATAATAGTTGTATATGTTGATGACTTGAATATCATTGGAACTCCTGAAGAGCTTCCAAATACAATAGAATATTTGAAACGAGAATTTAAAATGAAAGACCTCGGAAATACAAAATTTTATCTTGATCTACAAATTGAACATTTTACGAATGAAATCTTTGTCCATCAATCCACACATACTGAAAATATTTTAAAGAGATTTTATATGGATAAAGCACACCCGATAATTGTGAGATCACTTGATATTAATAAAGATCCATTTCAACCTCATGAAAATGATGAAGAACTTAATGGTGCTGAAATACCATATCTTAGTGCAATTGAGGCATTAATGTATCTTGCTAGTAATTCATGACCAGATATATCTTTTTATATAAATTTATTAGCAAGATTTAGTTCTTCCCCAACACGAAGACACTGGAATGACATTAAGCATATATTTAGATATCTCCACGAAACTATTAATATGAGACTATTTTACTCAAATGAGTACGATTCACAATTAATTGGTTTTGCAGATGCAGGATATTTGTCTGAACCACATAAAGGTTGATCTCAGGTTATTTGTTTACATGTGGAGGTATAGCTATATCATGGCGTTCAACAAAACAAACCATGATTGCTACATCTTCAAATCATGCAGAGATAATAACCATTCATGAAGCAAGTCGAGAATGCATCTGGTTGAGGTCAATAACTCAACACATCCAGGAAACATGTGGCCTTACTTTGAAAAAGAATATTCCAACAATATTGTATGAAGGCAATGCGGCATGCATAGCTCAATTAAGAGGAAGATACGTCAAAGAAGACAGAACAAAACACATTTTACAAAAATTATTTTTTACTCATGATCTTCAAAAGATGGGTGAAATAGATGTTCAACAAGTTTGTTCAAGCGATAATCTAGCAGATATGTTCACTAACGCATTGCCAACATCAACCTTTGAGAAGTTGAGATACAAGATTGGAATGCGTCATCTCCCAGATATTAAGTGATATTTTTATCAGGGAGAGTAAACACGCATTGCACTCTTTTTTCTTTAATCAAAGTTTTTATCCCACTGAGTTTTTTCTGATAAGATTTTTAATGAGGCAGCAAACAATGCGTATTATAAACCACTCTGTACATCTTATTTTCTTTAGAATTTTTTTTTGAATATGAACATCCAGGGAGGAGTATTGTAAATAAGCTACTTTATGAATGTCATTTACATACTACACACACTATTGTAATATCGCTACCCCAAGTAATATATCATCCACATAATACACACACACTATTGTAGCAATATCACTACCCTAAGTAAAGATATCATCCACACACTACACACACACCATTGTAGCAATATCACTATCCCAAGTAACAAATTTCCTATAAAAGGGCATGACATACTACATTGTAATAGACACCAAAAAGGAAAAATAAAATCATATTCTTATAGCTATACATCTCTCTCTCTCCTTCCTTATCATTTTAGTTTATTATAGTACATTTATTCTCAATAAAATCAAAGTAAGAGAAAAAAAGAAAAAAATAGAAATTTAAATCTACCTATAATATATTAAAAGTGTAAAGACCCTTAGAAAAGTGATTCGAACTTCTTGCTCTTCTTTAAAAGTCTCTGTTTTAGACAAAAATATCTTTTTAGTAATTTTTCTCACTGATTCGACATTTGCAATATTTTGTTTTTCGTTTAATTGCGTATTTCAGATGTTTCATGCTGATAAATACTAAAGTTAGCCAAGTCGTTGAGAATACTTGAAGATAGTATTATAGTAAATTTTCTCTTCTTGAGTGTTAAACTGTTTTATTTTCATATATTTACTTTTGGTTTGTGATGTGTGTGTGTATATATATATATTGTACAAATTTTTGTATTTTGATTGTGTTATGAGATTTACATATGTTAATTTTCCTTCAATCACCTATTGCAGATACTAATTAGATAAATATAATTAGAGTCTCAATTTGAGAATCGTACGAAAAAAGACCCGATCACAATATTATACGCAATTATAATATTTGAAATTATCCTATGAAATTATCGACATGTAACATATGATTTGAGTTTTTTGTCCTTAAGATTTTATTCTTAAGTAAATTCTTATTTTACACTTTAATTTAATATTTTGTAGCATGATATGTATATCTTATGATTTAGAAATATGATATACTATAAGTTTTCAATTAATTTGTAAAATAAGTATGTACTCTAGGTTTTCGTTTTAAATTAGGATTATTATTTGACGTTCAATAAATAATGCTAATGTGATGTTTGATTTTGCTTTGGGTGCATTTTGCCTCCCTCTTGCTAATAGAATGTGACTTCTTTACTTATACCAATCTATTAAATTGCATTATATTTACTCTAAGTTCTTAACTTTATAGTATTGCTAGTGCTACTAAAACTTAGTACTATAAATTAGTAATCACTTAATCATAGATGATTTAACTTATTGCCTCTACTAACGCAGTCCAATTTAGACTTTCAAATTATGAGTTTTTTCTGCATCTTATGTATTTATTCCTCAAGTGTCAAGAATCATGTGAAGTAGGGACAAATTAGTGGTGATCTAAAAAAAATAATACGAATTTATTTTTGTTTTGAATATAGTCAGGCGCGGCTCAAGCATATTGGTGGTCTAAGGCAAAATTAAACAGAGGTCTTAAAGGCTCTAGCATATTGGTGGCCTAAGACGAAAATCAAACGGAAGCCTTAAATTTTTAAGAAAAAATAATTTTTTTACTAACTCTATTTTCAAAATTATATAATCGATTTTTGTAATTATTATTTTTTAAATAATAATATAATTAATGCGTTTAATCTTTCTTGAGACATAATACTCTAGATACGTGAACTTCTAATAATTATTTTCTTTTATATAATTTTTTTTATAAATAATATTATTTTAAAAAAGAAATCTATAATATATTATCATAAAAAATGAGGCCCCTCAAATTTGAGAGCCTAAGGCGGCCGCCAATTTTTTCCTAACATAGACCCGCCCCTGGATTTCGTATTTATACAGGGTGATCTAATTAATAGTATTAAACACATCATTATCAAACCCAATTGGTAAACTTAATATTGATTTAACTTTTTCTCCATGTTGCTATTCCCAGTTATTGCGGTTCTGTTTCTAATGTCCTATGTTTAGACATATGATCCATCCCTTTGTTGGGCTTAGGTTAACAGGAAAGAAAAATCACTTTGATAAGTTGTGCATATATACGCTTTGTGAGAAAATTGACGATGCAATTCAATATTTATTTTTATTATCATGGAGATCTTTCAAGGATAATTTTAGTGTTCATCTTTGTGATATGGGTCCAATATGTAACTCAATTTATTAGCATAAACGATTAGTGTGTTCACTCATAATAAAATTTTATATCTTTTACAAAAAATTTGGATCGTACTTTAATTTGAAATTTTTTTTTATAAAGGTTAGATTTAATCATATTGTTCTAATATTTCGATTATTATAATTTTAAATTATTTTGTTGTGATTTATGTTCTGTTCAAGTTTATATTGTAGATGAATGTTCAACCGGACTATGAATTTTTAAAAAAAAAAATTAGGTCTAATCATATTATTCTATTATCTCTATTGTTGTAGTTTTTGTTTTGTTACTATTATTGTTTTTACTGCTTATTCTGCTTAATATAGGTGCTAGATGAACGTTTAATCGGGATTTGATGATTTTTTATGTAAACGTTAGATTTAATCGCATTGTTCTGATATCTCAACTATCGTATTATTTTGTTGTAGTTTGCAGGTGGTAGATGAATGTTCGATCGGATTTTGAGAAATTTTTGCGTAATGATTAGGTTCAATCGTATTGTTTTGTTGTAATTTCTGATCTATTTCTATGTGTTGTTTTTATTATCATCAATTATGTAATAGATTACGTCATAGGAGATGGATTATAGTATCATATTGATGCACTGGTTAACTTACGTTGAAACTGAATTTGAGTTGATGGTATGAACTACTATTCACGTGTTGTTTATTGTGTTTTGTTTCTTTTGAACTTTTTAGAAAATATTTAGCATGATAAATCAATTATTACAACTTTTTTTAAGATGATGTATCACATCAAAACTTGAACCAATTATATATTTTACCAAGTGAATTTCTCAAAGGTGGAAAAGATTTAGCTAGCTTCTTTATCAGCATGTATTGAAGTCACATGACTCTACTTTTGTCTTACCATTGCATGTAAAAATTATCCATCTTTGCACGTCTAATTCTCATATCAATGGATCATTTTAACATCTGCAATACTGTAGGCTTATGTTTTCCACTAACCTCCATCCACTTGCTCTTCAAGGTCATCTAGCATTTTGTCAGTCTGAAGGCTGGCAACTACATATATATTTATTGTCAATTTATGTTTAATTTTCAGAGAAGACATTGGAGTGAAGGACTTCGCCAAGAAGTAGAAGCAAAGGAAGGGCTATCCATTCAAAATGAAACGGTGACCTTAGCATCAATAATTACCAAAACTTCATTCTCCAAGTTGAGTTTCCTTGGCAGATATAGTACATCCCCATTTCTCTCATGTTTGTCTAGGTTGTAATGATAACTTTAATTTCAGAACTAAAACTTGGTGATATTTGGTTTGATGAGCTTATATTTTTCAAAGCTTTGTGGCATAAAGAATTGTTTTAAATGAGCAAGAAAATACTAAAAAGGAAAAAAGACAGAAATTTATTTCCTATCCAATTTTGCCCACTTTTAAATTTTCTTTGTGAAGATCATCAAGTGCAAGCTCCGACAAATAATATCTGAGGATAGTAGAGTGTACACATTTTACTCTATCTTAGAGGTAGAGAGTGTGTGTGTTTGATAAATCGTTGTTAGTCTTTGCTTACTTAAACATATTCTTATGTTGTAAATAATATTGAATTTCTAATGCAATAAAATTATATGTCTTGATCTCTAAGCTAACCAAATAATGATGTGATATTGATCGACAAACTTAAGAAATTTAGAGGGTATGTCAACTACCTCACAATATTACACTAAATGCACTTTATTTTACATGTAAAGTATTTGAATTTTTCATTATATAATTAAAATCCCCAATCAAATTGGTGATTGAGTATTATCTAAGAAAATTATTTACTCTAACATGGATACACGCGCAAAACGCGTACACTATACTAATATAAATAAGTATAAAGTTGATTGAAAATATTTGAGGTATAGAGAGATAAATAGATATTTATTCTATACATTAATAAAAATATTAATTTTATAAAACTTTTTTTATAAGAGGAAAAACACAATTCAAATATTATAAGGATCATTATTATTATAGTTTACCCATTAATAATGACCCCAAGTTTGGTTCAAACAAATGCCTTGGGCTGGCTTTAGACTTCTTACTCTATGAAACAGGTTAGTTAATACAATGAGCTCCGAGGTATGGTTTTAAACTTTTAGTCCTCCTTGTCTCATAGATCTAGCAATAAGGGGGTGCGGATAACTTGTATAACTGAATAGATCCATTTGAATAGATCTATTATAACTCTAATGGATCTATTCTTATTTGTGCGTGGATATTTATTAATTTCTCTAAATATTTTTTTTTATTTTAATTTTATTAATGTTCATATATTGGGGGTGATTAAATGATATTTAATTAAATGTTTTGCCGTAGTATTCTTTAGTTTTTTTCTCTTAATCTTTGTAATTCTTCTATATTATTTTTGAGGTATTCTAAGTGTTCTATATCTTTTGTTCTAAAATATTCAATTAAATTCTCTTTCATAAGTATCTCTGTTGCACTTATTTCTTCCATATCTTGTCTCCAATATTTTAAATATTCGTAGTTTATCATTTTATCCTATAGCAGTTGTAGATTTATAAATTTCTATATAATAATTAATCCTAATTGTACTGTAATGTATATCTAATTCTAGATTTTCAATGTTGTTTATCATCTCGTGTTGTTCTTCTCGTAGTGAGCTTTTTAAATTATATAAACTATCACATGTATTTTTTTCTAAATTTTCTAGGGTTTCTTCTATCCACATTAATTTTTCTTTTAGATTTTTCATTATTCCTCTAATTCGATTTCTATAATAAATTTCTTCATTTGGGTTATTTTGATTTTCTCTAGTTTTTTTAGTATATTCTAACATTTCTTAATCTGAATAATATCCATCTGGGTAATTATCTAAGTATAGTTGTTCTATCCAATTTATAATTTCAATTTCATAGTCTAATATCTTTTCTAATATTATTTCTCTAAGTATATATAAGATTAATATCTTTTGTTCTAAAATATTCAATTAAATTCTCTTTCATAAGTATCTCTGTTGCTCTTATTTCTTTTATATCTTGTCTCCAACATTTTAAATATTCGTAGTTTATCATTTTATCCTGTGGTAATTGTAGATTTACAAATTTCTGTATAATAATTAATCCTAATTGTACCGTAATGTATATTTAATTCTAGATTTTCAATGTTGTTTATCATCTCGTGTTGTTCTTCTCGTAGTGAGTTTTTTAAATTATATAAACTATCACATGTATTTTTTTCTAAATTTTCTAGGGTTTCTTCTATCCACATTAATTTTTCTTTTAGATTTTCCAATATTCCTCTAATTCGATTTCTGTAATAAATTTCTTCATTTAGGTTATTTTGATTTTCTCTAGTTTTTTTAATATATTCTAACATTTCTTAGTCTGAATAATATCCATCTGGGTAATTATCTAGGTATAGTTGTTCTATCCAATTTATAATTTCAATTTCATAGTCTAATATCTTTTCTAATATTATTTCTGTAATTTCTATATCTCTAAGTATATATAAGATTAATATTTTAAGATTATCTGTCATTTAAAATTGGTTAAATACTTTATTATAATATTTTTTAATTTTTTGTTTTAATCTCATTAATTCTTCTATATTTTCACTGAGAAATTGTATATATTTTATTCTTTAGTCCTCATATATTCATTTAAATTTGTTTTCATTTATTTTTCTGTTGATTGTATATTTTTCATATCCATTTTTCAATATTCTAAATATATGTAATTTATCATAGTTGATGTGTGAGTTTGGTATGTTAGTATTTATAAGAGTAGTTAGGTAGGTGTGGTATATAATTAATTCTAGTCATACAATTTCTATCAAATATTTTTTCTATTATAATTTTTCTTATATCTACTATTTCTATATCCTTAAGTACATATAAAACAAGTAGTTTAAATTTATCTACCATTGTATCAGATAAATAATTATCCATTTTTCATAAAATTACTATTTTCAAAATATTTCTTTCAATCATACACATAACAAAATATGATCATTTTAGATTACTATATACTAGATTATTCTTAAATAACATGTTCCTCGGTCACTATTAGCATGGTAATTTGGATACTTTTCCCTTAAACAGCGTCTCTACTCTGGCTACTCCTCTATCACGGCTTTCTTGCCTCACCGGTTTCACCTTTAGGATGGCATAGTTCTTAGGAATTTTTCTCCTTTTCCACTTTGCTAATAAACTTCTTAACATTCTATTTTTCGAATAATTCTACTATAAAGCAACTAACATGAACTTATTTATCATATCATGATTGTTAGAAATTTATGAATTTAGCTATTCATAATCATAAATAAATATACCTGTTCTGGTAGGTTTGATAATTCTAGGCTTTGTTCATCCATAGCCTTTTCCATTGGAATATACCTGTTTTTAATAAATGTTTAAAAGTTTGTTGTGAAAGAAGAGTGTTTGCTTCAACGCATAAAGGTCTCCTTTTTTACTGCCTTCGATACCTTTTATTTATAATGAATCATTTACATGCTTTACATGATTCCTGATGTTACAAAAGTAAAAATAGGAGACTCTCCTATTTTACATCCTAATATATCTTTACACGTTTCCTAAATAATTACATCTTTCAAAAAGTCTTATAAAGACAAAGAAAACAATTATGGCAAGTGCCAAAAAGTCCTAAAGTAAATAGTATATAATAAATAATTTACGTAAAGTTTTCAAGAAAAAGTATCTATTCTTTCATATGTCACTTTCAACTTTAATTAACTTGTCTCTCTATTATTGCCCGGTTTTTATCTTCTTCTTGTCGTTTTTGCTGCTTTTCTATCTTCTTTCCAGATGGTATGCTTATCTTCTTGATTTTTTCTTTTATTCTAGCCAGACTTCTGGGATAATATTATTTTCTCCATTACATCTTGAACATTAATAGTCTGGATATTTGTGTCCAATTATCTTGCAATATCTTGCTAAAAATCCGTCTGAAATAAATCATTTCCTAATTGCTCTTGCAGTAGATTATTTTTCTAGATTAAGTAAAGTCATTATCCACTGTCTAACATCTTTCATATCTGCTTGTCGTAGTTCTTTCTAATTTGAGTAAATCATCTGATGGTCTTTTGAATAATAGCTTCATATTGGATTTCCATTGGTATAATTATTTGCTAATTCTTGGATAATTGTAGCTAGTCCAATGAGTCATTTATTTGCGCAGAAATCAGGTATCTCAATTCTGGATATCTCTGGCTGCTGCACAATATCTTTTGGTATAATCATATCTCTAGTTAATCCTATTTTTACAACTTGTATAATTGGTTTGATCTCGTCGTATAATATCTCTGCTGGTGCAGTATAACACTTTATATAAAATAGATTTCCTTTGGATACTCTTTTATAGGTGTTGAATACTTTATGTAATTCTTCTATAGTTGTTAGTTCTTCTCCATCTTGGGTATATACGGTATTTAATAATCCATAGTTGAAATATGTTTTTATTAAGCTTGGATTGGTTTTGGGTAGTGCGATTAGGTTGTTGTAACCTTGCAATTTGTGGGTTATATAGTTTGTATTTGGTCCTTGGGTATCTCTAGCTCTCTGGGGTTTAGGTTTAGAAAAGTTTGTACTTTGTAGATATTTTCTATGTATTCTCAGGTTATATAGTTATAAGCTTTTTTATCTTGGTTCAAACTATTTCGGTATGTGGTAATTTATGGGGGTGGAAATAAGGTATCTTTTTGTGTTTTTGATATAAATGGTTTCTCAAATATCTTATTTATGTTTATGTTCTGGTATCTTTGTCTACTAACTCCTTTGCTTGTACCTGCAATTGTAGATTGATAAACGTTATGGGTTTTATAGAGTGTCCCAACGTCTCCTGTTAGCTCTGAAATTTTAATGTCTTCCAATCGACATAACTCTGTACACTGCTGAGTTAGCTGATTTGTAGCTTCAGACTTCAGTTTAACTTCATTAGTCTTTAGCTTTTCTATTTCATTACCCATACTGTCCACTTTCATTGAAAGAGTAGTTAGGGTTTTGAGTATCTTTTCTAAAGTATTATCTTCTATTATATCAGTCTATGTAGCTTTATCTTGATATGTAATCTGCAATAACATTTTTGTTAGCACTAATTACTTCAATTGTAAATGTAAAATTTAATATATTCAATACTAGTCTCTGAATTTCTTTTGTTGTAACTGAATTTTGTATCTTCTTTGTTAGCCACCACCGAACCTGGGTATTATTTGTTCTCACAATAAATTTGTTATATACATTATATGGTTCAAATGCTAATAAACATTTATATAATGAACATAATTCTTTTCTATTTATTTTTCATTTTATTTCTGTTTCATTAAACGTACCTGAGTAGTATCTGCAATGATGTTCTAATTTTTCATTTTCGTATCTATATTTAAGTACTCCTCTATAACTATATTCACTTGCATCTGCTTCTACTGCATATGTAAATTTTTTATTTTCATCTGGGAACTATAATTTTGGTAACTTTTTACAAAGTATTTTTATTTTTTGAACTTATTTTTTTATCTTCTTCATTGTAATTATATTCTACATCCTTTTTAAATTTTTTCTGTAAAGGCTTTAGGTTTTCTGCTAATTTTGGTATATATTCTCTTACTTGGTTTACTAATCCTAAAAATGATTGTAATTTCTTTTTTGTATCTAATTTTTCTTTTGAATTTATTATTTTTTGTACTATATGTTGTTGCATTTTTACTCCACTTTCGTCTATTTGTATTCCTAAAAACTCTATCTGTTTTTTCATAATTTCGTCTTTCTTTTCACTTAAACTTATTCCCAATTTTTCTTTTATATCTGTAAATTGTTCTAATAATTTTAAATGTTCTTCTTTGGTTTTGTATATAATAGTATATCATCTATGTATACTATACAATTAAGTAATTATTTAAAATAACTATCCATAAAATGTTGATATCTACCTGATGCGTTTTTATATCCAAATGGTAATACGTTCCATTCATAAAATCCTTGTGGTACCGTAAATGCGGTTAATTCCTTAGATTCTTCTTCTAACTTTAAGTGGTAAAATCCTGTTTTACAGTCAAATTTATCAAAATTGTTATATCCTTGTATTTGTCTTATTTTTAATATCTTATTTGGTATTAGATAATTATATGTCATAATTTTTGCATTTAAATTTCTATAATCAATAACCATTCTACTTTTACCTCTTTTTTGTTCACTATGTTTATTTACTATAAATGTTGGACTATTGTGTTTACTATTACTTTTTTGTATATACTGTTTTTCTAATAATTCATCGATATGCATTTTAAATTCTTTTAAATCGTCAAAATTATATGTTAATGATTTTTGAGTTATTATGCTATTTTTATCTATTAATTCAATTTTTATAGTAGTTTTATGTTTTTCCCATCCTCTTAATGAATCTTCACGATATAATTGTCTTAATTTTTTCTTTATTATTTCTACCTCATCTGTTGAAAATGTAGTTATTTCTTTTTTATTTATCGAAAATACAACTAGTTCTACTGTGTCTTCTGTAATTTTTATATTTTCTAACTTTTGTGTAATTTTTTCACTTCCTTCTATCCAATCAATTTTTTTTTTATTTTATTAATAGCTCTTTTTGCTCTTACTTTTTGTTTACATGGTGTTGTAAACCATCAATCTGTTTTAGTTATTATATGTGGGTATAATTTATCTAAAAATGACATTCCTAAAAGCTTATCTTTTAATGTTAGTTCATAATTATAGATTTTTTCTATTGTTATTATTTTATCTCATATCTGTATTTTTACATATTTAGCTTTGTATGTAATTATGCTTCCTTCATTATTAAATCTTTTGACTACTATTGATGTTTTTTAATTTATCCCATTTATTTTCTGGTAAACAGTTGTATCTACATAAGTTTGCTTCTGCTCCTGTATCTATCGTAGGTGTATAATACCTATTATAATATCCTTCTACTATTATTTTTATAAGTACATATATTTTCATATCATGTTAAAGTTCTTTTTTATGAATAATCTTTCTTTATTATATGTTATAGATAATTGTGTAGGTTCTATATTGTATGGTTTTACTTGTTCTAACCATTTTATTCCTAATATTATGTTTGCTTTTTTGCATTTCTTCCTTTATTTCAAATTCTATTTTTATTTTTCTGACTGCTATTATTATTATTTTTTTCTGTCGTATCTTTAATGTTTATTAGACTCCTTAGTAGATCTGGGCATATATCACTATTAGATTTTATTTCTTCACTTTTTACTAAATATTTTGCTATATAATTTTCTTCTTGTCCTGTGTTTAAGAGTATTAAATATTCTTTTTCATTTATTGTCCTGTTATGTAATATTGATTTAAATTAACTGTTGAAGTTGTTTCATAACTTCTTCTTTTTGATGATCTTGATGATTCTGGTTTTTCATGAGCTATTTTTTGTCGTGCTTATTCTATCATTTATTATTTCTAAATCTTCTTCTATATCTATGCCTTTGTAACTATAATCATTATTATCAATTGTTTTTACAAATTGTTCAAAAGAACTTTCTATTTGTATTTTATTAATTTTATTTTTTTTTCGTTATTTTATGTTTTGTTGTTAATACATATAGATTTTTACATCTTGCTGTAAATATTTTACTTCCTGGGGTTAGTTCTATTCCTGATATTTTCCAATATAATACTGATGATTTATCTATATTTTTATCTGTTATTGCTACTGAATAATTCACACTTATTATAAATTTAAATTTTTGGTATATCAAATTACTTTTTATAGCGGTTATTATACTTTTTTTCTATAGGTTTTATAATTCTATCATCTGCTAAATATAATTCTATTGGTGTATCTATTCCTTCTCTAAAACATGCTTTTATCAATATCCTTGTTCCTCCAAGGTGTACATATTTTATTGGGTTTTTACTTTTTATATCGTTTATTTCTTTATTAACTATTATTTTTGTTACTAGTTGTATACTATTACATGTTCTTTTTGACTTACTACGTAGTATTCTTTATTTTTTCTACTAAATATATTTTTTATTATTGGTATTTTAAATATTTTTTTTCTACACTTAAGTCTAACTCTTTTTCTTTTATTTCGTCAAATATATTACTGTCAAATATTATTTTTTGATCTGGTCCTTCTTTATTTAAATATTTTTTCTTTTTTATTATTTTTATATCTTCTTCAGTTATTTAGTTCATTTTTATATCTTCTTCAGTCATTTGAGTCATCTAATTCACTATTTATTTCATTATCTGTTTCATTCTTCGAAATTTCATATATACTATCTTCACTTTCTATTTCATAATCTATAAATCTATATGCATATATTCTGTATTTTCTATTTTTATTTCTGATATTTATTTATTTTTTGGGTTTTTTTTGGTAATTTACAATCTCTAGCTAAATGTCTTAGTTTTCCACAATTATAACAAGTACATTCTTTTATAGATTTTTTTTTTCCTATATGGTCTTTTATGTTTATAATTTTTTACATAATATCTTTTTCTTGGTTTCTTATATTTATATTTTGATTTTTTGTATTTCTTATATTTCTTATGTCTTTTTCTTTTCTTATAATATCTTTCTTCACATTCAAATTGTTGTGCTATTTTATCTTTGCAATATGCTAAATTTCTTATTAATGTTTTTTTCATTTTTATTTCTTCTCTATATTTTTCACATAGATTTCTATACTATTGTTGTAAAAATTTTATTCTTGCTCCTAGGGTATCTACTACTTTTGTTTCATCCCAACTCTTTATTATTTTTGAACTAAATGGTTCAGGTAATTTACTAAAATATAGTTTTCTTATTTATTTACTTTCTTCTATATTATATGTTCCTTTATACTAATATTCTTTAAATGTGCATGTATATTTAACTATATAGCACATATTACATATTGCTAATTTTAAAATTAAATTCCTATTCGTATCTTTTTCTTTATTTTGTTTTGTTTCTTCTGTTGTCATACTGCTAATTTCATCACTTATAGCTATTTCATATTTTTTTAATATTTCTGTTGGTAATATTTTTGTAGGTGTTGATGTTCCTTCTGTTTTTGTATCAGATCTTAATACTTTTTTAATTGCTTCGGCTAGGTTTAAAAACCATAATTTTACTGTTCCTATTAATGTCTTTTCTATATATTGTGGTGTGTTTGTTGTATCTATTTTATTATCTAATAATTGTTTTGACATGTATCCTAACCATAGTTGTATTATTTTATTTGTGTCTATTACACAGTCTAAATCTAAAAAGTTATAATTAGTTATTTGTTTTTATGTCCATTTATTATATTCATCCTTTGGATTATATCTTTTAAACTTACTTTTGTAATTATAGGTTGGTTTTCTTATATTTATTGTACTAGTTATTATATTTTTATCTAGAGTATTTACTTCTGTATTTATTAGTTCTAGATTTTTTTTATTAATTACTTCTTTTTTTTCCATTAATTTCTAATTTTTCTATATTTTCTAAAATTTCTGTATATGTTTCACTACCTTCCAAGTCATAATTATCTGTTTCTTCAGCATCTATTGTATTTATTTCCAATTCACTGGTTTCTAATTCTTTATTTTCTCCTTCTAATTTTTGTTCTTTATCTTTTTCTTCTTTTTCTTTCTATCTTTTTTCATACAAATCTCTTAGCATTTGTAGTTCTTTTTCTAGTTCAGCAATCCTACTATTTTTAGTTTCTTCTATTTTTCGTCTTTTTGTTCTGTGGTTTATTGTTTTATTTTATCTATTTTTTTTTGTCTATTTCTTCGTTTTCTCTTTCTATTCTTACCATGACTGCCAACTTATCTTTCTAATTTCAATTCTTTTTTTTTCTAACATTAAATATAAATGTTCACCTATTTTCTTATATCTCCTTCCTAAATTAGAGAATACTATTTTTATTTTTAATCCTTCGTGATTTTCATATGTTTTTTCATCTATTATAAATTCTTCTTTGTTCATTTTATTTAAATGTATATAAGTTATGTTGATATATATATTCTAGACTATCTATTGTTGATTCTAAATTTGATATTTGTTCTTCTTGTGCATTTATTGAGTTTTTACAAACTCCGACAATTATGTTATACTGTAGTCTTTCTATCCTTATTTTTAATTCTTTACTTTTTTTCATATATTATTTGTTTTAATGTTTTATATTGTTGTAATTTTTGTACGTTATCCATCTAAACAAATATTATAAATATTGTTTTGATAAATATCTAAATCTAATTATTTCATAATTAATAAATTAATTAAATAACTCTAAATATATACTACTTCTGTATCTTTTAACAACAATGGGTTTTGATACCAATGTGATTTGAATTGAGATTTGTTGCTCAGGCTAGTCCTGATTTAACTATCAAAAGACCACTTTTTATCAGAACCTCAAAGCAAAAGATCAGGGTATTTATAAAAATGATATTAAAAGTAGATGGTCTTTAATGATTGACCTTGAAAGTTTAAAAACATATATTAGATTATTATAAAAATGAAGAAACTTTTAAAATTTTTATAAACATTTCTATAGGAAGGTGAGGTTCAACGTGGGTTTAGTTGGATAAAGCAGTTGGTAACTCTAGTTGTTGATGACAAACCGACACAAGCATTATCCATGCGATAAAGATCTCATGAGTTGTTGGTTGATACTTGGTAGAGTAGTTATTGCCGTTGCTTCCTAGTAAATTTTGTAGTTACACTAAGGACAAAACATTGGTGAGCAGTTAATTAGTCAGTTCACAGTTGTCTTAGTCAACTGTATGAGATGGTTGTGCAAAAGACAAATTTAAGGTTCTTACTTTCACTGCTTTTTGAAATTGGTCGGCAAGTTTAAGATAATGATATAGATGGTTGGATTTTATAACCATGGACATGTGTCTATCCAAGTCTCTACCTTTCGATGGTTCAACCAGAATTCCAACCCTTAAAAAATGTTCTTTTACCAATTGCGTAACGTCATGACCAGCGAACAAAGCAAATTAAGAAAGGTGTGACCCATCACAACACGTGTTCCCAATCCCATTGTCTTCTTTTGCTCGTTACGAAGTCAAACAATGTCAAAATATTTTTAATTAGTAAGATGGTATGACTTTAGCTTGTGTACATTGTATGTTAGTCTGATGAATCTAGATTTGTATCGAGTAGATCTATTGGAAGATTTTTTTTTTCAACCAAAATCTTTTTATACACAAGGTTCAAAATTGAAAGGCCTAATTAAGGGAGAAATAACTCCTATTTATTGCACTGCATTCTTTGGTGTTATATATGCGCTTCATTTATATGGCACTGCATTCTTTGGTGTTATATATGTGCTTCATTTATATGGCAGTTAAATTTTTTAGAGAGAGAAGTTTTTATTTATTTACTCTTTTTCTTCAATTTATTTGACCTACTTTTCTTTTAGTCTGTTTAAAAAAGAATGACTATTTTCTTTTTTAACAATCTTTTAACTTCTTTTCACATGAAATTTTTAAAACCACAAGATTAAAGAGTATTTTGGTACATTTGATATATTTTTAATTTAAGACTACAAGAGCCAAATTAAACAATAATATCATCGATAAAGACTATGACAAACGTGTCTAGGTACTATTTGAACACTCTGTTCATCAAGTCCATGAAGGCCGCTAGGGAATTTGTTAGTCTGAAGGACATGACTGGGAATTCAAAATGACCATAATGAGTTCTGAAAGCTATCTTTGGAATATCAGACTCCCTTACTCTAAGCTGATAATGGTCAGATCTAAGGTTTATCTTGGAGAAGTGACTTGCACCTTAGAGTTGATCGAATAAGTCATCAATCCTAGGAAGAGAATACTTATTTTTTACTGTGACTTTATTCAAGTGACGATAGTCAATGCACATTCGCAAAGAACCATCTTTCTTTCGCACGAATAGGACGGAAGCGCCCCATGGAGAGATACTGGGCCTTATGAAACCTTTATCTAAGAGGTCTTTAAGCTGCTCTTTTAATTCTTTAAGCTCAGCTAAATCCATATGATATAGAGGAATAAAGATGGGATGAGTATCTGGGAAAAAGTCAAACCGAATTCTATTTCCCTATCGGGAGGTACCCATGGCAAATCTTTGGGAAAAACTTCAGGAAAATCATTGACTATACGGACTGACTGAATTTTTGGAGCCTTAGACTTAGTGTATTTGACTCGAACTAGATGATAGATGCACCCTTTTGACATCAACTTCCTGGCCTTAAGATAGGATATAAAATGACTTTTGGGAGACACTGAATTACCTTCCCACTCAAAAACTAGTTCATCTAAAAATTGAAACTTGCATAACAGGAATGGAGCCAATCCATACCAAGAATTAGGTTAAATTCGATCATATCTAACTCTATTAAGTTTGCTAACATGATATTATGAAGGACAGTGATAGGACACTTTCTATAAATCTATTTGGCAACAACTAACTCACCCACTAGGGTAGAAACTAAGAAGGGATAGAAAAGCTTTTCAGGACCTAATTCAAAATTTACTGCAACTAGTGAGGTCACATAAGAGAAACTCGACCTGGGGTCTAACAACACATAAACATTAAGATGAAAGGCACAAAGCATACCGGTAACAACATATGGTGAGCTCTCCTGCTCTTGATGGGATGGTAAAGCATAAAATTGATTCTGGCGCTGACCACTATCGGTACTGGATGACACGCCCCGAGGAGGTACTGGGCGGCCTAGAAGAGCTGGTGCACTAGTAGCCTGAGTCTGGGGACGATCATCCCTGTTTTTCTGCTTAGCATGCGGACACTCTTTAATTCCATGACCCACCTTACCACAATTATAACAACTTTTCTGTCCCAATAAGCACTCAACAAGATGATTCTTACCACACTTAGCACATGAAGGATAACTGGGTTTTCCGCTCACACTATTCTAAGATCTAGACATAGAAGTCTTACCCCCACTACTCCTGCCTAGACTTGGGGATGGGAGAACAGGTTAAAGACAATGCTGGCATAGATAAACGACTCTGAAACTGCGAACTATTTCCCCCTCCAAACTTAGTTTGTCCATAATCAGACTGCCCGATTCTAGCCTTCTTATTTCCCCTCTCTTTCTCTTTTAATTTTTCTGCCTTAATCTGTTGTGCATGAATCATCAGTCTAGCAAGATCCATATCCCCAATAAGCATGGCATTCCTATACTCTTTGACTACCAAACCAGATACTCTAGTAACAAACTTACTCATACTATCCCTAGGGTCTGCCGTCGTATCAGGGATATACTTAGATAACTGATTGAACTTAAGGCAGTAATCCTTAACTGTCATCAAGCCCTACCTCAGGTTCACAAACTCCTCTACCTTAGCTTTTCTTATATTACGTGGAAAGAACCTGTCTAGAAATGCATCTTGGAACACCTGCCAACTCATAAGAGCTGCATTTTCACCTCTATCATTCTTTCACATAACCATCCAATCATATGCTACATCCTCCAGTCTATAGGATGCCAACCCTACACTCTTCTCTTCAGTAACATGTATAATTTAGGTGATCTTCCTCACCTTATTTAAGTAAAGCTATGGGTCCTCACTACCTTTGACCCAAAAAACTCAGGCGGATTCGTCCTCATGAAGTCAAGAATTCTGGCTGCTGCTAAATCCCCATTCTGCTAAAGTGGGACTGCCGCCTGATGGTTGCCCTGAACATTAGCAGTCACAGCTTAAGCCAACGCCTGAAAAGTAGTTCAAAATTCAGCATGGGATATATTCTCATTTAGAGGGTCTATAGGATGATGTGGTTGGTTATCATTTCTACATGCATTACCTCGGCGAGAAGGCATTTTCAACTGTCGTAAGAGCAAGAGTTAAAAGAAGATAGAGACATTGTAAGCACGATAGATCATGAAAGAAAGAGATAATTTTCTAAAAATATCTCGTAGCCTCTTGCGCATAATGTGGCGCGCTTCACACCCATGATCAAGACTCTACGTAACGCAGCTTGTCTGACTCTCTACGACTCTTATAACCTTAGGCTCTGATACCAAGTTTATAATGCCCCAAAAATGAGTCCCAGGATGCTACACGGGGCTACGGACTACAAGTAGTCTCGAGCTAACCCTAAAAGCCTGCTACTCATTCTGATGACTCAAATAAAGATGATATAATCATGTCGTACACTAAAATACTGAAATACTATCTGAACTGAACTGAGTTTAACTTCATGAAATGTCTGAAAGTACTTAACTAAGAAAAAAATCTAAAGAACTAACACTGAAAAACTGTAATGTATCTACTAGTCGGATAAGCCTTTAATGCTACTACTAGAGAGTCACAGGGACAGACCCCCAGTTGACTCAAACTGTCTGACATGACTGAATAAACTAATCTAAAAAATTAAAATCTGAATAACTGGGTCCCCAAACTATGAGAACTCACCACTGTTGGGATGTAGATAGAGATGCTCACGGTCAATCACGCTGCTGGAATTGAGCACCTGAACCTACATTATGAGATAATGTAGCACATAGACATATATATGGATCAATACTTTTGAAATGTATTGAGCATGTGGGGGTGAATGCATAAGTAGAAATAATATCTCAATGTTATCAAAACTCATAAAATATACATGCTAAATGTAGATGACTCACATAAGCTGGAATATCTGAAAACTGAAAAAAACATAAGAATGGATAGGAAAACATACTGCATAAATCTAGTGAGTCATAACATTTAGTTCTGAAAGCTGTATTTTTACTCTTTCTGCTAGTGAAATAAATAGGACTGAAGTAAAGTCCGTTTTCAAATCATTTAAGCTAAGTGTAAAGGGACTCACCTTTGTATCTGTTAACTAAAAGCTGAAATCTCATAGCTAATGACTTATGCAAAATAATATTTGATTAAAATCGTGAGCCTTTACACTTAATTTCTAAAAGCTTTTCTGTTGTTCTTTTCTATTATAGTTTCTCTGTTCTGTAGGAAATTCTTTTAAAAAATATTTTGTAAAGCTTTGCTATTAGGGAGGTTCTTCTAAACGACATACACTATGTGAGCTATCACAGTGTCCAGTGATAACGCTCAATCTACAGCTCTCGTAGGAGTGTAAAGCGGTCATTGTCAAATATATAACCCAACTGGGTTGGGTATCGATCCCACAGGGAATAGCTAGGTCAACAAGTAAGCAAAGATTACTAGACTTTTGGTGCAAGTCTCGTAAAAAGGGGGGAGTTTTGTCGTGCAAGTAATGTAATCAAAGTAATAAGGTAAAAACGGAAAATAGCAAAGTAAAAAGTAAGAATGTTTGGTAACATGTAAAACAATGAGAATTGAGAAGTTGGGGTTATGTCCACCTTATGAGTTGTACGTCTCTATTGGCTGTGAGTTATGCGGAATTCAGACATGCATGTGCTTATAGAGAATTGTATTCGATGGTAAATCCAAGCGTCTTTCGACCTCAACAAAGACTATTTAACTTTAACTCTTTCGAGCTTAAAGCGTATCTAACGGTACAAATTCTCCAAGAGGTTAATCCAGTTACGGCACTAACTTTTTAATAGGGGATGGGACCCTATTACCTTGACATTATCTCTTTTCCAGACATATAACTTTTCTTTTGAACAAGTTAATGCTATACTGGCGTTATTCTATGCGTCTGCAGCCACAAGAATTTGCATTAAGATGAAGAGAATAATGATATAAGCAACACACGTGTCACGAATTCACAAACTCATAGCCTTAGATAGTATCTCATAAGGCTTCCATAACCCCAACAGAGAAGTTTAGTTACCCATGAGTGCGAAGGAAATCACAATAGACATTATTATTATACCACAATAAAGATCTCGTGTAGTAAGGTGTGGTATGGCGTTAGGCGTGACTTTCCTTGTAGAGTAACGTTTCTCTTGTTGTGGAAATTAAGGATTGAATAGATGAATAGAAGAAGAATAAAAAGTAGAATTAATGGAAGAATTAGAAGTAGTAGTGAATGAATTGTAACTAATGGAGGAATGAATTAAAATCTCTAGCAAAATAGGGTATTTATAACACCCATATCCTATTCCTACTAAGCTATTGCATTACTTAACCCAATCCTACTAGGTTAATGTATCATTATCCTAATCCTACTAAGTTACTGCTAGTCCCCAAAGTCTTCAGAATTGTTGTTTTTGCCCGGGACAGATTTTCCATGCGCCACTTTTGGTCCTTGGCGTGTAAGATTTCCCTTCCTTCTTTCGTGAAGCTTCCTTTGGCGTCAAGTTATCCATAAAATGGGAATTCTGCATCATTTATACCTGAAAACTTGCTAATCATGTTCGTTAGCTCACTTACAGGAAAAAGGACTAAAAGTGCATGAATTATATAATTTGTTCTCAAAACTTGGCTAAAATATGGGCAAAATCTAGTGCTATAGGCGTGTAAATTCGCCTATCATCATCCAGCGTCTAGTTCCATTATGGGAAAACCTCGCATTGGGGAGAGGTGTCATACTCTTGCCAAGGAGTATAACCTAATCTAAGTGATCACAACCTGTATCTGTATCCATATACAAATGGAATATAATTTAAATTTGTATATACGTTGGCTCGTAGTTCTGGGGAAGTAGGATGCGCTAAACCTACACTTCTCGCTCGGTGCTAACAACTACTCGCTTTAATCTGTATGCTCATTTTGTAGGAAATCCACTGTAAAACTAGCATAAGGGTTTACAATGAAAACCAGTTATGCATCTATTTACTTTAAACTGTAATCAAAACTGTGATTATAATTGTAATCAAAACTGTAAAGTGGATTCCAATCTTAATTAAGGATAAAAAAATAAAATCTTTTCTGAAAAATCTGAATGTAAACTAATCATGGGATGCTTAAAGGCATCATCATCTTCTTGAAATATCAATACTCATACTTAGGGCTTAAAACCCATGATCAAACACATGTCAAATTATCATAAAGTCATGCTCAATAATCAAAATCTTGAAATTCTTGCATAAAATTCTAGTTAAGATGGTGAAATTTAATTTTCAATGTATATAAAATCATCTCACACGCATAAACATGCAAAAGTAGAGAGGCAATTCAACATTTAACCACTTAAAACAACAATATCTTCAAATAATGATAATTGGGTATGAACCCTAAACTATAAATCATATAAATTCATATAAATTCAACTTTGAAAACTAGTTTTGGGGCACAAGGATGAAAGAGGGTCTTTGTTCATAACCCCGAATACCTTGCTTGATGAATTGAATATAAAAGCTTAAACCTTTGACTCTCTAATGGTGTTTTTGAAGCTTCTTCTTGAAGTTCTTGAACCTGGAACTTTGGATTGAAAGTTTTCTTGGAGTAGGAGTTATCAGATTGTTCTTGTTTCTTGGAGCTAGGGTTTTGTTCTTGGAGAAGAAAAAGATGAATAATGAAGCATATATGCTATTTGAGGCTAAAATTATGCGTTTTGGGTGAGGGTAAATAACTCAAATGCCCCCCATAACCCGTCATTTAACACACAAAAACTAGGCACTGATGCGATCAGCGACGCATCGCATTGCTCACTGCAACGTGATTAGCAACGCATCGCGTCGCCTACATTGATGCGACGTGGCGATATTGCATCGAGGTTTTGTTTTGGCCAACCAAACATGCCCCAATCCTTCTCCGAAAATTTTGAAACTCACCCCGGAGGTACTAGGGACTACCCTGATCATGAAATAACTTAGAAATTGATATTCCAAGATCAAAAATTGATAAGAAAGTAAAAAAAAAATTACAAAACTTATCTTCCACAAATTTTACTTGTTCTCCATGTTTACTTCCTAGACAGATAAATTAGCACATGAGTTTTCTTCCACATGGATTAGACTCCACAAAACACCAAACCAACTCTTTCAATCTCCAATTGAATTTGTGTCTCGAGCATGTGTATGAACAGCTATGGCCAAAACTTCTAAATTAATGGAAAACTCCTTTGTAAGAAACAAGAAGAATCAAACCTTTGTTGACCATACAAGCTCCACCTAACAGATGTTCTCTCATAGTTGCATCAGTTAATGCATACCCCCGCCAAGTCCTTGCAGTATGAAAACTTGGTGAGAGGAACTATTTTTGTTAATATGTCTAAATGGTTATCATCTGTGATAACCTTCACGATTTTGATAACTCTCTCTTCAACGACATCTCAAATGAAATGAAATTTGACATTAATGTATTTTGTGCGCTCATGAAATCTTTAATTTTTAATCAAATGAAGAACACTTTGACTATCACATCTTAAAGTTGATTCCTGTTGAACCAAACATAATTTTGCCATCAAACCTTTCAGTAAGATGCCTTCTTTCACTGGATCTGTTGCTTCCATATATTTTGTCTCTATTATAGACAAGGTGGCAATCGACTATAAGATTAATTTCAAACTAATGACACTGCCAACGAGGGTAAAAATGTATTTAGTTGTGAACATGCTTCTATCAAGATCCCTTGCATAGTTATAATTCACATAATTGAGAACTGAAATAAAAAGGTTAGACTAACATCAGATACTCCTTTGAGATATACTTGACAGCTTCCTAATACCTTTTTCCTGGATCGATTGCGTACCTATTTACCACACTTATAGATTGAATAATATATGTATGTGTGCATATGTGCATATCATAGCATACATAATGTTACCAACTACGCTAGCATAAGGAAACTTTGACATATGCTCTGCCTCATCCTCAAAATAAGGCATTTGTAACTCTGAGTTTAAACTGAGGATCTAACGGTGTACTTATAGGGTTTCTAATATACATATTGTATATCTCAAGAACTTTTTTGATGTACCTCTTCTGAGAAAGATGTACAAACACTGTCTTTTCCTTAAATCTTCATTCTAAAGATTTTTCTTCCATCACCAAAATACTTCATGGCAAATTTCTTGCGCAACAGTTTCTTCAAAGCATTTATCTATGAGATGTTATTAGCAACAATAAGCATATCATCAACATACAATAGAAAATAAATCATAGAGTTATCAGATATCTTCTTATGATACACACAACTATCAAATGCACTTCTTAAGAATTCATGTATAGTCATGAATGCATCAAACCTCTTGTACCACTATTTAAGGAATTGCTTCAAACTATATAAATACCTTTTTAGTTGGCATATATTTTCTTCTTTTTCCTCAGCTAGGAAACTTTTAGGCTGATCCATATAGATTGTATCTTCTATATCACCGTGTAAGAAATCAATTTTGACATCAAACTATTGAAGCTCTGGGTCAAATTAGGCAACCAGTGTTGTTAGCACATGATTGAGCTTCATTTTACGATCGACGAGAACATTTTGTCATAGTCAATTCCCTCCTGCTAATTAAAATCCTTTGCAGCCAATCTCACCTTTAACCTAGCATCTTCTAATTTTGGAATTCCATCTTTCTTTCTGCAGATCCACTTGCATTCAACTATCTTCATTTCCATTGGCTTTTCAACTAAGACTCATGTTAGATTCTTGTGAAAAAACTCCATCTCTTCCATTATAGCTAACCGTCATTGTGCATTATCATTGAAAGAAATTGCTTCAATATACGAGGAAGGCTCAAGATCCTTAATTTCTTCTTTGGTATCTAAGAACATATATGCAATCTGATTTGCTTGCCCTATAAGGCATTGTATTTTTTGTATTTGCCTTTTGTCTCTTTCCTTAGAAATTATGTATGGTTCATTGACAATAAGTTCTTCAAGATCTGCATCTTTTGACTCATCAACTTGAGTCCCTTGATCTTTCTCCTTTATCATCTGACTTTATCATCTTTGTCCTCTTTAAAGTGCCTTAGTACATCACCAAAGTTAAGAATTTATCACACTTACTCAAGAGTGATATGATTCTTAGTGTTATCTTCCTTCTACGGGTACAAGAATTTGTATACTAGAAACAATCACTTTAACTAGTTCAATTTTATAAACCAAGAACACAATGAAGTGTAGAAAATACCCTCAACACAAGATCAAAATGATCTTTCCAAGAGGTGTATTTTATTTTTATAAATAAAGATGAAACAAAAATGGCCAAGTCGCCTGAATTCATGGACTTTCCTTAAGGAAATAATTCCCTTCACTGTACCCGAGGTTGCAGAATTTTCCTTTCAGAATAAAATGGCCAAACAAACCAATTGAAGTGGTACCTCAAACAATTGGAATATCGTCGAACTCACTAATCGTTTTGAGTGATTACACAAAATATTTTTAAGGCAAGAAGAGTGTTTTTATTCTTAAATTTTGATTCCTATTAAAACCTGTGAATGAAACAAGGTTTATATAGACATAAGATACCTCTTCTAAAAAGTGGCAATGGTTATTCAAAAGGTGTAACCTTTTCTGAAAATTCATGTCCATTCATCCAAACAGTGTGTCTGTTCCAAAAAGGCATGCCATTTCGTGAATCAGTGTGTTATTTCATTGAAGAATTGCATCCTTCTGAAGCATCAGTTTGAAACAGTGTAACTTTTCTGAAGCATCAGTTTAGTTAGAATATTATATCTGTTACTGTTACTGCATGCATATAAATGGAGTATTAAACACACAGAAAAAATTTCCTGCGTTTTTGTTATTGATCAAATTTCATCAAATTAAAGTTTGTCCAAAAAGATAGATCTCATCGATCGATCATTTGACAAATCCAAACCCAAATCCAAATCCAAAGCTGAGTCGAGCGAGCGACGATGACGGCATGAGACATCTCTTATTTCTTGCCTCACTTATCATGTGGAGTAAGTGTTCTTGATTATAAACACTTCCAAGTTCTCTTCTTCCACCAATGTGGGAGAAAGAGTAAACTTTCTAATTTAGGAGTACATTTTCTATTTTAGTGTCTCCTTTCCTCCACCATTTTACTCTCCATTTTTTCATTCACACTTCTTTCATATACTATGAACTCAACAATCCCCCATATGAATGGGGAATGACTATTTTTCATAAAATTTTTATGGACAAGTATGTGATCATCAAGCAAAGAATGATTGTATCTGGATAAGTGGATTTTCCTTTGAACTTTCCGTAGTGAACATGCATCGGATGCACTCGGTTAATCGGTAGATTTGATATCGTTGAACCGTAGAGCTTTAATGTACACCTAGACAATATATGTCACACAACCAGCCTTTTAACATTTATGGTTCTCACGATTTTGTTCTTTTCATCCGTGAACTTGTCCCGGTTTTATGAGAGCTTAGAGAATAGGCCTTTACTAACATTCTTCTTGAAACGACTTCCACTTTTCCCTCACATAGGTGATTTCTAAACGTTCAATCCTATAGATTAAACTATTTGGTCAAATCTGCCAAATTTAGAAAATCATTAAAAGACTTTTCACCTTAAGTCTTATCCTTGTTTACTATACATTGTCTATATCATGAGAATTGGTTGGGTAATTGACAATGTTGAACCTGTCAGACACAACTTTGTTTGATATCCTTGAATCTAGCTCTTAGGATCTCCAGTCTTCTAGGTAGAGTTACCGCCATGCTGACTTGTCCTAGGCCTTAAACCCATTCTATTGGATGTTCTTTCCACTCCTTCTCTATATAGGCCTTTTGTAAGTGGATCTGACACATTATCCTTTGACTTTACATAGTCAACAGTGATAATTCCACTAGAGATAAGTTCTCTAACAGTATTATGTCTCCGTCGTATGTGACGAGATTTACCATTGTACATCATGCTCCCTGCCCTACCTATAGCCGTTTGGCTATCATAGTGTATACATACTGGTGCCACTGACTTGGGCCAATACGAAATATCTTCCAAGAAATTCCAGAGCCATTTTGCTTCTTCACCGACTTTATCTAATGCGATAAATTCAGATTCCACTGTAGAGCGAGCAATACAAGTCTGTTTGGATGATTTTCAAAAGACTGCTCCTCCACCGATAGTAAATCACTTGTGGATTTTACTTTGTTCGATCCGGTGATCCAATTTGCATCACTATATCCTTCAAGTACCGCGGAATGTTTATTATAATGCAAAGCATAATCTTGAGTGTATTTAAGATACCCCAAAACTCTTTTCAATGCCATCCAATGAGTTTTATTGGGATTACTCGTGTACCAACTCAATTTATTGATAGCCCATGCTATGTATGGTCGCGTACAGTTCATTATACACATTAAACATCCCAATACTCTTGCTTACTCCAATTGTGAGTAACTTTCACCTTCATTCTTTTGAAGTGCAAAGCTCGCATCCAATGAAGTCTTGAAAATACCAAATTTCATATACTTGAATTTATCAAGCACCTTTTCGATATAATGATACTGTGATAATGCCAACCCTTGTGGAGTTCTATGGATTCTTATACCTAAGATAACATCCACAACTCCAAGGTCTTTCATATCAAACTTGCTCTCGAGTATTCATTTTGTTGTATTTATGTCAGAAATGTCTCTACTGATGATTAACATATCATCCACATATAAAAAAATAATGACTTGGTGATTTAGAGTGTCTTTAATATAAACACAGTTATCACATTCATTTATTTTGAATCCGTTTGCCAACATGGTTTGGTCAAACTTCGAATGTCATTGTTTAGGTGCTTGCTTTAGTCCATACAATGACTTAATAAGTTTACACACCTTGTTTTCCTTTTCTAGAACCACAAAACCCTTAGGTTGTTCTATGTATTTTTGTTTCTCCAATTCTCCATTTAGGAAAGCGGTTTTCACATCCATTTAATAGATTTCAAGACCATATACTGCAGCCAAGGCAATTAACATTTGAATCGATGTTATCCTTGTTACTGGCGAGTATGTATCAAAGTAATCAAGGTTTTCTTTTTGTTTGAATCCTTTTACTACAAGTCTTGCCTTGTATTTGTCAATAGTGACATCTGCTTTCCTTTTCCTTTTGAAGATCCATTTAGAACCTAAAGGTTTATTTTCGGGTGGAAGATCAACCAATTCCCATGTATGGTTACTTAAAATTAAATCAATCTCACTATTGACTGCCTTTTTCCAAAAGGATGAGTCTGATGACGACATCGCTTTTTTAAACGTTTGAGGCTTATTTTCTAAGAGAAATACTACAAAATCCGATCCAAACGAAGTTGATGTTATTTGACATGTACTACATCTTGGATTTTCTTCATTATTTACATTCTCACTTGGTTCATCTCGAGGTCGTTTAGATCCTCCACTAGACTATTCATGTCTAAGATTATATGGGTAAATGTTTCAAAGAATTCAGCATTATCTGATTTAATTACCATATTTTCATTTATATCCGGATGTTCGGATTTATGAATCAAAAAATAACATACTTTACTACTTTTAGCATATCCTATGAACATGCAGTCCACCGTCTTAGGTCCTAGCTTAACCCTTTTAGGCATAGAAATTTGGACCTTTGCTAGACACCTCCACACTTTGAAATATTTCAAGTTGGATTTCTTTCCTTTCTATTTTTCATAAGGAATTGATTGTGTCTTACTATGGGAAACTCTATTGAGTATATGATTGGCTGTAAGGATAGCCTCCCCCCATAAGTTTTGCGGTAAACCAGAACTTATAAGTAAGGCATTCATCATTTCCTTTAAAGTTCGGTTTTTTATTTCCGCAATTCCATTAGATTGAGGTGAATATGGGGCCGTGGTTTGATGGATGATTCCATTCTCTACACATATTTGCGCAAAGAGAGATTCATATTCTCTACCCCTATCACTTCTTATTATTTTGATCTTTTTGTCTATTTGATTTTCAACTTCAGTTTTATATTGCCTAAACGCATCTATTGCTTCATCCTTACTATTTAGCAAGTAGACATAATAGTATCTAGTGCAATCATCAATAAAAGTTATGAAATACTTTTTTCCACCACGTGATGGTGTTGACTTCATATCACAAATATCAGTGTGTATTAAGTCTAAGGGATTGGAATTTCTTTCAACGGACTTATAAGGATGCTTAGCATACTTCAATTCCACACACATTTGACACTTTGATTTATTAAACTCAAAGTTTGACAAAACTTTTAAGTTAATCAGTTTTCGTAACGTTTTATAATTAACATGGCCTAAACGTTCATGTCATAAATTATAAGACTCAAGCAAATAAGAAGAATTTGAATTTTTATTTATTTCAACAGTCATTACATTCATCTTATAAAGTCCCTCGATGAGATAGTCTTTTCCTACATGCATTTCTCCTTTGCTAATCATATTTTTTTCAAAAACGGTTACTCATTTGAATCTGTTGTTGTCTAGAAGTGAAACAGAAATTAAATTTCTACGTAATTCCGGAACATACAAGACATTGTTAAGTGTCAAGACCTTTCCTAAAGTCATTTTCAAGCATATTTTTCCTATTCCTTCTACCTTAGCAGTAGCAGAGTTAGCCATGTAGATCATTTCTTCCACTTGAGCCGGAGCAAATAACGAAAACAACTCTTTGTTGGCACATACATGGCGGGTGGCACCAGAATCCATCCACCATTTGCGAGGATTTTCCACCAAGTTGCATTCTGAGAACATACCATACAAATCATGGCATTCTTTGTTGGATTCAATCATATTTGTTTGATCCTTTTTCTTGCCCTTCTTTGGGGAACGACAATCCGTGGACTTGTGGCCAATCTTTCCATAATTAAAGCATTTTTCCTTGAATTTTTTCTTAGGTTGATGGCTTTCTTGTTCAGTTTTCTTCCTTTTCTCAGAATTATTTTGATCATCTTCTACAATATGTGCTCCATTAATTGTAGAATTCCCTTTTGATCTTCTCTCGACAGCCTTATTATCCTCTTCAATACACAGTTGGACAATAAGATCTTCAACAATCATCTTTATGCGTTTATGCTTCAAGTAATTTTTGAAGTCTTTCCACAAAGGTGGTAGCTTCTCAACTATCGTTGCTACTTGAAATGCATCATTCACAATCAAACCTACAAAACAGTTTATGTAAGTATTAAGAACATTTTTAATTTGTTCAACTAAGGTATTTTTCAAAGTTATACCTTCTACTAGGAGATCATGTATGATGACCTGCAACTCCTGCACTTGAGAGACAACCGATTTTCTATCTATCATTTTAAAGTCCAGGAACCGTGCAACAAGAAATTTCTTAATTCCCGCATCCTTTGTTTTATATTTTCGTTCAAGTGCCCCCCACAATTTCTTCGATGTCTTAGTTCCACTGTAAACATTGTAGAGGTCGTCTTGGAGACCACTCAAAATATAATTCCTGCAAAGGAAGTATAAATGTTTCCAAGCTTCTACAATTATGAAACGCTCTTTGTCTGAGGTTCCCTCAGGCACCTCAGGAGTGTCTTCGCTAGTGAACCGTTGCAGACACAAAGTGGTGAGGTAAAAGAACATCTTTTGCTGTCATCGCTTAAAGTCAATGCCCGCAAATTTTCTGGGCTTCTCCGCCGGTGCCATTGTAGGCGGAGTATTTGTGCGATTTGATGTGGCAATATTAGTTGCCCCCACAGACGTTGCCGCATCTTGCACTTGACTTTCTCTTGTCATTTTTCCTGTCACCACAAGACAGAAAAATTTAGTATTTTCAGAATACTACTTATAAAGTTAAATAACTTTTAAAACTTTTCTTCTTGTTTCTAGTTAACGATGAAGTTTTTATAACTTCAAATCGCCAACCGAGTGAACTTTAACTTGTGATGAAGATTTTATGTCTTCTAATCACTAGTTAAATTCAAGCGGAGTAGAATGTTTAAAGCTTTAATCTCCAAAAATAAGTAATACAAATTCTGTAAAATTATTTCCTTAAGATTGTTATCTTCCTTCTACGGGTACAAGAATCTGTATACTAGAAACAACCACTTCAATTAGTTCAAGTTTATAAACCAAGAACACAACGAAATGCAGAAAATACCCTCAACACAAGATCAAAGTGACCTTTCCAAGAGGTGTATTTTATTTTTAGAAATAAAGATGAAACAGAAATGACCAAGTCGCCCGAATTCACGGACTTTCCTTAAGGAAATAATTCCCCTCACTGTACCTGAGGTTGTGGAATTTTCCTCCCAGAATAAAATGGTCAAACAAACCAATTGTAGCGGTACCTCAAACAATTGGAATATCGTCAAACTCACTGAACGTTTTGAGTGATAACACAGAATATTTTTAAGGCAAGAAGAGTGTTTTTATTCTGAAATTTTCGTTCATATTAAAACCTGTGAATGAAACCAGGTTTATATGGCCATAAGATGCCTCTTCTGAAAAGTGGCAATGGTTCATTCAAAGGTGTAACCTTTTCTGAAAATTCATGTCCATTCGTCCAAACAGTGTGTTTGTTCCGAACAAGCATGCCATTTCGTGTATCAGTGTGTCATTTCGTTGAAGAATTGCATGCCTCTGAAGCATCAGTTCGAAACAATGCAACTTTTCTGAAGCATCAGTTCAGTTCGAACATTGCATCTGTTACTGTTACTGCATGCCTATAAATGGAGTATTAAACACACAACAAAAATTTTCTGCGTTTTTGTCATTGATTAGATTTTGTCAAATTAAAGTTTGTCCAAAAAGATAGATCTCATCGATCGTTTTTTAAAAAATAAATCCGAAGCCAAGCTAAGCGAGCGACGGTGACAGCACGAGACATCTCTTATTTCTTGCCTCACTTATCATGTGGAGTAAGTGTTCTTGACTATAAACACTTCCAAGTTCTCTTCTTCCACCAATGTGGGAGAAAGAGTAAACTTTCTAATTTGGGAGTACACTTTCCATTTTAGTGTCTCCTTCCCTCCACCATTTTACTCTCCATTTTTTCATTCACACTTCTTTCATATACTATGAACCCAACACTTAGTATATATTATTGAATTCTCAATATCAAGATATTTTAAAATGGTGAAACCGGCAAAGGAAATACAAGTATCTCCTCATTCTTTTTAATTCCAACAGTCTATAAGTCCATGGCAAGTTTATTGAACGTAACTAGATGGTCTTGCAATAAATTACCTGAGTTCATCTTAAATGTGTGAGGACGTTGTTGTAATAACATCTTTATTGTCACCGACTGGATAAGTGAAGTTCGAAAGTTCAAAATCACCAATTTCTTAACATAAATTAGATTATGTACATACATCATGAAATTCTTTGAAATTTTATAATACTTAATCGTGAACTTAATTGTACTATAATATTAATTTTAAATTGCTATAAAAGAGAGGTTCAATGTCGGTTTAATTGGATAAAGCAGTGGGTAATTCTAGTTGTTGATAACAAACCGACAGAACCGTTATCCATACTTGGTAGAGTAGTTATTTGGCAGTTGTTTCCTAGTAAAGTTTTTACTTACACTAAGGACAAAACACTGGTGAGCAGTTAATTCTTAGTCAGTTATGAGATAGTTGGTCATGCAAATGCTTTTTGAATATATGGTCGGCAAGTTTAGGATAATGATATAGATAGATGGATTGTAGAGCCATGGACATATGTCCATCCAAGTCTCTAGCTTTCGATGGTTCAACTAGAATTCCAAATCTGAAAAAATATCATTTACCAATTGCGTAACGTCATGACCAGAACTAAGCAAATTAAGAAAGGTGTGACCCGTTACAACTAGGGATGTTTATGGTTCGGTTTGGCTTAGTTTTTGATTAAATCATAACCAGGTTAGTTAAGTCGGTTTTTTAAATTCTAAAACCAAATCAAATTAAATCAGATAAGAAATCATCGATTGGTTTTTGTCGGTTTGATTCGATTTGATTTGATTTTTCGATTTATGATTAGCTAATAATAAATCGATAATAGTAAACAACGGGACAAGAGACAACTTTTTTCAAATGAACTTTAGGAATAAATTTCTCTCAATTATCACAAGATTCGTATATGAATCTTCTATTATTTTTCAACATATTTTCAAGTTTTAGCATGTTTACGTTGCATAATTATAGAGGTTCTTTCACTTCATGTGTCTAATACCATAGAATAAATATACATCTTTAAATAGAAAGCTCAACTTTTAAATAATCAAAGGAGAAAGTTATTGAAGAGTAGATGGATATCTTAGTAAAGAAAATTAAAAACTGAAAATACACCACACCACATATATCTATCTATAATCTATATCTATAATATATTAAAAGTGTGAAGACCCTTAGAAAAGTGATTTAAATTTTTGTCCTTCGTTAAAATACTTCATAATAGACAAAATCGTCATTTACTATTTTTTAAAAATAATTATCATTAAATTATTATTTAAATTCTTAGGATAAAAAAAAATAGGAAAAATCCCATACCTAAAAGAATTAAATATAATGTGTGAAATTTTTTGTTAGGAGGCATATGCAATTTTTTAGGAGAAAAGTGATGTAAAAGGAAAAATGAATTAAGAACCAAAATTATGTTTGCTGAAAAGGAAACACGCATGGAAACTTTTAAGAAAAAATTTTTTACTAAACAAAATATATTTCTTAAAAAAATAAAAATAAGCAAAAGGAAAAAAATTATTTGATTCAGATATGAAATTGTATTATTTAACATTTCTAAATCAATTAGAATTTTACCTTATATAAAACTTCTAAATAATATAAAATTTTACCTTATATAATTTTTTTACCTTATATAAAAAAATGTCTATAATTCTATTTAAATCGTATTTTGATCAGTTTTTACTTAAAAAAAATTTTGATTTGACAATTGATAATTAATTAAAGTTTTCTTCTTGCGATCATGACTAGAGTTTTCTAGCCTTCTTTGTTATATGAATTTATGAATTTTCTTTTAATTTTCTATTATACGTATTTAGTTTAATTGTGAATAAATCATGAGATCTAACATATCATCATTATGTTTGTTAATAAACTTTATTTATTGTATTTTTTTAGGAGTATGACAATCCATATATTCTATCAGAATTTGTTTCTCCTACCATCCACCATTTTTTAAGTATTGGTTTCAAAATACGGTCATAAGCTGAATATTGTTTCTATATCTTTTTTCGTCTTGAGAAAAATGACCGTCGACAGCCTCTTCATTTCTTTTCTTTGTTTATCTCAATTGTGGAGGATTTTAGCATATTGGGATCATTAAGTTTTTCATGTAAATGGATCTAGAAAAATGAGAAAGGGTTTATTACTATATTTTTTGTCTATATAAAAACCTTAATTTTGTGTTATTGTGATCTCCACAATGTGTTCATGCTGGTCATTGAGATATCAAAAGGAAGCAAAGTCAAATATGAGCTAGACAATAAAATTGGTCTTATTAAGGTATATGGTGCGATGATCTAAATTAAGTTATCTCTAAGCGATCCTCTGAGGAGAAACATGATCATAGAGATAATTTTAATTTCTTTTATCAATTTAAATAATTATAATTGCTTAATAAATGATGTTTTGCAACTTGCAAGCATGTTTTTTCAGCCAAAGTATTAGTTTAAAATTGAGACATAGCTCCTTTCTACTATCTGTTTTTTTAATTGTATATAAGTCAAAGTTGGAGTATTCTAGCAAAATTATTAATTTTAAAATTAATGACACTTTCTAATGATTTTATTGTTTGCATATATTTATTTATGATACTATATTTTAGAGAATTTATTTTCTCTGGGTTTTGTGTTTGTAATATTATTTTTTTAATCTATAAGCCATTTAACTAAAGCATATTAAATATTATATTATTTTTTATTATAATTTTCTTCACAATCTTATTTTGTGAATGTTTGTAATGTAAGTTTTGCAATACGCCATATTATTCAATTTTAACTTTAATTATTTTCTAGGTTCATAAATATATTTTTTATTATAGAAATTTATGAGCTAAAGCTGTAACTATTATTAATGGATCTTCTTGATTTTCAGATTTATTTTTTTATGAACAAAAAAATTTATATTTATTTGTGTTTGATTAATAAAATGATTTGAATTTTGTGGGCGTGGACATGTATTACATTATAAGGTATGTTAATAGCTCATGAAAATGATTATGAGGTCAATTTTTGAATTTTTTTCTTTTTGCAGGTTAGGAAAAATTTTCTGTTAATTTGAATTTAAATTGTTGAGTTGTTACTCAATTAATCATATTCATCATTTACTTAAATTTGCAATCTATGTCAAAACGCACATCAAAAAATTAATTTAAATAATAAAAAAAATCTAAATAGAATATTAATTGATTATAAAGGTCCTAGATTAAATGACATGAAAGACACTCTGATGGCATAATGCATTAAATTAAGTATATGTTTGAAAATACCTTAGATCAAAGGATGAGAGATTGGATTATAATAAATCTAACAAATAAAACGTGTTTTAACTTCAACTATTTTCATGAATTAAAAAAGGGTAATTTTGTTTTAAAAGTATTTTTGAGAAAATACATTTGAAAGCACTTTTAAAGATTTTTTCAAATATTTAAAGTTAGTCAAATACTAATAGTTGTTCTGTTTCTAAATTAATTAGTCAAACACAAATTGATTCTTGTCGAAAAATAGACATCAAAGTAATTTTATAAAATTGAACTCATTGAAGCAAATTACACGCATGGAACGCGTATGCTAAAACTAGTATAATTAGATAATTAGACTTAGATTGTTGCGTTTGGGCATACTTTTACAAAAATGAGAGTTAAAAAATATTGTAGTGCAGGTGAAATAATAGACTAGAATCAATTTAATGATTAAAAGATATAAAATATTTATAACTATTTATGAAAAACTAATATTACATATTCAAACGATTATAAAATTTATATATATAATCTATCGATTCGATTTAATTATTTTTAAAAATTTTCAGTAAAATCATAAATAATTTAAATATTATTAATTTTTTAATCAATTTAATTTGATGTTTAACCAAATCATGAACACTCCTACACAACGCGTGTTGACTGTTGCCAATCTGATTGTTTCTTTTGCTCGTTATAAAGTTAAACAATGTTAAAATATTTTTAATTAGTAAGACGGTAAAGAGTTTAGCTTGAATACATTGTAGGTTAGTCTGATTGATTTGGAATTGTATTGATTAGGGCTTATTTGAGGTTGGATCTTTTATAAAAGATTTTTTTATATTGTGACAAAATTGAGAGCTTTGATTAAGGGAGGAACAATTTTCATTCACTGCATCACATTATTTGATGTTATATATGTGCTTCATTTATTTATATGGAAAAGGGTTAGAAATACCTTTAAAGTATTAAAATTGATTTAAAAATACTCTCCGTTAATCATTGGGCCAAAAACATCTTTCAGGTATGAAATTGGTTCAAAAATATCCCTCAATCCACTTCTATGACTCAAAAGCGCCCTTGCAACTAACAATTTTTTAAAATCATAATTAAAAAAATGAAAATGGGTCAGAAATATCCTTCAAGTATTAAAATTGGTTAAAAAATACCCATTCATCCACCTTTATGGCTCAAAAATACCCTTTAAAGTATCGTTTTTTAAAATTATAATAAAATTTTTTTATTAAATACGTGACGGCTTTCTATTGGTTGAAACTAAATTAATTAAAATATTAAATTCAATTCGGACCCAACTGAAACTACAAATCCAAACCGTACAAAATTTGCCCCAACTAAAACTACCTGATAGTATGAGTAATTTTTGCTAACAAATGCAGGAACTTTGCTGACTTAAAATCTATCAGTCTAATGCAATGTTGTGAAGAATTCTATCCCCTAATTATAATGCTAGTTTGATATTTCTTTGTGATGTATATTTCTCCGTGTTAGATAGCAAAACTAATTGAGATGTCTTGGTTATGTCACGTCTTAGGCAACAGTGTCTTGTTACTTCCTCCATTTCATTTTACGTGATAGATTTAGTTTGTATAAAAAATACTACATTCTTTCCTAAATAGTTGTCACTATTTTTGTTTATATAAATCAAATTGTGTTGCTACCACTGACAAGTGCATTCCTTATGCGAGACCACTTCACGCCACACACTTCACACCATTCACCGATCAAAATTATGATTAATTTTGTAGGGTTTAGATCGGATAGTATTAATTGTGTTCGGATTGGTCTTAATATTTTAATTAATTTAGTTTCGAATAATAGAAAATTGTCACACGTTAAATAAATTTTTTAATTATGATTTAAAAAAATTGTTAGTTGCAAGGGTATTTTTGAGCCATAAAGATGGATGGAGGGGTATTTTTGAACTAATTTCAATACTTGAAGGGTATTTCTTACCCTTTTCAGAATTTTTAATTATGATTTAAAAAAATCATTAGTTGCAAGGGTATTTTTAAGCCATAAAGGTGGATGAAGTGGTATTTTTGAACTAATTTCAATGCTTGAAGGGTATTTCTAACCCAATAGGTTAACTAAGGATATTTTTGAATCAATTTCAATACTTGAAGGGTATTTCTGGCTCTTTTCCGTTATTTATATAGTAGTTAAATTGTCAAGAGAATTAAGTTTTTATTTTTCTAATGTCTCTGTTTAATTTGTTTGACTTACTTTTCTTTTAGTCTATTTCAGAAAAGAATGACTCTATCCTTTTTCAGTAATTTTTAAATTTCAACTTTTCACATAATACGTTTAAAAAATTTAGAGAGTATTGTGTTACATTTAAAATATCTTTACTATAAGTTTAAATTAAACCAAAGGACATAATACATAGATCTATTCTTTAACTTAGCTTCAACTTTTATCAATGTCCTCGAACTTTGAACGTGCATAAATAGACACTTAAATTTATATAAAGTTGAATAAATAGACATATTATTTTATGTGACATCCAACATGATATTCTACGTGTATTATGCCACACAGAATATATATTTCTACTTGTTCAATTTTATACAAATTTAATTGTTTACCTGTTTACATTCAAAATTGGAAAAGTTTTTAATGTGCTCAACCAACCAAAGCATAAATTATTATTATGAGCATCCTATTAGTTCGTCTAGCCATCAGATATTTGTTTCTTGTTTCCTTTTTTTAATAAAAGAGAGAAAAGTTGGGAGGACAGACAAAACCCTTCATACAACTTTTCCTCGAAAGTGTAGCTTCTAAATTTATTATTCAAATTACCTGTTTCAGTTTTCCATTTTTTATTTTAGCTAGCTCATTATTACGGGCTCGACTCAACTCAATAACTTTTGATTCAAACTCTGTATTGATATTTCAAAGAATTTATTGAATATGTATAAATATTATAACCTCTGTTTTTGAAACAATCTTCTTTGGGAAGTTACCATTGGTCAGTCGACAAACCAACCAACCTCTATCAAAAGCAAATTGATGAAAAGTTAAAAAGAGAATTAATAAAAGGAAATACTTACATAAAGTTGTAGCATTCGGGAACATTAGAGATCCTTCTATCGTATATTGAACTCCGTAATTGATAGTGACACTAATGGAATCAGCAAGCAAACATACTAAATTAAGATGAATTTGCACTTGATGATTTCACTTTAATTCAAAATTATTATAATTAGTTGAACTGAATGTACTACTATGGTGCAAACATATTTTATAGTAAGTACATCACTATAAAAGACCACGTTACAAATTTACAAAGCACTAAAAAAGAAAAGTTACATAAGAAATGCCATTGGCTTCTTCGATCCAAGGAAGATTGAGGATCAATTTACCATCTTGAGCAGACCACACAAACTCAACTTCAGCACTATTCAAGTAACACTTGGTAGGCACCGCACTTGAGTAGGCTAAGAAATTCCCACCACCTTTAACTTCAACTTTTGCACTTGCATAATTAGCACCATGATCACCAGTAGCCTCCTCATATTGAAGTCCTTGTATGGCTCCTCCACAATTGAACATGTTGGTGAGTCCAATTGGAGCAAATTTAGCAATGGGACTGAGCTGTTTTATAGGTACAAAGCTAAAAATCTCAAAAGTAGATGGTTCAAGGGACATTGAGATTGTGTCTGAGGAAGGCTTTGTCAAAAGCAATTTCTCAGCTTGGTTGAGATACACAACATATTCTTCTGCTTTGCCCATTTCAGATGCTTCCTTCAGTTGGTCCCATTCAATGTCATCCACATGAACTGACCCTGTCATTGGCTTGTAGCAATTTGAGTATCCCTTGATTCTTTTCTCCTTTGGATCCCATCCTGCTCCTTGGCAATTGAATGCACCAATGACTCCTCCATACTATGCCCAAGAAGAAGAAAACCATAAATGATCTTTCGAATTCAGGGTTAATTTGTCACCGAACTTCACTTAATATGAGTATAAAGTAATAAAATGACAACTTCACTGACTAATCAATGGAACAATTTCTGCACCTCGATCTCAAATAAGTGGTTGTTGGCTATATGAATCCTCAATGTCCATATTTCTCCGTTTAAATTTATCTCAGACCCACATCTTAATAAGAAAACAGTAGTCACAAAAACATCAAGTTACTGATAACAAAAAATTTCTTATGGGGCTCTTAGAGTTTAGTAACATTGTTTTTATAGCACGTAATAGTTTAGTAAATTCAATGTGACAGAACAATAGTTTTGTTACTTTACTTTTCCATCGATAATGTTTAATAATCATGCCCTACCTAGGCATGCAAAATACTAAAATTCAAGTACTTAGAAAATTGTGTGGCATACCTTGTTGAAATTCCAAATCTTGAGTATGGTTTTGCCATCAAAGAGTGGATTTTTGAAGATGCAATCCCTAGTGGGGAGTGCAAAATATTGGCACTTGGGAATGGTGCCATCAGGGAAAACTAGCTTTCTTAAAAGATCAAAATCATGGCCACCCACGGAGTCACTCACATAAACGGGACCTCCACATATAGCCCTGGAACCGGCATGGAACTTTGCACAGACATGATCAGATTGGAACATGTCCCAGTCTGGTTGAATAATCTGACCCATCCACATACTGTTATAGGCACAATGAATCATGTGAACACCCTGTAGCCAGTATACTCCATTGGGGTCACCATTTGGATCTTGGAACCAAAAATCATCCCCTATAATAACCACAAGAATATTACTACTACCTTCTACATGTCCTGATAAATTATATTATGAAATGGACAGGAACAAATTCTTACCAACTCTTCCAATAGAGATTTGCTTTGTTCCTAGGAGGAAGAAGTCATTACATTGTTGCATACTGGATATGAGTCCAGTACCGTTGAAGTTCTTTGCTAGGGATTTTGATAGCCCATCGTAATATTTCTTTGCGAGCTCAACTCGACCACCATATTCCTCGCTGACATATTCCAGTGTCTGCAAGAAAAATTACCAGTTATAATTTGCTTATAAAATAAAATGAAGACAACAAACCACTTGCTAAAACTAAACTGGAACTGAAGAGCATTGGAAAAACATACATGGATAACGTCGACTTTAACTCCTGTAATTCCCACTTCAGAAAGGTAAGAATGCATTGAATCATAAAAATCATCAGCTTGATCAGGATGAACAAGTCCAATGCCACCTTCTACTATTTTGATCACTGCAAGATCATCCATGGTCCCATCAAGCCCCTGAGAAAGTTGACAAGGGGTTATCTTGGAATTTAAGTGGGTGGTTCCAGGCCTTACACCACCCCAAGCACCACACAGGGCATGCCATACATAAATATCATCCAGGCCTTTGAACTGTGTTCTCAAATCCCTGGTGAACGCTTTCATCCCCGAGTTGTCAGAATTGCAAGAGCTGCTTCCACACCCTTGGCTGTTAAATTGCAATTCTTCACCATTCTTGCACGTGGGCTGAAGAGAGTTTTCTTGGTCCCGACCAAACATCTCATTCAGTTCTTTCTTCAGTTTCTCAATCTTTATGTCAAACTGTGACAGATCATTAACTCCAGACTGAATCGCCTTGTCACGAGCCTTTTCTGCATGCTCAATCTCAATTGCCTTAGAGATTAACATCTTTGGCTTTTTGCGGTCAAAAAGTGGTAGATTGGGTCCTAACAAGGATCCAGCCTTGTACTTTCTGAATTTCTCACCTTCATCAAGCCTATGGAGCCTGGCAGTCATTTGGGTTCCCCCAAGAACCAAATTTTTTGCATCTTCATGGGGTTCTTGATTATCAAAATTGATACTTTGCCAGCCATCATCGATAATAAGAAACCTAGGAGAAATCCCGCCTTGTGAAAATTCGTTCACTCCGTGCCAGACCCCTGCTGGTTCCACAGTTAAATAAAAAGCATCCCAAGTGCACCAACCAAATTTATCTACAAGGGATGGAACTGATTTCTCTTCCAAGAGCTTAAAGGTATTTAGATAAACTCTAAGAGAAGTATAAGCCTCTTTCATCAAGTTATAAGGATTATCAGATACATGAACATACGTGATAGCACCAAAGGATGATGTTTTCACTTGGCTAGAACCACTCTCAGCACAGATAAGGACATGACCATCTGTGCCAGGGTGAAGTGAAGACCTGAATTTCCCTTCAATTATTGGTATAATAATAACATAAGATTTTATCTCAGGGACATCCAAGAGAACCCATTGGGTTTCCATTTGCAAATCTGAACCAGAATTCCCCACCCACTGAGTAGACCACCAAGTCTTGAACCTGAAAATGCTGAGGAAATCTCTGTCAGTGAATTCCCCTAATGAATTCATCAAGCAGTGAGATGGCTCCTCTTTGCTGAACCCCAAGAATCCACCTTTAAAAGACGTTGAATGTGCACGATGGAACAAGGGAAGTGGAGCACTGGATGTTTGGCAAACTGAAGAAAAGCTTGAAAAACTAACATTGCTCGGAACTTCAAAGAGCAATGGAACGTTCTTAACGAGGAGCTTTCCATTAGACAGTTCAAAAAAGTTATCCTCTTTCTGAGTTTTCAAGACATTGAAAACCGAGTTAACTGGATCATTTGGAGGTGCCATTACAGGGGAATAACTTAATAAAAATACAGGACACAAATGAGATGGGGAAAAAAAGAAAAGCTTTACTAGTACTACTAACTTTTAGAATGAAACTTTGAAACTAAAACTCAATTTTGGAAAAAAACAAAAAAGTTCAGAATGAAGACGACGTGAGGAGAACTGGACCAGTGTAAAGCACGTACACCAACGAAATCAGAATGGAGAATTCTTGTATGATTTGTGTTGAAGGAGTCTGGAAAAAAATTATTGTTATGTTGGCTTGTGACTTGTGAGTAGTATGGTTAGGAAGAAGCAACAAATGTTTGTGACTGAAAAAGTAAAACTGCTGAGTGAAATGAATGAATGTATAGTACCAAAAGAAGAGAATGTGTAATCAAGGTAGAGAGTTGAATGAATAGAAAGCAAAGAGTGCAGGTATATATAGAGGGCACTAAAGCCTTCCACTATGCGCAAGATTCACCCAAGAATCTATTATTCTATATTTGTGCAGTGTATTTTCACGACGTGAATCGGTGATACTCTTTCCTATTAGTTCAAGGTTCCGACAAATTCATGCGTGTTGAGAAAGTAAAATTATAGGTTGTCCTATGTCCAGATTGGTTGAGAAAAGGAGGGAAAAGGGGGTTGGGGCGGTTGATTACACGGTAATTACTGTTTTATTTAGAAAGGGATTTCTCGAGGGTGGGTTACCTTTGTGGTCCTTCTAGTACACCAAAGCATTTAAATTCGGGCCCATATTTGTCTAATTGTTTCATTTGTACTGGAAACTGAAAAATACTACCCTCCCTTAATTCACTTTTACATATTCATTTTTCTATTTTTTAAGAAAATGTTAATAATATTTGTATAATTTATAAAATTAATAAATATTTTATCTAATTTATTTATTTTACCTTTTGTATTAAATATAATACATCATTCATTGTATTTTTAAAGTAAATAATTTATTATATTTAAAAAATGATATAATATAATCATCTTTCTATTTATTAATTATTAATATATGTGTAAAATCAAAAGTGTATAAGTATTTATGAATGGAGGAAGTATAACTGAAATGTCCTAAATTCAAGCATTTAAGAACGATGGGGCATTTTGTTTGACAATTTAAATTTTTAATGAAATAAGTAGTTTACACTATTAATTGTAATGGAGACGAGAGGTCTTGGATTCGACGTTTCGCTGTTATCTATTACTCCGTACTAGATTAAAACGAAATTGTCACATGAAAATAAAAGAATGAGGCAAATACATTAAGGGAACGTGCTGAAGGCATAAATAAATATTTTCTCGGTTCGCTTTTATTTGTCACGAATTCATTTTTAAAATTCAACCTGCATGAATTTTGACCAACATATATATTATTCATCATTTTGATATGAGAAACATTGCAACTTATAGTATTTTTCGTATAGTTTTTGACCATCTAAATTTTAAATTTAAAATATAAAGTTATACATCTTAAAATATTGATTACATATAGGTTGACCTTAACAAGCGAAATAATGACAATAAAAAAGAATGAAGAAAATATATAATCTATATCTATAATCTATAATATATTAAAAGTGTGAACATCCTTAAAAAGGTGATTTGAATTTTTTATCTTTCATTAAAAGTCTTCGTTTTTTACAAAATCATCTTTTCACTATTTTTCTTTTAAGTATTATTTAATTATATTTATAATATTGACTGAACTCCTAAAATACATAAAAAGAAATATATTTGAATTAAACAGTCCTAAAATATATGAAAAAAAACTCTTTTACATCTTTATTTATTGTAGGTAACTTTTGAAAACTTTCTATTCGTATACAAATGCACCGTTTATTTTCAATCTAAAAATTAGATTTTAAAATAATATAATTTGATAAAATATTAATTTTAAGCAGTTCAATTTAAAAGTATTCTATTCTAAAAGGGGAAAAAGTACTAAAGTTTGACTTTCCTATAAAAAGTATATTTGTACAAATAGTTTGGCTTTTTTTTTTTTATATTATATTAATCAGATTCCTAAAATATATAGGACTTCTAAAATATATGGAAGGAGAATTAATTAATATTTTTTGTGATTAATTAGAAAAATAGTCTTAAAATATGATAGAAAAATACTCTTAAAATAGGACTGTATTAAGGAAATATTTCTATAAATATTAAGATGCACGTTAAACTAGAGAAAAAATTGATTTACTTATTGAAAAAATATGATTGATGCTCATTTAACTGGATTCGATTGCATGTCTAGATTGGTTTGTGTGTGTGTATATATCTTCTTTATTTTCATTCAAGTAATTTACAGGTGGTAGATGAATGTCGGTCGGCTTTGAGAATTTTTTTTTAGGTAAAGGTTAGGTTTAATTGTATTATTTTTATATCTCTATTTTGAGATTTTTTTTTTTTGTAAAGGCTAAGTTTAGTTATATTACTTTGATATCTCTGTTATCGTATTATTTTGTTATAGTTTACAGATGGTAGATGAGCGTCAGACGACTTTTAGAAAAAAATTTGTGTAAAGGTTAAACTTAATTATATTATTTTGATGCCTCTATCATCGTATTGTTTTGTTGCAGTTTACAGGTGGTAGATGAATGTCGATCGATTTTCACAAATCTTTTTGGTAAAGGTTAGATTTAATTAAATAAATTCTCCAAAAGATGTTGAATTTAATTATTATATTCATCTTTATTATTTAAACAAATATCCTATTTAGTATAACCTTTGAACTCAATAAAGTGAGGTACACGCGCGAGGCGCATACACCTAAACTAGTATTTCTAATAACTTAAACTTTTAAATAAAATAATCGTATGCTTAAATAGATATTAGGTGCAGAGAACACGTGTTTCAATGCGGGTTGTCTTATATATGTATGCAATTTTTAGGGAAAAAATTTATTAAAGGCTTAACTTATCGCCAGACACCTAAAATTGTCCCGAAAAATTACTTAGACCCATCAACTAATACTTGTACCTATCAGGTCCGTAGTCCACCCAAATTTAATCCAATCAGGCCTTTTTTGCCTACGTGATACTCCGTGTGTTGTCCACTCTATAGGGGCGCGTGAAGCACGATTTTTTTGAATAAATAACGAATGAAAACGTGCCAATTGACACTAAGGGCCCCAAAAAAATTTAATAAAATATTTTTTTTTTTTAAAAAGGCTCCTACCCCTCCCACCCAATCCAATACCCCCCACTTCATCTTCTTTCCTACTCTTCTTCCTCATTTTTTTTTAAACTTAATTTTCCTCTCATTTTTTCTACTTTTTCTCCTTTTTTGTTCTTAGTTTTGAATTTATGTTTGAATTCGACGGAAAAATATAAATTCATTTTTTTCCACAAATCAACAAGATTATAAAAAAAAATTCATGATTATGAAATGTGGGTATATCCCAAGTAGAACGATTAACTTGAAGCAAAAGGTGATGTTTGTAAGGATTTGTGTTTGGAGCAGTAGTTCAGTTTAAGGCAGAGAACGAGTTTCAGTTGAAAATGTGTGGGGGGTAGGGGCAGGGGGTTTAGCTTCTTTTTTTAAAAAAAAAGTTATAATTTTTTTTAATTATAATTTAATTAGTTATGAAATAATTTTTAATTAATTTTGAATTCAATGTCAAGTGTTATCGTTTAATTCGTCATTTGTGCCACGTAAGGCGAGTGTAACACACTCTCTATATACCTTTTGTTGATTGTGTAAAAAAGACTTGATTGAATCAAAATTCGGGTAGGTTAGGGACCTAATAGGTACACGTCTTAGTTGAAGGTCTAAGTAAATTTTCGGGACAACTTTAGGTGTCTGACGATGACTTAAGCCTTTAATAAAAAGACATATTCATGTTGTATACACATCCATGGTTTAAACAGTAGTTAATTGATACATAGTACAACATTAACACTTGTTGGCCGAGTCATTTGCAGTAAAAAAAAGAAGGCCAAACCCATCGACAACCCCCTAAACTTGACACCATCTTTCACTTTGACACCTCAAGTGGACGTTGTTCACTTTTGGCACCTTAAGTAGCTATAAAACATGTCATTTTGGCACCTTTCGACATCAGCTCTGGTGCGTGAGTCTCACTTGCTGCCAACGTGGATTACCCGACCAATTAATTTGTGCCATCTAATTGACATTGCCACATCATTATATATACACACAATTAATTTTTTTTAAAAAAGGCCAAAATACATGATAATTATATCTAATGAATTAATGGCACATGTTTTATTCCCTAAATAATTACAAAAAGCTCCCCACATTGTCTTCTCCACCCAACTTTCTTTTATCTTAAACCTCCATTAATGGAGATTGAACTTTTCAATAATGATAAACATACTTCCTCATTCTCTAACAATAATAGATCTGCATTAATAGCTTCACGAATTCCAGATATATGATGAAATACGGAGAAGGATGAATTTCAGATCTACACTGATTCTTTCCTACTAGTAAAGAATCCACTATCCTTATGAAAAAGAAAAAAAAAATTGCATTTGCCCTCCTAAATAATTTCACTTTTCTTTGCACGCTTTATGTTTGATAAAATTCCCCAAAGAAGTAAATCATTGAACTTTTAGTGATTCTTTGCATTTTTGAGTAGTTTAGGAGAAATATTAATTTGAGTATTTTTAATTGAAGTCGTATGTGTCTGTTCAATAGGTAAAAGAAAATGGAGAAGAAATGAGTATTTTGCTGTGTTCTTTGTGGTTATAGTTTGGGGTTATATATACCCCACCGTTATAAAAGTTCACATATATACCCTTCAACTAATAGAATAACTCAAATTACTTTAAATGATCCATTTTTTTTAATTCAAACTAGACCCATCAAAAGACCCAAACATAATACGCAGATTTTTTATCACTTCACCATTAGGGCTTTTCACCTACACTAGAAAGAGACACAGTACACGATTTTCTCATACTTCACAATTAGGGCTTTTCGAAAGAGATTCAATTGAAACAGAAGATAGTTCTGCTAATGGAATATACCTTCTCCCGCACTATTAACATATTTTCCATCTAAGGTTTATAGATCTATTGAGGGAATCTCAGTAAAGATATAAATTTTTTTTAAAATTGAGCATATTTCTCTTCTTTCATGTCTAACTCCTTATTAAATAGGATTTTTAATAAAGCTTCCAAAGTAGTTTATCATAAACTAAAGATTTTCTAACTGTAATAAAATGTCTAACTCCTTTACTTAGCTTTCTTTAATTGTTAGGGTTTTGGGTTTTAGATTTGGGCTAGTTTATTTGCGAATTAGGTTTTTCTACGATGTTCTAAGTTTAGAGTATAGGTGAGTTGTTTTAGGGTTTTTACTATATGTTAGATTTGACGGTTTTAGGGTATTAAGGATGAATTGATTTGTGGTATTAGGTTTGTCTATATTTAGTAAAGTGCAAATTCAGTTATAGATTTTATTCCTTCCTTTTTTTTAATTAAAAAGAATTGATTGCAATGTCATCAGAATAGGAAAAGAATTGAAATGTGATCCCAAAATTTTATTCTTGTCTCCTAAAAGTTATGAAGAAGTGGGGCTTACTGAATTGAAAAATGGTCCCAACATATTTTTTGTTGTTTAATCATTTTTTCTTGGCTTTTTGTAGCTTTTTTCGTTTATCTTCTATTCTTATTTGAAAAACATTTGTGGTATTAGATCTAATGAAAATGCTGTTCTTGGTCTCTAATTATAGCATCTTTTATTATTTATTCATTGTTCATTGTTTTAGTTTAGAAAATATTTCTTCATTTTTGTGCCACCTAAATGCTCTAATTACTTTCTTTATTTATCTATTACCTTATTTTTAAATTCTTACTGATTTTAGATTATCTAAAATGATACTAATTGACGTGGTATTCCACTATGGCGATGAGTGGATAAGAGAGCAAGAAATACTATATTCAAGAAAGTTGGTGCACAAATGGGAAGGGTATGATTCTGATTTGTTATCGTTTATCGATATTGTGAATAAATACAATGATACATTAGGATTTCTTGGTGTTCAACATGTGATTGTGTCTTTCCCTTCTGGAAAATACTATGAAATAGTAGGTAATCAGGGAATTAGAACATTATTGTCTTATGTGAATGATAAATTTGATGTTATAAACTTGTTTGCCGTTGAAGATAGTGAATTACCTGTAGATGTTGAAAATATAGTTAGACTGAAAGAGTCTGTGGTAGAGGTTGATGAAGCAGATAGTGAAGATAGTGGTTACAACTCTGATGACACTATAATGGTGGTTGTAATGCCTCTGATTATTCTGATTATGATTTTGAGGAGTTAGAGGTTCTCGCAAAAGAAAGAAGAAGGACAATCAATGACAAGTTGTCTGAATACAAGGAGTTACATAGGTTTATGACTTTTAAAGATATAGCTGAAGCTAGAAGATTCATTAGCTTGCATGCATTAGAAAATGGCTATAACTTAACTATAAAAAAAAGAGACTCAAAAAGATTTAGGGTTGTTTGTCAAAAAGTGTGCAGCTTTGTCTGCCTAATTTCTGGTGAGAAGAATTGTTATGGTGTTAGTGTGAAAACATTAACGGTAAAACATAAATGTGATGATCCATGTCGTAACTATAAGGTTTCAGTGATACGGGAATTCCTAGCTCGAGACCTTTCATACGAAGCCAAGCACGTGAGTTGCAATGACTCCAAGCCTTGTTCACATTCTTGGCCATGTGTGAGGTCCTTGTGAGCCCATCTAAGGGCCTATATTTAATAAATTATGAAGAGGCCCACCAAGACACCCCAAACCCTCCCACTTAAATACCAAGGGTATTTTGGTCTTTGTCCCTTATTTCTAGGTGACTATATAAGCCATGTAATAAGACTAGTCTTGCTTTAGTTCATTCCTATTATTCAATAAACAAAAGACTTGTAAATTTTTAACTTTTTTTTCTCATTTGGAGAGGCCAAAACCGAATTCTAACTAGTAGAGTGATACTAGTGTTGTATCTTGGTTAGAAACTATGTTATTGGGGTTCTTTGAGTTCCTCTTGGTCCAAGTAAGAACTTGGTATTAATATTTATTAGTCTTAGGGTCCTTTCTATTGTTAGGGATCTTAGATTAATGAATATTGTGTGTCAAGTTTCTATCTCTTTCTTTGTAAATCTTGTTAACATTGTGTTGTTGAATATAAAAGTCTAGTGAAGCCGTGTGGGGCTCTTTCGATTCACTAGCAATATTGTCTTTGTTTTTCTTGTTGTTAAACTCATTTTTCTTGTTCAAACAAATATTGCAAGCCTAGTGAAGCCGTGTGTGGCCATTTTCGATTCACTAGAACTTTGTTGTTCATCTTGTTGTTCTTGTGTTGGTTGGAATCTCTTGATACACACTTAGCATTGTACCATTTGATATCAAAGCTCAAGGCTAGATTTTGTTCTTACAAAACTAATCTTGGGAAGCTCTTACCAAAAAGTGTGTTCTTGAACATTTTGGTCAAAAAATTGGTTGTAGATCTACAAAAGATTTTACTTGTTTAGTTTGTTTATTGTGTTGATTTCTTCCTCATCAACACAAAAAATGTCTAAATCTAAAGTTAAGCTTAATTGGAAGAGAATTGTTGTTGTGAAAACTTGAAGTGGCCGTGAGTTTTGACTTGTGTTGGGGCATTGGAAGTGACCATTGTGGTGTATTGTTGTTATGTTCTTGAAGGTGTTGATGTTGTGTTCATCCTAAATTTCTCCTCATTTTATGTCTTAACTTCTATACGATAAATAAATCCAAAAAAAAAGGTTGTAAGACAAAATTGAAAAAAATTATTTGTGAGAAGACTTGCCAACATCACTTTTTCAAGACTTGACAACCACTTTTCCTTCAAACTAGGAACCTTGTCTTGTGGGACTAGTGAGGTCAAACATCACCTTTTGAGTTTGAAAAAAAAGTTGAAAAAGGTTACAAGACCTTATGTTTTCCATCCTAATAAGAAGTCATCCATTACAAAAGATCCAAGGGGACTAAGACTTCAAGTTGATGAACTACTTATGTGGAGTTACTGTTCACGTGATAATTAATCTCAAATTTGGATGTTCTAGTTTTTAATTATTGATTCCTAGTTTCCTCTAATTGACTTGAGAACTAATTAACAAACTAGTACATTCCTACTAGTTTGTCAATTAGTCCCTCGAAGCCTTGTGTTTGTGTCAGCATTTGTTTGTGTGCTTTTGTCGTTTGAATATGTTGTAACTCTTTGCTCTAGTCCGATGATAATTCTTTGAGTTTCAAACAAGAATCCATTCCGGGCAAGATCATACTCATACCTTACGGATTCACAGGTTCCTAGCCAAGATACAACACTTATGGAACTTGAGTGCGAGTAAACCAAGAGAATGTGAGTGAGGAGAGGGATTTTAAACTAACTTATTTGTTGTTTGTATAGGCGATACCTTGATAATGGAGGGAACCACGTCTCAACCCGTGGATTCTAATGAAATGGAGAATATGAAGGTCACTCTTGAGGCTATGACCCGAGCTCTTAAAAGGTTGAGTACGGAAGTGGGATCCATAAGGGGAGAAAGTGGAGAGTCAAAGGAACTATCGTCCTTATACTCCTCAACATGTTTCGTCAAGTGGACATGGTAGAAATTCCTCCACCACCATTACTCCCGAAACATGGCCACAATTGCTAAATCTTTCACTAGCTCTACTAAATGTCGCAAGCCAAACCACTTAGAACCCTTTAAACTGAGACTCCAATAGACCAACCCATTCCTAAATGCCTCAAGTTTCATAAGAGGTACTCGGACGTCAAATACCTCCACAAAATCCGAACCCCCCTTCCAATCTCCACTAAACCAAAGACCACCACCTCCACAAAATCAAATTCCTCCGAATTAAGTTATAAATGTCCAAAACCATCCAGTCCACCTTGAGAAATATGGTTGAGAGGATTATAAAAGGTATGGAGCCTTTGACGATGCCTACATGAGGAAGGAAGAGATAAGAGGGGTTCGTGTGGATCCAAGAAGATACTGAGGGTATGGAGAAAGGGGAAATCGACACCTAGAGAGAGATATAGGCATCAATACCATCAAATTGAGCCTACCTATCTTTAAGGGTAAAAGTGACCCCGAGGTGTATCTTTCTTGGGAGTCGGCGTGTGATAAAGTGTTTCAAGTGAATGATATATCTCGGAGGAGAAGAAGATTTGTTATGCCATAGCTTATTTTGAAGGCTATGCTAACACTTGGTGGGAATACGTTAAGCGGTTCGGCAATGAGTTGGTAGAGGGACAACCACCGCCATGGTTTCAGTTGAGGTACCTAATGAGGCAACGGTATCTTCCTGAAATTTATCGTCATGAGTTGCTTGCTAGGTTGTACAATTTGCGATAAAGGAATCAAAGGGTTATGGCATACTATGACGAGTTTTAATAACTCATGTTGAAACTTGATCATCGGGGAGAACAAATTGGCCATGACATCATTCGGTTCAAGTGTTGATTGAATAAAGAGATCTCCACTCATTTGATGCTTCACAAGTTTGATACCGTTGAAGGGATTTTCCAAGCAGCTCTTGAGATTAAAAGGAAGCTTAAAGTGAGGTCATCTTTCAAGGCAAAGGGACCATCAACCTCGGGTTGGCCAATGAGCAAATATATGGTTCAACCATCTTTGGGTTGGCCATAAAACAAGTACCAACCCGCCACTACAAGGCTACCTGAGCCTAAAATAGTCCATAAATTTCCACCCCGGCAAGAAGCTCACAAGTATCCTAATTCTAAAGGGTTCCAATGTTTCAAGTTCCAAGGTTGGGAACATAAAGCTAATGAATGTCCAAACAGGCGCAATGTGATCCTAAGGGAAGGGAGATTGTATTACCTTGGTGAGGAAGTGGGTCTTGATAAAAAAAGAGAATGAGGCCGAGCCTCAAGATAGAAAGGAACCCAAAAATGATCCACATGATGATGATGATTATGAGGATGCTTATCTGTAAGAAGGGGAGTGTGTGGTTCCAAACTTAGTAGTGAGGTGTGCCATGATTAGTAAGGCAATAGATGATCCTGGCCAACGGGAGAATCTATTCCATACTAAATATTTTGTGAAGGGAAATATGTGCACTATGGTGATAGATAGTAGAAATTGTGCGAATATGGTTAGTGTTACAATGGTGAACTTCTTGAAATTGCCGACTACACCTCACACTAGTCCTTACAAATTACAATGGTTGAATGAATGTGGCAAGTTAAAGGTCACAAGACAATGTGTGATAAGTTTTAAGGTAGCCAACTACCATGATGAGGTGCTTTGTGACGTGATACCAATGTCAAGCTTGTCATTTATTGTTAGGAAGGCCTTGGCAATACGATAGGTCGACCAAAAATGATGGAAGGTCCAATCGGTATACACTTGAGAAGGATGGATGCAAGGTCACTCTCCATCCATTATTGCCTTTCCAAGTGAATGAATTATACCAAAAGATGCGAGAATTGAGGGAAAAGAGAAAGAAGGCCGAGAGTGAGGGGAAAAGAGAGGAACCTGAGAGTAAGGGATTAGGGAAAACCGAGGGGCTCCTAATTTATAAGGGGAAAGAAAGTGTAGTGATGATGGCTAGGAGGAAAGAATTATTTATGGATCATGACGAGGACACTGCGATGCTCCTCTTGGCTTATTGTTTTAATACTAACGCCACTAATATTTCCATTTCTCCTCTTATTTCTCATGTTTTGCAGGATTACGAGGATGTCTTCCCAAAGGAATTACCGCAAGGATTGCCCCTACTTCGGGGAATTAGCACCAAATAGATTTTGTGTCGGGTTCAATTGACCAACAAACCAGCTTATAGGAGCAACCCGATGGATACCAAGAAATTACAACACCAAGTTGAGGCACTCCTAAACAAAGGGTATATCAAGAAGAGTATGATCCCTTGTGTGGTCCCGGTGCTACTTGTTCCCAAGAAACATGGGACTTAGCATATATGTGTTGATTGCCGAGCCATCAATAAGATAACGATAAAATATCATCACCATATTCCTAGGTTAGATGATATGTTTGATGAATTGAGTGGTTTGTGTTTGTTTTCTAAAATTAATTTGAGGAGTAGTTATCACCAAATTCGTATACAACCGGGTGATGAATGGAAAACTGCCTTTAAGACCAAATTCGGTCTCTATGAATGAATGGTTATGCCATTCAGCCTAACAAACGCTCTAAGTACTTTTATGAGGCTAATGAATTATGTGATAAAGCCATTTATTGGAAAGTTTATTGTTGTTTACTTTGATGATGTGTTGGTGTATAGTAAGTCCTTAGATAAGCATGTAAAGAATTTACAATGTGTGTTTGATGTCCTCCGAAAGGAGAAGTTATATGCTAATCTAGGAAAGTGTTCTTTTGGTGTCCATGTGGTTGTATTTCTTGGGTTTGTGGTGAGATCAAGAGGGATCAAAGTGGATGAATCTAAGATTGACGCCATTAAAAATTGGCCAACTCCCAAAACCGTAGGTGAAGTGAGAATCTTCCACGGGTTGGCTAGTTTTTATAGACGTTTTGTCAAAGGATTTAGCACCATTGCCGCCCCCTTGACCGAAGTGATTAAAAAGGATCGGCCTTTCAAGTGGGGAGATGAACAAGCTAAGGCCTTCGAGGACTTGAAAGCTATGCTCATATCGGTCCCTTTGCTACAATTGGCAAATTTTGACAAGACTTTTGAGGTCGAATGTGATGCTAGCTAAGTTGGCAAAGGCGTGGTTTTAATGCAACAATTGAAGCTCATTGCCTATTTTAGCGAAAAGGTCAAAGGAGAAACTCTAAACTACTCTACGTACGATTTAGAGTTGTATGCCTTGATTAGAGCCTTGGCCACTTGACAACATTATTTGTGGCCTAAATAATTCGTGATCCGAACGGACCATGAATCCTTGAAGCATCTACGGGCACAAGACAAACTTAACCAGCGGTATGCCAAATAGATTGAATTTTTTGAAACTTTCCCTTATGTTATTCAATACAAGAAGGGTAAAGACAATGTGGTTGCCGATGCTTTGTCTCTAAAATATATGCTTATGTCTACGTTGTCTTCTAAGTTGATGGGGTATGAAAGCCTCAAGTCTTTATATCCCGAGGACCCTCACTTCGCTCTTATCTATAGGGAAAGTGAAGAGTTGTATAGGTGGGTTACGGATAGGGGTTCCCATCCCCATACCAAATTTGAAGGATACTTGTTTAAAGGTAGATGATTGTGTGTTCCCTCAAGTTCATGGAGAGAATTATTTGTGAGGAAAGCACACAATGGAGGTCTAATAGGCCATTTTGGGGTCGAGAAGACCCTCAAAATTTTGGAAGAACAATTTTATTGGCCTAGAATGAACAAAGATGTGGCCCGAATTTGCAGAAAGGAGCCAAGTCACAAATCCAACCCCACGAGTTGTATACCTCATTTTCCACCCCTTTGCATCCTTGGCTTCACATATCAATGGATTTCGTGTTGGGATTGCCGAGGACTAGAAGGGGGTGGGATAGTATTTTTGTCGTGGTGGATTGATTTTCCAAAATGGCTCACTTTATTCCTTGTTCTAAATGTGATGATGCGCCTAGCGTAGCCTCTTTGTTTATTGATAATATTGTAAAACTTCATGGTGTTCCGAGGACCATAGTGAGTGATAGGGATTCTAAATTCCTAAGCCACTTTTGGAAGTCCATGTGGGGTAGACTCGGTACTAAGTTGTTGTTTTGACTTCATGCCAACCACAAACCGATGGCCAAACAGAAGTAGTAAATAGGACCTTAGGGTCTATGCTACGGTCCATGGTTAAAGTAAAAATGACTTCTTGGGAGGAGCATTTACCGTTGATTGAGTTTGCTTATAATCGTGTTATACACTCGAGAATGGGGATGACACCCTTTGAGTGTGTATACGACATCAAACCCCTCACCCTATTGGACTTAACCCCAAGTGATCTTGTGATAAGCTTAGATGGAAGCAAATGGGTCGAGGCCATGAAGAATCCACATGAGAGGGTGAGGTTGCGATTGGAGAAGAAAAACCAAGAAGTTGTGAGGCGAGCCAACAAAGGAAGAAGAAAGCCCATTCTTGAACCAGGAGATTAGGTGTGGGTGCACCTAAGAAAGGATAGATTCCCATCTTAAAGGAATGCTAAGTTGATGCCACGGGCTGATGTCCCATTCCAAGTATTAGAAAGGATCAACGGCAATGCCTACAAGATTGATCTACCCCCAGAATATCAAGTGTACAACACTTTCCACGTGTTTGATCTCTCTCGGCTAGAAACAGTAGAGGATGGCAATGATCTGAATTTGAGGACAAATTCCCTTCAAGATGGAGAGGATGATACAGGAATTCCTAGCTCGAGACCTTTCACACAAAGCCAAGAACGTGAGTCGCAACGACTCCAAGCCCTGTTCAAATTCTTGGCCATGTGTGAGGCACTTGTGAGCCTATCTAAGGGCCTATATTTAATAAAAAGTGAAGAGGCCCACCAAGACACCCCAAACCCACCCAATTAAATGCCAAGGGTATTTTGGTCTTTGTCCCTCCTTTCTAAGTGACTATATAAGCCATGTAATAGGGATATTCTTGGTTTAGTTCATTCCTATTAGTTAAGAAACAAAATACTTGTAAATTTTTTACTTCTCTTTCTCATTTGGAGAGGCCAAATTTGAATTCTCACTAGTAGAGTGATACTAGTGTTGTATCTTGGCTAGAAACTAGGTTCTTGGGGTTCTTTGAGTTCCTCTTGGTCCAAGTAAGAACTAGGTATTGATATTTATTAGTCTTACGGTTCTTTTTCTTGTTAGGGTTCTTAGATTAATGAATATTGTGTGTCAAGTTTCTATCTCTTTCTTTGTAAATCTTGTTAACATTGTGTTGTTGAATATAAAAGTCTAGTGAAGCCGTGTGGGGCTCTTTCGATTCACTAGCAATATTGTCTTTGTTGTTCTTGTTGTTAAACTCAATTTTCTAGTTCAAACAAATGTTGCAAGCCTAGTGAAGTCGTGTGTGACCATTTTCGATTCACTAGAACTTTGTTGTTCATCTTGTTGTTCTTGTGTTGGTTGGAATCTCTTAATACACACTTAGTATCATTCAGCAACTATACTTGCTTATTACTTCAAGGAAAAATTACAAGCTAACCCCAAATATAAGATCAAAGACATGAGAGTTGATCTCAAAACTGCATTCAACATTAATGCTTCTTTTGGGATGTGTAAGAGAGCTAAAAGAATGATTTTGGAAAAAATGGAAGGCAGTTTTTGTGATGACTATAAAAAGCCTGTTTGATATATGAATGCTCTATGGGAGAGTAATGTAGGGAGTGATATTAGCCTTCAGGTTTTACTAACTGAAGGAAAAAGACAGTTTTTGAGAATGTATATCTGTTTTGATGCACTGAAGAAGGGGTTTAAAGCTGGTTTGAAACCTTTCATTGGATTAGATGGAACTTTTTTGAAAGGTAAAACCAAAGGTCAACTCTTATGTGTTGTTGGTCAAGACTCAATGAATCATATTTATCCTATTGCTTGGGCTATCGTGCACAAAGAATGCAAAGCTACTTGGCTTTGGTTTGTGGAATTACTTCAGCAGTCTCTAAGCCTCAATAATGGATAAGGGATCACATTAATCTCAGATATGCAAAAGTTAGACTGTGACTTTCCAAATGGAAACTTATTTATTTAAAATAAAGAGCGGTTATTGCCAACAACGTTTATTATATGCAAAAGGTGAACTATCGATATTGTATAATTTCATTATATTCTTTAACATTGACATGATTAGCACGATTTGCTGAGAACTGAATCAGTTCACTATTTTTTTATAAGTGAATCGATTTAGTTCATTATTTGTTGAGAAGTGAATTGAATCATTTCATTATCTTCTAAATAGTGAACTGAAGCAGTTCATTGTTGTTTTGATAATTAGTCTTATGTATGTTCATTTATCAACTTATTTTTTTTACTAATAAACAGGGACTGCTTAAAGCAGTCAAAATTGTTCTACCTAATGTCATGCATAGATACTGTATGAGACACATAGAGGCCAATTGGAGAAGAAATGGCAAAAAACCTAAACAAATCTCTGAGATAGTATGGTGGTGTGCATGGAGCACCTACAAAGAGGAGTTGGATGATAATTTGAAGGAATTGGCTGAATTATCTAAAGAAGCCAAAGACGACCTGTTGCATTTTCCAATTGAAACTTGGTGTAGATTATTTTTAGACACAGTTTGCAAGAATCAAAAGGTGGAAAATAACTTGGCTGAGTCATTCAACTCATGGATATTGGAAGCAAGATAGAAACCCATCATTGGGATGCTTGAGGCTATCAGAATAAAGGTAATGAAGAAGTTTGTGAAATATTAAAAAGAAGTGAAGTCTTGGGATGCTAAATGGAATCCAAAAGCTATTGAGATGTACAATGAATACTTGAAAATTGCTAATGTGTGTGAATTAAATTTCAATGGTGATTATGGGTATTAGATTAGTGAGGGAAATGACAAACACATTGTCAATTTGAAAAATAAGAGGTGTAGTTGTAGGGTAAGGAGAGTGATCCTAGGAAAGAGATCCACTGGTGGTACACAAAGGAGGCATATCTCTTGACTTATCATTCAAAGCTACAACCAGTGTCTGGCCCTAAGTTATGGAAAATTGATCCAGCAGAAGCAATGGAATCACCCCCTTTGATAACCCTGGCTGGCAGACCTTCAATGACAAGGAAAAAAAATAAAGATGAAGCACTTAAGAGGCAAATCTGCAACAAGTAGAGGTAGAGTTATGATTTGTTCAACCTATGGAATTCCAGGACACAATGTCAGGGGTTGTCAAAAGGTAACTTTCTATTTTAATTAATCACTTCTAATTTTTCTTAATTATTATAGATTAGTGCTTAAGTTGTCATTTTATCAGTTTCACAAAATGAGTGGTGAAGGCACTTCTAAGTCTGGCTAGTTGAAGAGTAAGAAACAAATGAAATACAAACAACCAATGAAGGGCAAACAGTCAATGAAGAGGCGAAAAACACTAATTGATAAAGAAGATGTAGAACCAAGCCATCCCAGTTTCCCAGATCATGAAATAGTTGAGGGCGTGGCCTTGACAGCTCCACAAGCTAGTCAAGATAGTGCGTCAACTCAACGCTAGCTCCTCTTTAGCGATTCCTTTGATCAGTCCATCTTTGGTCCATCTCCAAATTATTCTGAGTTTGAGTATCGTGGTCTTGAATTTGAAAAAGATGTACCTTGGAAGCCAAGAAGTGTTTCATATTTCAAGTCTAAAATCTTACAAAGACAAAAATAACCAAAACCAATTGGATCAAGACAAATCAAATTTCTTCATGATGGTATAGGGTCAACTAAACCAAGTGACTTGTATGCACCTAAAGGGCTCTCATGGAATGATAATGCATCTATTACCGAGAGACAGTTGGAGCAATTAAAAGTGGATAAACTTAAGACAAGAAAAGGTAATGGCAAGGCACAACAGTGAAAATCTAATATTGGCATGTTTTGTGTATTAAGACAAGGGAATGGTCAATATTTGATGGTGATAATGGATGTTCTATCCTTTTTTGTGAAAATTATGAACTAGTACTTTTGTTGCAACTTTTTGGGATTATAAGATGGCATCCCTAATGTAATGAACAAATTGTGGTTCAGCTTTTAGATTATTTAATACTTTTTTATTGCTATAGCGTGTGTGTTTTGCTATTTTTCTGTTAATTAATATATTTTTTCACTTTTGGGGTGCACAAAGGACCATGTCTTCAACAGTGTAGTAACTAGTATGTTGTGACATTATGGGCCATATAATCTCACTGTTTTTAATGTATTATTACTGCATTTGAGGCTTTATAAATTAGAGGTAAATGCGAAGTTCAAGTTAAATTGTTTATAAATTATTTATGTCTTCAAGGGGTATAGATGCCCATTTGTGGGATTACATTGTGTGTATTGTTAAACGTATCTGTTACGGTTTGAAAATTTCTAAAGATCATGGTTATCGATATCTAGGTTCTATTTGGTATATCTGGTTGTGAACTTGTGATTTTAATCTAATTTTTGCTACACATAAAAACAGTATCTTGTTTATTGCAAGTGTTACATACTATTGTTGATAGAACATGACAGAGTATCATATTTTACCTTGTATAAAATGTGCAACATGCAATAGGTGTGCTTCGTATGCTCGAATTTGTAGTTTTTTCTACACTAATTCATTAGAAAACTGTGTTTTCGTATCAACAAGGGTTGTCGAACTGATTTATGCTTGTTTGTATCTTCTACAGGTTGACATTTTAACGAATAACTACTATTGTAAGTATGCGTACTGGGAAAAATTTGTCTCTTAGAGGAGCTAATGATAGCCATATAGTATGGAATCACACCATTTGTATGGATATGGTGTGACAGGTGCGAATTTGTCATACGCGTACTGTAAGACTACTACTCTTTCGATACCTAATAGGCTGTTGGGAACGTTGAAATTTGATTTGGGAAATTCTTTGAATTCTCATAGTCAATGAAGTTTTGGTGTTCCATAGATAATTTCATGTACCACAAACTATTTTTGTTTATACATATCTCATTATGTTCATATGTTGGTCCCTTGGCGTAGAATTTTTCTTGCACTATATTCAGTGAATTCGCACCAAATAAGAGTTGTGAGGTCCTAAGCAAATTTTGGGTCATATTTGAGACGATTTTGGTCCAAATTTTGGGTCTTGAGTTTTAGATACATTGGGTGCATTGGCATATGAAATAGAAGTTTGGTTATCAAATATTGAAAAAATGATTTTCAAAAAAAATATCGAGTTGAGGTTCTATCAGAAATAGACTTCCTGTGTTCAAAAGGTAGAGTAAGACTGCGTGTACACCATCCTCCCTAGATCCTATGTTGTTGTTGATTTTGTTAAGAAAAATATTTTTATGTTGTACCAAATGGCATGTTTCTGGTGTGTGTTTGTGATTGTAATTTTGGTTTTCTTGTATCCATTATTCTTCAATAACTTTCTATAGCTAGTGTTTATTTTTATCTTTATACTGCTAGTTGATAGCCTTCCTTATTCCCTTTTTGTTTGTGTATATCAGACATCTTTTCCAGTGTACTTGGTAATTGATATGAGTAATTTATGCATTTATCTATATCATAAATCGTCAATAGGAACAAATTCTTTTTGATAAAAATGGTTAATTAAGAAGTAAAATAGAATCAAAGTGAATACTTGGACAAAGATTATTGTACAATTTATTTCACTTGAACTGTACAATCAAAGTAAATTTATCTCTGTGATGTAGTGATAAGGTCTGCGTACACTTTGCCTTCTCTGAACCGCCCTCACCTATTGGGGTTTTGTGTAGGTATGAGTCATGATGATCAGTATTCAGTAGTGACTAGGTAGGGAGGACAACCAATAAACTTAGGACCCTATGTATAATATGATAATTCGTCTCTATCTTTACGGTTGTTATGGAACAGTTATTATCACTGCTGGTACTATTACTATTATGCAGTAATTGCTTTGAGTTTGGTTGTTTTCTGGGATCTGCTGCCGGCAATGCACATATTATTTGTTGGAAATATGTGGATTTCCTAAAAGGCGTTAGATTGAGTACAAAAGTGGTATTGGAAGGTTTAAGGGGATACTTATCTTGTTGTCACTTGAAGGAACAAATTGCTATAAGGTTTAAGGTTCTCAACTCTTGTATCTGACCTATCGTAAAGACATAACTAGGTGGAAGTTATCTAAAGAAATGACAACTGCAGTTGTAATCTAAATTTATTATGTAAATCTTTTGGTACTTTGGGGCTGCACACTTACGTAACTCCAACTTGAGCTGTTCTTGTTCTTTTTAAACCAATTATTTGAGTTTCTGACAACATGATGCTTATGCCGAGCTGGATAATTAGCTATGAGTACCGGTAGTCTTCTATCAGTTAGGTAGTAAAAGGGCCTAATGCCAGAGGTTGGTGTTATTTTCCTATTTGATCTCATCCTGTTATTGTTCGTTTCTCTAAGAGTAGTTAGAAAGATGCATTTCCTATTTAACATTGCCTCTGTTTCCTTGATGATTTAATAATCATTTCTTGGTGATATTTCCAGTTCCACCCAGGAAAGAATGTTGGACTTGGCAATGTGCAGATAAGTGTTTATCCATGTGAAATGCAACCCAAAAATCCCAACAGCTATAGAAATCGAAAGAGAGAATCCTTCAGATTACAGCGTGAACGTAGAAAGGCAGGAAGGGAGGGTGTCATCCTTCAGCCTCAGTTGGTAGTTGCTTCTGCTGTTGAATCTTGTGAGGATAATCTCACTACCTCTTGCTGATATAGGTCTTTCGATTCTTAAACATTATATTGTCACTTTGGTTGTTTCTAGTATTCACATATGCAGGCTACATGCTAAATGTGATTCTGCCATTAGTGTCTTTTGTTTGTAAATTGCATTACAGGAAGCATGAGTCCATGTCACATGTCACGGGCTGTATAAGGATAGAATGAAATGGATGTTTTGGATTCTATAACACCATTGACGAAGACGAAAAATGCACAAGTTCATTTTAATCCTTTGCCTTCTATGTTTGGTGCATATCTCTATACATATATATATATATATATATAAGGTTTGAGCTGATCGTCGTGAATCGTGATTCTGCCGAACCTGCGGAACCACATTATGGGAACGTGCTGAAGGCATAAATAAATATTTTCTCGGTTCGCTTTTATTTGTCACTATTTCATTTTTAAAATCCAACCTGCATGAATTTTGACCAACATATATATCTTTCATCATTTTGATATGAGAAAGATTGCAACTTATAGTATTTTTCATATAGTTTTCGACCATCTAAATTTAAAATTTAAAATATGAAGTTATACACCTTAAAATATTGATCAAAGTTCATATAGGTTGACCTTAACAAGCGAAATAATGACAATAAAAATGAAAGAAGAAAATATATAATATTTCTAATAACTTAAACTTTTAAATAAAATAATCGTATGCTTAAATAGATATTAGGTGCAGAGAACACATGTTTCAATGTATATGTATGCAATTTTTAGGAGAAAAATTTATTAAAGGCTTAACTCATCGTCAAACACCTAAAATTGTCCCAAAAATTTACTTAAACCCCCCAACTAAGACTTGTACCTATCAGGCCCCTAGACCACCCAAATTTAATCTAATCAGGCTTTTTTTGCCTAAGTGGCACTCCGCGTGTTGTCCACTCAATAGGAGCGCGTGAGGCACAATTTTTTGAATAAATAACGAATGAAAACATGCCAAGTGGCAGTAAGGGCCCCAAAAAATTTTAATAAAATAATTTTTTTAAAAGAAAAATATCCTACCCTTCCCACCCAATCCAATACCCCCTCTTCGTCTTCTTTCCCACTCTTCTTCCTCATTTTTTTTTCTTAAGCTTAATTTACCTCTCATTTTTTTCTTCTTTTTTGTTCTTAGTTTTGAATTTATGTTTGAATTCGATTGAAATTTTTTTGTTCTTAGTTCGATCTTATTCTTAATTCTTTTCAGCCATTAGTTTGCGAAATAAAATAAACTTTGCCGAAAAAATGTAAATTCATTTTTTTCTACAAATCAACAAAATTATAGAAAAAAAATCATGATTATGAAATGTGGGTATATTCCAAGTAGAACGATTAACTTGAAGCAACAGATGATGTTTGTAAGGACGTGTGTTTGGAGCAGTAGTTCAGTTTAAGGTAGAGAACGAGTTTCATTTGAAAATGTGGGAGGGGGGGGGGGCAGGGGGTTTAGTTTTTTTTTAAAAGAAAAAGTTATAATTTTTTTTAATTATAATTTAATTAGTTATAAAATAATTTTTAAGTAATTTTGAATTCAATGTCAAGTGTTATCATTTAATTCGTCATTTGTACCACGTAAGGCGAGTGTAACACACTCTCTATATACCTTTTGTTGATTGTGTAAAAAAGACTTGATTGAATCAAAATTCGGGTAGGTTAGGGACCTAATAGGTACACGTCTTAGTTGAAGGTCTAAGTGAATTTTCGGGATAACTTTAGGTGTCTGGCGATGACTTAAGTCTTTATTAAAAAGACATATTTATGCTGCATACACATCCATGGTTTAAACAGTAGTTAGTTGATACATAGTACAACATTAACACTTGTGGGCTGAGTCATTTGCAGCAAAAAAAGAAGGCCAAACCCATCGACGACCCCCTAAACTTGGCACCATCTTTCACTTTGACACCTCAAGTGGACTTTGTTCACTTTTGGCACCTCAAGTAGCTATAAACATGTCATTTTGGCACCTTTCGACATCAGCTCTGGTGCGTGAGTCTCACTCGCTGCCAACATGAATTACCCGACCAATTAATTTGTGTCATCTAATTTTACATTGCCACATCATTATATATACACACAATTAATTTTTTTCTTTTAAGAAAAGGTCAAAATACATAGCAATTATATCCAATGAATTAATGACATGTGTTTTATTCCCTAAATAATTATAAAAAGCCCCCACATTGTCTTCTCCACCCAATTTTCTTTTAGCTTAAACCTCCATTAATGGAGATTGAACTTTTCAATAATGATAAACATACCTCCTCATTCTCTAACAATAATAGATCTACATTAATAGCTTCACGAATTTCAGATATATGATGAAATACGAAGAAGGATGAATTACAGATCTACATTGATGCTTTCCTACTAGTAAAGAATCCACTATCCTTATAAAAAAGTAAAAAAAATATTGCATTTTCCCTCCTAAATAATTTCACTTTTCTTTGCACGCTTTGTGTTTGATAAAATTCCCCAAAGAAGTAAATCATTGAATTTTTAGTGATTCTTTGCATTTTTGAGTAGTTATGGAGAAATATTAATTTGGGTATTTTTTATTGAAGTTGTATGTGTCTGTTCAACAGGTAAAAGAAAATAGAGAAGAAACGAGTATTTTGTTGTGTTCTTTGTGTGGGTTGATGGAATGAATATTTTTTTTTCTTTTGGGTGTTAATGATGTCGTGGGTAGAAGAGGAGAAATCTGGATTGCTGTTTTGGGTGTAATTTGGTTATTGTTAGTATGGTAGTGTGTTCCATTGATTCTTGAAAAATTCAACCTTCATTAATGGAGATTAAGGTAAAGAAAAATTGTGTGGAGAAGATGAAATTTTAAAAATCTTTATGTATAATTTTTACAAAATTTAAAGATGAAAAAATTACAAAAATGCCCCTAAAAAATTATGAAAATATCCCTGAAACACGCCCAAAAGCGAGTGTATTACACTCTCTTTGTCGAATCAGCAAAAGGTGCCAAAGTAACACAGTTTATGGCTACTTGAGGTGTCAAAAGTGAACAACGTCCACTTAAGGTGTCAAAGTGAAAGATCGTGCCAAGTTTGGGGGGCTACCGATGGATTTGGCAAAAAAAAAGACATGATGCATTAGTAATGAAGCTTGTACATTTATGCCTAGTGTTTTCCGAAAAACAGTAATAACCTCGTATTTGAGTCAATGTACAATTTTACATTAGTGACTGTATTGTTTGTATAGAATTGCCCAAACAAACAAAAAAAAAATGAAAAAGGGTCAAAAATATTTCTAAACTATTTGAAATAGATCAAAAATATCTTTTATTTATTTTTTGGCTCAAAAATATCCTTTTGTTTGATTTTTTGGCTCAAAAATACCCTTGTCTCTAACGGAATGATACCAAACACGCCACGTGGATTAAAAAAGTTACTTGATCAGTCCACGTCAACATACACAAATGAAAAATCACTTCATTTAATTTATCTACCCATCAACCCTTCTTTTTAATTTAAAAGACCCAACCTCACTCATATATCTGATCCAAGAGGAAAAAGATTGAAGAATTTGATTGTTTATTTTTCATGTGATGGGTTTAAATATTTCAAATTGATCAAGGCGAAAGATGAGGAAACAATTAGGTCCTTAAATTGTTGATTCGAAAGAATCGGATTTTAATCAGATCAACCCTAAGCAATTGGATCCTCAAATAGTTTATTCGATTTTTAAGAGCTCAGATTGCTACTGGATATCCTATCTGAATTTGTCTAATGAGTAACCTGATTGTAGTGAGAGGAATGGTAATTCAGAGACGAAATTGAAATTTTGAGAGTGAAAGTTTAGTGGCAATATGGGACAACCACAAGTTGATGAGGTCAAGAATTACTCAAGTGAGTCTCGTAACTTTGAAATGTAAAATAATAAAATATAAGACGGTGAAAGGGATGATATGAGGAAAAAAAATTGAAGAATTGAATTTTGCCTCTTGGTTTGGATTTTTTGAATATGGATCAGATTGGATTTTTAAATAGAATAAAATGGGTTGATTGTTATGTGGATTAAATGAAGTGATTTTTCACGTGTATGCTGACGTGGACTGATTAAGTGACTTTTTTTTTATCTACGCGATGTGTTTGGTGGCATTTTGTTAGAGATAAGGGTATTTTTGAGCCACAAAATTAATGAAGAGGTATTTTTGAGTCAAAAAATTAATGAAGGGGTATTTTTGAGCCAAAAAACAAACAAAAGGGTATTTTTAAGCCAAAAAATAAACAAAGAATATTTTTGATTCATTTCAAATAATTCAGGAATATTTTTGACCCTTTTTCCGAAAAAAAAAAAATTGTTTCAAACAGGTGTATGTCCATAAGCAGAGAGGCTGTAAATACTTTGAACAATTTATGCTTTTAACAAAAATTAGGCTAACTATGAGATCCACATGTCTCTTCATTTTTTTTCTCTTTATTAAATAAAACATGAACTTTTGGTAAAATAATAATGTATCATACTTTTCATAACATACTAAAACAAATGTTTCACATAAAATGGAGAACTTCAATATACATCATTAAACTGTTTAACAGAAATAATGAAAAGAGAGCACGATGAAACATTGAAGGTGGAATGGAGATGTGAAGAACATCTGGGAGTGGAGAAAAAGAAATATACGTATATTTTATTTCGTGGGAAAATGTGGATGGTGGATACTGGAAGGTTCCCAGTTGAGCTGTTTTACTTTTATTTTTTTCAATTCATTATTAGTTAATTTACTAGTATTAGTAGAGGCATGTGTTCAGATTGAATGTGAAAATTTAAATTTATGTTTTAGATTTTTGAATTAAAGAAATTATAATTCAAGTAAGCTCAAATTAGATCAGATCTTTTAAGTTCAATTTTCGAATAAATAATTTAGATATTTTGAATTTTCTATTTTGAGAGCGTTGATTGATGTGCTTCTTCCTTTTCTTACAAAAAAAATACATCTCAAATTTTTCTTTTCTTATAAAAATATGGGAAAAGACATCGTTTTCACCCCAAACTATACCCGAAAAGTGTAAGCCACACCTAAACTATATTAGTGACCTATTACACACCTTAACTATAAAAAAATGATACTTTTTACACCCTGTCAGGCATTACACCACTTGCATTTGGCGTGGTATTTTACACGCGCTGCCACGTCAGCACCACATCAGCTCCATGTTAGCATCATCCGAAAAAATAATAAATTTATTATTTTCATAAATTATTCTTTTTTTTTTCTTCTTTTTAATTTAAATCCTTTTTCTTTCTTTCTTAAAAGTGAATTTTAAAAAATATCATCTCCTTCAATCCTTCTTCTTTTAGTTAAAATCTGGGCGAAGCCCATTTACTGATAAACAAACGGATTCGATCAGATCAAAGCAATCCGAATCCGACAAATAAAATCACTTCAATCCTTTCACTATTTCACAATCTTCGCCATTTTTGGTGAAATTCTAGAAACCCACAACCCAATTCGATAAAATTCGAGCAAATCATAACCCAGACCGTAAAATGCAAACACAAAATTCAATTCTTGAAAATTCAAGAAACCCACAACTCAGTTCTATAAAATTCAACTAATTTACAATTCAATTCGTAAATGCAAGAAACTCATAACTCAACTTCATAAAATTTGATAAATTTAAAATTCAATTTGCAAAATTCGAGAAACCCACAACACAATTCAGTAAAATGCAAGAAACATAGAATCAAACTCATGAAATACAAGATACCCACATTTCAATTTTGTAAAATTTGAACAACCCACTATCCAACTCGTGAAATTCAAGATACCCATAATCGAATTTTATAAAATTTGAAAAACCCGCAATCTAATTTAAATTAAAATTGAATAAATTTCGTCTAAATAATACCCAGATTCACAGATAAATATCAATTATAAATTGAAATGTGGGTATCTTGAAATGTGGGTTATGGGTTCGAATCCAATTCGTATTTTTTTTTTGGTAACTGGTGGGATTATATTAAGTAAAGGTATGTGTTAAAGACTTAATACAAAATAAAAGTCATTACTGCTCCAAGCAGAAACTGTTTAAGCGCTTCTAGTTGGGGCCAAAATTGAGAAACCCACATTTGGTTCTAACAAAATCAAAAGGACATAGCATTAATAACAAATTTCTTCCTACTTGTAATAATAAAGGCAAAAAAATAAAAGGGTAAGTGAATTTGTGAATTCATTGATGAATTGATGGAGGTTGAGAGAAGGTAAGGAATAAGAAATGGAGTTGAGGAAGAAATGAGAAAAGAAGAAAGAAGTTAGAGATGAAGAGTAAAACAGGAAAAGGAAAAACAAATTAAAAGGTAAAGAAAGAAAATAAAAATTATATAAATATAAATAAAAAACTAATTGAATATAATTGATTGATAAAATGCAATTGAATAATGACACATGTGCGTTTTAATCTGCTTTTAATTGCCCTTTCTGCTTTTCACGCGCCTAAAACGAGTGTAAACAACGCGCCTTAGAATGAGTGTCGCGGGGAGGTAATAATTTTATTTTTTTATAGTTTAAATGTGTAATAGGTCACTAGTATAGTTTAGGTGTGACTTAAACTTTTCGAATATAGTTTAGGGTGAAAACGATGTTTTTTCCCTAAAAATATTTATCCAAATCAAGTATTAATATTAAATTATTTTAATGGGTTACTCATTTACATCATAGTCATCTATATAAATTGGACAAGCCATGAACCCATTGTCAAGAAAATACAATACAAATATTATAAAGGTCATAAGAATTAACAAAAACTGTTGGTGTAATATACTACAAATTTAATAATTATAGTTAAAAAAAAATTAAAAAATGAAGATAATAAGATAATCTTCTTCTTGGCTGAGGCGCAGATATCTGACTCTCTGTAAGGAGATTCAAGCCCACCGCGACATAATCTACACCAATCCAGCAGTATATCTCTTGACTTGTCTCCTCTAGGATACAACAGCCCATCAACGATGTACAACTCAAACAACTCTGGATTAGTTGAAGAGTTCAAAGCTCCACCACAAAAATATTTTCTTTCAAAATATAGTTACTCTCTTTTTATAGTAAATATAATTAAATTCTAAGAATATTTTTTTTGTCTCAACTCTCTCTTTCACTAATATAATTACTCTTTTTATTATAGTGAATATAATTGAAGACTTAAAATATTTTCTATGTCTCAACTCTCTTTAACTACTACACATAATAATATTTTTTCACCTTTATCATCTTTTTCTTGTATCTCACAATATACTACAACTCATCTCTACATAACAAGAAAGAAAACACTCTTTATATTGTTGTAGTATTTCTTTCATCTAGTAAATGAGGGAGTAATAGATATTAAGTGAGGAAAATAAATGTTTTAGAGGTTACATATGTTATATGAGATACAATACATAAAGAGGCAGAATAATGATAGAAGTTACACGAAACTTATGACCATATTATTATCACTAACTCATAAGATTAAAGGCACAAAATAATAAGAGTAAAGGAATATTAAGTGATAAAATTATGATGAGATGTTATAATAGTTATCACAAACTAATGAACACCATTTTCTCAACTTTATAATATCCATAAATCATCATGCAGTTTAATTTAAATATTAAAATGCACGAACATTAACAAAATCATATCCAAATTGAAAGTATTCTGACAATAATTTAGTAAATTTGTAAAATATATAGGAGGTAATGTCCAATGGATAAGTTGGACTCCTTAATATTAGGGATGTGGGTAATAGATTAAGTATAAATAACATAAATATCAATCCTTTTGGAAGTAATTACACTCTATCACATTTTTTTTAATTCCTTTACTCTCCCTCCCTATTAATATAAATAACATAGTCGACATATACATAGCATTCTGTGTATATGTTGGGATTTTTATAATATGTTTAGGGAGTTGGGATTTTTTATAATATTGAAAACATAAATTGTGTATTTGTGTAATTTATAAATAGATTAATGTCTAATGGGTAAAGATTACATATAAGGCATAAAATTTTGAATATCTAATCGGGAAAGAAATTCAAATAACCTTTCATGTATGGTTAATTATAATTTATAGCATTATTTTTATTTTTGTAAGTTGTAGCAAAAAAGATATAAAAGAAATTATTTTTTTCTAATAATATAAAAAGAAAAATACAATTTTTATATATGAAAAAAAAATTATACCCATAAAAAGGGATGACTATTATTGTCAGGATATCAATTATTGCTTTAATTCACTCTGAAACGGTTTTACTCCTACTTCATTAATATCTAAACGATTTCATACTTTCAAAATCATTATTCAACCAGCAATTTCTTCTCTTTCATCATAAATTTTCTTTCTTCTTATTTTTCCTTTGTTCTATAAAAAAAAAAAAAACTGATATAAGGAGTATTGTCAATTTCTTTGTTAAATATTCATTGTATGTAACAACAAAAAATATGTCAATGGATATTAGAGAAAATGCTGAACAATTTGTTATTTGTGTTGGTGAAAACATCAATAAGGATTTGACTGTAGATCGAAATCTTTCATAAGAATAATATAGTAAAAATTACCTTGTATATACTTATTAGACTGCTTCATGTATGAAATCTGTATAAAGTCAGTATGAAATATCAATATTCCGTTGAAGGTTTATAAAATAGTTTCTTACATATTATATTAATATGAATTAAGTATAATTATCGCAGAAGCTGATATAGAAATCAACCTTCACCAAATATTATACGTTATTATTTATTTTAGTGTGTGAAATAAATATACAAACTTGTATTTTTGAATTATTTCGTGTATGAAACCTGCATAATATCAATATTACATTCAAGGTTCATAAAATAGTTTCTTACATGTTATATTTATACGGAATGAGTATAATGTGATTGTGATATTCAGTTAAGAAGATATACTTAAGATTATAAATTATAAAAGTGATTTCTTACATGTCACATTTGTATGAAATGTGTATAAAATAGATATATAAACTGATATTTATGGATTGTGATATTCAATTTAGGCGATATCAATTTATATATTCATTCCATACACTACGTGCTTATCTCTTTGAATCAAGATTCTATCACATCTACTTTTGTACTAAATTAAGATTTAATAAACACTGTCATCTTTCATACTGAAAAAAAAAGAATCAATATTCATATAAAAAAAAATTGTAGTACATCTAGTTCTTCAATAATGGAAGAATTAAAAAAAACATTGTGGTAAAAAGATGAAATCTGTGATTATCTATGAAGGATTTTAATTGATTTTGAGGAAATATATGTGGAAAACGTATAGAGTAAAATGAAGTGAAAAGAGGGAGAAAGAATCTGTAACACCCCGTACTTAATTACGTGCATTAGCCATGGTTATATGTGTTGGAGTATATGTATTGATCCTAAGTTAGGTATATATGAGTTTAAGTATGAGTATTGATTATTTTGAGACGGTTTCAAGTGTATAGTTTGATTATATGTGTATAGGAATCGACTTTATTTATATTGGAATTTGCCCGTCGATGGTTCCATACGAAGGTTATTGAATAAGCTTTCCAACGATATAAAGATTTCCAAAAACGGATAAGTTTCGGATATAATCGAGCACGTTCGAAACTATAAAACGGCGGCCGGGATAATTGTAAACAGTAAATGTGCAGGAAAATTTCCTGCACACAAACTACTAAGGCCTGGCAGTTTTTTGGGTCAACTTTGAACGATCATAACTCCCTCAATATAATAAACTGGGAGAGCTGCGACCTATCAAAAGAAATATCTTTGAGTCTTATTTCCAATGCAATTGGTATCATCCAAATCCAACATCGGAGTAAGCAGTTATACTCGTTTTACTTCATCCTCTCAAAACAGTTTTTTAGGGTCAACTTCAAACGATCATAAATCCTTGTACAGGATGAACTGGGTGGCCTACTTTATATGAAATGAAATCCCTTTGAATTATCTATCCAACGATACTAATTTCACCCAAATACGATATCGGAGCAAAGAGTTATGGCCGATTTACTTTAGCCTGTCAAAACAGTCCACCATGGACAGATTCGGATTTACTTAAATTTTTAAGGGCAATATGGTCATTTTTCACCTCATGGACAAAAATTGGTCATTATATACATATACTTAGCCTCATATCCGTCATTCATCATCCAATTATTGAAAAAAAGAAACCCTAGCCTAATTTCAACTCCAATTATCTTGTGATTCAACCGTAGAAAATCCAAATTGATTCCGTAGTTGTGTTCACCATCTCGAGGGCTTCGAGAAGCACCCCTTATTTGTGCCAACAGGACTTCGAAATCAAAAGGGTCATTTTATGGTAAGGATGTAAATTATGTTGGTGTTATTTATATGGATATGTATATATATGCATGTGAGCATAAGAAGTATGTTATTTGATTGTTGTTGAAAGATGATTGGAAATGATGTTGGATCATTCTTGTGCATGGTTGGATTATGTTGAACTGTGAAGGGATTTGGTGTGATGATGTGGTATTGAAATGATGATTATATATATATATACACATAAACCTATTGTTCAAGGTGGTTTTTGGAATGTTTTGCAAATATTGGTTGTATGGAATTATGGAAGAGAATTGTAGTGTTGGGATGCTAATACTAGATGCCAAATATTTCATTGTAGATAAGTGATTTGTAAAGGCGGGAAGTTGTGTTGAATTGATATCCGAATCTACAACGAGGTATGTAAAGCATACTCTAACGATGTTCTTTGGCATGAAAACACCAATGTTCCATCAAGTAAGATTCTGAGGTTGTCCAAAAACATGTATTGTTCTACATTACCAACGAAGTTGTTTCCATTCTATAAAGTGTCAAAATGTTTCATTGATATACCAAAAGGCTCCTATTTCATTGTTGTGATATTGAAGATTCTGAAACACATTGTTGTTGTACCAATGAGTCTTTATTACATCGTTATTGTATAGAAGGTCTATTACTTGATTCCTATTGATGTATCATTGTTCCAAAGGTACTATATTGGTATGACCACTAATGTAATAACCTCAAAAGATTTTGAACTAAGTTATTGGAAAGATCTCTTATGCGTGTTACTTGATATACGTGTGGGTGGTAGCTCAGGGGCTTAAGCCTAGCATGGGCCGATCCCGATACTTGATATGATTACAGTTGATATGTACTAGGGGCATCCTAATGGTCACAGTACGGTACAGTATTGATTATTGTTAGGTGGTTGGAGGTTCGGAGGAGGAGGTAATGGCGAATGATAATTGTAAAGAATGAAATAAACGAATGTATACCGTTCCACAAATGTGTTTGAATTCAGGAACCCAATTCAGATTAATGATAATGTACATGATTCTAAAAGTGTTTATGAAGTGTGGTTCACTTCTATTATGATTTATTCACTTGCTTCTGATTTTCTTGATCCCCTATATCACATATGATTATTTACAGCTTTACATACTCAGTACATATTTCGTACTGACATCCCTCACGGGGGACCTGCATTTCATGCTGCAGGCACAGGTGCTTCAGCTCATTCACAGCATAGATAGGAGTCAGGTCATACAGCTATTGTTGGTGAGCTCCAGTTTGCTTCGGAGCTTTTCGAGTCGGTTTCTTATGTTTTGTTATTGTACAGGAGTCATGTGTGGGCGGGGGTTTGTCCCGACTCTAGTTATGTCATGTATATCCTAGAGGCTTTGTAGACATAAGGAAGGGTAAAGTCATAGGAGTTTATATAGTGATGTTATATTTGTATATGTGGTGGCCCCGACGACCAAATATTATATATATATATATATGTGCGTGTTGTACTGATACAGGTAATTAGACCCTTCTATATGCAACAAAGTGCTGTTCAAATTTTTGGTGACATGTAAGTGAAAGTACAGGTATTTGAACGGGTTCTCCCGGGCCTTCTCGGCTTCGGGTGCCAGTCCGGCCCGATGGGATTTTGGGGCGTGACAAAAGTGGTATCAGAGAGGTTCATCCTAGTGAGTCTACAAAGCCGTGTCTATGTAGAGTCTTGTTTATCGGTGTGTTGTGCACCACATCTATAAACAGGAGGCTATGGACATTTAAGAATTGTTTCTTTTCTTCATGTCTTAGATCGTGCGATAGAGCTTATATTGTATATGAAGTCATAGTTGACCACTGAATCAGTTTGTTTCTCTTATTATAGTAATGATGCTGGTTACCAGAAGCAAGAATACCGGTAAACAAGTAGATGTGGCTGCCGGAGAGGGGACTAGTAAGTCACCCACTATACCAGCTAATCAAAGTGAGGCTCCAGCTGAGCATGCATCAGAAACTTCCCCCAGTCCGGAAGAAATAAGGGGGAGGAGAACTATATCCCCAGAGCCACCTATTAATGCTGTTGATCAAGATCTTAGAAATACAGTGCAACTTTTGACTCGTATAGTTGCTGGGCAAGTCCAAGGGCAAGCTATTCCTGCCGCGGGTTCTAGCGGTACTGATAGGGCGGCTAGTCTTCGGACGCAAGATTTTCTTAAGATGGATCCGCCTACTTTTATCGGATCCGATCTTAATGAAGATCCGCAGGACTTTATTGATCAGATCCAAAGGGCCCTAGAGGTGATGCATGTATCGAGTAGAGAGACAGTGGAGTTAGTCTCGTATAGATTCAAAGGTGAGGCTATATATTGGTATGAAGACTGGAAACGGTCAAGGGGCATTGATGCACCCCCAGCTACTTGGAAAGAGTTCAAAGAGGCATTTATTGATCATTATCTTCCATATGAGACTCGTCAGGCCCGTGCTGATCAGTTCTTAAATCTTAGACAGGGTCATACAAGTGTGAGGGAGTATAGTCTTTGATTTAATTCTTTGTCCAGATATGCTCCTAATGTTGTAGCTACTATGGATGACAGAGTTCATCGGTATGTGGATGGATTGGATCCATATTTGGTTAGGGATTGTACTATTGTTTCACTGAATAAGGACATGGATATAGCTAGGATCCAAGCATTTGCACAGAAAATGGAAGATCAGAGGCAAAGAAGAAGAACACAGGAATTTGAAAGCGGATCTTCTAAGAGGGCCAGATCTACAGGGCAGTTTATGGCGCCACAGGGAGGTTTTAGACCTCAATTTTCTGCTAGACCACCTAGGCCATTATTTTCTTATTCTGCAGCTAGTGATCCACCACAGCATCAGGGGTTCAGAGGCAGTCAATTTGGGCAAAGAAGTGAGGGTCATAGTTCGCGATCAGTGGGTTATCATGGGCAAGGGAACATGAGCCAATCGAGACCTTATCGAGAGCTATGTAATCGATGCGGAAAGCATCATATGGGCTTATTTCGAATGGAAACAAATGTTTGTTATTGGTGCGGTATGACGGGGCATATTATGAGAGAATGCCCACGAAGGGGCGCAGGTGGCGTAACACGACCTTCAGGATCAGCTGTTGCATCATCGTCACCGGTATCTTATTCTGGTAGGGGTGCACGACCTGCGGGTCACGCTAGAAATGAAAAAAGAGTCGCCAGTTCCAGCGGGACTCATAATCGCACTTATGCTTTAGCGGATCGACAGAATCTAGAGGCTTCCCCAGATGTGGTTACGGGTACGTTTTACATATTTTCATTTGATGTTTATGCTCTAATTGATCCCGGTTCTACATTATCATATGTTACTCCTTTGGTTGTTGGAAAGTTCAAAAGAACCCCCGAATTGTTAGATAGGCCGTTGGAAGTGTCTACCCCGGTTGGGGAATCTATTATTGCTAGAAGAGTTTATAAAGATTGTGTAGTAACTGTGTGTGGTCGAGACACGATGGCCAATCTTATGGAACTAGAAATGGTAGATTTTGATGTTATAATGGGTATGGATTGGTTGGCGTCTTGTTATGCCAAAATTGACTGTTGTACGAAAAAGATGTATTTACATTTTCCTAATGAAGCAGTTATTGAATGGCAAGGTAAGATTGGCACACCAAGAGGTAGATTTATTTCTTATTTCAAAGCGAGAAAAATAATTTCCAAGGGATACATATATCATTTAGTTAGAGTAAGGGATACAGAAGCGGAGCCACCAACTCTTCACGTTTTTCCGGTGGTAAATGAATTTCCTGAAGATCTTCCAGGTTTGCCTCCTGAATGAGAAGTAGAGTTTGGTATTGATGTAATACCAGGCACCCAACCAATCTCCATTCCTCCGTATAGAATGGCCCCAGCAGAATTACGAGAATTGAAAGAGCAATTGAAAGATTTGTTAGAGAAAGGATTCATAAGGCCTAGTATGTCTCTCTGGGGAGCACCAGTGTTATTTGTGCGCAAAAAGGATGGCTCGCTGAGGATGTGTATTGATTATCGGCAATTAAATAAGGTTACTATTAAGAATAAATATCCTCTCCCAAGAATTGATGATTTATTTGATCAGTTACAGGGCGCCAAGTGCTTTTCTATGATTGATTTGAGGTCAGGTTACCACCAAGTGAGGGTCAAAGAGAAGGATATACCCAAGACAGCTTTTCGAACACAGTATGGTCATTACGAGTTTCTAGTTATGTCATTTGGGCTAACAAATACACCCACAACTTTTATGGATTTGATGAATATGGTGTTTAAGCCATTCCTGGATGTATTTGTGATAGTTTTTATAGATGATATTCTTGTTTATTCTAGATCAGAAGAGGACCATGCCAATCACTTACGACAGGCATTACAGACTCTCCGTGATTGTAAGCTTTATGCAAAGTTCTCTAAATGTGAGTTTTGGTTAAAGTCGGTGGCATTTTTGGGTCATATTGTATCTAGTGAAGGGATAAAGATTGATGCTCAAAAGATAGAAGCTGTGAAGAACTGGCCAAAGCCCACAACGCCTACGGAGATTCGTAGTTTTCTCGGGTTGGCCGGTTATTATAGAAGGTTTGTTAAAGACTTTTCTTCCATTTCAGCACCCTTAACCAAGCTAACCCATAAAGCATCCAAATTCCAATGGAATGATGCATGTGAGAAGAGTTTTCAAGATTTAAAGAACAAGTTGATTTCTACACCCGTGTTGGTACTTCCAGAAGGCACCGAAGGGTATACAGTGTATTGTGATGCTTCTAAAATTGGTTTAGGATGTGTATTGATGCAGAATGGTAAGGTAATAGCATATGCTTCTAGACAATTGCGACCACATGAGAAAAATTATCCTACACACGATCTTGAGCTGGCAACAGTTATTTTTTCTTTAAAGATATGGCGCCACTACTTATATGGGGTTCATGTTGATATATATACTGACCATAAGAGCTTGCAATATATTTTTAATCAGAAGGATCTAAATTTAAGGCAACGGAGATGGCTTGAACTATTAAAGGACTGCGATGTTGATATCTTGTACCATCTAGGGAAAGCAAATGTGGTAGCTGATGCGTTAAGTCGTAAGGCTATGATGGAGCCTATAGAAAGGCAAGGGATGATTAAAGATCTTCACCAGTTAGCTAGTTTGGGAGTTCGCCTTCTTGAAACTCCGAATAAAGAGCTTATCATACATAATGCTGCGGAATCTTCATTAGTAGCTGAAGTGAAAGAGAAGCAATATGCAGATCCTATTTTATTACAGCTTAAGGAGAACGTTCAAAGTGATGCGACCAAAGCATTTGAGCTTACGCAAGAAGGAGTACTTCAGTGCCAAAACCGATTGTGTGTGCTGGATGTAGACGGGCTAAGAAAGAAGATTATGACAGAGGCATATTTTTCAAGGTATTCCATTCATCCAGGATCAACCAAAATGTATCAAGATTTGAAAGATATGTATTGGTGGAATGACATGAAAAGAAACATCACAAAATTTGTAGCTGAATGTCCAAATTGCCAACGAGTTAAAGTGGAACATCAAAAGCCCGGAGGCTATATGCAATGCATAGATCTTCCAATTTGGAAGTGGGACATGATAAACATGGATTTTGTTACAGGTTTGCCTCGTACAGCTCAGAAATTTGATTCTATATGGGTGATTGTGGATAGGATTACTAAATCCGCACATTTCTTACCTGTTAAGACCACTTACAAAGTTGAAGAATATTCTAAGCTGTATGTTAAAGAAATAGTCCGATTACATGGAGTGCTAACTTCTATTATATCGGATCGGGGAACTCAATTTACTGCAAACTTTTGGAAGTCTTTCCAACGAAGTTTGGGAACACAAGTGAATCTGAGTACAGCTTTTCACCCTCAGACGGATGGACAAGCAGAGCGCACCATTCAAACACTTGAAGATATGCTACGAGCATGTGTTATAGATTTTAAAGGCAGCTGGGATGATCATTTACCTCTTATTGAGTTTGCCTACAATAATAGCTATCATTCAAGTCTCAAAATGGCACCATATGAAGCTTTATATGGGAGGAAGTGTAGATCACCAATAGGATGGTTCGAAGCGGGTGAAACTCTTATGTTCGGACCGGATCTTGTGTATCAAGCCATAGAAAAAGTCAAGGTGATTCAGCAACGGTTGAAAACAGCCCAAAGTTGACACAAGTCATATGCGGATAGTAGAAGAACAGGGCTAGAGTTTTCGTTAGGCGATTGGGTATTTTTGAAGGTATCGCCAATGAAAGGGGTGATGAGATTTGGCAAGAAAGGAAAGTTGAGACCACGATATATAGGCCCATATAAGATTATTCAAAGATGTGGGCAAGTTGCTTATGAATTAGAGCTACCCCAGGAACTCTCATCATTGCATCCAGTATTTCATGTATCGATGCTTCGAAAGTGCATCGGAGATCCGTCCCTTATTACTTCTACTGAAGATGTGCAAGTAACAGAAGATCTTACCTATGAGGAGATGCCTATTGCTATATTAGATCGTCAAGTTAAGAAGATGAGAAATAAAGAAGTAGCATCGGTGAAAGTACTTTGGAGAAATCAACAAAGGGAAGAGATTACATGGGAAGCGGAGGAAGCAATGAAATCGAAATACCCTTATTTGTTCAAAGGTGAAAAAGAAGTGCAAGGAGTGTAACTGGGACACTAACAAGTAAGTTTTTACATATGCATAATATCTATATGATGACGTGAATATCAATTATGAATTCGAACTTGTTTTGGCTAAATAACTACATTTACATTCGAGGACGAATGTCCTTAAGGGGGGAAGGATGTAACACCCCATACTTAATTACGTGCATTAGCTATGGTTATATGTGTTGAAGTATATGTATTGATCCTAAGTTAGGTATATATGAGTTTAAGTATGAGTATTGATTATTTTGAGATGGTTTCAAGTGTATAGTTTGATTATATGTGTAAAGGAATCGACTTTATTTATATTGAAATTTGCCCGTCGATAGTTCCATACGAAAGTTATTGAATAAGCTTTCCAACGATATAAATATTTCCAAAAATGGATAAGTTTCGGATATAATCGAGCACGTTCGAAACTATAAAACGGCGGCCGTGATAATTGTGAACAGTAAATGTGCAGGAAAATTTCCTGCACACAAACTACTGAGGCCTGCCAGTTTTTTAGGTCAGCTTTGAATGATCATAACTCCCTCAATATAATTAACTGGGAGAGCTGCGACCTATCAAAAGAAAGATCTTTGAGTCTTCTTTCCAATGCAATTGGTATCATCCAAATCCAACATCGGAGTAAGGAGTTATACTCGTTTTACTTCATCCTCTCAAAACAGTTTTTTAGGGTCAACTTCAAACGATCATAACTCCTTGTACAGAACGAACTGGGTGACCTACTTTATATGAAATGAAATCCCTTTGAATTATCTATCCAACGATACTAATTTCACACAAATACGATATCGGAGCAAAGAGTTATGGCCGATTTACTTTAGCCTGTCAAAACAGTCCACCATGAACAGATTCGAATTTACTTAAATTTTTAAGGGCAATATGGTCATTTTCCATCACCTCATGGACGAAAATTGGTCATTATATACATATACTTAGCCTCATATCCATCATTCATCATCCAATTATTGAAAATAAGAAACCCTAGCCTAATTTCAACTCCAATTATCTTGTGATTCAACCGTAGAAAATCCAAATTGATTCCGTAGTTGTGTTCACCATCTCGAGGGCTTCGAGAAGCACCCCTTATTTGTGCCAACAGGACTTCGAAATCAAAAAGGTCATTTTATGGTAAGGATGTAAATTATGTTGGTGTTATTTATATGGATATGTATATATATGCATGTGAGCATAAGAAGTATGTTATTTGATTGTTGTTGAAAGATGATTGGAAATGATGTTGGATCATTCTTGTGCATGGTTGGATTATGTTGAATTGTGAAGGGATTTGGTGTGATGATGTGGTATTGAAATGATGATTATATATATATATACACATAAACCTATTGTTCAAGTTGATTTTTGGAATGTTTTGCAAATATTGGTTGTATGGAATTATGGAAGAGAATTGTAGTGTTGGGTTGCTAATACTAGATGCCAAATATTTCATTGTAGATAAGTGATTTGTAAAGGCGGGAAGTTGTGTTGAATTGGTATCCGAATCTACAACGAGGTATGTAAAGCATACTCTAACGATGTTCTTTGGCATGAAAACACCAATGTTCCATCAAGTAAGATTCCGAGGTTGTCCAAGAACATGTATTGTTCTACATTACCAACGAAGTTGTTTCCAGTCTATAAAGTGTCAAAATATTTCATTGATATACCAAAAGGCACCTATTTCATTGTTGTGATATTGATGATTCTGAAACACATTGTTGTTGTACCAATGAGTCTTTATTACATCGTTATTGTATAGAAGGTCTATTACTTGATTCCTATTGATGTATCATTGTTCCAAAGGTACTATATTGGCATGAACACTAATGTAATAACCTCAAAAGATTTTGAACTAAGTTATTGGAAAGATCTCTTATGTGTGTTACTTGATATACGTGTGGGTGGTAGCTCAGGGGCTTAAGCCTAGCATGAGCCGATCCCGATACTTGATATGATTACAGTTGATATGTACTGGGGGCAGCCTAATGGTCACAGTACGGTACAGTATTGATTATTGTTAGGTGGTTGGAGGTTCGGGAGGAGGAGGTAATGGCGAATGATAATTGTAAAGAATGAAATAAACGAATGTATACCGTTCCACAAATGTGTTTGAATTCAAGAATCCAATTCAGATTAATGATAATGTACATGATCCTAAAAGTGTTTATGAAGTGTTGTTCACTTCTATTATTATTTATTCACTTGCTTCTGATTTTCTTGATCCCCTATATCACATATGATTATTTACAGCTTTACATACTCAGTACATATTGCGTACTGACGTCCCTCACGGGGGACCTGCATTTCATGCTGCAGGCACAGGTGCTTCAGCTCATTCACAGCATAGATAGGAGTCAGGTCATACAGCTATTGTTGGTGAGCTCTAGTTTGCTTCGGAGCTTTTCGAGTCGGTTCCTTATGTTTTGTTATTGTACAGGAGTCATGTGTGGGCGGGGGTTTGTCTCGATCCTAGTTATGTCATGTATATCCTAGAGGCTTTGTAGACATAAGGAAGGGTAAAGTCATGGGAGTTTATATAGTGATGTTATATTTGTATATGTGGTGGCCCCGACGGCCAAGTATTATATATATATATATATGTGCGTGTTGTACTGATACAGGTAATTAGACTCTTCTATATGCAACGAAGTGCTGTCCAAATTTTTGGTGACATGTAAGTGAAAGTACAGGTATTTGAACGAGTTCTCCCGGGCCTTCTCGGCTTCGGGTGCCAGTCCGACCCGATGGGATTTTGGGGCGTGACAGAATCGTATAATTTATGAGAAAAAAATATTAAATTTAGCATTTTTTTTAAAAGGTAAGAAGTATAATAAATAAAGATATAATATTGAACAAATTTTACTCCTTTCATAATTATTAATATAGTTATTAAGGAGGCATTAAATACTAAACCCTAAAAAAAAGAGTTATTTTTACTTAGAAATATTTAATTGATTTTTTAAAAAATAAATAAATAAATAAATTAGTTTTTAAAGATGTTGCTTCTACTTGCAATTAAAATAGCTAATAAAGTAATTATTTAAAAGTGTTCTATAACTTACAATTTTCAATCTAATAAATGTATAGGGGATAATTTTTACTACTACAAATATGAAGCACGCATCAAATCCAGTATTCAATTCAAAATCCTAAGATTTAGAATTTAATCCAAAATTCAAAAATCTAACCAAAAAATTTAATTTTGAGTCAAATTTCGGATTTGCTAAACTGTATCCAATCATAAATATTATTCACTTTGTTTTAAAATGATTGACCCCTTGTCGATTTTATACTTTATTGAAGAAAAAATTTATTAGAAATTTATTTTATCAAATTGGCTTTATTAATTATGCATTGAGAATATAATTTTGAGTATATACAATTTAATAGTCATTTAATGATAGTGATAGTATTGGATGAACATAATAATATTCTTTTAATTTTATAAATGAGACAACTAAATTGAAACAAATATTTTTACCAAGAGGGTAGACTATAACGAAATGGAAGGAGTCAATTTTATTACATTCTTTCAATACTATTCTTAATATTAAATAATTAAATAAAGTGCATATACTCAAATTTATATTTTAAGAACATAATTAATAAGATTAATTTAATAAAATAAATTCATAATAAATATTTTCTTAAAAAAAGTGTCTACTCACCAACGGCCAACTATTTTAAAATGGAGAGAGGAATAAAGTTGAGCGGTATTCAGCTTTGACTTTACTCTAAAATATTCGGAGCTAATTAATACGTAATAAATACAGAAATTAATCTATTAACCAGAACTAGTAATTTATGTGTAACAAATTACTCTCTTCATTTCAAAATAATTGAATTGTTAGAATATGATACACCTCTAAAGAAAAATTATTTAGGACAAAATATTAGTTACTTTCCACTATTTCCTTTTAATTGTTCTTAAATTACTTTTCTAAAAAATGTGAAGTATTTAAGAACCTCATTAAATGAAAGGTAAAATTGAAAGAAATATCCAACATGTCTTTTGAAGAATGAATAATTCATTTATTTTAAAATTCAGAGAGTATAGAATTAAGCAATCCAGAGCATACTCTTCATTCCCTTGTTTCTGTTTTCTTTTTTTCTTCACAACATCTGCAGGAAAATAGATTGTTTGTGCAACTTAAAAGTGTAAATTGTAAACTTTGTTGAAAATATATACTTAGTCAAAAATGTTATGAATATCAAAGTTGGTACGTATATAATTATAACAAATTAAATAATAATAATAATAGTCGCAAATATTAAAATTGGACAAGTTATTGTTGTTGATAAAGCAAGAAGGTTCTTGAATTTGTGAAAGATTCTTGGTGGAGTATAGTATGTCCATTATTTTCGTTGATTACAAAGCACTAGGATCTGAATTTGTTATCTTCTAATAATGCAAAAAATAGAGATATGGTTCTTGTGTTAGTGGGCAATAGACAATAGGTTGTTGCGTGCTTATATTAGATAGATATAGGGCCAGCCAGTGGGGCACAATTTTGTTTCATATTGAATGGGCCAACTCTCTCAGTTGACATTTAGGCCTAACCCAGCATTAATTTCAGGTTCCCTTTGTTCTTGGGTAATCCCTAATGGGAGTACCCTACTTATTATTTTGAGATTTTCACACTATATCTAAGGCTCATGGTGTTTTTTTTTTTCCTTTAGACACTTTAATACTTGATATCGAATATTTTCCTTTCTGTCGTAATTCTAATGCATTTTTTCAAAACTAGATAAGAGTGTTCGTGCTTTGTACGGGCACAATGCATAATTTTATATATATATATATATATATATATATATATATATATATATATATATATATATATATATATATATATATAAAATAAATACATTTCAATAGACAACTATATTGTTACCACAGACATATCATAAGATTCCAAATGTATGTTTTATACAACCATGAGAATATCATACTACTATATGGTCACTTGACATTCACATATTATAGTGATTGTTGTCTATTTACATTGGTACATATGCATTTATAAATTCTATAATAGGAGATACATTTTTATTCCTGCGATCAATGTCTTGACATTCACGATCAAACACTTGTTAAATCAGATTTAATGATGAATCTATTTATAAATCTCTTTATCAGCTTAGTTATCCGCACCCCCCTACAAATGGTATCAGAGCACAGTAATTTAAAAGATATGGAAGTGATATACGTGTTGGAATTAGTTAAATTAGTTAAGTTAAATTTAAATTTAGTTAAGTCAGATTTAATTATTTATTAAATTAATTATGAGAAGACCATTTAAAAATAGAGAAACTTTTAGAAAAATTAAAGAATCGTTAGTTAGTAATTATTCAGAATATATATGTCTAAATAAAACAAAAGAAAATCCACAAAGATTAGCCTATTTAATTACATTAATATCTAGTATTGAAGAAAAATTAATAATCCATTTAAAATCTAGAAGAATGAGACATATACCACCTAATTATGATAAAATTAGATTTAGATATCCACCAAAATATTATAAACACAATTTAAATGAATAAAGAGCAAAAATACAAAGAATTAAAACAATTTATCTCTGAAAAACGTAAAGAATTAAAAATAAGAAAAGAAAGATTACATTATAATATATTTGCCGGAGTTAGTAAAAATTCAATAAATATACAAAAAGATGAAATATCAAAACTAGAATCCCAAATAGATAGTTTAGAATATATATATCAACATGAACTATTCATAATAAAATGAATAAAGAAGAATTTATAATAGATGAAAAAATATATGAAAATCACGAAGGATCAAAAATAAAAATAGTATTTTCTAATTTAGGAAGGAGATATAAGAAAATAGGAGAACATTTATATCTAATGTTAGAAAAAGAAGAATTAAAATTAGAAGATAAATTAACAGCAATGGTAAGAATAGGAAAAGAAAATGAAGAAATAGATAGAAAAAAGGAAATAGAAAAAATTAAACAACAAACTACGGAAGAAATACGAAAAATAGAAGAAACTAAAAATAGTAGAATTGCTGAATTAGAAAAAGAATTACAAATGTTAAAAGATTTATACGAACAAAGACAAAAAGAAAAAGAAGAAAAAGATAAAGAACAAAAATTAATAAACGAGATAAATCAATTTAAAGAAAAATTAGAAATAAATAATATAGAGGTAGAAGAAACGGATAATTATGATTCAGAAGATAGTGAAACATATACGGAAATATTAACAAATATAAAAGATTTAGAAATTAACGAAAAACAAGAAAGAATTAATCAAGAAAACTTAGAAAATAATAATACAGAAATAAATACTCTTGACAAAAAAGAAGATGAAAATCTAATACCCAAAACAACAGAAATAAGAAAACCTATATATTATAAAAATAAATTTAAAAGATATAATGAATATGACAAATGGACACCAAAACAGATAGTTAATAAAAATTATAACTTTTTAGATCTAGACTGTGTAATAGATACGGAAAAAACAATACAATTATGGATAGGATATATGACAAAACAATTATTAGACAATAATATAAACATAACAGATGCACCAGAATACATAGAAAAAACACTAATAGGATCAGTAAAATTATGGTTTACGAATTTAACTGAAAATAGTAAGAAAGTATTAAGAGCTAATAAACCTATGGAAGGAGCAGCATCAACAACAACTAAATTAACACCTATAGAATTATTGAAAAAATATGAAACAGCTATAAAAGATGAATTTGGTAGTATGACAACATTAGAAGAAGAACAAGATGAAGAAAAAGATACAAATAGGAATTTAATGATAAAATTAACAATATGTAATATGTGTTATATAGATGAATATACTTGCGCATTTAAAGAATATTATTATAAAGGAGCATATAGTATAGAAGAAAGTAAGGAAATAAAAAAATTATATTTTAATAAATTACCCGAACCATTTAGTTCAAAAATAATAAAAAGTTGGGAAGAAGCAAAAATAGTAGATACATTAGGAGCTAGAATAAAAATTTTACAACAATGGTATAGAAACTTATGTGAAAAATATAAAGAAGAATTAAAAATGGAAAAAACATTAATAAGAAATTTAGCATGTTGCAAAAATAAAATAGCACCTCAATTTGGATGCGAAGAAAGATATTATAAGAAAAGAAAAAGACATAAGAAATATAATAAATATAAAAAATCAAAATATAAATATAAGAAACCAAGAAAAAGATATTATGTAAAAAATTACAAAAATAAGAGACCATATAGAAAGAAAAAATCTATAAAAGAATGTACTTGTTATAATTATGGAAAGTTAGGACATTTAGCTAGAGATTGTAAATTACCCAAAAATCCAAAAAATAAACAAATATCAGAAATAAAAATAGAAAATACAGAATATATGCAAATAGATTATATAGATTATGAATTAAAAAGTGAAGACAGTATATATGAAATTTCAGAAAACGAGACAGATACTGAAATAGATAGTGAGATAGATGAATCAAATGACTGAAGAAGATATAAAAATAATAACAAAGGAAGAATATTTAAATAACGAAGGAACAGAACAAAAGATAATATTTGATAGTAATATATTTGATGAAATAAAAGGAAAAGAGTTAGATTTAAGTGTAGAAAAAATATTTAAAATACCAACAATAAAAAATATTTTTAGTAGGAAAAAAGATGAATATTATGTAGTATGCCAAAAAGAACATGTAATAGACTGTAGATATGCAAAAGGAAAAGCTAGTATACCACTAGTAACAAAAAAGATAATTAATAAAAAAATAAATGATATAAAAAGTAAAGGAGATCCAATAAAATACGTACACCTTGGAGGTACAAAAATATTAATAAAAGCATGTTTTAGAGAAGGAATAGATACACCAATAGAATTATATTTAGCAGATGATAGAATTATAAAACCTATAGAAAAAAGCATAATAACTACCGTAAAAGGAAATTTAATATACCAAAAATTTAAATTTATAATAAGTGCAAATTATTCAGTAGCAGTAACAGATAGAAATATAGATAAATCATTAGTATTATATTGGAAGATATCAGGAATAAAATTAACCCCAGGAAGTAAAATATTTACAGCGAGATGTAAAAATTTATATGTATTAACAACAAAACATAAAATAACAAGGAAAAATAAGATTAATAAAATACAAATAGATAGCCCATTTGAGCAAATTGTAAAAACAATAGATTATAATGACTATAGCTATAGAGACATAGATATAGAAGAAAATTTAGAAATAGTAAATGATAGAATAAGTACAACGAAAAGAATAGCTAATGAAAAACCAGAGTCATCGAGCTCATAAAAAAGAACAAGTTATGAAACAAATTCAATAAGTAATTTAAACCAATATTACATAACAGGAAAAATAAATGAAAAAGAACATTTAATACTATTAAACACAGGACAAGAAGAAAATCATATAGCAAAATATCTAGTAAAAAATGAAGAAATAAAAACTGATAATGATATATGCCCAGATCTACCGAGAAGTTTAATAAATAATAAAGATATAACAGAAAAAAAAATAATAATAGGAGGAATTAGAAAAATAAAAATAATGCAAAAAACAGATAGAATATTAGGAATAAAATGGTTAGAACAAGTAAAACCATATAATATAGAACATACACAATTAGCCATAACATATAATAGGGAAAAATTATTCGTAAGAAGAGCCTTAACATAAAATGAAAATATATGTATTAATGAAGATAGTAGTGGAAGGATATTACAGTAGATATTATACGCCTATGATAGATACAGGAGCAGAAGCTAATTTATGTAGATATAATTGCTTACCAGAAAGTAAATGGGATAAATTAAAAATACCAATAGTAGTTAAAGGATTTAATAATGAAGGAAGCTTAATTACTTATAAAGCTAGGAATGTAAAAACACAAATATGGGATAAGATATTGACAATAGAAGAAATTTATAATTATGAATTGACATAAAAAGATATACTTTTAGGAATGCCATTTTTAGATAAACTTTACCCACATATAATAACTAGAAATGATTGGTGGTTCACAACACCATGTAAACAAAAAGTAAGAGCAAAAAGAGTTAATAATAAAATAAGAAAGAAAACTGATTGGATAAAAGGAAGTGAAAAAATTACACAAAAGTTAGAAAATATAAAAAACGCTGAAGATACAATAGAATTAGTAGTATTTTTGATAAATAAAACGGAAATAACTATATTTTCAATAAATAAGATAGAAATAGTTAAGAAAAAACTAGAACAATTATATAGCGAAGATCCATTAAAAGGATGGGAAAAACATAAAACTACCATAAAAATTGAATTAATCGATAAAAATAGTATAATAACCTAAAAATCATTCACATACAATTTTGATGATTTAAAAGAATTTAAAATGCATATAGATGAATTATTAGAAAAACAATATATACAAAAAAGTAATAGTAAACATAATAGTCTAGCATTTATAGTAAATAAGCATAGTGAACAAAAAAGAGGAAAAAATAGAATGGTTATTGATTATAGAAATTTAAATGCAAAAACTATAACATATAATTATCCGATACCAAATAAGATATTAAAAATAAGACAAATCCAAGGATATAATTATTTTAGTAAATTCGATTGTAAATCAGGATTTTACCATCTAAAGTTAGAAGAAGAATCTAAGGAATTAACCGCATTTACGGTACCACAAGGATTTTACGAATGGAATGTATTACCATTTGGATATAAAAATGCACCAGGTAGATATCAACATTTTATGGATAATTATTTTAAACAATTACCTAATTGCATAGTATACATAGATGATATATTATTATATACAAAAACTAAAGAAGAACATATAAAACTATTAGAACAATTTACAGACATAATAGAAAAATCAGGAATAAGTCTAAGTGAAAAGAAAACCGAAATTATGAAAAACCAGATAGAATTCTTAGGAATACAAATAGATAAAAGTGGAGTAAAAATGCAACAACATATAGTACAAAAAATAATAAATTCGAAAGAAGAATTAGATACAAAAAAGAAATTACAATCATTTTTAGGATTAGTAAACCAAGTAAGAGAATATATTCCAAAATTAGCAGAAAATTTAAAACCACTACAGAAAAAATTAAAAAAGGATATAGAATATAATTATAATGAAGAAGATAAAAAACAAGTTCAAAAAATAAAATTACTTTGCAAGGTATTACCAAAATTATAATTTTCGGATGAAAATAGAAAATTTACATACATAGTAGAAGCAGATGCCAGTGAATATAGTTACGGAGGAGTACTTAAATATAGGTATGAAGCAGAGAAAATAGAACACCATTGTAGATACTACTCAGGTACGTTCAACGAGACAGAAATAAAATGGGAAATAAATAGGAAAGAATTATGTTCATTATATAAATGTTTGTTAGCATTTGAGCCATATATTGTATATAACAAATTTATTGTGCGAACAGATAATACACAGGTACGCTGGTGGCTAACAAAGAAAATACAAAATTCAGTTACAACAAAAGAGATTTGGAGACTAGTTTTAAATATATTAAATTTTACATTTATAATAGAAGTAATCAGTACTAACAAAAATGTTATTGCAGATTACATATCAAGACAAAGCTACACAAACTGAAATGATAGAAGAAAATATACATGAAAAGATACTCAACGCCCTGACTACTCTTTCATTGAAAGTGGACAGTATGGGTACTGAGATAGTAAAGATGGGGACTGAGATAGAAACACTAAAGCTAAAGACTAGTGAAGATAAACTGAAGTCTGTAGCTATGAATCAGCTAACTCAGCAATGCGCAGAGCTATGTCGATCGGAAGACAGTAAAATTCTAGAGCTAGAAGGAGATGTTGGGATACTCCATAAAACCCATAACGTTTATCAATCTACTTCTGCAGGTACAAGCAAAGGAGTTAGAAAAAATATGAACCTAAACAAGCTATTTGACAAGCCATATACACCAAATACATCAAAAGACCCCATGTTTACACCCCCACAAGTTACCACATATCGAGATAGCCTAAATCAAGACAAAAAGACATACAACTACACAGCCCGCACATATATAGAAAATATCTACAACATACAAACTTTCTTAAATAGCAACCCAAAAGCTACAAATATCCAAGAACCAGATACGAACTATATAACCCAGAAATTAACCGGATACAACAAGCTAATTGCCTTACCAAAAACTAAACCAAGCCTAGTTAAAACTTGCTACGAATATGGATTACTTAGTACCGTATATACCACGGACGGAACTGAGATATCCACTATACCCGAGATATATGAAGCATTTACCACATTTAAAAGAATAACCAAAGGTACTTTATTTTTTATAAAAATATACACGGCACCAGCAGAGATATTATTTGACGAAGTTAAGAAACCTATACAAGTTGTAAAAATAGGAATGACACGAGATATGATTATACCACAAGATATTGGTACACAACCAGAAATACCCAGAATCGAGATACCAAAATTTTATGCGAACAAAAGAGTTATCGGACTATCTACAATTTTACAAGAGCTAACAAATACATATTGCAATCAAAATCCTATATGGAGTTATTATTCAAGAAATCATGTATTAATATATTCGAATTCAAAAGAGCTACGGGAAACAGATATGAAAACTATTAGGCAATGGATTATGACGTTGCTTAAACCAGAGACAGAACCTATCGCCAGAGCTATTAGAGAAAAATTTATTTCAGAGGAATTATTGACCAGATATTGCAAAACTATTGGACACAAATATCCAGACCACAAGTGTTCAAAATGTAATAGAAGAGATAATGACGTCCCAGCAGTGCAGCTAGAATAAAAGAAGATAAAGACGACAGCTGGAAAGATAAAGAAGAGCAATAATGGAGATACAACAGATACGACAAAAACCACGGAGACAAGTTATTTATTAAAAGTTACGTAAAGTCTTTAGTACTATTAATGTGAAGACTTTTTTTTTGTTTTTTGTTTTAGGATTAGACTAGGTATTAGTAGGCTACTATAGCCTTTAAGACTTTTTTACCTTTTTTGTTTTTTAGCTTTATGATTAATTCTTATCTTCAGACACATGTAAAATACTTAGAAATTTTTTTGTAAAGTTTCGTTTACTTATAAATAAAGAGGAACGAAGGCATTGCAAAGGCAAGCCTTCCAACATTCAAGTAAAACCTCTCTCCATTCCGTTAAAAAATATTTAGCCCAGTTAATTAAATATATACACTGCAATGAAAAAAGTTATGGAGCAACAAACCTCAGAAATATCAAAGCTACCGGAACAGGTATATCTATTTACGATTATGAATAGCTAAATTCATAATTCCCGACAATCATGATATGATAAAATAAATTCATATTAGTTACTTTATAGTAGAATTATTCGAAAATAATATGTTAAGAAGTTTATTAGCAAAGTGGAAACGGAGAAAAATCCCAAGGAACTATGCCATCCTAAAGGTGAAACCAATGAGGCAAGAAGCCGTGGCGGGGAGTAACCAAAATCGAGGCGCTGTTTAAGGGAAAAGTATCCGAATTACCATGCTAGTAGTGACCGAAGAACATGTTATTTAAGAATAATCTAGTATATAGTAATCTGAGATGACTATATTTTATTATGTATATGGTTGAAGGGAATATTTTGAAAAAAACAATTTTATGATAATGAATGATAATATATCTGATGTCATGGTAGATAAATTCAAGATACTTATTTTGTATGTACTTAGAGATATAGATGTTGCAGATATAAGAAAAATTATATTAGAAAAAGCATATGGAAAAAATTATACGGATAGAATAAATTATATACCACACATACCTAACTACTTTTATAAATATTTATTATGTTAAAATTACGTAGAGTTTATAAAGGTACGCAAAATATACAAATACTAGAAAAACAGATGAAAATAAATATAGACAAATACATGGGAAATAAAAAATATATAAAATCTCTTAATAAAAATATGCAAAAATTACTAAAACAAATAGCTATAAAATATCAATTTAAAAAAAAAAAAAGCCCATTTAGACTACCTTAGAGTTTTAATCTTATATACTTAAAGATATTGAAATAATAGATATTAAGAAAATGATATTAGAAGAAGTAATAAACTACGAAATAGAAATGATAAATGCTACAGCACAAATATACGAAGACATTTACCCAGAAGGATATTATTCAGACCTAGATTGTGGATGTTGAAATATATTAGAAAAACTAGAGAAAACCAAGATAATCTAAATAACGAAGTTAATTATAGAAACCATATTAGAAAAATAATGGAAGATCTAAAAGAAAAGTTAATATGGATAGAAAAAACCTTAGAAAATTTAGAAAAAAGTACATGTAACAGTTTATATAATATAAAAAACTCACTACGAGAAGAACAACACAAAATAATAAATGACATAGAAAATTTAGAATTAGATATACACTACAGTACAGAAAGAATAAGTTATTACACAGAAATTTGTAACTCAGCAGTTACTACAGGATAAAATAATAAACTAAAAATTAATGAATACATCTCACAAAAAGAATAACTTATTAAAACAAAATCTAAGAAATAACCACACACAAAAAAGAATAGATTCATCAGTTATAATAAATCTATTTATAAATCTCTTTATCAGCTTAGTTATCCGCACCCCCCTACAAATGGTTTAGAAGTTAAAAATGTGAGAATAAAAGAAAACTTTATACAAAGAAGACATACACAATAGCTATTAGGATAAAAGTTTCAATAACCTAAGTTGTTATGGTATCAGAATGAGAATCTATTTGTAAATTGAAAGAATTACATTGTAGGTAACATTAATAATGTCGTACGTACCTCTCTTTTTAAAATTTTCGTACTCACCTAGATAAACATTCACATACCCATTAGCAAAGCAACTGCATTTATCGTGGTATCCCTGAGATTGAACTCCTATTTGATTCCTGAAATCAAAAGGAAGTCAACTATCTATTTGTAAGATAGTGACATAATATATATACACAAAATAAGAAAAAAAATATCAAAGAAGCAACTTATCACTTCAGAACAGAAAACAAGCATCACCAAGTTACAAATTCATAACCGAAGCGTAAATACGCTTATCAAAAACATAAAAATAAGCCATAACGATGGGGAATAGAAAGGATCAGATCATGTATGGATGACCGACTTATGCAATCCAAGTCAAATCATTCTTGTTATGAAAAACTTAAAACATAATACTTACTTTCATTGTACAACAACAACTATGCCTCACTCCCAAGCTAGCTGGATTTGGCTTTATATGAATTCTCATATTCAATTCAATCCTCATTCCCCAAGACTTAAGACTACACTGCTTGGACCAGATCATGTATGGAGTTATTAAGCTTTACTTAGATATAATGCAGCAGACTGCATCTCATGCAAGTTGCTGGTTCCACTGTCTACAAGTACAGAAATACAACACAGAATTGTACGCACGCCTAATAGAGGTGACATTAGAAATTTAAATATTTAATTTGCATATCTGCTTAAAACAGTGACTAATTGAATCAAGACAATTTATCTATAAAATAATATGAAAAGAACAACATCAAGAAGGATCCCCTAACTCAATAGCACTTTATTGTGTACGACAATGATGAAATGAGAGTGTAAGAAATAATAATGATATTTGTAATATTCAAGCACACTTTATGGTGACAAATGATGTCTTCTCCATATCAGGAAAAGAAGGTAAGAGTTACACATGTAAAGCTAGAACAAAAGAAAAGCAGTGTAGAGGATGATAGTGAGATCCCATAGCATTTCTGGATCTCCATTTTTCTCATTTGGATCCACTTAATGTGCCATACAACTACTCACTGTTGCAACTTATTGAATTCATTCTTTAAATAGATATTATTGTATTAATATGGAATTTTGTGTCAAGGTCACCTTCTACAATGTATCTATACAACTCACTGTAATTATTTATTGTAAGATCAATGTACATTAAACTACTCAGATAACTTGAGCTTGATAACCGACCAAGTTGCTATCTAAAGTAACATCTATTCTACCTCTCTAGAGAGTATTATACTTCTGAGTTGCACTGCTTAGCTATACATTATAGCTTTCTTCAAACTATCTTTAGTTGTTGCTCACTATAGAATAACTATCAAAAACACTTGAAAGTAGAAAACAAATATTGTAGAAAAAGAATCGCATATACCCTAAAATCTAGCTTTATCAAAAAGGAAGGGGGGGACAATAATAGCATATTGAGGACAGACAAATTTCTTAAAGCTAGTAACTTAGGTAGTTGGAGTTGATTGTTCCTAGAAATGATAAAGTAGAGATATAAGTCAAGATGATTCCTGTAAGGGTCTGGAGGTAGGTGAAATCATTTTAGTGGGTTTGGAATATAATGCATCGTAATAGCACTAAAAGGAAGTTTGATAATGTGGCTTTAGTAATACTGGATATAACATATGCTACATAATAATTGACATCAAATTTCAAAAAGAACCACTAATAACCAGGCTTAGCTCAGATGAGGACATAAAGATAGAAATTTAATGAAACATAAATGAATGCTATGACAAGCTAATAAACGAAGAATATGGTTAAGATGAACCTAGAGAAGATAAAATAAACTGAGATAGTACAAACTAAGAGGATAAAAAACGTCAATATACAAAGAGTTATGCTTAATTAATAGGGTGAAGAGGTGAAGAAGAAGACGATGGTGAGAAATAACATGGGACGAATGGGAAAGGCTTGGTGTTGGACATGAAGTAAGGAGAGTAAAATGCTAGTAGTCCCAATAATGCAGTAATGTATGTCATATATTTGTGAATGATTTTACTTATCAATTGTTCAATTTGTAAAGCTAAGAAATACTTAAATGTGTTTTTCTTACATGAAAACCAATCAAAACATGTTCGATGTACTTGATAAAAATAACATGTGCAATGTAAACTAAAGATTAAATTTGAGATGAGACTGTCATGTTGTTCATTTTAAAGTTTCATTAATTTAGACATACCATGAAAAAATAAACACACTATTTTTTTCTCCTTAATAGATCAAAACATGAATTGGAGTAGATAAGAACGATACAATTGAACATGTTCAGAAGTTGAGAGGGACAATTAAGATTATCATTGTGGTTCAGGCAATGTATGAAAGGGATAACCAAAAGCGATAAGTTGTTATCACATGTATAAAAAAATTGACAAGTTGTTATGATTTATAGGGATGGCCTTGGCTCAGCGGTAAGCTTGCTTACCGTGGTGTGCCAGGGTCGGGGGTTCGAAATGCCCCTCCAGGAAAGCTAGGGTGAGGGCGCGTAGGTCAGGCCCGGAGTGGTCCCCCCTCCCTGACACCTACGGAGTAGGTATGAACCGGGTCGTCCCTAAGTTGTTATGATTTACTTCCTTTGGCTTCCAAGGAGTAACTAAATTAAATTCACATGTTGTTCACTTTTTTGTTGGAAAAGTCAGGAAGTAAGTAGGGTAACTTTTTATCAAGTCATTTTCTATCCATAATCAGCTTGTATAATTAGTATCGGTTAAAAATAATTGGAAAATAATTTCTTATGTTCTATCCGATCACACCTTACAATATGAAGGAAAGATATTTCTTGGTGGAAAACTGACCACGGTGTGAGTGCTAATCTAACTATAGCTGATGATTGAATATGTTGTATGTGTTTGGTCTAATCTATGTGTATCGAAAGATGGACATTCTTCTAAAATTCATGATTACGAAGGTACCAAATGGGGAGTGTAGCTTGGCATATAGGATTTGAGGTTGTTAACTTAAAAAATATATTACACTAAAACGGTAGTTGTTGTTAACTTAAAATTATAGAGGATGGGTTCCTTATAACCTTTAGCAATATAACATTTTGCCCGAGTTAAAAGACAGACCCCCTTTATCTTCTATTAAAGATACTTGTTGCATCGTAAAATTTGAGAACTGTAGAAACCCCGAATATTAATATCAATGTTAAAATTGAAATCCCCCTTCTGTTAACTTATTTCTAAGTTTTCATTTTTCTCCTTTTTTTCTTTCCTCCTCCACTTACCCTTTAGCAATTCCTAGGTTTTGGGTCCAATTATGTTTTCTTTAGCGGGTAAGTTGCGGAGAAAAAGGACTGAGTAACATTTTAGAGCTTTAATTTTTTGGTAACTGAATTAGAAGGAGGGTGTGGAAAGGGAGAAGCAGAAGAGAAAGGATAGATTGTCTTGGAAAAGCCATGCTCCAGGATAAGTAATGTGTTTCTAACTTCCTCTGGCTCACTCTTATTGTTCTTTTTTGTATACTATTTTTATTTCAGTGCTGCACTCATGCAATGTCGTTTTAGAAAAAAGACATGATGCTGCTCAACTTTTTTTCTGTACCATTCAAGTTTTATTCTTTAACTTGTCATTGCCATTAGAAATAGATAATGATTCTTGTTCTTGTTTCTAATTTTTGTAGTGGGTACTTTCACCAAAATACTTTAATTTTTCGTTACTAATAACACTTACCATGATTCATATGGGCTTTTCGGGCTTTGTAGCTTTTCTTCTAATTCGTATTTTTAAGGTATTTTAATGTTATTGGTAATTACAGTGTTATCTATCTTACTGGGAATAATAATAACATAAGAGTATGTTAGCTTCAATACATAACAGTTTATGCTAAGATCGGAGAACTTTCAAAAAAATTTCATGAAACTTTACGGGGCACAGATTGTACACATTAAATAGACAAAAAAGACATCTATCCTTAAGGGAGTACTTTCTCATTTACTTGCCAATAAACTCAAATGTGGCTCCACATCACATGTTGGATCAATAAATAATTCACCAACCCTCACGGAAATTATGGTGCTTTAGAAGCAAAAAGATAACTTTTAAGTGCAAAATTATATAAAAATATGCCAAAAGAATTAAATAGTACCAGTTGCTAAAAACAGAAGATAGTTTTTGACAACATGAACCCAAGATAGTTTAATGACACAAACTGCTAAAAACAAACTACATCATGTCAGTCTCAAACATCCGAGGAGTATAGAAGCAACATTTCACTCTGAAGCGGGCGAAGGCGTATGCACTTCGTTGGTCATTGAGAAACAAGCCTTAAGATCTATCATCATCGTCATTACCAAAATATAGCAAAAAGACAGAACATAAAAGTATTTTTTTTTCAAAGTAATAAAAATCCTATCATCCACTAATGATGACAAAGGAATGAATTAATTCAACTATCAATCTATTGTTCATCCCTAAAACAACTCTTTCATTGCTATGTGGGCAAATTTTTTAGTCCAGAACCCTCTATTTCATACGCAAAGGGTGTATTTACATCATTTGCACTGAACTTATGCCTTTTTGAGCCTTAAAATTGATAATTTTAAAATCAAAACACACTATATATTAATATTTCTAAAAAAAATACATGTTAAAATTAAACAAAAATACTAATTCTGTCACAAAGGTATACTTTTTTAAAACTCATAAAAATTATCACTTGATGAATGAATATAACCAGTGAATGAAAAAAAATGAGATTAAAAGATGGAGAAACTTACGGATGATTTGATGATTGATAGAAGAGATATCTGGGAGGACAAATGAAGAGATTCTTAGTTATTTGTTTGAGTCACTTCTTGAAATGTTAATTCTAGAAACATCATTTCTAGAATTGTCATTTAAATGTACTTGTGGTGGATAAATGGACACATGAATAGATATTAATTTATTTGGCTGAGAAAGAAGTGTCCTTTAACATGTTAGTGGTGGATAAGTACGCACATAGATATTTATTTATGAGTCTAAGAAAAAATTTCTTGAGCTCATTTTATATTATATTTTGCTATTTGATTAGATACGTAGTTTAAGAAATAAATGATGATTTTATAAAGTTTATAAATTCTTTCTGTTAAAGTAGATTTAATATTTATTTTTTTAATTAAATGAGACCCAATAAAAATAAAATGAGAACAATGTTATTACGTAGTTGTTAAATAAGTAAAATTGATAATTTTTTTGAAACGAATTGAAAAAAATGACTACACATAAAATATTTTTTTTTTTGAAAATATAATTCTTCACTGATATTGTAGAGAATTTATTGTATTTGTTTATCTTGACACTTATCTACAATGAAAAAAACAAAAGGAGATTACTCTAGTTTTTTAGTGAACGTTGTTCCATTTAAAGAAAATTACTTTATTGCCCTTTATTTTAATTAGATTTACTAAACTGCCATTGGTCGTCCTGAGTTGTCCTTTCTATATAGTAGAAACTAGCATTATAATATATTGATTTTATTGCTTTTGCATAGGTGATTGATTTTTTATTCTTTTCAGTAGATTTCTATTTCTTTTCCTTAGCATATAGTTGACAAAACTTCACACTTCATTACTAATTTCATTTGTTATTAGCCATTCTTTCTTTGTAAGTCTTGTATATTTGTTTTTTTCAGCCTTACCTATTTGTGCGCCTTCTTATTTTCTTCTCTTATTGGGCAGTGACTTTGATGGTCGATGGTAGACTAGGTTCATGTCATAGGTTGGGGTTAGGGTCGAGGTTGGAATCCAGGGTGAGGTCAGGGTCTAGGTTAGGGTCGAGCTTGGGGTGATAGGTAAAGGTTAGTATGGTTAAGCGGGATAAGAGAATGTATAGGTTGAAAGTTGGATCTTGGAACATAGGAACTCTTCAAGATAAGTTCATAGATCTCGTGAAGATTCTTAGGAAGAGAAGGATTAATATAGCTTGTGTCCAAGAGACTGAATAAGTAATCTTAAGGTGAAGGATGTGGACGGGTATAAGTTATGGCACTCTGATAGTGTAAGACGTAGGAATGGGGTAAGTATCTTATTAAATAAAAAGCTTAGAAGACAGGTAGTGGAGGTTAAGTGGGTCAACGATAGTTTGATGTCAATTAAGTTGATCATCGAAAAGTTTAATTGGAATGTTATTAGTGTCTATGCTCCACAAGGGGGCTTGGATGAAGAGGAGAAAAAAGATTTTAGGAGATTTTGGATGAGGTGGTAAGAGGTATTCCGAGCACCAAGAAGATTTTCATAAGAGGTGATTTCAGAGGGCATATTAGATCATTATCAAGAGGATATGGTGATGTGCATGAAGGGTTCGGTTTTGGAGAAATAAATGAAAGAAGAACCTCACTATTAGATTTTGCTAGGGACTTTGGATTGGTAGTAGCAAATTCGAGTTTTTCAAAGAAGGAAAAGCACCTTATTACCTTTTGTAGTTCGGTAGCCAAGACTCAAATAGACTTTCTTCTCCTTAAGATTCTGGTGATGGACGTGAAAATCAAAAAGGACAGAAAGAAGGAAGGCATGAAGGATTGATCTAGGATTAAGTAGGGTAGCTTGACTTTGGCTAGTACTTTAGAGATTGGAGAGAAGTTGATGACTATAAGGGATTAGAAGCATATATGGGACGTGGATAGTATGTGGGAGTCGATTGTTAAAATCATTAAAGAAACAACTAGAGAGGTGTTGGGTGTCTCGAGAGGCTGATCTGGCAAGCACCGAGAGGACTGATGGTGGAACGAAGAAGTTAAGAAGAAGGTAGAGACCAAGAATTTAGTGCATATGAAATTGGTAGAGAAAAGGTATACTAAGGAAAAACAATCGAATAGAGAGGAGTATAAGTTAGCTAGGAAGGAGGCTAAGTTAGTGGTTACGACGGATAAGACAATAACTTTTGAGAGCTTGTATGCGGCTTTAGAAGAGAAATATAGGGATAAAAACTTGTATAGGCTTGCCAAGACTAGGTAACGGAGGGACCATGACCTTGACCTAATGAAGAGCATCAAGGAAAAGGATTACAAAATATTTGCGGTTGACGCCCTCACTAGGAGGAGGTAGCAGTCTTATTTTTATAGACTTTTGAAGGTTTAGTGTTGAGTGACTTGGAGAACTTAAAGATCCATTGCCATTATGGTTATTGTAGGCATATTAAGATTGAGGAGGTTAAGGGTGCCATTCGTAGGATGCGTATGAGTAGGGCAACTGGGCCAGATGAGATTCGAATCAAATTTGAAAGAGCACTGGTATGGCAGGTATGAAGTGGCTGATAAGGTTGTTTAACATTATTTTTAGACAGGAAAGATGCCTAAATCTTGGATATGGAGTATAATAGTTTCATTATATAAGAACAAAAAGGACATTCAGAGTTGCAACAACTATAGGGGTATCAAGTTGTTAAGTCATACTATGAAGGTTTAGGAAAGAACGATAGAGTTGAGGCTAAGAAGGATCTTGGCCATTTTTGAGAATCAATTTAGTTTCATGCTAGGTCACTCGACTACCGAGTCATTTTTTGTGAGGAGATTAGTGGATTAGTATAGAAAGAGAAAGAAAGACTTGCACATAGTGTTCATCGATCTTAAGAAAGTGTATGACAAAGTCCCCAGAAAGGTTTTGCATAGATGTTTAGAGGTTAGAGGTGTGCCTATGGCATACACTAGGTCAATATAGGACATATACGATAGAGCAAAGACTCATGTAAGGACGATAGAAGGAGATTCATAGTGCTTTTTTATTTTGACAGAGTTGCACCAGGGATCGATTCTTAGTCAATTTTTATTTACCTTAGTGATGGATATGTTAACGAAACATATTCAAGGGGAGGTGCCTTGGTGTATGATATTTACTGATGATGTAGTGCTTATTGGCGAGATCGAGAAGAAGTTAATGATAAGTTAGAGTTTTGGAGACAAACCATAAAGTCTAAAGGGTTTAGGTTAAGCTGGACCAAGACGACGTACTTGGAGTGTAAGTTTAGTGATTTGATGTATGAGGATAATGAGGTAGTGAAGCTAAATTCTCAGGCCATTCAAAGAAATAGTTTCAAGTATCTTGGATCTATAATTCAGGAGAATGGAGAGATTTATAAGGATGTCATGCACCATATAGGTGTACGATGGTTGAAATAGAGGCTCTCTTCGAGAGTCTTATTTGATAAAAAGGTGCCTCATGATCTTAAAGGTAAGTCCTATAGAGTGACAGTCAATCGACTATGTTGTATGAAGCGGAGTATTAGCGAGTTAAGAAATTCCATCTCTAAAAGTTGAAGGTGATGGAGATGAGGATGTTGAGATGGATGTGTGGACTTGCTAGTAGGGATAGAGTTAGAAATAAGGTTATTTGTTAGAAGGTGGAAGTGTTTTTATAGTAGAGCAAAAAATGAGGTTGAGATAGTTCAGATATATGATGAGAAGATGCACAATGTCCCAGCACGTAGGTGTGAAAGACTGGCTATGGATGATTTCATACATGTCGTGACTCGAAGCTTCCCCTAGTTGTAACACGATTCTTAGAACTACAAATGATCCCAAGATAACCCATATACTGGTGTATTATTTTAGCAACTGATTTATAATATAAATAAAAGCTAAATTTGCTGAGCAAAAGCATAATCACGAGATAATATAAATGAATGTAATACTGATAAAGTTTACGACCTGATAAATCTGAAGAAATAACTAGAATTACATACCATAACACTAACTGACTATCTATGAAGCCTCTACTATACTGACAATAGATAGCTGGGACATGCTTCCAACTACCACTAATCAATACATATGGATAAGCAAAATACAAAACATGAAATGCAACAGACTGGAGTCCCCGAAATAAGGGAACTCATCACCTACTGGTTGAATGTTGAGAATTGTCTGACCCTGGTGTGTGGACTACATCTGGTACCTACTCTATGAAGGAATGTTGCCACAAACGCATATATGTGGTTAGTACGTTGGAATGTACTAAGTGTATGGAAACATCCACTAAATCATGAAAATATTCAAAAAATGCTTTACAACTGAGGATATAAGCTATTTACTGAATGCATTTAAAACATGGTTGTACGCAAAAATTGTAAATCATAGTGAAATTTATACGGTCATGAGCTGAAAACAATTCTGTAAGCTTAGAAGAGTAGAAATATAAATGTTGTATGTAAATCTTATGTAAATATGGATATGTTGTAAAGTTGTACTGAAGATTATGTATGAATACTGAGCATGAAAACATAACCATGAAGAATTAATGCAAGACCAAGTAAAGCATGTACTGACACTATCTGAATAACTAAATAATCAGTAAAACTGATTGACTGAATAACTGGTAATCTGATTACTTGATCAAGCAAACCTAAATTGATATAAACTGAGTACTGACTGAAACTGCGGGAGGAATCATGTAACTGACATGCCCCAATTTAAGCTAATCATGATCCAACCTTTAACCCTAGTTGAAGGGGTGTCAGTACCTTACCACGGTACTAACACACGACTGTGTGGATCCACTAAACTAGTGTCCCGAAAGTCTAAGAAGTCATTCCTAAACTGGTGGATGACCCCTAAGAGAGTGTCAGCCCTAAACTGGCATGTTACATCTCATAATTCTACGCTGGTTATGTAGTTCTGGAACTTAGGGACTGCTACTAAGGACCCAATCCTAACTGTTGGGTGAGACCCCATCCCTAGGTTTGCTCGGTGCTAAATCATACTCCCAACTGAATGAAACTGGTACTATTATGGGTCTAACATGATGTGGTACTGTAATGATAAGTGCTCAATATAAACGTAGTAGTTTGAATATAATAATAAAAACATGGTCTGGCTGACTTGTTAAAAAAACATGGTCTGACTGGCTTATAACTTAAAAATGGAAACACATTGGTATCGGGTATTCATTACCCTCCAACATTAAATGATCACAAAATACGATAACAATATTTAAAACAGTGATATAACTTCATAGTTCTAGGACCCAAACATGAGATATTTCATTAAGTTGATGAATTTCATGAATAAAAATATGGGAATGAGTTAAGCTTGGCAAGACAATGTACACACTTGGATTAATGCACGAAATGGATAAGTTATCATGGAATTGGTTTAAATAGACATAAGAACTTGAAATTCGAAGCATTCGATAGCCTAATTTACATGGAATCATATGTAGACATAGATTGAATTCAAACTACTGAGGGATAACATGGATTAAATTCATCTTGAACATGTGAAATTCCATAAAGAAGGAAAACTACATACTTTAAATCAAAGAGAGGGTCTTTGGGCTCTATGGGTGAAAGGAACCCATTGATGAATACCCTATAGACCTTAATTGAATGGATTCTTGAAAAAATCATAAAATTGGAGCTTAAATTCTTGAGTTCTTAAGAGAAGAATCTTGCATTATTGTTCTTGAAAAAGAGGAAGGGTTTTTATAAGATTAATTTGGAGGAAATAATGCCCCTATGAATGTTATAAATCGCGTTTTGGACAACTGGGGTTGAGGAAAAAGGACCAAATTACCCCCTTGACCCCCTAATCATGATGTTGGACTAGTGGGGGAGTGGCCTCCGCGGTGCGTACCCCATTATAGGGGAATGGCCTACGCAGTGCAGACCCTATTCCTTGGGAATGGCCTCCGCGATGCGAACCCTATTCCCTGGGAATGGCCCATGCGGCGCAGCTCTATCGCGGAGGCTCACCGTCTTCATTTTCTAAATACGCCTCAAATCCAGTTTGAAAATTCTGAAACTCTTTCGAGACACACCTTTAACATCCCTAAACATGTTCCAACCCCAAAACCAATGTCTCGAGGTTGGGAAGGCCAAAATAAAAATTCATAAAGTCTTGGGGTCTTGAAAATGACCAAGTACACTTAGTGAAAATTTCAAGCCTTGAACCCCTTAAGCGTGCAACATGCAACTAAAAGCTGAAACGAGCTTAGAATCCTATGGGGTATTATAATATCTCCCCCTTGGGACCATTCGTCCTCGAATAAGACTGGTTGAGCAGAGGTACTAAGGAGACTGAGAGTCTATACTGAATATAAGCTGAAACATGATCAAATAACTGGGTCTAAAACATGGTATATGCTACATGGGTTGAACAGATTTCATAAATGCATGATGTGACATGAGAAAAGTTGTACAACTGAAATAGAAAACGAAAAGAGTCAACCTAAAGAAAACAATTACCTCAAGCTGAGTCTGACTTTATGGAGAAAAAATAAGGATCCCGGGCTCGCATATCTGTTTCTTCCTCCCAAGTGGCTCCCTCAACAGACTGATTTCGCCATAGGACCTTAACCAAAGGAACTTTTTTATTCCTTAGCCTACGAATCTGACAATCAAGGAAATCAACTTAGACTTCTTCATAGGAAAGTCTATCTTTAACATCCACACTTTCCAATAGAACAACAGATGCTAAATCACCAATGCATTTCTTTAACAAAGAAACATAAAACACCGAGTGTACTGATGCCAAATATGCAGGCAACTCTAGCTCATTAGCTACCTTCCCAAAATGGCTCAAAATTCTATATGGGCCAACACAGTGGGGACTGAGCTTCCCCTTCTTGCAAAATCTCTTCACTCTTTTCATAGGTGAAATTTTCAAATAGACCAAGTTACCAATATCAAACTCAAGATCCCTTCTCCTCACATCTGCATAAGATTTCTAATGACTTTGGGCGGCTGTCTTCAGCCTTTCTCAAATTAATTGAACTTTCTTTATTGCCTCAAATACTGAATCTGGCCCTATTAAAGTGGCCTCACCTACCTCAAGCTAACCAATAGGAGATCTATATCTCCTTCCAGAGAGAGCCTTAACGGAGTCATCTGAATACTAGAGTGATAACTATCATTGTAGGAAAACTCAATCAAAGGTAAATGGTCATCCCAACTACCCTTACAGTCAATAACACACGCCCTCAACATGTCCTCAAAAGTTTGAATGATGCTCTCTGTTTGACACTTTGTCTGAGGATGAAAAGTTCTATTGAGATGAACTTAGGTACCAAGACGCTTCTGAAAATACTTCCAAAAGTAAGAGGTAAACTAAGTACCTCTGTTTGAAATGATAGAAAACGGAACCCCATCCAATTTTACCAACTCCTTGAGATAGAGTCTAGCATAGTCCTCAGTTGAATACGAAGTATGAACTAGTGAGAAATAGGCTAACTTGGTCATTCTATCTACAATGACCTAAATCGAATCGTGCTGACGACGCATACAAGCAGTCCTATCACGAAATCCATATTCACCATCTCTCACTTCCAAGTGGGGATGCTAAACTCCTGAAGCATACCACTAGGCCTTTGGTGCTCAACCTTAACTTGCTGATAGTTTGAACATTTAGCCATAAACTTTTACAAACCAAAAATGAAGGTCATGATTGCGCTTGTCGTAGCGTACCTTGACAAGTAAAACTATCACCCAAATCGATACAAAAAGAGAAAAAGACAGAAATATCCCAAGGTAAGGCTTTTAGAATAAAGCCAAACCATATAAGTAATCATAAAAATGCGAAAAAAAGTTATCCAAAATACCAATCATGCCCAAAACCAGGTGTCAAAAGTGTAAGAACTACTAATACAATCTAGAAGTCAAATACATCAGAAAAATAACCGCAAGGGAATAATATCTGTCTCCGAATAGTAATAAAGACATAAATACTACAGAAATATAAAGGTGAACTCTGAACGCATAAATTTTCAACCGCTACATTGGAAGCTCTAACAATCGCCCGAGTCAAGCAAGCTGAGGCGTACTCGAACTAGGACCTGCACTGAAAGAGCGTAGTAGGCATGAGTATGATCCATTTGTACTCAGTAGGTATTATAGGCTGACCAAGCAAAATACTAAATAAAGCATACAAAATATACACTGAGGGCATGTCACCTGCAATCAGAAAATATCCCACAATGGTAGCCCACACCGTTTGTACTAACAGTTTTAATATATCACATACACACCAGGATAGAACATGAGTATACATTATATTACATATAAGTAGAACAAGGGGGAACATGCATATACAAGATCATCAAATACAAGTAAAAGAAGATAAGACAAATGCATAGTTGACAAGTTAATACGATAATACAGCACAATATAAACACAATAAAGTAAGTGCAATATATACAATGATGACAATGATGCACGAGGTCATCGAACAACCTCCGGGATCATCGCACAATCCCCGTATACACCTACAAAACTAATGCTTCACGATATAGGACCCATGCGGAGTTCGTCAACCCATATAAAATTTACATATCTCAGATATCCTTTCCGAAACATCCCTCAGAAAGGGTTTTACAAGATGTTACAATATCTCCTTTCCGGCATATCCCTCGGGGAGTTTTTTTTTAAAAGGTGTTGTCAATGTTACTCAGGTGTTGCCACGATGGTACCAATATTTCATGAATGAGTATGATATGAGGATGTAATGCTCACAACTAATCACAATGAGTATTTCCACAACCAACCATATGATATATATCCACAACCAACCACAGTGATACATTTTCACAGCCATGTGAGCCAATATCCATTCATTATTTTCGTTCATCCATGAATTTCCACATGTCTCATATGCCAATAAAGTATGAATATAATCATAATATACCAATGGTACCACATTAAATATTTTAACAACACAATACAATTATTCACATGTGTTCAAGGCTATAAATATCACATAGGACCCTACACGGTCACATATATCACATAATATCAATGATTACATCACATATAAGCCCCCACACGGTCACAACACATAGATCGTCATTTTTCATGATTAGTTCTCACTCTTAACATGCATTTTATTCCATCATTTACCACCCATCCCAGTCTGAAAGAGTTTAGCCATAACCTACCTCAAAAGCCGAAATTGATCCGCTACACTTTGAACTCATGACCTTACTTTTCATGAATAATATCGAACTCCACTAAAAACATCAAATATGAAATATACACGTCAAAATAAAATCAACGACACCCATATTGACTAATTTTGGTTTGAAGTCAAAACGGACCCCGGAACGGGTTTTTAAAAAAATGGTAAAATCATAAATTTACTTCAAAAACATGTTTCCTATATTTTTAGGAATCTACAGCTCAAAACTCAAGTCAAATTGAGTCAAAAATGAAGTTCAAAATGAAGAAAAACCATTTTTAAGCTTTGCCGGGTAAAATCATTGAAATCCGGGTTACAATCAAGAATCAGAATTGTTTTAAAGGTTAAATTGATGAAAAATTAGAAATAATAAGATAAAAATATTATTCAAGTAAAAAGAAGTGAAATTGAGGTTTAAAATCAAGCCCTACGATTTTTGGGGTTTTGATAAATTAATAAAAAATTACTAAGAAAAGGGTGAATTCTTACCTTAAATCCATAATAAAATCAAGAGATAGATGTTAATCTAGCTTTCCAAGCTCCTACAAGCTTCACTTGCAAGCTTCCACACTATTTTAGGGTTTAACTCTCAAGAGGCAAGATGAAAAATGAGCAAAATAGGCCAAAAAGATAAAAAAAACTACGCAGAAAAACTGCACTATTACAGTTTTTAAAGTCCAAACGGACTTTGATGGGGTGTCCGAGATTCGTTTGGAGTTAGATATATGCAAACGAACTATGAAACCATACTAAATTCGACGTTTCAGATGAATGGAGATATCAAAAATACTCCTGAACTATCTGAAATAGCTCAAAAATGCCCTCGTTAGATTTTTGGCTCAAAAATACCTCTTCGTTAAATATTTGGCTCAAAAATACCTCTTCGTTAAATATTTGGCTCAAAAATACCCCTCCCTCTAACGGAATTCGAAAAAGGATCAAAAATACCCCTGAACAATCTGAAATGGGTCAAAAATACCCCTCTGTTAAATATTTGGCTCAAAAATACCTCACCCCTTGACGAAATTAAATTATTTCAATTGATTAAACCCTAACTTTAACTTTTTAACCCTAATACTTTAATTTTTTTTACATAAAAGTATTTTTTTTAATTTTAAAAATAAGATAATGAAAAATAGTATATGAATTATAATATAAATTGGTTGAATTTGATTTGAAAAATAAACATACATTTATTCTAAAAAGGTATTTTCGCTTTACATCTTTTTACTCTTTAACGAAATTAGTGAAATATAAATTTTCACTTAAAGAAATTAACGAAATAAAAATTAAATGATGAACTTTATATAAATTAACGAAATAATTAAAATAATTTAATTTCATTAAATACCCCTCTGTTAAATATTTGGCTAAAAAATACCTCTCCCCTTAACAAAATTAAATTATTTCGATTGAATTAAACCCTAACTTTAACTTTTTAATCCTAATACTTAAATTTTTTTACATAAAAATATTTTTTAAATTTTAAAATAAGATAATGAAAAAAAGTATTTGAATTATAATATAAATTGGTTGAATTTGATTTGGGAAATAAACATATGTTTATTCTAAAAAGTTTTTTCACTTTACATCTTTTTAATCTTTAAAGAAATTAAAGAAATTAACGAAATATAAATTTTCACTTACAGAAATTATCAAAATATAAATTAAATGATGAACTTTATATAAATTAACGAAACAATCGAAATAATTTAATTTCGTTAAATACCCATCTATTAAATATTTGGCTCAAAAATACCCCTCCCCTTAGATAAATTAATTATTTCGATTGAATTAAACCCTAACTTTAACTTTTTAACCCTAATACTTAAATTTTTTTACATAAAAGTATTTTTTTAATTTTAAAAGTAGGATAATGAAAAAAAGTATTTGAATTATAATATAAATTGGTTGATTTTGATTTGGAAAATAAACATACATTTATTCTAAAAAGGTATTTTCACTTTACATCTTTTTAATCTTTAAAGAAATTAACGAGATATAAATTAACGAAATTAATGAAATATAAATTTTCACTTAAAGAAATTAACGAAATATAAATTAAATGATGAACTTTATATAAATTAACGAAATAATTTAATTTCGTTAAGGGAGGGGTATTTTTTAGCCAAAGATTTAATAGAGGGGTATTTTTGACCCATTTCAGATAGTTCAGGGGTATTTTATATCCTTTTCCGAATTCCGTTAGAGGGAGAGGTATTTTTGAGCCAAATATTTAATGGAGGGGTATTTTTTAGCCAAAAATCTAATGAAGGGCATTTTTGAGCTATTTCGGATAGTTCAGGGGTATTTTTGAGCCTTTTCCATTTTTAAAAGATTGATCCCCGAAATCCGAAATCACAATTTTCCAAATCAAGGGTCGAAATGAGATTTAAAAATTGTAAAATCACAACAAACATGATAGCACCCTAAAATCGACGTTATGGATCTACTGACAAAGTTGGAGTTTTCATCCGAGGTCGTTTCGACCAAATGTGGGTCCCACACCCATATTTCTAATTTTCCAACTTTTCGACCAATAGGTCGAAATAAGCTCGGGTGCACCAGGACCCTAACCAAAGGTCTACCTAGCCTAAAATCGAAATTCCGGATCTTCCTCCGCAGTTCGTTTGGCTATTCGCAACACAGATCAAAAGATATCCTCATAAGTCCAAAATAAGGCTCTCGAAGCCATCAAAAATCACAATATCGCATAAATGGTATCAAAATGCATCGAGAACTGTGACAATCACCCCCACACCCCAGAAATACCATAATGCAACTATCGGGAGGGGTAAAATAATCAAATAATACATAAACACATATTTCACATATTTTGTTAAAAAATTGATCGTTACATCATCCACCACTAAAAATCTTGTTCGTCTTCTATCTAAAGGTAAAAGAAATGCCCGAATCAATATAGAGCTGGGGATAAGAACTATGCATATCAGACTTAACCTCCCAAGTAGCCTCATCTACAGGTCGATGTCGCCACTAAACCTTAACCACATGGATAACTCTAAAGCGCAACCACCTAACATCCCTAGCCAAAATGGAAACCAGCTCCTCAATAAAGGACAACCGCTCATCTAACTGAACCGACTCCCAATGAATGACATGAGACTTATCAGGAATATAACAACGAAGCATAAAAACATGAAAGACTAGATGAACAACTGATAGATCAGGGGGCAAAGCTAACTCATAAGCCACAACACCAACAGTCCGAAGAATCTCAAATGGACAAATATACCGGGGGCTAAGCTTGCCCTTCTTCCCAAATCTCATCACACTCTTCATGGGTGAAACTCAAAGGAAAACACGATCATCAACACCAAATCTCAAGGCACGAAGTCTACGATCAGCATAACACTTGTGCCTATTCTAAGCCGCTCTAAGTCTATCCTGAAGGACCCGTACTCTATCCAAAGACTCACAAAGCAAGTCCGTACCTCGAGGTATCACTTCTGAAACAACGAACCAAAACACTAGAGAGTGATAACGCCTACCATACAATGCCTTATAAAGATCCATATCAATACTGGAATGATAGCTATTATTATATGCAAACTCTGCTAAAGCCAAATGCTTCTCCCACTGGCCACCAAAATCCATCACACATGCACGAAGCATATCCTCCAAAACCTTAATAGTCCGCTCTAATTGACCGTCAGTCTGGGGTGAACGCCGTGCTAGGATTAACCCGAGTACCCAACTCATCCTAAAAGCCTTCCAAAATTGAGATATGAATATAGAACCTCGATCTGAAATAATAGACATCGGCACACCATGCAGAAAAATAATCTCACAAATATAGATACGAGCCAACCTCTCAGCACTTAAAGAGACTTGAACCAAAATAAAATGAGCTGACTTAGTCAATCGATCCATGATGACCCAAACAATGTCAGAACTATGAGATGTACGAGGCAAACCAGTCACAAAGTCCATGGTGATTCGTTTCCACTTCCACTTGGTAATAGGTAACTTCTGAAGCAACCCACCAGGCCTCATATATTTGGCTTTCACCTGCTAACAATATAGGCAATGAGCCATAAAATCTGCCATATCTCTCCTCAATCACCACACCAGTAATGCTGCCTCAAAGCACGATATATCTTAGTCACACTTAGATAGATAGAACATCTAGAACAGTAGGCCTCCTCCAAGATCAACCTAATCCAGTCACCCACTCTCGGCACACAAACTTGGCCTTTAATCTTCAAAACTCCATCTAAATTACGTAAGGCTTCATTAGCATCCCCACTCAATACCTTATCTCGAATTTACCTTAATCCAACATCATCAAATTGATGAGCTCGAATCTGCTCGATCAAAGAATATCTAGCCTTCATAAATGCCAACACATGCCCAGGTGTCAAAAAATCAAGTCTAACCATCTGGTTAGCTAAAGACTGAACCTCTAAGGCCAAAAATCTCTCCTGGGTCAAAAGATGAGCCAGGCTACCCATACTAGTCGACTTCTATCTCAAGGCATCCGCAACCACATTAGCCTTGCTCGAAAGATAGAGAATAGTCAAGTCATAATCCTTAAGCAACTCAAGCCAACGGTGCTGCCTTATATTAAGACCTCACTGGGTGAAATATTGAAGGATATGATGATCTGAGAAGATCTCAAAATGGACTCCATACAAGTAATGCCTCCATAACTTCAAGGAAAACACAACTGCACATAACTCCAAATCATGGGTAGGATAATTCCTTTCATGAGGCTTCAACTGATGAGACGCATAAGTAATCACCTTGCCATCTTGCATCAACATATCACCTAAACCAATACCTAAAGCATCACAAAATATGGTAAAACGCACGCCCTCCTTGGGCAAGGTCAAGATAGGAGCTGAAGTCAATAAATTCTTGAGCTTTTGAAAGCTTACCTCACAAGCATCGGACCACTGAAAAGAAATCTTCTTCTGGGTCAACTTGGTCAGTGGAGCTACAATGGATGAAAAACCCTCAACAAAACGCTGATAATTGTAGACACCTAATTTTGTCCCTCCCGAAGACCCAAGTTACACATTTTTATCCCTGTCTTACCACGTGCCCTCACCCGTATGATTATATCCCATAAAAATACAAAAATAACAAACCCACTAACAAATCTAATCCTCAATTATTCTTTTGTAACAAAATTAACCACTCCTCCTATCAATTTTGGACAACACATCACTACCTACTACCCCCACTACCCTACCCTCACCTCATATATACACCCGCGCGTACACAGAAAAAAAGGGGACTCCATTTTTTTTCTCTCTGATCCTGTTCTTCTTCATCGTCACTGCCATAAAAACAACACCATACATATTCAATTTTCCATTTTTCACAAAATTCCATATATACACAGATCCTCCATTTTTACACCTACCTCACACCATTAACACAAACCTCACATCATTAAAATCCACACATCATGCACACACACTCACGCACATAGTAACACCCATAAAAAGGAGAGCAAAATCATAAGAATTGGGGAGCTGATCGGAGAAGACTGATCAAAAATAGAGGTGAGAGAGAATGAGAGAATCAGTAACGAAGAGAGATAGAGAGATCTGTGAGGAAGAGAGACTCGAGGTTGAGTTTTAGGTTGTTCTGGGATGGGTTTTGAGGAGTTCGGTCACTGTTCCGGCGAGGCTACACTGATTCGGAGCTCTGGTGAGTTGCCAACGGCAACCCAGTTGTGATTCGGTTACGGTTAGGGGAGAGAATAGTGAGAGGGTCGACGGTGATCGGAAATTGAGAAAGAGTGATGGAATCAGTGAAAAATTTGGCTGGTTTGGAGTTTTTTTGGTGAATTTATCATCGGAATAAGCTCTAAATCGTAAAATCGATTCGCCATAGTCCAGAAATTCCCCTAATACGTCTTCATCTCTGATTTCTCCGACGAAATCTAGATGGAGAGATCTATTTTAGTGATTACGTGTTCGGCTTTAGTGATTACGTGTTCGGCTGGAGCTCCGGCGTCACCGAAATCAATGACCAGTAGCACCAGTTCACACCTCCATTCGAGTTTTTCATTTGTTTGTTTGATTTGTTGATCGAGATTTGCGAGTATTAGTTCGGGATTGAGGTTGTTGGTCGAGTTGGGTTCAATTCGAGGTTCTTTGTCATGCGGACTCATCTTCTTGTTCTTGATCGACTGATATTTGGAATAAAATCATCACTGAGGTCCATTTCTTCTACCGATCTTTATTTTATCTTGACTTTTTCTGATGTTGTGGGTGTGGATGATTTATTTGTTGTGTGTTTGGGTTTGAATCTTCGTTGTTTGTGTTTGTCTGATGATTGTGACGTGGTGAAAGGTTTCAATATTATGTTGGAGAAATCGCGATTACCGTGGTCGATTTGATTGAGACTTATTTAATCATATTGGTTGAAATAAATTTGGGAACGGGAATCGAAAATTGATAAAAGTGAATATTATGATATTTTTGATACATTGTTGATGTTGAATGCAATATGTCGTCGATCGGGTAGGCAAACAGTAAGTTCGGGTAGGCAAGTTTAGGATTGGTGTAGTGTTGGAATGATTGGAATATTTGTTGAATGTTTTGTTTATCGTATTTGGAAAATGTATTTATTTAACCGGGGAATGCCCCGAGGTAATTTGTATTTACTCACCGGGGAATGCCCCAAAGAATTTTGTACGCTAAGTATGCTCGTGATCAAGGCCCGAGGCATCGGAAAAAGCATGGTTTAGGACTAGTGTAGGTTATTTCAGTATTTTTTATTTCGGGTTGTAATAATTGGACTGGACTTTACATTGTTGTTTTGTTTTGTTTTGTTATTGTCTGATTATTTTGCATGCTTTTGTGTGGTTTATACACTTCGTAATGCCAAAATAGTTGATACACTTTACCCAAGCGACCGTGGTTGAACCACGGGATCGAGGGGTGCCTAACTCCTTCCCCTCGGTCAATAGAATTCCTTAGCCGGAATCTCTGTTCGCAAACCAGTTTAAGAGTCAAATGGTTTCGAAAAGGATTTTCCAAAGGTGACTTGGCACACCGGATTATGCCAAGTGGCGACTCTGAATAAAAAATGTAAATAATCCTTTTCCGAAACAAATTTTTATTTTTTGTCACTTAAATAATAAAACCCTTTCGGCCCTTAAAATAAATCATTTTGGAGTACGTAAAAAGAGGGTGTGACAATAATAACTTGCCAAGATAATAAAACTCCGAATCTTGGTGGGTGAAGTAGGTCTAGCCCAATCAAAAACCATTGAAACCTTGGCTAGATCAACCATATACCTTCCTTAGTCATCACATAACCCAAGAAAGAAACAGACTCCAACCAAAACTCGCACTTAGAGAACTTAGCATATAACTTCTCATCCCTCAATCTCTGAAGCATAATCCGCAAATGCTCCTCATGCTCAACCTCACTCTTGGAATACACCAAGATATCATCTATAAATACAATAACAAAGGAGTCAAGATACGATTGAAATGCGGCAGGGGCATTAGTCAACCCAAAGGACTTGACCAAGAACTCATAATGACCATATTGAAACCGAAAAGCTATCTTCGGAATATCCGAAGCTCTAATCCTCAACTATTTATAACTTAACCTCAAATCAATCTTTGAAAACACCGCATCACCCTGAAGCTGATCAAACAAATCATCGATGCGAGAAAGAGGATACTTATTCTTAACCGTCACCTTATTAAACTATCGATAATCAATACACATCTGCATAGACCCATCCTTTTTCTTTACAAATAAGACAGGCGAACCCTAAGGTGAAACACTAGATTGGATAAATCCCTTATCCAACAACTCCTGCAACTAATCCTTCAGTTTTGTTCAACTCTATTAGAGCCATCCAATAGGAAGAAACGGAAATTGGTTTGGTGCCCATCTTAACATCAATAGCAAAATTAATATCTCGATCCGAAGGCATATCGTTCAAGTTCGTAGGGAACACGTCCATAAACCTCATGAAAATACGGACAAAATCCAAGCAAGGAGGAAAAATAATATGGTGTCATGAATATGATCCAAGTAGGATAAACATCCCCTCTCAATCAATTTATGAGCTTGAACATAAGATATAATCCTCTTAGGACCCAAATGAAGTGCATCCTTCCAAGCTATTCTTGGCACACCCGACGAAGCTAAAGTCACAGTCTTGGCAAAATAATCTAAGATGGAATGATAAGGAGCAAACAATCTATGCCTAAAATAATATCAAAATCAACCATGTCTAATACAAGAAAATCCACCAAAATCTCACGCCCGACAAAAGTTACAACAAGATCGGTACGCTCGATCAACCACTAAAGAATCATCTACCAAGGTAGATACACAAATAGGCATGGCAAGATTCTAACTAATATAATCAAAACCTGAAGCAAAATATACAGACACATAGGATAATGTCGATCCGGGATCGAATAATATAGATGCAGGTCTAAAAAAATGTAGACGTCAGACGATACCTATAATCATAGCATCAAAAACCTCTGCCTCAGGTCTGGCTGGTATAGCATAACACTGACCATGACCACAAACTGCCTGGGTAGCCCCACGACTACCACAGGCTCCACCATCTTTACCTCCCGCACCTCTGGTAGAACCCCTACCTCTCACAGCTGAAATAGAAGTAGCTTGATTCATCCAACGAGGATAGTCCCTAGCCACATGGCCAATCTTATCACATATATAAGAACCTCTATGACCATCCTCAATAGAAGAAGGTACAATTGGGCCCGAACTGCCACCCTAAAATTTTAAATCGGAAGATCCACCACTTGAAATCTGTAAAGCCACCACTGGCCTACCATGATATCCATGAGAACCTCTAAAATCTATGCCTCGAGAGGTCTGACTCTTGAACTCTCCAAAATGTTGCACTTTCCAGGTGCCTCCCAGAGATGCAACTAAGAATACCCTCTGTGTTATAAGAAAGACTAGGAAGCACAAAACTAACACCAAAATCAGTCCACAAGTTCAAAGAACCGAGGATCTTTTTGATGACCACAATCGGATTCATAAACAAGGACAACAATACATGAGATAAGGGTCTGTTTCAACACCTAAATAGCCACCCAAACTAGATTTAACAACAACAATATGAAGACAAGATTAACAACAACAATGTGGTAACAATAACACATCTGACGGGTTACATTAACAAGAACAATAAACAATGATTACAACAAAACAAAGGATAGATAGATAGACTACATGAAGATGTAATCTTAAGAACCCAACAGCCTATTCCACTCTTGAACCCTTAACACTACACACACTAATTCAATTATCTCTTATGTTGGCACAAGAGGGGCCTCGATCTCCCAAGAATCCAACGTTTCCAAGCATGAATCCAACTCGATGATTCCACACTCAAGTTAAAACTTAGTTACAATTTCAGCCGAGGAGGGCATTTCTCTTAAGTGAAATGTTTCTAAGTGTTACACTTTCATATTCATCAAAATCTAAGTAGTAAATGACCTATATATTCTATTTATAGTAGGTTGTAAAAATAGTGTGAAATGTCCAAAAGACCCCTTAGTCAAATGCTTCACTTTAGGCGCCTTTGGTGTGTAGAATAAGGACTGTTGTGGAGCCTTTTTAGGCACTCCTTTGCACTTCATTTGAACACACCAAGTCTTGAGTCTAACATACACCCTCATAATTCCATCTACGTGATCATACTTGTATTATCCTCCCCTTCTTGAAAAGAATTCGACCTCGAATTTGTACCTTGCAAAATTAAGAAAAGACAAATAAGTACACATCCTTATCACATGAGGGTTAGGATTAGCAAAATAAACACATCAACATGCCATGTCGAGGGGGAATAAATTTGAAGTATATCCACAGGTCCTTCGTATTAAACATGGAGAGACTAGTACAAATGTTACAAAGGAAGTGGCTTGGATAAACATTAAAAAAAAATGAGCCTAACCCGAGAATAATTCTTTCCCTTCCTAAGTTGGCATCAGGATCAAATGGTAGTCATAACCAAGGTCTTAGGTCTCGGCCACTCCTACTTTTCCCTATGGTGTCGTCCTCAAAATTAGGCATAACCTCTATATCACTATGGAAAATATCATGAGCACAAAGAGGGTAGAGAAAGGTGTCACACAAGTCAACTCCAACTAGGGTGTCCTCATGTAAGTACTTACTAATTTCAAGTTCATCGTCATTAGTATGCTCAACATAGGAAACTCATGAAGAAGGAGTAGATTACATTTCTAGGCATGCAACACTTTCTCTTTTAAAAGAGTAGTCCCTACATAAACATAAACTATCATGGGAAGCAAAGGGATCATACTCAAGAAATAAAGAACAAAGGTTGAGACTACTCCTTCTATACTCTAAGATGGCACCGGGATCAAATGAAAAAAGTAGCCATGGGCATGGGTTTCGGTCATACTCCATTTCAAAAGGGTAACCTGAGCTTAGCTTCATACCATCACGGGCATCTAAGGGTTTACGACCAAAACCAGTTTCATAAGTACAACCACAATTCGAGTTTCCTATACTTTCAAACAAATCAAGGTCATCTTCACCCGATTGATCATTTTGTACGCCCTCACTAGTTGTTGGTAACTCGTATACCAACGTAGACTCAGTTTGGTTTTCACAAGGGTCCACTAGTGTATGAGTACTCTTGTTAATTGGTAATGGAACCTTGTTCAAGTTATAAGGTCTAGCACTAGATGGACATAAATCATTCTTACAAGAAGAATCAATTTCGTCATCTAAAAGATCAACTAGTGCTTGCATACTTCAACTAGTACTTGCATACTTACAACAAGAGTTTGATCCTCAAATGACCTAACATCACCAAGAGTATCACCATAGGCAGAATCAAACACCTCTACTCTAGGTAAATCTGCAACTACATCCAATTGGCTACTACTAGCCATATCACAATATTCTAAGCTTATAGGAGTGTAGGGGATAGCATTTTTACCTCGTAGCTCACACGATCTACGACCTTTCTCTTAACATGTGTTCGAGAAGCCCACTTTCTCCCTTTGACCTACCATACGATCCAATCTTTCATTTTCCATAGCTAGGTCTCAGGACATAGTGTCAAGGTAGGCTAAAATGACACTGGTGGCATTATTTTCCATGACTTGAGAGGTTGAAGCCGCAGGTTCCCTTGTAATTATACCTAAATAGAAAAAAAAAAACAAGCCTACAAAATAAAACACAAATTAGATAGAAACAACCTCACCACACTCTCATACACTTGATCATCTCACACTTGGTTTCACAAATGTTGCAAGACGGCTTGTAGTTTCTGAGTGATTGAGGGTCGGGTCTACTCTTGCCTGAAATAGATTTTCGCTTGAGTTGACTCAAAGAAAATTTATTTACGGACTTGAACCAATAAGATACAAAAAATTCACAAAAGAAAAAAACACACAACAAACTCTTAACACGAATGAACGAACACAAAGACTAACTAACAATCTAGTAGATGAGTACTAGTTTGCCAATTAGTATTGGAACCAATGAAGTTGAAACTAAGGAACAACAAATGGAAACTGCGAAATCTGAAATTTGAGCCAAAATTTGATGCGTGAACAATAACTTGATGTTGTGGCAGACAAGTATTGGTTGCAGTCTTTCTAACAAATTATTATTCTCAAATGTTCATGTCTTGGTCAAAAATTTAATTTGGATTGGTGGAATTTTGTTTTAGGAGGGAAAAATAAGTCTTGGAGCCTTTTTCAATTTCTAATTTTCATGACTTGACTTTTTCTTGTACTTCTCCTTAAAACATGGTTCCTTGACTTTTTCTTGTACTTTTCCTTAAAACATGGTTCCTTAAATCATAGAAAAGTTTTGGAAAGTGGTTGAGACTTGATTGATAGGTCTTGCTTGGTTGTAGTGTCTTTCAAGACTAACAAATAATATACCATTTTCCCTCAACTTTTTGGATTTAGCATTCACTTTATCTTCAACAATATATGAAGGTGGTGATGAACATCAAGAACAACAACAATAATCTCCAGGAACACCAACAATTGTTCACACGGCCAACCCTACAACAATAATGTCACACACGGCCAAGGTTGCAACACTTCAACAAAATGTTATTAGGCCACCAATTTCTAACAACATTCACTTCCAAGCTTAATAACAACAACTTCAACTTCCACAACAATCAACAATGTCACCAATACACGGCCAAAGGTGAAGCCACAACAACAATGCCAACACAACCGGCCAAGTTATGTTTACAAGAACAAGATCAACATTTCAAGCTCAAATTTAGATTTAGACTCAAGAGTATTAGAGATGAATAATTCTAACACTAGAAACAATAAAACAATTAAAAATCTTGGCCAAGACACAACAGTAACACAATTTTCGACCAAGAACACAAACACGAACAGATTTGCTTCTTTTTGATTTTTTTTAGTTTTCAACACCTTTTTTTTTATTTTTCAACTAACAAGCCCATGATTGATCTTGTGGGAACAAGATCAAGTCATGCTATGTTACCAAATGATTCAAGAAAGACTAGAAAGCACAAAACAAACACCAAAATCAGTCCACAAGTTCAAGGAATTGAGGACCCTTTTGATGACCACACTCGAATTCACAAACAAGGACAACAATACATGAGATAGGGGTGTATTTCAACACCAAAATAAACACCCAAACTAGATTTAACAACAATAATGTGAAGACGATATGAATAACAACAATGTCGTAACAATAACACACGTCACAAGTTACATTAAAAATATCAAGAAAAAACGATTACAACAAAACAAAGGATAGATATATAGACTATATGAAGATATAATCTTAAGAACCCAAGAGCCTATTCTACTCTTGGACCCTTAACACTACATACAACAATTCACCTATCTCTTATGTTGGCATAAGAGGGACCTCAATCTCCCAAGCATCCAACGTTCCTAAGCTTGAATCCAACATGAGTGATTCCACACTCAAGTTGAAACCTAGTTACAATTTCAGCAAAGGAGGGCCTTTTTCTCAAGAGAAATATTTCTAAGGGTTACACTTTCATATTCATCAAATCAAAGTAGTAAATGACCTACATATTCTATTTATAGTAGGTTACAAAAATAGTGTAAAATATCCAAAATATCCCTTAGTCAAGTGCTTCACTTTAGGCGCCCTTGGTGTGTAGAATGTGGACTGTTTTGGAGCCTTTTTAGGCCCTCCTTTGTACTTTATTTGCACACACCAAGTCTCGGGTCCAACATACGCCCTTATAATTCCATCTACGTGATCGTACTTGTATCACTCTACCATCTTAGCACAATCCACTATACTCTGGAAAGAAACCCCAAACATAACCATCTGAGATATAGCTAACTAAAGAGAAACATACAAACTCTTCACAAACTTTCAAGTCTTCATAGACTTAGTGGAAATGCTATCATAGGATATCTAGGCAAGGAATGGAAGAGTGTCTCATACTCAGCATCTGTCATGGAGCCTTGCTCCAAATAATCAAACTCATCCTGTATTCGATCCCTCAAACTGTAAGGCACGAATCTCTCCTTAAAGGCATCAGCAAACTGATCCCATGACAACTCAAGAGAATCAATAGGCCTACAACCGACAAACAATCTCCATCAATCTCTCACGGAATCTCTCAACTAATAGTAGTATAAACCACACCATCCATGCAAAAAGAGTGAAACACAACTCAGAACACAAGGTATCAAAGAACTTCGCACGATAAAGAATAAAATGAGAAAAGTTTTCTAGAGACGTCCTATAGCCTCTCGAAGATAGATGTGAATATCTACATACCGATCTGTGAGACTCTATTAGACATCTCATTCTTACATCATCGAGACCAATGAAACTTGGCTTCTTTGATATCAATTTTTCATGACCCAAAAATGAAGGTCATAATGGCACTTGTCGTGGCGTACCTTGACAAGTAAGCCTATCACCCAAATCGACATAAAAAGAGACAAAGACAGAAATATCCTAAGGTGAGACCTCTAGAATGAAGCCGAACCATATAAGTAATCATAACAATGCGGAAAGAACTTATCTAAAATACCAATCAAGCCCAAAACTAGGTGTCAAAAGTGTAAGAACTATTAGTACAATCTAGGAGTCAAATACAACAGAAAAATAACCGCAAGGGAAAAATATCTATCGCAAAATACTACTAAAGACATAACTACTATAGAAAGATAGAGGTGAACTTCGGATGCATAAATGTCCAACCGCTACGTTGGAAGCTCCAACAATCACCCGAGTCAAGCAAGCTGAGGCATACTCGACTAGGACCTGCACCGAAAGGGCGCAGTAGGCATGAGTACGGTCCACTTGTACTCACTAGATATCATAGGCCAACCAAGCAAAGTAGTAAATAAAGCATACAAAATATACACTAAGGGCACGTCACATGCAATCAGAAAATGTCACATAACGGTAGCCCACACCGCTTGCACTAAGAGTTCTAATATATCACATACATACCTTGATAGAACACGAGTATGCATTATATCAGATATAAGTAGAACAAGGGGGAATATGCATATACAAGATCATCAAATACAAGTAAAAGAAGATAAGACAATTACATAGATGACAAGTCAATACAACAATACAACACAATATAAATACATTAAAGTAAGTGCAATGTATATGATGATGATGATGATAATAATGATTCATGAGGTCGTTGCACAACCTCCGAAATTGTTGTACAATCCCCATATACACCTACGGAGCTAAAACTTTCCTATGTAGGACCCATGGGGGGGTTCTTCAACCCATATACAATCCACATATCTTATATATCCTTTCTGGCATATCCCTTAAAAAGGGTTTTATAAGATGTTACAATATCTCCTCCGTGGCACATCCCTCGAGGAGTTTTTTTTTTAAAATGTGTTGCCAATGTTACTCATGTGTTGCCACGGTGGTACCAATGTTTCATGAATGAGTATGATATGAGGATGTAATGCTCACAACCAATCACAATGAGTATTTCCACAACCAACCACATGATAAATATCTACAACCAACTATAATGATACATTTTCACAACTATGTGAGCCAATACCACTTATTATTTTCGTTCATCCATGAATTTCCACATATTACATTTGCCAATAAAGTATGAATATAATCACAATAAACCAATGGTACAACATTAAGTATTTTAATAACACAATACAATTTTTTACATTTATTCAAGGCTATCAATATCACATAGGACCCCACACGGTCACACATATCACATAATATCTTAATTTCAATAATTACATCACATATAGGACCCCACACGGGCACAACACATAGATCTCTATTTTTCATGATTAGTTACTATCCTTAACATGCATTTTGTACCATCATATACTACCCAACCTAGTCTGAAAGAGTTAAGCCATAACCTACCTCAAAAGCCAAAATCGGTCTGCTACACTTTGAACCCACGATCTTACTTTTCACGAATAATATCTAACTCCACTAAAAATATCAAATATGAAATCTACGCATCAAAACAAAACTAACGACACCCATATTGACTACTTTTGGTTCGAGGTCAAAACGAACCTCCGGAATGTGTTTTCAAAAAAGGTCAAAATCAACACTTTACTTCAAAAACATGTTTTTCATATTTTTAGGAATCTACAGCTTGAAAACTCAAGTCAATTTGAGTCAAAAATGAAGTTCAAATTGAAGAAAAACCATTTTTAAGCTTTACCGGATAACATCTTTGAAATACGAGTTAAAATCAAGAATCAAAGTTGTTTTGAAGGTTAAATTGATAAAAAAAAATAGAAAAAATAAGAAAAAAATTTATTCAAGTTAAAAGAAGTGCAATTGAGGTTTAAAATCAAGCCTAACTATTTTTGAAGTTTTGAGAAATTAATCAAGAAATTACTGAGAAAATGGTGAATTCTTAACTTAAATCCGTAATAAAATCAAGAGATAGATGTTAATCTAGCTTTCCAAGATCCCAAAAGCTTCACCTTCAAGCTCCTACACTATTTTAGGGTTTAACTCTCAAGAGGCAAGATGAAAAATGAGCAAAATAGGCCAAAAAGGGAAAAAACTGCACAGAAAAACTGCACTGTTGCAGATTTTTATGTCCAAACGGACTTCGATGGGGTGCCCGAGATTTGTTTGGAGTTCGATATATGCAAACAAACTATGCAACCATTCTAAATTCGATGTTTCGGATGTGATGACAATTTTAGATTTTCAAGTAATAATAAAACAAAGTATGTAAAAGTTATTATCTGACATATGCATTTTTAGCACGCGGTTCGATCCAATCTCCTCTTGTACCGTCCTTGTTTTTCTTCCTATTCGTATCTTCGTAGACATCAATAAAAGGGCGCTCTTTTCCCCCATTTTTATATTCCTGCAAAATTTTAGAAAAAGAGATAATGCAAGTACGAAGATAAGTTCGGGCAGCATAGACCAAAACATCTTAAGACTAATTGTGCTAAATAATGTCACGCTACAGTATATTTCCCCTTTATAGGAGAATTTAAAATCATTGAGAGTCGTTTGTGGACTAGATTTGGATGCTATTAGTACAAAAAAAAAATACTGGAGCAGAAAGAAGGGATGTAACTTTAAATGCATGTAAAGTTTTCACATTAGGAGGGGAGTGGTCATTTGCTCAAGGTGCATTGCTGATCCTCACAGTTGCTGATTGTTTGACCAGCAGATCTTCAGTCTTTGAAGCTTTCCTCAAGGCTACTCTTTATAGGTTTAGTACAAGCCCCTCTCTCTCACAATTTCTCGGTCAAGTATTGATCAAAACAAGCCAGATGTAGTCAATGACGATGGAACTGGGCAATTATCTGTGGCTTGAAAGGCTAACCAGTAACAAATCACATGTACCACCGCTCTCTATCTACTACTGATTCAATTCAGATTGATTGATACCAATATCTCAATTCCACACAGATCATTGCCCAAACTAATCACTATCTTTCACATGCATATCTTGAGGCAAAGTACTATATTTCCTATGTTTTGTCTGCAATTCTTTTGAACGAAGTATCAAGAGCAACCTTTCTACACCGCAAAGATTAAGATATGACCATTGTACACCCTATCCTTCCGTGAACCCACTTGTTGAATAACACGAATATATGTTGTATCTGATTTTCCACATAGAGATGTGGATCAAAATTACAAGTACCTAGTTCATTTTCCACTTAGAAATGCTAAACAAACTGTAGATGGAATGGTACTGCACTAAAATATAAAGCAAAAATTGTAAAAGGTCCAAATTTTAAAGTTTTGAATTTGATTAAACCAACAAATACATTGTAAATAGGCAACCAAAAGATTTAGAACCAAAAAAAAATTAAGAGCAGCTTGAAGTATTACACGTTCGCTCTGTTTAGGGGTTGCACGATTCATAAAGTCACTTCAACGGGGACAATTTACCCCAGCCTTACAACTAGAAGGAGAATTACATCTACAAATAAATGTTCTAGATATAAACATTTGTTAATGAACCCTCGGATTCCTTCAAAAGCTAGCTCTTAGAAACATTAAAACAAACAGCTTAAAGCTGATACATGAGCATAACCTATCTAAATTATTTTTCCTAGCACAAAAGTCAATTCATTTCTCTCAAAGTCACAACTGATGGAAGTCCACAAAACACTACGCTAGCGTTTGGCCATTATTTATATGCGCACATTGTTTAAGAAGCGAATGACCATGTTCGATCAGAGATAAGAAAAGAAAGTACTTAGAAGGTTCTGCAATATTTGAGTTGGCTGAATATACTTCTAAAATGATTGTTAAAAGGTGTAAGGAAAGGTTCATTTAACATCATAATTAGGAAGACCTGAGCAAAGAAAGAAGTAGCCAAACTTAAACAAGAGCAACAAGATGTCAACAATGCTAGTGAATCGAAATAGGCCACACACGGCTTCACTAGACTTCAATATGAAAACAACAAGAGCAACAAGATGTCAACAATGCTAGTGAATCGAAATAGGCCACACACGACTTCCCTTAAGTTTTTGATCTTATATAGTAGTCAATATTGAAGTACTAAGTTAAGATCATAAGGTGCTATGTTCAAATCAAGTGGGCATATATAATAAAAACACTAGGTGATTTCTTTTTATTTGTTACTCCATAAACTTAATCAACGGACTACACATGGAAGCTAATAATCCCAAAAGCTAATAATCCATACAAAGATTCCACCACCACAATATTTTATCAAAAATAGAGGCAGAATATCTATTCATCAACTAATCTTCAAATATTTGCTTTATACAGACACAGGAAAAGGGTCAACAGTCACAGATCCAAACGAACTGACATAATCATCAGTCACAAGACTTGTAACTATTCACACCACAGAAGGGTGACGAAGAAGAACATTAGGGTGTTACAATATGTCTACCTAATAGCACAAATAGTGACCCTGTTAGAGTGAGACAAAAATACCAATGACCAAGTCTACAAGCAATGACTAAAATCAACCAACACATCTCCATCATGCTTTACAACACAAGAAAGAAATTAAGCAGCCAAGAGAAAGACACTGGAAAATATGCAAAACCTTGAACAATAACATACCTCGAATTAATGAGAAACTTAGCCTTCATGGCATACACTTACCGTCGTTGTTACCACTTTTTGCAAGAAACGTAGCCTTCACGGCCAATTTCTGAGAGAGAGACAGACAGAGAAAAGAGAGGCAGAGAGAGAATTCAAGCCCTAGCTGAGAGAGAGAGACAGAGGAAGTGAGAGAGTGAATTGGGAATGCGGTGTTTAGTGTATATTAAATGTACATTTCCGACTGCTTCCATCGGGTAGAAAATTAATATTTTTAATTATTTAATAGTTCTGACTACTCCAGTCGGTAAATATTTAATATAATTAAATTATATATTTAAATCAATTATTTATAAGATTTTCGACTACCGTGGTCAGAAATATATATATAATTATTTATTATATATTTAATGTTTCTGACTTCTTCAGTCGAAAATACATATTTAATCATTTAATTGTATAACTATTTAATATTCCTACTACTTCAGTCGGAAATAAATATTTAATAATTTACTTAAATAATTATTTAATTTCTATGTAAGGTTCCGATTATATATATACTAATATATTTATATAATTATTTTTATTTCTGACTAAGCAGTCAGTAATATATATTTAATAATTAATGTCATTTATTTTTTAAATTCCATATAAAGGAATGATTATACATTTAGTATTGCATTTATTTAATTATTTACATTTACAACTACAGTGGTCGAATATATATTTAATTAATTATTAATTTTATTTAGTTTAGTATTTCCGATTACAGTAGTCGGAAATGTACATTTAATAATTTATTTAAATAATTATTTAATTATTTCATAAGGGACATGATTACATATTTAGTATTATACTTATTTAATTATTTATATTTCCGACTACTGTAGTCGGAAAATATATTTAATAATTTAGGTAAATAAATAATTTATTTAATTATTTATATTTTCGACTACTGTGGTCGAAATATAAATTTTACGAAATTTGCCTCCATATATTCTGACTGTTTTTGTCACAAATAAAATTTGGAAAAATATTTTAAAAAAATAAAAATAAGATTTCCGACTACTATTTTCAGTCAAAAATTTTTGGTCGGAAAATTACGAATTTCTGGTAGTGTATTTGTTATTCCAAAAGATATAACTAGGAATTCAAAGAGATCATACCGAGTTCTGAAGGCTGTCTTTGGAATGTTACATTCTCTAACTTTAAGCTGATGATAGCTGAATCTGAGGTCTACCTTAGAGAAATAACTTGTACCCTAAAGTTGGTCGAATAATTCATCAATCCTGGAAAGAGGATTTTTATTTTTGATTGTGACTTTAGTCAACTAACAGTAGTCGATGCACATTTTGAGAGAAATATTTTTCTTGCGCACGAATAGAACTGGAGCACCTCATGGGGAAACACTAGGCCTGATAAAACCCTTATCTAAGAGATTCTTCAACTGTTCCCTAAATTTCTTAAGCTTAGTTGGAGTCATTCTGTAGGGTGGACTAGAGATAGGCTGGGTATCTAGAAGGAGATCTACCCCGAAGTCAATTTCCCTTTCAGTGAGAAATTCCAGGAAGATCTTTGGGAAATACATCTGGAAATTCCCTCACTACTGAAACTGACTCAAGACTCAGAGTCTTAAAATTTGAGTCCTTGACTCCGACGAGATGGTAAACGCACCCCTTGGATATCATATATCTTGCCTTAAGATATGAAATAATCTGACCCTTAAGCACTGAAGTACTACCCCTCCATTCGATAACTGGAACATAAGGAAACTGGAACTGAACAATCCTATTCCTACAGTCAACTAAGGAATAACATGAGTAGAGCAAATCCATGCCGAGAATGACATTAAAAGTTGTCATCTCTAACTCCACAAGGTCAACTAAAGTAATTTCTTGAGACACTGTGATTGGATAATTTCTGTATACCCGTCTAGCTATAATAGACTTACCCACTATGGGTAGACACTGAGAAAAACTCTACCAATATTTCAGGACTGACATTGAAGTCTATATCTATATAAGGAGTCACAAAGAAAAGTGAAGCTCCGGGGTCTAGCAATGCATAAACATGAAGGTGAAAGACTTGTAACTACCCATAACCACATCAGGAGAACTTTCTTAATCATGTCGAGTCTGGAGAGCATATAGTCTGTTCTATCGCTGCCCACTGGTGGCACTGGAAGTGGCACCCTGCTGAGTCAGGCGACTTGCTAGAGCTGATGAAAAATTAGACTGGCCCTGTTGGTGCAAATCCTTTCCCTTGTGAGCAACCACTAGACACTCTCGGATCCTGTGGCCTGACTTACCACACCCAAAACACCTGTCAATACCAGCTCTACACTCACCCTGATAATATTAACCATACTTTCTACAAAACGGATTAGTACGACCACTGCTCACACTACGCTAGGACTTAGAGCTTGACGCTCAATCCCAACTGTCCTGCCTGATCTTAGGCACTGATGTACTGGCTGAATATAGAGTTAGGGCTTAAAGTTTCTGGCAAAACTGAGAATGGTTATCGCCTTCTGACCTTGGCTGAGAAAAGTTGAAACTACCAGTTCTGGCCCTCTTATTCTCTCTCTCTTTGTCCTTAAGTTTCTCCTCCTCAATCTGTTGAACATGAACCATAAGTCTTGACAGGTCAATATTCTTAATCAACATGGCGGTCCTACAATCCTTGACCACACTATCAGATACACCAGATACAAACTTACTCATCCTGGACCTAGAGTCAGCCACCATAGTTGGAGAATACCTCGTCAACTGAGTGAACTTGAGTGAGTACTCCTTCACACTCATACTACCATGCTTCAAATTTAGGAATTCCTGAACCTTCGCTTCCCTCAACTCTAGTGGTAAAAGCCTGTCTAAGAAAGCCAAGGCAAACTCCTCCCACTCCATAGGTCCTGCCTTAGAACCTCTGTCCTTCTTCCACTGCTTGAACCATATGTGAGCTACTCCCTAAAACTGGTAAGAAGCTAAGTCTGCACTCTCAATTAAAGTAACACCTATGATGTCAGTCACTTTTTGCACCCTATCCAGAAGCTCTTGCGGATCCTTCTCAAACTTGGATCTAGAAAAAATAGGCAGATTCATTCTGTTGAAGTCTCGAACCCTAGTTCTAGCTATATTCATCACCAGATTGGATGAGGCAATAGCTGATTATTCCGAGTATCTATAGAATGGACCAAGGCTATGAAAGCAGCCCTGAACTTAGCGTGAGAAATATGGTCGTTCAGGGGATCTTCCTGAATAGGTGGTGGTGCGGGCTGATCCCCGTTCCTACTTTTGTTGTTTCATTTGGGAGGCATTGTCTGTAAATAGAATGAAGGATGAGTTAGAAAGAGGAATTCATTAGATATCATGCTCTTTCGCACGACATGAACACTGAAAGAAGGGAAACTTTCCAAAAAATATCTTGTAGCCTCTTGTCCATAAGTGTGGCGTACTTTACACCCATGCACAAAACTCTACTCAACGCGGCTTTCAGACACCCTAGGATACTTTAAAATCTTAGGGTCTAATACCAAGTTTTGTCAAGACTCGAGACTACCCCCTAGTCGCGACACCGTGCTTACGGCCATAAGTGACTCCAAGATAACCCATAGTTTGGTACCTATTATGAGCACTGAATAAAATAAAAGTATAACAACATGTGCGGAATATAAACCAATAAGGTACTATCAATCTAGATATTGAAATATGTAAAACTACATGTCTGAAGTATCTGATAAACACTGGAAAACTACATTGTCTGTCTGAAAGCCTCTAAAATAGAAGTAGTTGATGGGACAAACCCCCAACTAACTCCGACTAACTGAATCATAATAAAATATGAAATAACATATCACGTCCTCGAAGGATGAGGACTCACCACTACTGTTGTAGGGAACTGCTAAGCAACTTAAGGATGGTTGGGAAACTGTGCGTCTGAACCTATGTTATAAGATAACATAGCATAAGAAAAAGTTATGCGATCAGTACTTTGAATATACTGATACTTGAGGTAAGGACTAACTGGAAATACATATAGAAACTGAACATGGATGCATGAATATGTAAAATTGAGAATGCAAGACCAAGTAAAAACATGTACTGTAATGATCTGAATAACTGAATAATTGATATTTGAATAACTAAAAATCTGATTACTTGGTCAAACAAACCTGAACTTGTATAGATTGAGTACTAACTGAAACTATGGGAGCTATCATGTAACCGACATGCCCCAATCTGAGCAAATCAGGGTCCAACCTGTAATCCCAGTTGAAAGGGTGGTAGTACCTTGCCACGAGTACTAACACATGGCTGGCGATGTGGATCTACAAGGCTGATGCCCCGAAGGACTAGGGAGTCAGTTCTAAACTGGCAGGTAACCCCTAAGAGAGTGTCAGTCCTAAACTTGCGGGTGACATCTCATAATTCTATGCTGGCTACGTAGTTTTGAAGCTTAGGGACTGCTACTAAGGACCCAGTCCTAATTGGTGGGTGAGCCCTCATCCCTAGGTTCGCTCGATACTAAATTCTACTCCCAACTGAATGACACTAGTACTATTATGGGTCTAACATGATGTGGTATTTTACTGATAAATGCTCAACATGAACATGGTAGTCTGAATATAATAGTAAAAACATGGTCTGACTGACTTGTAACTTGAAAATTGAAACACATAAAAACACATAGATATCCTGTGTTCATAATCCTCTAGCATTGAATGATTACAAAATATGATAACAACATTTAAAACAGTGATATAACTTCATAGTTCAAGGACCCAAACATGAGACATTTCATTAAGCTAACAAATTTCATGAATAGAAATATGGGAATGAGTTAAGCTTGACAAGACAATGTACACACTTGGATTAATGCACGAATTGGATAATTTATCATGGACTCAATAGAGATAAGAACTTGAAATTCGAAGCATTCCATAGCCTAGTTTACATGGAATCATATGTAGACATAGATTGAATTCAAACAACTAAGCGATAACATGGATTAAATTCATTTTGAACATATGAAATTTCATAATAAAGGAAAAATTCATACTTTAAATCAAAGAGAGGGTTTTTGGGCTCAATGGGTGAAAGGAACCCATTGATGAATACCCCACATACCTTAATTGAATGGATTCTTGAAGAAATCGTGAAATTAGAGCTTAAATTCGTGAGTTCTTGAGAGAAGAGGTTTGGATTATTATTCTTGGAAAAGAGGAAGGATTTCTGTGAGAGTAATTTGGAGGGTAATGGGCAAATAATGCCCCTATGAATGTTATAATCGTGTTTTGGATGACTGAGGTTGAGGGGAAAGGACTAAATTACCCCCTTGACCCCCTTAATCGTGAAATTGGGCTAGTGGGGGAGTGACCTCCATGGCGCGAACCCCATTTCGGGGGAATGACCTCCACGATACAGACCCTATTCCCTATGAATATCTTTCGTGACGCAAACGTTATTCCCTGGGAATGGCCCATGCGGCGTGGCCCTATGTCGGAGGCTCACTACCTCCACTGTCTAAACACGCTCTGAATCCCCTCCGAAAATTTCAAAACTCTTCCGAGGCATACCTGTAACATCTCTAAATATGTTCTAACTCAAAAACCAACGTCTCGGGGTCGGGAAGACCAAAATAAAAATTCATAAAGTCTTGGGGTCTTGAAAATGACTAAGTTCTTAACACTTGGTGAAAATTTCAAGCCTTGGACCCCTTAAGCGTGCAACATGCAACTAGAAGCTGAAACAAGCTTAGAATCCTATGGGGTATTACATCTATATTATAATTATTTAGGAGTAATTTTTTTTTAAAATGATATAAGTGGTCACTCAATGAAATAATAGTTAATAAATATATACATATATATGTGTATATAAACACACATATATATATGTGTGTGTATATATAAAGAGTGTGTGTATATATATATATATATATATATATATATATATATATATATATATATATATATATATATATATATATATATATATATATATATATATATACTTTATATGTTACTTCATTCATTCCTAAATAAGTGTCACCCTTGTCTTTTAATTTTGTTTCTAAATAAGTGTTTCTTTAAGCCTTCAAGAATAAATTAATCATTCTCTTTCAATTTTGCCCTTTTTGGATAAAATATAATTAAGTCAACTTGAAATAGAGATAAATTTAATTAAAGATAAATTGATAAAATTATCTTTTAGCTTTTAGAAATCAATAATTTATTAAAAGATGTGTTCAACCCAAAAGCAACACTTATTTAGAAGGAAAAGGGATAAAAATCGCCATCTCCGTGAAGCAAATGACACAAAAATGACCAAAGATTCAAAATCCCAAATCTAGCCATTTCACTGGCTATTGACAGCGATTGCTGTCTTCTTTAGCGGCTACGCCTTTTTTTTAGAAAAAAAAAACTGCTCTCTATTAATTTTTTTGGAGTCTAGCAAAAAAATGACTCTCTATTATTGTCTTTATTTCTACCAAGAAACCATTACATAGTATTTTATAGTTTTTTAACAGTTAAATAGAAATTTGTAATATTGTAATTGCTACTCTTATATCAATTAAATACAAAAAAGTGTATTTTTATTTATATATAAAATAACATATCTTATACAACAATAATACATATATAGTGTTATATAATGATGATACAACTTATGTACACATGTTAACAAATAATTATATAATTTCTATACACATCCTACAAAATCTTTAGCTACAATAATTATTGAGATACATAGCTATACAACAATGATACAGTTTATATAGACATCATATATAGATACATATTTTATATAATAATTATACATTTTATATACATATTATATACATATACATATTTTATATTACAATTATATAATTTTTATATAAATTTTATACAACCTTTAGCCGCAATTATCATTTAAATACGTATTTTATATAATAATTATATAATTTTTATACACACTTTATACAGTGTTTTAAATACATACATACATATATATATACATATATACATATATATATATATATATATATTCTATATAATAGTTATAAAATTTATTTACAAATGTATTTAATTTATTTATTTTTTAAAAGAACAAATTTTTTTAGCCCGCAAAAAGAAACTGAACTACCTGCTTTAAAATATGAGTCAAAATGATCCAAAATTAAAAAGAGTATTTTACAGAAATCCCTACATGTATGCCACTAATTACACCTTATCCCAACATTTAATAAAATTTCAAATTTTTGTTATTTCGATACATCTATTAAAACAGTTATGACGTGCTAAAAAGGGAACATAACTAAAATTCACTTAATTGAGGAGGAAATCACGCTTCATAACTTCAAAATACTGTCAAAATCACAAGAAAATCGTATAGTTATAATGTTGATATTCAAAAGAAAAAAGACCTTCATTGATCTTGCTGAAACATTCTTCTCCTCTCTTTGAAATTTAAAAAAAAAAATCTCACCCCCTCATCTGACTGAACAATTTCACTCCCTTGTTTTTTCAGAATTTCTTTAAAATCTTCTAGAATTTTAGCATTAAAAAAACTATCAAATCATAAAGGATGTGGTGAAACTTCTTTAACAGTGTAATGCATACCCTGCATTGAGATACATAAAAAATAGAGCAGTTAGTAATCGGCTTGGTTAGTAGTCATATTGGTTGAGATACATTCATTTTTTGAAGTTATTAGGTGGAAGTACATAATTTTGTTCAATATTAAAGAGAGATACATAATTATTATGTATTTCAACTTCACATTTATTACTGAGATATATCTTTTTTTAAATCTTTTTAGTCGATATACACAATACAGTAATTAGACTGAAGAGAGATACATAATTAAATTATGTCTCATGCATGAAAACGATGTCATTTATGTATCTCAACAACAAAAAAATTGTATTTGATAAAATTTTTATCCGATACTTGTGTATAATGCCTTTTGGAGTGTGTCTCTTTTGATATTTGTAACAGATTTGCGTTTTGAAGGATCAACTTTTCCTTTCAAAGAAGTAGAACCCTCATCCATAGCGAACGACCCTTTTTGTTGTCGTTTTCTCTCTAATTCAATTTCTTTGTGAGATAATAATAAATACATGATGGGGTTAATAAGAACAAAAATTGAAGATTTCTTGATTCAATTTAAGATTTTCAAAGAAAAAAGTGTGAGTAATGGAGGGGGGGGGGGAGAATTTTGCGTGAGAATTGAAGTAGTGATTGCAGAGTTTGTTTTCTAAAAAAATATGTAAAAGGAGGACAAAGTTAGACGTTGATGGTGTTAAATTGGTGAAGAGAAGATTTTCAAGTAAATTTTTTGGGGGGCAATTATTGTATTCGAAGTTCTAGGGTGAAAGTGATGTATCTGAAAATTTAAAGAGAGAAAATGTAAATTAGAAATTTTATTTAGTAATAAATCAAAAGGGTAAGAATTAAGTAAGTTGTTGTATTAGGTAATTTATCCAACTAAAAGTGGCTATTAAATGAATTAGCAAGGCCGACTGGCCATTACATGAAATAAGTTTCAAATAGCTATTTTTTATGCCATTCCTTTGGCCCAATGGTCAGTCCATGTCATTTTTCCAATTTAGAAATGAAGGAGTAATGTACTAGTGACACCTGACTTGATAAGTCCGTCTCAATATTCTCATTAAAAATCTTGATAAAAATACACATATAGACAACTTATAACCCTTATAACTAACTTTCTAGACTAAGTTTTATAATTACATTTTATAGGCAAAAAAAATTGATGTTTAATTGTATATATTCAGGAATTATTCAAAAAAAAAAAAAAAAGTAATCAGAGATAAAAAGGAAAGTTCAATCAATTTTCTTAAATTTCTTCAACTTCTCCACATATTTCTCCTTCATAACTAAACATTAAATCTCATTTTTATGGATCTGTCGAAAATGAAGAATCTTTTTTTCTTAAGATTTGAAATAAGAAGTAGAAGATATCAATTCATACAATTGAAAACAGGTAAAATCTCTATTCAAAAATATGTAAAAGAGAATTTATGAAATACTTTTTTCGGAAAAATACGTTTTTGAATTCATTCTCGAATTTGTATAGGTTTTCTGAATTTGAATAACAACTACAACTATAAACTCATTCTGATTATTGGATTTTTATATTTTTATTACTATGTGTATAATAAAATTAATTTGTATTTTTTCTCACAAATCATTAAATGTTTGAAAATCTTGATTTTACTAAATTACTTCTGAATTTGAATTTATTTACAATTAATTATTTGTATTTGTTTGCAGATTATATGTAAAAATGGCACAATTGTCCATTATTTTGAAGCATTCTGATGTATGAAACGTTGATAACGAATATAAACAATATTGGTTGGATCCACTTGCAATTGAAGAAAGTGAAAAGCATGAACAATTATTTCAATTGATTGGTAATCAACTTTCTATTGGCTTGAATTTGAAAATATTAAAAATAGAGTATAAAGTTGATTTTAGTAGTTAATGAATGGAGATACATAATAACATGGACGTGACAATGTATGAAATGGTACGTAAAGAAGAGAAAGATTTCGAAAACTATCCATTATGTGTTTTTGTATTTGATAAAGTTGTTGAAGATGAAAAATCTAATAAGAAATTTAAAGGCGAGAGGTCTGATTGCGAGTAGAGTTCGGACAGTATTGGAGTTGATGTTAATGATACAAATGACCAAATTGATGCAGATCCTATTGAACAGATTGAAGTTATTGATATAAATGGGTAATTTCAAACAAATTTTTCAGACCCAATCATAACAAAATTTTGATTGATCAAGTGTATACGAAGAAAGCTATTTTGAAGTTGGCGATGACGCACGAGCAATCAAAAATAAATTTCAATTTAATACGATAAAGACAAATTTAAACGAATAAATAAAATTTATTTAAAATCATGTAGGTCAGCGTATTTGTATAAGTATGTGATTCCGTACATGTTTGTCTACTTGTATAAGTTTATATATGTTTGTGTATTTGTATATGTAAGTATATTTGTATATGTAAGTATATTTGTATAAGTATGTATTTCGTACATGTTTGTATATTTGTATAAGTTTATATATGTTTGTATATTTGTATATGTAAGTTTATTTGTATAAGTCCTTTTTATGTTTGTACATTTGTGTATGTAACTGTATTTATATAAGTATTTGATTTCATACATGTTTGTATACTTATATAAGTTTATAAATGTTTGTATATTTGTATAGAATATTTGTGTAAGATTTTTTTACTATTATACAAAATATTTATATATGTAAGGATATTTGATTGAGTTTTTTTTTATGTTTGTACATTTGTGTGTGTGTGTATTATTTGGTTGACATATGTATTTATATAGCTGTCCTTTTTATATGAATATAAGTATATAACGTGTTACTGTATATGAACCTGAATATATAAATATAAATACACAATTTGTCTGTATAATTTTTTTCATATGAAAATAAATGATGAACATCACTTATAAAATTTTAAAAATGCATTTATGTGACTTATATTAGTTGATCCCAAAACATTGTATATATATTAAAATAGCAGTTGAACTGATTTTCAACTCAAGTGATATAGCGCAACGAAATATTTGCAACTTAACCCATGAATCTGGCATGGTAACGTACTGAGCAAAGTATGTACGCATAAATCTTCTAAGCTATACAGTTGATAACTTCTGTTTTAAGGTATCAAAAATCATTCTCTCCAATAATTGCAAAAATGTTATCCTCTTGAATCAAAAAATATAGATGAGCAGAAAAAAAAAACACTATACAAATTTATTATATTATGTATATAATGTCTTATCCCTGAACTAGTTATACATATTTACATCTTATACATCATAAAAGATGTATATATCATATTCTGTATATTAAACTAATTAAACTGTATATATGTTATAACACATACCAACTGTATAAATGTATATTCATTATAATGCTAAGTTGTATATATATGTATATATATATCGAAGAAATGTATGATTGTAAACTATATATATGAATTTGCACTCGTACTAATATAGTTTTGTGACTAAACTGTATATATGTGTATGCACACTAAACTGAATAAATACTAATCACATTCGTCATTAAACAAGTACATTTTTAGTCTCAAAACATATGAAATACTGCATAAATATATATATATATATATATATATATATATAGGATAAAACACTTTTACTAAGGATAAACACTTCATTCAATCAAGCATATTCATCATCATTACATTCCATAGTTAAATCACACAACCTCTAAATAGACTCTTCAAGTAAAAATTCAACTAACATGACTTTTTATTTTGGTGATAGAGATTTCAGTTTGCCAAATTCTTATCATTAAGTGCCCGACACTTTTCAGTCATGTCCCGACTTTCACAATTCAAGCATACAGAATCAACTTAAGGCACATTATTAACAAAATAACTTATACAATAAAAATCTTTCAAAGATAGGTCACATCACATTCTAAAAACTATATATATCTATATATATATATATATACACACACTCTAAAACGGTATATATGCATATGTATTATTCTAAAAAAATATATACTTGTTTGAATATGTATATAAGTATATTGAACAACAATGTATATTGAACAAAAATTTTATTTCATGAAAATATAAAGCTACCTCGTAACCATTGTCAACTTCATTGCTCACCCTTTTAGATTGAGATAACTTAGAACATTTTGCCCTTTCCTCTTTGCTAGAAGGTGCAAAATCCTTTCTATCATAAATTTATGTTTACAAATATACAACAACAACAACAACAACAGACCCAGTGTATTCCCACCTAGTGGGGTCTGGGGGGGGTAAGATGTACGCAGTCCATACCTCTACCTCTAAAGAGGTAGAAAGGTTGTTTCCGATAGACCCCCGACTCAAGACACGAGATACCGCACAAATACATAGTAAAGCACAGAACAAGATTTCATAACATAAATATGGCACCCATAAGTAATAGAAACAGAGAAAAGCACACAGATTCGTAATAAAATATGGAACAAGGTACCATAACAAGAATAATACCCCCACCAAGTAATTCCCTACACTAGCGACCCAAACTGACCCTAGCCTTCTGCCCTAATTCGCGTCCTCCAGATCTTCCTATCTAGGGTCATGTCCTCGGTGAGCTGTAACTGCTCCATGTCCCGCCTAATCACCTCACCCCAGTACTTCTTCGGCCAACCCCTACCCCGCCTAAAACAATCCAATGCTAGCCTCTCGCACCTACGAACCGGGGCATCCATGCCCCTCCTCATCACGTGTCTGAACCATGTCAATCGGACCTCTCGCATCTTATACTCCACTGGGGTCACACCAACCTTCTCCCTGATAATCTCATTCCGAACTTTATCCCCTCTAGTCAGCCCGCACATCCAACGCAACATCCGCATTTCTGCCACCTTCATTTTTTGGATGTGGGAGTTCTTAACTGGCCAACACTCCGCTCCATACAACATGGTCGGACGGACTACCGCCCTGTAGAATTTGCCTTTAAGCTTGGGTGGCACCTTCTTATCACATAACACCCCCGACGCGAGCTTTCACTTCATCCATCCCGCCCCAATACGGTGCGAGACATCCTCGTCAATCTTGTCGTTACCCTGGATCACGGACCCGAGATACTTGAAACTATCCCTCTTACATACCTACTGTGATTCCAACTTCACTACCACCTTATTCTCCAGCCTCACATCATTAAACTTGCATTCCAAATACTCTGTCTTGCTTCTGCTCAACCTGAACCCTTTAGACTCAAGCGTTTGTCTCCACACCTCTAATTTGTCATTCACACCCCTTCGCATCTCATCAATCAAAACTAAATCATCTGCAAAAAGCATACACCAAGGCACCTCCCCTTGAATATGCCGCGTCAACACATCCATCACCAAAGCAAACAAAACAGGACTAAGAGTAGATCCCTGATGCAATCCTGTCAAGACAGTGAAATGCTCTGAGTCTCCTCCCGCCGTCCTCACCTGAGTTTTCGCTCCATCATACATGTCCTTAATTGCTCTGATATACGCCAGCGGGACTCCACTCACCTCCAAGCATCTCCAAAGCACCTCCCTGGGGACTTTGTCGTATGCCTTCTACAGGTCGATAAACACCATGTGCAGGTCCTTCTTCCTTTCCCTATATTGTTCCACCAGCCTCCGTACCAGGTGAATTGCCTCCGTTGTCGAGCGGCCAGGCATAAATCCAAACTGGTTTTCCGAAATAGACACTATCCGTCTCATCCTCACCTCGACCACTCTCTCCCAAATCTTCATAGAGTGACTCAATAACTTAATCCCCCTATAGTTATTGCAACTCTGGATGTCACCCTTATTCTTATAGAGAGGGATCATGGTACTCCACCTCCAAGCCTCGGGCATTTTTTCCGTCTTGAAGATTTCGTTAAACAATCCAGTCAACCACCTTACACCAGCCTCTCCAACGAACTTCCAAAACTCCACCGGTATCTCATCCGGCCCCGTCGCCCTACCCCTTCACATCCTGCGAACAGCCTCTCTAACCTCTTCTACCTTAAAACGTCTACAATAACTAAAATCCCGACACCCCTCTGAGTGCTCTAGCTCCCCTAACACAATAGCTCTATCCCCTTTGTCATTCAAGAGCCTATGAAAGTACGACTGCCATCTATTCTTAATGTGGCCGTCCTCCACCAGCACTGTATCGTCCTCCCCCTTAATGCACCTCACCTGGTCGAGGTCACGACCCTTCCTCTCCCTAGCCTTAGCAAGTCTAAACAACTTTTTCTCCCCTCCTTTCCCCTGTAACCCTGCATACAAGCTCTCAAAAGTGGTCGTCTTAGCCTCCGTAACTGCTAACTTAGCCTCCTTCTTAGCTAGCTTGTACTCTTTCCTGTTCACCCACGTCTCTTCTTCGTCCTTACTCTCAACCAACTTATCATACGCCTCTTTCTTGGTCCTCACTTTCTTCTTAACCTCTTCATTCTACCACCAATCCCCCCGATGATGCCCAGCCCGACCCCTAGAAACACCCAACACCTCACTTGCATTCTCCCTGATGCACCTAGCCACCCTATCCCACATACTATCCACGTCCCCCCTACACTTCCACACCCCCGTTCCCACCAACTTCTCCCCTATCTCCCACGCATTCACTGGCGTCAAGCCGCTCTACTTAATTTTAGGTCGACACTCCTCACCCCTCCTCTTTCTATTCTTCTTTATACCCAAATCCATAACCAAGAGCCTATGCTGGGTCGAAAGGCTCTCACTCGGGATGACCTTACAATCCTTACACAACACCCTATCCCCTTTTCTAAGTAATAAAAAGTCAATCTGGGTCTTGGCTATCGCGCTTCGAAAGGTGATCAGGTGGTCGTCCTTCTTCGAGAAGCCCGAGTTCACTACCACCAGCCTAAAGGACCTCGCGAAATCCAATAGAGTAGCCCCCTCTTCATTTCTTTCCCCAAAACCAAAACCACCATGCACATCACCAAAGCCTTCCGGTAACGCCCCGATGTGCCCGTTGAAATCTCCTGCTACAACAATCTTCTCCGAGCTAGGCACGCCTCTCACCACCTTATCCAAAGCCTCCCAAAACTGCCTCTTCTCCTCCCCCTCCGAGCCCACTTGCGGCGCATAAGCACTACACACGTTCAGGGTAAACCCCCGAATGACCAACTTAATAGTCATCAACCTGTCGTTGATCCTCTTCACCTCTACTACCTGATCCCTAAGCTCTTCATCTACTAAGATGCCAACTCTATTCCTATGTCTCTCGCTCCCAGAGTACCACAGCTTGTAACCATCCACATCCCTAGCCTTAGACCCTACCCACTTGGTCTCTTGAACACACACAATATTAATCCTCCTCTTTCTAAGAATCTTCACAAGCTCTATGGACTTACCCTGAAGGGTCCCTATATTCCAAGACCCAACCCTCAGCCTACCCTCACTATCCCCACGTCTTCCTCTACCTCTCCTGAGGCCAAACCCTGGCCTCCCTCCCACTCCCGCCCTTTCCTCATCCCCCGCCCCCACAACAGCCCCACGCCCCAACCCCCTCGGACATGACCCTATCCAACCATCACCGTCCACAGCCACTACTACAAGCAAATATAAGCGAATATAAATAATGGTAGTAGCATAGCAGTAGCAAAAAATACCGGGCTCACACAAAATACGAAGAAATAATGAAGAAAAAAAACTAAAGTCAAATAGAGAGCAAACACCACTGGGCTCAACACCCAAAGCCCCAAACAGAGCCCCGAGCCGATAACCCAATAAAGAGTGCAAGAAACGACAACAGACAATATCAACAAATCAAACACAAGTCAAGATACAGGAGATAGTACTAGCATAATACGAGGAATGAAATACTGAAATAACAAAGGTTAGAAGTCACCGGGTTACGCTTGTAAGCCAAGTCGGAAACCAAAATCCAACGTAGATCGGGCTTCGGTCGCCGGTGCTGAGACGGAGAGGGTCGGCGGTCGCCGGCCGTCGGTCGCCGGTGCTGAGAGGGAGCGGCGGCTACTGGTGCTGAGATGGAGAGGGTCAGCGATCGCCTGTCGCCGGTGCCGGTGCCGGAGCCGGAGCCGGAGCCGGAGTTAGGGTTTACGACGGCGGTGGCCGGCTGTTTCTGTGGCGGCGATGGCGGGGTGCCGTTGAGGTATGAACAGAGAGGGGGAAGCGGGTCGGAGCCGGAGGTCGGCGAAGGGGTCGGCGGGGGGGGGAGCGGCGACGGGGGTCGGCGTCGAGGGCCGGAGGTCGGACCGACGCCGAAGGTCGGCGACGTGGCCGTGGGTCGGGGAAGGCTTAGGTTTAGAGAGAGGTAGAGAGAGAGAGAGAGAGCCGTTAGATTTTATTTTTGATTCCTTGCCTACTTATGTTTACAAATATACATAAATTAAATAAATTTTTAAGTTATCTGAATCTAAATTTATGATTAAAAGGATTGCAAAATATAAAAAAAATTAAATCTAATATCAAAATACTAAAAGATTACCTCAAATCTTCAATAATATCCTAAACGAATTTTATGTGGTGATAAATTCGCAAAAAAGGTTCTTCAAAGTAAAATCAATGATGATATTTTGTGATATTAGAGTGATTTTGAGAGAAAAATATGGAGAAAAAAGTTGAAGAAGATCTCTTGAAGAATCGTGTAATATGATATTGTCAATGTTGTCATTTCTTCAATGTAAAATCAAGGATATTAGAGTGATTTAGAGAGAAAAATAAGGAGAAAAAAATTGAAGAAGATATCTTCAATAATAGTGTGTTTTCATGTTCCCATTGTTGCGGTTTTTTAAGCCAATAGAATAGAGAGGGAATAAAATGAAAATACCAAAAATAAATACATGAGAGAGAATTTTTGTAAATATAAATCTTAATATATTTATATATAGGGCCCCACAAAAAAACTAATTTTAAACTACCAAATGACTATGAATTGTAATTTTTTAAAACATTAACCATACCATGTAATTAATATAGTATTTTGTCTATAATATATAATTTTTTCAATTAAATTTGCAATCACTTTTTTTTTCACTCAGATGTGACATTAAGTTATTGTTTTTTTGTGAGTATTGCTTCTATTTTGAGGCGGTACTTAATTTTTTCCTTCAAATTAGATATCTTTGATTTTTGTTTCTGCTGCTCACTACTCATTTATTTAATGAACAAAATTTATGAGTTGAAGTATTCTTAACTATGACCTAATTTTACTAGACTTAATTTTCAAGAACTTTTAACTTGTTCGAAATAAGTTGTGTAATATTTAATTCGCATGACATAAATGCAGTGAACTTTTTCTTTGTTCATAAAAGTTCTTTAAGAATAAGTTATGCCTCTTAACTTATGCCTCTCTTGACACAGTTTCAGAAAGAACTAAGAGCATAACTTGTTATGATACAGAAATATAATTTTTTGTTTCGAATTTTTTTTTTTCATATTGAAATATTTTCGATAATTTCTTTTTAACTTAAAATCTTGAAGGACAAAAATTGAAGACAATTTACTTGGGGAGGAAAAAAAATTAAAGTCCATCAAAAATAGGGATATCCATGAGAGTGACCCATTAAGTTACTGAAAAGGTAATTAGTTTTATGTAAGTTCATAAGACCTAAATCATAGTATAAAAATAGTGAAATCCTCAAACTAGAATGTGATTTCTGGAGATTAAAATCCAAAATCAACTGGCATACTGAGGGGGTTGCCAACACCATATTCGTTCATACTACTACTCTGAATAGGAAAAGAAAGAATAAATAAATTCCCTCAAATATGAAGAAGGAAACTGAATTTCCATCCAAGAGGACATTAAACTCTCCATACAGTCCTTCTATAGAAACCTCTACACCACTAATCATACCAGCTCTAATAAAAATTCCAAAGTAACCCTTCCTCCAGAGGTTCTATTCTTGATACAACCCATAACCTCCTTGACAGCATTCCTACAATCACTAAGATTAGAAAGGTTGTCTTTAGTTTTAAAGCTACTAAAGCACCACGGCCTGATGGTCTTCACCCATTTTTTTCAAAAATTTCGGGACTCCATCAACCCTCAACTTCTTTCCTTCTGTACCAAGGTATTATCTTTTGAAAAAATAAAAAAAAAGAGGTAAATAACACCTATCTCTGTGTAATCCCAAAATGCTAGAATGTCGTTACTTTATAGAATTTCAGACCTATAAAATTATGCAACACTCAATACAAGATCATTATCAAAAATAATTGCCAACAGAATTAAACCCCACCTCTCCAATATCATTGGCCCTACCCAGACAAGCTTTCTCCCCAATAGAAAAGCCTCTAACAATGCAATTATTGTTCAGGAATTCATTACTCATTTCTAAAGAATGAAAGGATCTAAAGGGAACATGATCTTTAAAATTGATCTGGAAAAGAATTTTAATAGAATTAAATGGTCTTTCATCAGACAAGCCCTTCATTTCTTCAACTTTATTCCTAAACTTTCCAAACTAATCATGTTCTGCATCTTCGCCACTTTTATCTCTGCCCTAGGACTATAACTCTTTTCTTCCAACTTTCTAGAGGTATAAGACAAGGTGACCCCATTTACCCTGTATCTTCTTTGTATGAAGCTCTTATTCAGGAGAATTAAGTATGAGGTTGATGTCCTAAACTAGACTCCAATTGCAATAGAAAGAAAAGGTCCTAAACTGTCCCACCTTTTATTTGCAAATGACTTGACTCTCTTTACTAAAGCAAATGCAAAGAACTGTGAAACCATCAAAAGGACTTTGGACAGTTTCAACTCTTTCTATGATCAAATGATTAACAAAATCAAATCCAAAATTGTCTTTTTCAAAAATTGCTCTCATGCCACCATTAACACTCTTACTTTTAGTATAGGCATCCAAGCAAGAGACAACTTTGGGAAATACTTGGGGTTTTATATCTTCCACACAACCCCCATCAATGCTAATTTTCAATTCATTATTGACAATATGAAAGCCAAGCTTGCAGGTTGGAAAACCAAATTCCCCAATCAAGCCAGTCGGACTACTCTGGCCAGAGCTTTCTTAAACAATATTCCTAATCATGTGATGCAATATATAACTCTACCCCTTAAGGTCACCAACTACATTGATAAGATTCAAAGGAACTTCAAATGGGGTACCAGTGACATAAAAACAATACACATGATAAGTTGGGATGTAGTCACTAGACCCAGGCACATGAGGGGTTTAGGAATACACAAGTATGAGAACAAAAACACCACTATGAACACTACTCTAGCCTGGAGACTTGCTAAAAATCCCCAATCCTATTGGTCTAGGATTTTAACCAACAAATATAATCAGAACACTACCAACCTCAATATCCCTATACAAGAGGTGGCTAGAACCTGGAAGTGTGTCATCAAGGGACTAAGGATCTGCAGGGAAGCATCCTTGTGGATCATCCACAAGGGAGACAAGGTGAATTTTTTATTTGACAAATATTTTCCAAGCACTAAGCCTTTAAATAACATCATTCATGGTCCCATGCCTAACAACCTCCTTCATACAACAATCTCTGACCTTTGGAATAATGGCACCGAAGAGTTCTCCCTACATTTTGAATTACCTGCCTATATCACTCTATCCATCTCGAGTAGCTTCTACCCTGCTATAAATTGCACCTCTTACTACCCCATCTAGGGACTCACAGAAAGTAAAAATTTCACTAGCAGCAGTGCCTACAAGCTCTAAGAACCAGCCTGCAAATATCAAGAAGAATTTTAGCTGGATTTGGTCTATAAAGGTCCCCAAAATAGAATACTTTCTCTGGCTCTTCAACCATAATAGACTCACCTGTAATTACACTATTAATAGAATGTGCTTACCTATAGAACCTTTTGCAAGCAATGTAACAATCACCTTGAAAATACAACCTATATATTCTAGCACTACTAATAAACTCCTCCTATGTGTGACTGTATGCTCACAAAACTTAAATGTCCTACCCCCATCGTCCCCAATCTCACAGGAGATAATTTTCTTAAAACTGTATGAAATTGGTCGCAGAATAGAACTTTTGATCAACACATTCCCTGGAATTTTTGTTAGCTTTCTGCCTATAGGAAATTTGAAAGTGTAGAAATGAAAGCCTTTTCAATAACCTCAATGTCTATCCATCCTTTGAGGCTGATTATGCAATTATTGTGGAGTATACTTACCTCCTGTCCAACTCATCAAACTCTACATCACATATTTCCACCATCTCTATTAAATGGAACCCACCACCCCAAGGTTTTTACAAACTTAACACTGATAGGGATTGCCTTAGGAACCTCAGAATTAGAGGTATAAGAAACAACATAAGAAATAACAAGGATGAATGGGTTCTAGGTCTTTGCAAAGGCTTTCCTACTGCAATCAATAATCAAATGGAACTTCTTGCCCTCCTTGAAGGCCTTAAACTCACAAAAGACTACAATCTTCTCCCTATTGAGACTAATATTGATTCCAAAAAAGTAATCCATATGCTTAAAACTGATAACTTACACTATAACCCCATTCTTAATGTTTGTAGGTGTGTGCTGAGTAGAGTGGGACATCCACTAGTGGTGCATTGTATTAGGGAGCAAAATCAAGTAGCTGACTTGCTAGCGAATGAAGGGATGGGAAGAAAGCTTTTTGAAAATGCTAATGTTTTGGCAGTTCCTTGAGGATATGCACTACAACAAATCTAGGCAGGCATTCTAGAAACTCAATATACTAGGAAGCTTAAATTCTATACTAACTATCAAAATTCTGATACTTCTATTTTTGAGCCCGACTAGTGAGTCGGCTATGTGATGTATTAACTACACTCTTTTCTTTCTATTAATTTTATCCCTGACTATCCACAAAAGAAGAATATTAAAAGAAGGATTTATTCTGCTAAAGAACTCTTATATTTTTATGTCATTGAATATTTTAAAAAATATAGCGTCCAATAATGCAAAATGAACTTTTGTTATTTTTGTTTACCAAATACAAAAACCTTTGTTATATTTGACTCGCTATGTGTAGTAGATGTAGTTGACTAGTTATTTTTGTTTGTTTTCCATGTTAATATGCAAAACTTCATATTCTTTCGATGACCGTAAATTATGGGGACTCTTTGTTAAATAGACCTTTTAAGCCTATCTTTTAATTAAAGGACTATAAGTGTTTTTATTTAGGGAGATGACCCATTTTTTAGACAGATCGATTATCAATCTGACAGATCTATTATCTGTTCGACAGCTATAATGACAGATCAATTATAAATCTAACAGATCGATTATCGATCCGACCTATATATAGACAGATCGATTATCAATACCGACAAATGAAAAAATAAAAGTAGTCCAATCTGCTAATTGAAAACTTGAAGAGGGCAGGCCATTTTGCTAATTGGAAATAAGCCTGTCAAACGGGTCGGGCTGACCCGGCCCGATATGACCCAGCTCGGTCAGCCCACGGGTTGTAGGGTCCTAGGCTGGGTTATTTTTTGTTTTGGGTCCGGTTAACCCGGCCCGGACCAAAATCGGCCCAAGCCCGTCGATTAACCGGCCCGGCCCGGCCCGGTTAATTTTTTTTTAAATTGGATTTAATTAAAACTTAGTTTTAATATATTATTAATTTACTATCAAGTATTATTAATTTATATATGTGTATAAATATACTCTATAGACGTATATATTTAACGTATACATGTGTATATATTTTATAAATTAATATATAACTATATATATAATTATATATTGTAGTATATGTTTTATTTAAAGTAGTACATATATATTGAATGATATGTATATATGTGTATGTATCTTCTATGGACGTATATATTTAACGTATACATATGTATATGTTTTATAAATTAGTATATAACTATATATAGTGTGTGTATATATTGTAGTGTATATATATTGTAGTATATTTTAATTAAAGTAGTACATATATTGAATGGTACGTATATGTGTGTATATATCTTCTAAAGTAGTATATATTTAACGTATATATGTGTATATGTTTTATAAATTAGTATATAACTATATATATAGTTTGTGTATATATTGTAGTGAATATATAGTTAGTATATTTTATTTAAAGTAGTACATATATATTGAATGGTACGTATATATGTGTATATATCTTCTATTGACGTATATATTTAATGTATACATGTGTATATGTTTTATAAATTAGTATATAACTATATATATAGTGTGTGTATATATTGTAGTGCATATATATGTAGCATATTTTATTTAAAGTAGCACATATATTGAATGGTACGTATATATGTGTATATATCTTCTAAAGTAGTATATATTTAACGTATACATGTGTGTATATTTTATAAATTAGTATATAACTATATATATAGTGTGTGTATATATTGTAGTGTATATATATTGTAGTATATTTTATTTAAAATAGTACGTATATGTCACAACCCAAAAATAAGGGTCATGATGGCACTTGCCGTGGCGTACCTTGACAAGTAATCCTATCACCCAAACTTAAACCAAAAGAAGAAAAGATAGAAATATCCCACGGTAAGACTTCTAGAACGAAGCTGAATCATATAAGTAATCATAACAATGGGGAAAGAACTTATCCAAAATACCAATCATGTCCAAAAACAGGTGTCAATAGTGTAAGAACTACTAATACAATCCAAGAGTCAAATGCATCAAAAAAAAATAACCACAAAGGAATAATAATTATCTCCGAATACTAATAAAGACATAACAACTATAGAAAGATAGAGGTGAACTTCGGACGCATGAGTATCCAACCGCTATCTTGAAAGCTCCAACAAATGCCCGACTCAATCAAGCTGAGGCACACTCGACCTAAGACCTGCACCGAAAGGGCGCAGTAGGCATGAGCACGGTCCACTTGTACTCAGTAGGTATCATAGGCCGACCAAGCAAAGTAGTAAATAAAGCATACAAAATATACACTAAGGGCACGTCACCTGCAATCAGAAAATATCCCACAACGGTAGCCCACACCGCTTGCACTAACAGTTCTAATATATCTCACATATATTACAACAACACATCAAGGTGTAGAACACAAGTATACATTATGTCACATATAAATAGAACAAGAGAGAACATGTAGATACAAGATCATCAAATACAAGTAAAGGAAGGTAAGACAAATACATAAATGACAAGTCAATAAGGCAATGCAACACAACATAAACACAATAAAGTAAGTGCAATATATATGATGATGATGATGCACGAGGTCGTCGCACAACCTCCGGGATCGTCGCACAATCCCCGTATACACCTACGGAGCTAAGCTTCCCTACGTAGGACCCATGGGGGGTTTGTCAACCCGTATACAATCCACATATCTCATATCTCCTTTCTGGCATATCACTCGGAAAGGGTTTTATGAGGTGTTACAATATTTTTTTAAAAAGGTGTTGCCAGTGTTTCTTAGATATTGCCACGGTGGTACCAATGTTTCATGAATGAGTATGATATGAAGATGTAATGCTCACAACCAATCACAATGAGTATTTCCACAACCAATCACATGATATATTTCCACAACCAACCATAATGATATATTTTCACAACCACATGAGCCAATATCACTTATTATTTTTATTTCGTCCATAAATTTTCACATGTCTCATATGCCAATAAAGCCTGAATATAATCACAATACACCAATGGTACCACATTAAACAACACAATACAATTATTCACATGTATTCAAGGCTATTAATATCACATAATACCCCACACGGTCAAACATATCACATAATATCTCAATTTCGACAATTACATCACATATATGCCCCCACATGGGCACAACACATAGATAGCCATTTTTCATGATTAGTTCTCACTCTTAACGTGCATTTTATATCATCATTTACTACCCAACCTAGTCTGAAAGAGTTAAGCCATAACCTACCTCGAAAGCCAAAACCGGTCCGCTTCACTTGAACCCGCGACCTTAATTTTCACGAACAATCCTGAACTCCACTAAAAATATCAAATATTAAATCTACGCGTCAAGACAAAACCAACAACATCCATATTGACTACTTTTGGTTCGGGGTCAAAACGGATCCCCAAAATGGGTTTCCGAAAAAGAAAGGCAAAATCAAAACTTTCTTTCAAAAATATGTTTCCCATATTTTTAGGAACATACCGCTGAAAACCCAAGCTAAATCGAGTCAAAAACGGAGTTCAAATCGAAGAAAAATCATTTTTGAGTTTTACCGGATAAAATCTTTGAAATCGGTTAAAATCAAGAATCGGATTTGTTTTGAAAGTTAAATTGATGAAAAACTAGTAATTATAAGATAAAAAATATTATTCAAGTGAAAAGGAGTGAAATTTGGATTTAAAATCATGCCCTGTGATTTTTGGGATTTTGAGAAATTTATCAAGAAAGTACTAAGAAAAGGGTGAATTCTTACCTTTAATCCGTAATAAAACCAAGAAAAAAGGCGTTAATCTAGCTTCCCAAGCTCCCACAAACTTCACTTATAAGCTCTCAAACTATTTAGGGTTTAACTCTCAAGAGGCAAGATGAAAAATGAGCAAAATGGACCCAAAACTATTTATAAGTGCAGAAAATCTGCACTGAAATAACCAAAAAAAACTGCAGTTTTTTTTTGTTAAAGTCCACTCCGGACTTCAATGGGGTGTCTGAAATTCGTTCGGAATCCGATTTATGCAAACGAATTATGAAACCACACTAAATTCGACGCTCCGAACGCGTTGGAGATATCATATTTTTTTTAAATATCGTTTTCATAATGTCGACCCCCGAAATCCAAAATTATAATTTTTCAAATCGAGGGTCGAAATGAGATTTAAAACCCGTAAAATCATACCAAACATGCTAACACCCAAAAATCGACATTTTGGATCTGCTGGCGAAGTCAAATTTCCATCCGAGGTCGTTTTGAAAAAATGTGGGTCCCACTCCCATATTTCTAATTTTTTAATTTTTCGATCAATAGGTCGAAATGAGCTCGGGTGCACCGGGACCCGAACCAAAGGTCTACCTAACCTAAAATCGATATTCCGAAGCTGCTGGCGCAGTCCGTTCAACCATCCATCGCACGATCAAAAGATATCCACATAAGTCCCAATTAAGGTTCTTTAAGCCATCAAAATCCACAATATTGCATAAATGATACCAAAATGCATCAAAAATCATGCCAATCACTCCGACACCTCAAAAATAACATAATGCAACTACGGAGAGGGGTAAAAGTCAAATCACACAAAATCACAAATTTCACATATTTCATCAAATTTTTAGGTCGTTACAGTATATATTGAATGGTACGTATATACGTGTATATATCTTCTACAGATGTATATATTTAACGTATACATATGTATATGTTTTATAAATTAGTAAATAACTATATATATATATATATATATATATATATATATATATATATATATATATATATATATATATATATATATATATATATATATATATTGTAGTATATGTTTTATTTAAAGTAGTACATATATATTGAATGGTGCGTATATATGTGTATAAATCTTCTATATACGTATATATTTAATGTATACATGTGTATATATTTGATAAATCAGTATATAACAATATATATATATATATATATATATATATATATATATATATATATATATATTGTAGTATATATTTTATTTTGAAGTAGTACATATATATTGAATGGTATGTATATATGTGTATATATCTTCTATAGACGTATATATTTAACGTATACATGTTTATATATTTTATAAATTAATATATAACTATATATATAATAATATATTGTAGTATATATATATTATAGTATATGTTTTATTTAAAGTATACATATATATTGAATGGTGCGTATATATATATATATATATATATATATATATATATATCTTCTATAGAAGTATATATTTAACGTATACATGTGTATATATTTTATAAATTAGTATATAGCTATATATATAGTGTGTGTGTGTATATATTGTAGTGTCTATATATTGTAATATATTTTATTTAAAGTAGTACATATATATTGAATGGTGCGTATATATGTGTATATATCTTCTATAGACGTATATATTTAACGTATACATGTGTATATGTTTTATAAATTAGTATATAACTATATAACTATATATATATATATATATATATATTGTAGTATATTGTATTTAAAGTAGTACATATATATTGAATGGTGCGTATATAGGAGTATATATCTTCTATAGACATATATATTTAATGTATACATGTGTATATATTTTATAAATTAGTATATAACTATATATATATATATATATATATATATATATATATATATATATATATATATATTGTAGTATATTTTATTTAAAGTAGTACATATATATTGAATGGTGTGTATATATCTTCTATAGACGTATATATTTAACGTATGCATGTGTATATGTTTTATAAATTAGTATATAACTATATACATATATATATATATATATATATATATATATATATATATATATTGTAGTATATATATATGGTAGTATATTTTATTTAAAGTTGTACATATATATTGAATGGTGTGTATATATGTGTATATATCTTCTATAGACGTATATATTTAACGTATACGTGTGTATATGTTTTATAAATTAGTATATAACTATATATATTGTAGTATATATTTTATTTAAAGTAGTACGTATAGTCGTATATATTAAATGTTACGTATATATGTGTAATTGTGTATATGTGTATATATTTCTTAAATTTTAATGTAGTATATACTAAATATATATTGTTTAATGTATTTAAAATGTATATAGGTTGGTATATATATTGTATATTGGAAAAAACTTCTTTTTTTTTTTTGGTTTTGACCGGTTTTGATCAAATTTTTAACCGGATTTGACCGGGTTGGGCTAAGTGGGCCGGTTCAGGGTTGTTTTTAAAAATATTACTGTTGGACCCGGATCCGGCCCGGCCCACTTAACCAAACCCGGAACCGATCCGGCCCACAACTCGACAAAATCTTACGGGCTGGTTTCGGGTTGATCCGGCCCGGCCCACTTAACACCCATAATACTTGAAGAGGCTTAATAACCAAATTTTCTAGTAAATTATTTCTAAGTTGAACCTCAAATTAAAAGATTTTCAGTACACTTATCACACTTCAATAATTTTAGACTTAGTTCGATCAAATTTGTAAAATATTTTTATTTTGTAAGTAGTTTTGTGAATGTCCTTTTTGAATTTTTTTTTTTTTTAAAAATAACAATTTGTGTTTGATTTTAATTTAAAAGCATTTTTGGTGATATTGAAGCAGCAAGTTTTATTCCGTCAAGGTTCCAAAAATTCTTTTCAAGAATATCTATTTTTTTAGCTTCTAGAAAATAATTTTTTGCAACTAGTCGAAAATACATTTTTTTTCTCTTCTAAAAATTTGTATAAACAGTCTCTACTATCTAAAATAAGCACTTTAATTTATTTATTTATTTTTAACCTTCGAAAAGCTTAGCCAGACAAGCTATAACTAATTCCAGGAAACCAAATATTTAATACTCACAATATTTGTTACAAATCAAATAATTTAAAATAAAAAGATTTATGTATAATAATTGTCTTTAATTGATAGTAAAAGTTGTAAAGTTATACAGCAAAGAAAGCTGAAAAGAAACACAAACAATTGGGATTTTAAGTGATAGTTTTATTGAGCTTATTCTTGACTTAATATAGACCTACACTTAACAAGAAGAGAAATAATAGACCACAAAATCTGCTAAGTAGTTAAGATAATAAAATAACGTCTAACAACCCAAAAGAATAGGACTTCATGCAACAATCCATGACCAATTCAAAGTCTACTAACAATTCCTCCCTTGAACTCATTCCTCTTGTCAAGAATTAGTTCAAATCTGAATTTGTGCACATTCCAAGCTCTTCACGCAGTTTCTGAAATGCTTCCACTTTGAGAGGTTTCGTCAGCAGGTCTGCAAGTTGATCGTGAGTGCCGCAAAACAACAAGTTAACAACTCCTTCTCTAGTAAGATCCCTTAGGAAATGAAATCTTACTCTTATGTGTTTAGAACGACCATGTAGAATCGGATTCTTGGACAGCTTAATGGTTGACGCATTATCACACATTAACTTTGTACCAGCTGCCTAAAAATAGCCAATTTCTTTTAAGATCCTCCTCATCCAAATAGCTTGACAAGCGCATGCAGCAGCTGCAACAAACTCAGCCTCTGTAGTTGACAAGGTAACGATAGGTTGCTTTTGAGATGACCAGGCTACTGCTCCTCCACTCATCATAAACACGTAGTCTGACGTACTCTTGCAATCATTCATGTCGCCAGCATAGTCACTATCAGTGAATCCAACCAGCTCACTAGCTCCCCCCATTTTGTAAAACACACCATAGTTCACAGTACCTTTTAAGCACCTTAATACTCTTTTTGCTGCTGCAAAGTGTTGTTGTGTTGGGCATGCCATAAAACGACTAATAAGACTTACAACAAACATGATATCAGGACGAGTGGCTGTGAGATACATCAGACTCCCCACTATCTGCTTGTATTGAGTTGCATCCACTTTTATGCCATCTTCATCTTTTCCAATCTTTTGTCCTGGAACAATAGGATTACAAACTGAATTGTACCAAATCGGCTTAAAACTTCAGCTGCATACTTTCTTTGGCATATGAAGACACCATCAAGTCTTTGTATCACCTCAATTCCAAGAAAGAACCTCATCGGACCTAAGTCTGTCATATCAAACTCCTTTTTCATGGAATATTTAAACTCACTCAACATCTCTTCATCATCACCAGTAAATAAAAGATGATCAACATAAATACTAACAATGAGAATTTTACCTCCCTTTCTTTTAACAAAGAGTGTTTGTTCACTGGAGCTTCTTTTGAATCCTTCCTTGATGAAATAGGACTCTATTCGACTAAACCAAGCTCTAGGTGCCTGTTTTAGTCCATAAAGTGCCTTTTATAGTTTATAAACCAGCTGTTCACTTTCTTTTTTTTCATAACCTTTTGGTTGTTCAACAAAAACGTCTTCCTTCAACTCACCATATAGAAAAGCTGATTTGACATCTAATTGATACAATTTCCAACCCCTTTGAGCCACAAAGGCTATGATCATTCTTACTGTATCCATTCGTGCCACGGGTGCAAAAACTTCAGTATAATCAATCCCACATTCCTGAGTATAGCCTTTAACCACCAACCTTGCTTTGTATTTGTCAATTTCACCAAGCTCATTTAGCTTGGTTTTATAAACCCATTTTACTCCTATTTTCTTTGCATCAGCAGGCAGTTCCATCAAGCGCCATGTCTGATTTCTTTCAATGGATTTGATTTCTTCATCCATGGCTTGCCTCCATTTTGGGCTTTTGACAGCTTCCTCAAAGCTTGTAGGATTTGATATCACCAAAAAAGCAATGTTTGCTTCATCTTCTTCAGACAAATCTTCACCGGAAGTATAATCTGCCGACCACACAGGTGGACGTCGATTTCTACTCTCCCTTACTACCAGCTCTGGAGCTGCAGTTGATGAGTTATTTCTGATCGGTGAATTCATGTCGGTTTCTGAGACTTCTCCTTCTTGAGCTTTGTTCTCTTCTTCAGTGTTGTCTCCCCATTCTAATTCCATCAGTTGTTCTCCTTGAGAATTTGCATTCCAATCCCACATACGATCTTCTTCAAAAATTATATCACGACTAACTATAATTCTTTTGGCAACCGAATCAAACATTCTGTACCCTTTGGATTCACCACTAACCCCGAATAGAACACAACTCACACTTTTATCTTCAAGTTTGGTTCTCCTAGCATCTGGAATATGAACATGTCCCACGCATCCAAACACTCGAAAGTAATCAATTGATGGCTTGTCTTAACTCCGTGCCTCTTCTGGGGTCATGTCCTTTACAGCTAGCGTAGGTGATCGATTCAAGACGTGAATCGTCCACCTAACTGCTTCTGGCCAAAAAATCTTAGGTACTTTCTTCTCTGTCAACATAGCTCTCACCAAGTTCATCACCGTACGATTCTTGCGTTCAGCCACTCCGTTTTGTTGTGGAGTATAGGCTGTGGTCAATTGTCTCCTTACGCCATGTTGTTTGCAAAAATCATTGAATTCTGCAGAATTGAATTCTCCTCCTCTATCTGTTCTTAAGCATTTAATGGGCATCCCAATTTCTTTCTCCACAAGTGTTTTGAAACATTTAAAGTGATAAAATGTTTCTGATTTTTCCAAAAGGAAATAAGCCCATGCTTTCCTAGAAAAATCATCTATAAAACACAATAAGTACCTTTTTTGGCTACTTGAAGTTGGTGTAATAGGACCACAAAGATCCGCATGAACGAGACCTAATTTTTCAGTTGCTCTCCACTGACTCTTTTTAAAAATTGGGATTCGATGTTGCTTCCCTTTCATGCATGCCTCGCAAGTGGTATTTGGTGCTTCAATTTGTGGCAAACCTTTCACCATATTTTTGTATTTCAAGGTGCGCAGGCCTTTGTAACTGAGATGGCCATAACGGTAGTGCCATAAAGTTGACTGATCCATGTTATTAATTTGGAGACATCTTTCTTCAACATTTGTGGATAAGTGGTAAACAAGCAAAATAAATATTCGATTTGCACTCATAATGGATTCTGCCATCTTTCCTCTCTGTGGATGATAAACACTGCAAACACTATTTTTAAATAACACAGATAATCCTTTTTCTTGAAGTTGCCCGATGCTCAAGAGATTATTTGAAAGTTCAGGAATCCAATATACATCACCGACGGAATAATAAACTCCCTGCAGTAATAATTTCACAGTTCCTTTTCCAGTAACCTTTATTCTTGTATTATTTCCAAGCTTGACAGTGTGAGAGAAAGTTGTGTCCAAGCTTGAAAACAAACCTTGATTTCCACACATGTGATTTGAGCATCCAGAATCCAAGAACCATGCATCGCTCCTCTTTGCTTCATCTTGTTCTATGTAGGCCATTAACAACAGCTCATCATCTTCTTCCAATTCTGCATAATTTGCTTCCTTGTACAACTTTGGACATTCATATTGAAAATGTCCCAAGTCATGACATTTATAACATTCAACAATTGCTTTGTTGAAAGTTGTTCTTCCTCTTCCTCGTCCCCTTCCTCTGTAGGGTGCTCTTCCTCTGTTGCTTGTTCCTGAGCGACCTTCTACTTTCAGAGTTTGATCCTCCTCATCATTGCTTGGTCGGTGGAATTTTTGTTCATGAACCACTAACGAACTCTGTAGTTCATCGACGGACATGTTGTTAGTATCTTTTGATTCTTCGATGAATACTACAACATATGTGAACTTGTCTGTTAGAGTTCGAACTTTTTCAACAATTTTTCTATCAGGTGTATCTTCTCTATTGCTCCTCATCTTATTTGCGACCATCATCACTTTTGAGAAATACTCCGCGATGGTTTCATCCTTCTTCATCGCTAGAACCTCAAACTCTCTTCTTAATGAGTTAAGGAGAGATTTTTTCACCTTCAAATTTCCTCTAAACTTCCGCTTCATTGAGTCCCAAACAATCTTGGCTGTGCGACGGTCCAAGATTTGTTCAAAAACAGTCCGATCAATTGCCTGAAACAGATAATGTTTGACTTGGTGATCCTTGATTCTAGCGTCGTCGAGTTGTGCCTGTTGTGCTTCAGTCAGTCTCGTCCCTTGTATTGGCTCCTCAAAACCAATCTCCACCAAGCTCCATAGCCCTTTTGCCCTAAGCAAATTTTCCATCAGTTCACTCCAGTGGTCATAGTGACCATCAAAGTGAGGGATCTTTGTCAGAGTCTTGTCGTCACTCATTCTCTCAGCGTTCGATCACTTGAAGATTGCTACTTCTTTTTCTACAAACCCAGTCCGGGCTCTGATACCAATTGTAAAGTTATACAGCAAAGAAAGCTGAAAAGAAACACAAACAATTGGGATTTTAAGTGATAGTTTTATTGAGCTTATTCTTGACTTAATATAGACCTACACTTAACAAGAAGAGAAATAATAGACCACAAAATCTGCTAAGTAGTTAAGATAATAAAATAACGTCTAACAACCCAAAAGAATAGAACTTCATGCAACAATCCTTGACCAATTCAAAGTCTACTAACAAAAGTTACATGTAAATAGTTTTCCGAGACATAGGTAAATATATTTACTCACATAACACATTCAGACGAAGGATAAGTAGCAATTAGGGGTGCTTTATTCCACTTTTTTCTTGCGAATTCTAATTTAGTTGGAATTTAATATAAACATTAGATATTGAGTAGAAATAAATAATAAAAACATAAGTAGCAACTAGCGTAACATACATCGCAAACTTTTTGTCTCCAAATTATAATTAAATATTATATATTGTTACCTTAGTTATTATTTGACTAATCGATAAGTTTTTCACCTATTAAATTTTTTCTGTATAGACATTTTTGGGTTTCAAATGTACTTTTTGTACTACACAGAAAGGAACAATTAGTTATTAGTACAGCGACAACATATAGTTAACTGAACATCCACCACTTTGATTTTGTTTGTTCCAAGATGCTAGGAGGAGTTTGTGCACTTGTTACAATCTTGATTTTGGCTCAAAGTACAAGTCTAAATTCACACCATGAAGCAGCTGATTGGAGTTGCAATTCCAAAACGGACATCCATATTCAAGCCCATTTCAATCCAGGAAGAATCACCCTCGATGGTCAAGTTGATGACTGGAAAGATATTGATGGTTCTGCGTTTTCCATTTTACCTGCTTTAGACCCACATGCTGATAAGGCATACAATGGTGGCAAAATGAATGTCAAGGTATTTGTTTAACTCATTCCGGAAGAAAAGTCAAGTTTTTGTTAATTTGGTTTCTCGTTGGAATTACCCTTTTCTGATATATGCTCGAATATGTCCTAGACTTGGTGCATAAACTTAACTGGTACGGTACTGTTGTTGCTGCTGTGAGGTGACATTAGTGAGGTGTGGGCAAGAACCGACACGGATACCATGGTTATAAAAATTACACTATATATCTAAGATTAAAAATTATTTTTTATTATGTTTTCATGTGCATATATATATATATATATATAGTAAATGTTGAATCCCTTTTACTTTTTATTGTGTTATCTTTTTATAGTTTGAACCCCTTAGTAAAAAATTTTGGCTCTGCCACTGGCTCGAATAGGCAGGAATGGTTACATATGATACACATATCCGCAGCAGTTTAAGTTTCCTTTGTGAAATAGGCTCAAAAAGACTTAATAGATATTACTTTTGAATTTTGAGAAGAACCTTGAATAAAGCAGAAAAGTTGGAAATGATTCATGTGGAGGATCCAATGAGCATGTGATTGAATGAATGGTTGGCTGGTTAATTGATTGATTGCATTTTCTTATTGATTGGATTTACTGGGATAAGTTTGAGAACAAGATGCTTTTGTTCTTTAATTTGCAGGCGTCACATGATGGCAAAGAGGTTTTCTTCATGTTGCAAGTCGACGGGGATTATACATATTCTGAAGGGTATGGATTTTTCAAATGTTAGGACAGCAGACCTTCATGCTTTATGACAATCTGTATTTCCTGCTTAATCAAAAAGGAAAGAACAGACAAAGAAATGTCCCTTGTAATTTCTCTTAAAAAATGCAAAGGTGCTTAGTTTAGAGGTACTCTTGATTTGATGACATTGTTATGTTAACTATCAACTCGCAACATCCTTCTTTATCCGGACTTTGGAATGGTAATGTGAAGCTCGCATAGGCGGAGTTTGGGATTTGGAACATAGTTGATTAATCAGTTGAATTGATTGGTTAATTTAGAGGCGGAGGCTCTGCTAATTAGTAGTATGATCCATTAAATTTTGTCAGAGTTAAAGGTTAACTAGTAACTTGTGCAAGAGGCTGTGTTTCCTTGTCATACAATAATTTAATATGCTTATGCTGATTTAACAATTGGCAGTTTGATCATTTTTGGAAACGTAGTTGGTTTAAGGTTTGGGTATTGACTGGAATAACAAAAGTTCATTTGGGCTTTCTTGACATCCTCTTCACCATTATCTATGCAGTTAATCCGACTTTAGGATTGTCTGTGATATTCAGTTGTTGCTTCTTAAAAAATGTCTGACGTCCTTTTCCTTGTTTGAGACCTTAGTTCTCACTTTTTTGTTGCTCACTTCAGATACAGTAACAAAACTGCATCAGTTGCTTTTATGTTCCAAATTGGTGAAAATGCAACTTATCATAGAGTAAGTGGCTCCACATGTACTCTCACCCCCGCTTACATCCCCTTTTCTTTCTTGTCCCTGCTACTTCTTCCTGTTAAATACTATGAATTGCTATCTGAATAACATCTGAAAAGTTTTTCTACTTCATAACTTCAAGATGGGAGGGTGTGAAGAAGGACCTGATACTTGCACGAACAAGTCATGCAAGGGCCATGAGGTTGACCTTATGCATTTCTCAATAGGAAAGGCAATTCCTGGAAGACTCTATGGAGGAAACCTGGTAGACAACAGTGAAGGAAATGGGGGTGACAGGTAATCCAACTGGTTCTGCACTCTCTGTAGCATTTCACCCCAACTTTTGTGCCATTAAATTAGGAAAGAAGGATTAATTTATATCTATTGGCACACTAGGACAGGTTTGGTCATTTGGTTGATCTATATTGTTGGAACCCACACTGCCGTTATTTGGATGGCTATGGTCCGTCAGGTATGATTTGGTGATTTTTTGAAATAAGTGTTTTTGTTGAGAAGCTTCAAGCTTGGTCTCACATACGTATAATTGGATAGTGGATAGTATTGCTGATAGTTGCTTCTTCATTTTTCAATGAGTAGCATGGATACTTACATAGTGGTATCATTGCATTCTATTGTATTGACACACAGAAATGAATGTAAAATTGCAAAAGACTCGTCAAGTAGCAAGGAAGTTGTAAATATGCATATTAGCTAATTGATGTCATGATGTGCTAAGTTGCTCGGACTCTCCAAAATTGCTGCCACATCCATGTCAGATCTTCCAAAAATGCACTACTTTTGGAGGAAGACTCTTTTGAAGAGTCCGAGCAACATGAATGATGTTCAGCATTTTAACCTGGATTGAGATATAGATCTTGTATTGCCAAGATTAAGGCATGCCTTTTATTTATAAACACCTCTAGTTTTATTTATTGTGCATTTATGTGTCTCTCCTTTTCTATTCGTCATTCTTGAGCTAATTCTGCACTGAACTTTACCCACTTTCCCTCAACACACAGACACACACATTTTAAGGGAACTACTTCCAATAGTGTATATGTTGGTCCTTCCTTCACCGAGAGTCACTGGATCTACTTTTCAGGAGGAAATAAAATTGCAAAGTAAGACAACCAGTATTTTCAAATTTCAATAACCTGCAAAATTTGTCTGAGTAGACTTGATTGAGATGGAAGCTAATTATTCTGTACAGGAGGGAAATTTCGTCTCGAGGGATACACAAAAAGAATGTTCAAGGTTGTCCCTTTGATAGTTAAATTCTAGTGCCAAACTAGATATGATTTAGGGGTATATACATCTCAAGTCAAACATGGTGGGTTTTATGCTGTCACACGTTGATCACTTATATGGTTAATTGGTTCTCACTTGGACTGCTAAATATTATAGTAGTTGTGATTCATTCGTCAATATGAATAAAATCTGGTGGAAACTGAGGTCTGTCAGTTTTCTAGTCTGTTGATGCAAGATGTGTTTATTTTTTATTTTCTTGGTGGGGATTTGTCAATGAGCTGATCTGTTGCTGAATATCTTGTTGGAAATGCCATTTAAATATCCAAACTGCAAAATTTTTCTCTTCCCCCTCTGGTCTGCCTATTGACTTCTCCTTGTATAACAGTGAATGATACTAGTGCACAGAATGACTGGAAAGGAACATGGTGGCACAGTAGCTTGACTCACTCAGGTAAACAGCGAAATGGCTTCTAATCTGAACTTTTGTCCTTCTCTCACTTGTTTATATTGTACTGTTGTGTATATTTTACTGTTCTTCTGTAGTAAAACAAAATTAGGAAGAAATTAGGCTGCTTTCTTCTCTAGCTTATAGCATGTGACATATGTATATTAGGAAGCTTTTTGAATTTTTATGAATCTAGAAGTTTCAAAAGATACAGACAAGAGCAGAACAATTGGGAAACTGTTGTGGATGGAAGTGCAAAAACTAATGGGCTCATAGGATAGGACAAGTGGTTATTTAATCTGAAACTGGGAAGGGTTTATAAGCAGATTGTGAACAGTGAAATATAACGTACTCCACTTCAGTAACAGTCTTAAAGACTGAAAGCGATAAGCCAGTTTCACTGACTTTCTGCGACTCAATTGGCTTTGTCATTGATCTAACAAATTGACCCTGTAATGGATCTTCTTCTTTTGGTGCACGGCCCTCTTTATTCCAGATTCTCAACCAAACTTCCACAGACACCTCTTTGGACTTTGAAATGATGCCAGTTAAGGCTAGTGCGTGATGATTAATGTCCTCATTATGAACTTGAAATTTTCCGAAGATCAAATCTCTGCTTTGTACTTTTTCATACTTCGTTTTCATTTGTTTTGATTGAGAACACCTAGGCACTATATTTGAAGCGAATATATTGCTTATAGGCCGCTGTTGATTTCCTTGCCGCCATTGGCTTTGGTTGTTAGATCTTTGTTGACTTCCCTGATGGTTACCCAGATATTGAGCTCCCTCGTTTTGGACTTGATAACATTGCTCTTGGAAGTCACCATCTTGATTGGAACCGTGAGCAAACTAAATGCCCTCTTGATATTGATTTCCCATTGTCATTGAACTACAACCCGGCCCTTGAACACTGTCCATGGCGTACACTTGCCTTGGAAGTTGATTTATGGCTAGCAATATGCAGTTGTCAACGCCACAATTTGTTAAGCCTTGAGCTTGTGTTTCCTTTGTCAATTGTATCATGGATGGATCACCTTGGGGTACATTAGCTCTAGATAGCCAAGCAGATGATATTTTGTCATTTCATCTAAGATCTCATTAGCCTATGGATATGCCTTGTTCATACTATTTCCTCCGGCCAATTGGTTCAACTAAGATCGATTGGTGGTGTTGAGACCACGGTAAAATGTTTGAAGGAGCGTCTTATCCGTCATGTCATTGTTTGGGTACTCCTTCACCATTCTCTGGTGTCTCTCCGATATCTCATGTAGTGCCTCTTTAGGGTGTCTCCTGAACATCAATATCTCATCTCTCAGTGTCATCCTCCATGGTGAGAAATATTTGCCCAAGAACTTCGCCACCAACTCATCTGACGTATGGATAGATTAATTCCGTGGACGGCCTCATCCATGTGCTTCTTGTTGTACTGGAGACGCGCTCCATCCATGGGATCTTCATTGCCAACAGGACCCAAGGGTACTCATTAAGTATGTTTCCTACTATAGTTGACCTTGAACCACAAACACACGAGTCACAGTGTCACGAAGAAAAGATAGGAAATCAAATCAACACATGGTAACACCACATTCCTCGGCAATGATGCCAAAAATCGGTAACGTTCAATCCTACACCTCGAAATTAAGTGTACCACAGTCATAGAAACAATAAACCCGACAAGGTTGGGATCGATCCTCCAAGGAGTGCATGTGTGTCGAAGTGTATGAATTTGAGAATTCCTAAAGTAAATCTTCAAACAAAAGAGTTGATTGCAATTACTACTTCTAAAATTATAGCTAAAACAACCAAGTTACTTCTCAAAGGAATTTAATCAAACGTGTAGAATGCAATAATATTTTGTTTGTTTTCAATTATTGAGAAGGATTTGGGCTGTAACTTCACTACCGCATAGCTAGTTCATGGGTATATATGACTTGCTTAAATACTTTAGGTTAGTGATTATGATCCAATTGTTAATTACTCACTTGAATTATCCAATTCTAAGCTTATCCGTAAGGGCTTGTTTGGTATGAGGCATAATGGATAAATAATCCCGGAATTAATTTTAGGATGAGTTTTATTCCATGTTTGGTTGGGATAAAATCGCGGGATAACTTGTCCTAGAATTGTAGTGTTATTTTTATCCCACATGAGGGTGGAATAACAATGCTAGGATAACTTGTTCCCCAATCAAACGAGCCCTATCTCCCTATTCCTAGTTTGATTTCATTAATCAAGCATCATTAATTCCATATTAAACTCAATTCCTTGCCTTCTTTCACTTAGAGTCTAAAGCTTCCCAGCTTGCTGGATTTTTTTCTTTTTTTCACTCCTTTGGATATTCAACACCTGAAAGTAAGCAATATTACATAAGTTTTGGCTAGAATTTCTACAAAACATAAAGAAGAGGATATACATAAGTTGGCAAAATGCCAATTTCTCATAAAGTAGATTGAATAGAGAGGATTCATATAGTCAGCCCCAACTTATTTTTAATTGAGGGATAAATTCATCAATTGATTAGTAGTACTGCAGAAGAGTCTGACTGAGCTAACTCTGAACACAATTACTAAAATTCATGTGAACATATAGCTTTATCCATATAGATCTACTATACTAAATGCGGGTTTGCAAATAGGGCCTCATTGCAGAGGATGATAAATTGGGCAACAAAAAAAATCTCATTGAAGCTGGATACTGGATTACCAGACCTGCTTAGGCATCATGTGCTGTAGTCAAATGGAGAACATCAGTAAGAGCCAGGGATAATTTGCCAAATCATATGTAATATAAGATAGTCCATCTCGTCCCTTTTTGACAACCTTCAATCATCACGGTGTCAGACTTACAGAACGGTGCATTTGGGGGCCTTTGTAGAGCATGACTAAACTTCCCCAGGAGTTGTCTGTGCATTAGATTCTTTTTGTGCTCCTACCTTGTGAAAATCTTAGTAAAGTTTGTGTTTCTCATCCATGCTACTCCATGGATAATAGCAAGACTCGTTACACCTTTTCTGCATTTTGAAGATAGTATAGCTGAATGACTGGAAAGATTATTTGTTGTAACCAGAAGAGATCTGCCATACCTCAGAAGACTAGTTTAGGTCCCACTTAGATAGAATGATGCTCTTTCCAACTTTGATCTCCGTGACTACAATAACTAGAAAATAAGAGGTATTTACAGGTCTAACTGTAATGATGTCCAAATATTCATAGTTGTCGTGTAGTAGCCACTTTTAGGAAGACGGCATTTAGAGTTATCTTTACACCCCCTCAGTTAGCAAAAAAAATTTGCATAAAAACTGAGCTTTTCTATCCTTAACTTTGTACGTACGCCAGCATCATGCTGTTTTCAGTCATTAAGATTAGAGGAAGATAATGGAGTGTTGCAGGGAGTGAACTTGGTTGTGTTCTGTACCTCTACGTTGGACTTCTCATTGTGGAGGCTGTAACGTGTTATGTTAGGAATCCTATGTAGTGAAACTTTGATTGTTGTTTGCTAGTTATTGTGCCTTAAAGCTCTTGCTTTTTACTACCTTTATTCCAACATCTAATACTTGAAATTGAAATAGGTTTTGTTAAGGATGACAGCCCATATTCGTCCAGCAACCAATCCGGTGCATATTATTTTGAATTTTCCAGGCCGCTGAGAACAATGGATCGCCTTCAACAGGTAATGAAATACTAATGTGACATTAGTAATTGATGGAGATTGTGCTACAGTTGAAATTTCCTCTGTTAGTAGACTTAAAGAGTAGTTCGTTCTTTCTGTGTACATACATTTCTTATTTACACAACTTTAACTTGCAAGAACAGAGGGTTGGCGGTTTGGGATGGGGGAGGGAGCAGAAATTTTAAGACAACTATTGTCAAACACCATTTTCCTTTGGTTCTCAAGGGGCGTGGATGTTTTACAGGATGCTCAGTTCACAATTGGCAAAACAAGTAAGATGTCTGTGGCTTTTTGGTACCCCGTGCATGGAAAACCGTGGCACGGGTCTGGTCACTTTTCAATTAGCTGCGATTGGATACAGCTGGATATCTTGCCAGATAGCTCAGAGCTCACCAAGGTGCCACAGGGAAGTCCTTGGGATGCTGCTACAGCATTCTCTCTTCTCTTTTCAGTAGTGGCTTTTTGTATATCCATCTTTGTTGGGCATAGAGTTTCAAGAACCAAGAACATCCCTTTTACACCCATGAACAATCTTTAATACTGTGGCAGGTTCTTCCAGATGGGGAAAAAAAAACAATTTGCACTTTCTTCCTAGAACTACCTAACATGTTTGCATTTTACACTTTGCAATTGGAATTCTGTAACTCACCAAGGTTAGATAACCCTTTTGCTTTCAAGATGAGTGATGACGTTGATTAGCTATGAAGTTCATTCTTGATTCTAGTCCTGTTTTCTGATAAAATAAAGAACTTTACACTCTTGAATTTTACAGTTTCTTTCTCTTATGTGTTACACATAAGGCATAGGTCTCTGTTTTTATTTAGCAACTTTTGTGTTTAATTTAACTCTTACTGAACAACAATTGAACATTAATACAACTTCAACAACATACTCTGTGAAATTCCACAAGTGAGATTTTGGGAGGGTTAAGTGTGCGCAGACGTTACTACTACCCCGGGAGATAGAGAGGTTGTATCCGAAACAATTGAACATTAATGAAAACTAATTTATAAAATTATTGGAACTGAATCAAAGCATTAAATCAAAATAAAGATATCTGTGCGACGAAGCCGGATCATAAGACATAAGGGAAAGTTAATAGGTCCCTGTGCCGATTTTATATTTCTATCCCTTATAAAGAATAACTTATTTGCGAGACATAAATTTACATACATTTTTTATTACTAGTTTATGTGTACGCTAGTTGCGCATGTAACTCACTTTAATGAGTTCAAACATTACATTAAATAAGATATTTGCTTAAATAATAAAGATAAATATAATAATTAAATTTATTAACTTTTGAGTATGTAAATATGGAGAATTTATTTATTAAATCTAATCTTTGCCAAAAATATTTTTAAAAGTCGATCGACATTCATCTATCATCTGTAAATTGCAACAAAAGAATACAATGATAGAGATATCAAAATATTACAATCAAATCTAATCTTTACACACAAAAAATTTCTCAAAGTCGTCCGACACTCATCTACCACCTGTTAACAATAACAAAATAATACAATAATAGAGATATCAAAATAATACAACCAAGCCTAACCTTTACATAAAAAAATTTCCTCAAAATCGACCAACATTTATCTATAACTTGTAAACTGTAAAAAAATAACACGATAAAGTGCTATCAAAACAATATAATTAAACTTAAATTTTACACACAAAAATTTCTCAAAGACGATCGAGATTCATCTATGAACAGTAAACTACCTCAAAATTACAAACTAATAGAAATATTACAATAATACAATTAAACTTAACCTTTACCTAAAAAAAAATTTCAAAACCAACCCACATTCATCCAGCATTTGTAAAATAAAATAAAACAATAAGATAATAAAGATATCAAAACAATACAATTAAACCTAATCTTTACACAAGAAATTCTTTAAAGCCAACTGACATTCATCTACGACCTGTAAACTATAAAAAATATAGAATAGTGATAACAAAACTTAGATTTTGATCCAACTAATTCTTGCCTGAACGAAAATTTTGGCCCTAAAGAATGATTTTACATGAAAACAAAGAAGATATATATATACACACCTGTTGAATTCTATTATGCTGACAAAGACAATGAAGAAGTTGAGAGTTAGAAAATCAAGCATCCACCAATCTAGACATGCAATCGAATCAAGTTAGACGGGCATCAATCATATCTCCCAATAGGCAAACTGATTTGTTCTCTAGTTTAATGTGCATCTCAATATTTATAGAAGTATTTCCTTAATAAAGTCCTATTTTAGGAGTATTTTTCTAATTGAACAATAGAAAGAAAAATATTAATTAATTCTCTTACCATATATTTTAGGAGTCCCATATATTTTAGAAAGTATAGTAGAAAGGAAAATATTAATTGATTCTCCTACCATATACTCTACGAGTCCCAAGTCTAATTTTTGAATATTAAAGTTATGGTTTAGAAATTATCTAGTATATAATAAATTTTTTTTGTGAACAGGAATGTCATTAGTATTTTATGTCATAAATAATAGAATTGATTACCCATTAATCAATTAGCTTAGGGGTTTCACGAAGTATATCACACTTAAAATTTAAACAAATGTTAAATTTTTTTAATTGAACATTAGAATGAAAAATATTAGTAATTAATTCTCCTACCATATATTTTAGGAGTCCCATATATTTTAGAAAGTCTAATAGAGATAAAATTATTAATTAATTCTCTTACCATATATTTTAAAAAGTTTAGTTAATAGAATAAAAATAATTAAATAATAAATTTAAAAAAATAATGAAAAGACAGTTTTATAGAAGAGTCTTTTAATGATGGACAGAAAGTTCAAATCAGTTTTTTAAAGGCCTTCACACTTTTAATATATTATAAATTATAAATTATAGATTATAGATAATATTCATAAGTTATTTTTTTGCATGACTTTAATTTCTGAATGGGGCATAAATTCAAATGTTAAAGCGTAAAAGGTAGATAAAAATTAAACATCAAACCATTTGACGACGACAAACGTGTAATTTTATGAAAGTTACCATTCAAACTCCAGGCCAAAAATATTTACATTTATTAATCAATATATATACATTATATACAAATCACATTTGCCGATCATTTATTAATCAATATATATACATCATCTACTAATCATACATTTGCAGACTATTATTTCCCTTTCGCCCACTAAAAATATGCACACTATAACTTTGTTCGTTAAATACCTTTTGGGTATACAATTTGCATGATTGTATATCAGAACGGAGGTCATACTACATTGACGTAATCAAATCAAATATATTATTAAAGGTATGCTAATGTGAATTATATACTCCAAAAAGTATACACACACCCTTTTGAGTTTTTATTAAATAATTTTCCTAAAGAGGCATATAATAATACTTTTAAGACGCGTATTCCAAGTTATTTCTTTGGGACTTGTGGACAAACATGGTAAATTTCCAAAAACAAGATAAAACAAAAACAAAGGTGCTTTAGTTTATAGTCATTGATTAATTGTATATTTATAGTCATTTACTTGTTTAGTTTCATGAATTGTACTCTTTGTAACTAGTTCATTCAAATATAATTATTTTATTATTTATGTTCAAATTTTTAAAATAAATTTCTAAAATTAAATTACGAGGAGTTTCACAACAAAGATATAATAATGCATTAAATAGATGCAATATTGTTGGATGTTTCAGTAGGTTCCTATATGAATTAATCGTATCACCATAAAGAGTGGCAACAATAATGTGATTCCATATGTCATTGCTAAACTAAAATAGGTAGGTCATAATTAATGCGTCTGCCTTGTATGATGATATATTCAATTTGATTATATTGAAGTTGCTATTTTAGTTGGTCAATACAACTATCCTGCTTAGTTTGAAAAATGCAAAATCAAGATCATCAGGATGTTGTTTTATCGCGAGATGACTTTACTGAAGATGATGACATTAGTACTGTTGATGAAGAAGACAGCGTTGGTGATGAAGATGAAGTCACTAAGGTTGAAAAAGAAAAAGAGCCTGAGGAAGATACACAACGGATTATTGCGCCTACAAACCAGAAACCGTCATTGAAGTTTAGACTGAAAATCAAGAGTTGTATACAAGATGCCCTTCTGGTAAAACACAACAATTGAAATGCAATGGAAGAATTGAATAACAAATGCGAGATTGGCTTGGTCAACAAGCAATTGGATGCTGATAAAGAAGGAACTCTACAGTCCCCTAATACTAGTATGGGATCGATCACAAAAGAGGAACGTGGCCACACGACTTTCATGATATATGCCTAAACGGAAGCCAAGAGAAGGATCATAATGGTCGACTTTCATGATATGCCTAAACCTGCTAAAGACCCTCGTGCTCCCACACGACGTTGCTGGAATAGAAGGAAGTTTTGATATTCTCATGATTCAATCTATGTTGTAAATTTCAGCAGTCCTTTTAGTTTTATAAATTGTGGACAGTAGTAGTATCATTCACATGACTATTAACTTTTTATTTGAAATAATATAGTTGTGATTTCCTAAATGATGTTGTGTTCATGCTTTAAACTTCTGTTATATATTAATTCTATCATCTTAATCCAATATATAAAACCCTTCTCTAAACGTAGCTCTAGCCTACAGTTTGACTCAACTTAGTCAATTTATGCCCTACAAAATGCCGTCTCCCTTTCCCCTTTAATTGTTTATCTCTCGACTTGTTGCAAAGGCTATTTCGTCTGGTGGGTTCCATGTGATCGGGACTGAATGACATGAGTTGCGGCGAATTGATAATCAGGTACTATTTTTGATAATGCTATTGCAGTACATTGGTCTAAACCAATTAGCGCCATTGTGCGACTACTGTTGCATCAACTATTTTAAATACTTTAGATTTTTGTTGAAAAGAGCCTCGAATAAAGTGGAAAAGTTGGCAATGATTCGTAAGGCTGACCCAACGAGTGTTTGATTGAACGAATGGTTGGTTGGTTGGTTGATTGATTGTATCACAAACGGGGTTATGTTGAACCCCCATTTCCGCCCCTGAGTAAATACACAATATAATTTTCGTGTGAATTTGTGGGTCAGGTCTCAATTGATACCTTTTGGGTAAGGGAGTGGCTCCTCCAGGATCTCAATTGATACCTTTTGGATAAAGGGAGTGGCTCCTCCAGGATCTCAATTGATACCTTTTGGGTAAGGGAGTGGCTCCTCCAGGATCTGAATTGATACCTTTTGGATAAGGGTGTGGCTCCTCCCTTGATTCTCCATCACACAAATTATCTTAGATATATTAATCTAAAAACAATATTATGATATATGTTTCCTCTATAAATAGTTCCCTATGACAAGCTTATTTTCGCACCAACCAAAAAACAAGAACAACATCTGTAGTGCAAATTAACTCTCTATCAATGGCAATGAAAGTTGTTGTAGTGTTGTTCATTGCAATGCTTGTGTTGACAGAGCATAATGCTATGGCTGGTACATTAACATGTCTGATAGGATGTTCAGTTTGGGGAGTATCTCCAGAAAAGTTACTTCAGTGCATCGTTGGTTGTGGTACACCATCTTCAATAGGATGTTCAGTTTAGGGAGTATCTCCAGAAAAGTTACTTCAGTGCATCGTTGGTGTTCACTTACCAACACAAAACCTGCGGATGTAGCTAACTGCCTCGCGGATTGTGGTACACCATGTCCGGCAAAATGTAAAGTTATATATCAAAGAAATGTCACGTGCAATTTTTTAAAAAAATGTAAAGGAGCTTAGTTTAGAGGTAGACTCTTGATCTTATGCGTTATGTTAGCCATTAACTCGCAACATCCTCCTTTTATCCAGACTTGGGAATGGTAATATGAGGCTCCCATAGGCGGAGTTAGGGATTTAATTTGGAACATAGTTGATTGGTCAATTGATCGATTGAATAATTTAGAGGTGGGGGCTCTTCGATTTAGTAGTAACATCAATTAAATTTAGCAGTTTGATCATATATGGAAACCACATTAGTTGGGTAAAAGTTTGAATTGTTGACTGGAATAACAAAAGGTCATCTGTGCTTTCTTACCTACTTCTTCACCATCATTTATGCAGTTAATCTGAGCGTAGAACTGTCTGTGCGGTTTAGTTGTTGCTCTTCAAAAAATGTCTGACATCTTTTTCCTTGTTTGAGACCTTAATTCTCACATTTTTGTTGCTCACTTCAGATTTAGTAACCAGACTGCATGAGAAGGTGTTTCTACTTCATAACTTCAAGATGGGAGGGTGTGAAGAAGGACCTGATACTTGCACGAACAAGTCATGCAGGGGCCATGAAGTTGACCTTATGCATTATTCAATAGGAAAGGCAATTCCTGGAAGACTCTATGGAGGGAACATGGTAGACAACAGTGACGGAAATGGGGTTGACAAATAATCCAACTGGTTCTGAGTTCTTTATAGCATTTCACCACAAATTTTGTTCCATTAAATTAGCAAGGACGTACTAAGTCATATCTATTGGTACACTAGGACAGGTTTGGTCATTTGGTTGATCTATACAGCTGGAACCCACACTGTAGTTATTTGGATGGCTATGGTCCGTCGGGTATGATTTGGAGATTTTCTTGAATACGTTTTCCCTTGAGAAGCTTCAAGCTTGATCTCACGTCTGTATAATTGGATAGTGGATAGTAGGGATATGCAAAAATCAAACCGACTGATAAAAATATTATTGGTTTATTGTTATTGGATTATTGGGTTAACGTTTTTTAATGATTTTATAAAAGAAATTATTGGGTTATTGGTTCGATTTGATTTTTTCTTATTGGGTTATTGGGTAAACCGACCAATAAACCAATAAGAATATGTATATATATATATATACATATACATATATATATATATATATATATATTAGTTTAGTTGTACGCGTCTCATACGTGTATCTCACTTTAATGAGTTCAAACATCACACTAAATAGGATATGTGTTTGAATTATAAAGACGAATATAATAATTAAATTCAACATGAATATATAAAACTGAAAAATTTATTTAATTAAACCTAACCTTTATAAAAAAAAATCCACCACGTGTAAACTGCAACAAAACATTACGATGATAGAAACAATAAAATAATACAATTAAATTTAACTTTTACACAAAAATTTTCTCAAGGCCGTCCAACAGTCATTTAATACTTGTAAACTCTAATAAAATAATACGATAATAGAGATATCAAAATAATTAGACTAAACCTAACCTTTGCACAAAAAAAAAAAATTCAAAGCAAAGATTTTAAAATAACACAATTAAACCTAACCTTTATCTATAAAAATTACTCAAAGTTGACCAACATTTATCTAGCACCTGTAAACTACAACAAAATAATACGATAAAATAGATATCAAAATAATACAATTAAACTTAAATTTTACACACAAAAATTCCTCCAAGCCGATCAACATTCATCTACAAACTGTAAACTACCACAAAATAATACTAATAGAGATATTAATACAATACAATTAAACCTAATCTTTATACAAGAATTCCTTAAAGATAACCGAAATTTATCTGGTACCTGTAAACAACAGCAAAACAATACAGTAGTGATCACAAAGCTTCGATTTTGATGAATATAATTCTTAGCTTGTCTGAGCAAAATTTTGACCCTAAAGAATGACTTGAATGAAAACAAAGAAGATATATATATATATATATATATATATATATATATATATATATATATATATATATATATACATGTTGAATTCTATTATATTGACAAAAACAATAAAGAAGTTGAGGGTTAAAAAGTTAAACATCCACCAATCTAGACAATAACCGAATCATTGAAACATACGTCCTTTGTTTTATTAAGTTGTAAATAAAAAAAAAATTCATGCAATAGAAGGCTAGAAAACCCTAATGAATTCAAGAATGAAAAATCTTATTAATCATCAATCAAAATCAAAACAAAAAAGAAAACATAGAAGTAGAGAATCATACATATGTTTCTAGTAAAATTTATCAAAAATACTATTTAAATAGAATTGTAGATATTCTTTTTTATATAAGGTAAAATTCTAATTGATATAGAAGTGTTAAATATTATATTTCTTGCTTGAATCCAATAATCTTTTTTCTTTCCATGCATTATTTTTTTTAAAGAAAATATATTTGCTTCCTAAAATTCTTACCTTAAAAAGTGGTAGGGATTTTTTGTTACCATGCATACTTTTCTTAAATAATATAAAATTTTAATTCTTAAATATTTTTTTTCCTTTTCACGTTAATTTAATTCTTTTTAAAGATTTTACCATAAACAGTTTAACATGCATCTCAATATTTATAGAAGTATTTTCTTAATAGGATTCTATTTTAGGAGTATTTTTTAATTCATCAAAGGAAAATATTAATTAATTTTCTTTCCATATAGTTTAGGAGTCCCATATATTTTAGAAGTCTAGTTAATACAATAAAAATAATCAGTAAATGATAAATTAAAAAAATAATGAAAAGACAGTTTTGCCTAAAAGACAGTCTTTAATGAAGGGCAAAAAGTTCAAATCACTTTTCTAAGGGTTTTCACACTTTTAATATATTATAGATTATAGATTATAGATATAAATATAATTTTATCTGTACGGAGATTTTTTATTAAGTGTAAAAATTTAAATCACTTTTCAAATATTTTTCACTTTAATACAATAATGTAAACATAAAGATATATTTTAGTGTAAGCACGTATATATTTTACCACCAGAAGTTCTAAGTGGTTGATCATCACTTTTGCCCTTTTTTCCCTCGCAGAGGGTAAGAGAGACGCATCAATTTGAACCATATTTATGGTATGATTTTTTTTTATTTAAAATATTTTCTTGTTTTTAAAGTCAAGGTATAATTATTTTTTTCTATATTTAAAATCTTACCTTATTTTTAAAGTCAATTTTTTACAAAATCATTTTCATTCTTATTACGTACTTAAAACTTTTAAAAATTTGGTACTTCTTAAATTTTTCTTATTCTAACGCTTTTATATTTATTTCTAGATTTTTCAAATCTTCTTCCTTAAAATCAAACTTAATTGATTTAGAATTCTTAACCTAATGAAAAAAGTATTACTTGTCATAAATAAATATATTTAATTAATTTTCAACTCTTAAATATTAGGAAAAAATAGTGAAAAGACGATTTTGTCTAAAGCAAAGACTTTTAATGAAGGGCAAAAAGTTTAAACGATATTTCTAAGGTTTTTCACACTTTAAATATATTATAAAAATATTTAAAATATAAAATAGATTATAGATATAGATATATGAGTGTGAATAAAACACGTACCCGGTACCTTATTTTACAAAAAATACTACAAGGATAAAAATATGAACTTCGTATTTAATAAGTCGTCAGTCTTTGTCTCAAGTATGTCAAAACATATATTTATCATTTTTCAACACCTAAAAAGAAAGCTAAAATAGATATTCATGATCAATAAACTCAATGTAATAAAAAAAGGATATCCGAAATTGATATAAAGTTACATTGAAAATTCAATAACGAAAGTTACTTACATACATAAAAGATGTTTTGTTATTCTTATTCTTGATCAATAAAATCAATGTAGAAAAAAATATGATACTAAACGAGAGAAATTTGTTATCACCTCAAAAATAATTTGTGCAGAGATGTTTTCTTAATTTGGCATGAGCATAATTTTATTCTTTATATAGGTAAAATTTGCTTCAATGGTATTGTCCAATTGAAAATAGAATAGAATTATAGACTCCTAATTTACCATAAGTTAAACTCGTACCATATATTTATTACTCCTAATTTCTTGAATTAAATTATAACTTTTAAGAAAATAGAAAAAATAGTGAAAAGATAATTTTATCTAAAGCAAAGACTTTTAATGAAGAGCAAAAAGTTCAAACAACATTTCTAAGGCATTCACACTTTTAATATATTATAGATTATAGATATAGATATAGATATATGACTTATTATAAATTTCTCTTAATTTCAGTTTAATTTTTACAAATTAACAAACCTATTATTTCAATTATACAAACTCTTAATTTCTTCTAACAATATTTAGTCCAAACTTAAAGATTCTTGTAAATTAAAACACATCATGTAGAATTTTTTGTTGCAACTAAGATTCAATTTTTTTTCATGTTGGTGAGTACTATTTTTATTTTATGAGTATTTTCTTATCAGTTAAACCGAAAACCGAACCGTTAAGGACTAAAAACTGATAAAAAATATCTTATTGGTTTGATTATTGATTTAGCATATTTAAAAATCGATAAACTGAATCGATAATATATAAAACCAAACCGAACCGACGGATTGCACAGCCCTAAGTGAATAGTATTGTTAATAGTTGCTTCTTTGTTTTTCAATCAGTGGCATGGATATTAGTGAAGCGGTATCATTGCACTTTATTGTATTGAGAGACAGATATGAATGTAGAACTACAAAAGACTCGTCAAGTAGCAAGGAAGTTGTGGATATGCATATTAACAGTTAATATGAATGTGCAACATTTTAACCTGGATTGAGATATAGACCTTGTATTGCCAGGATTAAGACATGCTTTTTTTCAATAAACACCTCTGGTTTTTTATTTATTTTGTGTTTGTGTGTCTTTCCTTTTATATTAGATATGTGTATTGTGTCATCTTTTAACTAATTCTGCATTGAACTCTCCCACCCCTACATTTTGAAGCAACTACTGCCAACAGTGTATATGTTGGTTCTTCCTTCACTGAGTGTCACTGGATCTACATTCCATGAACAAAATTGCAAATTAAGAAGGTCATTATTTTCAACAACCTGCAAAATTTGTCTGAGTAAACTTCACTGGGATGGAGATAATTCTCCTGTGCAGGTGGCAAATTTCTTAGTGAGGGATATACACAAAGAATGTTCAAGGTTGTCCCTTTGATGGTTAAACTCTAGTTCTAAACAAGATATGTCTTAGGGATATATACATCTCAAGTCAAAAATCGTAGTTTAATGCTGCCACATGTTGATCACAATTATATGGTTAATTGGTTCTCACTTTGACTGTCACATCCCGATCTTGCGCACCATCTTCTTGAAAGTTGCAATTGGAAGAGAGTTGGTGAATAAATCAGCCACATTGTCACATGTTACCTCAATACAATATCTTTTCGTCAGATTATTATATCACAAAAGCCTATGGTCAATGCATTTTTGATCAAGTAGGCTTTAGTACCTAAAGAGTGTTGTGACCAGTTGAGGGCATGGTGTTCTCATTGTTATTGTCACTTATCCTCCATTTCACCCAAATGTCCAACCGAATTCTGAATGGTACAGTCTATTACGATTCTAGTCTGAGCTGCTTGACCTTTACAGGTATTGCTATCTGCTGAATGATTTGATACGCTCCGAGCTTGCCGCAAATGTATCCAAAGAGCTTATGTAAGGGACTTAGTAAGAATATCTGCCAATTGGTCATTTGAACCGACGAAGCTGGTGGCAATGCATCCGGACTCAATCTTCTGCCTAATAAAATGACAGTCCACCTCTATAAGTTTCGTTCTTTCATGGAAAACTGGACTTGAGGCAATAGGTAGGGCAGCCTGATTCTCACATATAAGCTTCATCTGTTTGAATTCAACACATTTTAACTCTTGGAGAAGTTGTTTCAGCCAAATAAGCTCGTATCTAGCAGGGCCATAGCTCGACATTCAGCTTCTGCACTAGATCTGACAACAACATCTTGCTTCTTACTTTTCCAAGAAATTAAATTTCCTCCAATCATGATACAATACCCAGAAGTAGAGTGTCTATTTGTTGGAGAACCTGCCCAATCTGCATCAGAACAATGTCTGTGTGACCTTTGTCTCAATATATCAATCTTGTCCTGGAGCTTTTCTGATGTATATGAGGATGCGAATTACTGCATTCCAATGATCTTTACATGGAGCTTGGAGAAACTAACCACACTTACAGCAAATGAAATATCCAGGCGTGTGATAGTGAGATAATTCAATTTACCGACTAGTTTTCTATATCTACCATGATCTTTCGGTGTTCATGGACGAGTTTGATGTTTGGATCCATAGGAGTGTCAATAGGTTTGCAATTTAACATGCATGTCTCTTCTAGTATGTCCAAAGCATATTTTCTTTGTGAGATGGCAATACTTGTCTTGTATTGTGCTACCTCAATTCCCAAGAAATACTTTAACTTCCCAAATCTTTGGTTTGAAAGTGATTGAACAAATGTTGCTTTAGCTGCGATATTCCTTCTGGATCATTGGTACTTAGTTTTCGCTTTTAGTTCAGTTAGTACAATGAGGATATGTAATGAGATTAAATTAGGAAGTGAGGATTCATATATCCGACCGAACTTGTTTGCGACTAAGTGTAGTTGTCAGAGGGGGTAATTATGCGATTAGGATGGTATTTGAGTTTTTGGCCTCACCATCTGCCAAGTTATCCAAGTTTAAAACTTCCAATCTATAACATTGAGAAATCTATTCAATTTACAACTCTTTTAAGGCGTACCAGCTGTAGATATTGATATCCACAGTTTGAGCTTTAGGTCAGATTGAGAATCTTGAAGATTGGAGAAAGTTTATGACACAACACTGCTTATCCCACTATTAAATTGAATGATACCATCACTTTGTTGACACATTCAGATGCTGCAGCAGTCACCTTGTTAGAAGCGAGAGCAAAACTTAGCTACTTCAGTTGTTGAAATTACCTGATAAAGAGAAAAGGAAACCCTCGATGAAACCATTTCCAATCTATTCGTAAACTGAGTTCATGTCAGACCGAAACTAAAGAGCAGTTCTCCCAAGCAACATAGACCAACAGCCTTAGGTAAGACTAGGAACTGACTTATTAAACACCTTAAATAGAGAGAGACAGCTCTTCCGAATAGATGAAACCATTTACATTTCAACTTGTATCAGCAAAAGTTGTGAATATTACACAGTTTTGAACTTACATTGAGCAAGTTAGTTAATTGATCACAAAAGATGAACAGAAGAACTTCTGTTTTTGCACAGAATTATAGCTCATAAATGTTTTCCATGAAATGTTATGCTTATCATATTAGTTGTATAGCTTTCACTCCCGCAAGAATATAACATGAATATAAGAAAATCTACAAAAACATTGAGCAGTAGCAACCTTAATTTAAGTAGACTAATCAATCTATTGGCAAAGAAGATTTCTCCCGGTCACATGCTAAAAAGAAAAAGGAAGGAAGACAAAGGAATCACAGAAAAAGTTGGCCACAAGAAGAGCAGCCAAACTATAGTAAAATCAAAAAGAAACCAGAGAAGGTAAACCGGGACCCCTCTGATGAAATTGTTTTTCAATTACTAGCATTTCGCATTAATGACATTTTAAAGTCAATAGGGTTGTATTACTTAACGAAGTTTTGTGTTGACAACTCACAACTTAAAGATTAGAATATAGATAATAGAACAAGTAAGTAGAGACAAACTTCAAGATCACAAATTCCAACTGACAAAAGCACATGCAGTAAGAAGTTGCATCCACAATACAGCACTGTAAATAAAAAAGAAGTAGAGAATGCTCTAGGCAGTTTGATGGGTAGTATGCAACTTCCCTTGACCCTTTCTCCGAAAGTTGTACATTGAGTCCAGTGTAACAGCACTGGCCAAATGATTAGGAACTTATTCTTATAAGGTGGTGGGATTGGCATAAGATGTAATATGCAATCCTTCTTCAGAGGTTTCCCTCTGTCATGGGCGCCACAATCAGCTTCCAAGCTTAAGGGAAGGGAGTAGCAAAGTAACAGCAAGCAAAAGCATTAACTCTAAAGGACTTATTGAAACAAAAAGCTCTATTTTGAACAAAAAGAATAAAAAGCTAAAAAAAAATATTCGGCAAAAAACAGGCCTCCGGTTTTGAACAAATCTAGCCCTTCCTCCACTAATCAATTTGAATTGGCTAATGGCAAGTTTCAGTTCAAGCACAAGTCCAGGCCAGGAATCATTTCTCTAGCAGATGTTGAATACTGACCAAATAACCAAGTTAAGATAACCTAGTCACAAGGTAATAGCAAGCAAAAGAATTAATCATCAAAGTGAAACTATGACAGAGCAAGAAAGTCATTTAAGAGGACTTACAAAAACAAAAGCAGGTATACTTTAGCATACTTCTCACACTATATAATGTCATGAAGTTGCAGAAGTCATGAACTTACTTTAAACACATCAGTAAACATACATGTTATTTCCCAGAGCAGTGTAATATTCAGAAAGCATAAAAAATGATTCACTGCTGAATCAAGGTGAAATACTGATCTGAAGATGAACGTTTTTGCAACCTTGCACAACTTAGATTTCATTTCCCAAGGTTAAGTTTAGCATCCTACCACAACTCATGAACAATATATCTCAAGATTCCGCCACAAAAATAAAATTTAATCATATTCTTACATGATGTGGCAACTAATGTTGAGGATCCAACATATGCTAAAACGTAATAGTGAAGGTTTAAAAAATAATGATAATACGTTTAGAATAATCTGGCAGCACTAAAATATAGCATTGACAAAATGAGCTTAAGTTGAAGCATTTAAATGAGAGCACTATTTGATTCTGTTGCTGGAAAATAATATCTCATGTGCTAAGTGGTACACTGCTACTCCATATGAATAAAAAGAAATTCATGTTGCAAGCAGGTTTCTCTTAAGCAGTTTGTTTCATTGAGAAATTGTTAGCTATGTTTGTCTATTTTAAGACAAATTTCATCTAGTTGATGCAACAAAATTGTGAATTGTTATGGTTATGTAGTAGGCAAGAGTATCAACACCAAAAGAAACTTAATTTCCACCCCTCAACCCAAGATCCAACTATACATTCACCAATAACCTCAGTTTAAATACAACAGCTGCAGCTCAACAATTCATTTTCGCAGAAACCTTAAGTCAATACAGTAAATTCATCAAATGAAAGGATTGTTAAGTCAATGATACTGCTAATATTGAGGTGTCATTTCCTCCATATATAAAATGCAGGCAATGCATTGTAACAGTTTTTGGTAGTCAATCCTTTTGTTACTTTCTAAATACCTATACACAGCACCAATAAGTAGAAGAAACAAAAAGGGCATGGAAAATGGAACTTCTTGATACAAAAATGTCACAAGTAAACGTATCAAAGACAAAATAGAGCCAATCAAACAAGTAGATTCAATCTTCAATTGTGAGCAAATAACGCATCAATGTAATAGCAAGATGTTTGATTGAAGAAAACAAAGTACAAATTCCATTAACCAGATTCCAGAAGGCCAGTAGAACCAACAGTTACTACATTGCTTCAACTAAACTCTACAATAAGATTTGACAACAAACAGTAAAATAGCAACAATCTTCTACTTCCTAAGCCCTTTCACCACGAATCCTCCTAGCAAGTTGAATATCCTTAGGCATAATCGTGACCCTCTTAGCATGAATAGCACATAGATTAGTATCTTCAAACACTCCAACAAGGTATGCCTCAGCAGCCTCTTGCAGAGCAGCCACAGCACTGCTCTGGAACCTCAGATCCGTCTTGAAATCCTGAGCGATCTCCCTCACCAGCCTCTGAAAGGGCAACTTCCTGATCAACAACTCAGTCGACTTCTGATACTTCCTGATTTCTCTTAGAGCCACAGTTCCTGGTCGGAAACGGTGAGGCTTTTTCACTCCTCCAGTTGCCGGAGCTGATTTTCTGGCTGCCTTTGTAGCTAGTTGCTTCCTTGGTGCCTTTCCACCAGTAGATTTGCGAGCAGTTTGCTTAGTACGCGCCATTTTTAATGTATACTACTAAGAATGCTGAAGAAGTTATACAACGGTGACTATTGAGAAATGGGTAATGAGGATTTTATATAGAGAGATGGAGGGCGCGAATTTGGAAATTTGGAAAAGATTTTTGAATTTTTTGGCGGTGTAATGATTGAGAGTGAATGTAGGCCGTTGATTGAGATTTTGGTTTAACGGTAAAGATTGGAGAAGAGATAGATCGCTAGGATAGCGATCTGCGTGCTAGCGAAGTAACAAATGGTCATATGCCACGTGTATATAAAACCTGATCTCTCTTTAATTGTTTTTCTTTTATATTTCTCAATTCTTTTTCTTTTACCGCAATTTTTCTACCACTGTTTTAGGTGGGTTATTTAGTAGCCGTTTGATCATAAAAATTAAAATTTTTTGGAGTTAAAGTTAGAGTTGAAATTGGAGTTGTGTTTGGCCATGTATTTTCTGAAAAAAAAATTTTACTTTTGAAAAAAAAAATTTAATATGATTTTATACTCTAACTTTTACAAACTATCAAAATCATCCAACTAAAATTTATCTAATAATGAAAAAAATAACACAATTAGCCACTATTATAAAAAATAATTACATATACATGGTCATATTTAATGAATTTCAATTATGACATATATAATATTTACATTAATAGCCGTTTTCTCATATGAATGTTATATTAACAGATCACTACTTCCTATTTTTTAGGTAAAAAATATTATCTTTCAAACAAATTTATTTTTTTAGAAATTTATTTAATTTATTTCCTTCATTTTTCGTTCCGAAAAAATAGAAAATGATGAGTTGTTATTAAATTTTAGGGCGCCGCTAATTTATTTCTTTAATTTTCTTATACATGAAAGATTTTATTGTGTGTTACTAAATTATTTCTATGTAAAACATGCTTTGCATATTTATGGTATATTATATCATATACCATAAATATATAAATATGTTTAGTATATTTCTTTATACTTTGTATTTTTATATATGTGTGTATATGGTATATACATGGTATAAACTTCATATATAACATACTTTGTATATTTATATTATAAATATGCTTAGTATGTTTCTTAATACTTTGTATATTTATATATGTGTGTATATGATATATACACGGTATAAATTTTATATATAACATACTTTGTATATTTCTATTATAAATATAATACTTTATATATTTATGGGTATAAATATAATAATTTATATATTTATGGGTATAAATATAAATTAACAGTAAAATAATATCTTAAATAAGGGAGAAAATTAAATAAGGGATAAAAATAATGATGAGAGAGAAAAAAAGATATATATTAATTAGGATACCATTAAATTTAAAATTATAATTATCTTATTCATTAAAACGGTTATATAGATAATATTGAAAAAGTAATTTTATAATGAGAGTTTTATGTAAAAATGTAAAAGATTGGGGTTATATGTAATAATAATAAAAGTTGGAATTGGAGTTGAAAAATTGTGAAAAACAACAAAAACCTGTTTTCCCTTTTCAGAAAATTTTTCCGGAATTATTTTCCGAATTTTCATGGTCAAATATCACAATTTTCAACTCCGAAAAAAAAATTCGGAAAAAAGACAAAAAAATTCATGGCCAAACGGGCCATTAATTTCCTTGAAAAATTCGCATTAGTTTGTGAACAAATTGTTGAAATCGTATAAACTATAAAATACCTTCACCGCCACCTAAATGGTTCAAATATACCCCTTCTTTGTCAGGGTTGTTCAAGGACACACACTCCAATATGAACATTTTGATGAGGTGGACACTACAGACAATGTCACTTAAACGCCCCAATCGATTTTATCCCTCCTCTCTACTTGTTCTTCAATCATTAGAATTTCCTCTCATCCACCACCGTAAAATGATTATGTGAGGTGTATTATCTGCCGTTGCGATCATCATGTGAAGGTGTGTATCCAAGTTTACAACTCTTTTAATATCCACAAATAAAACTTCAGGTCAGATTGAGAATCTTGAATATTTGGAGAAGTATATGACTAACATTCCATTACTTTTAATTTTAGGGTCATTGTTGGCACCATTATTTCCTTACCCTTGTTGATGGCATATTATGCATTAAGATCCATCTCCATCAGCATCATATCGTATTATTATTAATAGTGAACTTGATCGCGCCTTGTGATATTATTTTTTAAAATATGAATATATTTATAAATTTAATTTTTTTGATTGTTAAATTTATTCGGTATGGGATAAGAATCAGGAGGTTGCATTCGGACATATAGAACTCTTGTCTATTAATGCCATATCAAAAATAATTTAGACAAGTAGGGCAATTAAGGAAAAACTCATAAAATTTGTTGCCTGCATTCTTTTTAGTATGAGTGGAAGTTCGGAAAATTTTAGTCTCATTGCACCTTGGTTCTTAAAAGACGGTGTAATGTAAAGTCTTTACCTCAAACAATGTGAAGTCTTTGGTATAAATTCTTTGCTTTAGATTATTTGAACTGTAAAAATTTTGGTTCGAATAATGTGATGTCTTTGACTCAAATAATATAAAGTCTTCACTTTGAATAATACAAAATCTATAATTCACTTAATATGGACTAAAGAAAGTAAAATATAGATGTCCTTATGATTTGTGAATCCATGCAAACTCATATCTAATCATTACCATAGTACGCATTCTTTTCTAGTTAAATGAGTTGTAAATTCAGACAATATAAGAATAAAGTACCAAAATCTAATAAGTAGTTTTTATGGTGAAATAGATATGCATTAATAGTAAAAAACGAAAGAAAAACATAGAGTGGGAGCTTAGCCTGGCTCCAATACAAAAATAGTTGGGCGTTGCCCATTTGAGTTCATAGGGGAAGAGACATTTCTATGATAACATGCTCCTTCGATATCAGCCCAAACAGCATTGACTGCAAAAGGTGGGGGTGCAGCGAAAAACTTGCATTCTTCATACTGATCCTGCCTAGCTCCTTCTTTGGCAATGGCATTAGCTACCTTGTTTTGTTCCTTGTAGTTATGGTGAACGGGTGAACCTTTCAATCTTCTTATCAGAGAAATGCATTCATCAATAGTAGGGTTATATATCAAGTTGCCTTGCTGAAGCATGTGTATAACCTCCTTAGAGTCGATACTAATCTTAATAGGGTATAAATTATGCTCCAGGACATTAGTAAGGCCCCTTTGTAAAGCTAATAGCTCCATAAGGGAATTGGTGGCATGGGTGAAGCTTTGAAAGAAACCCAAAACCCATTTCCCCCTCGATGTTCTAACTACTCCCTCAATACCTCTCTTACCAGGATTACCCTTATAGGCTCTATCAGTATTAAGTTTGTATGAATTGTTTGGGGGGGATCCAACAAATGGTAATGGTGTTGCAGAGGATAGTTGTGTTTTGAGTTTTGAGGTGAAAAAATTCAGTTGCCTCAGAATATACATTCTTAAAAGAATAATGACATCTTTGACTATTGAAAACATTACTGTTCCTGATTTTCCAGGTGTTCCACAAGCAAAAAGAAAAGAGAGTAGACTAGGGATCCTGTTGTCAAAACAGAAGTGGTGCAGAGTGTAGAGATTTTCAAGTGTTCTCCCAGTTTATTAGGGAGAAGTTTTAGAGATTAATGGTGGAGTCCCCTTTGTATCTCTGGATGAGGTTGATCCAGAAGGATCTAACAGAGGTACAATCAAAGAAGAGGTAGCGGATATCCTCTAGGGGATGGTTGCACATCTGATAGGAAAGAGTGATGTCAATGCCTCTATGAGCCAGGATTGCTCTTGTTGGAAGGCTTTAATAGTGCATCAACAACAAGAAAAATTTTAGCTTGTTAGGGATGTTTTTGTTCCAAATCCAACCTTAGGATTTAAGGACTTGGTTTGAATTAGGTCTCATCCCATAGATATGAGAATAAACATTTTTGTAAGATAAATGTCATTGCCATTCAACAACCAAAGAGGGGTATTAGTTTTAATGTAGTGGTTGGGGAAGAAAGAATTAATGGTGTTATGACTGATGCCAAGGAAAATATCAAAGGGAAAACAATCTACGTTCCACTCACCATTTTTCCAGATATGGAAAAGCTTAAAAATAGGACAGGGATTTGGGAGGGACCCTGGATAATTTGTCTTATAGGGGGGAAATTAGAGACCCACTGTCCTTCTAGGCACCTACCTTATTACCATTTTGGACAGACCATTGGATAGCATCTTTTTAAAGGGTCCAACTCTTTTAGATATTCCTCTAAGTTTTGAAGGATATGAAGGTTGGGTTTCCAGAGCTGTTATTATATTTGTTGGTGAGGACTCTACTCAAAGTAAAGAAGGATTGGTGTGCATTCTCCAAGCTAGGCTGCTAATGAGGGTTTCATTCTTGATGCCAACTTTCTGCATTCCCAACCCTTTTTTTTTGGCTTAGTAATAGTATCTCATTTCACCATATGCATTATTTTCTTAGAAGCAGTTGTTCCCTAGATAAAATGTCTCTGATTCCTATAAATAAGGTTATGTATTTTATCAGGAAGAAGGATGTATTGCATAACATAGTTAGGCCTACTACTCAGGGATGTTTTTGTCAAAGCAATTCTGCCAGCCATGTTATGAAACTTGGGCTTTTAACCTGTCAACTTGTTGTTCATGTTGTCTAAAATAAAGTAGAAGTCAATGGCAATAGAAGTCTTTTGGAACACTGAAAAACCTATGTATTTTCCAAATATATTGCAAGGCTTGATACCAAGGATGGTAGAGAGATTTTATTGAGTGGTCAAATTATAGTTCTTTGAGAAAAGAACCTTGGATTTGGCAAAATTAACTTTTTGACCTGAGTAGATGCTAAAGCTTTCTAGGGTCTTAGTATCGTGAGGAAGTTTGCCCTATTTGCTCTAGTAAAGAGGGTCAGATCATCAGCAAAAAAGAGGTAAGAGATGAAAGAGCCTCTTCTATTGATGGCTATAGAGTCCAATTGAGGATATCCACTTCATGGTTGATTCTTCTTGAAAGAAGTTCCATGCATGAATGAAGATTTAGGGCGACATGCGGCCTCCGTATCTTATGCCCCTATTGGATCTGAAGCTAGGAGTTATACTTCTATTCATAAGAACAGAGATGGAAGAGATGGATATACAGGACAATATGATTTTTAAGAGTCTAGGAGAAAAGTTAAAGAAGTACAGGGCTTGTCTGATGAAGGACCACTCCAGCCTGTCAAAAGCCTTTTCGAGGTCAATCTTCAAGAGCATGCAACCCTTTTTTACCTGTCATTTTATTGAAATGATTCAAATATTCTTGTACAATTATGGCAGTATCAACAACCCTTCCATTTGAGAGGAAACTGACTTGGCTATGCCAATAATGGATTGAAGAAATGGTTTGATCCTATTAGCTATGATCTTAGTGATAATTTTATACTGATTATTAAAGAGACCTATAGGTCTAAATTTTTTGAAGGAGGAAGCATTTTACACTTAGGAATAAGAAAAAGATATGTGGAATTGGCTTTTTCCTTCATGGAGAAAAAGATGAATGTGTTTGTATAGAAGTCCAGGACAAGAGGGCCATGGTGTCCCAGTACCTGTGGTACATGAAAGGATGCATTCCATATGGGCCAGGGGCTTTGTATGGTTTGAAGAAAAACACAGCTTTTTGGACTTCTTCCATTCTAGGAATGGAGTCATGTAGAGCATGGCTAGAAGGACTGATAGAACCAGAGTTTACGTGGTTGGGCTGGCAGGTATAGTTAGCACTTTGGTGTTCTGTGGTGTAGAGAGAATGAAGCATCCTAGGTTTGGACCCTTAGAAAATTTCTAGGAATCTCGTTCTTTGAACCCATTATGACTCATAGTATGAGACTAAGCTGGGGTACGAGTCGTATAGGTGACTCATAAGGTGGCCATTATTTGATCCTTCTGGTGTTACATTCTGCTAGGGATACGGATCATAGGTACAAATCGTATGCTAAGGTTATGACTTGGTTGGATAAGTCGTATACTGGACAGTGTCTGATCCATAGTTGAAATTGGTTATGATTGGGTGGGTATCAACCGTAAGCTAGGTTATGACTCGTAAGGAGGTCAGTCGTAACCCTGTGTCGGGTTTTTACAGGATTTAAGTAGGGGTATTCTGGACATTTTTCTACTTACCCTAATATGGACCCACAGCTTCTAATACACTTAGGAGGTTATTTTCCCTATTATTTTATTATTAGACACTTAGAATATCTTTTAAAATATATCATAATTCTCTCAAGAGCTTTTGGGGCAAAGAGCTGGGGTTTCAACTAAGGGATTACTTTGGGGCTTGTTTTGGTAAATTCTTTCTATTAATCTTCCTGATTTAAGGCATAATTCTCTTTCCTACTTGTAATCTCAATTAAAGGCATCGTTATATGGTTGATTTCATGGTTTTTACTTTTGCATGATTTTGATTTTCAATCATTGATTTTGGAGTTTTGATGTTAAAGGCTTGGTTATGATTTCTTATGATTTCAATTATGCTTTCTATATATTAATGGTGGTTTTGAATAATGGAATTGCATGGTAATGGTTTAATGGTAATGGAATTTGGTTTTGGTTATATTATGCCCCCAAGGTATTTGATAAAATGCTTATAAAGATATGTTCATTTCATTGACTTATGTTAATGGAACTCTTGCTTATTTTCAGTTTATATATGAAACCTTAAATATTTTCAATGATTTACAAAGGTTAATGGCTAATTGGTAATGCTTGTGGAGAACATGGTAGTCTCCCAAGAGGTTAATATGGTAAATGGAAAGGGCAAAGTCCCCTTATTCTAAATAATTTGGCTATGGGTAATACTTGCAAGTATGGTGGTATGAAGATACCACTGGTTTATCAAATAGCCTTGGTTAATAAATGGATAATAAGATTGTTTGAACTTGGTTTTAATTGGGCATTCATGGCGGAAAGTGTAAGCTAAGCTGTGGAAGGTAGCGATCCCGGGGGGATTAAAATTGAAAACTCATATTTGCCGATATGAGTTGTCTTCAATATCCACGTGTGAGTGTAATGTTTATATTAGAGGGATGTACTAGTCATCCCAGGGTTATTGCCTGGTCTTGTGGCAATACGCATCGGGACCTTTTCAGCAGGGAGAGCTAAACCCACATGGCCCTATATGGTAGGACGACTAAGCTACATGACGCAGGTTAAGGTTTTTAAATGGCATGCTAAACCCAGTCCCTTTTACCAGTACTTATATATATATATATATATATGTATGGTTGTTTGCATTGGATGGTTTTCACTTGGTTTTGATATATGGAATTACTTTATCCCTTTTCCGAGATTCTTCCTAGTGTTCACCTACTAACTCGTCTACTGGTGGTTGTATACCCATGCTATGCAGGATCCGAACGTTCGATTCCTCTTTCATAGTACTTGATTCGGGGATGGCTTATTGGACTGAAGTGGTAAGCTTCCATCTTTTAGGAAGGCATTATTTCATATTGGACATTCTTAGACTTTTTATTTTCTTTTTGGATATTAGTTTTGACCATGGTTGGAGGTATGTCCCAATTGGATAATTGTATTTTTTTGGATAGAGGCTTTATGATACTTCTGAGGGTTGGAATGGGCGGAATTGGTATTGATGTCAGCTTTGACATTGGAATAAGCTGGGAGGCTGACATTATCAGATATAATTTCTCACTGTTCCATAGTACCACATTTTGAGTTGGACTTTCATATTATGTTTCAATATTCTCTTTGATTTGGTATGGTATGGATGGTTGGTTTGGTATGGGCTAACTTGGTTGGGTCGGTCATGGTTGTGACCCTATCCCAAAGTCTTTATGAGAGCATTGCACAATCTTTTTATATGCTCAAAATTCATATCATCTAAGGTTGTATAAGGTGGGTTGGTTGGGTTAAAGGAGTGGTCCTCGATCTTAGGTAGACTTGGGATGCCCATTACGACAAGGCCCCGATCCGGGCTATATCAGAGAATTATAGAAGGCTATGATGGCTTCTTTGATCTCAATATGGTCATATAGTCAAGTACCATTCTCTTGGAGAAAGGTAATGCTATTTCTTTTCCTCCTATTCAGGGTAGAGGTGTGGAAGAATTTAGTATTTATATCTCCATCCATGATCCAATTGATTCTGAATTTTAACTTCCAAAATTTACTTTTTTGCTCAAGGATGTAGTTGAAGTCCCTTAAAAGCCTATTTTCTAGGTCATGGAAGAAGGCACTAGTGGGGTAATTGGGGGACCTTTGAATTCCGACCATCTAGCAAAAATGTGTTTTTCTTATGGAAGATGTTCCCAAAGACTTTCTTATTATTTCAGGTCCTAATAGTGTTTTCAAAAGCAAGGGTAGAACTGGTAAGGTCAGTCCCATCCTGGAAGAAATGACTGACTAGATTGCCAAAATCATCATGACTACACCACATAGACTCCATCCTAAAGGGATGTGATGATAATTCAGAAGCTTTGTTGCAAAGAAGAAGGGCCCTGTTCATATGGGTTCAGATGTTTTGGTTGGGTCTGGTAAAGTTAAGAAGAAAGGGGAATGGTTAGAATGGGTTTTGGGTAGTCAAAAGATAGAAGCCTCAAGGAATAAGTGAATCCAATGGTCATTAGCAAGAAATTTATCCAAGCTTTTTAGAATCAAGCTATGTCTATTCCTATATCTCATGTTTGACCAACTTTATTTGTTTTGTCTATACCCCAGATCAATGAGATTGCAGTGATTTATGCAATCCAGAAGAGGGAGAATCTAGTAAGATTGATTCTATTACCCCTAAATTTATCATAAGCTCTAAGAATTTCATTGAAATCATCCCGCACAAACCAGTTATTACTACTAAAAGAATCAAGAGTATCAACCATAGACATTAATTGGTGATAGTGTCATCTTTCCACATAACAACAATGCCACCAAAATTACCCATGGCTTTAGATTGAATTTGGCAGTGATAGCAAAACTTCTTTATGAGTTTGTTATGATTAGTTATCCTAGTTTCTAGGAGGACCAAGATAGAAGGTTGATGTATGTTAACCACCTGTTTAGGCAAAATACGCTCTATTTAATTATTAACACGTGTGATTTATGTTGTGGTCTGTGAAAACTGATTTAGATTCTAGGTAAGGGTTTAAATTATTTAGAAGAAAAGGAAATATGCACCCTTCAGAATCCACAAATATGGTACCTGGATAGACTAAATTTATCAAAGAGGGAGGAGGTATAAATATTTAAAATAATATAAAGGTGTATGTGTATTAAGTATAGAAACAAATTTATTGTTATGAAGATATGTAAGAAGTATGTATAAAAATGTACAAATTACATGTGAAAAGAAAGTATTTTGTGACATGTGAAAAGAAAGTGTATTTTGTGTACTATATAAAAAAGTACTTTTATAAATAATTACGGAGAGAAAAATAAAGATACTTGAAAATAAAGACTATACAATGTAAATGTGTGAATTAATTGATTGATTTTATTTGGTTGTGTAAATATTAGCGGCCTAAGTTTTGCCTAAACACGTGATAAATATTATATAAGTAAAAACGTTTCCGCCCAACACCCCAAAAGTAAAGTCTTCACTATGAATGATATTTATCCAATTGTGATAATGCAAAAATGCAAATGTAAAGTTCAAACTCCTTTTTAATGCTATTTTAGACAAGTATTTCCGAGAACCTGTACAAGCACACTAGTAATAAAGCAAATGAATTAAGAACTATGTGTGCATATATGTATACAAATATATAAAAGAATTTTTTTTGTTAAAGTGTGGGCTCAGATTAAGTTTTAGATACGCTATGGCTACAAAGTGGTTGCTCGATTTATTGGTCATCCTAATTCGCCTTGCCAAGATACTATCGTAAAACCCTTTGTATTGTCGTGATATTATAAAGAGTTTGTCATCACTCAAATTTATTTTTTTTTATTACGTATATTTACATACACGTAATGTCCATCTTTTATTTGGGGAGGCCTCGAAAATTAGCGAAGAATTTCTTCATCAACGTATTAATACTTGATACGAATAAATAAACTTGAGAAATAAAGTTCGTCTTTTGTAATGGAGTGACCTCAAAAATACGAGGGAGAGATATTGCTATCGGCCAATCATGTAGTATCTTGTTCGTTATCAGTCAAGTAAAGATGTAAATGGCAAAAATTATTCAAAATTAGTCCCTGATGCAAGCGACAGCAAACCCAACGGCAAAATAATTAAGAACGAAGCAAACTGATAGCAACAACAAGAGTAAGCAATAATATACATAAATATATGAATAAAACATAGTCAATATAGTCCGAATGTAACAACAAAGGTGGAGTTTCACCAAAAATAGGAAGCCCCCACCGGAGAAGCATGAAAATAACTGGATCTGACCATTTTCAGACTAACTAGTGTGAATGGGAGAGGGTAAAGGGAGGCGACGTTGGTTTGAGGCTTGCCCGCGGTGACCAATTATGGAAAGACACGACGAAATAGGGGAAAGAGCAGTAATGGCATTTGGTGATTGTGGTGACCGGTGGCATCGCTTCAATGGCGACATGCCGGAGCAAAGCCGGCGATATGTAAAACTATTCAGATTTAGCCATTTTGAAGTGGCGTCCCCCATTAATGGAGAAAAAGAGAGAAAAAAGAGGGGCGACGCGTGGTTCATCAGTCATGGTGACTCACCGTAATCCGGTGGTGATGGAGCAGTTGTGAGAAAAAAGGTAAGAGGAGAAGAGAGAGATGCAAAAATAGAGAGCAAAAATCTGATATTGGAATTTGTATAAGCGCATGTGTGTTTAAGTGTGTGTATTGTGTATTTTTTGTGTATTTGAGGAGAAAAAATATGTGTTGGCGAAGAATATGTGTGTATAGTGAAAAAATGTATTTGTATTTTTTTTTTTAAATATGTGTATATGTATTTGTATGTTTGAGAGAGAAAGTAAAAAAGGAGGAAGAAATTTATGTGTATGTATATTTGTCTTCCACCATCCACTATTTATAATGAAAATTGGCACCCCTTATTATCCAATGGATAAAGGAGTGTCCCTTATTTTTATATTAGGGCACCCTTTGGTTCTTAAGTTATTCACCAAAAGATTTTCATCCTTTTGACTAATAGATAAAGTTATTATCCAAAGGGTAGTGTCATTGAGTAATTATTGTCAGATGTGACAAAACATCACTGTGTGGTTATTATCAGATGTGACAAGATATTATTATGTGGTCTTTGTCGGATTGACAAGACATTACTGTGTGGCCCTTGTCGGATGGGACAAGACATCAAACTATTATGCTGTGTAAAAATAATTGATTCGACGTAACATTTGCGAACTGTATTAAATAATGTATAAATGTAGGCATCAATGTGTAATTACAAAAAAATATAAAGAAAATTAAAAATATTGAAAATATAATTAATTTTAAAATATTATAAAAATGTGATGTCATGTTGTGTACGTGTGCAGATGATTGTGAAAAATATTAAAAACGATAATGAATTGATAAAAATTCTAATATAAGGAGAATTATTAATAAATTATGAAAAGTAAAAAATATGACTACAAATTGATAAAATCCTTAATGTAAGGGTGTTTATCAATAATTTGTTAAGAATTGTAAAAACTAAGTGAAAATTGTATTCCGGTCCCTTTAACGATTAGAAAGCCTAAAGACGTTAATTTTAAGCACAGAAAGTCAAAATTGGGTGCCAACACAGTGTATCCTAAATTCTACATTGTTGGCCCTCCTAGAATTCCATATATAATTCTGCATCATTTGTTTAGGGGTAGGAGATTTGTCTCTTATCACATCCTTTCCTTTCCCTAGTGGATTAGATGGGCCTGTCATTTCTCAAGCCTTCCTCTTCTTGGATAAGGGGGAGGAGGGGGTTAACTTAGCAATGAAGTGTTCCCTTAGCATAAGGTTTGGGATATTTAGCATGACCTCTAGCTTTGACAGTTCCTGAGGTAAGAGAACAATGACCTTCTCGTATATGAGCTCTATGAACTCTAGACTTACAGGCCTTTACAGGGTAAGAGCATCTGTTTTGGAAATTCTCAGCTGAGCTAGGATTCCCTCTATTTCCCTGTTGCTTCCCTCAGAGATTCTAGAGTCTTTTCTCTTTCTAGCATTTTTTTATATAAGGGAGCGGGATGGTGGAATAAAGTTGATATCAAGGCCGATAGAGTTTGATAGTGTCCAGAGAACTCAAAAAAGTTGATACATGAGACAAGAGATGTGGGTTGAGTGGGGAAAAGAAAGGCAGGCTCAAACTCACTTAGTTCATTAATTCTGTCAGGCTCAGTGGTGTGATTTCCTCCTGGAATGATGAGCCGATCACATGGAATAGAGTTTCCATTTAGACATTTTGGCCAAAACTTTTAAGACCCAGGCATGGGCACTCCATAGCTAGTTGTGCTAGATACCTCAGGTCCTGGATGTATAGAGTTATCAGTTTCTTTTCCCATATAATGTGAAGAGGGACTGTTTAGTTAGAAAGTCAAACCTCCAGTCATGATATTGGAAGATGGTCCTGGGGAAAAGGTTCCGTATACAAGGTGATCATGTTTGTAGTTGGAGGAGAGCTTATTATTTTGCTCTGTAATAGTTTACATGTCCTTCGTTTGATCCTTTAAGCCCATTTGTATGGGGAAAGGTAGAGAGTTTTCAAGTTAGAATTCTCAGTAGCATTTAATGCATTGTCTACATGGAGAATAATTTCCATCAAATCACTTTGGGCAGTGGAAAGTTTTCCCTCCGGTATTCAGGAATCATTAGCTCTAAGCTTTAGCAAAATAAAAGTGAGCTGGAAAGAGAGGGCCTCGTTGGGGATATTATTCTTTTTGTTTCCCATTTTTTTAGATTGAACATCACTGTTCCAAATTATAAGGGAGTTAATAGAGTTAGATATTTAGGCCAAAGGTAAACCTGAGTCTAGTGGGGGATTGGGCTTAGGGGTTTTAGAGTTAATAGGAGAGAAAAAAGAAGAAGTCAACTGGCCTAAAAAAGGTATCTGTTGCTTTGATAATTCGAGGGGCCTGTGATAGGCCCAATCAACTTGGTTGTGCCTCAATAAGGCCACTATTTTTATTTTTTACAGAGTGGGCTAGCCAGGAACATACCCAAAATAGTTTGGGTGTTGAAAAGATAAATCCTCCTAATTAGTCTTGGGTCGAACTAGTTGTTGGCTTTGAATGGGCCCAAAAAGAGGTGGGTGCCCTAGCTTCCCCCTGCCGCCGTTATTACTTAGAATATCGGTCGGCGGAGTGTTGGAAGAGAAGGGTTTAGGGGACTCACATGGTGCCGCTTCTTATTTTTTACCTTTGTATTCATGTGTTGTATTTACCCAGTGGACTAGGACTTTCTGAGACCATTTTTTTCCTAGCAAAGGAGACCGTTTGCCAAACTTTGTTAATTTTTTTTGTCGGGCTTGTGAAAATTAGGTTGGAGCCTGTAGGTACCTTGTATATGGCAAGTATTTCAGTGGTCTGACAGTGAGATGACGTATGGCCAAAGTGACCACATGATTTATAGAGAATTCCTTCACCTTCATAAATAATGTTTTGTCTATGTCCTCTAATAGTAATAGTTATCTTGACCGAAGGCCCAAATTGATTTGTATGAAGATCCTGGCATATCTAACCCTAATCATTGCAGATGTACACACATCTACCTTCAACAGACGCCCTATCTTTCTTTCCACCCTTTCTAGTAAATATATGTTATAAATTCGGTTGGGAGTTGTTTTAAGCGGATTCAGATCGCCGTGGATTCAATTTGGGTTAGGTTGGGAATACAGTTTGGTTCCCATTTCCTAATAGAAAATAAACTCTCTGCTATGGACCAGGGTCCTCTTGGAGCGCCTTTGTTAGACTCTTAGGTTCTTGAATTTGACATGAAGAAGTTAAAATCCAGATTGATTAAACAAAGTGGTTCAATTGAATACCATAGGTCTTCTAATTTGGTCTTTAGTTACTGATGGGTGAATTTCTTCTGGAAGGATTTAATAATAACTGAGAATTTTCATAAGGCATAGAGACGTCTCTTGTCCTCGATAGATAGGTTGATCATATCATCATCCAAATATCCATTCTCATCCCCAGAAAGGACGAGGTCTATAGAAATTTCAACGGTGGGGAGATTATTTGATGTTATGTCTTTGTATGAGGGTTTTCCCTCCTCTATCTGGACATCATTAGGAAAATTACTAGTGTTAGGATTGGAACAGGAATTAGGCATTGCTATGATATGGAGGGTCGACTAAGTTAGAAGAATTGGGAAATTAGAGAAAAGCGGGACACACTCTCTCTCTAACCCTTTATAATTTTCTCCTTCCTAATGAGTAGTTACTTTAGAAAATTTGGATGATAGGCTTGTTTAAGTCTTTAGTTTGTAAAATGGTTTATAATTTATTTTCTCATTTTAAAATAAAATAAATAACTTCATAAAGAATTGAGTTGTAATAATATTTAAAAATTATGAGATCTATCTACACAAAAAATTAATTTATCAAAAAATTATATAGCATACATGTAATTGGTTGAATTGATTTACGGATTAAAAAGATCAATGGTCAATCTGTCAAAAAAATCATAGTCTATGTGTAATCAGCTAGATTAATCAGTCAAACTAAAAAAAGACCAGTAATTAATTTGTCAAATTAATTATTATAATAGTTCAACTGTTGAATAACAAAAAAGACTGATATATAATATCGGTCGGATAATGATCAATTTGTCCATTACATAATAGGTTTTGGATTAATTTAAAATTTTGAAAACTTATAATTAAATTTTAAATCACAAATAAATTTAAATATTCAAAAATAGTTCTTTTACTTGAGAAAAAAAGGAAAACAACACACATAGCCAAACCCAAAGTGTTTATAACTTTTTATAACCCTAAAAACGAATTTATATAAGTTGCCCTAAACGTACACGATCATGTTACTCTATGTTTATCTACTTAAAGTCACTTAAATATTAGTCATGCTCCTTTAACAATAACCTCACAATTCTTCCTTCTCGAAATCGTTTACAATAACGGAGAGTGGAAACTCATTTACTTTTTTCCCCCTCAAAATATGGAGAAACAATTTTAAGAAAACTAAATTCTTAAAAACCATCAACTCTTTTACTCTCCACCATTGCAAAATCCTACTCTCCTTTCAATACTAATATGAAGAATACACTAATTATACATTGAATTTATAATGTTGAATTAAAGTAAAATTCAATGTATACTTTATACAATTAACATATAATTCATGCACAATTAGAGTGTACACTGATTATACATTGAATAATAGTGTTTATACACTATTGACACTAAATAATAAAAACATACTAATTATATATCAAGTATGTTATTTAATCCATGTAGTATATATATATATATATAATTGTTGATGCAGCTCCCTCATTCGCCATTACATCAAGACCTGATTTTACACCCTAAAGTAGTGCAACACCAGAGCTCTCGGCCTCTCTAACTTTGACCTGCAGTCATTAAGAATTGCATTATAGTGAAGCTTCCCATTGTTAAGCATGTTAATTATCTCTATGTAATCGATGTTGTCTTCTGCAGGTAAGTGATTGTTAGTGTCAATAAGCTTTAAAACCTCATTAAGAGCAAGTAATTCCATTTCATTATTAATAGCCATACTATAGGTGTTACAAAAACCCACGACCCAGTCCACACTAGCATTTCTAATGACCTCTCCTGTTCCTCCTCTTCTTGGGTTTCCTTTACAAGCTTCATCCATGTTAAACTTATAAGACCCTCCTCGCGGAGGACTTCACTTAACAAGAATGATGAATTTTTGGATTGGCTTATTTTGCTCGCTACATAGAAGAACATACTCAGCTGCTTCTGAGTAGACATTATGGAATGAGGGCATGTTAGTCTTATGGTTGACAATATTGAAGTTCTTAGCCTTCCAAATGGTCTACACACAGAAAGAAAAAAGGCATTCACAGGACATGACATTGTCATAGTCAGTTTTCATGATGGTATGTCATATTCTCTACCAATCAGAGAGGTAGAGGTGGTGGGATCATTGAGCTGTTATAAAAGATATGTTGGGTGTTTTCTAGTTGGCCCATGTAAATGCAGCAGTTTGGGCTTATATGTATTCTTCTACTGTGAAGGAGAGAGTTCGTAGGAAAACTGTCATGATCCAAGAGCCAGAAAAATAATTTAAGCTTATTAGGGATATTAAGCTTCTAATTTTTTTAGAAGATTGGATCAACACCCTCCCTCCGATTAATAGTCCTTTGTGAGAGGAACCTGTATATGCTGGGGCTGGAGAAAAGTCCAGAGCCTTTGAGGATCTAAATTATATAGTCTTTGACACTTATCAAATTTGGGTAAATGGTCTACTTTATATCATTTACTAGACCCTCAGGTAATGCAAGAGAAAAGTTATCAAGGTTCCAATATCCATTCACCTATATATTTGAGAATTTGGTCTCAAGTTTTCAGTTCCTAAGGGGACCCTGCGCCATCTATCTAAGAGTAGGCTGATTGGGAATCCACCTATGGTTCCAGAAGCATATATCCCTTCCATCATGGATGTTCCAGTGTGAAGCTTCATTGCAGATGGGCCAACCTCTGCGGAGACTTTTCCATGTCCTAGAAACATTTGGTTTACATTGTATGCCATTAGGATTGTATTCTTCCTTAGGTACTGAGGCCCAAAGTTTCCCATTGCCTTGAGAAAATCTTCAAGTCAGGCTATAAAGCATAGTATCATTCTTAAGGTTAGCTTATGGGCCCTCAATCCACCCTCATTCTTGGGTCTGGTAATGGCGTTCTAACTAACCAAATGCATTTTTTTCTTACCCAAAATAGAACCCCAGATAAAGTTCCTTTGATACCTATTTATGAGCTTGAGGATATAGACAAGAAGAGAGATATATTGCATGACATGATTGGGAATGTTGCTATGGGTGGCTTTAGCTAGAGTGGCACGACATGATTGAGAATGTTGCTAGGGGTAGGTGGTGGTGGATCCCTTGTTGCCATGACGTTTGGGGCGAATCGCAGAAAGAGTATTGGTTAGAGTAGAGAGAGTGGGGTCTTTCTCTCTCTAAATTCTTCTTCCTCTATTCATTCTAAAAGAAAATATATTGTGATATCTAAATGGATAATTTTTTGTTGTTTAAAGGAAAGTGGGGTTATTAATGGTTTATTGTTATATTGTCCTGCTCAGTAAATTATTTCAGAAAATTACATGGGATGACCCCAATAGGGTGGCTTTGAATTTTTGACATCCATAACTTCAAAGACTAACTTTCTTCCTTTTATGCATTGTACAAGTATATTTTTGCCCCTCTAGACCTCAAATATTTTTTAAACTTTTCATTCTCATTTGTCTCTCAACTTCTATTTTTTTTACCTGTTTTAATTCATTTGTCTCAACTTTTATTTTTCTTTTACTTTTTTTCTCAAACATTATTTATTTGTTTATTTCTCTCTATTTTTTAAATTCATTGGTCTCAATCTTTATTTTTTTTATCATTTCTCTTTTTTCTTTTTGTCAAATTTTCTTTTTATTTTTTCTTCTCATGTTTGTTTTTCTCAATCTTTTTTTATTCTTCTCTTTTTTTCTTAACCTTTATTTTTTTGTGTCTTTTTTTTCTTTTTTTCTCAATCTCCTTTTTTTATTTCTCTATTTTGTTTGTTCTCTTTTTTCCTTTTTCTCAACTTCTATTATATTTTTCTAATAATAAAAAATTAAATAATCTGCAAAGGAATCTTCTTTTTTGGACGTCAAATCAAATTTAAGGGCATGACTTGTTGTTAGGAAGTCTTGTGGGATAAGTCTTGGCTTTAAGGCAAAAATTATAGAACAACTCATAAATCAAGACACAATGTGGTAGTGTCAAGTCTTGTTTGCGGAGCATAACTTGTTTTTTAAAAATTCTTGAGTTATGTCTTGCTTCTATGGCAAGAGTTATAGCACATCTCATAAATCAAGAAACAATGTAGTAGTGTCAACAATTGTCCATAGGGAGTAACTTATTTTTTGGGGAGGTTTTTGGGCTAAGCCTTGTCTTAGAGGCAAGAATAATAGAGCATCACATAAGTTAAGACACAATATAACAGTTTCAACGCGTATCATGGGGTGTAACTTTTCAGCTAAGTCTTGCCTTAGAGGCAAGAGTTATAAAATATTTCATAAATCAAGACACGACGTGGTAGTGTCAAATCTTGCCCATGGGGCATAACTTGTTGTTTGAAAGTTCTTGGACTAATTTATACCTTTAAGGCAAGAGTTGTAGAATATCTCATAGTGTTAACTTGTACCCATGAGGCATAACTTGTTGTTTGAAAGTCAGACGCAATATGATAGTGTTAAATCTTTCCCATTGAGCATAACTTGTTGTTTAGAGTCTCTGGGCTAAGTCTTACCTCTAAGGTAAGAGTTATAGAACATCTCTTAAATTAAAACATAATGCGATAGTGTCAACTCTTACATATAGAGCGTAACTTGTTGCTTGAAAGTCCTTGATCTAAGTCTTGCCTCTAAGGAAAGAGTTATAAAGTATGTCATAAATCAATACACAATGTGGTGGTGTCAAGTCTTGCCCATGGGGCATAACTTGTTGTTTGATGTTCCTTGGGCTGAGTTGTACCTCTAAGATAAGAGTTATAGAGCATTTTACAATTAAAAAACATAATGTGTTAGTGTTGACTTTTGCCCAATGTATGTAACTTGTTTGAAATTTTTTGGGATAAGTCATGCCCCTAAGGCAAGATTAGTAGAACATCTCATAAATGAAGATATAACGTGGTAGTGTCATTTCTTGCCCGTGGGGCATAATTTGTTGTTTGAAAGTCCTTGAGTTAAGTCTTGCCTCTAAGGCAAGAGTTGTAGAACATCTCATAAATGAAGGCATAATGTGGTAGTATCAACTCTTACCTGTGGGGCATAATTTATTATTTGAAAGTCCTTGAACTAAGTCTTGCCTCTAAGGCAAGAGTTGTAGAACATCTCATAAATGAAGACATAACGTGGTAGTATTAACTCTTGCCCGTGGGGCATAATTTGTTGTTTGAAAGTCCTTGAGTTAAGTCTTGCCTCTAAGGCAAGAGCTATAGAACTTCTCATAAATAAAGACATAAGGTGGTAGAGTCAACTCTTGCCCGTGGGGCATAATTTTTTTTTTGAAAGTCCTTGAGTGCCTCTAAGGTTATAGTTATAGAACATCTCATAAATCAAAAGATAATGTGACAGTGTCAACTTTTGCTCTTGAAACGTAACTTCTTGTTTGAAAGTCATAAGTCTTGCCTCTATAATGTGGTAGTGTCAACTCTTGCTCATGGGGCGTAACTTAATTGAAAGAAATTGAAGAAAAGAAAAAATAATAAAAATTGCAAAAAAAGAAGAAAATGAAGAAAAATATTTAAAAAAAAACAAAAAAGATATAAAAGCTAAGGGGAGAAAAGGAAAAAAAATAAAGGTTGCAGAAAAAAAAGAAGACAAAACGAAAATAAAAATTGAGAAAATTTTAAAAAGAGAAAAAATAAAAAGGAGAAAAAATTTAAAAAATAAATAGAAGTTGAGAGGAGAAAAGAAAAAAACAGTAAGGATTAAGAAAAACTAAAAGAGAGAGAGAGAAAAGAAAAGATAAAACTTAAAGTAAAATAAAATAGAGGAAAAAAATAAAAATTGAAAGATAAATAAGTATGAGGTTGTTTAGAAATATTTGAGATACATAGAGACAAATAGGTAATTGTGTTATATAATAAAAAGAAGGGAGACTAGTCTAATAAGACCACTAGCATAAATATCTGTGCAATGTGCAAAAATTTTATTTAGAAAATATTCATTAAAAATATTAGCTTATTCATTTTGAAATAATATAATCAGTCAATTTTTACTATATTACATTAACATATTTCCTGATTATGAAATATTAAATATAGTTGTTAATAGTAAAATTACAATAAAACTTAACAACTAACCACAATTGCAATTATTTTAGATGTTTTAATATGAAAAAAACAATATCAGTATTTTTATTAGCGGTACTCGATTTTCTTAACTCTTTAGACTTACGTGCACGTGGATAATAACTAATCACAATTGCATCACTAATATCTTTGAGCATTTTATTTATACTTATTATTATATCTTCAATTAATTCAATTAAAATCTTTCAAACTCTTAAAATCAGTCATTACACCAAATCTCCACACTCATCCCAACTTTTACCACACCCCCTACCCCTACCCTAACCCAATTTTTTTTTTAAAAAAATTAATATATTTTAAGAATTATTTTCTTAACTCACCCACCTTTTAACCCAGACATTCCCTCCCCCAATACAAAAATAAATTTTATATTATTTTTTGATAAAAAACTTTTTTATCGTTAATCCACCCCACCCTTACCCCTATCACCCACCCTATGCTCCTACCCAACCCCCCAAAAAATATTTTTCAGTTTGTTAAAAAAAACTTTTAATTTTTTTAATCATCCCTTACCCTGATCCCCCCCCCCTCCCTCTTTAAAAAGAATAAAAAACTTTAAAGTTTTTTAAAAAACTTTTTGCCCTACCCCTTAACCCCACCCCCACCTACATCCATCATCCCATCTAGCCAAGCTCCATACGCTACCTCAGCCACCACAATTTCCTACTCTTCCTCTCCATCATAATATCAATCACGCACTCTTAATCATATGTTATTATTTTGTGTTAGATAAACACAAGTGCTTTTAGGAATTTTTTTATTAGTATATTGATAAAGTATCAAGTATCAATTTATTTTAGCATACATGTTGTTACTAATGCTAAATAATCACATCAAATAAAGTTATCTATTTTTTAAACTCAAATAAATTAATAGCTACTAATTTTTATCTTCATCATTACCCGAAAAAGAATTACCTGATTAAGTTCAAGCATGTTATAACCCTTCAAATACATTTCATTTTTATTGTTTATTAAAAATGATTTGAGATATATTGAATTAGTTCATCATGGAAATGAAACAAAACATATAAGCATATATATAAGCAAAGATTAAGGGTAAACATTCAATGGTATATCTTCAAAGAAAATATTGTGATAGAATCGATACGTGAATTCAGATAAAAAACTTATCATAAATTTAACAAACATGAAAGCAATAGAGAGATGATGGTGGAGATATATAATCATGGTGTGACAACAATATTACTTCTTAAATCGAGTCATCAAAAAGTAGAGATACAGATAACAACAACAACAACATACCCAGTGTATTCTCACATAGTGGGGTCTGGGGAGGGTAGAGTGTATGCAGACCATACCACTAGCTCAGGTGAAGTAGAGAGGCTGTTTTCGATAAACCCCCAGCTTAGGACTGATAACAGTATAACAAATACAAAACATAAATGCATATAAACTAGTACAGTAAGCAAAATGAACTAAAACCGCTAGCCACAAGATAATACTAAAAACTATCTAACCGAAACCATAGACATCACACAACCCCATGAATAAGAAACTTTAGACACAAAAGAACGCTCCCATACTGTTACTGATGCACTCCCACCCTCTAACCCTCTACCCTAATCCGCATCCTCCACACCTTCCTATTAAGGGATATGTCCTCTGTAAGTTGTAACTTCTCAATATCATGCCTAATCACCTTCTTTCAATATTTCTTCGGCCTACCTTTACCCCGCCTAAAACCATCCATAGCCAAGGTCTCACACCTCCGCGCTGACGCATTAGAACCCCTTTTCATCACATGTCTGAATCAACGTACCTCATTTTTTGCATCTTGTCCTCCACCGAAGCAACTCCCACTTTCTCCTGAATAATCTCATTCCTCACCCTATCTTTTCTGGTATGGCCACACATTCATCGCAACATTATCATCTCTGCCACCTTCAACTTTTGGATATGAGAGTTCTTAACTGGCCAACACTCCACTCCATACAACATAGCAGGTCAGATTTCCACTCTGTAGAATTTACCTTTAAGCTTAGGGGGCACCTTCTTATCACATAAAACTCCTGAAGCGAGCCTCCATTTCAACCACCCTACCCCAATACGATGTGTGACATGCTCGTTAATCTCACCATTGCCCTGAATCATAGAACCCAGATACTTGAAACTCTCTCTCTTCTGAATGGTCTGACATTCTAGCTTCACCACCACGCCAATCTCTTACGACACATCACAAACTTACACTCCAAGTACTCCGTCTTTGTCCTACTCAACCAAAATTCTTTAGCTTCGAGCGTTTGTCTTCAAATGTCTAACTTATCATTAACTCCTTCTTGAGTCTCGTCAATCAGTACCACATTATCCGCAAATAACATACATCAAGGCACCTCCCCTTGAATATGTCGCGTCAAAACATCCATCACCAAGATAAATAAAAAAGGGCTAAGAGTCGATCCTAGTACAATCCTATCAAAACTGAAAAGTACTTTGAATCTCCACCTACCATCCTCACACGAGTCTTCGCACCATCATACATGTCCTGAATCACCCTAGTGTATGCCACGGGCACCCCTCTAGCGTCCAAGTACCTCCACAGAATCTCTCTGGGAACTTTGTCATAAGACTTCTCAAGATCAATAAAATCCATGTGCAAGTCCTTCTTCCTCTCCCGAAACTGCTCCACTAGTCTCCTCACAAGGTGAATGGCCTCAGTAGTCGAGCGACCTAGCATGAAACCAAACTAATTCTCAGTGATAGTCGCGGTCCTTCTCAACCTCAACTCTACCACCTTTTCCCAAACCTTCATTGTATGACTCAACAACTTAATACCTCTATAGTTGTTGCAACTCTAGATGTCTCCCTTGTTCTTATATAATGGAATTATCGTACTTCACCTCCACGCTTCAGGCATCTTCGCCGCCCTAAAATTGATGTTAAACAACCTTGTCAACCCTTCCAAACCTGTCCTACCAGTGCTCTTCCAAAAATCTACTGGAATCTCATCTGGCCCTGTCGCCCTACCCCATCGCATCCTGCGAATAGCTCCCTTTACCTCCTCAACCTTGATACGTCTACAATAACTACAATCAGACACTCCTCAGATTTCTCCAAGTCCCCTAACACAAAACCTTTGTCCCCTCGTCGTTCAATTTGAATCGATGGACTTTGAACATTAACAAAAAAAGATAAAGATGAAAATGTTATATTATTCTTGCATATTAAAATAAAAATGTCAAATCAAAAACTATTTTAAAAAACAGAAGAATGAAACATAAAAAAATGCAATAAATAAATTTATGTATAAAACTAATGATATAGGATTATATATAAGAGAGGCTAAGTATAGAATTCTATTCGAATTCAAATTTCATTTGAATTCAATTCAAATATGATATTAATTTGTTAAAAGAATATTAGTTTGTTATTCTTTTTTATCCCTACCTTTTACCTTTTCCAATATAATGTATATTATCTAATAAAATAAATATTTACATTAAAATAAATAATAATATTATTATTAGTACGTCTGTACTATTATTATTACTATTATTTCTTTTTATTATTATTATTATTATTATTTTTTTTTTTTATTATTATTATTATTATTATTATTATTATTATACTAATAATAAGTATCATTACTACTACGTTTTTTTAAAAACTAAAAGTACTAATACTACAGGTTATTACTACAACTACTATTGTTATTTACTGTTGTTGTTATTATTATTATAATTACATTTTTATATAATATTTAAATATATTTTAAAATATTGAAAGGAATTATATTTTATATTTTAAATATATTTATGAATAGTTAGAGTTTATTTAGAAGTGTTCAATGTAATGTTCCTACTTCCAAGCTAATGATAATTTTATTTTTCCAAAAAAGTTTAATATTTTCAAATGTAGATATCTCTAATTATTTAATTCCATTCAAATTCAAATTCTATTTAAATTCAAAATTGAATATCTTATCAAATTTGCAATTTATTTTTTCAAAAAGAGCCTAATATTTTTAAATGCAAATATATCTAATTTATTAATTCCATTCCATTCATTTTTTCACTAAATAACAACCCACGCTTCTACAATGGTTTGATGATGATGAAATAGTTAGAGTTATCTAGGACTATTTAAATATAGTTTGTAGGTTTAAGTTAATGAAAATCTTTTTTCTTCTTCTAGCATTTTTATTTTCAAATTCAAATATTTTATATCATGTAATTCAAAATTTTTAGTACAACACTATTAAGAATTGTTTTAAAAACTGTCAAGTGGCTTTTTAATATCTTGTCACTTGGCTTTTTGTCTTGCTTTTAGTTTTATATATATATATATTCTTGTGAGGCACAAAAAAATAAAGCCACTTATTATAAGGTCATCTATGTAGTTTACCCAAATTATTCGAAAAAAATAAAATAAAATTGTAGTCTATAAAAAATCTATATATACAATATTAGATTATTATTATAAGTTCTAACAAAATTTTTTAGATTGCATTACATTGAAAAAGATTTTTAATAAAGCCTAAATTTTTTTTTGAAAAAAAAAACATGAAAAAAAAGGATGGATAACAAATTCTTAATTTTCTTCCTCTCCTAGTTCCTTAAATTAATGACTGATAGCAAATCCTTCCCTATGTTATAAATATATTACCATATATAATGAATCTGATGGCAAATCCTTCCCTATGTTATAAATATATTACCATAGTGAATGTCTACTTACCATATATAATGAATGTCCATTTATGGAAAAGTTAGAAATCTTAAGGTTAGTTTTTCCCTATAAATAAAGGGGTTTTCCTTCATTGAATTCACTCCTCAAGAATCCTCATGAGAAATAAAGAAGTCTCCTCTGTTCTCTCTGTATTCTTCTTGTATTTACTTTATATTTCATAATATGTTATCAGCACGAGACTCTGCCAAACAAGGTGAGATTATAAATCTAAAGGTAAGGTTAGTAATTCCTTATTTAGTTGTCTTTTGCTACTAATGACATAATTATTGTTGAATTTGAGGAAAAAATAATTGATTTGGAACCATTTATTTTGTAAATTTATTCCTCAAGAACATTGATATTATCAAAAGGGATGATAATATGTTGGGTTTAAGTCCCATCGATTTATGCCTAAGACGCCTTTATATGGGTAAGACGTTGAGTTTGAATCTCAATGCACCATATTGATGATATTATGATGGCTAAGGCAAAATGATGTGTTTTTAATGAAAAGTCATGAAATATGTCCCATTGAATATGCTCCATTCCATGAAGTGAATGTAGTAGCAATATACGATAAGTTTGAAATATGACAACTTACTTCATTCTTGAAGTGTATGTGATAGCAGTACATAATATGTCTGAAAGAAGACAAGTGATTGAATGCATAAATATACGCGTAGAGGGACAATATGATAATGATCATCAAAAGTGATGATATTTTCACACGCATATTATAATCATAAGATATGTTAGAGAAAAAAATTTCTAGATCATATGTATGCCTCGATTTTCTCCTGAAGTAGCAATATCATAAAAGAGGTTATAAGCTATCAATTTGATAGGCTTAAGACACGATTATATTTCATTCATTGGAATGAGAATTTTAATTTTTATAAGCATAGATCCATTCCCTGGGTGAATGTGATGATATTTAGTAAAGCTTATTTATGCAAACGTGCACTTGATTGTGATGGTATCACAACTTACCTCCAAAAGAAATAGAATAACTGAGAAGAGTTATTTTGAAATCTACTTCTAAAGTAGTAAATCTGAAATTTATTCATGTAATAATAAATATGAAATTTACTAAAGTAAAAGTTTACATATCATGGTAAACTTGGAGTTTGATAGAACAAAAGTTCATAAATTGACATGAACGATTGTCACATCTCAAAGATGTGCATGCTGAGTATTGAACATATATTGAAGAATTAGAAAATTCCTCATTATTTTTAATGTTGCTTGTTCTCATGATAAGTTGGTTGGATCAACTAATATTGGGATTTGATCCCTTAAAATCTGAAAAGTATAAAGGGTGAATATGGGCCCGTTCACCTATCATGTGATATGTTGAAAAGATGCATCAATAAGATGATCACATGTACATTTATTGTTAACCTACAGTTTGACATTCATAAAGTTGCGTGCTCAATAAAATTGAGTTAAGAACATAACTTTCAGATTGTATAATCGGGATAATTCATCTTGATGATGATGATTTGACATTGCATACCTTTGATAAATAGCTAAATCATTGTTAATGAGAACAAAGTTTTATATGTTGGTCTGAAATATGATATGTTGCATACAATAACACTTGTATGTTTAGACCAATAGATTATGATTATTTCTTCCCTCTCAATTGGTTCAAGGTCATGAACCAAATATTCCATCTAAATTTTTTTGATAGGTGGTATACGATTAATGAATGTATCATGATGCAAAAAGATGAATTCCTCAAAGAAGTAGAGGATGTATGTTAGTTTTCCAAATATAAGGGGGAGATTACAAGAACCTATGAAATATGTTAGGAATTATCATCAGATCCTCATTCAAAAGATAATTCAAGTCAAATGTCAAAAATATCTCATATTTAAACTGCAAGTGCTCCTATTTTGTGTCCATGAAAGATAAAGTCTATGCATGCGTGAAGCGTGGTAGACCAATCGATTTCAAATAAAATAATCCTTGAAAAAGGATAAGGAGCAAACAATCATAATAAGAAGACAATGTGCTCTTGAAGAGCCTACGACATAACACTTCATGAAACTTTATGAGAGGTTCAGGTACCTGAAAATAATGACGTGATGAAATCTCAAAATGTTATGTCACACTATGAACTGATACGAAATGATAAATCATCAGTATCTTTGATACAATATTGGTGCAATATTGTAAAAAAATACGAGGATCTGAATTCTACGTTTATTTAAGCATGCTAACGTAGAAACATTTATCAAGTGACATGAAAGGATGCATATTGACTATGTGTTTATCTTCGGGGATACTGCCATATCTTGGATATATACAAAGCAGTTTATCGTAGCCACTTCATCGAATCATCCTGAGATAATAGCTATTTATGAAGCAAGCCAAGAATGTGTATGGTTGAAGTCCATGATACATCTCATTCGAGAAAAATGTGGTTTGAAATGCGACAATGTACCCACAATTTTATACAGAGATAAGCAACATGCATAGCACATCTTAATGGAGGATTCATAAAAGGAGATAGAACGAAGCACACTTCATCAAAGTTTTTCTATACACATGATCTAAAAATAAATGGTGATATTAACGTACAACAGATTCGTTCAAGTGATAATGTGATTGATTTATTCACCAAGTCTCCTCCAATTACAACTTTCAAGAAGATGGTGCACAAGATTGGGATGCAAAAGTTCATTGATGTTCTTATTAGGAGGAGTTAATACGCGTTGTACTTTTATTTTTTTCCCATACGAGGTTTTGTCCCACTGGATTTTTCTTGTAAGGTTTTTAATGAGGCAGCCTATATGCGCATTGTTAGAGATGTGTACTCTTTTTCCTTCACTAGATTTTTTTTTCTATTGAATTTTTTCTAGTAAGGTTTTAACGAGGCACATTATCTATCAATTAGATATTCAAGGGGGAGTGTTATAAATATATTACCACATATAGTGAATGTCTACTTACCATATATAATGAATGTCCATTTATGAAAAAGTTAGAAACCCTAAGGTTAGTTTTCCCCTATAAATAAAGGGGTTTTCATTCATTGTAATTCACTCCTCAAGAATCCTCATGAAAAATAAAGAAGTATCCTCTCTTCTCTTGTATTTACTTTATATTTCATAACACCCTAATATTTTTTTTTCATGTAATCCTACTAAATTCTCCATCTAAAAAGGTAAAAAAAGAAAAATAAGTTAAATGTTATAAAACAAGAAAGAACAAAGAAGAAAAGTAGAGAGAATAGAAAGAGTAATTCTTATTTCTTCTTGAGGGATGAGAGATCATAAGATTGTCAATACAATGAACAAAACCCCTCTATTTATAGGAAAAATTTAATGAACAAAACTCCTCTATTTATAGAAAAAATTTACTCCTAGTCTGAGTAAAAGACAGATGCTTCAAATTCTAATAGATATCAAAGTAGATCTTGATAGACATTCACTATAATGTAAATACAGTTATAACACTCCCCCTTGAATGTCTAATTGGTAGATGATGTGCCTCGTTAAAACCTTACTAGAAAAACCCAAATAGGAAAAAAAATCTAGTGAAGGAAAAAGAGTACACATCTCTAATAATATGCATTTCGGCTGCCTCATTAAAAACCTTACAAGGAAAACCCAGTGGGACAAAACCTCGTAAGGAAAAAAGAGTACAACGCGTATTAACTCCCCCTAATGAGAACACCCTTGAACCTTTGCATCCCGATCTTGTACACCATCTTCTTGAAAGTTGCAATTAAAGGAGACTTGGTGAATAAAACAGTCACATTGTCACTTGAACGAATCCGTTGCACGTTAATATCACCATTCTTTTGGAGCTCATGTATGTAGAAAAGTTTTGATGAAGTGTGCTTCGTTCTATCCCCTTTTATGAATCCTCCATCAAGATGTGCTATGCATGATGCATTATCTTCGTATAAAATTATGGGTAGATTGTCATATGTCACACCACATTTTTCTCGAATGAGATGTATCATGGACCTCAACCATACACATTCTCGGCTTGCTTCATGAAAGCTATTATCTCAGCATGATTCAATAAAGTGGCTTAGACTGCTTTGTATATCTCCAAGATATTCCAGTACCACCACATATGAGCACATAACCTATTTGAGACCGAGCTTTATGTAGGTCAGATAAGTACCCAACATCAGCATAACCAATAAGATCGGGACTGCAATCTTTAGAATAAAATAAGCTCATGTATTTTATCTCATTTCGATGTCTCCTAGTAGGAGTAGAAATATACCTTGCTAACATATTAACCGAAAAGGCTATAGGCCTTGTAGTATTTGTAAGGTACATGAGTGCATCAATTGCACTAAGATATGGTACTTCATAACCAATCCAATTCGATATATTTTAAATTTCAGCAAATATCTATTTCGTTGAAAACTCTCCAAGAGTTTCAATGATGTTCAAGCAATAAGCATATACAATATAAGGATTGTAAATAAGTTTCCCAGAAACTTTTATATGCTTCAATCAGTTTGAATCCTTAAAAGTTTTCACATAAGTTTTGTCAAGTGACAATATTCAACATTTCATGAGTGACATCTTCAAGTATCTGGACTGTAAATCAAATAAGTTTTACGCTTACCAAAATATATCCTTTCATGTCACTTGATAAATGTTTCTACGTCAACATGCTTAAATAAACGTAAAATTCAGATCCTCGTAATCTTTCACAATATTGTGTCAAATATATTGATGATATATCATTTTGTATCGGTTCACAATGCGACATAATATTTTGAGATCTCATCACTTCATTATTTTCAGGTACATGAACCTCTCATAAAGTTTCATGAAGTGGTATGTCGTAGGCTCTTCAAGAGCTCATTGCCTTCTTATTATGATTATTTGCTCCTTATTTTTCAAGAACTATTTCATTTGGAACCGATTAGTCTACCATGCTTCACGCATGCATAGATTCTGTCTTTTAGGAACACAAAATAAGATAACTTGCGCTTAATATGAGATGCTTTTGGCATTTGACTTGAATTATCTTTTGGATGAGGATTTGGTGATAATTCCTGACATATTTCATAGCGCTTATAATCTCTCCCTTATGTTAGAAAAACTAACATACATCCTCTACTTCTTTGAGGAATTCATCTTTGTGCATTATGGTATATTCACTAATCGTATACCACACATCAAAATTATTAGATAAAATAATTGGTTCCCGACCTTGAACCAATTGAGAGAGAAAAAATAATCATAATTTATTGGTCTAATACATACAAGTGTTATTGTATGCAACATATCATATTTCAGACCAACACATGAAGCTTTGTTCTCATTAGCGATGGTTTTGCTATTTATCAAAGGCATTCAATGCCAAACCATCATCATCAAGATAACTTTCTTGATTGCACGATCTGAAAATTATGCTCAATTTATATTGAACAAGTAACTTTATGAATGTCAAACATAGGTTGACTATGAATGTACATGTGATCATCTTATTGATGCATCTTTTCAACATATCACATGATAGGTGAACGGGCCCATATTCACCGTTTATACTTTTCAGATTTTGAGGGATTCAATCCCAAAATTAGTTGGTCCAACCAACTTATCATGAGAACAAACGACATAAATAATTCTTGAAGAATTTTCTAGTTCTTCAATACATGCACATCTTCGAGATGTCACAATCGTTCATATCAATTTATGAACTTTTGTTCTAGTAAACTCCAAGTTTACCATGACATGTACTTTTTCTTTAGTAAATTTCAAATTTACTATTACATGAATAAATTTCAGATTTACTACTTCAAAAGTAGATTTCAAAATTATTCAACCTCTTTCAGAGGTGAGTTATGATACAATCACAATCAAGTGGACGTTTGCATTAATAAGTTTCTCATTCCCCAGGAATGGAATATAATAGTGCCTTAAGCCTATCAAATTATGATAGCTTATAACCTCTTTCAAGATTTTGCTACTTCAGAAGCAAATCGAGGCATACATATTTTTTTCTCTAGCATATTTTATAATCATATAAGCGTGTGAAAATATCATCACTTTTGATGATCATTATTATATTGTCCCTCCACGCGTATATTCGTGCATTCAATCACTTGTCTTCTTTCAGACATATTATACAGTGCTACCACATATACCTCAAGAATGAAGTAAGTTGTCATATTTCAGACTTATCATATATTGCTAACACATTCACTTCATGGAATGGAGCATATTCAATGGGTCGAATTTCATGACTTTTCATCAAACACCCATTAACCATCACAATATCATCAATATGGTGTATTGAGATTCAAACGCAATATTTGATCCATATAAAGGCGTCTTAGGCATAAATCGATGGGAATTGAACCCAACATATTATCATCCCTTTTGATAATATTGTTCTTGAGGAATAAATTTAAAATATAAATGGTTCAAACCAATTATTTTTTCTCAAATCCAATAATAATTATATTAGTAGTAGCAAAAGAAAGATAACATAAAAAATTACTAACCTTGAAATCCTTCAGATTTATAATCTCACCTTGTTTGATAGAGTCTCGTGCTGATAACGTGTTATAAAACAATAAAGAACAAGAAGAAGAGTAGGTAGAATAGAGAGAGTGATTGTTATTTCTTCTCTTGAGAGATCATAAGATTGTCAATACAATGAACAAAACCCCTCTATTTATAGAGAAAATTTACTCTAATCTGAGTAAAAGACAGATGCTTCAAATCCTAATAGATATCAAAGAAGATAATGTAAATACATTTATATTAAAAGATTTATAAGAAATCCTAAATGTTCTCCTTCTTTTATTTTCTTAAATAATATTTTTTATATTTATTAATCCTTCTGAACTTTTAAATATTGTTATCTTTTAATAAATTTCGCTCATATACTTTCCTTGATTTTTTCATAATTTCTTTTCTTTGATATTAATCCTCATAATTATTTTAGGTTGCTTCACATAAACTTGTTTTATATTGTTGAAATTCACATTTTCTCCTTAATATTTTCATACACTAATATATTTTTTTCTTGTTTCTTTGCAATATAAATTTTCTACATTAATCAACGTGAATTTCATGTCTTCATTTATGATTTTTTTTAATCTTTTTTTGATAGGAAATAGAGAATTTAATGAGTAACTCTCCATACGCAGTTAATAAAAAATCTTTATTTGAAATTTATTGTAAAAATATGTTTTATACCTTTTTTTATGTGTGTTAATCCTTTCCTGACGACTCTTAACAACCCTTAGGCCTTTCACTTTGGCCTTGCTCAACTCTAGTTGGGAAGCTTCAGGCCCTTGAATCCAATTACAATCCAAGATTAAATTCATCAAGCTTAAGAGTTTTAAAATTTATTTTCGAAAAGAAAAATCAGAAACATTCACAGAGAACTGTAATATTCATTAGACTGAAATAAAATGCAACAATTATTTTGATATTTTTCCATCTTGATTATTTTTTTCCTATGCGATTTTGTTGTCTACAATATGATCACTCAATTTTTAAATGCTAGAAGGGGTTACCTGCAAGTTCATATGACAATATTAGAATGTTTCGAGTTTATGTTATGTTATTTTACGTTAAGGTAGCAGACATGCAAGAATGAGGAACAATAAATATAGTAGTAATTGAGAATAAGGAGGTGCACGATTCCTCATTTCCTCTATCTTAGGTGTTTAGCACATGTGCTACATGTGAAAGTATTGCCAAGTAATTATGCATTACACTATTACAATATGTAAAATTAAATATAGTCAATAATTTTAAAATTTAAACTAGTACTACATGTTATCTGACGTCTTAGAAGATAACTAATATTTTAAATCCATGAGATCAAATGTCATCCAATAACTTTCAAATAGAACTTTTGGATTGAACTATTTGCTACATTGACTTATATATAGAGCCACAAACACAAATAGCTTTCAAATATATCTCCCGGTCTGTTATTTTCAAATGGGTAAAGTAGTTGAGAGATTTAGCCTTTTTCTAAATATTGCTCCTATTTTTGTGGTTATAATACCAAGCTTTTCCTTAGTAGAAGCAAATACTCCTGAGGTAGTCACAAATAGTGGGAATAGTACAAAAAATATCAAGAGTTGTAATTTATTTGAAGGAAGTTGGGTTTTTGATAATACATATCCATTGTATAATTCAACAGCATGTCCATTCATAAGGAAGGAATTTGATTGCATCAAATATGGCAGAACAAATCTTGATTACCTTAAATATAGATGGCAACCCAAGGGTTGTGTCTTGCCAAGGTTTGTATTTTTCTCTTTCTTGTGTTGTTGCTTAATAGAGATATGCATCTTTTTTTTTTTCTTTCGTGACCACTTATTAGTTGTTAATAGTTACGAATCATTATACTTCGTTTAAAAAATTCCTATGAATATGACATTTTACTACTACTTCGTTTATTCACTAACCATCACAACTGACAATCAATGCTACCTTCACAACTTGTCATTACAATTACTTTATCACCAACCTCCACCATACGACCAAAGTTGATGTCAACCACCTTAACCAAAACCACACCAACCACCTCTATCGTCAGTAGTTTGTTGTCACTAATCATCCATTTTTGCGTACAATCGCCATTGTCGACCACCAATATATTTAAATCATAAGAAATTAACAGCATGACAATTGATCTAACGCCTAACATGTGGTGAATTTCAAGTTCTAGCTATAGTCAACACATTCTCAATGTGAATTCGTAGCAGGTATCGACAAAATTGAACCAATTACCAGTCAAATATACCAGAATGGACACGGATTTATTAGAAATAGTAAAGCTTTGCACAGCAATATAAGTTGATGAATTGTCATAATAATACTTTCCGTAAAACATTAATGTTCTCTATAAACATTTTACACTTGCAAAAAGATTGAAATACTATACCGAAAATAATGCTATATTTATTGTGGTGTAACTGTATAGTCTATATCAAATTCATATTATTATAGTTTTGCAGATTTGATGGGAAAAAATTCTTGAAAAGATACAGAGGAAAGAAGATAATGTATATTGGGGATTCTTTAAGTCTAAACAATTTTGATTCACTTCTGTGCTTGCTTCATGCTGCTGTCCCCAAAGCCAAATTCAAGCAACAGATCAATAAACAAACTGTTTCCGTCACATTTGAGGTCAATTCTCTTTTATTTTCTCTCTCTATTTTTTTTTAACTAGTAGTAATATTTTTTTCTGTCAAAATTTTATTAAAATGTTTTTGTATCTTGTTTCATCGGAGAAAAGTTAGGAATTCTCACCTTTTGGGCCAAGTTAGATTTCCCCGTACAAATAGATGAGTTTTCTTTATTCCATTTTATCTCTCAATAAAAATAAGAAGTTTCTTCTTTCTTCTACCGTCACAAGGTATTATTTCGAAGGCTAAAATATTGTTTCTCTTCTCTCTACTTCATGACTAATATTACGAAACTTGGATTGTTATGCTTGATATTTCCGGCAAGAATTATCTCTTTTAGGTGTTGACTGCTGAAATAATCCATCTCAATACAATAGGTCTTGGACACACCAATAAGGATAACATTAAAAAATCAAATCAAGATTGTGCTAAAGCATGATATTCCTACGCCTTTACCTTAATGAAGTGAAAATTATGTATCCCATTGTTAAGGGTTCACTCATTTTGCGAAATAGCCTGAAAGAAAGGTACGACCATTTGAAGATGATCGTCCCGTCAAAAGAACTTGTAGCCTTAGATGAATTCAATTATATCATGCTTTTGGGAGAATGACCATCCTCAAGTAGCCATATCTTTCTTTCAGGTTATTTTACAAAATGAGTGGATCCTTAATGATGAGATATTCAATTTTCAAAACTTAATCAAGGTGATAACACAATTTTATAGTTATCTTTAATGGTATCTCCAAGACCTATCCAGATGGATTTTAACATTCAACACTCATGAAGATAATTCTGATCCGAAATATTGAAGGCAACAAAGTCAAGTTCCATTCGTATTAGTCATAAAATAGAGAGATCGAGGAGAAACAGTAACTTAGTCTTTGAAATAATATGAAATATTGAAGGCAACAAACTTAAGTTTCGTTAGTATTAGTCATAGATTAGAGAGGCCAAGGAGAAACAGTAACTTAGCCTTTGAAAATAATATCTTGAGACAGTAGAATTTCTTACTAATAACATGTTGAGTTTCCCTTGAACTGAAACAATAAAACAATAAGAAGAATAAGGTAAGAGAGAATAAAAAAATCATTTATTTGTAGGCGAAAATTAGTTGGGGGTTCCAACGGTTTTCCAAAAACACAAGATAGTCATTCATATTCATTTTAATATAGTTATAACAATTATCTTGTTATTATTGGTGAGAAGCCGATGATATATTTGCATTTTGCTCCTTAATTTACTATAGGATTAATCATATTTTCCATTAGTCCTTAGTATTAATAATTTTTTATTTTTGACATCTAATTAAGCATATTTAACCTTCTACGAACTCAATAATTATCTCTAAGATCATATCTATATACGTGTTAAATATTTCACTTAAGAAGTACAGTAAATCGAGTCGATTGTGGAAAAATTTTAAACTTAGAATATTAATGTTGAATACGTTTCTGACGTTTTGTATAATTTTTTGCAGGACTATGGAGTTGAAGTGATACTATTTCATTCAAATTACTTGGTAGACATTGAAGTCCAACCCAATATTGGAAGAGTATTAAAACTGAATTCAATGAAAAATGGAAGGATTTGGAAAGAAGCTGACGTCTTAATCTTCAATACTTGGCTTTGGTATCTACGAGCCGATTCTAAGCAACCGTATGTACTAAAACATTTACACCTGTTTGGCCATATATTTTGAGTGTAGATTTTCTTTTTCTTTTCTTTTTTAAAAAACTAAATTAAAAAATTATTTATTAATCATGAAATTCGGTCAGTTTGTAAAAAAATATCTTCTAAATATTTCAAGTTTCAAACCAGGTGAATTTTACTTTCACTCACATAACTTCAATTTTTTCCAAATAAATGTATGTCCAAACACTTTAAATTTTAAAAACTTTTTTTTCAGCAATCATGTTTTTTTTTTTTTTAAACTTTCAACTAAATTAAATTATCACCAGATTACTTAAATGGATGATAGAGTTTTCTTTATTTTGTTGTTTTTTTCTTTATGATTTTATGATAATAAGTCTAATTGGAATATTTTGTTTTTGTAGATGGGATTTTGTTGAAAACAATGACACGATATCTAAAGACATGAATCGTATAGAAGCTTTTCGTATAGGTTTAAATACCTGGGCTAAATGGATTGAAACAGATGTTGATACAAAGAAAACCAAAGTATTTTTCCAAGGAGCATCTGCTATGCATTACCAGTAAGAACTTTCATTCTTTCTAATTTCTTTTTGTTGCTTCATTGTGTTCTCTTTCTGCTTTACGAAGTTATTTTGATCATGACTTACGAATGTTAGTTGAAGCAAGTAATATGATGTTAACATCACGACAATGGTAAAAGAGATGAATTTCATCCCCAGTCGAGGGAACCCGAATAATTATATCATTTCATTAAATATTAGAAAATGACTTCTGAAAAATGTTTTCGTGATATATGACTTCCATCATATCAAGAACATCTTAAAGAAACTATAACTAAGGGTAGGAATGTTTAAAGGAAATTGATAAATCGAACCAAATTGATAAACTAAATCAAACTGATTAAAAAAACTCACTAGTTAGCTAGTGGTTTGGTGTAGGAAAAAAAACTTATTTATAATTGGTTTGGTTTGGTTTTAACAAAAAATATTCAAATGAAACTAAACGAACATTATATTTATACAAATTTTATAAACATCTTATACTTTGAAATATTTGTGATAATGTAAATTTGTAAGTATTTGTCAAATGAATCTTGCAATTAGTGGAAATCCGAATTAAACAGACTAGTGAATTCCTAATACTATATGATTCATAAATGTCCTTCTGTTTGCCTAATGTTACTACTTTTTTTCAGTGGATCTGAATGGGGTAAGCCAAAAGTAAAGAATTGTTTCAATGAGACAACACCAGTGAAAGGATCAACATATCCAAGTGGTTTACCAATTCCAGTAAACATAGTGAAACAAGTATTAAAGAACATGACAAAGCCAGTAAATTTACTTGACATAACAAAGCTATCACAGCTAAGGAAAGATGGGCATCCAAGCATATACAATGGCTTACATGGCTTGGATTGTACACATTGGTGCATTGCTGGAGTTCCTGATACTTGGAATAATATTCTATATGCATCTCTATTCCCTATTTCTTCCAAACATTCAATTTAATAAATTAAAGTCACATTTTGTATGTGCATTATTCATTTTTAAATTTTATTTGAATTTTGTATGATTTATTACTTTTATCTGCCTACTGAAAAAGATTAAGAGACTCAAATTTTCATATGTTAATTTGAGTGGTGGTGATACTTCTAATTATTAGCTTGTAATTGAATTAGAAAATATATTGTAGAAGGGTTGATTAAATTAAAACCCAAAAATATGAGGAATTGATATTTGGATATTGTGGTTGTTTCTCGTCTTGATATCCGTTTTGGGGTTAAAAACATTTTCTGTTAAAAACGACTCTATTCATATAACTTGAATCCTAGCTGAACTTCTTATTAAAAATGAAAGAATATACTTAAGACCCGTCATAATCTTTGGTTATATATTTAAAAGTTACAATAAAGTAAAGAAGTTATGTTTAGGAAATTGTCTTTCGAAGAATTTGTCCTTGACGATTTTTTTTTTTTTTTTTTTATTGTTGGTGAATCTAACTAAAAATTTTAGTATTGGATAAAATGTAAACATTATCGAAAAATAATTTTAGGAACGACAAATGAACAATTTGACTAACAATTTAGGCAAATGAAATGAATCATAAATGGGTCATTGTCTAACTCCGTTAAAAGTTTGTTGTGTTAAAATGAGTTGATTGATAGAAACGAAACAATCAAATCATAGCTCATTTCATTCAATTTTCATCAAGTTTTAATTTCTTTATCTTATTCTTATAAATAGTTGAAACATCAAAAAATATAAAATAAAACTTTTTCTTCTTTATTATAACTCTTATAACGTATCATTTAAAAAAAAAAAAATAGAGGAGGAAAAGTTACAGTCCAATTCCTATATGTCGTCTAGTTTATAGAATATGTACATAATGCATAGGTAGTGCTCTGTAACTAAATATACATATATTATACATACATATACAGTATATAGAATTGTGTGTGTATATAGTGTATACTTATAAATATATATATACAGTTTATACAATTGTGTGTGTATATAGTGTATACTCTAGCAAATTTTGAAAAATTAGATGGACAAAGTGTACATCTATTGTAACACCACGTATTTTTGCAGTAAAATTCTTACCGTCGTTCCTACGTGTATAAGCTCTAATCCAAATGATTTCCATGTGAATATAAGTTTCATTATCATTATCCTAGTGTGTGAAGTGCTTTCGAGGTGAAATATGTTCATAGGAATCACTTAGAGCGAAGTTGAGCTAACAGCCTTTGATTCGGTTAAATCTTTGTATTCGATTCTACAAGGGTCAATTTTAAACGTTTATAACTTTTGATACACATAAAATTTTTTATCTCAAGACCAACCAAATTATAGATAATTGAGTTAGCTTTCCAACGATACTAATTTTGCCTTAATCCAAAGTTATGACATTTTTCGTGTGAGGCAATGAGCCAACGTGATTGGGGCGCGGCGTGTCGGTTTCCCGACGCGATAAGTGACGCGAAGCGTTTCTGTCCCAACACGATATCCAACGCGATGCGGGGCTTCTTCACATGCTGCTTCAGGTCCTAAAGGGTCTAGGGTCACTTTGGTCATTTCTCCTCACCCAAATCCGTCCATAACACATAATTTCAACCCTCAAGGAGCATTAGTTGCCCCTTTACTCATAATTTCTCTCCAAGAAAGCCTCCCTCCCTCTCAAGAACAAACCCTAACCTCCATCCAAGAACTTCAAAACTTCATTACAATCTCTTCAAGATAAACAAAAATTTTAGTTCCCTAGTTCAAGAATTTCAAGAAAAGCTTTCAAGATCACATCCAAGGGTTTCAAAGTCAAGCTCTCTACATCGAATCAAGTCTATTAAGGTATGTGGGGTTATGAACAAGGATATTCTTTTATCCTTGAGCCCAAAATATGTAAAGTTAAATTTACATGATTTGGAATTTAGGGTTCATACCCAAATATCATTATTTTGAGTTTATGAAGTTACAAAGTGATTTAAGTGTTGAATTGCATAACTACTCTCACCTATTTATGCGTGTGACTTGACTATCTATGTTGAGAATTGAATTTCATTATCTTGACTTGATAATTGTTAAAGTATTTCAAGATTATTATTACTGAAATTTGTTATGAATTGACATGAGTTTAAAGTATGGGTTCTTAAGCCCTAAGTTTAAGTCTTGAGATTTCATGAAGATTATGTTTTAAGAAATCTTTGATAAGCATGTAATCAAATTTTTAAGCAAGAATTGATCTTTCAGTCCTCAGCTAAGATGTAGAATCCACAGATTTTAGTTTTAATTGCAGTTTAAATAAATAGATGCATAACTTATTTTCATTATAAACCCTTATGCTATTTTAAGGTGAATTTCCTACAGAATGAGCATATAAGTAAGGGAGTAGTATTTAGCACCGAGTTGAATAAGTGTCCCAGTTCACATGCCCCAAATCTATGAGCCAATATAGGTTGAGATTATTTCTATTTATATGGATGCAGATATATATTGTGATCACTTAGCTCAGGTCCTACTCCGTGGCAAGAGTATGACAGCTCTCCCCAACGTGAGCTTTTTCCCACAAGAGAACAAGACGTTGGACACCATGGTAGCTTACATGGTGTATGTCGGTTAGAAGGATCTCCCTGAGACAGAATAAAAGAACAACTTTTAGAAACTGAGTGTAAAGGCTCACAATTTTATTTAGATATTATTTTACGTAAGATATTAGCTATGCGATTTTAGCTTTCAGTTTACGTATGATAAAGGTGAGTCTCTTCACACTTAGCCTGTATGATTTGAAAGTATACTCAACTTCAGTCCTACTTATTCCACCAATAGAAAGAGTAAAAGTACAGGTTCCAGAACTAAGTGTTATGTCTCACAAAGTTTGTTATGATGCTTCATTACTCATGTTTATGATTTTACAGATTTGTTTTATTCAAGCCCAAGGTGAGTCATTTACACTTAGCATGTATTGTTTAAAAGTTTATATGTACATTAAACTATTGTTTTACTTATGCATTCAGTACATTTCAAAAGTACTGATCCACATATATGTCTATGTGTTACATTGTTTAATAATGTAGGTACAAGTTATATCGTGCACATCATAATCAGACATTTACAGCTTCCAGTCAGTAGGTGATGAGCCCTTTTGATTCAAGGGTTTGAGTTAGTCATAGTTCGAGTAGCATTTTATTTTTTTTATTTAGTCATATTGATTTGAGATAGCTAGGGGTCCTGTCCCGGCTACCTATAGTTCATACTAGTAGAGGCTTCATAGACAGTTAGCAGAGTTGATGTATTGATTTCAATCTTGTTTTATAGAACCAGAGTTGTAATCATTTTAATTGTTTGTTTTAAAGATGTTCTGCTAAAAACTTTTCTTTCACTTATTTCTTCAATATGTATGTATCTTATTCAGTTGCTCACAGTTATGCTAGTACAAGGGTTAGCTTGGGATCACTTGTGGTCCTAAGCACCGTGTGACGACTAGGGAGTAGTCTCGAATCGTTATAAACTTGGTATCAGAGCACAGAGTTCAAGTATCCTAAGGTATCTATGAAGCTGTGTCTAGTAGAGTCTTGAAGAATGGTACGGAGACGTCTGTACTTTTTTTTTAAGAGGCTACATGGCATTTAAGAAATGTTTTTCTTCCTTCATACTCTAGATCGTGTAGTAAAGTTATTCTCTCAGAAACTTTTATCGATTCAGGTTCTACTCCATAATCCTTCATCTATGAATTATTCTTGAGATGACATGACTAGTAAGTTGCAATTCCTCCCAAGATGATGCTCTCAAAATTTCTATCAGTAACTTCAGAAGTCACACAAGGGTCTTGAGAAGAGCTCGTTAGTGTGATATAAGTTGCTTAAGTTGAAAGTTATGTCCTCGTCCTTATGAGTCATTCAGTTAAGACATAATAAGATGTGTATTCAAATTCTTATTAATCCTTCAATCCAGTTAATGCTCATGAGAGGAGATAGTATGAACCTAGATTATTAAATAGAGTTTGTATTCAAGAGACATTGGAACCTGAAGTGTTATGGTTCATAGTGTAGTAGAATATCCTTAGAGTTGGAAGTATGGATTTAGAAGTGTAGTGACAAGAAAGGTGGAAATGGCGATTGGTCGGATGTATATAGATGAGCTTTTACATATGATCGAGTTAGTAGAGATGTGATATGTCCTTGTGTATTAGTTTAGTGGAAGGTAGAGAAAGATTTATTAATTAAGGTGAATTGTTGTTTGCTTGAAGTATGAAATGAGTTATTGATGGTATTTCTTATGTTAGAATGATATAGGATATTGATGAAGTATTTGATAGTTGAGTATTGTTAATTTAGGCTTATCTTGAGGGTGCAAAAAGGAGTTTAGTTGAAACTCATAGATCTATGAAAGTAATATAGATGTATAGAAGGGTAAATAGTCATAAGTTGTAGAAGAAGAATATGCTAATGAATTTTAATAAGGTATACCATAGGATTATGATCGACCATCGTTGTTATGAGGTTATAGTGGACTAGTGTTTCTTGATGTTTTCTTTCATAGCTTCCAAGTGATAATAGTATATGAAGTTGTTTTATTAATCATGCCTAGAACTAGACACTAAGTTGGAATAGTGGATGATCATAAAGGTGGGAAATAATGATTTCTTGGTTAGTGTGGCTAGTTGTATGGGAGGCGAACGAGTAGGCTTAAGATAATATATGCAAGAGTTTAAGTGTATTTACTCACAATTAAGTATGATGTTGTACGTATGATGTAGAGGTGTGCCAAAAGTGATATAGGGTTGCATTATTTTCTAAGGTTATTAAGTGTTGTGTATGGTTAGTAGTACCCTTGAGTTGCTAAGTGGAAAAAGGCTAGTTACATAGTACATGGTGTTCTTAATAGCTAAGTTAAGGAGTTACAGATAGATGGTGTTGAGTCTTTTAAGTTTGAATTTTATTATTATGGTTTAGTGAAGGTATAAGTTTAGAGACATGATATTAGTAGGCTATGAAGGAAAAGAAGCGGATTATGTGTTTAGTGAGGTAGGTATGTGTAACGCCCCGAGTTTGCACCCCAGACGTTACACGATGCTCATAATCCCGAAGGACCACAAGCTAACCCATGACTGGTACCTGCTGCAAAAACTGAATAATAACACTGTAAAAATGCAGAAATTAGGTTGAATCTACCATAAGGTTCATAACTACAATCAAATACTGATAAAGAAATACTAAAAACTGAACATCTATCTGAAATAGTCTAGCCAGAAAGCCTCTAACTGTCCGAACATGGAGTTGATAGGACAAGTCCCCAACTAACTCCGACTATTAAATATACTAAACAACTAAAATACTGAAATGATAACTATGTCCTCGAACTATGAGGACTCACCACTAAATCTGCTGCTGATAGTCTAACTGCTAAGTACGATCAAGAGCCCGTGCATCTGAACCTATGATATAAGACATCATAGCACAAAAGAAAGAGTATGTGACAGTACTTTAAATATACTGGTATGCTAAGTGAGGTAGGCTGATATGTAAGGGTTCATATGCATGAACAATAACTGGCTGAGTAACATGAATATAATTGAATGAAAGTACATGCATTTCTGAAACTGCTGTAATTACTGATTATGCAATATTGCATGTGAATCTGCTTTACTGTAACTGAGATCACTAATAACAAAATTACCGATCATTGCATGACTGTTTCTAACAGTCCTGAATCTGTGGAACCAAACTTAGTTTCGTACTGAGCTGGGTGACTATGTCTGATAGTCCTGATTCTAAAAATTGAACTGAGGTTTTATACTGAGTCTGAAACTAAAACTATAACTGTGGGAGTGTTCATCTAACCGACATACCCCGATTATGAACTGAGTTGGGGTCTAACCTGTGACCCCAGTTGGAAAGGGTGTTAGCACCTTGCCAAGGGATACTAACAATGGCTGTGAGTTAACCCTATCTGGAAGGAAGACCTTTCGTCAACCCTCATTGGCAGAAAAACTCGTACGAGATGTATCAACCCTAACCTGGCAGGAAGATATCACAACCTACGCTGTCTACATAGTTTGTAACACAGGGATTGCTACTAAGGGTTAAACCCTTCACTGAAAGGAATGCCCCCATCCCTGGGTTCGCTCGGTGATGATTCTTACTCCCATCTGAATGGACACTAAACTAATTTCTAGACTGTACTAGGCTTGACTGAACTATTACTGATAGTTTTGTCTATCTGAACTGGAGTGAGTTCACTGCGTTCTATTAGCTAATTGAAGACACTGAGTTCGGTAACTGACTGAGTACTACTGTACGTGACATAATTGCGACTATTCTGAAACTACTGAAATTCTAGGTAAATAGCTAGGTTTCGGGTATGGAATACTCCAAGGACTCGATAGCGTAAATATAAAACATGGCATAATCTTAAAAGCATGATAGCTAGTCTCTTTGTCACAATGCATTCATTAAGTCATTTTATCAAACACTTGCATGGCATGAACTTGTACACATACTATTATGTCATTATTTCATCCTTTAACTCACATGAACACTTTATCAAACACTTAGGGAGCATAATTCATGCACATAATAATAATAAACAATGTAAGCATCATGATTATAATTCCAACTCACAATTTCAAGGGGGCTTTAAACATAAATCCCCATAAAACCGCACATAGGTTAATTACTTCACATGAATCTTATCATAAAACATGGATTAAAAACCCAAATAACATCATAATCTTGAATACAATCAAATTCAACATGAAATTCATGAAAGCAATCAACTTGTAATTTTAGAAGAGGTTCTTGAACTCCAAGGGTGGAAGGAAACCCTTGGATGAACACCTAACATACCTTGATTGTTAATTTTGTGAATATTGGGGGTGAGTTCTTGGGACTTGATTCTTGAACTTGATGAAGCTAGGGCTTGTTCTTAAGAGATTTTATGAATAAAGAATGAGATTTTTCCTTATAGAATGATTAATTTCGTGTTAAGGCTGAATAAGGGTGGGGAAAATGACCCATTTTCCCTCACAAATCCAGATAAAATAATGCTGTATGGGCCCCCCATCACGTCGCAACCCCTGCTTCAGTCAAGCGACTATTGCGATGCGACCCCTGCTTGGATCAAGCAGCCCTCGTGGCGCGAACCTGAGTTGGGTCAACTGGCCCTCGTGACGCGGGCCTATCGCGACCCCTTGCTATTTTGGACATCCAAAATCACTTTTATGCTAGTCCAAAAAATCTGAAAATCATCCGAGATGACCTACAAGTGACCCTGATCATGAATCAATTTGAAAATTGACATACTAAGGTCGGGAAGGTAAAAAATAAGACCCTCCAATTTCGAAGGCTAAAATAATTCTAAGTCTTGACACTTCGCTGAAATTTTGTAAGCCTGGGGACTCTTTTGGCATGCTTTTTAGGATAAAAATGACTAGGATTTTGAAGGCTTACAGTATGTTTTTTGATTTAATAGAGTGTAAGTCTATGATGATGATTATTGAAGCTAAAGGAAGTTAAGGATGGTATGTACTAAGAAAGTGTACAAGATGAAGTTAGTATTGTCTAGATATAGTTTATTCGGGTGAGTGAACATTCATGTGTAGACCGTTAGAGTAAAGAAGTAATGACTCAGTCCTAGGGATATGAAATAGATCTATAAGTTTAGAAGGATGACTTTAATCAAAGGGGGATATAATAGAGTGATGAACCAAAGTGAGTTTTGAGAATTAGATTGTGATATATGTCAATAAGAGTTGTGATGAGATAATGATCCCTTCTTACTCTAGAGTATTTCTTGGATTTCAGTAGTTATCATACCAAATTCATATCTTGCATGGCAGATCCATGCCAAAGGCCAATTCTTATACACTTCATACATATTCAAGTTTATTCTCAACTTATAGTAAGTAAGTAACAACTTCACTCTGTTATTCGAGTTATCCCTCATAAATATATAAACTCCAGTCTTATGTTGAATAGCTTATGATAAGTATGAACTCATGTTTCAGAATATGATCAGTTCTCAGAAACTCATGATCATAGTGAAATTCGCATTATATCATGTATGTCCTCAGTTTAGATCTCTTGAATAAATCCATGCCTTTGACATTCTATTCCTCAAGCCTCAATAAAGTGTCCAGTTATACTTAGTATCCCTTTATGTTTTAGGTTCTCATGTTCTAACCTTTCAGTGACCATTTCTTATGTCAAGATAGTAATGATGAACAGTGGTTTATATGAGAGAGAGTTGATGACCCTCATTAAGAAAATATATTTATTCTTTTTCTATCTAAGGCTAAAGGATATATTGAGGTAAATCTTTGGTATATGTCATAGTTAGTTGAGAATTCTAGGTATGTCTCCTTAAGAATAGGGTAAGAAAGTTGTTGTTGATAGAAGTTTAAAGAATATGAGAAGTATGCTACTATGGGTATTTGTTTAGACGTTTATATGAGGTTATAACAATAGGTTTGAATGTCATGTTGGTTTATAAGTGGATGAATGCATTGTGCATTAGTTTTCGACCTTTCCGACCTTCGAATGTAAATATTTAAGTTGATTCATGCTCGGGGTTGACGATAGCACATCTCGGGTAAGTTTTAGATTTTTTGGGCGAGGTTTGAGACCAGTTTGGATGGTAAAAATAGTGAGGCTCCATGATATGGCCGTGGCACGTCGTATTTTACATTGATGGGTAGTAATTTGGTGCATCGTATATCGCGTTTATAAAGCATGGTGAAGTGGTAGGGCATGTTATGCTTAGGGTGTGAGCTCTAAAAAGATATAGAAGATTGAATCATATGGTTTAGATTAGTATTGTGGTGTGACGTGTTGTACCTTGTGATTTTGAGTTAGGGTTAATCATGGTGAGAGGATTTAGTTCAGTTTAGACATTAGTAGATGGATTTATAAATGCCCATAAGAGGATTATAAGTTGAGTCAATTGAGTATGGCAATTAAGGGGAATAATATAGTGGAGAGAGTATTTGAGAAGTATTGTTAAGCTTGCAAGAAAGAAGTTGCATTACCTAAGGCCTAGTAATTCTATCCTAGCTTAGGATATATATGTATATGTCTATGTTCCATGCTATAGAGTAGTGTCAATGTTGTGATTCCTTAGTCAGATGTCTTGTTAAGATTATGCCCAAAATTCTTTACTCCCCGATATTATTAGAAATTCTTAGAAGTCTGTTGAAGAAATACTGCAGTTGATTATAAACTTTCAGTATAATTCAGTCCATATAGCATGCAATCTAGTTTAGCAATCAAGCAGATAAGCTCCTATAGATTTCCAACTTTTCATCTAGTCTTACTACCCAAAGTTTCACGAGTAAGGCCATTCCATGAGGCAAAATGTTCACAATCATGCAAATTACAAATTCAGTTCAGTTAATGCATCATGCATAAGGTTTAGGTTTAGATATGAAGTCATGATTCAACTCGTAAGTGTTTCAAACACAATCTCAGCCTTTCCTTAGTATTTCAGCCAAGTCAGTATCATTTGGGGATGAATGATTCCAAGGGGGAGATAATATAACACCCCGTATTTTCATACTAGAATTCTAACCCCCGTTTGTACATGTATAATCTCTAATCCAAATGATTTCGATGTGAATATAAGTTTCATTATCACTATTCTAGTGTGTGAACTATTTTTGAGGTAAAATATGTTCATAGAAATCACTTATAGCGAAGTTGATCTAAGAGCCTTGGATTTGGCTAAATCTTTGTATTCCATTCTACAAGGGTCAATTTTAAATATCTATAACTTTTGATACACATAAATATTTTTATATCAAGACCAACCAAATTGTAGATAATTGAGTTAGCTTTCCAACGATACTAATTTTGCCTTAATTCGATACTCGAATAAAAAGTTATGACATTTTTCGTGTGAGGCAGTAATCCAACGTGATTGGGGCACGGCGTACCGGTTTCTCAATGCAATAAGTAATGCAAAGCATTTTGGTCCCAATGCGATATCCAAGCGATGCGGGGCTTCTTCACACGCTGCTTCAGTTCCTAAAGGATGTAGGGTCACTTTGGTCATTTCTCCTCACCCAAATCCGTCCATAACACATAATTTCTACCCCAAAGGAGCATTAGTTGCCCCTTTACTCATAATTTCTCTCTAAGAAAGCCTCCCTCCCTCTCAAGAAAAAATCCTAACCTCCATCCAAGAACTTCAAAACTTCATTCCAATCTCTTCAAGATAAACAAAAATTTAAGTTCCATAGTTCAAGAATTTCAAGAAAACCTTTCAAGATCACATCCAAGGGTTTCAAAGTCAAGCTCTCTACATCAAATCAAGTCTATTAAGGTATGTGGGGTTATGAACAAGGATATTGTTTCATCTTTGTGCCCAAAACATGTTTTAAAGTTAAATTTACATGATTTGTCATTTAGGGTTCATACCCAAATATCATTGTTTTGAGTTTATGAAGTTACAAAATGATTTAAGTGTTAAATTACATAACTACTCTCACCTATTTATGTGTGTGACTTGACTATCTATGTTGAGAATTGAATTTCATTATCTTGACTTGATAAGTGTTAAAGTATTTCAAGATTATTATTACTGAACATGAAGTTTGTTATGAATTGACATGAGTTGAAAACATGAGTTCTTAAGCCCTAAGTTTAAGTCTTAAGATTTCAAGAAGATTATGTTTTAAGAAATCTTTGATAAACATGTAATCAAATTTTTAAGTAAGAATTGATCTTTTGGTCCTCAACTAAGATATGAAATCCACATATTTTAGTTTTGATTGCAGTTTAAAACAAATAGATGCATAACTGGTTTTCATTATAAACCCTTATGCTATTTTAAGACAAAATGAGCATATAAGTAAGGGAGTAGTATTTAGCACCGAGTTGAGTATGTGTCCCAGTTCACATGTCCCAGATCTACAAGCCAACATAGGTTGAAATTATTTCCATTGATATGGATGTAGATATTTACTGTAATCACTTAGCTTAGGTCCTACTCCGTGGCAAGAGTATGACAAATCTTCCCAACGTGAGTTTTTTCCCACAGAGAAATAAGACGTTGGACACCATGATAACTTACATAGTGTATGTCGGTTAGAAGAACCTCCCTAAAATAGAATAAAAGAACAGCTTTTAGAAACTAAGTGTAAAGGCTCATAATTTTATTCATATATTGTTTTACATGAGATTTTAGCTTTTAGTTTACGTATGATAAAGGTGAGTCTTTTCACACTTAGCCTGCATGATTTGAAAATATACTCAACTTGAGTCCTACTTATTCCACCAATAGAAAAAGTAAAATTACAGCTTCTAGAACTAAGTGTTATGGCTCACAAAGTTTGTTATGATGCTTCATTACTCATGTTTATGATTTTACAAATTTGTTTTATTCAAGCCCAAGGTGAGTCATTTACACTTAGCATGCATTGTTTAAAATTTTATATGTACATTAAGCCATTGTTTTACTTATGCATTCACCCCTACATGCTCAGTACATTCCAAAAGTACTGATCTACATATACGTCTATGTGCTACATTTTTTAATAATGTAGGTACAAGTTGTATCGTGCATATCATAATAAGACAGTTACAGTTTTCAGTCAGCAGGTGATGAGCCCTTTTGATTCAAGGGTTCGAGTCTGTCAAAGTTTGAGTAGCATTTTATTTTCTCTATTCAGTCATATTGATTCGGGATAGATGGGTGTCATGTCCCGGCTAACATAGTCAATATTAGTTGAGGCTTCATAGACAGTTAGCAGAGTTGATGTATTGATTTCAATTTTATTTTATATAACCAGAGTTGTAATCGTTTTAATAGTTTGTTTTAAAGATGTTCAGCTAAAAAAATTTTCTTTCGCTTATTTTTTCAAGATGTATGTTCTTATTCAGTTGCTCACGAGTTATGCCAGCACAAGGGTTAGTTTGGGATCACTTATGGTCCTAAGCACCGTGTGACGACTAGGGGGTAGTCTCGAATCGTAACATCTATGTAAGTTTACCTTAAAAATGTGAAGTAATTAACAATAGTAATTAATTTATTGATTAGGCAGAAGCTTAAAAATAGTAATTGTAATTCAAATTGGAAAAAATCTTTAAACTTCATAACAATTAATTTTAGTTAATCTATGATTTTACCAAAATTGTGATTTCTTCACAATTGATTTGGCTTATTTTTTCAAAATCTGGTTTCTTTCAACTTCCAACTTTAATTTGAACATCATTATTTCGTTGAGAAATTTTTGTATTTGGTAGTCTGAAATAATATATGAATAATATAAAAGTAATGGTATTGTTGTTTCAGAAAATATAACATTTTTGAGGTTAATTTCGACGATTGTTATGGAATTAGATATTAATAAAAGTAAAAAAAAATAGAAGTAAAGTACTTGTCCAAGGTAATTCTTCACCAATTATTATAAGAAACGATAATGGAGTGAGAGTGTATGTTGAGTTGAAGAAATTTTTTTCAAGATTTGTCAATTATTCTTTTTGTATTTCGACATCTGATAAGTCAAAAAAAGAGTTAGAGTTTGATCGTGAAACTGGAGCTATTTTTTGTATTGAAGGAACTGAATCTGATGCTCTTGCGTTAACAGTAGTTGAAACGCAAAATCAATATTCATTATACGTTCCAAAATTTAAAGTGAAAAATTTCATTACTGATTACAAGAACACATAAATAAAGATTGATCAGCTTAACAAAGATAAAAAAATTTTGATTGCGGTAATGGCAAAATATGCATTAGCGAATGGATTCAATACCAAAGCTAAACGATCTGACAAACAAATGTATGAACCAAAATTAGATGTAAAAAATTCTGATACGTTAAAATTTTTGTTATAAATTAATTGGTTTAAAATTTACAAAACATTAATACCAATATATTAGTACTCCTCATACATAAAAATACGTTAACACAAATGTATCAGTAGTCCTCATACATAAAAATTAGTTTATAATACTGCGTATACATGTATTTGTTTTGTATAGGACGTAGAAGCTTTCTGACATAAATATATCAGTAGTCCTTATACATAAAAATTAGTTTACAATACTGCTTATACATGTATTTGTTATGTATAGATAGCAGAAGCTTTTAGTTGTCAATGGTTCGATTTCATTCAGTGCACTGTAATAATGTAATGTATTAGTACTCCTCATACATAAAAATTAATTTACAATACTGCTTATACATGTATTTGTTATGTATAGGTAGCAGAAGCTTTCAGTTACCAATGTTTTGATTTCATTCAGTGCACTATAATAATTTAAAAATTAATGTATTAGTACTCCTCATACATAAAACATATTATGTATGAGGAAATTGGTAACATAGTCATTCGCTTGTAAATCAAACACGAATTTTATATATATGTTTTCATGAATCAAACACAAATTTTATATATATGTTTTCATACTTTTTGTTTCGATTATTTTTGATGCAGTTATATCCTTTATTGTCGCAACAAAGATTGCAGGTGGATCCTTAAGACATCTTGTATGAATGGATCAGATATTTTTGTGATTCGGTAATTTAATTACGAACATACTTGCCAAGTTAGTGATAGAATTCTGAAAAATTTAATTGCTACAATAGCTTTTTTGAGTGAATTTACAACACTAAAGTTAGTAAATCACAAGAGAATACACACAACGCCAGACATAGTTAAAGAAATGAAGGCCGTTTATGGAGTTAATATTAACTACATGAAGGCATGACAGGCAAAAGAGAGGGCAATAGTGATACTTAAAGATGGTCCGGTTGATGGATATAAAAAATGCCGTGATATATTTATATGCTAAACAAAGTGTATCTTGACTCCCACATTAGGATGCATAAGGCAACGGATAATGAGTTTAAATACTTATTTATTGCCTTAAATCCAATGATAAAGGATTTCCATTTTTGCTGATCTGTTGTAGTTGTTGATGGTGCTCATTTATGTTGTTCATACAAAAGGACTTTCCTTTCGGCTAGCACACTCGATGGTGCAGGTATTAGTATTACTTTTTAAAGTCTTTTATATAGTGTTGTTTAATTTATTCAATAATTTTTGCATTGTATAAGTATTCAAAATACATGTCATAGATTTAAAAATTTTGTTGGGTTATGATGTATTTTTTTTGTTATTTAGGCTATTTAGCCTACGGGGTTGTAGATTCTAAAAATAATAGTTCGTGGACTTGATTTTTTCATCAATTTAGGAATGCTTTTGGCGAATGAGACAACATATGTGTTGTATTGGATCAGGACGAAAGTATCATAAAACGTTTGAGCATTGTGTATCCTAATGTCCCACATCTAGCATGTATTTGGCACTTATAAAAAAATATTTTCAATTTTTAAAAAAAATATAAAGACAGACTTAGCGGCCTATATTATTTAATGGCTAAAGCTTATAGGAAAGAAGATTTTGAATACATTATGTTAAAGGTTGATAAAGTTGATCACAAAGTTAAGACTTACCTGGTAAAAGCTGGATATGAAAAATGATCTCGAAGTCACTCATCTGCAAATAGAGGTAGGATGATGACCTCTAATATAGCTGAATGTATTAATGATTGCTTGGTAGAGGCGCGTGAAATACCTATTTTAGAATTTCTCGAAGAAGCAAAAATTTTATTTGCTGCGTGGAACTGTAAAAATAGTGAAATTGCTTCTTATACTAGGACAACCTTAGGGAGAAGATTTGAGGACATTCTGTCTCCTAATGGGGTGAAATCTTCTCTGATGATGGTATGTCTACGAATATAAATTCAATTATATTAATTTTTTCCATTTATAAATTTTAATTCATCATATGTATTGAAGCATGTGTGTAAGACAGGACAAAACAACCGCAAGTTATCTTTATCATGTATAAAAATCTGGAAGAAGATACATTATCGATATTGAATGTGGAACTTGCAACTGTGGACGGTATCAAATTGATGAAATTCCTTGTCCTTACGCAATTGCAGTCTTGAAGAGTAAAAATATAGAAGATTATGGTCCTTACTATTCAAATTTCTACAGGCCAAAAACTATTGTTAAGACTTATGAGTTTTCAATAATTCCAATGCCAGATATGAAGGATTGAAATGTGCCTCAATTTGTTGAAGATGAAGAAATACTACAGCCAAGATACAGAAGACCGCCAGGAAGGTCGAAAAAAGATAGACATTTGAAATCAAGTGAGTCACTTGCTTCAAGCTCTAACTGTTGCAGTAAATGAAGGTGTGCAGGTCACAATCGATGCATCTATTTTTTTTAAAGGACACATGAAAAGATAATTTGTTTATTCATATGATGAATTGATTGTGTTGGCTCATACTTTTCATGTTTATCAGGAAGAATCTTCTTTAACTTTAAAATAACCATCTTTCTTTATCATGTAAAGAATCTGAAAGATGTATGAACTATATTTATTAATGTTAATTCAAGATTGTTTCTTAATATTTTAAATTTTCTTATATTTCAACAAGATTATTTAATTTAATATTTGTTTATGATCGTTACTTCTTGCTTTCACTGTTTAAGTACATTGTATGTTAATTTTGATTGATAAGTCGAAGCAGCCCAGTGATGTATGATTTTATTTTCTTGACAATGCAGACTTTTCTCATATTATATGATTAATAAATGTTAATTTTGGCTAAAGTATGTAATCTGGTAATACAATATTTAAGTACAAGGTTTAATTTTTATTTATGTAACTAATGTATGAGTAATCATTACACATTTATATTAAGTATAATTATTACTTAATGTATTGTTAATAATTTTTTTAATCATAATAACAATATATTTAATGTATAATTGTTTGTTATACATTAGAATAAATGACAGCGTGTAATGATCAACAAAACAAGGCTGTACTAAAATAATCTTAATGTATAATGATTTGTTATACATTAGATATAAATGGCAGTGTAATTTATTTGCTGTAAACATAGTTAGTAATAAACATATTTATGTATAAGGTATAATTTAATATTTTAATTATAGAATGTGATTTTACAATAGTAATGAGAATAGATTTTAAATTTATTGTAAAAAGTAATATATATAAGAATTTATGATATAGTGATAAAATTCGTGATTGATTTACAAGCGAATTATTATGATACATGTTTCCTCATACATAACATTTTAATGTGTGAGGAGTATCAATACATTAATTTTTACTTTATTGCAACTCACTGAATTAAACCTAAATATCTGTCAAGTAAAAGTTGCTGCCAACTATACATGACATTTATATGTATAAGCAGTTTCAATACATATCATATGTTTAAACTACAAACAAAAAATTAATAAGATTCTCAAATACTCATCGCCCCCCATACATAACTATATCATATATTATACATACATTCCTTGGTATATGTTTCCTTGTTAATGTATTAAGTACTGATGTATAAGGTTTGTTAATAATAACAAAATTAATGTATCAGCGTATTGAAAAAGAGGATAGATAAACATCCTTAAAACATCCCGAAACAGAAATCTAACATAAAAATCAAAATTCAAACCAACATTAAAAAACTAACAAGTGTTGTAAGTCGTTAACATCCATTACTAAAGCAAGTTTTTAAATGTTATCATGCTGAAGGTTAAAAAATTGTGCTACGCTAAACTAACTATTGTTTTTTCATCAACTGTTTGAACATAACTTGGCCTTGGTCGTTGTAACGATCCAAGACTACTCCCTAGTCGCCACACGGTGCTTACGATCTCGAAGGACCACAAGATAATCCATGACTGATATCTGCTGTGAGCACTGAATAATAATACTAAAATAAATGCGAAATTAGGCTGAATTGCCATAAGGTTCAAAATCTAAAATACTGATAAAATATAACATCTAGTAAAAATATCTGAAAATTAAATAATGTTTGAACTGGTCTAGTCTGAAAGCCTTTAACTGATCTGTCTGAAAAGTGGAGTTGATGGGACATGCCCCGAACTAACTCCAACTACTGAGATAAAAGCCTATCCTCGATAGATGAGAACTCACTACTAAATCTACGATCGCTGACTAGATCTGTCTAAGTGGGATCGAGAACCTGAGCGTCCGAACCTATGATATGAGACATCATAGCACAAAGAAAGAGTATGCGTCAGTACGTGAAATGTACTGGTATGCTAGATAAGGTAAGGCTGAATGCAAGGGTTCATATGCATGAATAGTAACAGACTAAATGATATAGAGTAACTGAAAATGGGAGTACATGGATAACTGAAACTACTGTAAATATTGAATATGTAATACTGTGCATCTATGTATACTATAACTGAGCTTTTCTGAAGCTGAGCACTAAGTTTTGATAACTGAGTAACTGATATCTGAAGTTACTGATAACTAATTTATTGATACCGATTGACTATGTCTGACAGTCCTGATTCTGTAAAATGAACTGAGTTCTATACTAAAGATTGAAACTAAAACTGTGAGAGGTAATCATCTAACTAATATGTCCCAAATAAGATAAGATAACTGAGTTGGGGTTCAATATGTAACCCCAATTGAAAGGGTGTTAGCACCATACCACGAGTAGTAACAACTGTTGTGGAGTCAGTCCTAACTAATGGGTGACCCCTAAGATCAGTACTAAGCTAGCGGGTGATCCCTGAGTATGTTAGTCCTATCGAACGGGTGACATCTCATAACCTACGTTGGATACATAGTTTTAAAACTTAGGGATTGCTTCTAGGGACCCAGTCCTAACTAACGGGTGAGACCCCATCCCTAGGCTCGCTCTGTGTTGAATCCTACTCCTAACTGAAAGACACTGAACTGAGTATACTGAACTAGAATGATACAAAGTTTACTGAGTTTTCCTAAGTTTTGTAACTGACTGAGTTTTACTGATCGTGACATGAATGATACTATTCTGTCACTGACACTGGCTCTAGATAAACAACTAAATTATCGGGTATTAAATACCACCAGGACTCGATAGCATGAAAAGTAAAGCAAAGCATGATCTTGAATAACATAATAATGTTCACTTGGTCATAATTCATCTATAGAGACATTTTATCAAACACTTGTAATGCATTAATTTGTACATGAATGGGGAATACATGTTAGCATACTATAATGGCATTATTTCATTCTCATAGATAATTTATCAAACACATGGAAGACATTCTTGTTTTACTAAATCATAAACACTTAGGGTAAACATGGTTATAACAATCAGCTTGCAAATTAAAGGGTTTATCATGGATATCATGTAAATCAACTCATACTAGGAACAATTCTTTAACTTGGAATTTAAATCATGGATAACATATAAGCATGACAATTACAATGCCCAAACTTGCAAATTCATGGATTATAACATGAGAATTACTCAATTCAATAAACATGCTATTCAATTTCATGGAATATACTATTAATCATGGACTTAAAACTCAATAAATGTCAAAACATGAATACAATCCAATTTCATACATGTAAACCATGAATCATGAGCCTTGAAGTTTTTAAAACAGATTCTTGAAATCTATGGGTGAAAGGGACCTATAGATGAACACCTAACGTACCTTAATTTGTGAGTTTCTTAAAGTTCTTGGTGAATCCTTGAACTTTGTGCTTGATCTCTTGAACTAGGTTTTTTTGCCTCTTGAGAGAGAATGGTTTAATTTGGAGGAAAATTGGGTGAATAATGAAGTAACTAGGTTAATTAGAGGTGAATTTTGTGTTAAAGGCTGACTAGGGTGAGGGGAAAAAGACTTTAATGCCCTCAGATTTAAAACTCAAAATTACTGAAAATTCTCAATTTTGACACCCGGCGCGATGCGGTGCTATCGCGTCGTGTCACTAAAAATTGGACAACTGGGAACTGGACTGATGGCGTGACGTGTCACCATCGCGGTGTCTTACTGGATGTGATTTTGGTCCTTGGCGCGACGCAGTAGAATCGTGTTGCCTCATTGAAAATTAAAAATTGTGAACTGGGTTTATAGCACGATACGCCAATATCGCGGAGCATTACTGGAATTGATGATTGCCAGTTGGTCATGATCCGCGATGCGTTGATGGCTCAGGTGGCACACTATCTTTACTAAAATGGCTCTAACTATTTGCCCTGGTGACGAATTTGGGCGAACTTTATATCGTTGGAAAGATAATTGAATTTTCTACAAAATGGGAGGCTCTAAACTGAAATATACTGAGTATTTTAAAAATTTTATATGGGATTACTCATGTACTAAGACTTAAATTAAGTTAGAAAAATACAGCGTATTACAATCGCGGAGGATCATTATTGTCACTTGTGTATCCTTCAACTGTCTTGATGACTCCGTAATTTCAAAGTAATGATGCATAGCATAATCGTTGAGTTTGTGCGTCAAACCCACTTGAAGGCATTTCCATCCCTTCACTTAAGATTTCTGCATATCCAGCTATAAAAACACCACGGTCTCTGAAATGTAAAAAAATTATTATTTAACAAGCCATAAAAAATTCTGAAATGTTTATACATTTAAAAAGTATAAACATATGCCTTTACAGACTAGCCCACGCTTGCTGGGCTATGTTTTGAACATACTTAACGTCAAATGAGTGTTGATTGAGAATCTGAGTGCGCTGACCCAATTTGTCTTTGTACGCATTTAGATTTACTCAGCCAGTACGTTCTGTCCTTTCAAATAACCCACTATCAGACAAGTAAGTAGGCAACATCACTGTCAACTTGTATATTTTATTGGATGGGTCCTTTTTTCTGGTTCATAATAACGAGTCGTAGACTCATATGACTTTTTCCTTCTGCACAATAACAACCAACACCTAATGAAATTCTTCGACGCAATTAACAGTATCATGCACCTCATCAACCATATGCCATGATAATTCTGCAGAACTACAAAATCCGTTAATTGTGTCGGTTATTAATTCCTCATTTTTAGCAAAAATACATGATTTCGCGTGGTCTTCTTGCATAGAGGTCTGAATATACAAAGCATCCGAATAATACCTACGATATGTCTTCTTAATATATGATTTGAAGAAGCAACTTATTCTTATATATCTATAATTTTCACCTAACTGAAGCTTCAATTTCTTTCTCAAATGGTAGAAGATCACATCTAAATACTATAAATACAAATAGAAAAAGAGATAAAATATGATGAATCGTCAAGAAAATAATCAGTCTTAAGAACAACACAGCATAATACATGATAGCCCATATACATGACAAACTAAAATATCACAATACGTAATAATTTAATGTATAATTTACTATTATACTTTTGAATACAAAAAATATCAAAAATTAGTGGGATAAAAACAGACATTATAAGCAAACCAGAAAACCTAATACATTACTAATGTATGTATAAGTTAATATTATACATTAGACTGAAGATAATTATGCGCATAAATAACAATGCATTGACAACTAATGTATGAGAAGGTATAGTACATTATCCATTATGTATAATAACAATGAATTCAATTTCAGCAGTAAGTAAAACCTTGAATACTATTATATGAGAAGGTTTAATACATTACTTATTATGTATGATATTTTGACATCGTTTATGAAATTTACACAACAAACATGAGATTTATACTCCAACAATAATATGTGTAAGGTACTTAATTTATTATACACTATTAATACAAACTTGGTTGCTTAAAAAAGTTAGTTTAATTTACCTCATCATTTCAGCATGTGTTAGTTTGCGACATCATGTAGAACCAATCCTTTGATTGTTGATGAGCAATGACGAAATTCAACTCTGAATAACCTATATCAAAATAATTTTCAGGTAGTGATTGTCGTTTTGTTTTCTTTATCATTAGCAATGTATAAGTGTTACATAAGATAATGTTAACGTACTAATTTTTTAAAATAAAAGTTTAAAATTTCTTACTTGCCAGCATGATATTTCAATAAATCTTCCACAATTCATTTAGAGTAATCCAACATTAATTCACTAGGCAACTCTTCGAAAATGGTACATCTCTCGAAGGCATACTTCTGCTTCTCTTTATTATCAGAACTGTCATCTCTCTTTGAACTTGAATGAAATTTTGTTAGATACGGCGACCTGAAAAATATGAATTTCTTTCGGTCCTTTTTATCTGGTGCTTTTATGAAATCATAATTTTGAACTTATGCATCTAAGAAATTAGGTGAAAACTGACTGTCGGGAAGCATTCATTGGCTTTCGGTCATTGTATTTGAAGTACTAGCATTCATAGACTTTGAAGTTGTTGGTGTTGTCATTCCAAATATTAGTGCATCAACAACATCTTGAATCTGTTATTGTGCCACTGAAATCATCCTACGTAGTTAGTTCTTATTCTATTATGTATAAATAAATGAATTGCTTAGAAGCATCAATTAAAAAATGCATATGTTAATGTATGTTTTACAGAAAATAAAACAAGCGGTTTCCCTATACTTAAAATATATATGTGTAATCTGTTTTAATACATTATTTTTCATCATAATAGTAATATACTAAATGTATAAGAAACATTGGTACTTGAAAACAATAAATCCCTATATATATATATAAAACAGTTCCAATACATATTATATGATCACAAAATAAAAAAAAAAACAAAGTAATATGATTCTCAACTAGACACAGATCCTCCATACATATAAGTTCTATGTATGAGTAGTTAAAATACATAAGTTATTACTTGTACTACAAAAAATCAAATGTAGAAGAATCTCTTTAAAATATCTTGTGTTCGCTTTGAACTTTAGTTATTATTGTATATTCAGGATTTTTGTTGAAACATCCTTGTAAATTTGTGTCAATTGATTGAATTTTAACAGATTCATCAGTTACGATATCACTCAGTGGACCCTTGCCCCCATCATCATCCTGTTTAAGAAGGAAAAGAAAATGTTTACCTATGGTAAAACGATATACTTATACTAACAAAAACATCTATAAAAAAACGAAAAATTCTCTGTGACTTAACTTTCCTCTTTTTTCGATTCTTCTGCGCCGCCTTCTTCCTTATCAGTCTCTTTCTCATCCTAAATAAAATCACATTATGATTGTATAAATATTTTTTTAACTGTAAAAAATCTGAATGTGTAAAAATTTTGTACTAGTGGTTCTTTATTTTCTTCTTGCTTCAAAGCTTTCACAACTTCGACATGTATATTTGATATTACTGTTAGCAGGTCAATAATTTTTTTATCAACCTTAGTACTACACAAAATAAAATATTAGTAACAGCACCATCTATTTAAAACAAAAATAGCAATAAGAAATTTTACTTATATAAAACTTGATGTACGACTTCATCTCATCCATGTCTGATTTCAACATAGAAGTCCCATCAGGCATTGTGAAAGATGAAGGAAAAGTCTTAACTTGCACATGCTCTAGAGATGCAACTGTTTTTTTCTGTTAGCCATGTTCAAATTGAAATGATGCCTTATTTGTTGAAGCATCTATTTTTTTAAAAAAGACCCCGATACATCAGCTAATGAATGATGATGTGTAGAAATCTAATAATCTTTCATACCTGAACTGTCTTTCTCAAACATCACCGCCTTTATTCTCTTAGAAACTTGTTCAGCTGATAAATATGAAGATAATCCGACTTTAATCAAAAAATTTTGTGGTGATATAGTGTTGAAATCATCAAAATCTTCAGTTGTAGAAATAGTATGTGGTTGATTTTTATCAGCTACCCTTTTCAACTTGCGATCAGTAAATATGGTAGCAACAGATGTTCGAACTCGATCACAGATCTTAAAATTCTCCGTAAAAGACAAATCCAACCTCTGAACTTCTTTATGTTTGGGCTGTAAATTTCTGTAAGCAAACTGTTAAAGTGTAAGCCACATAAAAGTATTAGAACAACAAGAAAAAGAATTTAAAAAATAAAGAAAAGGTGATACATCAACCTTACTAAATAACTCAGTCATAAAAGACTCATATTTAGGCCTCACACTCACTACAGACCAGTTGAATATCCTTGGAATGATATTTCTCTGATGGACCATAATTTTTTTTATCAACTTCAGAGGAGAACTCCAACATGCAAACATTGAGTACGTATGGTATTCCACCCAAAGAGTATAATCATTTTGCGAAAAAGAAGTTCTGTTGCCATGAGTTCATCAACTTCTCAAACGAAATCTTTTATCATGAAAAATGTTTGTAACAACCATCCTCAACCATTTGGAAGTAGGGTAAACTAATCGGTGAATCACAATGTTGAGAAAATAAGAATGTATGAACAAAGTATATTATGGCAATGTTCAGTGCATCCTGAGAGTTATTAAAGTTTTTCATCTTCACACGTTGAATCAATGTTTGCTTAGATATTTCAGCTTTAGCATTGAGAAAATGCTTCGACAACAAAGTTGACTTGGGCGATGAAATATACATATATTCATCAATATTATCGTACATTTAAGACCAATAATTATGGAAAATTCAAGCTCAAAAAATTTTAAGATATAATCCTGTACAAAAACATGAATCTCGTCATGTTTGTCCTATTGAATTTTGAGCATCAGAAGGCATTTGAATATTTGGCCTATCCATTTGCACTGAGGCATGCCGAGTAATACACCAAATATTATATTTCTAAATGCCCCAAGAATTTCTTTCCCAAAATAGTTCTTTATGTATTCTCCAAATTTTCGATTACATGAGCTACCAATATGCACGTGTGAGCCAAAACTTTGTCAATATGATATTTTATTCCCTGATACAATAATATATATTTGTAAAGTTATCATAACTATCACCAAAAAATCAGGTTATAATGAAAAATAAAAAAAATACAAACACAAAAAGAATAAACATAGCAGCAGACTTCAAAAATAAGAAAGATAACCTGATACAACAGGTCCACATGTATGTGTACAACCTTATACATAGTATATCTATGTATAATGCTATCATGAAACTAATGTATAATGTACACTTTCTAATGTATAATGTAACCTTATACATAGTATAAGGATATCATGAAAATTAATATGTAATGTACACTTTCTGATGTATAATGTAAACTATCTAATGTAGAATGTGACCAGAAATGTATGAGGTTAACACAGTCGAGTTAAAACGTATTATAATTTTAATATATAAGGTTACAATTGTAAAGTATAATTTATCCAAACTAATGTATAGTATAACTAATCTAATGTATGAGTTTAACACAGTTAATGTAAGTTATACTACAATTCTACTGTATAATGTTACCATTATGATGTATGTTGTAACACTAGGTATATCAACTTATAAGAAATTATTTACTGAAGTAAGTAAAGTATTATAAACACTATACCTTTGGTAGACGTGGTTGACCTTAATCATCAACTTTTTTCTCACTTGACGATTTTACAACTTAATTGTTTGAACTTGTACGGGTAACTTTCCTCAATTTCTTCATTGTTACTGGGTCGTTTCGATACTTTGATCGGTTTTCTACGAAATTGATATCCTCGTAATCAAAATTATCAGGAACAAAATCAACAACGAAAATTATTTGTTCTTTACCATCTAACTGACTAAATCCTAAACTTAAGCTCGGAGCAGACTTCATTACAAAGCTTAAAATTTACAGATTAAGCACTTGCAATATAGAGCAAAAATCCAAAAATCTGACTTGAAATAGATGGAAAATTATGAAATAATTTAACTCTCATAATGGTATGACATTACAAAAGAAAATAATTTGAGAACTACATACAACAAAGAAAAAATCAAAATAATTTTTTATTTGATAAAGTTAAAAAAAAATAAACAACTCTCAAAATTAACTGAAGAAGGTGATGAAGTTAATCATTGTGTTCAGTTAATGCTTGAGAATTAAAAATTTTGAAACCCTAAATCACGTAAGCTTGATTTTAGGCGGAGAATAAGGAGCACTACTAAAAGCAAAATACGGGAGTTGGAATGTATAAGAACGGAAGAGGGAGAAATAATAAAAGGAAGGAATATTGTGTAATTAATATGGAATATTTGTAATTACTTTTTAAAATAGGGATATTATGTAATAACTAATAGGTAACTTGTATATTTATGTAAATTTTTAGATCTTTAAATGGGCAAACTTTGAACTAGTTAAGCTGAATAGAGTTAATAAATAAGAGATAAATAATAAAATAGTCAAACATAAGGGGCTATTTACAAAAGTTTTCTTAACTTTTAATTAAATTACAAAACATACTAGAGTTGCATGTATCTTATGTCTATGTATCTCAGATACACAGATTCACGTGTATCTGAGACTATATACCTAGAACTGTGTATTCGAGAACGTGTATCTAAAACTTAAAATATATACAAATCTATTTGTATTTGTGCGTAGATACATTTTCAAAAATCATAATGATACACAAAGTTTTCATATCACACAGATAGACAAAATCAAAAGATACACGAAGTCACAAAAATTACAAAGATACATGAATTATTGTATCTAAATGCAAAACATCCAGATCTGACTCGAGCTCACTGGATTTTTCAAATTTGGCTTGAGCTTCGACGCTCGATTTTTCCCGAGTTCTAAATCTATAGTAGATGAAGTGATGAACAACCAATTTCGGCATCATCTCCGCCTCCAACACCTTCTTCTTCGCTGCCCCAACTAGTTAACTCTCTTCTACAACCATCACTATTAGTAGCATCACCACCAGTAACCCTAAACCCCACACCACCATCGTTATTAGATCCACCACCTCCATCACCGTCGAGGCCACTACTACTATCACTTCCATTATTGTCAGAGTAGCTCAACAACAAAATCAATTAGCACTCGTTTCTGCCGGCGGTGTTCTGTCGATGGTTTCATTGAATTCGGGTGAAATGCTTTGTACTGCTTAGATACACAATACAAATTTTTGGTGTATTTTGCGTATTTCATATACATAATACAAATTTTGGATATATCTGTGTACCTCAGATATACCCAAATTTTATATTGTGTATCTGAACAATTACTTGGTATATCTTGTAATTAGGAGTCCAACCTCCTATGTTTTTTATATTTTTCCATAAATAAGTAGCTTATTAATCCACCCAAACTTTGGCAGGTCCAAGGAACATAAAGCAAACATAACTCTTATATCTACTCAACCCGACTAGAGTTTTAAAAAATCACATAACCCTATAAGGGTTTCTTTTTCCTAACAAATTCTCTCTCACCATTCTCTTTCCTCTCTCTTTTTCTCTCTCTATCTCTCTCGCTTCCCTATCTCCTTATCTATCTAACAACGTGACTATATGACAAGTTCTCTTTTTTCTCTACCAATTTCTTCCCAATGACTATGCCCATATCTGCTTCATCTCCTATTTATCTTCTATCTCTGCCAATTTCTTTACCATATGAACGACTATTGCATCGCAAACAATGATTCAAATTCCACCGAGTAGTAATAATAGAAGTCATATAAAAAATCGCACAAAATCAATTATTCTTATTCAATTAGTGATCTCAAGAGTTATTTTTGAAAAGAGGTTCCTTTTAAATAGTCCTCTAAATAGACATGTTTGGTGGTGGTTTGCTTCTTCAACTTGACCATTAATTATATTTTTTCTAATTCGCTGTTGTGAACAGATCTGTATGGTAGACAAGTATGCATCTTAGAGAAGATACATATGTATATCTGTGTATTTATGTATGTATATATATTTTTGTATGTATGTCTTAGGGGTGTCAAACGGGCCGGGTCAACCCGAAACCGGCCCTTCTATTTTAACCGGGTTGAGGGCCAGTTTTGGCGCTAGACTGGTCGGGCCGGGTCCAACAGTAAAAAAATTAAAACCCACCTTAACCCGGTCCACTTAACCCAACCTGGTCAAACCCACCAAAACCCGATCAAACCCGGTTAAAAAATCGGTCAAATTCGGTCAAAAATATATAAAAAAAAACTTTTTTTCAATATACATTACATATACCCACCTATATACATTATAAATACATTAAATAACATATATACACTATATATATAGTATATACTACATTAGAATTTAAAAAATATATACACATATACACAATTAGTCAATTACTCATATATACGTACCATTCAATGTATATATACTACTACTTATAAAAAATACTACAATATATATATACATTACAATATATATAGATATACTTATATACTAATTTATAAAAATATACACATGTATACGTTAAATATACAAGATTTATACACATGTATATGCACCATACAATGTATATATACAACTACTTATAAAATATACTATAATATATATACATTACAATATATATATATATATATATATATATATATATATATAGTTATATACTAATTTATAAAACATATACTCATATATACGTTAAATATACACTTCTATAGAAGATATATACATGTGTATACGCACTATTCAATATATATATACTACTACTTATAAAATATACTACAATATATATACATTACAATATATATATATATACTTATATACTAATTTATATAACATATACACATGTATACGTTAAATATACACTTCTATAGAAGATATATACACGTGTATATGCATCATTCAATGTATATATACTACTACTTATAAAATATACTACATTATATATACATTACAATATATATAGATATACTTATATACTAATTTATAAAACATATACACATGTGTACGTTAAATATACACTTCTTTAGAAGATATATGCACAAATATACAAAACATATGCTGCTTAATATAATAAATTAATAATATTTGGTAGTAAATTAATAATATATTAGAAGTAAGTTTTTAATTTAAAGTAGAAAACTAGAAATTCAATTTAAAATTTTAAATCATTAAATGAAAAAATATAAAAAGGAAGGACTAAGGAGTGAATGAATTTGGGAAATTTTATTGATTGCAAAATGATCCAAAATTTATAATTTGCATGAATGAAAAATCTACAAATTATGCATCATTTTTTCCAACTCATTCATGTTAATATTAACGGGAACTTGCATAGGATAGTCGAAGTCAACGGGGGCAAAATCATGCATTGGACTTGATTCTGCTGAGTTCTCCCGTGAAGTCATAATTTCTTCAAGTTTCAGCTCGTCGCACGGCTACGGTTCCATTCCTTGGTTTCTTTTTTCCGCTCTAATCCAATCTCTGAGGCAAACTAGAACATTCATTGCATTACTTCCCAATGAGTGTCGGTTGTCTCCAAGCTGCTGTCATCCCTGACTAAAGGCGCTCTCTGATGCAACGGTTGACATTGGAACATTCAAGATATCTCTAGCTAATCTTGAAAGCACAGGATATTGTGTTTCATTACTCCTCCACCAATCCAACGTGTTGATCCGTCGTCTGCGATCCTCTGGTGCCGTCCGAAGATAATATTTCAACTCTTCCCGATAAGTTGATGTGTAAGTTCTCTCATCAACACTGTTCCAACAATTTAAATCATAAAACAAATCTGAAAAACCATTATGTGCCGGCCTTTTAGAAGATAATGGCTCCTCGGAAGGATGAGGAGTGACAGTTGGAGTGATATTTGTAGGTACGGCTAAATCAAATAAATCAGCATAGTGATTATATAATTTTTCTATGTAATCCTTTGCATCAGCCGTAGCCATCCACAAATCAGGTTGTACTTGTTCAGAATCATGGTTAGTATTTATTTCTAAGTTAGTATAAATAAGAGTACTAAAGTGGCACATATTATTATATTTCATGCACGGACTTAGCATAGAACCAACCAAGTAAATAGGGGGAATCGGAAAAAAATATTTTTAAAATTTTGTAAACATGGCGCCAACAGCTTCTTTATAACCTTCTTTATTTTTATATTCTTTGAGCAAACCAGAAATATCGGCTATATATGACATAATATTACAAACAATAGGATAATAAGCACCGGAAAATTCAACCGTAGCTACATAAAATTTTTCTAAAAACTTAACAAGATCATTAATTACAACTCAATCAAAATTATGTTGCATGCAATCAGCAGAATCAGTAAATGAACCGCAATGTTGGTTAAAAGCTAGTGTAATAGGAATTCTATATTTATAACAAGTTTTTAAAAATTCATACGTAGAATTCCATCTAGTATCAATTTCCTCAGGCATCAAAATCGGTGTAAGTCCATTTTCTTGATATTTAACTTTAAATTCTCTAATTCTCGATCTACGATTATTTCCTTGAATAAAACCAACGGCAAGACGAATTTTTTCAATATAAAGCTCAAAAAAACTCAAGACTATCTTTTACAATTAAATTATATATATGACATGCACACTTAATATGAAAAATTTCAGGCAAGGGCGGAGATAGCGTAGATTTTATTTTTGTTATAGCAGTCTTGTTGTTAGAAGCATTATCAAAAGCAATACATAAAATTTTATTTTCGATACCATAATATCCGAAAATTTTAACAATAGAATCAGCAATAAATTATCCAGTATGTTTACGATCTTCATCATATAAAAAAGCAAGAATACGTTTTTGCATCACGAAATTACTATCTATCCACTGACAAGTAACGGTTAAATAATCATTTTTATTTACAGCACGACCAAGATCAGAAGTTAGGGACAATCTACATTGAATATTTTTTAACAATATTGATAAATAAAAATAATATTGTGAATGGAGTCTAAAAATATCAGACCGACAAGTAGTTCTAGGAATACTGTTAAACATAGGATTATAAATTGCTTGTATATAACGAATAAAGGCATCAGAAGAAGGAAAACTAAAAGACAAACAACCCACAACTACCATTTTAGCTATTTTTTTTCGGTCCCTCAATTTATTATACTTTTTCGCTACGTGACCGGTTGCTGGGTCCATTCTAGTTTGCGTTGGCCCACCAACATTCCCACCACCTTGTGCAATATTTAACTCTCTTTTGTGATCTTCATCTATATGTCTCATTAACATACCCGTACCCCTTGCTTGCCTCCACTTCTATGCTTATATATTTGTTGACAAATATTGCATTGCACCTCAATATCTGATATACGTTCAAAAAATTGCCATGCAACACTAGTTCTTTCACGAGGTCTTGGGGCACTGGGAGGACGGGGAGGGAGATTAACCGATTCAGATCTAACATTAGCATCTCCTACTGCGTATGTCTCAGCAATATTTTCATTATCTTCGTCTAAATTAACCGCATCTACTTCATTTTCTTCTTCTATACCGTAATTTTCCTGAGCTTCTACATAATCCATATCGTGAGCACCTACACCTATTTCTCCCTCAAAAGGTGTACCAAACGGTACCGGTGGCGAAGGCACACGGGTATATCTACTACTTGAACTACCTCTACTGCTAGTAATTCGCTTTTTACTACCACTACCGCTTCCGAGACAATTTTTTTTAACACCTTTAGTAGCGAAATTTCTTAATTTATCTATAATATAAATTAAATTAAACTAAAAATATTCAAAATACACAAATATAATAAAATTAAATATTAAACAATTAATACAATAAATAAAAATTAAACGTAAGAGATGGAACGACAATACCAAATTTTGGAAGTATCCGAAGGTTGCGACTTTAGAAACTTCCGCTTGTACTTTGTAAATGAAAAATTAAAAAATTAAAGTGAACACTTTAAGAAATTAAATATATTGAATATTTGAGAATTGAGAATTGAGAATTGAGATTTGAGAGAGAATAACATTTGAGAGAATGAAAAATTGTGTGAAAAATGATTTGAAGTTGTAAGGTATTTATAGAATTTTTTTGGGATTAAAAAATATTTTTTAAAGTTAATTTTTTTTTTTTGTTAATAAATGGGCCCAAACTAGCCGTTTGGACCAAAAAACGTCTATATAGCCATTGGGCCAACGGCTAGTTTGACCCAAAATCCTTTTTTTTTTTCTAAAAAAAAAAGGTATCCGGGCCGGGCAGGACCGGTTAATTGGCGGGCCTGGACCGGGCTTGGTCCGGGCTAGGTTAGCCGGGCTCATTTTAAAAAAATAACCGGCCTAGGACCGGAACCCTAAAGCCCTAGGACTTATCGGGCCGGGTTAGTTACAAGGATCAGGTCGGACCGGCCCACTTGACACCCTTAGTATGTCTATATGGCATATAAGTAAGCAACTTTGAGAAGATACATAACTTGTATCTTCTTTTTGGTCGTTTCCTTGTTGTTCTTCTTTTTCTAAGTGTGTATGTATGCATAGATACACTGGGTACATGGTATCGAATATATCAAATAAAATTGATATCGAATACACTAGATAAAATTAATTTTGGATACACTGTATGAAATTTATATTGATTAGACTAGATAAAATTACTATTGGATATATCAGTATACAGATGCATGAAATAGAGAAAAGTAGAGGAAAGAGAAAGAAGAAAGACGAGCGAGAGAGAGGTAGATTCGTCGGATATAGGGTAACTAAAGGCAAAGTCGGACAAGACATGTATACAAGCGGCTTTATGAAACTTCCTCTTCTTCTAATGAACTAATTTTGTCGCGACTTCTATCCTTGTCTTCCAAAACTAAATCAAGTAAGTAGAATTGAAAATTTATCAACCCATGACCACTCGGCCCACTATATGACATAAACAACCCAATATTCAATTAATGTATGGTAACCCATGATGACTCTTTTGGCCCCAAAATACTCGTCTAATATATAGTCGCTATTACTATAATAATAGCTTTGAAAAATCTTAGTAGCTCATTGGTAAAAAAGAAAAGGGGTTGGCGGTAGAGCAATTTTTACTTCATTACTGAGAGTTTGATTTTTGGCTTTGTAATTCTCTCCAGCTTTTTTCCTTCCCTAGCCTAAATTTCAAAAAATTGAAAAAGAAAAAACCTAAAAAGTATCTTCATATATAACATTATTATACGAATTTCTTTCATCTCTCAACCCCCAAAAATTTCAATCTCATTGTACATGTCATATAAATCCTTTCTAGTCTAAAACATTCATTGTTTTTTTCAATAGATTTTGTAATTGCAATTGGATCGTATCTTTTTTTTTTTGATTCGTTTGTCATTTTTGGAGATCATTGTTGACATTTCCATTGTTTTCTCTTGGTCATCAGATTTTTGTTGTTGCATTCTACATCGAATGTTTTTTTCTCCTCTATGATTTTTGGGAATTAATGTTGACAACGAGTAAAAGGTATGCCATGAAGAATTACAACGATGTACATGGATATACACTTTAACACTGTTATGCATGGGGATATGCATGACTAAACAGGTAAAAATACATACACATAGTATTCTCTTATAAGTACAGGGTGGGTGATATACGTGGAATGTACATATTGTTGTCAAGGAATCATCTGAATTTGTGAGACTGAATATTTGGTGAATGTGTACGATTATATTGGGCTTCAATTTCCGGTACGAATGTAAATATTAACAGTCACTTGTTAAAAGTGTAAAGATAAAAAAGAAAAAAAAAATCCTTAAAATAAGTAATTCGGGCTTGTTCCTCACACATGAATTCGTACATTCTTATTTATCATGCGATAATCGATGTCTAATGAGTCTGATAAGCTAATTGCTTTACCCAAAACCAATTCAAATCTAGTTAAAACTTGTTACGAATATGGACTACTTAGTACCATATATACCCAAGACGGAAATGAAATCTCCAATATACCAGAAATATATGATTCATTTAACATTTTTAAAAGAATAACCAAAGGTAACCTATTTTTTATAAAATTTTACACGGCACCAGCAGGGATAGTGTATGATGAAGTTAAATCACCTATACAAGTTGTAAAAATAGGAATGACCCGAGATATGATTATACCTGAACATATTATTCCATAACCAGAAATACCTAGAATTGAGATACCAAATTTTTATGCAAATAAGAGAATTATCGGACTATCCACAATTCTTCAAGAGTCAGCAAACACTTATCGCAACAGAAATCCCATATGGAGTTATTATTCAAGAGGTAATGTAATAGTATACTCAAATTCAAAGGAACTACGAGAAGCAGATATGGAAGACGTTAGGCAATGGATCTTGACGTTACTCAATCCAGAGAAAAAACCTATCGTTAAAGCCATTAGAGAAAAATTTATTTCGGAAGGATTATTGACCAGATATTGCAGAATTGACTGCCTCTGAACCCCTGATGCTAAAGGTGTCAAACGGGCCGGGTCACCCGGCCCGAAACGCCAAACCGGACCGGTTTGACCCGGCCCGGAAAGCCCTAGGGCTTTAGGGTACCGGGTCCCGGTCCGTTTTTTTTTTTAAAATTGGGCCCGGTTAACCCGACCCGGACCAACCCGGTCCAGGCCCGCCGGTTAACCGGCCCGGCCCGGCCCGGTAACCCAAAAAAATAAAATAAAAAATAAATAAATAAAATTTAATCTGTTGGGCCAAACTAGCCATTGGCCCAACGGTAATATTACCGTTTTTGGGTCCAAACGGCTAGTTTGGGCCCATTTGATTAAAAAAATATATATATATATATAAAATATTTTTTAATCCTCAAAATAAATCTATAAATACCCTACAACTTCAAATCATTTCTCACACAATTTTTCACTCTCTCAAATCTCATTCTCTCTCAAATCTCAATTCTCAATTCTCAAATATTCAATATATTTAATTCCTTAAAGTGTTCACTTTAATTTTTAAATTTTTCGTTTACAAAGTAAGAGCGGAAGTTTCTAAAGTCGCAATCTTCGGATACTTCCAAAATTTGGTATTGTCGTTCCATCTCTTACGTTTAATTTTTATTTATTGTATTAATTGTTTAATATTTAATTTTATTATATTTGTGTATTTTGAATATTTTTAGTTTAATTTAATTTATATTATGGATAAATTAAAAAACCTCGCTGCTAAAGGTGTTAAAAAATTTTGTCCCGGAAGCGGTAGTGGTAGTAAAAAGCGAATTATTAGCGGTAGAGGTAGTTCAAGTAATAGATATACCCGTGTGACTTCGCCTCCGGTACCGCTTGGTACATCTTTTGAGGAAGAAATAGGTGTAGGTTCTCACGATATGGATTATGTAGAATTTCAAGAAAATTACGGTATAGAAGAAGAAAATGAAGTAGATGCAGTTAATGTAGACGAAGATGATGAAAATATTGCTGAAACACCCGCAGTAGGAGATGCTAACGTTAGATCTGAATCAGTTAATCTCCCTTCCCGTCCTCCCAGTGCCCCAAAACCCCGTAAAAGAACTAGTATTGCATGGCAATTTTTTGAACGTATATCAGATATTGAGGTGCAGTGCAATATTTGTCAACAAATATATAAGCATAGAAGTGGCGGTAAGCAAGGGGGTACGGGTACGTTAATGAGACATATAGCTGAAGATCACAAAAGAGAGTTAAATATTGCAAAAGGTGGTAGGGATGTTGGTGGGTCAACGCAAACTAGAATGGACCCAACAACCGGTCAAGTAGCGAAAAAGTATAATAAATTGAGGGACCGGGAAGAAATAGCTAAAATGGTAGCTGTGGGTTGTTTGCCTTTTACTTTTCCTTCTTCTGATGCTTTTATCCGTTATATACAAGCAATTTATAATCCTATGTTTAATGGTATTCCTAGAACTACTTGTCGGTCTGATATTTTTAAACTCCATTCACAATATTGTTTTTATTTATCAACATTCTTAAAAAATATTCAATGTAGATTGTCCCTAACTTCTGATCTTGGTCGTGCTGTTAATAAAAATGATTATTTAACCGTTACTTGTCATTGGATGGATAGTAATTTCATAATGCAAAAACGTATTCTTGCTTTTTTATATGATGAAGATCGCAAACATACTGGACAATTTATTGCTGATTCTATTATTAAAATTGCCGGATATTATGGTATAGAAAATAAAATTTTATGTATTGCTTTTGATAATGCTTCTAACAACAAGAATGCTATAACAAAAATAAAATCTACGTTATCTCCACCCTTTCCTGAAATTTTCCATATTAAGTGTGCATGTCATATCTATAATTTAATTGTAAAAGATGGTCTTGACTTTTTTGAGGTTTATATTGAAAAAATTCGTCTTGCCGTAGGTTTCATTCAAGGAAATAATCGTAGAGCGAGAATTAAAGAATTTAAAGTTAAATGTCAAGAAAATGGACTTACACCGATTTTAATGCCTGAGGAAATTGATATTAGATGGAATTCTACGTATGAATTTTTAAAAACTTGTTATAAATATAGAATTCCTATTACACTAACTTTTAACCAACACTGTGGTTCTTTTGCTGATTCTGCTGATTGCATGTTACATAATTCTGATTGGGTTATAATTAATGATCTTGTTAAGTTTTTAGAAAAATTTTATGTAGCTACGGTTGAATTTTCCGGTGCATACTATCCTACTGTTTGTAATATTTTGACATATATAGCCGATATTTCTGGTTTGCTCCAACAATATAAAAATAAAGAAGGTTATAAAGAAGCTGTTGGCGCTATGTTTACGAAATTTAAAAAATATTTCTTCCCGATTCCCCCTATTTACTTGGTTGGTGCTATGTTAAATCCGTGCATGAAATTTAATCATATGTGTCACTTTAGTACTCTTATTTATGCTAACTTAGAAATAAATACTAACCGTGAGTCTGAACAAGAGCAGCCTGATTTGTGGACGGCTACGGCTGATGCAAAAGATTATATAGAAAAATTATATAATCACTATGCTGATTTATTTGATTCAGCCGTACCTACAAATATCAGTCCAACTGTCGCTCCTCATCCTCCCGAGGAGCCATCATCTTCTAAAAGGTCGGCACATAGTGGTTTTCCTGATTAGTTTTATGATTTAACTTGTTGGAACAGTGTGGATGAGAGAGCTTACAAATCAACTTATCGGGAAGAGCTGAAATATTATCTGCGGACGCCACCAGAGGATCGCAGACGACGGATCAACTCTCTGGATTGGTGGAGGAATAATGAATCACAATATCCTGTACTTTCAAGATTAGCCAGAGATATCTTGAATGCTCCAATGTCAACCGTTGCATCAGAGAGCGCCTTCAGTCAGGGACGACAGCAGCTTAGAGATAACCGACACTCATTGGGAAGCAACGCAATGAATGTTTTAGTTTGCCTTAGAGATTGGATTAGAGCAGAAAGAAGAAACCAAGGAATGGAACCAGAGCCAAGCGACGACCTCAAACTTGAAGAAATAATGACTTCACGGGAGAACTCAACAGAATCAAGTCCAATGCATGGGTTTGCCCCCGTTGACTTCGACTATCCTATGCAAATTCCAATTAATATTAACATGAATGAGTTGGAAAAAATGATGCATAATTTATAGATTTTTCATTCATGTAAATTATAAATTTTGGATCATTTTGCAATCAATAAAATTCCACAAATTCATTCACTCCTTAGTCGTTGTTTTTTATTTTTTTTTATTTATCAATTTAAAGTTTTAATATCTTCTATACAACTGTATATTTAATGTATACATGTGTATATGTTTATATATCTTATATAGAAGTGTATATTTAATGTATACACGTGTATATATCTTCTATAGAAGTGTATATTTAATGTATACATTGTATATATCTTCTATAGAAGTGTATATTTAATGTATAGATTGTGTATATAGCGTATATATAGTGTATATTTGACCGGTTTTTATCCGGGTTTGACCAGGTTTGACCGGGTTTGACCGGGTTTGACCGGATTGGGTTAAGTGGGCCGGTTCCGGGTGGGTTTTATTTTTTTTACTGTGCGGCCCGGCCCGGCCCGGCCCGGACCGGTTAAAGCCAAAACCGGCCCGTCACCGGCCCGTAACCCGGTTAGAGAGAGAGGGCCGGTTCCGGGTTGACCCGGCCCGGCCCGTTAGACAGTCTTACCTGATGCTGTGGTGGAGCACTAGCTGCAGAATAAGAAAATAATGGCCTAGGTGGTCTAGGAGAAAATTGAGGTCTAAAACATCCCTATGGCGCCATAAACTGCCCTGTAGATCTGGCCCTCTTAGAAGATCCGCTTTCAAATTCCTGTGTTCTTTTTCTTTGCCTCCGATCTTCCATTTTCTGTGCAAATGCTTGGATCCTAGCTATATCCATGTCTTTATTCAGTGCAGCAATAGTACAATCCCTAACCAAATACGGATCCAATCCATCCATATACCGATGAACTCTGTCATCCATAGTAGCTATAACATTAGGAGCATATCTGGACAAAGAATTAAATCGAAGACTATACTCCCTCACACTTGTATTACCCTGTCAAAGACTTAAGAACTGATCCGCACGGGCCTGACGAGTCTCATATGGAAGATAATGATCAATAAATGCCTCTTTGAACTCTTTCCAAGTAGCTGGGGGTGCATCAATGCCCCTTGACCGTTTCCAGTCTTCATACCAATATATAGCCTCACCTTTGAATCTATACACGGCTAACTCCACTGTTTCTCTGCCCGATACATGCATCACCTCTAGGGCCCTTTGGATCTGATCAATAAAGTCCTATGGATCTTCGTTAAGATCGGATCCGGTAAAAGTAGGCAGATCAATCTTAAGAAAATCTTGTGTCCGAAGACTAGCCGCCCTATCAATACCGCTAGAACCCACGGCAGGAATATCTTGCCCTTGGACTTGACCGGCAACAATCCGGGTCAACAGTTGTACCGCATCCCTCATATCCTGATCAGCAGCATTAACAAGTGGTTCTGTGAATGTGGTTCGCCTCCCACTTATTTCATCTGGAGTGGAAGACATTTCAGATACCCGCTCAGCTTGAGCTTCACTCTGATTAACTTGTACAGGTGGTGACTTACTAGTCCCTTCTCCGACAGCCGCGTCTACCCGCTCGCCGGTATTCTTACTTTCGATATCCGACATTCTTACTTTTATTTTCCACTGAAGGCAGTGTGTCCCGTCTAAGTGTGGGGTGCTGGTATTTGTATGCTAACCTTCTTTATCTGCATTTGCATTCATTTATGTTTGTTTGTTTTGTTTTTTTAGTAGTTAGTTTTGTTTTTTTTAGTAGTTAAATTTTTTTTTTATAACTTTGCATGAAATTGTTCTGATAGGCAGCATGGTATTACGACAAGAGTCTGTGATAAAATCATTACTATTGAGACGTTTAGGCTCTAATAGTGACTCATTATGTGATAATTGTGTGGTTCAATTCCTTCATCTGTTGGGTCGAGAGTCTATACTGCTCCCAATAAAGTCGACCATGTGCCTTGTGTGTGTGAGATGATAGTATATTCTATGTTTGTGGCTGATGCTAGAACTTGCCTGGTATGTATGTAAAGCAAAATAAAGAGTGTGAGTTTAGGAGATGATTTAGGCATTTCTTTGGCAACCTATGATTGTTTACCTTCATTTTATCTACCCATGGATATCATCCTAGATAACCCCCTTTGAGCCTTTAGCCTATTTTCTTTGACAACCTCATATGTAAGCCTAATCCATTTTTTCAAGACCATAATTTGATCCAAATTCCTAAGTGCTTTAAATTGTAAAGTAATGTGACAAAATAAGAGGAAATTGGGTGAGAATAGCGCCTTAGAATGTATTGGTGCTTGAATTTGTTATGAAAAATAATTGCTATCATAAGAGGTGTGTTATAAAAAGAAAAAGGAAAAGAAAAATAAAAAGTTAATTCTGTTCAAAAATTGAAAAAAACAAAAGAGGTGAGAAAGGGTGGTAGATTAAAAGAAAGTAGAAAGGTTTGAAAGAAAGCATAAATGGCATAATGTGATGTATTAAAGCGCTTAGGAACATAGTCACTATTTCTGGCCAAAATAGTCCTACCTGTCCCATAGCCTACATTACAACCTGAAAGACCTATTTGATCCTAAGCTTAGCATTCTGATATTTAGTGGAGCATTACACTAAGGGCAAACCTATGGTCATCAGTTGCAACATATGAATTCTTTGTGAGCGTGAGAGCAAGGAAAATCCTATACCCATGTTTTGAAAAAATGAAATACTTGTGAATAATTATGGGTGATATATTGAGAGACACGCATGGTTGATGAGTTTTGGGTAGTTGTGTATGATTCTTTGTGCCTTAACTTTTGAATACGAATTAACCATTATCACGAGTCTATGTTGGAGGTTGAATTGTTTCTAGTAGTGATCCGAAAACTACTCTTTGTTAGTAATTGCTATGCCTGTCTTGATGAATATTTTGTGTTGTTACTGTGAAACCCTAAGTGGATGTTTAGAAGGACATGATATTTTGTTCGAGGACGAACAAAGCTTTAAGTGTGGGGTGTTGATGATAGGCGTATTTACACGCCTAAAGCACCTTAATGTACCCATATTTTAGCTAAGTTTTGAGGACAAAATATATAATTCATCCACTTTTAGTCCTTTTTCCTGTAAGTGAGCTAACAAACGTGATTAGCAAGTTTTCAGGTATAAATGATGCAGATTTCAGCATTTTATGGATAACTTGACGCCAAAGGAAGCTTCACGAAAGAAGAAAAGGAGATCTTGGACGCCAAGGACTAAAAGTGACGCATGAAAAACCTGTCCCGGGCAAAAACAACAATTCTAAAGACTTTGGGGATCAGCAGTAACTTATTAGGATTAGGATAATGATGCAGTAACCTAGTAGGATTAGGTTAAGTAATGCAGTAGCTTAGTAGGAATAGGATATGGGTGTTATAAATACCCTATTTTGCTGAAGTTTTTATAATTCGGAATCATTCTAATTCTTCCATTAATTCGAATTCTCATACTTCTACTTTTTATTCAACACTCTCAATTCTTATTCTCTTCATCTATTCAACTCTTAATTTTCACAACAAGAGAAACGCTATTCTTAAAGGAATTCACGCCACAAAGCCCTACCAACATCCACTACACGTGAGATCTTTATTTTGGTATAATGATAATGTCTATTGTGATTTCCATTGCACTCATGAGTAGCTAAACTTCTCTGTTGGGGTTATGGAAGCCTTATGAGATACTATCTATTGCTATGAGTTTGTGAATTCTTGACACGTATGCTGCTTATATCATTACTCTCTTCATCTTAATGCAAATTCTTGTGGTTGCAAACACATAGAATACGCCAGTATAGCATTAACTTGTTCGAAAGAAAAGTTATATGTCTGGAAAAGAGATAATGTCAAGGTAATAGGGCACCAACCCCTGTTAAAAAGTTAGTGCCGTAACTGGATTAACCTCTTGGAGAATTTGTACCGTTAGATACACTTTAAGCTCGAAAGAGTTAAAGTGAAATAATCCTTGATGGTCGAAAAACGCCTGGATTTACCATAGAATACAATTCTCTATAAGCACATGCATGTCTGAATTCCGCATAACTCATAGTCAATAGATACGTACAACTCAGAAGGTGGACATAACCCCAGCTCTCAATTCTCATTGATCAAAACCAACCAAACAATCCGTTTTACTCTTCTATTTTCTGTTCTTACGTTATTATTTTGTTACTCACGCTACAATCCCCCCTTTTTCGAAACTTTCACCAAAAGTCTAATAATCTTTGCTTACTTAGTGACCAAGTATTCTCTGTGGGATTCGACACCCAACCCAGTTGGGTTCTATATTTGACAACGACCGCTTACACTCTTACGAGAGTTGTAGTTTGAGCGTTATCAACAACACCATGTAACCAGAAAGTAAGAGCAAAAAGAGTTACTAATAAAATAAGAAAGAAAATTGATTGGATAGAAGGGAGTGAAAAAATTACACAAAAATTAGAAAATATAAAAAATACTTAATATACAATAGAACTAGTCGTATTTTCAATAAATAAAAAGAAAATAACTATATTTTCAATAAATAAGATAGAAATAATTAAGAAAAAATTAGAACAATTATATAGTGAAGATCCATTAAAAGGATGGGAAAAACATAAAACTACTACAAAAATTGAATTAATAGATAAAAATAGCATAATAACCCATAAACTATTAACATATAATTTTGATGATTTAAAAGAATTTAAAATGCACATAGAAGAATTATTAGAAAAACAATATATACAAAAAAAGTAATAGTAAACATAATAGCCCAGCATTTATAGTTAATAAACATAGTGAACAAAAAAGAGGAAAAAGTAGGATGGTTATTGATTATAGAAATTTAAATGCAAAAACTATGACATATAATTACCCAATACCAAATAAAATATTAAAAACAAGACAAATACAAGGATATAATTATTTTAGTAAATTTGATTGTAAATCAGGATTTTATCATTTAAAGTTAGAAGAAGAATCTAAGGAATTAACTGCATTTACGGTACCACAAGAATTTTATGAATGGAATATACTACCATTTGGATATAAAAATGTACCAGGTAGATATCAACATTTTATGGATAGTTATTTTAAACAATTACCTAATTGTATAGTATACATAGATGATATACTATTATATACAAAAACAAAAGAAGAACATTTAAAGTTATTAGAACAATTTACAGATATAATAAAAAATTCGGGAATAAGTTTAAGTGAAAAGAAAGCTGAAATTATGAAAAATCAAATTGAATTTTTAGGAATATAAATAGATAAAAGTGGAGTAAAAATGCAACAACATATAGTACAAAAAATAATAAATTTCAAAGAAGAATTAGATATAAAAAAGAAATTACAATCATTTTTAGAATTAGTAAACCAAGTAAGAGAATATATATCAAAATTAGCAGAAAACCTAAAGCCTTTACAGAAAAAATTAAAAAGGATGTAGAATATAATTACAATGAAGAAGATAAAAAACAAGTTCAGAAAATAAAAATACTTTGTAAAGAATTACCAAAATTATAATTTCCAGACGAAAATAGAAAATTTATATATATAGTAGAAGCAGATACTAGTGAATATAGTTATGGAGGAGTACTTAAATATAGATATGAAGAAGAAAAATTAGAACACCATTGTAGATACTACTCAGGTACGTTTAATGAGACAGAAATAAAATGGAAAATAAATAGAAAAGAATTATGCTCATTATATAGATGTTTATTAGCATTTGAGCCATATATTTTATATAACAAGTTTATTGTACGAACAGATAATACACAGGTACGTTGGTCGCTAACAAAGAAAATACAAAATTCAGTTACAACAAAAGAGATTCGGAGACTAGTATTGAATATATTAAATTTTACATTTACAATTGAAGTAATTAGTACTAACAAAAATGTTATTACAAATTACATATCAAGACAAAGCTACACAGACTGATATAATAGAAGATGATACTTTAGAAAAGATATTCAAAACCCTAACTACGCTTTCAATGAAAGTGGATAATATGGGTAATGAAATAGAAAAGCTAAAGACTAATGAAGTTAAACTGAAGTCTGAAGCTACAAATCAGCTAACTCAACAGTGTGCATAGCTATGTCGATCGGAAGACATTAAAATTCCAGAGCTATGTTGATCGGAAGACATTAAAATTCCAGAGCTAGAAGGAGATGTTGGGATATTCCGTAAAATCCATAACGTTTATCAATCTATTTCTGTAGGTACAAGCAAAGGAGTTAGGAAAAACACAAATATGAACCTAAACAAACTATTTGATAAACCATATATTCCAAATACACCAAAAGATCTCATGTTCATACCTCCACAAATTACCACATACCGAGATAGTTTAAACCAAGATAAAAAGATCTACAACTATACAGTCCGAACATACATAAAAAATATTTACAAAATACAAACCTTCTTAAATACTAACCCCAAAGCTATAAACATCCAAGAACCACATAAAAATTACATAACCCAGAAGCTAACCGGATACAATAAGTTAATTTTTACACATGTCTAATCTAATAATGGCATTACTTGCCAAAAAAGACTAAGAAAAGTCAAAAAGCCTAAGGCTACTTACATAATAATTTACGTAAAGCTATTTAGCTATTTTAAATCTTTCATATGTCTTTTTCACCTTTATAACTTGAATTACTTTCTTTGTCTTCTTTCTTTATCCGTAGTTATCTTCTTTTAATTGCTCTGTATCTCCACTATTGCTTCATATCTTGCATCTTCCAAAGACCGTAAAAGTTATAACTCAGAAAATATATACTTAAAAAAAAAGAAACTGAATGTACTCACACATATACACAAAAACAATGTCTAATGTACCATATTATATGAACTTATGTATCTATTTAACATTCATTTTACATATAGGTTTCATGAGAATAAGCTGAACATTACTTTACATGATTTAGAAATGTTTATGAGTATTGTTAAGAGAGAAACATATGGTAGAGCAAGAAACAATAAATAATGGGCAGGTGTATGTATAAGTGAGGTGTTTGCCATGTGAAAATTGCAAATGCTCATCACAGATCCAGCCTTGGCTCTGAGTCTTTTGCTTTAACAACTCTTTCTTCATTAATATGTACAACTTTTATTTGGTCGCATCAAAAAGGAGGAAATTAAATTTATTGACCGCTTACAAATTGAATAGAAGAAAAATAACCTCTTTTAGATTTTTTAGGTTTGAAGTGTAGGTCTCTTATAAAAAACCATCAAATTAAATTACAAAAATTATAAATGGATATAAAACCAAACCATTTTATCTGCACACTATGTTTGTATCAAATTAGTCAAATATAAAATACGTGTCCCTTATATAAATTATTTATCGCTTAATCTTATTATTGATTTTTAAAAGAGTATATCACTGTTTATAGAGAACTGAAGGAAAAAAAATATGTTACTTACCATGTAGATATTAAACTAAAAGGAACTAAATATTTTAGCATTAATGTAGATCATAGACTTAGAGAAAAAACAAACATTCTAGAATATTTTTAAGCTAAAAAAGGAAATGTATTAGCCATTAATATAAATACTTAATCTAGAAGGAAATTAATTATTATAAAATATATTTATTATTTTAACAAAAATATATTCGGCATAAATATTGGTGTGAATAAATATTTGTTATCGAAATGAGAAAGAATCAAATTATAAAGTTATCAGATATTTTATAAAATTTGATTTTTTTTCCCTCTTAATGAGGCATGCACATAATTACCAAATATAACTTCTATTTACCTTATTTCGGAATAAGAAGTTGCATGCCATCGTCAATAACTCGATTAACAAGGATATTAACTTATTTAATTCGAAAAAAAATAAAGCAACATGTCTGGTAAATTGCTTCATATATAAATCATAATTTTCCCCATTATAAATGCTATAATTGAAAATTTTGTATAAGAAAAATTTGAAAAAAATATTAAAAACAGAAAGTCTTTTAAGCGTAAGAAAAAATTAAGTAGATCAAAATAGAATGAGAATCATGTAATAAAACGATCTGCAAAAATTAGGGAATCTCATAGAGTCACCCCTTAAATTTGTCAGAGTTTCTCATTTAGACTCTCTAACTAATTTATGCTTGAATTAAACGCCTAAACCCATAATAAAGTATTTCAAATAGACTTTTTCAATTTAATTTTGAAATCTGTTGCGCGTGTTTTTATCCAATTATTAGATAGTTAAGTTAACCATATAAATTATGTCAACTCGTTTAATCATAAGCATCAACCTCAAGCAGAAATTGTTGAAATTTTACGACTTATTGAGGCGAATGCATATAAATAAAAGAAATGACATATTTTATGTAGCTAACTTAACTACCTAACTAATAAATGAGAATGCACGGAAAAAATATATATCAAAAGTTAAATAAAAAATATCTAATTGAAATATTTTATTTTGAAGAAGTGTTCATCTGAAACAACATTTAATTTGAGTGCCTAAATAAAATATTTTTTCAAATTTAAGGGGTTAGTCATATATTAAGCTAGTAATAAATAATAGTCAAAACTGAAATACACAACATAAATCTATATCATTGACTACAAAAGAAATATTCTGTCAAATTTAAGAGGCTGATTATATACTCCTTTCGTCCCATTTTATCCGTTCCAAATTGGGATGACACAATTATTAAGAAAATAATGATTGGTAATGTAACTTTACCATTTTGCTCATCCAAAACACCATTTATATTCTTAATGGTGTACTCTTAATGGTACTCCTCGTTGCAACATTTTTCAAGAATGTTAATAATAAGGAGTAAACAGTTACATTAAGGGTATAATTAGAAAAAAAAATTTGTCTTGTCTTGATAAGTAAAAAAGGACAAGTAAAATGGGACATCAAATTAAGAAATTTGGGACGGATAAGACGGAGGGAGTATTAAGCTTTAACAATAAATGATACTCACAACATAAATCCAAATGATTGAGTACATCATTATCAACTCTTTTAGTATTGGTTAATTATTACATGTATGAACTTATTGGGAAATTACGGTCATCTAATGTCTTCCTAATTACTATATATGAACTTTTTAGATTTAAGAAAAAGATTGAATTAGGTTTGTTTTAATAATAAAAAATTCCCTTAAATAAAACATTTTCCCCACACATAAATATCGCAACAGCTCTGCATATACCATTACTCTGCAGCCTTATTTCAATCATAATAATTCTCACTTTATTTTTACTCCTTTGGGAATAAAAATGGGCAGAGTATTTATTGAGAAGTTTTGCTTTGTAGTTGTTGTTTTAGCAGTGTTAATTGGCTCATCAGAAGCAAATGGCTGTGATTTTGGCTGTGATTTATTTGAAGGAAGTTGGGTTATTGATAATACATATCCATTGTATAATTCAACAGCATGTCCATTCATAAGGAAGGAATTTGATTGCATCAAATATGGCAGAACAAATCTTGAATATCTTCAATATAGATGGCAGCCCAATAATGGCTGTAACTTGCCCAGGTTCATCTCTCTCTAAAATATATAATATTCATCTGTTCTGTTTTACTTGACAATTCTTTTTTTTATTTTGATATAAATGAGTTTAAGTTATATATATGTTAACAGTATCTAAATTATTTACACCATTACAGTAACTTTGATCTTTTTAACCTGTGGCAGTAAATTAATTACTATTTTAATCAAGTTATCAGTTGATTAGTACTTCTAATAGATATTTTCTTGAACTTTTATTATAAATAACATGATTGTAATTGTATAAAGATTTTATACTCAGCGTTGAAGAAGTCAAAGGGGTTTAATATCTACTATATAAACATAAAAAGTAATTTTAATCATATATAAATAGTATACTTATTAGCCAAAGAAGGTTTGGATGAACCCCTACACCCTACCTAACTCTATATATTTGAAAAAAGCATTAAACTTTAACCATTTAATTTAATGATATTTGTATATGTGGACCTCCTTTGGACTTGCGTTCAATTGAATCAATGAATATGTCGAAGGAAACAATTTATCAACTTACTTGACAGTGGATGTAATATCAAATACAACAATGTTTTTTATTGTCAAAAATATTTTGAAACGTTTTCTTAAATATCAAAGTGGTGGGGAGAGACATGCTGCTAATTGTGTTTGTTCACATCTATGGCCACTAATTAATAATAAGTAAATGTTGTGCACATGCAGGGCCGGTTATACCCCGGTTATACCATAAAGCCGCTAAAATAATGACTTGGGTTCCAACTTTTTTGGAGTTTCCATTTTTAAGTTAGAAGATAGTTACAATGGTAGTACATCACACACAAATTTTAACGATAATAATAATAATAATATCTATGTGATTTTAAAATATTTTTACTAACTGACAATAAAATGGACGTATGACGGCTGACACACAAAATGCACATAAGATGCACGCACGTCACACAAGATGCACACAAAAGCTAATTTTATTGAATACATGTGAAACTTTTTATTAAGAGTTGGCTTTACACCACCAAATTTGTTGAGCCGTCCTTGTGCACATATTTTTCTTTTCAATTCTAACTTGTTGATTTTTTATTTTTTTTATTCATTTTTTTGTGTCTATTTTGGGACTAATTTGTAGATTTGACGGGAAAGATTTTTTGGAAAGATTCAAGGGAAAAAAGATAATGTATATTGGGGATTCTTTGAGTCTCAACAGTTTTCAATCCCTTCTGTGCTTGCTACATGGTGCTGTCCCAGAAGCAAAATTCACGCAAGAAATATACAGAGAAAATGCCACTGTCACATTTCTGGTCAGTAATTTTATTTTGTTTAATTTATACAGTACTTTACGTATGGATTTATAGTATTGGAGATTGCAACACATACAACTCTTAGCATAATTCTTTTATTAAATCGTTACTCCTATCTAACAACTAAACAAGTATAAGAGACTTACACAAGGGATCTATTATAGATATTCTTTTAGTTGTATGGTCATTGTGAGTGTTTAATAGACATTTCTAATCAATATAGGACAATTATTTAGAATTGTCACCTATTTTGATTTATAGGTTTTAATCTAATTTTTAAATACGTAATTTTATTTTTCCTAAAAAAATTACAGACATTCAAATTCATACTAAACATTAGTAATTTCAAATCAAGTCAAACAAATTGTAACTAAGTATATGTTTTACATTATTCACTCTAAATAAATTGATATTGTGTGTGTTTCTTTAACTTAAAGAAATGCCTGAAATATCTTTTTCTTTCTTAAAATTGCAGGATTATGGAGTTGAAATAGTATTATTTCATTCGAACCTTTTAGTAGACATTGAAGTTGAAAGTGTTGGACGAGTGTTGAAGCTGGATTCAATTAAAAGTGGACAGATTTGGAAGGAATTTGACCTTTTGATTTTCAACACTTGGCTTTGGTATACAAGAAGACCACCTGGACAACAGTATGTTAATTGATATTCATCTCATGTCTATTAACATTCATACCATGTCTAAGTTCTTTTTCTATTTTCAAATGACACAATATATAAATGAACACTCAAATTTAACCTCATTTAAGTACTTAAATTTTTAGAATGTAAAGTAAACACTTCAACTTAATGTCAATTGCAACTAAACATTCCAACTTTGACGTGACACATAAATTTGGATGTGCCTTGACAGTCATTTTATAAGTTGAAGTGTTCATTTGACATTGTAGGTACGACGAGTACATGAATCTAGATGTGTATTCTTAAAGTTGAAGTGTTTATTTGCCAACTGAAGCCAATTTGGAATGTTTGTATATGTATTATATGCCAATTTTTCTCAATATGATCAAGAGGTTGAGGTTTCGCACCGTGAAAGTAGCCTCTTGTAGAAGTACAAGAAAAGACATTGTATAAACTACTGCATCACACTATTTTTCATTTTTTAATAATAATCATTGTTTGAAAATATGAGTTTACAATGTGCGATTATTTGGTTGTAGGTGGGATTTTGTTGAAGTTGGTGGCAAGTTATTGAAAGATATGAACCGGGTAGAAGCATTTCGGGCTGGACTAAATACATGGGCCGGCTGGGTTGATACAGATGTGGATACAGCAAAAACTAAAGTTTTCTTTCAAGGAACATCTCCAGCCCATTATCAGTAAGTCACTTTCAATTCATAAACTACTTACTACTTGTTTTGAGCTCTAAATACTTCTTCCATTTTATGTTTCAAATCCCTTTTCAAGAATAAACTAGTGCAAAGATGAAGGAACATAATAGTTTGGGAAATTTGAAATTTTAATAATTGAGATATCAATAGATACTTAATTTTGGTCCTTTGTGACATCTGGTAAGCACATTTGACTTTCAAATAATTGAAAAACTTATTTTTATAAAAAGTAACGTGGTGTGACATGTTTTAATGTAAAGTAGTATATGCTTCGCAAAATAGCTCAAAAATCAAAATATTGAATTTATCAATAGTTGAGGGATTAAAATTGCAATTACCCTATTAGTAGTGATGTGATTTAATTGATTTATAGCACGGATAGTGCCTTAAAGATTTTCTTTTTTAAAAAAGTGATTTTTAACCTATATTAGCATTAGGTTGGTCGCCATTTTTATCAATAATTCTCATCATGAGGTTTATTGATCGTATGAATATTTTTGACATCGTCATTTCATAGAACTTAAACTCATTATCCTTGTATTCTAATGGATATGAACAGTGGATCAGATTGGGGTGAACCTGCTGTGAACAATTGCTTGAATGAAATAACTCCAGTGAATGGATCAACATACCCAAGTGGACTACCAATTGTTGTGGACATAGTGAAACAAGTATTAAACAACATGACAAAGCCAGGAGCAGTATCTTTACTTGACATAACAAAGCTATCACAGCTGAGAAAAGATGGACATCCAAGCAAATACAATCGTTTCAAAGGCATGGATTGTACTCATTGGTGCCTTGCTGGTGTTCCTGACACTTGGAATCAAATTCTTTATGCTTCTCTCCTTTAATTTAATCCCCCTATACAAAATATATACTACTTACCTATTTTTAGTGCATGGAAGAATAGGATTAAAGAAATAGGAATACATTGAAAATTGAAATATATATGCTATCGTGCAATTTTTTTTATTTCAACTTAAAGATGATGAGTTATTATGGTTACTTCTTTCATTATGTCAACTGTCTCAAGATGTAAATATGAAGATCTCTCTTTAAAAAAGACAAAACAAAAAAATGAAAAATTGTAACTAGCCTAGTGCAACTCTCTTCCTTTATTCAAACTTGGAATTGATAATGTGAGCAAACTATACAAACAATGTTCCAACATAAATGGTGACCCGGCCACACAGGCCAGGTGTTACAACAAATCAAAGTGAAAATGTATATCACTTAACCATGATTAATGGTTACAAGATGTACAGCCAAGACATTTGTCTTACTTTCATTGACTTGGGTGTAAAACTTTTATCTTATTTTTCCTACTCTTTAAAAGAAATTTCCTAATTAGTTTGTAAGAGGAAAAGTAAACAACCTCAAGCAAGTTTTCTCCAAGCACTACCACTAATAACAAGAATTTCTGTTGAAGATTATACATTAGTACAAATAAATTTCAAGAATTTTGGCCGAGCATTGAAATGTTTTGTATCTGAAACACATTGATAATGTTCATTCATCATATATGTATGATCGATGAGGTCAGAATTATTTGTGCCCCTCATTCATGTACTAATTTCCTATTGAATTTTAATGTCAAACAATATATCATGACAAATTGGCTCATGCATGCACTTAACCAGCCTTTCCATTTCCATTTACATTATTCATTGATTTCATCTCATCTTTTCAGCATAAAGTTCAGTGTTTCTTATATATTTTCAATGTCCATTTAGTTATTAAGCATCTGCAAATGGTGAAACAAATTTGTCAATAAGCAACAAAAGAACTAGCATATTAGTAATAAGGCCATTATTGTAACAACAATCATTCCTTAATTAATTACTAAAAGTAGCAATCACGGGTCACATTAGTTGTCTTGATTTTAATGACGCTATAAAATTCTCAGTTAGAATAATATTCTTGGTCATTGACTAACAATTTGTTGGGCAACGGTTTCATTAGATACCTTACAACTAGAATCCCTTATTGTGCCTGTCTTTTCAATTTTGGTTTGCTTTGACACAGATGCTAAATACAAAGATGGCTAAGGGTTTGAATAGTAGCTTAGTGTATATTCTTGCTGTAATGTTTATGTTGAGTTCTCTGTTTGTTTTCGAAGCTATGTTGACAGTATTCTCAAGGTTTTATTCAGATGCAATTGCCAAGAAATTAGTTCATATTGAAAGGAATAATACAACAAGAATAATAGTATCAAAACAAGAACAAGAAAATGTAGTTATAAGTAATTGCAATTTGTTTGAAGGGAGTTGGGCGATTGACGATGATGTTATTGAGTCTTTATATAACACAACTACTTGTCCGTTCATTCGATCGACATTTAATTGTACCAAACGGCCTGATCGTCAATATCTACGTATTTTCTCGCTTCCTGCATAGATTATTAAGAAAACGTGAATTTTCAAATGAACATTTATTCAAAACATCATCAGATATGAAATTTTCTTAATGAAAAGACTGTCAAAAACGTCTTCCCTTGAAATTTCGTGTTTTTTAACAATAATTGGCAGAATTAGGATTATTTCACTAAATTGGTTCGAAATTTAATATATTGTATAAGAAGTAATATTTGATGTATCATACACAATAAAATTTGGGCGAAGGGTGTTGCCGGCTCTCATCTGATTGCTTGGTTAAACTATTCTGATTTAATTTTTCTCTATTTTGCAATTTTTTTGTTGATGAGTTTGGTTTTCTCCAAATATATCACGATAGATGGTACATAAAATATATCATTAAGAAGTCATAATGCATAGTTAGAAAATCATAATGTTGCATAAATTTTGAGTCGAATAGTTTTGGTTCTTAGGCTTGTGAAAAATGAAAATTATAATTTTCGGGTTTTTTTTTTTTTTTTTTTTTTTTTAAAAAAAATATTTTGCAGGTTTGATGGTAGAGCATTTTTTAGGAAATACAAGGGGAAGCAGATAATGTTTATTGGGGATTCACTAAGTCTATATAATTATGATTCATTCTTATGTTTGCTTTATGTTTCAGTGCCTGGAGTGAACTACAACTCCAAATCAACCAACCAAAGTGTTACTGTAATTTTTGAGGTAAGTAATTTTTTAAAATTATTTTACTCTCTTCAATTTTAAATAAGTGATAATCAAGATGATATTAATGACGTCCTTTCAATTTTATCGTACTTTTAACAAAAAGAATTTTATGCAACTAAGAAATTATTAAAGAGTTAAATTCTTTTCAAAGTATTTATCAATTAATAAAAACACTTTTGTTTTCTAGGAATGAATAGTATTTTAAAGATGTGTATATCTAAACTAAAACAACCACTTACTCCCACCGCAGTCTTTATTGGTCCACTTTTTTATTTTGTGTTGTCCAATAATATTTGTTCAGTTTATAAAATTAATGAATAATTTACTTATCTTACCCTTAGCATTAAATATGATCCATTATTAATGTTTTTTTCAAAGCATTAAATTTATTATAATAGAAGGGTAAAATGGTAAAAATACCCCTATCATTTATTTCTTCTTAATTCTTGTGTCAATAAAAAAGTAGATAAGTAAAGATGACGAAGGGAGTATTTAGGAAGGGCGGAAGTATTAGACTCTCCTCTATTTTTATTTCTGGAACCTAAAATAAATACACTTTCCGTTTCAAATTAGTTGACCTACTTTCATAGATACTTATTATATAAAGTAGTTAATTTGTAATAAATATAAACATATATTTTTTTTACATAGAGTAGTGCAAAATGTACCAACAACCAAAAAAATCGCTGCATGTATATGTAATGTATCAATAAAGTTGGCGGTAATAACAACGAAAATAGATCTTATGCAAACACTTGTTCCAAAGAGGATATAATGGCTTTGATACCAATATGAGAGGTGACAAGACACGGAAAAACACACAGGCACGAGTAATGAGAAACTTTGCAAGATCATAATCACAATAACTTTCTTATGACTGGGGCTTCACATCCTCTATAGGACAGTTTGCCACGAAACAAAGACTTCTCAACCTGTTAGGGATGACTTGACTTTGCCACTCTTAAAACAGTAAAATCATAGCAGTACAACTTTTCCCAACATACATGGGTTCTGGCGGCACTCCGCTTTTACGCCCTTCAAAGTCCGTGAACAAGTCTTACTCTAGTATATATTGTATGTATTATGTAATATATATGTAATAATGTATCAATATTATATAAATGTTGTATAAATATGTATATATATATATTATGTATAACTATGTATCGAGATATATATACATCCATATACGCTATTCATACAATATTTACACATTACAATTCAAAGAATTTTCATGAATGTATTTCCAATCCAACCCTGCCAAAAATTTGGACGATAGAGGCAGCAATTTTCCGCCAAACTGCTAGAGCTTCGCAGTCAAATTTGGCCAACTTCTCGTGAGATTCACGACAGGACACCACCTGAGGTTTGTTGTCCTCCTCAAGGCGCACCTCCCATAAAATTTCAGCTAATTTGGAGGGCAGAAGCTTCGGCAAGTTGCTGTTGTATGCCGCGATGGAACTCCAATCAATTTCTCAGGCAACCAGTTATGCCAATTTACACTTGTGACAACAAGACCAATTTGAGTTTTTGGTACACTACCGCCTCAAGCGAGTGACCAATTTTTGATCAACGGCTTTATGAATAAAAGTTTTATCACTTCTTTCGATTGAAAGATTTTGTATCAGTACTACTTTTAGTAATTATTATTCATGGCATATTCAAAGAGTAGAAAATCACAGCAAGAAGAGTTTGCTCGACAATCTGCCGGACAAACTCCTTAATGAAATCCTCATAAGACTAGCAAGTAGCAAAGTAGCAATTCGATGCAAATTCACTTGCAAACATTGGTTTTCTCTAATATCCTCTTATTACTTCGTGACTACCCCCACCCTTCACCATCGTGATAAGGATAAAATGTCCTCTATTTTGAACCTATTTATTCTTGTGTTATTACTTGGTAAGGAAGACAATGATACTGTAGAATAAGTTGAATGTCCTAAGCGGAAACACAGCCTTGTGGACTGGAGGTTTCTCCTGAATCGAACCGATAAATGATGCTTAGAAGCATTTTGTGGTGACTTAATTTTATGCTTGACGGGGGAAGAAATTACTCCATATGTAATAATCTGACCAGGCAATGAATTATTCTTCCCCCTCCTCCTCCTTCTTTAGGAGGAGGTATTGGTGGATGTATTGCTTTCTTGATTGAGTACAATGAGTATCTGTGTTACGATATTATTTTACTGTTGAAAATCATTCTAGCCTTATTTTTGTCGAGATTTTTTCATGGACCTGATTGGTTGTTACATCTCCGCCTACTTTGAACTCCTACATTACTATAGTTTCAATAATGATATCAAGACATCACTTATTACTTTTGGACGAATGTTATATAGTAGCCCTCCATTGAAATTTGTTCTCGCATTTGATCCTTTCACTAATGATCCTGTTCAAATTCTACACATTATTGATTTACCATTTTAGGCTCGTGATCAACAATCATATCATTACAACCTTTCTTCTAAATTGGAAGTGTGTCGCGGTCGTCTAATCCTCTCTCTGGTAACTGCACTACCATCTTCTCTCCCTCGTACTCACATATACGTGTATGAGGATCACACAATGGGAAAATGGACATTGGTGCTCTCTATAGTCCATGAACTCTCACTCCAATCACATTTACGTTGTCAACTCATAAATGCGTTTTATGTACTAGCTTTTCACCCAAACAATGAGGATCTTACATGTGCTCGCCTGGGTGATTGATTATAGTGTGGTCGTGTACCATCTACGAACACTTGACGATGAAAGTTGTATCCGCCCTCCTATATTCAGGTCGTTGAGGAAAGAAGTACATGGACCAAGTCCTTGCTGGTTACAAGTATTACCAATTACATAAACATGGTGGCCAACACCCGTGCTAAGGAATCTCTCGGAACTCAGGAGTGAACCTCGGTCATTTGGATTAGATTTACTAGATTTTTTTTCCTTGGCTGTTAGCAAAGAAAGATCTTTCTTTCAGGTTATTGTGTTCACAATATAATGTGGTTCTCCTCAGTTACTCCCTTTTTTCTGTGCATTTATGAGCCCTTTTTCGCTTTGATTTCGATTATGTTATTTTCCTTTCTAATTCTGATTTTGGAAGTTGCAGCAATTAGTTCGTGTTACTGCCTTTTATATTCTGTGTAATTATTTCTAGAAGTGCCTTCATTTATTTGTTGTTCTACTTTGATTTGTGGTTGAAATTTTGACATTGAAGAGTTATAGTGCAAAATTTTGGGTAATTCTACATGTTTAACAATTTATGGAGAAAATATATTTACTCTTTGCTGGTGAAACGAATTGTTCGTAGGCATAGAAAATGAAACTGCATATTACAGAGAGGAATGACAATGATTGACACACATCCGATTGTAAAGGAACCAAGGGAGACCTACGCGAGTGAGAAGATGAAGGAGAACGTTTCGAGAGTGTCACAGTTGAAAGATCTGTCGAAGATTGCGTAGCATCGCCAGAAGAATATGGTCGATGCTCTTAATTAGAGTCTACATGTCTAAGCCTTATATTCTTTTGTTACATATAAATTATGTACATATAATTTCCGGGACAACAAGGGAAAATTTTTTTCAATTATTTTTTAATTTTTCATCCAACTCTATTGAGAGTGGATGCTTTTTATTAAAAAAACAAAATTTACTAAAGGGAGGATAAACTCAAGAAATTGCATGCCATAAACTCAAATATGAGTGGCTTTAAATATTTGACCCCAAATAAGAATCTGAATAGCCTTCCTTACTTTTTAATACACTAAAAGTACCATTTTACCCCTCTACACCTCAAATATATTTTTAGACTTTTCATACTCATTTATCTCTCAAATTTTATTTTTTTATTTTTTTTACTTTTTTATTTTTCCTTTAATTTTATTATTCTACTTTTTTTGCAGTTTTTATTTTTTTCCTTCAAATTTATTACTCTATCTTTTATTATTTCACTTTTTATATCTTAGGCTTTGCAATTAACTCTTTCGTGATTAATACAATATGTTAGTTGCCAAACTAAAATTAAAAAAATAGGAAGGTAGTAAAAGAAATTATTTATTTCATTGAAATTTATATTATATATGTTTTATGTTTTTTTTCCTTTATAATAATGAAACAAAGATGGAAGACCTAACTAATTATCAGTCAAATTTTAGTTTGAAAATAATCATTAGAATAATGAAAATATTAATTAATTTAGTATTATTTTGGACACCCAATTATGGGTGACTTTAGATATTTGACCCCAATAAGAAATGTCTTTAAAGAATAACCTTCCTTAGTTTTTAAGTATAGTATAAGTACCATTTTGTCCCTCTACAACAAATATATTTTTTTAACTTTCCATACTTATTTGTCTCTCAAATTTTATTTTTATTATTTTTTACTTTTTATTTTTTTCTTTAATTTTATTATTCTATTTTAAATTATTTTTAATTTTTTTTAATTTTATTATTTTATTTTTTATTATTTTCACTTTTTCTTTTTTTTCTTTAATTTTATTTTCATGTTTTAATTCATTTATCTCAACCTTTATTTTTTTCTCTTTTTTTTCACAAGATTATCTATTTTTTTTAATTCATTTGTATTTAACCTTTATTTATCTTTTATTTTTTGTTTTTATCAGTTCTTTTTTTTTCCTCATTTTTCTCAAATTTTATTTTTATTTTTTCCTTTCATTTTTTTATTTTCTCAATTTTTTTAATTCTTTTTTTTCTTAATCTTTGTTTTTTTCTTGCCTTTTTTTTTCTCACTCTTTTTTTTAATTTCTCTACTTTGTTTAATCGCTTTTTTCTTTTTTTCAGTTCTCTTCTTTTTCCTCATTTTTCTCAAACTTTATTTTTATTTTTCCTCTCATTTTTATTTTTCTCAATTTTTGTAATTCTCCGCTTTTTTCTTGATCTTTTGTTTTTTTTTCTTTTCTTTTTTTTATTTCTCTGTTTTGTTTGATCGTTTTTTCTTTTTTCTCAACTTCTATTATATTTTGCTAATAAATAAAAAATTGGATAATCCGCAAAAGTATCTTTTTTTTTTTTTTGCTATCAAAGCAAATTTAAGGGCATGAATTGTTGTTACGAAGTTCTTTGAAAATTCTTGAGATAAGTCGTGTCTCTAAGGAGAGTGTTGTAGAATATCTCATAAATAAAGACATAATGTAGTGGTGCCAACTCTTGCCCGTAGGGCATAATTTATTATTTAAAAGTTCTTGAGCTAAGTCTTGCCTCTAAGGCAAGAGTTGTAGAACACACCATAAATAAAGACATAACGTGGTAGTGTTAACTCTTACCCATGGGGCATAATTTGTAGTTTTAAAGTCTTTGAGCTAAGTCTTGCCTCTAAGGCAGGAGTTGTAGAACATCTCATAAATGAAAGACATAACGTGGTAGTGTCAACTTTTGCCCGTGGGGCATAATTTGTAGTTTGAAAGTCCTTGAGCTAAGTCTTGCCTCTAACGTAATAGTTGTAGAACATCTCATAAATGAAAACATAACATGGTAGAGTTAACTTTTGCCCATGGAGCATAATTTGTAGTTTGAAAGTCTTTGAGCTAATTAAGTCTTGCCTCTAAGGTAAGAGTTGTAGAACATCTCATAAATGAAAACATAACGCAGTAGTGTCAACTCTTACCTATGGGGCATAATTTGTAGTTTCAAAGTCCTTGAGCTTTGAAAGTCCTTGAGCCGAGTGTTGCCTCTAACGCAATAGTTGTAGAACATCTCATAAATGAAAACATAACATGGTAGAGTCAACTTTTGCCCATGAGTCATAATTTGTAGTTTGAAAGTCTTTGAACTAATTATGTCTTGCCTCTAAGGTAAGAGTTGTAGAACATCTCATAAATGAAAACATAACGTGGTAGTGTCAACTCTTGCCCGTGGGGCATAATTTGTAGTTTCAAAGTCCTTGAGCTAAGTCTTGCCTCTAAGGCAATAGTTGTAGAACATCTCATAAATGAAAATATAACATGGTAGAGTCAACTTTTGCCTATGGGGCATAATTTGTAGTTTGAAAGTCTTTGAGCTAATTAAGTCTTGCCTCTAAGGCAAGAGTTGTAGAACATATCATAAATGAAATCATAACGTGGTAGTGTCAGCTCTTGCCCGTAGAGAATAATTTGTAGCTTGAAAGTCCTTGAGCTAAGTCTTTCCTCTAAGGCAATAGTTGTAGAACATCTCATAAATGAAAACATAACATGGTAGAGTCAACTTTTGCCTATGGGGCATAATTTGTAGTTTGAAAGTCTTTGAGCTAATTAAGTCTTGCCTCTAAGGCAAGAGTTGTAGAACATATCATAAATGAAATCATAACGTGGTAGTGTCAACTCTTGCCCGTAGAGAATAATTTGTAGTTTGAAAGTCCTTGAGCTAAGTCTTTCCTCTAAGGCAATAGTTGTAGAACATCTCATAAATGAAAACATAACGTGGTAGAGTCAACTCTTGCCCGTGGGGCATAATTTGTAGTTTGAAAGTCCTTAAGCTAATTAAGTCTTGCCTCTAAGGCAATAGTTGTAGGACATCTCATAAATAAAAACATAATGTGGTAAAGTCAACTCTTGCCCGTGGGGCATAATTTATTGTTTGAAAGTCCTTGAGGCAAGTCTTGTCTCTAGGGCAATAGTTGTAGAACATCTCATAAATGGAAATATAATGTGGTAGAGTTAACTCTTGCCCATGGGGCATAATTTGTAGTTTGAAAGTCCTTGAGTCAAGTCTTGCCTCTAAGGCAAGAGTTGTAGAACATCTCATAAATGAAAACATAATGTGGTAGAGTCAACTCTTGCCCATGGAGCATAATTTATTGTTTGAAAGTCCTTCAGTTAAGTCTTGCCTCTAAGACAATAGTTTTAGAACATCTCATAAATCAACATATAACGTGGTAGAGTAACTCTTCCCCATGGGGCATAATTTGTTGTTTGAAAGTCCTTGAGCTAAGTCTTGCCTCTAAGCCAATAGTTGTAGAACATTTCATAAATGAAAACAAACGTGGTAGAGTCAACTCTTGCCCATGGGGCATAATTTATTGTTTGAAAGTCCATAAGCTAAGTCTTGTCTTTAAGACAATAGTTGTAGAACATCTCATAAATCAAAATACAATGTGGTAGTGTCGACTCTTGCCCATGAAACATAACTTATTTTTTAAAAATTCTTGAGCTAAGTCTAGCCTCTAAGGCAATAGTTGTAGAACATCTCATAAATGAAAACATAACATGGTAGAGTCAACTCTTGCCCATAGGGTATAATTTGTTGTTTGAAAGTCCCTGAGCTAAGTCTTTCCTCTAATTTAAGAGTTATAAAACATCTCATAAATCAAAATACAATGTGGTAGTGTCGACTCTTGCCCATGAAACATAACTTGTTGTTTGAAAGTCATAAGTCTTGCCTCTACAATGTAGTAGTGTCAACTTTTGCCCATGAAACGTAGCTTATTATTCGAAAGTCGTAAGTCTTGCCTTTATAATGTGATAGTGTCAACTCTTGCTCATGAGATATAACTTGAATAGAAGAAATCGAAGAAAAGAACAAAAATAATAATAATTACGAAAAAAGAAGAAAAATATTTAAAAAATTAAAAAAAAATGTAGAAGTTGAGAGAAAATAGGAAAAAAATAAAGGTTGATAAAAAAATTAAATAAAAATAAAGGTCGAGAAAAATTTAAAAAGAAAAAAATCAAAGAATTATTTTAAAAAAATAAAAGTAGAAGTTGAAAGGTATAAAAAAAAAGTAAGGGTAGAGAAAAACTAAAAAGAACAAAAAAAAAAGAGGAAAGAAAAAATAAAAAATAAAAATAATATTAAATAAAAAAGAAGGAAGTTGAGAGGAAAAAAGGAAAAAAAGTAAGGGTTGAGAAAAATAAAAACAAAAAGAGAAAAGAAAAAAGAAAAATCAAAGTAAAATTAAAAAGAGAAAAAAAAATAAAATTTGAAAAATATAAATATGAAGTTATTATCCATTATGAGGATCATTTATGTAATTTATTTCATTGAACAGGGGCAATTTTGTCCGAAAAATATTAGTTAATAGGTAAAGGCTATTTTAAGAAATTTTTTTTATTTGGGGCTAAAATTTGAAAGTCACTCCAATTTGGGTCTATTTTTTAAATTCACTCCATATACCTACTAAAAACTAGAGGAGCATGGCCAGTGTCAGCACGGGCCCAATGTTAAGATATTTTTATTATGTACAGTAAGTTAAATTGATATTAATTCGAATTATGAATTATAAAACATGAATATACCAAACATATTAACAACTTGGTAGTATTTTTCACGAAGTTAAGTCTTACAGGATAATTATGTATAACTTACTCATATAAACAATAAAATTTGATGCATTTAAAACTTTATATCTTTAATCATATGATTGAGATTTGCTACATTAAGTAGAAAATTTAGATTAAAAATGATACATGAGACTTGAGAATAAGTGTTGAAAAAGATAAAGGGTTATCTAGTCATTACATATTACATCACATGTGAATTGCAATTAATAACCCGCATTATATTCCCTTACTAAGTCGAGAAAATTGAAGAATAAGTGTCTTTTAAATCTTGAATGAAGGATTGGTGGCATTGACCAACAGATAGGGTCAAACATTATTAGGAAACTTGATCAAGTTAATTGTGGACTTGATTAATATTTTCAAAACTCTCTAATTTTTTCAAAAATACAAATCAACCCAACCCCCACACCCTCTTCAATCCAAATCAACCACTCTCTCATCTCTCTCGACAGCTTCTCTCAACTCTCTCCTAACCAACAGTTCTGTTAAATTTCTTTCTTCAATCCCCGACAACAAATAGTTAGGCTTCGAGTTCCCCTCTTCAATTCAATCAACCTGTCTCTCATCCCTCTCTCGACAGCTTCTCTCAATTCTCTCCTAGCCAACTGTTCTACCAATTTCTCATTTCAATCCTCGACGACTTCAACATCTGACTACAAATAGTTGAGCTTTGAGTTCCTTTTCGACTTCAATCGACATGACAGCCTTGGTCTCCGGCCATAACAACTTTAAATTCTTCATCGGTCCTTTTCTTCTTTCACAGGTAAAAATTTATGGCCTTTTTAGTTTTGAAGAAAACGAAGAACTTGAGCCAACTTCTCTTGTAGTATTGGTTAATAATTTCAATATTTGTTGTACTAATTTGAAATACGATCTGAATAAAACCCTAATTTTTGGTATTTCTTCTCTTCTCTTTTCGAAGTGAATTATGATATGTTGTTGTTTGTTGCATTTTTTTGAAGTTTGATTTTTATTTTTTGTGTTTATAAAAACAAAAGGACAATTTGGATTGATTTGTTCTGTTCTTGTTCTTGGTAAAAATAGTGAAAATTGCTGTTTTTTGTTTAACAAAAACGTACTACTGTTTCCTCCGACAGATTACCCACCTGGTGCAACATATTAACCATCTGATGCAAAAGATTTATCATATGATGCAACAGATCAACCATCTGATGCACCAGAGAAACCATCAAATTACAATTCTGATGCAATAGATTAATAATCTAATACAACAACTTTACCATATGTTGCAACAGATTAAGCTTCGGATAAAAAAATTGATGCAACTAATTAACCATCTGGTGCAATGGAAAAACCATCAGATTAATGATCTAATGTAACAAATGAACCTCTTATTGGATAAAATCCTACCAACTCTTCCTACAGGAAAAGTCCAAGACTTGATTTTTTCAACTGATCATTCATCTTTTGCGATAGACGACCCTATGTTGGAAGAAATCTAAACAATATTGACCGTTGATAACTGTTCCAACAGATCACTTATGTGTTGCAACAGATATCTGACCTGTTGCACAGACCATTCATCTTTCTCAACAGATGAGTGAGATGTTTTGTATTATCGCAACAGATTACTCAGCCGTTGCTATAAATTATTTAACTATTCCAACAGATCACTCATATGTTGTAACAGATGATGTCGCAACAGTTGTGTGATTTGTTGAACACACCATTCATCCGTCTTAAAAGATAAGTGATATGCTTTGTATTGTTGCAATAGATTACTCATCTGCTGCAACAGTTTTGTTATATGTTGCAACAGATATACTACCTGGTGCAATAAATCGATGATTTATTGCAACTATTATTTTGTTGTTTTGCTTGTTTGATTTACTGTTATCCTTTTTTAATGATGCATTATTCAATAATAATATATTATTTTATGTTCCTGTTAATTTTAGATAATATGGTTCCCAAAAGAACAAAAATCGAATCAAGTCCAAGTGCAGGAACAAGTGAAGCAGCTAGGCAACATCTATCACTCTATGAGTTTGCTTTACAAGCGTTATCTCAATCGGAAGCAGAATATGATGAACATGGGGAGGAGGAATATTTTAAAAGAGATGATGCAGATGCTAATAGCCTTTCCACCAAAAAGCTAGTCAAAGCCTTCAGCATTGATCGTTATCCTGTGAGAATGCAGTGTGATGGTGCCACAGATTTAACAGGTGATTTTGTGGTTAAGCCAGCCATGGAAAAATCTTTCGACGCCTTCAAAAAAATACTTCGAGAGGAAAAATTGGATGCTTATTTCAGGGACAGTTGCTTTGAGAAATATCTTGATTTGCCGGAGGACAACAATGCTCGTTTTCAAATGAAAATGGTATATGAACTTCTCAAGTGTAGGTTTATGTATGAAAACAAAGATAAGATGGATGAGGTGTGAATAAATTACTGTAGCATGCCTATTTTTTTTGATTGGAAGGAGTTTGCCATAGTTACTGGACTAAAATGTTATCCTCCTTCTCACGTTATACCTATTCTAACCCAAAAAAGTACCCCACACACCTAAAAAAGACAAAGGCAAGTCGTGTGATCGTGATGACCTGGTGTCCATTATTGGTCCAAGCTTCAAAAATAAAAATTTGATAAAAACATTAAAAGGTAAAGGACTTTCAAAGAAGCACAAACAATCATTGTGCTTGGTTTGGTTTGTACTTAATATTCTTTGGACGAGAGACGTTAACAACAATATAAGCCTTGGTTTAATAAATCTCTCTGAGGATCTTGAGGCGTTTAACAGCTATCCATAGGGGTATGAAAGCTTTAGAATGATGTCAAATATTTGTTGACTCCGTTAGCGCCAAAGACAGTCAACTTATATGGCTTCCCATGGGCTTTCATGGTAAATGTTTCTTTCTTCTATTATGATATCATTCATTTTTTTTGCTCAATAATGATTTTGATTTATTAGCGTTATTTTATAGGCTTGGGCGTTTGAAGCCATTCCTTATTTGAGACAATAAGTGAACTACCAGAAAGGAGTTTTCGGTCCAAGAATCTTGAGATGGTTGTCGGCCAAAACTGATAAAAATGTAAAATTTCTTGATCTCTTCAACCCCCCGAAGGATGCAGTAAGTATAATTATAATTAATTTTTTCTTTTAATTAATTATTTTTGAATGATCTAATCATCATTCTAATATATGTAATGATTTATGTTAGAATGTGCATCCGTCGCTAGTTTCAACTAATCGAGAGTTGAAGATGTCATTTTTTTTTACTTTACGGTCTTTGCAAACTTTATCGGACCCTAAGGTCATCGACAGAATAAAAATAGAATTATTTGGAGCAACAACCATTACAAGAAAAATAATTTTGGAGGGTGGCCTTGTTGTTGTTGATGGAGCTGTTGGTGGTGGTAGTGGTGCTGCTGTTGGTGCTAATAATGCTCCTCTTACAGTATTTAAAGCAAACCATTATGAGTATGATCATACTGGTTATACAGATTTTGCCTCTCCCAGCGAATGTTCTGCATGCAAATATCAAGACTGCAGGGCGAAACATGATGTAATGATTAATGTTATTAATGCATTAACTGCTTCTATAAAGGAATTAACATCTAAGAGGGGTCTCATTCCATCAAAGAGGATTTTATTTTCATTTACTCTATTAGATATTAGGGATAAGAGGAGAATGAGAGTGATTTTTAGGGCATTATCAGGCATCCAAAAAAGCAAAATTATAACTCCTTTGTCTGCGTGTTGCACTGAGAAACGTACAATGTCCAAAGAAGAGCATCACGATTTGAAGAAGGTGAATATATTATATGTTTTCCAACTGACAAAACAAACAAACACATATCTATTTCAACAGATGACACATCTGCTGAAAATTATCAAACAGATATATACATCTGTTGTAACAGTTGACTAACCTGTTGCACCAAATACTTTATCTGGTGTAACATATGTCTCATTTGTTTTAGCAAATCAAACAGCTCTTTGTACAACTTTTATTTGTACCAACAGACGACCTATCTGCTACAACAGATGATTCATATGTTGCAACAAATGGTTCATCCGTTGAAAATTATCACACAGGGTCTTCTTCTTGTAGAAATTTGTCCCAATAGTTGATTCATTATTGCAACAGATATATAATATGTTTGGAACAATTTAAAATGGGAGAAAGACCTGTTTGATTTGATAGAAGAGATGAGTTATCCTTTTCCGTTTTGTTACATCTCCGTGATTAGCATTAACCAGTTCTGGCTTTCCATGTGGATATAGAAGAAGTTACTGCTGAATAGCATTGACAATATGCTACTCTTTTTATAGGAATACAGAGAACAGAAAGCACAAAAGCCGTACGCAAGTGACAATGAAGATCCACGATGAGCAAAGCCGAATTCCATAACACCGAATGAAGAACAACTTGTCCATACTGAGTAGATATTTATAGCTTGAACCTTTCAAAGCAATCCTTGGCAGTATACGTAAATTGTTGTTGATGTATTTGTTTAGATATGTACCCATAACAAATTTTTTTACATTTTATTTATTCGTCGACTTATTTCAGCTAATTTATGAAGGCTTTAATTTATTTTATTTTGTATACAAATTTTATTTATTCCTTAGATTTGAACTTATTAATTGAAAAGGAATACTAGATTCAAATATTACAACAGATAATGTATCTGTTGCAATAGACGACACATCTATTGGAAAATTTAAACAGATTTAGACATATGTTGCAACAGGTACGTGATCTATTAGAATTTATCAAACAGTCCTTCCCACTATTACAATAGATGGACTTTAAATAAAAACATCAAGATAATGCAATAGATGACACATTTATTGGGAAAAAAAGAACAGATTTAGACATATGTTGCAATAGATGGAATTTATCTGTTGCAATAGATGACACATCTATTGGAATAATTGAACAGATTTATATATATGTTGCAACAGTTAGGTTATTTGTTGGAATTTATCAAATAGGTTTTCCCACTGTTGCAACAGATGGACTTTAGATAAAAACATCGAGATAATGCAACAGATGACCAACCTATTGCAACAGATAAACTATATGTCAGAATAGGTAGGATAACTGTTGCAATGGATGGAGAATCTGTTGTATTATAAAAATTCAACTTTTGTTGGACATAAAAAATTACCACTACGTGTAAGAAGGTCAAAGTGAATTAAAATAAAAAAGGCGCAACCCATCGATGGTGTTCAGTTCAAACACCTAAAATAAAATAGGCATCAAGTATACATGTTCATTTTAAATACGTAAAATAAAATAGGCATCAAATGTGTTAGTGTCAGTCCTAGCACATTTCGTTGACTTGCCGTCACTTGGCCTCTAACGGTCATTTCCCCCTATTGTCTTATATATTCATCTTTCTCGTAAAATTTAACCCTAAATTTCCAAATCTTCTTCATCATCATCATCTTTTTGTATCTATCCAAATTCTTCAAATTATTACTTTCATTTTTTCCAACTGACCTTGACAATGTCAAGCGCATCTTCCACTATTTTTTATGATAAATATTTTTGATATTGTAAGTGCGGTCATGAAACTCTATTAAAGAATTCTTGGACTCAACAAAATCCGGATCATAGGTTTTTTACTTGTAAGATTTCAAAGGTAATATTTTTTTTTTTGATTAATTAATTAATTATTGACTTATAATTATTTTGTAATTGTGTTCTCTTTTTTATAGAAATTGGGTGAATGCGATTACTTTGATTGGTATAAAGAACGACACCCTTCACAAACAAATCATGTAATCTGGGGTTTGTTGAACAAAGTCATGGCTTCTGAAGAGAAACAAAATTGAGCAAGAAGATACTACATTGTTGCCGTTATTGCTACTGGTTTGGTGTTGTTGGGCACATGAATATTGAAGCCTAATTGCTGAAATTTTCATGGTGGTGTGTGTATTTGCTACTGGTTTGTTGTCAACGAGCACATGGATATTCAAGAATAACTGTTGGAAAATATCAAAAAGATTTAGGCATATGTTGTAAAATTTAGGTCATCTGTGGAAATTATCAAACAGGTCTTCCCATTGTTGCAACAAATTAGACTTAGATTATTAGATTATTCATAGAAATTATCAAATAGGTCTTTCCACTGTTGCAACAGATTAGACTTAGATTATTAGATTATTCAAACAGGTCTTCCCACTGTTGCAACAGATTCATAATCTAATGTATTGCATTATAAAAAACTCAACTTTCATCAGAAAAAATTATTGCCACTACATGTACATGTAATAAAGTGAAGGGTGACTTGAAATTAAAAATTTCTATTTCACAGGCTCTTCTATATACACAGGCTTCAAGCGTCCAGTTAGTACCCCATAAGCCCAGACCTCTTACAGGTTTGCCACAACATTGTCGCATAGAAAATTCATTGGCTCGGCCATTTCTGTGTCGGTCAGCAAATATTCGATGTGTGCAAGAGCGTGCGAGCTGCTCGCTTTAGCAGTATCTTCTTTTGGAAGGATCATTCCCCTATTTCGACCTTTAAAATCCCATGATTTCTTCATTAATACTTTCTTTGGCAAATGATTCATCAGTTTACTCTCCCTCAATAAGATGGGCAACAACACCATCAGTGGCTCCACGAGGAGAAAAAGATTGAAATCGTCGACAAGAGGTACGTTGGAGCATAAATATTGATCTTTCCCTCCTCGAGTAATATCTCAACAGCCCGATAATGTATGTCATTCACGCTAATGACTGCAAGAATCCTTTTTGCCTCGGTCCAGCTTTTGCCGTGTGGATTTGGCCTGTCCCCTCTAACATATCTTAACGTTTCTTCTTTATCTAAGACCAACGTAGGAACTAGGAAATCAAGTCCCATGCCAAGGTATGACTCTCCATTGAGTTGATCGTACCTATCCTTGAGCTTCTTACAGAAGTCGAGGTCCATTATCCTATCAACAACATCATAAGCTTCCCGGTACGTTAATTGTTTTTTCCTCATGAGGTAGAGAATTATGTCAACATGCTGTGAGATAAGAAGTTAATTTTTAAAGAATTCAATTTTTAAATAGGTTAGTAATTGTAAAGATGCAACGGATGATCCATCTATCGCATAGAGTTCTCTGAATCAATAATCCAACGCAACTTATGCAACAGATGGATAATAAATTGCAATAGAACCACAACCAGTTGCACCAGTATACCCAGTTGTTGCAACAGATGTGAAATCTGTTGCGTAGTTTCTTCTTCATGGGGTAGATTAGAAGGGCGAGGTTAGGAAAAGTAAACTTGCCTTTTCCTCGTACGACATATGCATATCAGTCATAGTCTAGAAGTCTTGGGGGGGGGGGGGGGGGGGCCCCCAAAGGGAGGCCTGAGGTAATCTGGTGTGCCTGTCTTGGCATTCTTGTCCTGTCGCAGATCCCTCTTCTCTTCGACACCAAGTTCCGCGTATATGTCCACCTTCTTGACTTGCCCCTAAACTTCAACAACTTTTGGAGAGGGAGGAATTGTAATTTCTTTTGATTTTCGAGAGGAGAGTAGGTCTCTAATTGTTTTTTTTTCTCCTAACCAACGTTGTAGGAGTGTGTGGCTCTCTCACCTTCTTGGATGGTATGACACACCTCTTGGATTTGAATTCCTCGATAGCTTTAGAGATAGCCTCTACTTTTTCAAAAAGTTTATTCTGTCTGTCCTTGCACTCATCGCATTCGCAATGAGAACACGAGGATGAAGAGGGGTGAGAGGGATCTGTGTAAGGGCAAAAAGAGGTGTTTTCAAATATATTTATTCTTTCTTGAGCATCAACATGCTCATCATCACGAGTGGTAGTAGTATCAGCATGCCTGCCACCAACACCAACAACTCTACCAGAAAAAGCACTCGGATCTACCTTAGTAAAAGGTTGATCATAAAGAGCCTCAACATTAGGCTGACCTTGCCTAACTGCTCTTCTTATGGCTGTTGCTCTAGCCAATTCCTTCTTTATTAACTCCACCGTTGGGTCTGCAATAGTATCAACATGACCTAGAGTAATATAAGAAGTCATCACCGACTCCTCCTCAGTAGGCACAATCCATGGATGCACAACCTATAAAAAAGGAAAAAAAGACAGATTTATTTAAATCATATAATATAATAATTTTCACAGTTGGGCTATATAAAAAAAAAGACCCATCTGTTGCATAGTTTGCAGTATATGGTTAAAATCCATTTGAGTCTGGTTCAGAGAAATAGAGCAACACATGGATAATCTGATGCAAAATATCAGTCATTTGTTACAACAGCTGCATAAGATGGGTAATCTGTTATGCAAAAGATGATCTGTACATCACAACAGATGAATGATATGTTATTAGATTAAATATTTATTGCATAATTTACAGTAGATAGTTAATCTTTTAGGAGTTGGGTTTAGAGAACCAAAGCCACAGATGGGTAATCTGATGCAAGATATACCCCGTCGCAATAGATGTCCCATCTGGTGCATCAGATATAATATCTCATGCACCAGATATAACATCTGTTCAATATCTTTCTTATCTTTGAGTAGAATTATTTTACTTGAAGAAGACGTACTACATCATCCGGAGGGTTAAAGAGATCAGCCTCCTTAATATTGGTGTTTCTCTTTGCAGCCAACCACCTAAACATCCTTGGATGAGAAACCTCATTCAGGTAATCCATTAACTGCTTTCGGAGGGGAGGAATGACTTTAAATTCCCAAGCCTAAAAAGTGTAAACAGGAAGCAAGCAAAAAAAAATCATAATAACTATATTCAATATAAATTAATGGATGAGTAAAATTAGTGATTAATTTTACCATGAAAGCCCAAGGAAATCCGTATAATGTGGTCGTCCTTGAGGATAACTTTGTCAGTAAATATTGGATAGTCAAGTAGAAGTTGTCATATCCCTAGGGATAATTGTTGAATTTATCAAAATCCTCAGCACGCGCCAACAAATCATCTTCTAGGACCTTGTTGATGTCTCTTGTTAATATAACCGAATGGGCAAACCAAACTAAGCATAATTTCTCCTTGTACTGCTCTGGTGTGATTTTATCCTCGAGATTTGTCAACAAATCCAATGCTTTGTAGACATGTCGAGCAATGTCAAACAACCCATGTACCATATACCATCGTCATAGGAAAACGGATACGGGCAGAGGGGTCCTCAGAAAGCTCAAGAAAGCGTCCAAAGCATCTCTTCTTAAAAAGTCCGCCTATGTTTTCGTTCTTCATAATTTTCATAAAATGTTCAAAAATTTTCCCCATCTGACATTTAAGTACAATTTGACCAGTTAGTTGTTTTCCTTCTGGGTCATTTATCGGCATCACAACTTCAAACTTGTTAATACTAAAAGTTTTGACAGGATCATGCTGGGATGTCGATATTAACTCATGCCCCATCGGTGATCCATTATCATCATGTTGATGATCATCCTCTTTCTCTTTTGGACTCTTCAATTCCTTCTCTTTCTCACTTTTATTTTCTTCATCACTATCTAAGGACCCTTGTCCACCTCCCTCAACGTTGTTTTCACATCTCTCCTCAGCTTTACTTTTCTCTAACTGAGATTATTCAGGAAGCTCCTCCAAATCCCTCTGTACTGTAGTTTTTTTTTTTTAAGTGGTCAGATGTTGATCCACTTTCACTTTCTTTTCTTTTGGGAGACATGTTTTACCTATAGATAAAGAAAAACAAAAATTACATTACAGTTGATGTATGCATAGATTTTAAAAAATACATTACAAACACCATGAATACCGACACACCAACAGCCACCACCACAAACACCACCAACCAATGCCAACAAACAAACAAACACCATGAATACCGACATCACCACAAATACCACCAACCAATTCCACCACCGGTGCCACTACAACGACCACAAACACCACCACCACCACCACTACCATCCAACTATACCACGACAGTCAATGGAACACTACGACGGAAACTAGTGATTTCTCGAGTTCTTCCTACGATTTTACCATCAAAACTCAAAATTGTAAACTCATTCTCGAAGATAATACAACTAAAAGTTTTATTTTTCATTATTAACTTAAAAGCTCTTATTTTTTAGAAAAAAAACAACTATAGATCTCTTCTCGAACTCTGTTGCCTATGAAGACAAAGAAAACGACTGATACAAGCAAGAATGATGTCGAAAATAACACCTATGTGGTCGAAAATGAGAAGAAAAGTGATCTGTTGTGGAGGATTGAGCAAATTTGTTGAGTAGTTGTTATCTATACTATATTGTTGAGTGAGAATAAGAGAGAAAGAGCCAGACCTCGAGATTTGAAATGATGAAACGTTTTGTATGGGTTGATTTGTATTTTGGAAAAGAATGACAAGTAGTTATGAAAATGTTAATTTGGTCCAAAATGATCTTAATTATTTTTAAAATCATAAAATATATGTGTAATTTTTAAAATCATATAAAAATAATTGAAGTTGTAGTTGACCGAGTACTCTAGGAGGTGACCCTGTGAAAACTCACCTCTAGTCCTAGATTAATCAATTTAGGAGTCTAACATATGAACTCAATTGAAATTATAAAAAAATAAATGTTCAACATATTGCGTCAAATTTCTCATCTGTTGTAAATTATCAATCAGATTAGGTAACACAGATTATGAATCTGATGTAAATTATCAAACAAATTAAGTCATCTGTTGTGATAGATTACCTATCTGTTGTAAATTATCAAATGGATTGTCATATGTCACAACAGATTACCCATATTTTGTAAATTATCAAATAGGCGCTGGCATCTGTTGTGGCTGACCTTATGAGAACTCACCCCTAGTCCTAGATTAATCTATAGTTGACCTTATGAGAACTCACCCCTAGTCCTAGATTAATCGATAGTTGACCTTATGAGAACTCACCCCTAGTCCCAGATTATTCAATCAAGGTATTAGTACCTTAGTCCTAGATTAATCAATTAAGGTATTAGTCTAATATATGAGGTAGTAAGAATCTGTTTGACTTAGAGTGATTGATCGCCGACTCTGGTCGGGAGAAACGCAATACCATTTCATCATGCAATTAACAAAAGACTCAATTGAATTTGCAGTTGACCCTATGAGAACTCACATTCAATTAAGGTATTAGTCTAACATATGAACTCAATTGAATTATAGATAAACAAATGTTCAACCTGTTGCAATAGATATCTTTTCTGTTGGATCAAATCAAATAGATTATGTAATCTGTTGCAATATATTACACATCTGTTGTAAACTATCATACATATTAAGCTATTTGTTGCGACAGATCACAAATCTGTTGTAAACTATCAAATAGATTAAGTCATCTGTTACAACAGATTACCCATCTGTTGTAAATTATCAAATGAATTGAGTCATATATTGTAATAGATTATCCATCTGTTGTAAATTATCAAATAGGCGTTGTCATCTATTATAGTTGACATTATGAGAACTCACCCCTAGTCCTAGATCAATCAATTAAGGTATTAGTCTAACATATGAGGTAGTAAGAATCGGTTCGGCTCAGAGTGATCGATCGATGACTCTAGTTGGGAGGAACGCAGTACCGTCTCATCATGCAATTGCCAAAAGACTCAATTGAAGTTGTAGTTGACATTATGAGAACTCAGCCCTAGTCCCAGATTATTCAATCAAGGTATTAGTATCCTAGTCCTAGATTAATCAATTAAGGTATTAGTTTAACATATGAGGTAGTAAGAATCGTCTCGGCTCAGAGTGATCAATCGACGACTCTGGTCGGAGAAACGCAGTATCGTCTCATCATGAAATCGCCAAAAGACTTAATTAAAGTTGTATGTGACCCTATGTGAACTCACATTCAATTAAGGTTTTAGTCTAACATATGAACTCAATTGAAATTATATATAAACAAATGTTCAACCTGTTGCAACATATGTCATTTGTTGTGACAGATCACGAATCTGTTGTAAACTATCAAACAGATTAAGTCATTGTTGCACTTAAATATTTTTTGATCCTTTTTTTTATAAAGCAATTTAGGTATTTCCTGTCCGAGATAAAATAGTTAAAATACTAAGGCGGTAAAAAATATTACTCGATACAACTTTGATAACTCAAAAATTTCCTGAGTGAGTAGTCTTATATGGTCTTTTCAATGTCACCGTCTCTTCGTGCCCCTCAAAAGTTATTAATGAATATTTAAAATCCCCTATATCTAGAACTCTCTCTCCTTCATCCATAAAGTAGTCTAGACTAGACTCAACTCATAACTCTTCTTTATTCTTTATTCTCAATTATCTTTGTTATTTCCTTTCTTCCTCTCTTTTATCTCTTCTTTTGGATGAGGATCCTTTAGGATCTTAACCAATCAATATCTTTTCTCGAATGAACTGGATATTCTGATCCGTTTGCTTTTTTGACATTGCAGGTATGGTTCAAAGTTGCTCTTTTCATCTCGTCTTCTTCTTTGTATGTCATTTAAATTAGTTATTTACATCTGTTGCTATCAATCATTTACCCATTACTAGTTTGCTATTTATTGAGAAAATTGAAGGAAAGGTGACTTTTAATCTTGAATGAATGAACAGTTATTTTTAATTAAAATATGCAAAAAAATTCATTTGTTGGGAGAACTTAAAAAGCCTTGTTATTAGTATAGTTTTTTCTTGTCTTTTGTTTGGTACTTTGGTGGTGGTGGTGTTGGGGGGGGGGGGGGGGGGGGTTGTGTTGGAACATGTGATGTTTGTATTGTGGATGGTGCTGGAACATATGGTGTTATTTTGTTTGTTTCTTTGTTGTTGATACTGTTGGTGGTGGTGTTGCAACAGTTTCCTCAACCGTTGCAACTGATGAATCAGCTGTTGGAACAGACGGAGCAACTTTTTGAAGAAATCAAACCAGTATCAAGGCTGGTTTGATTTATTCCAACAGATAGCCCATCTGTTGCAACATGTCATCCATCATTTGCAAATAATGCCTCATCGGTTGAACAAATGGGTAATCTATTGCATCATATTGGTCATCTGTTGATTCACTCAATTTTGTGTTACCCTTTTGTAATGTTCTTTTTGTTCTTTTTTTGTTTGACATCAAATGTATTTCTCTTGTTTGCAGACAAAAGGAAGTGAAATTGGATTATGGCTGTCTAACGGGCCGGGCCGGGTCAACCCGGAACCGGCCCTCTCAATCTTATCGGGTTCCGGGCAGGTTACGGGCCGGGTTTGGCCTTAACCGGCCTGGGCCGAGCCGGGCCGCACAGTAAAAAATTTAAAACCCACCCGAAACCGGCCCACTTAACCCAATCCGGTCAAACCCGCTAAAACCCGGTCAAACCCGGTTAAAAACCGGTCAAACCCGTCAAAAAAATAAATAAAAAATCAAATATACACTATATATACACTTGAATATACACTATATACACTCCAATATACAATATATATTTTTAAAAAAATATATAAAGTATAAACAATTACACATATATACGTACCATTCAATATATAATTATATATGACTATACGTACTACTTTAAATAAAACATATGCTATAATAGTATAATATATATATATACACTACAATATGTATATACACTAATTTATAAAGCATATATACACATGTATACATTAATATACACTTTTATATAAGATATATAAACATATACACATGTATACATTAAATATACACTTGTATAGAAGATATTAAAATTTTAAATCGTTAAATAAAAAAAAATAAAAAACAATGACTAAGGAGTGAATGAATTTGTGGAATTTTATTGATTGCAAAATGATCCAAAATTTATAATTTACATGAACGAAAAATCTATAAATTATGCATCATTTTTTCCAACTCATTCATGTTAATATTAATTGGAACTTGCATAGGATAGTCGAAGTCAACGGGGGCAAAACCATGCATTGGACTTGATTCTGCTGAGTTCTCCCGTGAAGTCATAATTTCTTCAAGTTTGAGGTCGTCATTGGGCTCTGGTTCCATTCCTTGGTTTCTTCTTTCTGCTCTAATCCAATCTCTCAGGCAAACTAAAACATTCATTGCGTTGCTTCCCAATGAGTGTCGGTTGTCTCCAAGCTGCTGTCGTCCCTGACTGAAGGCGCTCTCTGATGAAACGGTTGACATTGGAACATTCAAGATATCTCTGGCTAATCTTGAAAGTACAGGATATTGTGATTCATTATTCCTCCACCAATCCAGCGTGTTGATCCATCGTCTGCAATCCTCTGGTGGCGTCCGCAGATAATATTTTAGCTCTTCCCGATAAGTTGATGTGTAAGCTCTCTCATCTACACTGTTCCAACAAGTTAAATCATAAAACGAATCAGGAAAACCACTATGTGCCGGCCTTTTAGAAGATGATGGCTCCTCGGGAGAATGAGGAGCGATAGCTGGACTGATATTTGTAGGTACGGCTAAATCAAATAAATCAGCATAGTGATTATATAATTTTTCTATATAATCATTTGCATCAGCCGTAGCCGTCCACAAATCAGGCTGTACTTGTTCAGACTCATGGTTAGTATTTATTTCTAAGTTAGCATAAATAAGAGTACTAAAGTGACACATATGATTATATTTCATGCACGGATTTAACATAGCACCAACCAAGCAAATAGGGGGAATCGGGAAGAAATATTTTTTAAATTTCGTAAACATAGCGTCAACAGCTTCTTTATAACCTTCTTTATTTTTATATTGTTGGAGCAAACCAGAAATATCGGCTATATATGCCAAAATATTACAAACAGTAGGATAGTAAGCACCGAAAAATTCAATCGTAGCTACATAAATTTTTTCTAAAAACTTAACAAGATCATTAATTACAACCCAATCAGAATTATGTAGCATGCAATCAGCAGAATCAGCAAATGAACCACAATGTTGGTTAAAAGCTAGTGTAATAGGAATTCTATATTTATAACAAGTTTTTAAAAATTCATACGTAGAATTCCATCTAGTATCAACTTCCTCAGGCATTAAAATCGGTGTAAGTCCATTTTCTTGACATTTAACTTTAAATTCTTTAATTCTCAATCTACGATTATTTCCTTGAATAAAACCAACGGCAAGACAAATTTTTTCAATATAAAGCTCAAAAAAGTCAAGACCATCTTTTACAATTAAATTATATATATGACATGCACACTTAATATGAAAAATTTCAGGAAAGGGCGGAGATAGCGTAGATTTTATTTTTGTTATAGCAGTCTTGTTGTTAGAAGCATTATCAAAAACAATACATAAAATTTTATTTTCTATACCATAATATCCGGCAATTTTAATAATAGAATCAGCAATAAATTGTCCAGTATGTTTACGATCTTCATCATATAAAAAAGCAAGAATACGTTTTTGCATTATGAAATTACTATCCATCCAATGACAAGTAACGGTTAAATAATCATTTTTATTCACAGCACGACCAAGATCAGAAGTTAGGGACAATCTACATTGAATATTTTTTAACAATGCTGATAAATAAAAATAATATTGTGAATGGAGTCTAAAAATATCAGACCGACAAGTAGTTCTAGGAATACCATTAAACATAGGATTATAAATTGCTTGTATATAACGAATAAAAGCATCAGAAGAAGGAAAACTAAAAGGCAAACAACCCACAGCTACCATTTTAGCTATTTCTTCTCTGTCCCTCAATTTATTATACTTTTTCGCTACTTGACCGGTTGTTGGGTCCATTCTAGTTTGCGTTGACCCACCAACATCCCCACCACCTTTTGCAATATTTAACTCTCTTTTGTGATCTTCAGCTATATGTCTCATTAACGTACCCGTACCCCCTTGCTTACCGCCACTTCTATGCTTATATATTTGTTGACAAATATTGCACTGCACCTAAATATCTGATATACGTTCAAAAAATTGTCATGCAATACTAGTTCTTTTACGGGGTTTTGGGGCACTGGGAGGACGGGAAGGGAGATTAACTGATTTAGATCTAACGTTAGCATCTCCTACTGCGGGTGTTTCAGCAATATTTTCATCATCTTCGTCTACATTAACTGCATCTACTTCATTTTCTTCTTCTATACCATAATTTTCCTGAAATTCTACATAATCCATATCGTGAGCACCTACACCTATTTCTTCCTCAAAAGGTGTACCAAGCGGTATCGGAGGCGAAGTCACACGGGTATATCTATTACTTGAACTACCTCTACCGCTAATAATTCGCTTTTTACTACCACTACCGCTTTCGGGACAAAAATTTTTAACACCTTTAGCAGCGAGGTTTTTTAATTTATCCATAATATAAATTAAATTAAACTAAAAATATTCAAAATACACAAATATAATAAAATTAAATATTAAATAATTAATACAATAAATAAAAATTAAACGTAAGACATGGAACGACAATACCAAATTTTGGAAGTATCCGAAGCTTCAGACTTTAGAAACTTCCGCTCGTACTTTGTAAACGAAAAATTAAAAAATTAAAGTGAACACTTTAAGAAATTAAATATATTGAATATTTGAGAATTGAGAATTGAGATTTGAGAGAGAATGAGATTTGAGAGAGTGAAAAATTGTGTGAGAAATGATTTGAAGTTGTAGGGTATTTATAGATTTATTTTGGGGATTAAAAAATATTATTATTTTCTTAATTAAATGGGCCCAAACTAGCCGTTTGGACCCAAAAACGGTAATATAGCCGTTGGGCCAACGGCTAGTTTGGCCCAAAAAATTAATTTTTTTTTTTTTGCTTACCGGGCCGGGCCGGGCCGGTTAACCGACGGGCCTGGACCGGGTTGGTCCGGGCCGGGTTAACCGGGCCCAGTTTTAAAAAAAAAACGGACCAGGACCCGGATCCCTAAAGCCCTCGGGCTTACCGGGCCGGGTCAAACCGGTCCGGTTTGCTACGTCGGGCCGGGTCGGCCCGGCCCGTTTGACACTCTTAAATTGGATCCACTTTTGCTTTGTCAGCATTAAAGGATAGAGTAAAGATGGGTTCGGAGGAATAAGCTTTTTGCAGATGGAACCACTTCATATGTGGGAGGTATGTATTACTAATCAACCTATCATGAAAACACACATCCAGTACAATGATTTTGTGAATGTTTATTCTTTACCTATTAGGCATTAATTCTTTAAACAAGATATGGAATTTTACAGTTAAGATTGTTAGGTTTGAACTGGCAAGGATGAGGGACCAAGATGATGGTGTCGATATCCCGTTACAATTTAATGACCGTTTATGCTCATATTTTTGTGTCAAGTTTTGGGAAGGGTTCAAGTTTTCGGCGGCAGTGTAAATATCCAATAGTGATTGGACTAGATTTAATGACACAATGGACTTCTTGAAAGGCCTCCGAAGCCTGGCAATGCAACAAACAACGATAGACCCAATAGAAATTCCCCTGATCCAAATTTATATAGATGGGTTATTGGAGGAGACTATTATACAACAAAAGGTGTTTGGGAGAAAACCTGTGTGGGAAGAGGGAGGTTAAAAAGGCCACATATCATCTTAGTACTTGTTTAAGAGGATACATAGGGTCGGAAAGAAAGTGTAGCAAAATTAGCTTATGAAATTGACATGAAAAATAAAAAAACTGGATGAGATACGAATGTGAAAGTGTATCAAAAATTGAAAATCCACCAGTCGTTGAAGAAAAAGAAGAATGGTCAAGAGGAATTTACCTTGTGTATCCTCTTAAACAAGTACTAAGATGATATATGGTCTTCTCAACCTCCCTCTTCCCGTACAGGTTTTCTCCCAAGCATCTTCTGTTGTATAATAGTCTCCTCCACCAATCCATCCATATAAATTTTGACCAAGGGAATTTCTATTGGTTCTATCGTTGTTTGCTGCATTGTAAGGCTTCGGAGGCCTTCCAAGAAGTCCATTGTGCCATTAAAACTGGTCCAATCACTATTGGATATTTACACTGCCGCCAAAAATTTGAACCCTTCCCCAAACACAAAAATATGTGCATGAATCATATCATTAAATTAAAACCGGGTATCGATACCACCGTCTTGGAACCCTTTGGCCTTATCAGTTCACACCTAACAAACTAAACTGTACAATTCAGGATCTTTTTTGAAGGATTAGTGTCTAATCATCGGTAAAAAACTACATTCACAAAATCATTGCACTTTATGTTTCTTCACGGTAGCCTGATCAATAATATACATAACTCGCATGCATGAAAATGAGATCCATTGAACGCATCTTATTCTTCCTACCCCATCAGGACATGTCAGTGTTGTTTATTCATCTTTACGAATGTGATGACTATTAAAATGGAGGTGTGAAGAGTTGTGACTTTTTATCTTAACACATCCAAAATAGCTGATGAATCGAAATCTCCATCTGTTGCAACTGACGAATCAGCTGTTGGAAGAAATCAAAACATCTCCTCCAAACATATGGTCCATCTGTCGCAGCAGATAATCTATATGTTGCAATAGATGGTAAATCTATTGCGATAGACCTGACTTTTTTTAAATTAATCTGCATGCATGTGATTACTTCTTTTTAAATATGTTTGTTTCAATTTAGTTTTTCTACTTATAAAATCAAGAGAATTTTATTATATTCTTTCAAGATTACCCCTATTATTAAATGACTACATAAAGTATATTATTCACATTTATACTTTCTAATCATAATTAATAAGGCCAATTTGGTAACACAATCACCTAATTTATATTTTTATTAATTGGTGTGCCAAGTCCATGGGGCCCAACTAATACATAGCGGAGGAACTATTAAAAAGAGGTGAAGACTTTTTATCTCACACATTCAAAACAGCTAATGAATCGAATACTCCATCTATTGAAAGTGAAACTAATGAATCAGCTATCAGAAATCAAAACATCTCCTCCAACTTATACATACTGTCCATCTGTTGCAACAGATAATACATAAGTTGCACCAGATGTCTTATTTGTTGCACATACAAACCATCTATTGTAACAGATGGTAAATCTGTTTTGACAGTCGTCTGTTGCACATTCAATCCATCCATCTATTGCAATAGATGCTAAATCTATTAAAATGCTGGATAATCTATTGCAACAACTCAATAATAATGGCTTTTATTGAGTCTCAAACCACTATGAAAAGGTAAGAAGTAATTAGTGTAAAAGAAAAAGTCGCGACTTTTCACAGAAAATAAAATGCCACCAGTTTGAATGTAATTAATACAATGGAGCTGAACAGTCCTTCCTTTTGGCCTGACATATTATAGGTCCCTCAATCTTCATTCAACTCTATTTATTTCTTGCATTTTTTCCTTTCGTGTGACATCTTCAACCTCTTCTCTTCAAAGAGCATATTCCTTTCTCGTTGAGGTAAGTTTTTTTCTGACGTAAATTTACCAGTTGGTCGTATACGTTGTATTACATTGTTTATATTTTTCTTTACATTTGTCAATTCATGCGTGTTCTAGATATGACTGATCCTTTTTCAGACATTGCTCTACTACACGACACAGTGCAGGAACTTTAAAGGCAGGTTAATGACCTGCAGAGCGAGTTGGTCGCTGTGAGAGCGAAAATGTTCAGAGAGATGCAGTGGACGATGAGAGCCCTGCTGCTGCGATTTGATTGGTCGGGTGTCATTAATGATGATGATGATAATAATAATTAGAATGTGTTTTTTCTTTTAGCGTATGTATTTTAATTTCTCTATATTGGATCTATACCTAATGTAGTTTATTTTTCATTTAATGAAAAATTTACTTATAGTCAGATTTTGGTGTTTTATTTCTTATTCAATTTTCATTCCATTTTCTTCTAATCTAATACATGTTAACATGTCGATGGTTCGAGACAATGTTGAATCCAGTTGCACTAGAAATTTTGGCTTTTGAGTTCTTTCAACAGTTGGAACCGATTGGTCATCTGTTGGATTTCAACAGATTATCCATTTATTTCGACAGATTTTCATCTATTGGAGGAAAGCATTCCAGTTGTTTGTGCAACTGTTGAGAATAATTGTGGTCTGTTATATTATTTAAGTTAATGTTTTGCCTCATTTTATTGATGCACAAGTTATTTAAAAAAAAAGATATTTTATATATAATAAATGATAACATTAGGTTCACAACAATGAGTTAAATATATAAAAGTCCACAACAAACAAACAAACAAACAACAACACAAGTTTCTGCAATTACAACGATCATGGTGGATTATGATTTAGGCGTGTAGTTCTTTTGTGGCCAGTGCACTTACATATGGAGCACTTGTTTCTTCTTGATAAAAATGATTCTCCAACTCCACGCCTCTTTTTATATGGTTTTCTTCCTAGTTTGATAGTGCTCGGTTCAATATATGGAGGAGGTATTAATCTCCCCATAAGCTCTACTGGAAGAACCCAAGATTCTTCGGGAGGCATCGGAGTAATATTCCCACTATATGCCATTTCATAATTTTCCACCAAATAATATTGAGAGGAGTGCTCGTAAACTTCAGGTCCATATTTATGGCCGTATTGACCTCGAAGGGTTGCCATAGCATGTGGACAAGGTATTTTATCCAAGTCAAAAACTCTACACGTACAAGATCTTGTTTGAAGATCGACCGTGGCAGCATCACCATGACCGGCGATATGGAATTTGTAATCTGCTATTTTATGAGAGAATAACCTATTCCCCAAACTAATGTTCATTGATATTTTCTTTAAAATTTCGAGAACAAATCGGGTTCTTTTTTTTGGGCACTTGAACTGCACACGCCTTTCGTTAAAAAAATCGCTATATTTCTTGCTTATTTTTTCAAACATAGCCTTAATAGGAAATTCTCTTTCATTGCCAAACAATGAATTCACCGATTCAGCTATGTTTGATGTCATAATATTGTACCTATAGAAAAGAATCACTTAGTACGACATCAAACTAAACTTGTAAATCAAACAAGACATTAAATTCATAAGAATATACCTATTTGCTGGACAGAATGCCGGGCTCCATCTCTCAAAATCGACACATGCAAGAAATTCTGCTACCTTGGGATTCACATCCTCTATTTGATTGAAATGGTCTAAAAACTCTTCTTTACTATATGTTTTAACTGCTCTATAAAAAAGGGTGACGACCCTTTTGTTGTGATAGTTGTTTCGAATGTTCTCTCCAAGATGCCTGATGCAACAACCAAAGTAAGCTGAAGTGAAGAAAAGTGAAACCATCTTTGGAATACTTGGATGCCTATCCGATACAAAACACAAATCTTTGGTATCTTCGACGCAATGTTGCAGTTGTTCAAAATAATTCATAAGAGGCATCACATTCCTTGTCCGCTACACAAAAAGCAACAGGAAAGATGTGATTCTCCGCATCCTGCGCCACCGCCGTTAGCAGAACTCTATTATACTTGCTCCTCAAAAAGGTACCATCGATGGCTATGCCTTTTCTTAAATGTCAAAAACCTTGAATCCAAGCACCATAGGATACAAAAAAGTACTTAAACCTTCCGTTTTCATCCAGATGCAATGTCGTCTTACTTTCTGGATTTGTGGACTCAATCATGTAACGGTAAGCATCCACAACTTCATACCCATGCTCGAGTGTCCCCCGAACCAGGTCCTTGGCAATCCTCATGGCTGTATATACCTTCAAATAACTGACCAGGACACCCAAATCTGTAAGGAGTTGATTGGCCATAAGCCTTATTGAAGGTCCTTTGCCATCGGGGAAACTACTCCTGAAATATTCACCAAGTATCTTTGTCGTGGCGTGAGGATTTTAGCCCGAGATATGCTCCGAACCACATGTGTGATGCTTTTCATGTTTATGAATAACGAATTTGTCAGAACTTGCGTACTTCACCGCTCTCAACCACCACTTGCAGTTCGAATTAGCATGTTTGAAACAAAAGACACTGCTCGAATTAATCACCTTCTTTATTCTGAAATCTTTTTTCACGCAACAAATAAACAAAGTGTTAGATAGTTCATTCTTGTCTTTGAATGATATTCCAATAAAAAAGCCGGTCCCATTGTCTTGAAGATTTCCAGATTGTGTCGATTGAAAAGAATTGCACCTCGTATTGGTCGCATTAACGGGCGTAGGTGTTTGATCATCATCTGGAATATTCATGTCTAGATTATCCAACCTATCATCAAAGAAGTTTTCTTTTTCTTCTTTTTTTTCTAAATTCTGGTTCTCATTTTCTCTTGTCTTTTCAACCATGTACACCCTTAACACCGGCCTGGTTAAATCACTTAGATAAGAATACAACCGAACCTGAGCGGTTATCTTGAAAGGTAGTACCCTCTAATTTTCAAAGGAGCTGTACATGTACTTGATGGCGAATTCTTTCGGTTGATAATTCAGTCCACAAAAGCTGATGATTAAGTTCACAAAATCATTATACAAAACATCACTTTGTACTGTCATAGCTATCATCTCTAGCATTTCACCCTCTTTCCAACGCCATACCTATCAATTGCTCTTCTCGACCCAATGACCATGACAATCCTCCCCTATTGTTATTAATCCCCCCATTAGTGGTACCTAAATAAAGTTATTTGTTAAAAAAAGTTGATAGTGATTTCATATGCCGTGAGTGAATCCCAACAGATGTGTTATCTGTTGCAACAGGTAAGTGATGAGTCGCAACAGATTCTTACCTGTTGAGATTCATGTTACAGGTCTAAATATCTGTTACAATAGATGAATCGCCTGTTGGAATTGATGTTATAACTAAATCATCTTTGAAGTTGATTCCAACAGATGAGTGACAGTTGTAACAGATAATTAACTTGTTGCGACAGATGACTTACCTGATGTAATAGGTTATTAACCTGTTGTAACCTATGTTGGAATCGTGTTCAGGTTCTGTTGTAACAGGTAACTAATCTGTTGCAACATATATATCAAATGTTGCAACAGATGAGCCATTTGTTTAAATATGAATCCAACATATCAGTCTTTCTTTGAAACAGATGTCTCATCTATCGCAATAGATGGATTTTATGTTGGATTCATGATTGGGTTCTATCCATTGTTGGAAAACAACAACACAATAGCAGTTACCCAGATGACAAATTCAACTAAAAATCATAATTTGACTTACCAACGTTTTCTATGAAGTAATGCCAAAGTGGAAAGTGATGTTAGAAACAAAATTTGACCTAAGAAATTGGTCAAATTACAACAGTAGTGGTAACAACAACAACAACAAATGGTCAACAAAAACAAGATGAAGATGATAATGAAGTAGAAGATGATGATAATGAAGCAGCAGCAACAATGAACAACAAAAATCGCTAAGAGAGAGAAATCAACAAAGGGTGAGAAGAGAGAGAAAGACGTCTTTTCCCCCCATTTTTCGTTATATAGGCTAACATTTGGATCAAAGTGTAAATTTAAAAACTTGTAGATTATTTTCAAACTTTCCCAACTTTTTTAATCCATAATAAAGTAATTGTCACCTCCACCTAATAATTAAGACTTGTGTCACCTACACCTCATTTTAAAACTCTTTTGTCACCTGTGGCCCAAACCCCCTACTAAGTCGCCATAAACATCATTTGCTTTCATTTTTCCCTTCTCTTTTATTTGTCACCTTATTCTTTGAAGTTAAACTAAATTAATATTTTAAATTCAAATTTTAAGTGTTTCAAAAATTATATAGAAAAGAAAACTATAAGTTATCATATTTCATATTAATTTAAATTATTTGACTTTGAGAACACGATAAAATATACTTATGTAGATATTTTATTGAACTTTGCTTTTATATATGTTCCTTACATTGAAACGTGGAGTCTTTTGTTAGAGTGTACAAAAATAATGCCGATAGAATGTATTAATAATGTTTGCATTAATAATGTTTGTATTAGTAATATTGGTATTATTTATGCTAACATTATTTCTTATGCACTGTTTGATGCACTGTATTGTAACTTGTATTTTCAATTTTGATATATTTAAACAAAAGCTAAAAAAAAAAGGTTGGATTGCATATACATCCTAAGAGCCTTCCGGGATCTAGCATGAACTCAATATATGTTTTTTTGTCTCAATTTATATGACACAAATTAAATTTAGATAATCAATCATACTTTTAATATATTTTTAAACATTTTAAGTTATTAATACTGTAATCTATAATATTTTTTATTTAATTTTTAAATAACATACGTTACTCTCTCTATTCAAACTTTTGTAGCATTGATGGTCAATTGTATTTTTAAAATAATTTAAAATTTTAATTATTATGATTTATAATATTTTTCTTCTATTTTAATTTAAGTGAAACTGATACAATTTCGAGAGTCAACCAAATATTTATATCATTTAAAATTTTTAAGTTGTTAATTATTGTGATTTATAGTATTTTTTTAAGTGTTTTATAAAAATATATAATAGATTAAATTATTTTTAGATATTTCAAATTTTTAATTATTGTAATTTATAATATTTTTTATGTAATTTTCAAAAAATAAACGCTACTCTCTTTGTCCAGAGTTTTGTGTCACTGATAGTCAATTATATTTTTTAAATAATTTAAATTTTTAATTATTGTGTAAAACTTTTTCTATCCAATGTAAGTGACATGATGCTTAGATGACTATAATAATTAATTAGAGGTGATATAGTAAAATCACGATTGAAACAACGAAATAGACATGTCTTAAATGACTCACAATAACTAATTAGAAGTGATATAATAAAATTACTATAAAAGATATTTGTGAAAAAAAAAAGTAAGTGAAATCTCATTTAAGACATCAAGTTATTTTAAAACATCAAGAGTTACTTATCATTTTATATCTATTTTATATTTTTAATTAAATATTATTTATTTATTTATTTAATACTTGATGGCTTATAATAATTAATTAGAGGTGATAGTTAGTAAAATTATGATTAAAGCAGCTGATGCAGATATATCATAAATGTCTATTCTATTGTTTTATTAGATAATATTAATCTTTTAATATGTAAATAATTTATAATAATTACTTAGGAATGATATAGTAAAATCACGGACCAAACAACTGAAGCCGACAGATCGACGGACGGCTGCTTTAAATACTTAGATGACTTATAATAATTAATTTGGGATGATATTTAGTAAAATTACTACAAAAGCAGCTGAAGCAGACATGTTATAAATGTTTCTTTTACTTTTTATATTAAATATTATTAATTTTTTAATATATTAATAATTTATAATAATTCATTAAAAATGATGTAATAGAAAGTAAAATTACAATTTAAACAAATAAAATAGACATGTCATAAATGTCTATTTTTTTAAAATTAAATATTATCTTTTTAATATATAAATGACTTATAATAAATAATTTAGGGCAATATAATAAAATCACGATTGAAGCAGTTGAAGAAGACAACATAAGCAGGCATATCAAAATTTTCTCTTCTATATATTAGAAAAAAAATCAAATTAGGTGAAATTGTAGTAACAAATAAGAAAGAAAGTAAATTATATATTTGATATGAAATTAAATAAAGAATAAAATTTATTTAATTGTATCAATAATTAATTTTTACAATAAATTATCATCTTACTAATCAATTTACTTAAATATAATATATTTGAAATAATTTTATACATAAAAAAAGATAAATAAAAATAAAAAATAAATGGAGGATAGAGGGGCCCACATATGTGGAAATATATGCAAGGCCACATGTGATGACATTATTGTAAATTTTCTTACATAGTATTGTTGGTAATTAAAGAGAAAAGAATGGGCTTTTATTAAAACTTTTAAGGAGCTTCAAAAAAAAAGCACAAAAGATTATCAAATTGAGCTTAGAACTTATTTTAAAGACCTTAATACCCTCAATATTGAATTTAAAGACAAAGAACGCACATGTTGAAACTACCTCTTCTAATATATAGACTAGAGGTGCATGGCCCGTGTCAGCACGGGCACAACACTATAAACATCTTTTAGCACCAATATTCGATATTAATGAGATACAAATATAAATGTACATTGATTTAAAATGATAATTTTTTAAATAATAACTATTTGACGGCACTCACTAAGGAGTGAAGTTTTATAAAGTAGTTTTTTTTCACATGATAAAAAAGTGTGATGTGTCGTGTAGTCGGGTTATTTTAATTGTTCGATAATAAGATTGAGACCTATTACAAAATATAGAAAAGATGTAGAACTAATATTCATAGGATTATTTCATATAAAAACTGGAACAAAAGATACTTTAATTAACAATAAAGTCTTGAATCATCTTCTCAAAGATGATTATGGTTGAAGCAGTTGCAACAAACATGTCATAAACGCATATTTTTTATCTTTTAATTAAATACTATTAATTTTCTAATACATAAATAACTTATAATAATTAATTAGGGGTGATATCGTAAAATCACGGCGCAACTCTTGAAGCAGCCATGTCGAAACCAATGTTTTAATTAAATATTATAAATTTTTTAATACATAAATGACTTATAATAATTAATTAGGGGTGATACAATTAAATCACGGTTGAAGGAGGTCAACTTAATTTAATACATCAAGAGTTAATTTATTATTTTACGTCTATTTTATTTTTAAAAAGATATGATTAAATTTTTAACACTTAGATGACTCATAATAATTAATTATAAGTGATATTTAGCAAAATTATGATTGAAGCAGCTGCAGCACACATGTCATCTATTTTTTTAATTAAATATTATTAATTTTTTAATACATAAATGACTTATAATGATTAATTAGGGATGATATAGTAAAATCACGGCTAAAACAGCTGAAACAAACATCATAAATATCTATTTTATAATTAAATATTATTAATTCTAATATATAAATGACTTATAATAATTAATTAGAGGTAATATAGTAAAAAATTATTAATTCTAATGTATAAAAGACTTATAATAATTAATTTAGGGTAATATAGTAAATGACGGAGCAATTAGGATAATATAGGCAGACATGTCATCTATTTTTTTAATTAAATATTATTAATTTTTTAATACATAAATAACTTATAATAATTAATTAGGGATGATATAGTAAAATCATGGTTAAAGTAGCTGAACAAACATCATAAATATCTATTTTTTAATTAAATATTATTAATTCTAATATATAAATGACTTATAATAATTAATTAAGGGTAATATAAAAAAAATATTATCAATTCTAATATATAAATGACTTATAAAATTAATTAGGGGTAATATAATAAATTACTAATCAATTAAGGTAATATAGTAAATAACGAAGCAGCCGATTTTTTAATTAAATATTATTAATTTTTAATATATAAATGACTTATAATAATTAATTAGGAATGATATAGTAAACTTATGGTTAAACCAGCTGAAATAAACGTCATAAATATATATTTTTTAATTAAATATTATTAATTTTAAAATATAAATGACTTATAATAATTAATTAGGGGTAATATAGTAAAAAATATTATTAAATCAAATATATAAATGACTTATAATAATTAATTAAGGATAATATAATAAATAATGGAGCAATTAGGCGTAATATAGGAAGACATGTCATCCAATTTTTAATTAAATATTTTTAATTTTTTAATACATAAATGACTTATAATAAATAATTAGGGATGATATAGTAAAATCACGGTTAAAGCAGCTGAAACAAACGTCATAAATATCTACTTTTTAATTAAATATTATTTATTTTAATACATAAATGACCTATAATAATTAGAGATAATATAATAAAAAAATATTATTAATTCTAATATATAAATGACTTATAATAATTAATTAAAGGTATTATAGATGAAGCACTGATCGAAACCATAGACAGACATGTCATCTATTTTTAATTAAATATTATTAACTTTTTAATACATAAATGATATATAATAATTAATTAGGAATGATATAGTAAAATCACGTTTAAAGCAACAGAAACAAAAGTCATAATTATCTATTTTTTAATTAAATAATATTAATTCTAATATATAAATGATTTATAATAATTAATTAGGGGTAATATAATAAAAAATATTATTAATTCTAATATATAAATGACTTATAATAATTAATTAGAGGTAATATAGCAAATCACGGAGTAATTAGGGATGATATAGTAAATGACGAAGCAGCTAAATTTTTAATATATAAATGACTTATAACAATTAATCAGGAATGATATAGTAAAATTATGGTTAAAGCAGCTGAAACAAACGTCATAAAATATCTATTTTATAATTAAATATTATTAATTCTAATATATAAATGACTTATAATAATTAATTAGGGTAATATAATAAAAAATATTATTAATTCTAATATATAAATGACTTATAATAATTAATTTAGGGTAATATAGTAAATAACGGAGCAATTAGGATAATATAGGCTGACATGTCATCTATTTTTTTAATTAAATATTATTAATTTTTTAATACATAAATAACTTATAATAATTAATTAGGGATGATATAGTAAAATCATGGTTAAAGTAGCTGAAACAAACATCATAAATATCTATTTTTTTATTAAATATTATTAATTCTAATATATAAATGAGTTATAATAATTAATTAAAGGAAATATAATAAAAAATATTATTAGTTCTAATATATAAATGACTTATAATAATTAATTAGGAGTAATACAATAAATCACTGAGCAATTAGGGTAATATAGTAAATGACGAAGCAGCTGATTTTTTAATTAAATATTACTAATTTTTAATACATAAATGAATTATAATAATTAATTAGGAATGATATAGTAAACTTATGGTTAAACCAGCTGAAATAAACGTCATAAATATGTTATTTTTAATTAAATATTATTAATTTTAATATATAAATGACTTATATTAATTAATTAGGGGTAATATAGTAAAAAATATTATTAATTATAATATATAAATGACTTATAATAATTAATTAGGGATAATATAGTAAATCATGGAGCAATTACGCGTAATATAGGAAGACATGTCATCCATTTTTTAATTAAATATTTTTAATTTTTTAATACATAAATGACTTATAATAATTAATTAGAGATGATATAGTAAAATCACAGTTAAAGTAGTTGAAACAAACGTCATAAATATCTATTTTTTAATTAAATATTATTTATTTTAATATATAAATGACCTATAATAATTAGGGATAATATAATAAAAAATATTATTATTTCTAATATATAAATGACTTATAGTAATTAATTAGAGGTAATATAGACGAAGCACTGGTCGAAACCATAGACAGACATGTCATCTATTTTTTAATTAAATATTATTAACTTTTTAATACATAAATGATATATAATAATTAATTAGGAATGATATAGTAAAATCACGTTTAAAGCAACAAAAACAAAAGTCATAATTATCTATTTTTTAATTAAATAATATTAATTTTAATATATAAATGACTTATAATAATTAATTAGGGTAATATAATAAAAAATATTATTAATTATAAATATAAATGACTTATAATTATTAATTAGAGTAAATATAGTAAATCACGGAGTAATTAGGGATAATATAATAAATGACGAAGCAGCTGATTTTTTAATTAAATATTATTAATTTTTAATACATAAATGACTTATAATAATTAATCAGGGATGATATAGTAAAATCACGGTTAAAACAGCTGAAACAAACGTCATAAATATCTATTTTTAATTAAATATTATTAATTCTAATATATAAATGACTTATAATAATTAATTAGGGTAATATAGTAAAAAATATTATTAATTCTAATATATAAATGACTTATAGGAATTAATTAGGGGTGATATAATAAATCACAGAGCAATTAGGGATAATATAGGCAGACATGCCATCTATTTTTTTAATTAAATATTATTAATTTTTTAATACATAAATGACCTATAATAATTAATTAGAGATGATATAGTAAATTTACGATTAAAGCAGCTGAAACAAACGTTATAAATATCTTTTTTTAATTAAATATTATTAATTTTAATATATAAATGACTTATAATAATTAATTAGGAAAAATATAATAAAAAATATTATTAATTCTAATATATAAATGAATTATAATAATTAATTAGGAGTAATATAGTAAATCACAGAATAATTAGGGGTAGTATAGTAATTGATGAAGCACTGGTCGAAACCAGTGCTTCTATTGTATAGAAATATATAGAAATAGGGCATCCCATTCATTATGAAAAAAGTAGGATTTCTTTGTAATTTCAATTCTCTTTTTGTTCTTTCTAATTCTATTTTGCAACTTTCTGCAATGGCATAATATATAAATATGACCCTAAATTTGACACCAAATTATAACTTTGACATTAAACTTTGATAGTGCACAAATAGGATCTTTAACTATTCAAAACCTGAACAAATATGACCTCTGATTTTGTAACCCCCATGCATGAGTTTCACTTGCGCCTACGTGGAAAGGTAATCCAATCACACGGTGCCACATCATTAAAAGGGCTGATATGACATGATGAAGGTCATATTTATGTAGTTTTGAATAATTAAAGGTCATATTTGTGCACTATCAAAGTTATTTTTATTTTATTATTATTTGATGTAATAATATTTTATAATATTTTATGTTGTTTTTATTTGATTATTAAATTAACGTTATTAAATAATATTTTTATGTTGCGTTTATTTGATTATTATACTTTTCTTGCAATTCTGCTTATAATAAGTTGCTTTTATTTGATTATTATACTATTACTATTTGTACAACATTTTAATAAAATTTTCATCTTAATAACGTTAATTGAATAGTATTAGTTTAATAACATTTTAATAATGTTAATTTAATAATATTTTAATAATGTTAATTTAATAATATTTTAATAACGTTAATTTAATAACATTTTATTAATGATGTTTTAATAACATTTTATTAATAACATTTTAATAACGTTTTAATAACTTTAATTTAATAATATTTTAATAACATTAATTTAATAATATTTTAATAACGTTAATTTAATAATATTTTATTAATAACGTTATTAACGTTAATTTAATAACATTTTAATAACGTTAATTTAATAACGTTTGTTTAATAACATTTTAATAACGTTATTTTAATAATATTTTAATAACGTTAATTTAATAATATTTTAATAACGTTAATTTAATAATATTTTACTAAAACTATAATTTTTTTCATTTATTATTAGTATAGTTTAATCTTTGAGCTGAAAATAATGAAAAAATAATAGTGAAAAATCATTTAAATATATAAAAAGGAATTCGTAACAGCATAATAGTCATTTAACCCCTTTTTTTACTGTTGGAACACTCTCATTTTAGCCCGAGGCGCCTAGTTTTGCATGTACATCACGCGTTTTGCCACATCGGATTGGAGGTCATATTTGTGCAGTTTTTAATAGTTAAAGGTCATATTTGTGCACTGTCAAAGTTTAAGATCAAAGTTATAATTTGATGTCAAGTTTAGGGTCATATTTATGTATTATGCCTTCTGCAATTCGTTCGCCTTTTTCCTTTTTCGGTTTGTATTATTTTTAGAAGTGCCTTCATTTATTTGTGGCCTTACTTGAATTTGTCTGAAGTTTTGGCATAAAAAGGTTATAGTGCAAAATTTTGGATAGTATTACATGCTCAACAATTTATGAAGAAGAACATGTACTCTTGACATGTAGGAAACATATTTTCTTTCAAAAATAAATTATATTTAAAATATGTTGAAAAATCCATGTCATTTATATGTATTTTAAAAGCCAAATATGTTACTTGGAGAAATGGCAAAATGGAAGAAACTTGGGAACATGCATGTTTGGTTTTAACACATGTCTTGATATTTGTCGATTGTCATCTTGTATGGAAATAGTTAGACAAGTGTATGTACACTAGTCAATTTTTTAAGCCTTGTAAATTACTATAAATAGGCTACTTTGTTTCCATAATGTTGTAACTAACTTTCTTTTTCCTTTCAAGTTTCATTACTCATTTTCATTCCTTTCACTTTTTTTTTATTATTATTATATGATTAATTAAAAAAGGATTCTATTAATTATATCACAATCTAAGTTAACTTGTTGATATTTATGTTAATAATTTTGTTGATTCTTGCATCCTCTGGTTAATTAGAAAAGATTTATTTATCTCAGAACATCCTCTAATTAATCAGGAAAGTGCTTGTTTAATCCTGAGGAAATATTTCACCCTGCGAAAATAGTTTCTTAGGACAGTGCCTAGCACGACTCAAGTATAATTAATAAATTACTTATAATAATATCGTTATTATATTTATTTAATATTCAGTATAATTAATTTGTCAAAAGTAATTATATTACTGTTACTGTTATTATATTGATTATTAAAAGTAATATTATTATATATTGTTATAATTATTATATCGGTTATAATATTACTATTTTAGTATTGTTATTTACTATATTCTGTTGTACTTCTATTATTATTATTGTTTTGTTAACAATTAAATAATATTTTTATTATTATTTTACCATCTTCCCCAACAATCTAAGAAACTATGGCATATAATATTGATTCTAAGACCGTTCATAATAATGATGTTGGTGTTGCTCTGGCTGCTTCCATTCCAGTCAATTTGTCAGAAAATTATGATACTGCAGATTACAGGTATGAAAATAAATTTGATTACATGCCTAATGCTAATAATAAAATTTTCATAGAAAATGTATCTCAATGAAAGAGAATATGTGAAAGAAATGACAATCCCGTTAAGTCAAAATTAAATTTGATAGAAACAGATGATATAATTATTGCAGTCATTTCAGAAATAATTGTTGAGACCAATGTGAGAAATTGGGTGGTAGACTCTGGTGCTACTAGGCACATTTATATAAATAAAAATTATTTTATATCATACACCCAAGTTGAAAAGGTAAAGTTCTTCTCAAACTCACATCTGGTAAAACCTTGGCATTGAGTAATGTGTTGTATGTTCCTAATATCAGAATTAGTTTGATTTCTGTGGCATTGTTGGAAAATATTGGAAGAAAAGTTGTATTTGAAAATACTGAGGTCATATTAACTAAAAATGATATTCTTATTGGAAATGGACGTTGTAATCATAGACTTTATGTACTTAATATTATCAATGATAATGCATCCGTTTCTGCTTATATGACTGAGTCTATTTCTTTATGGCGTGCTAGATTAGGACATGTTAATATTAAATATATAAAGAATATGCAATTACTTGGTTTAATATCTGGTTTGGATTTCAGTAATTTTGATAAATGTGAAATTTTTGCTGAAGCTAAAATAACTAAAAAATCATGTTTTTCAGTTAATATAGAAACTGAACTGTTATCTTTAATTCATACTGATTTGGGCTATTTAAAATAAACTATGACTAGAGGTGGTAAAAGATATTATGTGACTTTTATTGATGATTTCTCTAGATTTACTAAGTTATATTTTCTTAGAAATAAAGATGATGCATTTGATGCTTTTGTGTCTCATAAATCTGAAGTTGAAAATCAGCTTAGTAGAAAAATCAAGAGAATTAGATCTGATAGAGGTTGAGAATATGTATTTTTAAATATATTTTGTGAAAAAGAAGGTATTACTCATGAAGTAACTCTGCTTTATTCTCTCGAGTCTAATGGTGTAGCAGAAAGAAAAAATAGGACATTGAAAGAAATGATGAATTCTATGTTAATTAGCTTTATTGCACCTGATAATTTATGGGTGAAGCTATTTTATCTGCATGTCATTTACAGAATAGAGTTCCTCATAAAAGAATTGGCAAAACCCCTTATGAATTGTGGAAAGGTTACAAACCGAATTTGAAATATTTAAAAGTGTAGGGTTGCCTTGCTAAAGTTCTTCTTCCTGAACCTAAAAAGAGGAAAATAGGTCCTAAATCTGCTGATTGTATGCTTATTGGATATACTGAACATAGTGCTGCACATAGATTTCTTGTATTGAAAAGTGATGTACTTGATAGTAATATTATAACTGAGACAAAAAATGCTGAATTCTTTAGACATATTTTTCCTCTATGTGATAAAATCTCTCATGCACCTGTTGAAAGAGAAAATGAATCAACCTCTAATATTGAGGAACTGAGAAGGAGTAAAAGGCCTAGAAAAGAATATTTTCCTTCTGGAAATGATTTTCAAACTTTTCTTATTGATAATGAACCATCAAATTATTTTGAAGTTGTATCTTCTTCTGATGCTAAATTTTGGAAAAAAGCAATAAAAAATGAACTTGATTCAATTATGAAAAATAATACATGGGTTTTAACTGACTTACCTCCTGGTATAAAATCGATTAGTTGTAAATGGATTTTCAAAAAGAAACTTAATCCGGATGGATCGATTGATAAATATAAAGCTCGATTAGTAGCTAAAGGATTTTCTCAAAAATAAAATATTGATTATTTTGATACATTTGCACCAGTAACAAGAATTGCTTCTATTCGAGTATTAATTTCTTTGGCATCAATTCATAAACTTTTTATCGATCAAACAAATAGAAAAACAGCTTTCTTAAATGACGATTTTGAAGAAGAAATTTATATGGTTCAACCAGAAGGATGTATGATTTTTGGACAAGAAAATAAAGTTTGTAAATTAATTAAATCTCTTTATGGCCTTAAACAAGCTCCTAAACAGTGGCATGAGAAATTTGATCAAATCTTAATAAAAGATGATTTTCTTCTGTTGAGGTAGATAAATGTGTTTATACAAAAGTAGTAGACAATGATTATGTAATAATTTTTTTGTATGTTGATGACATGCTTATAATTGGTACATGTATAAATATTGTGGAACATACTAAATTATATTTTTCTACTAACTTTGATATGAAACATCTGGGTGAAGTGACTATGATATTGGGAGGTAACTCCAGTAGCCACTCCTTATGATGCTAATTCTAAATTAAAAAAGAATTATGGTAACCCAGTAGCTCAGTCTAAATATGCATAAATTATTGAGAGTTTGATGCATTTAATGAATTTTACTAGGCCAGATATAACCTATGTTATGTGTAGACTGAGTATATATACTCATAATCCCAATAATGAGCATTGGTCTGCATTAATGAGATTAATGAAATATTTGAGAGGAACCGTGAATTACGGTATCTTGTATAGTGAATTTTCTTCAACTTTAGAAGGGTATTCTGATGCAAATTGGATCTCTGATTCAGATAAGACAAAATTCACTAGTGGTTATGTATTCACTTTAGGTGGTGGTCCAGTATCATGAAAATCAGCTAAACAGATGATCATTGCTAGATCAACTATAGAATCAGTGTTTGTGGCTTTGGAGTTACCTGGTACTGAGACTGAATGACTAAGAAATTTCTTAGCAAATATCTCTTTTAAAAAGAGATGATCTGGTGCCTCCTGTGTATATACACTGTGATTGTCAAGTCGCAGTTGCTATTGTGAGACTAAATCTTACAATTGTAAAAGTAGACACATGAAATTGAGGCATGATGTTATTAAGCAATTGCTGAAAGATGGACTAATTTCCATTAATTATGTGAAGTCAGAATTGAATTCGGCCGATTCACTGACTAAACCCGTGGGAAGAAAATTAATTCTTCAAACATCAAAAGATATGGGGTTAAGGCCAATATGATTGTCAATAGAGATGGTAACCCAACATATGTGATTGGAGATCCTATGAAGTAGGTTCATATGGGTAATAAAAAGTCGATATTGACTCTGCGCACTTATTGAGAGTGCTTGAACTGCTAATAAAATTGAGGGATGAGTTATTAACTCTTAATGAATTCATAGTCCTTATGGATGGTATATTTAAAGCAGTGTACACTTGATGAATTCATCTATATGAGAAGTGGAATGATGTCGTTCCCATGAGACGTTTGGCCTTAGTCTCTAGAGCTCTCATGAATACCAGGCACGCGCATGGCCTATTGGCGCAAAACCGCATTGAACAACAAAATTACAGTCAAAACGTGATTGAAAAATCTCTGGCTTACAACTAAAATTATTCGGTTCATAGAAATATTATATTTCACTGATAGTTCTGTAAGTTAAATTTTATTAGTCTAAGTTTAGTTCATAGTCTAAAAGACATCAAACCTACTGCATTTTGTCCATGCAAATCACACAAATTAAAAGGTTTTTTCCTATAAATTATTTTGAAATAATATGAGGATTGTAGGAAACATATTTTATTTAAAAAATAATTTATATTTAAAATATGTTGAAAAATCCATGCCATTTATATGTATTTTAGAAGCCAAATATGTTACTTGGAGAAATGGCAAAATGGAAGAAACTTGGGAACGTGCATGTTTGGTTTTAACACATATCTTGATACTTGTCATCTTGCAGGAAAATAGTTAGACAAGTGTATGGACACTTTGTCAACTTTTTAAGCCTTGTAAATTACTATAAATAGGCTACTTTGTTGCCATAATGCTGTAACTTTCTTTCTTTTTCCTTTCAAGTTTCATTACTCCTTTATATTCCTTTCACTTCTTTTATTATTATTATATGGTTAACTAAAAAAGGTTCTATTAATTATATCACTATCTAAGTTAACTTATTGATATTTATATTAATAATTTTGTTGGTTCTTGTATTCTCTGGTTAATTAGGGAAGATTTATTTATCTCAGAACATCCTCTAATTAATCAGGGAAGTGCTTGTTTAATCCTGAAGGTATCCCATGCCTTGAAATCCAACATACCAGCAGCCACGTCGTCCTCCTAGGCTAAAAATACAGAAATGGGTAAAATTTCACAAAAAAAATCCTAAAGACTTCATTTTTAGATCAAAAAACACCAAATTGTCAACAAATACTCTTTCCTTAACTCTATTTTTGGACCACACTTACAAATAACAAAACTATTAAAATAATCAATAAAGATAAATAAGAGAAGAAAAAAATGTTGCTTTGCATAAAAGAACTAAAAAATATATGTCAAGACTTTTAACTTCCGATTCAATGCCGTCTACTACAGCTTCGGTTATGAAAAGGTGTTTAGTGCATGGGGAATGCAATACGTTACCATCTCAATGTTGGAAAACAGGCACACATAGCGAAAATAAATAAACAGGATCACTTGCATGTAATACAGATAACTAATATAAACACATAACTCACGTAAATGATGCTTAAAATTAACCAGAAGTATTTCTTAAAGCGTGAGCAGATATCTTGAAACGAATCCGTCTTCGAATCTGCAATCTTCTGCAGTGATACCAAAGTCACAGCTGAACTAAATGTGTCATCCGAGTCGGGCTGACCCAATCCTGTACCAGCCCAGTTAAATTAACCGGTCTGTGGATCGGTTCAGGCCGATCCCAAATCTTAACGGGCCAGTCCATATTGGGCCCAACAGTAAAAAAATTGTCAAATGGCCCATAATCAGCCCACTTAGTTACAATTCCGATTTAACCGATCGGGACCGGTTCAACCCAGGTCAGTTCAAGTAATGGGCTGATTACCGGTCCTTGAATATTTATAAAAAAAAATAATTAAATTTTCATGGGTTTTTAATATATACTATTAAATACGTTAAATAATAAACGTATAACATATGTACATTACATATTATACTGCTTCGGTAAACATACGTGTATTACATTGAATTTCTACTTTAAAAAATATAAACACAAAAATACATTCAACATATACGAATTTAAATACTACGTGAAATAATATGTGTATATATAACATATATACAACTTATATATGTTATATATTATAGTACAATAGAAAAATGCATACAAATATATATACAATTACTTGAAATACTTCTAGAAATAATATACATTCAATATCTACTACAGCTTGAAAACATATATACATTATATATATTATACTACATTAGAAAATATATACACAAATATACATACAATATATACTAGTTGAAATACTACTTGAAACAATATTCATTCAATATATACTACTTAAAATACTACTTGAAACAATATACACACAACATATATACATTATATATTGTACTACTTTAGAAAACATACACACAAATATGCTTACAATATCTAGCTATGTACTACTTGAAGTATTACTTGAAACAATATACATTCAGTATATACTAATTGAAACAATGAACGTACAACATATATACGTACAATATATACTACTTAAAATACTACTTGAAATAATATACATACAAAATATATACATACAATAAATACTACTTGAAACAATACATACAAGACATATACATTACATACTATACTACTTTAGAAAACATATACACATGTATACATTCAATATATACTACTTTAGTCTATAGAAAATATATATACATATATATACGATATACTACTTAAAATACCACTTGAAATATATATACATTACATATTATACCACTTTAGGAAACATATATACATTACATATTATAGCATTTTAAAAAATATACACACATATATACATATAATGTATACTACTTAATATAATAATACTTGAATATATATTCAAAAACTTACATACACCACTTAAAAGATAAACTTATATAGTCTATGACTAGTCAGTCGTAACTAAGGGGTTAAGGACCGAAAAAGTATTTGAAAGACGATTAGATATGACATATGGCGCATTGTCTCATTTTGGTATGTAATATGGGGCTAGCTCTTTACCGATCCTTCTCTAAGGATGATGGTTCAACAGAAAATATAAAATGTTGGGCCCGTGTCTCACGGGCCTTACCTTATCTAGTCAACTTTATGAGATGGGGTTGGATGGAATTCGTTTCGAAATTAGTGAATTGTTGGGATATTTATTGATGTTTCAAAATAAGTGAATCATTGAATTTTTTTCCAATTTATCCTTATGATTTGACAACCAATTAATTTTTGAAAAGGTATTACAAGGTCAGTTTTTTCTTTTTTTGGGATAAAAATGAAAAGTTGTGTTAAATTTGTGTCTTTAATGTTTTTTTCTTAATTTATGTGTCAAAATTCAACAATTTATTTATTATAAAATGGAGGTAGTATAAGATTAGATGTATCTTTCTTGGAAACTTCGTTAACCAAAATGTGTTCCTAAGAATTACTTTCATGGTGCAAGCATTATTTTATTTTATTCACTTGCCTATTTTCTTTGATTTTTTCAAAATATAACAGTCATCATCATTGTGTCGAGGATAAATAGATACCAGTCTGTGTATTAATAACCAAGAAGTAATTATTTTTTTGAAGCCAATAGCCACCTGAGCAAGTAGAATTCGTCATTGAGTAAGATACTTAATGGTAATGTTTTGAATTATAGGCCAAAACGTAAGCTACAAAACATCATTGATAACAATGAATCGCAAATTGACAAAGGTAGAATTTCTTTTTAAATTATGTAGACCCCCAACTCCACAGTCAAGAAAAAGACAATAATTATGCAAAGATTAGCAGTCAACAAACAATTAATGCATAGGCAGAATTTGAAGTGTTTGACATGCCACAAAGAACTGACACCAGCAACCATAAATCTACTAATATCGCTTGGCTTTTGCTATATCTGGCACGCTAACAAATGCTATAAAGAAAAATGCATAAAACTATAACAACCATAAAACCAACAACAAATAGTTGCTACAAAAAAACTATAACAACCAACAACGAATAGAATTTTTTGTTAACTATTTATCATTAAATAGGTTCATGTAACTTGTAAAATTAACACTAAAGTAAGTAGAGCAAGCTAGGTTTCAAGGCATTTTAAAAATTCTAGAAGAAAGCAGAACCATAAGGTATCGTTTGGTGTGAGGTATAAGGTATAATAGTCCTTGGATAAAATGCAGGATTATTTTATTATATATTTGGTTTAAGGTATTAGTTAGTATCAAGATTATTTATCCTACCATTTATACCACAGTGATGGAATGAAATTACTAATTATGCCCGAAATGTCTTGTTTCCAACCAAAGAAAAAAAGTTTATCTCCTCTTAACCATGTTTTATTAAAGACGCCCAACTTTGGGTCTACAATACAAAAAAGGTCATTGGGAATTTATGTGAGCTCTCTAGTATGAGCTTCAACATGATACGAGGTTTTAAGAATATCAAAATCATACACGTTAATCCTACAAAACTGTATAATTGTCAAAATAAAAGAATAGCATCAACACGTCATTTATAACTTGACTATTTTTAGAATCCAGAAATATTAAGCTCCCCCAAAATAGCATATTGATAGAAACTAATGATGATTCTTGAGATGAAAGACATACCATCTTCTGCTGACAATGATCTTTTGTTAGCCAGGGAACTGAAACTTAGCATGACGAAGAGCCTCTTAAGCATAGTTAGCATTGTCATCCTTGCAACGAAGAGAGAAAAGAACCCGACCAATGGCAGCACGGGCACAAACACCCCATGGCTTACCAAAATCTCCCAACTGCAAGCCCATATGAACAAATATAATTTACCATAGTGGTGTGACAATCTTTGAAGCCGAACACTGGAATCCAAGTCTTAATGTTCCATGAAATCGTGCACGCAAGAATGTGAGATATCTCTCCCGAGTTACCACAGTGAAAAAGAATTCTAATAGATTTATTCAACGTGTAATTTGAAACCATCTAGAACTTCAGTTGCAAAGTAACAAGATGGTGCTCACCTGCTGCTTTATAATAGCACCTCCAACTTTTATATCGTCTTGGATTAAGAATCCATGCACTGATCCAGCACCAAAAGGGATTTTGCAAGACTACTCTGTCATAAAAGCGTACGTAAACACAATCAGAATTTTTCTTGAACTATTAAATCGATGAGGCATTTAACCAAAATAAAACTCAGATAGCTATAATAATAGTTCATAATAAGGCCGTTGGAAAGTATACTTACAATAACACTTGAGAGTTACGATCGCATGAAGTACAATGCTTCCTTCATTCCTCGTCATAATAAATTCATCACTAAAATTATTATCCGCCATCAAAGTGAATAATTATTTTTTTTATTCGAGCAATAATATAAATTGGTATCTCAAATAATCCACTCAAAGAATACACGTTACGGCCGTATCAAGTATGGTGCTTACATGATTTCTCGTCATAGTAAATTCATCATTCAAATTGACAAAATATCGATTATGATATTGAGTAAATATTTCTAACCTGACTTTTGTTTCATCTATCAACAATGTTCCTACGAAATATTAAGTAAAACATAACCCGATTTCAAGAAAAACTATTGAAAACATTGAAGTAGATATTTAAAAATAGGAACACAAGAAAAACAAATATGTTTCAACAATCAAATCATAACATGAAAAAATTTTAACAATTGAAAACAAGCAAATAAAAGTAGGAAGAAGAATTAAGAACGGAGGAAAAAGAAGCATTGAAAACTGTGTGCTGCTACTAACAACATATTGACCGTCTAATAATATATTGAAAGGAAAAACTTTTGTACAAAAAGGTTTTATAGGGAGATGGAATTTTTGAGTTTTTAGTTCATAAAAGGAAACCTTAAACAAGTAACATTCTAGTTGATTTTAATGTTTTATAAGAGTTCTTTTAAGATTAATATTAGTAATTTTAATTAATTTTAAAGTCATAAATATAAGGATAATAATTAATAACAATAATTAAAAAGGAAAAAAAGATGATTTTGTCTAAAGCATAGACATTTAATGAAGGGTAAAAACTTCAAATCACTCTTCTAACGGCCTTCACACTTTTAATATATATATATATAGTTATATATATAATTATAGATTATAGATATAGATATAGATATACATAGATATAAATATATATTACTCTCTCCGTCCCAAATTTCCTAATTTGGTTTTCCATTTTACTTGTCCTTTTTCATTAATCAAGAAGAGACAAATTTTTTTTTCATGTTTTACCCTTTTGCATTAATTACTTTTTATTCAAATTAAAACGTAAATATTATTTAATAGGGATACTATGATAAACTAGTCAGGTTATTAATTATTTTTCTTGTTCCATCTCAATTTGAGATAGATAATTTGAGACGGAGGAAGTATTTTATAAAAATACGTACAATTTTCTAATAGCAATCGAGACCTCGTCTAAACCCACCCAGTTCCCGCCGAAAAGAACACAAGTAACAAAGAAGAAAAAGAATTGAATAAAAGACACATTTGGGGTACTCAAATATAGTAGCACCCGAGAATTTTTAGTATTGCAGGTACCATATAAAAATTCTTCAATTGGGACTCTGGAATTAATTTTTTTTCCTTTATATAAAAGCAATTTAATTGTTGTGAATAGATTATTTAAATACCAAAGAGAAAGGGGCCTTGCTAGTGTATTAAGTTTAGGCTTATTTGTATATATTAAGGAAAATATTTTGTATAGAACGATGAATTGAATGATTATAGATTTGGTTTTAGATGTTTGTAGCATGGGTAGGTATAATCTGATAAATTGACAGTCAAGCATGAAAACCCGACGGTTTGGTATTATGATTATATTATGAATTAGCCTAAATAAGGAAATTAAGCTGAGATTAATAATGATGCGATTATAGATTGATTGATGAAATTTGTATGAATTGCTTGAGGTGGCGAGTTTGGTATTCTCAACACCGAGTATTGTGAGTAGTGATGTTACTGCAGTTTGTGTTTCCATAACTTGCATAATTTATGTACATGATTTTAAAAATAAAATGTGTTATCGAATACTTTGAATTTTCATGTGGGATAAGTCCTTTAAGTTAAGATATGATGCCGAACCGATTACTTGAAATGCTTTTGCAGTTGTTGCACCTATTATATCGTTACTCGAGATGTGATTACCATCACCGTGATGATTTTACTGTTATTTGAAGAAACTGTTATGTTTGACAAGTGTTTTCCTAAAGTTCGAAATACATAGCATGATTTGATAAGAACTAAAATGTGTTCTACTATTTTGACAATGTTCATACGAGTATTTTATTGTTTATAAGTATAATTTGAGAGGAGACTGTGAAAGATCCGTAACTAACAATGAGTTTATTAGACTTGGTGCATTCTTGTATCTATAGATTAGCATTACAATCTTCACTAGTGGAAAGGTAGAACTAGCATATAGTCAGATTGCAAAATTTAATACATAAATAGATCACCTCCTAACCATCGACCAAACACCCAGATTGTTTAAGAATTTCCTCCTTGAACTGAATAATAACCTGTACTTCGAAAGAAAATAAATTGACAAATTTAACTAAAAAATAAAAGAAACAGAACTAGAAAGTAGAAAGAAAAAACCATGTCCACCCCATCATCCCTTTCTTCTTGGTTCTTCCCCAAAATCTTAAATTTCTCAATGGTGAGTTTTGGCTTCTCTATCTTTCTGTGATATTTTTTGAATTTTTCCTCTTATCTTCTTGTGAGTTCATCTGTAAGTTTTTTCCTGCAGTTTGTGTCGAATACACACACACACACATATATATATATATATATATATATATATATATATATATATATATTTATATGCTTTGAATTGATCTATTTGTTTCACCATGTACCGCCAATGAATACTTGCTAGCTATTATTCATTATTCCTTAGCAGTTTCCAGAAGACAGTCCTATTTTAAATTCTCAGAATCAAATTAATTAACTTTTTTAGCTTGTTGTGGCTATGGTGATGTGATATTTTAGAAAATATAGTAATGGTTATGTGACTGGTATTTTACAGGTTGAAGTATGTGGAAGATGATGAATAGGGATGGTTTAGGGAAAAAGATGAAGACGACACAGGCGAAGCGAGGGTTCCACACACTCATATCCATCATTTACTAACACTATTTATTATTTTTTTTTAATTTATTTTTTAATCTTCTTTTTTGGAAATCCTACCTACTGCCGCTGATGACAACTATCGTCATCGTAATGAGCTGACAAGCTTGCCACATTATATCTTTGGTGACTTTCATTGGGTAGATGATCTATCCTGGTTCAATTAGCTTGTCTTGAGTACCAAGTAATCCTGCATTTTCATCTATAGGAGGGCCATAAGAGGTGGTTAGTGTCAATCCACAAGAGAACGAAAGTTCCTCTTAAATTCGGGTTCATTAGTCCCCCTAGAGTTTCATATTATTATGTTCATTGATCTGTATAAGTAGGGGGGTTTATCAGTGGAGCCTCGCCTGAGGATTTGTTCAAGGGGATATTCGGGTTTGACATCATCGGGTTCATGACTAGCACATAATTCCCTATCTGCAGATTGAATGGGCGACGAATGTCTAGGAAACTTTTTACTAAGTTATGGGGGTAGATAAGGATGAATTTCTTGGCATATTTTTCGTTGAATACCATAACTTTTATATCTTTTAATATAGCTAGTTCCATCTGGGATTCCCTCATTATCTCTAATGCCTTTTTTTCCCATGTTGTGGTACTTATTGGTCTCAATGAAGCTGAGTTTACGATGGGGGAACCTGAGATGACGAAGCTAAGTTATTAGGAAGAGTTGATCGTGGACTCTCTATCATCAACCCCATCGAGCCTAGATTCTGGTCCGGCGTCCCCTCCCTCGAGTTCCAGCCGTTGATCTGCCAATGGTGAAATAATGGGTCTATGTCCTAAAGGTTCTGGTAACTAGAGGATAGATATGCACCATCATTGGGGGTGGTTGTTGCTGGAAGCTGATGGTTGGCATCTCCCAAGTTGGGATGTGAAAGAACGACAGTATCAGTGTCGTGAAGTTCATCGGTGGATGCATCACCGTCGATATCCATACATGGCCATTGTAAAGACCCATCACCCTCCGTATCCCTTTTGATGCTAGATGGGCTAGCAACTCTGGGATGTGGATGATTAACATCACCTCTCTTTCCTCCATTTGTGCATTTATCACTAAGGATTGTCCCAGCAAAGCCATTTCGACCCACGATGCTAGATTCGGGTTCAAAGGTGCAATCGGGGTCGAGTTGGGAGGAAGACCCGGCACAGGGTACAGATAGATCGGCGGTAGGGTGATTTGAGAGAAGCTTGGATTCATGGTTGAGTTGAATACGAAGTTTTGGTAATGGGTTCTGCGGAAGCGAGAGCTGCGAGGCCTCCTTGGCATAGTTAAGTAAGGAAGATGTAGGGTTCGTGTAATAAATAGCAAAGTAAATATCCCTCTTTAATGGAGAACCTCAGCTTCCTTGAGTGTTGGAAGTAGTAGGGGTTGGATATTTTGTGGTCCCAGTTGGTTCTAAATCTAGTAATTTCCCATGTGGGATATTAGTATTGTTCGTAGTGTCTACATTAACTGTAGACATCATAAAAGGCAGATCTTGGCGCATTGAATTTATGGTTATGAGTTTGTCCACGTTGGAAAAAGAGATGAGTCTTGCTGGAAGTTGAGGGGCCAAGTAAGGGCTCATAGAATGTTTTATTAACCCCTATTGGGATTATAAGGGGGAGCCACAAAGGTTGTGTGGGGCAAGGGGTCATTTACTACTGTTGGGGTAGGGGTAGTAAGGTCTTTTTATCCTTATTTTTAGTGGCTAATGTAGTAGGGGTAAAATAGTCATTCGGGTTAGTAGAGTGTGAGTGTACCATCTCACTGTGGAGGTCAGTGTATCTGTTCCTTGAGGGAATTATGCCGGCAATAGTGGGACTAGATGTTGGAGACAAAATGTTTTGATCTTTTCCTGTAGGTTTAGTCATCAATTGTTGTTCATTTTTTTCAACGTATTTAAAGATTTTGTTTTCAAGGTACTTACTTGTAACTGCATCAAAGATTTTAACATTAATACCTTCTTTTTTCGCTTGTTGTGGGTCCCTTGGAGGAGCGTTGACTAGGGTAGTTCTGCGTTGTTGCAGTGTTATATCTATTGTTATCTTTTTTTTTTTCTTTTTATTGAAGGTGACAGTCGGCCACTCCTCCTTGTTATTGACCTCGTTGGAGCACTGCTTGGTGGGTGAAGTGGCGATGGATTGTTTGCAGTGTGGTGGACTTTTGTCTAGTTGCGTAGACTAGGTATCGGGGCAAGTAGAGAGGGTATGGCCAATCATGCCACACGCTTTGCGTAGGATATCCACCCTCTCATAAATAACCATTGTTTTAGATACCCAATGTATATGTTGGTTTTGACTGGGATTCTAAGGGGGACTTCAACACATATTCTACATACCTTCTCCTCAAGGTAGCGGAAGTATAGATATTTGTATTGACCAACTTCCCTAATTTACCCCTATCTTTGATAGGTTCAAGTGATCGTAATATTCAGTGGCGAGTTCAGGTAATCTAACCCAAACAACAGGGTAGTACTCCGTTGCTTCAAAGGCTACAAAGTTAGGGTGTCATTTCTTAACAGATAGGAAGAAGCCATTGATAAACCATGGTCCTTTTTGTAAGGCCAAACGCATATTTTCCTCTTTGAGGAATTTTACTGTGAAATAGTCATGTCCCAGGTCTATGAGGATTAGCTCCTCTGATGGTTTCCAGAGTTGGGTTAGGCGCCTTCTAAGGTAATCATGGCTAACCTTTTTATTGACTAATTTCTATGTTGCGCAGACTCATGGGTTTCACAGCCGAACTCGTCCCGATGCGACGCTTGTGCAAGTGCAGACGCGGGGTGCGTCTTTGATTCGGTCAAATGAATCCTGAGATGTTGACCCAACATAAGGAACAAAGTTGGTTGTCGTCGCCGGAAGGCGAAAGACCGGTGAAGGATTTAGGGTTATCGTCGCCGAAAGGAAGAAAACCGACAATTGTAATTGTTATCGTCGCCGAAAGGGAGAAAACCACCAACTGTTGTCATTGCCAGATTGCGACTGTAATTATTATCGTTGGAATTTAAATAGTTAGGAAGAAAGAGAAAGACTGGTTGGGAACTATGACATATAACTTTTCAGAGCTGTTAGGTAGTTTTTAATAAACAATTTTTTTAATATAAAAAGAATTTTATATTAATATAGTAAAAAAATATATGTACCTGATGGTTTTTCATAACTTTTTTTTTAATATTAATATAGTAAAAAATATGTGTCAATTGGTTTTCCAAAAATACAAGTACATGCTATAACTAATCCTAACTAATCCTAATTGAAAAAGTAACTAAAAGTTATTTTAAAGTTAAAAGTGGATTTTTAAAATATCTTTATACTTTTATATTTATAATTTTTTTTTTTTTAAACCGAATCCCCACACCGGTATTCATATTCGAATTCACACTCCCAAATCTTAAAATTTAAATTTTGACGAATCCGACTCTCGGATCCGCACCGTTCGCAGATACCTGCACCCCGAATCCATGCAACGTAGGCTAATTTTATGATTACAGAGTACGCCCAAGGCCGATATATTCAATTTGATTTTCATTGTCTGAAAGGACCATTTCAGCTTCCTGGTATACTAGATCATTTGTCAGTGATGTCATCTGCAATTGGCAATCCTCAACAATCGTCTTCTCACTATGTGATGACACCGTCTTGGTTAAAGCAGTTCGGTAGCAGAGGGGGTCGCTGAGTCATTTGGCTTGCCGTCATTGGGGTTTATGTCTATGTTCATTTTGTCTGGAGGGTCTGGTAGTACATTGTTCATATTGGAAGGTTGTTTAGCTAGAGAGAAGTTAGAGAAGCTCTCTACTGTACTAGAAAAGGAACTTGATGAATCAACTACCTCTTTATTGATGTAACAACTAAAAACTTTAGAAAAAAATATTTTAAAATTTTAACTTGCTAGCTATTATTCATTATTCCTTAGCAGTTTCCAGAAGACAGTCCTATTTTAAATTATCAGAATCAAATTTATTAACTTTTGGAATCATATTAATTAACTTTTTTTAGCTTGTTATGGCTATGGTGTTGTGGTATTTTAGAAGATATAGTAGTGGTTATGTGAATGGTATTTTACAAGTTGGAGTCTGTGGAAGATGATGAATAGGAATGGTTCAGGGAAGAAGACGAAGATGACACGGGCAAGGGGAGGGTTCAACTCGCTCATATCCATCATTTGCCAACACTATTCACTGTTTTTTAATTTTATTTTTGAATCTCCTTGGTGTTAATCCTGCCTACTGCCGGCTGCCGCTAATAACAAATATAGTGATTGTAGTGGGCTGACAAGCTTGCCACATTATACCTTTTGGTGTCTTCTATTGTGTAGATGATCTATCCAAGTTCAATTAGCTTGTCTTGAGCACTTGAATGCTTCTATTAGTAAAATACAGATTTTGCATTCATGTGGAAACTTTTAAGTTAAGATCAATTAATTTTTCAAAATAGGGCAAAGGATATTAGTGTAATCGTTACTCATTCTCTTTAATCCCTCCTTTTTGGCTTGTGATATTTGAAATGATTTGATTTCTCTTCTTCGTGTTATTTTAGCTGATTATTCTAGGTTTGGAGATGAAAAGTAGTATAAAGAACGAACTCTACTCAGACATTTTGGATCTGTCAAACCTTTAATCGAGTCCTAGGCCGACGATCAATTCTGGAAACAATGATTCACAAGGTATGAACTTTAGGTAATCTCGTCAAGCTCATATTGAAAATTAAAAATACGTTTGGTTAAGATTTGAATATCAAATTACTTACCATTAATAAAAGGTATAATCTGGTGCTCTTATTTCCGGATTGCGTATTGGAATAACTGACGAGGTGGATAACTGAAGGTCTTCATTGTCATTTTAAAAAGTTATATTCTAAAAGATCTTCTTTACTGTGGCTATTCTCAGCAGTTCTGGATGAAAGCGATCTTGAGCTTTTGTTGATCAACTAATGCTCTTTTCTCTCCTTTGTGTTCCTTTGTTCGCCAAAGATTAATCAAAACTTAAAGAACTATATTATCTCGCTTATCCTTCTCTATTTTCTCATTTCAAACATTTTTAAACCTCTTATCATGATTTGTGAACAAATGTTTTAGTTAAATGCTGCTAACCGGATATATTCTCACATCCATGTATAGTTATCTTGGTTGGGGATCTCTCCTATACATAGTGCTGACTGCATTATCATCTAACTGCAGACAACGATTGGTGCGACTTATGGAGTGATGATGGAGATTTGTGTGATGATTCTACCGATAAGTTGGATAAAACATCTGAAATTGACAGGGAATGGCAGAGGTGGCATGACCAATTCCATACTATATCCTTACAAGTTAAATCTGACTGAGAGCATCCCCCGAAAAAACTAGATGTGTCCTTGTAGATCACAAATTTCATTTGTGTTTTGTATTTCCTGATGAATTATTAGATTGGATACCGTGATGGTCTTATGGCAGGGGAAGAAGCTTCAGCCCAAGAGGGTTTTAATGTTGGTTTTAGGGACTCTGTATATGTTGGATACAATTGGGGTCTTGTCAGAGGTGCATTTCATTCATGAAATTTGTAGAGATTTGAGTTTGTGTTACCAACTAGAAATTTTCTTTGTGCTGCTTTTGATTTAAATTTGAATCTCTCTTTTTCCCCCTCTTTTGATGAAGTGCTTTCGCCTCTCTTCCTGACGGCTTAAAAGAAAGAATGGTTAATACAAAGGAAATCCAGAATAAGTTCCAGCACTTACATGAGTCTGTGCAATCTCGTTTAACAGTGAAAATGCTTAAGGTGTTCCATGATAGTCTGTCAAAGAAATTGAAAGAGAGTGTTGAAAATGACAACTCTAGCTTCTGCTTGGTAGACTCCAATGACCTCAGCTCCAATGACAATCTTCTCAAGAATTACCAGAAAGAGCTACAATCACTTATTGATGAATGAGGGCTCAAATTGCACTTAGATACACAGGAGTAGCCTTTTCTTTTCTAACCTTACTCACTGAAGTCGCTTTTCACTTTCTTGAAAAGTGATATTTTTCATCACAATCCACGAAATTGCATTCAGAAAGAGAAGAAAATGGTATACTTGAATACATAGTTTGTACATATAATATTTCTATTATCCAACATTGTATGTGCGGTTTAAGTTACAAATTTGTTGTATTCTGAAGAGAAATTACTGTTTGCACTTTGTATTCCTTTTTTTTCTTTCTTTTATGTCAAGTCTTTGGTAAGGGTCTAAATTTGTCTTATAATTTTTTTAAAAAAAATCTTACATAATACCCTTAATATATATGTCGGAAAGAATGCAAAAAAGTTTTTAAGGAATAATAGTGTCTTTAAGCATGTTAATGCATGTATTAGATACATTGCATTACTAATGCCATGAATTTTGAAGTATTAGTAAACACCTCAATACACAATAGAGTGTATAACTAATGCATGCATTAACTTTTCAATACACTCTACCAAACGACTGATAGTTTGGTTAACAAGAATAGTAAACTCCAAAAGTTCCATATTCTCGGTAGTTTCTTTTTGTTAATTCCAGTTTGTTTCGAATCATGATTCATGGGAAGATTGATAAGTAGTTCAAATTTGAAGGGGAAGATTGATGGGAAGAGTTCAAATTTGAAGCATTTGACATGGGGTTAAAAGGTGAAATAGAGGAAGGAGGTGAAGTTGAAGATGTAATGTTTGATGAAAGTCCCTAACAAGCTTTGGCTCGATTGATTATAGAAACCAAATGGGTTTCTGGACTATTCGAACATACTTTTTTGCTACTTTGCAATGTTTGGTACTGCAGCCTCTAAAATTTGAATGAGTTTTTGCTGCTTTGTTGAAATTGAAGAAAGGGAGTTGTCACAAGGTGCCTGATTCGAATCTTAACAAAATTTGACTTTGAAAATTGGTTATAGAAATTAGGTTTTTACATTTTTTTGCCGCTGTAGTTGCTTTCAGGGGCGGAGCTACAACTACCGAAGGGTGGTCAGATGAACACCTTCGTCGGAAAATTTTTTCGAGTATATAGGTTAAATATAGATATTTATGGTTATATACATGTTATTGCACACCTTTAACAAGTTAGAGAAGCATAGTCTAGTGGTTAAGAGTGTGCATTTCCACATTAACAATCTGGGTTCAAACTTTGATAGGTGCAGCAGTGCTTTATTTTTTAAACAATTCTTTGCCCAAGGAAAAATATGAACATCCTTAACCAAAAGTCTGGCTCCGCCACTGATTGCTTTCATGACATACTACGTTGGACATGGACCCAATGTTGAGCCTCTCATAGCCTAGCACCAGTAAACTAGGCAAGCGACTCTGCAAGGCAGCCAGCCTTTCTGCAAAACCTGTAGTGGTTCTTACTCCTACATTGATAATCGTAAATTCGGAAATTTACTGTTTTCTCATATAGTGTTATGTTGTTTTCAGTTTGTTTCAACAAAAATGGGGTTTTCTTCAGCTTCTTTACTTCCCATATGCCACAATTCATGGGTATTGGTGTGTTCTCCCATTATTTTTTGGGTTTTTTTGGTCGCATGCTTTTTAACTGTATGATTTACCTGACTATTTTGCACAAAGAGAATCATCAGGAATTCACTTGTTTGATATTAAGAAGAAAAAAAAATGTTATTTTCTTTATGCTTCAAGTGTAATAGATTGGTATTTTTCTCAATCTTATGGTATTTTTGGAATCTAAAGATTTTCGTGGTATTCTATATTATATTTTATATTTCTTGAATTAAAGAGTTCACCAGAGATGCAAAAAAGAAGAATTGTTTGTACAGTGAGCTAGCTTACCCTCTTTGCTACTGCTGGGCATGTTTCCTGTAACAATTAGTCAGTATTTTGTCTACAGGTACATTTATATGTACATGTTTTGCTGCTGATATTAATCCTATAGATGAAAATCAGAGTAGTACTTTAAATTTAAGAAGTGTTGAAGAGGGAGGACAAAGCAAATATTTATTTTGGTCTTTAATTTCATGCAAGTAGTTCCGTTGTCCTTGCTCTGGTTGTCGTAATGATTGATATGAATATCGAGTGTAGCAACTGTCTTCTAATATTGTTGCAGCGTTGTTTCTTTGGTGTTCTTCCTGAACATCAATTTTTATACTGATGTTTAAAATTTGTAGAACCTTGTAGCAACTCATATTTGAAAGCGACAAATATTAATATGGATGGATGCTGGACAAACAACCAAATGTCCCCAGCCTGAAAAGAAGATCCTAATAGCAATGTGAGGTGACGTGCATTGTATAAACCTAAGATGGCAAATGAAAAGAATGGGCGCAACGTAGAAACCAAGTGTTGAAATGTAGTCCATTTGAAAGAACGCCTGCTAACATCTCTATTGAGATAACCACGACATCAAGGCATTTGCAGTGTTGCAGGAAAAGCAATTTGACGCAATCAAATTCATCCAGATGATGTGGTTTGTACAAATCTGTTTTCACTGGCCATGGTTGTTCTTTAACAAAATATTTAGATATATATAACAATGTTTAGTATAGACAGTGCTCGAGTAAGTACGACGTCGCTTATTGATTTATATATATCCATGAGATCAAATAGTCTTCTACATTTTGGTTATACTGTGAGGTATATATTTTATTCTGAGTATCACTAGGTTGTGTATCTAGTTACATTTATTATGAGGATCATTATATTTTCATTGTCATTTGATCGACTAATAGCTGATCCAACCAATTTCAGAGAAGAAAACAAAACTTTACAGCCCACATCAACAAAAAGGCGCTTAGGGTCAGCTACCTGGTTTCTGCTACCGGTTCTGTTTATTGGTTGGCATTATTGATGCTTGCTTTGAACAATGAGGTCCACATGAAGTGTGGAAGTTTGGGATGTGGGAGCAAGTATATCTATGGAGCTGTTATACACTTGTCATTTTTGTTCCATTAAGGCTCCTTATTAATGTTTCTACTGCTTTTTATGCTCTCACGCACTAATTTCCTTCCCCCTTTACCACCGGCCTCTGTTCTATGAGTGTATCAAGGTATCATTATTAGTAATACCTTAATGCATGTTTCTGAGGATTAAAAAAATATATGGCTGATAAAGAATGATCAGTTGAAAACATGAGAGAGTTGTATCTGTAATTAGGTAATCGTTAGGAGAAAAGGCTAAAAGTTAATGATAATAATAATTGTGGCTGATATGCAGTTGTTTCCGCAACATATATGAATCAGTTAGTGTTTGCATTATTCCTAGAGCACGATTGACGATTGTGACTTTTTTGTTGCTTACCTTATTTTTGCAGTCAACTCTTTGATGAACCCTGCAATCTCTTCTAACCAATATTCCATTCATTATATTCGTTGGTTTTTAACTTTGAAATTAGAGAAATAACAGAGAAAGAGTTGACAAAGAAATACTGTAATTGTATTGTTAAAGGAAATTATTTCATTTATAACTCAAAACATATATTAATAGCTAAATTTCTAACTACACTTCAATTTAAATTAGATAACTAATTCTTATTCAGATAATAAAGGGATAACTAATTCCTAATTTAAAACTACTAAAATTATTTATTCTTACTTTATTTGTAAGACATATTTTCAACACTCCTTGATCAAAAATTGTCTCGGTTTCAGTTAAATTTGACCTCTTGAATAAATCTGTCAATTCATCTTTGTTCGGCTTATGTGCATCTTCTGTTGGATTAAATGAGAAACTTTTGCCTCTCATATCAACTTGTAAAATCTCAAGATTAGTGGAATCAAAGATTCAACACTATTTACCTCCAAACAATAGTTTAAATCCTTCTTCCATTAGCTGGCCAACACTTAATAAACTTTTATCAATATCGGGCACATAAAGGACATTTGAAATTACTTTTGTACCTGAAACTGTTTTGATTGCAACATTCCTTTTTCCTTCTGCAGGAATATAGTCACTGTTCCCAATTCTGATTTTCTTATTTTCCAAATGCAAAAACTCTTTTTAAAGAGTTTTGTCATATGTCATGTGGTTTGTATAACCACTGTCAATCATCCAAAAAACAGATTTCTTTGTTGAAGATGTTGCCACAAATAAGTGATTTTCTTCTTCTTTGGTGACTTGGGTTTTTGCTTCATATTTTTGAGATTTGTTTTTACAAATCACAGCTTCATGGCCAAGTTGATTACAAATCTTGCATTGTGCATCTGGTCTCTTTCAACATTTAAATAGAGGATGACCTATTTTGCCACAGTGCTGGCAAGGTGGGTAATTTTTTCTTGAATTATTACCCTTACTTTGAGTCTTGTGGTTGGCTGTCAAATCTCTTTCAACCATACCATCCTTTCTCATAAGCCTCCTTTATTCTTGTGCATGCAATGTATTTAACAATTCTGTCAAGGTAATCTTGGACAGATCTTTTGTGTTTTCCAAGATAGTAATTGATACTTCGTATCTTTCAAGCACAGTAACAAGAATTTTTTCAACAATTCTTGAATCTTTAAATTTTGCGCCAAGCAATCTTACCTTGTTAACAATGCTAAGAAGTCGGTCTGAGTACTCTTTGACAGTCTCGGATTCCTTCATCTTTTGCAATTCGAATTTCCTTATTAGATTCAACACCTCTATGCCTCGAATTCGTTTATCTCCTGTGTATTCTTCCTTCAGATAATCCCAAATTTCTTTTGCTGATTTAAATGTCATAATTCTCATTCCTTTTGACTTTTTATTTGGGCCACCGTGGGATTATCAGACAACGAAAGAACATCATAATTCTCATCCACGGTCTCCCAAAGATCTAAAGCCTCAAGATAAGTCTTCATTCTTATTGCTTAAAGTTGGTAATTCTCACCATCAGCTATTTGGGAAAAGTTGTTTTCAGAATTCATCTCTCTCACAAATCCCTAAGAAAATGGTTTTGATACCAATTGTTGGTTTTTACCTTTAAAATTAGAGAAACAACAGAGAAAGAGTTGTAGAAAGAAATACTTCAATTGTATTGTCAAAGGATATTATTTTATTAACAACTCAAAACATATATTTATAGCTAAATTTTCAACTATACTTCAATTTAAATTGGAATAACTAATTCATATTCAAATAATAAACGGATAACTAATTCCTAAGTCACATAGGACTCTAAGTAATTTAAAACTACTAAAATTATCTATTCCTACTTTATTTCAGAGACATATTTTCAACAACTAGTTTTAACCGCACGTGCTCCGCACGTGCCTCACACGTGGAACGTGTGATTATTTAAAATTAAATGATTTTGCCTGTTGCGGAGATTTTTAATAAAGTGTAAAAGTTTAAATCACTTTTCAAAAATCTTTCACACTTCAATATAATAATGTAAACATAAACATATACTTGAAATCTTTCTTTATTTTTAAAGTCAAATCTTTACAAAATCATTTATTACATTCTTATTAGGTACTTAAAACTTTTAAAAATCTAGTACTTCTTAAATTTTTCTTATTCTAATAGTTTTATATTTATTTCTAATTTTTTTTCACATCTTCTTCAAATCAAATTTAATTGATTTAGATTCTTAAACTAATAAAAAAAGTATCAGTTGTTATTAATTTTGATGACTTCTAATAAGGAAAGGTCTTAACATAAATATATTTAATTAATTTTCAACTCTTAAATTAGGAAAAAATATTGATATTCTGATGATTTCTAATAAGAAAGGTTTTACCATAAATATATTTAATTAATTTTTAACTCTTAAATATTAGAAAAAAATAGTGAAAAGACGATTTTGCCAAAGTAAGGACTTTTAATGAAGGGCAAAAAGTTCAAACAATATTTCTAAGGCCTTTCACATTTTAATATTATATATATAGATAGATAGATAGATAGATAGATAGATAGATAGATAGATAGATAGATAGATAGATAGATTATAGATGAGATAATACATCGAAACACTCCTAAACTTGTAGCCAAAATTTACTTTAGACGCTAAACTAATCGGGCAATTATATACCCTCCTTAACAACTTTAAAGTAAATTTTTTACACCCTACAAAAATTATACCACTCTCACACACGCCCCAATTTGAGCCACGTCAGTGCCATGTCATGTCATTACCACGTAAGAAATTATAATTTTTTTTAAAAAAAAGTAATCCCACACATATACAATTTTTATATACATATACTATTTTTATATATTTATTTAAAAAAATATATAATTTCCTTCTTCTTCGAACCCCCCACCTTCAACCATTTTCCTTCTTCATCGAACCCCCCCCACCCCACCCCACCACTCATTTTTCTTCTCCTCAGACCATTCCCCCTTCCCCTCCCCCTTCCTCTCTTTCTCTCCTTCCAACCCTATTGCCTCTCCTCTAATTTTTTCATTTTTTCCATTAACACCATTAGATAATAATCATGAACAACAATTCAATTCATAATATAGACACACATAGAAGAGAATTAGCACCACTCCTTCCATCGTCACTCTCACGACACTACATCACAAACCATAAGTACACATCACCATCCCTTCACAATACGCACACACTGAGATATACATGTAGAGATTCTTCATTCACAGAGGAGGGCCTCCAATTTTCTTTGCTCACTCACAGCAACCAAACACCCACGCAGACTCTCAATTCCACACAGCACACACACGTAGAGACGACGGATTGAGGGATACGGTAATTGGCAAAAATCAGAGTAGAGAAAGAGGAGAAATCGAAAAAATTCATTTAAAACAATAAAGTTGTCAACTTTGAGACAATTTTGACATAAATTGCCTATCAAGTATCATAAATTTCATAATTTTTCAACTCAAAAACATAAAAGCTTCAATTCACAAACTTCTCAAAACATTCAATTTCACCTTTTACGGAACATTCCATCGAGGCGGATGAGGGTTTATGAAAAAGATAAAGAAATGATGTGTTGGAGGATAGGGGGTGAGGGGAACGGGGGGGGGGGGGGGGGGCAACGAAGAAGATGAAGAAAAATAGTTTCTTACATTATATATATATATATATATATATATATATATATATATATATATAAAGAGAATTTATAAAATTTAGAAGGTGGGCCCCACTTTTTTCTACGCTTTTTGGATTACTTACGCGCGAATTTTTAAAGAATTTGCCACGTCAGCAATTCGGGGTGAAAAAAATTCACTTTAAAGTTGTTAAGGAGTATATAATTGCCCGATTATTTTAGGGTCTAAAGTAAGTTTTAGCTACAAGTTTAGGGGTGTTTCGATGTATTATCTCATTATAGATATTCAACTTGCTCATTGGTGATTACTGGTAGCATACGTGTCAAAAGGATTTTATTTCCATAGGATTTTATTCTCATATTTCAGATAGAAGTCGAGATGATAGCGCTGAAGATCATTGTATCATAACATGTCAGGATACATATAAGAAATATTAGACAACTGTAGATAAAGCCATAGATTGAAGTACATAAAATCTTTCACAACAATACTGAAGTATGGATAGGCATCATCCTCAGGAAACAAACACAACAGCAAGTTCTATTATAAATTACTTCAGAATCTATGAAGAGGTATTCCACCATCTAATCCCAATCAATTCCTTTAATGCCATTTAAGCTGGAATCTTTGCACATGTTGGAGGGTTGTGACTTATGAGCAACGAGCCAATTGTTCCTGCACTTCTTACTAGCTCCGCGCTGATGTCAACCTGTGCCAGAAGGGAAGCATGAGTTCATTGCAACTCATATATGAAAACAACTCCTATTGACAAACAAGTTTTGATCTAGCATTCTGATCACAGTAGTTTGATTATGACATATAAGGACAGAATTGTATTAGATGGTACGAGTTTTGTACTAACCTTGATCTGGCATCAGTTGCAAGCCTGAATTGGTCTAGGATGTGCAAATCCTGCTGCGCTGCGCCTGAGGTGAGGTTCCCATTTAGATGTTGGAGTGACCGTTTCAAAAGCTTCCACGAGCAATGCAACCTTTCTCTTGCGAGCTGGTGCAAGTTTGTCCACTACTCGTTGGAGTGCAAAATCAAGCATCCAGTCCTCTGCATTTTTCCTGTCATCCATCATCTGATGCTTGAGATCAACTTTCTCTGCATCTGGTTCTGGCTCCAGTGGCAGGAAATTTGGTGGTCGTGGATTGAATTCTCTTGATTCCTCTGGCTCCTTAGTGTCACTGCGCCTGGCTATGCCTCTCAGCTTTCTGTAGCTCTCAGACAGTTCATCGCTCGGTTCATATTTTGCATGTGTCTTCTTATCTTTGAATTTTGTTGCATCTTTGATTTGGTTCAGCTTTTCTGCACACGCCTCAGCTATTGGATCTGCTTCGACACCAGGGGCGTTTTCAGTTTTATCTTCAGCTTGATGGCCTGTATGGTCTTCACTAGTCTTGTTCTTGAGATCTACATCCACTACCAACTGTTTATCATTATCGCCATGGTCATTTTCATTTCCTTGTTCACAGCAATCAAGATTTGTTTGTGTGTCCTCCATCTCGACAACAATGTCTTCATCAGAATTTCTTTCATTGTCCTTGAATGTTTCATCTTGCACTTCATTGAGATGGCAAACATTGAGCTCGTGATACCCTGTACCTCCAGTTGCATCACCATCTTGAAGAGCTGCACATTCCTCATGAGAAGTTGAAATTTCATCTTCTTGACAGAAGGTTTCTTCTGCCTTAACAGCAGCCTGATAATCCATTGTTTCTATCTCATTATCTGCTAGACAGGAATCATACTGATCCTCCTGCTTCTCAGTTATTTCACCATCCAGTATGAAAGTGACATCTATAGAGTAAAATGAACTGTCCTCAGGAGCTTCAACACACTCATCAATGTCCAACTCTGCATGCGAACAGGTGGATTCGGAGTCATCATAACAAAAACTTATTCCAGAGATGATACTTTCTTTATCCAAGGACTCTTCCAGAATGTTGTCAGATAGAAGTTCATCTAATTTACCCTTGAACTCCTCGCTGACAACTGAATCTCCAACCAGTGTGATGGGATCTGTATCATATGACATTGAACCTACTTCGTCTTCGCTATATGCATAGTACTTCTCGACATCCCAGTCCATATCAGAAGCTTCAGATTCTAGCTCTTCTGCTGTTGCTTCTATCTCTAATTCAGTATGCATACTCACGGATTCAGAACCCACTTCTTCTTGAACCATGGGTGGCACATAGATATCTTCACTGGCACCTTCATTCGGATTCTCTGAAGGCTGGAAGCCAGGTGTGTCGATTTCGGCTGAAATGGCCTCTCTCTTCTGATCAAGATTGTCCTCGGTCTCATCTGCTGCCACTTCATCTGAAGATACAAGATCAGTGGCAGAAGAATCAGTGATGTTATGATCATCTACCAAGTTGGTGTTTGTGCCAACGATATCAGCCTTCTCTTCCCTTTCATTGGTATAAATTTCGACAAAAAACTCTTTGTCATCTTCATTTATCAGAGAAGCTACCTCTGTAGTACTCTGTATTTGTTCTGGTACATTCTCATTCAAACCTAATCCACGGGGATTAGCTCGACGGGGGGAGAAGCATCCCAACTTGAGATTCCTCTGATTCTTTAGCGTACGCCTTCTTGCTGACATGAAACACTTTAAGGGAGGCAAAGGAGGGTGATGGTGACCATTAAGGGAGCAATATGTGTATGGACAAACCTTGAAGGCAGAAGTTCCAGCTGATTCTGTTCCTCCAGGACTAAGTTCAAGGTATGAAGGGAACTTGGCTTCTTTCAAAGTTGATGAACATGTAGCCCTCTCTACATGAAAGTCTTCACACAGAACAATAGGGGAACATGGTTTCTTGGCTGAAACTCTTGCTGGTTTAAAACTAGGAGTTTTTGTCAGGGTGGTCCTCACTAGTTTCAAACTAGAAGTTCTAGCTAATAAACTCCTTGTTGGTTTGTTAACAGAATTAGATGAGCCTAACTTTGAGTTATTTGAATTTTTTCTGCTAGAACTTTGAGAATAAGTTTGAGGGCTCCTTGAACTAACCTGAGATTGCTCTTTCCTTGCAACAGAACTGCTGGTGGACTTCATATAATTTGGAGTGGATGTTGACTGCTGCTGCTTCTTTGGTGTTGAAGAATTAGTAGTGGGGGGTGGCTTTCCTGGCTGAGGTACATATTTTCTGAAATTTAGTGAGTGACAGATTTCATAATCTGAGTGTTTGGTTTTGCCTGATTTCTTCATCATCTTCTTCTTGACTTCAGATCCTTTGTTCTTGATATCATGGCTTTGTGATATAGGCAAAGATGGTTTGTGGTTAATCATTTGCTTGTTGGCTTTAATATGATCAGCTTTGATACCAAGCTTTCTTTGCACCATCTTAGTGGGGTTTAGGAAAAGAAAGATATATTCTTTTCAAAGGATTATTGGATATCAGGTGGTGTTTCTTCTTCTTGAGATAGAGAGTTTCAGTTCATGAAGAAAGGCAGTTTTTGATATCTCAACTACCAGAGATTCCAAAGGTTATTTCCTTTGGTTTGCAAGCAGACCTCCTTTTTTAATGTTCTTGTCTTGCTTTCTTTTGTGTGTGTGTGTGTGTTCTTGGGGGGTGGGGGGGGGGGGGGGCTTGCTTTTTGGTGTTTGATTTGTCATGTGGGAAATTTTTAATATTAAGATTAAGATAAGAATTAGATGCTGACCTGCACTAATGGGGAGGTCATGGGGTCCTTTTTGGATTCTTTTATGCTCATTCTGGTTTATGAATTATTGTGATTTATGGACAATCAACAGATGGCACTGCTGCACTGTCTCATTTTAATAACTGATGGATTATTTGGTCCAATACAAAGTTACCCTAATCATATACTACAACAACATATACTCGATGTAAACTCACTATGGATTCTAGTGAGGGTGGAGATCGATGTATATAGACATTACTTCTACCATTGTAGCTTGTAGAGATTGTTCTAATAGACCTAACTCGATAGAAAAAGAAAATTGAAGCATGATTGCAAGAAAGTATGGCAAAAGAACAATAAAATACAAATCAAATGAAGCAACACATAATAATATACATAGATATGATTCTAAAATTATAATATCACCTTTTCTATGTGATAGATAATCATAAGATTTTGGGTATAAATTATTATTCTGATTTATCTTGTAATCACAACAAAATACTGAACAAACTTAATCTTCAGAAGTCATTACAGATTTCCACTGTTATGTATTTTATGAAATGACTCATACTCCTCTTAACTTTATATTAAAGATTTTTAAAAAATTAAAACATTACAAGATACACAAAAGCTTATAATGATTGTGGAAAAAATATATCACTTGATCACCATCAAATTAATTGTACTCTTTTTCTATTCGTGAAGATTCTATTAGATTTTTTATTTTTTTTATCTTTTAGAAAATGACAAAAAGATAGGAGCAATAATTTTAGTTAAAGATGAACTTGCTTGACAAACCATAATGGCATAAATTAAGGGACCATAACATACAGTATAACTGATTATTTAGATCTTTAATATACCCAAAATCGTTTATTCTCAAGTATTAAACCTTATAAAATAGTAGGCATGATGTTGATGGTGGAGGAATATGATTTTCCTTTTTCTTTTTGTGCTTTATTAGATAAAAGAAAAGTAAAGAAATAGGAATATGCAGAAGACAAATCTTGCATTCTAAGGGTGATTTAGTTGACCATTAAAAAACCATGGACTCCATTAATTTATTTTACTTTTCAAAAAAAAAAAAAAAGGTTAGTGGAAATAGCCACAAATTTGGCACAAAAAGGAAATTGAGCAAATGGTCGGCAGAAAAAAAAAAAAAAAAAAAAAAATGGGGTATTTGTAGTAGGGACCCATCCACCATGAGGAGGAGCGTCTTTGTTGTACCGCAGATTTTTTCAGACGCTCCTCACCTTTTTTTATCTTTCTCTGCGCTTTCTCTTTAAGGAAAAAAAGATTAGGGTGTGTTTGGAATGAAAGAATTCTTTTTTTCTTTTGAGAATATATTATTTTTTAATTTACTTTTTTTAGTGTTTGCTAAGTAAAAAATATGTTATATTAAAAATATTTATATGTGATTTAGCAAAAAGTTATAGAGATGGAATGAGGTGTGGCTGGGGCCTTGAGGGTAGCGGAGGCGGGATGATCAAGGAGTAGAGGTTGGAGGTTAGGGGCGAAGCTAACATGCAATGAGGGGGTTTGTTTCTTTGACAAAAAATTATATTATTTATAAATGGTTAAAAAAAAAAAATTATTTATATATAATTGATGTTGAATCCCATTTGGCTATTTTGTGTGTGCACTTTTAAATTCTCTTAATGAAAATCATGTCTCTGCTACCGTTGGAGGTATTGGATAGATGGAAGCATAAAATAAATATAGAATGTGACTTATAAAATTTATTTTCTCTTGTTTCATTAAGAAATATTTTTTTTTTTTCATTTTTAAGAAATATTTTCCTACACATCAAGCACACCTTTAAAGTAGTTTTAAACATCGAAAATGACTGCCTCTAAATTTCTCTTTTAACAGTGAGCATGCTTGATATTTCTTTTTTTTTTCAATTATGTAATATGAGATTTAGTAATTTCTTCTCTTCATTAGACTTTTGGTCTAATTTTACCATTGTAGTCAGACATAACATGTGACACTTAGAGAAACGTCAACCTGCAAGTAATTTTAAACTATAAAATTAAGTAAACTTAATCCTCTTTTTTTTCGAAAAATTTGAATATGGGAACTTATCCATTTCGCAATGAAGTTCTGTTGATTTGTAATGAAAACACGAAATCATCTACTAACAAGAAGGTTATGAATGGATTAAAAGTCAAAAGGAAATGCAAATTGTGCAATTTCAAACAGTACATGGATGAGTTTGATCTCTCTTTTATTTTAATTATTTAATTGAGTGATTTTTTTTAATAGGCTGATAGCTTTGATCATAGATTTTTTTAAAAAAAAAAAAGTCATATAACTGTTATAGTTAACGATGTAGTTCAATTAGCTATAGAAAAGACGACGCAAGAATGAGAAGTTGCAAGTAATAAAATTGTGTTATATTTAAAGGGATTCGATAAATATAATTTGACCTTAATTTAACAATTTAATCTTATTACCCATACATGTAAGGTGCAATATCACCATTTTCAAATGAAAAAGAAGGAGGTAATGAATGTTTTTTTTATCACAATTTTTATTAGGTAAAAACTTAGATGCACTTCATATTTACGTCAAGCAAATAAAATGTAAGATATTTATGTATCATGCATACATTAAACTTAAAGTGTTAGTTTTCAATCGCTAAAATTAAATTACTTCGATATAACATTGCATGCAAATAAGTATTTACCAAGTGTGGAGCCAAAATGATGGTTAATATGGCTTCCATCGTCCATAATTTAGTGAAACCATTCACTCAATGAAATTGAAAAAAATTAAGACAAAGATCCTTTTAACACTGTCGAAAATATTAAAATTATTATTGTCTCCCAAATTTGCTGTTGAACTTCTATTTATGGTTCAAATGTACTATTCTATATTCACCGTGCTTTGCTAATCGAAACTTTTATATTGAACAAAAAGATAAACAAATTAGGGATAATACTCACAAAAATACCTGAACTTTGACCGAATTTTCAGTTGAGTATACTGAACTTTGCGGGAATCCTATTACCCCTAGACTTTTTTTTTCGTATTTTAATGGCATATATCTGCCCACTTAGACACGTGTAAATATGAGGTTGGCGTGTGTATTACACGTGTAAAAACGAGATTGGAGCGTGTATTACACCGCCAGTCGCCGAAACTGGGTATAGAGTTTCGAGGGGGAATTAAATCCACTTTAAAAAGTCTAGGGGGTAATAGGACCCCCTCAAAGTTCAGTATGCTCAACTAGAAATACGATCAAAGTTCAGATATTTTTGTGAGTATTCTCCCAACAAATTATATTAACATCTCTTTAGTTTTTGGAAGAAAGAAAAAGTAACTTGCAAGTTTTGTTCAAACTAGGGCTAGATCATGCTATTGAAATTAGGGTATCATTTTCCATTAATTGTGATAGTGTTACTAACTCAATAATGTAAAGTGATCACTTCTTTTTTGGGTCCCTAATTAACTTTTTGTGCACCGCCCATGCATGAAAATTTGTGGAGAAAAATACAAAAGTTCTTTCCTACTTGAACTAGAAGTACATGCAATGGATGCTGTCATGTCTTCGTCAAGTGTATGCATGAACCATTGACAGGACTTTTGGGTTACACTTCTTTATCCTTGTGCTTTTACGATGGTGATTTTCTTTATGCTCACTTCAATTATTTTATTGACTATTTTTTTTACTTCCCATCAATTTAATTTAATTCAAATGGCCATTGCCCATAAACATAAGGTTTTAAATAAAATGTGGTACATACAGTATAATCGTAATTGTTTTTCCTTGGAAGGTGTTTTCATCATATAAGTATTTCAGAAAATAAGTGTTCTTTGCTAATATTGGAGTAGCAGATAAATTAGGTTTTCATAATCCATTGATGTTAAGGTTAAGAGATCGTTCTAACTAATTGGTATAGTTCCAACATTATCTAGCTAGTCAAGCATGAAGGTCAATCTTATTCCAAAATTACCTACCATATTACAACCTCGAGAACTCAGGTTTTTTTTTCATAACGATAATATCGAGACCAACTTGTGCTACCTTGACTAGCTCACTGGATATTTGCTATTGTAATTCTTTCCACCAAGTGAGCAAAAAATCACCTATGATGTTCTTTATTTGAACTGGGACTTGAACACTAGTCAATGATAAGACGCACTAGGGTGAAAATTATGAATTGGCTTGTTAATCATGTCTTATCATACTTCATACTTGAAAAGAGGTAATACTGATGTTCATTGAGTTAATTTGCATGAGTTATGTTTTGGAATAAAGCTTCACATTATTATCAATTTATATCATAATTAATCATGCATATGCTAAAGGTTTTACCAAACTCAATCTCCACAGAAACCACGACTTATTACATTATATACTTTTGGAAGAAACATTTCAGTTGCAATGTTTCTTTTTTCTTTTGCTTACAAAACTTATATACCCTTTCTTACAGCAATTAATAGCACAATAAAAATGGGGAATAGAAGAAATATAATGTATGGAATTGCTTGCTGAATTGCACCTTGTTCTGTTTCATCTTCATTTTGGGAATAGTTTACTTTATCCCTAATAAAAGCGTTGAAATAATTCTGATACCCAGTATTCGTAGAAGAGAATGTTGAGCCAGTTACCTTCATCATTTCCACGGCCTGCCATAAACCAAGAAAAACAGTTTTGAGTACTCAGTAGCAACAAGATGGAGGAGAGGGCAGTGTTCAATTTGAACCCTTTTTTGGTTATAGTATAAACCATCGAATCCCTTAGACATAAGGGAAGATTCTAGTGCAGTGGTAAACATGATCGCAAGTTAATCACTTTCTGTCACACGTTCAAATTCCAACTATGATAGTCTTGGTTTCTTTTAATCCCCTTGTATAAATACCTGGCCCGACATTTCAGTAGACAACACTGTCATTTGAGGGTGTGCAATATCCAATAGCAACAGAGAATCAATGCCCTCCAAAATACCTAAACTTCTAATTGGCTGTCTATAATTAAGTGTATTGTAAACTTCCAACCTTTTAACATGTCTTTACCGTCAAGGTTGATGCACAACATGAGCTTCCTGAATAGATAATGATTACCTGAAAGCTGAACACAAATTGTCTTGCTTTCTTGCTAACTCCAGGATTAGGATGGGACTGAAGCTTCTCGTACATTGAACGAGCTTCATCGGACCTGTCCATTATGGTGTAGAAATGAATGCATGGTCAGACTTAGAAGCAGGCACAAGGTCCATGCGAAATGAATGGTCAGACTTAGAAGCAGGCACAAGGTCCATGCAAGTTCAAGTTTACAATTAACTGTTTGAACATTTCAGCATTACAAAGATCATGGTGTCCACAGTAAACAATAACCATGGTGTCTGTGCCAGCCTGCACACACCTCTATGTTATTGCCCTCAAAGAAAGCATATGAGCAGAACATAAAAATCATTAAGAACACTAAGAATTTTAAGTTACAGAAATGGTGAATTTATCACTTGAATTCACAGGTTTGTAGGAATCCAGTATCCTATGCTGGCCTCTCTTTTATCAATTAGTTTAGCAAGATGCTCAGTGAAACTCTTTCTCTTTCCTTCTTAATTTCTCTTGGGTGGGCTGGAAATCTTAAGCATAAATGCTTCAACTACCTTATTAGAGCAAAGGGCGGGCATTTTACTCTGAACTTACTTAAAACCTAGGACATTAGAGAGTCACAGATGGCATGGTGAGGAACATTAGACACTCACAGATGACATACCTTCGAAGTGAATCTTGACAAATAGACCACTGCAGTGCAGCTAATCCATGAAGCTGAGTCTGCACAAACATTATGTCATAGATTTCAATGTCAAATGTACTAGAGAAGAGAAGTGCCAATTGTCTTCGGGTTTGCTTATATTACTTTTCACTTCTGTTAAGAACAGGACAACACAAAGTTTAGAAGTATAAAAGTAAGACCAATGTAATCTAGTATCTCATAAAACACGGCATTCATTCTGTAAGAAAGCAAATCTTAAGTTTCCACATCATTCAATAGAGAAGCCAAAAAGTATAAGTTACTACTTGAGTCCTTGTTACTTATGTGCAAGAAGATCAATTTGTTTAACGCCTCTTTTATATAATGTTTAACATATGCAATTCTTATCCCAAAAGATATTTGAGCATGAAGTTGGGTCTTTTCCTTCTTTTTTGGTGGACGGATGCAGCTCATTTGCAAGAGAGTGCTGAGGAAGTTGGCACTTTTACTCAAATGACATACACAGAAGTTGGATAAAATGCATCTTAACAATTCTTTGGTTTTTCTGGTTTAAGATGTGAAAGGGAAAGAAAAAAAGATACATTAATTTTGCAAGGTTTTAAGTGTTGAAGAAGATTTTGCATCTGATATAACGATCGCTCTTTAACGTTCCTTTTGCATAACGTCTACTGACTGACCAACGTCACTGAACCTAACGGCCGACGCCGGCGACGGCATAGCGAACGCCAGCAACAGGTAAGGGTGTCCTCTATCCCTCGTTTTCTCTCTCTCCCCAGATCTCTCCAGCCCCGTCTCTATCTTTCTCTCTCTTCCTTCCCCTCTGTCCTGCCCCCCCTAGACACTGCTATCACCGGCGGGTTTAGGGTTCCCGCCGGCTCGACTCCACTCCGGCGACGGGTAAGGGTGCAGCACTGGGCAGACAAGCCAGGTTGGTACGAAGACAAGCCAACGTCCAGCTTCTGGCAGCTTCTGGCAGGTCCTAGAGGGCACTCCGGCGACTTTCCGGTGACGCACTGGCGGGCTTGTTTCCAGGCGAATCATCTCCGGCAACCAATTTCGTCAACAACATCGCCGGAACCAGCATCACGCAGGAGTACCCCGGTGACATCTAAACTTTGAGTTTTTAGTTACTTCTTACAATTTAGTTTCTTTGTATTATTGTGTATTATTGTATTATATTGCATTATATGGTATTATTTTGTTTCTTAGGACTATAGTTGTGACGGGTTGTTTTCGCTTATTGGTGGAACTTGTTGTGTTGTTCTAGCTGCTAGACCGGATAGGGTGTTTTGTGCGTGACTGCAATTTCCCTACTGTTGCCTTGTTTGTTTGCTTGTCTGTTTAGGGCCTTGTTTTGCTCTGTGAGTAGTGGCGGTGGGGGTTAATGGTGGAATAGGGTCTTGTCCGCGGGGGGGGGGGGGGGGGGGGGGGGTCGTTTTGGGAGGGGGAGAAAAGGGGAGGGCTGGGGTGGATGTGGGGTATAGGTCAGGTGTTAGGGCTGGATCGGTGAGGAGTGGTAGAGGTAGGCAAGAGGCGAGAGAGGGTAGGTTGAGGGTACGATCTTGGAACATAGGGACCTTTAGGGTAAATCTGTTGAGCTGGTGAAGATTCTTAAGAAGAGGAGGATAACATTGCGTGTGTTCAGGAGACTAAGTGGGTAGGGTTTAAGGCTAGGGATGTGGATGGGTACAAGATGTGATACTCAGGGAATGAGAAGGGTCGGAATGGAGTGGGCATCTTAGTGGATGAGGAACTTAGAGGGCAGGTGGTGGAGGTTAGGAGGGTTAGTGATAGGCTGATGTTGATTAAGTTGGTCATTAGGGGGTTTACGTTGCATGTGTGTAGTGTTTATGCGCCGCAGGCGGGTTTGGACGAGGATGTGAAAGCGAGTTTTTGGAAGGCTCTAGACGAGGAGGTGAGAAGCGTGCCTAACTCGGAGAAGATTGTCATAGCGGGGGACTTCAATAGGCACATCGAGGTTTTATCGGGAGGCTATGATGATGTACATGGGGGTTTTGGTTTCGGGGATATAAATGGTGAGGGAGCTACCCTGTTGGATTTTGCGAGGGCTTTTGGGCTGGTGGTAGTGAACTCGAGCTTTCCGAAGAAGGAGGATCACCTAATTACCTTCCGAAGCGCGATAGCCAAGACTCAAATGGATTTTATGCTGCTTAAGAAGGGGGATAGAGCGTTTTGTAAGGACTGTAAAGTCATTCCGAGTGAGTATCTTTCGACCCAGCACAGGCTTTTGGTGATGGACTTGATAATCAAAAAAAGCAAGAAGAGAGGGGTCGGGGAGGGTCGACCTAGAATTAAGTAGGGAGGCTTGACACCAGTTAGTGTGCTGGAGATAAGGGAGAAGGTGGTGGGAATGGAGGTGTGGGAGTGCAGAGGAGACGTGGATGTTATGTGGGATAGGGCTGTCAGCTGCATCACGGAGACTGCAAGAGAAGTGTTGGGTGTTTCGAGGGGTCGGGCAGGCCGACATAAGGGGGACTGGTGGTGGAATGAAGAAGTTAAAAAGAAAGCGGAGATTAAGAAAGAGGCGTATGTTAAGTTGATTGAGAGTAAAGAAGAAGATGAGAAGCGGGTGAATAGGGAGGTGTACAAAGTGGCAAGGAAGGAGGCTAAGTTAGCAGTTACTGCTGCCAAGACAACAACATTTGAGAGTCTGTATGAGGGGCTTGAGGAGAAAGGCAGGGAAAAGAGATTGTATAGGCTGGCTAAAGCTAGGGAGCGGAAGGGTCGTGACCTCGATCAAGTGAAGTGCATTAAGGGGAGGATAGTAGAGTTTTGGTGGAGGATGTCCACATTAAGAGGAGATGGCAGGAGTATTTTCGTGGACTATTAAACGAGGAGGGGAACAAAAGCATTGAGTTAGAGGAGCTGGAGCACTCGGAGGAAAACCGGAATCTCAGTTACTGCAGATGTTTTAGGGTTGAAGAGGTCAGAGAGGCTATTCGTAGGATGCGGAGGGGTAGGGCAACAGGGCCGAACGAAATTCCAATGGATTTTTGGAAGTTTACTGGTGAAGCAAGTTTAAGGTGGTTGACTGATCTGTTTAACGGCATTTTCAAGTCTGCGAAAATGTCTGAGGCTTGGAAATGTAGTACGATGATTCCGTTATATAAGAACAAGGGTGACATTCAGAGTTGCAATAACTATAGGGGTATTAAGCTGTTGAGTCACACTATGAAGATTTGGGAGAGAGTGGTTGAGCGGAGATTGAGGAGGATCGTGTCCATTTCGGAGAACCAGTTTGGATTTATGCCAGGTCGCTCGACGACAGAGGCAATCCACCTGGTGAGAAGATTGGTGGAGCAATATAGGGATAGGAAGAGGGATTTACACATGGTGTTCATCGACTTGGAGAAGGCGTATGACAAAGTCCCTAGGAAGGTGCTTTGGAGATGCTGGGAGGTGAGAGGGGTCCCGGAGGCGTACATCAGTGTTATTAAGTACATGTACGAGGGAGGGAAGACTCGGGTGAGGACAGCGGGAGGAGACTCAAAACATTTTTCGGTCGAGATAGGGTTGCATCAGGGAACGACTCTTAGTCCGTTTCTGTTTGCGCTGGTGATGGACGTGTTGACGCGGAGTATTCAAGATGAGGTGCCTTGGTGTATGTTATTTGCAGATGATGTAGTGCTGATTGATGAGACGCGAGGGTGTGAATGATAAATTGGAGGTTTGGAGGCAAACTCTTGAAGCTAAGGGGTTCTGAGTAGGTCCAAGACGGAGCATATAGAATGCAAGTTTAGTGACTCGAAGCAGGGGGACGGAGTGGTGGTGAGGTTGGATTCCCAGGATGTTTGTAAGAGGGATAATTTTAAGTATCTCGGATCTATGATTCAGGGGAATGGCGAGATTGATGAGGATGTCTCTAAACGTATTGGAGCAGGTTGGATGAAGTGGAGGCTCGCCTCGGGAGTGTTGTGTGATAAGAAGGTGCCCTTAAAGCTTAAAGGTAAGTTCTACAGAGTGGCAGTCCGTCCAGCCATGTTGTATGGTGTTGAGTGTTGGCCAGTCAAGAACTCCCACATTCAAAAATTGAAGGTAGTGGAAATGAGAATGTTGTGTTGGATATGTGGACTTACTAGAGGGGATAGAGTTAGGAATGAGATTATCCGGGAGAAGGTGAGAGTGGCGTCGGTGGAAAACAAGATGCGGGAGAGAAGACTGAAATGGTTTGGGCATGTGATGAAGAGGGGCACGGATGCCCCAGTTCGTAGGTGTGAGAGGCTAGCTTTGGATGATTTCAGGAGGAGTAGAGGTAGGCCGAACAAAATACTGGAGAGAGGTGATTAGACATGACATGGAGCTGTTACAGCTTACTGAGGACATAACCCTAGATAGAAAGGTGTGGAGGTCACGGAAAAGGGTAGAAGGCTAATGCGAGGGTGGGTTGTATCTTGTAGTTAGGGAGCTCTTGTGTAGCCGGAATAGTAACCCTAGGACTGTGTCCATTGATAGGAGCTGCTAGTGTATACTATTACTAGGTGGGTGCCCTTTTCTTATTTCTTATTTTCATATTACTCTTATTTTCATGTCTCGTATTTCTATTTTTATTAGTCCTTATTTCTTATTTCGGTTATGCCACCAATCCTGTTTTCGTGTATTACTTTGATCTTGCTAACTAGTCTTTATCCTGAGCCGGGGGTCTATCGGAAACAGCCTCTCTACTTCTTCGGAGGTAACGGTATGGACTGCGTACATTTTACCCTTCCCAGACCCCACTTGGTGGGAATTCACTGGGTTTGTTGTTGTTGTTGTTGTTCAAGTGTTGAAGAATATCCAACTAGTACAAGAAATCACCTGAAACGGCAACTTATTCATAACTTCCTCATAAAATGGTAGTGCTTCCTTGAGCTTGCCAAGGTCCATGAAAGAGTCACCATCCTTCAGTGCCTAAGCATGACAACACTAAAATTAAAAAGTAAGTCATATCTCATGATTCTCAAACAAGAAAGAATATAATCTCACGTTAAGAATGGTTTAATACTTGAAACACTCTTCCCTTTCAAGGGACTCCTTCAACATATGTCAATTATCTTTATCTAAGTCAACCATAAACACAAGTATCTGCAGTAGTTCAATTTTCAGTTTACCTTGCTTATAAGCATTGGTGGAGGTATAGCGGTGCAGAGGGATCCATTGAACCCCCTTCGTTGAAAACATATACATGTAAATAGGGCAAAATAAGTTTTTTTTTTTTTTCCTATATATAAGTTGTTGAATCCCCTCCGGCATAAGATCTTTTTTTTTTTTTTTTTGGGAATCCTCTTGTTTGAATTTATTTTTAAAAAGGTGTGCTTCAATCAATTTTAACAATGATGATAAGTCGATGTTCCATTTTTACAACTTGTGAATTCAGGAAAAGCACCCACATCTAGCCTCTTAAATGCATTATTCGATTTAGTTCGCATTCAAAGGCTTGGAATGCAAGCTTATGCTCTTTCAGGTATAGGCAGCCCTAGTATTCCATTCTCTCCCACTGTTGACCTTGCTTTCATTCCGGCTTACCCAAATGAGAATGCAAGGCAAGACCTGTCAACTCATATAAGACTTTTTGGACTTTGTGGTTCTGGAAGAACTAATTCAGACCAATCTCACTCTATTTTCTTCACTTGCACAGTTCCAAATCTTGTGAGTCTTTCTAACCATATTTTTGCCTGTTATGTCATGCTTCTTCTCTAAAATCAATCTTATATGCACTTGCCATGCATTTCATAGTAGCTCCAATGAACATGCAAAAGTTCATTCAAGACAACCCCCAATAGGGTAAGACAGATGTCCCTTGTAGGAATTTCAGAGGTAAAGCATACTTCATAGGAATTATGAAACAGCTGGCCACATCTAACATTTAGCTTTTGTACTTCTGGTCTATTTCCAACTTTACTATAAACTACTATGGCTGAATAAGCAAATATATCTAATTAACTACTGTAAAATGGAGACCCACAAGATGATCTAATCGGGGAAAAATTTTCACAGATCGGAAGGGGTGCTTAAGTTTAATGAGCTCTGAAGGCCAATATCCCTGAAGCTCTCCAACTTCACGTCCGATGGTAACTTAAATTTATCCCACTCATCAAGGGCCATGGCCATGATACAGTTTCCAAGTTTTGAAACCTTTGACTTCAGTCCATCTGAATGGATTTGTGAGAAAAAAGAACACATCAGTACCAACCCTCCGATGACTCTTCTCATTCACTTAAGTGACTGAATATGCAACCAGATATCCCTCTTTATTTCAAAAAGAAACTCGGCTTTATGTGTATTCAAAGTAGAAATGATTGGCAGAAATATTTAGTTCCACTATATGAAGAAACACGTCTGGTGTTACCGAATTAAATTGCTAACAACATGGCAATTCATAGAACTGGGATGGTGTATAACAACTTTGTACATATGCTGAAAAGTGTAAATTTATAAATAAACTATGAGATTTCTGTGTCGTTTCTCAAGATCAATATAACAAGCAAATTAAATGTATATTCCATAATGAAAGAAATTTGATGCATCCAGAAACGTAAACTCCCCCCATTTCAATTTGTTTGTCTTACTTTCTTTTTTAGTTGTTTAAAAAAGAATGCCTCTTTCCTTTGTTGACAACTCTTTAATTTCAAACTACACATGACATGTTTAAGACCACAAGATTAAAGGACATTTTGGTACATCTACATATCTTTAGTTTAAGGCCACAAGATTCAAAAGTCTTCTTTACATTCTTAAACTCCGTGCCAAGTCAAAACCAGACAAACAAATTGAAACAAGGGGAGCATTAAAAAAAATAGCAATTAAAGAATACCTTCTCACATTCAAGTTTTAGGTTTGGATCAATAGTTATGCCTACTCTTTTCTTGTAGGCAGCAAGTAGCTCTCTTGTACGTGCTGCTTTAGCTGCTTTCTCTTCTGCTGACTCAAGTACCTCTCCTGGACGTATAGTTCTTCCACCACCAAACTAAGCTCCAAACAAGCAATAAGTTAGAAGCATAATCCAACATATTAACAAGAAATAAATTCCTTCTATACGCTATATAGCATAGAAGGGGCGGATAAATGTTCGCAAATGAGCTGAAAGTTGTTCATGAAGCTAGTTCACAGATAGTTTCACAAGTTTCATCCATAGTGCAGTCCATCAAACAGGGTTTACAAAGATTTGTAGCATAATTGGTAGAATGCCAAATCAGAAGACTTGAAGCAAAGATGTAAATGCCCCATCAAAAACTTTGAGGCGAGTTTGACGCAATGCCGCATCAAAACCCTTATAAGAACGAGTAACGGAAAACAAAATTATACTAAGAAATCACAAATGAACCACATGTCATAAAGCTGGTAGTATGCAAGGACGGACCAGGGCTAAGAAGGCTGTGAAGGGGGTGAACTGCAACCTTTTGCAGATTGCTGGTCTGTCGATTTGAGTTTATGCTAATTATCAAAACATACCAAACTAATAAGGTACCAACACCCGAGAAACCATTAAACAATGCTTTATTTTAGCAGTAATCAGTCATGAGAAAGTTTTCTCCTGCCCTTCCTTACTCACAAGGAGAATCGTCCTCCAAATCAAACCTCCACCACCCCACCCAAAAAAAAGTCCACATTCAAGGATATCCTCATTAAAGTTAAAATTCTCCTGTTAAACATCGCCAGTATTCTGAAAATTGGAAGTTGCCTATCAGAATATTCTATATCAAGTTATCTTCTCAAAAAAAGAATATTCTATATCAAGTATAGCAGAACACAGTTAGTCCCCACAGATATCAACACTCTGTAGCAGCCTTTACTTTCTAAACCTCCTAGAAACAGAAAATTTGTGATACTACAGCTTGTTAGTCTTAACTGCAAAAAGAATAAGCTTTCAGGCATGGATTAAGTTGAGTTGCAATTTCCCGATACCTTTCAACATAATGCAAGAACCTGATGGAACTTAATTTTCCAAACAATGAGCTGGTTAATTTATTGAAGAGAGGATACAAATATGATATCACTTATCCAGTTTACCTTAGCTTTCTATTTTTCGTCTTTCCTTTAGCACTTGCATATTTTGCTACTATAACTTTCTGCTTTAGGAAGAATCTTGGTCAAATTATAGGTTCTGTAATTGGGAGTTAACGCGGAAACTAACCTACTAACACTCCATAAAACAATGAACTCAGGCATATTAAATGAAGCATGAACTTCTAATTGCACTAGAAAACATTCAAATAAACATATCCAGCAAAAGTAGTAAAAGCTGCTGTTTCTAAAAAAACATAGTGGATAACTTTAAAATGAAGCACACTGAATAAGAAGACAATGCATAACAAAAAGCTATAACACAAGTCATAATAGGCAACTTACAGTTTTAGAGATGTCGTTCGGTCTGGGGAAAACTCCCCAGGTGGAAACCTTTGGCTTATAGGTATTCATGTCATCTTCTTGGATGCGGTTTGACTTTGATGTCTCTGTATCTGCAAACTTGCTTGTGTCCCCGACAAGTATTTCTACGTCAGGCAAGTCTCCTCCAGAGAATGGGTCTACTATTGGAACCAATCCAGCAGGCAGTCCCCTGCTCTTCTTATTATCAGAAAAACCAAGCCCAACAAAATCAATACTTGAGATTGTCAATTTTTCCTTCTTGCTACCACTACTCTCTTTGGGTAAAGCATTTCTGTCACTTTTCCCGTTTTCTTTTTTGATGAAGTCATTTTCCCCATTCTCTTTATTAGATCCTACACAAACCAGTAATTGATGATTACACAATTCGAACAATTTTGAATTTGTTTGTGGATCTACTACCTGAAATTCACTGCGTAATCTCAAGATTCAATGTGTATTCCTGAATAATCTCATTTTTCAACTACAACCACTTCATTTACCAAGCTCACTGTATTTGAGTCCATAACCATGAGTTCCAATGCACTAGAGCTTATATCACTTACCAATGAGGTCCTATCGACTAGTAGTACACGGAAGAAATCAGTTACAAATATTAGAATAAATATCTGACGAAGTAGAATCATCTATATAAGAAATTCACGCCTTTAGGTGAATATAACTCATTATTTCAGGTAGCAAAATTTCATTATTGTGTCTAATTTCATCTTGAAGAATGCTGCAGGATAACATTGCAGCAGCAAATGAAAGAAAAGGGCAGCCCGGTGCACTAAAGCTACCGCTATGCGCAGTGTCCGGGGAAGGGCCCCACCACAAGGGTATATCGTACGCAACCTTACCTTGCATTTCTGCTAGAGGCTGTTTCCAAGGCTTGAACCTGTGACCTCCTGGTCACATGGCAGCAACTTTACCAGATACTCCAAGGCTCCCCTTCAATGCAGCACCAAATGAAGGATAATAAAGCCCTTCTCCTTTGCATAACAATCAAAAAGACAAAGCTCATTCGGTTCACAATACTAGTTATCCTGAGATCGTAATCCATGAGTTCCTTATGCGGTGAATAATAAAGGGATTATTACACAGTAAGGAAAAATGATACAGGGACGACATGTAGAGATCACCTACTTTTAAGGAAATATTTGTATTTAGATATTTGAATCCTCTATTACTAATACACATATTCTTATTCTAATTATTTAATACCACTAGCCAAACATTGCATTTAGTTATGCAAAGGCAAATCTTTAGTATAACACCAACCAATAAGAGGTCATCTGATTGATGGTTAGAAGTGCACTGTTCATGTATTAAACTAGTATTGTATTTTGTAGCATTTAAGTTGCTGTGTATAAAATTCAGCACATCAATTATGGTGTTTGGTTACAAGTTTACAAACTTGCATAACTAATATAAAAGTAATAAGGTTATCTATGTATTATTTTATGCACGTTAGAAGATAAAATAATTACTGGAGGAATAATCTCTGTATAACTAATTTCTACGTTACTAATACATGTATAACTCTATCCAACCACCAAATAACTCCTAAATATGGGGATCCTTACCAATTTACAATCCATCAATAATTAGCAGAAAATTTCGCAATACAAAATGTCAACAAGCACAGCCATATTGATTTAAACTCAAAAAAGAAGAAAAAAATGTTTTGTCTCACTTTGTTGTATAGTATTACTGTCCAATGCAATTTTGTCAGCTGGAGGCACCACTTGATCATCACTATCCTTAGCACCATTTTGTACAATCTTGGGAGAAGGATCAGGTGATTTAGTTTCTTTCTTATAGGCCTTAGCTTTTGCAAATGCAAGCTTGACAGGGTCAGTTTCAACAGATATCTGTTCGTCTGAAGAAGCTGAGAATTTGAGGGTCCTTGTGATTTTGGGAAATTGGTTTGTTGAAGAATTATTGATGCCTGAGAAAGGAGAAAAAACTTGGGAATGAGGGATTAACCCCATTTCTTCTCTTTTCTTCTAGTGTCAAGATTTTCAAAAGATTGTTATTGTTGTATGTTGCGGAAAGAATTGGCCTTGTTGCTCACTTGCTTAGATAAGAGGAGATTATTAGCTCCTATTATTTTCAACCTCATTCTTTCTTTCCTCTCTTATTTTTATTTTCATTTTAATTTCTTTTTCCTTTGCATTTGAGAAAAGGTGTAAATTTTGAAGATTTGATGAGGAAAGTGTATTTAATTGTTTATCATATTTACAATTAAAGGGGGAATGCAAGTACAGTGTTGACACTTTTGAGATTAAGGTTGTGCGCAAATTGGATCAACTTAAATTTTTCAATGGATTTAGATAATATGATTTAAATTTTATAATTTGAATTAATTTACAAATTCAATTCTAAAATATTATGATTTCTCGATTTAAATATTGTTGTGTGTTTACTATCCGAACTGATTCAACAAATCAAAATTTAAATACATAGATAATAATGATATTTACTTATTTATATCTATAATTTATATCTATAATCTATATCTATTTTTATAATCTATAATATATTAAAAGTGTAAAGAAATTTAGAAAAGTGATTTGAACTTTTTTTCACTATTTTTTTCAATTTATTATTTAATTAGTTTTTACTATATTAACTAGATTTCTTAAAATATATGGGACTCCTAAAATATATGGTAGGAGAATTAATTAATACTTTTCTTTCTGCTAGACTTCTTAAAATATATGGGTCTCCTAAAATATATGGTATGGGAATTAATTAATATTTTTTTTTCTAGTGTTCAATTAGAAAAATACTCCTAAAATAAAACTCTATTAAGAAAATACTTCTATAAATATTGAGATGTACGTTAAACTAGAAAACAAACCGGTTTGCTTATTGATAGATCTATAATATATTAAAAGTGTAAAGATTCTTAGAAAAGTGATTTGAACTTTTTGTCCTTCATTAAAAGACTTTTCTTTAGACAAAACTGTCTTTTCACCATTTTTTTAATTTATTGTTTAATTATTTTTTATTATATTAACTAGACTTCCTAAAATATATGAGACACCTAAAATATATGGTAGAAAAATTAATTAATAGTTTTCTTTCTACTAGACTTTCTAAAATGTATGGGACTCCTAAAATATTTGGTAGAAGAATTGATTAATATTTTCTTTTCTACTGTTCAATTAGAAAAATACTCTTAAAATAGGACTCTATTAAGAAAATACTTCTATAAATATTGAGATGTAAGTTAAACTAGAGAACAAATCGGTTTGCCTATTGGGAGAATATGATTGATGCCCATCTAACTTGATTCGATTGCAAGTTTAGATTGGTGGATGTTTGATTTTCTAACTCTCATCTTCCTCACTGTTTTTGTCAGTATAATAGAATTCAACATGTGTTTATATATAAATCTTCTTTGTTTTCATTCAAAATATTCTTTAGGGTCAAAATTTTTCACTCAGACAAGAATTAGTTGAATCAAAATTGAAGCTTTGTGATCACTATTATATTATTTTTTTTATAGTTTACAATTCGGAGATGAATGTAGGTTGACTTTGAAGAATTTATTGTACAAAGGTTAGGTTTAATTTTATTGTTTTGATATCTTTATTATCTTATTATTTTATTTTAATTTACAGATGCTAGATGAATGTCAGTCGGCTTTAAAAAAAAATTAGGTAAAATTTAGGTTTAATTATATTATTGTAATATTTCTATTAGTTTGTTATTTTGTGGTAGTTTACAGTTCGTAGATGATCTCGATTGACTTTGAGAAGTTTTTGTGTGTAAAATTTAAGTTTAGTTGTATTATTTTGATATCTCTATTATCGTTTTTGGTAAAGGTTAGGTTTAATAAATAAATTCTCCATCTTTACATGCTCAAAAAATATTAAATTTAATTATTATATGCATCTTTATTATTTAAACAAATATCTGATATAGTGTAGAATATATGGTAGAAGAATTGATTAATATTTTCCTTTTGACTGTTCAATTAGAAAAATACTCCTAAAATAGGACTCTATTAAGAAAATACTTTTATAAATATTGAGATGTAAGTTAAACTAGAGAACAAATCGGTTTGCCTATTGGGAGAATATGATTGATGCCCATCTAACTTGATTCGATTGCAAGTCTAGATTGGTGGATGTTTGATTTTCTAACTCTCATCTTCCTCACTGTTTTTGTCAATATAATAGAATTCAACATGTGTGTATATATAAATCTTCTTTGTTTTCATTCAAAATCATTCTTTAGGGTCAAAATTTTTCGCTCAGACAAGAATTAGTTGGATCAAAATTGAAGCTTTGTGATCACTATTATATTATTTTTTTATAGTTTACAGTTCGAAGATGAATGTTGGTTGGCTTTGAATAATTTATTGTACAAAGGTTAGGTTTAATTTTATTGTTTTGATATCTTTATTATCTTTTTATTTTATTTTAATTTACAGATGCTAGATGAATGTCGGTCGGCTTAAAAAAAAAATAGGTAAAAATTAGGTTTAATTGTATTATTATAATATCTCTATTAGTATGTTATTTTGTGGTAGTTTACAGTTCGTAGATGATCTCGATTGACTTTGAAAAATTTTTGTGTGTAAAAGTTAAGTTTAGTTATATTATTTTGATATCTCTATTATCGTTTTTGGTAAAGGTTAGGTTTAATAAATAAATTCTCCATCTTTACATGCTCAAAAGATATTAAATTTAATTATTATATGCATCTTTATTATTTAAACAAATATCTGATATAGTGTAATATTTGAACTCATTAAAGTGAGGTACACGCGCAAAGCGCGTACACCTAAACTAGTATATTAAAAGTGTGAAGGCCCTTGGAAAAGTTATTTGAATTTTTTATCCTTCATTAAAAGTCTATGCAATAGACAAAATTGTCTTTTCACCTTTTTAAAAAAATAAATTTATTATTTAATCAAATTAAGGACTCCTAAAAATATATGAATAGAAATTAAACACTCCTAAAATATATGGGATAGAAATTAAGGACTTTTGAAATATATGAAAAGAAATAGAGAAAATACATCAAATTACCTCTGAACTTGTCCGCATAACTTACTTTAGACCCTTAACTTGACGTGTAATTATTTACCCCTCTTAATAACTTTATGCTTAATTAATTCGACCCCTAAAGCTGACGTGGCAAAAATAAAAAATAAAAAATGCATAAGTCTTATCTTTTTTAAATAATGGGCCCACTTTATATATATATATATATATATATATATATATATATATATATATATATATATATATATAAAGAAAGAAAGAAAATAAAAAAGATCCCCCCGGCCTCCCCTTCTCCCTCTTCCCCGCCTCTCCCGTTCAACCCCAAATTTTTCAACTCCAGCACCCATATCCACCATAAACAGTCTTATCTTTGCTCCAACGTACTACTAATTCTCTCATAAGTATTTGTCCCAATTTCTTTCTCCAAAGAAAATAGGAAAATGCATATGTTTCTTGCAATCAAAAGCTTTAGCATTTTTTCATGTAATACAGTTCAAGAATCACCCAATTGGAGTGCCTACTGCACCAACACATCTGCCTCGAACTTGTTTTTCAAGATTTATTGATGGACCGAGATACCACTGTTACGTTTTGGCCAAAGCCGAAGACAAAGTCAGAGAAAATTCGAAGGTAAAGTATCTGGTTTTTATCACTTAAGCATTTTGGATGAAATGAAATTGACTGGAGGGGAATGATTGTAGTTGATTTATATGTCCAAGTTTAACTATTTTGGGATTCGGATGTAGTTGATTCATCCTTTCATTTGAATTTCAATGTCCAAGATTTATGTTGGTCTTCCTATTTTCGATCATTCTTTGATTGAAATTTCAATGTCCAAGATTTATGTTGGTCTTCCTATTTTCGATGCTTTGTTATTTTTAGTTGATATTTACAGTCAAAGTTTTCAATTTGATTATCTTTGTAAATATGAGAAATTGGAATGAAATTGAAATTGAAGGAAGTCTCATTTATCTTTGTGGATATGAAAATTGAAATGAAATTGAAATTGGAGGGAAGTGTTAGCTGAGGTCGAAAAACATGGTGTGTTAATGGTGGTAGATTAATGGTGATAATCTTAAAATACTTACAAGAGAGGGTTTGAGGGAGAAAGTGAGTTTTTCTTTTAATTTTTATTATATAATATTAGGCATTATTTTTTAAAAATATTTTTTCTGTAACAGTGACGTGGCAGTGATGTGGCAATGATGTGGCATGTGATGTAGCGCGTGTGTAATGCACCTCCCTCAGTGAGAGTGGTAGTGCATTTTTAGGGTGGTATATAATTCACTATAAAGTTGTTAAGGGGGGTAAATAATTATCCGTAAAGTTAAGGGTCTAAAGTAAGTTATGCGGAAAAGTTCAGGGGTGATTTAATGCATTTTCTCAAAGAAATAACCAGTAGAATATATATGGAATCCTAATAAAATAAATATATTAAATTTTGATTATTAATTTTTTTTAAAGTCAGGTGATCCAAAATAGAGATTCGGATTCTCTTTTTATTATTAGTAAAAACTCTTATAATCACATAAATACTATAATATATTTAAGAGCATAAGTTCCAAAATTATTATTTATTCTTAAATTACTGTATTTATCCAAATCATGTTACAATGCTAAAATGCTCTATAACTCTATTTACAAAATTTTATATTTTTGATTTACATAATATTTTTTTAAGCAGGAGTCTATTTGTCTTTTTCTTTAAAAAAAATTGATGTTTTAGCTTTTTTTTAGGTGTTGGAATCTATAATATTTACTTTTTAAATTTCTTTCTGGTTTAGACAATATTTACTTTTTTAATTCCTTTTTGATTTAGGGTCTCCTATATTTATAAAAAATATTATTGCACAATCTCATTCATGAACTTTATCACTTTTGTATTTTTAGGTTTTCTTTCTTTACGAATTTTCTTTTATAGTAGATCTTAATGTTTGTCTTATTACTTTCTCTAATGTTTTCCACCATAAATATATCATTCATATTCTTTATCAAAATTGCAGGTTTTTGAAGTGAATTTTTCCAAAGGTATATTTTCTAAAATTTTAGATTGATTTTGAAGTTTACAACAATAAATGATGTGTTTTTTGATAAATAATTATAAATTAAAAAATTTCTTTGTGAGTTTTGTTTATAGTATTTCATATACAATTAGTGATTTGAAATTGAATCTCTCTCTATATATATAAAGTAGACTTATAGGCAAGCTTATGTGGCATGCTTCATAGGCCAAAAAAATTATTTATCTTTTTTCTCCTATTGTTGAGTTTTTTTGAATATTTTACAAGTCATTGTATTTATGAAAAAAAAAAACTGTACATTGAATAAGGAAAATAAATGGCTATTAAGTGGGCAATTTATTTTTGCCTATTCATATTCTATTTTTCATACTATATATAATCTTCTCATTTTTTGGGAGGATCTTATGATATATTTTTTTCTCTTCTCCTTTATTTTCTTCTTTCTTTTTTGTTTTAATTTTATTTTATATCTTTGATTTTAATATATATTATCATCATCTTATAAAAAGGATGGTGAAGATGAAGTTGTTTGATATGAAAAGGTAACAATAGCATTTCACAATATTGTCATATTTATACTAATGTGTGGCTTAAATCTCATTCTTGATATGTTTAGTGTTTTGTTGACATATTTTATTTTTGATTGACTTTGATTCTGTCAATATTTAAATTATAATGCAAACTTTGGATATTGATCACAAAGATCTAATCTTTCCCTCTTTTTTCAGGTTACTTATTATTGTCAAAATAATGATTTGTTTTTAAGTTGGAACTGCTTATCCAATGGAAGATTTAGTAATGCAAAATGCAATTTATTCAGTTAGACATTAAATTTTTCATTTGTTCCCAAGTTGAAATTTGTAGTTGGAGGGCCTATTCCTTAATCAGTCTCTGTTTTGAGCTCTTAGTGTAGAAAAATATTTAGTAGGAGCGATATCTTCGAATGGATCCTATCCGGTGTGAATCTGCATTAATCGGACTCGAATGGAGGTTCCAAGTACTGGAAGAGAAACTTAAAATAGAAAAAAAAAAACTTATCGCAGGAGGTTTTTAGGTCAAATGGATTCGTAGTTGTCCCATACTGAGATGGTACATACTCTTTGATTTTAGAGAACTCAAATAAAATAGAAATAAAAATATCAATTTATTAAATTATTGCTCTCCATAGCTTTTACTTGATGCTAGGCATCTCAACAGTTTCTCTTTATAAAGAAAGAAATCTTATCTCCATCTTTGTTCAAATATATATGTTACAGGGTTAGACTTTCGTCTTTAATTATTGTTACAATTCATTAGCTTGCTATGATGGGCATATATTGCTTACATTATTTTATAGCATTCTTCTTTATGTCAATTTTTGAAACGCTTAGGGGTCGTTTTGGTAGAGTGTATAAGAATAATGCTAAATAGGGTTTATTAGTAATGCTTGTATTATTAATGCAAGTATTAGTAATGCTGATATTAGTTACACATCCATTATTTTTTACACATTGTTTGGTTTGATGTATTAAAGATAATATATATTTATATAATTTTTGTAAAAAAATATTTATTTACCAAATTACCCTTTCCTTAATCACAAGACCATTCAACCATCGTCAAATTTTTACCAATATAAGTAGAAGACAACTCATTAACAAGTGTAGGTTCAAAGCAAATTAATCAGTTTCTGGAAAGATGCTACGAAAAAATTGTACAAAATAATAAGTTTTCGCTGATATGATTATACCATTGAACAAGCTCTGCAGTAATTGCATTACCAACATAACCTCAACCAAATTATGCCTATGTCCAAGATTATCCAGCTCTTTTTCTCCCCAAGGAACATTTATAAAGGCATACAAATCAAAATGTTGTCTAGTAAGATATATTTTTTTCATAGGCTTTACAATTTACATCATAGGCATAAGGATTTGCCTATGATGAAAAATCAAATTTAGGAATATAGATTTGATAGAATTACTAACCTTGTGAGAAAAGAAAATGTTGATTAAAGAGAAGAAGAAGATGCAGTAAGAAGAGGAAAATGCAGTAACCTTTTCTTTTCCAAAAAACAGAGAATAATTTTTATGGTGGGAAAGAAAAAGGGAGTGTGATATGGTGGAAAAAGAAGGAGGGAAAATAATTTAAGGGGTAATAATGTCATTTAATAAATTAATACATGTGTTGAAAGTCTTGCATTACTAATACATGGAAAATGATGTGTATTATTAATACACACCTCAATACACAATATAGTGTATAATTAGTACAAGTATTATTTATGCATAATAAAAATATGGTACCAAACAAGGTATTACTAATGCTCATTAACCAATGCATGCATTAGTTTTTCCAATACACTCTACCAAACGACCCCTTAAAGTTTTAAAAAAGACAAATATATAAGAGGTGATGTTCACTTCTTTATGGCCTCGAATAGTATCTAGTTTTTTTTCTTATTTTTTGATATTTCTGTCTCCATTTCACTATATAATGCTAACATAATAATCTATTTTAAAGTATTTTTATTTTTCTTAAATAATTTATTTAATAAGTCATTTTCATAACTTACACCACTTCACATTCTCATAACTTCTATTCTAATAATATTCATTAATTTTGTGCTTTTAACTCACATATTACCATCCTTATAACTCATGCTCTTAATAATCTTCATTAATCAAGACAATTAAGAGTTGTAAATGGACAATTAAGGATCATCATATACAATATTTCAATTCAATATAAAAAGCCTTGTGTAGTTATTTTAATCTTGTAAGGTATAATATTGTACACTTCAAAAACATATGGAGAAGGAAGTTATGAAATGTTGAAGAAGGTTTTAAATTTGGTTGATAATCCGGTGCAGTGCGGAGGAATTATGGATATTTACGCAAGGATCTACTTGATTTAATTTTTCATGTTTTTTGATTGAAAAAAAAGTACATTATTTCAAATTAAAATCTCAACTTCATTGAATGTGAAATAGAAATGAAGTAAAATTATTATTAGAGAATATATTTTAACTTATTGATAAAGAATTTAACACCGCGCGAAGCGCGGTTAATTTTTCTAGTTATTTATAATTTTGGATAGATTATTTAGATCGTTGCATTTTGTCACGAGAAATTGGTTGGTCTTTCGGAATTCATGATAATTAGTAATGAAATTGACTTATTTATAATTTTGGATAAATTATTTGGATCATCGTATTTCGTTATGAAAAATTGATAGGTCATTCTGAATGCATAATAATTACTTATCTTATTAATTAAAGATTTTTTTATCTATGCTTTATGGTTAAAAAAACTACATGTACTACATTCTGAGGATTATTCATCGGATTAGGTTTTTAGGAGATTTGATTTTTATTTATTAGTTGTTTGGCTTATCATTAACTTTTTTTAATCACTAGTTGCAGGTATAAAGAGGCCATCAACAATTTGAGAATTGCTCCTTTTGATTTGAGGTAAACTTGAGATTTTTTTCTTATTTTGATGTAAATTCGTATATATATCTTCTTTTTTTTTATAATTTATTTGTCCTTTTTTTTTATTTTGGATTTGATTTAATTTTCTTGCATTTATTATGTATCATTTTTCTTTCTACCTTGTATTCTGCCTTTAATCTCCTAAGTGAAAATTTAAACAATGAATTTTCTTCTTCTGATAATTTTTGTGTGTTTTTTTTTAAGTGAATATTTTTTTAATAGAAAAAAGCATGTTGCTGTCGAATGAAGTAGTCGATAAAGATCAAAGATTGGTAATTTCACTTCTCCTAATTGATTTCTTCTCCTAAATAGTGAATGTCATCCAACAATACAAATACAGTATAATAATTGATTTGAACCCTTCTGACAATTTAAATATAGATTATTGGGATGTTAATTGTTATTTTTCTAATAGATCTTATTTGCCTTTTTGTAATTTTTTGTAGTTAGACACTTCAAGTTAATTGAGCACTGAAATAAGACATGATAATGGTTATTTAGTTTGTTCCATATTATTTCTTAATTTTAAATATCGTGAATTTTTTTCATGTATTTTCATCTAAACTTTTTTGAAAATTTTGTACTAATTGTGATTTAATCTTATTTTTTTAAAAAAATATTTTTTTAATTGGATTTTTTTAGAAAAATATTTAGAACTATGAAAGCAACTAAAAAAAGGTTATTAAATCTTAATTAGCTAGAAAGCACTACAAATATGTACCTAAAGGAGTAGTACTATTTTAAAACTCTATAAGTCATGAAACCTAAAAAAACTCTTAAAAGAAAAAGTATTTGTTGGCTCAATCAATGGTCGGTGTAAAAGAAATTGCACGAAAAAATATCTTCCCGTATACATACATACTCTAGCACACAAATATCTTATTTTTTAGCATACCAAAGAGATACACGAATCCAATTGTTTATTTTACTTTTTTCTTAGTTCATTTTAATATCGTTTTTTTTAAATACTCTATTTCTGAATTTTCATATAGTATATTTAAAACTACAAGATTAAAGTATATTTTACTATATTTCACATGTCTATAATAATTAAAAGAGACATTAGAAAATGTATGGTGAATTATCATGTTCTTCATATTTTTTGTCTTAAAATTAATGTTGATTTTTAAAATTTTTAATTTAATAATATAACGTACACACAATAATTTATTTTTTTGTATTCATTTATTGTTAATTAACTACATACAATCGCAATGCACGTACACTTAAACTAGTAATATATTAAAAGTGTGAAGACCTTTAGAAAAGTGAATCGAACTTTTTATCCTTCATAAAAGTCTTTGCTTTAGACAAAATTGTCTTTTTATATTTTTCTATTATTTTTATAATATTAAATATTAACTATAATAAATATATTAAAAATTAAATAGAGAAGGTTTTCTTATTATGGTTAAATTTCTAAGTTTATGGTAAAAGAATTATGTCTTTAATATGTCAAAAAGAAAAAAGAAAAAAACCTTTTGCAAATCAAAAAGGTTTTGTTCACTTTTTCTTACCAAAAAGAAATGTGGAAAAAGGGGTATAAGGCATTAAAATTCAACTAAAATTTAATTTTACTTATTAAATCTTTAATTAATTCAATTAATTGAGCATACTAGCATACATTCTACTGAAGTAGTATTTGTATCTCAATGAACAACTAAAAAATTGTGAACTTTTTGAAGAACAATTTTTTTTATATATGACCTTAAGTCCTTAACGTTCCTTTTCCCCTTATTCAAGTTTTAAAGTTATTTTTTTCCTAGGTGTACGTATTATTATTATTTGGCTAAAGTTTCGTTCACTGTTAATTTTAGTTAGAATATCTTTAGGTTTAGCTATTTAATTTAGGTAAGAAATCATAATATTTAACACTTTTAAATTCATTAGAATTTTATCCTATTTATAAAAAAACTATTCAATTATATTTAAGTTATATTTTGAACCAAAATTTGAGGTGACATAGCCTCTACTAAGGCTGGCAACGGAATCGAAAAATTCCGTTCCGGTTCGCCAATTTCGGTTCCACTAGGTTTTCGATTTTGGTAAGCAACGATTCCGGTTGGGTCCGGTATACCGGTACCCAATGGTCCGGATAAGGTTACTGGTGCGAAACGTCGAAAAAAATCGGTATTTCCAGTTCCGGTATCGGTTGACCGGATTTCGGTCCGACGAACGCGTTAATTTCTGTTTTTTTAATTGGGATTTGGTTGGCAACGACTCTTTTATCCGTTGATTTCTAGCTGTTGCCTCCCCCCCCCCCCCTCCCAATTACACCACCCCCTCTCAATTACCCCACACCACCCCTTAAAATTTTTATTATAAATATCCTTCTTTTCAATTCTTTTTTCACACAAATATTATCAATTCTCACACTCTCTCTTAATATCACATTCTCTCTAAATATTTATAATTGTTATATTAGTTGGAGTTGAAGATTCAATTATTATATTAGTTGGAGTTGAAGATTTTTTGAAGATATTATAACCTTCAATTATCATCTTTTAATTCCGACATTTGGTATATGTCTGCCTTTACGCAGACGTTCGGTATAATCGTTCCAACTTTAAGCTCTTTTTATTTTCGTTAATATCTATAATTTTATTTTTTAGTATCTACATTTGTTTACTTACCTTAATTTAATAATTTATGATATTTGTATTGATTGTGTTAATATTTTAATTTAAATTATGGATTTCGAAAAAAATAGTAATGGTAAAAAATCAAGCTTTGATAAGGTTTTTCGTAGAAATAAAAAAAGTAAGGCTAGTACTAGTTCATTACCGCCTACATTTAATGAAACTTCTTTATCACAATCTAATGGTTTCGATGTTGGTATCGGTATGGAATTAGATAATGAGACCCTAAGTAGGCGTTATAATAATTTTGAGGAAGACTTACCGGAGGAAGATGATATAGAAGAACAAGAGTTAGGTAATACCCCTACCCCTACTAGTCCGGTTACGGAATTACTGAAACACGGTGAAGAACTTCCCCCTTTACCGGAATTTACTAGGGCCAAAGGTACCGAACGTACTAAAAGGTCTTTAGTTTGGAAATTTATTGAGCATGATAGAGTAAAAGGTATTGCTACTTGCAATAAATGCAAGAGTATTTTTAAACATTTGACCGGGGGAAGAAATGGTGGGACAGGGTTGCTAACTACGCATTTGATGAGATGTAATAAAGAATTTATTCGTCTAAAAAAATGAGGCTAACGCAAAAAAAGATGGTACAATATTTGTACATGAGTCTGTAGGAGGTAATATGGTTCAAACGCGTTTAGATATGTTTAACCCGACTGAAGCAAGTTCATCATCGACATATAGTGAAGATGTAGATAGAGAAGAAGTAGCGAAACTGGTTGCTGTTATGGGTTTGTCTTTTAGTTTTCCTTTGCATCCCGATTTTATTCATTATATTCAACGAATATATAATCCCTCTTTAAAGGTTTTTCACGAAATACAATTAAAAATAATATTTTTAAATTTGAAGCTGAACATTGTCATTTTCTTCGTTGCTTATTTAATAAATTTGATGGTAGAATATATGTTACTTCTGATATGAGTACTAGTGTTGTCGGTAATGATTATTTTACTCTCACTGCTCATTAGATTGATCACGATTGGAACATGCAAAAAAAATTATTGCTTATAAATATGTTGACGAGTCTAAAATCGGTATGTATATAGCTAGTACAATAGTGGAGAGCATGAAATATTTTAGATTTATTGGTAAACATGCACATTAGATAATGCTTCTAATAATTTGAAAGCTATTGACGAGTTAAATACAAGATTATGTTTAATGAATGAAGATCAATTTCATGTTAGATGTTCTGCATATATTTTAAATTTGATAGTACATGATGGTATTCATTTGTTAGGAAATGGTTGTCTTAAAGTGTTAATTGCTTGTAGTTATATGTTTAAAAATAAAAGAAAGGGTGTAATGGATGATTTTAAACGTAAATGTAAACAATGTGACCTTCCATATAGAAAAGTTTCAAAAGAAATTCCTACAAGATGGAATTCTTTGTTTCAAATGTTTGAAGTTGCTGTTATATATCGTAAACCTATACAATTAGTTTATAATTCTTATAATGAGGATGTTAATTTAATGCTAGATGAAGATGATTGGACTGAAGTAGAAGAACTTTGTAAATTTTTGAAAACTTTTTATCAAGCTACAAACACGGTATCTGCTCAATATACTCCAACTATTTCTTCTGTTTTAGTAACTATTACTGCTATTTCTAAAGTACTTGCTGAATATAAAAAATTATATCCTAACAAAGAGGCAATTGAAGCTATGATTGAAAAATTTTAAAAATATTATTTTCCTATTCCACAAATTCTTTTAACAATTAATTTATTAAACCCATTTTATAAAGAACATGGTATAGTGATGTTGGTTAGAAAATTATACAACAATTTAGAAATTGGACTTCATGAAAAGCCATCAGATGAAACTTGTTGTGCTAGCATAGTATCTACAGTTAGGAGTTTATATAATTTGTATCAAATTATGGAACAAAATATTGGGTCGATCGAACCTCCTACTTCTAGACGTAGATATAATGATTTAGATGATGAGATGGGCGAAGAACTTGGTCTTCAATGTTGTAGGGGTAATGATTTTTATTCGTATCTTTCGCAGGATCGAAAAAATATTAGAGATGAAACTGGAAAACAACAACTTTTATCATGGTGGAAGACCCGTATCAGACAATTTTCAAAACTTTTAAGGATGGTTCGAGATTTGGTATCAACTCAAGCTTCTTCAGTTGCTTCGGAGAAAGCTTTCAGCACAGGAAGATTTATAATAGGAGATCATCGGTATTCGTTAGCAAGGGATAGTTTGAAGATTTCAATATTATTTAGAGATTGGATCAATGCCGAACGAAGAAATTTTGGGCTCCCCAAATTACTGCTCCATATTGAAGACAAAATAGATAAAATTTTTGAGAAAAACAGTGATGATGGAATGGAAGCAATGGAAGAACAAGGAAATAGACCAATTCCGGAAGATTTATCCGCCGAAAAAATAGAAAAGTTACGCCAAAAAATTATAGACAATTAAGATATTAATAAGATTCTACAATAGAAATTTAATTCAAACAGAACAAGATGGCTGCGTAGATTAGATTTTCATTTAATATCTTTGTAATAAATGTACAACGTACGAAATTTGAATAAATATAACGGCTATTCGCCTAATTTTATTTTAAAATTTGTCTTTTGTTTGTTGTAATAATTTTATTTGTTAGCAAATTTTTTAACTTCTTAAACTTATTAAAAATATTATATTAAGTTAAACTTATATTTTTTATGTTAAAATTTTAAAGTTTTAAAGATATATTAATAAATTATATAAATTATATAAGTTATTATGTATATAAAACTTATATATTAATGCCATTAAGTTAAGATATAGATAATTTAAATTAAAATTGTAAAACAAAAACTGTATTATTGTACACTATGTCATCTCTTCCGGTATCGCTCCGGTGTTGCTCCGGTCCACACCGATAGCAAGCAGACCGGTCCGAACAACAAAAAAATTCCGGTAAGACCGGTTCCGGTAACACCGATGCCGGCAGCAAAAATGGTAAGGAAGTTCCGGTACCGATTTTGGTATCGGTTAAACCGGTCCGGCGTTCCAGTTCCGATTCGTTGCCAGCCCTGGCCTCTACTTTATTTTTTCCTTCTTAGTTTCATATTGATTCAGTTGACTTTTTACTTTCACTATTGTTATTTTTTATTCCTTAACAATGAATTCTCTTCTTTTGATAATTTCTCATGTTTCTTTTTCAGTTAGATATTTCTTATCGAAAATTGTAAGAAATAAGCATGTTGCCGCCGAATTAAGTGGTCAAAAGAATCAAAGGTTTGTGACTTTATTTTGATACATGTTATTTGATTATATTAAAATATTATAATAGGTATTTGCTTTAAAATAGACATAGCAATTATTTTAATGTCAACTGTTACTTTTTAATGATATAATTTTTCTTGTGTAAATAATTTATTCATTGATGCGAGACACGGCTAAACGTGAGATAAATATATTATCAGATCTCCTGAAAGATACACCACTACTGAAGGAAGAAAATGATATTCTGAATAGTATACATATAGAATGATTGATAAATCTACCGTCAAAAAATAGTTGCTTACGTGTAATTAATGCTCCAAGTACCAAATAATCTTCTAAAGACATACAAACATCACAATATCACAGCCAACCCAATGAAGAGTGTTATGAATTTTTGATGTTGCATCTCATCTTTAAAAGATATCACGGTAAGCATAAAGAAAGAAAAATGTTTCGAATGATGTACACTTAATATAATATTGTAAATTTGAAATATAGTAAATAAAAATGTAAAGGGTCTTAAAAAATGTGATTTGAATTTTTTGTCTTTCACTAAAAATCTTTGATTTAGACAAGACAGTCATTTCATTATTTTATTTAAAAGTTAAAAATTAATTAAATATTTATTGTTGAACCTTTCCTTATTAGAACTAATGACAACTAATATCTTTTTCATTAGTTTAAGAATTTTAAATTAGTTGATTTTAACAAGATTTGAAAAATTAGAAATAAATATGAAAGCGTTAGAATAAGAAAAAAATATAAGTACCAATTTTTTAAAAGTTTAAAGTAAGTAATTAATGGTTTTTCTAAAGATTTAACTTTAAAACTAAGAAAAAAAAATATAGAAAAATAAAAAAATATAATCATACTATAAATATGGTTCAAATCAATGCATCTCTCTTAGCCTCTAGCAGCAAGAAAAAGAGATAGTGCATGACATACGAAAAGTAACGATCTATTAATCACTTGAAACTTCTGATGGTAAAATATATATAAGTGCTTACAATAAAATATATGTTATGTTTACATTATTATTATATTAAAGTATAAAAGATCTTTGAGAAGTGACATGAACCTTTTGCACTACATTAAAAATCTTCGCAATAAATAAAATAGTTTATTTTAAATAATCAAAGATTACACGTGTGATTAAACAAGTAGAATAAATGAGAGAGATTAGGAGAATGAGATTGTAAGTTGCGAAAAACATATTTGAAATGACATGTATTTATAGGAAAAAGAGTTAAATCAATTTTTTTTAAAAATAGTCAAAAGGTTGTTTTGGTTGTTGGACCGACTGATTTTTTTTTTTTGTTATTGGTCCCAATCCGGTCCCATGCACCGATGAGACTGGAACGGTCTACCGGGATCCGTCAACTAGTCGACTTAGCTCCCTAATCGACTCCTAGATCCCTCCCTCTATAAATTAGGGCAAAACCCTAAATCCTAAGACCCCATCCTAAAATGACAGCCAACAATCGCAACAGAACCCACAACAGAATCCGAGGTGATTTTTTGTTTACTTTTATCATCTTTTTTAGAATATGGATTTTTCTTATTTGCTGTCTTACAGCATTGAAGATGGTGATGTGATCAAGATGTGGTGGTCCATGTCACACTGACACATTCGATCCTGATTTATGTATACATTCAAGATCAAAGATTTTTGTTAGTTTCTTAATTTTTTTTTGAGCAATTTAAAAATATTGTAGATATACAAATATATATAAATACAAGTACAAGTGTGGAAAGCAAGCAACCCACTTATTTTATCTAAGCATACATACAATTATAAATTATACAATACATCCCAATAGCCCATTATCCATCAGTCCAATAAGTGTCCTGAAACTCTCTATTATGGCATCCTCTATCTACAGTTAGCTGGCTGAACGCTCCTCGTTTTGAGACATTATGGCTTAGGGGTCGACCCTGATAACAAAGAAGGAATCCATAAAAACTTAGGATCCGACACATGATAAAATACTAACCTCATGATTAGACCATGTCCCTGAGATTTGATAAAAGAAAGGTGCATTAGCGGTTAATACGTCCCTGAGATTTGATAAAAGAAAGGTGCATTAGCGGTTAATACGTTGTAATTGGATAAGTTATTAGGAATATGACGGAACGCCCGACCACCCAACCCAGCAGGTCAGGGGCAGGCCGGCCATAGGTTCGAATCCTGCCACCTTTCTTGTGGATCATCCTGTGGTTACCGGATGATGGGAATAACAAAGCAGAAATTTGGAAATGAGCACGAAATGTCAATATATGAATTGTTTCATTATTCGTTATTTTTCATTATTCGTTATTTTCGGGTCTTTTCGTTGCATTCACTTACAACAAGAAACAACCACCAGTGTTTGGTGCAGCACTTGCATTTTGGTGTATTCTTCTTTCTTTCCTTGGTCTTATAAGTCCAATAAGTGTCCTGAAGCTCTTTATCATTGTAGGTACGTGTACTTACCTGTATTGAAGCGTTGTTGCTTTGTATACCAAAGAGATTGGGTGTCCCATTATACTGTCACTCCAACATCTCTTGGATCACGTTCCGAATGAATTTTCTCATCTAAGAGTGTAGGGCAACGTAGATCAAGGTGGTTTTTCGGCTCATAATATTTCGAATTCATCAAGAGACTTGGGATATTTCGACTGGATAACTACCTCCAGGGTAACAGTGATAGAATTCGAGATGTTCAGGTATTTTTTTTTTTTAAAAAGAACAAAATGAATCATATTTAATAGTGTTATACTAATAGTTTTTGCTTGCAGTTTCTGAAAAAATATTTATTAGAGGTTATGAAAGGGTGGATGAGAGCGACCGAGTGTCGATTAATGAAATACTGTATGACCATCGAATGGTTGGAAGCATGGCCTTTTAGATGCCGGGTAATCCTATTCAAAGTTGTTAATTTGTTATATATCATGGATAATAATAGCTTTTTACTAATGTATTATATATTTTTATTTTTATAAATGTATAGGACATTTATACGGGACCGACCGGAAGAGATTATGAAGTTTGAATTTGAAAAAGTATAAACACAACATGTTGATAATTGGATTTGACACCTATGTTAATGACAACAATACTATTGAGGATTATTTTGAAGTAAAAAAATAACTATCGACCTAATTGGGGAGATAATGGATTTGCAAAAGTCCTGAGGAGATAATGGATTTGCAAAAGTAAGAAAAAGTTTGATGTCCGAATTGTTCCATCCCATAGAACTTGTATTTTAATAAGAGGACTTAAATATATACACATACATAAAATAATATTGTAATAATTTAGAATTGTCTTTTTTATTCTTGCACATTAGTTGTTTTTGGCGTAATATTGTTAAAAGACACATAACCTTTAGCTTCATATATTAATATGATTATTAATAAAAACAAAAATTTATTATAGTTAATGAGATGTTAGCTATTTATTTTCAATACATTAACTTGGATGTTGTTAAAACTTTATTATTAATATGAAGTTTGAATTGTTTAATTCAAAGTTCTAAAGTATTTCTAGTAAAATTAGATAGTGTTATGAAATATAAAGTAGAGAAGAAGAATAATAAAGAGAGAAGAGAGTGATTTTTATTTCTCTTGATGGATTGAGGAGATTGGGGATGATCTACAATGAATAAAACCCTCTATTTATAGGAAAATTACTCCTAGCTTCTCTCTAAAAGATAGATACTTCAAATCCTGATAGATATCAACTAGATCTTGATAGATCTTATCTATATTCTTGATAGACATTCACTATAATGTAAATATATTTATAACACTCCATCTTGAATGTCTAATTGATAGATAATGTGTCTTGTTAAAACCTTACTAGAAAAAATCCAGTGAAAAAAATCTAGTGAAGGAAAAAAAGTACATATCTCTAACAATACGCATTTAGGCTGCCTCATTAAAAACTTTACAAGAAAAACCCAATAGAATAAAATCTCGTAAGGAAAAAAAAGAGTACAACACGTATTAAGTCTCTTTAATTGATAAATAATGTGCCTCGTTAAAACCTTACTAGAAAAATTCAGGGACAAAAAATCTAGTGAAGGAAAAAAAGGACACATCTCTAACAATACGCATATAGGCTGACTCATTAAAAACCTTACAAGAAAAACCTAATGGAATAAAACCTCGTAAGAAAAAAAGAGTACAACGCCTATTAACTCTCTCTAATGGGAACATCCTTGAACCTTTGCATTCCGATCTTGTGCATCATTTTCTTGAAAGTTGCAGTTGAAAGAGACTTGGTGATAAATCAGTCATATTGTCATTCGAACGAATCTGTTGCACATTAATATCACCATTCTTTTAGCTCATATGTATAGGAAAACTTTGATGAAGTGTGCTTCGTTCTATCTCCTTTTATGAATCCTCCTTTAAGATGTGTTATGGATGCTGCATTATCTCCGTCTAAAATTATGGGTATATTATCACATTTCAAATAATTTTTTTCTCGAATGAGATGTATCATGGACCTCAATCATACACATTCTCGGCTTGCTTCATGAATAACTATTATCTCAATATGGTTCGATGAAGTGGCTAGATAAACTGCTTTGTATATCTCCAAGATATGGCAGTATCCTCACATATGAACACGTTGCATATTTCAGACCAAGATTTATGTGGGTTAAATAAATACCCAGCATCAACATAATCAACAAGATCAAGACTGCAATCTTTAGAATAAAATACGATCATGTGTTTGATCCCATTTTGATGTCTCCTAGTTAAAAAAAATGGGGGTCAAGACTTTTTACTATTTAGATGAAAATCTACTACAAGTAACATTAAGCCTATTCTACAATTATTCAGACCTAAAAAACAAGTAGGAATAAAAAAAATATAACCAATTAATTTACACGATCGTTCCAAGCTTTCTACTCCAGAATCCAGTGGTAACTCCTGTGGCGAGATCAAACTTTTCACATAGCAAATGATGCACAATGTACCTTTCATCTTGTTAGTGAGATGAATGTCTTGGATATTATCGTTCTTTGGATCATATTGTTGACACCTAATTTTTTTCCTCCACATTTCAAATTAGTTTTTGAATTTTTCAATTTTAAATAGTTTTAATATATTTATTTTTTAATTATTTTTAAATTTAAAACCTACCTTTTGAATTTAAGCCAAATGAATACATTTAGAATAAGAAGTTTGAACAATTACAAATAATCTACTTTTCTCAAGATCGATTGAAAATAAGAAATTGATGACATAATTAGTTTCTTAATTTTTATTTATTTATTTATTTATTATTATTATTATTATTATTATTATTATTATTATTATTATCATTATTATTGAAAAAGGAAATAAAACAAAATTGTGTTTCATTAAATATTTAATAATACCCACGTAAATACTTGAACTTTGACCAAATTTTCAATGGAGCATACTGAACTTTGCGGGAGTTCAATTACCCCCTAGACTTTTTTTTTTGTATTTTAGTGACATATATCGGCCAACTTTTACACATGCGTGTGTTCACCGACCTTGAGCGCGTGAGAGTGATTAAAAAAATGTTATAAACCTATTTTTTGACATGTAACTCTATGTATTTGGGTTAGATTCATTTATTCCTTTAATTTAACCAATTTAAGGAGAGGTAAATCTCCTTCTTCTTCTCTACTCCCTTTTCCTCTCAATTCTTGAAGATATGCATTGATTTTCTTTGTTTTCTTTGGTAAATTTCTGACTATTTTCTAACTTCTTCTCACTAATTTTTAATTTGTGATTTTTGAAATTAGGGTTAGCTATGGAAAATGTAAAATTTGATTTAAATAGGATTTGTTTAGACAAGGAAGATTCAATGTTGAATGCAGAGGTGCGATGCAATCATGGTCTCTTACTCCATTTGAAAGCTTTTTGGTCAGATAATAATTCAGGAAGAAGATTTTGGTTTTGCCCTTATTATGGATCAACCAAGTGTAACTTTTTTCTTTGGAGAGATGGCGTGGTTGATGAACGATCTAAGTTCATTATTCCAAAGTTGGTGAAGAAAGTGAAGGACATGAATGGAATGTTGAAGATAATGAAGACGAAGGAAGAATTGATTGGTGCTTACAGTGATAGAGAAATAATGGAGATGGAAGCTGAATCTGCATTCACTCAAATAGAAGAACAATGTAGCTCATTTGTTAAAATAAAAGACGAGATGAAAAATACACCACAGAAGACGATTGAAGTGGAGAAGATAGAGAGCTTTAGTAGTATTTTCATAGTGTGCATCTTCATAATGTGTATTGCTATATGATTCAAAATAGCCGGTTGAAGTATTTTGTGTAGTATTATAATATGAATTTATCGTTGGTAGTGTTTCTTGTATGGTATGGTAGTTTGGACTTGATTCTCCTATGACAGTGTTTCTTGTATAGTGGTTGAAGTTGATTTTGTTGAATGAAATCTCTTATTTCAAATTGATTGTTGGTTTTGAGTATACTTGTTTGTTTTGCTCATTTTGTTGAGCTAAATTCATTATTTCAAAATTGATCGAAAAGAAAGAATACAACCACAAAGGATAGATACAAATTTATAGATCCCAATATCCAATACATCCCAATATTCAATACAGTAGAATAAAATCAGTGCATAACTGTTAGAGATGGAACTTGAACTTTCAAGTGCAACATATACTACAAAATAACTGCACAAATGTCTGAGATGCAACATTCAAGTGCATCATAGAACCTTCACAAAAAATGATCTTGTAAAAATAACCTACCCCAATTTACAATACAACATCAGTTTTACTGTAAAAACCTATCAACATTTTAAAACTACTTTCATTATTGCTTGGATTGTAATGAAGCCATTTTCTGTCTTTTGTCCATTCTCATCTCATCTCTTATCACTTCAAGCTAGTTTCCAGTCATTGCTTTTTTTTCCCTCCACCTTACTACTGTTTTTGGTTTGTAACCAAGGTCCCAGTAATATCAGCAGATCTTATAGGATGTGTAGAACCAGTATGTAGTATCCTACTGCTTGGCAACCCGGGCTGCAGACAAAGAAAGAAAGAAAATTATACACATATAAACATCTAAAGACAAATTAAACTTAAATTAAATCAATTAGCACTTACATTATATGTTGTGAAACCATTTTCAGCAATCAAAACACCCATTTCGACTGTCTTTGGCCTTTTGCCAGTTGAAGGATGTGGATTTGGTGGAGTATGAACAGGTGAAGCAAATAGATTTGGTGGAGCATAAACAGGTGAAGCAGGTGGATTTGGTGGAGCATAACTGGTTTGATGTTCAAACCACTCATGCAAAGGGTGTCCTCCTTGCCACTCCTATGTCACCAAGAGGTGTTTTTCTTGGCCTTTCCCTTCCTCTTCCAGCTACTGCAGCTGCTGCAGCATGTTCAACACCCCCTTTCTTTCCTCTTACAATTGCTGCAGCATGTTCAACACCCCTTCCCCTTTCTCTTGCAGCTGCTACAACATGTTCAACACCCCTTTTCCTTCCTCTTGCAGCTGCTGCAATATGTTCAACACCCCTTCCCCTTCCTCTTGCAGCTACTACAGCATGTTCAACACTCCTTCCTCTTTCTTTTACAGTTTTTGCAACATGTTCAACATGTTTAATACCCCTTCCTCTTGTAGTTGCTGCAACATGTTCAATATGTTCAACACCCCTTCCCCTTCCTCTTGTAGATACTGCAACATGTTCAACATTTGCAGCCGGTGCAGCTTGTCCATCTGGTGCAGCAGGTGTTGTCTTTCTAGGCCTTCCCCTAGGTCTAGGAGGTGCATCAGAATTATCACTTGCTTTTCTTGGCCTTCCCCTAGGTCTAGGAGGTGCATCAGTAGTAGTAGTAGTAGGAGGAGTGTTTTTTGGCCTCCCCCTAGGTCTTGAAGTACTTGGTACATCACTTGGTCCAACATTAAGAATAATTTATCCAACAGAATCCTATAAAAATAGTTGAAACCGTCACATATTCAAAAATAATTACGCTACAAATAAATAATAGAAGTCATTTAAAGTTACACACCTTGAAAGGACAATCTCTTTTGTTGTGATTTTGTCCATGACAGATGCTACAAGTCATGTAAACCCCTTTTCTTGACATCTTTCCACACTTTTTGGTCTCATAAAACTGTTTATTCCTTTTTTTCTTTGGCCTATCAGGCATAGAAACAACAACTGGAGGCTCCACATGAGGATTTGTTGACTCTGGCCACATGTTTATGTTGGTCACTGATTGAATGTAGTGACAGTAAGTCTTGAGATAAGTCTCCTTACTGTAACAGCTATCAACAAAATCGATTGGGTCCAATTTCTTGTAGAGTATGGCTGCAATCCCATGTGGATATGGTATTCCCTTGAGCATCCAAGATTTACAGCTGCATGTGTTATACCTCAAATCCACACTATGTATATATGGTCCATCTGATATTTCAAAACTTCTCTCTTCATTGAAGTCAATATTATATGTCATTGACTTCTCATTGTTTTTTTCTAACACTCTCAAAGCCATTGGAGATATTTCAGTCACCCATGTTTCTGGAAAGTTTGGGAATTCTCCTAGTCTAGTCATTACCTTCACCCTTATGTCTTCTAGCATAGTAATAATTATTTTATGCCTTGGTCCTAAGATTCAAGCAATAAAACTCTCAGCCATGTTATTATCTATGCTATCACACTTGATGTCAGTTCTAAAGTACATTTTACACCAACTTTGTACCTTGTAATGAAGTAAATCTGGAATAATATCTTCACCACCTAGCATGGCCAATTGGTTCAGATTTTTCTTCATTTCAGCTTCAAAGGTGCTTCTTTCACATTTCCAGAACTGGTTTCTTCTTTGAAGACCTCTCCATTTTTTTCCTAATTGACAAGGATATGTCTTGCACACATCTTATGCTCCACCTCTGGTAAAAGCTCCATCAATGTTGCTCTAAGACCCTGAAAATCAGATCATAACAAATTACATATTCATAACTACACATAATATTCATTACACATAACTAAATGAAGATAAAAACATACCTTTTGCATATCTGAAATGATTGTGTATTCTCTGCCATCTGTTAGTCCCAAATCCTCTATCAACAATTTCACAAACCATATCCAAGTGTTCTTATTCTCATACTGTACTACAGCCCAAGCAATAGGCAATATTTGATTATTGCCATCTTTAGCCACAACAACTAACAACTTTCTTTTGGTTACTCCCTTCAGGAAACATCCATCTAAACCAATACATCTTCTACAACCATCCAAAAAAGCTTTTTTGCATGCATTAAAACAAATGTAGAAACTTTGAAAAACAAGCTTACCACTATCATTAGAATCATCAACTTTCACAACACAAGTGGTGCCCGGATTGGACCTCAACATTTCATCCCTATAGTCAAATATTCTTTCAAACTTTTTCACATGATTACCCATTAAATCTTGAAGTATTTTACCTCTAGCTCTCCTGGCAGTACTCTTTCCAACATGTATACCCAATTCTTTTCTAATCAACTGTTGGAACGGAAATATTTTCATGTTTGGCTGCTCACTGATTCTATCTTTGAATGCTTGTGCAGGAATTTTGCATTACACATGGAATTTTTAGTGGTTTTGATACACCTATGCTTAGGATTGTAGGTTTTAATTTAAAAATCATTGGTAGACTTGTTAATAATTGCATATAATAGCCAAGGACACATTTCCCTACATCTAACCCTAACCTTTTTAGATTCATTAACATACTTCTCTAACTTAACACCTCTTTGAAGTGTATATTTTGTAACAGCATCTCTAAACTCATACACATCCTCAAAAACCATACCCAATTACCACACAACCTGTTTTGCAGAATCATCATACATTACCTTTCTACTATCTGTCCTTCCTAACCCATCTTCTAAATTAGAGTCCACACTATATTCATCGGAACTAAAACACACAGGATTATCCCCAACAAATTTACCTTTTAAACTTTTATCAGCAATTTCTGTCTCCTCAAATCCCAGATCTGGACCAACTTCACCAACAGAAACTTCTTTAGGGTTATTAGGTATTCTTTCTTTTCTCTTTCTCCTCTGGTATTTCCTCCTTACAACCCTCAAGTTTATGTTCTCCTCATGTACATCACTTTTAAATTCAGCATTATCTTCAACAAATAAATCTTCATGGTCTGAATCTGAGTTGCTTTCAGTTGAGAGGTCAGAAGCATCAGTATTTGCAGCCTCAGAAGTAGCTGTAACTTCACCACCAGCTGCAGCCTCACCACCAGCTGCAATAACACCAGCAGATGAGGCCTCACCAAGTGCAGCCTCAGCAGTAGCTGCAGCTTCACCACCAACTGCAGCCTCACCACCAACTGTAACAAAACCAGCAGATGAGGCCTCACCAGGTGTAGCCTCATTTTCAAGCTCAACATATGCTGCAGTAGTTGGTGCTTTATTAAAATAAACCACCCTCAACCCTTTTTTCAACAACCCTATCCCTTTCATGGACCCCCTTGTCACCTTCTTTATTAAAAACAACAAAAGATTCCTCATTGGTAGTAGTGTATTCCAGCAAACCAATGGGACCATCAACTTGATCAAGTTGGTCAATCATGTGACAAACGTACACCTCAATAATATCCCCATTTTCAAAGGATTGTGAAAGTTTAAAAATATCCTTATCACATTGAAAAGATAACAGAAAGTCCTTTTTAGGTGGCCTTAGATAAAATGTGCACCTTGTTGTAGTATACCCTAACTCTTTTAAAAAGCCAGTTAGCTCAAAATAAGATAATTTATCCACATCCACATCAAAAATATTTGTGACTTCACCACCCTCATAATCTGTTTTTTTACTTTTACTATTCAAAACACCACCATGAAAATATCTCAGGGTTATATATGTAAAATCACCCATTCCTGAAATTTAGTCACATTCACAATGAGTTACAATTAAGTAAAATTTAAGTATTTAAACATTCAGTAGTTAGTCACATAGGAAGAGTCAATTTAGATTACAAAAAAGCCCTAACTCATTGATAAAAATAAGAATGATTTAGAATAGCAAAAAACTCTAAATTTGAGAAATTATGAAACTACAGACTTGTTGAACAATAACCCTAAAGAAATTGTCATAAAGTTTCAATTTTTAACGTTAGAAAAGCTAACCTTCAAGACTTGTTCAACACCAAGACTCTCACAGCTCCCAATACGAAATCATACCCCGAGGAACACCCGAACAGTTGTTAACGTTGATCTTGTAAGTGATTTTTTTTAAAAGAGTAGTGTAAGTGAGAAATGAGGATTAAGAGTGAAAGAGATGATTGAAAAGGTGAGGTGTTTGTTGAGTATAGAGAAGAGCAGAGAAGAGGAAAGGTCCATTTTTGTTTATTAATTAATTTAACTTTTATTACATTTGTGGATAAGTAGGAGTTAAAATAAAAATTAAATGGGATAATTATTATTTAAACGGGCGCGTGTATCCACCGCTATTCGGTTGATTGAGTATGTGTAAAAGTTGGCCGATATATTTCATTAAAATACAAAAAAAAGTCTAGGGGGTAATGGAACCCCCGCAAAGTTCAGTATGCTCCATTGGAAATTTGGTCAAAGTTCAGATATTTACGTGGGTATTATCCCTTTTAAAATTATTAAATTTGAGGAATTCATTAAATTAATTGAAAGATAATTTCGTCTCGACTTTACCTGAATATTACTTAATTAAGGCATGTAAAATAAAGTATAACTAACATAAATACCAACCCTTTTGGAAGTAATTACACTCTCTCCCATTTTTAATTACTTTACTCTCTCTCCCTATTAATATACAAAATATAACCGACATATACATAGCATTTTGTGTATTTGTTGAGATTTTTGTAATATGTTTAGGGAGTTGAGATTTTTTGTAATATTGAAAACATAAGTTGTATATTTGTGTAATTTTTAGTAAAATTAAACTTTCCTTCTTTTAAATTGGGCCAGCAGCCCACAACTATATAATTCCCAAGTCAACATCCCACCACCCTTATTTCTTCTCACCACCAGCCCATAACAAATTCAACAGCACCGGCCCAACACAAGCAAAACCGACCTGGACCATTACTCATATAATCCTCCACTTCCAGCGAACCTCAACAACAACAGCGTACAAACGCATCAATTATAGCCGACAACAACAACACTGTAACACCACCATACTAACGCAACAAACAGCTACCAGCTCCAACGTTACAAACCCCACACCAACGGCATTATCAACAACGATAATAAACAACCAATATCGGCTAAATCCTAGCCGTTTTTTCCAGTCAATTACTCTTTTACCCTCGTGTTCAGCCTTTTTTTGGCTACAAATTCATCCATCTTTCCTTTTTTCAGAAGATGTTCATCCATTTTCGGGTAAGGATTTAATACCCAACGTCTCTTTCTGATTCAATTAAATTCAAGTTTTGTCTCACTATGAACTTCAAAAATTTCCTAAAAAAATCAACTCAATTCCAGATTTCACGTCCGAAAACCCTAATTTTTTCCCCTAGAAATAGAGGTTAAAGGATAAAGGTTAAGGAGGATTTTTGGAGAAAAATTGAGGATTCGGGAAGCGCGTGCGCAACCAAAAATTCTCGAAGAAAAATCGGTAGTGAAGTCGTCATCGATTCGTCGTCTCAGTTGGCTGCCCGGGAAGAGGTAAACCCAGCTTAGCCTCTCTTCTTCTTCTCCTTTTTTGGCATTATATCGATCTTCATAAGTAGTCGGAGTAATTGTGGTGTTGGTTCGCTGGTATTGTTGATATTGTTTGCCGTTGATGGGATTATATCCATGAGTTGCCTGTTGTGTTGTATCAAGGGGTGGCAAACAGACGGATTGAATTGGATTTGGACGGGTTAAATATGGATCGAGCAAAAATAATTTGAATTGCAATCCGCCCATATAAATATGGGTAAATATGAATTTGGTCAAATATGGATTGGGTAAAAATGGTTCCAACCCACTTTATCTCCTAAAATCAAAAACTTAAAACTTCTATATCATATCAATTTGACTTTTTTTCCATTTTCTTTTTTTTTAAGTTTTTTCTTTTTAGTTTTTTTCTCTCTCTTCTATATATAGCCTCTAGTTTTCTTTTTTCCCCCCTTTTTTTATTTTCCTTTTTCTCTCTCTCTTCTATTTCTACCCTTTGCTTCTCTTTCTTTTTTCCTTTTTGGTCTCCTTTTGTTCTAGTTTTTTTTTTTACTTATTTTTTTTTCTTTTTTGGTTTTATTTTATATTTTTTTTATTTTCGAAGAACATGATTAAGTCGAGTACAAATTATGAATGATGACCGAGATATCATAACCATTCAAAATATTTGTATTCATCATCATTTTTTTTCTTTTTTCTTTTCTCCTTTTTCATTATTTTTTTCTTTCTGATTTTTTTTGTATTTTTTTAAAAAATTTTCTTTACGATTTTTCTCTCTCTTCTTTCTCTAACTTCTACCTCTTTTTCTTGTTATTTTTCTTTAATGTTTTTTTTTCTTTTTTTTTATGATAACAAAAATACCATAAGCGCATATTGGTTTATATTCGCCCAACATTTATAATTTTTGTAAGTACACTCAAGTGGACTCTACCTAATGAACAGATACAGAGATAGTATCCAGAAAGATCTTGGAATTACATTCGTCAAACCAAATATCTTTAGCAGTCGCAAGAAGTACACAAATCAAGGTTTCTACGTACTTCCTGCCTTGCCTTACCTTGAGCTCCTCGCTTCGTGCCTTACTTCTGCTCTAACGAGAACTCTAAGATGAGGAAGTTAGAAGTCGGATTTGAAGCTGGACTTTCCCATAAATCGAAGTCTATGTGGATCCTTAGCCATATATGAAATGGAATAAAGATGGACTGAGCTTACTTAATATAATTGTATATTTGTATTTGTTTTTTATACTTCAAGCTCATATTTGTATTTTATAGTTTGCACCGTCATATATATTTTATATAATTCACACTTATATTTTATATATATAGATACAAATTATATTTTATTGATATAAATTGAACAATACAAATAATAAATTTATTTGAAATACATAGTATGATACAAATAAATTTAAAGTAAAAAAAATATATAAAATATAAAATACAATGACAAAAAAAGATGAGGAAAAGAATATAAAAAAGAAAAATGACAAAAATGACGAACCAAAAATGAAAAAGGTGAAAATGGAAATACAAAAGAAAAAAAAGAATGCGAAGAAAAAATAAATAAAATTAAAAAAGAAAAAAAATGATGAAAAATAAGAAAGAAAAGAAGTGTAAGAAACGAGTAAAAAATAAGTGGAAAAAAATAAAAAAAAAGAATAAAGAAAAAAAGTAAATTAAAGGAAAAAAGAAAGAAAAAAATAGTAAATTAAAGGAAAAAAGAAAGAAAAAAAAAGAGAAATAAAAGATAGAAAAAAATAATAATAAAGGGGAGAAACTATATATAGATTATATTTAATTGATAAGAGATGCTATGAATTGTATAGGCTAAATGGGATAATTAGAAGTTTATATTTATTAACCCATGTAGGTCTCAAGCGAATACGAATGATGAAATAAGAATGAGAAAGGAGAAAATGAAAAAAAAAATACAAAGAAAAAGAAATTAAAAAAAAAAGATGAAAAGATGAGAAAGAAAAAAAAAATTATAAGAAACGAGTAAAAAATGAAAAAACAAAATGCAAAAAAACAAAAATAAATTAAAGGAAAAAAGAAAGAAAAAACAAAAAAAGAAGAAGAAAAGAAACTAGAAAAGAAGAAAAAAATGAAATTTAAAGTATAGGTTGGTGATCTTTGTATTTAAATGGATACCTATATTTTATTCATTTTGTCCATATTTGTATGAGCTTTTAAAATGAGTTGAAGTTCATATTTACCATTTGGAATATGAGTGATCCAATTCAATAAATATGGATTAAATGAACTTTTTTCATAAATATGGGCTGAAATTACCACCCCTAGTTGTATCCTATTTTATGCTTGTTTCATGATTAATTCTGGTTAATTTAGTTGGTTTGGTCGTATGTAACTTTGACATGCTGCTAAAATTGATTCTTACGTATCTCGGGTATAAAAAATTTCAATCTAGAAAGTGTTATGCATAAAGGTTCCACAAAGTATTTTGGTTGTCTTGGTTGATTGTTGGTTATTGAAATCTAAAATTTTCATACCAGACTTTTTTTTCCAGTTTTCATGGTTTTGATGATAGTTTTATTTCGTTGTATTGAGAAAATTTTTAGTCAAATTTTTAGGCTAATGGTTGTCTGCTTTCATAAACAAGTATGTGTGTTGATTTATTAAGTTTCTTCTTACTTGAATGTCTTTATGTTGATAAAGAAAGCCACCTGCAGGGCTTGCTACCTTCCCTTCCTTCTCCTGTTTAAGTTTTTATACCCAATTTAATGGATTTCTTTCATTGTTTTATGAGTGGCGTCGATTTCATCTCCTACAATATAGCATGGCTAGTGTGTTTGCCTCATTTTCCCCAGAATTCTCCGTTGTCCCTCTTCTTAAAATAATTCCCTTTTCGGGAGCGTTTATAAGTTGTTGATAAAATAGTCTAGCCTTATGCATGTTCCTTGAATGATTATTTGCTCCTAATGTTGCCTTAATGATATGCTCTTCTCCAAATAGATGTTTTGTTCATAGTTTAGAAGGGGTATTAATTTAGTGAAAGCTTCAAAGAAAAATCATCATGAAAGGGATTTTCTGTCTTGTTCACACATATGGTGAATTGACCAAATTTGGATATTCGATTTGATATATTCGGAGTTCATATACTATTTTTGAATTATACTTCATTCAGTTATTTAGTTTAAGTAGTACTAATTCCCTATCTTTCTTTATTTTGCATGAACCCATCTTGAACGAGTCCAATGGGACTATCCATATCGTTGCATTCGCCCATATTATCTCGAGTCAAGTGTTAAAGTCCAAAACTGGACTGATATCCATGGGATATACACTTATATACAGTTAGATACAGTTGGTGTATACTGGAAAGCAGCTGATAATGGCGTATATTAAAAGTGAAAGTGAGGACACAAGGTTTATACATAGATATACAGCGCGTATACAAAAACGCAGCAGCAATAGGGCTGATATACAGTCAGTATAGAACTGATATACACTTCAGAAAAATGGACTGAAGTCCATAATTCAAGCCCAAAATTGGGCAGTTTCATTAATGGGCCAATTGAGGGCCCAATTTTAATTCTTGCATCATTTTTTGCAGGCAAATCACATAAATATACACTTTTAAGAGTCAATATTACAAAAACTACACATAGTTTCTATTTTACAAAATATAACAATAGATAACAAAATCTACCAAATAAGGCAAAAGAAAAAATAAAAGACAATAAATAAAATAGCATGATTTAAGGGGGTAACTTAATAGTTGATATTTTACCTGCAAATTCTCCTATTTTGTTTTTCATCAATTTTTTTTCAAAAATAATAAATAAGATTTATTTGATATTTGTTTTATGTTTTCAGATTTAATTTATCTAATTAAATTGACCTTAATTTTTAATATTTTTTAGGAGAAAACATCATTAATGATAGTAAATTCTTCGGTTGATTCAAACCACATCATACAAATTTCATACACCATAAAATTATTGATACACCTATTTTTATATAAATCGGACACCATAAAATTATTAATACATCAATTTTTATATATTTTGAACACCATAAAATTATCAATACACCAATTTTTATATAAAATTTTATATTACACCATAAACTTATAGATACACCAATTTTTATATACATCAGACACCATAAAATTATTGATACACCAATTTTTATATAGTTTCGACACCAAAAAATTGTTAATTAATAAATTAATTTCTAGATAATTCAAACACCATAAAATTATTGATACAAAATTATTAATACATCAATTTCTTATAATTCAACAACATAAAAATATTGATACACCAATTTTTATACAATTCAAACACCATAAAACTGTTAATACACCAATTTCTATACAATTCAGACACCATAAAACCGATGATACACCAATTTCTATATAATTCATATATAAATTTTTATACAATTCATACACCAAATTCTATACAATTCACAGACCATAATACACCAATTTCCTATACAATTCATTTCATAAAATCATTGATATCCTTCACTTGCCGGTGTCATCGAAAAAATCTCGAAAAACAATCAGTAGTAACAAACATTGAGAAAAAATCCAAAACCTCCATCGAAAATCATATCCACCGCCCCCGTCGCCACAACATCAAATTCTCCACCGTATCTAAAACACAAAACATACTGACCGATGAACAAACGATGTTCTATCAAAAATCTGCCCAAAAAAAATCAAGAAAACTATGATCATGTCTTCCAAGATTATGCTGAAACCTAAGGGAAGAATACCAAAAGGGCTGTTGCAGCAGATGAGGAAGACGGAGCAATGGCAGTGGTGGAGAAATTCGTGAAGGAGTGGGGACATGGACAACAAAAAAAGCAAAGTGATTACACACTATGGTTTCATCAATGAATTCTTAACCCCAAACCTTCTCTTTTTCAGCTTTTTAGCCCCGTGTAAAGCCATATTTCTTGATAGGTTATTTTAGGGTTTGTTGGGAGTGGACGGGGGGTGGGGTGGGGGGAGGTAATATCAGTCAGTGGGGACCCCACACGCATATGCCAACTATAAAAAATCGCTTTTAGTGGTAGATTTTGTAAATAAAAAATACCTTTTGTAAATAAAAAAAACTAGTGGTAGTTTTTATAATATTAATGCTTAAATTGTATATTCATGTGATTTTTCCTTTTTGTAGCTTGTATTGTTTATTTGTGTTAATTAACATTTAAATTAATTAATCTAGATAAATTTTCTAAGGTGTTGTCATTTTATTTTTATCTTAGTTTTTTTTTTTAATTCATGAACTTTTCATCTAATTTATATCGTTTAAAGACGAATTAAATTGTTTCCTTCTATTTTCTCCGTAATAAGTCTTTTAAAAATGAGTAGTTTATTTTAATATGATATTTATTTTATTCATATGACGAATAGTCTATTTGGATTTAAATAATTCTCTTCAAACTCAAGAAACTAAAATTTCAACTTTTCATAATTAGTAAGAGAAAATGGTCAAAAGTCTGCTCAACCTTTACCCCAAATTTCAACTACATACTTATACTTTGCGAGACTCCTATGACCCCCCCGAACTATTTTAAAATGAAATTATTACCCCCAGTGCTGACATGACAAGAGTGTGTTTCACTCTCTTAAAGAGAGTGAGAACGAAAATAATTTATTAAAATTCTTCTTCTTCTTCTTCTTAAGAACTCATCAATGACATTTCTTCTTCTACGTGGAATGACACATGGCAGCGCGTGTAGACCACAAATTAAAATAAAATCTGGGTATGAGCTTTTAGACGGACATATATTTCACTTTAAAATAGTTTGGGGGTAATAATTTCATTTTAAAATAGTTCAAGGGGGTTATAGAACCCTCGCAAAGTATAAGTGTGTAGTTGAGATTTGAGGTAAAGGTTGAGGTTTTTTTTGACCATTTTCTCTAATTAATAATGGTTTTAATTCAACACTCTCTTAACATTTTTTCAAAGATATTATCTATAATATAATCAACTTTTTCTATAACGATTAATAATAAGAAAATAATTCCATAATTTTCTTCTTTTACGAAATTAAAATTCATTTTCCTTTTAAGTCCGAAAAACTACAACTTAGTTTAATTCAAATAAAATTTCTCTCTTTTTAATAAATAAATGTCATTTTTCAATGTTAAATGAATGTTTTTAATATATATATTTTTTTATATATAAAAATCAAATGTTTGCAAAATTAGCCACTTCATTTAGTTAAGTTAGTTCTTTTTGGTACACTATTTTTAAATGGACGCTCCTAAGTGCCTTAAAAACCTTCTTAGGGCGTTAATTGAACCCTTACCCATTATCTCTAGTTGTAAAGATTTATTTCTGTTTTTGAACCTTTGAAACTCTTTTAAATTTTTCTTGATTTTTTTTCTATAAAAATCAAGTGGCGACTCTGTAAATTTTAAGATTATTTCAATTTTTTTTCAAAACTTTTGAAACAGTTTTAAGAAGGTCAAAACCATTTTCTCGTGAAAAGAAATTTGTAAAGGGATAAAACACATATACAAGAATATTTTTTTCAAAAGTATCATCGATTATAAGAATTAACTCTTCATTCTCTGTCATAATAAGGGGCGAAAGATCATCATACCAAGGATCTATTTCTAAATTCCTTATCAGAAATAAGGATGTCCATGATTTTTTTACTTCATATTCCTTCATGACCAATATCTCAACATCCCTTTCATCATTATCCAAATGAACTATACATAGACATTCATTTAATAATGCACCTAAACGAACTATAACATTCTCTAATTGATCTCAGGGAGTGGAAACATGTGGAACTTTTCAGTAATGAATCAAAAGAAATTATTTCACTATAACACTCGTGTTCATTGTTGTCATCATGTTCACTAGAAATAATGAATTCATCAATGCAGTGTAATCCCACCACAAACTGAGAGCATATCATAAGGAAATTCGACTTGCCTCCATTTTTTGTCTCCTAGGCTAGCAACTCTAACAAACTTACCACCACTACCTAAACTCCGATGCATAACATGCACCGCACCGCCTTGTAAACATTCTTGGAGGAGTCGAAACAAAGTCCTCCACTTATATAATAGTGGTGCATCACCAAGTCGTCAAGCTCAAATAATTTGGTGCAAACTCGGGTGGCAAGATTCCACAAGTACACTTGGTTATACTAATCAATATAAGACCATGACTAGAGCCTAAATGTCTAAAAAAAATCCTCTATAGCTCTCATCATTAAAGGAGCATTGAGCTCTTCCAAAGTGAGTTGTTGATTTATGGATCGAAAGGAACACATTTTTGTGAAGTATTTTTTATACATCATCATGATGATTTCTCTTTGTTGATGATGATTCCTGAGCTCGAATTTCGGGCATGAAATCTAAGAACGTCATGGCTTAGAAACACACCTGAATCTTAAAAGGGATTTAATGGATAAATATGAGAAAATAATCATAGTGATTTCAACAGGTAGATATGTCATTAGGTAATTTGGTGTTTGAAGTGAACGTTTATTTCTTTCGTTTCTCATTGGAAGGGCTACATTAATCTATATCTATAATCTATATCTATAATTTATAATCTATATCTATAATCTATAATATATTTAAAGTGTGAAGACCTTAAAAAAGTGATTTGAAATTTTTGCCCTTTATTAAAAGTTTTCGCGTTAGACTAAATCGTCTTTTCACTATTTTTCTCAAATTGTTAAGTAATTTTATAAAATTATAATTACCAATAGACATTAATTATTACCTAAAATTTAGGACTTATTTCCATACTTTAGGTGTAAATTAAAAATAAAAAATTACTGTATTTATGGCTTCAGGATTCTTGACTTTTTCTTTATTTGGGATTCATGCTACCAATTAGGTTTAGAATTTAGGTTTAATATTGTTTCATAAAATTATAATTGCCAAAGAGCTTATTTTAAAAAAGTCGACCTTTTACGCTTAGCCAAATCAATATTGCTTCTCCTCCTAAATGTTCACTACCAAGAAACATGAGTTCTTTTAAAGAACATTGTTGCATGCCATATGTGGTGAATAACACAAGTCCCTAATAACTTAGTGATGATTACTTAATATTTTCTCACCTACTTAGAGAGGTGATTAGACAGGGTATAGCACAACTTCAGCTTATTGAGGACATGACCTTAGATAGAAAGGTATAGAGGTCGTGAATTATGATAGAACGTTAGTACGTACTTGATTTTTGACTCATTTTTTGATAGGTTTAATCTTAGTGGGAAATATGCTAGAGAAAGATAATTTACTCTTTAAATATTAATGTAATATAATTTACGAGAAATAAAAGAAATTGGCATGTTTGCATACTTTTTAAAACTTTGATATGTGAAGAAAAATTTGAGGGAAAATTTGGTTACACGAAAAAATATTCAAGAGAAAGATAATTTTTGTAGTATTTTAGAAATTTGGATATGGAGATAGCATTTACTTTTAAAAATTTTAGTTGAGAGACATATATAAGCACAGATATAAATCAAAAGCAAAGCTCTTTCGTGAATGATAGTGATAATAGTTTATTTAATCATATAAAAGCCCGATATGATTATTAAATGAGGTAAATAATTAAAGTTATCTTACTTTAATTGTGCTAATATCTAAATTAGACGAATACTTTTCATCATTCAAATGAATATAACGCTCTATATATTGTAATTTCAATTGCAAGATTATATAATTTTGTATGTAAATTTTTATATTAATGTGACATACACATGTAACGAGTGTACATTAACATATAATGATGTTGGACTTGAATAGTTTATCAGTTTGAATTGGAATTTGAGGATAATTATATTATTATACTCATATATATTGTAGTTTTTTTCCTTTACCTTATTATTTAGAATATGTTTTGTGCAATATCAACATAATTTTGACTTTTGATATTAATATCGAAAGTTTGTTCATTACACTTTATTTTGCTCCTTAAAATTGTTAGCGTGACGATGAATTATCATGCTCCTTAAGTACACCTTTTATCTTTACAAATTAAGTTTTTGTATAAAGTTTTGTACATAATAATATAAAAGACACATAATTTTTTATATATACATTTATTATTAATTAATTCTATATACATGTGCAATCTTACCATTTTAGAGTATTAATTCCTACTCAATCAAGTATTTTGTTGGGAATGGAGGTAATTGTATGATATGTGTTACTAAGACTTAAAGATAAGATCTATAAAGTGATGATTAGACCATGTATGTTGTAATGGTCAACAACTCGCACGTTTAAAAGATCAAAGTAGCAAAAATGAGGATATTAGGAATGTATGAGTATATTAGGAGAGATGGGTTAGGAACGAGGATATTTCAGAGAAGATGCGAGTGGGTCCTGTGATGATCAAGGTGAGAGGCGAAATTGAGGTGGTTCCGACATGAAGAGAAGATATTTAGATGTCCAATCTTCCTACCAAACATTGTATATAATTTACGTTGTGCAATGTATAATCATGTAAAATGCCTTCAAGTTTAATAAAAATGTAGAATCCTGAGAATAAAAATAACTCTATGTTAAAAACTTAGTGCTTTTAAAATTAGGAACTAAGTATAATGACTAAATATTATTTCATTTAGAGTGTCTAAACTCTGATTGACATTAGTTGTTCGAACCATCTCAAGTTACAGAAAAAACCTATTTTTTAGCCACACCTAATTTTTCTTCTTAATTATTAATGTGATGGTGATTTATCTGTTCCTCTTTAATTGACTACGCCATTTTATCTTCAAAATTTTAAGTTATATTTTTAGAATTATTGTACTTGATAAAATAACATACACACACAATATATATATATATATGTGTGTGTGTGTGTGTGTGTGTATGTATGTATGTATAAATTAACTAATGCTTGATACACGTGCAACGCACGTATTCTAAATAGGTATAAAGTTATATGGTTATAAGCAACTTATTGTTGTTTCAGGTACACAATCTATATGTTTGCACAAATACTTCAACTTTTGTTCAAGAACACCTATGAAGTTTTAACACCTTCAACACAAGTTCATCAAGAACTATCAAAGAAGTATGTTATTTAATGAAACAAGATGAAGAAGAAATTGAGTCAAGTCCTCCAATTTCACAGTGTCTTTAAGGAATTAATTTCCGTTAAGTGCTCGAGGTTGCGTATTTTTTCCTTCTAGGATAAAATGGCTCACAATCAGAATGTAGCGGTACCTCAAACCTTCTGATTCTACAAATGCACTCAACTACAGATGATCACACAGAGTTTTTAGAAGTATAAGAGTGTTTTTCAATGCAGAAATTTCATACTACCTGAGAAAAAAAGTTCAGGTATTTATATTCATCAAATGCCCCTTTGAAAATGAAGCAATGGTTCATGGAAGGGTGCATCACTTCGAAACAGTCATGTCTGTCCATTCTGAAATAGTATGTCTTTTTTGAACAGTCACACCCGACCGAACAGTCACCCCTTTTTCAAAATAATGTGTCTTTTCCTCAAAAGGTGTGTCCCTTTTGAAGTGCATTTTTGCATGCTTCTGTATGGCATTTATGGAGAAAAAATATTTTTTGTTGGATTCTTGGATAAAAATTTCACTTGATTTTTTCAAGTTTCAAATAAACTTTTTCTAAAAAATTAATCTCATTGATCACTTTTCAAATTCAAATCTGAAGCCGAGCGACGATGACGACGACGACGACGCGAGGCACCTCTTGATTTTTGTCTCACTATCCTTTTGAAGGAGTGTTTCTTAATAAGAACACAATAAAATTGCTTTCTCACACCAATATGGGAGAAGTAGACTTTCCTTTAGTGAGTACATTTTTATTTTAAGTGTGCTTAGTTTTCCTCTAAGAATTTTCCTCAATTTCCATTCACACCAATTGAACCCAACAATCCGAAGCCGAGCGAGCGAAGATGACGGCTCGAGGCACCTCTTGGTTCTTGCTTCACTATCTACTTAAAGGAGTGTTTCTTAATAAGAATACAATAAAGTTGTTTTCTCTCACCAATGTGGGAGAAGTAGACTTTCCTTTTAAGTGTGCTCACTTTCCCTCCAAGAATTTTCTTCCATTTTTCATTCACACCAATTGAACCCAACACTTAAATGTAGGTAACATAATTTTTTTATGAGGTGTCCCATTTGGTCGCCCCATATAAGTAATACTCACTTTATTTATTTTTTATACGAATACCTAGTAAGACATATATGACTGAACTTTAGTTAATTTTAACATGTATTTTCTGCATGTTTAGTTTACTAATGTTGCTCCTTAAATAGGCACATCATTTATGATTTTTTTTGTCCATTAGAAGAACGTAAGAAGCCAAAGAAAGTTAATGTAATGAAATATTAATATTATTTTAACAATAATTTGTCATAAGAACAAGTAACTTAATTCAACTCTTATGAAAGTACTATCTTTTAGTAACAAAGTTATAAATGAATAAATCTTCATTTGAATTAATATGAACTATGTATGAACAAGCCATTAATTTGTCCATTCTACATACCTTTACGATTTAGATAAGTTATGCAGATTAATTTTGGAGAGTTACAAGATTTGTTTGCTCTTTGCATTAAAGGAATAAGATCTATAATCCCCCGCTAATACAAAGATTAAGAATGAGAACAAATTCTACGTTGAATGAAGAAACATGTACTTAAGTATTAGTATCTGTCTATTTGAATTGACATGTAGTGAAATGAGGCAACAACAAATATCCATAAAATGAAGTACTCTTGAACTAAATGGACATATGTTGAGAATCCCATAACACATTATATTCTTGATTTATCCAAATTTTGTGATATTCACAAAGTGCTTTTATGGTCATGCACACATACATTAGGTCTTATGAGTGCTCTAGAAAGACGACCCAAGTCTTTCATAAAAGACTACCACACCTTTACACTCATGTAGGCAATTTCATCAAATCTATCTCAAATAGATCACCTTAAGGCTATGAAATCATTAAGAGCAAAAATAAATTTAACATTATACACACTACGTTACATCATAGGAATGAAAAATATAGTGTATATTGGGGGCTTATATGACTTTATTCGATCATAAATAGGTATCCATCATATTACCTCAATCCATGTGCTTTATCCTCATCCGCTCGACGTTTCAATGATTATTTTTCTTTCTAAATCATTGGGTAAAAGATTCATCAAAGTTCTTTTGGACCTTACATATTTCAAAGAAATAGCATCATGTTTCAACAACTATTTAATTGTATCATGTCTAATGTGAATATATATATTTTCATTGAACACACTATTTTTGACAATTTCAATTGTCGTCTATGAATCACAATATAAAAGAAACTAATAAAGTTTTTCTTTCCTATAACGGTACATCTGTCAATGATTTTTTTAGTCACTCAAGTTTTTGATCTGTCAATTCGAGAACAATGAATTCAGATTCCATAATAAGATGTGTTATACAAGTTTGTTTTGATGACTTTCATGAAATAGCATATTTCAAATACATTAAAAAGTGACAAAGAAAATTCAATGTTTAGTACTGAAATTCTGAGTATATCTACTCAATTTATAACTATAACAGTAGTGGAATTACCCATGTAGATACACTCGCAATCAGTGGATTCCTTAAAGTCATGCAACAACTCCTTATTCGCACATAAATGCTTAGAAGTGCTCTCAGCAAGATGAGCTTGAACATCACCATATTCTCTTTGCTTTGAATATTGTCCATATCTTAGGAAATATTAAGCAATCTTGTGACCAAGTGTTCCATAGATAAAACAAGATCACTTTGATTTTTAGATTTGATTATTCGACTTGTTTGAGTATTTTTTTTCACATGTTTCTTTTCTGGACCTTCTTTTGTTTGTCTTTAAACATGTCTTTACAATATTATGTTAGCTTTCAAAGAACTAAGATAAAAACTTTTAGTTTATCTTAGAGAAGATTTGTCTCCCCAGTCCTCATATATCTTATTAATCGTTGAAAGTTAATTTTTTTTATGCTTCAATTTACTTCTATAATCACTCTAAGATGGTGAAAAGTTTCAAGCAGAATATTGGCCAAAAAAATCTCAGACATCTTAATGTCCTCATTGAGGAAATCAGCATTCGAGATTTCATACTCGTAAACTTATTTCATGATTGCTTTATTGTCAACCATTTAAAAAATAATTCATTGACCCACATTATACTTTTTGTTTCCTGCGTCATCATCAGCAATTTTTTTTAAACTATCTCATATTTCCTTAGCATATTTACATATAACAAATGAACCATCAAGTAAAAATGAATCATATGATTTAATAAATGTCCTCTAACAGTTTTGTTATCCCTTTCAAACTTCATTTTAATGTTTTCATCAACAACTGCAACAACTCTAGAACTAGTAGTATGTTAGAACCATCAGTAGGAGGTTCATTAAACAAAATAAATAAACTTCTAATTGTTCAAAGAAAATAATTTTTTTTTAACAAATGTAACTTTTAAAATTATTTTCGTTCAGTGGCTCAAGTTTTGACAAATCAAAATTATGTTCAAATAAATAGTCATTTGCACGTACAAAAATTTGCTTTTAAATTATTGAGAAAAATACTACAATATTGATATTTAACTAGAATTAAAAATAGTAAGAGAATAATCATAAATACTATATCATTACAACTTATCGATTATGATTCAATATTGAACAATCCTACCTATACGGGTAACCCTGAAACTCTTTCTCTCTCTATATATATACACACACATACACACACACATATATTTTTTTGCTTCTTTGGTGACTCTGACTCTCAATTTTAAGGTTGGAAGTGAGGGGTGTTTTTACCTAAAATTATTTATACGAAATTTAAGGCATTTCTAATTAAATAATTAAAATGCAAAGTATAAAGCTTGTTTAAGCTTATCCAAAAGAAGAAATTCAAATATATTGTTACACAAATATTTACAAAATATTCTTTAATAAAGTGTAATATCTCACTTATATCTTGTAACCGTATATTTTTAATTCTACTTTAATGAATGAATCCATTTGTTGAGAATCTTTTCTATTCTCCTTAACGGGTGAGTTGATTTCTTGAATTGACTTCTCATCATTAATACCAATCTTGCAAGAATTTTTGTTTCCCCCCAGTATAAATTACTCAATTTTGTGAATAAAAAACATGCCAAAAAGAATAAAAAATATCCTTCTTTCTACTTTTTAAGTTAGTTATTTTGAGCGATTGATTTGGCAACCTCCAAACTTATAGGTGTTATTCCTTTAATGCAAAGAGTTAACAACTCTTGAAATTCTCTACAATTAATATGTGCAACTTGAGAAAATTGAAGGAAAGGTGTCTTTTAAGTCTTGAATGAAGGATTGATGACATTGACCAACTTAAAGGGTCAAACATCATTAGGAAACTTGATCAAGTTAACTGTGGACTTGATTAACACTTTCACAACTTTCTACTCTTTTCAAAAATACAAATCAACCCAACTCACACCCCTCTTCAATTCAAATCTACCACTCTCTCTCTCTCTCCAGCTTCTCTCAGCTCTCTCCCAACTAATATTTCTACAAAATTTCTCCCTTCAACCTCTGGTGAAAAATAGTCGGACGAGTTCTTTTTCGACTTTCAACCGTCAATCGACGTGAAGACTTTTCCGGCAACAACAACTTCAAGTTCTTCGTCGTCCCATTTCCTTTTTCACTGATAAAAAATTATGAAGAAATAGAGGAACTTGAGCCAACTACTCTTCTAGTATTAAAATGTGGACTGAATAAAACCCTAATTTCTGGCATTTTATCTTTTTGTTGTCGTACTGTTGATTCAAATTTGTGGGTGATTTTTTGTCACAGTTGATGTTCTTAGTGTGTGTGTGATGTGTTGGTGTTGCTGGGTTGATTTGTTATTTGTCTTGGTAAAAATGGTATTGCAACAGATGAAACATCTGATGTAACAGATGAAACATATTATGCAACAAATGAAAATCTGATGCAATAGATAAAAATCTGATGCAACTATGAAAATCTGATGCAACAGGTGAACAATTTAACAGATCATTCATCTGTTGCGACAGATGACTCTTCTGTTTGCAAGAAATCTAAACAATATTGATCTAATAGATAATTGATTAGTGATCTATTTTTATTCTTTCTGACAGTTTACTCTTCATTTTGCAACAGATTAGGACTGTTTTTATTCTTTCCAATAATTTACTCATCCGTTGCAACTTGTCGATTTTATGTTGCAACAGATAACATACCCGGTGCAACAGATTAGTGATCCATTTTTATTCTTTCCAATGGTTTACTCATCCATTGTAATAGGTCGATTATATATTGCAACCTGGTGCAACAGATTAGTGATCTGTTTTTATGGTTTCCAATGGATTACTCATTCGTTGCAACAAGTCAGTTATATGTTGCATAAGATAAAGTACCAGGTGCAACAGATTAGTGTTGTTCTTATGATTTCCATGGATTACTCATCCATTGTAATAGGTCGGTTATATGTTGCAACAGATAACATACTTGGTGCAATAGATTAGTTGTCTGTTGGAACTGTTATATTACTGTTATGCATTAATCAATTATAATCTATGTTATGTTCCTATTAATTTAAGATAACATGACTCCCAAAATATAAAAAATTGAATCAAGTCTAAGTAAAGAAACAAGTGCAGAAGCTCAGCTACATCCACCACTCTATGAGCTTGCTTTACAAGCGTTATCTCAATCAGGAGCAGAAGATAATGAACAAGGGAGGAGGAATCTTTCAAAAGAGATGATCCAAATGCTAATAGCCCTTCCGCCGAAGAGTTGGTCAAAACCTTCAGCATTGATCGTTATCCTGTGAGAATGCAGTGCGATGGTGTCACAGATTTAATGGGTGATCTCATGGTTAAGTCAGTCATGGAAAAATCTTTCAACGTCTTCAGAAAAATACTTCGAGAACAAAAATTGGATTCTTATTTCAGGGAAAGCTGTTTTGGGCAATATCTTGATTTGTCGGAGGACAACAATGCTCGTTTCCAGATAAAAATGGTGTATGATCTTCTTAAGCGCAGTTTTATGTATGAAAACAAAGATAAGATGGATGAGGTGTGGATAAATTACTGTGGCATGCCTGTTTGTTTTGGTTGGAAGGAGTTTGCCATAGTTACCGGACTAAAATATTATCCTTCTTCTTCTCAAGTTATACCTACTCTGACCCCAAAAAAGCACCCCGCACACTCAAAAAAGGAAAAGACAAGTTAAGTGATCGTGATGACCTGGTGTCCATTGTTGATCCAAGATTTAAAAATAAAAATCTGATAGAAGCGTTGAAAGGTAAAGGACTTTCAAAGAAGCACAATCAATCATTGTGCTTGGTTTAGTTTGTACATAATGTTCTTTGGGCGAGAGACATTAACAAAAACATAAACCTCGATTTAATAAATCTCTCCGAGGATCTTGAGGCATTTAACAGCTATCCTTGGGGTTATGAAAGCTTCAAAATAACAGTCGAATATTTTTTGACTCCGTTAACGCCAAAAACAGTCAACTTATATCGCTTTCCATGGGCCTTCATGGTAAATATTTCTTTTATCATGATATGATTCATCATTTTTTTATTCAATAATGTTTTGATTTATTGGCGTTATGTTATAGGCTTGGGCATTTGAAGCAATTCCTTATTTGAGAGAACAAGTGAACTACCAAGAAGAAGTTTCCCGTCCAAGAATTCTGAGATGGTTGTCGGCCAAAACCAATAAAAATGCAAAATTTCTTGATCTTTTCAACCCCCCCAAGGAAGCAGTAAGTCCAATTCTAATCATGTTTTTATTTTAATTAATGATTAAATGATTTTATCATCATTCTTAATATATGCACCAATTTATTTTAGATTGTCCATCCGTGGCTTGTTCCGACCAACCGAGAGTTGAAGATGCCATTTTTTCTTACTTTAAGGTGTGTGCAAACTTTATCGGACCCTAAGGTCATTGATGGAATAAAAATGGAATTGTTTGGAGCAACAACCACCACAAGAAAAATAATTTTGGAGGGTGGGGCTAATGATGCTCCTTTGGCAGTTTTTGAAACAACAAGCCATTATGATTATGGTCATAATAGTTGTACAGATTTTTCTCCAGATTTTGCCGCATCTAGCGAATGTTCTTCATGCAAATGTCAAGACTGCAAGGCGAAACACGATAGAGTGATTAATGCTATTGATGCACTAACTGCTTCTATAAAGGAAATGACATCTAAGAGGGGTGTCATTCCATCAAAGAGGGTTTCATATCCAGAAACTCCACTAGAGATCAAGATGGCTAATAGGAGAAAGAAAGACACTTCCAAGGCATCATCAATCATAAAAAAAGCAAGATTGCAACACCTTTGTCTTTGTTTTGTAACGATCTTTAGTGTGCAAGGGCCACAGAAGAGCAACATAAGCTGAAGAAGGTGAATGTACATCATCAGTTCCAAAAATCAAACAGGCACATATTTGTTTCAACAGATGATACATCTGCTAAAAATTATCAAACAAATATATACATTTGTTGCAACTGTTGTCTAACCTGTTGCATTAGTTTCGTTATCTATTTTAACAAATGAGTCTTATGTTGCAACAGATGGGTCATCTATTCAAAATTATCGTACTGCTCTAATTTACCTATTCAAATTTGTCCCAATAGATAATCCATCTGATATAACATAAGACTCATCTGTTGCAACAGATGGAAAATTTTTTGTATATCTCTACTTAGCATTGACAATTCTGGCTTTCCAGGTGGATGTCACAGCTACTGCCGAAGAGCATAATATCACAGTTGATAATCCATCAAGTGCATCTAAAGATAAAGAAAAAGTAGAGCCTGTCAGTTTGGGAGAACAGAAGAATTACCCATTTGAAGGGTTCAACATCTCGGATGAGGCTTCAAAAAAACTAACACAGTTGATCAACGACTATTCAGAATAGATTGCTGATGGGTTGTTAAAGCATCATGTCGGCAGGTACATAAATCAATTTTATAGATATTGATTTATACAATTCTTGTTGTAAGAACCTGACATTAACACATATAAATCATCATGTAGAAAACAAAATGACGAGCGCTACAAAGTGAACGAATCGAGTCTTGATTTTGATATGTTCGACTTCGTTGTTGCACATCTCGAAACAAAGAATTGGTTCTATTTGATGTCACAGCCCCAAACTTGCTGGAATGATGAAGTTTAAATGCCAGACATATTAATATTAATTAATACTTTATTTAATTGCATCTGCGTATTGATTTTTTTGTCACGTAATCCAAAATATTTAATAATATGTGCAACACATCGATGTTATTTTTTACTACCTCTGAAAGAAGGTCAAGTTGCAAACACAAGAATAATACAGATAAACAACAGACAATTATTTGTACAAAGTTTACATCAATAATGCCTACGATAGGTATTGTCAACAGCAACCGGAATTTTCCAGAAACGAGGAATGCTTAATCAACCTCATCAAAGGTTTTAACATTTTGGTTGGCTTACCTTGGCATTTGGTCGACGAAGTGTCCATTCCAATCAATTGTGGTGATGAATTTTATTGGGAGTTGGCTGTCGTCGTTCTAAAAGAGAGGTGCATCCGAGTTTATGACTCAATGTCACGAAGGAGACGTTTTGAATTGTCGTCTGAGATATAAAAGTTGGCCAAAATATTGCCTACTTACCTTGATATGAGTGGCTTTTTGGACCAAAAGGTTTGTACTGATTGGTTGACGATTGAAGCATACCGGGATAAAATGGCTAATCCATTTGATGTACAATATGTTGACGGAATTGCTCAACAAATCATTGGTAGCCTGTAAGTTTAAGTGTCATGATTTAGCTTCATTTCATAAATTTCACAACGCTTGTATGAACTGCAAGATATGGATTATCTATTTTTTTAAACGCAGGAATTGCGGTCCTTTTGTTGCCGCCTTTGCCGAGTATTTGAGAGATGGATTACAAGTATCAAATAATGGACTTGATGCCGGATTACTCCGCAAAAGATATACTACTCTTTTATGAAAATATGGAGAAACGAAAGTTTAGAAGTCGTACGCAACCGACGTTAAAGATCCACGATGATCAAAGCCAAATTTTGTAGCACCGGATGAAGAACAACTTGTCCATATTGATTAGATCTTGAGTTCCGTCAATGTAATAACCTATCCTCTTTGGCTTAACTTTCTGATTTATTTGTAGAGTAGATCGTTTGTACCCATAATAATTTTTTTTACATTTTATTTATTTGTTGAGTTATTTCATGTAATTTCCGAAGGCTTCGATTTATTTTATTTTGTCTATGAATATAATTAATTCTTAGTTTTGAACATGTTAATTGAAATGGAGTACTAGATTCAAATATCCCAACAGATAATACATCTGCTGCAACAGACGACATATCTTATTAGACAGATTTAGACATATGTTGTAACATGAAATGCAACATGTAGGTCATCTGCTGAAAATTATATAACAGGTCTTCCTACTTTTTTTATTTGCTCTAATGGATTACTAATCAGTTGCAACAGATAAGTTATATGTTGTAACAGATCTGAAATCTGTTGCAACAGACAGACTGGGAATATCTACATAACGCAACAGAAGACCAACCTATTCCAACAGATAATTAATCTATCATAACAGGTACTATATCTGTTACAACAAATATAAAATCTGTTGCGTTATAAAAATTCAACTTGGCCAGACATAAAAATTATTGCCACTACATGTAAAGTGAATTGACTTGTTATCGTGTTCGTCTCTATCTTTGTACATGTTCTTTTTTATACACAGGCTCCAACCATTTAGTTAGTACCCCATATGCCTAGACCCATTGCATCTTTCCCACAACGGTGTCACACACACCGGTCATTTGTGTGCCGGTTAACAAACACTCGATGTATGCAAGCGAGTACGGCCCGAACGCTGCATTGGTTGTATTTCATGGGAGCTGGATGTTCTTATTTTGACCTTCAAAATCCCATGATTCCTTCGCTAAGACTTCATCCAGCAAAATGATCCATCAGTTTACTCTGCGTTAACAACTTAGGCAACAACTTCAAGAGTGGCTGCATGTGGGTTAAAAATGTCTTCTCACTGAAGACAGGTAATTGCAGTCATAAACCTTAATATTTTCCTCGTATAGTAGTATCTCAACAGTGAGAAAATATGTGACATCCACGTTCATGACTACAAGGATTCTCTTTGCCTTGGTCCAACTCTTGCCGTATGGATATGGCATCTTTTCTCTAACATATTTAAACGTTTATTCATCCCATTGGAATGTAGAAACTAACTGATCAAATCCCGAGCGATCGAAATCAGCTATCTTACAGAGTTTAACGTACCTATCCTTGAAATTGTTATAGAAGTTGAGGTTCATTATCCTATCGGCAACATCATAAGCATATGGGTACGCTAATTTCCTGCCCCTAATGAGGCAGAGAATTTCATCAACATACTGTGGTATAAGAAGACAATTTTAAAATAGGTTAGAAATTGTAAAGAATAAAAACACGGTTGAAAGAATCCGATGCAGAAGGTTCTCTGACAAAGTTCACAGATTACCCAGCCAACGCAACTTATACAGTAGATGTGTATTATGTTGCAACAGAATACGAAGTTTTTACAACAAATTACACATCTGCTGCGTAGATTCTTCTTTAGGGAGTAAATTGGAAGGGTAGGTTATCAAAAGTAAACTTACCTTGTCCTCGTACCACACACACATATTTGTCATATTCGAGAAGTCTTTGGCTGCAAATGAATGCATGGTGTATTCTTTTTTAACCTTCCTCTTGATGAATTCTTCCAGTTTCTTCTTCTTCTCCTTGCCAAGCGCCGCAAATATGTCCACCTTCTTCGGCGGCCCCTGAACTTCAACAACTATTGGAGAGAGGGGAGTTGCAATTTTTGCTGATTTCAAAACGGAGAGAATTTATCTAATTTTTCTTCTCTTTCTCCTAACCTCCACTGTAGGAGTGAATGAATCTCTCACCTCGTTGGATGGTATGACACCCCTCCTGGATTTTAAATCCTCAACAGCTTCAGCAATAGCCTCTAGTTGTCGGGAGTTTATCCTCTCTGTCCTTGTACACTTTGCATTTGCAATGAGAACATAAGGGTGAAGAGGGGACTACTCTAAGGGTGGGAGGGACCAGTATAGGGGTGAGAAGGAGGACCTATGCAAGGAGCGTTTCCAAACATATTTATTTTTTGCTGAGCACCAACATGCTCATAATCACGACTGGCAGTAGAAGCATCAGCAGGATAGCTACCACCATAAAAATAACTCCTCCAGCAACACCCCCATAAGAAGCACCCGGATCTGTTGCAGTTTGAGTTTGGTTGTGAAGAGCTTCAATATTAGACTAACCTTGACTAACTGCTCTTCTTATGGATGTTGCTCCATCTAATTCCTTATTTATTAACTCCACCGTTGGGTCTTCTTTTGTATCAGCAAGACCCAGAGTAAGAAAAAAAGTCATCCCCGGCTCATCAATGGTAGGCACGATCCAAGGATGCACAACCTATAAAAAAAGACAGGAGGAATTTAAATCATATAATAATAATTTGCAGTCAGTTGGGTTACATGGGGCTCGGGTTATGTTAACACAACTAACTTATGCAACAGACGATCTAGCTAACACAATAGCTGATCTGTATATTAAAATAGATTGATGATATATTGCATCAGATTACCCATCTGTTGCATAATTTGCAGTAGATGGGTAATCTGTTGAGTAGGGTTCAGAGACCAGAGCAACATATGGTTAATCTGTTGAGAAATTTGGATCGTCTGTCATAACAAATTACCCATCTGTTACACCAATTGCAGTTGACGGGTAATCTGTTGCAACAGACGCCCTATCTGTCGCAATAGATGGAACATCTGTTTCAATATCTTTCTTTGAGGCAAATTATTTTAGTTGAAAGAAGACATACTGCATCATTCGTAGAGTTAAAGAGATCAGCCTCATTAATATTTATTTTGCTGCTCTCTACTGTAGCCAACCACTTAAGGATTCTTGTATGAGAAACCTTATCCGAGTAATCCTTGAAATGCTTTCGGAGGGGAGGAATAGCTTCACATGCCCAAGCCTAAAAATTTTAAACAATAAGTAAGAAAAAAAAAGTCACAAGTATATTGAATATAAATTAATGAATGAGTAAAAATAGTGATCAATTTTGCCATGAAATCTCAAGGAAAGCCTTAAAATATGGTCGTCTTTGGCTTTAGCTCTTTCAATAAATATTTGGAAGTCAAGTAGTAGTTGTCGTATCCCCAGGGATAATCGTTGAATTTTCCAAAATCATCAGCAAATGCCAATAAATAACGTTCTGTGAATTTCCTGATGTCTCTTGCCAATAAAATGAAATGGACAAATCAAACTAAGCACAATTTCTCCCTGTAGTGCTTTGGTATATCTTTATTCTTGAGATCCGCCATCAAATCCCCCACTTTGTAGCTAGGTCCAACAATGCCCAACAACCCATTGTTTTTTACCTTGCGTTTGTTGGACCCTTTATGGAGTGTTTTCTTGATGGGAGGTTCTTCTGGACGATCGCATCTCAAGCCCGTCACAATGGCAAACTCTTTCAGTCCAAAACAAACCGGCATGACACAGTAGTTGACCAGACTTCATCCATATTTTTTCTGCCCTCCTTCAGACGTCCATCATCCCCCGCATACATGATCCTGTGCTTGAGAAGGCCATATACCATGATCATTGGGAAACGGAGAGGGCGGGGCCCATAAAGCTCAAGAAAATTTGCAAAGCAGCTCTTCTTAAAATGTCCATCTATGTTTTCCTTCTTCATAATACACTCCTAAGTTCGTCAAAAGGTTTCCCCAACTGACATTTAAGTACAAGATCACCAAATACTGCTTTAGGGTTATTTATCGGCATCGCAACTCAAAACTTGTCAATACTAATAATTTTGACAGAATTATGCTGAAATTTTGATATTATTTTACACCCCATTGGTGAGGAGGAGTTATCACTTTGCTCGGCTTCACTTTGCCCTGACTGAGATTGTTCTGGAAGTTCCTTCGAATCTATCTGTACTCTAGCCTTTTTTGTTTGGTGATCGCAAGTTGATCCACTTTCTCCACTTTCAGTTTCTTTTCTTTTGGGAGACATTTTTTAACTACAAATAAAAGGAAAACAAAAAATACATTGCATTTGATGTCTGCATAATTTTTTTTAAAAAAGTGAGACAAATTTCAATAAATTATTCTTACCACATAACCAAAAAAATACTGCAACGGACAACCCATCAGTTGGAACAGATGGAGAACCCGAATCTGTTTGAAGACCTATTTAATATATCCCAACAGATATTCCACCTATTGCAACAGGTGGACAAATTTAAATAAATTATTCTATGCCACATTACAAGAAAATACTCCAACGGATAACCCATCAGTTGGAACAGATGGGGAATCTGTTTGAAGACCTATTTAATATCTTCCAACAGATCTTTCACCCATTGCAACAGATGGATCACCACCACCATAACCAATGCCACCAAGACCACCACCAATGCCACCAATACCAACACCAAAACCACCGATACCACCGCCAAAAAACATAAATATCAACACCACCAACAACACCACAAACACCATCCAATAATACCACGACAGTCAATAAAACACTGAGAGAAAAACTAGGGTTTTCTCGGGTGCTTCCTACTTTTTTAGCATCAAAAATCAAAATTGTTAACCCATTCTCGAAAATAATACAAGTAAAAGTCTTCTTTGTCATCATTAACTAAAAAACCCTATTTTTAGAATAAAGAACAAATGTAGAACTCTTCTCGAACTCTGTTACATGCGAAGACAGAGAAAACGACGGATACAAGCGGGAATGAAGTCGAAAAAAGTAACTATATGTAGTCGTAAATGGAAAGAAAATCGACCTATTTTGAAGGGTTGAGAAATATATTTAGTTGTTATTTGTATTATTGAGAGGGAGAGGAAACCCCGAGAGAAAGAGAGAGAGAAGAGCAAGAACTTAAGATTTTAAATAAAAAAATTTTTGCGCAATGGATGATTTGTATGGGTTGATTTGTAATTTTGAAAAAGAATGACAAGTTTTGAAATTGCTAATTTGGTCTGAATTGATCTTCATTAATTTTAAAATTTTTAAAAGATATAGTTTTTAAAACATTGAGTTGATGAGAACTCATTTCAACTCAGAGTGATCGATCGACGACTCCGGTCAGGATGAATGCAATACCAACGCCATACAATTGCAAAGACTCAATTGGTTTTGTAGTTTACCCTGCGAGTTCATTAATTCATCCCTAGTTCCACCTAAATCAATTTCAATAAAATTTGTTGCAACAAATGACTGAGCTGTTGAAAATTTTCTAACAGGTATTCATATCTGTTGCGACAGATGGCATATCTAATTTAATTATCAAATAGAAATTTGCATCTGTTGTGACAGATGACTGAGCTGTTGAAAATTTTCAAACAGATATTTATATTTATTGTAACAGATGACATATCTGATTTAATTAATTATCAAATAAACATTTTCATCTGTTGTCACAGATGACTGAGCTGTTGTGATTTTTAAACAGATATTTATATCTGTTGTAACAAATGACTGAGCTGTTCGGATTTCTAAACAGATATTTATATATGTTGTAACAGATGAAATATCTGTTTGAAAATCTTTTTTTCTTTTTTAATTTTAAAGCAAGCTTCTGGTCTGAGTAGATAATATCAAGTAGTAGTACTTACTAATAAAGTCGGTAAAAAATATTTCTTGAATATTTCAAAAGTGAGTTCATTGAGTAGTCTTGTCTTGTCTTTTCAATGTCAGTAGTCTTAGTCTTCCTCGTGCCCCTCAAATTATTAATGAAATTAATGAATATTAATTAATGAATATTGAAAACCACCACGTCTACGTACACAATACATACATACATCTATAGAAATTAGAAATTATCTCATCTCTTCCTTCAGCTGCAGTTTATTTTACTCAACTCTCATATTTTTCTTTCTCTCCTCTTTAGGGTCACGACCTTTATTCTCTCCTTTCTCTTCTCTTCTCATAAATAAGATCTTTTCGGATCAAAATCGATCCATATCTTTCCTCGACTTAAATTTCTATTTTGTTCCCCTTTTTGATATTAAGGTATGGTTCATTATTGCTCTTTCATTCTCGTCTTATTCTTTGCAAGTTATTTACATCTATTTTTTTATTTAATTACTATTTACCCATATCATATTTATTAAAAAAATTTGAAGGAACTTTTAAGTGTTGAATAAACAAACTGAGAATTTTTATTACAATATGAGAAAAAAGTCATCTATTGGGAGAAGTTTAAAAGCCTTGTTGACAGTATTTTTTTTGTATATATTTTATTTGTTTCTTTAATATTGATGCAGTTATTGATGTTGGTGGTGAGGTTGGCGTTGTTGGAACTTGAGGTGTGGTGTTGTTGATGGTTCTGGAATAAAGAATGTTGTTTCTTTGTTGTTGATGATGTTGTTGGAACAAATATTATTGTTTCTTTGTTGTTGATGTTTATGCTGTTGTTGATGTTGCAACAGATAGAGAAACTATTGAAACAAATAAAACCACCAGAAAGGCTGGTTTGATGTATTCCATCAGACTCCACATCTGTTGCAACAGATGGATAATGTTCTTTTTGTGACATTAAATTTTTTTTGCTTCTTTGTAGATATAAGAAACTGATAGTTGATCAAATTTTGATGGACTATCGAAAGAGGTTGCAGTAAAGATGGGTTCGGGGGAATAAGCTGCTTATAGATGGAACCACTTCATATGTGGGAGGTATGTATTACTGATAATGTTATCATGGAAACACACATAGAGTGCACTGATTTTGTGAATGCTGTTTTTACTGATTAGTCATAGATCGTTCAAACAAGATGTCTGCAATATTACAGTTAAGTTTGGTAGGTCCGAACTGATAAGGCTGAGGGACCATGAATATAGTTCTGATACCCTGTTAAGATTTAATGTCGGTTGTTACTCATGTTTATTTGTCAAGCATTGTGAAGGGATCTAGTTTTGGTGTCATTGTAAAGAGATTCAATACCGATTGTACTAACTTTTAGGGTGCATTAGACCCTTAGAGGGCCTTCGAAGCTTAGCACTGCATCTAACAAGAACAGAAAACCAATATAGTTATTGCCCTATCCAAAATTTATATGGTTGGATTGCTCGCTCGGGGTGATGATTATATACCAGAAGGTGCGATAGGAGAATGCCTTCGAGGGAAAATGGGTGGTTGATGGAAGACTATATCATCTGAGAGCTAATTGAAGAAGAGACATAGGGTAAAAAGTAACTTCTAGCGAATCTGGACGATGGAATCATCTTAACAGATGCAAGAATCTGAATCAAGTGCAAATATGAAAGTGTATCCAGTAATGTAATTTCATCTGTTGTGTTTCTGAAAGAAAAATAATGCAGATGGACTCTTTGCTAGGGAGCTGCATGGTCGGAATTATCACCTAGATAGAAAATAGGAGAAGACCAACAAAGAAGCCTCACGGGCATCGAGGGATGAAATGATGTACAACAAGTCTAAAAAGCTTACGCCAACAGCAACTGCAGTTAGAATAAGGAATCTAAGCAAAGGTGGCAATTTCTAAATTTTAAATTTCATCCCATGCTTTCTTATTTGTGTTTTCGATCAGGTCCACTGTCGTTGACCTGATCGGAATCACAAACGAGATTGAAAGGCAAATAGAGTATCATTGCTTCCTTAGTAATATGGTTATTATTGATTGTGTTTTCTTGCCTTGACATGCTTTCAACATTCCTTGGAGAAAATCAGATATGTGTTGTAGTATGTGAATCCCGATAATTTTCAAGCTTGTTGATTCTATATTCAAGTTGGTCGTTTCTGTCTTTGAAGTTGGTAAGGAGTTCCTCGTCTCTTGTGAGCTCGATCAGGATCATTACCTTTAAAGTTGTGGCATTCTAGAAGCCCTTCAGAACACTTTCTTTAGAAGCCTTAAAGGATACATGGAGGGTCTCTGTGTTTGTTTTAGGTCAAAATGTGTTGATGCACGTTGAGTATGTGGTCCCAACAGTTGAACAACACACTTTTATTAAGCGTTTCTCCATGCATTTTTCTTAACCAATTTGATAAATTAGTAAGCATGGATTTACGTAGCGTGTGATCTAAACCATCTCTACCAAGCCTATCAAACATTATGTAACTCCAAGCTCATTACCCTATCAAAAATATATGACCGAGTTAGTGTACAAATCGAACGAGCTCAATCTCTCAGCCTTTCTGCTGATCGCTCTTCTCCAATATAGATGACAAGATATCTGCTATGCAAAAGTCTACACCATCACCAGACATGTTTGGTTGAGAGAATTTTTTTTAAGATATCTGTTGATGACTTTTGAAGAATTGCTCCCAGAAAAGCATGTCTGGCGATGGTGTAGACTTTTACATAGCAGATATCTTGTCATCTATATTGGAGAAGAGTGATCAGCAGAAAGGCTAACAGATTGGGCTTGTTTGATTTGTGCACTAACTCCGGCATATTTTTTTGATAGGGTAATGAGCTCGGAGTTACATAATGTTTGATAGGCTTGGTAGAGCCGGTTTAGATCATACGCTACGTAACTCCATGCTTACTAATTTATCAAATTGGTTGAGTAAGATGATGGATTAACGCTCAATAAAAGTGTGTTGTTCAGCTGTTGGGACCACATCTTCAACGTGCACCAACACATTTTGACCTAAAACATACACAACGACCCACCATGTATCCTTTAAGGCTTTTGAAAAAAGTGTTCTGAAGGGCTTCTAGAATGCCAAGGTAGTGTTCCTGATCGAGCTCACAAGAGATGAGGAACTCCTTACCAACTTCAAAGACGGCAACGAACAGCTTGAATACAGAATCAACAAGCTGGAGGCAAGCTTGAAAATTATCAGTATTCACATACTACAACAATCATCTGATCTTCTCTAAGGAATATTGAAAGCATGCTAAGGCAATAAAACACAATCAATTAATCCATATTGCTAAGGAAGTAATTATGCTCTATTTGACTTTCAATCTCATTTGTGGTTCCAATTAGGTCAATGGCAGTGGACCTGATCGAAAACACAAACAAGAAGGCATGGGATGAAATTTAAAATTCAGAAATTGCAGTTGTTGTTGGCGTAAGTTTTCTAAACTTGCTGAACATCATTTCTACCCTCGATGCCCATGAGGCTGATTTGTTGGTCTTTTCCTATTTTCTACCTAGGTGATAATCCCGACCACCCAGCTCCCTAGAAAAGTGTCCATCTACATTGTTTTTCTTTCAGATACACAACAGATGAAATTATATTATCGGATACACTTTCATATTTGCACTTGATTCAGATTTCGCATCTATTAAGATAATCCCATCTGCCATATTCGTTAGAAGTTACTTTCTACCCTATGTCTCTTCTTCAATTAGCTCTCAGATGATATAGTCTTCCATCAGCCACCCATTTTCCCTCGAAAGCATTCTCTGACCGCACCTTCTAGTATATAATCATCACCCCGAGCGAGCAACCTAACCATATAAATTTTGACCAGGGCAATAACTATATTGGTTTTCCATTCTTGTTTGATGAAGTGCGAGGCTTCGAGGGCCCTCTAAGGGTCCAATGCACACTTAAAGTTAAGTCCAATGCTATTGGTTCTCTACAGTAACGACAAATATTGATCCCTTCTCAAAACTTGACATGCATAAACATGAGCAATAATCGTCAGTAATTCGTAACAGGGTATCTGCACCATCTTCATGAGGTCCTCAGCCTTTTCAATTTCGAACCCATTAAACTTAATGGTACAATGAGGATCTTGTTTGAATGATCAATGCCTAATCGGTTAAAAATTGCATTCACAAAAATATTATACTTTGTGTGTGTTGTCCCGGTGACCTTATCAGTAATACATACTTAACTCCCACACTTATGATAGTGGATCTATCTGCACGCACCTTATTCTTCCTAGCTCATCTATGGCTTAAATTGAATAAACAGATGATTAGCTTGTTGCAACAGATGAAATATCTGTTTATATTGTCAAACAATTGGAGACGTCTATTATGACAGTTGATCAACCTGTTGCAGAAATAAAATAGATATATATATATCTGTTGTAAAAGATTGCCAGTATGTTGTAAGTTATCTAACAGAAAGAGTATATTTTGCAACATATTACCCATTTGTTAGATTTATTTTAAAGCAATTTTCTTTTCTTTTCGAGATACAATAATTTATAAATAGGTCCCTCCTTACAAATATGGATGATCCAGATTCGTACAAGAATATTCATATCGAGTCTTTGCGTGAACTTCAAAGGCAGTTTGATGAACTCCAGAGAGATTTGACTGACTTCGGAGCAAGGATGCCAAATGAAAAATGTTCGATTGACAATAATAATAATAATAGTAGTAATAATAATTAGGTAACATTTTTTATTTTAGCGATTATTTTCCTTCTTTTGTATATCGGATCTACCCAAGGGATTCAAAAATCTATGAACATTCATTTCATTTTGTTGTCGACTTTTAGTTTTTAATTCTTATTTAGTATTTAATAATAATCATTTTGTTTATTCCTTGTTCTCAACATGTCCACGGTTGGTGGTAGGGATTGAGCAGAAATTTGTGTCAATAGTTAGAGGTTAATCTGCTACGATAGATCGATCATATGTTGCACCTGACGGTTATTAATCAAAAAAAATTATTGTTGTTATTGAGAGGGTGAAAAGAAAAAGACATTACTTTCCAATTATTCAATATGAAAAATATTTTATAAATAAATAATAAGGAAATAAATGATAAACACAATTTATAACTACAATTTTAATAACTGATCGTGACTTTTCACCATTTTTATTTTTAAATTTATTTTTTAAATTTATTATATAATAAAATGGTTATTATTTTATTAAGAAATTTGAAAAGGTGTTTTTTTTTTAATTTATAAAATAAAAAAGTAAGCAAATTTGGATTAATGATATGATGATAGTTATTTTTTAAAAAAAAAAAGTAGATTATATGTTGCAACAAATTAATTATCTGATGCAACAGGATCACTATGGTTGCAACAGATGATATATCTATTATCACGGATGATTTATCTGATGCAACCTATATCGACTCACAACTCAATAAAAGCGGTTCTTGGAAAGAACTACTTAATAATAATAATCTAAAAAGTCATGACTTATCACAATATTTCTTAATTTAATTAAGTCATTACTTTTCACATTACTTTTCTGCAAGACGCCGTGAATGAACTTCAAAATCAAGTTCGTGACCTGCAATGGGAACTGGGAGGAGTTAGAGAAAGAATGCTCCACGAGATACGCAGGTTGGGGAGGGCTTTGCTACTTCCGGTTGAAGATTGACCGGCTGACAATGATGATGATGATGATGATAATAATAATAATAATAATTAGATTATTATTTTTCTTTTAGTCTATTATATGTATTTTTATTTTTATTTTGTTTAATAAATAAATTATGTTTGATCTTTGACGTTTTAATTCATATTTAATTTTCATTCTGTCTGTTACATTCTCAACAAACATGTCGACTATTCGACGTAGAAAAAAATAATTTAGAATCCAGTAGCAATAGCAAGATTTATCTGTTGGGTTTGTGGCAGGGGTTGATGTGTTGTTCAAAATAAATTACTCATGTTGCAACAGATAAGAAATTGATGTAACAGATAAATAGTCTGTTTCAACAGATGACTAGTTTGTTGCTTTGCTTGGCTCTGACGTTTTAATTCATACTTCCTCCATCTCAAATTACCCGTCCCAAATTGAGATGTCATATTGATTAAGAAAGATAATTAATAACATGTCTTGTTTACCATAACCCACTGATCAGTTGGTGGGATAGTAGAAGTGTTTGAAATAACCATTGTTTGCTATTCAATCGAAATTTCATAAGAGAATAAAGCTTTTAACATCGATCAACGTATATTCCCCTTATTAAATGATGTTTCCATTTTAATTTGAAGAAAAAGTGATTAATGCAAAGGGTAAAACATGGATTTTTTTAAATCTTTTCTTGATTAATGAAAAAGACAAGTAAAATGAAAAATCGAATTAGGAAATTTGGGACGGGTAATTGGACGTAAGGAATAATTTTGAATTCAGTAGCAATAGCAAGAGTTGAAAATATATTAGTTATCTGTTGGGTTTATGGCAGGGGTTGATTTGTGTTGTTTCAAATAGATTAATCATTCGTTGCAACAGATAATCAGTTTGATACAACAGATAAATCTTCTGATGTAACAGATTACTCATCTGATGCACCAGATGATTGATTTGTTTAAATTGTGGGGACTTATGTTGGATTCATGATCGGGATTCTATCCATTGTAGGAAAAATAGAAGTGTGCCCAGATGGCAAATACGAATAAAAATCATAATTTTACTTACCAAAGTCACCTATGAAGTAATGCCAAAGTGGAAAGTGATATAGTAAACAAAATTTGAACTAAGAAATTGGTCAGATCGCAGCAGTAGCACTGTACCAACAACAACAACAATAACAAATGGTCGACAAGAAGAAAATAAAGATGATAATGAAGTAGAAAATAATGATAATGAAGCAGAAGATGATGAATAAAGCAGCAGAAATAGAAACAATGAACAATAAAAATCGCTAAGAGAGAGAAAACAACAATAGATGAGAGGAGAGAGAAAGACGCCTTTTTTCCCTCCGTTTTCCGTTATTTTAGGTATACATTGAGATCAAAGTGTAAATTTAAAAACTTTTGGGTTATTTTCAAACTTCTCCAACTTTCTTAATCCATAATAAAGTAATTGTCACCTTAAACAAATAATTAAGACTTGTATCGCCTACACCTCATTTTAAAACTCTTTTATCACCTGTGGCCCAAACCCCCGTGTAACTTATCTAAACCATACAGATATGTGAAATGAGAGAATTAAATGACTTGTTCATAAATAGTTCACATTCATTCAAATAGCTGAATTTTCAGAATAATTGAATAAAGTTACATGTCTTTATAACAAGTTGTCATTAAAACGATTGTAAGTTTGTGTAATGCCCCACACTTTCAAGCTTTAGAATCCTCATGGGATAGGTCACTAAGATAGTTTTTCAATGCATCAAACCTCGTCTTAATCCGAGGTCATGGCAAGAAGTTATGGAAGATTTTTCCTTAAGGTCCTGACACACTGTCATGGCTACGACTCAAGGTAAGAGTTATTACTACTCATAATGAGTCGTCAGGAGTGAGTCGTGATCACCCTAGTGAATCCTTTAGTTGTATTCCAATGACTATGACTCCTCACTATAACCCATAATCAGTGGCTACGAGTCGTATGGAGGAAATCATAGTCACATCAGTGTGCTACCTAGGATCCACTCCAACGGTTACGAGTTCAGTGTGTGACTTGCAGTCTAACATTACGAGTCGTATAGTGGACTCGTATCCTGACCAGTGAGTGACCCAGGAACCCAGCCTCAGACTACGACTCCACCTAACGAATCGAAGTCAGTCCCCACAAGTTGTAGGGTGGTGAGTTGTAGTTAAGACAGTGAACGTCCCAGCCATAGAGTCCCAGCCTATGACTCAGATTATGACTCGTAACCAGTCGTAGGATGAGTCATAACGACTGGAGACTCAGAATCTCAGCATGTTTTACAGGGTCTTTTTGGTAATTTTTACCCCTTCATAACCCAAACCCATGTTGTTTGAGCTTCGAAAATGACAGTTATCAAGGGTAAACACTACCCTAATCCCTCAGAACATCAAAATCACTTCTCATACACAAAAGAAGAGGGATTATCTTCTTCCTCAAGAGAAAACTAGAGTTTCTCAAGAACAAGATCAACTCAAAGAAATTCACTACTTCTACTTTAGGTATATGGGATATTCATCAGCGGGTTCCTTCCACCCATTGAGTTCCAAGAATCTCTCTAAAGTTTCAAGTGTAAAACTTTTTTTTCTCTTTTATGAGGTTTTAAGTTAACTATGCATTTTATGAATCTTCTCTCAATTGTTTTTACGCTAAATCATGAAAATATATTTCCTTATGATAATTGTGTTTTCATATGTTTGATAATGTAAATGTCTACATCATTATTAGTTATTGAAATATGGGGTGTTATTCATGGTTCTTCCCATACCATGCTTGTATCATCAAATTCATAGTATTACCATAATGAGCATTTGTCAGACCATGTTTAATGAATAATAATACCAGTGTCACTCAGTTGGGAGTAGTACTTAATAGAGTGAACGCAGGGATGACGTCTCTTTCGTGGGTTAGGCATGAGTCATTAGTAGCAGTTCCTAAGTTTTATACCTACGGTGCCACCATATATTTTGAGGGGTCCCTCGTCAGTAGAGGTATGACACCTTCGTCCTTTGGGACATCAGATTAGTGGATCCACGCCAGCTAGTATTAGTACCTCTGGCAAGGTACCATCACCTTTCCAACTGGGATTACAGATTGGATCCGGATTGATACAAGAAAGACAAGGGAGCACGAAACAAACACCAAAATCAGTTTACAAGTTAAAGAGTCGAGGACCCTTTTGATGACCACACTCGAATTCACAAACAAGAACAATAATACACGAGATAGGGTTGTGTTTCAATACCTAAACAGCCACCATAAACTAATATTATCAACACAAGATGAAGGACACGAAGAACAATAACAATATTATAACAATACTCACGGGTTCCACAAACAAGACACACAACGATTACAAGATTACAATGAACAAAAGGATAGATAGATAGACTATATGAATGAATAATCTTAAGAACCCAAGAACATATTCCACTCTTGGACCCTTAACACTACTTACAACAATTCACCTATCTCTTATGTTGGTACAGGAGGGACCTCAATTTCCCAAGCATCCAACGTTTTCAAGCTTGAATCCACACGAGTGATTCCACACTTAAATCGAAAACCCTAGTTACATTGTTTCGGCCAAGAGGCCTTTCTCACAAGAGAGAGTGTTTCAATGTTACAACTTTCAATAATCTTCAAAAAACTCAGTAGTAAATAACCTAACATATTCTATTTATAGTAGGTTACAAAAATAGTGTGAAATGTCCAAAAGACCCTTAGTCAGTTGCTTCACTTTAGGCGCCCTTGGTGTGTAGAATGTGGGCTGTTTTGGAGCCTTTTTAGGCACTCCTTTGCATTTCATTTGTACATATCAAGTCTCGAGTCCAACATACGCCCTCATAAGTCCATCTACGTGATCGTACTTGTATCACCTATTAGCTCAAATTAGGGCATATTGGTTATAGTTAGCTCCCACGGTTTCAGTTCAGTATTCAGATTATACCAGTTCAGGTTAGCATGATCAAGTGTCAGTTAATCAGTTTTATAGATTATTTCAGCACATGTTTTACTTCATCTTGCATTTAATTTTACGTGTCCATGCATTCATGTTCAGTGTCATAACACATATACATACCAGTTAGCCCCTATCTCGCATACCGGTACATTCAAACTACTGATCACATACTCTCTTTTGCTCTATATTGATTTCACAATATAGGGTTGGACAGTCAGTTCCAAAATCGCACGTACTCCATTCCTATATCACTCGGTTGCAGCACTGGTGAGTCCTCATTAGTCGATGACTAGTTATAATATTTATCTTGCTTTCTAGTATTTCAGTTTATGTTATCTCAGTAGTCAGAGTTAGATGGAGACCTGTCCCAACAACTCATCATATTTAGAAGCTTTTAGTCAGTCAGACAATTAGTTATATTTTCAGCGATGTGTTTCAGGCCCCTTTTTGTTATGGATTTGATTAGTCAGATATTCAATTAAATGACTTCCACACAGTATTTTATATTCAATTAAATGACTTCCACACAGTATTTTATTATCTTTCTTTCAGTATTTATAGTTTGTGCTAGTTCATGAGTTAGTTTGGGGTCACTTGTGGCTTTAAGCACCATGTTACGACTAGGGGATAGTTTCGGGTAGTGACACTTTGTTACTGAAAGATGTTAATTTTCAGAATAGTTGAATAAAGTTACATGTTTTTATAACAAGTTGTCATTAAAACAAAAGTAATATTTCATTGCATTAACTTTCTTTATCTTCTCACGTAAGAAATCGTAAATGATGCATTTATTTAAGGAGCATCGTTTGTGAATCAAAATGTATAGAAAATAAATATTTTTTTATTTGTTCTCCTCTTCATCAATTCTCTACCTCAATATTGACTTTTTTTTTTCTTTTAAAATTTATGGGCAAGTGTTTTTGTGCAACTCCAATCTTTGCACATGTTTGAAAGAGTTGTGGAATCTTGGAGAGTGACCGACTTTGAAAGCGATTTCGGTGCAAATCGTTAAGGCCATTACACTTTAAGGTTTCATCACTCTTCCAAACACGTGCATTCACGACTGAAAGTTTAAAGTTACGCAAAACACTTGACCCAGAAATTCACAAAGAAAAAAAGTCAATATTTGAGACTGAGAATTGATGAAGAAGAGAACTAATGAAAGAGTATTTATTTTCTGCATATTTAATTCACAAATAATGCTCCCTAATTGGTCCATCATTTATTATTTCTCTCATCCATAAAAAAACATAAAAAGCTAATGAGAGTTTTGAAACATTACTCTTGCTTTAATGAAACCTTGTCACAAAGACAAGTAACTTAATTAAACTCTTTTGAAAAATAATATTCTTTTGTAACAAAATTACAAATACATAAATGAATAATCCGTCATTTAAACGAATGTGTATTATCTATGAACAAGTCATTTAATTCTCTCATATAGCACATATTCTTACGATTTAGATAAGTTACGTAGATTAATTGTAGAGAGTTACAAGCATTGTTTGATCTTTGAATTAAATAAATAAGACCTATGGATGATGGTCAAAATCAAATGAATCGATTTGTGCACAAGCCTAGTTCAGATTATTACCTAACATTTTAACTTATCTATATTTTATTTATTTATTCTAGAAATAAAACTTATATATGGTCATAGCGGGACAAAAGTATTGCTTTGTTATTTGTTTTAATACATTAAAGAAAAATGCAAAAAATATCTCTAAACTATAATCAATTTTGTAAGTACATGCTTATTCTCTGTAAGTTTTATTATTCTTGAATACTTTTTAAATAGAATATTTCGCCGTGAAATGTTATATCCAAATTTAGCTAGTGTTTGGTTATAAATTTTGAATATTTGTATTCAAATATTTGTTTAGTCATAAAATTTGATTTTCACATACTTTCAAGTTTTCATACTTATTTGACCAACTTTTTGCTCTTTAGATCTTCTACTTATAAAAACTTCAATTTTTAATTATATTAAATCATAAACTATCACATAGCTTATAAATCATTAAAAATATATATTATAACTTTTAGTTATTTTATTGTACATGTTATTAGTGGTGCTTTTTATATGTATTTTGTTGCATATTGCTATAATCATAATGTGTCGTGTTAAGTATATAAATTCCTCCTCGTCGAATTATGAAGGCTTGCTTGTGACATTTAACCAAAATTTTCAAGTTGTTTCTTCTTCTAAAACAAATAAATCTTAAAAGAAACTTAGAGGAGACATAAAAATGTTGCATAAAATAACCTGATTTGCCGCAATGTGACCTGTGCGAAATAAATCTTGTATTATGACTAGCATTGCAATAAAAATTCAAACTAAAAACAGATAAAATAAATGAAGACTTAAAATGGACAGTAAGTGTGTGCTTTACTTTGTGATCAGATAGATGAAACGATTGACAATTTGTACTTAATTGTGCTTATATCAAATTTGTTTGGCAAATTTTACAAAAATAATGGCATTGAAATAGGAGGTGTTTAAATTGACAGTACGAATGACAATGAGTGGTACATCGTTTTAGAGGAAGTATAGCGGAAAAAAAATTGCTTAAAGCAAAGTTGTCAATATGTATAAAATATAAATAGAGACGAATCAAAGAGTGTTTCAAGGCAAAGTCAAATTCAAAAAACTAGTTCTACAATATCTTAAGACGAATATTTTGTCTTAGAATTAGAGTGTTTAAAACATTATTTGATTTTGTTTGTTCTCTATATGGGAAGAATAACAGTTGGAGTCGTTATAAAAGATAATACGATACTAATAGTATGATATGATAGGGGTGATAGAGTAAGATACTTTTGATTTGTATTGTTGCGCTGGTAATTAATAAATCTTGCTTAATTACCTAAGAAGATTAAAATCACAATACTCAAGAATTCTTGTTAGAAAACATTTTTTTATTTATCGAGTTAAAGTAATATAACCATCGTTCACTATTTTTATGAAATTATATTTTTTTTATTAGCTCTTATTATGATGCAAACACATTTTAAATATTTTTTATGTGATCTATAAAAATATTTTCATCAGTATGAGAAATACATGATTTAGAAACTAATTTTAGTAAGAAAAAGAACATATTGTGTCTGATATAAAACTCGTTGGGAATCTATATTTATATCTATAATCTATAATTTATATCTATATGTATAATCTATAATCTATATCTATATCTATATCTATAATATATTAAAAGTGTGAAGCCCCTTAAAAAAGTGAATTGAACTTTTTGCCCTTCATTAAAAGTATTTATTTTAGACAAAATCGTCTTTTCACCTTTTTATTCTAAAATTATTATAATATTAAAAATTGATTATAATAAACATATGAGGGATAAAATTCTTAGCATTCTCAAATTTTTGTTAGTAATATATTGGAAAAAGTCTAATTTTACCCAATTCCTAGATTGATTTTATTCCGTAGGCTTAGAAATTCTATTTTAGGTGTTATAGGTTAAGAATTCCTTTTTTATGTTATGTATCAAGGACTTATAGGGTTAGGAGTCTATTTTAGGTGTTAAAGGCTGGTCATCGTTGATTAATATAGTAAATTTTTGTGATATTTGTACTCCTATACAATTATATTCTTGCCAAAATGTTATGAAATATAAAGAAAGAAGAAGTACAAGAATAGAGAGAAGAGAGTAATTCTTATTGCTACTTAATGATTGAAATATAATGAACAAAACCCTTCTATTTATCGAAAAAAGTACTCCTAGTTTCTGACTAAAAAGACAGATACTTCAAATCCCGATAGATATCAACTAGATCTTGATAGATCTTATCTATATTCTTGATAGACATTCACTATAATATAAATACATTTATAACACTCCCCCTTGAATGTCTTGATAGATAATGTGCGTCGTTAAAACCTTACTAGAAAAAAATCTAGTGGGAAAAAAATTTTAGTGAAGGAAAAAGAGTACACATCTCTAACAAAACGCATATAGGCAGCCTCATTAAAAACCTTACAAGGAAAATCCAGTGGGACAAAACCTCGTAAGGAAAAAAAAGTACAACGCGTATTAACTCCCCCTAATGAGAACATCCTTGAACCTTTGCATCCCGATCTTGTGCACCATCTTCTTGAAAGTTACAATTGGAGGAGACTTGGTGAATAAATCAGCTACATTGTCACTTGAACGAATCTGTTGCACGTTAATATAACCATTCTTTTATAGCTCATGTATGCAGAAAAGCTTTGATGAAGTGTGCTTCGTTCTATCTCCTTTTATGAATCCTTCATTAAGATGTGCTATGCATGCTGTATTATCTCTGTATAAAATTGTGGGTACATTGTCATATTTCAAATCACATTTTTCTCGAATGAAATGTATCATGGACCTCAACCAAATACATTTTCGGCTTGCTTCATGAATAGCTATTATCTCAGCATGATTCGATGAAGTGACTATGATAGACTGCCTTGTATATCTTCAAGATATGATAGTATCCCCACATATAAACACATAGCCTGTTTGAGATAGATATTTGTGTGGATTAATAAAATAAGCTCATGTGCTTTATTTCATTTTGATGTCTCCTAGTAGGAGCAGAAATATACCTTGTTAACAAATTGACTGAAAATACTATATCAGGCCTTGTAGTATTTGCAAAATACATAAGTGCATCAATTGCATTAAGATATGGTACTTCACAACCAATCTAATTCAGTATATTTCCTATTTCAGCAGATAATCTATTACTTTTGAAAACTCTCCAAGAGTTTCAACAATATTCATACCATCAATTTATCCCTTATAAGGATAATAAACAAGTTTCCCAGAAACTTTATCAGGCATTTTGAATCCTTTAGGGATTTTCATATGGATTTTTGTCAAGTGATAATATCACTATGTGTAACATCTTCAAGTGTCTGGACTGCAAATTAAATAAGTGTTATGCTTATCGAGATGCATCCTTTTATGTCACTTGATAAATGTTTCTACGCCAGCATGCTTAAATTAACGTAGAATTTAGATCATCATAATCTTTCACAATATTACGCCAATATTGTATCAAAGATATCGTCGACGGTTTCTCATTCTGTATCGGTTCGCAATGTGACATAACATTTTGAGATCTCATCACTTCATTATTTTCAGGTACCTGAACCTATCATAAAGTTTTATAAAGTGTTGTGTTGTAGGCTCTTCAAGAACACATTGTCTTCTTATTATGATTATTTGCTCCTTTTTCTTTTCAAGTGTTATTTCATTTGGAATCGATTAGTCTACCACGCTTCATACATGCGTAGATTTTGTCCTTTAAGAATGCAAAATAGGAACACTTGTAGCTTAAATATGATACTAAATTTGAGTCAACAAATGCTTCCAGCATTTGACTTGAATTATCTTTTGAATGAGGATTTGATGATAATTCCTAACATATTTTATAGCCACTTATAATCTCCCCCTTATATTAGGAAAACGAATATATATCCTTCATCTTCTTTGAGGAATATATCTTTGTGCATCATGGTATATTCATTAATCGTAATTGCACATCAACTATTAGATAGAATAGTTGACTCATGATCTTGAACCAATTGAGAGGGAAGAAATATCATAATTTATTGGTCTAATGCATACAAGTGCTATTGTATGCAACATATCATATTTCAGACCAACACATGAAGTTTTGTTCTCATTAATAATGGTTTAGATTTTATAGAAGGCATTCAATGCCAAACCATCATCATCAAGATTGTCTTGATTACACAATCTGAAAGTTACGCTCTTCACTCAATTTTATTGAGCAAACAACTTTATGAATGTCAAACTGCAGGTTGACAATGAAAGTACATGTGATCATCTTATTAATGCATCTTTTCAAGATATCACATGACTGGTGAACAGGCCCATAGTCACCTTTTATATTTTTCAGATTTTAAGTGATCCAATCCCAATATTAGTTGTTCAAACCAACGTATCATAAGAACAAGCAACATTAAAGTTCATGAAGAACTTTTCAAATTCTTCAATATATGTTTAATACTCAGTATGCACATCTTTGAGATGTCATAATCGTTCATGTCAACTTATGAATTTATTTGTACTAGTAAACTCCAAGTTTACCATGACATGTGTCTTTTACTTTAGTAAACTTCTTGCTTACTGTAACATGAATTTTGTATCAATAAACAATAAATTCTTAATTTATTATGGCATGTGATTTCATCATATGCTTGGGTAACTTTTCACATTCATGTTTCTTACCATAGTAACTTGAAGATATTCAATCTTTCAATTATTCTACTTCTTTTAGAGGTGGATGTGATATCTTCACAACAAAGAATATGTTCAAGTGTATATACAGTCACATTCACCCCAGGGTATAGATCTGTATTTATAATAATCGAAATTCTCATTCCCAAGAATGGAATATAATCATGCCTTAAGCGTATCAAATTATGATAGCTACTACAAAAATAAATTGAGGCATACATGTGATTTATTGCTACCACATTCAATTCAAGAAATGAAGTATATTTAATGGGAAATGTTTCACCACATACCTATTATTTTGTCTTAGCCATCATAATATCATCAATATGGTGCATTGAGATTCAAACTCAACGTCTTATCCATATAAAGACGTCTTAGGCATTAATCGATATTGGGACTTGGACCTAATATTTATATCTTACTTTTTTGGTGCGACGAGATTTGAATCCATCATCTTTTTCTTGATAGGTTGAAGCTGCTAGGACATGTAAATTGTTACCGGAACCAGATGCCTACATCAAAGAGCTATGTAATGTATTAACAAACCAAGGCAGAAAAAGAAGTGCAAGTTATAATACACGGATAATAATAACAAGTTTATATAACAAATTTGCTTAATAAGTTTATATGATAAACTTTGGATCTTTCTCCACCAAACATCAACTTCCGTGTTCTATTTATAAAAAAAAGTAGGCAAACAGAATGACTTTTTTTTATTTGATACAGTACGGGATACTTGACATCCTTATATTCTAATAGTGATTTGCACAAATATCAATATGTAAATTCAATTTTAATATGATAAAAGATTATCAAACTCAAATACTTATCTTTTAACTCGTGATGGTAGAGTCTCGTACTGATAACGTGTTATGAAATATAAAGAAAGAAGAAGTACAAGAATAGAGAGAGAAAAGAGTAATTCTTATTGGTACTTAATGATTGAAATACAATGAACAAAATCCCTCTATTTATAGGGAAAAATACTCCTAGTTTCTGACTAAAAGACAGATATTTCAAATCCTGATAGATATCAATTAGATCTTAATAGATCTTATCTATATTCTTGATAAACATTCACTATAATATAAATACATTTATAACACAAAAGATATTATACAATGTATATATTTATGTTAAAATAATAAATAGTCACTAATTTACATATGTTGTTAGCTTCTTTTCTTTAACTGAATTAATTATTGTAGTTAGGATTTTGTATTAACATGGTTTTACATGCAGAATCTATTAACTATGGACTTCTGAATAGTGGAAATTTTGAAAGCAATGTAATGCCAGATAGGTTATTATAGCTAGAGATGGATGTATCTTGAGTAAATCTCATGGTAGAAAGCATATAAGGGTGTTGCAAATTTCTTTTGATAATCAAGCGATCAGAGAAAATTAAATAATGTTCTTCAAATATGGACCGAGGCAATGAGTTCACGTTTTCTTTTTCTGTGGAGATGAAAGAATTCATGGTAGTAACTTTCGACAAACTTGAAGGATTAATAGCTAGCATGAGAATGACACCCACAAATTGAGGTTATCGAAAATAATTTCTTTGTCTTTGAAGGTACGAATAAGGTTTATGTTCTTACTACCTCTATGTTTTCTTCTTATTTTGATTTTTGATTTAAGTCGTTTTTTTTCATTTATTATCATTAAGTCATCTTCTTTCATTCATTATCATCATCTTTTTTATTTCCTTTTCTTCTTTTAGTTGATATCTTTAAACAGTATATATGAATATACATAATTAACAATTGACAGTGATTTCTCTCTTTTTAATAATTTATTGTATTTTCTTCTTTAATTAAAAATTTATGATTAAAAAGTTGGACGAAATAAGCATGTTATTGCCCGAGTTATCTATTTCTTTTTTTTTTCTTTGTTTGATTAAAAATTTTTTGAATTTAAGAGCGAATAATTTAAAGACATGTTTTCCTGAACTCTCTTAGGTTTAGAATTTTTTTACAATGAAGTTTTCTTTACTTTAGATTTATTATTCAATTTAATTACATATATCTTGCTGATTTTAGGATCCAAAATTATTGTAGGTCACATTATCTAACATAAATTTCTGATGATTCGTATAACAATTAACGGGGTAAACATGCTCATTATGATCATACGGGGTAAACATGCTCATTATGATGATTTGAGGTAATTCTTCTAACCTTAAATTTATTTCTGAAGTGACGTGTTAATAAAAATTTGATATATTATTGATGATAATTGCAAAAAGAAAGATGATCTTATATATGATTATCAATTTAAGATTTTATCCAAAATTAATTTATTTATTTCTTGGCGCAATATACATGGGACACACATGAAGACCCTTGGCAAAATATTTATTTACTTTTTTGACCTTTTATAATTAGGTTTCACACTAGAGATAATTATCATTTTACTTATTTTTCTAATAGTTAAAACTTGAAAAATTGTGGGAATTTGATTATTATTCCTTATTCGAGTTATCTACATATTTAGAATTTTACATTCATTTAGAATTCTACTCATTAGTTTTTTCGGATTTGACGATAAAATTTGTATATAAAATTATTTTCTTCTATAATATTTTTTGTTAAATAAGATACATGCTTTGATCACGCGCCACTTTATATTCATTTTGAATTCTTCTTATGAGCTTTTTCATATCTGACAATGAAATTTGTATCTAAATTAATTTTTTTCTATAGTGTTTGTTAACAAATAAGATACAAGATTTTGAAAGTTGATTAATTTCACATGATAATTTAATTTTTAATGATATAAATTATTGTAATTATTCATTCTCATTCTTTTCACGTACCGATCTTTTCTTTATCTTCTTTAATAATATGTAGTTTATCAAATTTTATGACAAAGGATAAAATTAATATGATAAAAGGCCTAACTAAACTTGACCATAAAAAATATAACAATGCGATAAAGATTCACATCAAGAGACAAAGATGAGAACGAGCAAACGTTTCTCCAAAAGTATTCACAGTAAGGAAGAGCTGATAAACGTTTCTCCGAAAGTATTCATGAATGGAGTAAGAATTTAACATGCAGTACAATCCTTGGTTCTATTTAACAGAACATATGAAGCACGAGGTTTGGCCAAATTAAACTCACCCTTTGAGATTAACTTTTTTGGGTAATAATATTTTGAAAGGTAGGATTAAGAATATTGATTATTATATGATAATAATTTCTCTTTTTGGTTAAATTTTTTCATCTTATATGTATTTAACATTACTTGAATTAAGAAGTAGTGGTTGATAGATGTTGCCATCAAGGTAAGTTACAGATGCTAGACACTATGCTTACGTTCCTGTTAAATATGTTAGCATTAAAATCATATGAAGTACAAGCTTTTCGGACGTAGGTTTTAATTTATGCATATTTTTACTAATTTGCGTAGTTGAGAATCGAATCATTATCTGAATGAAATTAAATTTAGAATTTTGCGCTGAACTAATTAATATTTTTTTTTATAGTATGGATGTCATCAAAGTCCATATGAAACTCCAAAGATTTATCCCCTTCAACTCAAAATAAATATTATCTTAATATATATAAAATATGTCATTTATTAACCATTTCTTTTTTAAATGAATGTTTCTTAAAAATGGACCACTATTAAGAAGTTGAGTTTACGGGAATAGTTGAAAAAACATACAATAATTTTTTGTCTTTAATCCCTAAGGTGACTCTTATTTTAAACTAAATTTTTTGTAAAGTCCGAATCTTTAATCTTATTTATTTTATTTTATTTATTTTTGAATCTTTTGTTCCTCTTTGTGATGATCTAAGAGTTTAATTTTTCAATTATATGAAAATTCTTATTTATCTTTTATATAAAATCTTTATGATGTTGATATATCAAGACGTATTGATTATTGAATTAATTTGGTGGTTGATTTTCTATACGCTATGAACTATTAGATATATTGACTTTATCGATAAGGATTGTGGTAGAGTGATTATTCTTAACTTTAATTTAAATTTTTGAATTCTTTTAGATGCAAAGTCACTTTTGTTAGAGAGCGTTTTTCTCCTCTAATCTAAATTTTTTGATATGAATTCAAATTCAATCAGAACGATTAAAGATGCATTAATTTTATTTTTTTTAAGAATCATGTTTTCAAGTTAGTTAAATTCACAACATTTTTTATGACGCATAAGTAGTGACATTATTTTAAATTGGCAAAGAAGGATATGAATTCTGAACTATTTATACTTTTGAGAGTGAAAAATATAAGAACTTAAGAATTCATATTAAGAAAACGACATGAGAAGTCTCTCATATCAAAAAAATTTTCATCAATGCATTTTCCAAAATCGAAAATCTAAATAAAATTTATAATAATATAATATATTAACTTGTAATTCTAAAATATTGTATTGAATTTACAAATTTACAAGAGCTTGCATTTTTTTTCATTATTCAAATCAAAGGATAAAAATATTATAGTTTATTGTAAATCAATTGCTATTTTTAAACAGTTTATTCTTCTTTTATATATTTTATACTGATTGATTTATTGTTTATCAGTTAAAATTAGAAAGAGAGGGGAAAGGGGGGATTGTGATTGACAAGAGTAAAAGAATCAATATTTTTATTTGGAACTTCTAAGAGTCTAGACATATTTATTTTTTCTAGAGCTCATATTTTTTTATTTTTAATTTAAATATATTATTTAATGTATTCTAATCAAACCTCTCTATAGTTACAACGTTTGTCCGAAAAATTCATGGCTACTATAGGTAGGTGTTGCTATATAAATATAGTGACATTTGATATTTAAGCCTCATTTAACTCTTATTAATAAAAATATGAAAAATTATTAATCAATTTAACCAAATTATTAATCAATTTAACCAAAATAATAACGGAACAAGGAGGTTTCAAATATATTTCTAAAGTTCTTTTTTGCCTTGTAATTATTTGAATCTCTATCCCAAATGATTTCTCATGAGACTAAAGAAATTTTAGGCATTGAACTTATAAAGAATGAACCACTATAAAAAATGTTATTGTTGTATAAGTAGAATGTTGTTATAAAGAAGTAACATATAACATGAAAAATCAGGTTGCTATACAGAGACGGATCTAGAATTTAAAGGTTGTGGGTTCCCAATTTATAATTCTTTACCACTAGATCAATAACACACTTTGTTTGTGGATTCCCAACTTATAATTCTTACATATTTACTAATTTTTTCAATACAAATTCAAGAACCGTACGAAAATTATTAGGTTCCGGGGAACCCACACCGAATACTCTAGATCCGCCCTTGTTGCTATAGTGAAATGCCGTTATAACGACGGGTTGTTATAGAAAGGTCTATATGTATATATATTTTTAAAGTCATCTATTCATTTATTTAAATATAATGAATTTGTTCTTTTTATACATGCAACTTTCTTCTTTAACGTTGAATACACGTGCAACGCACGTATCCTAAACTAGTTAATATGAAAAAGAGTGAAGGTTAATCTATCTTTTTGTTGCAATTTTAACGCGATAGTTATTAAAAGCATATTTTAGTAAAAAAATGTATTGTGGTTTTACCATTTCATTAAAGGGTGTTGCTATAATTTTCGTAGAAATGATAATATTCTAATTTCTAACCTTTTAAAATTAAACAAATGCTTAATCATTTACTTGTACTAATTTTATCCGTGCGTGACACGTATATGTCGAGTCATGAAGTACATAATTTTGTAAAATCATAATAATATTATGGATGATATGTACATTTTTTATTTTGGATTGTCTTATAGTGACTTGTTTCACCATTTTTATTTCATTTTGAATTTTCATATTGTCACGACCTAAATAGCCATGAATGGCACCCACACTAATCTTTCTATGAGAGAATCATCTAAATCGAACCATTACCCAGTCGCTTATTCAATATTAAGATGATATTATTATAAAATCACATAATAACAATAATCCAAGACTAATTATTATTAATGCGGAAGTCAAAACTACTTACTAAAATCCCCAAGACCCGAAAGTCATCGTTCAAGAACTACTAACCAAGATCATGTCTAAGAATATATGCAAAAATAAAATAAATAAAGAATGTCTTGTTGTCCGAAAGATGGACAAGAACAAATAAGATGACCCATGACAGCCTGGAGATGGAGCGCTCACTCTTGGATCAAGATTTGTTATCAAACTCTAGAGGTGAGGTCATGTCTGAGCCTCTAGAACGCCTTCTGCACTCAACAAAAGAAGAGTACAGGGTAGTATCAGTACAAACCACTATGTACTGGTAGGCATCATAGGCCAACTCAATTTAATAGCATGTACACAACATAAATCAAATAACAAGTAAACAGACATCGTCACATAACAAATACTCAATGAATCATCAATACAGCAACAACGGGTCAACAGTGCTCACAAACAAGCCACATAACCATCAAGAATATCAGCCATACTGTAAACATCCACCAAATCAACCCCAGTATGTACACACATGCTATGAGACTTATTTTTGCCCAAATAGTCATGACCTGCAGGGAACAATCTATGTTCATGTACCGTACCGGCGTGGTACCCGATCCAACATAAATATAAACATACCAGCGTGGTACCCAATCCAACATAAATATAAACATACCGGCGTGGTACCCGATCCAACATAAATATAAATAAAAAATAAAATATCAATTTACACAACCTCACAGCATACAACACAATGTACCAAGTTTACAAGTACACTTAAAGTCATAAGACAATTTCATCAAGTCAATTTTCAATAAACATTTATACACGAATCAACAATCCAAACATCAAAAATTTCAAACATGTCTGAATACCAATCTACAAATATCTAATTTAGGAGCATACACACAATTAAGTTGAGTCTAAACTCCAATTAAACCGTAACCTACCTCAACCGAAGAATCCAAATGCAGCTAACTTGCAATGGTTTTGCCCTTCCATAAAGTCTCCGAACGATCAATATCTATTCAAAACATAATCTCCATAAGAATACAAATCTAAGACACCCGTATCGTTACATTTATTTAGACTTGAAAGTATAGTCAAATCTTAATTTCTTTATCTGTTTTAGTATCCTATACACAATATGATCATGTAATCACCTACTGTTACCAACGGTAATGACAAAATAACAATAACGATTTCAATCACTAAAAATCTATAACTACTGCTAATGATGAAATGTTGAAGCCTAAACCCATTAACTGTAATAAATTGCTAACTTTTAAATAGGATTCACTTGACAATTCACTGAAAAGCAAACTGAAATAGTGGTCTGCACCACTTTGAGTTTCCCTGGAAACATAACATAGTCCTCAACCTCATCATTACCCTAATCATTATGTCCATAATTTAATAACTAACATTAATGTTTCCATAACAACAAGAATTCTACTTTTTATTATTTTTTAACAGTTTCTTTGTTTTTCATTCAACAGGAAATTTAGTACCAAGAGACAATACTACTCCCCTTTAGCCAAGCACACGACACAAGAAACGAACCTACAGTTTTCAAACTTATTACCTGAAACAGATCGAGAGAGAATAATAGCTTTCAAGGCTGCTATCGTCATGCACCTCTCTCCCCCCACTTTCTGATTCTATTGTTATAATATATGGTAAACCCTAATTACTTAATTGATTTTTGTAAAGACCACATAAGTAAATAAATTGTAGTTTTGACCCGTTAAATCACTAATTAAATGAATTATTTAAAATATTCAAAACTTTTAATAAATTCTCAAAAATTATTCGGAATGACATATAAATACATTAAATGTGTACATTGACTAAAAGTACATTCCGAACCTATTAAAAATACTACGACACTAACTCGAGGTCGTCTCGATCAAAGATTGATCAAGATTGGGTTTAACTTTATTAAAACTTAATAATCCAACTAATGCCTCAATAACTTTTGAATACCTCAAGAATTTATACTACTCATCCCGTGAGTCATAATTCACATATACAACTACGGAGAGCGCTAAAATAGGGAAAATGAGAAAATTTTACAAACGATCGGGAAGGTCGTTACATCAGATATCAATCAAACGATCGTTCGTCCCTGAATGACAACAAGTGGAAAGAAGAGGAAACAAGTAGTTACCTAAATCATCAAAAAAAATGTGGATACTTGCTAAGCAGGTCTGCTTTGATCTCCCAAGTGGCCTCCTCAATAAGACGATTCTTCCACTGGACCTTTACAGATGCAATCTCATTAGTCCTCAACTTACGGACAATCAAATACCTAGCTGAGCCTATGCGTACCCCCACCGCCCCAACTTGGAAGGTTCAATCGGTATACAATTACACAAGACATATTTTTCACCCATATATATGCAACCATCTATACCGACTGATAAATAGAGGTGCATACTGGTAGTAGGCGATGCGTATGCAGGAATGAATGTAAAGTACACAATCAGTACCATAACTCATCATAACTGTCCTCATCAGGACCATCATCATCGTAATCAACCTCCGGCCTTGTCGGATATCAACACATCATCAATATTATCCTCTGGCCTTGTCGGGTATCAACATATTATAAATATATCCTCCGGCCTTATCGGGTATCACCATCATCACAACAGTATCCTCCGGCCTTGCCAGGTATCAACATATCATCATAGTAGTCATTACAAAATAACATACACTAAAATACTCATAAAAATAGTCATATCACCATAGAATATCTATCAAGTCAATACTTCCCAACAACTTGTTATTAGCTAACCAACACTTATTATAATAGAATCACTAGTTCGCAAGTCATCACATAACCTCTAGTTATTAGCCTAAACATTATCCTTCACATAATCCTTATTCACGGGATAGTAACTAACCACTCTTTATTTAATAGTCAACATCTAACATCTAGTCAAGGTTCATCACTAGACCAAAACCACTATTTTTCCACCATTCACTATTATCAACTAATCATCCTATATCCGTTAATCGTTGTTGACACCTAATTTTTCTCCCCATAACTAAGTTTAATTCGGAGTTTCTTCAAATGTCAAATAAAATTACAACATTAATCCTATCCGAATGAAAGATTTTCAAAATATTTCTTGTACATAATTTGGTCATTTTAAAATAGCAATTGTATATTCTCATATTCAAATACACTAGATCATACAATTTTGATACTTGGTTTTACAAAATATCAAATTGAATCAAAGCTTATCTTAAAAGAATTCATAATGATTTAAATCTCGATTTGATTATAATTGATCCTAAAAAATAATCTGTTCGGAGAGACACTTGTTCGATTTTATGAAATCAAGAAACTCGGGATTAGACAAAGTATCAATTCGTATCTAATTTGAATTTTTAATTTGGTCAATCTATTCTATTTGGTCATAATTGAAATCAAATGGCCAAAATTGCAATGTAATTGATCAATTGATCTTCAACTTGGCCAAAATTTAAAGGAATGGCCAAGTCCTCAATTTCAAACCCTAGACCAACCTAACCATTTAATCCACAACCAACCCCATCCCCCCTTTTAATATCCAACAGCCTATGTCAAACAACAATGGCCCAAAAACATTGACCAGGACAATTCTCCCTTCATCAATCCCCTTGACCCATTTAGCAATATCCCCAACATTAACAACTTCCAGTCCAGTCCAAAACCACCTAAACCGGCCCAATCTTCTCACCTTTTCCCCTTAACCTAGCAATCAACAGCAACCAACCCCAATTCAATCCAACCCCGACATCAAAACCAAACCCTAACCCAATTTGGACCAATTACGACCCAATAAACCCTTTATTTATCCTTTTCTTCACTTCTGTTGTACCTCTCACACGTGTAGCATATGATTTTGTACTGTGGGAAGTCTGAGAATCGTCTAGAACACGCATAGGTGTCCCTCCAACATCTCAATCCCATAAATCGTGGTACAAATGGTACGTATTCGTACATCCTTGGCGATTTCTTATTGGTTCAGGAGGGAATTTTGATTCCTCATCCTTTATTGGCTGTTTATTTTGGATTATTGGAGAAAAATGCCAAATCAGTGCGGATGTCAAATGAAAATCTGATCCAAAAATGGATATTCAAGAATATCCTCTCCCTCAAATACCAGGAATACCCCGAATGGGTGCCCTATAAAAAGACCCATGGGGGTTACTATTTGGGGGGTTGTTTTTTGTTTTTGGCTTGAGAGTTCTTTTAGGATTGGAGTCCTGGGATTCAGAAATTTATTTTTCGGCTTTTAGGGTTCTTTTTCTTTTCTCTTCTTGGAGGGGTTCGAAATTTGGTTAAGCAAAATTCTCGGGTCTTCATTTAGGAAAGACAGGAGCCGTTAGAGACAAGGTTTTCGAAAAGAAACTAAAGGAGAATTTTTTAGGCTGGTTCAAAATTTGGGTTGGAAACTCTGAAAGCCATGAGTTTATTTTGCAAAAATTTTCTCATCCCTTCTTTCTGGGAAGCTAGTCGATCAATTGGGAGTACTCGAGTCAACAATATCAGGCTCCCAACGGTGATAATATTGTTGATAGCTCGGGTCCCTATTTTGCTGCCACAAAGGAGGTGAATATACTTCTTCTCTTAAGTTCATCACTTCTTGCTTCATCCCCTTTTCTCCTTGGTGGATTAGTCGATTTTAATGGTTATTATGAATGATGCTGGGCTTTACTTGCTGTAGATGGTCTTGTCGGCTTTAGGTTTGCTTGGGATCATTTGTTTTTTGCCAAATTAGTGTGCGCGTCATGAGTTTCGTTATCGACTATTTTGATTTCTGTCTCATGATGGATGAAGATAGGTTATCTGCAAGTCTATAGCATGAGTCAATATTTTGAATATTTCTTAAATTAAAGTTGCCATGCAAATAGTGATAGTATTCATGTTTTATTTAGAGTAAGTATATGCATTTTTTCGAGCTGCTTTGCGTTCTTAGACGAATTAGACGTCGTTGGCACTAAATTTTGTTTCTTTGAAAGATTTATCAGTTTTACTCTTTTCATTTGAGTCCCATGGTCATACACATTTACGTGGTGAATATATGCAAGGCTCTTACTCGTGAAGTTTTATAGCCTGGCAACCTTAATTAGTGATAGTATCAATCTAGGTGTTTGCTATTTTCATCTTTTTCTTGTTCACTGTTCAATAATGGTTGAGGTTCATTGTGTTTTGTTCGTTGAAAGTCCTTGGAGAATCATGGAAATCAATTGAGTTAGTTTGTCTTTGGAATGAGAGTGCAGTCGAGTCTCTTTGGTTTACAATGTTGAAGAGGCTTAACGGGAGTGAAAACCATGACCTTAAGATATCAAAAATCAGAACCAGAACTAAAGACAAAATGTTTATAATATGCGTCCGTCTTTGAAAGTTATTAATCCGGGTCTATCGGTGAGTACTGTTTGGTCACAATAGGTGTCATTTTTTCTTTCTCTTTGCCCGTCGTTTTATTCCATGATATCGTTAATCTTAACGTTCTTTACCATATTACAATACTAGGCATCCGACGACATAGCATTTCGGTGACTTTTATTATTATAGGTTTATTGAGTGTCCTTTTGCTTTAAAGTTGCTAATTGTGATTCGTGAGAATTTGTTTACTATTGAGATGGTGATATTCAGCTTGACTTCCTTGGTTTACTATTTTGCGTCATGGTCCGTACTGATTGCAGTTGGGTGTCTCATCTTGTGATATAGGCTAGATCTTTGTAACGTTCTCTTAACTGTTTGGAATTTTTATTACGAGAAGGTTTTTTTTGGCGATCATATCGTTAAAACATTTTTATGGGATTGATCAGGTTGATTTATTGGTGCTAATCCTCTTAACATGCTGTATCCTGTTTCATCTATTCCTTTCTATTAAAACCAAAGTGTACATATCGTTTCTTCCTGCAAGAAACTTTTCACCTCGCATATTCAATTTTACTAATGTAGGAAATGTAGATTAAATTTTGAAAATAGAAAATAACTTTATTCTAGAATTTCCTTCTTGGTCAAATAATTTAGTTGGTTATTCTTTGTTGGTGTTCTCAGGTTTAATCTGAAATGACATTCTATTAGGCTTGTTGGTTTGCCAAATAAATACTTACTCTTTATTACTTTCTTTGCTGCATGTAAAACGAATTCGGGGCATCTCGTTTGCGGTCCAAATGGGTTCTCTCCCTATTGCATTTTATAACAGGCCAATGAGGCCAACCCCCTCGAATCAACTTTGTTTTTGAAGAAGGAAGTCATTAGCGAGAATGGACTAAGGTCCCATGTCTGAAGCAGCTGAGAGACTTAAATGTCCCATATATTTTACTTTTTAGTCATCTATCATCATCTCATGTATTCATTTATTTGTCGTCCTATTTCTTTATTTTATTCATTTAGGCCTCGAAGCCAAACTTGTAAATTAATACAGGTGAATCAAGACTCGAGCTAAAGGTTTTGAAACATAGAATAGGACAGGTGATGACGAGTCCAAAAACCCAACTAGAATTAGGACAGGTGAAGACGGGTCAAAAGCCCAATTAGACTAGGACAGGTCTTATTGATTTGGGCCTAATGGCCTAAATCCCTTACTTTCTCCCTTTTCCCTTTACATTTACTTGTTTGCTTGTCTCTTTGTGAACCTAGTTAAATCCCTAACTAAGTCGCTAAAAAACTGATTTCGCGAAATCCTTTTCCTTAATCAAATTCTTTTTCAGCAAACCAACTTTCCAAGGTTAATCAAAAGACGATTTTCAAACAGTCCGAATAACCGCAAGTTAGCAGACGTTTTAGGTGCCTAACACCTTCCTAAAACATTAATAGGAATCACTTACTCAGAATCTCTTAACTTAAATGATTTTTCTGTTTTAGATCGTTTAAAGTGTTTTATAAAGGTTTTTGAATTCCTTTTCAAAATTAAGTGGCGATTCTTTCAAAAGTCAAAATTTTAGGAAAACAGAAATGGCGACTCTGCTGGGGATTTTTTACTAGGTTCTAATCAAATATTTGATTTCGTCTTTTGATTAACTATTTATATGTTTATATGTTTCGATTCTGTAAAGTTTAACTATCGCATCCCATGGCATATTCCTACATTATTTAAACTGTTTTGGGGTTTTGTGGGTATCCCGTCCCTTATCGATCAATTCCAAAAATGTGTTGGAAATACAAACAGTTTATTAGCATGTGAGTCATCTGATGGCTGTTTGTATTTTCAAAATCAAGTTGTCCGCTTGAGAACCAATATTCAAACCCACTCTAGACACTGAGGATAGAACGAAACCAAAACCCTATTTTAGGCATGAGCCTAGGACGAACCAATACCCGAGCGGGGTATTGGGCCCATTAGAAAACTTGCTATGTCTATTAACCTCGATTCAATCACAGACAGATCATACTTATGTGTAGGAGAAATATATGCTTGTCTAAATTTAATCCATTACCCTTTGGGGTCAGGGAAAGGCTTATCTTTATCTTCTTTTATGTAGATATGGCTCAATTTCATTCTCATGAAAAGTTCAAGATGGTTACCAAACCTGACGATTACCTGAAATTATGGTGGGATTACATGGGTCCAGATGAGAGAAAAATTGTTAGGACACACATCGAGCACCTGCCTTCGTTGATCGAAATGGACGCTTGGCCTGAAATGATCCACGTGCTTACGACTTTTTAGGATGATCAGAATATGGTGTTTTGCTTCGGGGATGTGGAATTGACTCCTACCATCGAAGAAGTGTTAATTTTCTATGAGAGTATTGAAATGTGTTTCAAGAGAAAGAAAAAAACTGATAAGAACATTTTTGTTCCTGCCATGTGGGATCGTCAAACAATCAAAGAGGCATTTTTAACTGACGACGACACCTGGATAGGGGAACGTGATGGAGCAAATATCATTTTTTGGGAGTTGTATCATCGGTTTGGAAGATTCAATGCCTTCCACAAATTTGGACATAAATTTAAGTCCGAAGCAAAGTAGAAGGAGATGAGAGCCTTTGCGTTTGCGGTAGGTCTACTCGAAACCATGGTGCTCCCACAGGAGGTAAATGACACAATTTATCCAAGGGTTGTTATGGTGGCCCATGCACTTTTCTTTGGAGTAGATTACGATTCTACCATGTTATTCCACAATTTAGCTCCCATGATTGTCGCCAACATATATCGAGCCTTGGGAAGGTGTCAAGTCAAAAATTGTTTCTTTCAAGGTTGCAACCTAATATTACAATGGTGGATGATGAAGCATTTGGTAAAGAATTCGAGAACGGTACAACCTAATCATAAAACAAGGGTGGATATGATAGCTTCGCACGATATGTGGTTGTTTCTACACAGGTTCAAAAGGGAAGCATCTCACAAATTTTGGTTTAAGACTTTTGGGGAATTAAGAGATGACGATGTTCAATGGTCCATTAACTCTCTTCGTTCAGGGAAATACACCATTCGAGGGGGCAAGTGGACTTTTCTAGTGCTTCCAGGTCTCAGGGGGACCTGGCCCTACAATCCTGGCAGAGTTCTTAGGCAATTCGAGATCAAGTAGAAGGCACCACAAATAGATTCCATGCTTAGGTTTTTTACCGAATACGATGAAAGTGAGTCTCCACTCAAAGACGGCATGATAAATGGATGGAGAAAAAAAAGGTGGACGGAAGTGACTTTTCGTATAGAGCATGACCCTGAAGTCAGCGATACTTACAAGGAGTGGTTAAAAAAGAGTCTCGCCGGAGCATTGATTCCAGGACCAAATGTGCCCACTCGGGTTGTAGATGTAGAATTCGAGCATCAAATTCGGCTCCTTAGGCTACAAGATGAGTTCCAGAAAAGTGAAATCGTGCACCAACAGATACACATGGAGGATGCTTTAACTATACGTATGTTGAGGGAAGAGTTGAAAAGAGCTAGGCAAGAAGCTGATGATGTCAGGCAATGTCTAATCGATTTGGATGATAGCATGGTCTCCTAACTCGATAGTATAGGGAAAATGACTTACGACTGCAAGGCACAATTATGCGGGAGTCATCTTATCATCAATAGGTATCAAATAAAATAGGAGGTAAACAAGGCAAAGAAGGCAAAGGCGGACGAAGGAGCCTCTAGTAGCTAGTTTTTCTATCTCCCCTGCGCGGGAACTTATCTTCTTTCATGTTATTTCCCTTTTCCCTTAAAGATTGTATCCCCTTTTTGTTATCTTTTGTAGGCATTTATGCCCTTTTTTGTGTCTATATGAGTTGGGGTTAATGGATTGACTTCGAGGAAGCATATATTTTCTTCAAAAATCGTTAGGCCTGAACCCTTAGCTCAAAAAGGGTCACCCCAACTAGGATACGCGTTATTATAATATTTTTGTGTGATATAACTGTTTTATATGCTTATGTGCGTTTGTTTGGTTCAAAGGCAAGTTCATCCACTATGTCCTATGGATGAATTTGGCTATGACTCAAGCAACTCTATGTGGTTATTTCCTGTCAAATATTTTGCACCACTTATCATATACGAAAACTAAAACATATGCCTTTGAGTTGTTTTACTTTACAGAGATAATAGAAATTACTCCGTGTTGATATAAGCTGGCAGAACATCCCTACTTCGCCCAATCGAAAGCGCACAAAATCCCATCCTCTGACCATCATTCAAAAATGACAGGAAATGACGAAGAAAGCGCACTGACTATCCGGGACAATGTGATAGCAAAACAGAATGAAATGATTGCGGAACTTGCAAGAAAGTTAGAAATGCTTCAGGAGGAAATAAATCGCACTCGAGATTTGGCTAAATTGGCCATCACCATCAATTTCCCCGCTCCAGGAGGACACGGGACTCCACTCCAAATTCCCCCCCCCCCCCAGCACACCTATTCTTGGGGATCAGCCAAATAACATATCGTCCGTCTCTGCCCCTCCACTTGTCCAAAACACTAATCGTGAAAACAACCCAGATGCCTACTACCCACAAAACCATCTCTAACCCCACAAAACCCATCTCCGAATCCATTCTCAAATCTCCAAAACATATTTTCAAATCAAGAAAATTCATTCCTAAATCCACAAGATTCACTCTGAAACCCGCAAAATCCATCGAATCTATCCCTGAATCCACCAAATTCATTTCCAAATTCGTAAAATCCTTCTCAGAATCCACCTAACTACTCACAAATTCAACAGAACCTTTCCAATTTCCAAAACGTCCTCCCCACCTACCAACCAACTTTCTTTTAACCACAAAATCAAACCTCCTTTCCAAATCCTCCTCACGCTATTATATCCCCTGATATCTATAATCCCTTTTCTAATTCTGAGATAGAACATTACGGGGAGAAGGATAAAGAGCGGACGACCGAGCATGAACTGAAGTTGCTAGCTATGAATAAAGATATCATAAGGATCTATTGAACGAATCTGTTAGTGAATAAATCAGCCACATTGTCACTTGAACGAATCTGTTGTACGTTAATATCACCATTCTTTTGTAGCTCATGTGTATAGAAAAGCTTTGATGAAATATGCCCCGTTCTATCTACTTGAGTCCTTCCTTAAGTTTTGTTGTACATGTTGCATTATCCTCATGAAAATTATGGGCACTTTATCATATTTCAAACTACATTTTTCGCGAATGAGATGTATCGTAGACCTCAACCACACTAGCTTCATGAATAGCTATTATCTCAGCATGGCTCGATGAAGTGGCTATGATAGAGTGTTTTGTATATCTCCAAGATATGACAGTACCCCCACATATGAACACATAACTTATTTGAGATTGAGCTTTATATGGATCAGATAAGTACCCAGCATCAGTATAACCAACAAGATCGGGACTACAATCTCTTGCATAAAATAAACTCATATGTTTGATCTCATTTCGATGTCTCCTAGTAGGACAAAAACTATACCTTGCTAACAAATTTATTGAAAATGCTATATCAGGCCTTATGGTATTTGCAAGATACATGAGTGCATCAATTGCACTAAAATATGGTACTTCATAACCAATCTAAATTGGTATCTTTTTTATTTCAGCAAATAATCTATTGCTTTTGAAAACTCTCCAAGAGTTTCAATAATTTTCAAGCTACAAGTTTATACAGTATAATGATTATAAATAAAATTTTCAAAAACTTTTATATGCTTCAAACATTTTGAATCCTTAAAAAGTTTTCATATAAATTTTGTCAACTGACAATTTTCAACATTTCATGTGCGACATCTTCAAGCGTCTGGACTGTAAATCAAATAAGTTTTATACTTATCAAGATGAATCCTTTCATAACACTTGATAAATATTTTTATATCAGCATGCTTAAATAAACATAGTATTTAGATCCTTGTCATTTTTTATGATATTGTGCCAATGCTGTATCAAAGAAATTATCAATGATATATCTTTTTGTATCGGTTCATAATGTGGCACAACATTTTGAGATCTCGTCACTTCATTATTTTTAGGTACCTGAACCTCTCATAAGATTTCATGAAGTGTTATGTCGTTGACTCTTCAAGAGCACATTGCATTTTTATTATGATCATTTACTCCTTTTTCTTTTTTCAAGAATTCTTGCATTTATCTATCACGCTTCATGCATATATATATTTGTCCTTTAGGGACACAAAATAGGAGCACTTGTAGCTTAAATATGAGAGGCTTTCGGTATTTGACTTGAACTATCTTTTGAATGAGGATCTGATGATAATTTAAAACATAATTCATAGTTGCTTATAATCTCTCCCTTATGTTAGGAAAACTAACATACATCCTCCATCTTCTTTGAGGAATCCATCTTTGTGCATCATTTATATTCATTAATCGAATACCGCATATCAAAATTATTAGACGTACAATGTACGGTTCCTAACTCAAAACCAACTTTGAGGGGAGATTAATCATAATTTATTGATTTGATGCATACAAGTACTTTTGTATGTAATATATTATATTTTAAACCAATACATGAAGCTTTGTTCTTATTAGCAATAGTTTGACTATTTATCAAAGGCATTTAATGTCAAACCAGCATTATCAAGATGAATTATCTTGATTAAACAATCTGAAATTTATGCTCTTAACTCAATTTTATTGAGCAAGAAACTTTATGAATGTCAAACTATAAGTTGACAATAAATGTACATGTGATTATCTTATTGATGCATCTTTTCAACATATCACATGATCGGTGAACGGACCCATATTCACCTTTTATAATTTTCAAATTTTAAGGGGTTCAATCCCAACATTAGTTGATCCAACCAACTTATCACGAGAACACGCAACATTAAAAATTCATGAAGAATTTTCTAATTCTTCAATATTTTTTTAATATTTAATATGCACATCTTTGAAATGTCATAATCGTTCATGTCAACTTATGAACTTATTTGTACTAGTAAACTCCAAGTTTACCATAACATACATTTTTTGCTTTAGTAAACTAATTGTTTATCGTGACATGAATTTTGTATCAATAAATAATAAATCCTTAGTTTATTTTTGACATGTGATTTCATCATACTTGGGTAACTTTTCACATTCATGTTTCTTACCATAGTAACTTGGAGATATTCAATCTTCCAATTAGTGTATCTCTTCTGGAGGTGAGTTGTGGTACCATGACAATCAAGTGCACATTTGTACTGATAAGTTTTATTTAATATTTTCACATTCATCTCAGGGAATGAATCTGTGATTATAACAATCAAAATTCTTATTCCTAAGAATGAAATATAATCTTGCCTTAAGCCTATCAAATTATGATAGTTTATAACCCCTTTCAAATATTGCTAAGTCAGGAGCAAATCGAGGCACACATATAATATAGAGAATTTTTCTCTAACATATCTTATTGTCATAATAAGCATGTGAAAATATTATCACCTTTGATGATTATTATCATATTTTTCCTTCACGTTTATATTCGTACATTCAATCATTTTTTCAGACATATTATGCACTGCTACCACATTCACGTCAGAGAATGAAGCATATTCAATAGGACATGTCTCATGGCTTTTCACAAACACTCATTATTTTGCCATAGTCATCATAATATCATCAATATGGTGTATTGAGATTCAAATTGAATATATTATCCATATAAAGATGTCTTAGGCTATAACTCGATGGGACTTGAACCCAACATTTATCATCATGGTACATTAAAATTTTTAACCCAATGTCTTACCCTCTTAATGAGATGAAACTTAAATTCATCATCATTTCTTTTAACAATATTGTTCTTCATGTTCAAATTTAAAGCATAACTGGTTCCAAATCAGTTATATTTCCCTAAATTCAATAAATCCAACAATAATTATATCATTAGTAGCAAAAGACAAATAACATAAGAAATTACTAATCTTGAAATTACCTTTAGATTTATAATCTTACTTTATTTGGCAGAGTCTCGTGCTGATAACCTGTTATAAAATATAGAGTAAGAACAATAAGCATGGAGAAAGAAGAGAGAGTGATTATTATTTCACTTGAGAGGTTCTTGATGGGTTTATTACAATGAAGAAAACCCTTTTTATTTATAGGAAAAAACTAATCTTAGGGTTCTAACTTTTCACAAATAGACATTCACTATATATGGTATAGTAGAGACTCACTAAATATATGATAATATATTTAGAGAAAAGACATCATTTCACTCCCGAGCTTGTCGCCACAACTTATTTTAGCACTTAAACTAAGCTTTCGTTTATTTACCCTCCTTAATATCTTTAAAGTGAATTAATGTTACCCCTAATGCTGTCATGGACTTTTTCTTTAAAAAGGGAAAAAATGAGTATTTTTTAAAAAAATAGACATGGTCCCATAATATATATATACTAGTCGCATTTGGCCCGTGCTAAGCTCGAGCTCAAAATTAATATTAAATTTTATATTTGTAAACTTTTTGTTTTATCTTATTGCTATTCTTGTTTTTAATTTTTATTTTATTTTTCTTATAGGTAATTCGAACATATATCAATATTTCTAATATTAATCAAATTATTTATTTTTTTGGGTAAATTGAAAGAATATTTTTTTTCGCAAAGTTTATTTTAGATTTTCTCTTTAGTTTCAAACACATGCAGGCACCAACACTATTTTCCTTTTTATTTTAGTGGTAGTTTTGGAGATTAAAGTTTTTAATGATCCAAATCGAGTTTTATCTTATGTTGAATTAACTTCGTCAATTTTTTCTCAATTCTTTTTCATTAAGTTTTTCCTAATTAAAACTATATTAAATATCTCATTTATTATAAAAAGAAATTCTACATTCAAAGTAATATAATAAATATTTAATACTACAAATTATTGTAGGATCACATCAATAAAGTTAACTTATAAATAAGAGAAAATGATAGAATTTAATTTAAATAATTAAAAGATTTGATTCAACAAAATACTTTTGTAGATGTTCCTTCATGTCAAAAAAAGATGTTTCATTCTGCTGGTCCATTTTAACAAATTAAGAGAGTATTATAGTATTTTTTTTAATCCATATTATTCTTAGTATTAAATAACTATATAAGTAATCGTAATTAAATTTACGATTTTAAAGCATCATTGATAAAATTAGTTTACTAAAATACATTTTTAATCAATTTTTTTTCTTCAACCATACCTAAATAAGTGCTTCTTTGGGTTCGGGCACACCCTTTAATAAACTTTTCACTTCTAAAAATTTAAAAATTATTTTACCAACTCACTCTTAATTAAATTTCATCTCTTTTCAAATTTACATTGATTATTATATTTAAACTCGGAGGTATATTAAAAAGATTATGATCAAACTACTTTTAAAAATTTAAATGTATATTTATTTAGGAACAAAATCACAATAAAAAAAAACACCTATAAAGAAATGGACTAAATAAGAATTGTAGGAGGATATGAATGTAATTGTAAATGGTGAAGGAGCAAAAAAACATAACAAAAATAATGTAAAATATCAATAGGATACACCAATTAGAAATGTCCATTTAGAAATGAATTAAAAAGAAAAATAATGTAAAATGAAAATAGGACACCTTTAGCAATTTATACCAATACAAAAAATTTAATAATATTATATTCATTGTGAGGACTACCAAATTTGGCCATCCTCACTTATATATAATAGTAATATAATTAAAAAAAAAAATAAGAAACCTATTTATCGTCATCTTCTTCGTACCCCCTTCCCCCCTTCTTCATCTTCTTTGTACCTTCACCTCGCTTCTTCGTAACCCCACCTGTATTCTTCATACCGCCCCACCCCTCTTCTTCTTCTAAATCCTTCACTAAACTTATTTTGCTGATCTCCTTCACAATTACAAATTCTTTACTTGATCTCCATTATTTCAATGCTTCTCAACTCCATATCACCTTTCTTGATTCTCCTATTGTTCAATCCCCCCGCAAATTACAGCAATGTTGATTTTCATTAACTGAGAATTCGGTTGGTATTTTTCCATTGAATAAGGTCATCGTCAACTCCTTGTTAATTTTTCTCAATTCTCGCGTCTTGTGCTTATCGAAAATTCATCAAATTTGATGAATTCAATTTCATATAATCGAGTGAATTGATTGTTGGATTCGTCTGTTGTTGAAGAGAAGTTGATGTCGTTGTTGATTGAGTTGATGTCCATTGAAATATTTTATTGAATAAGTGATGGATTGGATTCGAATTTCGTTGAGGGAAAGGGGGTAGGGGTTAGGAAGATTTATTTTATATATATATAAATTATTTTTTTAATTTTTTTTCGTGGCACTGATGTGTGGACGCGTGCAATACATTCTCTGTTGTGAGAGTAGTATTCAGTCTTAAGGGTTGAAATTAATTCATTATAAAACTGTTAAGGGGTAAATAATTATAAGTTTAGTTTAAGGGCCAAAGTAAATTGAGCGGACAAGTTCAGGCGTGAAATGATGTCTTTTCTCATATATTTATAACAATGAACAAATATTAACATCACTTATGGGTAAAATTTATTAGGCGACACAACTAGTTTTTTTTTTAACTTGGCAAAATGATTCAATTGACCCTTGTACTATGTCCGTTTTGTAGTGTGGATACTCCTACTTACATGTTTGTCATTTGAACCCTTGAACACACTAAAAAACAATATTTTAAATCCTTTGATTGTTGACTGGACCTATGTGACATTAAAATGGTTGACTAGGACAAAGTGCGTGATTACACGCGCGTGAGGTGCGAGTGAGGGTCAATTTTATATTAAACTAGTTAATTTTTTTTAAAAAAAATCCTCCAAGTACATTTTTTAAAATTTAAATATATTTTTAAAAAATAAAAATAATAAATTTAAAAAAATAATAATAAAGGTCCCTCCCCAAACCCTCTTCTCGTCCAACACCCCCACTCCACCCCCATTGTCGTCCACCAATCCTCCACCCCCACTGACTGTCATGGCCATTGTAAAATCACAATTGCAATTGCAAAGTACAACTTCAAGCCTAAAGTATAATAATTCACAACATAAAAACAAATAAATCAGCACAATTGAATAGAACTTCTCAGAAAAGCAATAACATTGTATAATTGTAAAATCAAAATCACAATGTACTACAACCATTCACAACACGAAAAACAACCCCACCAATAACGCCCCCCTCCCCCAAGTCCCCCACCACCAACACCACCAGCCCCCCTAAACAATAGCCATAACCACAAATATTTTAAATCCCTAACAATAGCCATGACCATGGTCAATTTCTAGCAAATTACAAAAAATAAAGAAAAAATTAATTCTTTTCTCAAATTTAATCAAATCAAATAAGTGAAAATTCAAAAAATTTGGTCAAATAATTGATCAAATATCTTCCTTCTTAATTAATCAAATAATTAATCAATTATTTGATTAATTACGAAATTAGGGATTTGAAAATTTTGAGATTTGGGGAGTTGAAAAAAGTGTTTGATTAATTAAGATGAAAGATATTTATAGAAAGTGTGAAAAATGAATTTGGATCAGTTGGTTAAAGCCTTCACTTCTCAAGATGATGAAGGAAAAGAAAAAAGAAGAACAAGAAACAAAAGAAAATAAAGAAAGAGAAAGAAAAATCGTGAAGTGAGAGGAAAAAGAGAGAGTGGGGTGGGTTCTTTTTATTTATATATATATTTTTTTATTTTAATATTTAATACTTTTTATATGTAAAAATGACATGACAACTGATGTGAGCGAATGTGTTATTTAAAATATTATTTTTTAATGAATTTAAAAATCTAAATGACAAATATATAAATAAAATATTCACATTATAAAACGAATATAGTGTAAGGATCTATCGAATCATTTTTTCTTTTTAACTTGACCCGGCCAAACGCCTCTGGAGTTTTTGATTCGGATCCATTTAAATTTGGTTCAGTCCGCTTCGGGTCGGACCTACAAATTTGAAGTCAGCTCAAATATTTGCTTCTTCACCGACTGCACTTCCTTTCGAAGTGACTGCCAATAAACCCCCCAAAATCTCATAGCGTAACCCTAACAACCCTTCAATTTTTTCTCTTCGGAACTGTAAACTACAGCAAGTATGACCAAAGTATACGGAACTGGCACCTACGATTTCCGGCGGCACCGCGTAGCTGAGTACCCGGTGGAAGCATTACATCAGCCGCTGGAGAAGACGGAAAAGCCGCCGGAGTCGAACATACCTAGCTCCATAACCCTTGCTGAGATCCAACGCGACCGCTTGACTAAAATTGCTGCTTCAAATTGGGCCAAAACTGGGGAGAAGAAGCCATTCAGTCCCGAGCTTGTTAAAAAAATTTATGACACGGAGCTTACTGTAACAGGTTAGTTCTTTGTTTGAGTTTCCCTTTATTTAAGCTCTTTTAGGTTTTCAGAATTTTAGCATAATGAATTTTGACCGTTTAGTAGCTGGTTAGAGTTGTGCATGTATTAGTAATGCAGCTATTAGATATGTAGTTATTAGTTATGCGGGTTTTAGCTCTGCATAAAATAATACACCAATTCCATCTTATACATGCATGAGTTATGTGAATTTCAAAATTGCAAAGGAAACGTCGTATTAAATTTATACATGAATAACTTATTTTCTTACTAGCTATCAAAGCTGTAGAACTTGTACATAAATTGACGCATGAATAAGTTGTTGCTTTATTAGCTACCAAACTACCCCGAAATGCACTATGTCCTGTTTGTAGTACTTACTGTGTTTTATTCTTAGAAAGTAAAGTATTGTGTGTTCCATTGAATTCTGGAAGTCGGTCAAGAAAAGACTAAACTTTGGGACTGATAAATTACATAATTGGATGTATATGAGTTTCTATAATGTGTGTGCTAAGAGAGAAATGCATGTGCAAAAGCGTGTGGTGGCATGTGATAAAAGTGTTTTGATTAGGTGGTCCCGAAGTAAATTTTATTGATTATCTTCAATAATGGTTTGGGTGCAAGGGGGGAGAAAGCCGGTGCCACTGCAGAGGGTGATGATATTGGAGGTTAGCCAGTATTTGGAGAATTATCTGTGGCCCAATTTTGATCCAGAGGCTTCTTCCTTTGAGCATGTGATGTCAATGATTCTGATGGTCAATGAGAAGGTATGCTGTTTTACGACTTCTGCACTCATTTGAGTTACTTGTTAGGCTGCTCAGAGATGAAAGTAATTTTTTTCTCCTTACTGTGGGAATAAAGTTTTGTGTATCTGATTAGTGATTACCTAGTCAAGATTCTACTTGCGGCTCTACACTTCTGCTTTCAGCAGAACCAATATCTTCCTTTTTTCATGATTGTGGCGTCCGGGCCGGCTTGCGCGTGCCTCAACTAGTTCCATGGGGTACTTGCTACTTCATCCCATCAATACAAGTACCTGGACAGATGAAGAAAAAATCACCTAATGTTTTATCACCATTGTGATTTGAACCACTGACCTCATGGATTCTCGACCCATCAACAATTGTTAAAAGAATTTCTTTCTCTATTTATTTCTCTTTCCTTTGTGGGTATAGATCAAAGTGTTTATTGGTATCTTACTAAGTTGCTGTTGTCTTTTGCAACCATATGCTAGAAATCTGCCCTTGCCCTCCAAAAAATGTATCTAGTCTTTTTTTTTTTTGATGAAGTAACTAATTGTTTTACTGTTTTGACCAAATGTATAAGGTTGAATATGGAGAACTGTTTACATGAGAGATTGAGCGCTTGATCCCATCTAAAATTGTTTTACTTTGTTCTCTCTCTCTCTATACATTTTAATACACTGTTATATATGTGTGTGTGTATCTGTATATATCTGTGTATATCTATGTATATATCTATTTGTGGATATATGTGTATATATGTGTGAACATATATGTGTGTGCATATATATATATATATATATATGTATGTATATATATGTAATATATAGGTCAAACACATCTCTAGGCCCCTAAATTTGGTACAAACTTTCAGTTTGGCACCTCAACTAGACCTTGTTCATTTAAACACCTAAACCAGCCCACTATGTCAATTTGGCACTTTCCGCAGACATGACAAAGTGAGTGTAGAACACTCATTAATGGAGTGAGAGGCTTTTTTAGCCCATTTTTATTTTATTTTTCTCTTCTTCTTCTTCTCCATTTTCAGCCACCATTTTTCCAAGCTTAAGCTCCTTCAATAGTTAAATACATCCGATGGTGCCGCGACCAAAGAAGGGAATTCCTGCGGCAGAGATCTCTTCAAGATTAAACCCCTTCTTCCTCCTCAATTTAAATTGAGAAAAAATGACAGAAATTTTCAGGTAAAAAGTGGCAAAATTTGAAGAGTCGAGGGAAAATAAGAAGTGGAGCCAAATTGGTGGGACGAATTTTTTTGTTTTCAAACATCTTAGTTACAAAAACAAGTAAAAAAATCAGTTTTGGATCGGAAAAAATTTGAAGACAGATGGTGTTTAAAATTTACCATCTTTTATTTTTTTTCCCAATCATTTCCTTTACCTTTTAGGATGTTGTTTTGGGTAATTTGAAAAGAATTGAGTTTCTTTTATAATAAGAGATAGAGAGTTTGGAATATGCTGGGGGGAGGGGTGGGGGATGTTTCTTCTAAAGAGAAGGGTATGGGGAAGATGACCGGAAGGGGGGGGGGGTAGGTGCTTCTGCCATTTTTTTTAAGTGGTCAAATTCATTATTTGGGAAAAAATGCCACATGTCATTGATTAATTTGTTACTTTGTCATGTATTTTGGCCAATACTTTTTCTCTTTAATTTGTTTGGGTGTGTGTATAATGACGTGGACAATTAAAATGAGTTGGCATGATTTAATTTGTCCATTAATCCACATAGGAAATGGTTGGTAATCATGTGCCTGTGATGTTGAAAAGTTGGTGCGAAAAGTGCAAATTGACACTGTGGGAGCCTAGTTTAGGTGTTTAAATGAACAAGGGCTAGTTGAGGTGCCAAACTGAAAGTTCGTGCAAACTTTAGGGGACTGGCGATATGTTTGTCTGTATGCGTATATATATATATATAGAGAGAGATATATGTATGTATGTATATATATACATACATACGTCCAACATATATATGGAATGTTGGTGCCCCACATATATATGGCGATGTACACACAATTTGTGGGTGTCTGCTCCATATATTTGCCAAAAACAACACATAATTATACATCTTCTAATAAAATTGTCTGCCATTTGGTAGCATCCCTTGCTGCAACATGTAAAGAACACCAGTTTATGTGGCTATATGCGCTCCCAAAGAAGCTTCCACTTCTTCAACCTCCTTATCCTGTTAGGGTCTCCGAAAAGAATATCCAGGATCACCTTTCTGCTTATAGTAATTCATAACAACAGATAAATTTGGGAAATCTTCTTTCAGTATGCAGAGGTACAATCCAGTGAGGGATCAAACTGCTTTATCGTTTTTAAGATTCTGGCAGTTACAGCCCGTGTAATTGTTTCTTTACATGCAAATTCACACAGCCACTTTTCCATCGATGCTCAGGAATAAATTTCCAACATAAGAATACCCAACATGCACGCTTTAATTGCAGCTGTAACCCTGTCAAAGTCCCAACGATGAAATTGTCAAAAGAATCTTACAAGACACTGTTTAGCTTTGAAAAAAAATGTAGTTTTCCGAAATCTAAGTGAAGCTTAATAGTGGATATGCTTGGTGAGAGTAATCTCTCTCCCCTGAAGCCAAAAACAGAATGAATACAAGGAAACAACAATTCATGAGAATGAAATACTTGGAAGTCTTCTTTTACTCTGATATCTATGGGTAATTTTGCTGCATTGTACATCTGTTATGTTATGTTCAAGATGGAAGTTGGTGTGTCGGTTCCTTTCCAACATTGTTAAATAGGGGTCGTGCAAATGCTTATAATTCCTAACCTTTGCATGTCATTTGTCAGTGTTTACCAATTTGTTTTTGCAACTTGTAGTTTCGGGAGAATGTGTCTGCATGGATCTGCTTCTATGATAGAAAGGATATGTTCAGGGCATTTCTTGATAGGGTTCTTCGCCTGAAAGAGGTTTGTTTTTTGTCTTGGACTAAAAATATTTCTGTGATTTAGTTATCTAAGTAATTTGGTAATGATTGTTCTAACCAGAGTATTCCTTTTCTCACTGAATCTGTGTTATAGGCATTCTTTATAAGCATCACTAACTTCTTCCGGCTGCTAATGTGAATAATAAAGGATCCTTTATGGATAATTAATCAGTAGGAAAAGTTTAGCCGCACATTATTTGCAATGCATGAAATAGGAATATATATGAGAGAGGGCTTTAACTGAGAGTGCGGGAAAGAAATACAGGGCAAAGGAGAAACCAATGGATTCATGTCAAAAGCGCATAAGCACTTTACGAACACATGTCATGGTGCAGAGACCCTTGAAAAATGCATAAGTGAACTGGTTACTTTGCATCAAAATAACAACCAGCCTATGGTCAAACCCAGGGATCATATCTTGCTTGCAACTTACCTTTAAAAAACAATTATTTTTTAGGTTCTATATTGGCAAACCATGGAATTGCTGACTTAGCATAGCTACTGCTTATGGGAATCGTTTGGTGATGGGCTAGTTATGCAGGGATCATAATATAAGGATTGTTATTTTGTTATGCTACATAATACCATCCCTCAAGCCATTTGGTGTACTGTTTGGCTTGAAAGAAATGGAAAGATCTTTGAAGGCCATAGGAGAAATTTACATAGCCTAAAGCAAAGATGTCTTTTTTTGGCTAGGTTTTTGGTGACATGATGTTGATGCAATTTTAGATTCAATTAAGGATCTGCACAATCGTATTTATGTTCTTATGCACTGGCTCAGTGCAAACATTTATAAAATCTTTAATTACTATCAAAAATAAATTATTATGCAAGCATCACGACTAAAAATCAATAATTAGCTTTATTAATTGGTACATGTGTACATTGTATAAAATTTCTTAAAATTCAATACTATGAACAATTTTTACTATATACAAATCTTTTAATCCTTTCTTTGATTAAAATTTTCTTATTTTTATTTTACTATGACAAGACATCTAATTTTGTGGGATTACACTGGGTATATTGTTCTTGTTGTTACAAGACATGTAATTTTAAAATAAGACAGCTTACTTTAAAGCTAAGTCACCTTCAGGGAATTATTGTCTATTTAGGTGCTCTTCTGTAGGTGTTGCTAATACATTTGTTTCTTAATTCACATTATATCACATAAAAAATAATACTTAGATCTCGCTTAAGTTGTGCAAGTATAATTTACTCGAAAGAAAATTGCAACTATTACTAGTGCAGTTATATGTAACAAGCACATACTTTCAAGCTGTATGTAACTTTACTGGTCATTAGTACAACAACAACAACAGCAAACCCAGTGTATTCCTACAGCGTGGGGTCTGGGGAGGGTAAGATGTACGCAGTCCATACCGCTACCGCCGACGAAGTAGAGAAGCTGTTTCCGATAGACCCCCGGCTCAAGATACGGATAATAAACAAGGGGAATTTACTGGTCATTAGTATTTTTCCAAAATCTTTAAGCAGTTGTTGAAATCTATTGCTGAGTGATAAAGATGAATTTATAATGGTCAGCATCAACGACTACTTTTTATCTTAATACTCCCTCCGTTTCAAAAGGAATGACCTACTTTCCTTTTTAGTTCGTCTCAAAAAGAATGACCCCTTTCCTTTTTTGGCAATACTTTAATTTCAACTTTCCACATGGCATGTTTAGGACCACAAGATTAAAGGGCATTTTGGTACATTTGACACAACTTTAATTTAAGGCCACAAGATTCAAAAGTCTTTTATTTTCTTAAACTTTGTGCCAAGTCAAAGTAGGTCATTCTTTTTGAAACGGAGGGAGTATATTTTAAGACCGTATGTCTGTGACAGTGGTGGCATGTTTTTTTTTGGGTATATTTATTCTATCATGCATATATAGAGTTCTAAAATTTCATGGTGGAGATTGTTTATGATCTACCGGAATGCTAGAAAGCTATTATTTCTGATCATCTTGGTCTCCAGGTCGCTGTTTCTTTCTCTTAATTTGATCGATGTGTGGCACATTCATGCGTTTAATATCTTGCTTGACTGGGTTCTCATGTTGAATTTTTGTTCTTAAGGTGAATTGTTTCTTATTTAAGGTAACTTTCTGATTGTGGCGTTATGGTTGAACATTTCTGTGCTTTGATAGATTGTGAAAAAATGATTGGTAGTTCATTAGTGCTAAATTACTGCTCTATTCACTGTTTTATCTAACAGTTTAAGACCTCACTGCAGGGTAGAAGCTTGACAATTCCTGAGAAAATTAATTATCTACTTTTCATGATCAATGCTTTCCAGGTACATCTACATCCTTATTGCTGAATCTTACTTCAATTTTCCGATCCATTTCCCTTCTCCTTGAAAATTTAACTTTTTCCTATATATTATTTCTCTATTCTTAGATTGTAAATGTTATGAAGTATGGTTAAACATATGTTCCCTGTTCTACCAGCATATATATGGCCGCATCCATATTTCTTCTTCCCTAGTTTTATGAACATATTTGTAACATATGTCAATGTTGAACGTATCTCTGAGTTATCTGATCAATTTCTCATTGTTAGAATTGTACGGTTAATTGTATGGTTGTAGACTTGTGTAGTCTCCTTTTATGGTTTAGCGCAGTCCTTGTGGCTTGAGCATTGTTGCATTCCCAAAGTTCATTTCTCAACACGGTATAGCCCAAACCCAGCTTGCATGTTGGTAAAGCATATATATTTTTTTAATCTTTACTAATAAAAAAGAAACATATTGTTTTACATGTAGCTGGCTAGCCCCCTTTAGGGTCTGCATTGCTTCCTGATGCGTTTCTTGTAGCTGCTACACAATTATTTTCCTTTTTTTTCTCCTGAGAATGTTATTGATGTTCCTCGTTTTTTTTTTGTTGATTAATTATTTACTGCTTCTGTTCATTCAGAGTTTAGAAGACGAGATAGTGAGTAAAAAGGTATTGAGGTTAGCTGGTCTGCAGTGTTGGCATTGCTTGTCATATGGTCGATTTCAGGTAACTCTTACTATGTTGCTAAATGGAATAGAATCTTCCTCATTCCATTTATATTTCTAATATTATTATTATTCTTGCGAATAGATGGAGCTCTGTCTTAACCCTGATCTAATCAAGAAATGGAAAAAGATTGCAAAGAGAGCCAAGGAGGCAGCGAAAAGAGGGGAATCTTTTGATACCTCTACCATGCTAGAAGTGAATTTCTTGAGACATCTATTCGAGGAGTTCCTTGAGGTATTTGATCGGGGTTTTGTCTGTCCACCATTCTTCTCAGATTGTTTTAGCAGAAGCTTTCTGATGTTTCGTTCTCCATGATCAGGTTCTTGATTGCAAGGTTTTTTCTCAGCCAAACGATGAGGTTGATAATGACTTGGATATCGCAAATGATTTTGAAGGTGTTAATGATGCCTCTGTCCTATATTGTGAACGGTTTATGGAGTTCCTCATTGATCTATTGAGCCAACTGCCAACTAGAAGGTAATAATGCTCTCTGTAGTAGAACAGCCTCCAATGGAGAAAAAGATGCTGTCTATGTAGACCAAACATAAAAATGAGTGTCATCCACAATGTGGAATCAAATTCAAAGTGATGAGTGCTTGAAAATCACGAACATGATGCCATTCCATTATCATGTCTTCAAAGAGTGCTTGAAAATCAGGAAGATGATACCATTCCATTATCATGTAGAGTGTGGAGTCAGATTCAAAGTGATACCATTCCATTAGAATTTTTAGCTTTTGTGTAGTGATATACCAATGCAACATTGAAGTTAAGAGATGTTACAAGTGTTAAAGATCACATAAAAGCAATTTTTATTTTTGTGCTCCTTTTTGCGGAGCTTGGTGAGTTCTAAGGTTGACTGCCATTCACTACCATAGTTGTATCTGCTAGTATATAGCAACACTAGATTAATTTCAACTATTGACTGTTTCCTCATCATCCCCTTTTCTATTGGTTATTCTGCAGATATATAAGGCCTGTTGTTGCTGATGTTGCTGTGGTTGCAAAATGTCATTTAAGCGCTCTTTATAGGCATGAAAAAGGAAAACTTTTTGCCCAGCTGGTTGACTTACTTCAGTTCTATGAAGGTTTTGAAATTGATGATCATTTAGGGAGACAAATGACTGATGATGAGGTGCTTCAGGCTCATTATGATCGTTTCCAGTCATTCCAGCTTCTTGCATTTAAGAAGATACCCAAGGTGTATTTTGATTTCTGTTTCTTTTGATGATGATGAGCAGCTCTGGATATTGTTTCTTTTAACTTATATCATCCTTTGTGGACAATTTAACCGTGCCATGTTCAATTTGTTAACATCTCTTTACCTCCTCTGTTTCTGTAGCTACGGGAACTTGCATTGGCAAATATTGGTGCAATACACAGGCGTGCTGATCTATCTAAGAAACTTTCTGTGCTTACTCCTGAGGAGCTGAGAGATTTAGTATGCCGGAAGGTTCGTGAAATGGCTGTTTACTATCTCCGATATATGTTAAAGAATAGGATCATTGTGCATTATTTATCATGGGAAGTTCTTCTATATACAAATTGTAGACAGTGCAAATTAGGTTGCACCCTTTTGATATTTTCCACGAGGAAAAACTTCTGTGTACTCGGAATCTACAAAAGGACTAAGGTGCAATTCTTTTTTGTAGAAATAAGTTGTTGGCCCCTAAAACTGTTGGTAGAGCGATACTAGAGCCCTTCCATGATATAGCCCTTCCATGATATTCTTTAAGTGTTGATAGGTCATGTTTGTATGGCCTCTATTGTTGTGCATTATTTCTCACTGTACAATGAAACAACCAAAATCCATATCACTTTCTTATGGATATTTAAGATTCAAAGATAGATTAGCCATGGTGAACTAATTATCACTGATCCAGTGGCTGGTGGGGTTACAACTATTCGCACTTGTCTTTACATGTTTTCCTCTCTGGTGAACATAAAGAATGAAATACAATCCGAATAGTTTATACTGTTTGACTTCCTTCATTGATTTGAACACATTGGGGTCTATTACAGATGTCAACTCCTTCTAGTTCCTTTGTTCATGTGAACATGTTGGGGTCTATTAAGGATGTCAGCTCCTTCTAGTCTATTTCCTTCAATCAGATTGTTCCCGAGGGTTTCCAAAAATGATGAACTTGGCTACCTTTGTAATGATGGAGAAAATGATTGCTTTCAGGGCATCAAAGTCTATAAAGACCCAAAAAAGAAAGGGAAGAAATTTTTAGGCACATGACTAGAACTTCTGGGCAATTATAGTCTTATAGAGCTGTATGACTAAAGCTAAAACATGTTTGTTAGAAAATATGTTTCTTTGTTGAGGTGGATTTCTGATCATTGCTGTTTGATGTGGCGGTTAGTCTGTGCGCTCCCTCTCAAGCAAACCTTGTTATATTTGCAAAGGATACAGGTTACTGTTCCTTTTGAAAAGAAGTATACCGATTTCTATTGTTGTGCAGTCTTAGTGATATCATGTTCACATAGTCCATCTTGAACTGCTGTCTTATTGGTGGCCTAGAAAATGCGTCTTGTACTTCAAAATTGCTTTCTGGTTATAATTGCTAAATGTTTTAATGTACTATCATTTATTCTCTTATCGCTATGGTAGTTATACTTGCCTATCTCCACGATAGCATGAGTAATTATCTTCTGCAAGATTGTCATTGCTTGTCTGATGTCTCCTCCTTTATTGCAGCTAAAACTGATATCAGTTGATGATCCATGTTCAGATAGAGTTGATTTCTTAATTGAAGTAATGGTATCTTTCTTTGAGAGACTACAGTCACAGAAAGAGGCCATAAATGCCCTTCCTCTTTACCCTAATGAGAAAATAATGTGGGATGAAAGCCTTGTACCAAGCATCAACTACACCGGGGAAGGATGCCTGGCACTTCCAAAGCTAAACCTACAGTTTCTGACACTTCATGACTATCTTCTTAGAAATTTTAACCTCTTTCGCCTTGAATCGACTTATGAAATCCGTGAGGACATCCAAGAAGCTGTGCCACATCTCCTTTCTTATATCAATAATGAAGGAGAGCCGGCCTTTCGAGGTTGGTCAAGAATGGCTGTGCCGATTAAAGAATTTAAGATTACAGAAGTTAAACAACCAAATATAGGCGAAGTAAAGCCATCTGCTGTAACAGCAGAAGTCACTTTCAGCATCTCCAGCTACAAATCACAAATAAGGTCAGAATGGAATGCACTTAAAGAGCACGATGTGCTATTTTTACTGTCTATTCGTCCTTCCTTTGAGCCTCTCAGTGCTGAAGAGGCTGCTAATGCAACTGTCCCCCAGAGGCTTGGTCTCCAGTGTGTACGCGGCTGTGAAATAATCGAGATGCGTGATGAGGAGGGAATTCTCATGAATGATTTTACTGGGAGAATCAAGCGGGACGAGTGGAAACCCCCGAAAGGAGACCTTAGAACTGTTACTGTTGCGCTTGACACAGCACAATACCATATGGATGTTGGTGATATAGCCGAGAAAGGTGCAGAAGATATTTATGGTACATTTAATATATTGATGAGGAGGAAACCAAAGGAGAATAATTTCAAAGCCATCTTAGAATCTATAAGAGATCTGATGAATGAAACATGCATAGTTCCTGATTGGCTGCACGACATATTTTTGGGCTATGGAAATCCTTCTGCAGCACAGTGGACTAATATGTCAGACCTCCTTGAAACAGTGGATTTTAAAGATACCTTCCTAGATGCAGATCATGTTAGGGAGAGTTTTCCTGATTATCAGGTATTCATCGTCTTTCTTTCTCTTTAGCATTATGCTGGTGTGTTCATTATAGTCGCTACATCTTTTTCTCTGTTTCCTTATCTTTTTTGTTCTAGGTTTGCTTTGTCGACCAAGATGGCTTAGAAAACTTGCAACCAAGCCCCCCCTTTAAGATTAAGCTTCCTAGGAATCTGAAAGGGAAAGCTCATGCCCTTCCTGGAAGTGAGAATTCTACTATAGCTTTAGCTGATGCTGCAGGCCTGCCAGAAGTTCATTCTGAAAGAGACAAGCTTATTGTCGAAGCATATATCCCTCCTGATCCAGGTCCATATCCTCAGGATCAACCAAAGAGGAACTCGGTCAGATTTACTCCGACACAGGTATGCATCACATCACATCATAGGTTCCTAATTTCTAAAATGCTGTCATTTGTTTTCTCATATTTGAAAAAATGGCCAATCGGATGATTAACACGATTGTCTAATTTGAGTATGCAGTATTTAATCAGACAAGAAATATGCAGATTCTAGTGGCAAAGTGAAATGTAAAATGGCTTTATAGTTACTATTGTTTCAGAATGACATTATAATAAACACTGAAGGATTCTTGAGACCGCCTGCTACCTTACATTGAAGTGAACATGTGGTATTGGTTCTTCTAAGAGTAGATATGGTTATGGTATAAGGCAGTTTCCTTCCGTTAGAAAATCAGTTGTTACGAAGGTTGAATCTAATATGTGCGTGTGAGCTCATAAATCTTGCTTTAGTCAAAATTTTTTGCCAATCTAATTGCATGTAGTGCTACGACCCACAGATATCGAGTACTGTCGGACTGACATGTTTGTAGATTGAATTTTTAAAATGCTTACAACGTGGGCAAGTGCTTGACATGTAATGAACTTATATCAATGTGGAACTTGAATTTGGTTTAGTGTAATAACTTTTACATTCAGCTTGTAATACGTGTGCGGAATTTAGCAACTATATGGGTCTTCAGTAGGTAAATTATACTCAACTTGAATAAACTATACCGCCTACTTTCTTACTTTCTGTTCATTTATCATTATTTTTGTGTTTTGTGCACAAGTGTCGTAGAGGTCAATGTCCTATAAACAGCAGAATCTAGATTTATGTACAAATCAGTCAAACAGCTTGATTTCAAGATAAGCTAAAAATGAGTATCAAGGTTTGAAAATAATATTTGGTTCGTTTCATCATGGTGATGATAAATATTCCCTGTTGTTCCAAATTCTTGACCTATATCTCTTAACTCAAAATTTTAAACGAAATGATCTTAGTTTAAAGTTTTGATGGGTTTGTTTTTTGTCATTTTGGGATAGGAAAAATTGCAAAAGTATAATGTACTTTCTTATGCAAGTGAGCAAACACGTGTTTATAGCAATCAGGACAACTTGACGCGTATCGTGGTTGTGCCCCTTACTCACCTTTTTAGTACCTTTGCTTCCTTGTTGGTGTGCTAATAATGGAATGAGTTTGGGTTAAAAAGTACTCCCTCCATCCCACCCAATTTATGTTGCACTCTCTTTTTTAGTTAGTTCCAAAATAATTACACTTTTCTATATTTAATAATAAATTAACTTTAAAACACCCGTTCTACCGTTAGTGAAACGATTTATAGCTCACAAATATCAATGGTTTATTTTAGACCACAAGTTTAAAAGTCTTCTTTTGCTTTTTTGAACTTCGTGCCTGGTCAAACACCTTCACGTAAATTGAGGCGGAGGGAGTAATATTTTAATAGTTGCTAGATATCTAGGTTATATTTCACAGGCTCGAGCCACGGAAGCAGCTACTAATGCTTGCATTAGGGAAAACAGTCTACATACCAGAGGTAAAACAAAACAAAGTAAAATCTGTGGTGCTCCTCTCGTGCTGTTGTCTTTCTTCCTTACAATCAAATCAAGTATCTTTGACTTCAAGTTATTACTTTCTTCAAAGTAAAATCAGTAGTGCTCCTCTTATGCTGTTGTCACCTTATTTCTTCCGTACAATCAAATATCTTCCGATTTAAAGTCATTGCTCTCCGTCACTCTCCTTGTAGCTTGTCTCTTTTAAGATTCAATTCTGATTGCTTTAATTTGGTTTGATAATCTGATTATTCCACTTAAATTTACTCTGGAATCTTTGCTTTCTTTGGCATGTGTAGGTTGGAGCAATCATCTCAGGCGTTCAGCCAGGTTTATCCATGGTTGTGGGTCCCCCTGGTACGGGAAAGACTGATACGGCTGTGCAGATTTTGAATGTTCTCTATCATAATTGCCCTTCTCAACGGACCCTGATAATCACTCATTCGAATCAAGCTTTAAATGATCTTTTTGAGAAGATAATGCAAGTAAGATATTTTCTGCATATCAAGATATTTTCTTCATCTTTGATATGAGTTTTATGCATTTGAAATGTGATATTTACTGCAATTTTGCAATCTTATTGTAACTAAAAATGATGTTCCACTCCTGTTATTACTACAGAGAGATGTTCCAGCTCGCTATCTTCTCCGGCTTGGTCAGGGAGAGCAAGAATTAGCAACTGATCTTGACTTCAGTCGTCAGGGAAGAGTGAATGCCATGCTTGTTCGGCGGCTAGAACTGCTTAGTGAAGTTGAACGCCTTGCAAGGTCCCTTCAACTTCCTGAAGATGTTGGTTATACATGTGAAACTGCGGGGTACTTCTGGCTGCTTCATGTATACTCACGGTGGGAACAATTTTTAGCTGCTTGTGCTGCAAATCAAGATGAACCAACATTTGTTCAGGATCGGTTTCCCTTTAAGGAATTTTTTTCTGATACTCCCCAGCCAGTTTTTACAGGTCAGTCCTTTGAAAAGGACATGCGTGCAGCTAAGGGGTGCTTTCGTCATTTGAAAACGATATTTCAAGAGCTCGAAGAATGTAGGGCATTTGAATTGCTCAAGTCAACCGTTGATCGATCTAATTACCTGATGACTAAACAGGCAAAAATTGTGGCAATGACATGCACACATGCGGCACTTAAAAGGAAAGATTTTCTTCAAGTGGGGTTTAAGTATGACAACCTGTTGATGGAAGAAAGTGCCCAAATTTTGGAAATTGAAACTTTCATCCCAATGTTGCTTCAGAGGCAAGAAGATGGCTATGCTCGGCTGAAGCGCTGTATACTGATTGGCGACCATCATCAATTGCCCCCTGTCGTGAAAAATATGGCTTTTCAGAAGTACAGCCACATGGATCAGAGTCTCTTCACAAGATTTGTCAGACTAGGGATTCCATATATTGAGCTCAATGCGCAGGGTAGAGCACGTCCAAGTTTAGCTCGGCTTTACAATTGGAGATACAGAGAACTGGGGGATCTGCCTTATGTGAAGGAGAATGCAGTCTTTCATAAAGCAAATTCTGGATTCTCATATGACTATCAGTTAGTAGATGTGCCCGATTACAATGGAAGAGGTGAAAGTGCCCCTTCACCTTGGTTCTATCAAAATGAGGGAGAGGCTGAATACATAGTCAGCGTCTATATGTATATGCGATTACTTGGATATCCTGCGAATAAGATATCAATCTTGACTACTTACAATGGTCAGAAACTTTTGATCCGCGATGTTATAAACAGAAGATGTGTCCCTTATGACTTTATTGGTCCACCACACAAGGTAAATATACTTAACCTCTTAAAGCTGAATCCTGGTTGTTCCGTTGGATCTTTATTAGAACTGGAAAGCAAAATATTCTATAATTTTTTTTTCTATGGCATGTTTCTTGGTGAAATAGGAGTGGGGGGTGGGGGGTGGTAGTGGGGGCAGGGAATCGTGGAAGAAGGGTTGGTTCTGTTGAAACATGATTTTTAAGAGCGGAATAGTACCTCAGATGTCGTGAATACTTGTGAGTCTGTATGTTGGAAGTTTCTGAACTTTTGCGGTGAAGATCCTCTTAAGCCACTTTCTTAAGTACCTCAAATGTCATGAATAGTATAACACGTGAGTCTGTATTTTGGAAGTTTCTGAATTTTGCAGTGAAGATCCTCTTAAGACACTTTTTTCAACAAGTGAAGATTCTCTTTAGACTTGGAAAAAAAAAATTCTCTTTCGTTCTCTCTTTGGCATCTTTCTTCGGAAAAGAGGCGGTGGGAGAGGAGAGGGGAAAGATTTTGGGAGAAGAGGAGGTTGTGGTGAAACATGACTGTTGAGGTCGAGTACTACCTCAAAAGTCGTAAATAATGTAATGTGTCTGTATTTTGGAATGAATGCTTTCCTCTATCATTTCAAGTGGTCACCAAAATAAACAATGGGAAGTTGTTAATAAATGCCTAATAGTTTCTCACTCCGAGTATATGTGTTAATTTTTTGGGACAGGTTGCGACAGTTGATAAATTTCAAGGTCAGCAGAATGATTATATCTTATTGTCTCTAGTCCGTACGCGCTTTGTTGGCCACCTCCGTGATGTTAGAAGATTGATAGTTGCAATGTCCCGTGCTCGTCTGGGTCTTTATGTTTTTTGTCGACGTTCTCTTTTTGAACAATGTTATGAACTTCAACCAACATTTCGATTACTTTTAGAGAGACCTGATTGCCTCGCCCTCAATGTTGAGGAGGCCACATCCTTGACATATCGCCCCGTTGGAGAAACTGGACCAGTCAGTCTTGTTAGTGGACCTGAGGAGATGCAGTGTATTGTGAATTTCAAGATGCATCAGGTCTATCAGGTATATTCTCTCTGACTGCAATATATGGATGATAATTTATTTGGATGACAGATTTTGGAAGAAAAAATTTGATAGCTCAGTCTTGTGAATTGTAGTTTGATTCCTTTGTCGTTGATATATGGGGACACTGGTAAAAGATGGAATATGATGGTGTAGACCCCTGTTAACATGAAATGGTAGCAGTAAAAGATGGAATATGATGGTGTAGACCCCTGTTAACATGAAATGGTAGCAGTGCTGTAAATGTTTAGGATCTGTTCGTCATCTCTTGATTGTGTTGTCAAAGACATTATTTTTCTGTCTTTAATGTCTTCTGCTCAACTCTACACCCTGAGACCTTCAATTCTTAATGTTTCCCGAATTACTTCTCAATTTACAGCTTTATGCATATCTAGCAGCTTTAAGCAGTACCCTGCTTTGAACTCTAAACAAGTGTATGCACAAACTTATTATCATGGTATTTACTTTTTTCATAATTTGGTGTTCGACTTATTCCTGTATCTTCTGTACAGGCACGGATGATGAGCCATATTGAGTATTCAGCTCACCCAGAAGCTGCTCCCCAGGAAATTGTTGAGCAGAATGCGATTTCCGCATCCCATAGTATGGATACTGATAAGACTGCTATGGAAGATGGCGCTCAAGACACTGGGCCTTCAGAGTCAATGGAGTCCACAAAGGTTCCACCTGATGACGGGGAGATGTCAGTTGCAGGCCATTCAAATGGAGAGGTTGATGGTGAGGACCAAAGAGTTGATAGTGGTGGACTGAGCACATCAACCGGGTCCATAAATGTTCCACATGATGATACAGAGATGTTAGTTGCGAGCCATTCAAATGGAGAGGCTGATGGGAAAGACCAAAAAGTTGATAGTGAGGGAATTCAAAACGACTCTAATGTGGAAAGGAAGATGGAAGAGTAATATAAGCTGTGCGAGATGGAAGAGTAATATCAGCTGTACTCCCAAGTTTTCTTTTCTGGACCACCATGGAACTTGGATTGCCTGCGAGATGTGAATTATGATCTCGATTGTTAGCAGCCTAAGATGTATTGATCTGTAAGGTCTTCAGGTCAAAGACCAGATGTGGTGCAACTGCTGCAAATGCAAAATTGTGTAGCCTGCAATCGACTTCCACAAGTGGCACGGCTTCATATCAGTGAGCATTTCTAAAGCATAGGCAGGGACTTGGTTGAAGAATTGTGGCTAATAGCCCGTGACATCAATTAGTTTGTAAAGTGGGACAAACATAGGTGACGGTCGTGGGGTTGGGGCATAGGCGGCACCACTTCAAGACCCTCACAGTTTCTGGTTATTCGTTGTTCCTCTGTCGTCTTAAGGTAAAATCATAACTTCTTGTAAAGTAAATTCAAATGTACAACTGTTTGAATCGTCTAAACCTAGATTTCAAGGGTTACATATTTTTGAATCTAAGTTTTGTTTCACTTGTTAGATCCCCTTGCCTCTGAACTGCCTTCAAACTAATCTTTGTTTCTAAGCTTTTATGCAACTTGTGGACACTTTCATTCCAATCCCATTTTTTCTCAAACACCAATCTTTCCATATTCCAATCTATCGAATCAAATATTTTCATTTCCCATTTTATAGAGTATGTTGGAATAAATTGAGTTTGTTGTTGTTGTATTTTATAAAGTAATTTGTTGGGGCAATATGAAATATAGAGTTAGCATCGAGCTAAAATTTGATAAGTATCACGATGCAGTAGAAGGGGAATTGTAACAACAATAATAATTATTGTTATTATTATAACTGCTCTTGTAGTAATAGGAAACAAGTAGTAAGTTTTTCGAGTCTCTACAAAAAAAAAAAAAAAGCTGTCTTTTCTTTGAGGAAAAATGACTTTCTGGACCTATGCACTATGTCAGTTTTATAAGTTGGACACTTCTATTTACATGTTTGTCATTTGGACCTTTGAACCCATAAAAAAACAACATTTTGCACTCTTTGACCATTGACCTTGCCTATGTGGTAAGGTCATGGTGATTAGGACAAAGAGAGTGTAGCCACTCGCTTAGGGGTGCGAGTGGAGGTTAATTTTTGATTAATTTTATATTAAAATAATTAAAAAAATATTAAAATTTTAAAAAATAAAAAGGGTTCTTTTTTTCCTCCATCTTTTTAAATTTAAAAATATTTTTAAAAAATTAAAAATAATTTAAAAATATTTTTAAAAATTTGAAAAAATTTAGAAAAGGTCCTTTTTTCCCTCATCTTTTTAAATTTAAAAATATTTTAAAAAATTTTTAAAAAATAAAAATATATTTTTCCCTCCTCACCCCAGCCCGTCCCCACCCCCACACCCCACCCAGCCCCGTCCCACCCTACCCCAACCCCATCCCACCCCACCCCAGACTTTTCACCCCACCTCAACACCTGTCCAGCCCTTCACCAACCCCACCCCAGCCCATCCTGACCCCTCACACCCTACCCAGCCCCATCCCACCCCACCCCTAGCCTCTCCACCCTACCCAGCCTCGTCCATACCCCTTTACACCTCACCAGCCTTGTCCAGCCCCTCCCCACCCTACCCCTAGCCCCATATCCCTCCCAGCCCCTTCCAACCCCCACCCCCCCACCCCAACACACTTCCAGCCCCCATCCCCCCGCACGTTCACTTTTTATTTTTTATTTTAATTTTTCCTCTCAATTCAATTCTTTTCATTTTTTTAATTAAAATTAAAATTTGAAATCTTTTTATTTTTGAGGATTAAAATTTAAATTTAAATTGAAAGTGAGTGATAGTGAATATTGAAAAAAATTAGTGAATTTCGCTTGAAAAAAATTAAACTTTGTGTGAATTTGTTAAAAATATTCAAATTTAAAAATGAAAAATTTATTATGTTTGTATATATGAATTTATAGTTAAAAATTTAAATTAGTTGGAGAAGAATTTTAATTATTTGAAATGGATTTGATGTTTAATTTGTGAGAAAAAATAAAAACATGATTATTCAAATTTTTCTACAATTTATAAATTTTTCTTATTTAATTAAATTAATTTTAATATTTAATTTGTGATGTAGCATTTTAAAAATGACTTGAAATTTAATGTAATATTTTTTTTTAAATGACGTGGCAGACGTGGCAGCTGACATAGCAGCTGACATGGGGGAGAGTGTGTTACACTCACCAAAAAAGAGTTTAAAATGTTGCTTTTTAGTGGGTTCAGGGGTCAAGATGACAACCATGTAAATAGAAGTGTCCAACTTACAAAATCGACATAGTACATGGGTCTAGAAGGTCATTTTACCTTTCTTTGAAAGAAATGTCTGAGTACATTTCAAAAGATTTAAAAGTTAAAGGATTAAATAATAGGGAAAAAGGTTAAAAATATCCTCTACTTTGATTAATTGGTTATATTTGCTACTAGTTAAACTATAAGGTCAAATATATTCCTACTGTTAATAAAATTTTCAAACATACCCTTCATTTTAACATTTTCCCACATTTGTAAGTTAACAGTCATAGGCTGTTACATTTTGGGTGAGGTGGATGCCATGTGGCGTGCCTACTCAGCATCCGTTTTTTTTTCCTTTTTCATTTTAATTTTTTTTTCATCAGCTTTTATTAATGTATTTAATTTATTATTTTTTTAAAAAAATTAAAATATGAAATAAATTATTTTCAAATCTATAACTCTAAAATTATAATCATGAGTTTATGTTTCTGCTCCAATTTGAAATCATCCGTTCTCTTCTCTCGGACTCCAATTCTCGATGGATTCTAAGAAATATTTTTAATTGGTCAATGATTCTTGATTTCAGACTCCAATTCTCGATGGATTCTAAAAAATATTTTTAATTGGTTGATGGTTCTTGATTTCTTGTCAAATGCAAAGCATATCATACCACTCCAATCCGTAATAGTCAGCAATTGGTTGATTATCACCTAGAGATCATGGGACCTCGCATAATTGCACGCCCTTGGCCAGCAAATCCAAAAGATACCAACTTAACATCCATGTATTCAGTTGGAATTATGGTCCTTTTCTCTGCATTCTATAAAAGTCTATCAGTGGTTTACATGCAGTAGAAAGAAAAAAAAACTATTTTGCTACACGAAATGACCATTACCATTTCAAGTATCCGATTTTTCTCGGGACACCATAGTTGCTTTTATGTGGTTGATAATTTTTTTAGAGAAATGGATAGAATAAATTTTCATCCTTTGATAGAATTGGTATACGAAAACAGGATAGGTACGGGTTTGAATCCATCAGGAATTGGAGTCCGAGAGAAGAGAACGGATGATTTCAAATTGGAGTCGAAGCATAAACTCATGATTATAATTCTAGAGTTGTAGTTTTGAAAATAATTTATTTCATATTTTAATTCTTTTTAAAAAAAATTAATAAATTAAATACATTAAAAAAAGTTGATTAAAAAAAGGTTAAAATGAAAAAGGAAAGAAAAAAAATCAGATGCTGAGGTGGCACGCCACATGACATCCACCTCACCCAAAATGTAACACCACATGGCTCTTAACTTGCCAAGGTAAAAATATGTTAAAATGAAGGGTATGTTTGAAAATTTTATTAACAGTAGAGATATATTTAATCCTATAATTTAACTAGGAACAAATATAACCAATTAATCAAAGTAAAGAAAATATTTTTGACCCTTTTCCCTAAATAATAACCCAATGTTACATTTCCAAATACAACTTTTCTCCATTTTTCTTCCTTCAAACAAAAGCCTAATCGTGAGTCTAGGAAATACCAAAGAAACATAGTTGTCATATTCAACTCTTAAAACAAACATGTAATGCCAAATAAAGCTGTCAGATGGAGCAACAATAGTGCTTCCTCCGTTTAAAAAAAATGATTTTTTTTTTTTTGACAAATACTTTAATTTTAACTTTCCACATGATATGTTTATGACCATAAAATTAAAGGGCATTTTGATATATTTGACACTACTTTAATTTAAGGTCACAAGTTTCAAAAGTTTTCTTTATTTTCTTAAACTTTATGTCAAGTCAAAGTAGATCATTCTTTTTTAAACGGAAGGAGTATTACTATTACTATATTATTTTCCAAATAAAAATCCTAGTCAGCTGCTAATGCCGTGTCCACATTCACACGGCCGAGGCCGGCCCCGTCAAATGGTCCAACGCCGACGCCGCCCTCAATCAAAATGCATTTTTATCTTTTTTTCCCATTCCTAATAATCAAGAAGACTGTTAGTTATATTATTACTCCAACAAAATAGGAAAAGTTACAGGAAAATCACTTCCAAATTTGAGGAAAGTTGGTGCGTTTACTTTGTTCTCCTCTTAATAAATTCCATTCACACATTCTCTCTTTCATTTTGAATGACTTAATTCTAGAAGCTCCCTGAATTTTAACAATATTATAACTAATTTCATGGTGAGTACTGTTTAATCCCTTATCCTTTGAATAATCCGCATAAAATACTTTTATAAAGTAACTTGACTCGTAATAAGAAACACCACTAGATCCCAGTTCACTGATATATTGTTCTAGTTGTTTAACTACCAGTACTGTCCGTAATTATTATTGCTGTCCTCCCCTACATTCAGTTGCAGAAAACAAGTTAATTTGTAGGACTGTTGAAAATAACCATCAAAGAAGGACCACCCAATAAATAAAAGAGAAATGAATTTAAAAGGGAAAAGGAAAAAGAAAAAGACATATAAAGAAAAAGAAAAGGTGGAGTGCGCGATCTGCACTCTTTACAAGTCATTCAAGAATAATAATTAGGACTAAGTCAAACTTTCAAGTTTAATATTATTATTAAAATGTGTGACTTGACATCCATACAAAACACATCCTTCATGTCTCTCTCATGAAAAACGTACTAGAAGAGATTTTCAATATAATTAGAGGAAAAAAGTTGTTTAAAAAATGGCCACATGTAAAACAAAAAACAAAACACCCCTTTCAAATTCAATATTTTAAGGCAAATTATCCCTTGTATTTCACTTCAAATGAACTAAAATGATGAACAAAACAGACAAACTACTACTACTGTAAAGAGTTGAAACCAAAGTCTTTGGTCTTCATTTTCATCTTCTTTTCTTCTTTCATACTTCAAAAAAATTAAAAAAAGAAGAAGAAATCCAGATGAGTGTGAAAGCAAAAACATTAATGATACAAGTGTCCACTGAGCAACAATCAATTACAACCACAGATGACAGTATGTGTTCATCTCCTCAAGAACAACTCTCACTGTTCATGGAGAAACTTAGCTCAATACTCACTGAATTGAAAGATGATAAGAGGCTTATTATGATCGGTAATCCACAAATTCAGAAGGCAGTTGAATCACTTGAAGCCGATTTTCGACGTGCCAAGGCCATGGAAAAAAGTGGCCTTGCAAGCTCCCCTGCTGCACATGATGAGCACATTGAACAGGTTATTCAAAGTCTTGCAAGGGGTTTAGGCCTTGTGCTCTTTGCTAGCCATGATGTTGTCGAAGTTACTAGAAAGGAGGAGATTGAGGCGCTGAGAAGAGAGATGATGAAGATGAATATTGTTAATAAGCCTAATTTGATTATGAGTTCAGATGAATCCGAGTTCTCATTATATGATCGAGGGATAGTGGAGGAAGACGATAGAATAACTCTAGATATCGATGGGATAGTGGAAGAAGACGATAGAATAGCTCTAGATATCGATGATGTTGTTGTTCAAATCAAGTATGGTGATGATCAACTTCTTAAATGTGCACTTCATGGATTAAAGTCACTGGTTTTGGATGGCATGATTACTAAAGAAGGGGTTCATCATGAAGATATGATCCCGGTTCTGTTTAATCGATTGAGTTCAAGTAAAACAGACGATAGATTGATTATACTCCGAATACTACAAGCCCTGGTTGCTCAAGATGATGAACATAAGGTACATTTAGTGTTCATTGAAAGTAAACATTGAGAATGAAGTAGCTGAAAGTTACTTTTGAGTGGTTAATATTCACTTTGATGTGCAGGAAAAGATGGCAGAAATGGGGAATTTATCGATACTGGTGAAGTCGTTGGGACGTGATTTGGAAGAGCAAAAAGAAGCAGTGGGGCTGTTAGTGAGTCTCTCAGATGTTGCTGCAGTAAGAAGAAGAATTGGGAGAATTCAAGGCTGCATAGTCATGTTGGCTGCAATTTTTAATGGGGATGATCAAATGGCTTCACATGATGCAGCCAACTTGTTAAATTCTTTATCAGGCAATACTCAGTATGCTCTTCATATGGCTGAGGCTGGCTATTTCAAGCCTCTTGTACACTACTTGAACCAAGGTATTTTTAGGACACTTCCATAAATTACTCCCTCCGTTTCAGTTTGTTTGTCTGGTTTTGACTTCACATGGAATTTAAGAAAGTAAAGAAAGTTTTGAATCTTATGGTCATAAACCGAAGCTTGTGGTATGTACCAAAATGTCTTTTAATCTTTTGGTCTTAAACATGCCATGTGAAAATTTGAATTAAAAAGTTGCCAAAGGAAAGGAAAGAGACATTCTTTTTTCAAACGGACAAAAAAAGAAATTAAGGCAAACGAGATGGGAGTATGCAGTTTAATGAGTAATTTGATTAACTGATGAATACATATCCTGTATATATGATTGTAGGATCTGATATGAGTAAGATTCTAATGGCAACAGCACTTTCAAGAATGGAGCTCACAGATCAAAATAGAGCTAACCTGGGACAAGATGGAGCCATTGAACCACTAGTCAAAATGTTCAGCACTGGGAATCTAGAGGCTAAACAATCGTCTCTAAATGCGTTGCACAACTTGTCTGTCTCGAAAGCAAACGTTCAACGTCTGATGAAATCAGGCATTGTTGCCACTCTGCTACAGCTTCTTTTCTCCGTGACATCGGTGCTTATGACTCTAAGAGAGCCAGCATCCGCGATTCTTGCAAAAATAGCAGCTCAATCGGAAGCTGGCATAGTACTAGTGAAACAAGATATTGCTCAGCAGATGATTTCGCTCCTTCATTTGACTAGTCCAGTAATCCAGTGTCACTTGTTAGAAGCACTTAATGCCATCGCTGCACGTCCAAACGCCTCAAAGGTCAGAAAAAAAATGAAGGAAAATGGTGCTGTTCGCCTTCTCTTACCATTCCTAACAGAAAGTCGCAATGCCAAGATTAGAAATGGAGCTTTAAATTTGATTTACGTTTTATCTAATGATATGCAAGGTGGAGAGCTAATGGAACAGCTAGAAGAAACGCATCTGAGCACATTGATAAACGTCGTATTATCATCCCCCACAACGGATGATGAAAAGGCTGCTGCTGTTGGCATACTAAGTAACTTTCCAGTGAGTGACAAGAATGTCACAGACAAGTTTATGAAAGCAAACCTACTGCCCATTTTGGTTTCCTTATTGACATCAAGTACTCCTACAACACCACATTTATTAGCTGAGAACATCTCAGCAGTATTAATCCGATTCACTCTTCCATCGGATAAGAAACTACAACACTTTTCTGCGGAAATTGGGGTGATCAGCATTCTGGTAAACCTCCTCACGTGTGGTTCAATAGTTGCCAAATGTAGAGCTGCTACATCTCTAGCTCAACTATCTCAAAACTCGTTCGCTCTAAGAAAATCAAGAAAGTCAAGATGGTTTTCATGTGCCCCTCCTCATCCTACGGACTCATTTTGTCAAGTACACGATGGACACTGCTCTACAAGAAGCACATTTTGTTTGATAAAATCAGGGGCAGTACCTCCACTAGTCCAAATATTGCAAGGCAACGAAAGGGAAGCCGATGAAGCTTCCCTAAGTTGCCTTGCAACATTACTACAAGACGATATTTGGGAAAATGGGAGCAACTTTTTAGTGGAAAAGTCATGTGTACAACCAATAATCAAGATTCTTGAAGAAGGGATAAGCCTAAAAGCTCAAGAGAAGTGTCTTTGGATTTTGGAGAGGATATTTAGAGTTGAGGCTTATAGAGTAGAGTATGGTGAATGTGCACAAGTTGTGTTAATTGATCTAGCACAAAATGGTGACTCATTGTTGAAACCAACAGTGGCTAGATTATTAGCACAACTTGAGCTCCTGCAATCCCAATCAAGTTATTTTTGAGTTCAATTATTTGTTGATTGATTGAAATACTGTTGAATTTTGTACAGTACATGCTCATACAGATAAACTTTTTAAGGTGCAATTTTTCTCTCATTTTTGTATAAATTACAATGAAAAGGTTATTGGAGATGTAAAAAATTTGTTGTCTTCAGAAGTAGTAGTACTTTTTTGGTACATTATTTCAAAACCAGAAATGAGAGAACTCAATAGGAGTGAACCTTGAGCTCAAAGAGACATTTTAGGCTCAGTTAGATATGTCAAATAGGCGGGTTGAGCTGAATTTAGGTGGGTCGAGATGGCTAAGTTAATAAATGAGTGATTTAATGATCCGCTCAAAGGTTATTTCGGTTAAAATGAGTTATAATGCCTTCAAAATCCAACCGGCACAATTTTTACTAAATTTTGATAGCTTTATTTTCTCTTCTATAATTTCCTAGTATTTTTCTTCTTTCTATATATAACATTTCATATAAAAAATTATATTTGTAAAAGGAAAAATAGTCAAATATGCTCCTAAACTTTGTGAGAAGGTTTAAATATACCCTCTGTTATAAGTTTGGTTCATTTATAGCTCTGTTAAAGTTCAGGAGCATACAGTATAACCTCGATAAATTAATACTCGATAAATTAATAACCTCGCTAAAATAATAATTTTCTTCGGTCCCGAGTCGGGATCAACGTGGTAAATTAATAATTCGCTAAATTTATAAGATAATACAAAAAAAAAATTCATATAGTTCCCATTTGATATATAAATTAATAATTCATCTGTATAAAAATATTTCATACATAATACATAAGTAAACTAAACAGGTTTCTGAAAATATGAATCTAATGTTGTTTGTTTCTTCTTGAAATCAATATCACCTTGAATCTCATCTCTAACCCTTCTTACATTTTAATGAATGTAGCATGTAACTACATTAATAATTAAGTAGATTTATATATTTTATTAAGATATACATAGAATATTGAAAATGTATCAGCAAAAATACATGAATTTGGTTAAGTATGCATAATTAATAGTCAATGTAGAAATTAGTTTTCACGTACACCTAGGTACATTCATAATAAGGACCCAAAAAGTATATAATTTATAAATTAATAATTATTAATTTATACGATTAATTAATACCTCGCTAAATTAATAAAATTTGACGGTCCCAACAATATTAATTTATCGAGGTTATACTGTATATACCTCTTTGGAAGTCCTTTTTTTTTCTTTTTTAATTTTAATTGCCACATAAGCAAAATAATTGTCACACCACAAAAAATAAATTCACCCAACTTTTCTACAATCTAAATCTGACCCATCAATTTGAATCAGCCCATGACCCAACCCAAGATCCATACCCCTTTTAACCCAAGATCCATATCCCTATCTATTTCGGCATATCTTTTCAATCATCTAGTCAAACAAGTACGCTGCTGCTAGGAGAATTTATAATGGCAGCTTAAATTGGTGCTGTTCACCATCTCAACTGTTCAAAAGAAAGTGAAGTTGAAAAAATTAACTCAGAAGAGATAATGGAGAACACCCTTGATGATGCTGATCAAGAGATGGAAGCAATGCAAGCCTGAATACTATAGCAACATCGCAATCAGCCAATCTTGCAATTCTGCATCAAATAAATCTTTAGTTTTTTCTATTTTGAACATTTGACAGTGAAAAATGTTAAGGTCAATGCTCAAACGAGTTAAAAGGGGTTTGGACCTTGGGTCAGGTTATGGACTGATTCAAATTGATGGGTTGGGTTTAGATTGTAGAAGAGTTGGGTGGGTTTATATTTTGTGATGTGACAATTACTTTGTTTATGTGGCAATTAAAATAAAAAAAAAAACAAAAAAAAGGGCTTGTAAATTTTCAGCACATCATTTAAATTCCAAAGGAGTATATGTGCTCCTAAAATTTAACAGCGAGGACATATATGGACCGAACTTGTAACGGAGTGTATATTTAGACCTTTTTGCAAAGTTTAGGGGTATATTTGATCCTTTTTCCTTTTTAAAAATACTTTGACAAGATTTCTCATGAATTAATTTGGATAAAATATTTATCTAAATTCTGATAGACTGACATGGATTGAGTGAATAAATAAATAGTTAATAATTAGTCCACAAACGTGAGTCGGACGCTTATGATTTGTTAAACTAATTTTGCCGCCTCTGAACTTAATAAATTAATGAGGTGGGTCTAGAAAAACGATAGGGGCTCGATGGAATTGAATTTAGAGACAGATTAGAAGCTCATAACAATTCCATGGGAAGTTTGAGATTTTGAAAAAAAACAGGCAGAGCAAATAGAAAATAAAGAAATAAAATGGTTATGTTAAACAGGCTCATCAAAGTATGGCTCTAATATCATGTGAACGAATTATTTGATGGACAAAATATGTAGGGACATTTTAACTCCTTTGGAAATTCCTTACGTAACTAAAGCACAAGTGTAGTATCCTCTAACAAATTTATCTATTATTATTATTATTATTATTATTATTATTACTGCTCGACTTATAAATTATACTCATAACTTAACCGTTTTTCAGTTTTTTGGGACCGTTTTTCAGTTATTATGTATCCTCATTTTTCTCGTTTTGAAGTCTGCGAGTTGATAAACATATCTATTATTGGAAGTTCAATCATGTAGACGTATTGGCAAAAATTTAGTTCACGTACACCAATTTTGAATACCCCTATAATATGTCATATTCCTGAAATATGTATTTACTGCTTTCATTAAGAATGAAACAACTTAAGCAAGAATAGTCCCTTCTCTGTTAACGAAATAAATAAAACATCTCTTTCAATCCCCCCCTCCCCACAACAAAAATAAGGAAAAAGTCCATGGATTATTTAGTTAGCAATAGAAATCCTCCATGTTGGTTTTCCTCTGTTTGGAAGAAATCTCCAAAGTTGACAATTTCTTATTGCCAAGCCGCCATCATCATCTACGTGGGAAAAGAAAAAGCGAAAAAGGAAAAGATAGAAAAATATACATATTAAAAACGAAACATGGAAAAGGATAAAAAAAGAAAAATAAAATAATATTTTCCTCTTTGTTTCACCGTCTTTTCTTGATTCTTCTTTTAGTACAATTTAAATGTACTCTATCATTGAATTAATGAAATAAATCATTCTCCATGGCCCAAGCTTAAATAATTATAAATGTGGAAAATCTTGTTTGGCTTTATGATAAATTTTCTTCATTTCATAAATCAAATAAATTAAATAAATAATTATTTTTGTAAAAGAGATAAGTAAAATAAAACAAGAAAGTATTATTTTACATAGTTAATTAATGCTCACTTTATACTAAATAAGTGATTCTGTGTGTTTGGTATGATGAAAAATGTTTTTCTATTTTTTCTTATTTGGTTGTAATAAAATATTGGGAAAATATTTTTCAAGATAACTCATTTTTTTTTATTTGTTGAAAAATGACTTCCCTCATGCATCAAGGGAAGTTCATTTTTCGAAAAATGACAAATGTGACTTATTTCCCGACTCCCATCCCTCTTTCTCACCCCAACAACACTCATATTCACATGACTCATAAAATTCGCATTTCTAAAAAATTTACATTACTCGAAAATATTTTTCACTGTACTTTGTTTCAATTTTTCACTGCTTGAAATAAAAAATAGTGAAGTCCGAATTTTTTTCTTTTCTAATGTTCGTTGAATGTATTGTTATTTTCATATGCATAGAGGAAGACTTACCTATATTACTTGTTTCACAAGGTTGAATAAGTTTGTCGTTCCGTTATATTTCTATTGCTTGTAATATCATGAGATTGTCTTGACAAAATGTTGAAAAGGGTCTCCTATATTTGCTAATTAACAGTTTCTTAAAATTAATGATTGTAATATTTTAGTATTTGATATTAATATTATTTGCTATACTTAAATTAGTTTTTACAAATTATTGAATTGCTAGAAACACTGATATATTAGTTAACAGCTAGTAGTATTTTCTAAAAAATATTTTTTATTAACCGATCAAACACTAGAAAATATTTTTCTAAAAACTGTTTTCTACTCACCAACCTAACACCACAAAATATTTTTTGAAAAATATTTTTTACTCACCAACAAAACATGAAAAAATATAGAAAACCAACTTATTTTTCAGAAAAACATTTTTCATGAAAAATATTTTTCATCATACCAAACACACCCTAGTCTTTTCATTCTATTTCTAAATAAGTAGTTTTATATAATTACAAAATTTCTTTCAGTTTCACTTTTTTTAAATAAAGAAATTCTTGTATGATTAAGAAACTTAAAAGAGTTATATTTTTTTTAAAGATATTTATCAAAATTATGTTAGTAAAAATGCTTTTTATTTTTTAAAAATTGATAATTTCTTAAAGGAATTGATACGAAAAAGACGTCTTCTCATAATATTCAAGGAGTGCGTCTCATAGCGGTGAGACGAACTGTTCTAAAGACGGAGGGTCTTTATAAACCGAGAAAGATACGTGTCTAAGTTAAACAACTATTTCCTCCATCCCATATTAATTAATCATTTTACTAAAAATAATTATTTCATATTAATTATCTATTTTATTAAATATTAATTCTTGCTAAAAGTGTTCACACTTATTTGTAAAGATATCAAGAAATTTTTTAAGGAGTGAATTAGCAAATTAACCTTCTTATTTATAGTTTCTTAACATGCTACATAAATGATCAATTAATATAAGACGGAGAAAGTACTTACTTTATAAATTTAGGAATTAATAGAAATAGTATATCAAAAAATAATGAAACTTTTTTTATTTGTTAAAAATAGACTACTCCCTTCCGTTCGTTTGTACTTGTCATTATTTTTTTAATTGAATTTCTGTTTTTATTTATCATTTTTAATATATCAAAAAAGATTAAAAAAATTCTAATTTATTCTTAATATTAGCTATTTATTTTCTAAATTATTTTAAATATAATTAATAGAAATAACATCATGAAATAATTATATCAATCATTATTTTTTTTAACAAGCGTGTTATCTCAAAGAGAAAAGCAAAAAACAAAGAGAGGAGTAGTTTAATGTGTTTTTTTTTTGTTAAAAGTGACAAAAGAGTTTTGAAATGACGTGTAGATGACTCAAGTTTTAAAAATTGAGTGTAGGTGACAATTGCTTTATTGTGGATTAAGAAAGTAGAGAAAATTTGAGAATAACCCACACGTTTTTTAATTTATACTTTGATCCAAGTAAAACCTAATATAACTAAAAACGGAGGAAAAAACGCATTTTTCTCTCTTCGCGATTTTTGTTGTTCATTGTTGTTGCTGCTTTATTCATCATCTTCTGCTTCATTATCATCATCTTCTTCTTCTTCATTATCATTATCATCTTCTTATTGTTGACTATTGTTGTTGTTGTTACCGCTACCGCTGCTACTTGACCAATTTTTTGGGTCAAATTTTGTTTCGTACATTACTTTGGCATTACTTCATAGGTGACTTTGATAGGTAAATTATGATTTTTAGTTGAATTTATCATTTGAGTACACTGCTACTGCTGTTTTTTCAACAATGGATAGAACCCGAACATAAATCCAACATAAGATTCATCTGTTTCAATAAATGAGTCATCTGTTGCGGCAGATGAGTCATCTATTGCAACAAAAGACTCATATATTGGATTCATATTTATAGTTCTATAGTGTTGTAACATGAATCGAATATATGAGTCATCTGTTGCAACATACGAGTTATCTGTTACAACAGAGGAGTCATCTGTTGAAACATATTACTCACTTATTGTAATAGATACTAAGTTGATTCTAACAGATGACTCACCTATTAGTATTCATGTTGCAGAATATAGAACTGGAAGCTGATTCCAACAGATACGTCATCTGTTGCAACATATGATCAATCTGTTGTAACAAGTTAGTGATCTTTTACAACAAGTGACTCATCTGTTGGAATCAACTTCAAAGGTTCTGTAGTACATCCCAATAGGTGAGTCATTTGTTGGAACATATGTATAATCTATTGCAACAGATGAGTCAAATATTCCAACAAATGACTCATCTGTTGGACTTAGCTTCAGGTTCTATAGTACCGTAACATGAATACCAATAGATGAGTCATCTGTTGCAACATATAACTCATCTATTGCAATATATTATTCACCTGTTGTAACAAATTACTCTTCTGTTGGAGTTCATGTTATAGTACTATACAATCACGATTAATTTATTATTATGTCATTATTAATTTTTTTTTTAACAAATATCTTTATTTAGGTACCACTAATGAAGGGATCAATAACAATAGGGGTGGATTGTCATGGTGAATGGATCGAGAAAAGAAATCGATATGTTTGGCATTGAAAAGAGGGTGAAATGACAGAGACGATCACTATGACAATCCAAAGTGCTGTTTCGTATGATGATTTTGTGAACTTAATCATTAGTTATTATGGACTGAATTATCAACCGGAAGAACTCGCCATCAGCTATATACACAGTTCCTTTGAAAATCAGAGGGTACTACATTTCAAGATAACCGATCAGGTTCAGTTGCGTGCTTATCTGAGCGATTCAGCTAGGCAGGTGTTAAGGGTGTACGTGGTTGAAAATTGAGAGAGAATGAGAACCAGAATATAGAAGAAGAACAACAAGATATGTTTGATAATAAATTGGATGATCTGGACATAAATATTCCAGATGATAATCAAACACCTACGCCCATTGTTGTGAGCAATACAGTGGGCAGCTCTTCTCAATCAACATAGTCAGGAAATCGTTAAGATGATGAGACTGTTTTTTACTAGGGAATGTCATTCAAGGATAAGATAGAACTATCTACTTCTTTGTTTATTGCTTTCTTGAAAAAAAATTTCAGATTAAAGAAGGTGATTAATTCGAACAAAATCTTTTGTTTTAGACGTGCTAACCCGAACTGTAAGTAATGGTTGAGGGCTGTGAAATACTTAAGTTTGGATAGATTCGTCATTAATATTTATCAAAAGTATCACACATGTGGTTCGAAGCATATTACGAGTCAAAATCCTCACGGGTCCTCGATAGTTATTTCCAAAATAGATTTGTCAATAGCAAAGGCCCTTCTGTAGCTGATATGAACAATCAACTCCGTCCAAAATTGGGTGTTACGGTCAGTTATTGGAAGATTTATATGGCTATAGGGATTGCCAAGGACTTGGTTAGGGGGACACAGAAGCACGGATGTGCCGTCCTCGATGCTTACCGTCACATTCTTGAGTCCACAAATCTCAAAAGTAAGACGACATTGCATGTTGATGAAAATGGAAGGTTCAAGTACATTTTTGTATCCTATGGTTCTTGAATTCTTGATTTTCAACAGTTGAGAAAAGTCATAGTTGTCGTCAGGACTTTTTTGAGGAGCAAGTATAATGAAATTTTAATAGTGGCTGTGGCACAGGATACCGAGAGTCACATATTTCTCGTTGTTTTTTGTGTAGTGGACAAGGAATGTGATGCCTAGTATGCATATTTTTGGAACAAATGTGAAGCTGTGTTGACGATATTGAAGAGTTGCATATAATTTCAATCCGAAAGATGGGTTTAATTTTCTTCACTTCAGCTCACTTTGGTTGTTGCAGGAGACATCTTGTAGAAAATATTCGAAATAAATTTCACAAGAAAGGGTCGTGACTTTTTTTTATAGAGTAGCTAGGTATATAATAAAGCTAAGTTTTTTGACCATTTCAAATAAGGGATATGCATCCGAAGGTAGCACAACATCTCGAACGTATCGGTTTAGAGAGATGGAGCCGGGCATTTTATCCGGTAAATAGGTACATTCTTATGAATTTAATATCTTGTTTGAGTTACAACTTTGTAATACTTACTGTATGATGTCATACTAAGTGATTTTTTTGTATAGGTATAATATTATGACATCTAACATAGCTAAATCATTGAATTTAATATTTGGCATTAAAAGAGAATTTTCCATTGTGGCGATGTTTAAGAAAATAAACAAGAGGTATGCCAAATTATTTCACGAAAGACGTATGCAGTTCCCGAACACAAGAAACAAATTTGTTCTAGAAGCAGAAAAAACAAATATCAACGAACATCAGTTTGGAGAATGGTTATTTGATCATCAAATAGCAGATTACAAGTTCAGTATCGATGGTCATGGTGATGTTACCACGGTTTATCTTCAAACAAGATCTTGTCAATGTAGAGTTTTTGACTTGGACAAAATACCCTATCCATATGCTATGGCAGTGCTACAAACCAATACGGTGCACAATATGAAACCCAAACTTATGAGTACTCGTCTCCATATTATTCGGTAAAAAGATATATAATGATATATAGTGAGAAAATTAACTCAGTGCCTCATGAAGAATCTTGGTTTGTTCCTGTAAAGATTAATACCTCCTTCCTATATTGACCCAAGCACTATCAAACCGGGAAGAAGGCGATATAAGAGTAGGCATGCAGTTGGAGAATCATTTTCATCAAGAAAAAATGTGCTCCACATGTAAGAACGTTGGACACAAAAGAACTACGTGCTTGGATCGTAATGCACCATGATAGTTGTAATAGTAAAATTTGTGTTGTTGTTTTTTATGAACTTTGATATTTTTAACTCACTACTATGAATGTAAATGTTATTATTTATTATATAAAATATCTTTTTATTAACTTGTGCATTAATAAAAAGAGGTAAAACAGGAACTAAATACAACAGAGTACAAAAATATTTTAAGCAGATTACCCATCTGTTGCAACAGATGGACATTTGCTGGAAGAACATAATACAATTTATCGAACTGAAATGTATTTCTCCAGATGACCAATCTATTTAACAGATGGTCCATCTGTTGAAAGAACTCAAAACATTTGCTATTGCTATTGAATTCAAAATTATGCCAAACGCTCAATCCTTACCTCCAACCGTCGACGTGTTGAGAAGAAGAAATAGACAGAATAAAAATTAAATAAGAATTAAAAAGTCAAAGTCAATCAAATATAATTTTTTTCGTTAAATGAAAATAAACTAAATTAGGTAGGTAGATCGGATATAATTAAAAAAAATACATATGCTAAAAGAAAAACATAACGTTATTATTATTATTATTATTGTCAACCGGCCAATCATCAACCGACAACAGTAGGGTCCTCTTCAGCTTGCAAATCTCTCGGAGCATCCTTGCTCTCACGGCTCCCAACTCCAACCGGAGATCATTAACCTGCCTCTGAAGTTCCCACATAGTGTCCGTAGAATAGCAATGTCCCAAATAGGATCAACCATATCTAGAACACGCATGAATTGACAAAAATTATAAACACAAAAGTAAAGAAAAGAGTCCGAATATATTACAACATATACTACCAACTGGTTAATTTACACACACAAAAAAAACTTACGTCAATAAAAAAAATCTGCTCTTTGAAGAGAAGTGGTTGAAGATGTAATATGAAAGACGAGATGTAAAAAATAAATAAAGTGGAGTAGAATGAACGAGTAAGGAGGTACCTATTTATAGAGGATTGAATTTGAATGTGTTAAGTAAAAAGTCACGACTGTTCACCTTCATTTTATTAATTACATTCAAATATGTGACTTTTTATTACTGTTAAAAGTCATGACTTAATTAAATCAAACTGGTGACTTTTTGATTATTACGAAAAGTCATGACTTTTCAGCTTCTTAATATTAATTAGTTCTTAAAATTAAATAATCATTTTTCTTAATTAAAGAATCGAAGACTTCTGACCTTTTAAATAACCATATTTTGTAATAATAACCATTTTTATTGAGTTGTTGCAATAGATAATTCATTTGTTGCAACAGATAATCCATCTGCCACAACAAATTTACCATCTGTTGCAACAAATGGCTTAAGTGTGCAACAGATGAGCCATCTGTTGCAATAGATGGATTATCTGTTGTGATAGATGGACCATCTGTTCGAGGAGATGTTTTGATTTCTTTCAACAACTGATTCATCAGTTGCAACAGATGGAGAATTTGATTCATCAACTACTTTGAATGTGTTAGACAAAAAGTCACGACTGTTCACCTCTTTTTTAATAATCACATCCCTTAATTAATTCAAACTGGTGACTTTTTGATTATTTAAATTAAAAAATAAATTTAAAAATAAAAAAGGTGAAAAGTCACGACTTTTTGCTTATTTAATATTAATATCAGTTATTAAAATTAATTAATCATTTTTATGATTTTAAATTATGTTTATCGTTTATTTCCTTGGTATTTATTTACGAACCGTTTTTCTTTATTAAATAATTAAAAAGTCATGACTTTTCACACTTTTAATAATTTTTTTTTTTATTAATAACCATTTTTAGTCAGTTTTTCCAACAGATGGACCATCTGTTGAAACAGATTTGTCATCTGTTCAAAGAACACAAACCAGTGGAAAGAACTGTATTGTGTTCTTCCAGCAGATATGTTGCAACAGATGTGCTATTTGTTGAAAAAAAGGGTTTTGAGTTTTTGTAATAAATTATCCATCTGTTGCAACATATTGATATCTGTTGGTTGAACGCAATCCAGATTGATGAATTGTATTGTGTTCTTTTAGCCAATGTCCATCTGCTGCAACACATGGGTAATCCGCTGAAACTATTTTTTGTAGTCTGTTGTATTTAGTTCTTGTATTACCTCTTTTTATTGATACACAAGCTAATAATAACATATTTTATATAATAAATAATAACATTTACATACCCAACAATGAGTTAAAATTATCAAAGTCCATAAGAAATAACACAAGTTTGCTATTACAACGATCATGGTGAATTACATACGTAACACTTGTTTTTTCTTGACGAACATGTATTCCTTTGACATTGAAGATGGTTACCCTTTGATCCTCCATGGTCTTGTACATTTGTGATGGGAATTGAAGATTAAACACTATTTGACATTGACGGGGTAGGAAAAATAAAATGTATGCATAAGATCCTTAATTTTGTAGTTAAGTTTGATAGGTGGAAACTGATAAGGCTGAAGGGTTCCAAGAAGGTGGTGTCGATACCATGTTGCAATTTAATGACGATTTTGCTTATGTTTATGCATCAAGTTTTGAGAATAGATTAATATTTGATGGAAGCGTAGAGATTCAATTGTGCTTGGACTGATTTTAATAGTGCAATGGACTTTGAGAAGGCCTTCAAAGCCTCTAGTGCAATGAACAAGAATGGAAAACCAATAGAAATATCCCTGGTCTAAATTTATATGGATGGATTGCTCGGGGAGACGATTATGCAGCAGAACACGTTGTAGAGGAATACCTGCGCGGGAAAAGAGAGGCCGAGAAGACTACATATCAACTCAGACCTTGTTAAAGAGGAAACACATGGTAGAAAGCAAGGAACTTCTAGCCAATCTGGTCAATAAAATTGACTTGAAATATGAAAAAACTGAATGAGCTGCAAATGTGAAAGTGTATCTAAAAATTAAAATTTGTCAATCGTTGTTGAAAAGATAAATGGTAAAGTGGACTGGAGTTGGACACTTTGCTAGGTAACTGCGACTAGTTTGCGTGGCCTGAATGATAAACCACAAAACACAGAAACAGAACTTTAAGAAAATACCTTTGCGATCATCGAGGATTGAAAAGTTGTACAGTTATGAAACTTAAACCAAGAATTTCTAAAATACTAAGGGAAGCCAAGGCATCAATTTCTGAAGTTAAAATAAGGGAAGCCAAGGCGTCAATTTCTGAAGTCTTGGGATGCAAGTTTAATTTTACAATCACAAACAAAAGGCTTGGGATGCAAGTTTAATTTCAGAAATTGCCACCTTAGCTTGATCCCTTATTTTTACTTAAGGAGTTGTTGGTTTAAGTTTCGATCAAGAGATGGGAGATTATCTACTTGCTTCTTGAAGACTGACAGTTAGGCCTAAGGTCGTGTTAACTAAATATCATGACTTTTGACTTTCCTAACTAAATAGAGGAAGCTAGAATTCTGACCTGCTTCCGACTTCGAAAAGGTCTAGTCTGATCTTCCCGACTGGTACCTTTGTAGGGGTTTACTTTAACGAGCTTCCCTAGCTTCGTGTTAAGGGCACAACTTAGTTCTTGACTTTCCATCTTTCTAACCCTCGATGCTCACAAAGCTGCTTCCTTAGAGTTTTGATCCTGCACTTGTGGGTCATCATTCAGGACACGCTAACTAGTCGTAGTTATCTAGCAAAGTGTCTGGCTCCAGTCCACTTCACCATTTTTCTTTTAAAAAATGAGTAATAAATTTTTATTTTTTGATACACTTTCATTTTTTCAGATTATTTGGTTTTTTCATTTTTCATATCAATTTCATCGGTTAGAATCGCTACACGTTTCTTGCTACCTTGTGTTTCTTCTTTAATAAGTTTTGTGTTGATATATAGTCTTTAGAACCTCCCCTTTTCCTCAAAGATATTCTCCCAAGAATATTTTACTATATAATCGTTATCCCGAGCAACCCATCCATATAAATTTAAACCAGGACAATAACTATATTGATTTTCATTCTTATTTGAAGTAGTGCAAGGCTTCGGAGGCCTTTCAAAAGTCCATTGAACCCTTAAAATTAGTCCAATCACTATTGAATCTTTACACTGCCACCAAAAAATTGATCTCTTTTCCAAACTTGACAAATAAACATTAGAAAAACCATTATTAAACCGTAATAGGGTATCGATGCCACCTACGTGGTCCCCCCAGCCTTATCAGTTGGAACCTATCAATCTCAACTATAAAATACAATATCTTGTTTGAATGATTAATGCCTAGTCGATAAAAAACTTCATTCACAAAATCAGTCTAATCTATGTGTGTTTTCGTGATAACATGATCAATAATACACACCTCCCACAATGAAGTGGTTCTATCTACAAGCAGCTTATTTCTCTAAACCCATCTTTACTCTAGCCTTTTATGTTAGTCGGGCAAATGTTGATCCTCTTTCACTTACTTTTCTTTTGGGAGACATCTTTTATCTACAAACAAGAGGAAAATAAAATAACATTACAATTGACCGACATATTGCAATAGGTGACCCATATATTGCAATAGGTGACCGACATATTGCAATAGATGGGTCATCTATTGTAAGAAATCAGACCAACCTTGATACTGGTTTGATTTCATCAAACCGTTTCTTCGTCTATTACAACATATAGGTTATCTGTTGGAATAGCTATTTAGATTTATTCTAACAACTGATTCATAAATTGCAACAGATGAGGAATCTGCTGGAAGACCTATTTTAATATCTTTCATCATATGTTCCACCTATTGCTCCACCACTACCACCACCACCACCACTAACAAAATCAATTACAAAGAAACAAATATAAAACAAATAAGAAAAACCGATACCACCAACAAGTCTTTTTAAGTTCTTCCACAAATGATTTTTTTTGCATATTTTAATAAAAATAACAGTTCGTTCATTCAAGACTTAAAAGACACCTTTTCTTTAATTTTTTCAATAAATAGGATATGAGAAATGGATAAATAAATAAAAACAACGAATGAAAATAACTAATTCAAATAGCCAATGTCAAAATATGATATTCATAATTTTAATTTTCATTATATAAAGCATGAAAAGTTTGATGAAATAGGCAAAGAAGAAGACTAGAAGGCAAGAATATTATCAGAGAGCATAGATCTAATAGTGAACCATACTTGCCATGTCAAAAGCAAAGGGATCAAAATATTAATTTCAGTTGAGAAAACATATAGATTGGTTGAGATTCAAAAGGATCCTCATGCAAAAGAGGAGAGAAAAGAGAGAAAAAAATAGGAGCAGACAGTTAGGATTACCCTGAAGAGGAGAGAAATAGAAAGAAGAGAGATGAATTATTTTATGGTTGAAGGAGATCAGAATTCTAGGGATGGATTTAAATATTTATTAATAATTTATGGTGGTGAAACGCTTTGAAGAGAACGAGGATACGACGACGGTGACATTGAAAAGTCAAGATAAGACAACTCAAGGAGGAGATATTTGAGTTATCCAATAATTTTTTTTACCACCTTAGTATTCTTTTTATATTTTGGATAGAAAATTGCTCTAAAATAAAAAAGATCTTAAAACAAATAAGTCATCTATTGCAACAGATGTCTTTATCTGTTGAAAATTTCCAACAGATCAGTCATCTGTCATAATAGATGGAAATATCTATTTGTTAATTTCCAACAGATAAGTTATTTGTTGTTATAGATGTCATTATCTGTTTGATAATATCCAATAGATAAGTCATCTGTTGCAATAGATGACATTATCTGTTTGATAATGACCAACAGATAAGTCATCTAGTGCAATAAGTTGAACATTTTTTTTAATACGTGTCTATAATTATTTGATAATTTCCACCAGATGTGTCATCTATTGCAACAGGTTAGTCCTCTATTTATTCGTATCAACAAACTATTATTTAAAATATCTAAATTGATTTAGCTAGAATTAGAGATGAGTTCATAGGTTCAACTACAATTTCAGTTGAGTCATTAGATTTTCATGATGTTGGTATTGTGTTCGTCCTGATCGGAGTCATCAATTGATCAATTTTAGTAAAAACGATTCATATCAAGCCATTGTTTGAAATATCTAAATTGATTTAGCTAAAACTAGGGATGAGTTCATAAGTTCAACTATAATTTCAATTGAGTCATTGAATTTTCATGATGTTGGTATTGTGTTCATCCTGAACTGAGTCATTAATTGATCAATTTGAGTTGAAACAATTCATATCAAGACATTTTTTGAAATATCTAAATTGATTTAGCAAGAATTAGGGATGAGTTTATAGGTTCAACTATAATTTCAATTGAGTCGTTGGATTTTCATGATGTTGGTATTGTGCTCATCCTGACTGGAGACATCAGTTGATCAATTTGAGTTGAAACGATTCAAATCAAGCCATTATTTGAAATATCTAAATTGATTTATCTAGAATTATGGATGAGTTCATAGGTTCAACAACAATTTTAATTGAGTTGTTGAATTTTCATGATGTTGGTATTGTGTTCGTCCTGACCAAAGTCATTAATTGATCAATTTGAGTTGAAATAATTCATATCAAGTCATTGTTTGAAATATCTAAATTGATTTAACTAGAATTAGGGATAAGTTCTATCATGAGCTAAGGCTATCCCCAAGTCATGACAGCGATGCTTACAGTCACAAGTGACCACAAGCTAATCTATGAAATAGTACCTGTTGTGAGCACTGAATAAAGTAGTAATATAATACATGTGCAAAAGATAATATGATGAAATACTGAAAATTTGAATACTAAAATGCGCATCAAAACATGTCTAAAATATATGCTAAAACACCAGAAATTAAACTATCTATCTGAGAAACTGATAATACTGAAAGAACTAACTGACTGTCTAACTGATATATCTGAAAGCCTCTAAATATCATTAGGAGCTGATGGGATGAACCCCTAAGTAACTCTTAACATAAGAAAATACTGAAATAATGGAGATAAATAAATCATGTCCTTGATAGATGAAGACTCACCACTACTGCTGCTGAGTAATTTTGAGCTGTTTAAGAACGGTCGAAAACTGTGCGTCCAAACCTATGTTATAAGACAACATAGCGCAAAGAAAAGTATGCGGTAAGTACTTTGAATGTACTGGTAAATGAGATGATGACTGACTGAAATGTATGAGATAACTGAGCATGAAGGCATGAATATGTAAGATCTGAGAATGCAAGATCAAGCATAAACAGGTTTCCAAAATAATCGGTGAACTAAAAGACTAAAATCTGTATGACTGATTAACTGTCAATCTATACGCTTTGTCAAGCAAACCCAAACTGGAAAACACTAATATACTGACTTAAACTGTGGGAGCTATCAGGTAACTGACATAAACCATGTGAGCTATCATAGAGTCCAATGTCTGACCCACGTTGAGGAGGGTTGTTCTATCCTTTTCATCAGAATAAAACCTGAACTTGAGTGATCACTAAACTGTGCCCATATTGGGCAAAGGAAAACACTCTCTGGAAAGGCCCCTAAACCTATGTGGCACATAGTTTCTGGGGAAGTAGGATACGCTGAACCCACACTTCCCATTCGGTGCTACATCCTACTCTCAACTGAAAGACACTGAAATACTATACTAATTAGCACATGCACTGATAATGATAAGCTCAGATCATGATGTTCTGAATATAACAATGCATACGGATTCTGAGATAACTATAAACATATAAATTAAAAATGCTCAACATAATCATGGTATTCTGAATATGATATTAAAATCATGGTCTGACTGACTGGTTACTTGAAAAATGAAAACCACATAAAACACTTAGGTATTGAGTGTTCATAACTCGCCAACACGGAATGATTATAAGAGAATACGATATCAAACTTGAAATACTGTAGTATATAATCATGGTTCAAAAACCCAAAACATAGATATTTCATCAAACAAGTGAGAATCATAAACTTGAACATGGAATGTGTTAAAACATGGGAAAGCAGCATGGTTACGTGACTAAGATCATAACTTGATAATATAACATTAAATTCACTTAAATACGACATGGAAGAGTGAAGCTTAAAGCATGAGTCAACCTAACTTTGTATGGAATCATTCTTGAACATGAATAGAGTCAAACTACTAAGGAAAACACATGAATTTAATCCATATTGAACATACGAAACTCCATAATAAGAGAAAAATCCATTCTTTAGTTGAAAAGAAGGTTTTTGGGCCCTATGGGTGAAAAAGACCCATGGATGAACATCCCACATACCTTAGTAGCTAGTTTCTTGAGGATATCTTAAGAGTTTCTTGAACTTAGAAGCTTGAACTTTTGATTTATTGAGAATGAAGCTCAGTTTTGCTCTTGGGGAAGAAGGAGGGTTTCTTGAGAGCAAATTGGAGCAAAATGGCAAATAATGCCCTTCTTGGGAGTCCCAAATCGTGACATGGATGAGTTGATTTGAGGGAAAAAGAACTAATTTCCCCTTGATCTCAATGACCAAGGAGCTGGAAGCATAACACGTAAGGCGCCGCGCCTCTTAGCAAAATGAGAATAGACTCACGCTATGACCCCCAATCTCAGGGAGTAGGCCTCCACCGCGACCCCCAGCAAAGTGGGAATGACCCTCGCACTGCGGGCCTATCACGAAGGCTTGTTGTTTCAGCTATCTAAACATGCACCAAACCTCATCCAAAAGTACCAAAACTCTCCTGAGACATACTTACATACTTTTAACCTCCCTAAACATAAACCAACTCAAAAACCAACATTTCAGGGTCGAGAAGACCAAAATAAAAATTCATAAAGTTTAGGGGTCTTGAAAATGGCTAAGTCCTCAACACTTAGTGAAATTTTCAAGCCTTGAACCCCTTAAGCATGCAACTAAGAGCTGAATCGAGCTTGGAATATCACGGGATTTTATAATATCTCCCTCTTGGGAATATTCATCCTCGAATGAGACTAGTTTAGTTGAGAATACTGAGGAAACTAAGGTCATATACTAAACATGCATGACTTGGAACATAATTATATAACTGAGCCTGAAGCATGATACATGAATTGAACTGATTTTGTGAACGCACGTAATGATATGAGAATGGTTACATAGCTGAACTGAGAATGAAGAAGAGTCAATCTAAGGAAAATCATTACCTCGAGCTGAATCTGAGTTTGCAGAGAAAAAATGAGGGTACTTGGTTTGCATATCTACTTCTGCTTCCCAAGTAGCTCCCCAAACAGACTGATTCCTCCATAGAACTTTAACCAAGGGAACTTTTTTGTTCCTTAGTCTATAAATTTGACGATCAAGAATCTCAATTGGGACTTCTTCAAAGGAAAGGCTATCCTGAACGTCCATACTTTCTAAAGGAACAACAACAGCCGAATCACCAATACATTTCTTTAATAGAGAAACATAGAACACTGGATGAACTGATGCCAGATCTGCAGGTAACTCAAGCTCAGAAGCTACCTTTCTAAAATATCTCAAGATTTTGAACGGGCCAACATATCAGGGATTGAGTTTTTCTTTTTTTTCCAAATCTCTTCACTCCTTTCATAGGTGAAATCTTCAAATAGACCAAATCACCAACCTTGAACTCAAGATCTCTCCTCCTCATGTATGTTTAAGATTTTTGATGGCTTTGGGCTGTCTTCAACCTCTCCCAAATTAACCAAAGTTTTTTCATTATTTCAAACATTGAATCTGTCCCTTTCAAAGCAGATTTACCTGCTTCAAACCAACCAATGAGAGATCTATATCTCCTTCCATAGAGAGCCTTAAACAGAGCCATCTGAATACTAGAATGATAACTGTTGTTATAGGCAAACTCAATCAAGGGTAAGTGGTCATCCCAACTACCTTTAAAGTTAATAACAAAAGCCCTCAACATGTCTTCTAAAGTTTGAATGGTCTTCTCTGCCTGACCATCTTTCTAAGGATAAACGGTTGTAGTAAGATGAACTTGGGTACCAAGACCCTTTTGAAAAGCCTTCCAAAAATGAGAGGTAAACCGAGTACCTCCATTTGAAATGATAGGCAATGGATCCCATGCAACTTCACTAACCCCCTAAGATAAAGCCTGGCATAATCCTCAGCTAAGTACGAAGTATGAACTGGCAAGAAATATGCTGATTTGGTTATTCTATCTATAATGACCCATATCGAATTATACTGACGACGCGTATGAGACAACCCTGTCATAAAATCTATGTTCACTACTTTCTACTTGCAAGTGGGAATGCTGAACTCCTACAATGTACTACTATTCCTTTAGTGCTCAACTTTAACCTGCTGACAATTTGGACACTTAGCCACAAACTCTGTAATATCCTTCTTCATACCACTCCACCAATAGATTTCTCGCAAGTCATAGTACATCTTAGTGGCTTCTAGGTGGATAGAATACCGCGCACCATGTTCTTCTACAAGTATTCATTGTCTCAACCCATCAACACACGGAACACATAACCTACCTTTACAATGAAGTACACTATCTCTCCCTTGGGAGAAAACCTCCATCTTCTGATCTCTAACTGCCTCTTTTAATTAAACCAAACTAGGATCCGTAGCTTGATTTTCTTTTACTTCAACAACCAAGGAAGATTCCAAACCATTATGAACCCATACACTAACTTCAGCTGAATCAACCAACCTAACACCTAATCTAGTAAGCGGATGAGCCTTACTGACTAACTTCTTCTTATCTTCCTCAACATGAGCAACTCTAACCATAGGCATTCTACTAAGGGCAACCGCCACTACGTTAGCCTTGCCTGAGTGATATAACACACCCATATCATAATCTTTTAACAACTCAAGCCACCTTCTATATGAAGTTTCAGATCTTTCTGTATGAATACGTACTGCAAACTCTTGTGATTAGTGAAGACTTTAACATGAACCCCATAAAAATAATGCCTCCAAATTTTTAAGGCAAAAACAACAACTACCAACTCAAGATTATGGGTAGGATAATTCTTTTCATGGGATTTAAGCTGTCTAGAGGTGTAGGTTATGATCTTGCTTCTCTGCATCAGAACACAACTAAGACCAACTCTAGAAGCATCACAGTAAACTACAAATCTATCTGGGAAAGTCAAGACTGGGGCGGAAGTAAGTCGAGTCTTCAACTCCAGAAAAACTCTTCTCACAAGAATATGACCACTAAAATTTGACTTTTTTTTGAGTTAATCAAGACATGAGGGATGCAACAGAAGAAGACCCTTTGTTAGCGGAAGTGAGTTGAGTCTTCAACTCCTGAAAAACTCTTCTCACAAGAATTTGACCACTAAAATTTGACTTTTTTTTGAGTTAAACGAGACATGAGGGATGCAACAGAAGAAAACTCTTTAACAAACCGCTTGTAATAGTTGACCAAACCCAAGAAACTCCTGATATCTAATTGAGTGATAGGTCTGGGCCAGTTTCTCATTGCTTCAGTCTTTTGAGGGTCAACTCTAATGCCATTATCGGAAATAATATGGCCAAGGAAAGCTGCTGATCTTAGAAAAAATTTGCACTTAATGAATTTAGCGAACAACTGATGAGCTCTAAAGGTCTACAATACAATTCTCAGATGGTCTGAATAACTGTTCTTACTACTGGAATAGAAAAAACTTCATCAATGATGACTATGATGAACATATCCAAGTACTACTTAAATACCCTGTCATCAAGTTCATGAAAACTGCAGGTGAATTTATTAATCTGAAGGACATAACCAGGAATTCGAAGTGACCATACCGAGTTCTAAAAGCTGTCCACGTCAAGTGAGAAGAAATAATGATGGTCTGCAACCTCAACCCGCTTTCCCATTGAATAAAAATATGTCTCATGCTGAATTTTGGGCAGCCTTTCATGTGCTGGCCCAAGCAGTTACTGCAAATGGTCAGGCCAACCCATCCCTGGCTCCACAACAGCAGGGAGGTGATTCAGCTGCTGCCAGGATCCATGAATTCATACGGATAAATCCATCGGAATTCTATGGATCCAAGTCTGATGAAGATCCACGACTACTTTTAGAGGAGGTGCGGAAGATTACTCAGGTGATGCATGTATCTGAGAAACATAGTGTGGATTTGGATGCGTATAGTTTGAAAGACCTTGCTTATGATAGGGTTGTTTCTTGGAGGAAAGGTAGAGGTGAGGGAGCTATCCTTACGACTTGGCAAGAGTTCTAGGATGTATTCCTGGATAAGTTTTTCCCTTTGGAGATGAGGGAGGCAAAGGTGGAAGAGTTTATGAACCTGCGACAGGGCTCTATGACTGTTAGGGAGTACTGTCTATAGTTCAATCAGTTGGCCAAGTATGCTCCTAACTTAGTGGCTGATAATCGGGCTAGTATGAGTAAGTTTGTGACTGGAGTGTCTAGTTATGTGGTTAAGGAGTGTAGGTCTGCTATGATGAATAGTGAGATAAATCTTTCTAGGCTGATGACTCATGCCCAATAGATTGAGGCAGACAAGATTAAGGAGAGAGATAGAATGAGAGGGAATAAGAGAGCTAGGTTCGAGCAGCACAGACAGGGTCATACTAGATCGCAGGGAGGGAGTCGCCCTCAGTATTAGGATCGTTCGTCTATGCCAGCACCGTCATCTTCTAGTGCTCCCGTGCCTAGAGGTAGGCAGGAGCAAGGTAGCAGGTCATATGCATCCAGGTCCCAGTACAGTGCTGGCAGTAAGCCAAATCATCCCTTGTGTCCTAAGTGTGGTAGGGCTCATTCGGGTGAGTGTTAGGATGAGAAGAGGGGTTGTTTCCGGTGTGGTGACATGGGTCACAGAGTTACAGATTGTCCACAGGATGGACAAGAGTGTCGTGACTATCGCCCTTAGACCCAGACTCAGACTGTTAGTGCTCCTGTTCCAGCGACTCGCCCAGCCCCAGCTCAGGGCGCCTCTTCTAGCAATGCTGGCAGGCAGCGCCAGAATAGATTCTATGCTTTACCATCCCACCAGGAAATGGAGGACTCTCCCGATGTTGTTACTGGTATGCTTTGTATATTTCAGTTTGATGTGTATGCTTTGTTGGATCCTGGATCCAGTTTCTCATATGTTATACCTTTGATTGCTGTGAATTTTGAAATGAGTCCTGAGATTATCCCTGAGCCTATCCGAGTTTCTACCCTAGTGGGGATTCGATTGTTGCCCAGAAAGTGTATAAAAAGTGTCCTGTTACCGTTCTTCATAGAGTCTTGTTGGCTGATCTGATTGAGTTAGACATGGTAGATTTTGATATGATTCTGGGTATGGACTGGCTGTATTCTTCTTATGCCTCTATTGATTATCGGACCCGAGTGGTCAAGTTTTAGTTTCTGGGTGCATCTGTGTTTGAGTGGTCTAGGAATTCTGTGTCAACCAAGAGTCATTTTATCTGTTACCTCAAAGATAGAAAGCTTATTTCCAAGGGGTGTATTTACCATGTGGTTAGAGTCAAAGACACTAAGTATGAGACTCCAACTGTCTAGTCTGTTAATGTCATCAATGAGTTTTTTGATGTCTTTCCAGATGATCTCCCAGGGATACCTCCTGATAGAGAGATAGAGTTTGGGATTGATCTTCTTCCCGATACTCAACCCATTTCTATTCCTCCTTACCGTATGGCCCCTGCAGAACTTAAGGAGTTGAACGAGAAGCTCAAAGATCTACTAGATAAGGGTTTCATAAGGCCCAATGTTTCTCCTTGGGGTGCTCCTGTGTTGTTTGTGAGAAAGAAAGATGGCTCTTTGCGTATGTGCATTGATTACCGCCAACTGAATAAAGTCACTATAAAAAATAAGTACCCCCTTCCGAGAATAGATGATTTTTTTGACCAATTGCAAGGTGCAAGTTATTTCTCAAAGATAGACCTTCGTTCCGGCTATCATCAACTCAAAGTTAGGGAGTGTGACATCCCCAAAACCACTTTACGAACTCGTTATGGCCATTTTGAGTTTCTTGTTATGTCTTTCGAGTTAACTAATACCCCAACAGCTTTCATGGACCTCATGAATTGAGTGTTCAGACCATATCTGGATATGTTTGTCATAGTGTTCATCAATGATATAATGGTGTACTCTCATAGTGAGGATAAACATTTTGATCATCTCCGAACCGTCTTGCAAACCCTTAGAGATCACAAGTTGTTTGCCAAGTTCAGTAAGTATGAGTTTTGGCTAAGGTCAGTTGCTTTTCTGGGTCATATAATTTCTTCTGAGGGTATTAGAGTTGATCCCCAAAAGACCGAAGCTGTTAGAAATTAGCCTAGACCTATTTCTCCGATTGATATCCGAAGTTTCTTAGGTTTAGATGGCTATTACCACCATTTTGTTGAGGGTTTATCCTCTATAGAGCCTCTTATGACTCGGTTGACCCAAAAGAAAGTGAAGTTCTTGTGGTCCGAATCTTGTGAGAAGAGTTTTCAGGAGTTGTGGCGAAACCAATCTGTTGAGGGTGCAACTTGGCAAGTTGAGGCGGATATGCGAATCCAAGTACCCACACCTATTTTTTGCGAACTCCGATCAAGACGAAGGTACCGTTCTTTCCTAAATCATGCACTTTTGATAAAAGTTGCAGCAGTTCAGCTGTCATTTATTATCTGTTTAGCTGTAGTTTCTTGAATTTATGCATTCTATGTTACATTCGGAGTGAGAAACGATGTAGTGATGAGTCTAACGAATGGTTTCAGCTGTATGCTCTATTCCCTATCTAATCTTGGCAAGTGTAGCGTCATTCTAGGATGAATGTTTCCAAGAGGGGGATGATGTAATACCCCGAAAAATTTTTCGTTGAAATTTTATGCGTAAAAATGTTGGGTTCTATCTTCTAAAATGAATTATAAATTTTTTGTGTGGAATGTCTTAGATTATGACCCACAATTGCATAGAGTATTGAGTAATCTTTCCAACGATATGTGGATCATCCAAAATGGACAACCGAGCGACGAGTTATGAACATTTCGATCGAACCGTGAATAGTAGTGAATAGTAAAACGTCCAGGAAAAAGTACTTAGGCCTAGCGTATTTTTGCTCCAACTTTAAACGATCATAAATCTTTTACATAATGATCTGGGTGATCTACTATATATCAACAGAAATCTCTGCGAGACCTCTTTCCAATGAAATTAGTTTCATCTAATTTGTCTATCGGAGCAAAAAGTTATGGTCGATCTACTTCAGCCTATCAAAAGCGAATTTTTGGGTCAGCTTCAAACAATCATAACTCCTCGTACACAATGATCTGGGTGAGATACTATATATCAACGAAAAGATATGAGAGTTATATTTCTAATGAAATTGGTTTCATCCAAGTTGGATATCGGAGTAAAACGTTATGGTTGATCTACTTCAGACTATCAAAATAGTCCACCAAAGGACAGATTTGAGAATTATTTAATTTTTTAGGGGCGTTTTGGTCATTCTCCCTCACCCAAAATCCATCCAAACCCTATATTAAAGCCTATTAGAAGCATTATATGTTATATTTCATTAAATTCCCTAAAAAAAAATCCTAAGCTCCTACATCCAACTTCAAGAACCTCCAAAGTTCACCATTAATTCTGCAAATTTATTCAAGATTCCAAGTTCCTAGTTCAAGAACTTCAAGAACCATCATTCAAAGGCACGATTAACATCTCAAAAATGAGTATCGATCTAAAGTTCATCATTCAAGGTATGTGAAGTTTTTCAACAAGAACTCTCTTTCGTTCTTGTGTCCAAAAGTAATTTTCTTTACAAAGGTATGATTTTTATTTGATTGTTTTTGAATTTGAAGCATGAACCCATATCTTATGATGATTATTATGAAATCTTGATGTTTATGATTTTGAAAGATGAATTTTCATGTGTGGAGATATAAAGCATGAATCTTGAACGATATTTATCATGATTTTGATATTTGGGTTGTGAATCCCTATTGAAAATTGTATTTTTTTTAGAAAGTGTGTGTTATAAGCACGTTGATGTTGAATATTTGAGATATTTTGAATGATTTGACCTTTTGGTCTTAATGGAGTTATTTTGAACTCAAGTGTGAAAGAAATTCACAACGTGGTTGATTTTGATAGATGGGAAGCATGATGGATCCCGATGTATATTTATATATTACTGAAATTGTTTTGTTGTGGATTGTCTTTGAAATGATCTGAGCTAAGTCCGGGAGAAATCTTTAGCACCGAGTGGGAGGTATAAAGCGATCTTACTTCCCTAGAACTATGTGCCCCCATTGGAGTGAGCCTGAGGCTGATTTATATAGTGATCACTAGTTTGTGTAGATTTGATATCGATAGTCCTACTCCGATGGCAAGGATAGGATGGCTCCCCCCAATGTGGGTTGTACGTTGGACTCCATATAGCTCACATGGTTTATGTCGGTTATAGGATCTCTCAGTGTGTGTGTGTTTCCTTGTATCTATAGTGAATGGTGAAGTGATTTGAAAGTGGAATTGTGAAAGTTATTCTTTCGAAAGATTTAAATGATATTTCCATTATGAGAATTGATATTCTTGATGAACTGAAAGTGATTGACAAATTATATGATGACTTACATGTGTTATTATACTTATTTCATCCTCTCATGATTATGATGATTTTCTTCGGGCTATGTGATTCTTTCATACATCCTGCATATTTCTTATAAATATTTATGATGAAGATGTTTATAAAACTGCATACACCCCCATATATTCGGTTCCTTTCTATGGTACTGACCCACATATTTGGATGTGGGCTGCATTTTCTCGAAATATAGGTTCAGGTGCTCAGGTCCAGGTTAGACAGTGATTCTTCGGTCATGTTGTTCTACATCCTCTATCGTGGTGAGTCCTCATGTTCCGATGACGTGATGTCTAATGTTGGTTTCACGGAATTGTTTACATTTGATAACTGAGTATGAGTCAGTTGGGGCATGTCTCAGTGGCTCACTAAGTGATCGAATTCGGGTACAGTCGATGTTTGATTGAAATGGTCGGCTTTCATAGTTCGGAAGACATCTATTTCATGTTATGGTTTACTTTCCATATTTTTTGTCTTTTATAGACTTTGTTTATTGGCTATGATCAGGGGCATGTCCCGACTAGGTACTCTTTGGTTGGTCTAGAGGCTCTGTATGGACAACTGTGGATTAGGTATGGTATTGATTGTTTATGTTATATACATTTACATACGTTGGATTACTATTAATATAAATAATTTTATTTTATTACTTCTGCATTAGTTTGGTTGGTTTACGGGTGGTTAGACTTGGTTGGGTTGGTCTCGGTATAGACTTATCCCAAAGTCACCACATAGTTTAAAACGTTATCTTGTTATATATTCAAAATTCAGTCTACTCAAGGTATGGATTTGGTGGAAGTATTGGGTGATAGGGGATGGTCCCCAGTCCCGATTGGACTTGGGATGCCCATTAAGACAAGGCCCTAGTTTGGGTTGTGTCAGAAAAAGACCTAATTGCCCCTTGATCTCAATGACCAAAGAGCTGGAATTATAACACGTAACGTGCCATGACCCCTAACAAATTAGGAATAGCCTCGCACCGCGACCCTCAGTAAAGTGAGAATGGCCCTCGTGTTGTGGGCCTATCACGAGGGATTTCTATTTCAGCTATCCAAACACACCCCAAACCTCGTTCGAAAGTCCCAAAACTCTCCCGAGACATACTTTTAACCTCCCTAAACTTGAACCAACTCGAAAACCAATATTTCAGAGTCGGGAAGACCAAAATAAAAATCCATAAAGTGTAGGGTTCTTGAAAATGGCTAAATCCTCATCAGTTTATGAATTTTCAAGCCTTGGACCCCATAAGCATGCAAATAAGAGTTAAATCAAGCTTTGAATATCACGGGGTATTACAAGTTCATAGGTTCAACTATAATTTCAATTGAGTCTTTGTATTTTAAAATTAATTAAGATCAATTCAGACCAAATTAATATTTTCAAAACTTGTCATTCTTTTCTAAAATATAAATCAACCCATACAAATCATCCATTTACAGTAAAAACGTTTTATTATTTCAAATTTTGAATTTTCTCTCTTTTTATTCTCTCTCGATAATACAAACAACAACTACTCAACATATTGCTCAACCCTTCACAACAGATCAATTTTCATTCCATTTCCAACCACATAGTTGCTATTTTCAACTCCCTTCTTACTTGTATCCATTGTTTTTTCTCTTTTCACATGTAACAAAGTTTGAGAAGAGTTCTACATTTGTTGTTTTTTAAAAAATTAGGATTTTTTAGTTTATGATTAAAAAAAAACTTTAAGTTGTATTATTTTCGAGAATGGGTTAAAAATTTTGAGTTTTGATGCTAAATAATATAGGAAGAACCCAAGAAAACACTAGTTTTTGTTGCAGTATTCTGTTGACAATCGTGGTATTATTGGATTGTGTTTTTGGTGGCTATTGGTGGTGTTCATATTATTGGTGTTAGTGGTCTTGGTGTTGGTGTTGGTGGTGTTGGTATTAGTGGTGGTAGTGGTATTAGAGGTAGTGTTGGTATTGGTGGTATTAGTATTGGTGGTGTTGGTATTGGTGATGTTATTGGTATCGATGGCATTGGTATTGGTGTTGGTGGTGTTGGTGGAATTGGTATTGGTGTTGGTAGTGTTGGTATTGGTATTGGTGGTATTGGTAAAGGGGTTGGTATTGGTGTTGGTGGTGTTGGTATTGGTGTTGTTAGTGTTGGTATTAGTGGTATTGGTATTGGTATTGGCGGTGTTGGTATTGATGTTAGTGTTGGTATTGGTGGTGTTGGTGTTGGTATTGGTAGTGGCGTTGGTAGTTTTTTCACCCCGTATTTCCTAGCATAATCTAAGACCCAATACATAAGTATTCGCATATAAAACTTTTTGAAACACATTATTTTTCAGTTTAGAGCCTGCCATTGCGTAGGAAATTTGATTAGCTTTCCAATGATATAAAATTATCCCAAATCCGATAACTGGGTAAGAAGTTATGGCGATTTTAAGTTTCAGTCGCAAAACCCCATTATTTTAACCTATAACGCATCACGGAGAAGGCCAATCTCCCATTTAGCGAATTCCAGTGAGGCTCCGCAATCCTGGCGCATCGCGCCGTCGGTCAATTTGACATTTATCAATTTCCAGTGGGCCTCCGCGATCCTGGCGCATCGCGGAGATGGACAAATTGGCATCCACAGGCTTACCGCGATGGTGGCACATCGCGGCGTTTTTCCAGGTCTCAGTTTTCCCTTTTTTGGCGGCTTGGCGCGATAGTGGCGCGCATTGTGCCAAGGCCAAAAATTGGGATTTCAGTTTCTAGCTTGTGTTTTAAAATTTGTTTGAAGGTATTTGGGTCTTTTTCCTAAGCCCTAAACTCGCCCTAAACACGAAATTTAACCCCTAATTGACCTAAATACTTATCATTATTTACTTTCTCTCAAATTAAAAATCCCTCTTTCAAGAACAAGAAACCCTAGCTCTTAAATTCAAGGTAATTTCTCAAGAACTTTCCAGTTATCTTTTCAAATTCATTATGCCAGATATGTTAGATGTTCATCCATTGATTCCTTTCATCCATGGAGTCCAAGCAACCCTTTTTAAATTATAAACTTTTGATCTTTTCAAGATTTACTATGTTTTAAATTATGATTTCATCCATGACTTCCCATGAACTATAATTTCATACTATGTTTCAATGAGATTATTGTTGTTTTTCGATTCCCCAGGTTTTAGTGTTATCATTTATTGAATTAAACCATGACTTAGTGTTTTCCATGTTACTTTCATGTCAATTATGCTAGTCCTTTAGTATTTCCATGATTTGAATAAACTATGAAGCACGAGTATTTGATAAAATGCCTACAAGAGTAAATGTTTTATGAAAGCCTTCATGTTATGCTCCCCAAGTTTTGGTGTCATATTAATATTGTTGTTTTGAGTCCTGGAGTTATTGAATACCCAAAAACCATAGTTGTTTATTTAATCTAGTCTCAGTATATTACAGAATAACTTTAGATTTTATCATAATCATTATCAAAACAGTCAGTTAAACTCAGAATTGTCCAGATTTTAGTGTTATTCAGCTGGGAGTAGGACTTAGTACCAAGAGAGTGTAGGGATGGTAGCTTCTCCGTCAGATAGGCAGATTCATTAGTAGCAGTCTCTATACTCCAGAACTATGTAGCCAGCGTAGGATATGAGTAGTCACCCATTAGAATAGGCTTGACTTTCTTGCAGAGGTCACCCATCAGTTCAGGATTGACACCCTTAGTCCTTTGGACATTATATCAGTTTAGTGGATCCAGACAACCATCGTTACTACTCGTGGAATGGTATTAGCACCCTTCCAACTGGAGTTACAGGTTAGACCCCGATTAGCTCAAATTAGGGAGTATCGGTTAAATGATACCTCCCACAGTCTCAGATGTAGTCTCAGTTACAGTTTCAGCTTAGTTATCCAGTCTTAGTGTTGTTTGACCAAAGCATACAGATTTCAGTTATCTCAGTATTTTAGTATTTACAGATTTTACTTAGTTCATGTCATATGCTTGGCCATGCATCCTCAGTATTTATAGATTTTTATGTATTTTTAGTAGCTACAGATTCCATGTTTTCTATTTAGTACTCCATGTTTTACATGTATGTCCAGTTAATTCTTATCATTCCTATTCATGAGACCATGCATATTAGCCTACCTTATTTAGCATACCAGTATATTCAAAGTACTGATCGCATACCTTTTCTTTTGTGCTATAATGTCTCATATCATAGATATTGACACTCAGTTCTAGGATCGCACCTAGATTCTCAGATTATCAGGAATTACAGTAGTAGTCGTGAGTCCTCATCATTCGAGGATAGATTATATTACTTCATGTCTTCATCTCAGTAGTTAGTAGAGTTAGTTGGGGTCTGTCCTATCAAATCACAATATTTAGTTTAGAGGCTTTTCAGACACTACAGTTAGCTATTCAAACTATTCAGATTTTAGTATTTTTATAAAATTCATAATTCAGTAGTTATTTTAGTATTAAAACCTTATGGCATTTTAGTTATTCTTCCGCATTCACAATTAAATTATTTAGTGCTCACAGTAGGTACCAGCTCATGGGTTAACTTGTAGTCTCTCAGGACCATACGCACCGTGTAACGATTAGGAGGTAGTCTTGGGTTGTTACAAACTTGGTATTAGATCCTAAGGTTTTAAAGTGTCCTAGGAAGTCTAAAAGATGCGTCGAGTAGAATCTTGTGCATGGGTGTGTAGCGCGCCACACTTATGGACGTGAGGCTACAAGGCATTTTGGACAAGTTTTCTTTCTTTCAAGTATTCATGTCGTGCGAGTGAGCATGAGCTCAAGTTAAAATATCAGTCTAATCTGTTTCTTTCTTCTGTTTACAGAGCATGCCTCCCAAGAAGAACAAAAAAAGAACAGGAACTCAGCCAACCCCTCATCCCGTTCAGGCAAATCCACTAGAGGAGCATGTCTCTTACGTAGAATTCAGGGCTCCATTCACTACTCTAGCAAACTCCTTAGCAGCACAGAATGAACGGCTAATCGCTGTTCCAGCCAACCCAGTGGCCAATATTGCTGTAACTAGAATTTAGGATTTCACCAGAATAAATCCTCTTTTTTTCATGGGATCCAAGTCTGAAGAGGATCCACAAAAATTATTAGATATGGTTCAGAAGGTAATGGATGCTATGGGGGTAACGTCTTGTCAGAGTGCCGAGTTGGCTGCATAACAATTACAGGATGTAGCCCATACTTGGTTTAAGCAGTATAAAGTTAATAGAGGTGTTGATGCAGGGCCTATAGAATGGGAAGAGTTTGCCATAACTTTCTTGGACAAATTCTTTCCCTTGGAGTTGAGGGAGGCCAAATTGTTAGAATTTATTAATTTAAGATAAGGCAGCATGAGTGTGAGGGAGTATTCTCTCAAGTTCACTCAGTTTGCTAGATATGCTCCTCATGTGGTAGTTGACAGTAGGTTCAAGATGAGTACGTTTGTGTTTGGTGTGTCTGATAGTGTGGTCAAGGAGTGTAGGATCGCAATGCTGATTAGTGAGATGGACTTGTCTAGGATGATGGTCCATTCTCAATAGATAGAGAAGCAGAAGATTAATGAGAGGAAGAGAGAAAATAAGAGAGCTAGGATGGGTAGTTTAATTTTAATCAGCCAAAGTCAGAAGGTGGTAATCGTCCTCAGTTTCATCAGAGGTCTTCAGACCCAACACCTTCTTTATCTAGTCCCCAGTACCCAAATTTAGAAACAATAAAAGGGATAGGGCACCAGGATCTAAGTCTCAGGTCAGTGTTAGTAGTGCTCGTATAAATTCTCTATGTTAGAAATACGGTAGACACCATTAGGATGAGTGTAGAGGGGGTAGTGATGTGTGCTTCGGGTGTGGCAATCCAGGCCATCGAATTTGGGAGTTTCAAGTAATTGCTCAGAAAGATAGAGATGTGCGATAACAGGGCCAGTCCTATCAGTCGTCAGTTCCATTCGGTCGCCCAACTCAGCAGGGTGCCGCTTTCAGTGCTACCAGTGGTCAGCGTCCGAATAGATTATATGCTCTTCAGTCCTACCAAGATCAGGAAAATTCTCCTGACGTAGTTACTGGTATGTTGCAGGTATTTCACTTACATGTTTATGCTTTACTAGCCCCTGGAGCTTCTCTTTCCTTTGTAACTTCATATATAGCTGTTAATTTCAGAGTCAGTCCCAAAACTCTAGCAGAGCCCTTTTCAGTGTCTACTCCAGTAGGTGTTTCCATTGTAGCCAGACAGGTATATAGGAATTGTCCGGTCACAATATCTCAAAAAGTTACCTCAGTTGATCTCGTAGAGTTAGAGATAAAGGATTTTAACATCATTCTCGGCATGGATTGGCTCCATTCATGCTACCCTTCAGTTGACTGTAGAAACAGAATAGTTCATTTCTAGTTCCCAAATGAAACAGTCCTTGAATAAAGAGGTAGTACTATAGCTCGTAGGGGTCAGTTGATTTCATACCTTAGAGCCAGGAAGATGATATCGAAGGGGGGTATTTACTATCTTGTGCGAGTCAAAGACTCTAACTCAGAAACTCCAACTCTTGAGTCAGTTCCAGTAGTAAATGAATTCTCAGATGTGTTTTTTGAAGATCTTCTTGGGGTTCCTCCCGAAAGGAAAATTGACTTCGAAATAGACTTTCTCCTAGATACTCAGCCTATATCTATTCTGCCATATAGAATGGCTCCAGCTAAACTCAAAGAACTGAAAAAAGAGTTGAAGGATCTCTTAGATAATGAATTCATCAGATCCAGCATCTCCCCATGGGGCATACCTATTCTATTCGTGTGTAAGAAAGATGGTTCTCTCAAAATATGTATAGACTACCATCAGTTGAACAAGGTCACAGTCAAGAATAAATATCCATTTCCTAGAATCGATGATTTGTTCGACCAACTTTAGGGTGCTAGTTACTTTTCCAAGGTAGACCTCAGATTAGGCTATCATCAGCTTAGAGTCAGAGAATGTGATATATTGAAAATAGCTTTCCAAACTCGGTATAGTCACTTTGAATTTCTAGTCATGTCTTTTGGTCTTACAAATGCCCCAGTAGCCTTCATGGATTTGATGAACCAGTGTTCAAGTAGTACTTGGACATGTTCATCATGGTATTCATTGATGACATTCTTGTTTACTCCCGTAGCAAAAACGATCATGCAGACCATCTCAGAATAGTATTACAAACTCTTAGAGCCTATTAGGTGTTTGCTAAATTTGTAAAAGTGTGAATTATGGCAAAGATCAGTAGCTTTACTTGGCCATATTATTTTCGGTGATGACATTAGAGTTGATCCTCAAAAGACCAAAGCAGCGAGAAACTGGCCTAGACCCATCTCTCCATCAGATATCAGGAGCTTCTTGGATTTAGATGGCTATTACCGTCGATTTGTTAAAGGGTTCTCTTCTATTGCATCCCCCATATCTAGATTGATTCAGAAGAAAGTTAAGTTTCAGTGGTCAGATTCATGCGAGAAAAGTTTTCAGGAGTTGAAGACTCGACTCACCTTAGCCCCAGTTCTTACTCTACCATATGGTTCAGATGGTTTTGTTTTGTACTATGATACATCCAGAGTAGGTTTGGGTTATTTTCTCATGTAGAGAGGTAAGGTCATAGCCTACGCCTATAGAAAACTTAAGCCTCATGAGAAGAATTATCTGACTCATGATCTTGAGCTAGCAGCAGTAGTATTCGCCTTAAAGATTTGGAGGCATTACTTGTATGGGATGCATATAGATGTGTTCACAGATCACAAAAGCCTTCAGTATGTGTTCTCTCAAAAATATTTGAATTTGCATTAGAGAAGATGGTTAGAGTTATTGAAGGATTATTTTATGAGTGTTTTGTATTATATGGGCAAGGCCAATGTAGTGGTTGATGCTCTTAGTAAAATTTCTATGGGTAGTGTAGCTCATGTTGAGGAGGGTAAGAAGAAGTTAGCTCAAGAAGTTCATCAGCTTTCCCGACTAGGTATCCATTTACTCGATTCAACAAAAGGTAGTGTATGGGTGCAGAATAGCTCAGAGTCATCTCTAGTTTCTGAGGTGAAGGAAAAGTAGGATAGAGATCCCAGTCTAGCTAAGTTAAAAGAATCAATTAGAGATTAGAAAGTAGAGATTTTCTCCCAGGAGGGAGATGGTGTGTTGCCTGTTAGAGTAGATTATGTGTGACTGGTGTAGATGAGTTCAGGAAACAAATTCTTGTAGAAGCGTATGGTACGCTTTACTCTATTCATCTAGGGGCTACTAAGATGTACCGTGATTCGCAAAAGATCTATTGGTGGAGTGGAATGAAGAGAGATATTGTAGAATTTGTAACTAAGTGGTCTACTGCCAGCAAGTCAAGGTTGAGCACCAAAAGACTAGTGGGTCCCTGCAGGAGTTTAATATTCCCATATGGAAATAGGAGGATGTGAAAATAGACTTTGTGATAGGTTTGCCTCGTACCCATCATCAGCATGACTCTATTTGGGTTATCGTAGATAGGATGACCAAATCAGCTCATTTCTTGCCAGTACATACCTCTTACTCTGCCGAGGACTATGCCAATATCTATCTCAGAGAGTTGGTTAGGTTGTACTGTGTTTCTTTATCTATCTTCTAAGATAGAGGTACTCAGTCGAAAAGTGTTCCAAAAGGGTCTTGGTACCCAAGTCCACCTCAGTACAGCCTTTCACCCTTAGACAGGCGGTCAAATAGGAAGGACCATTCAGACTCTTGAGGATATGCTAAGAGCATACATTGTTGATTTCAAGGGTAGTTGGGATGACTATTTGCCCTTGATTGAATTCATATACAATAAAAGCTATCATTCCAGTATTCATATGGCTCCGTTTTAGGCTCTCTATGGTAGGAGATATAGATATCCAATTGGTTGGGTTGAAGTAGGTGAGGCTATAGTAGTAGGGCCTGACTTGGTGTTTGATGGATTAGACAAGGTTCTGTTGATCAGAGAAAGGCTTAGGGCTTCCCAGAGCTAACAGAAATCATATGCAGATGTGAGGAGAAAGGATCTCGAGTTTGAGGTCAGTGATTTTATGTTCTTGAAAATCTCCCTCATTAAGGGAGTGAGGAGATTCATTAAGAAAGGAAAACTCAGTCCTTGATATGTCAGTCCCTTCAGAATTCTCAATCGTTTTGGAAAGGTAGCTTATGAGCTTGAATTTCCTTCAGATTTAGCCTCAGTACACCCAGTGTTCCATGTCTCATTTTTGAAAAAGTGTATTGGTGATCCAGTTGTAGTTGTTCCCTTAGAGAGTGTAGATATTTAGAACAGTCTTTACTTTGAGGAAGTTCCAGTCAAAATTTTTTATCATCAAGTTCGTAGACTAAGGAACAAAGAAGCTCCACTAGTTAAAGTTATTTGGCAGAATCAGTCCGTTGAGGAAGACACTTAGGAAGCAGAGGCAGATATGAGGACCAAGTACCCGCATCTCTTCTCCGTGAATCCAAATTCAGTATAAGGTACCAAATCTTTTTAAGATTTTTCTCTATCATGCTCAGTTTCAGTTGCACATCATGTTCATGTCTATTGTACATTCATGAATCAGTTCAGTCATTCATTCCATGCATCATACATGCATATTCAGTGTGTACCTATCAGTTCCCTCAGCTTAACCAGTCTCATTCGGGGACGAATGATCCCAAGGGGGAGATATTATAACACCTCATATTTTCCTAGCATAATTTAAGTCCCAATATATGAGTATTCATATATAAAATTTTTTGAAACACTAATTATTTTTTAGTTTAGAGCCTGTCATTGCATAGGAAATTCGATTAGCTTTCCAACGATATAAAATTAGCCCAAATCTGATAACCGGGTAAGAAGTTATGGAAATTTTAAGTTTCAGTCGCAAAACCCCATTATTTTAATCTATAGCGCATCGCGGAGCAGGCCAAATTGGCATCCATAGGCTTACCGCGATGGTAGCGCATCGCGGCGTTTTTCCAGGTCTCAGTTTTCCCTTTTTTGGTGGCTTGGCGCGATAGTGGTGCGTTGTGCCAAGGCCAAAAATTGGGATTTCAGTTTCTAGCTTGTATTTTTAAATTTGTTTGAAGGTATTTGGGTCTTTTTCCTCAGCCCTAAACTCGCCTTTTGAACAAGAAACCCTAGCTCTCAAATTCAAGGTAATTTCTCAAGAACTTTCCAGTCATCTTTTTAAATTCATTATGCCAGATATGTTAGATGTACATCCATTAATTCCTTTCATCCATGGAGTCCAAGCAACCCTTTTTAAATTATAAAATTTTGATCTTTTCAAGATTACTATGTTTTAAATTATGATTTCATCCATGACTTCCCATGAACTATAATTTCATACTATGTTTCAATGAGATTATTGATGTTATTCGATTCCCCAGGTTTTAGTGTTATCATTTATTGAATTAAACCATGACTTAGTGTTTTCCATGTTACTTTCATGTCAATTATGCTAGTCCTTTAGTATTTCCATGATTTGACTAAACTATGAATCACAAGTGTTTGATAAAATGCCTACAAGAGTAAATGTTTTATGAAAGCCTTCATGTTATGCTCCCCAAGTTTTGGTGTCATATTAATATTGTTGTTTTGAGTCCTGGGGTTATTGAATACCCAAAAACCATAGTTGTTTATTTAATCTAGTCTCAGTATATTACAGAATAACTTTAGATTTTATCATGATCATTATCAAAACAGTCAGTTAAACTCAGAATAGTCCAGATTTCAGTGTCATTCAGCTGGGAGTAGGACTTAGTACCAAGCGAGTGTGGGGATGGCAGCTTCTCCGTTAGATAGGCAGAGTCATTAGTAGCAGTCTCTATACTCTAGAACTATGTAGCCAGCATAGAATATGAGTAGTCACCCATCAGACTAGGCTTGACTTTCTTGCAGGGGTCATCCGTCAGTTCAGGCTTGGCACCCTTGGTCCTTTGGACATTATATCAGTTTAGTGGATCCACATAGCCATCGTTAGTACCCGCGACTCAGTATTAACACCGTTCCAACTGGAGTTATAGGTTGGACCCCGATTAGCTTAAATTGGGGAATGTTGGTTAGATGATACCTCCCACAGTCTCAGATATAGTCTCAGTTATAGTTCCAACTCAGTTATCCAGTCTTAGTGTTGTTTGACCAAAGCATACAGATTTTAATTATCTCAGTATTTTAGTATTTACAGATTTTACTCAGTTCATGTTATGTGCTTGGTCATGCATCTTCAGTATTTACAGATTTTTATGCATTTTCAGTATCTACAGATTTTATGTTTTCTATTTAGTACTCCATGCTTTACATGTATGTCCAGTTAATTCTTATCATTCCTATTATGAAACCATGCATATCAACCTACCTTATTTAGCATACCAGTATATTCAAAGTACTGATCGCATACCTTTCTTTTACGCTATGATGTCTCATATCATAGGTGCTGACGCTCAATTCTTAAATCGACCTAGATTCTCATATTATTAGCAATTACAGTAGCAGTGGTGAGTCCTTATCATCCGAGGAAAGATTATATTAATTTATGTATTCATCTCAATAGTTAGTAGAGTTAGTTGGGGCCTGTCCCATCAACTCACAGAATTTAGTTTAGAGGCTTTTCAGACACTACAGTTAGCTATTCAGACTATTCAGCTTTTAGTATTTTTATTAGATTTATAATTCAGTAGTTATTTCAGTATTATAACCTTATGGCATTTTAGTTATTCTTCCGCATTCACAATTATATTATTCAGTGCTCACATAATGTACCAGCTCATGAGTTAGCTTGTGGTCTCTCAGGACAATAAGCATCATGTAACGACTAGGGGGTAGTCTCAGGTCATTACAATAGTAGTGGTGGTGGTCTTGGTATTGGTGTTTTTAGTGTTGGTGTTGTTGGTATTGGTGTTGTTGGTATTGGTGTTGTTGGTATTGGTATTGATGGTGTTGTTGTTGTTGTTGTTGTTGTTGATGATGGTGGTGGTGGTGGTGGTGGTGTTGGTATTGGTATTGGTGGTCCATCTATTGCAATAGATGGAACATCTGTTGGGAGATATTAAAATAGGTTTTCAAATAGATTCCCCATCTGCTGCAAGAAATGTTTCAACTGCTGGTATAAAACAAACCAGTAGAAAGACTAGTTTTCTTTTCTAATAGGTTGTTCATCTATTGCAACAGGTTATGCATTTGTTTTAACAGATGGTTCATCTGTTCCAACAGATGGGTTATCTGCTGAAATATTTTTTGTAATGTGTTGTATAAAAATTTATTGAATTTTTTCTTACCTTTTTTTTAAAAATTATGTAGACATCAATTGTAATATATTTTTATTTCTCTCTTGTTTGTTGGTAAAAGATGTCTTCCAAAAGAAAAGAAATTAAAAGTGTATCAACTTCTGACCACCTAACAAAAAAGGCTAGAGTATAGATGGATTCGGAGGAGCTTCCTGAACAATCTCAGTTAGGGAAAAGTGAAGCTGAGAAAAGTTATAAAAACGATGTTGAGGGAGGCGGAGAAGGGTCTGTAGAGGGTGGTCAGGATAATAAAAGTGAGGAGGAAGAAGAAAAATATAAACAAGAAGAGAAGGAAGTAGAAAGTGAGAAAAATGATGATGATCAACATGATAATAATGCATCGCCAATGGGACGTGAATTAAGATCAAAATTCCACAATGATCCTATCAAAACTATTAGTATTAATAGGTTTCAAGTTGAGATATCGATAGATAACCTTGCAGAATTAACTGGTGATTTTGTATTTAAATCTATGTTAGGGAAACCTTTGATGATTTTAGGAATGCTATGAAGAAGGAAAAACTAGAGGAATTTTTTAAGAAGAGCTGCTTTGGACACTTTTTTAAGCTGCCTGAAGAAAACAATGCCCATTTTCAAATGAGCATGGTATATGGTCTTCTCAATCATAGGATCAAGTATGTGGGGGATGATAAAGATTTGAAGGAGGGGGTAAAAAGATGAATGAAATATGGATCAACTACTGTGGCATGCTGGTTTGTTTTGACATGAAAAAGTTTCCCATAGTGACAAGCTTAAGATACGATCGTCAAAAGAACCTTTCATCAAGGAAACACTCTTCAGAAAGTCCAAGGCAAGCAGGACAACCAAACCACCACCATCAAATAAAGGCAAGACGTTTTTCAAGCAATCACCCACAAAAACCAACAAATGTAATGATAAAATAGATGGGTTATTGGACATTGCTGGATGTGGCTACAAAATGATGATGTTGTTAGAAGATCTCAAGGATAAAACCATACCAAAGAAGTACATAGAGCAATTGTACTTACAAGTTTCTCATCCAAGGATCCTTAGGTGGTTGGCTGCAAAGAGCTTCATAAGAATTAAGGAGGTTGATCTTTTTAACCCTCCAGATGATATAGTAAGTCTTATTTTAAGTAAAATAATTTGAATCAATGAAAGATATTAAAACATACGGTCCATCTATTCAACAGATGGATATTGTAACAGATGGACCATCTGTTGCAATAGATGGATCATCTATTGCAATTTATCCTAAGATTTCCTATCTGATGCAAAAGATGGGTAATTTGTTGTGATAGATGAGTCATTTTTTACAACAGATCATCCATCTGTTGCTTTGGTTCTCAGAACCCGACTTAATAGATTACCTATCCATTGCAACTTATGTAATAAATGGGTAATCTGATACAACAGATGATTAATCTGTTGCCACATATGAATCACTTGTTGCAACATAAATATCATCTGTTGTATAAGTTATTTGTGTTAACATATTACCCAACTAACTGCAAATTATTATTTGATTTAAACGTATCTACTCTTTTTTAAGGTTGTGCATGCATGGATCGTACCTAATGAGCAAGAGTTAGAGATGACTTTTTTTATTACTCTTGGTCTTGTTAATATGATAACATACCTAACGATGGAGTTAATAAAGAAGAAATTGGCTGGAGCAACAGTCGTAAGAAGAGCAGTTAGGCAAGGTCAACCTCATGTTGAGGCTCTTCATAACCAACCTGCTGCAACAAATCTGGGCGCTTCTTCTGGGGGTGTTGCTGGTGGAGTTGTTGATATTGGTGGAAGCCATTCTGACGCTGATGTTGCTGCATTCATGATGATAGGCATGCTGATTCTTAAGAAAAAATAAATATGTTTGAAATCACTCTTTATAGTGGTCCCTCTCACCCCTCTCCACTCTCATATTCTTATTGCAAATACGAAGGGTGCATGGGTCGACAGGATAAACTCTTTTGAAAAATAGATGCTCTCATAAATGTTGTCAATAAATTAAAATCCAAGAGGGGTATCATACCATCCAAGAAGGTGAGAGAGCCATACACACCTGCAGTGGAGATTAGGAAGAAGAAAAAAGTAATTAAACATATACTCTCAAATATGAAACCAAAAAAATTGCAAATCCTCCTCCTCCAATAGTTGATGAAGTTCAGGGACCATTGAAGAAGGTGAAAATATATGCAAAATTTGATGCCAAACAGAAGGTTGTTCTGAGAAAGTACATAAATTCTAAGCAACACGCAAAAACCTTCAGCGCGAATATCTTCCCCCCCAAGACTTCAAGAAGATGACAGATATAGAAGTGTGGTACAAAGACTCGGTAAGTTACTTTTCCTAACCTAGCCTTCTAATCTATGCCATGAAGAAGAGGCTATGCAACAGATGTGTCATCTGTTACAACAACTGGGTATTCTAGTGCAACTGATGGTTCATCTATTGTAATAGATTATCCATCTGTTTCATAAGTTGTATTAGATGGGCAATCTGTTAACAAATTCAAAGAACCCTATGCAATAGAGAGACCATCCGCTGCATCTTTCCACTTTATTTTTCTTTTTTAAAATTACTTACCTCTTTAAAAATTGTTTTCTTATATAACAGTATGTTGATGAAATTCTTTGCCTCATGAGGGGCAGACAATTAGCGTACTAGGATGCTTATGATGTTGCGATAGGATAATGGACCTCAACTTCTACAACTATTTCAAAAATAGGTACGATGATCTCATTCAGGAAGCGTCAACTCTCGGTGGCTCGAGATTTGATTCGTTAGTTTTTAGGTTCGAATGGGATGAAGATATGATTGAATATGTTAGAGGGAAGAGGCCATATCCACATGATAAGGACTGGATCAACTAAAAGAAAATTCTTGCAGTCATGAACGTGGACGTAAAATATTTTTTGGATCTTGAGATACTACTCGAGAATGGAATGATGAAGTTTTATAACTGCAAATTACCTGTCTTCAAAGAGGTTAATTTTCTTACCAAGATACAACCACTATTGGACTTGTTCCCCAGCTTGTTGAAGCAAAGTAAACTGATGAATCATTTGCCAGCGAAAGTGTTGAATGAAAAATGGAATTTTGAAGGTAGAAACAAAAACAAGGACCTTCCAAAGAATCAAACTGATGTCGCGTGCGGGTCATACGCGCTTGCACACATTGAATGTTTGCTAATCGATACAGAAATGACCAACCCAACAACCTTTTTATGTGACAACACTGTGATAAAGATGCAAGATGTCTGGGTTTATGGGGTAATAATTAAAAGGTTGGAGTCTGTGTATGTAAAAGAAAAAGATGTAGAAACACAAACACCATGACAATTTTTATTCCAAGTAACTTTACATGTAGTGACAATTTTGTATGTTTGATGACAATTGAATTGGTTTATTAAATTTGGAAACTTATGAATTAGTACAAAAAATAATTACTAAGTTAAGATATTACAACAAGTGCATTATATAGATATATAAACATCTTCATAATGCAACAGATAACCAATCTATTGCAACAGGTAGTCTATCTGTTGTAACAGATAGTCTATCTATTATGACAGATAGTTTATCTGTTGCAGTAGGTTGGTCATCTGTTGCATTATGCAGATGTTTATATCTAAGTCTATCTGTTGCAATAGATAGTCTATTTATTGTAATATATAATCTATATGTTGCAATAGATAGGTCATCTATTAGAATAATAAAAATAGTAGGAAGACCTATTTGATAATTTTCAACAGATGATTTACATGTTGCAACATATGTCTAAATCAGTTTGATAGTTTCCACTACATATGTCGTCTGTTGCAACAGATCCATTATTTGTTGTAATATTTGAATTATTCTATTTCAATTAATAAGTTTAAATCTAAGGATAAAATAAAATTCATAGACAAATAAAATAAATTGAAGCCTTCAAAAATTACATGAAATAAATGATATGGAAAAAATTATTATGGGTACAGATGATCTACTCAACAAATAAATCAATAATTTAAGTTTTGATGCCAACAATCCATAATGAGAGATTATTACTTTGACAAACTTAAGTTATGATGATCTACTCAATATGGACATGTTGTTCTTCATCCGGTGCTATGAAATTCAGCTTTGATTATCGTGGATCTTTAATGTCGCTTGCGTACGATTTTTGAGATTTCGCTTCTCCATATTTTCATAAATGAGTAGCATATATTTTATGGAGTAATCTAGCATCAAGTCCATCATTTTGTACTTCTAATCGATTGCTCAAATACTCGACAAAAGTGACAATAGAAAGACCACAATCCTTGCGTTTGTAAAAATCAGATAATTCATATCTTTCAATTAATGTAAGCATTGTGAAATTTATGAAATAAAACTAAATCATGATACTTAAAGGCTACCACTGGGTTTTTGAGAAATTCCTTCAACATATTCTATATCAAATGGATTACCCTTTTATCTCGATATGCTTCAATCGTCGAGCAATAAATACGAACCTTTTGGTCCAAAAAGCCACTTATATTAAAGTAAGTAGGCAATATTTTGGCTAGCTTTTGTATCTCAAATGATGGCCCAAAATGTCTTCTTCCCAATATCGAGTCATAAACTTGGGTACGCCTCTCTTTTAAAACGACGACAGCCAATACCCAATGAATAGGATGTACACTTCATCGACCAAATGTCAAGGTAAACCAACTGAAAGTCTAAAACCTTTGATAATGTTGCTTAAGCATTCCTCATTTCAGGAAACTTTCGGTTGTTGTTGACAATACCTATTGTAGGCATTATTGATGTAAACTTTGTACAAATAATTGCCTGACGTGTATCTGTATTATTCTTATGCTTTCTACGTGGACTTCTTTCGGAGGTAGTAAAAATGACATCGATGTGCTGCATATATTATCAAACATTTTAGATTACGTGAAAATAAAATTAATACACATATACAATTAAATAAAGTATTAATAGTAAAATTTATGACATTTAAACCTCATCATTTCAACAAGTTTGGGATTGTGACATCAAATAGAATAAATTTTTCATTCTGGGATGTGAAACAACAAAGTTGAACATATCAAAACCAAGACCCGATTGCCACATCATTTTTGTGATGAAATTATTGTAAAATCCGGTCATAGTGACTTTTGTGATGGTCAGAGTAAAGTTAAATGACTATGGAAGAAATGAATGAAAGAAAAGTGACTTTTGCGTTATAGATACAAAGTTAAGTGACCATGGATGAAATGAATGAAAGAAAAGTGACTTTTGCGTAATAAATATAAAGTTAAGTGACAATGGATGAAATTTACCCGAACTGCATCTGTCAGAGGTGGACCTACATTGAGTGTAGGGTGTGCGCATGCACCCGCTAGCCTCGAGAAGAACTCTGTATATATATTTCGTATATCTATATATATATCAGGGTGTTATGTTAAATATATGTCGTGCACCCACTAAAACAACTGATTTGGCTAGTGAGATGGTTGGGCTTGCTACTTGAAAGTTGCTCTTTTTACCTGATTGCTCAAGTTCGAACCCCAACAACAACATTTCCTTATTTGTTCCTTTTTCCATTTTCCAAATTACACTGTCTGAAGCATTATTGTGAAAATGTATATATTTATTTTTTGATTAAAAAAGAATTTCTACTTATTAGTAATTTATTTTACACCTTTTTTTTTTTTTTTTTTTATGTATTGTGGATATTATTGACCTATTTTTTATTTTATTTCAAAATACAAGCTTCTCTCCAACTTTAAAAGGTAGATATTCTCCCTAACTTATAAAGTATAATATTTATTTTCTTTAATCTTTTGATCGTTGAGTTATTTTTTATTTAAAAAATTAGCAATTTAAAGTTCGAGATAGGCTTAAATCAAACATTACCCGTTGCAACCATCTGACAAACAAATCTCTCGAATTTCATATTTTTCAAAACTTTCTATTATTGTTCAAAATATGAAAGTGCGTTGAATTTAAATATGATGAATAACACACTTTTCTCATATTTAATCTAATAATTAATGATATTCAATAATATTAAAATTTTGCTTATACAATACTATAATTAACAAGTTTTTAAAGAACTGTATGTCGAACTTTGACACTATTAATTACTATATTTAAATATAGAGGTGACCCATCAAATTTTAATCCTGAGTTCGCCTTTGATATCAGTCCTTCAATAAGACATATATCGAGTAGACTATCACAATATATCTATATATATGACATAGTATTATAGAGGACTACTTCACTCCATAAGACACTTCTTAGTATACCATCATAGTATATTCATATACCGGCGCGATATCATTCTTCGGTGAAACACTTCTAAGTGCTTCAATTAACATATTTTGAGTATATTATCACAGTAAATGTATATAGTTTTTAATATGTAGGTAACTGGCCAAAATATATCAATAATATTATGTTTTAGTATTATTTATGTATAGTATAAATTATCGTTTACATGATTTACAATTATAAACTTCTACATGACGTCCTATCAATTTCAAACTCAACCATTGATACACAATAATTGGATGAGTCTTGTTCTGAGATCCTACTAATTGAAGGTCATACGTAATGGTACAATTCATATTTGGCCGTTTATTTAAGATCGAGGATTTTTTTTTTGGTCCCATTCAAAAAGTGAAAGATATATATTATTTTCCAAACTCAAAAGATAACGAGGTAAAGGTGAAATATTGAAATTTAATCTTTAATTTTAATGTATTTATAAATTTGGTTGCCTCATACCAAATTTGGAAGCATCCACCTGATTATGCTCATCTGTTTCTTTTCTTCATTGATTTATATTTCCTCTTCAAATAGACATACTATCTATCTTCAAATATTATAATTTATACGAAAAAAAGTTAAAAGTATCTCTAATTTATATAAAATGGAGTAAAAATATCATTCATTTATTTTTGGCTTAAAAATACTACTCCATTTACTTTTTGGCTTAAAAATACTTCTCCGTTTATTTTTTGGCTCAAAACAAGCGAAAGAGTAGTTTGAGCCAAAAAATAAACGGAAGAATATTTTTAAGCCAAAAAGATGAAGGATATTTTTGCTCCATTTCGAATAGTTCATAAATAATTTTGATCCTTTCCCGTAATTTATATCAATCTTATGATATGTGAATTATACCACACAATTAGTTGAGCTGTGCATTCAAATGCCTGGGAATAATGTAGGTAGAATAGAAATAAGTTTTTTAATAAAGAAAGGGAGAAACGTGTATCCTGAGTAAATTGAATAACCTATCAACCTAATTAAGTAATTAACGTGAGTATGGTAATAAATTAGAAGGGGACTAAGAAGCCTAATTATTGCTTATTAAGATTTTATATACTATGATTTATAAGTATTTGATGATGGGAATACATGATAGTCGACGATTTTGAATCAAGATACTCTTTCCATGGGTCTGGTTGAGACATTTGGAATTTAACAACGCAACAATAAGCAAGTTATTAGGTGTTGTAAAGAAATGGATTTCGGGCGTAACTCAACCTCAAAAATTAGTTCATATTGGGAGGATTTTCTGAGTTCATATGAGGAGAGCACTTATCCTTTTTCATTCGATATGGATTCTTCAACACCCCACCTCACGCCCAGGACTGAACATCTGATGCATGAATAATTTAATATGAGGGTCCAATATTGATACACAATAATTGAATAAATCATGTTCTAATCGTAATATCACGTAAAGAAGTGTGCATTGGGTTTAAATCAATTTCAAAAATTAGCTCACGGAGAAAGAATTATTGATCGAGTCTATATATCTGATATAAAACTCTTCAACTAATCAGAGGCGGAGCTAGGATTTCAAGTAAGGGTGTTCAATATTCAAAGAAAACTAAGTCGAAGGGAGTTCAACACCTACTATAACCACATAAAAAATAATTTTAATCATGTATAAATAATATATTTTTCTTCGAAGGCGATTCGAACGAACCCCTAAAGAGGGCTGGCTCCGCCTCTGCAACTAATGTCCCTTGTGAAACATGCCTCTAATTTATCCAGAGATACCGGGATCTTGTTCTGATTTGTGTAGTTCAATTTAATGCATTAACGATATTTTGGACATAAAAATAAAAGTAATGACGAAGTACCAATAAAAAATCCATGACCATTCGAGGAATTTTAATATGGACTTTGATCTAAAACATTCTAAGAGTTTCAATTAAAATAGGCATTTTGCTCCTTTATAAAAGCGGCTATAGGCATCTCTGCATGGGGGTGTTTGTTTAGATTTTTTTTTAAAAATAAAAATAAAAAGTTGACTGATGCTTACTTAGATTGTTGTTTCCTTTTCCATTTTGTTTTTATTTAGTTACCTTAGTTTTTTTAATTTGACATATATTTGAAAATTATGTAAAAAAAGATATAAATCATAATAATCAACTAACTTAAAATACTTTTAAAAGGCATATAACATATTTGGTTGGCTATAGAAATTCTATCAGCATCGCATAAATTGAGACAAAAAAGTTAATATATATTATTTTAAAATGACATAAAAAATATAAATCACAATGATTAACAACTTAAAATACTTAAAAGACATATAAAAATATGTATAAATATTACCTCTCTAAATTTCATTTGTACTACATAAATCAGGATAGAGGGAATAACATATATTATCCGAATTACATAAAAGATACTATAAATCACAATGATTAACAACTTATAGTATTTTAAAAAATTATAGTAAAATTTTTTATTGACTCTCCAAATTCAACCATTATCGCATAAAGTAGAACAAAAAAAATAACATATATTGAGTTCGCGTTGGTCCGGATCCTTATATTTGGTTGAATGTATTATGTATGTATATACTACTTAGTAGAAATGTGAGCACACAGGTGATGATCATGTGTGTTTTTAAAATTCTTAATGAGTTTGCGGGTATTTTAGATAGTTTACACTGTGATGCTTAAATCATATTGTATTTATCTGTATTATGGTTGTACTTTTTCATTGTTGGACAAGAAAACTGAGACATATTTTGCTATTTTACTTTAACAAAATTTTAATTATAGACACCTTAGACCCCTTATAACTAATTTTATGATTTAAATTTTACTAATTATATTCCGCAGATATTAATTAGTGACTAAATGTATTTAGGACTCATTTATACAATATAATTAAGTAAAACTTACATAAATTTCGAGTAGCTGACCCATATTTACCTTCTATCCCTATTTTTTAAAAATTTTTTAAAAAATATTTTTTGTGTTTTTTCAAACACATATAATTAAAAGAGATACAAGATTATGATACATTCTAAGAATCAACTAATTCGCTGAAATTATGAAAGGTAACAGTAATTACCGCATTTAAGGAGTAATTTACTCCTCAAATCTTCTAATTAAAGCAAAATATCCCCTAAAAACGTCAATGCAATTTTTTTATTTGAAATATTCTTATCCATTTTCAATTTGCAGATTCATTTTTCTTCTGCTTTCATCTCTTTTTTTTATGCTATTTTTTCTTTTTCAACTATTTGCAATGAATATTTTGGTAGGTCTATTATTAGATATTGTTGATTCTGATATTTCGAATCCTCCATCTTTGATGTACCAGAAATGTACCAATATGCTTATACGTCTGATGGCATTGTAATCGGAGATGTACCAATGTCAATCTAATTGCTACCTCAGGAAAAGCCGATGAAGTTTTTTCCTTACAATTTGTTTCATTGTCGGATACCATAGTGTATAGAATTCATCTATACAGATTAAAAAATCAGACTATAATCAAGAGATGTACTCATGATTTGTTTGTCAACTCGTTTATAATTTGAATTTTATAAAATTTTAAGGTAGATTATAATCGATCAAAGTATGCAATTCATCATTGTTTCAATTTTAAAGCCAAATGTTCTGACAAATAAAAATATGTACTTCTTGTTGAATGAATTTAGCCAAAAATACAAAGTTATTTTCACGTTTAAGTTAAAAATATGTATCGCACGTTTTGATACATAATATTGAAGTTGAAGAGAGGTTGTTCAATTTTAAAGTCAAATGTTCTGGCAAACAGAAATATGTATCTCTTGTTGGTTGAATTTAGCAAAAAATATAAAGTTGCTTTCACGTTTAAGCCAAAAATATATATTTCATGTTTTGATACATAATATTGAAGGGAGGTAGAAGAAATCAAGTGAAACTCTTATATCGAACAGTAATTGTTGTGGTCGATGTGGTTACGAAGATCTCAACAGACGTACTTGTAATTTCTTTTCAAAAGAAGAGTGGTATTTAGATCTGCAACAAATTAAGTTATATTAACATTCACTAGATTTTTTTTTTTCGTAGTTTGACAAAACAATTATGAAAATGTTGTTACTTTTTGAATTTTTGATGAATAATGTTTGTTGAAATATGACTTTTCTTATTTCTGCATTTTAAATATCATAAAATACCTTAATTTCATTTTACATTAACATGATATTTTATTAAATTTATATATAATAATATCATAAGAACGTTGCACTATTCAAATAGACTCACCAAATAATTCAACTTGAATATCTGAAAAACGGTTTAATAATCTGTACTATGCAATTGCACAATGAAAACTTGAGATGAGTCTCTAAAACATTCTCATTTAACAAGTCAATTAATTCTTGTTCTATAAACTTATTAAAATCATCTATAAATTTTGTATTTCAGGAGATTCTTGAAGTTAAATGAGGTGGTTTTATCTCTTTTAAAACATAATAACTAATACTAACTGAATTAATTTTGTATAATTTATATGTATCTTTTGTTATATAATTTTGCATCTCTTTTGGTAAAAATGTATCTCACATAAGTTGCTGATAGTATTAGAATGCATCTCCTACATTTTTAATAAATGTATTCTTTTTTTGATAATATATATCTCATATAATGATCAGTTGTTTAAATTTGTATCTCTTACAAATATAGTTTAGGATTATCTAGATTAACTAGCAATTGCACAAACATATATTTGTTATATGTCTATGTATCTATATTTCAACTTACACTGAGATATAATACGTTAAAATGTTATTGATGTAATTAAATATGTCTCTGCGGTGTTTGTATACTTGTAATAATGTCACGTTTGTATATTTATGATAAATTTATAACTTGTAGAAACAATCATATGCATGTACAACACTTTAAACAACAAACTTCAAATTGGAATACTAACTAGAAATAATTCATATGTAAAATACTTGAAATAATTCTTAAACAAAATTTCAAATACTCAACATGAATACTTCAGCAGTAATACTTGTTAAACCAACATACTATTTAGACAAATATAATACTTCAAATTTAATTCAACATAAAAAATCATCCACAACGTTTACTTAAAAAACTGCTCCAGATGACTATTCATCACATAAGTTGACAGTTTTGTATCTCTGAAGAAATCAAAAGACTAATTAAAAGTTAATCCTAATAAACATAGCTATAACTATTCAATACTAACTTCATCTTCTGGAACTGATCTTGTAAAGTTTGATTTAGACCTTGATGGGTCTTCATTGTCAAATGGGTCCTTTTCAGTCATTTCTTTGTACAATTCAAGCGATAACCAATCTGTTGGAACCCTTTGTTATTACTATACTGAAAGTATTTGTGCAGTACTACAGCCAACTTATGGACCTCACGGTACTGATCTCTATTTCTTGATGATAACATTGAATCATAAACACGTATTCGCCGCTCCTTCAGAATAATAACTGTCAGAACCTTCAAAAATTTCTAAAAATCATCTCAAAAAATAAGTCAAGTACTTCTTGTACGATAACCTCTATTAACTCATCTTTGAATTTGACATTACAAGAGCTTCCAAATCTATGAATGCGTTGGAATCTCCTTTATAACATAACTAATACCCTAGAAAATGACATACAAAAAAATAGCTAACTTTTAATGAGATACATATTTCAACATAAATTATAAAAGACATGATACTACTTTGTATTCTTGTAAAAGATACATACTCTTCAGAAAAATACACATTTCCATGTATCAGATACATTTTTAAAAACTTGTAAGAAATACATACTATATTGTACAAGAAATATGTATCTCTTACGGTTATAGCATGTATCTCTAATATAAGTATTACATACAAAATATTACTAACAAGAGATACATATAATAAAAGAGTTACATAAACATAGATACAATTTGTAAAAAATATATCAAATTAACAGAAACATGTATCTCGGCCTAACCTTCTTTTACACCAGAGTAGTCCTTTCCTTAGCCATTCTTGTTCAGTTAGTTATTTTTCTTTCGATTACTATTTTATCTTGGGCATGTCTTGAGGAAGTTTCACTTTTCTTGAATTATAACTTGACTCCAAATTGAGTTGCTACAATATCCAGTCTAGCACATTTTACCTTCAAATTACATTAATGAGTAGATATACTCCTGCTAGAAGGGTAAAAGAGATTGAAAAAAGTCAAAACAAATCCCACTAATTAGTTGACACAATTACTAATGTATTTCTATTAGACCAAAATTAAGATCATCGCTATTACTCAGAGTGCAAAGTGAAGATAAGTTCCTATTTCTATTATTGAAGTTGATAAGATGATAGTAAAGATGAAATTGGGGGGAACTGCCTCATTTCGAAATTCTGAAGAAGTTGTTATAATAATGATAAAAATCGCACCTTCAAAAGCGGCATTGATGGAGGAGAAAATCGCTCCTTAAATCTGGTAATTTGTATCCGACAAAAATGGGGCTCTTTAGATGTATCTTTACCTTTTAGTTGAAATAGGAAAATGTAGGAATTTTTGTAATATTCTTAAATTGAAGGGATTTTTAGTAATTTTGGTTTCTTAAGTTGTGATTTTATGAATTTTTTTTATAATTAATATTAATTTAAAAGAAAAGGAAGAGTAATTAATGCTCATTATCATCTCCAACTTCCCCCAATATTCTCCTTCTATATAACAAAAAATGTTGGTGATTCTCCTGCTATAATTGACCTTTTTTAGTACAAACATATACAAATCAACTATATTTTGTACAATTGAATTTTAACTATATATATATATATATATATATATATATATATATATATATATATATATATATATATATATATATATATATATATATATATAATTTTATATACAAACACATTAGAATTTTATAATTATGCATAATGTATAATATATACATATGCATATCAACAATATATTGTATAAACGTATAATATTATACATATACAATTAAACGAATAAACATATACATATGGCACAAACACATCTATGTAACATATAGATATGCATATCAACTATGTATTGAATAAACATATACATATGTATATCAACACTATACTGTATAAACGTAAAATATTACATATGCAATTAAATGATTGAACATTTGTATATTAGGATCCTAATGCGTTGATACTCATTCTAATATGACATACACAATGTATAAAAATCAATGTATTTATATACAAATAATAATACTTATATGCATATGTATGTTTATATATACAGATATGCCTATGTATATACAAAAATATAGAATATATGTATATGCACATGCATAGTGTATATATGAACCAACCGATAAAGATGCATATACATATGTATATGTATAACAACACAAAATAAAATTGTATACATATATAGTTATACAAAAAGCTACATATATACATGAAAAACATTCATCCAATACATTCATAGTATATAAAAAAAAATATACAATGCATACTCAAATACAAAAATCTACGCAACTGAATACAATTGAATCACCTATATACAATTATCAAATTCACTAAAATTATATCAAATACCCAATTATAAAAATAATTCATCAAGATTTTTTCTGTCAAAATTGACACTAATATAAAATTTGATTTTCAAAATTATACATTCTATTCTATGAAAATAGATGAAATTTGAAGAAACTTAGTGACTCATTTAAAGAATACCTAAAAAATCAAAAGAAAACAAATCTATATACCTGAAAAAATTAAAGATTATCGCAAAATTTTCGATGCATATCCCCACGAATGTTTAGGAATGAGAAATTACTCCAAAAAATCGTCAATGCAAACCCACAACAGATGTTTAGGGGAAGAAAAAAAATCGACTGATTTGTGAAAATAAATTAGGAGGAAATTTTTCTTTGAGATATGTTCAAGAAGCGTGTATAAGTTAATACTGCAAAACTAGCCAATTAGCTAAGAGAAAGGTTATGAAAAATTAAATACATGAGAGAGAGAGTATTATTTGCTATATACATTGTATATTATATTTCTATATAGGGGCCCATAAAAGAAAATAATTTTGTAACTAACAAATAACTATATAGGGTAATTTTTTAAAACCCTAACTATACCATGTAATTAAGAATTGTTTCATCCATGATGTGTAATTTTTTGTTTTACTTTTGACTCAGCCCAAAATTCTACACAACTTCTGATGATGGGGACCCTATTTGCCTTTCCTTTTTACATGTTTCTTTGGTCTAAGTCATCGATATACTCTTAAATTTATTTCGAGATTTTACTTAGATCTCTCAACTAACCATTGTATCTATTGAACACTCTTACCACTTCAAATTTGAACCACTTGAACCCTTTGTGCATATGGGCATAAAAAGTGTGATTCACACGTTAGCAGGCATGTGAATTAATATTTTAACACCTTTTTAAAAAAAATATTTTTTTCAATATCTTCTTTATCTTCTTTTATTTCTCATTTAAAAAAAAAAACAATTTTTTCATCTTGTTTTGCGGAAATTTTGTCTTTTGAAGGAGTCGCCACTTAATTTCGAAAAGGAATTAAGAAACCTTTATTAGATACTTTAAACGATCCAAAATAGAAAAATCATTCAAGTTTTGAAGATTCTGAGTAAGCGGTTCCTATTAACATTTTAGGAAGGTGTTAGGCACCTAAAACGTCCGCTAACTTGCGGTTATCCGGACTGTTTGAAAATATCTTTCGATTAACTTCTAAAAAGATTAATTTGTTAAAAAGTGATTGACTTTTTAGAAAAAACTTGTGTAAAATAGATTTAGATGACTTAGTAGGGATTTTAACTAAGTCTAAACAAAACGACTAAGAAAGTAAACACATAAAAGGGGAAAGGGAGGAGAAAGTAAAAGATTTAGCATGTCCTAGTCTAATAGGGATTTCGACCCATTTTACCTGTCCTAATCTAGTTTTCGAGCTGTTTTGACCTAAAAGTCGCTCCCCCTGTATTAAATTTACAATTTTGGCTTCGAGACCCAAATAAATAAGTAGATAAATAAACGAGTAAAAATAAATAAAGCAACAATGAATGAATAAATAAATAAATGAAAATAAGACTCTTCAGCCGCTTCAGAGGTAGGACTTTAACTCATTCCTTCTTCTTTCGAATCCTTGCGTCCATATGTCATGCAATTCGTTTTAGACTTTTTTTCAGGTTTGACTCGGAAGGTGGGCCATGTTGGCCCATGACGAAATGCAAAAGGGAGGAGTCCGTTCGGACTCCAAGATAAAATTCATGCAAAGAGAAAAAAAAAGAATTAATAAATGCCCAAACTTTAACAGTTTAAAACTATAGGATTCAGGCTTCATCAAAATATATTCGTACACAAGTAAAACGCAATAGAAGCAAAATCCACAGAGTTCCAAGAAGACAATCATAAACAATTAATTAAAGCAAATAAAACGCAATAGAAGCAAAATCCATGGAGTTCCAAGAAGACAATCATAAACAATTAATTAAAGCAATTCCGACTAAAGCTCAAAACAAGGCTTCTTATGGCTCCTAGCAAATAAGATTAACAAATTAAAATTTCATATATATGTATTTTTCTATTTTTTATTTTTTATTTTTTACTTCACACAATTATGCTAAAAATAGGCAACAAATCAAACGTGGGATTATCAACATGGTTACACAAGCCCGAGAAGAAGCATGGATTATAAGGAAAGCTTAACATGTATTAAACTCTAAATCTGAAATCCAACAGTAGGAGAATCCAAGAGAACAATAATTTAGTGCTCACACTGCAAAATTAATCACCATTATCACATAGGGATTGTACCCCGTTGAAATGATTCTAAAATCCGAGTAAAAACATAACCAAAAGTTGAAGAAAGACACATAGAAATCATTCTCCTTCCTCTTTGGCGAGTTCTCGAGAGTATTATATCAAACATAACTTAGAAGGATCTTAATATCAATTGAAACTTAAATGAGACGTAACCCAAATCTTTTTCTTAACATTAAGAGTCAAAGGAGTTTTGGGAGCAGCTTTCATCTAACATAGAAAATGGTTCTGAGATGAGATGAACATAAAGAACATTTCCCACACCCACGAAACTAGACCACATGCAGAAAACACACGAATTCATTGCATCCCATCCCTCATAACCACAAAAATAAACTAAGACTGATGTTTTACCATGGACAGATACCTACTATTTCTATCAACTTAGTAGGCTGAAGATGATCGGGGAAGCAATCCATATTAAACCCAAGTCATGAACTATATACAACAAGTAACGTAGAATCGAACTCATAGCAGGAAGGAGGACTGAAACAATATTTATGAAAATATCACCTATCAAACATCTAAAGTAGAGAACATTCAGATAAATGAGAACATTAAACCCAGAGCAAAACACTAAAATGCAGAACGATATGTTGAGGATTAACGCACAAAAATTACGACAATATAATGAGCTTCCAAAGAAAATTAGAGAAAACATTATAGAGATAAACAGTGAATCAATCTATTCAAACAAAACATCCTTAAAAAAATCAATAGTCTTTAAGGCCTTCTAAAGCCATACAATCCAGCACACCATATCACTAAAAAAGCTTACAACTTCAGAGGTTTAAACAACCAGCATACCATGTCACTAAAAACTTATGACTTCAGAAGTTTAAATAAACTAATTGAAAATTAAATGGGATGGAAAGTTACCTATTTTGGAACAGCAAAACAGGACTCGAACTTTGACGGAATCTCGATTACCACCAGAGGACCTTTCCATGACTTCTAAAACTCCGAACAGTCGTCGACTCTTCTTAAATGACAGAATTTATACTACAAAATCTATTTTTTTGTTTTTCAAAAGTTTTTTGAACCTCTTGAATTTATTTTTCCCTCCCCTGCTTGATACTGTTTCTATAGTTTTATTTCTCCTTCTGAAAGAAATTTTTCCAACCCCTTTCAACTCAATCGAGAGTTGTTTTTATAGAGGAGGAATGGGGGCCTCTTCTCAATCTTGGATGACGTGGGAAAAAAAAACAACCAAGGGAAATTTTGGGAACTTCTCCAAAAGGGAATTAAAAAATTGAACCCTAGATAACATTTTCCACCACCAACCTATATGAATTTTGGAAATTTTCTCAAATAAATCGGAACGGGTGGACCAATCAAAATTGGGAAAAACCAAACCTTTCTACAACCAATAAAAATCGCCCAAATATGTACCCCATTCGTACCATTATTCCCAAATTTATGGAGTTAACCATTGGAGACGACACCTAGCCTTGTTTCTAGAAGATTCAAGGATTTTCTCGTCCTATGAATGCATGAAACGTGTGATGAAGGTGAAAAAAAAATGGGTCAGGGTCAGGTTTCGCCAATATCGAAGCGGGTTTGAGATTGGTTCTGGTTTTTGCATGGAAATTGAAAGCGATTGATCAATGTCATGACTGTTTGCTGTTGTCTCGATATTAAGCTATTTGTATTCGTATGTACACAGCTGTTGCTATTTTGGGAGAAGGCACAAAGTGGGTCGGGTCTGATTTGGGGAATTGGGCTTGGTTATGTGTTGGGCTGTTAAAATTTTTGGTGGGTTTTAACTAAAGTAAAAATTAAATAGGGGTTATGTTGGGTTTATTTAATAACCTCAATTAAATCTAATTGGGATTATTAAATAACCCTAATTAAATTTAATTGAATTAAAATAATTCCAATTAGGAAATGGTAATTTTTTGGGGGATTAAGATTGAATTACAATTTAGGCGACTTAGTTAAACTCTAACCAAATTGAATATCCATTGGTCAATTGCATTCAATTGGGTCCAATTTGATTTCAATTGAGGTAATATTTAATTAGTTCGCTAAATTGAATCGCAACCCTCACAGGGGTTTATGTACAACGAACGGGCAAACCCTTCTGGGTTGTATCCGAAGATATGGAAAGCTGGAGTAATGTATTATAGCAATCATCCTCCTTCAATTAAAGAGCTATTTCAACGATTCCCATGTTTGTAGTTCGAAAGGAAGAGGATCCCAGGAAATTTATTTGGACCTAATTCTTCCTAAATTTTCTAGTCCAATCAACGGCCTCAATCCGACATGAATTAAGTAACAAATTAACCTTGAGTTTCTTAATTTGATGAAAATCAAACAAATATTCCTCCAAATAAAATATGTTGAGAACAAAATATATTTAAAATCAAAGTTTTATCCATTTGGATTAATTTTCAAGTTTAATCAATAGAAGTCTAATTTTAATAAAAAATATTCATTTAAATAATAAAATATATACACTCTCATATATAAAAATATAAAAACGTATAATCGTTAATTAAATAATAAAATTAACCCAAATAAATATTTTAAATTACATTTATTTGAACAAAATAATTATTGTGATTTTATTTTCAAATTGAAGAAACTCAAAATTAAATTGGATTGTGGAGGGAAAAAATTAGGTTTCAACAACTTCCCCCTCCCTTTGGGTAGGATGGATGCAAGTAACCCTGGGCAAAGGGAGGTTGACGTTCCTAATTTTTTGTTCGACCACAAATTCGTTTCTGAAAGAGGTTGATTTTCACACGAGTTTCATGAAGTTATGGTCGGACCTCGATATCAGATTTTCTACATATCTCAGGTTACATGAGAATTTAGGCCATTTGTAGTTCATAAAGCTTGATTGTAAGCACGATTATCGATAAAATTCATAAGCTATCTCGGTTTTAGAGTTTTTGATGAAACCAAGATGCTGGAAAATAAAGGAATTTGGGGGAAGGTTGGAATGCAGTCGAGTTTTCAAAGTGGACCCCAGCCTATATATCCCCGAGACTCACGGAATCAGAGTGCCTGTAGTTTGACTCGATCGGTAGAAAAGATAGTCTTTTATTTTAGACGATCTTTGACTCAGAATGAGTGACAAGTTGATCGAGTTGTGAAAAAAAGGCTTGTAACCTCTTAACCATTAAGGTGGATCTCTTCAGATCCATAGGTAAGAAATTACCTGGTCATAATTTCCAAAAATCTAGGTGTCCTATCACTCAAATTTAAAAGGAAGAGAAGGTTACCCTCGGTATGAGTTTAGAAATATACCGAAGGTGAAGTTGATATTTTATGCAAAACGGTCCTGCAATCATGTAATTTTGTGCTGATGCGGAAACCTTTTTGGTCACATATAATGCTAGTTGTATGTGGAATGACAACCTTTCCAGTTATTGCCAATGATTCTTTGCATATGACATCGGGTAAGTCTTGCACATCTTTTGTATTGATACGACTTATAGTTTTCCTTTGAATTGTCAATCTTTGGATAATCTGGCGCATTATTTGATGTTGGATATGAGACAACTTAAATATATCCTTTGAATTGCTAGCCTTTAAGTAATCCTGCACATTATCCGACCTTGGACAAGAGATGACTTACAGATATCCCTCCAATCGCTAGCTCGCAGGTATTCCAGCTCACTATCCGACCTTGAATACAATATGACTTATAGATATATTTCAAATTGCTAATCTTTGGGTGATCCTGCACACAATCAATTTTGGATATGACGCGTCTTATAGAGACCCCTTGGACTTATCAATTTGATAATCTCGCATATTCTTCGATAAGGATTTTGCTGTGACTTACGGATAACCTTCGGACCATCAGTTCTTAGGTAACCTTGTATACTATTTGGTTAGGATATTGTTGTGGCTTACGGATGACCTATGATCTACCAACTCATAGGTAGTCTTGCACAGTATCTGATTTCAAATAATACGACTTATAGATGACCCTCGGATTATCAATTTTCTAGGAAATCTCATATGCCATTCGCTTACAGACAACGACTTGAAGACGTCCCTTTGAATCATGTGCTTTTATGTATTCAAATGTTGATTCATAACATGATGAGATATTCTCGACGTCAGTGTATTCTATGTTGCGTATTAATAGATATTAAATGTTGATGATATCCTCGACGCCAGCGTATGCTATCTCATGTGTCAACAAATATTAGAGGCTGATGATATCCTCGATGCTGGCGTATGTTATCTCATGTGTCAACAAATATTAGATGTTGATTATATCTTCGATGCCAGCGTATGCTATATCGCGTGTTAACAGATATTAAATATTGATTATATCCTCAACGCCAGCGTATGTTATCTCATGTATCAACAAATATTAGATGCTGATGATATCTTCGACGCCAGTGTATTCTATCTCGCATGTCAACAACAATTAAATATGGATTATATCCTCAATGCCAGCATATGCTATCTCGCGCGTCATCTAATATCTAATGCAAATGATATCCTCGATGCCAGCGTATGATATCTCGTGCATCATTAGATATTTAATGCAGATAATATCCTCGATGCCAGCGTATGATATCTCATGCGTCATCCATACCTCGCGTGTCAACAGATATTAGATACTGATAATATTCTCAACGCCAGCGTATGCTATCTTGCATGTCAACATATATTAAATGTTGATTATATCCTCAACGTCAGCGTATGCTATCTCGCGTGTCAACAAATATTAGATGTTGATTATATCCTCGATACCAACATATGCTATCTCGCGTGTTAACAGATATTGAATGCGGATGATATCCTCAACGCCAGTGTATGCTATCTCGCGCGTCATCAGATATTTAATGCAGATGATATCCTCGATGCCAGTATATGATATCTCACGCGTCATCAGATATTTAATGTAAATGATATGCTCGACGCCAGCGTATGATATCTCGTATGTCATTAGATATTTAATGCAGATGATATCCTCGATACCAGCATATGATATCTAGCGCATCATCAGATATTTAATGTAAATGATATCTGTGATGCCAGTGTATGATATCTCACACGTCATCATATGTTTAATGCAGATGATACCTCAACACTAGCGTATGATATCTCATGCGTCATCAGATATTTAATGCAGATGATACCCTCAACGCCATCTATAATATCTCGCGCTTTATCAGACATTTGATGCAGATAATATGCAATGGCCCTCTTGGCAATGGGATGAGATGGAATGGCTTTTTTGGCAATGAAAATGGTTTCGCCTGAATCCATTTATCTGCGTTTTTGCTTTATATAAGGTAGACAGTCAATAGACACAAAGTCGTTTTTGCTAGCGACTAATTTTTTATTTTGTTTAGAATAATTCTAAATACAATAATTATAAAGAAGATAAGACGCCTTTGTTTGTTCTTCGTGGTCTCAAAAGATGAGATAGATAATTCAAAAGGTCTTCAATAAATGGGTATTAACCCGTGTTTGGGGCTACCCGAAAATACCATTCTTGAGCATCATATTCTCTGGTGTGGCTCCCAATTTGCTCAGGAATTTTTGAAAAATACTCTCATTCTTGTGTATTGATCCCTGCATCCACAGAAAAATGATTAGTTTGAGTGAAACTACTCCGTGTTGACCTTCTTCGCTCCTCGATTTGCTCCTCACTATCTTTCAGGTGCCCCATCATGTTGGGACTTCCACCCCGACTTCTATTTCAATAGATGCCTAGGAAATTACTAATTAAAATATTTGTATAGATTTTTGAAAGAACACATAATTTTAGAAAATAGTTTCAAATTTTTTTGTAAAAGCTTTAAAAAACCTCTGCCAATCATGTCATGTACAAGCTCGACGAACTTCTTCCTTTTGGTCCTGACTATGTCTGATGTTTGATGGAGGATTGCTAGGGATTCAGCATCGTTGAGGCTCTTTATCAGAAGTTCTATCATGGTTGGAGATTTAGCCTATCTAGACTTTATCGCAGGTGGTGATTTCTAAAACTTGACTCTGACCCCTGGTGCTGGGAGATTTGAAATATATTCCAATATATTAGTGGAAACTTTGAGTACCTCCTCAAAATTTCTACCCCAGTTTAAAGTTATTTGAGACGATCTCAACTCGAGCAGACCCGAAGTCTTTGTTCGTCTTCGTTCTCTTTGTTGGATGATGATCTTCCTTTTATGAATTTTAGAGATTCCTTCTCAAAAATTCTGCCCCAATTTCCATTTCCTGAGGTTATATAACCGAGCCATTGGGGTGCCTACGTATCCCATTGAAGTAGGAATCAGATCATACGTAGTTTAGGATTACCCTACGGATATATATAAAATCTAAATGGGTTGATCGAAGCAGACATAGGTTGCTACGTATCCCTTTTGGGAATTTAGGTCATCATGTAGTTCATACATAAAAAGAAGGGATAAATTATCCTAAGGGGTTGACCAAATCCGACATAGGCCGCCTACGTATCCCTTTCTTGAGAATTTAGGTCAAATGTAGTTCGTACATAAAAATAAGGGATTCTAGGCGATTATATATTAGAAAACAAACATCATTATAAAGACGATTACAATCAAAGTAAATAAAAGCTAAAAAAACCTTTCAAACATAATATCTTTTTACCACATCAGAATCAATTGGTTTGATCCACTCTTGACCATCCATCTCAGGTAGGATTAGGGCTCCTCCAGGTTGGGCTTCTTTTGATTTTCAAATTCCGCTTTATCTTTTACTAGCTGCTCCTCATCACCTTCTTTCCATTCATCATTATTCTCTTTGCTTTGTTTGTCTAACCCTTTTCATGATATGACATTGGCAGGTTTTCAAATTATTGTTACCAAAATAAACCATGTTAGATTATAACAAGATAATAAAAGATGATAATGTAATCATATTTAAAACTAACTTCTTAAATAAAGGGAGGCCTTTTGGAAAATAAAAACTAAGGCTCATGACCCGCGCAAATGCGGGCCCATGCCTTTTTGAAAGTTGTAAAACATGAAACAAAAATTTGAGATATAAAAGGGTGGATCAAGGGGCCCCCTCCAGATCATCACCAATTTTTAAAGCTATTAGTAATTGCCCTTTCATCTACTCTGACGGGCGATGATGAGCAAAATGAAGGTTCAATTTTGCGAAGCCTCTCTTGGTGCAACCTTCTTCACCCCACTGAACTTTAGAAAATCTTATGGTACAGCATTGCATCCCTCGAATATATTTCCTATCCCATCTCCAAGACCATCATCATTTGACATCTCACGCACGGGAAATGATTGGTGCAGGAGTGACAACAGTTTGGATGGACTCGTCTTTGAATTATCTTCAATCTCATCTTCCTTTCTTGGTTGGTACCCTATTCCACGCTTAAATGCTTTTCTGGTACCATAATGGGCTCAATAATTCCTTCCAAATTCTTCTCCACTCCTTTTGCCTTTTTGGAATTTTACGTATCCACTTTAGTAGTAGTCTTGCCAGATACCCATTCACCTGCTATTTCGATCATGCTAACCATGGCTTCCTCATGATTAGTCAATGGATTACTGGTGACATTTGATTTCAGTTCCTGAAGAGTGATGATTTTCTGGTCAATCAAGTCTTGGATCTTGTGTTTCAGATTGATGCAATCTTCAGTATTATGCCCGGGCACTCCTGAATGATATGCACAAAATTGATCGGCCTAAAAGAATCAGGAATTGAGATTGGTAGGCTTTGGTGGAATAGGCTATAAATAACCAGCTTTTATCAATCTTCTAAAGAGCTAGGTACGACTTTCAGCAATGGAGTGAATTTTCTAGGAGGATTCTTTTTGAGGTTTATACGTGGGGTGTTATACTAATTTTGATTAGTAGGAGGAGGTACTTGATGATAGTTTGGATGCTCTTGGATGTTTATTTGGTTGTTTGGAAGAGTAGCTTGAACATGAGGATGATAATTTAGCTGCAGAACTTGGTACGGGGTAAAACATTTGGAAGTGGAGCTTGATATTAGGGTTAGGCATAGAATACAGCTGAAAATTTGGTGATGGTGGTGAGGAATATTCCTAGGCTTGAATTTATTCTTCAATTCATCAACGGAACTAGTAGAGATCGCAGTCACGTCCTCTTTTTTCTTTTTTTTAGAATGCAGAAGATTCAGATGATGTTGGGGTTTTGGTAATTTTTCGTGTTCGGATACCTTCCTCTAACGATTTCCCAATCTTTACCAAATCTGTGAAAGTTTCTCGAACGTCAGATACCATCTTGGTATAAAATTCTCCCTCATGTGCACGAGAGAAAATCGATACCATTTCTTCCTCGAGCATGGGAGGTTGTACTTTGGCAGCTTCTTTTCTCCAACAGAAGGCATAGTCTCGAAAGCACTCATTATTCTTTTGTTTAATCCGGTCTAATGAGTATCGGTTAGGGACTATTTCAATGTTAAACGTAAATGCAAATCTATGAAGGAAACCTTTATCCAATGCCCTCCAACTAGTCCATCTTTTCAGTTCTTGAGACTTGAACCAATCTAAGGCTTCGCCGCTTAAGCTTCGGTTGAATAAGTGCATCAATAATGCCTCATTCTTTCCTACCCCCTCCATTTGATCATGATACCTTCTCAGATGGGCCATTGGATTTCCAGTACCATCGAACACCTCAAATTTAGGGACCTTGTATCCTTCTAGTAGATCTACTCCAGGGTGAACACATAGTCATCGTAACCTAGGCCATCATTGTCCACTGTCTCATGATATTTCTTGATCCTTATAATCTCTTCATTCATAGCCAACAACTTCATTTCATACTCGGTCCTTCACTCTTTTTCCTTCTCCTCATAATGGTCTATCTCGAGATTAGGAGATGAATTATAGATGTCAGGGGATATGATGGCATGAGAAAGATTTGAAAGGGTAGCTTGATTTTAAGGATGAGAGGAGTTAGTTGGTAGGTGGGGAGAATATTTTGGAGATTGAAAAAGTTTTGTGGAATTTGAGAGTAGCTTGTTGGTATCTGAGAAGGATTTTGTGGATTCAAAAATGAATTTTGTGGGTTCGGAGATAAATTTGGTAGATTTGGGGATGGATTTTGCAGATTTAGGAGCAAATTTTGTGGATTCGAAAGCGAGTTTTGTGGGTTTGAAAGTGGGTTCTGAATGAATTTTATGAATTTGGAGATGGATTTTGTGGGGTTAGGGATGGATTTTATAGAAAGCATCTGGGTTATTTTCTCAATTTGTATTTTGGAATAGTTGAGGAGCAGAGACGGATGATATGTTGTTTGGATGGTCCCTGAGGATAGGCGTACTGAGGGGAGGGATCTGGAGTGGAGTCCCGTGTCCTCCTGGAGCGGGAGCATTGATTGTGATGGCTAGGTTAGCCAAATTTCAAGTACGATTCATCTCCTCCTGAAGCATTTCCAATTTTCTCGCGAGTTCAGTAATCATTTCGCTCTGTTCTGCTATTACATTGTCCTTGATAGTCAGTGCATTTTCTTCGTCGTTTCCAGTCATTTTTTAATGATGGTCAGAGGATGGGATTTTATGTGCTTTTGATCGAGTGAAGTAAGGATGTTCTGCCAGCTTATTTCAACACGGAGTAGTTTTCTATTATCTGAAAAGTAAAATAACTCAAAGGCAAATGTGTTAGTTTCCATATGTGATAAGTAATGCAATATATTTGACAAGAAATAACCATGTAGAGTTGTTTGTGTCATAGCCACATTGATCCACATGAGCATAGTGGATAAACTTCTCTGTGATTCAAACAAACACACATAAACACATAAGACAGTTATATCACATAAACATTATAATAGCGTGTATCCTAACTGGAGTGACCCTTTTGAGCCAAGGGTTTAGGCCTGACAAACTTTGAAGAAAATATATGCTTTTTTTAAAGATAATCCATTATCCCCCAATTCCATAGATATACATAAACGACATAAATGCCTACAAAAGTCGCACGAAAGGGATACAACCTTTAGGGAAAGGGAAATAACATGAGAAAAAGAATGATGTCCCACGCAAGGGATAGAAAATACTAATTCTTGAATGCTTCTTCTATCGGCCTTCGCCCTCTTAGCTTTGTCCACTCCTCGTTATTGACCGCATCCATTAATGATCAAACGATTGTCATATAACTGTGCCATAGATGCCATGCATCTATCCAAATTGATCAATTTCTTGCTTGGCTTGTCTCAATTCCTTCGTCAATCTGTGTACGATTGAGGCATCCTTATACGAAAGTAAATGAAGAAAATCTTCTCCCGAGCCCCCAAAAGATAATGGATTGGATTAAACAAACATATATTTCTTCAACACATAAATATGATTCATCTGTAATTGACTCGGGGTCAATAGACGTAGGGCAAGTTTTCTAATAGGCTCAATACCCCCCTCGGGTATTGGGTCGTCCTAGGCTCATGCCTAAAATAGGGTTTTGGTTTCTCTCTATCCTAGGTATCTAGAGTAGGTTTGAAACAGGTTCCCAAGCGGACGACTTGGGTTTGAAAATATGAACAACCATCAGAAGACTCACGTGCTAATAAACCATCATATTTTCAACACATTATTTGGAATTGAACAACAGGGGTCGGGACATCCACGAAACCCCAAAATAGTTTATAAATAAATGCAGGAATATGATATGAGCTACAATAATTAAATATCGCAAAATCGAAACATATAAACACGTAAATAGTTAATCAAAAGACGAAATCAAACATTTGGTTAGAACCTAGTTAAATATACCCAACAGGGTCGCCATTTCTGTTTTGCGGAAATTTTGACTTTTGAAGGAGTCGCCACTTAATTTTGAAAAGGAATTAAAAAACCTTTATTAAATACTTTAAACGATCCAAAACAGAAAAATCGTTCAACTTTTGAAGATTCTGAGTAAGCGGTTCCTGTTAACATTTTAGGAAGGTGTTAGGCACCTAAAACGTCTGCTAACTTGCGATTATCCGGACTGTTTGAAAACATCTTTTGATTAACTTCTAAAAAGATTAATTTGTTGAAAAGTGATTAACTTTTTAGAAAAGACTTGTGTAAAATAGATTTAGACGACTTAATAGGAATTTTAACTAAGTCTAAACAAAACGACTAAGAAAATAAACACATAAAAGGGGAAAGGGAGGAGAAAGTAAAAGATTTAGGCTATTGGGCCCAAATCAACGAAACTTGTCTTAGTCTAATAGGGCTTTCGCCCATTTCACCTGTCCTAATCTAGTTTTCGAGCCGTTTTGACCCAAAATTCGCTCCACCTGTATTAAATTTACAACTTTGGCTTCGAGACCCAAGTGAATAAGTAGATATATAAACGACTAAAAATAAATAAAGCAACAATGAATAAATAAATAAATAAATAAATAAAGAGAAAAGACATCTTTTCCTCCCTGAACTTGTCCTCCAAACTCACTTTAGCACTTAAACTTAACTTTTGTTTATTTACCCCCCTTAGCATCTTTAAAGTGTCTTTGTTTGACCCTTAAAGCTGACGTGGCATTTTTTTAAAAAAAGAGGCATGTTTATTTATTAAAAAGGAAAAATAAGCCGCGTTTTTTTAATTAAAAACTGATATAATCCCACTTTTTGTTTTAATATACATTAAAAAAAATATCCTTCTTCTTCAATGCCCCCACCCCCTCATGGCAATCCACACCCACACCCTACACTCTTTTTTTCTCCAATTGATCAAGAACAACAATACTCATTTTCTTTAAACCATCAATTCCTCCATTAACAATCTCATCCATTTTCTTCAACCATTAATTTCTCCATTAACAACCTCACCTATTTTTCTTCAACCATTAGTTCTCCCATTAACTACTACACCCATTTTCTTCAACCATTAATTTCTCCATTAACAATCTCACACACATTCTCCATCAACACTTTCAAGATGGTAATTAATCAGACACAAGATGTAATAATTCAACATTCTTATACCAAAAAAAGAAAAAAAAAATCACCCTTCAGCTGAAAGCTTTGAAAAAAAATGGAGTTTTTTTTTTGCTTTGCTTTTTTCTGATTTTAAATCTATTCTATAACCGATTAGTTAGCCTAGTTATCCGCACCCCCCTACAAATAGTATCAGAGCGCAGTAAGTTAAAAAATACAGAAGTGAGATATAAGTTAGTTAGATGTTTTAAAATTAGTTATTTATAAAATTAAATATGAGAAGACCATTTAAAAATAGAGAAGCTTTTAGAAAAATTAAAGAATCTTTAGTTAGTAATTATTCAGAATATTTAAGTCTAAATAAAACAAAAGAAAATCCAGAAAGATTAGCTTACCTAATTACATTAATATCTAGTATTGAAGCAAAATTAATAATCCATTTAAAATCTAGAAGAATGAGACACATACCACCTAATTATGATAAAATTACATTTAGATATCCACCAAGGTATTATAAATATAACTTAAATGAATAGATAGCAAAAATACAAAGAATTAAAACAATTTATCTCTGAAAGACGTAAAGAATTAAAAATGAGAAAAGAAAGACTACATTATAATATATTTGCCGGAAGAAATACATTATAATATATTAAACAACAAACTACGGAAGAAATACGAAAAATAGAAGAAACTAAAAATAGTAGAATTGCTGAATTAGAAAAAGAACTACAAATGTTAAAAGATCTGTACGAACAAAGACAAAAAGAAAAAGAAGAAAAAGATAAAGAACAAAAATTAATAAACGAGATAAATCAATTTAAAGAAAAATTAGAAATAAATAATATAGAGGTTGAAGAGTCAGATAATTATGACTCAGAAGATAGTGAAACATATATAGAAATTTTAACAAATATAAAAAATTTAGACATTAACGAAAAACAAGAAATAATGAATGACGAAAACTTAAAAAATACCAGCACAGAAATAAATACTCTTGATAAAAAAGAAGATGAAACCATAATACCTAATACAACAGAAATAAGAAAACCTATATACTATAAAAATAAATTTAAAAAATATAATAAATATGACAAATGTACACCAAAACAATAGTTAATAAAAATTATAACTTTTTAGATCTAGACTGTGTAATAGATACAGAAAAAATAATACAATTATGGATAGGATATATGACAAAACAATTATTAGATAATAATATAAACATAACAGATGCACCAGAATATATAGAAAAAACATTAATAGGATCAGTAAAACTATGGTTTTCAAACTTAACCAAAAATAGTAAGAAAGTATTAAGAACTAATAAATCTATGGAAGGAACATCATCAACAACAACTAAACTAACACCTATAGAACTATTAAAAAAATATGAAACAGCTATAAAAGATGAATTTGGTAGTATGACAACAATAGAAGAAGAACAAGATGAAGAAAAAGATACAAATAGGAATTTAATGATAAAATTAACAATATGTAATATGTGTTATATAGACGAATATACTTGCGCATTTAAAGAATATTATTATAAAGGAGCATATAGTATAGAAGAAAGTAAGGAAATAAGAAAATTATATTTTAATAAATTACCCGAACCATTTAGTTCAAAAATAATAAAAAGTTGGGAAGAAGCAAAAATAGTAGATACGTTAGGAGCTAGAATAAAATTTTTACAACAACGGTATAGAAATTTATGTGAGAAATATAGAGAAGAATTAAAAATGGAAAAAACATTAATAAGAAATTTAGCATGTTGCAAAAATAAAATAGCACCCCAATTTGGATGCGAATAAAGTATTATAAGAAAAGAAAAAGACATAAAAAATATAAGAAATATAAAAAATCAAAATACAAATACAAGAAACCAAGAAAAAGATATTATGTAAAAATTTACAAAAATAAGAGACCATATAGGAAGAAAAAATCTATAAAAGAATGTACATGTTATAATTGTGGAAAGTTAGGACATTTAGCTAGAGATTGTAAATTACCTAAAAATCCAAAAAATAAACAAATATCCGAAATAAAAATAGAAAATATAGAATATATGCAAATAGATTATATAGATTATGAATTAGAAAGTGAAGATAGTATATATGAAATTTCAGAAAACGAAACAGATATTGAAATAGATAGTAAATAGATGAATCGAATGACTGAAGAAGATATAAAAATAATAACAAAGGAAGAATATTTAAATGATGAAGGAACAGAACAAAAAATAATATTTGACAGTAATATATTTGATGAAATAAAAGGAAAAGAGTTAGATTTAAGTGTAGAAAAATATTTAAAATACCAACAATAAAAAATATGTTTACTAGGAAAAAGGATGAATATTACGTAGTATGCCAGAAAGAACATGTAATAGACTGTAGATATGCAAAAGGTAAAGCTAGTATACCACTAGTAACAAAAAGAATAATTAACAAAGAAATAAATGACATAAAAAGTAAAGGAGATCCAATAAAATATGTACACCTTGGAGGTACAAAAATATTAATAAAAGCTTGTTTTAGAGAAGGAATAGATACACCAATAGAATTATATTTAGCAGATGATAGAATTATAAAACCTATAGAAAAAAGCATAATAACTGCCGTAAAAGGAAATTTAATATACCAAAAATTTAAATTTATAATAAGTGCAAATTATTCAGTAGCGGTAACAGATAGAAATATAGATAAATCACTAGTATTATATTGAAAGATATCAGGTATAGAATTAACCCCAGGAAGTAAAATATTTACAGCAAGATGTAAAAATTTATATGTATTAACAATAAAACATAAAATAACAGGGAAAAATAAGATTAACAAGATACAAATAGATAGCCCATTTGAACAAATTGTAAAAACAATAGATTATAATGATTATAGCTATAGAGACATAGATATAGAAGAAAATTTAGAAATAGTAAATGATAGAATAAGTACAACAAAAAGAATAGCTAATGAAAAACCAGAATCATCAAGCTCATCAAAAAGAACAAGTTATGAAACAAATTCAATAAGTAATCTAAATCAATATTACATAACAGGAAAAATAAATGAAAAAGAATATTTAATACTCTTAAATACAGGACAAGAAGAAAATTATATAGCAAAATATCTAGTAAAAGATGAAGAAATAAAAATTGATAATGATATATGCCCAGACCTACCAAGAAGTTTAATAAATAGTAAAAATATAGCAGAAAAAGAAATAATAATCGGAGTTAGAAAAATAAAAATAGAATTTGAAGTAAAAGAAGAAATGCAAAAAGCAGATATAATATTAGGAATAAAATGGGTAGAACAAGTAAAACCATATAATATAGAACATACACAATTGACTATAACATATAATAGAGAGAAATTATTCTTAAAAAGAGCCTTAACATAAAATGAAGATATATGTATTAATGAAGATAGTAGTGGAAGGATATTACAGTAGATATTATACGCCTATGATAGATACAGGAGCAGAAGCTAATTTATATAGATATAATTGCTTACCAGAAAGTAAATGGGATAAATTAAAAATACCAATAGTAGTTAAAGGATTTAATAATGAAGGAAGCTTAATTACTTATAAAGCTAGGAATGTAAAGGCACAAATATGGGATAAGATATTGACAATAAAAGAAATTTATAATTATGAACTAACGTCAAAAGATATACTTTTAGGAATGTCATTTTTAGATAAATTATACCTACACATAATAACTAGAAACGATTGGTGGTTTACAACACCATGTAAACAAAAAGTAAGAGCAAAAAGAGTTAATAATAAAATAAGAAAGAAAACTGATTGGATAAAAGGAAGTGAAAAAATTACACAAAAGTTAGAAAATATAAAATCCACTGAAGATACAATAGAACTAGTAGTATTCTCGATAAATAAAAAAGAAATAACTATATTTTCAATAAATAAGATAGAAATAGTTAAGAAAAATTAGAACAATTATATAGTGAAGATCCATTAAAAGGATGGGAAAAACATAAAACTACCATAAAAATAGAATTAATAGATAAGAACAGAATAATAACCCAAAAACCATTAACATATAATTTTGACGATTTAAAAGAATTTAAAATGCATATAGATGAATTATTAGAAAAACAATATATACAAAAAAGTAATAGTAAACATAATAGTCCAGCATTTATAGTAAATAAATATAGTGAACAAAAAAGAGGAAAAAGTAGGATGGTTATTGATTATAGAAATTTAAATGCAAAAACTATAACATATAATTATCCAATACCAAATAAGATATTAGAAATAAGACAAATCCAAGGATATAATTATTTTAGTAAATTCGATTGTAAATCGGGATTTTACCATCTAAAGTTAGAAGAAGAATCTAAAGAATTAACCGCATTTACGGTACCACAAGGATTTTATAAGTGGAATGTATTACCCTTTGGATATAAAAATGCACTAGGTAGATATCAACATTTTATGGATAATTATTTTAAACAATTACCTAATTGTATAGTATACATAGATGATATATTATTATATACAAAAACTAAAGAAGAACATATAAAATTATAGGAACAGTTCACAGATATAATAGAAAAATCAGGAATAAGTCTAAGTGAAAAGAAAGCCGAAATTATGAAAAACCAGATAGAATTTTTAGGAATACAAATGGATAAAAGTGGAGTAAAAATGCAACAACATATAGTACAAAAAATAATAAATTCAAAAGAAGAATTAGAGACAAAAAAGAAATTACAATCATTTTTAGGATTAGTAAACCAAGTAAGAGAATATATTCCAAAATTAGCAGAAAACTTAAAATCACTACAGAAAAAATTAAAAAAGGATATAGAATATAATTATAATGAAGAAGATAAAAAACAAGTTCAAAAAATAAAATTACTTTGCAAGGAATTACCAAAATTACAATTTCCAGATGAAAATAGAAAATTTACATATATAGTAGAAGCAGATGCCAGCGAATATAGTTACGGAGAAAAAATAGAACACCATTGTAGATACTACTCAAGTACGTTCAACGAGACAAAAATAAAATGGGAAATAAATAGGAAAGAATTATGTTCATTATATAAATGTTTGTTAGCATTTGAGCCATATATTGTATATAACAAATTTATTGTGCGAACAAATAATACACAGGTACGCTGGTGGCTAACAAAGAAAATACAAAATTCAGTTACAACAAAAGAGATTCGGAGACTAGTTTTAAATATATTAAATTTCACATTTATAATAGAAGTAATCAGTACTAACAAAAATGTTATTGCAGATTACATATCAAGACAAAGCTACACAAACTGAAATGATAGAAGAAAATACTCTTGAAAAGATACTCAACGCCCTAACTACACTTTCATTGAAAGTGGACAGTATAGGTACTGAGATAGAAAAGCTAAAGCTAAAGATTAGTGAAGATAAACTGAAGTCTATAGCTATGAATCAGCTAACTCAGCAATGTGCAGAGCTATGTCGATCGGAAGACAGTAAAATTCCAGAGCTAGAAGGAGACGTTGGGATACTCCATAAAACCCATAACGTTTATCAATCTACTTCTGCAGGTACAAGCAAAGGAGTTAGAAAAAATATGAACCTAAATAAGCTATTTGATAAACCATATACCCCAAATACATCAAAAGATCCCATGTTTATACCCCCACAAATTACCACATACCGAGATAGTCTAAACCAAGACAAAAAGACTTACAACTACACAACCCGCACATATATAGAAAATATCTACAATGTACAAACCTTTTTAAATAGCAACCCCAAAGCTACAAACATCCAAGAACCAGATACGAACTATATAACCCAAAGATTGACCGGATATAATAAGCTAATTGCTTTACCTAAAACCAAACCAAGCTTAGTTAAAACTTGCTACGAATATGGACTACTTAGTACTGTATATACCACGGACGGAACTGAGATATCCACCATACCAGAGATATATGAAGCATTTATCACTTTTAAAAGAATAACCAAAGGTACCTTATTTTTTATAAAAATTTACACGGCACCAGCAGAGATATTATTTGATGAAGTTAAAAAACCTATACAAGTTGTAAAGATAGGAATGACACGAGATATGATTATACCACAAGATATTATTTCACAGCCAGAGATACCTAGAATCGAGATACCAAAATTTTATGCGAACAAAAGGATTATCGGACTATCTACAATTTTGCAAGAGCTAGCAAATACATATTGTAACCAAAATCCTATATGGAGCTACTATTCAAGAAATCATGTATTTATATATTCAAATTCAAAAGAGTTACGAGAAAAAGATATGGAAACTATTAGGCAATGAATTCTCACGCTGCTTAAACCAGAAACGGAACCTATCGCCAGAGCTATCGGAGAAAAATTTATTTCGGAAGAATTATTAACCAGATATTGCAAGACTATTGGACATAAATATCCAGATCACAAATGTTCAAAATGTAATGGAGGAGATAATGATGTCCCAGCAGTTCAGCTAGAATAAAAAGAGATAAGAACGTCAGTTCGAAAGATAAGACCAGAGCAATGATGGAGATACAACAGATATGACAAAAACGGAAGACAAGATATTTAATATATTGTATCTTTTTACGTAAAAGATAAGATAGTAATTAAAAAAGTAGTTGGTAGATTGGTAACATTTAATGTAAAGTTTGAATTATTAGCTTTATAGGCTTAGGTAGGCTTTATAGAGTAGAAGACTTTTAAGTCTTTTCTTTGTTTGTTTTTTGTGTTTTTATCTTTAGCCATTAAGGGTTTTTTGACTTTTTATAGAAATGAGAAAAACGTGTACACAAATGTACACAAATGTATTCTTTTCTATAAATAAAAGAGAAGAAGGCATTGCAAAGGGCAAGCCTTCTCACATTCAAGCCAAAATTCTCTCCGTTCAAAAATATTTAGCCCAGTTAATTAAATATATACACTGTAATGGAAAAAGCTATGGAGCAACAAACCTCAGAAATGTCAAAGCTACCGGAACAGGTATATCTATTTATGATTATGAATAGCTAAATTCATAATTCCCGACAATCATGATATGATAAAATAAATTCATATTAGTTACTTTATAGTAGAATTATTTGAAAAATAATATGTTAAGAAGTTTATTAGCAAAGTGGAAATGGAGAAAAATCCCTAAGAACTATGTCATCCTAAAGGTGAAACCAATGAGGCAAGAAGCCGTGGCGGGGAGTAACCAGAGTCGAGGAGCTGTTTAAGGAAAAAGTATCCGAATTACCATGCTAATAGTGACCGAAGAATATGTTATTTAAGAATAATCTAGTATATAGTAATCTGAGATGACTATATTTTACTATGTACATGGTTGAAGGGAATATTTTGAAAAAAGCAATTTTATGATAATGAATAATAATTTATCTGATGTCATGGTAGATAAATTTAAGATACTTATTTTGTATGCACTTAGAGATATAAATGTTGCAGATATAAGAAAAATTATACTAGAAAAAGCATTTGGAGAATATTACATGACTAGAGTAAATTATATACCATGTCTACCTAGCTACTCTTATAAATATTTATTATGTTAAAATCACGTAGAATCTTTAAAGATATGCGAAACATACAGTTACTAGAAAAACAGATAAAAATAAATATAGACAAATACATGGAAAATAAAAAATATATAAAATCTCTTAATAAAAATATGCAAGAACTACTAAAGCTAAAACAAATAACTATAAAATATCAATTTTAGAAAATAGATCATTTAGACTACCTTAAAGTTTTAATCTTATATATACTTAAAGATATAGAAATTATAGATATTATGAAAATAATATTAGAAGAAGTAATAAACTACGAAATCGAAACAATAAATGCGTTAGAACAGATATACGAAGACATTTACCCAGAAGGATATTATTCAGACCAAGACTGTGGATGTTAGAATATATTAGAAAAACTAGAGAAAACCAAGATAATCTAAATAATGAAATTAATTATAGAAACCGAATTAGAAAAATAATGGAAGATCTAAAAGAAAAGCTAATATGGATAGAAAAAACCTTAGAAAATCTAGAAAAAAGTACATGTGATAGTTTATATACTTTAAAAAACTCACTACGAGAAGAACAATACAAGATAATAAATAACATAGAAAATTTAGAATTAGACATATACTACAGTACAGATAGAATAAATTATTATACAGAAATTTGTAACTCTGCAGTTACTACAGGATAAAATAATAAACCAAATAAATTAATGATACATCTTACAAAAATTTAAGAAATAACCACGCACAAAAAAGAATAGATTCATTACCTACAATAAATCTATTCTATAACCGATTAGTTAGCCTAATTATCCGTACCCCCTACAAATGGTATCAGAGCGCAGTAAGTTAAAAAATACAGAAGTTAGTTAGATGTTTTAAAAGCAACTATGTGATTGGTCCGACATCATCATAGCGATTATGTTGTTTCAAAATCAAATCTTCACCCCTCACAATAAAAGTTATATTTGCAATTTATCCACTATGTTTGCTTTGGTCCAAGACTATGGAAGAAGAAGACCCACCTGTTTTCTTCAAAAAAAAAAATGAACTTTATTTTTGAAAAAATGATTGAGATTTAATTGGAAAACTAGGGAAGTGAGGCGCTGGAAGAGGAGTAGGGGGGGCTTGCATTTGCAGGGTAGGGGGTGAGGGTGAGGGCTGGAAGAGGAGAAAACGTAGAGAGGACGGGGTGGGCGGATGGGGTGGGGGGTGTGAAGAAGAAAGAAAATAGGGGGTGGGGGTGCATTTTTAATTTAATATATATAAATGTATATATATGTATATATATATATATATATATATATATATTTATATAAATAAAATAGTACATACACATTTTTTTTCAATATATAAAAATAATGTATGGGGGATTAATTTTTTTTTAGAAAAATAGTAATTTCTTACATGGCAATGATGTGGCATTGATGTGTAGCCGAGTGTAACACACTCTCCGTTGTGAGAGTGGTATTCAGTTTTGATGGGTAAAAATAATACACTTTAAAGATGTTAAAGGGGGTAAATAAACAGAAGTTTAGTTTAAGTGCTAAAGTGAGTTGAGCGGACAAGTTCGGGGGGGGAAATCATGTCTTTTCTCATAAATAAATAAATAAATAAAGGAAAATAAGACTTTTCAGCCGCTTCAGAGGTAGGACTTTAACTCATTCCTTTTTCTTTCGACTCCTTGAGTAAAAAAGAAAAAAAATTAATAAATGCCCAAACTTTAACAGTTTACAAACTATAGGATTCAAGCTTCATCAAAATATATTCGTACACAAGTAAAACGCAATAGAAGCAAAATCCATGGAGTTCCAAGAAGAAAATCATAAACAATTAAATAACAGTGCACACGCAAGTGTACGTGGTCTTATCAAGTAATATAGTGGCTTCAAAGAAGCCCAAGTATCGATCTCTCAAGGACTTGCGTTCACCGCCTATCGAATTCTAGTCTAACTAATTGAGAAAAAAAAGACAAGAGGACAGTTTTGTAATTTTGTAAATTAAAAATAAAATAAACAATGCGTAAAATAAAATCTTGGAACAATCAATGGAGAAAAGGCTAGGATTAAAGCACTTCGAACAATTATACTACGTTATTGAATCTCATCCGTTAATTTGCTTATCTTGATTGTTGATTCGTAGGGTTAATTGCATGATCATGGTTTCCCAACCTATAATCTTTTATCTAATTTGGAAATTACAACTACATCGTTGAGCGGGAATGTAATAATCTAATTAAGTGAATTAAAGCTATCATCCTACGTTTGAATCAAGGAAGGCATCTAAGTACATCCCTGTCCTAGACGCTAAATTTAATTCTTTATTTTATAAAAGAATAAAAACCCAAACTTTGTTTATTCCCATGTTCTATCTCCCTATTCCCTCTCCCGAGATCAAAAGGTCGACAATATGTGTATTTTATGGGTGATCAATCCATAAAATAATTAAAACAAGAATAAACAAACAATCAAATATGATAAGCAAAATTAACGAATTTAATCCAAAACAATAGTAATCATGTTCTTCACTTTAACCTCGAAAGGAGGGTTTTTAGCCACTAATATTCATAATCACGATCCAAATAATTGAATACATGATATGAAAAAATTAAAGACTAAAAATAAAATTAAAACCTAATAAATCATGTATCAGCTCTTCTGCTTTTCTCCAAATCTGCTTCAGCCGTGTATAATGTGTCCGGTGGTATTCACCAAATTCTAATTATGTGTCCACTTTAAATATAAGTGGTGTCCAGCTGTCCTTGTCCTTGTCCACTTTAAATGCTGCACGTGGTCCGAAGACCTTATTTTCTGAATTTCAGTCCGTGTCGGTGCTTTTAACATGCTATGTTTAATTAGAGACGCGACGCGTCAGTTAACGCGTTGGTTCCATCGATGCGACGCATTTAATTCACGTCATATCACTGGAATTTGCGTTTAAAAATCTGGTCAAGTGTAGAACGTCTTATTCTTTGCTCATGCCTTTGTAGTGTATTTTCAATGAATTTTCGGCCTCAAAATCATCAAGATATCACCGTATTTAGCTTATAAAGTCTCCTATAATATCACACACCACATATTAAAGATCAAAACAACACGATATTCTCAATAACAAATTAAAACAAGAATTAGGATAAGGCAAATTCGCAATGATCTTCCACTTATAATTTCGACTCTTGACTTAATCAAATTAAATTTTGCACATTAAAAATAAGTTGTTCCACATAAAATTACACCATTAAAATATTTGAAAAAAATTAAACACATTAGAATCCACCGTGATCAACTAGACATACAACTAGTTCAAGCTAATAAAACTAGTTTTCTGGGTTGAACTCTAAATTACTCAATTAAGCACAAACTTGTTTGAAAAATACTTTGGACATTGTAATCACATACTTGGACACTTAAATGCTTATTTATATCCATATGAACACGTTAAGCACCCGAATTGCTCTTAAAACAAGGCGAAATAAGCTAGAATAATGATACAACAGTGTATAAAATCACCTCAGATCAGCAAGTAAAATACAATAGAAGTAAAATCCATGGAGTTCCAAGAAGACAATCATAAACAATTAATTAAAGAAATTCCGACTAAAGCTCAAAACCAGGCTTCTTATGGCTCCTAGCAAATAAGATTAATAAATTAAAATTTCATATATATGTATTTTTTTATTTTTTTATTTTCTTTTCTTCACACGATCATGCTAAAAATAGGCAACAAATCAAATGTGGGATTATCAACATGGTTACACAAGCCCGAGAAGAAGCATGGGTTATAAGGAAAGCTTAACATATATTAAACTCTAAATCTGAAATCCAACAGTAGGAGAATCCAAGAGAACAATAATTTAGTGCTCACACAACAAAATTAATCACCATTATCACATAGGGATTGTACCCCGTTGAAATGATTCTAGATTTAATCAAATTCTATTAGGGCAAATCCGAGTAAAAACACGAACAAAAGTTGAAGAAAGACACAGAAATCATTCTCTTTCCTCTTTGGTGAGTTCTCGAGAGTATTCTATCAACATAACTTAGAAGGACCTTAATATCAATTAAAACTTAAATGAGACGTAACCCAAATCTTTTTCTTGACATTAAGAGTCAAAGGAGTTTCGGGAGAAGCTTTCATCTAACATAGAAAATGGTTCTGAAATTAGATGAACCTAAAGAACATTTCCCACAACCACGAAACTAGACCACATGCAGAAAACACACGAATTCATTGCATCCCATCCCTCATAACCACAAAACTAAACCAAGACTAATATTTTACCATGGACAAACACCTACTATTCCTATCGACTTAGTAGGCCGAAGATGATCGGGGAAGCAATTCATATTAAACCCAAATCATGAAGTATATGCAACAAGTAACGTAGAATCGAACTCATAGCAGGAAGGAGGAATGAAACAACATTTATGAAAATATCACCTATCAAACATCTAAAGCAGAGAACATTAGGATAAACGAGAACATTAAACCCAGAGCAAAACACTAAAATGCAGAACGATATGTTGGGGATTAACGCACAAAAATTACGATGATATAATGAGCTTCCAAGGAAAATTAGAGAAAGCATTACAGAGATAAACAGTGAATAAATCTGTTCAAATAGATCATCCTTATAAAAACCTATAGTCTTTAAGGCTTAAGGCCTTCTACAACCAAACAATCCAGCACACCATATCACTAAAAAAGCTTAAAACTTCAGAGGTTTAAATAAAACAACACACCATGTCACTAAAAGGCTTACAACTTCAGAGATTTAAACAACCAGCATACCATGTCACTAAAAACTTATGACTTCAGAAGTTTAAATAAACCAGCACACCATGTCGTTAAAAAGTTTACAACTTCAGAGATTTAAACAACCTGCATACCATGTCGCTAAAAAAATTATGACTTTAGAAGTTTGAGATGAAGCAGAAATAATCGAAAACTAAACGGGATGGAATGTTACCTGTTTCGGAGCAGTAAAATAGGACTCAAACTTTGACGGAATCTCGATTACCACCAGAGGACCTTTTCGTGACTTCTAAAACTCTGAACAGTCATCGACTCTTCTTAAATGACAGAATTTATAATACAAAAGCTATTTTTTCCTTTTTCAAAATTTTTTCAAACCTCTCGGATTTGTTTTTCCCTCCTCTGTTTGATAATGTTTCTATAGTTTTATTTCTATTTCTGAAAGAAATTTTTCCAACCCCCTTCAACTCAATCGAGAGCTGTTTTTATAGAGGAGGAATGGGGGCCTATTCTCAGTCCTGGACGATGTGGGAAAAAAGCCAACCAAGGGATTTTGGGAACTTCTCCAAAAGGGAATTAAAAAAATTAAACCCTAGATAACGTTTTCCACCACCAAACTGTACGAATTTTGGTATTTTTCTCAAATAAATCGAAATGGGTGGACCAATCAAAGTCGGAGAAAACCGAATTCTTTCTTCAACCAATAAAAATTGCCCAAATATGTACCCCATTCGTATCATTATTCCAAAATTTACAGAGTTAACCATTGGAGATGACACCTAGCCTTGTTTCTAGAAGAGTCAAGGGTTTCATTGTCCTATGAATGCATAAATGCGAGATGAAGGTGAAAAAGAAATGGTTCGGGGTCGAGTTTCGCCGATATCGGAGTGGGTTTGAGATCTGTTCTGGTTTTTGCATGGAAATTGGAAGCAATTGATCAATGTTGCAACTATTTGCTATTGTCTCGATATTAAGCTATTTGTACACATATGTACACAGCTGTTGCTATTTTGGGAGAAGGCACAAAATGGGTCGGGTCTGATTTGGGTAATTGGGCTTAGTTATGTGTTGGGCTGTTAAAATTTTTGGTGGGTTTTAACTAAAGTAAAAACTTAATTAGGGTTATTAAATAACCCTAATTAAATTTAATTGAATTAAAATAATCCCAATTAGGAAATGGTAATTTTTTGGGTGATTAAGATTGAATTACAATTTAGGCGACTTATTTAAACTCTAACCAAATTGAATATCCATTGGTCAATTTCATTACAATTGGGTCCAATTTGATTTCAATCGAGGTTATATTTAATTAGTTCGCTAAATTGAATCGCAATCCGACACGAATTAAGTAACAAATTAACCTCGAGTTTCTTGATTTGATAAAAATCAAACAAATATTCCTCCAAATAAATATGTTGAGAACAAATTATATTTAAAATCAAAGCTTTATCCATTTGGATTAATTTTCAAGTTTAATCAATAGAAGTCTAATTTTAATAAAAGTATTTATTTAAATTAAAAAATATATACACTCTCGTATATAAAAATATAAAAATATTAAAACATATAATCGTTAATTAAATAATAAAATTAACTCAAATAAATATTTTAAATTATATTATTTGAACAAAATAATTGTTGTGATTTTATTTTAAAATTGAAGAAACTCAAAATTAAATTGGATTGTGGAGGACAAAAATTAGGTGTCAACAACTTCCCCCTCTCTTTGGGTAGGGTGGATGCAAGTAACCCTGGGCAATGGGAGGTTGATGTTCCTAATTTTTTGTCCGACCACAAATTCGTTTCTGAAAGAGGTTGATTTTCGCACGAGTTTCATGGACGTATGGCCGGACCTCGATATCAGGTTCCCTACATATCTCAGGTTACATGAGAATTTAGGCCATTTGTAGTTCATAAAACTTGATTGTAAGCATAATTTTTGAGAAACTTCACAAGCTATTTTGGTTTTAGAGTTCTTGATGAAACCGAGATGCTGGAGAATAAAGGAATTTGGGGGAAGGTTGTAATGCAGTTGAGTTTTCAAAGTGGAGCCCAGCCTACATATCCCCGAGACTCATGGAATCAGACTGCCTGTAGTTTAACTCGATCGGTAGAAAAACAGTCTTTTATTTTAGACGATCTATGACTCGGAATGAGTGACAAGTTGATCGAGTTGTGGAAAAGAGGCTTGTAACCTCTTAACTATTAAGGTGGATCTCTTCACATCCATAGGTAAGAAATTACCTAGAGAAATTTCAAAAACTCTAGGTGTCCTATCAGTCAAATTTAAAAGGAACAGAACGTTACCCTCGGTATGAGTTTAGAAATATACCGAAGGTGAAGTTGAAACCAAAATATCCAAAACTACCCAGATGCCTTCTAACAGGAGGTGTGGTTGGATGGTGGTAGCGATCATCCTTTAGCTCGCATTCGAAGAGTTTGATGTTCCTCTTTAGACTATGTCCCATTTTGCTGCTAAGAAAGAGTTAGACATTGTGTTACGTCCTATCTAAAGTCGTTCGGACCTCTAGTTTTTATTTGAGATTTTCATCTTCTCGGATGCTTTCGACAATTCTTCAAACAAAAAGTGTTAGTGCTAAGCACAATTCACGAAAGAGGTATATAGTTTTTTACCATGTCTCCACTGGGTTATTTCCTGAAAAGTGAAGCCATCCTATCGTGTACCTGTTTGGAAGGAAATAAATTGCAACAACAAACATAACAACCTTCTTGGTTTTTGTATACTTATCTTATTTGTCGTTTGAATATGTCCTATAAGTGGGGTGGCCCTTTTGGACACCGATGATATTTTATGCAAAATGGTCCCTGCAACCATGTAATTTTGTGCTGATGCGGCAACCCTTTTGGTCACATATAATTCTAGTTGTATGTGGAATGATAACCTTTCCAGTTATTGCCAATGATTCTTTGCATATGACATTGGGTAAGTCTTGCTCATCTTTTGTATTGATACGACTTATAGTTTTCCTTTGAATTGTCAATCTTTGGATAATCTGGCACATTATTTGATGTTGGATATAAGGCAACTTAAAGATATCCTTTGAATTTTTAGCCTTTAAGTAATCCTGCACATTATCTGACCTTGGACAAGAGATGACTTACAGATATCCCTCCAATCGCACGCCCTCAGGTATTCCATTACACTATCCAACCTTGGATACAATATGACTTATAGATATATTTCAAATTGCTAGTATGTGGGAAATCCTGCACACAATCAATTTTGGATATGACGTGGCTTATAGAGAACCCTTGGACTTATCAATTTGATAATCTCGCACATTCTTTGATAAGGATTTTGCTGCGACTTACGGATAACCTTCGGACCATCAATTCTTGGGTAACCTTGCACACTATTTGGTTAGGATGTTGTTGCAACTTACGGAAAACCTATGATCTACCAACTCATAGGTAGTCTTGCACACTATCCTATTTCAAATAATATGATTTATAGATGACCCTCAGATTATCAATTTTCTGGAAAATCTCATATACCATTCGCTTACAGATAACAACTTGAAGACGTCCCTTTGAATCATGTGCTTTTATGTATTCAAATGCTGATTCATAACATGATGAAATATTCTCGACGTCAACGTATGCTATCTCGCATATTAATAGATATTAGATGTTGATAATATTCTCGACGCCAGCGTATGCTATCTCGTGTGTCAACAAATATTAGAGGGTGATGATATCCTCAATGCTAGTGTATGCTATCTCGCGTGTCAACAGATATTAGATGTTGATGATATCTTCGACACCAATGTATGTTATATCGCGTGTCAGCAGATATTAAATATTGATTATAACCTCACCAGCGTATGCTATCTCGAGTGTCAATAGATATTAGATGCTAAAGATATCTTTAGTGCCAGTGTATTCTATCTCGCGTGTCAACAACTATTAAATATTGATTATATCCTTAACGCCAGCGTATGCTATCTCGCGTGTCAACGGATATTAAATGTTGATTATGTCCTTGACGTCAGTGTAAGCTATATCGCATTTCAACAGATATTGAAGGTTGATGATATCCTCCACTCCAGCGTATGCTATCTCGCACGTCATCAGATATTAAATATAGATGATATCCTCGACTCCAACATATGATATCTCGTGCATCATCAGATAATTAATGCAAATGATATCCTCGATGCCAGTGTATGATATCTCACGCGTCATTAGATATTTAATGCAGATGATATCCTCGACGCTAGCGTATGATATCTCGCGCGTCATCCGACCTCATATGTCAACATATATTAGATAGTGATGATATCCTTGATGCCAGCGTATGCTATCTTGCGTGTCAACGGATATTAAATATTGACTATATCCTCAACGCCAACGTATGCTCTCTCGTGTGTCAACAGATATTAGATGTTGATTATATCCTCACGCCAGCATATGCTATCTCGCGTGTCAAAAGATATTGAATGCTAATGATATCTTCGATGCCAACATATGCTATCTCACACGTCATCAGATATTTAATGCAGATGATATCCTCGACGCCAGTGTATGATATCTCACGCGTTATCAGATATTTAATGTAAATGATATCCTCGACGCCAGTGTATGATATCTCGCAAGTCATCGGATATTTAATGCAGATGATATCCTCGACGCCAACATATGATATCTCGCACGTCATCAGATATTTAATGTAAATGATATCCTCGACGCAAGCGTATGATGTCTCACGCATCATCATATATTTAATGCAGATGATACCCTTGACACTAGCGTATGATATCTCGCGCGTCATCATATATTTAATGCAGATGATACCCTCAATTCCAGCTATGATATCTCATGCTTTATCATATATTTGATGCAAATAGTATGCAATGACCCTCTTAGCAATGGAATAAGGTGGAATGGCCTTTTTGGCAATGAAGATGGTTTCGCCTGAATCCATTTGTCTGCGCTTTTGCTTTATATGTGTACCTGTACTTAAGGTAGATAGTCAGTAGACACAAAGCTATTTTTGCTAGCGACTAATTTTTTATTTTGTTTAGAACAATTCTAAATACAATAATTATAAAGAAGATCAGACGCCTTTATTTGTTCTTCATGGTCTCAAGAGATGAGGTAGACAATTCAAAAGGTCTTCAATAAATGGGTATTAACCCGTGTTTGGGGCTACCCAAAATTACCATTCTTGAGCATCATATTCTCTGGTGTGCCTTCCAATTTGCTCAGGGATTTTTGAAAGGACTCTCATTCTTGTATATTGATCCTTGCATCCACAAAAAAATTATTAGTTTGAGTGAAACTACTCCATGTTGACCTTCTTCGCTCCTCGATTTGTTCCTCGCCATCTTTCAGGTGCCCCATCATGTTGGGACTTCCACCTCGACTCCTATTTCAATAGATGCCTAGGAAATTACTAAGTAAAAGATTTGTATAGATTTTTGAAAGAAGACTTAATTTTAGAAAATATTTTCGAATTTTTTTGTAAAAACTGTAGAAAACCTCTGCTAGTCATGTCATGTACAAGCCCGACAAACATCTTCCTCTTGGTCCTGACTATGTCTGATGTTTGATGAAGGATTGCTAGGGATTTAGCACGTTGAGGCTCTTTATTAGAAGTTCTATCATGGTCGGAGATTTAACCTATGTAGACTTTATCGCAGCTGGTGATTTCTAAAACTTGACTCTGACCTCTGGTGCTGGGAGATTTGAAATATATTCCAATATATTACTAGAAACTTTGAGTACCTTCTCAAAATTTCTGCCCCAGTTTAAAGTTATTTGAGACCATCTCAACTCAAGAGGACCCGAAGTCTTTGTTCGTCTTCGTTCTCTTTGTTGGATGATGATCTTCTTTTTATGATTTTTAGAGATTCCTTCTCGAAAATTCTGCCCTAGTTTCCATTTCCTGAGGTTATATGACTGAGCCATTGGGGTGCCTGCGTATCCCGTTGAAGCAGAAATCAGATCAAACATAGTTTAGGATTATGCTAGGTATATATATAAAATCTAAATGGGTTGACCAAAGCAGACATAGGCCAACTACGTATCCCTTTAGGGAATTCAGGTGATCACATAGTTCATACATAAAAAGAAGGGATAAATTATCCTAAGGGGTTGACCGAAGCCGACATAGGCCGCCTACGTATCCCTTTCTTGGGAATTTAGGTCAAACGTAGTTCATACATAAAAATAAGGGATTCTAGGAGATTACATATTAGAAAAAAATATCATTATAAAGGCAATTACAATCAAAGAAAATAAAAGCTAAAACACCTTTCAAACATAGTATCTTTTTACCATATCTTTTGCTTTATCTTTCACTAGCTGCTCCTCATCACCTTCTTTCCATTCATCATCATTCTCTTTGCTTTGTTCGTCTAACCCTTTTCATGATATGACATTAGCGGGTTTTTAAATTCTTGTTACCAAAATAAACCATGTTAGATTATAATAAGATAATAAAAGATGATAATAAAATCATATTTAAAACTAACTTAATAAATAAAGGGAGGCCTTTTGCAAAATAAAAACTATGGCTCATGACTCACGCAAATGCGGGCCCATGTCTTTTTGAAAGTTGTAAAACATGAAACCAAAATTTGAGACATAAAAGGGTGGATCACGGGGCCTCCTCCATATCATCACCAATTTTTAAAGCTATTAGTAATTTCCCTTTCATCTACTCCGACGGGCGATGAATTATGAGCAAAGTGAAAGTCCAATTTGGCAAAGCCTCTCTTGGTGCAATCTTTTCACCCCACTGAACTTTGGAAAATCTTATAGTATAGCATTGCATCCCTCCAACATATTTCCTATCCCATCTCCAAGACCATTATCATTTGTCATCTCACGCACGTGAAATGATTGGTGCAGGAGTGGCGACGGTTTGGATGGACTCGTCTTTGAATTATCTTCAATCTCATCTTTATTTTTTTGTTGGTACCCTATTCCACTCTTAAATGCTTTTTTCGGGACCATAATGGGCTCAATAATTCCTTTCAAATTCTTCTCCACTCCTTTTGTCTTTTTGAAATTTTGCGTATCCACCTTAGTAGTAGTCTTGCCAGATACCCATTCGCCTACTATTTTGGTCATGCTAATCATGGCTTCCTCATGATTAGTCAATGGATTATAGTTACATTTGATGTCGGTTCCTAAAGAGTGATGATCTTCTGTTCAATCAAGTCTTGGATCTTGTGTTTCAAATTAATGCAATCTTTAGTATTATGCTCGGGCACTCCCAAATGATAAGCACAAAATTGATCGGCCTAAAAGAATCAGGAATTGAGATTGCTAAGCTTTGTTGGAATAGGCTATAAATAACCAGCTTTTATCAATCTTCCGAAGAGCTAGGGATGACTTTCAGTAATGGAATGAATTTTCTAGGAGGCTTCTTTTTGAGGTTTATACATGGGGGGTTATACTAATTTTGATTAGTAAAAGGAGGTATTTGATGATAGTTTGGAGACGCTTGGACGTTTATCTGGTTGTTTGGAAGAGTATCTTAAACGTGAGGCTGATAATTTAGCTGCGGAACTTGGCACTGGGGTAAAACATTTGGAAGTGGAGCTTGATATTGGGGTTGGGCGTAGAATACAGTTGAAAACTTGGTGATGGTGGTGAGGAAAGAATATTTCTAGGATTGAATTTATTATTCAATTCATCAACAGAACTAGTAGAGATCGCAGTCACGTCCTCTCTTTTCTTCTTTGAGAATGCAGAAGATTTAGATAATGTTGGGGTTTGGGCAATTTTTCCTGTTTGAATGCCTTCCTCTAACGTTTCCCCAATCTTTACCAAATCTGTGAAAGTTTCTCGGACTGCAGATACCATTCTGGTATAAAATTCTCCCTCCTTTGCATGAGAGAAAATCGATACCATTTCTTCCTCAAGCATGGGAGGTTGTACTTTGACAGCTTTTTTTCTCCAAAGGAACGCATAGTCTCGGAAGCACTCATTATTCTTTTGCTTAATCCGGTCTAAGTATCGGTCAGGGAGTATTTCAATGTTAAATGCATACGTGAATCTATCAAGGAAACCTTTATCCAATGCCCTCCAACTAGTCCATCTTTTCAGTTCTTGAGACTTGAACCAATCTAAGGCTTCGCCGCTTAAGCTTCGGTTGAATAAGTGCATCAATAATGCCTCATTCTTTCCTACCCCCTCCATTTGATCATGATACCTTCTCAGATGGGCCATTGGATTTCCAGTACCATCGAACACCTCAAAGTTAGGGACCTTGTATCCTTCTAGTAGATCTACTCCAGGGTGAACACATAGTCATCGTAACCTAGGCCATCATTGTCCACTGTCTCATGATATTTCTTGATCCTCATAATCTCTTCATTCATAGCCAACAACTTCATTTCATACTCGGTCCTTCACTCTTTTTCCTTCTCCTCATAATGGTCTATCTCGAGATTAGGAGATGAATTATAGATGTCAGGGGATATGATGACATGAGGAGGATTTGAAAGGGTAGCTTGATTTTGAGGATGAGAGGAGTTTGGTTGGTAGGTGGAGAGAACATTTTGGAGACTGGAAAAGTTTTGTGGAATTTGAGAGTAGTTTATTGGTATCTTAGAAGGATTTTTTGGATTCAAAATGAATTTTGTGGGTTCGAAGATAAATTTGGTGGATTTGGGGATGGATTTTGCAGATTTGGAAGAAAATTTTGTGGACTTAGAAGTGAGTTTTGTGGGTTTGAAAGTGGATTCTGTAATGAATTTTATGGATTTTATAGGGTTATGGAGGGATTTTATGGAAAGCATCTGGGTTATTTTCTCGATTTGTGTTTTGGACTAGTTGAGGAGTAGAGACGGACGATATGTTATTTGGATGGTCCCCGAGAATAGGCGTACTGAGGGGAGGGATCTGGACTAGAGTCCCATGTCCTCCTGTCGCAGGAGCATTGACTGTGATGGCTAGGTTAGCCAAATTTTGAGTACGATTCATCTCCTCCTGAAGCATTTCCAATTTTCTCGCGAGTTCAGCAATCATCTCGATCTATTTTGCTATTACATTGTCCCTGATAATCAATGCATTTTCTTCATCATTTCCAGTCATTTTTTAATGATGGTCAGAGGATGGGATTTTATGTGCTTTTGATCGTGTGAAGTAAGGATGTTCTGCCAGCTTATTTCAACATGGAGTAGTTTTCTATTATCTGAAAAGTAAAATAACTCAAAGGCAGATGTGTTAGGTTCAATATGTGATAAGTAATGCAATATATTTGACAAGAAATAACCACGTAGAGTTGTTTGTGTCATAGCCAAATTGATCCACATGAGCATAGTGGATAAACTTCTCTTTGATTCAAACAAACACACATAAACACATAAGGAAGTTATATCACATAAACATTATAATAGCGCGTATCCTAACTGGGGTGACCCTTTTGAGCCAAGGGTTTACGCCTGACGAAATAGGGTTTTGGTTTCTCTCTATCCTAGGTAGCTAGAGTGGGTTTGAACCAGGTTCCCAAGCGGACGACTTGGGTTTGAAAATATGAACAACCATCAGAAGACTCACGTGCTAATAAACCATCATATTTTCAACACATTATTTGGAATTGAACAACAGGGGCCGGGACATCCACGAAACCCCAAAATAGTTTATAAATAAATGCAGAAATATGCTATGAGATGCAATAATTAAATACCGCAAAATCAAAACATATAAACACGTAAATAGTTAATCAAAAGGCGAAATCAAACATTTGGTTAGAACCTAGTTAAATATACCCAGTAGAGTCGTCATTTCCGTTTTGCAGAAATTTTAACTTTTGAAGGAGTCTCCACTTAATTTTGAAAAGGAATTAAGAAACCTTTATTATATACTTTAAATGATCCAAAACAAAAAAATCGTTCAAGTTTTGAAGATTCTGAGTAAGCGGTTCCTCTTAACATTTCAGAAGTTTAAACAAACCAGCACACCATGTCGCTAAAAAGCTTACAACTTCAGGGATTTAAACAACCAGCATACCATGTCGCTAAAACGCTTATGACTTTAGAAGTTTGAGATGAAGCAGAAATAATAAAAAATTAAACAGGATAGAATGTTACCTGTTTTTGAGCAGCAAAACGGGACTCGAACTTTGACGAAATCTCGATTACCACCAGAGGACCTTTCCGTGACTTCTAAAACTCCAAACAGTCGTCGACTCTTCTTAAATGACAGAATTTATACTACAAAAGCTATTTTTTCCTTTTTCAAAAGTTTTTCGAACCTCTTCGATTTGTTTTTCCCTCCCCTGCTTGATACTGTTTCTATAGTTTTATTTCTTCTTCTGAAAGAAATTTTTCCAACCCCCTTCAACTCAGTCGAGAGCTATTTATATAGAGGAGGAATGGGGGCCTCTTCTCAGTCCTGGACGATGTGGGAAAAAAGCTAACCAAGGGCAATTTTGGGAACTTCTCCAAAAGGGAATTGAAAAATTGAACCCTAGATAGCATTTTCCACCACCAACCTGTACATATTTTTGAATTTTTCTCGGATGAATCAGAACGGGTAGACTAATCAAAATTAGGGAAAATCGAATCCTTTCTCCAACTAATAAAAATCGCCTAAATATGTACCCCATTCGTACCATTATACCAAAATTCGTGGAGTTAACCATTGGAGACGACACCTGGCCCTGTTTCTAGAAGATTCAAGGGTTTTCTCGTCCTAAAAAAATATGAAACGCATGACAAAGGTAAAAAAAATGGGTTGGGTCGGGTTTCATCGATATCGGAGCAGGTTTGAGATTGGTTCTGGTTTTAGCATAGAAACTGGAAGCGATTGATCAATGTCGTGACTGTTTATTGTTGTCTCGATGTTGAGCTATTTGCACGCATATGTACCCAGCTGTTGCTGTTTTAGGGGAAGGCACAAAATGGGTCGGTTCTGATTGGGTAATTGGGCTTGGTTATGTGTTGGGCTGTTAAATTTTTTGGTGGGTTTTAACTAAAGTAAAAATTAAATAGGATTTATGTTGAGGTTATTTAATAACCTCAATTAAATCTAATTGGGGGTTTAATTTCAATTAGGAAATGATAATTTTGTGGGGTATTAAGATTGAACTACAATTTAGGCGACTTACTTAAACTCTAACCAAATTGAATATCCATTGGTCAATTGCATTACAATTGGGTCCAATTTGATTTCAATTAAGGTCATATTTAATTAGTTCGCTAAATTGAATCGCAATCCGGCACGAATTAAGTAACAAATTAAAATTGAGTTTCTTGATTTGATAAAAATAAAACAAATATTCCTCCAAATAAAATATTTTGAGAACAAATTATATTTAAAATCAAAGTTTTATCCATTTGGATAAATTTTGAAGTTTAATCAATAGAAGTCTAATTTTAATAAAAAAAATGTTCATTTAAATAACAAAATATATACACTCTCGTATATCAAAATATGAAAACGTATAATCGTTAATTAAATGATAAATATTTTAAATTACATTTATTTGAACAAAATAATTGTTGTGATTTTATTTTAAAATTGAAGAAACTCGAAATTAAATTGAATTATGGAGGGCAAAAATTAGGTGTCAACACATCCTTCTCTTCTTCATAATGTAACACCCTGAGACTACACCCTGGGCGTTACACGGTGCTTGCGACCCCGAAGGACCACAAGCTAACCCATGATTGGTACCTGCTATGAGCACTGAATAATAATCATGAAACATATGCGGAAGTAAAACTGAAAACTCCATAAGGTTCATAAAATTGAAATTAATACTGAGTACAACTGTGGAATAATTGCTAACTGGAAGTGTTTGAAAGCCTCTAAACATCTGAAATAAAAGAGTTGATGGGACATGCCCCAACTAACTCCAACTATTGTCTGAAATAACTTAAATACTAAAATAATGCAAAGACTAAATAAGTCTCACATCCTCGATGGACGAGGACTCACTACTGTAGTTGTGGCTGAACAACTTATCGCTAAGTACGGTCAGGAACCCTAGCTTTCGAACCTATGATATAAGACATCATAGTGAAAAGAGAGTATGCGTAAATACTTTGAATATATTGGTACGCTAGGTGACGTTAGGATAATATGCATGGGTTAATGTGCATGAGTAATAATAACTAAATATCATGAAGTAACTAAATGAGAGTATATGCAAGTCCGGGACTACTGAAAGTACTGAACTTACAATACTAAGCATATATCATCTATCTGAATTAAACTGAAACTGAAGTACTGAGTTCTGATAACTGAATACTGATAATTGTAAGTCATAATTGTGTAGAACTGAACTGAGTTCTGTACTGAATACTGAATACTGAAACTAAGACTGTGGAAGTTATCATCTAACCGACATACCTCGATTATAGACTAATTTGGGGTCCAAACTATAACCCCTGTTGGAAGGGTGTTAGCACCGTACCACGGGTTACTAACACTGGCTGGGTCAACCCTAATCTGGCAGGAAGACTCATGAGATGTATATGGTAATGTCAACCCTAGTCTGGCAGGAAGACGAATTATCCTACGCTGGCTACGTAGTTTTGTAACTCAGGGGCTGCTACTAAGGGTCAAACCCTATACTGGCAGGAATGCCTCCATCCCTGTGTTCGCTCGATGCTGAATCCTACTCCCAACTGAATCAACAATGAAACTGATCACTAGAGTATACTAGGCTTGACTGAACTCACACTGATTTTGTTAATTGATCGAATGCTACTGTTCGGGATACTAAAAAATCATTCTATTTCAACTGGAGACTAGATAAATAACTAATTTTTGGTATTCAATACCCCCAGGACTCGATGGCATAGATAATGGGACCACATATCAACTTTAAAAGCATCACACATAGGTTACCATGCACAATTCATTCACATAGACAAGATGCATAGTTCTTGTACATGAGAATGAGCAATATATGAATGTCATGACTACCATATTAAACATGACAATTCAAAGATTTAACATGAGGGTTACATAAATCAACACGCATTCTAGTTTATTTACATGAAACTCAAAATATTTTTGGGTTGAAACTCACATAACAACACATACATGAACACAATTTCATTCAAGAAAGTAAATCATAATCTATGTTTTCAGAAAAGGATTCTTGAAAGCCAAGGGTGGAAGGAACCCAAGGAGGAATACCTAACATACCTTGGTTTCTGAATTTGTGAGAATTGTTGGTGAATTATTGAGACTTGCACTTGAATTTGATGAACCTAGGGTTTTGTTCTTGAGAGGTTTTGTGAAGAATGAATGTATTTTGCCCTTTCTTATGCTTAGTTTCATATTTTTGACTGATTTAACGTGAGTGAAATGACCCAACTACCCCTCTGGACTCTGGATTAAGTGCAAAAAATATACCCAGCGATGCTGTAGATGATGCATCACATTGATAGTGTTGATGCAATTGCCGACACGCCGCGTCGATGGTGACGACTCGATGGCTAATGCGACGCATCTTGATTGCGTTGGCTCACTATTTTGGTCATCCAAACATGTCTCAAACGACGTTCGAAAATTTCAAAACTCACCCGAGATGACCTATAGATAACCCTGATCATGAATCAATTTAAAAATCGACAATCTAGGGCCAGAAAGATCGTAAATGAGACCTTTGAATATCGAGGCCAAAAAAAAGACTAGATCTTAACACTTAGCTGAAATTTTTCTAAGTCTGGGACCTCTTTTTGCATGCTATATAGGACTAAAATGGGCTAGGACTTCATGGGGTCATACAATATCTCTTCCTTGGGAATATTCATTATCCAATGAGACTGAATAAGCAAAGAGGCACTGAGGTACTATGACTATGCTGACATGCATGACTGAATCTTGAGACATGGTACATGACTGAACTGTTTCATGAATGTATGAATGATATGAGAATAATATGCAGCTGGAACTAAGCATAGAACAAAGTAAATCTAAGAAAGACTGTTATCCTACGATGTGTCTGAGTTTGCAGAGAAGAGATGAGGCTACTTAATTTGCATGTCTGTTTCTACTTCCCAAGTGGCTCCCTCAATGGACTGGTTTCGCCAAAGAACTTTAACCAAGGAAACTTTTTTGTTACTTAGTCTGCGAGTCTGACGATCGAGGATTTCGACTGGGACTTCTTCATAAGAGAGACTATTCTGAACATCTACACTCTCTACAGTGACTACAACCACTGGTCACCTATGCACTTCCTTAGCAAGGAAAGTATTTGGTGCACTCATGCTAAGTTTGCAGGCAACTCAAGTTCATAGGCTACCTTTTTGAAATAACTCAGAATCCTATAAGGACCAACATATCAGGGACTAAGCTTCACCTTCTTACCAAACCTCTTCACTCTCTTCATGAGAGAGATTTTTAAATACACAAATCTCCAATATAAAATTCAAGATCTTTCCCTCTCACATTTGTATATAATTTATGTCGGCTTTGGGTTGTCTTAAGCGTCTCCCTGATCAACTGTACTTTCTGTAAAACATCAAACACAAAGTCAGACCTCACCATCGCGGCCTCAACTACTTCAAACCAACCAATGAAGATCTATATATCCTCTCATAAAGAGCCTCAAATGGAGCCATCTGAATACTGGAATGATAGTTGTTATTATACGCGAACTCAATCAAATGTAAGTGGTTATCCCAACTGCCCTTAAAGTCAACGAAACACGCTCTCAATATATCCTCTAGAGTCTGAATGGTCACCATCTGTCTGAGGGTGAAAGGCTGTACGGAGGTGGACTTGGGTACCAAGACCCTTTTGGAAGGCTTTCCAAAAGTGAGGTAAATTGCGTACCTCTATCTGAAATGATGGACAACGGGACTCCGTGCAACCTAACCAACTTTTTGATCAAAATCTTGGCATAATCCTCATCTGAATAAGAAGTATGGACTGGCAAAAAATGAGGGGACTTGGTCATCCTGTCTATAATGACCCAAATCAAATTGTGTTGGCGACGAGTACAAGGTAAACACGTCACGAAGTCCATGTTCACTTCTTCCCACTTCCATGTGGGAATACTGAACTCCTGCATGGAACCACTAGATTTTTGGTGCTCAATATTCACCTGCTGATAAGTAAAGCACTTAGCCACAAACTCTGCAATGTCCTTCTTCATCCCATTCCACCAATAGACTTTTCGCAAGTCGCGGTACATCTTAGTGGCCCCTGGATGAATAGACTAATGTGCACCATGTACTTTATCAAGAACTCGTTGTCTCACGTCATCTACATATAGCCTACCCTGGAAACGTAACACACCATCTCCCTCTTAGGAGAAAACCTCTACTTTTTGATCTCTGACTGACTCTTTCAATTTAACTAATTTGGAATCCATGTCTTGCTTTTATTTTACCTCGAAAACTAAAGAAAATTCTGAACTATTTTGTACCCAAACACTACCCTCAGCCAAATCAACCAAACGGACACCTAGTCTGGCAAGCTGATGAACTTCCTGAACTAACTTCTTCTTACCATTTTCAACATGAAAAAACTACCCAAGGACAATCTACTGAGGTCACCTACCACTACATTGGCATTACCTGAAGATACAGAACACTTATGTCATAGTCTTTCAAAAACTCTCACCACCTTCTCTGACGCAAGTTCAGGTCTTTCTGCGAAAATACATACTGCAGGATTTTATGGTCTGTGAACACATCAACATGCACCCCATACAAATAGTTCCTCCAAATCTTTAAGGCAAACACAATAGCTGCTGGTTCAAGATCATGGGTGGGATAATTCTTTTCATGGGGCTTAAGTTGTCTAGAGGCGTATTCTATGGCCTTACCCTTCTACATCAAAACACACCCTAAGCCAACTCTGGAAGCATCACAATATACAACAAATTCGTCTGAACCATCGGGCAATATCAAAACTGGGGCTATAGTGAGTCGAGTCTTTAATTCCTGAAAACTCTTCTCACAAGAATCTGACCACTAGAACTTGACTTTCTTCTGAGTTAATCTGGACATAGGGGATGCAAAAGATGAAAATCATTTAACAAACCATCGGTAATAGCCAGCCCAACCCAAGAAACTTCTAATATCTGATAAAGAGATGGGTCTGGGCCAGTTTTTCACTGCTTTGGTCTTTTGAAGATCAACTCTAATACCATCACCGAAAACTACATGACCAAGAAAAGTTACTGACCTTATCCAAAATTTGCACTTACTAATTTGACAAAAAATTGATGGGATCTGAGAGTCTGTAATACTATTCTGAGATGGTCTGCGTGATCATTTTTATTGCGAGAGTAAACAAGAATGTCATCGATGAAGACTATGATGAACATGTCCAAGTACTGCTTGAACATGTGGTTTATAAAGTACAAGAAAGTTGTTGGGGCATTGGTAAGACCAAATGACATGACTAGAAATTTAAAGTGACCATACCGAGTTTTGAAAGCAGTTTTTAGAATATCACATTCTCTTACTCTGAGCTAATGATAGTCGGATCTGAGGTCTATCTTAGAAAAGTAATTGGTACCCGAAAGTTGGTCAAACAAGTCATCGATCCTAGGAAGTGGGTATTTATTCTTGATGGTGACTTTGTTCAACTGACGGTAGTCTATACACTATCATCTTTCTTTCACACGAATAGAACTGGTACACCCTAAGGAGATACGCTGAGCTGATAAACCCTTTGTCTAAGAGGTCTTTCAACTGTTATTTCAACTCTTTAAGTTTAGCTGGAGCCATTCTATATGGCGGAATAGAGATGGAGTGAGTATCAGGAAAAAAATCAATTCCGAAGTCAATTTTTCTTTTGGGAAGAAGTCCAGAGAGATCTTCGGGAAACACATCTGAAAATTCACTTGCAATTGGAACTGACTCAAGATTAGAAGTCTTGAAACTAGAGTCTTTGACTCACACCAAATGATAGACACAACCCTTGGATATTATTTTTCTCGCTCTAAGGTATGAAACAAGTTGACCCTTAAGTGTTGTGGTACTACCCCTCCATTCTAGGGCAGGTTCATTCGGGAACTGAAAAAAGACAATCCTGCTCCTACAATCAACTGAAGCATAGCATGAATGAAGCCAATCCATGCCGAGAATGATGTTAAAATTCATCATCTCTAGCTCTACAAGGTCTGCTAAAGTAACTTTCTGAGATACCATAATCGGACAGTTCTTGTGCACCCATCGGGATAGGATAGACTTACCCACTAGGTAGAGACTAAGAAAGGCTCTATTAGGATTTTGGGGCTGACTCCAAAGTTGACGGCTATGTAAGGAGTTACAAAGACAGAGAAGCTCCAGGATCTAATAAAGCATAAATATGTAAATGAAAGACTTGCAACGTACCAGTAACCATATTAGGAGAACTCTCCTGATCCTGTCAGAACTGAAGTACATAGAGCCTGTTTGGGCACTGCCCACTGGTGGCACTGGAAGCGGCACCCTGCTGAGACGGGAGATCGAACTGAACTGGGGAACAATTATGATGATTCTGCAAACCCACATGAGGACATTCTCTGATCGTATGGCTTATCTTACCACACCCACAACATACGTCGTTGCTAGCCCCGTAGATACCCTAATGGTTTCTATCACACTACCCTGAGATTTAGAGCCTGGCGCCCTATCCTTATTATCATTTTTGAATTTGGGCATCGACGCACTATCCAAAGACAAAATTGGGACTAAAGATTTTGGGCGGAACTAGGACGGTTACCACCTTCTGATTTCGGTTGAGCGAAACTGAAGCTACATGTTATAGCCCTCTTGTTCTCACTATCTTTCTCCTTAGTCTTCTATTCCTTAATCTGTGTTGCATAGACCATTAACCTAGACAAGTCCATCTCCTTAATCAGAATTGTGGTCCTACACCCCTTGACCATACTATCAGATACACCAAACATGAACTTGCTCATCTTAGACCTGCTATCAGCCACCACATGAGGAGCATACCTGGCAAACTAAGTAAAATTGAGGTAATACTCTTTCACACTCATGTTGCCCTGCTTCAGGTTGATGAACTCTAACAACTTAGCCTCTCTCAACTCCAACAAAAAGAACTTATCTAGGAAGGCAGTAGCAAACTCCTCCCATTCTATAGGCCTTGCATCCGCGCCTCTATCCACTTTCCACTACTTGAACCACGTATGAGTTATATCTTGCAACTGATAGATAGCTAATTTAACACTCTCACTATCAATCACCCCCATAATATTTGTTACTTTTTGCACTATGTCAAGGAATTCTTGTGGATCCTCTTCAGACTTAGACCCCAAAAATAAAGGAGGGTTCAATTCGGGTGAAGTCCCGAATTCTAGCAGCAGCAGTATAGGCCACTGGCTTGGCATGAATAGCAGTTGGCTGAACATTTTGAGCCGCCACAGAATGGTCTAGAGTGGTGAATACTACTCTAAATTCTGCATAAGAAACATGCTCATTTAGGGGATCTTCCTGAATGGGAGAAGGTGTTGGCTGGTTCCCAGTTATTCTTCTGTTAGTCTTTCTAGGAGGCATGTTCTATAAACGAAAAGAAAAGTTGTATTAGACAGAGAATTTAACTTGAGTTCATGCTCACTCGCATGATGTGAACACTGAAAGAAAGGAAATTTTCCTAAAAATACCTCGTAGCCTCTTGTCCATAAGTGTGGCGCGCTACACACCTAAGAACAACACTTGACTTGACATGACTTTTAGACTCTCTAGGGCACTTTAGACCCTTAGACTCTGATACTAAGTTTGTAATGCCTCGAGACTACACCCTGGGCATCACACGGTGCTTGCGACCCCAAAAGACCAAAAGCTAACCCATGACTTGTACCTGCTATAAGCACTGAATAATAATCATGAAACATTTGTTGAAGCAAAATTGAAAAACACCATAAGTTTATAAAACTAAAATCAATACTGAGTATAACTGTGGAATAATTGCTAACTGAAAGTGTCTGAAAGCCTCTAAAAATCTGAAATAAAAGAGTTGGTGGGATGGGCCCCAACTAACTCCAATATTTTCTAAAATAACTTGACTACTGAAATAATGCAATGACTAAATAAGTATCACGTCCTCGGTGGATGAGGACATACTACTGTAGCTGTGGCTGATTAACTGATCTGGCTACATACGTTCAGGAACCCGAGCGTCCGAACCAATGATATGAGACATCATAGCTCAAAGAGAGTATGCATCAGTACTTTGAAGGTACTGGTACGCTAGATGAGGTTAGGCTAATATGCATGTGTTCACGTGCATGATAATAATAACTAAATATCATGTAGTATGAGAGTATATGCAAGTCTGGAAATACTAAAAGTACTGAACATACAATACCAATAATATATCGTCTGTTTTAATTAAACTGAACTGAAGTACTGAGTTTTGGTAACTAAATACTGATAACTGTAAGTCATGATCGTGTAGAACTGAACTGAATTCTGTACTGAATACTGAAACTGAGACTGTGGAAGTTATCATCTAACCGACATACCTTGATTATAACTGATTTGGGGTCCAAACTGTAACCCCAGTTGAAAGGGTGTTAGCACCGTGACACGAGTTACTAAGACTAGCTGGGTTAACCCTAATCTGGCAGAAAGACTCATGAGATATATATGGTTACATCAACCCTAGTCTGGCAGGAAGACTATTTATCCTACGCTGGCTACGTAGTTTTGTAAATCAGGGACTGCGAATAAAGTTCAAACCCTATACTGGCAGGAAATACCCCCATCCCTGGGTTCGCTCGATGTTGAATCCTACTCCCAACTGAATCAACACCGGAACTGAGCACTAGACTGTATTAGGGTTGACTGAACTTATATTGATTCGATTAACTGATCGAACGCTACTGTTTGGGATACTACAAAATCATTCTATTTCAACTAGAGACTAGATAAATAACTAATTTTTGGTATTCCATACCCCCTGGACTCTATAGCATAGATAATGGAATCATATCTCAGCTTTAAAAGCATCACACATAGGTTACCATGCACAATTCATTCACATAAACATTTTTTCAAACACCTAGGATGCATAATTCTTGTACATGAGAATGAGCAATATATGAATGTCATGACTACCATATTAAACATCACAATTTAAAGATTTAACATGAGGGTTACATAAATCAACACGCATTCTAGTTTATTTACATGAAACTCAAAATCTTCTTGGCTTGAAACCCTCACGACAACACATACATGAACACAATTTCATTCAAGAATGTAAATCATAATCTATGTTTTTAGAAAATAATTCTTGAACTCCAAGGGTGGAAGGATCCCAAGGAGGAATGCCTAACATACCTTGGTTTCTGAATTTGTGAGAATTGTTGGTGAATTATTGAGACTTGCACTTGAATTTGATGAACCTAGGGTTTTGTTCTTGAGAGGTTTTGTGAATAATAAATGTATATTTCCCTTTCCAATGCTTAATTTTGTGTTTTTGACTGATTTAACGTGAGTGAAATGACCCAACTACCCCTCTGGACTCGGGATTAATTGCATAAAATATACCCAGTGATGTTGCAGATGATGCATCACATCGATGGTGTTGATGCAATAGCCGACACGCCGCGTCGATGGTGACACGCGATGGCCAATGCGACGCATCGTGATTGTGTTGGTTCACTATTTTGGTCATCCAAACATGTCTCAAATGATGTCTAAAAATTTCGAAACTCACCCGAGATAGCCTATAGATAACCCTGATCATAAATCAATTTAAAAATCGACGATCTAAGGCCGGAAAGATCGTAAATGAGACCATTGAAATATCGAGGACAAAAAAGAGACTAGATCTTAACACTTAGCTGAAATTTTTCTTAGTTTGGGACCTCTTTTGGCATGCTATATAGGACTAAAATGGGATAGGACTTTATGGGGTCTTACATTTAAAGTACCGCTTCACAACTATTTCACCGCCACAAGTCCACCATTCCATACCAAATATTTATAATCTACCTTCTCGTAATAGTTTTTTTGTTCATATCCGAAATAAGATATTCTATTATTTTCTTAACACCTTTTATTTTTCAATATCAAGATCTTCAACTCAATGAAGCTGATAAGAATCAATTAAGCAGTCAATTTTATTCTCATCGTAAAATGTAGACTTAAGCATTCATTAAGAAGTGATGAGAACGGCGGACTTATGAATGCCATTTCTTGACGCTATTAATATCAAAATTTTCATTTTATCTAACTTTACATTCTTTAAAAGGTGAAGATTATTCAATCACACAAATTTTATCAAAAAAATAGAAGATAATAAGATGATTGGGATAATGACAACGGTGATTTCCAAGGAAAGAAAAAGGCTTGGCACGTTGGATTGGGTAGGTAATAGTATGCAGTGGGGGATTGGGGGTGTATAAAATGAGATTTTTTTTCTTTTTTTTGTTGGGTTGGGTGGGGGGATTTGTTTTAACTTAAAATTTATTTTTATAAATATTTAAGTATAAAAAGTCATATGTCTTCATTTGATTTGTGGTTTTCAACGTCATTCGCACGTAGCTTACACGCACTTTTTTTTACTAATTGTCAGAAAAATATTTATTAGGTATTTATTTGTTAATATTGAAGTGTCTAATAGGAAAAAAGATCAGTTGAGGGATCCAAGTGAAATCTCAAAATAAATTTAAGGGTCTGTCAATGACTTAAGCCTTGAATTTTTATGCATTATTTGTTCAGATGAAGTTTTGTGCCTATTAAGTTTCAATCCATTTTAATGTGGAAACTTGTTATGAGGGGTGATGAGATGTATGTTAAGCCTTTTCAAGTGCTTCCACTAATTGCTCCCTTTTTTCATTCTTATCTAGAACATTTAAAAAGATGAAAAAAAACACTAATAAAAAGAATTTAAAATAATCATAACAAATTATCAAATAAGTGAATTATTCTCATAAATTATGAAACTTTTGCAGAAGAAGAGCATCCTAATTTATTTTTTACTTTGAAGTCGGCCAACACATATATACATAAAAAATGGGTTAGAAAGAGAGGGTCTCGCCTCTCTCTAACTTTCCCCCTTTAATCTTTCCTTATTTCCATTCGTCTTTAGTTTTCAACTCTTTTTAAAAAATTTCTCTCCACCTCTATACTCTCATGGACTCCCCAATGACTGAATCTTCATCCTCCCTACTACAGAATAATATTACAACCTCTAAGCCATCCCAAAATCCTCCATCGTACAGTGATCTAGCCTCCAATAAACTTTCGCCGACTCTAAAACTAATCAAAGACTTATCGACTACTCCCCTCCCTAATGATCTGGATGATTCCTTGGTCACCCTGAGTCTTGAGGATAAAACCCGTCTTTATTCTCCTTGGCAACACTCACTTACCGTCAAAGGCTTTGGATCTAAGTTCATACACCAATATTTGAGGACGAAGTTGGATGCCCTTTGGCGGTTACCCGAACCTCTCTATCTGATAGACCTTGGTTTTGATTCCTAACTGTCGAATTGCAAAATTCTATAAGTCAATCAAAGATTTTGCAAGGAGGGACCTAGTTCGTTGCAGGCAATTTTCTTTCCATCCAAAGATGGGAACCGAACTTCGTTCCAAGTGATTCCAAAATTGATTCTACAGCCATTTGGGTATGCTTGCCACAGCTGCCCACTGAATTTTATAATCTAAATATTATAGAGAAGTTGGTCGAAAGCTTGGAAAACTCTTGAAGGTGGATGCATGCACTTCTGCCACGGTAAGGGGATGATATGCCCGCATCTATGTCAAGATAGAGTTAGACCACCTCTTTAAATCTTTTGTCACCATCGAAAATCATAAGAAAAAGTTGGTTTACGAAGGGGAAAATTCTTTCCAAACTGTGTGGTCACCTGGGACACACAACCCAAAGTTGCGTCAAAAAACATCCTGCTAGCTCAGATGGCCCAATGGTCTTTGGGCCTACAAAGTTCATGGACTTGGACTCGCACCCTCGTCTCGATCCCAATCCCTCCCTCCACCCCTTTTCCCCTACTATTCCTATTACTTCTGTTTATTCTTCTCTTTTAAATAAAAATGATCAAAAAAGGAGACCTCCATATGGGGTCACCTTTTACTCAGCTCATTATTACACGCCCCTAACCTGAGAATATTCCTATCACCACCCTGACGGCATCCCTTCTACTTCCCCATGGGGATTTGATGGATATTATGCCTCCTTCAGACAATGCATTAAATGCTTCTGATCCTCTTGTAGCTCCAACTTTTCAATTCCCCCTTGAAGTTCTAGTTTAAAACCTCTTGTTGCTAACATGCAAACTAGTAACTGCCATCATGAACTCATCTTCTCCTCAAGGGATTTCCCTATTCACTGAACCACTCCCACCAACTCATATTCCAGCATCTTGGCTAAAAGTGTGACTCTCAAATTAATCATTCCCTCTCCAGCTCCAATGGCAGGGGCTTCACTTCACTATCTATATTCAGGACCTGAATTACCTAGCCCGACTGGCTATAACCTGCCTCAACGAGTGTCTCCAGAATTTTACTCCAAATATGTGGCTGGTTACTCTGTTCCAGATTTTCAACCCCTCATTCCAGGGGGACCTCAATCCAATGCTTATCTCAGAAATGATGACTCAAAAAGCATGAGTTTTCCCTTCTTCCATCCACTGAACCCATCTCTCTTAGTTTTTGGGACCCTATTTTGTCAATCTCTTTGGGGACATCTCACTTTCTCCATCTTAGTCCCTCCCTCAACCCCATACCTCTCCCATCTTTCTTCTGGAAATGCTAGAAAGAGAAAAAACTCTAGCATCTCTGAGGGAGAGCAACCAGGAGATGGAAAGGTTATTGGCTCAACTGAGGATACCTAATACAGATTTACTCACTCAAGAAAATATTGTAAGTCTAGAATTTGTGGAGCCTCTACACGAGATCGTTATTGTGTTGCAGCCTCAGGACTTATACAAGATAGAACTAAGGGTAAGTCTACCAAACCTTATTCTAGGAGACCTCTTCAAAGTGAGAGTCCTCCAACTGTCCAGGAAAAGAAAGAACCCCTCTCATCCAGGCCCATCCAACCCTTTGGGGGAAGAAAAAGAAATAGCAGTGAAAACCCCTCCAGCAATCAAACCAATAATGTAAAATTGCATAATATGGAATACTAGGATGCTAACATGTTGAATTCTATAGAACTGCAAGTCTATGGTTAACATCCATCAACCTTGTATCCTAGCTCTTCTTGAAACAGGGATGGTTGATCACTCCATTAGCTAATGAATTGGGTTTTCCTTGCTTCATCTATTCCAGTGCCTTTGGTCATTCAAGGGTCATTGTCATTTTTTGGAAAGAGAATAATATTTCCATCACTAGCATCTATATCTACCCTCAGGTCATTTATGCTTTTGTTAAGGTTAGTAACCCCTTCTCTTGCTTGATTTTTACTATTTTTTATGCTAGTACTGATGTTACTATTAGGAGTCATCTCCGGGATTAAATGGAGCACGTTGTTGATTCTCTTGAATTCCTTGATAATGTGTCCTAGTTAGTAGGGGATGATTTTAATGAGATTCTTCAGGCTTCTGAAAAATTTTAAGGGAATGGAATTAACATGTATAGGGCTGCTACCTTTTGGAACTACAATAAAAATTGTAGGCTTATTGATTTGGGATTCAGTGGTAGTAAATACACTTGGTCGAATATGAGGTATAGAAAGACATGGTCTAATTCTGAAAAGACTGGATAGGTGTCTGGCCAATGATAACTGGATCCATCTTTTCCCCAATTTCTCTATTCTCCACCTGCCTAAAACTCACTCAGATCACTTTCCTTTACTTTTTCAGTTAATTAAGGCCAATCTTGATATCTAAAAACCCTTCAGAGTGGAATCAATGTGGTGCAACCACAGAGACTTCTCCAATCTAGTGAGTCAATCCTTTCCAGAGGGGTCAGATCTTACTTGTGCTACCATAGACTTTGAGGACAAGGCCAGAACCTGGAATAGGGAAGTATTTGGTAACATTTTCCATAAGAAGAAACATATTCTATCTAGGATAGCTATTTTCCATAACTCCACTCATTATCCTACCAGTCCTTTTCTTCATAATATAGAACATTACCTCCTTGAGGATTTTAAAACCCTTCTTAGAGATGAAAATAACTTCTGGATGGTGAAATATAGAATCAACTGGCTTATGAAAGGGGATAGAAACACCAAATTCTTTCATAATTATACTCTTAATAGAAGGAGAAGAGATAGCATCCAATCTCTTAATGAAAATGGGGTCTGACTCCATAGTAAAAACACATCAAAAATGTTATTTATTCCTTCTATACTTCTCTCTTCTGCACTGTCCTTACTATTGAGTTCTTTGTATGTAAACCAATCCTTCCACTTCTGGATCCATTATCCCCTCCAGCCACTCTCTCTTGGACTCTCTTTCTTCTTATGCAGGGGTCAAAAGTGCAGTCTTCTTCTTTAAACCCTTTAAGGCCCCTGAGCCTGATGGGTTCCACCCCTTCATGTACCATAAATATTAGGACACTTTGGGCCCTCTCCTGTTTGATTTTTGTGTTCAGACTTTTTCTTCTCACACTATGAATATCAGTGTGAACTCCATTTATATCTGCTTGATTCCCAAGTGCAAAAATGCCACTACCCTTAGAAATTTCAGGACCATTGGCCTCTACAACACTCAGTACAAAATTGTTACTAAAATCATTGCCAATAGAATCAGACCCTACCTCCAAAATCTCATTGGTACTAATCAAGCCATCTTTCTTTCCAAAAGAAGGGCATCTGATAATGCCATTATAGTTCAGGAATACTTAAGGCAGCTCAGGAACCAAAAAGGTTGGTCCTAGAGTATGATTCTTAAGATTGACTTAGAAAAAACCTTTGATAGGCTTGAGTGGTCCTTCATTAGGCAGGCCCTTTTTTTCTTCAATTATCCTCCTGGACTCTCTTCTCTCATTATGTACTACCTCTCCACCTCCTCTATTTTAATCCTAGTTAATGGAGGCAAAACCCCTGCCTTCCAACCTTCAAGAGGCATCCGATAAGGGATCCCATGTCCCCCTATCTGTTTATCCTCTGTATGGAACTTCTATATAGAAGGATCAACTATGAGGTAGATACTCTTCAGTGGACTCCTATTCGGATTACCAGAAGGGCCTCCCATATCTCCCACATTTTCTTTATTGATGACCTTATCTTATTTTCTACAATTGATAGAACTTTTTGTAACACCATTATCTGGGTCCTTGATAGCTTTAGCAACTATTCAGGTCAAAAGGTTAATTTTCTCAAGTCTAAGGTCATTTTCTCCACTAACTATAGCCCTGCTACTCGAGCTGATCTTTCCACCATCCTGGGTATCAAGCCTAGTGCATCCTTTGGGAAATATCTTGGTTTTCCAATGTTCCAAGAATCTCCTAAACTTACTCATTTACAACTTCTTCTTGATAATATGCACACCAGTCTTGCTGGATGAAAGATTAAATTCCTTAACATGGCTGGGAGGACTACTCTTGCTAAGGCTTGCCTTAGCACTATTCCTAATTATGTCATGCAATTTATTCTCCTTCCAAGAAAAATTCATAATATTATTGGTAGAACCTAAAGGAACTTTATTTGGGGAACTACTAATACTAAGAAGAAGATGCATATGGTTAGTTGGGACACTGTCACTGATATAAGCATGATCGTGTAGATGGACTTAATAGAGTATGTGTTGGGCCCGAGACTTGGCGTGTACAAAATAAAGTGCAAAGAGGACCTAAATACACACTAAAATAGCCTACTACATACACTAGAGGGGCACCCTATCATTGAGAGGCCTTTTGGTTATTTTAACCTCTATCTTGTAATACACTATATAAGGATCATTGTGGGTTTTATTTACTTAGTTTTTGGATATTCAATATTGTATAACCACAAAAGAATGAAAATTTCTCTCTCCCTTGGAGGCTTGCCCGAAACTAGGAACAACCTAAGTGTGGAATCACTTTTGTTGTTGTCTTGCTTGGATTGTTGGGTGCTTGAAGGATTGAAGTCCCTCTTGTGTCCTCCGTGGAGTGTAAGTGTTACTATTATCTTGTATTAAGGGTCTTAGTGTTTATATACACTTAGGTTCTTAGTCATTATAGTAGTGTATGTCTCATTATCTATCATTTACATTCTTGCCATCTTTGTAACCATTGGTATCTTGTTATGTGAAGCTATGTTGTATTGTTGTTCTTTATATTTTTATTATATTCATCTTGTTCTTCTTGTTCTTCATATGGTGTTGTTAATATAGTTTGTGGTGGCTGGAAATAGGTGTTAAACACCTTGTTATATTCTCTTTCTTGTTCTTATTGTGAATCCGGGAGTGGTCGCCATCTTGGTCCTCGAATCTTTGTGGTTAGTGGATGTTTTGGAGTGTGATTTTGTGTCTTCCTTATTTGTCTTATATCAGTCACCCTTCCCAAGCATCAGGGTAGACTAGGGATGCAAACTACCAGCCTTAAGAATGATTCTCTTCTTTGTAGTCTTGCTTGGAGATTTCACTCCAACCCTTCTTCTCTTTGGGTTTAGCTTCTCACCAAAAAGTATTATCATAACTCTCCCAGAACCTCTCCTCCCATTTCCCCTATCTGGAGGAGTACTCAAAGAGGCTGGCACCTCTCTTAAGATGGTATTCATTGGTCTATTAGTGATGGTAGTAAGGTTCATCTGGAATAACCGTTGGGTCCCCTCCTTGCCCCCTCTCCTCCTTTATCCAAGGTCTCTTCCCCAGCCCCTAAAGTTTGCTTTTTTTTTTTTTGTGCAAAATGGGGTTCTTTCTCTAGAGTTCCTTCCCTTCACCATTCCTGCTAACTTAAAGGTCAGGATTAAGAACATCTTATTGCCTAATCTTACCATCAACTTTGACTCCCCTCGTTGGATTTTAACTAGTAATGGTATCTTGTTTTGTGGGACTTCTTACAAGTACTTGCTATCTAATAAAATTGCCACCCTTGCAGTGCAACCTCACTAGAATTGGATTTGGAAATCCAAAATTTCCAATAAACTCAAGTTCTTCCTTTGGCTCATACATCACAATAGCCTCCCCACTCGAGCCACCCTAGCCCACTGAGGTATTAACAATTCCCCATCCTGTCCCAATTGCACTCACCTTCTAGAAGATATAAACTATTTATGCTCTTAATATCGTCATGCCTCCTCACTCTGGTGGGCCTTCTACAGCAGTACCAGGGAGACATTCCTATCTCTCTTCCCTCCTTTAACCCAACTAATTGGGTCAATACTTGGAATCTTCTCCATCATTATAATTTTGATAAATCAATCTCTTGGTCCACCCTCCTCCCTTTTTATCTTTGGACCATTTGGAAAACTAGAAAATCAAATCATTTTGAAAAAAAGTCCTTTCTCCCTCTCTTTGCCCAGTCTTATGCTAAAGCTGCTGAGTTTTCCCACTTCAACCATGATCATTACCCCTCTACTCGTACCTCTATTCCCCTCTCATGGAACCCACCCTCTAGGAATTCCTTTAAGCTCAATACTACGGGTCTTGCTTAGGCAACCTTGGTAATGGAGGAATTAGAGGGATTATTAAAAATTTAAATGGGGACTGGGTAGTAGGGTTCTCCCAACATTTCTCTCATGCCACTAACAATTTAATGGAGCTTTTAGCTCTCATTCATGGTCTTAAACTAATGTTAGAGAATCAGTTGTTACCCATTGAGATTAACATTGATTCAAAGGAAATTATATTAATGCTTCAATAAGGAAATCTTATATATAATTCCTTACTTCATGAATGCAGGTTGCTATTAAGAAAATTGGGGTCTCCACCGATCCATCACTGCTATAGAGAGCAGAACATGGTTGCAGATGCTCTCACAAAATTTAGAGCAAAAATGGAAAATCTGGATAACTAAAGTTTTTTTGTACTCCCAATCCCTTTTGTAGCCCGGTTAGTATGGGCAGATGTAGATGGAACTAGACATACGAGAAGGGTTCCTGCTCTTCATTCTGGGCATATCCCATCTGTCTTTGTTCTACAGCCTGACTGAGCTCTGGCTCTGTAAATATAACCTTTTATGTTTACTGCATCTCCATCTAACCTAAAAAAAAAAAGTCGGCCAACACGTTGAAGGATATTTAATAATCCAGTTCCTCTCTAATTTAAAATTAATGATTGAGATTTAATTAGTTAAATCAAAATTTTACCATAGTTATCTATTTTCATATATTTAGTTATATTTGTTCCTTAAATATCCATTATATCTTTTACTCAATATAGTAGAAAATTTATTTATTACCACAAACACATATTAAAGAAATTTCCTAAATATTTTTTTAAAAAAAATCATAATATAGTTAAGATTTTAATTTTTCTAATTTGAGAATTCAAAAGAGCTACACAAAGAAATATAATTTATTTGGCTCAATCTTTATATATGATTTGGCACACGTAATGAATTTATTTGGCACAAAAAGAAAATAAAATTAAAAAAATTCAAGCCATGATATTTATTTTTTTAATTTGAAATATATTACTTAAGAAAAATGGCAAACATTAGCCAAAAAAAAAAGTAAAAATCCAGCAGAAAATTATTCAAGGATAAAAAGAAAATAGTTTAAGATATTTAAGAAAGATATAATGGATTGTTAAAAATATCTAAGTAACAAATATATGAAAGTAGATAACTATGGTTAGAACTTTGATTTAACTAATTAAATCTCAACCATTAATTTTAAACTATGATATTGTGGCGATGAAATTTTATTAAATTTAAATCCGTATGAAATTCGGATTATATTAAATTCAAAATATATTAGTCCTAAATAAATATTGCGAATTAATATACTTGAATTAATTATTTAAGTTCAAACACATGGATTTAAATAAGGTCCAATATTTATTGGGCTAGTCTATTAATTTGGGCTACAAATGACGAGCCATTTTGCTAAGCCCAAAATATTATCTTATTATAGAGGCCCAAAATGAGTGACACGTGTCAAATAATGTGGCATGCCAAGTAAAGTGAAGGAGCCAATAGGGTCATGCCACATGCCGAAATGATATAGCAGACCTAGTGAAATCAAAAGCCCATAAAAGGCGTCACGTCACCTGAATTTGATCGATAAAAGGAAGTCCATCTTTATCATGGTTCTTCTCTTTACACAACTATAAATAGGGGTCTCATAATTTTGAAAAAAGAGGACCAACAACTTTAACAAGAAGCAAGAGAAAGCTCGTGGATCAAACACCACAATTTCTCTATAAAGCTCAAGCATTCAAATCCAATTCATCAAGATTCAAAATCAAGACCGCAAAATTAAAGAACAAGCTCAAATCCCTTGAATTCAAGCACAAGTCAAGATCAAGTCCATCAAATCAACAAATCAAGATCAAGCTTTAAATTCTAGAATTTATATTTGAAAAGGCAAATTAGAGGATTCATAGAGACAGTAACATTCACATTGAAATCAATAAATTAATTGTTGCAATATTTTTCTTGTATCGATTATTATTTTCGGTCTCAAAATTTTATTGTCCAACAGACATGTATCTTCAATCCAAGCAAGAACTTAGGAAAATTGGAGAGAAGGGAAATGGAAAGGAGTCGGATCCATTGTTGTTGTTGTTGTTCTATATGTCATATTTCATATCTCAAACAAGGAAAAAATGGTTTTATGATATCTCTTATCATATATGTTTTCTTATCATATATATTTTAGATTTCTTTAATTAATAATTGTATTAAGTAACTCAAATAAGAAAAAAATAATCACGCAGTAATACCTCATACCATATATTTTCTGCTTATCATATATTTTAGAACTCTTTAATTATTAATTATCTTAATACTTAATAAAATATATTTTCCTCTTGCCGTATATGTATTTTAGGACTCCTTAATTTAAATATTTTAAAAATAATTAAAATAGTAATAAGTTTCATACTTGTTCTTCTATTAACTTTTTTCCTTTTTTTCTTACCTACGTAATACTAATATTATTTATATTTATAATATTATAATAATAACAATAATAATAATAATATAATAATAATAATAATAATATATAATATATAATATTAATATTATATTATTTATAATATATTAAAAGTGTTAAGGGTCTTAGAAATGTTGTTTGAACTTTTTGTCCTTCGGTAAAAGTCTCCACTTTAGACAAAATCATTTTTTCACCTTATTTCTATTATTTTAGTGATATTAAATATTGATTACATTAAAAAAAACATTCTTATAAAAATAGGATGTCTTGTCCTCCATCTGAAAAAACTAACCATTCCTAATTAGAAGAGGACAACTCAAAATCATAAAATAGTCTTTAACATAATATTGACTATATTTAAAAAACTTTTCTTACAAAAATAGGATGCCTTTTTCACCATCTAAAAAAATAATCATTCCTAACTAGAATAGGACAACCCCAAAACAGACAAACTACAATTTTTATCCCATGTTAAATGAATTTTAACGTACCTTTTGCCAACTTTTTTTTCTATAAAAGTCATGCTAATTTCGTTTTTTACGTTCTCACGTACTATTTTTTCATCGACAATTTCTATGCATATAGAGAAAATCATAAAAGCTCGAGCAACAATATGACTTGAGAGAGAGACCCTTTTAGGGATATGATATTTGCTTTAATAAGCGTTGCTGCAACATAGAAGTCATATGTACTGAGGAAGTAATTCACTATTATAATCTTTTATTTCTACAATTTCAATTGAAAGTTATTGTAAAGTCCAATTCACAGTCTATGTGAGAAAGCGCATGGCTATATTTGGAGCAGTAGAAAAGATATACCGATTATTTGATCAAGAAGAGGATTAAGTGGCATGAAGTTTGCAGGATAAATTTGACACTTTTATGATGAAACCTAGTCAAGTTGCGTAGCTTTATGCATTAACAAGCACTAATTATCGGCTTACTAAACACATTAAGGCAATTTAACGAGTTGTTAATTTATTCCACCTACCTTATTTGTATCCTAGGTATCTAAAAATACTATATAAGTAATTAAATAAGTTCTCCATCTTTACATGTTCAAAAGATGTTGAACTAAATTATTGTATTTGTGTTTATTATTCAAACAAATAAAATATTTGCTTTAACATTTGAACTCATTAAAATAAGGTACACGCGTGAGCCGCGTACACTTAAACTAGTTATATTAAAAGTGTGAAAGGATCTTCGATATGTTGTTTGAACTTTTTACCTTCATTAAAAGTCTCTGCTTTAGACAAAATCGTCTTTTCACTTTTTTTTTATTATTATTTTAGTGATATTAAATATTGACTATATTACAAAAAGAAAAAACTTTTCTTACAAAAATCAGATGCCTTTTCCACCATCTAAAAAAACTGATCAATCCTAATTAGAAGAGGACAATCTAAAAAATTTCAAAAAATTGTAAAATAGGCTTTAACATAATATTGACTATATTACCAAAAAAGAAATCTTTCCTTATAAAATTACGATGTCTTTTCCACCATCTAAAAAAATTAATCATTCCTAACTAGATTAGGACAATCCCAAAAAAAAACCCTAAAATCGAAAAACAATAATTCATATCCCATGTTTAGAGAAAATCACAAAAACTCGAGCAATAATGTGATTTGAGAGAGACCCTTCTAAGGATATGGCATTTGCTTTAATAAGAGTTGCTACATCATAGAAGTCATATGTATTGTGAAAATAATTCATCATTGTAATCTTCTATTTCTATAATTTCAATTTAAAGCCATCGTAAACTCCAATTCATAGTCTATGTGAGAAAGAACATGGCTATATTTGAAGCGATGGAAAGATATACCGATTATTTAATCAAAAGAGGGGTTAAGTAGCATGAAGTTTGCAGGACAAATTTTATACTTTTATGATAGAATCAAGTCAAGTTGCTCAACTTTGTGGATTAACAAACACTAATTATCGGCTTACTGAACTCACTAATGTAATTTAAGGGATTGTTAATTTATTGCACCTACCTAATTTATATCTTAGATATCTACAAATATTAGATAACTAATTAAATAAGTTCTCCATTTTACATGTTCAAAAGGTGTAGAATTTAATTATTGTATTTATATTTATTATTCAAACAAATTAAATATTTGTTTTAGCATTTAAACTCATTAAATTAAGGTACATGCGTGAGACGCGTACACCTATACTAGTAATAGTAAATGTATAAGGAGCCTAAGTTTGTATCTTTTAATTATTAGAACATGTACTCTTTTTTCCTTTTTAACTAACCTACGTTAATATATATGCTAGTTTAGTGTACGTATTTTGCACGTGTGTCTCACGTGCATCAGTTACTATATTTTATTCACAAACTTATATTTCAAATTTGTGATATGATTTTATACAAGAACTACATTATTAAGAAGTTTGACGTTAAAATAAATGTTATGTCTATTTAAATTATATGTAAATAATACTATATCTCAAATATGTTACATGACTCACTTGATCCTTTTGTCTTTTTTTGTTGTTATGATTGTTTTATCATGAAAAAATTGACCTTGTAACTTTTGTTATAGAAGTTTTAATAGAGACAAAGAAAAAGGAATTCATAAATTAAAACGGATTTAATTTTGACTCATATATAATTTGTATTAGGTTTTTAATACATTACTCGTACGTCAATTTTTATATGATGGGAAATTTTATTTGCCAAAGTAAACGATGGTAAATCAAAAGCTATATAAATTTTTTTGGTTATATTTGCAAAAAATGAAAATATATTGCTTTACCAAAAAAGCTGACAAATTTGTATTCTTAACAGACCACATTTCAATTAATTGACTTTCTTTTTAAATATTTAGTTAAGGTGATATTTTAATTAATTTTAAAGTTCAAAATTTAAGCTATATAGTTCAAGAAAGGTTTAATAACTAAATTTAAATGAATTGTAAGTTTTAAACATTAAAAAAAATAGAGACAGTATAATCTATAGGTAATTTTTTTAAGGAAGGACAAAAAGTTCAAATTACTTTTCTAAGGGTCTTTTCACTTTTAATATACTAGTTTAGTCTACGTACGTTGCACGTGAATTTTAATTGATCATCACTAAGACATAACTTTTAATATAATGTAAAATAAAATTTTTAGAAGTGAAAGATACTTACATATGTTTAAGCCGATGCATGAAAATGAACAAAATATTGTATTTGAAAAACATTGGCTATAATGTGGTGGAGGATTTATGAAAATTTCTAATAATAAAGTTATTCCTTGATCTGCTCCAAGAAATCACTGTGATTAAGATATCAACGTTAGTATCCCGAATAAAGAAAATATTACTAAAGAAAATACAAATATGTCAATTAAGAACGAGAACAGTGAATAACATTTACGAAAATAATGCACAAAATAATGGGGTAACTGAAAAACAATATAAAAAGAGATGGTAATAGATCTAAAAATAAAAATACATATGTATGAGGCTAAAACTACGACAGACACAATGCTTCAATAAGACAGTGAAGAAAATATGCCAATTAGTAAGGAGAATAGTGGATAGCGTTTAGAGAAGTAATGCACAAATAATGTGGTAACTGAAACACAATATAAAATAGATGATAATAGATATCAAAAGCAAGAAAATACATGTATAAAGCTAAAATTGCAGCAGATACAATGCTCTGAGACTCCCACCAAACCTAAACATGCCGAAAAGTAAGTCAAAATATAACTACCTATGAACCTTCTACCCTCACTCTTAACCTCCATACCCTCCTATCCAATGTATCTATATAAAAAAGAATCACAATTTCTTGAAATAAATATTATATGTGTATGCAATAACATTAGAACAAAATTGCACATAAAAACTAGAAAGTTACAAGAAAATATGATTCATAAATCAAAAAGAATTTAACCTTCTACCCTAATCCTTAACCTTCATACCCTCTTATCTAATGCATCTGTATTAAGAAAATCACAAATTTCTTAAAACAAATATATACTATCGACATGCAACAATATTAAAACTAAAGTCAACATAAAAGTCATGACATTATAAAAATGATGATTCATAAATAAAAGAGAATTTAGTCTTCTATCCTAATTTGTGACTTCCATACCCTCTTGCTTAATGCATTTACATAAATAAAAAAAATCACAAACTTCTAAAAATAATATACTACGGACATGCAACAATATTAAAACTAAATTGCACATAAAAGCTACGACATAGCAAAAAAAACATGATTAAATAAGTCTAAGAATTTAACCTTCTATCCTAATCAGTAACCTCCATACCCTCCTATGTGATGCACCTGTATAAAAAGAATTACAAATATCTTACACAAATATACTACGAGCATGCAACAATTTAGAACTAAATTGCACATAAAAGCTACGATATTTTTTTTAAAAAAAACATGATCAATAAATCAAAAAAAAAAACTAACCTTTCTTCCTGAGAAGAAACCTCAATACACTTCAATCTAATGCACATGTATAGAAGAATCACAAATTTCTTAAAACAAATATACTACGAGCATGCAATAATATTAGAACTAAATTGCACATTAAAATTACGATATTATAAAAAATATGATTCAAAAATCAAAAAGAATTTAACCTTTTATCTTAATCTGCAACCTCAATACCCTTTAACCTAATGCATCTTTCAAAAAAAAAATCACAAATTTCTTAAAGCTCAAAAATTTGACTATGCGACAAATATACTATGCCACAAAACTCACAACTACAGGCATGTGATTATATGAGCAAACTCAAAAATTTGTACTCCAAAAGAGATAGTATATACCATTATCTTAGTACAACGTTTTTCCTATTGACCAAGTAATTCGAAACTTAGTATAAAACAATTTCATAAATCTCTACAATCTTTTAAAAAAATAATCATAAAATACAAATTAATCACATACCAACCCAAAATCAACCAAAATTTATTGTTAAACTTCAATTCAATTCTACTTCAACTTTATTCATGTGCTTCACGATTATAGAACAAGCAGAAGAAATAGCATAGGCACAATAATGAATTAAGTTAATACCTCGTCAAGTGTGGTATGAAACATTCATATGAAGATTTTTCGTATCATACATACAAAGACTCAATTTAAGTTTATGAATAAATTTCCACCTATAATTATGGACCAGCATCCTATATATATTAAAATGGTCCTTTAAATATTAGGAATTTTTACCTATTACCATATATATAAAGCTCTATTTTATGTACACTAGGAAAAGGTTTCTTCTTACCATATATTTAAAGTCCTAATTCAATGTATTTTAGGTACCACTATTAAAAATAAAATAAAATAATTATGTGCTAAAAAAAGGTTAAAAAAAATGATTTTGTTATGAAATATAAAATAAAGAAAAAGAAAAATAAATAGAGAGAGAAGAAGACAGGCTTCTTTATTTCTCACGAGGGATGAGAGATCATAAGATTGAGAATACAATGAACAAAATACTCCTAGTGTCTAACTAAAAGACAAATACTTCAAATCCTGATAGATATCAACTAGATCTTGATAGATCTTATCTATATTCTTGGTAGATATTCACTATAATGTAAATACATTTATAACACTCCCCCTTTAATGTTTAATTGATAGATAATGTACCTCGTTAAAACCTTACTAGAAAAAACTCAGTGAAAAAAAATCTAGTGAAGAAAAAAGAGTACACATCTCAAATGATACACATTTCAGCTGCCTCATTAAAAACCTTACAAGGAAAACCCAGTAGGACAAAACCTTGAAAAGAAAAAAGAAAACTCAGTGGGACAAAACCTTGAAAGGAAAAAAGAGTACAGCGCGTATTTGCTCCCCCTGACGAGAACATCAATGAACCTTTGCATCCCGATCTTGTGCACCATCTTCTTGAAAGTTGCAATTGGGAGAGACTTGGTGAATAAATCAGCCACATTGTCACTTGAACGAATCTGTTGCACGTTAATATCACCATTCTTTTGTAGCTCATGTATGTAGAAAAGCTTTGATGAAGTCTGTTTCGTTCTATATCCTTCATTTAGATGTGCTATGTATGCTGCATTATATTCATATAAAATTATGGGTATATTGTCACATTTCAAACCACATTTTTCTAGAATAAAATGTATTGTGAATCTCAACCATACACATTCTCGACTAGCTTCATGAATAGTTATTATCTCATCATAGTTCAATGAAATGGCTAGATAGACTGTTTTTTATATCTTTAATATATGACAGTATTCTCATATATGAACACATAGCTTGTTTGAGATCGAGATTTATGCGGGTTAGATAAGTACCCAACATCAGCATGACCAATAAGATCGGGACTGCAATCTTTAAAATAAAATAAGCTCATGTGTTTTATCCCATTTTGATATCTCCTAGTAGGAGCAGAAATACACCTTGCTAACAAATTGACTAAAAATACTATATCGGGCCTTGTAGTATTTACAAGATGCATGAGTGCACCACTTGCACTAAGATATGATACTTCATAAACAATCTAATTCGGTATATTTCTCATTTAATCAAATAATCTATTGTTTTTGAAAACTCTCCAAGAGTTTCAATAATTTTCAAGCTATAAGCTTATACAATATAAGAATTATCAATAAGTTTCTCAGAAGCTTTTATATTTTGAATCCTTAAAGAAGTTTTCGTATAAATTTTAACAAGTGACAATATTCATCATTTCATCTGTGATTGTGACATCTTCAAGTGTCTGGACTGTAAATAAAATAAGTTTCACGCTTATCAAGATGCATCCTTTCATGTCACCAGATAAATGTTTCTACGTCAGCATGTTTAAATTAATGTAGATTCAGATCCTCATAATTCTTCACAATATTGCGCCAATATTGTATCAAAAATATCATCGATAATATATTATTTTGTATCGGTTCACAATGCGACATAACACTTTGAGATCTCATCAGTTCATTATTTTCAGGTACCTGAACCTCTCATAAAGTTTCATGAAGTGTTATGTCGTAGGCTCTTCAAGAGCACATTGCCTTCTTATTATGATTATTTGCTCCTTATCAAGGATTATTTCATTTGGAATTGATTGGTCTATCACGCTTCATGCATGCATAGACTTTGCTCTTTAGAGAAACAAAATAAGAGCACTTGCAGCTTAAATATGAGATGCGTTCGGCATTTGACTTGGATTATCTTTTGAATGAGGATCTAATGATAATTCCTAACATACTTCATATCTGTTTATAATCTCCCCCTTATGTTAGGAAACTAATATACATCCTTCATCTTCTGTGAGGAATCCCTCTTTGTGCATCATGATATATCAATTAATCGTATACCGCACATCAAATCTATTAGATGGAATAGTTGGTTCCTGACCTTGAACCAACTGATAGGGAAGAAATAATCATAATGTATTGGTCTAATGCATACAAGTGCTATTGTATGCAACATATCATATTTCAAACCAATACATGAAGTTTTGTTCTCATTAATAATGGTTTAGATTGAAGGCATTCAATGTCAAACCATCATCATCAAGATTGTCTTGATTACACAATCTGAAAGTTATGTTCTTAACTAAATTTTATTGAGCAAGCAACTTTATGAATGTCAAACTGCAGGTTGACAATTAATATACATGTGATCATCTTATTAATGCATCTTTTCAAGATATCACATGACTGGTGAACGGGTCCATATTCACCTTTTATATTTTTCAAATTTTAAGGGATCCAATCCCAATATTAGTTTGTCCAACCAACTTATCATGAGAACAAGCAACATTCAAAGTTCATAAAGAATTTTCTAATTCTTCAATATATGCTCAATACTCATTATGCACATCTTTGAGATGTCGCAATCATTCATGTCAATTTATGAACTTTTATTCTAGCAAATTTCAAGTTTACCATGACATGTGTGTTTACTTTAGTAAATTTCAAATTTACTATTACATGAATAAGTTTTAAATTTATTGTCTCTTTCGAATGTGAGTTGTGATACCATCACAATCAAGTGCACTTTTGATTTAATAAGTTTCTCATTCCACAGGAATGGAATATAATCATGCCTTAAGCATATCAAATTATGATAGCTGCTACAAAAAAAAATTGAGGCATACATATGATTTATTGCTACCACATTCAATTCAAGGAATGAAGCATATTTAATGGAACGTGTTTCACCAAATACCCATTATTTTGCCTTAATCATCATAATATCATCAATATGGTGCATTGAGATTCAAACTCAATGTTTTATCCATATAAAGGCGTCTTAGGCATAAATTGATGGGACTTGAACCCAATATCTTAACCACATCAAATAATTACAGGCACAAATCAGATCTGATAATAACTAGACTTAGAAAATATTGCCAATAATAAAAATCTGGCGGTAAATCAATTACAGAAAATTTACTATTTTTTTTAGACTAGCAGCTACCAACTCTTTTTCTTTTGTTCATCGGCCTCCTGCTATATACTCAAAGACAATCCTCAAAGATAAAAATAATTAGTACAAATATTGTCAATATATAAACCTAAGAATTAGAACAAAACACCAAAAAGTAATGCTAAAATTGTTAAAGAAATTCAACACTGCAGATTTATTTGGCACGTTATATAGCTATAACGTAAAAATAGGAGAGAGCAAATATATATTCTTTCCATAATAGTATGTGGCTCACACTTAATTTCTTTTGTTTTATTCAACAATAGTGAAGTAATATAATCTTGAAACATCCTTAATGACAATATTAAAGAACAAAATAAAGCTTACCTTGAGTTTTATCACGTCAAAAGGAAGATTCTCTGTTGCTACTTTACAATTTTGCAATCTTACTTTGTACATTTTTTTTTCATGACGAGATTAACCGTAACATGAGGAGGGTCTCATCTCATATCTCATAATGAGATTAACCAAAATGTGGGAACAAAAAAAATTAAGTAAGTTTAATCTCATTGATTAGAGACTCGTGTTGATAACGTGTTATGGAATATAAAATAAAGAACAAGAAAAATAAATAGAGAGAGAAGAAGAGAGGTTTCTTTATTTCTCATGAGGGATGAGAGATCATAAGATTGAAAATATAATGAACAAAACTCCTCTATTTATAGGGGAAAATACTCCTAGTTTTTGACTAAAAGACAATACTTCAAATACTGATAGATATCAACTAGATCTTGATAGATCTTATCTATATTTTTTATAGACATTCACTATAATGTAAATACATTTATAACAGATTTTGTCTAAAATAAAGACTTTTAATAAAAGACAAAAAGTTCAAACAATATTTTTAAAGCCCTTCACACTTTTAATATAACTAGTCTAATCGCATGTGTCTCACACGTGTAATCTTTGATTATTTAAAATTAGATATTTTGTCTACTGTGTAAGTTCTTAATGAAGTGCAAAAAATTTAAATTAATATAATAATGTAAACATGACATATATTTTATTGTAAGCATATATATATATATATATATATACTAGAATAGAGTACGTGCGTTGCACGTGTATCAAATATTTTTTTAAGAATAAATGTATATATAAAATATATTAGTTGCGCGTGTGTTATCTTTAAACCGCTACAAAAAAGGTAATTTCTTATACTATTTTTATGAACACATTAAACGTAAATTTAATTAATAAATCGCCTAACATCACAAGAATTATCAAAAAATCAATCATATATGTAAACTCAGCAAATTGAATAACATGCCTTTTATTTTTTCTATGCATCAATTTATCTAAAACAAAGATAAATCAAATTTAATACATATGTAAAACTCTTCAGTTAAAATAAAATCAATGAGAATTCTTACCATTTCATACCTTTTAGTTCTTTAAGTACTTTCTAATAAGCAGCAGGACAAAATACCATCTAAGAGGCAAAATACATTTAGGGGGAATAAAATTGATTTTATTATCGATTTTTAAATTGAAATAAAGCAATTGTGAGATAATTTTTTGATTAATTTTAAAACTCTAAATTTTAGGACATGTGCTTTAGTCAAATAAGGAAAGACTTCATAATAAAAAATACAGTTGATTTTAAAATTTTAAATATAAAGAATTTAAATAGTAAAAAGATGATTTTGTTACTGAAAAGACTTTTAACGAAGGGCAAAAACTTTTAATAACTTGGAAAGACTTAATAATAAAAAAATGTAGTTGATTTTAAAATTTTAAATATAAAGAATTTAAATAGTAAAAAGATGATTTTGTCTACTGAAAAGAATTTTAACGAAGGGCAAAAACTTTGAATTACTTTTATAAAGTGTAGTTGATTAAAGAGGAATTTAGTCATTATACTTTTACTTATTTCCTACTTCTAAAATAACGTTATTTTTATGATGGATTATTTTTATTCTTACTATTCTATACATTTGTACTTTATGTAAAATATGATTATAATGAGATGATTTAAATAATAGAAAAATATAATTTATTTTATAACATAAATTTTAATAATTAATTTTAAAATTTTATATACATTTAAAGTAGAGAATACCTTATATAAATGGGTAAATAGTGAGTAAAATTTACTATAATTTTACACCATAATTTAAAATTATACATATATAAACATGTATGTTTAAGAATAAAATGATAAAGCAACGCCCAAACCGTTTCACCAAAAAAAATGTCCAAACCGAGAAAAGGTCAACAATTAAAAAAGAAAGAAAATAATGAATTAGGAAAGTGAAGTCTAAACTCCAGAAGATTGTTTTCTTCTCACTCTCTCATTTTGCAAATATTTTCTTTCTAATTGGAAGATGAACCCTCAGCGATGGAGAGGTGAAGATGGATGCTTGGAGGACCAAGAAAAAATGTCCCTGGGAAATGATCATCAAGTTTCGCCGAAAATTTCCTCTTCTTTCCCCTTTTCCTTCGTTTTTCATGTTTTAAGACGATTAAAGAGTTGATTTTTTAAAACCCTTTTCGATTTATATTTTCTATGTTTTGATTTTCTGAAAACCACTTTTACTTTATATGTTCGAAATTTTGATTTTTTGTTACTCCTTTTGCTTTGCATGTATGAAGATTTAATTTTTTTAAATTTATTTTGCTTTAATTTCCTGTTTCAGGTGTGATTTGCTTGATATTTACATATAATATGTGTCAGGTATGCTTAATCTTATTAATTTTGAATGTCTTGATGTTTGCATGTCAACTGAGATTCAAAATTGAACCAAACGACCCCTGAATGTCTCAATGGTGTGTTTATCGGAGGGAATGGGAGAATTTTTTTTCCCTATCAATAAGGGGGAAAGTGTTTTTATTGAATAAGAACCATGAATTGAAATCCAATTCCCCTCCTTTATTTCTTTAACTGGTTGTGCCTTTGCTTTTTGGTGTATAGTAACTTCTCTTAGTGAAGTTACTATGATCTGTGAGATGTGTCTATATATAGACTAATAAGAGAAGAAAATATGTACAAAAAATTTTGTTCCTTGTACATTGATATATGATTTTCTTCAGAAAATAAGTTTTATCTAAAGTGTTGAGGGTTATGTCGTAAAAAAAATTTTCATATCAAATTGGCATCAAGGTGGTTGTTGCCTATGGTGGTGCTCCTATAAACTAACAGGTGTTATATTTCTATTGTTTATTTGATAATTCCGTCTTAATTTATTATGTAAATTCTAGGAATGTGAACATGGGCGTCTATTTATTTTTTTTGAAATATTTGTACCCTTTTTATGTCTTGTTTTCTTATAATGTACTTTATGACATAGAATCTTGCATTTTGTTTGCTTATTTTACAGAGAGGGGATATTGTGTCTATATCACTTTGACTGTCGTCTATTTATTTTATATTGTATCTATATCGCTTTGACTGACGTCTATTTATTTTCTTTAAAATATTTGTACCCTTTTTTATAGTTTTACGGCATTTACGCTACTACTATTGTGATGTGAGCGGTTCAAATTGGTTCATTGGTGCTTGATCTAGTGGTATCTTTATGGCGGTGGAAAAGAGAGCTGACTTTAATTTCCATAGCAACTGATTCATTCTGGTGCCTTGTATTTCATTACCTTGGTTGATGATTTCATTCTCGTTGGTTATGTCTATTTGATTTTTCTAAAGAACTATACCAATTTTGTATCTTGGAACACAGTTGCTCGTGATTTTGAAAATGGAACATTGCTCTTCAACCCATTTTCACATATTTCTACCTTATCAATAAATGGTTGAATCATGTGTAGACTGTAGAGATCGATGAACTATTTTTCTTCTTGTTTTACCAATTACAAATGCTGGATATTATTTCTAATCTTGACTTATAACTAAAACAAAACAGAGTGGTAACCAATGCATATATGGTATTTCATGATTTGGCAATAGTAGAATTAGAGTCTTACTATGTAATGATACTTTTGTCATGACACACATATGATATTTGGTTGGGGAAGAAGATATCTAGAGAAGTGTTTTAGTATGATTCTAAACCCAACCTATGAGTCTTTCGGGAAGAAAGAAATAAGAGAGCTTTTGAGGGATCTAGAAATGATTTTGTACATATGAGGAATAGTCTTTTTTAAGTTTTGGTGAACCCAAAAGTTCATTGTGTATAAAAGATTGGATGATCTTCGTAGAAAATCATTCTTTACTTCTGGCCATATGTCTTGTAAACGCGAGTGTGATTCTGAATTTTATCTTTAATATGTAGGATTTAAAAAATTCATAAACTTGGTAGAAGAAGGGGATGTTTGGGACTTGGGATCATATTTAATGAATTAAAAGTTCTTCGCGACATATCAGTTATCAGTTTCTAGATCCATGTTTTGTGTTAGTTTTTTCGTTCAATACTTCGAAAGTTTTTTATGTAAAAATCTATATTGTTCTTTAAAGTAGAGAAACTGGATTTGATTCTTTGGTTCGATGACCATACTCTCATTATCCGAACACTTTCATTTTACCAAGAAATGTATTCATAAAAAATATGCGAACACATACCCGTGTGTCAGCTTTATCTTCATGTGAGAATTGAAGATAATTCAACAATACGTAATGCATCTAGAATGAAGGAGTTTCTAGGATTTTAATCTACAAATTGAATCATCTTGTACTTGATTTTGTTTCTTTTAGATAATTTTGATAACTTTCTTCTCATTCTTATTTTTTATCTTTAGCAGAAGGCTGAAGAAGAGGCTCATAAGAGCTGAAGTGAGAGTAAATGTCCATCAGGCATGTCAAATGTATTGACATTATCTGTATCAGTCATCCCAAAATATTAGCAGAGAATGTGCAACTATTTACCCTGCATCTGGCACATTCATACATGTCTCTAACCTGCTCAATTCTGATTTAAGTCTTATTTTTTCAGCTTAACTTGTGTAGCTAGTAGTTTTTTATCACACTTATGATTTTTTCTTTAATTTCCCTGCCAGGCTTCCTACTTGAAACTTTACTTTAACAAACCTTCTAACTGAGCATGTCAATTTGCAGATTTTAGACGCACTGAAATAGGAATTTGTCATGATATAAGATTTCCTGAACTGGCAATGTTGTGATAGTTCACATGTTTAAGTAGTTAGTAATCTTGTTGGACTATATGTTCTCCTTAATTGCGCCATAATGTCTACAAAAAGCTTCTTAATATGAAATCAGGTGCTCAACTAATATGTTACCCTGGAGCATTCAACATGAGTACTGGAGCGGCCCTATGGGAGCTGGAGCAAAGAACAAGGCAAGATGATTCTGTCTCATCTATTTGTGATTAATAGAGTTGTCCAATAAAGGTTTTATGAATTTATTCATAATACGTCATTAAAGAGTGACGAATGCAGTTTCAACACACAGAGAAATCATAGGAGAACTCCGGTAAGAGGCCCCTCCCCGCCTCAATTAAACAGTACTTAACCCCTGTAGAAATTTTTTCCCCTTGTGTTGGTTTGTCTTGATTCCTTATCCTCTTTTACAAACGTTAACACATTCAAATAGGAGATTTTGTGGCTCATTCTAAGTTTTTAAGAACATAATCAGTTATGAAAGAGTTGTATAAGATTTATTCCTCAAATAGGACCTTTTTTTAGTAGCATCTTCAGTGTGTTACTCTATAACAGAAACTCTCTTTTAGCAGAAGCAACGTGCTTCACTTCGGATATTTCGCTCTAATTATGTCTCGTCTTTGGTGTGATAAATATTTGTGTTGTATTACTATAACTGATTGTTGTTGCTTCCTTATTACTTATTCAACTTTGATTTTGCAGGGCAGTAGATAACCAGGTAATACCATGTTACTTTATAATGATAATCCTCTTTTTTTTGTAATCAAACTGAAAGACATGTAACTGCATTTTTTGTAGCTTTATGTGGCATCATGCTCCCCATCTCAAGATTTATCCGGTAGCTACATTATATGGGGTCACCCGAACTGAAGATAATTCAATAATACATAATGCATCTAGAATGAATGAGTTGGCTTGGCTTCAAATCTACAAATTGAATTAGCTTGTACTTGGTTATGTTTCTTGTAGACAATTTCAGTAACTTTCTTCTCATTCTCATTTCTTATATTTAGCAGAAGGTTGAAGAAGAGGCTCATAAGAGGTAAAGTGGGAGTAATCTGCAACTCCTGCTTCCAAGCCCCGTTGATAAAAAATGTTATGCTGATCGATTCACCCTAGGTAGAAAGATATGGAGATCAAGGATTAGGGTAGAAGGTTAGTAGGTAGTTGATTGTTGTCCAGTTCTCCTAAAATTGAAGCCTTGCTTACATAACAAGGCTCAAAGATAAGGAGCAAAGGAACAGCTGCATTGGAGATGGTCTTAGCTTGTGTGTATTGTTTTATTCATTTGGTTTGGTTCTTTACTGATAACTCTCCATGAATTGATAGGATTGGAATTGATGAATGGTTACGTGCCCCATCAGTACAAGATGTATACTCAATTGTGATTACAGTGGATTTATTTTATGGAAAATATGGGTAAAGGAAAATTTGGACAAAGGAAAATTTTATTATATTTATTTGAGATAATACCCTATTACCCTCTTGAACTATACCCAAAATGGCAGAGACACATTTTAACTTAAAGGGGATCTTATTACCCCTAAACTAATTAAAAGTTTAATTTTGACACCTTTAGTGCCTACGTGGCACAACACACTGAAATTGAGGTGAGGACCCCTAATCAAAATTACATTTTTAATTAGTTTAGGGGGTAATATGACCTTCTTTAAGTTGAGGTGTGTCACAGCCGTTTTAGGTATAGTTCAGGAGGGTAATAGGATATTTTCTCTATTTATTTTGTAGAATTTAATTGTAGGGTAAAAGACGATTTTGTCTAAAGTGGATTGTTTTAATGAAGGGCAACAAGTTCAATTCACTTTTTTAAAGGAATCATACCTGAATATGTGAATAAGCGAATCTTGTTGGTAGGTGGTAGATAAATAGAAGTTAGAACGATAAGAACGTATAATTTCATAATAAAGGTAAATTGGTTAGATGAGAAGAATTATACCTGAATATGTGAATCTTGTTGGTAGGTGGTAGATAAAGAAGTTATTTATGAGCAACAAAAAGTATAATATATTCTATTAAAATGATACATAGTACGGAATATGTTGAGGTATGCTATGAGTAGTAGAAAATAAAATATAGTGAACTAACAGGACACATTAAGCTAAATTAAGCTTAGCAATTTAAGTTGGCATAACAAGTAATATTGTGTTTAAATTAACAATGTAAAAAGGGAGAGATGATATAACGAACAAAAACTTGAAATTGTTGAAACTGTGCTGAGATGGAAAACAATGAAAGATCTCAACTGTTTATAACAATGAACAATAAAAAAAAGCTCAAGCGTTTATATAGAAGGACAACAATGAACAATGAAAAAAAGCTCAAGCGTTTATATAGAAGGACAGGAAAAGCTGTGGTTGAAAGAAACCAAGTAAGAATCAAATAGGATTAAAAAAAGCATAAACAGGTGAAGGAAAATATAAGGGAGAAAAGATAAATTTGATAAAAGAAAATAGAAAACGGGTAAAGGAAAATTTTATTATATGGAAAATATGGATAAAGGAAAATTTGGGTAACGGAAAATTTTAGTTAGGAAAATTTTATTATATTTAGGTTGTAGAATTTAATTGTAGGAAAAACGGTAAAAGATGATTTTGTCTAAAGCGGATTGTTTTAATGAAGGACAAAAAGTTTAATTCACTTTTCTAATCACACTTTTAATATATTCTAGATATATAGTATATATTACCACCAGAATTTCAAGTGGTTAATGGATCGTGAGATTCTTCACACTTTAATATGATAACAGAAGCATAACATATATTTTATTGTAAGTATATATATATTTTTACCACCAGAATTTCAAGTGGTTAATGAATCATCACTTTTGCGTTTGTCATGCAGAGGCTAAAGAGAAACACATCGATTTGAACCATATTTGCAATACGATTAATTTTTTCTATATTTAATATCTTTCCTTATTTTTAAACTTAATTCTTTTGAAAATCTTCAGTTACTTACTTAAAACTTTTAAAAATTTGATACTTCTTATATTTTTTCTAATGCTAACGCTTTCATATTTATTGCTAAATTTTTCAAATCTTCTTAAAATCAATTTTAATTAATTTAGAATTTTTAAAAGGTAATAGTCGTCTTTTAATTAGGAAAGGTTTACTATAAATATTTAAAATATTAGGAAAATAGTGAAAATATTACTTTGTCTAAAGCAAAAACTTTTACTGAAGGGCATAAAGTTTAAATAATATTTCTATGACTCTTCACACTTTTAATATAATATAGATATAGATTATAGATATAGATTATAGATATAGATTACATATATATAGATCGTAATATAGAACTATAGATAATAGACTGAGAAAATAAGTGAAAAGCTAACAGTAACGATTCCTCAATTTTGTAAAATCTATCAAAATTAGTGCTGAAAAAATAAAACCCACCAACATTAGCCAAATCCTAACAAACTAACCAAATTCATGTGTTGAAGCTTGGTAACCAACAAAATTTAGTTTTTGAATTCTACTTCATCTTGGCCTAAATTTACTGATAAACTTTTCACTGGTACTTCTTATCTATTTTGAAGCTTCACCTTGAAACATAATATGAGAACAAATTAAAAAATTACAAATCAAAACAATGACATTATGTATTCTTGTTCCAATTAGGGGCCATGCATTAAGTGTTTGGTAAATTTGCAAAAATGCTTTTAAAAATAAGCAAAAACAGTTTTTCTGGTTTTGGGAAGAAGCAGAAAATTTCTTCTTTTTAAAAAAAGCAGAAGCAGAACAAAATATTCCTGTCACGCGCACACACACACATATATCTATTCCTTATTAATTAATTAACATATCTTACAAATTTGAGTAACATTTGATTTTTAAATTTTACATTTCATATTTACGTCATAATTTTTTATGATTTATATATTTTTATTTTATTCTCACTCATTCTTTAAATAAATTTGAAAATATCATTGATGATGATGACTAAAGAATATATAGTTTTTTATTTTTAATTATTAGTGATAACAATTGACAGATGAATCATGTTATAAGATTGTATTTTGACAGCACATATAAGTTTTTTCTCAAATATTTAATTTTAAATAAGTAATTCATGAAAAGTGACATATTTGTTACAATGTATTGTATATATATGAATATGATTGTTTATTCGTAGTAAATTTTGATATACTAAAAATATATCTAAAAAAAAAAGATAATAAATAACAGATAGAATTTTATTTTAAATATTTTTTATCATGTGGTATATGTATATGAATGATGAATGTGGTTGCTTAGTTTTAGAATTGACACGATAAATATATATTCAAAAGAAAAGGTAACAAATAACAAATATAATCTCATTTTAGTAAATTTTAGTGTATATGTTTGCTTACTTTTAGTAAATTTTGACACAGTAAAATGTATCCAAAGAATAAGGTAACAAAAACAGATAGAATCTAATGTAGTTTTTTTTTTTTACCTTTTCTTCAAATCTTCTACTTATTTAATGAGTTTATCATACTGCACACCTTCTTCTTCATCTATAAATACAGATAATATTTCTCATATATACATATACTTTATTGCTCTCCAAAATATAAAGTCATCTCTATTATTAATAAGTTGTTTTTTGAATCAAGATTGCTTTCTCACTTTAAGTTATGTTTTTTTAAAAAATTATCATGATATAACTAGATTTTTCATGTGCAACGTACAAGAGCATATGTGATAATATCAGAAGCAGAAGTCGTTTTTCATTTTTGTTTGATGTTTTTATGCAAAATTTAAATTATTTAAGTAATATATCACTATTTAATATTTTTTAATGTATTCAGTAAATAAATATTGATTGAAAAAAAATACTTCTTGAAAAAGATTATTCAAACACAATTTATTTATCAAAAACACTTTTCAAATGAATTTACCAAACATAAATTATTTTTTTGTTTTAAAAGCACTTTTTTGAAATGTTATTTTATAAAAATATTTCTCAAATAAATAGTTTTGTAACAACAATTCCAAACGGGTTCTTAATTACCTTGAACACGGGATCAAATCTGTCTTGTCACCATTTATTAGCATAAGAGAACTCATTTGTAATTCAGATCTTAACTTAAAATTAGTTTAATATAACTCCCAACATCAATTGTACAATTATGAACCTCAATATGAAAATCAATACAATAACTCAAAAAAAAAAAAAAAAGTTGATAAGATGAAAAATTTAATGAAGGACAAAATTCATTTTTATTTACCAAAGAAAAGAACAGAGAATACATAGTACAAAGCAAATCCTTAATTGATGCGACTGCAGTTGGAATCAGAGTTTAAGGAGATTGTATGCATTGTTAAATAGTACACTATTACCAACATGGCTTGTGGTGGAGTGAATGAGGTTGTTCCATCCTTAATCAGAGGTCGAAGTTCGACCTGGATATGGAGAAAACTCTGTTGGGAGCGCTGCCACCTTAATGGACCCTGCAACGCGCAATCTGGATTAGTCGGGGCTCCAATGCGGGCACCGAACACCGGATGGGAAACCAAAAATAAAAATAGAACACTATTTACTAGGGATAGACATGGTACGGTACGGTATTTTAAACTTTGGTACAGTAACTTTGATTTTCGGTATCTAAAAGAATAACACCATTACCATACCAAATTAGTTCGGTATGGTTCGGTATTTTTAAATTCGATTTTGATATTTTACGGTATGGTAATTCGGTATTTTATTTTATTTCGACTTACATATATTTATATAAGAAAAACTACAACTTTAAACTTTAAAAACGTCTCAATCATATCATACTAACAAATATCTTTGTTAATCAATTACACAAAAAGAACATTTCAATCACCATGATTGAATAGTCCAAGATACAAACTCTACACAATATTACCTAAACTTAAGTATAGTACTCTTAAATAATAAGCTTCCCAAATAATTTATTTCTGAATAAAAAATACTTTTATGTTCAATTGGCTAATGGATGATATATAAATATATTTAATAATCTTAAATATATTATATATGAGTTTTATATATTATTAAAAAACTTCGGTACGGTATACGGTATTTTGATATTTATTGATAAATATCAAATACCAAGATAATTTAAAACTCCTATTAAATACCCATGCCAACTACCATAATATTCATATTACGATATAAAATTTGTTAATTTCGATATGATATTCTGTATATACCATACCTACCCCTACTATTTACACTCAAATCCTTATCATGGTTAAATAGAACTCTATTTACACTCAAATTTTATATAATAAAATTCTAAATATTTCAATTTTTCTGATATAAAATATTTAACTAAAGAATTGTCGTTGAGATAGATTTTTTAACCAATTTACATGAGTTCTACGTGGATACACCCTAAAATTCTAAGAAATATTAGAATTCTACGTGTATTTGTCTTCTTATTTTTGAATTTTTGTGCATGAAAAGGTTTTTAGACAAAAGCAACTAAATCTAACCTTTAATAGATTAGATACTCCTTTCCCGAATTTTTTGGCGTTTGAATATCTCAGTCTGACAATATTATAAACTTAATTAAATAATAATTTAAGAAAAAAATATGAAAAGATGATTTTGTCTAAAACAAAAAATTTTAATGAAAGGCAAAAAGTTCAAACGACATTTCTAAGTCCTTCACACTTTTAGTATATTATAGATATAGATATAGATATAGATTATATATACACACATATATATATAATATTAAAAGTGTGAAGACCATTAGAAAAGTGAATCGAACTTTTTGCTTCTCATTAAAAGATTTAGTAATAGACAAAATCGTTTTTTCACCTTTTTTTCTTTAATTATTATTTTATTGAATTAAGAACTCCTAAAATATATAGGAAGAACCCTCGCTAAATAAATACATGAAAAAAAATAAAAATTCTAAAATCCATAAAATATATGAATCATAAAATAAAAAAAGTTCTAAAATATATGGAAAGAAATTAAAAGTGCAAAACTATAGGTATTATATTCTACTCATGCGGGCAATGGCTGATAATTATAGATTTAGGACTCTTTATATGTAGATATATTTTGTCCATCGATGAAAGAGGCTCAACACTTGGCCGACCGGATATAAGAAAATTATTTATCAAAAGACAACATACTAGGCTTATTAATATGAGAGCACTTTTTTTTTTTAATTTCTCATTTGGTGTTTGGTACCTGCATTGAAATCCGACTAATTTGAATTCGGATTGGGTACGGCTTCATTCGGGGGTAGCGTTTCCTACTAAAGATTTTTCCATACCCAGGGCTCGAACTCGAGATATCTGATTAAGAGAGGAGCAACCCTATCCACTGCACCACATCCTTTGGTGGTAGAACACTTTTTTTTATTTGTTCACGATAAGGGTGTCAAGTGGGTCGGGCCGACTCGACCCGACCCGACCCAGCCCTTGTAACTAACCCGGTCCGGTAAGCCCTAGGGCTTTAGGGTTTCGGGTCCCAGGTCGATTATTTTTTTAAAATGAGTCCGGCTAACCCAGCCCGGACAAAGCCCGATCCAGGCCCGCAGGTTAAGCGGCCCGGATACCTTTTTTAAAAAAAAAGAAAAAGGGATTTTGGGCCAAACTAGCTGTTGGCCCAACGGTTATATAGTCGTTTTTGGGTCCAAACAGCTAGTTTTGGCCCATTTATTAAAAAAAAAAAATTAACTTCAAAAAATATTTTTTAATCCCAAAAAAATTCTATAAATACCCTACAACTTCAAATCATTTTTCACACAATTTTTCACTCTCTCAAATCTCATTCTCTCTCAAATCTCAATTCTCAATTCTCAAATATTCAATATATTTAATTTCTTAAAGTGTTCACTTTAATTTTTAAATTTTTTGTTTACAAAGTACGAGCGGAAGTTTCTAAAGTCGCAACCTTCGGATACTTCCAAAATTTGGTATTGTCATTCCATCTCTTACGTTTAATTTTTATTTATTGTATTAATTGTTTAATATTTAATTTTATTATATTTGTGTATTTTGAATATTTTTTGTTTAATTTAATTATATTATGGATAAATTAAGAAACCTCGCTACTAAAGGTGTTAAATATTTTTGTCCCAGAAGCGGCAGTGGTAGTAAAAAGCGAATTACTAGCGGTAGAGGTAGTTCAAGTAGTAGATATACCCGTGTGCCTTCGCCTCCGGTACCGCTTGGTACACCTTTTGAGAAAGAAATAGGTGTAGGTGCTCACGATATGAATTATGTAGAAGCTCAGAAAAATTACGGTATAGAAGAAGAAAATGAAGCAGATGCGGTTAATTTAGACGAAGATAATAAAAATATTGCTGAGACACCCGCAGTAGGAGATGCTAACGTTAGATCTGAACCGGTTAATCTCCCTCCCTGTCCTCCCAGTGCCCCAAGACCTCGTAAAAGAACTAGTGTTGCATGGCAATTTTTTGGACGTATATCAGATATTGAGGTGCAATGCAATAGTTGTCAACAAATATATAAGCATAGAAGTGGAGGCAAGCAAGGGGGTACGGGTACGTTAATGAGACATATAGCTGAAGATCACAAAAGAGAGTTAAATATTGCACAAGGTAGTGGGGATGTTGGTGGGCCAACGCAAACTAGAATGGACCCAGCAACCGGTCACGTAGCGAAGAAGTATAATAAATTGAGGGACCGGAAAGAAATAGTTAAAATGGTAGTTGTGGGTTGTTTGCCTTTTAGTTTTCCTTCTTCTGATGCCTTTATTCGTTATATACAAGCAATTTATAATCCTATGTTTAACGGTATTCCTAGAACTACTTGTCGGTCTGATATTTTTAGACTCCATTCACAATATTATTTTTATTTATCAACATTATTAAAAAATATTCAATGTAGATTGTCCCTAACTTCTGATCTTGGTCGTGCTGTAAATAAAAATGATTATTTAACCGTTACTTGTCATTGGATGGATAGTAATTTTGTGATGCAAAAACATATTCTTGCTTTTTTATATGATGAAGATCGGAAACATACTGGACAATTTATTGCTGATTCTATTGTTAAAATTGTCGGATATTATGGTATCGAAAATAAAATTTTATGTATTGCTTTTGACAATGCTTCTAACAACAAGACTGCTATAACAAAAATAAAATCTACGCTATCTCCGCCCTTGCCTGAAATTTTTCATATTAAGTGTTCATGTCATATATATAATTTAATTGTAAAAGATGGTCTTGAGTTTTTTGAGCTTTATATTGAAAAAAATTGTCTTGCCATTGATTTTATTCAAGGAAATAATCGTAGATCGAGAATTAGAGAATTTAAAGTTAAATGTCAAGAAAATGGACTTACACCGATTTTGATGCCTGAGGAAATTGATACTAGATGAAATTCTACGTATTAATTTTAAAAAACTTGTTATAAATATAGAATTCCTATTACACTAGCTTTTAACCAACATTGCGGTTCATTTACTGATTCTGCTGATTGCATGCTACATAATTCTAATTGGGTTGTAATTAATGATCTTGTTGAGTTTTTAGAAAAAATTTATGTAGCTACGGTTGAATTTTCCGGTGCTTATTATCCTACTGTTTGTAATATTTTGGCATATATAGCCGATATTTCTGGTTTGCTCAAAGAATATAAAAATAAAGAAGGTTATAAAGAAGCTGTTGGCGCCATGTTTACGAAATTTTTTTTAAAAAAATTCCGATTCCCCCTATTTACTTAGTTGGTGATATGCTAAATCCGTGCATGAAATATAATAATATGTGCCACTTTAGTACTCTTATTTATACTAACTTAGAAATAAATACTAACCATGATTCTGAACAAGTACAACCTGATTTGTGGACGGCTACGGCTGATGCAAAGAATTACATAGAAAAATTATATAATCACTATGCTGATTTATTTGATTTAGCCGTACCTACAAATATCACTCCAACTATAGTTCCTCATCCTCCCAAGGAGCCATTATCTTCTAAAAGGCCGGCACATAGTGGCTTTTCTGATTCGTTTTATGATTTAAATTATTGGAACAGTGTTGATGAGAGAACTTACACATCAACTTATCGGGAAGAGCTGAAATATTATATTCGGATGGCACCAGAGGATTCCAGACGACGGATCAACACGTTGGATTGGTGGAGGAGAAATGAAACACAATATCCTGTGCTTTCAAGATTAGCTAGAGATATCTTGAATGTTCCAATGTCAACTGTTGCATCAGAGAGCGCCTTTAGTCAAGGACGATAGCAGCTTGGAGACAACCGACACTCATTGGGAAGCAATGCAATAAATATTTTAGTTTGCCTCAGAGATTGGATTAGAGTGGAAAGAAGAAACCAAGGAATGGAACCGGAGCCGAGCGACGAGCTGAAACTTGAAGAAATTATGACTTCACGGGAGAACTCAGCAGAATCAAGTCCAATGCATGGTTTTGCCCCCGTTGACTTCGACTATCCTATGCAAGTTCCCGTTAATATTAACATGAATGAGTTGGGAAAAATGATGCATAATTTGTAGATTTTTCATTCATGTAAATTATAAAATTTGGATCATTTTGCAATCAATAAAATTTCCCAAATTCATTCACTCCTTAGTCCTTGCTTTTTATATTTTTTCATTTAACGATTTAAAATTTTAAATTGAATTTCTAGTTTTCTACTTTAAATTAAAAACTTACTTCTAATATATTATTAATTTACTACTAAATATTATTAATTTATTATATTAAGTAGCATATGTTTTGTATATTTGTGCATATATCTTCTAAAGAAGTGTATATTTAACGTATACATGTGTATATTTTTTATAAATTAATATATAAGTATATCTATATATATTGTAATGTATATATAATGTAGTATATTTTATAAGTAGTAGTATATATACATTGAATGGTGCGTATACACGTGTATATATCTTCTATAGAAGTGTATATTTAACATATACATGTGTATATGTTTTATAAATTGGATATCTTCTATAGAAGTGTATATTTAATGTATACATATGTATATATTTTATAAATTAGTATATAAGTAAATCTATATATATTGTAATGTATATATAATGTAGTATATTTTATAAGCAGTAGTATATATACATTGAATGGTGCGTATACACGTGTATATATCTTCTATAGAAGTGTATATTTAACGTATACATGTGTATATGTTTTATAAATTAGTATATAAGTATATCTATATATATTGTAATGTATATATCTATTGTAGCATATTTTATAAGTAGTAGTATATATACATTGAATAGTGCGTATACACATGTATATATCTTCTATAGAAGTGTATATTTAACATATACATGTGTATGTGTTTTATAAATTAGTATATAACTATATCTATTTATATTGTAATGTATATATATTATAGTATATTTTATAAGCAGTTGTATATATACATTGTATGGTGCATATACACGTGTTTATATCTTATATATTTAACATATACATGTGTATATGTTTTATGAATTAGTATATAAGTATATCTATATATATTGTAATGTATATATATTGTAGTAAATTTTATAAGTAGTAGTATATATACATTGAATGGTGATATATGAGTAATTGACTAATTGTGTATATGTGTATATATTTTTTAAATTCTAATGTAGTATATACTATATATATAGTGTATATATATTATTTAACGTATTTATAATGTATATAGGTGGGTATATGTAATGTATATTAAAAGAATTTTTTTTTTTTATATATTTTTGACCGGGTTTGACCGATTTTTTTAACCGGGTTTGATCGGGTTTTGGTGGGTTTGACCGGGTTGGGTTAAGTGGACCGGATTAGAGTGGGTTTTAATTTTTTTACTGTTTGGTCTGGCCCGGCCCAGCTAGTGCCAAAACCGGCCCTCAACCCGGTTAAAATAGAAGGACCGATTCCGGATTGGCCCAGCCCGACCCGTTTGACACCCATACTTCACGAAGAAGTAAGTTATACATTTAATTTCTTTTATTCATACACCTTGTTTCATACTTTATATATGTGAATTGCTGAAAAAAAATATTTTCTTTGTTTTAGTTTGTTTGGATTGATCAGGAGTCTCATAACTAAATTGATTAATGTTCAGTATAATTGCCTAATGTTTTTTATGCAACAAAAATATATTAATACTACATAATAATGTAATTAATCACTTTTTTAATATAAAAATAGAATTAAATTGTTATAATACTCAAGAACATATATATGTGTCAGAATTGCTTCTTTTCTTGAGAATTTGAAAAATCTATTTAAATTTTGGATCCATTGATTTCAGTCTTTCAAATCAATTACAATTGTAAATGTATAATTAGATGTTATGAATAATTTTTTTAATCAATTACAATTGTAAATGTATAATTAGATGTTATGAATAATTTTTTTAATTTATTCGTATAAAGTAATGTAGAGTATGAATATTACAGATTAGGGTAGAAGGTTAAATTCTTTTGAATTTATGAATTATGTTTTCTGTAAAATCATTATTTTTATGTGTAATATAGTTTTAATATTGTTGCATATCCATAGTATATTTGTTTTCAAAAATTTATGATTCTTTTTTACATATGAGCATTGGATAGAAGGGCATAAAGATAACGAATTAGGGTAATAGGTTAAATTTCTTTTGATTTATGAATCATAATTATGGTAAAAAGTTAAATTCCTTTTGATTTATGAATCATGTTTTTTTTTTTTTAATAATTTCATAGCTTTTATGTGCAATTTAGTTTTAAGGTGTGTTTGGTATGATGGAAAATGTTTTCCTATTTTTTCTTGTTTGGTTGTAGTAAAATATTGGGAAAACATTTTCCAGGATAACTCATTTTTCTCTATTTGAGGCAAAATGACTTCACTCATGGACCAAGGGAAGTCATTTTTCGGAAAATGACAAATGTGACTCATGCCCCCACCCCAACAATACTCATATTCACATGACTCAAAAAATTCACATTTCTAAACAATTTACATTACTCAGAAATATTTTTCACTGTGCTTTACTTCAATTTTTCACTGCTTGAAATAAAAAATAGTGAAGCCCGAATTTTTTCATTTCCAATATTCGTTGAATGTATTGTTATTTTCATATGCATAGAGAAAGACTTATCTATGTTACTTTTGCTAATTGCATATTTCATTTTGTCGTCGATGTAACTTGTTTCACGAGGATGAATAAGCTTGTTGTTCCGTTATATTTCTGTTGATTGTAGTATCTTGAGATTGTCCTGACAAAATGTTGAAAAGTGTCTCCTATATTTAATTTGCTAATTAATAATTACTTAAATTTAGTTATTGTAATATTTTAGTATTCGATATTGATATTATTTGTTATGCTTAAATTAGTTCTTACAAATTGTTGAGTTGCTAGAGGCACTGATATACCAGTTAACAGTTAGTAGTATTTTTTAAAAAATATTTTTCCACTCACCAATCAAACACTAGAAAATATTTTTCTAAAAAATATTTCCTACTCACCAACCAAACACCATAAAATATTTTTCAAAAAATATTGTCCACTCACTAACCAAACATGAGAAAATAAGTAGAAAATCAACTTATTTTTCATGGAAAATATTTTCCAGCATACCAAACACACCTTTAGTGTTGTTGCATGCTCCACGGTATATTTGTTTTACAAAATTTGCAATTCGTTTTTATACATGTGCATTAGATAGAAAGGTATGGAGGTCACATATTAGGCTAGATAGTTAGTAGGTATTTATATTTTGACTTACTTTGATTTGGTGGGAGTCTGAAAGCATTGTATCTGCCATTGATTTAACCTCATGCATGAATTTACTTGCTTTTAATGTCTATTACTATTTATTGTATATTGTGTTTCAGTTACATCATTATTTTGTGTCTACGCATGACTTATAGGTGACACCATCACTGGGTTCATTTCGTGGAAGTATCCACTAATATCTATTTTAAATTACCTACATGACACTCTTAGGTTTCATCTCTTTCACAGACTCTATTAACGTGAAATGCTTTATGTTTTAGACTATCTTATTTGTACCAATTAATGGAAATTATTACCATTACTTATTTGTCGAGGTCATGGTAATCAATTATTGAAGGTTATTAAACATATTTTTATTTTATTTTATTTTATGAGTTTGTAGATATTGAAATTTTGTGGACTCTATAAAAAGAGTTCAATTTTGGTTAGAATTTTTGGGGCTAATTTACCCTAAATCTAGCTTGATTGCTACTCTACCTAAACCCTAAAGAGGGGCAAATATTCCTTTAAAGAGGCATCTCCAGTATCTCATAAATTCACAAGATATTCACAAAGAGATCAATGATCTTAAAAGTCTCAATAAATTTATGGGATATTTATAGATCAAAACCCTTTCTTCTTGATAATCAAATGTATCAAGAAGATCCACAAAACCTACTTTCATGGTGATCAAATCCAAATATTTCTACGCTCGAGAAATATGCCACTAACGGCCCAGGAATTACGGAGAAATCCATATCAAATCCTACGTTCAAGAAGTACGCTACTGACAACCCTCGAATTATGGAGAAAATCAAGAGAGAAGAATCAAGGGATGAATAGATTTGTACCCACATTTGTTTATCAATAAAGTTATTATTTTTTCATATTTTTAATTGTGATTGCAATTTATTTCTATCACTGTAAAAAAATTGTTGAAAACAAATTGGCACGCCCAGTGGGACCAAATCTATCCTTCATCTCTTCTTTAATCAACCAAATATGCAAATCTGTAGTCGCAGGTTTATAAAGATAGAAGCGGTACTTCAAGACTCGTCTTTGAGTTTCATCAAGTCTACACTCCGGCAATCCTTGAAGTAGGGGCATTTGTAGATATTGAAATTTTATGGACTCTACAAAAAAAGTTCAATTTTGGTTAGAGTTCTTGGGGGCTAATTTACCCTAAATCTAGCTTGATGACTATTCTACCTAAACCCTAAATTACGCCTATATAAAAAGGAAAAATATCCCTTTAAAGAGGCATCTCCAATATTCCACAAATTCACGGGATATTCACAAAGAGATCAACGATCTTAAAAGTTTCAATAAATTCATGGAATATTTATAGATCAAAATCCTTTCTTCTTGATAATCAAATACATCAAGAAGATCCACAAAACCTCCTTTCATGGGGAGCAAATTCAAATATTCCTACGCTCGAGAAATACGCCACTAACGACCCTTGAATTACGGAGAAATCCATATCAAATCCTACGTTCGAGAGTACGCTACTGACAACCCTCGAATTATGGAGAAAATCAAAAGAAAAGAATTAAGGAAGGAACAGATTTGGACCCATATCGTTTATCAATAAAGTTGTTGTTTCTTCATATTTTTAATTGTGATTGTAATTTATTTCTATCACTGTAAAAAATTTATTGGAAACAGAGTTATAAATACGCAGTGAAGTACTCAGGACCTCTTATGAGAATATTAATATAACACAACTACTTGTAACAAACTATTTAACAATAATAGAAATGATAATGATAAAGTAAAAAAAGACAACCTAAAACCGCAATAAAAGAAAATTAAAAATTATTTACCAAGAGGTTAATAACACGATCTTATTATTTAGACTTTTCAAGCATATTAGTTTCTTCAGTTTCATTCGTCGGCTTAAAAATAAGTAAGAATCTTTTTACTTCTAATTCATATCTAATAATATTATTCTATTTTAGATTATGAATATTTTCTATGTATTAGTTTCAATTTGATTAGTTAGGATTTCTAAATAGATGAGTTAGAATTTTAAAATCAATTGCTTACTTTTCTTTCACAATTATTGAAGAATGGTGCTTAATGTTGATGAATATTTATTTTAGGTCTTGTGATATAATTGTATTTAAATCTAATTTACACCTGCTTTACATTTTCTCTTCTTGTTTTTAGAACTAAAATGAGATGAAGATTTTCGTTCACAAGATTATCGACTTTAAAGAAGAAAAATTTTTCTTATCAAAGAGGACCAATTAATACAAGGTTTGTTATTTTTATTTTGTTTTACTATCAAATTGTAATACTTCAAAAATTTGAGTTAGATTTATATAGTTGTATGATTTTAATTTATATTACCTTACATATTTTAATTTTCATTTGCATCTTTTCGCATGTTTAGGGTGTCGTTCTACAGACTCGGTAGTTTTTCTTAATTAGTCTAAAGTTGTTTATATATATTCCACATTCTACTTAAGGTATATCAATTTTATATGTAATTGTATGTTTTTAATAAATATTATCTTACAAGTTTTGATTTTCAATTGCTTCTCTTCTCATGTCTAAGTGTTGTTCTATAACCTTGATAGTTTTTTTTTAATTAGTTTAAAGTTATTTTAATGCTTTATATGAATGTGTTAATTTTGTTTAAGTGTTTTCATATTTCAAAAATCATCAATTTGCTTAGTAAATCCAAGCATATTTTTTTTTTAATAATATTAAAATAATTCTATCAAATTGAATTCATAAAATGAGGTACACGTGTGCTGCGCGTATCCTAAGATTAGTATATATATAAATTATAGATTATAAATTAGATTACAGATATTATTTGTTTTGCGTGTTTGGGCCATTATTGGGCCTAAACATTCCCTTTGTCTTTTTCGGGTTTAACGGGTAGGGAAGTAAAGGAAGTGAAGAGAACCCTAATAAATGGGAATCCTTTTCTTTCTTGTTTGTTGTTGAATTATTCAGTTTTGTTTGTGTTTTATTGGGAATGTCGAAATGTAATGGTGGATTCCCAATAGAAAAGGACAAGGTGACGATGAACAATTTGGTGAAGTACGTAATGGGTAAGCCTTTTTCTGTTAGGCACACTGTTATGAATGATGTGAATGGACATTTTTGAGTCTACCAAGGGGCCACGGAGGTTGTAGAGACTACGGTATTTTATCACTTTTCAGGATTTGAAAAAGGCCAAACGCTTTTCTAGTCAAGCTGGAAGATGGAAGCCTGAACCCAAAAGAAAGATCAATTTTTGATGCCATCAAAACACACATGGGAAACATCACGATTTCTTGGTACTACTACAAGGGTAAAGACGAGCCCAGTGAGTGGCATATGAGAGAATATTATCTCGCACCTAACTATGTCCCCCAAAACAAAGTTGAGAGAAACCATGTCGTACTTACACTGCTCAGCAAGACCATTAGGGTACCACTAGCCGACAACCAAGGGGGGAAATCTGATGAGGAGATGATGGACACCACTCAATCCAATGAGCAGCAGATTATGCAATCCTTACAAGTCCTTCAATTTCAAGACTCTTAGGGCGGGCGGGCGGGCATCCTCAACTTACAACTTCAACGCTCATGTTTATTTATGCTTACGAAACTCTAAGTCTAGCCTTAGAATTCAGACTATCTATCTATTGTATGTTGCTGACTAGTTTACTTGTGATGCACTTATATTGTATGTTGCTGACTGTTACTTGTGATTCACTTATATGGTATGTTGCTGACTATTTACCTGTGATGAACTTATATTGTATGTTGCTGACTATTTTACTTGTGATGCACTTATATTGTATGTTGCTGACTATTTTACTTGTGACGAACTTATATTGTATGTTGCTGACTATTTTACTTGTGATGCACTTATATTGTATGCTGCTTATTTTACTTGTGATGAACTAATATTGTATGTTGCTTATTTTACTTGTGATGAACTTATATTGTATGTTGTTGACTATTTTATATCAAATTTCCATTATCTTAGATAAGAGACCATGGAGGTCACGGCACTGTGTCCTTGATGTAGCTAGTTTCTTGCTTTTGATGTATCTTTGTTTATTGTGTTTCACTTATTCCACTATTTTACTGCTGTCACTGATCCTTTTCTGATTTCCCTCTACTTGCTTTCCTTATTAGTGATCATGTTTTCTTCATTGCCTTTTTTCCCGTTCCATATCTATTTTGATTCTTTGCACTCCAGTTGAGTTTCCTTCTGAAACAACCTCTCTACCTCCACGAGGCAGGGGGTAAGGTCTGCATACACTTTACCCTCCCCAAAACTCCATTTGTCAGATTTCACTTTCACTGTGTATGTTGTTGTTGTTAGAAATGTTGCTTGAGGAATTCAATAATTCAGCTGTGACTTGTCTGATTTTATGTACCGGCGGAAGTTCCTATTACATGCTGTGCAAGAGGTCTTTCTCGATTTCCTTTATTTTGATGGTCAGAATTTAGGTTTGCTATCTAGATTTCCTTTGTATTTGTCGTCCGAATTTAGATTTCTTCATAGTCGGGCTTCACGATATAAGTTTTATTCTGCTTACAACATGTGTGCATCTGAAAGTAAGAAGATCATGTGTGTGAAAGTAAGGTTTCTTAGTCATGTGTGTATCTGGGCTGATCTAATCTCTCTTTTTTAAGCTTTGCATCTGCTTGATGCCTTCTCATGAAACATCTTACTTCATAAAAAAAGAGTTTTATTCTGATTTGTGAGACTCTTGCATGTTTTAGCTAGTTTTCAAGGAATACTACTTTCTTGGTCACACAGTTTGAACATTGTCTTGCCATTGGAACTAATTGAAACAGGAGTAGGAGTAGCGATGTTTTGGCTGTTTGCTTTTGACAAATTTCCCTTTTGTATGTTCACTCTTCACATATGAGTCCTCAACATTTCGCTCTTCACATATGAGCCATTTGTGTAACGGAGTTTAACAAGACCCAAATTTATCTAGCTATGACTTGTCTGATTTTATGTACTGGCGGAAGTTCCTATTACATGCCGTGCAAATTGTGATTGTTGATCTCATGTTTTTATATAAAAATTGCTTTTTGCCCTTTTAGCTGGGAAAATGTCTAAAGATTTCAAAGTATGTCCTTTGGCAACCTCCTTCGATTACGAGCTTTATGAAGGAGATCCTGATCATTTCAAAACTGTTGTTGCTGCAACTGCCCCAGCCGGGTCCGTACATTGATCCTGCGTCGATCAACTTAAACATAGGATTGGACGTGGATGCTTTGGTGATGTTTGGTCAGCCAAACATCATCAATCAGCCACTGATTACGATGCGAATCATGAAGTAGCTATAAAGATGTTACAATCCTGTAAATGAGGATAAAGTAAAGACCTTAGTTTCTTCAGTAAATTCGAGGAGTTATGGGTGAATTTGAAGTCTAAACAACTTTCCAAGGTGTTTGCTGGTTGCATGTTGTCTCTGTAATATCTGGAAAGGTGAATTACTTTATTTTTGCGTACGTCATTTCACCTACCTCTCTATGGGACCTTATATTTGTTTATCGTTCTTAACTCTCTCAATAATGTTTCTGTGGATAGATCTGTATAGCTATGAGAATCCTACAAGGGGTCAGTTGGTGATAATATAGCTCTAAGAAGATTACCATCCGGGACAGCGTTAGACTGAAACTAATATTTTCTTACATATTTCTCAACCTTACAAAAATATTAGACTATCGTCTGATGTTTGCAATGACTCATAAAATTTCAGACTCTGGTTTCAACTTTTTCTCTGAAGTCTTCCAGTTTTGCTCCAAAAGTCATCTTTAGATCGTGGTCTAAAAGGTCCATAAGTTGCAGGAGAAATAAAAAGAGGGCCATTTACTAAAAAGTTGCTGCAAAGATGTACAGCTGGTGAAAACTTCTCTAAATAATATCACTATATTCCTCTCTTTACCTACAATTAGAGTTCATTATTCAATTGTTTTAGTGGTTTATAACAATATCCTGTGAACTTAATTTGAATAGAGTGAAATTCCTTTCTGATGTGATTTTAGGTCATTGAACAGCCAAGTGAAACAGAAGGTGGTCTTGGTAAAGCTATGTATCATTTGATGGGAATCTGCATTGTCGGATTCATATTCGCTCTCTTAGGAGCTATCCTTTATTTCTTGTACATACTGTTAGCTCAAAAGTCTCCATCTCTTCATCACTTTTCCTTAATATGTCTCTCTGGAGCATTCCACTGGTTTCCGTTCACTATCATCACTTACATGGCCATTATTTCTAGTACCTCTTCAAGTCCGATGATTTTCTCTATTTCAGTAGGGCTCATGGATTGATTCTCTGCTTCTTTACCATCTTTGTGATTCTGAACAGTTTCCTCTCAAAAAAATCAAGACACATGATTCACTAAGAATGTGCTGAAACATAGAGTTAACGTTGCCTGTCATCTCAGATTTGCTAAACTCCTTTTTGGAACTGAAGCTTTCTGCTTGTACTTAAGAGGCTCTTGGACACAAAAGTTGGAAAACATTGTTCTATTCGAGCGATTAACGCGGTTTCTGGTACGAAATTGATGCCACTATTCTATATACAAAAGATTTTCAAAGCCCGACTGCATCAAAACTTAATAGATTCTTGGTTCTAAATTCTACGAACCTAAAGCTAATTTTAAACTAAAACAAAGAAAAAAGAAAATATAAATATCAATAATTGATATGAGAATCCTGAGTTTTAATAGCTAAGTAGAACAAAATATAGCAATGGTCCAAACAATATTTTTTTTGGAACCTCAGGATAACCCGCATCTGCTACAATTTTCGTCACAGTCTTTGCCCTTCATTCCCCACTATCTCTGTCACTGTCTCTGCCCTTCATTCCCCACTGTGTAATAATCTGCAAACCACACAGGCTAAAATAAATGCAAAATATTTAACTAATAAGTGTCAGGCTGTAAGCCTTTTCAACAGTGCTTCCACTAATTGCTTCCTCTTTCATTCCTAGAATTTGAATTTGAAATTTCATCAGTGTTTCCACTAATTGCTTGGTCTTACAAAAACAGAAGATAGAAAGAATTTGAAACAATCATAACAAATTATCAAATCAGTGAATGATTCTATGAAACTTTTGCTGATGAAGAGGACCTAATTTAATTTTTATTTTGAAGTCGACCAAAACGTTGAAAGGTTTTAATTTTTTCTCTCTATATATAAAGATTTACTAGTTTAGGTGTACGTGGTTCGCACGTGTGTATAGTTAATTAACAATAAATGAATATTAAAAGAATAAATTATTGTGTGTACGTTATATTATTAAGTTGAAAATTTTAAAAATCAACATTAATTTTAAGACAAAAAATGTGAAGAACATGATAATTCACCATACATTTTCTAATGTCTCTTTTATAATTATTATAGATATGTGAAATATATTAAAATATACTTTAATCTTGTAGTTTTAAGTATACTGTATGAAAATTTAGAAATAGAGTATTTTAAAAAAAGATATTGAAATGAACTAAGAAAAAAGGTAAAATAAATAATTGAATTCGTGTATCTCTTTCGTATGCTAAAAAAACAAGATATTTTTTGTGTGCGAAAGTATATATGTATACAGGAAGACATTTTTTCGTGTAATTTCTTTTACACCAATCATTGATTGAGCCAACAAATACTCTTTCTTTTAAGAGTTTTTTAGGTTTCATGACTTATAGAGTTTTAAAATAGTACTACTCCTTTAGGTACACATTTCTAGTGCTTTCTAGCTAATTAAGATTTAATAACCTTTTTTTAGTTGCTTTCAAAATTTTAAATATTTTTTTTAAAATTCAATTAAAAAAATAAGATTAAAGCACAATTAGTACAAAATTTTCAAAAAAGTACATGAAAAAAAATCACGCTATTTAAAATTAAGGAACAATATGGAACAAACTAAATAACCATTATCATGCCTCATTTCAGTGCTCAATTAACTTGAAGTATCTAACTACAAAAAACTATAAAAAGGCATATAATTTCTATTAGAAAAATAACAATTAACATCCTAATGATCTATATTTAAATTGTCAGAACCCTCTATGAAGGTTCGAATCAATTATTATACTGTATTTGTATTGTTGGATGAAATTCGCTATTTAGGAGAAGAAATTAATTAAGAAAAAACACTATAGAAAGTCAAGTTACCAACTTTGATCTTTATCGACTACTTCTTTCGGCGGCAACATGCTTGTTTCGTTCAATTTTCTGTTAAAAAACATTCACCTGAAAAAGAAGAGATTAAAGGCAGAATTCAAGGTAGAAAGAAGAGAAAATGGCCAAAAGTCCCTCCAACCTTTATCCCAAATTCTAACTACACACTTATACTTTGTGGGGGTCCTATGACCCTCCTGAACTATTTAAAAATAGAATATATGCCCGTCTAAAAACTCATGCCCAGATCTGTACAAGTGAGTGAGCTGCACACGCCTATCAGCTTATGCCACGTAATATTGTGATTTTTTTATATAAAAAATTATTTTTATCCTACTTTTTTCTTATTGTTTAATCATTTTTATCATTTTCTAATTTTATCCTACTTCAATCCATGGAATCAAAATCATTTTTAATTTTTATCCTACTTCAATCCATGGAATCAAAACCATTGCCAACCAAACCTACAATTAAAGATGTTTAAGACACTACACTATCATCATCCAATTCATCAAAAAATTGCTTGTCTCTATCACATTCCCACATTTAACATAAAAATCCAAAAGGGCATTTGCAGCATGTACTTCAATTCACTCTTACATGAAGATTCAGAAGAAGATGATGACTTCATCTACCTTCAATTAACCCCCAATAAAATTTCACCCAAACAACTCACTATCCCTCACAAAATCACCCTCTCCCATTTCCTTCGATAATTCTCCATCATTTGTCTCATCGTTGTTGATAAATTCAAAAGATGCCACAACTCAAAATTTATTCTTGATGCTAAAACAAACAATTTCAACAAACCACACAACTCAAAATTCAATCTTGATGCTAAAACAGACAAAATCAAGAAACCCACAACTTAAAAATCAATTTTAATGTTGAAACAGTGCAAAAAAAGCTTAAATATGAATATTGATTTTGAGATATAATATTGATTATATGGTTTGGAATCGTTTCACTCGATCTGAAATCCTCACGAGACATAAATTTTTGAACTAATTTTCACTTTTCATCAGAAATTACTTCAAGGACCACTTTAATCTTTTCAAATTTCAGAGAATTATGAGATGAATATGTGTGTAATTGTTTATGGGGTTGGTGAATATCACTGATATGTTCATTTTGGAACTGATTCGGTGGCCGAAAAAGCTTCACCTACGGCTGTGAAGCCATTCTGACGAAAACACGTTGGATTATTTATCCTTCTTCACAAAAAATAAATAAATTAGTGGATCTAAAAATGATAGTTAAAAAACTAATGATGAGAAAAGTATTAAATTTGCGGTATAAATGAAAATGGAGATAAAAAAAATGAAGATGGAGATGTGAAAGAGGAAGAGGAAGATGAAGATGGTAAAGAATATGAAAATAGAGAGAAGGAGAGGATAAAGAATAAAGCAAATAAATAAAAAATAAAAAATGTATATATATATATAAGAAATGTGAAAATAAAATTTTTATTTTCGGTGCTCACTCTCTCAAGGAGAGTGAGATACACTCGCTATACCACGTAAGCATTTAGGGAGGTAATAATATCATTTTTTAAATAGTTCAGGGGGGTTATAAGACCCCCGCAAAGTATAAGTGTGTAGTTGGAATTTGGGGTAAAGGTTGGGGGATTTTTTGGTCATTTTCTCGTAGAAAGAATGATGATACATAATAAATGCAAGAAAATTAAATCAAACCCAAAATAAAAAAAATAGATAAATAAAAAAAAAAGAGGAGATATATATACAAATTTACATCAAAATAAGAAAAAATTTGTTACCTCAAATCAAAAGAAGCAATTCTCAAAATTGTTGATGGCCTCTTTATACCTACAACCAGTGATTAAAAAAATTTAATGATAAGCCAAACAACTAATAAATAAAAATCAAATCTCCTAAAAACCTAATCCGAGGAATAATCCTCAGAACTTAATATACATAGGTTTTTAACCATAAAGCATAGATAAAAAATTTTTTAATTAATAATATAACTTATTATTATGCATTCAGAATGACCTATCAATTTTTCATAACGAAATGCGACGATCCAAATAATTTATCCAAAATTATAAACAAGTCAATTTCATTACTAATTATCATAAATTTCGAATGACCAATCAATTTCTCGTGATAAAATGCGATACTCTAAATAATCTGTTCAAAATTGTAAATAATTCAATTTCAAATCACTAATTGTATATGAAATACTCAAAACTCACAAAGAAATTTCTCAATTTATAATTTTTTTATAAAAAAATACATCATTTATTACTATAAACTTCAAAATCAATCTAAAATTTTAGAAAACATACCCCTGGACAAATTCATTTCATGAATCTAAAATTTTGATAAAGAATATGAATGATATATTTATAATGGAAAACATAAGAGAAAGTAATAAGACAAACATTAAGATCTACTATAAAAGAAAAATTCGCAAAGAAAGAAAACTTAAAAATACAAAAATGATAAAATTCATGAATGAAATTGTGCAATAATATTTTTTATATATATAGGAGACCCTAAATCAAAAAGGAATTAAAAAAATAAACATTGTCTAAACCAAAAAGGAATTAAAAAAGTAAATATTATAGATTCCAACACCAAAGAAAAAAGCTAAAACCTGAAATTTTTTTTAAAGAAAAAGACAAATAGACTCCTACTTAAAAAAATATTATGTAAATCAAAAATATAAAATTTTGTAGAGTAGAGTTAGAGAGCATTTTAACATTGTAACGTGTTTTGGATAAATACGATAATTTAAGAATAAATAATAATTTTGGAACTTATGCTCTTAAAATATATTATAGTATTTATGTGATTATAAGAGTTTTTACTAATAATAAAAAGAGAATCCGAATCTCTATTCTGGATCACCTGACTTTTAAATAATTTAATATATTTATTTTATTACGAGTTCATATATATTCTACTGGTTATTTCTTTTCATATATTTCAAAAGTCCTTAATTTTTATCTCATATATTTTAGGAGTGTTTAATTTCTATTTATATATTTTTAGGAGTCCTTAATTTGATTAAATAATAAATTTCTTTTTTAAAAAAGGTGAAAAAATAATTTTTTCTATTGCATAGATTTTTAATGAATGATAAAAAGTTCAAATCCCTTTTCTAATGGCCTTCACACTTTTAATAAATTATAGATATAGATATAGATATAAATTATAGATAGATATAAATTAAAGATTAACTTTAAAGAGCTAAAATGATTTAAATTTTTACCTAAAATATTTAGAAAGAATAAATTGATTAATTATTATTATTGTTTGATATATCCTATTTCATAACTCAAATAAGAAAACATAATTTTTTAGTACCTCTTACCATATTTTTTTCCTCTTATCATATATTGCAGAACACTTTATTATTAATTGTCTTAATACTTAATACAATATATATTTATTTTACCATATATATATTTTTTAGAACTCTTTATTTTTAAAAAATATTTTTCTCTTATCATATATTTTAGAACTTCTTAATTTTAAATATTATAAAAATAATTAAAATAGTACTAATAAGTTTCATACTTGTTCTCCTATTAAATTTTTGCTTTTTTTTTTCTTACTTACGTTAATAGTAATAATATTATAATAGTAAAATTATAAAGAGACCTTAGTTTGTCTCTATTAATTATATTAGCACATGCAAGTTTTTTCCTTTTATACTGACCTACATTAATATTTATGATTTGTTTTGCGGGTTTGGGCCATTATTGGGTCTAAACATTTCCTTGTTCGGGTTTGACGCGTAGGAAAGTAAAAGGAAGTGAAGAATATAAATAGGGATCCTCTTCTTTCTTGTTTGTTGTTGTAATTCAACAGATTTTTTTTCTTGTGAGAAAATTTTGTTTGTCTGTTTTGTTTGGAATGCCGAAAAATAGTTGTAGATTCCCAATAGAAAAGGACCAGAAGATGATGAATAATTTGTAGTACGTAATGGGCGTGACGAGACAACAGTATTTTATCACTTTTCAGGATTTGAAACAGGCTAAACGCTTTTCTAGTCAAGTTGGAACATGAAAGTGTTTCAGAGGAAAATCAATTTTTGATGCCAACAAGAGACACATGGGAAAAATCAAGATTTTTTGGTGGTACTACAAGGGTAAAGAGGAGGCGGGTGACTGGCACATGAGAGAATATTATCTTGCACCTAACTATGTCCCCCAAAACAAAGTTGAGAGAAACCATGTCGTATTTACACTGCTCAGCAAGACCATTAAAATACCACTAGCAGCTGATGAGAAGATGATGGACACGACTCAATCGAATGAGCAGCAGATTATGCAATCTTTACAACTGCTTCAACTTCAAGACTCTTAGGGCAATTATATACTATGGTTTATTTATCCTTATGAGACCCTATGTCTAGCCTTACAATTCAGACTATCTATTATCATGTTTTCTTTATTGCTGTTTTACCTGTTCCATATCTAGTTTGACTTGCTGCACTCTAGCCGAGGGTCCTTCTGAAACAACCTCTCTACCTCCATGAGGTAGGGGTAATAAGGTTTGCGTACACTCTAACCTCCCCAAAACTCCGTTTGTGTGATTTAAGTCTTTCAGTTTTGCTCAAAAAGACATCTTTAGATCGTGGTCTAAAAGGCCCTTAAAAAAGGCCATTTACTAAAAAGTTGCCGCAAAGAGGACAACTGGTGAAAACTCTTCTAAATAATATCACTATATCCCTCTCTTTACCTACAACAAGAGTTCATTATTGAATTGCTTTAGTGCTCTATAACAATATCCTGTGAACTTTATTTGAATAGAGTGAAAGTCCTTTCTATTGTGATTTCAGGTCATTGGACAGCCAAATGAAACAGAAGGTGGTCTTAATAAAGTATCACTTGATGGCAATCTACATTGTCGGATTCATACCCGCTCTCTCGCTCAAAAATCTCCATCTCTTCAACACTTCTCCACACTTTATTTCCGTTCATTATCATTGCGTACATGGCCATTGTTTCTAGTACCTCTTCAAGTCCGATAATTTTCTCTATCTCAGTAGGGCTCATCGATTGATTCTCTGCTTCCTTACCATCTCTGTGAACAGTTTCCTCCCAAAAAATCAAGACATACACATGATTCACTAAGAATGTACTGAAACATAGAATTAACGTTGTCTGTCATCTTAGATTTGCTAAACTCCTTTTTGGAACTGAAGCTCTCGGCTTGTACTTGAGGCTCTTAGACGCAAAAGTTCGAAAACACTGTTCTATTCGAGCTATCAATGCGGTTTCTGGTACGAAATTGATGCCACTAGATGATGTGTCCATCTAAGTGACTTCTGCTGTATCATAACTGGTTTCCATTCCTCAAGTGGATTCATGAGTGGGGTAGCTGAGGTACAAGACAATTCAGTTGTTGGGAGCCAAAGTGTTGTCCTCCCTAGGTCACTTATTCAAAAAGATGTTATTCTAGGTGCACTTTCAGCTGCTCCAATGTATTTTGTTATTCATAGTGGTGGTATTTACGTTGGATCTCAACCACACGTCATGATAAGGAATACACACCATGCCATGGATGAAAGGATAGAAGAGATGGATACGAAATACAAGATAGTGGGCAATCTAGGTACAACTACTCTAAAGGTCAACAAGACATTTTCATAGAATTGGTGTTGGTGGAAAGGGAATGCTCAAACTATATGACAACATTAAAGGATTTTCAGACCATAAAATCTTTCGATCTGGCAAACACTGTCCTGTCATAGTCCGGCACGGCAACAACTAAGTGCCGATGATGATGCAAGGCCCGATGCTCGTGCTGCTGCATTGAGAATACTCTCCGAAACAAATTCAGATGATGAAAAAACAATTCTAGATTTGACATTGAAGACATAGGAAGCATTCTATGGTCGGACTATCTCTGACTCTGCGACATGGTTTGTTTGTGGCTTAGTGTCATGATATGAGGATGATCAAGAAGCTGGCAGCAATTCAACTACAATATTAATGGTCATTAGGAAACATTTTTCTTTTCAATTAAGTTATTTTAGTCCTAAGTCCTTAGAGTTTTAATATTTTACTTTAGTCCTTGTAATTTTTAATTCTTAGTAACCAACTGCCACATGTCCTAGCTGACTCGTGTTTTTATAGCTGTTGTACTGCATGTCTGGAATTATCAATGAATATATGAATTTGTCTTCCCTCTCTTCTTTTCTTCTCTCTCTCCCTTCTTTACTCTATAGTTTCCATTTTCTTCACGAATTGAGCTCACTCCCAGCTCATATCGTGACACTTAGCAGCAAGGGAGGAACATGTGAAACACATTCCACATGTTCGCAAAGCAGTTTGGACATCACTACGTGATTCGAACTCATACACAGATGTATTATTACTCAAACACATGCAGGCTTTTCAGGTTCACAGATGGACAAAATGTATGTGAAGTTGAAGTTGAAGTTGAGGCCTTGTGATGAAAACATTAGAGAAGATTCTGGTAAAGTTGAGCGTACTAGAATACTTCCTCCAGAAACAGGTGCAATTCCTAGGAAAGATAACGACATGCACCTGTTACTTTTCCTTGTTGACGATTTCAAGAAAGGGTAAGCTCACAAGGTGGTGTTTTCTACTTAAAGAGTTCATTGGAACACCTTAGCAAACTGTTTCATACATAGACAACTCTTAAGTAGAAGTAAGTAATACTATAGGTCGTATAATCGATCACTTTCTCCAACTCAATCCATATGTTGAGACAATCAGCTGGAAATCGACCAAAAGGTTTATGACAATATCATGAAATATCACTTGTAAAAGTTGAAATTTTTGAAGATTAAATTATTTTTTAGTTACAAGAAATGAGAAGGTACTGGAGCTTTAGTAATTTGTTTATAAGAGAATATATTGAACCGGGGAAAAAATAGTTCTTCCCTCCAATTTCAGTTGACCACTACGGTGTTTCAAAAATCATAAATAAGATAGGTTGGTTTTACTAATTTAACATTTATTCACATTGATGGCTATGATGATCATTTATGAAAAATATGCTCGCATTAATTTGTTTAGGCTATCAAAGAATACTAATTGTAGGGATATAATGAAAAATTATTATTTGATTTTGTCTTTATTTAGTAATTTTGACATATAATTTGATACACACTTTTATTGTAAGGTGGTCAATTAAAATGGAACGGAGGAAATATCAATTGTCAAGTGAAATGAAGAGAAAATTTCATTCATGATCACTTAATTTTGTATTCATTACACAAAAGTCATTTCCTTTGTTCTAATCCTCACAAGTCACTCAGATCGGATTTTATATTAATCCATCCTGAGTAGCAATATATCATAATCAACAACAACAACATACCCAGTGTATTAATATAAAGTGGGTCTGAGGAGGATAAAGTATACGTCCATACCACTATCTTAGATGAAAAAGAGACGTTTTCGATAGAATATTGGTTCAGGACAAATATTAGTATAAAAAAAACAAAAAAACAAACAACAAATGTGTTAATACACCATTAGATGATAAAAGAAATATGACACCCACGAATTAATATGATAAATTATTTATTAATATAATATATTATAATATAAAATAATATGTAAAGTTGCCACATCATTTTCTTCAAGTGAGATTATTATAAAATTCTGTCAAAGTAATTTTTATGATGATCGAAGTAAAGTAAAATGATGTTAGTGTAATGAGAAAAAACAACTTTTATATAATCCACACAAAGTTAAGTCACATGAATATAATTTCTGGTGAAATGGGGATATTGTCAGTAGAATGTGAAATTTCCAACAATTTGTGTAGAAGAAAATTCATTTGACAATTTGGCCAGAATTGAGACATTGTTGTTGATTGTTGACCATGCGGCATGGGGTCCGACATATACACATATGGTATACACTTTGTGCTTGTACATTTCTACACATAAATTTCTATTTTACGTTTAAAATATTGACGATAAATTCAGCATTGTGATGTTAGATCTACATTTAAATATAGTAATTGGTTTAAAAGAGAGAATTGGTATGTATTATAACTAATTAAATCTCATGGAGTGTGTAAATTTTTATTTTTTTTACTACTGTCAGAGATAAAATTCAACTTAGGTCAAAGTATCAAATTTGTTCTTGAATTATGTGAAATGAAACATATTTAGCTTCTCTTAATAATTGGGTCAAATTTGTTCTCGCCTTGATAGGCTAATTTTGCCCTTAATTTAAATGGTGGAAGCTTAACACCCAACCCCGCAGCGGATTATTATTAATTTTTTTTTTTTTTTTGAAAAAAAAATTAAATTTATCCTTCTACTTTAAAAATTGGTTAAGTATATTCTTTGTCATATTTTTGGGCAAAATTATCTTCATTATTATATTTTGAGGTTAAATTTACCCTCTCTATTAAGCAACTTTTCACATGCTCTTCCCCCTTTACAGAAAATCCCAAATCGATATTAAATGTTTCTTCTTTTAAAAATAAAATATATCCTAATCTAATCAGACCCACAAAAAATTCACAAACAAATATATTTTTCCCTCAGTTTCATTGGTTGAATTATCTCAATGAAATTAGATTATTGAATATTTATCAGTGCATAACTCATGAAAATGGACTTACATCAGTTTGTGTCTTTATTGTGGGACAAATTAGATTAGGATATGTTTTATTTTTTATGGGTCGAATATCTATCAATGCTTAGCTCAAAGAAAGGGGCAAATTGTAGTTTGCAGGTTATTGTATACTTGACAAAATTATCCTCTTTGTTAAAGAGGGTAAAAGTCTCACATTGATTGAGAAATAGACTATGTTTGCTTATATAAATTTGGAGAATCCTTTCCTAATAAGCTAACTTTTGGAATTGAGTTAGGCCTATGTGTCATATTTTTACAGTAAGAAGAGTGAGACAATCGAGATAGAAATTGAGGTTCGCTAGTTCTTGGACGAACCCACCACCCTCCCCCAAAATATGTTTTTTTAGTTCTTGTAATAATAAAAACTAACTTATGAATCTGGCGAACCCTTTAATTTTTTTTAGTTATACGGTCAATGGATGTTAACGGCAACAATAAACAGTTCGTCTAAATATGTGTGAACTACCTATTTTTTTATAGGAAAATAACATAAATTTCGACGGTTTGAAGCTTGATTACAGGAAATCCCAACATTTTGTAAAATTACTAAAATTTTAATTTGTGGCCCATCTAGTTATATAATTATCTTCCGATACATCTAACAAAGATCCATTTTTCCTTTATAAAGATACATAATTAGCTCTTGATATTTTTTTTCACTTTTGAATCTATCGAGATACATAATATCCAATAAGAATAGATTTTTTTCTTTATAAAAATATATAATTAGCTGCTGATACATTGAACGAAGATACATAATTAATTAAAATTTTTATAGTTAAAATATATATAATATGATAAGTTAAAATGTACACTTATATTATCTTTCCTTTTTATATATGTTTTTAGGAAGTATCCCTTTTGATATATCATGTTCAAAAAGTATCCATTTTGACGTCGAACTCTACACAAATGCTAATATTCTTAGGACAGAGACAAATAGCTAGTGTCCTTTTTATCCAATTATAATTTTTTAAATGTGCTCTGAGTTGTTAAATGAAGCTTTGTTATTTCAATTGATTAAAAAGTTAATTATAATATATATATTGATTGTTTATTCCTGCTTACTATTTTTATTATCTTATTTTGCTTGTTATAATTATAGTTATCTATCTATTTTTGCTTATTATTATAATTATCTTATTATTATTCTAGTTGGCTTATTATTATTATAGTTATTTGAGTATTATAATAGTTTGCTTGTTACTATTATAGTTATCTGTTTATATTTGTCGGTTGTTTATTCCTGTTTACTATTTTTATTATCTTATTTTGCTTATTATAATTATAGTTATCTGTCTATTTTTGCTTATTATTATAGTTATCTCATTATTATTCTAGTTAGCTTATTACTATTATAGTTATCTAACTATTATAATAGTTTGTTTGTTACTATTATAGTTATCTGTTTATATTTGATATAGAGTCCTACGATTCTAGGAGACTTTATTATATATGGTATCAAGAACTGAGAAAAGAAAACCCAAACCCTACGAACATCTAATAATATTAGATTCAGAATATTATTGGTCTAATAGAATTTTAAGGAGAGAATATATAAAGTTATATAACATCTTACTAAAACAAAGGCAGTTAAATATTAAAATAGTTGAGCTTTCTTCAAAATCAAGAGGAGAAGTCCGGACAGAACTATAAGAAGTAGATAATAGATTAAGAGAAGTCCGAACCCGAATATTATACATTACAAACGAATTAAGCGTAGACCAGATTTTAAGACAAAAGTATTCTTTTTATTTAGCTTAGACCTTGTGAAAATATTAGGATTTATAGAGAAATTAAAAAAAAATTAGACAGTTTATACATAGAATATAAGAGACTTAACACTACAAAAGAAGATCTTATAACTCTAGATCAGTTATTTACTACAATATCCGAATTAGATTATTATTTAATAAAACATCTTAAATCAATAAAAACATAAATGAAAAAGCATCCTTTTGCTAACGATATACGATTTAAATATTAGCTATTAAACAAAGAAATAAAACAGGAGACAGAGAAAGTAGAACTAGAAATGGTTTTGAGTAATTATTTAAATTTAGTAGCAACTCTAGAAATGTCACAATTAGAATCATTTAAAGAATATTTAAGTGAAATAAGATGAGAATTACATGGAATTAGAATCTACATAACATATTACAATAGAAGGATAAGTTATCTAAAGAAACGGTGTAACATAGTTGATATTCCTTTAGGATAAAAATAAGTGAAAGTATACGAAAACACATCCGTTTGCTAGACAAGTTCAAAGACCATACAATTACTTATATAAAAACTTAAAACATTTTAACCAAATTCTAAAAAAGGAACAAGATTTAATAGAAGAAATAAGAGTAGTAGAATCAATAGATTTGTCAGAAGCTATTATATTTTTAGACCGCAAAGAGCTTTTACGCTGTATAGACTACTTATTTCTATTAAAAAGTAAATTAGAACAGATTGGATATTGTATAAATTATTGGAATATTAGAATAAAATCAATTAGAGAAGAATGCAATAGGGAGACCTTTTGGCTAGGATAAGAACATTACAATAGAGTCCTTAAAGAAAATAGAATATCTAGGTTTGCAATTAAAAGCAAAAAAGAGACACATACGAATAAAATATGATTCATTAATTAGATGTAATTTCAGTAACGAAGAACATATTTTGCATGGAGAAGATTCTTAACTAAATACTATTACAGACTTTATAATAAATTTAGGAGAGAAAGTTCAACAGAAAATACTAAAATATTGAAACCCTAGAGATATTAGAAGACCTGCAAAACAAACAAAAGAAATTGTTAGGTAAAATAGAATTAAATTTCGATTTCTTAAAAAATCAACAAGAAGAATTAAATAAGAAATTCAAATTTAATTAATAAAGACAAAGATAACATAGAAAATTCAGAAATAAAACTAGTACTACAAGAGGTACGAAAAGAAATTAACCAAATAAAAAATATAATACTCACATGAGTGATGTACTGCAAGATAAACTTTATCTAACAATATTACAAAAGGCAGCACAGATTCAACCAAATCCCGAGGGATTATCAGATCATCAACCTCAGGGAAAAACAGACTCTCTAATCATAAAACAGAATAATATTATAATTTTATTACTATTAGAACTTAATAAAATATAAAAAGAGAAAAACAAAAAGACAGTCAGAATAAAAATATCAAAGAATTAATAGAACAACTAAACAGGATAAAAATAACTCCCCCCCCCAAAAAAAGAAGAAGCTATAAAAACCAAATATAAACAGATAACTATACTAGTAACAAGCAAACTATTATAATAGTCAGATAACTATAATGGTAATAAGCTAACTAGAATAATAATGAGATAACTATAATAATAAGCAAAAATAGACAGATAACTATAATTATAATAATCAAAATAAGATAATAAAAATAGTAAGCAGGAATAAACAATCGGTAATAAATAAAAATAGTTGATGAAATTTAAACAAGGAATAAGTAATTAAAGGCAGATAAGCAGGTATGAAAAATAAAGCAGAGTTAAAGCGGATGTGTTATATATGGTGTAAAATACTAATCAGTACTCCCTCCTTCGTTATCCTTAATCCAGTGTAATAGACAATTTATAAAAGATCAAAGTGTATTTTCTCCCAATAAAATAAATAATTTTTTGAATTTTGATTTTTGAGTGGTAATAAATCTAGGGTGAAGCTTGGTCTTCGTCTGTCTTGTCTGTTAATATGTTAGACAACAGCTAGAAGAGACAGTAGACGTGGACAAAGACATACAACTTTTTCAACAAAATAAATTAAAACTATTAAGTGCTAAGACACTATACAATGAAGGAATATTTTCAATGACACAATTATATAAACATTATAGGGAAGAACAATTATGCGTAATTGAAAATGCTAGTGCTAGTGTAAATTTAATAAGTCCAGAATCTTTAAGACAGATTACTAAGTCAAACATGAGCTTCATGCATATGAGACTCATAATAGTAGGTTTAAAAGGCTTAACTAGAAAAAATCTAGGAACTAAGGTATTAGTTACAATATATGATAATAGATGGTCAAACTCGAAAAGATCCCATAATAGGAATAACAGAAGTAGACATGTCGACAAATGGAGGACTTTTTTATTGTAATCCAGATTATATGATAAATTCTTTAGAATTTGAAAAATATATAAAGAAAGACATTCAGACTAAAGGATATGAAGAAATGAATAATGAAAATAATTTATTAATATGTGTAGGATTTATAGGAAAACTTGCCAACAATAGTAGTATAAAATTTAATTTAAAGATAGATGATGTAGTAAGTATAATGGGAAATAAGGGTATTAAATTAATGAAGCCTTTAAAGATAAATCCAAAAGAATATGCAGGATCAGAATGGAATTTAGAAAATTTCAGTAAGACAGAAATATTAAAACCCACAGATCATTTAATGTATACTAATAAGAAAGGAGACACCTCAGTAAGATTTACAGATTATACATATAAAAATGAAAGAGAGATAGATGAAGAGGCTGAGACAAGCGAGTATAATGAATACATGAATATAGAAATAATGGAAGAAGATGGTTTTGAAGTAAATAAGGCTATAATGAAAGCATAAGCCCTATACAAAATAAATAACGATTTTAAATGCACAGGCTGTAAATTAGGAAATTTAAAACTTGTATAAATGAAAGAATATTTTATAAAATGTAATTTAAGAACAAATAATTATGGTTATACACATAAAAAGGAACGAAAAGGTGAAGACTCAGAATCGATCTATAGTATAGATGAAAGTATAAAAGAATTTATGGAAAGTGCAGCAAGTACTGCAAGCCCTTTCCAGAGAACAACCAATATGCAAAGAGTACCAGTAACAACAAAAAATTTATCAAGATATAGAGTATTTAGAATAAACCCAGACACTCAAGTTGAACAAAACATAAAACCTAGAGGAAAAAGAATGCCAATAGAAGAACCCATTAGATTACAAGAAGGTGGTAATAAAGGAAAAAATTTAAACTTACCAGCTCATGACCCTCAGGCATGGAATAATGTAAGAGACATATAGAAAATTGTAGTTGTAGCAGACTACATACAACATATTCAGGGTAATCAAGAACCAAATGCAGAAATTATGTATAGATATTTAGAAACATTTCTAGGAGAAAGTACTAAAGCACTATGGGAAGCATATAAGACATCTTTCCCACAAGATTTTCAAGAATTAATAGAACTAGGTTCAAATCCATACAATTTTGTAAACAAAGTACATACTCTACTAACCGGAGAAGATCCCCATAGTGGATTAGTAGTATATCAGCAAAAATTCCTAATAAATTTAGAATAATTAAGTATTAATAATTAGTCAAGGATTAAAGAATTTCTAAATGACTATTTTTATTATTGTACAATTAGTGAAAACTCGTTTGATCAGACTTTAGGAGATAGATTATTTAATAAATTGCCAGGGGCTTTAGAAAGAGAGATAAAAGAAAAATGGGCTAAAAAAGAAGGAGTAATACAAAACCCAAACAACCAATGGTCAATAGGACAAAGAATACAACATGTAATGGATATATTACAAGAAAAATATACAAATATAAAGATACAAAAATAATTAAAAAGAAGAGATATGGGTTTTTGTAAAAACATATATACTACACAACATTACGACCGAGATTATAAAAAGAAAAAATATAAAAAGACATATACAAAAGACTATCACCCTAGGAAGAAATATTACTTAAGAAGATCAAACGCAAGAAAGCCATACCTAGATAAGAATAAACATGTAAGAAAATATAACACCGATAGAACCTACAAAAATAAATTAGAATATTTTACCTGGGAAAGTATAGAGCACTTAGCAAATACTTGTCCAAAAAGAAATCATAATAGATCTAGGAATGCACAATTAATAGAAGATGTAAATGAAAATTTGATAAATGTAGATAAATATATGTCAGATGATGAAAGTATATACTCTATTAGGAGTATGGAAGTTTTTGAAGAGGAAATAAATAAATCTGATTCTTCAGATTCTGGAGAAGAGGAATTTATAAATGAAATAGGGTTAGAAAAGACGAACTCAGACTATTATGATTTAGTAAATTTGATAGAAGAATGTAAACATGAATTTGAAGAAGGAAAATGATTAGACAGTAGCCAGTGTTGTTTTTGTAAGTGGTTTCCAAGTAAAAACAAAAGGGCAAAATATAGGAAATGTTACAAGGAAGGATGCATAAAATGTATAGAGAAAACCTCAGAAATCTTACAAACTCCAAAATCAATAAATAATTTAAATAAATTTTACAACAAGGAACCAATAACTAGAACAACAGAAGATAGAATATTAGAATTAGAAGAAAGAATAAAAAGATTAGAGATAAGAGTATACAATAAAGAGAAAATCAGAGAAGAAGATTTAGTATAGGTAGAATTATTAAATACATCTGTTGAAAATAATAAAGTGAAATAGAAAAAATCAATGAAGATACCATTTGAAGGAATGGTGTGTAATAAAGAAAAGAAGATTAGTACAATCAAAGTTTTAGCAAGAATAAAAATTCAAGACTATGAGTTCCAGACATTAGCTATAGTTGATACAGGGTGTACAAAAAGCATTTTAAATAGTAGAATTTTACCATCAAGATTAATTAAAAAATTACCAAGACTTGATCCATGGCCGAATTGTAATCTCGATCATACTCGTCACTGTCTCCGTTTGATAGTCCCAGTCTGGTTCCTATTCTGAGTGATCTTTTTTCTCTAGGAATTCTGGATGTTAGTTCTGGTGGTTCTGAATTCATTACTATTTCTTCGGGAAGTTGCTTTGCTAACAATTTTTTTATTGAGTCTACTACTATTTTTTCTATATTTCTTTTCTCATTTTTCTTTTTTCCTAAGGAAAAACCTTTCCTAGTCTTTGAAGAGCTTCTTTCGTCTGTAGTCTGGGTACATGTGGCCTTGAAATTGGCTAGGAGTATTCTCCCTACACTTTTTGGCAAAGTGCCAGCCGTCAACGGATTTAATGAGTCTTTACTAGCTACCGTTTGAGCTGGACTAGCTGTATCATTACCCGATACAGTAGGTCTTTCTACATTCATTGGGGAATGCACACTTATAAATGGATTTGAAGAGTCTTTACCAACTACCGTTTGAGCGGGACTAGCTGTACTTTACCCGATATAGTAGGTCTCTCATTTTTTGAATAAGATCGAGAATTTTTTGGGATTATTTGAGTCTCATAAATTTTGTTAGTTTGTTGTGATAGTTCAAAATGAAGAATCTTTATACGATCTTGTAAAATACTATATGTTCTAACATTTGTAATTTTTCATTTATAAGGTTTTCAATCTTATCTTAAAATCTTATTGGCGTGATTTAGTCTTTTGAAAGCTTCAGTCATTGAGGAATAATAATCACAAAATATAATTTTGTCTGTATTGTTTTAATATTATATTGGGGAACTTCTTTCATATTTGGTCTTAGGGCTGGAGTAATATAATAATTTGGCCCTAAATTTATACGAGCATAATCTAGTGCCTCTGTTAAATCATCAAAGCCTTTATAAAGAGGGGTTGTATAGTCTTATACATAATTCATTACCTCTATCCATGTTTTAAATACTCCCTGTGTCTTTCCCCTTAGAACAACATAAAATTTAAATCTGTTAGTGCTGTTTTTCTCAGTAAAATAATAACTTAGAGCATTTAGAACTGAAATAAAGTATCTAGTGTCTCTAGGTGTTTTGTTGTAGGAGATCCATAAATTGTTGATCAGGCAGATCTATTGTTTGTCCACCCTTACATCTGGCCTTAATTTAAAAGTGAGATTGGATGGTTCATAACTGTAACACCCCAAAATCTCATTCCGAGATGTCACACAGTGCTTAAGGCTACAAGTAGCCTAAGCCAACCCTTTGATCCTGTTACTACTTCTAACACTTACTTTTAAGATGGATAAAGCAAAACAATGGCACTGTCATAACATATCTCAACTGAAATAACAAAAGAATACTATCTGAATAGCAACATGCAGAAAAGTCTAAAATATCACTGATAGTCTAGTCTGACAAAGCCTCTGCTACTCAAGAACTAAAAAGCCATTGGGACAGATCCCCAACTGACTCATACTCAACTGAAAATAAATAACCCAACTACTATAAAGACTGAAATTAGGGAAAAACAGGTCCTCGAACCATGCGGACTCACCAACTATGGAGGTGTAGATCAAGGTACTCGGAGATCACTGACGCTGCTGAGATTGAGCACCTGAACCTATATTATGTGATAATATAGCACACAGACGTATATGTGGATTAGTACTTTGAGGATGTACTGAGTATATGGGGGTGTATGCTATACTTAAAATAATAATATCATCAATCTTTACAAAAATCATGTATGCTAATGTAACTGACTCACATTGCTCGAATAATCTCAAAATGCATATCTCGTAAATTATGAATAATGGAACACATAGTATAAATCTCATCTCAAGGAACATACTTTACTTTAGAAACTGATTACTTACTCTTACTAATAGGGAAAACTACTTTCTTCTTGGGAAAATTTTACTTTAAGAAACTACTCTGAAAAATCTTGCTATTAGGGAGGTTTCTTAACCGACATACACCATGCGAGCTACATGGAGTCCAATGTCTTGTCCTCCTAAGGAAGAAACCTCACGTTGGGGAGAGGCGTCATACTCTTTCCAGGGAGTGTAACCTCAACTCAGTGATTACTATCTCGGCCTCGAGCCCATAAATCTCAATCCTACGGTGGCACGTATTTCTAGGGTATGAAACCATAGTAACCTACCCAACTCGATGCTAAATACTACTCGTTTTAGTTAGCTACGCTCATATCATGGAAATCCACTTTAAAATAATATCGTGGTTCATAAAACCCCAACTATAAAATCTGTAATCTCATTTAGAAAAGTAGATTTCAAGCTACTATGACTGTCAAGGTCAAAACTTTCTCAATAATCACAAAATACTCAAATCATGGGTGCTTATAGCATAAAAGTTCTTAAAAGTACAATCTCAAATAGGGATTAATGACCTATATATCAATCTCATGTTAAGACATATCAAAATTCATACTCGATATCATAAAGATTCATAAATCATATAGAGATCTGGAAATTTTCAGCAATATGCATTATAATCTCAACATACTCATGTACTTCAATTTCTAAAACATTGAAACCATCATAATCTCAAGAAATAATAACATAGGGTATAAACCCATACTTCAATTTCATAAGAAAACATGTAAAACCATATATCTTTGTAATTAAAACAACTTTTGGGCAGTAGGACGAAAGGAGTGTCCTTTTCAAACCCCACATACCTTAAATTATGACTTGTAGATGAACAAGCTTGCTTGAGGCTCTTTTTCGTACTCTTGAGTGAGAGTTCTTGAAGTTTTTGACTTGGGAACCTTGAATCTTAACTCAATTTATAGAAACAATGGTGGAATCTTAAGGTTGGTGGAGAAAGATTTGGATTTTATCTTGAGGGTTAATCTTGGGAGAAAACCCTAGTTCTTGATGCTTTGGATGATTCTAAAGTTCTATGCTTCGTTTTGATATATCTAGGTGTTAAAAAGGGTGGAAAAAGACCAAAAAACCTTTTAAAAATGGCTTTAAAATGCTGAACGAGATCTGTGATGACTCGTACGATGGTCCGTCACTGGATCGATAGTCCATCGGTCCGACTGTCGCACTTGGACCAGAATAGGGGCTCACTGCCTTAGTAGCGACAGCTTGGACGACGGTCCATCGCAAGCTCAACGGTTCTTCGGTCTGACCGTCGCACTTGGCCAGTGGATGGGTTTACTTCCTTGGTTGCGACGGCTCAAGCGACGGTCCTTCGCAAACTTGACGGTCCGTCAACCTGTCCGTCGTACCTGGGCGGTTCTGACAGCTCTCTATAAAACGGCTATAACTTCTCACTCCGATACCTGATTTGGACGAAATTGGTATTATTGGAAAGCTCATTTAATTTTCCACACGATAAAAATTCAAAATTAGGAAAACCCTATCTGATTTAAACACTACTCACTTTGGAAGTCATTCTTAAATCTTTTAGAGACGGAAAACTGCATCACTTGACATGCTCTAAAGGCTTAGACTATGAGGGAGCTTTACGGGGTCTTACAATATCTCCTCCTTGGAAATATTTGTCCTCGAATGTCGCTAGTTAGATTAAGATACCAAGGAACTAAGGATGAACAGCCGAAACAAATGGCTAAACCGGCTTTAAATCTTTATAAACCTTTAAATACTCCGGGAAGTGCAAGAGCTTTTACAGGAATAAATACATAGCTGAATTTGATTAGAAAGGAACTGAATTAAGGAAGTATAATACCTTCGGCTTAATCTGAACTCGCGGAGAAAAGGTGCGGGTACTTGGCTCGCATTTCTGCTTCCGCTTCCCAAGTAGCGCCCTTAGCTGAATGATTTTGCCACAAAACTTTGACCAAGGGAACTTCTTTGTTCCTTAGTCTACGGACCTGGTAATCTAGGATCTCAACTAGAATCTCATCAAACGAAAGACTAGTCTGGATATCTGAGCTTTATGAAGGATCTACTATAGCAGAATCACCAATATGCTTCTTAAGCATGAAGACATGAAAGATAGGATGAACAACTGACAACTCTGTGGGAAAATCTACCTCATAGGCTACTTTCCCAACAGGAATTAAAACTCTATCAGGGCCAACATAACGGGGACTAAGCTTCCCCTTTTTCCTAAACTTCTTCACCCCTTTCATGGGTGAAATCTTCAAGTACACCAAATCACCCACCTCAAACTCAAGATCTCTTCTTGTGACATCTGCTTATGACTTCTAACGACTTTGGGATGTCTTCAACCTTTCTCTAATCAACTTAACTTTCTCCATATCCTCAAACACTACATCAGGTCCAATCACGCCAGCTTCACCCACTTCAAACCAACTTATGGGTGATCTACATCTTCTATCATACAAAGCCTTAAATAGTTTCATCTGAATGCTAGAGTGATAACTATTATTATATGCAAACTCAATCAATGGAAAATGCTTATCCCAACTACCTTTGAAATCAAGTGCTGGGCCCTCAACATATCTTCTAAAGTCTGAATGGTCCTCTTAGCCTGACCATCTGTCTGCGGATGAAAAACGAAACTCAAATAAACTTGGGTACCAAGACCCTTCTAGAAAGACATCAAGAAACTCATTAACTATACTGACTGACTGAATAGTCGAAATCTAAGACTTAGTATCCTTAAATCTAACTATATAGTAGATGGAACCTTTGGTATCAACTTTCTAGCTTTGAGATAGGATATAAAGTGACTCTTGGGAGATACTGAACTTCTGGACCACTCGAAGATTGAATCATCAGGAAACTGAAACTTAACCACACAGGTACGACAGTCTATAAATGCATAACAAGAGTGAAGTCAATCCATACCCAAAATTATATCAAAATCCGCCATCTCCAACTCTATCAAATCAGCAAATATGACTCTATCAAGGACAGTGATAGGACATTTTTCATACACTTTCTTAGCAACAACTGACTCACCTACTAGAGTAGAAATCAGGAAAGGCTCGAGAATCTTTGCGGGACCCATTTCAAAATTCACAACAACTAATGGAGTCACATAAGAGAAACTTGACCTAAGGTCCGACAACACATAAATATCAAAGTGAAAGACATGGAGCATACCAATAAAAACATCGGGAGAATCCTCCTATTTCTGATGGGATAGTAAGGCATAGAATCTATTTTGGCGCTGATCGCCAGCCGTACTGGATGAAGCACCCTGAGGAGGGGCTGGACGGGTTAACGGAGCTGGTGTACTGGTAGTCTGAGTCTAAGGTCGAACATCTTTGCTCCCCTGCTTAGCATGCGGTTACTCTCTAAGTCTATGGCCTATCTTGACACAACCAAAACAACCCCTCTGATAGGCTAAGAACTCACTGGGATGGTCTCTACCATACTTAGTATATGGAGGATAACGAGGTTTGTTACTTACACTATTCTGGGACCTGAACATAGAAGGCCTATTCCCCTTCTCCTGCTTATTTTTGAGCGCGGGAGCACTAGCTGATGAAGGTGATGGCATAGATGAACGATCCTGAAACTGGGGTTCCTTCCATGGGATCTAGTCCGTCCATGCTTAAACTACTCCGATCTAGCCCTCTTATTTCCCCTTACTCTATCTCTCTCCCTTATCTTATCTTCCTCAATTTGTTGAGCGTGTATCATCAGCCTGGATAGATTCATATCCCTATTGAGCATAGCAGTACTACACTCTTTCAACACCAAACCAGACACACCGGTCACGAACTTACTCATACTAGATCGGGTGTCAGCTACCAAGTTAGGAGCATACTTGGCTAACTGGTTGAACTTGAGGAAGTACTCCTTAATAGTTATGGATCCTTGTCTCAAGTTCTTAATCTCCTCTATCTTTGCTTCCCTCATCTCTAATGGGAAGAACTTGTCCAAGAATGCATCCTGGAATACCTGCCAAGTAATAGGGGCAATATCTTTCTCTCTATTCTTCCTCTATGCAACAACCCAATCATAAACAATGTCTTTTAGATGATAAGATGCCAGCTCTACACTTTCTTCCTCAGAAATATGCATGACTTGGGTGATCTTTCTCACCTCCTTAAGATATAACTGCGGGTCCTCACCAGTCTTAGACCCATAAAACTCTGGTGGATTCATCTGCATGAAATAATGGATCCTAGTAGTAGCTAAGTCACCTCCCTGCTGATGCAAAACTGCGGCCTGGTTATTGTAATGGACATTTGCGGTGACAGCTTGGGTTAACGCCTGAAAGGTCACCCAAAACTCAGCATGAGACACAGTCTTATTCCAAGGATCAATAGGCTGAGGTTGCTCATTATCATTACTATGGGCATTAGCTCTTCGGGGAGGGATTTTCTGAAATAATAGAGCGGGAATTAATAGTTGAGGGAGACAACTGTAAGAATGTTAGATTTTGAATGAAAGAGATGACTTTTTCCTAAAACGTCTTGTAGCCTCTTGCTCATAGATGTGGCACATAACACACCGATAATCAAGACTCTACTTAACGCGGATTGTCAGACTCCCTAGGACTCCTTAAACCTTAGGCTCTGATACCAAGTTTGTAACGCCTTAAAATCTCATTCCGAGACGTCACATGGTGCTTAAGGCTATAAGTAGCCCTAAGCCAGTCCTTTGAGCCTGTTACTACTTCTAACACTTACTTTTAAGATGGATAAAGCAAAACAATGGCACTGTTATAACATATCTCAGCTGAAATAACAAAAGAATACTATCTAAATAGCAACATGCTGAAAAGTCTAAAATACCACTGATAGTCTAGTTTGACAAAGCTTCTACTACTCAAGAACTAGAGAGCCATTGGGACAGATCCCCAACTTACTCATACTCAACTGAAAATAAATAACCCAACTACTATGAAGACTGAAATCAGGGAAAAATAGGTCCTCGAACCATGAGGACTCACCAATTATGAATGTGTAGATCAAGGTACTCGGAGATCACTGGCGCTGCTGAGACTAAGCACTTGAACCTACATTATGAAATAATGTAGCACACAGACGTACATGTGGATCAGTACTTTAAGGATGTACGGAGTATATGGGGGTGTATGAGATACTTAAAATAATAATATCATCAATCTTTACAGAAATCATGCATGCTAATATAACTGACTCACATAGCTCGAATAATCTCAAAATGAATATCTCATAAATTATGAATAATGGAACACATAGTATAAATCTCATCTCAAGGAACATACTTTACTTTAGAAACTGATTACTTACTCTTACTAATAGGGAAAACTACTTTCTTCTTGGAAAAATTTTACTTTAAGAAACTACTCTGAAAAATCTTGCTATTAGGAAGGTTCTCTTAACCGACATACACCATGCGAGCTACATGGAGTCCAACGTCTTGTCCTCATAAGAAAGAAACCTCACATTGGGGAGAGACATCATACTCTTACCAGGGAGTATAACCTCAACTCAGTGATCACTATCTCAGCCTCGGGCCCATAAATCTCAATCCTACGGTGGCACATAGTTCTGGGGTATGAAACCATAGTAACTTACCCAACTCGATGCTAAATACTACTCCCTTTAGTTAGCTACACTCATCTCATGGAAATCCACTTTAAAATAATCTCATGGTTCATAAAAAACCCAACTATAAAATCTGTAATCTCATTTAGAAAAGTGGATTTCAAAGCTATTATGACCGTCAAGGTCAAAACTTTCTCAATAATCTCAAAATACTCAAATCATGGGTGCTTATAGCACAAAAGTTCTTAAAATTACAATCTCAAATAGGGCTTAATCGCCCATATATCAATCTTACGTTAAGACGTATCAAAATTCATACTCGATATCATAAAGATTCATAAATCATATAGAAATCTAGAAATTTTCAGCAATATGCATTATAATTTCAACATACTCATGTACTTCAATTTCTAAAACATTGAAACCATCATAATCTCAAGAAATAATAATATAGGGTATAAACCCATACTTCAATTTCATAAAAAAACATGTAAAACCATATATCTTTGTAATTAAAACAACTTTTGGGCACGAGGATAAAAGGAGTGTCCTTGTTCAAACCCCACATATCTTAAATTAGAACTTGTAGATGAACAAGCTCGCTTGAGGCTCTTTTTTATACTCTTGAATGAGGGTTCTTGAAGCTTTTGACTTGGGAACCTTGAATCTTAACTTAATTTATAGAAACTATGGTAGAATTTTAAGGTTATTGGAGAAAGATTTGGATTTTATCTTGAGGGTTAATCTTGAGAGAAAATCCTAATTCTTGATGCTTTGGATGATTCTGAAGTTTGATGCTTCATTTTAATATATCTAGGTGTTAAAAAGGGTAGAAAAAGACCAAAATGCCCTTTTAAAAATGGCTTTAAAATGCTGAACGGGATCTGCAACGGCTCATGCAACAGTCCATCGCTGGATCGATGGTCCATTGGTCCGACCGTCGCACTTGGACCAGAATAGGGGCTCACTGCCTTAGTAGCGATGGCTTGGGAGACGGTCCGTCGTAAGCTCGATGGTCCGTCGGACTGACCGTCGCACTTGGCCAGTGGATGGGTTTACTGTCTTGGTTGCGAAGGCTCAAGCGATAGTCTATCACAAGCTCGATGGTCCGTCAACCTATCCGTCGCACCTGGGAGGAACGGCCATAACTTTTCACTCTGATACCAGATTTGGACGAAATTGGCTTCGTTGGAAAGCTAATTCAATTTCCCATATGATAAAAAGTCAAAATTAGGAAAACTCTATATGATTTAAACACTACTCACTTTGGAAGTCATTCTTAAATCTTTTAGAGACGGAAAAAGGCTTCACTTGACATGCTCTAAAGGCTTAGACTACGAGGGAACTTTACGGGGTCTTACAATAACTGACAAAATTATGAGGTCCGAAGATCAGTCTTTCTAATTTTAGATGTTCCAACATTGTTAGTGGTTTGTATCGAGTGTTGCTTAATAATTTGGTTAAGTAGTCTTGAGAGGATGAGGCTTCTGTCTTTGCTTTGTCTTTACCTGTATACAGATTGAAACAAAAATTGTTAGTGGTCTTCTTTTATTAGCCTACTTAGTTGATTTGCTAGGTTATTGTCTTTTCCTTTAATATGTTCTAAAATACTATTGTAAATAGAAGTGGCATCTAAGAAATTTAACCACCTCCTTTTACTACTGTTGTTTTCTTTTATTTTTTGATAGAATTTTACTATAGCCTCGCAATTTGTTCTTACTAATATTTTTGATTTATTTAATATATAAAGCTTAAAACTATTTAAACCATAAATTACTGCTAGTGTTTCTGCATCTATACTACTTAGATTGTCTTTTTCTTTATATTTTTCATTTGTATAAGCATAAATGTTTTCATCCTTTTTTTCACAATATTTATTGGGTTTTGCCTTTAATATTGCTCCCCATCCTTGAAGGCTTCCATTGGTCTCTACTATTAAATAGTCCGTTTATAATGGTAATGTTAAGTCTGGGATATCTTGTATCACGTGCTTAAAGTATTGGACTAATTTAATGTCTTTCGCATTAAAAGTCTTTTGTCCTATTGATCCTATTTTAGAATATAAAGGTCCCGCTACTTTTTATAAATCTTTAATAAAAGCTCTAGCATAATTTAATAGTCCTAAAAATTTCTATAAATCTTTAGTCTTGTGTAATCTATCTGGCATTTCTAAGACCTTTTTTGCTATGTGTGGTTGTAGTTTTATTCTACCATCTCCAATGACTACTCCTAAAAAGTTAATATTATTTTTACATAATTCTATTTTCTTTCTACTTATTATTATTCCATTATCTATAAATAATTTAAAGACTTGTTGTAAATGTCCTAAATGTTCTCTCATATTATTAATAAAGACTAGAATATCATCTACATAAACTAATCTAAAATTTTTATAGTCTCCAAATATACTATTCATTTTTCTTTGAAAAATTAGAGGGGCTGTCTTTAATCCGAATTGCATAACCAGCCACTCAAAATGTCCTTCTGGACATGTAAAGGTTGTCCATTCTATACTCTCTTCATGCATCTTAATCTGCCAATATCCGAATTTGCAATCAAATTTACTAAATATTTTTCTTCCTTGTATTTTGTTTATTAATTCGGTTTTATCTGATAATTTATACTCATCCATTACAATATTATAATTTAGTCTTTTGTAATTTATTATCATTCTAGCTTTTCCTCTTACTATTTCACTATGGTTTCTTACTATGAAAGTTGTTGATCTATGTCTTGATTTAGATCTTCTAATTATCTCTAATTCTAGTAGCTCTTTTATTTGTATTTCAAAGTCTTTAAGGTTTTCATTTGTAGCTTCTATAGATGTTGAATTTATAGTATATGCTAAATTAATTATTTCTAATTTGCAGGTAATTTGATTAGAGTCCCAATGTTGCAAGGGTTTCTCTCCAATTATCTCTAGTTTGTCTAGGATTTGTATTATTTTATCTAGGTCTTTTTGATCTTTGATTACTCCTATTTGTTGCATACCTTTCCTAAAATTGTATAATTCTGTGTCTAGCTCTGTTAATGTATAGTCTTTTTCTATTTCTTCTACTATTAATAGATCTTGTAATTCTCTATACATTGTTACCTTATCATTACAAGAACAATTTTCTCCTTTATCACATGCTAGAGTTCTTTTTGGTTTTATTTGATCATTTGTGCTTTCGATTCTTTCTTCTATCTTATCTTTAAGAAAATGATATTTAGTTAGCAGGGGTTGTGTCTGTACTGGTGAGTAAGTTATATTACTTGCGAAAATTACCCAATTTTTGATAACAAAACATCCTCCATTATTTTGCATCATGAAATCTAATCCTAACGCAAAGTCTACCTTTATGTTTAAGTCTCTAACTAGTATCTCAGTGAGTGTGTAAGATGGATGACAAAATTTTTCACAAGTGTTGATAAAGCTTACTTTTTCCTTTGGTATATAATCTATATAGGTATTATGGGTTCCGTCCATTTGCATGGATAGTTGAGGTCTTGGCAATTTTTTAATTAATTTTGATGGTAAAATTCTACTATTTAGAATGCTTTTTGTACACCCTAAGTCTGTTGTGATAATTCAAAATGAATAATATTTATACGATCTTGTAAAATACCTATATGTTCTAACATTTTTCCTTTTTCATTTACAAGGTTTTCATTGTAAGACTGAAACAGTCTCTATTTGTTTTGCAGGTCTTCTAATATCTCTAGGGTTTTCAATATTTTAGTATTTTCCTGTTGAACTTTCTATCCTAAATTTATTATAAAGTCTGTAATATTATTTAGTTGAGAATTTCTCCATGCAAAATATGTTCTCCGTTACTAAAATTACATCTAATTAATGAATCATCTTTTATTCGTCTATGTCTCTTTTCTGCTTTTAATTGCAAATCTAAATATTCTATTTTCTTTAAAGAATTTATTGTAATGTTCTTATCCTAGACAAAAGGTCTCCCTATTGCATTCTTCTCTAATTGATTTTATTCTAATATTTCAATATCATACAATATCCAATGTATTCTAATTTACTTTTTAATAGAAATAAGTGTTCTATACAGCATATAAGCTCTTCGCGGTCTGAAAATATAATAGCTTCTGGAAAATCTATTGATTCTACTACTCTTATTTCTTCTATTAAATCTTGTTCCTTTTTTAGAATTCGGTTAAAATGTTTTAAGTTTTTATATAAGTAATTGTATGATCTTTGAACCTGTCTAGAAAACGGACACCTTTTCGTTCCTTTTTATGTGTATAACCATAATTATTTGTTCTTAAATTATATTTTATAAAATGTTCTTTCATTTCTACAAGTTTTAAATTTCTTAATTTACAGGCATTTAAAAATGCTATTACTATTTATTTCGTATAGGGCTTCTGCTTTCATTATAGTAGTAATAAAATTATAATATTATTCTGTTTTATGATTAGAAAGTCTGTTTTTCCCTGAGGTTGATGATCTGATAATCCTTCGGGGTTTAGTTGAATCTGTGTTGCCTTTTGTAATATTGTTAGATAAAGTTTATCTTGCAGTATATCACTCATGAGAGTATTATATTTTTTATTTGGTTAATTTCTTTTCGTACCTCTTGTAGTACTAGCTTTATTTCCGGATTTTCTATGTTATCTTTGTCTTTATTAAGTAAATCTTTGAATTTCTTATCTAATTCTGCTTGTTGATTTTTTAAGAAATCGAAATTTAATTCTATTTTACCTAACAATTTCTTATGTTTGTTTTGCAGGTCTTCTAATATCTCTAGGATTTTCAATATTTTAGTATTTTCCTGTTGAATTTTCTCTCCTAGATTTATTATAAAGTTTGTAATAGTATTTAGTTGAGAATCTTCTCCATGCAAAATATGTTCTCCTTTACTGAAATTACATCTAATTAATGAATTTCTACTTTTAATTGCAAATCTAGATATTCTATTTTCTTTAAGGAATCTATTGTAGTGTTCTTATCCTAGCCAAAAAGTCTCTCTATTGCATTCTTCTTTAATTGATTTTATTCTAATTCGATGGAACCCATAATACCTATACAGATTATATACCAAAGGAAAAAGCAAGCTTTATCAACACTTGTGAAAAGTTTTATCATCCATCATACACACTCACTGAGATACTAGTTAGAGACTTAAACATAAAGGCAGATTTTGTGTTAGGATTAGATTTCATGATGAAAAATAATGGAGGATGTTTTGTTACCAAAAATTGAATAATTTTCGCAAGTAATATTACTCACTCACCAGTATAGACACAACTGCTAACTAAATATTGCTTCCTTAAAGATAAGACAAAAGAAAGAATCGAAAGCTCAAACGATCAAATAAAACCGAAAAGAACTCTAGAATGTGATAAAGGAGAAAATTGTACTTGTAATGATAAGGTAACAATGTATGAAGAATTACAAGATCTACTAATAGTAGAAGAAATAGAAAAAGACTATACATTAATAGAACTAGAAATAGAATTAAACAATTTCAGGAAAGGTATGCAACAGATAAGAGTAATCAAAGATCAAAAAGACGTAGATAAAATAATACAAGTCCTATACAAACTAGAGATAATTGGAGAGAAACCCTTGCTACATTGGAACTCCAATCAAATTACCTGCAAATTAGAAATAATTAATCCAGAATATACTATAAAAACAACATCAATAGAAGCTACAAATAAGGACCTTAAAGACTTTGAAATACAAATAAAAGAGCTACTAGAATTAGGGATAATTAGAAGATCCAAAATCAAGACATAGATCAACAACTTTCATAGTAAGAAACCATAGTGAAATAGTAAGAGGAAAAGCTAGAATGATAATAAATTACAAAAGACTAAATGATAATATTGTAATGGATGAGTATAAATTATCAGACAAAACCGAATTAATAAATAGAATACAAGGAAGAAAAATATTTAGTAAATTTGATTGCAAATCCGGATATTGGAAGATTAAGATGCATGAAGAGAGTATAGAATGGACAACCTTTAAATGTCCAGAAGGACATTTTGAGTGGCTGGTTATGCCGTTCGGATTAAAGACAGCCCCTCCAATTTTTCAAAGAAAAATGAATAGTATATTTTGATAACGCTCAATCTACAGCTCTCGTGGGAGTGTAAAGCGGTCGTTAGCAAATATAGAACCCAACCTGGGTTGGGTATCGATCCCACAGGGAATAGCTTGGTCAACAAGTAAGCAAAATTAATAGACTTTTGGTGCAAGTCTCGTAAGAAGGGGGAGATTGTAATAAGTAACCAAAGTAATGAAATAAAAGCTGAAAATAATAAAGTAAAAAGAGAAAGATTGTCACGTTGGTTGTAAACAATGAGAATTGAAGCGTTGGGGTTATGTCCACCTTCAGAGGTATACGTCTCTATTGGCTATGAGTGTGTAGAGTCTTGACATGCAATTGCTTATAGAGAATTGTAGTCGATGGTAAATCCAAGCGTCTCTCGACCTAAACAAGGACTATTTCACGTTAACTCTCTCGAGCTTAAAGTGTGTCTAGCGGTACAAATTTTCCAAGAGGTTAGTCCAGTTACGGCACTAGCTTTTTAATAGGAAAGGGTGTCCTACTACCTTGACATTATCTCTTTTCCAGACAAATAACCTTTCTCTCGAACAAGTTAAATGTTAGACTGGCGTTGGTCTATGCGTCTTCTTTTCTAGACAAATAACCTTTCTCTCGAACAGGTTAGATGTTAGAATGGCGTGTTCTTGTGTTTGAACCGCAAAGGATGTAGATTTAAGATGAAGAGAATAATGATATAAGCAATATACGTGTCTTGAACTCACAAGCTCATAGCAATAGATAGTAACTCATTCGGCTTCCATAACCCCAACTAAGAGGTTTAGTTACCCATGAATGCGAAGGATATCACGTTTTGCATGGTGAATGGCGTGAATAGTAGGTGTTTGGCGTGTGGTTTTAGTGATTCCGTAGCAAGTAACGATTCTCTTGTTGTGGAATTTAAGAATAGAAGAATAGATTAGAAGTGTTTGTAGTGGAAGATGAGAAAGATGGAAGAAAATTAATAGTTTAAGAATGAATTTCTTGAATGAAGGGAGGAGTTGCCTCCACTAAGGGAGGACTTGATTAAAATCTCTAGCATGATAGGGTATTTATAATACTCCTATCCTACTCCTACTATGCTAATGAAATAAATAACCAAATCCTACTAAACTAAGGAAATACTTAACCCATTTGTACTAGGTTAATGTAACATTCTCCTAATCCAAATAAACTAATGAAATACATAACCCAATTGTACTAGGTTAATGTATCATTGTCAAAATCCAGCTTTGTGTCTGTAAGTCCCCAAAGTCTTCAGAAATGCTGTTTTAGTCCTGCACAGATTTTCCATGCAATCCCCAAAGTATTCAGAAATGCTGTTTTAGCCCGGGACAGATTTTCCATGCAGCAGATTTGGTCCTTTAGGCGTCCAGCTCCTTTCCACTTCGTTTGTGAGCTTTCTTTTGCGTCAAGTAAGCCATAAAATGCTGTATTTTGCATCATTTATACCTGAAACTTTCCTAATCATGTTTGTTAGCTCATTTACAGGAAAAAGGACTAAAAGTGCATGAAATAGATAATTAGTTCTCAAAACTAGGCTAAAATATGGGCAAAATATATTGATATAGGCGCGTAAATTCGCCTATCATCAACACCCCACACTTGAAGCTTTGTTCGTCCTCGAACAAAATATCATGTCCTTCTAAACATCAACTTAGGGTTTTACAGCAACAACACAAAACATTCTTCAAGACAAGCACAACAATTATCAACGAAGAGTAGCTTTCCGATTATAAGTAGAAACAATTTAACCTCAAGCATAGACTCGTGATGGTGATCAACTCGCATGCAAACGTTAAGGTGCATAGAATCATATACAACTATCCAAGACTCATCAACCATGTGTGTCTCACAATATAGTACCCATAATCACTCACAAGTATAGCATATTTTCAAACATGGGTATCAAAATATCCTTGCACTCACTCTCACAAAGAATTCATATGTAGCAACTGATGACCATAGGCTTGCCCTTAATGTAGTACTCCACTAAATGTCGGAATGTTAAGGTTAGGATCAAGTAGGTCTTTTGATGGTTGTAATGTAGGCTAAGGGACGTGTAGGATCAACTATTTTGGCCAGAAATAGTGACTAAGTTCCTAAGCACTTTAATACATCACATTGTATTATTGACACTTTTTTCTTTCAACCTTTTTTTTTTTTTTTTTCTTTTATTCTACCACCTTTGTTCTCCTCTTTTGTTTTTCAATTTTAAAGCACAACTCACTTTTCAGCTTTCTTTTCCTTTTTCTTTTCACAACATACCTCCTATGATAGCACTTTCTTTTTCATAACACATTCAAGCACCATTGCAATTTAAAGCATCATACTCACCCAATTTCCTCTTATGTTGTCACATGACTTTTTCACTTTAAAGCACTTAGGAATTTGGATCAAATTATGGTCTTGAAAAAATGGATTAGGCTTGCATACAAGGTTGTCAAAGAAATAGGCTAAAGGCTCAAAAGGGTTTAACTAGGATAATGTACATGGGTAGGAAAAACTGAAGGTAAACAAATATAGGTTGCCAAAGAAATGCCTAAATCATATCCTAAACTTACACTCCTTATTTTCGCTTTGCATACATACCAGGCAAGTTCTAGCATCAGCCACATACATAGAATATACTATTATCTCACACACACAAGGCACATGGTCGACTTGATTGGAAGTAATATAGACTCTTGACCCAACAAGTGAAGGAATTGAATCACACAATATCACATAATGAGTCACAACTAGAGCCTAAACGTCTCAATAGTCTTAATTGTAACACATACTCTTGTTATAATCTCATGCTGCCTATCAAAATAATTTCATGCGTAGCTAGAAAAATTTTACTCCTAAAAAATAAAAAAAAAAACGTCACACAAAAAAACAAAATAAACAAGCAAACATACAAACATAGCATGCAGATTCTGCCACCCCACACTTAGACTAGACACTGCCCTCAGTGGAAAATAAAGTCGAAGAACCTGATTAGTCGGACTCTTCCTCAATGTCGGGGGTCATACCCCCTTCGTCCGAATCATCGTAAGAGTCATTGTCAGAGTTCTCCTCAGCATCAGAATCAGGCAAACGTCTATCATCATCAGTTGGCACGTCATCATCAAGAGGTTCCTCGAAATATACTCCCACTCCACACATCTCCCGAGCATGTCTGTTCATTGGGTAGTCATGGTCCAGCTGTTGGAGCTCTTCAGCAGTTGGAATACGTCCACCACTCATCATAGTGAATCGTGTCATGCCATAGAGATGACGGAAGAAACTCTCGTCACGAGCGTGTCTGTCCGCAGTGGTAAGGTTGACTCCATGTGTTGTTTCAGCATCTTTGACTTTGGTGAGGTCAACCTTCTTTGGGGTATGTGGGAGTTTGTGGTCAGCTGGTTCCTCTTCTATATCCTCCTTCCGCAACATTGCTGTCAACAAATTGCCGAATGTGAAATGGGACCTGCTGTGGAGTCTGGCTTTTCTCATGGTAGATCTAATGATTTCCCCAAAGTTGATAGGGACATTCGTCATCAACGCATAAACCAAACACACTCTATCTCTCGATATCTTTGTGTATTGCGTCCCAGGAATAAGGCATGAGTTGACAATGCGCATCCAGATTCTTGCTTCCCTATTTAGTGGAGCATAGGGGAATGTGTTGTGACGGCCTATTTCCTTATGTCTGCCCCATCTTGCCATTGATCTGCTTCCACAAAGCGTGTGTCTTATTGCTCTGTAAGGAGGCCTGCTGTACAGCTCTTTGTATGGTGCAGTGTCGACCGAAGGTAGGCCTAGAAACGAGTTGATCCAATCCGCTGTAAGCTGTAACACTTGGCCCCGAATTTTGACTTCGTTGCCTGTTGTGATTGGCGACCAGTTGGCATAAAACTCTCTTGTCAAGTCAAGATTGCACTCTCCCATGTCACGGAAGATGAAATCCAGCTTCAGAGCCATTATCTTAGCCAACATTTGCGGCTCCTTCTTTGCTAAGGTCTCCTTGTTGATTAAGTCGACGTGCACATATTTCTTTTCTTTGTTGCTGCTGTACCATGCCTTGGCGTCTTCCTCAACAACCCATTTGATTCCGAACATTCTGCGTGGTAGGTGTGCTGAAGATGATTCTCCTTGGTCTTTTCGGCTTCTCTTTTTATCCTTTCGGGTTGTGGTAGCCTTCTCCTTGCCTTGCCTTGCTTTTGGTGCCATTGTACCTGAGACTAAAAATAATGTTAGTTGCAGCACAATCGCACTTTATACCATCTATATGCAAGCACTAGGGGTACCACCCCACACTTAATCTTGTTAGCACAAATCAGTGAAGTGAAAGTGGTCGAGTACTCAGACTTCGTCGACATACGTCTTAGGATTGTATTCCGACAAGAAAATCAGCATTACATCACTTATGTGCAGCCATTTGGACGACTTTCATGGTGCATATAGCTACACTACAACATAGGGGTTACCACATGGAATTGTTATTCGAACAACAAACACCACCTCCTAAGTCGATAGTCACTATAACCTTATCCCGATGGCCGGGATGGTTAATCATGCAAGCATTCAAACAACACTCTCAAGCAATATTCATAGCCACATATGTTCAGCAAGTATCATAACAATGCCATTGAAACAAAATTCAAGTCGGAAACAAGTCAAGAATTCCATACGTATATATTCAATCACACGATTTTGCAACAATTATCCACACACATGAACATCACCACCAATTTCTTATGATTTAGCATTTTATAATCAGCATAGCAACGTAGTACTTACGATAAATAGATGAAGAATAAGAGAGCACTTACTTGCTTGAAGAGTGTGGAGAAGTTTGTTGTGGATTGGAAGAACAAAGGAAGAAAAATTTGAGAGGATTTGAGATGATATGCGGCGCCTTTAGGGTTACTTCTAATGTGTTTGTGATAAAAAAAACAAGTCCCCTTTATATAGGAGGAGTATGGGTCGGGTTATGACCCATTTACAATCGGATTTGGGGACAAAATCACCACATATGCGGCGCATATCCCTCGGCATATCACTTACATATGCGGCGCATTGTCCATGGCATAATGGGACATATGCGCCGCATATCCTATGGCATATCTAGACATATGCGGCGCATATCCTATGGCATTTGGTCTCAGTATCTCAAATGCCATAGCATAGGCGGCGCATAGTCAAAAGCACACCTAGGAATAGGCGGCGCATTGTGTATAGCACACTAGATTCCGAGTCTTTAGGCTATAGAATAGGTTGTGCATCGTTCGTGGCCTATTTTTACCAAGGCCTAGCCTTTCTCGAGGCCTATTATGACGTGAGAAAGGCTCAATTCATAGCCTTATGCATCACCATTCCTAACTTACCGACTTTACCATACAATGCGACCAAATCGTCAATTGAAATCAATCTCCTCGTTGCATACTTCTTGCACCTATTTTTGCTCAAAACCAAATGAAAACGATTAGTACGATGGGTTGCCTCCCACCAAGCACCTTAGTTTTGGTCGTGGCACGACTCTTATTTTTGGATTTTCATTTATCAAAAGCAAAAACAAGTACTAGAATGAAAGAAAGACAAAACGATAAACGATAAAACGATAAAACGATGGGTTGCCTCCCATCTAGCGCCTTATTTATTGTCGTGGCTCGACGTAGTTACCTCGAGTACTCAGACTTCGTCGAGGTAAATGGTGGATCATTTTCTGAAAGGATTTAGACGACAATGAGGCTTACCTGTGGGCATGCGATCTTTTTCGAGCTGGCTCATACGTTTCTCCGGAGAGTCACCAATTATATCATCAATAGTCCAACCCATAGCTCTCTTGTATCTCCTCAGAGCAGAGATGAGAGCTTCTACGTGCTGTTCACTTAAATCATCTGCGCTTTCCGAAAGTATATTTCTAGTTTCCAAGAACACATACCTTAGATAATCGGGGAGCTCTTGCGATTCTAGCACTGGTGGCTCATCAATGGGAGTCTTTGCTGTTGGTTGATTCTTGAGATCACATCCCGGTTGCTTAGGAGTATAAGACTCTATTTCTGTTAGATCACCCATAAGTTCTTCATAATCTTCATTATTCTCATGCTCAACATTCAGTGGCGCAGCAGATAATGGCTCAACAGTAGGTTGTTTCTCTATAGATAATGCTTTCGTATCCTCATAATAAACATCAGCTATGGATGACTCATTCATATCGCTGGGCTGCTTCATTGTTTTGCGTATATCAAACCGTACCACTTCGTCATTAATTCGAAACAAAAGCTCATTATCTTTCATGTCAATAAGCACACTTCCAGTTGCAAGGAAGGGACGTCCCAAGATGATGGGAACTTCAGAATCCTCCTTACAATCCAGAATAACGAAGTCTGCAGGAAAGATGAACGAAGAAACTTTCACCAACACATCATTCAAGATACCCACAGGTCGTTTTACCGACCTATCAGCCATCACGAGCCTCATATTGGTTGGTGTCGGATCGCCTAGCCCCAACTTCTTGTAGATGGATAGTGGCATCAAATTGATGCTAGCTCCCAAATCGCACAATGCCTTAGCAAAATCCAACGACCCAATTGTGCAAGGAATAGTGAAAGCTCCATGGTCTGCCTTCTTTTGAACTAGCGATCTTGTAGCAATTGTACTACAATGATGAACATTATCTGCCAAGTCATAACTTGCTGCCCGCTTCTTTGTCAAGAGATCCTTCATAAATTTTGCATACCCAGGCATTTGTTCAAGTGCCTCCACCAATGGAACATTAATGGTGAGCTGCTTTAACATATTCATGAACTTGCTGAACTTTGTGTCATCCGCCACCTTCTTCAATCTTTGGGGAAAAGGTGGTGGTGGGTATGGAAGTGTTCTCTCCACGGTTTTCTTCTCCTCTTGCTTCCGTTTTTCCACTTTTTCAGGCTGCACAGTGCTGGATGTGGCGTCCTTAACGTCAAGAGTAGTAGCTGGGGCATCTTCTCCTTTTGCGTTGTCATCTATGTCCGCAACTTCGTCAATCACTTTCTTGCCTTTTGCTGAAGTTTCCAGCGCCTTACCACTTCTGGTAGTGATGGCCATGCATGACCCATCATTCCTTGGGTTTTGCACAGTATCGCTAGGTAAGGTGCCGGCTTTTCTTTGGTTGAGTGCTGCTGAAAGTTGACTGAATTGCTGCTCTAGTTGTCTTATAGAAGTGGAATGAGAATCAACTAATTGCTTTATGGAGGCTAAATCGTCGATTACCTCCTTAACTCCCGCGCTCGTTGCTTCTACTCCTTTCAATAACTTAGCCATCATGTCTTCCATAGAATTAGATGTGGTGGTATCACGTCTACCAGGGGGAACGTACAAACCACTATTTTCATTATTTTTCTTCCAACTACCTTGGTCTTTACCTCCAGATTTGTCATAATAGTTCCGACCTTGGTTTCCTTGGGCATTCCCACGGAAACCCCCCTGATTGTTCAAGTAGTTGGCCTCCTCTTCCGAATCAGATTCGTCTCTTCCCTTTGACGCAATAGCTTTCACTTTTTCAGTCTTCCCTAATAGATGCTTTGTAAGAAGATCCATTTGGGTTTTCATGTGCGCCATATCTTGATCACGTTCTTCTTCTCTTCTTCTTTGGTCTGCAGACATGCCAATAGATAAAGTGGGGCTTGCTACCTCAGAATCCCTGGTATGCCAAGCTCTACTTTGTTTCGTCATACGATCTAGCATGTTGCTTGCTTGACCAAAGGTGAGGTCCATAAAAGAACCTCCAGCTGCGTTGTCCACCACTGGTTTAGTTACTGAATTCAGGGCTCTATACAAGATCTCCATGAGCTGAACATTGGTCATGTGATGGTTTGGGCATCTCGCTAGCTTTGTCTTGAACCTCTCCCATGTTTCGTGAAGAGCTTCAGAGGGAAGCTGACGAAAGTTGCTGATTTCATCTCTTAACTGAGCCCTCTTGGATGGCGGAAAGAATCTTTCTAGGAAAGCGTCTCTCAATTGCCTCCAATTTGTAATAGAATCAGGAGTCAGCCCATTCAACCATAATGTTGCCTCCCCAGACAGAGACAATGGAAATAGACGTAATCGAATAGCATTCTGACCAACACCAGGATTGTCAAAAGACTTGCATGTAGAAATAAAGTTGATGAGATGCATATTCGGATCATCGCCTGCTAGTCCACCAAATAATCCCTTGAGTTGCAATAACTGAATCATGGTGCTAGTGATGTTGAACTTGGCTCCGGGCGCTAATGGTGGTGGAATTATAGCTCCAGTGGCTCCGGCACCATCAAGATCATCATCATCATCGTCGAAAGCTGGTTGCAAAGGTTGGCGATCATATCTGTACCGAGCTTGTCGACCTCTTCTGTTGGCAGGTGTTATAATTTCAGCATCACGCCTAGGGTTCAGTAACTCGTCATCACCTAAATCTTCATCGTCAGGATTTGTTGCTCGTCCAGGATTATCAATGTTTTGTTGTTGGACTTGAGCAGCGGCAAGAGCAGCTAATCTTGCTTGCTCGTGTTGAGCGGCCATCCTGTCGATTTCAGCTTGTGCTTCCATTCTTCTAATTCGTTGTGGTTCAGGATTGATTGGTAATAACGGTTGACCAGAACTTCTAGTATGGGGCATGCACTAAAAGAAAAACCTGCAATAAACAAAAACAAAAACTAAACGTAAAAGTACGAGAATCTTTGACCAAAGGGTCTAGTAATTATCACGAACTTGATTGACACTCGTATTCCCCGGCAACGGCGCCAATTTTTGATAACGCTCAATCTACAGCTCTCGTGGGAGTGTAAAGCGGTCGTTAGTAAATATAGAACCCAACCTGGGTTGGGTATCGATCCCACAGGGAATAGCTTGGTCAACAAGTAAGCAAAATTAATAGACTTTTGGTGCAAGTCTCGTAAGAAGGGGGAGATTGTAATAAGTAACCAAAGTAATGAAATAAAAGCTGAAAATAATAAAGTAAAAAGAGAAAGATTGTCACGTTGGTTGTAAACAATGAGAATTGAAGCGTTGGGGTTATGTCCACCTTCAGAGGTATACGTCTCTATTGGCTATGAGTGTGTAGAGTCTTGACATGCAATTGCTTATAGAGAATTGTAGTCGATGGTAAATCCAAGCGTCTCTCGACCTAAACAAGGACTATTTCACGTTAACTCTCTCGAGCTTAAAGTGTGTCTAGCGGTACAAATTTTCCAAGAGGTTAGTCCAGTTACGGCACTAGCTTTTTAATAGGAAAGGGTGTCCTACTACCTTGACATTATCTCTTTTCCAGACAAATAACCTTTCTCTCGAACAAGTTAAATGTTAGACTGGCGTTGGTCTATGCGTCTTCTTTTCTAGACAAATAACCTTTCTCTCGAACAGGTTAGATGTTAGAATGGCGTGTTCTTGTGTTTGAACCGCAAAGGATGTAGATTTAAGATGAAGAGAATAATGATATAAGCAATATACGTGTCTTGAACTCACAAGCTCATAGCAATAGATAGTAACTCATTCGGCTTCCATAACCCCAACTAAGAGGTTTAGTTACCCATGAATGCGAAGGATATCACGTTTTGCATGGTGAATGGCGTGAATAGTAGGTGTTTGGCGTGTGGTTTTAGTGATTCCGTAGCAAGTAACGATTCTCTTGTTGTGGAATTTAAGAATAGAAGAATAGATTAGAAGTGTTTGTAGTGGAAGATGAGAAAGATGGAAGAAAATTAATAGTTTAAGAATGAATTTCTTGAATGAAGGGAGGAGTTGCCTCCACTAAGGGAGGACTTGATTAAAATCTCTAGCATGATAGGGTATTTATAATACTCCTATCCTACTCCTACTATGCTAATGAAATAAATAACCAAATCCTACTAAACTAAGGAAATACTTAACCCATTTGTACTAGGTTAATGTAACATTCTCCTAATCCAAATAAACTAATGAAATACATAACCCAATTGTACTAGGTTAATGTATCATTGTCAAAATCCAGCTTTGTGTCTGTAAGTCCCCAAAGTCTTCAGAAATGCTGTTTTAGTCCTGGACAGATTTTCCATGCAATCCCCAAAGTATTCAGAAATGCTGTTTTAGCCCGGGACAGATTTTCCATGCAGCAGATTTGGTCCTTTAGGCGTCCAGCTCCTTTCCACTTCGTTTGTGAGCTTTCTTTTGCGTCAAGTAAGCCATAAAATGCTGTATTTTGCATCATTTATACCTGAAACTTTCCTAATCATGTTTGTTAGCTCATTTACAGGAAAAAGGACTAAAAGTGCATGAAATAGATAATTAGTTCTCAAAACTAGGCTAAAATATGGGCAAAATATATTGATATAGGCGCGTAAATTCGCCTATCATCATATTTAGAGACTACAAAAATTTTAGATTGGTTTATGTAGATGATATTCTAGTCTTTAGTAATAATATGAGAGATCATTTAGGACATTTACAACAAGTCCTTAAATTATTTATAGATAATGGAATAATAATAAGTAGAAAGAAAATAAAATTATGTAAAAATAATATTAACTTTTGAGGAGTAGCCATTGGAGATGGTAGAATAAAACTACAACCACACATAGCAAAAAAAGGTCTTAGAAATGCCAGATAGATTAGACAAGACTAAAGATTTATAAAATTTTTTAGGACTATTAAATTATGCGAGAGCTTTTATTAAAGATTTATAAAACGTAGCGGGACCTTTATACTCTAAAACAGGATCAACAGGACAAAATACTTTTAATGCGGAAGACATAAAATTAGTCCAATACTTTAAGCACATGATATAAGATATCCCAGACTTAACATTACCATTAGAAACAGACTATTTAATTGTAGAAACCGATGGAAGCCTTCAAGGATGGGGAGCAATATTAAAGGCAAAACTCAATAAATATAGTAACAAAAAGGATGAAAAAATTGTGCTTATGCAGGTGGAAAATATAAAGAAAAAGGCAATAGCATAGACGTAGATACACTAGCAGTAATTTACGGTTTAAATAGTTTGAAACTTTATGTACTAAATAAGCCTGAAATATGGTAAGAACAGACTGCGAAGCTATAGTAAAATTCTATCCAAAAATAAAAAAAAAGAATAGTAGTAAAATGAGGTGGTGGTATTAGTTACAATATATGATAATAGATGGTCAGACTAGTCTGACCATCTATTATCATATATTGTAACTAACACCTTAGTTCCAAGATAAATTCAGAAGAATATACAGGATTGGAATGAAATTTAAAAAATTTCAGTAAGAAAGAAACATTAAAACCCACATATCATTTAATGTATACTAATAAGAAAGAAGACACCTCAGTGAGATTTACAGATTATACAAATGAAAGAGAGATAGATGAAGAGGCTAAGACAAGTGAGTATAATGAATACATGAATATAGAAATAATGGAAGAAGATGATTTTGAAGTAAATAAGGTTATAATGAAAGCAGAAGCCCTATACAAAATAAATAGTAATAGCATTTTTAAATGCATAGGATGTAAATTAGGAAATTTATATAAAATGCATCCGTTTCCTAGACAAGTTCAAAGACCATACAATTATTTATATAAAAAACTTAAAATATTTTAACAGAATTTTAAATAATTTACCAATATTATAAGATCGAACAACTGACGGTAATCCTCACGGCTATCCAGATCTATAATATTTAAACATATGTACTAACAAGTAAATATGTTCTACAAAATAATTTAATAATTTCTACAAGATCGAAAAACTGACGGTAATTTGCACGGTCATCCAGATCTATAATATTAAAAACACATCTGAAAGAAAATATGAACTTCATTAATTCAAACATAATTCACAAACTAGGGAGAAAAATATAAATATCTATGTAACGACTACTTACATGTCTTAAGGAAGAAAACTTGCCAACAATAGTAGTATAAAATTCAATTTAAAGATAGATGATGTAGTAAGTATAACGGGAAATAAAGGTATTAAATTAATGAAGCCTTTAAAGATAAATTCAGAAGAATATGCAGGATTAGAATGGAATTTGGTTTCCTTTTCGAGAGTCCCCTGAAGGCTGACAGCTACCGAAATGAAGAAATAAAAGACTAATATACACTACACACTTTTTTTTTTGATGAACAAACTAAGAACTTTATGAACAAAAAACTTTAGAAGATAATTTTCTCACTCTTGATTTTTTCTCTTACTTCTCTCTAGCTATATGTTTTTAAGTCTTTCTTAAGGTGCTATTTATAGGCATTTGTGGACTTCAAATCTTTACTTCAATGTGTTTGATAAAACTTTGACAAGACTTTAGCAAGTTGGATGGGTCCCACGATCATATGGCTATGTATTTACTTTATCTCTCATCCGTTAATTTATTTATCTATTATATCATTGTATACGTCTCTTATTTTGTTTTTTTATAAATATCGTCATTGCTTATGTATCCAAATTGTTTAACGCTTCTGAGTCGAAATCCATTCCTGAATTATCGTCTGTATTTAGGTCTTGAATAAATTGATCCATGACCGAATTGTAATTTCGATCATACTCGTCACTATCTCCGTCTGATATTCCCATTCTGGTTCTTGTTTTGAGTGGTCTTGTTTCTTCTCTTGGAATTCTGGATCTTAGTTCTGGTGGTTCTGGATTCATTGCTATTTCTTTGGGCAGTTGCTCTGCTAATATTTTTTTTATTGAGTCTACTACTATTTTTTCTATTTTTCTTTTCTCATTTTTCTTTTTTCCTAAGGAAAAACCTTTCCTAGTCTTTAAAGAGCGCCCTTCATCTGTAGTTTGGGTACCTGTGGTCTTGAAACTGGCTGGGAGTATTCTCCCTACAATTTTTGGCAAAGTGTCAGACGTCAACGGATTTGATGAGTCTTTACCAGCTACCGTTTGAGCTGGACTAGTTGTATCATTACCCGATACAGTAGGTCTTTCTATATTCATTGGATAATGCACACCCATTAAAGGATTTGAAGAGTCTTTACCAGTTACCGTTTGAGCTGGACTAGCTGTATCTTTACCCGATACTGTAGGTCTCTCCATTTTTGAATAAGATAGAGATTTTTTTGGGATTATTTGAGTCTCATAAATTTCGTTAGTCTGTTGTGATAGTTCAAAATGAAGAATCTTTATACGATCTTATAAAATACCTATATGTTCTAACATTTGTCCTTTTTCATTTACAAGGTTTTCATTATCTTGTCTTAAAATCTTATTGGCGTGATTTAGTCTTTTGAAATCTTCAGTCATGGAGGAACAATGATCACAAAATATAATTTTGTCTGTGTTTTTTAATATTATATTGGGGAACTTCTTTCATATTTGGTCTTAGGGCCAGAGTATATATATATATATATATATATATACACATAACTTAAATTAGATAATTCACGTAATTCTTTCAACTATCCTTTTCCTTTGTAAGCAAATTACAAGAAGTAGTATACTTAAGACTTAAATTATGAAAAATAATAACGTTTTAATGAAATTACATTGTATAGCAAACATAACATTATTTAAAGTGTGGTTCCCACTTAGAACTTTACCATGTATAAGTTTTCTTTTTCATGTCACTTCTCTTTCTCTTTCCTTTAACTGATTTTTACTTTACTTTTTATTGTTTGAAATCTCTTAGATTCCTCTTTCAATTTTTTTTTCTTTTTCATAAATTACTTTTATTTAAATTAGTGGATTCCTTTTCCAAATCAAACTCAATTATGAAAATTATTATCTTCATGAGATTCAAAATTTCAAAATATCACTCTCTTATATCTCTAACTTTTTTTTTCTTGCTAGTTTTTTCATTTTTTTATCGTTTAATTTTTTTTTCTTTCCACTTTATTTTTTCTCTTCTACTTCTCTTCTTTTTTTTCCTTTTCATTTTTTTCTTTATTTTTTCTTTATTTTTTCCTTTCTCATATTTTTTTTCGTTTTCTTCTTTTTTTTTTTCTTTCTTTTTTTCACTTTTACTTTTACACTTCTATTTCTCTTTCTTCTTTTTTTTTTTCAATTTTTTATTTTTCTTTTTTGTCTTTTTTTTTTTTACTCTTCTATCTCTATTTTTTATTTCTAAAAGACAAATATCTATATCACATATAGATATTCAAAAAATATAAAAAATAAATAGACATACAGATCTACATATGTATTTACGGTAAAAAAACATACATATATATATGCATATATATTTACAGAAATACATAGCTGACTCACATGTATATATAAACATATAAGATATGTATTATGTATTTTTTTATTACCTATATGTATATGTATATAGTTGTCCTTTTTGTTATAGAGATTTTGTGTCTTATATGTTTATATATACATATGAGTGAGATATGTATTTTTGTAAATACATATGCAGATATATATGTATGTTTTGTACTGTAAATAAATATCCAGATCTGTATGACTATGTGTTTTGTATATTTTTTGAATATGTGTATGTGATATACATATATGTATTTTCAAAATAAAAGTTAAAAGAGTAAAAAAATAAAAAAATAGAAAACGAAAAAAACAAAAAGATGAGAAATGAAAAAGAAAAGAATTGAGTTTGAGCAGCTTGAAAAATCGATTTTGATCACTATATTGTTCGTTCAGTTCAATTTACTATTGTAGTAATTTTTTTTCAAAAGTCGTTTACAAAATATTAAAAATAATTTAACGAAATAATTGTTAAATTGTACAATGTAACGAAAAATTAATTTTGATCACTCTAACGAAAAATCGTTAATGACTCAAAATATTTAAAAATAATTTAATGAAAGATTAATTTTGATCATTATATTTGAACGAAACATTAGTAATGACTCAAAATTTTTTGAACGAAATAACAGTAATGGTTCAAAAAAAAATTCAGAACGAAAAATTTTTGATCGATTTCAAACAATTGATGAAATTCATATAAGAAAACAATATTACGATTAAATACCTTCAACAAAAATAATGGTTAGTTTTAAGATCAACATAAAGGATCATATTTAACCAAAAGAGGGACATTCTTGAGGTGATTGCTGACACAGGTCTTAGTGGTTCTAAGCCTACTATTAATCTTTTAGAGTCTAATGCCAAGCTCACCTCCATTGAGTATGATCAAGCCACAGGTGCACAAGGTGATAAATTGCTGTCTGATATTTCATCTTATTAAAAACTTGTTGGCAAGCTTATGTATGCCACTATTACAAGGTCATACATTAACTTTGTTGTCCAGACTCTCAGTCAATTCATGCAACATCTCAAGAGGTCACTGGAAAGCAGCTATTAGGGTGGTCAGATACCTTAAAGGTTCTATTGGTCAAGGAATCTGGTTAAAGGCTGAGCCTGCTACTACTATGACTTGCTGGTGTGACTCAGATTGGGCTGCTTGTCCAAACATCAGAAAATTAGTTACTGGTTATGCCATTCACTTTGGTGATTCACTTATATCATGGAAATCCAAGAAACAAAACACTGTTTCCAGGTGTTCAGCTGAAGCTGAGTACAAAAGCATGGCTTCAGTAGTTGCAGAACTCACTTGGCTGATTGGATTGTTTCAGGAACTCAAGGTTCCTGTCACCCTTCCCATTTCAGTTTATAGTGTCAGTAATTCAACCATCCAATTGGCCAACAACCTTGTGTTTCATGAGAGAACCAAACATATTGAGATTTATTGTTATTTCATCAGGGACAAGATAAAAAAATGGCTTGATTAAGGCTCTACATGTTCATTCTAGTGATCAGCTTGCAGACCTGCTCACCAAGGGCCTGAGCCTTGCTCAACATACTCATTTACTTAGAAAGCTTGGTGTGCTGAATATTCTACACCATGCAGCTTGAGGAGGAGTGTTTTGACTACCACATCCACTGACACATACACGACTACCTGTTCCATTGATATGTAATACTGATAGGAGTAGTTATTCAGTTAGTTAGTTAGCCGACTGATGAGTCAGTTGTATAAGTGGTTGAAGGTTGTTCGAGGTTCTTAGATAATGATTAGTTGGTTACAATGAGTTGTCAAATAGAATGTTCTAGAAGGAGGTGGTTATTAGATATTTTGTATCCCTTTCACAGCTCATATAAGGCACAACATCTCACAAATCTCAGATGGTAACACAAGTTTAAGAAGCAGTTATAATTTTGATCCTTCTCCTCTTCTTAGCTCCATCAATGGAGTCTTAGCAAGTATTTTCACAATTTTCATATCCAACTTTTTTGTGATCTTAAAACTTCAATAATGTTCATGTTAACTGTGACATCAAAAATATTTAGAAACTACTATGTACAGACAATTGTCCATGCTTATGTTTTTACTATACAAGAACAGAATATTGCTGGTCTACATGACCAAGTTTGTGATCATTTTATTCCTCTTTATCTATAAGATTTCATTATCAATGGTCTATAAAAATATACAAATTGTAGACTGTATCGAATCAACATACCTTCATAGAAGATCGTTTGTGCTCCTCACCATATATTGTACCATCAATTATATTTGTGCGAGATATCTGTAGCTCATAAACCATTAATGCTGTAATAGATCCACTAAAAGTTAGTGCCAAGAGCTATGGTAATCTAGAATTGTATATGTTAAAGCAGCAAAATCATAATTCATTTCAAAATTAGACCCCAACGTTTCTCTATAAAATTTTATTAAATAAGCAAGTGAAAATTGCATGTACGCTGCAAAGCTAGATGGTGAAGGAGGCTTACTTCAGATAAAGTGGGAATGCTACAAACCTATCTTAATTCCTGCAGATTAAGTTTCAGTTTCAAATCCCAAGAGATTCAATCTAAACACTCATAAATTCAATACCCCTCTATTCTGATGTTCCAACCCTGAAGTCACTCCCTTTAGATAAAACACTATTAAGTCAAGAGAAATGAAAAAGACACATCTTTAGTATCATGAATTCAAGTATCGAGTATAAATAAAAGCTCTTGTTTTCTTGAAACTTTGGATACATTTCACCTAATAAAGTTGTTATGCAACTATGTAAATTCATATATGATAAATAGTACAGGAACACAGACAAGTAACCTTGGAATGTTAAAATAGTTCTCTACCAAGCAAAAGATTAAGGCGCATAAAAGATTAAGTTACAAAATTACTGAAATAGTTGATCATACATTTATTTTCAAGAGTCCAACTTTAGTGATTTCCTTGAGGAAATGTATGCAAATAAATATACAACATTGCAAAAACTTATGAAAGACAAATCTCACATCTTGTTTTATCCCATTTAACCCACACACCATGAAAACTAAATGTGTCAATGATTACCTATTTAAGCTACTACAATGTTGATAATATAATGGACGAAGACACAATCAGTAGCGTATCCATACTTTTCACCAAGTGAGTTCAATATATAAAAAATAAATACGCAACAAAGGAAATAAAATAAATTTGGATTAACTAAAACATATTATTACAATACTATTCTACGAGTTTTCATTTCTTGAAACCTATTCATAATAGCTTAAACTGGCTGCTGCTTTAAAATAATTAAAAAAAATGCCCTACAAGGGCTCAAACACGCGACATTAACCTTAAGAATTGAGCCCACTGCCATTGGGCTGGGCGCTCCACTTGTGCAGAGTGGATTCAATAAATAATATATACATTTTAAATTTGTAAAAATTGATTATATATACATCTATATATGTCGTGTAAGTTTTCGATGAAGTAGGTTCATATGAACCCACTTGAACCTATGTAGGTCCACCCCGAACACAATTTCCTAAAGGACATCTAAACCTATCAGTCACTCATACCTCGAGGGAATTAATTAATAAGAAGCTAAAAGTCTATTTTGAATTGAATGACACGTGTCAAGTGAACACTAAGAAAAGATGGAAACATTTTTCTCTATATAGCTGATTCAGCTCACTTAGTTACATAATTGACCTTAAAGGTTATAAAATATAGAAATAAGACTTCAGCAAAATTTCTAAGAGTGATGTACCAAATTCTAGGATTCATTATTATTATATATGCACCTTAAGAAGGGAGGAGTGAGAAGGATTTGAAGCGTAGAATGATGACTCCTGAAGGTGTGTGTTAGAGGTATATTTTATATGAATAAAATGTAATAGTTCTATTTTTAAAAAAATGAAAATAGGTAGGGATAGGTCTGTAGCTGAGAACATAAGCAATCTCACGTTATATTATAATTATGAGAAATCCGAATGCTTAGGGAGTTAGAAGGTATGATAGATTTTTTTCAGAGCGCTATTCAATTGTTATTGTTTGACCACCTTGCACTAACTTCAGACAATGCATCAACACGAATATCTGATAACACCAGTGTATAGTATTTTTTTCCTCCACTTGAATTTGAACCTTTCAAAAGCACTATGTTATTTAATTTCGGGGACAAATGAAAATAGCTTCTTATGTTTTTAAGAAAGAAGAACCTAAAGAAGTACTATATTTTATTAACGGGCACATACATATTATTAACGAACACATATACCGAAAAGGAAAACAATAACTCAAACAAAGTAGTGAAACAGAAGAAGATAGATATACTTATTTTTAGTGATTGAAGTTCAATTCTTCCAAAAGGGAATAAAAATGATAAAATACAAAATAAAAAAATAACATATAATGAAAGAAGATTTAAAGCTTGCCAATTTTATGGGACTCATTAACATGGCTGTGAGTTTACCCAATTTTTGGTCCGTTTATAATGAGTCGAAGGTATGACTCGTTATGGGACATGACAAGTTGTAGGGTGGGATCCATTGTCTCAATAGTGAGGTTGCCCAATATTTTTTCATTGATCACGAGTCTTCGTCACCACTCGTGATGACAGATAACAAGTTGTGATGAGTGACTTATGGTCACAAAAGTGAGGTACCAGGTTTTTGGTCCTAAGGTAATGAGTCCAGGTAAAAACTCGTGGTCAGTCGTTACTTGAGTCGTGACGACTAGCACCAATTTTCCTGCTTGTTTTAATTAAGTAATTTTGGTCTTTTTCTCCCTCCACACATTCTCCCATTAATAAAAAACACTCAAATAGCCTTTTTACCTTAAGTTAATCAAATCAAACTTACTTTCTTCATCTTAGCTCCCAAAGCAAGAACACTAGGGTTTTACAAAGGATTCAACACCTAGGCTTCAATATATGGGTTTCTTCTAAATTCTTGAGTATTTCAGGCATGTCTCTCATCCCTAACTTGAAATCATGTGATTTAATTGTGAGTTTAAAATTTGAATTGAGGGCTTTTGATGGCTTATTATTGGAATTGTTTTTCTATGTTTTGAACATATCATTCATGCTTGGATAAATGATTTTTGGAAATGAATGGGGGTATGCTTGGATGGATTTTTTTTACTTAAAATTGGTATTAGCCTCAACTCACCTTGTCAATTTAAATTTTTGAAACATGGATATATGTATGATTTAACTTGTTTTTGAATCGTTACATTACATAAAATGATAAATGGATAAAACCAGATTCAGAATGCCCATGGTGGCCAGGGTTTGGTTAATGGGATATGAGAGTTAAATTGGTGAATTGAAATAGAATGGTATAATTGGATTATATTGCAAACATAATTGGTATGACAATACCAAGTGGTGATCACCTTAATAATTGACTCCCGGATAAATGGTTAATTTTAGGAAAAATAGCAACTCTGTAGCCTTAATTATAACTTTTATAGCAATAATTTCATAATTACGAAAACTAGCAAATTTTATTTGTATTTAAGTAAAATTTTGCTATATAAATACATATACAAATATATATGTATTACTCATAAATACATATGCACAACTGAAAAATACATATTCTTCTATTACTATGAAGTGGATAAAATATTGCTACTTTTTCTTTAAGTTGTAATTTTGAAAAAGTGTTGCTATTTATTGTAACTATAGTCTTAAAGATGCTAGTTTCTGTAATTTTTCCTTAATTTTATGTGCAAAATGATTTTAATTTGGGCTAAAAAAAGGGTTTTGTAGCTCACAGTGAAGGTGAAAGTCCCGAGGAGACTAAAACTGTAAACCATATTTACGGTGTGGGGGTTTATATGACTGTGTTCTTATTTTACATATTATATTTTTGGGATGGCTGGAGCCTTAGTGTCTTTGGACCTATCTTCGAATTTCCTCGGTTCGTGCAGCTAACACACATTGGGACCCTTTTAGCAGGGGAAGCTAGCCTGTGGGTGCACTTAGGATGGATAGAGTTATACATTCTAGGCTAATGTTTTAAATCATGACCCTTGCCCCTATCCCGGCATCCTATATATGTATATATGAATGTGTGTATGTGGTTTTGACTAATTTTGGAAATACTGTATCACTTTTCCTGAGTTACGTGTCAGTGCTTATCCCACAGACCATCTTTGGATGCTGTATCATTTCATAATGTAGGGTCTGAGGATTTTTCTTTTACTCCTGTGCAACATTAGGTGGTGCGAATATCGGTTGAGTTGTTGTATAGTGGTGAGCTTTCAGGATCCAAGACTACCCCTTAGTTGTAACACGGTGCTTAGAACCACAAGTGATCCCAAGCTAACCCATGAACTGGCATGATACTTGAGAAACTGATTTAGAATAAATAAAATAGCTAAATTTTTTGTGCAAAAACATAATCATGACATAATCTGGATAAATAAAATACTGATAAATTTCAAAATTTGATAAAACTGAAGAGAGAACTAGAATTTACATTTCATGACTCTGACTAACTATCTATGAAACCTCTACTTTACTGACTATAGATAGCTGAGATATGCCTTCAACCACCACTAATCAATGCACATGAATAATCAAAATAAAGTACAGGAACTACAACTAACTGGAGTCCCCAAAATAGGAAAACTCATCACCTGCTGGCTGAAAACTGCAACTGTCTAATTCTAATGTATAGACTACAACTGACACCTATATTATGAGACAATATAGCACATAGACATATATGTGGATTAGTACTTTGAAATGTACTGAGTAAGTGGGAGTGAATGCAATACGTAAAACTAAATAGGTACATAATCTTAAAAACATGCATGCTAAGTGCTAGTAAACACACCAAGAGACTGTAATAAAATGAAAGTTGAAGTATCTTAAAACAAGAGTAACAAACACAACCGGATAAGCTGGTGAATCACTATACTTAGTTTTAAAAAATCTTTACTTTTGTAGAATAAGTAGAACTGAAGTTGAAAAGTGGTAAAACATGAATACTGTATATACATATCATGTAAAGTTGAATATATTGTAAAACTATACTAAGGATCATGTAGGAATTCTAGGTTTAAAACCATGGGATGGAAACTGACATAACTCGAGGATTTGAATATATTGATATACTGAGCATGAATGCATGAACATACAAAACCAAACATAACATGTACTGGCTGATCTAGTTAACTAAATAACTGATACCTATGTGACTAAATGATTAAAATCTAAGTAAAGGGATAACTAGTGTCTATACACTGAGTATCTGATATTTGAATACGGACTAACTGATTTATGAACACTGAATAGTTGATGACTGAATACTGAATAACTGACATCTGAAGACAGATCAACTAACATTTGAATACTGATTAACTAGTATTTATATACTGATTAACTGATATCTGAATATTGATCATGTAGTACTGAAATATACTTAGACTGAATAAACGGACTGAAACTGTGGGAAGTATTATGTAACTAACATGTCCCAATTTGAGCTAATCGAGGTCTAACCTATAACCCCATTTGGAAGGGTGTCAGTACCGTACCACAGGTACTAACACTGGCTATGTGTATCCATTAAACTGACATCTCGAAGGACTAAGGAGTTACCCTCTACTGGCATATGCTCTCATGAGATACGTGTCAACCCTCAACTAGAAGGAAGACATCTCAAGCCTATGCTGGCTATATAGTTCTAGAACTCAGGGACTTCTACTAGAGGTCACACCCTCTACTGGCAGGTGAGCTCCCATACCTGGGTTCGCTCGGTGCTAAATCCTATTTCTAACTAAACTAACACTGGTAATGAACTGAACTAAATGCACTAAACATAACAATTGACATCGCTCATCATGATCATAACAACTGAGTAAATAGTAATACTTATGGTTTAACTGAAATCATTACTTGAAAGATCCGAAGTCATGTAAAACACATAGGTATCGGGTGATCATAACCCGCCAACACTGAATGATCAAAATACAATATTAAGGTTTAAAACCGTAGTATGAAATCATGGTTTAAATATCTCCAAACATAAACATTTCATCAAACATGTGAGAATCATGAACTTGAACATGGGAATGTGTTAAACATAGGAAATCAACATGATTACATAGCTAAATTCATAAATTGAGGATTTAACATGAATCACTTAAATTATGACATGGAAAATTATAGTTTAAAACATTAATTAACCTAATCTTTCATTGGATCATACATGAATATGAAATTGAGTTCAATTACTAAGTAAATACATGAATTTAATCCATCTTGAACATATAAAACTTCATTAATAAGAGAAAAATCTATACTTTAGTTGAAAAGAAGGTTTTTAGGCTCCATGGGTGAAAGGGACCATGGATGAATATCCCACATATCTGAACTTGTTGATTTATTGAAGGAACATTTGAGTTATGAACCTTTGAAAATGAATTGTTGAGAGAAACCCTTGTTTTGGTGTTCTTGAGAGCTTGCGGGGAAGAGGGAACCGCTTGTTCTAGGAGAAATTTTGGTGTTGTGCTGAAATAAGGGATTTAGGGTTGTTTTGAACTTACATTCATCCTTAAAATGGCTTAAAGAATGTAGTTTTGGGGTTAAAAGAGTGGAAAAGGACCAAAAAGGCCCTTTGAAAATGACATAACAGTACAAAACAATCTCAGGTGACGGTTTGGGCGATGGATCTTACTCCCGTGACTGATCGTCACTCCAACCATCACTAAATGACCAAATTTTGGTATTTCTACTTATGGGTGATGGTTTGGCATGACGGGCCTTCACTGATGCGATGGTCCATTACCTTGGCCGTCGTACTTTGGCAGATAGACACCCCTTTGGTAAAATGGTCATAACTTTTTACTTCGCTATAGGATTAAGGAAAAATTGGTATCATTGGAAATATAATTAAATTATCTATATGTTGGTGGGTATTGAGCTAAAAAATTCTTAGTATACAAAAAGGTATTCTTGTTTAAAGCTGACTATAGTTATTTTCTTCACAAGAATTTAATCGCTAAGGAATGTTTTGACTTGTCTACAATGTAGGAGCTATTTAAGGACATAATACATGTCCAAATCACTTATAATACTATCAAAATATGATTTTTTATTTTCATGAACTTGAATCATGTTTCTAATAATGGCTTGGATTTTTGGGTTGTTACATGAGGCTCCATCATCTGGAAAGTTTTACCATTTCATTAGGTTTCTTTTCATATTTTAGAGATTGTTTTATTTTGTTATGGTGGGATCATGTCCCAACCTAGTTTGGTACTTTGGCTCTTAGAGTTTTTGGTGGACAAATGTGGGTTGTATATTTGTTCTTGAACTTTTAGATTTCATTTGGTTTATCTATTCTTATTATTATCATGTTTGATTGGCTTCCATTGTATTCTTTTATTGTGTTCTGGATGTAGGGTAAGGGGGTGGTCTCCGACCCAATAGTGAGCTTTAGATACCTGTCATGACTAGGCTATGGTTCGGATTGTGATAGTTATCTTGCATTTTATCATATTATATCATGATTTAGCTCAGTTGACCTATGATTCCAATTGAGTACATGTTATTTTTGTACTCATACTATACTTCTGTACTTATTTTATACAGATCCTAGTATTATTTATTGCTGTTGATTCATGCTCATACGGTAGTGATATTTGGAGATAGGGTGAGCTCTGAGAGTCAGAGTAGCCCATTTTCTTCTAAATTTTATGTTCAGTCTTTTGTTTCGAGACATGTGTATTGACTACTCTAGGCATTTGAGTTATGTTATTTTTATTAAATGCTATTGGATTGGCTCTACCAGGTCGTGTGATTGGTATCTTGTGTTGACTATTTTATCTATTTAGAACACTTTGTTTGTATATAAATTGTGTTTTTGAATTTCAACTATGTTGGACATTTCCTGCTGAATTAACCCATTGTGTTAGCTCCGGGTTATGATTTGACTTACCTACTAACGGGATTTAGTAGGTGCCATCATGACTCATAAATTAAGTCATGACATATATTTTCTTAGAACTAGACATAAAATTAGACATAAATTTATGGATCATGAGCGCCATAACATAGGGCTGGAATACTTGGAAGCTTGGATTTATTAGAACCGTTATTGTTTCTAGTTCAATGGTTGAAGCATAGACATAAGTTTCATAGAGAACTCGGACCTTAGGCATAGGCACAATTTGAGTACATAAGACATTGGTAGAATTCCCTTTTAAATCAAAGTGGGAGGAATTTTCTAGAATAAAAATAGAGTTATCATGGATCTTCCCTAAAACACGCCAGCATGAGAAAATTCAAGAGATACCTTAGTTCATCATCTCTCCCTTTGATCAAAGGTCACTATCCTAGACTTGTGGATGTATCCTATCATTATATCTATAAGTACAACACTCGGTACAGTGGGTATCACCATACACATGCACGCCAAACTCCCCCGATAAACTATAATCTGAAGGCACTGCTTTTTGGGGATACTAATCTTAACTTTTCGCTATCTTCTATAGCCATCACCTATAATTTAGACTCTCAAAGGCATACACATCCATCCTTATTAACATATAACAGTCTATTCCCCACTCCTTAGTATACTAGCATTAAACCTCTAATTGCATAACCTCACAACTTAACAAAAAAAAAATTTAAAACTATACTCAGGGCTCACATAGTCTATCTATATTTTCCTCAGTTCAGTTTTAAAGAACACTGCATAACAACTCCCTAAACGTTTCCATACAAAACTCAAGAGCATAAACTAGATACATATGGAGCTTGTACCCTTGAAACCTTATCTAAACACATGCTACCTGGGGTTCAACTTATTCTTATAACTCTGACACTCTTATCCACCTAATGACTTAGCCACAATTCATCATTTCAACATTGGTCCTCATGTATATATCATAATTATCCACTCAAATCTTTCATAAGTTGTCAGCCTAGACTTTTCCACACATCAAATTAAGCCTACTAATTTACTCTCACAATCCTCGCATCACTATCCCTGAGGTAATGTTCTTATCACCACAATCAACGTCTAAAGCTCAAGCTAACATCTGTTACCAACCAAGAATTCCTAATGGAAAACTAACAAATCTAAATTCTCATTCCACTTAACTACAGCCTACTAGTGCATCTTGTTCACAACATTTCTACTACACCTTAACATTTATTACACATCTTCCCACCTACTAGACTGGCCTACAACGGCTAGATAAAAATTCAAGGGACTCTCGGTGTAGTAAAACCTCAACATTAGGATAATTGATATTAATCTTAACATAACCCATTAAGGTCTTATTGGCACATTCTTCTTGGTCATATTACATCCACTTATCTAGACATACATTTAAACTACCTTCAAAATTTTATACATCACTGAGTCCCCCTTTTCTAAGATTTCCCAAAGAAGTCTAAATTTACAAATTATTAGCCAATCTGTCCTTTCATTCACAACCTATGATTAATTTTTACTACTACACAAACTAAACATTATGAGCTCCATCCCTATTTCAACTAAATTTTAAATCACAATAACTAATCACTTCCTCTACTAACAACTATAAAATCAAATAGTCTTTCTATAACTATTGCCAATCACCATAGAACATACCACCACCAGTACTCACTTAATGATTACATAAATATAAACACCTTTTTTAACTTAAAAGCTATCCCTACTCTAACTTTTAAACTTATGACATGATATCACTAACCTTGGGATCATCTTACAGCTCATAGAATACACCCATTTATACTACCTCTAGGGTGGAAATACTATCCCAACATTCAGATACATATTTTTTCTCCTTAAGCCAGACATCTGGAATAAAGTTTTTGAAAGGGACCGAATCCACACCTTACCTCGGGCTAAAAAGTACAACTCTTGAAGATAGAGGTATAAAATTGAATCCATAGACTTTAATGCACTAATGGACTCCTATCAAGTCCTTGTGTCATTTCATGGGCTTTTGATGTGTAACACCCCAGGAGTAAACCCTAGACGCTACACGGTGCTTACAGTCACAAATGACCATAAGCTAACTCATGAGCTAGTACCTTCTGTGAGCACTAATTGAAACTGATAATAAAAGATACACATATACGGAATAACTGAATATGCCATAAGGTTCTAAGATACTAAAACATTATTGAACTTTTAAGTCTGAAATAACTATCTAAAAATAATACCATAATGACTGTCAATAACAATTGAAAAACTCTTTAACTGTTTAAAAGTATCTGAAAGCCTCTATATGACTGAATTATGGAGTTGATGGGACAAGTCCACAACTAAATCCGATAGGCTAATGAACTAAAGTATTGAAATAAACAAAATCAGCCCTCAAAATATGAGGACTCACCACTGCTACTAATGCTGATGTGTTTGAATATCTAAATACGACTGGGAACCTGAGCGTTCGAACCTATGATATGAGACATCATAGCATAATAAAGGAGTATGCGGTTAGTACTTTGAATATACTGGTATGCTAAATGAGGTTAGTCTGATATGCATGGGCTCATAGAGATAAATAGTACATGACTGAATGAATAGCATGATATGACTAATGCATAGTATACGTGAAAGTTATAAAATCTAAGGATGCATGACAAAGCATATAACATGATACTGAAATAGTTTGTAAACTGAAGTACTGAAATACTAATATTGAATAACTGATAAGTGTATGATATGGTCAAGCAAACCTAAACCCCAGTTGGAAGGGAATCAGTACCATCAGGGAGCTATGAAAGCTAGCTATAACCAACATACCCAAATGTATTATCAGGGTCCAACCTATAACCCCTAATAATGGATGTGTGGATCCATTAATGTGATGTCCCAAAGGACTAGGGTGTCATGACTATCTGACGAGAGACCCCTCAAAGTCTATGGTAGGGTGTCATGACTATCTGACGAGGGACCCCTCAAAGTCTATGGTGGCACCGTAGGTCTGGAACTTAGGGACTTCTACTAACATATTATACCTACTGATGGGGGAGACAAATATCTCATGCCTATTGATAGGAGAGACTCCATCCCTACGTCCACTCAATGCTAAGGTTTACTCCTAAATGAAAGACACTAAATTCTAGACCGATCTAAGTTTAACTAAACCCCATAACTGACTGGACTTATGACACTCATGGTTTATCTGAAACCATTTTGAAAATACTGACACTTTGTAAACAGCTATGTTTTTGGGTATTCATAACCCCCAGGACTCGATAGTAATAATAATAATAAAAATACATGAGAATACTTAAAACCATAATAAGTAAGCATTACTCTAAAATCATTACTAAGGCCTTTCCTCAAACGCTTGAGGGTCATAAATTAAAGCATGAAATAGTTAAAACATGTGATGGTAGCATACCTTCAATACTAAGACCATGGATGAATGATTTAATATGACAAATTCATTCATTCAAATGTGTAAGGTTAGTTCAATCAAAAATCACTTCTACACATCATGTATATTCAAAATTTGTAAAAGTTTCATGAAGATTATTCGTGTAAACATAAGAAGTCATACTTTAAAACATGAAAATAGGTTCTTGGACTCCATGGATGAAAAGGGACCATGGGTGAACATTTAACATATCTTAAGGTTTTGATCTTTCCAGAAAAATAACTTTCTTGAGCGTTCTTGGGTGGTAAAGCTTGAATTCTTGAGTTTTCTTGAAGGAATAATGATGAACTTGATGAATGTGGGTGGTGGCTAGGGTTTTATTTTAGAGAGGAATTGAGGAAAGTTGGCATATAATGCCTTAACTGATGATAAATCCTATATTTTCACGGATTGAGGTGGTGAAAAAGACCAAACTACCCCTAGAAAATTTAAATTCATAACTGGAACGCGTATTAAGCCTTCACAGCAACACGATGATCCTCCCATTGCTATAGCCACCATGACGTGGTACATCACGCTAAGCTACTATTTTGAAAATCCAAACATAGTCCAAACCTCATCCTAAAGATCCAAAACTTACTCGAGACATGCCCCTTACACCCCTGAAGATGAAACAACTCAAAAACTTACATGTCGAGGTCAGGAAGGTAACTTTAAAAATTATAAAAGTTAAGAGGCCAAAACATAAACTAAGTCCCCAATACTTAGCTAAATTTTCAGGTACTAAGCCTCTTATTCATGCACTATGGGCTGAACTGAGTTAGACTAATGCGGGGTATTACATGATGACTTAATCAGAAAAGATTACATCAATAGGAATCGAAGATTTTGCACTTGTATCGCTTCAATAATGAGTCATAGCCCACAATATTAGAGCAATGAAAGAATTTGGATAACTTTTATATGGACGACAGACACGACTGTATGATCTAGAGTATAAAAGAATAAGAAACATTTCCTAAATACCTCATAGAATCTCCCTTCTAATTGTGGCGTGCTTCACACTTATAAAAGGGACTTTACTCGACAAAACTTTGTGGACACCCAATGACCCTGAAACAGGCTCTGATACTAATCTTGTCACAATCCAAACCTGGACCTGGCTGTGACAGGTATCTCAAGTCCACCATGGGATAGAGACAACCCTCCTTAGCCTTACCTCAGGAGCATAATAAAAATCAACAGTGGAAGCCAAAACATAGTAATAAGAAGGATAGATAAATCAATGTTAATTCTAAGAGTCAAATCAATTGACCAACCCAATACTTGTCCATAGAATCCTCTAAAACGAGAATACCAAACTAAGTTGGGGCAATGCCCCCAACTATGAAAAAAGAATCCAAAAGTACTAAGGCCATAAAGAAACTAATAAAATGATCGAGCCTTCCAGAAGATAGAGGGTCACCACTCTACATCAGATCTATAGGAGTACCCAACCACCTAATATTGTATAGTGTCAACAACAAATCCCTCGAACCCTACTTCATGAAATAATATAGCATCCAGGGATGGTAGTGGGGTGAGCACTGGCATGTAACTCAAGGAAAAGGGATAAAAGAGTGAATTTATCAAAACTACAGTCACAATAATTATCTATACATATATAAAATATTGGGAAAGGGACAAAAGGTCATGAACATAATAGTTTAAAATACTAGCCAGAACTATGTAGCTCACTCATCCTAAAGGCACCCATGGGCTATATGTGTATGGCTCTCCCTTCCGGAAGGGCCACGGGATTTGTTAGCCGCACATACTGAGGAAAGGCTAAGACACCAAGGTGATAGCTATCAAAAATATAATTTGTGCATCAAATACACGTCCAAATAGAACCCGAACACTGTCAAATGTGATTTCAGTATTGCCCCCTTCCCCCTCCAGGACAAAACCTTTATTGTGCTATATAATTTTCTTTAAGCCCAAATTAAAATAGTTTGCACATAACCCAACCATTAACTAAGGAGTATTTGTTATTAGGCATTACCACTTGGTATTATCATACTAATATGCTTGCAAGCTAATTCAATTATGTTAATCCAGTTCATTTAACCATTAGACACTCCAGTTTTAATTAAAATTCAAAATCATGGCCACCATGGGCATTCCCAATCCTTTTATCCATGTATTCATTAATGAGATATTCTCAAAGGGATAAGTTAAATATGCAAATATCCATGTTAAAAATTGTAACACCCCGACGTCTTCTTAGCTAAATTTCATCCATGAAAAGTCTAAGCATTATCTTTTAGAATGATCTAATTTAATTTTCATGTGGAATTTTCTAGATTTCAACCTTTAATTATGTAGATGACTGAATTAGCTTTCTAACGACATAAGGTTCGTCCAAAATGGATCCTCGATGAAGAAGTTATGAATAATTTAAAGTTCCAGTCGTAAACATCATCATTTTGGTGTCTAGCGCGTCGCGGAGAGGGTCAAATTGATAATCGTCAAATTCTAGTGGGGATCCATGATGGTGTCACATCGCGAAGAGGGTCAAATTGACAATCTTCAAATTCCAGTAGGGCTCCGTGATGGTGGCCCATCGCGGAGGCACTCAATTTTTCACTCGTCGAATTCCAGTGGACCACCGCAATTGTGGCGCGTCGCAGTGGCACCCAAAATTGGGTTTTTAAGTTCAAATTTTTAGTTCCGTTTATGAGTCATTAAGGGTAATTTTGAATTTTCCTTAGCCTTTAAAACCATCCAAACAAAGGATTTAGGGTATGTTTGAGAAACTTAACCCTACTTTCATCAAAATCATCAAGAATCCTCTCTAGAGCTTCAAACAAGAACTTCAAGAAACTCAAGATTCAACCGTGAGTTTTCAAAATCGATTGAAGATTCAAAATCCCCAGATCATAGGCTTCAAGAAACACTCATTGTTTTCCTATTTTGAGGTACGCGGGGTTTTTCTAAAAATTTCATGGGCATAGAAATCATGATTTTAAGAAAGGGGTTTTCAGATTTATGAATACATTCATATTTTAGAAATCTTGAGGGTATTGTTTTGGCCTTTTGACCTTCCCCAATTTGATTTGAAATTATATATATATATGTATGCATATGTTTTATGATTTATGAATGAATTGAGAGCACGACGCACATGAATCCCTCTCTTGGTATGATTTTTTCAATTTTCTTATGATATAGATTGTTTAGAATGTATCTTGAAAAGCATGATATGAAATATCTTGATTAATGCTACAAATTGATTTTTGGTTTTGAATTCGAAAGAGAGGGTTGTGCATATTGATAAATATTGAAAATATTCATATAATGAACGAGTGCATGTTTTTGCCAAAAGCATATGACCACCATATGTTTGAACAATCTCAACATAGTTTTGACTTGTGTTCTCGGAACATGAAATCTTTTATATTGTTTGCATGTTTGGGTGGTCTGAACTGTGTTTTAATGAAAGAATTATCCATGATGCATTATGGCTCAGAAATAGGACTTGCAAGTCTTAGTATGATGACACCAATTCAGATTATGCCATGATAATTCAAAATAGATTTAATGCATGTTTGAAATTAGACTTTTCAGATGTTGAAACTAGAAACATGTACGATTTAGAACAAGATAAAATTGGAAATAAAGAGAGTTTAGGTGGTTTTTTGAAGAAGGCATGAGTATTAAACAACTCATCGCCCAAAATTGTGATTTACCGATCCGAGTTTATTTATTACGCTGGCCTAGAGCCCTGTGGCGTATCAGATTTAAGAACTCCAACCCTTGCGGCACACGTGGGTTGGGGGCTTCCCCGCCGAGTCAATGATAGGTTCCATATCGCCCCTGGAATGTCAGAATTGTAGGGGAGTGCCACCTAACTAAGAAGTAATATACAGATCAGAACTTGCATTGACAGGCAGGTTACATATTTTGGATAAATGTGCCCATGTATTTCAAAAGCAACTTGATGTATAATGTTTTGACAAAGTTGTTTCCCAAACTATTTTATTTACATATAAGCTTTATTTTGGATTTCTTTGTGTACCAGTACATCTGTATTGACCTGCCCCCATCCTCACTCCAGGTTCTAAGGCTCAGTCTAGGGGTCCAGAAAGGCAGTAGATTCTTTAGACAGAGTTGCAGTGATTAGTTGGTGAGCCTTCTCTATTCCAAAAGGCTTGTCTTTTAAATTATGTCCCTTATTATCGTTTTGTTCTATTGGGGGCTTTGTCCCAGTTTTTAGATTTCCTGAAGTAGAGATGTCGCAGACTGAGTCAGATGTTATTAGATGTAGTTGATTTTCAATTTTCATACTTATGCTGAATTCAGAATTGACCATATTTTCGTAGTAGATTATGTTTCCGCAGTAGATTATGTTTCCACATTTTGTTTATTTATATGAATGTGTGCATGCTTACTAGATAGAGAGGGATGTTTCAGGCCCTCAGGGTTTGGGATGTCCATCATGGCCAGGCCCTAGTTCGAGTTGTGAAAAAATCAAGTTTACAAAGTGGGTTGAGGTTAATGACAATACCAAACTAGAAATTCATAAAATTGGGGAAAACCATGTCCCCCATTCCAGACACTACCACAATGCACCCATTCAGTCCCAAAAACCATCAATTAAAGCATGAATAATCTATTTAAAGTATGAGAAGAGAAATTCAAGTAATAACAATCAAAAACCCTCAACCCAATTTCAAAACCATCATTCAAAACACATGAATATTGAATAAATAACACCACAATGTAAAAAAATACAAGTTAGGGATGAGAAACATGCCTTTTGCATGAATCAAATTGGTGACACCTTGAATCTTAGCCTTGGAAGTATGAGTTTTGGGGGAGAAACCCTAACTTTTCTCTCTTGATATTGGAGAGAAGAATTAGCGATGAACAATTGATATCTAATGAGTAAATAATATTTAATACATGATTTAAGTCATGGGGGTAGGGTTTGAGGTGAGGAAAAGACTAAAATACCCCTAAAAACTAAAAAAAGTTGCAGGAATTCTTCAGTTGACTAGGTTGACAACTTGTCAATTTGGTGACAACTCGCCACCCTAGTCGTCAATCTCTAGCTGGATTTTGCCATTTACTGGTTAAGGTTGATGACTTGAGTTGTTAGATCGTCACCTAGTTGATGGTTCATCAACTTAGTCATCACCTAGTTGACAAATCATCAACTCTATCATTACCTTATAACAGACAGATACCCCAAAGTAAAATGAGCATAACTTTCTACTTCGATATCAGATTAAGGTGAAATCAGATGAATTGAAAATAAGAATAGAAGATATTTCATTTGGTATATAGTATATCACCTAAGTGGTTATATTCTAGAAGTAATAATCAGTTTACCCAAGTAGGTTCGCCTATTAAAATTCAATCGGTAGAAAAGCTCTCAACTCGTCTTTGAGTTAAGAGATTTTTAACAACCCAATCCATCTCCAAAGATATTTCCATACTATAGAATTGATCATCAAACTTATATTGTCATAGTGCCTATTTGGATTGACTTTTGTCTTTTGACTTATAAGTCATATGCAATAAGCTAGAAATTCTAACTTATAACTTTTGTCTTGTTTTTAGCATTTTAAGCCAAAAGCCATAAGTTAATATTTCTCACTTATGACTTTTAGCTTAGTTTTAACATTTTAGCTTAAAATTAAGTGCTTATAAGCACTTTTTAAATATACCCAAACACTTTAAAAGTGCTTTAAAGTGAATTTTATCTTAAAAGCACTTAAAATAAGCCAATACAAATGGACCCATAGAATCATTGGGTTTGGATCTATATAATTAGGAACAACATCTCAAATTCTAGCCTGAAAATGTGAGGTGTTATAGTTTATCACTTATTATTACTATTGATATCATTATATGTGATCTTTTTTGGTTTCTACCTATTAGCCCATTACTCATCATTCTGGGCTATGGATTAGCTTGCCTATTGGTTGGATAAGATACGTGCCATCATGACTTTAGAAATTAGGTCATAACACAAGGTTCCAATCAAATCCTAAGGAATACCATCTTAAGTTTGTAAAGAGGATTTTGAGATATATCAAAGGAACTACTAACCTAGGTCTTTGGTATCATAAAGTAAACAATTTCAAGTTGGTGGGCTATGTTGATAATGACTATGCAGGTTATCTAGTGGAAAAAAACAACAACACGTGTATGGCACACTTCCTTGGATCATGTCTGATCTCCTGGTCTGCTAAAAATAAAAAATCTAAAGTCTTGTCTAATGTTGAGGCTGACTATGTTGATGTTGGATCATGTTGTGCTCCATTGTTATGGATTAAGTATGTAATACCCCGATCATTCCTTAAGCCTAAATCTGTCATTTTGAATGGATATGTATGACTTCTAAAGTGATTGATATTTAAACCATATTGTATTTCTCTAATTTCAACTTTTTTTCATGTAGAGAATTGAATATTCTTTCCATTGATACTAATTTCATTGAAATACAATATCAGATGAGTGAGTTATGGCCATTTTACTGAATGCTATCGGATTGCCCAGGCTTGACGGTTGACCTAGTGGACCGTCAGGTCCTTGGTGAACTATCAAGTGACCCGTCAAGCCAAGAAAGTAGCTCTATTTTTGGGATTTCGTGTGACGGTCAAAGTGGTTGACCATCACAAAGTTGACTGATCATCAAGGTGTCCGTCAGACCGAGAGAAAAAGTCTCATTTCTGGCCCTCAAGTGATGGATGACTTAGTGGATCGTCACTTTTCTGACGGACCGTCAGGTCAATCGTCATGTCGAGGAAGAACATTCCAGTTTTGGTGTTCGAGTGACGGACGACTTGGTGGACCATCAGTCCCTCTGATGGACTGTCAGATCGACCGTCACCAGCCCCAATCAGCAAATTTCAGCATTTTTCAAAAGGGCATCTCAGTCATTTTTGCTCCTTCTGGCCTCATATATATATATATCTATGTAGAGAAGAGAAGACCATTTTCTCTTCATTTCTTTTCAATTTTCTTTCAAGAATTCTCTAGAAACCTAGGGTTTCTTCCAAACCCAAAAATCAAATCATCTCCAAGAAATTCAAGAAATCTCCTATAAATTTCTTCAATTTGTTCAAGAACTAAGTCCCTCAAGTCAAAGGCAACATGGACTTGATCTAAAAGTGGGATAAAGAAGTTTCAAGCAAGTTTCTATATCTTCAAAATCAAAATCTAAGATATGTGGGGTTTGAACAGGAACATTCCTTTTGTTCTTGTGCCTAAAGGTTTAATTTCTACTACTGATTTACATGATTTTGCAAGTGGGTTTACGCCCAAATTTTTTTAATTATGATTCATGAGATTTGAGTTGTATAAGTTTGATATTTATGATTATTTCACCATCATGTTTCCTAAATTGAGGGTTTATTCCATGAGCTGTATACTATCATTATGTATTGATGATTTCTAAGCAATTTAACTCAAGTGCCATGAGTTGAATACTCTTAATATGAATTTATGATTTTTGAACGATTAAGACAAGTGTTATGAGTTATGCCTTTCCATAAGAAATTTAACTATTGAATGTATATTGATATGTGAACTTGACAGTCAAGAATGAGCCTTGTGATGTTTTCATGAATCTTTTGATATTTGAAATGACTTGATAAACAAATGTATTTGATGTCGAGAAAGATTGTGTTGAGTTGAGTTAGGAATCCAAAAGATGTTTATGATTTACAAATGAAATATATTTATGTTTCGGTCTCTATGATAGACCCATGAGTTGATATTGATTGAGGTGGATTTCCTAACATATTCTGAGCTGAGTCTGGGAGGAGTATTTAGCACCGAGCGAGAAGTTTGGTGTTTCCCCAAAAATACGTGCCACCGTAGAATTGATATTGATAATTTTGGGCCAAAGGCCGAGTATGAGATTGTGAAGATGAGATTGAGGTTGTACTCCCTGGCAAGAGTACAACACCCCTGCCTATGTGGGGTTCTCTTATTAAGAGGGCAAAACATTGGACTCCATGTGGCTCACATGGTGTAGTCATGTTGGTTATAAGAAACTCCCACGTCCCTAATGATTTAAGTCTCTTGAGTTACCGAGTCACTCTAAGTCATGATTTAAAGAGTTTGAGTTGAGATAAATGATTTACGAGATTTACGAAGCATGTATAACTACTGATGATTTATGAGAAAAATGTTTCAGATAATTCAAGCGAAGAGAATTATTATGGTCAGCATGCATGATTTTCTTATACATTTATGATATTATTTAAATGTTGCATCCACCCCCGCATACTCAGTACATTCCCAAGTACTGACTCCCATACTCTTTCGTATTTTTTATTTCCTTGTGATATAGGTTCAAGTGCTCAGTCTCAGCAGCGACAGTGATTTTTGAGTACCTTCCTCTACACTTCTACAGTTGGCGAGTCCTCATGGTTTGAGGACCTGTGTCTCTAATTTTGTCTTGTTAATAGATGGTTGTTTACTTTCAGTTCAGTACGAGTCAGTTGGGGATCTATCCCAATGGCTCCTTAGTCCTATGTAGTAGAGGCTTTATCAGACTAGTGTACCAGCGTGTATAGAGATTCAAGTATTTTGTTTGTACAAGGCAGTATTATTTCATATTTCAGTATGTTCATGACATGTTTATTCCTCTTTATCTTAGCATGATTTGCGCTATAACGAGTTCTGAAAGTCATGACAAGTTTAGATGGTTAGCTTGAGGCCATGTGTGGCCTTGAGCACTATGTGACGTCTCGGGATAGGTTCTTGGGGCGTTACAAAGTAACAATTCAAGGATTTTGGTATGGTTGTGTTCTAATTTTTATGACAATACTAGTTCCATCAATATTACAAAATACTTTGTGCAACATAAAATAACAAAGCATATTAATATAATACATCATTTTCTTAGAGACAATGTTGAAAAAAGTCTTATTCACTTATGTTTTGTTCTAATGAAAATCAAATTACAGATATTTTTACTAAGACACTAAGTTGAAAATATTTTTAAAAGAATAGGTTAGACTTGGGGATAATTAATTCATGAATCCCCTCTAATGATTGACTAGATTATCATGTTCTTGCCTATATCTTGATTAATTCAGCCTTGCACATTGAGTTGTGTGTCCTAATTCCAATTTTTTTTACTAAATTAATTAAATTGTGTACTAATTTTTTCAGAGATACTAGATCATACAAGTAATCATGTATATACCTTTTAGTCTATAGGTATGATTTTATATTAATTACTTCTTGAATCTAGGCATTGAAACATCTAAGCACATCTGGTTCATGTATTAATTGTCTTAATACTAAATGCAACCACTAAAATGAGAGGAGTCCAACCTTTTTCAAAAAGATGTCACCATTTTTTCATCATTATTCTGCTTACCCTTTCATATCAATTCCTTCTCTGAACACTTTAATCCAACTCTTTATCTTTCATCTTCCAAAATTCTTTTTTATAAGCAATTCATCTTCAGGTCTCTTTCCAACATCTCACCATCTCTCAAATTCTCTTTTATCTTTATTTAAAAATATGGCTTCCTCCTCATCCACAAAAATCCCCAAGTTTGTTGCTTTCACCTTGAATACCTCCTCCCAATTAGTGGTCCATACAAGGGCCAACACAGATTCCCAAATTCTACCCACCATTCTAATAAAGTTGTTTGACTTCTCTTTTTGGACCAAATTTAAGAACAAATTCACTTCATTCTCTGTTTCTCCTAATTTTTCTCCACTTTATCCTTTGTTGTCACTGATATCGCTCCTCTTCAAATCATAAATACTAGTGACATTCCCATAGCAGATCTAATGGATAGACCTCAGTCGAGTAAGAGGTCCTTTATTTCAATCTTTTTTTATAAGGACGATCCCTATGTTGAACCACGTCCTTCTTCTGATTCGCTTATAACTACTCATACTCACAAAAAAAAAGTCAAAGGGAGACCCCCATGACTGAATCTCTTAGGGCTAGTAACAAAATGCCCCTCATCATATAATCTTTATCTTTCTCCATTCACTGATGAATTACCACATTGCACTATACACAGAAGCGATACTATCAAAGCACCATTCCAAAACCATCTTCTATTTGTCCACCCCGTCCTGTATTTACTTCAAAGACCAGTTCCAAGTGTAAACCCTCTGCTTCTTCAAAGTCCCCTTAGCCCAAACCTATTTCCTGCTCTAAGAAATAGGTTAGAAAATATATTTCATCTGATGATTCTGATTCTAAGCCTAATATGGATGCCTCACCTGAGCAAGTTGAGGATATTAAGAACAATGATATCCCTAAAGTTCCTGATTCTCAGTTATCCCACCTTCTCTACTTCAAAAGAGAAATTTTTTATACGTGGTCTTGTTGTATTGGGTTTTGTGGTCCTCATATGGTTACCCTATTAGACAAATTGTAATACCAAGGGTGTTCTCATCTATTCATGTAAGGTGACTCCCAAAGAAAGTTTGGAAAATTTAAGGCTTATAAGTAGTAAACTAATGGGTATGAGAATGGGGAGCTATTCTTAAGCACTGTGACAGGTGTGTCCACTCACCTAGTTACATAGTACATTGCTAAAATTCTAAATGTACCAATGGGAGGATGGGGACATTATGTGAAATTTGAATGGCCCCCATTGGACAATTTGGCCTTACTAGAAATTTCTAGGAAATTTTTTGGTGACCCATATCTCCTTCACCATCATAGATTTTCTAACCAAGAAATGTCTCCTATCCATTAGCTATACTTCAATGTGGTCCACAAGATGCTCATTCCTCTAAAGAAGTATCGCACTGAGGCTAACTTTCTTGACCTAACCTGCATGTAGCTTCTTAATACTTAGGTAAACATTGACTTGCCTAGACTCATAATCAAACATATGCATTGAGTCTTGCTCAAAGATGATAAAGGTAATACTCTTCCTTATACTTTTTAGTTTACCCCTGTATTTGAAGAATTCTTAGTCCTTGTTCAAGTTTTATCTCTACAGACTACCAAGTATGTGATTGGCACTGTGAACTATGTTGTCTTACCTAGTTCTATTAGGCATGATGCTAAACCCTTACAACGACTGAGAAATGATCTTACTGAGAAAAATATTGAATTTGAAGTTCTGTGTGCTGCCCATGAGGCTGAGAATTAATACTCCTTGCTCGAATAGATGCCTTTTAGGCTAACCTTGCTCAATAATATTCTGAGAATGTTGATACTGTAAGCAGGCTAACCTAACTACTCCCATCTACTCCTCCTTCATCCTTCAACACTAAATGCTTTAGAATTTTTTTATGCTTTAACTATGTCATCTTTACGATTTTAGTATTGGTCTAATGTTAATCATATTTTGGGAATTTAATGAAATGTTACTTTTTCTATATTATGTTTGACCCGCTGACTAACCTACTTCATTCTAGTGTTTCTTGCTTAAGTATCTATAGAAAAAGGTGGGGAATGTACAAAGACAGTGGTTTGTCATCATCAAAAGGGAATTTTTTTTGGATTCTATGAAGTTTTGATAATTGTCAACTGAATAAAATATGTTACTTGAGTTGATTCACTAATGCAAAGAAGCAAGGATGCAAGCTTAGAAAAAAGTCCAGTGATCTAAGAAAAAAGGATGCCCAACTAAAGGAATGGATAAGTCAATACAGTTGATAAACTCAAGGTAACCATCACGTGTGAAATTGAAGAATTTGAGTTTGAATATAACACATGAAGACAAGAGAGGTTGAGTTGAAGAAGTTTTACTTAAAATAAAACTCTAAAGAGACAAGAGTTTCAATGCATGAAGAAGTCTGATTTGATGAAGAACTCTTTAAGAGTTGTGTTTAAATAGCGGGAGTGACTAGTCCAGTCTTACACACTTACAAAGCAAAAAGGCAATTGACAAATTGACTTAATAGTTTGTAGCTTGAAGATTGAAGGAACACGTTGCTGGACCTGGTTCTGATACTTTGAAAGTTAAGGACTCTTAGTTTCTATGTATTAGGGTTGGCTCTTGAGTTGTAACTTTGATGTAATTCTAGATTCACTGAAGTATAAATTGAATTAGGATTATTGTTTTCAAGTTAGGAAACTTGAAGACTTGGTATCACAAACCTTGAGAGGTTTGTGAGCTTTGTTTGAATAAGAGTTAGGTTTATAATTCCTAGATTACATAAGTTTTGTAATTTGTTGTTAATGAGGCTCAAAATTGTTTAGTGAAGTTTGGGGTGAAATTTTGTAAAGATACAGGTTATGGTTTTTCACACCTTTTTGAGCTTGGTGTTTTTCGCGTGAAAATACTGTCTCATTTACTTATACTGTTCACTACATAGTTGAAACACATTAGGCAATCTATTTCACTAGTAGGTTACTCCTAAGTGACTATAAGTAAAATCGGTAGGCCCCGTACTCTATCACTATTTCATTTGCTTATAATTTCTCGAATATGAAAATCTAAAATCTAAATCAAAGTTTCATAATTCAACCCGAAAGGTGAAATGGCTCTCACATAAATAAAATGAAGCTCCACTTTGTATGACATGAGTATTAGTCCAGTTATTGAGTCCAGGATGTGATCAAATGATAAATGTTTGAGATATTGAATTCAAATCTCAAGAACAGTGTCCTCTTTGATAAGGAAGTTACTAAAAAATTTTTGGCAAAATGGTCTAATGGACCCTTGCACTTATCCGAGTTTATAAAGTGAACACCTCTACTTAGCTTTTTTTTATCTGAACCCTTGACTCAATAAAGCTCAACATTTTAAATTCTATTTTGGTGTGTGTAATACAACTGCCTCCACGTCAATATTCACGTCATCATTAAATGTTTCAATAAATTTTATATCATTTTTAAATGCCACATAAGAAATTAAATATTAAAATAAATTTAATTTAATAAATAAGTTTTACAAATTATAGAAAAAATTCAGTAACCATGTTCTTGATGTTTGCTCACAAATTGAGCATCAAATTCATTCCAAATAGTTAAAATTTCTCTTCGATTAATTAAAATTTTTAACTAAAATTCAAATACACAAACATTATAAATCATTTTCCAAGCTTATCCATGGAGTTCATTAATTTTCAATATCCACTAACACTCACTTTCAATTCAAGTTCAAATTTTAATCATAAAAAACATGAAAAGTTTGACTTGAGAAAGTGATTTGCAAAAAATTAAAAAAGTGAATCTCGAAGAAGGAAGATAGATTGTTTTTTTTATTTTAGGTGCGGTAGGGGCGGGGGATAAAGAAAAGAATAGTGGTGCTGACGGGGCGGGAGAAATGGGATAGGGTCTGCCAAAGAAGAAGAAAGAAAAAAATGAAGTGGTGGGGGAGACGGGGTAGGGCTGACAAAGAAGAAGAAATAAAAAAATTAGAGGAAAGGTGGGGGGAGGGGAAGGGGTTCAAAAAATTTAGAAGAAAGAAATAGGTTTGGAGGGGGAATAAAAATGAACGCCCACTTGCTTCCACACGCGTGTAGTCATATGTCGTGTCCAACTTAGCCACCCTAACGCCACATAACTTAGTCAACGGTCAGAGGGATTCAAAATCTCTTGTTTTAATGAGTTGAGGGGTTCATATGACAAAAAACTACGTAGAGGTGTTCAGTTTACAAAGTCAGACAAGTACAAGAGTCCAGAGACTATTTCTCCAATTTCTTTTATTAGATTTCATATAAATTCAGAGTAGTTGTGTCCAAAACCGTCAAAAGTAAGTTTGGCTCTTAAGGTCATTCTAATTCAATTAAATATTAGGAAAGGGTTTGAGTTAAAAAATTTAAATCCCGTTTAAAATTGAGTCTTATAAGGATAGCATAAGTCAATCCACTGATTCTTGAGGCTAGGCCCAGGTTGACCGATGGACCAAAAAATTATTTTAGTTAAAATAATTTTTTTAGAAAGACAAAAAAGGAAATAAAACTATGAATAGTTGTTAATGAATAAACACTTTGATCATTCAGTGTTAAATCCTAATCTCCAAATATAAAGTTGTTTTAATGATATTATATTTAATTAAACCTACTATACGAAATGTAAATTCACTAAAACTCTAAATAAATGTAAATTCACTAAAATTCTAAATGGTAAGTAAAACTTCTTAATTTTAAAAATATAATAAATTGGTATGTTCCTCCATCCCAATGAGCATGTGGCCATCTTGAAAACACGACACAAAGCCCCGTCTCAGCACGAGCGTAATATATATTATTTTATTTATCTTAATTTATGTGGCAAGGATGAGATTTGAAGTCAATTAAATTTATATATATATATATATTAAGTGTGAAGGGCCTTAGAAATATTATTTGAACATTTTGCCCTTTATTAAAAGTCTTTTCTTTAGATAAAATTGTCTTTTCAATAATTTTTTCTAAATATTTAAAAGTTGAAAATTAATTAAATATATTTATGGTAAAACTCTTCCTTATTAGAAGTTATCAGAATGGATGACAACTAATACTTTTTTCCTTAGTTTAAGAATTCTAAATCAACTAAATTTGATTTTAAGAAGATTTAAAAAATTAATTAAATATTTTATGATAAAACCTTTTCTTATTAGAAGTCATTAGAATTAATGACAACTAATACTTTTTTCATTAGTTTAAAAATTTAAATTAACTAAATTTGATTTTAGAAGATTTGAAAAATCTAGAAATAAATATAAAAGCGTTAGAATTAGAAAAATTTAAGAAGTGTCAAATTTTTAAAAGTTTTAAGTAAGTAATAAGAATGTAATCAATGGTTTTGTAAAGATTTGACTTTAAAAATAAAGAAATATTTTAAATATATAAAAAAAGGAAAAATAACCATAATTGACTTTCAAAAGAAGGAAAGATTTTAAATATATAAAAAGAAATGTACCACAAGTATGGTTTAAATTAATGCGTCTCTCTTAGCCTCTGATAGCCAAGGAAACAGGTACTGAATGTCAAATGCAAAAGTGATTATCCATCAAGCACATAAAACTTCTGGTGATAAATATATATGTGCTTGCACTAAAATATATGTTTATGTTTACATTATTATATTGAAGTGTGAAGAATCTTTAAAAAGTAATTTTAAATTTTATACGTTATTAAAAATTTCCGCAATAGATAAAATTATTTAACTTTAAATGATCAAACGTTACACGTGTGAGGTACGTGTGTTTTATAATCTTGTTTTAAAAAATGTTACAGTAAATGCATCAATTATTTTGTTTAAAGTGATACAAAAATACTATAAAAAAGAAAGATATGTATCTATGTGTTAACATATTATGATTAATATTGTAGGTTAGTGTGTCATCAACATATGTGTATTCAGTTTACGATGACGGCAAAAAGTACATAGTATATCTTGATAGGAGGAGTTGCAGTTGCGAGAGATTTCAATTGGACGAGATAACTTATGAACACATGATTGCAGTTCTAAAAAAAGCATGTAGTTGATACGAAGCCTTATTGCTAGGAGTTTTACTATCCTGAAACATTAAGGAAGACATATCAACAACCGATATTTCCAATGCCCAATAAGAAGGACTGAATTATTCCACAAGAAGTTATGGACGAAGTTGTGTTACCACCAAAATACAAACATCCACTTGGAAGGCCAAAGAAAAATAGGCACAAAAAAATAAGTGAAACAGTCACATCCAGCAGTAATTGTTGAGGCGTACTTGCAACTTATTTTCAAAGGAAAAGTGACAATGTAGTTGACTGATAAATAATATTGAAATATTTTTCGGTTTGTTGTTGGATTTGTTATTTGTTTGTTTTGACATTTTAATTGATGATATTGTTGTTTTTAAAAAAAATTTAAGAAAGACAGTTACTGAAATAAATAACTTTTTTGTTCCTTTGTTAATTTGTTATATATGTTTTTTTTATGATGTATTTTGTCGTTACACATCAGATAGAAATTAAGATATATTGAACTGACAATGTTATTAAATTGAATATTACTAGTTTTTCCATATTAAATGATTGAAAAGTTGCACATTCTTATAGTATGTATCTCCCATAAATTTATAGATACAAGTTTAAATAATCTGTATCACTTGTAAAATATAATTTGTCTACATTATTAAGATGTAGTAATGTAAGTTCTGCTTTAATTTGCTATGCAGGTTAGAGACAACATGTCTTAGTAGGAACAATAAAATATTATAGATATAGAATAATGCAATGTTGTGATGGTTAGTACCATTATATTGTATATATGTTTCTTGATTTAAGATATATACAGCTGTAAAATATTTTAAAATATGTATCTAATACAATGTCTGTATAAAGTGTAAAAAAAACATATAACGAAACATAAATATATCTTTAAATGCTTTATCATTACGTTATAATGGGTGACAAAATATAGCTATTTAATCATTAAAGAAACATAATATATGTTTATCTAAACATCACTTTCATCATCAAAGTTTCAAACATCATCAACATTTTTAATAGCCAACTAGACAACAAATAAACAACTATAGAATATGCAAAACACGGTCTATTTCTTTTGGTGAGAACTTGCTCCTTGGACTTGGTGGATCGTTATTCTCACTAAAGTAGCCATTCTCTTCTTTTTTTAGATCCGTACTTTGATAACGCTCAACTTACATGTCAATTAAGTGCAAGGCGGCCGCCGCCAATATATTTACTCAACTTTTGGAATCGGGGTCGAATCCACAGGGAACAGTGTGAGTGGAGATTAAACTAATTTGAAACTACAGCTACAAGTTAAATTCAAACAAATGATACAAAAAGATAAAATGGGGGTTTTTGATGATCAAACAAATAATTGTTGGTCACTTTAGTTTCAGTGTTTGTAACCAAGAGTTTATGGAAAACCAGAATTATGTTCAATATGGGTTTTGGTACTTGACAGATGCTAATAGAGATTCAAAATTCTCATGATAGGTAGGAACAATCGATTGTCTTTATCAAAGTTATGCCTAAATGTCTCTCGACCTACTTAAGCATTTAATTACCTAATCCTCTCAGAGTTAGGGAATTTATATTCACTGACCAGACTTTACCTCAGGTTAATCAACCTTGTTACAACGTCAATTATTAAATGGAAGTTTTTAGTGCTTCCAAGTCCCTTTCAATAATTTACTTCCTACTGTATTTGATTTCTTATCTCAAGCAAATCAAAGCAGGTTCTATCTATTGTTTGCAATCAATAGACAATGATTAAAATCTTGAAATTATCAAGGATTCCTATTACCTTTTGAATCTTAAACACTTAGCATCTTACCAAAACTTAACCCATAGATCTCATAATTCGGGTTAGAGGGGTTTAGCCACTCATGATGTAATAATCGAAACAACTAGATGAATTCATAATTTGAAAGATAAACTTAACACAAGATGAATAATAACTAGTGATCTCATATTAGATCACAATAGGAATCCCTAAAGTATTGATGAAAATCTCTTCAAAGTTAATTGTTTTTCAAGCCAAGAAACTAGAGAGAAAAGAAAAAAAATACGTTTCTCCAAAAGATCTTTAGCACCCTCAAGAAAACCCCAAACAAGACTTTAACTAGTTCATCCTAAATAAGGAAACAAAATCACAGAGTTTAATAATCCCTCGAATTAGGTGACGACATTCATGACAACCTATCAGAAGGCTGACGACTTATCACAAATGTCGTCAGCTACTCTTTGCTTTTGATACTCGCTGCTTTAGGCTGACGACAAACTGTGACGTCCTATCAACTCCTTGATGACTTATCACGAATATCGTCAAGTCTCTACCTCAGCTCTCATGTTCTGCCTTAGGCTGAAGGTAATTTTGGCGACCTATCAGCTCCTTGATGGCTTATCACAAAATATCATCATAGGTCTCAACTCAGGTCCATTCTCTATCCAAGGCTAACGATGAAGCTGATAACTTATCACAGGGCTGATGACTTATCAAGAGTGTTGTCAACGACACTTTTCTTATTTTTTCTTTAGATTTCAACTCTTTTGCTTCCATCTTTGTTGGTTCTCTAGCAACTTAGCCTCTACTGTAAAATCAAAGATAAAACAATCTAAAACGACAAAAGTTGCTTAAGACTTTGCAATTATTATCAGCTAAAAGACTCAAATGTGTTAGCATCTGCTCACACATCAACACTCTCAACTTAAAATAATTTCTTATTCTCAAGAAACTAAAACACAATCAAGAGGATACAGAGTACATTCGGCAGTCAACCATCCATATTTTCTTAAAACATCTTCACCATCTCCAAGGTCAATTAATTTAAAAACAACAACTGTGCATATTACTGAAGAACAACAATGCGACACACATGAATCAAGATATGGCATCAATTCAGCAACAACAACCATGCATGTATCAAGCTCACACTATCCAAACAAGTTAGCAACTAGCAGCGTAACCAGTGTTCCCTCACTACAAAGAAGTTCCACTTTACTTTTAAAAAAAATTACACATGTAACCATGGGGACAATCACCAGACATTCACTCTCAGAATGAAGTTCCAATCAATGAATGCCAAATACCATAGGCTTGCCCTTATTTTCATTACTAAGACTTTTAGACAGGTCAGCTAGGATCACTATAGGTTTTCTCTTTGGCTTGTAATGTAGGCTAGGGGCTAGTATGATACTCGATGATATTTAAAGTGACTAAGCCTCCTTGACACTACACTAGGTTTTGGGGTTTCACTTATTATCGTTTTTCTATTCTTCTCTTTTCTTGATCACACTTATTCAGGAAGGGTGCGGTTTTTTCTACAATCACTTTTTTTTTTCACAACTTTTCTTTTTTGTTGCTCTTTTCTACCGCACCCAAATTTTTATTCTTTTCTTTTGCTCTACCTTTATTCCTACTCATTGTACATCATGCACCCCTAGGGTGATAGGTATCATAAAAACAAATAGGCTATTCAGGCTCAAAATAGGGATCAAGGGATATTATGCATACAGGAAAGGTCATTTAGGCTAAAGTGGGCAAATATCAAAACGGCCTATGATCCTTTCCTAACTCCTATCCTTCAACCTAGGTAAGACTAACCGGGCAAGTTCTAAACTAACATACAAAGGGAACTAAGTAAAATATCTCACACACATGGAATAAAGGTACATCACAAGCTACTACCTATTCGGTTCATGCAATTGTTAGCAGTGATTATCATATCACTAGCACTAATGCTATAACAAAATGCACAGTGGTCACACAAATGCATATCACACAGTTAACTGCCTAAGGTACTTGTATTTCTCTTAGTCAACTATAACATTTTACAACAAATCACAATACGCCTAAACATGCCGGCTCCACTAGGAACAAGACTCCGAGGAAAAGAGGCACGACAACAAAAACCCCAAGAGGACATCAACACCCACAAGTAGTCCCACCCTCAACTTATAATCATATATTGTCCCCAATGCGTCAAACCAAAATAAGAGAGTCAAAAATATACCTGTGGCACCATGGATGCAAAGATCTAATGTCAATCACATAATATGAATACAAACAACAAAATACCTTGGGTTGCCTCCCAAGAAACGCCTGATTTAATGTCGCGGCACGACTAGGTTACCTTGACGACTCAGAATTCATCAAGATACCTTAAAAGTGCTTCATCCTTTATCCCTCCACTTAGACGATTTGAATTGTCGGCCCATCTTTCGATCTTTACATCTTTTAGGTGCGTTGGGGAAATGTGAGAGCATGATAAGGAAAGTTCTATCACACCACTTCGAAGACTTGAACTGCTTGCCCAATTTTGCACCAAACTTTTGTGTGGGCTCATTTGGCAGATAATCTTAAAAATCCACTAAATGGACATCAATCTTTAATCTTCTTGGCATTTAAGATTGGGGTTGTATTATACCCTTTCAGCATGATAAACTCTAAAATGTAGGAATTTTTCTCCTCATTTCCAAAATTTATCATTTTCTTGGGAGATTCGACTTTCATTATATGCACCAAGCATAATGTTGAAAAGTGATTCAAGTGAGGTTTTCTCCCTAATTTTAGAGTTGCATCCTTCTCGACCTCTTCACCCCAAATTGGGCTAGAGTCTTTATAAGAGATTGGCCTGTTTCTTCTTTTGCCTCTAGCACCATTTTCTCAATCTTGGCATCATCTCTCATGGTTGGTTCGGTTGGTTGGAAAATCATCAAGGGTTGCTATCATCAAGCTCAACATCAATATAAGGTTCTTGCTCCCTATCTTCAAACTTTTGTATTATTTTAAATGATTCCACAGATAAGATATCATCTAAACATAATATAGAAGAATGCTTTGAATGATTGACCTCTATATCTATCTCCTCATGAATAATTGGTTTCATGTCTTGATGCATATCACATACGATATCATACCTTTCTTTCTGGAAATCCAACATTCATTAAAACATAGCTTTAATACCACTCTTCCCGATGCTTTGTTCTTCTTTTTTCTTGACCATAAGACCTATCAAACTCATAAGAAGAACTAGAATTTGGGTTAGCACAATAGGGGGGGGGCAATTTGGGCAATTACTCTAATGTCCATCTTGACCACCACATAAAGAACAATCATACTCTTGGTAGGATGGAGATGGTGCACACATTTATCTTCGGTGAGCATATCTATAACCTTGCCAAAAGTGAGGTCCATCATAATATGGACATGGATCATCAAGATAAGATTTTCAACCACCAAGATCATGTTCATTCCACGATGCCATAGTAATAACTAAACTAAAATAAAAATCTACCTAACACAAGAAATAAAAGAAAACTAGAAATAAATATTTATAAGTTTGAATTCAAGCAAGTAGGCTAAAATTCCAAACCAACTCAATACGCCAAATTATTCCCCGGCAACGACGCTATTTTTGATAACACTCAACTTACGCGTTAATTTAGTACAAGGCGATCATTGTCAATATATTTACTCAACTTTTAGAGTCGAGGTCGAATCCACAGGGAACAATGTGAGTGGTGATTAAACAAATTTAAAACTATAGCTACAGGCTAAATTCAAGCAAATGATACGAAAAGATAAAATTGGGGTTTTTAATGATCAAACAAATAATTGTTGGTCACTTTAGTTTCAGTGTTTGTAACCAAGAGTTTATGGAAAACCAGAATTATGTTCACTATGGGTTTTGGTACTTGACAGATGCTAATAGAGATTCAAGATTCTCACGATAGGTAGGAACAACAGATTGTCTTTATCAAAGTTATGCCTAAATGTCTCTCGACCTACTTAAGCATTTAATTACCTAATCCTCTCGAACTTAGAAAATTTATATTCACTGACCAGACTTTGCCTCAGATTAATCAACCTTGTTACAGGGTCAAATATTAAATGGAAGTTTTTAGTGCTTCCAAGTCCCTGTCAATAATTCACTTCCTACAGTATTTGATTTCTTATCTCGAGCAAATCAAAACAGGTGCTATATGTTATTTGCAATCAATAGACAATGATTAAAATCTTGAAATTATCAAAGAGTCCTATTACCTTTTGAATCTTAAACACTTAGCATCTTACCAAAACATAACCCATAGATCCCATAATTCGTATTAGAGGGGTTTAGCCACTCATGGTGTAATGATCGAAACAACTAGATGAATTCATAATTTCAAAGATAAACTTACCATAAGATGAATAATAACTAGTGATTCTCATATTAGATCACAATAGGAATCCCCAAAGTATTGATGAAAATCTCTTCAAAGTTAATTATTTTTCAAGCCAAGAAACTAGAGCGAAAAGAAAAAAATATGTGTCTCCAAAAGATGTTCAGCACCCTCAAGAAAACACTAAACAAGACTTTAAATAGTTCAACCTAAATAAGGAAAAAAAATCACAGAGTTTAATAATCCCTCGAATTAGGTGACGACATTCGTGACAACCTATCAGAAGGCTAATGACTTATCACAAATGTCGTCAGCTCCTCTTTGTTTTTGATACTCGTTGCTTTAGGCTGATGACAAACTATGACGTCCTATCAACTCCTTGATGACTTATCACAAATATCATCAAGTCTCTACCTCAGCTCTCATGTTCTACCTTAGGCTGACGGTAATTTTGATGACCTATCAGCTCATTAATGGCTTATCACAAAATATCATCACAGCTCTCAACTCAGGTCCATTCTCTATCCAAGGCTGATGATGAAGCTAATAACTTATCACAAGGCTGATGACTTATCAAGAATGTCGTCAGCCACACTTTTCTTATTTTTGCTTCAGATTTCAACTCTTTTGCTTCCATCCTTGTTGGTTCTCTAGAATCTTAGCTTCTACTACAAAATCAAAGATAAAATAATCAAAACGACAAAAGTTGCTTAAGACTTTGCAAACATTCTCAATTAAAAGCCTTAAATGTGTTAGCATCTGCTCATACATCATACTTGCATAAAAGACTAGTATATATCAGACAATGGTATTGAGCATCAATACCCGAAGATGAAATGCCTAATCCCTCGCTTAGATACTCGGTATAGATAGCTATAAATACACCACAATTCCTGCATAACAATTACTAATTTAATTAAAAACACTAATATACACGTATATGCTAATGAAACCAACCATAAAGTAATGTAATTCTTACAAACTTTCACATTTTTATTGTGCTATCTCAGATACATATTCCACTTGAAATGAGTCACATTCGGTCTTTCCTTTGTAGGATGTCAGTGTAGTCCAGTCAGTTGGTACCTTTTGCTAAAAAAAGTCACTGTACTGAAGGTAAGTCAGAATTATCAGCCAACTTCTCAATCTCACTTATTTGTGTTCTTTTCCGTGAAGAGGCCATTGAATCGTACACACGAATACATCGATCCTTTAAAGCAATGACTGTCAACACCCGGTGAAAGGCTCCATCACAGTTAATGGGTACAAAGACCTCATTGACCAGATTCCAAGGCTGACCTGCACGTGGACTCAATCTTTTGATGGTGTTAATCAATGACATCTCCATGTCAGCAACCTCATCAGTCTTTTCAAATGCATCTTGAGTTACAAGTTCCTTACTAACGTCAGTTTCATAGTAATTCACATATGTCTTATTGATATACACTTTGGAAAAGCAATCTGTGGTAGTGTATTTGTTAATTGAAAAATTCTTGTTCTTGTACTTCTTTCGCAAGTAGTATATGATGACATCCATATGTTGTTCAAAATGCAATAAAATGGAATACATGTTAGAGAAGGCAACTGTAATGATCAAAACTCAAAGAAATACAAATTTAATTCTTTATGTATCTAAGGTGTTTAAAGGAAAAATTCAAGAAGCTGAAATAACAACAATTGAACAAGATACATATTCATATAGAATGATACATGTTTTGTTATTATGTATCTAATACAAAATACATTCAACTAAAACATCCCAAAAATATCTTTACTATCAGAAAATCATCAAAATTTGACAAATACAAGTTAGCATTGCATGATCTTTAGTTTAAACAATTATTCTAACTTGGGCAGTCAATGTAACAACCTCATGTGATAGACTATAATACATCATCATAGATATTACATAATCTGAAATGCATATAGTAATGAAAATCTACTTTAACAATGTTTATAAAAAGGTGAAGGTATTTGAAAGATCAATAATTGAGTAAGATACATATTAATATATGACTATACAACATAAAAACTAAATAAATAGCCCAACAACAATACTGCAACAAATAATAAAAATTTACAGAAATAAGTTGCTTTGCATGATTTTTAAATTAAAGAAATCATCTAACTTAGTAGTCAATCTGAAAACCTCATGTTATAGACTTTAATACATCATATATATCATACAGTTTGAAATGCATATACTAATGAAAATATACTTTCACAATGTCACAAATTTAGAATTTGGATATCTATTATGAAAATACCTCGTCATTCCAGCACTTGTTTTGTTGATACATCAGGTAGAACCCATTCTTGAATTTTGAAAAAGCAACTACGAAATTTAGTTGACGAAATCCAAGATTTGAACATTTAACCTTGTAGTGATCGTCCTTATATTTTCTGTAACATAATAGTACAGTAGATTTAAAAAAAGTAATAAACTGTATATTAAGAATGAATTTATAATAAAAAAATTTTGTACTTACTTTTTCATGTGTTGCATGTAAAGGCCTTCTTTAATCCATTCTTCAAAAACCTTCATCTCTACATTTGGTGAATCCCCATTAATTTCATAAACTTCAAATGGATATTTTTTCACTTTGTAGAAGCCAATTTTTTATTTTATTTTGAGCTTGATCTAAAATGGGTTAAGAAAGGTGAACGGTAAATCTTTGACGGCTTCCTATTATGTTTTGCAAGTGTCTTTTTAACTTTTGACACAACCTTTTTTGGTGTAGGGAAGGCAGACATAATTGCAGTGTTATTAATCATATACTCATCAGGATTTGTTGGTGAAGGCTTGTAAATTGTTAATGTCATATCAGGCTCTCGAACTAGGAAAATCTTTTCAATTGGTTCCATTTCTTCAACAACAATCTTACTTTGTTTCTCAATTTCATCATCCTGAATATAATTTGAAATAGCAACAAATATTTTATTTTAAATCATGAGATATATATTTAAGAACTGCCATTATTTTTTTTATACTAGACTAGACTCTTACTACTAAATTACTTAAACTGTACCTGATACACAAATATTAAATTAGATACAAAAAGTAAAAATATGTATCTTTCATTGAATAACACAAGACAGGCAGAAACATATTACATGTATGTCTTAGTTAATATTTTATCGCTTCAAACATTAAAAAAAGAACATGTTAATTACAAAACACATAATGAATGTTAATTACCTTGTTTTGTTGTTCACACTTTTTGAAAGGTGATGGTGCTTGATTGACTTTATCATCCTCCATTTCAACTGATTTATCCGTTTCTTTCATTGGACTTTCTGCACTAGTTGGTACCACAACATGAACAACATTATCTGAAGGATCACCGTCTTGCTGACTCTGTTTTTCAATATTTTTCTGTAGATTTTTTATCAGTGAAAAAGATTATTCAATACAATATTAGTTTAAAATATAAGAAACAATATAATTAATACTCATACAACATCAGTAAACATTGAGATAGGTAAACAGTGTATGAGATATAAAATAGTAAATATGTATCTAAGGCCACCTTCATTTCCTCTATTTTTTTCATGAAAAAATATGTACTGATGGGATTACTATGACCTTCAAAAATAGCAACATCATCTGAAAATGTACCCCCTTTGGGGCTTTGTTTTGCAACGTATGGATGAGCAGCAAGAATTAATTTAATATAGCCGTTAATAATTGTGTGTTGTTTTAAATTATGTTACCTTCTCCACATTCTCATTTTTTTTATTGCAATGACATCAAAACTTTAGAGAATTTTTCATTCATCACATGCTCCAAATCGTTGAATTTCATATCAATCTAATAAATACACATAGTTGTTTAGTTAAAATGTATACTAACCAAAATTTATATGGCTTAAAAATATAGATTCTTATGTATGTCTTTATGTTGGAATCTAACGCATCTAAGTCCGTTTTAATCAAAAACTCTTTCTTGTTTGTGCATGTATAATCATCAACCTCTTTACTCTTTTGTTCTGCATCTGTTGGATTCGCCAGTATTTGTTAAGTATGAAAAAGAACACGATATAGAAATATTTTCATTATGAAAATACTATAATAGATGTTAATATGGAATACCTGCCGTTTGTTTTTCTTTTGAGGCCCGACTCTGACTTTGTTCTTTACTTTTTGATTTTCGTCCTATAGGAATATTGTTTTCACTCTTTGATAGGGGAGCAGATACTGTACCAGATACGTGTATCGATTTCTTCATAAAAAATTATGGAGGCGTCGTACTAAAGTCATCAAAACTATCAAGATCTATGGAAACTTGGGGTAAATTGACTTGGTATCTCCTCTGGTCAGGATTTTCAGTTGATGAAGGTATTAAAAATGTACTAGGGTAATCAGATGCAAAACTAGTTGGCGGCAAATCAATTTTTTCTAACTCCTCAGCCGTAGGAGAAATGTTGGAATAGACATTATGTACCAAAATTTTATACATTAAAAATGATTACGACAAAAACTAAAAATAATATAACGCAATGTATAAAAAAAATTCAATCAGTATCGTACCTTTCTAAACATTTTGATCATAAACTGATTATACTGAGGCCGAACTGCAACAACCCTCCAATTCAATAAACCAGGTATGTTATTACCCTACTTCACAATCACTTTGGTATCAACATTTGAATAGATTTCAAACATCTAGACATTAAGAACCTAAGGGATTCCACCCAACCTATAAAGCTGCTTCTCCACAAAAAATTCTTGCCTAAGTGAGGCCATCAACCTGAAAAAAAAAACTTTACCCCAAGGAATGAATTCATATTTTCCATCTTCAACCATTTTGAAATCAAAAAATAGAACAAAAGAAGCATTTAGTTGTGAGTAGATGAATGTGTGGATGAAGTATAGGGTTGCCATCTGGATGGCATCCTCTTTGTTTTCAAAATTTACCTTTATAAAATATTCCACCAATGCCTCCTTATGAACCCCATTTGTTGATTGGTAAATGGGGAAAATACCTTCTCAGAAGCCGACTCTTAAAAGAATCTTCATATTTGAAATCATCAACATTACCAAAACAGTTTAAGCCAGTTATCAAGACAAATTCATAGATGGAAAATCTTAGAATCTTGCCCTTGACAAACTCATGTATCTCTTCTTGATTTGTTTACTCGATCTCGAGCATAAGAAGACATTTTGTTACTTGTCCAATATAATTTTAAAGAGGTATGTTGAGTTAACATCCAAAAAGAGTCTTCTCAAATAAGTCTAAAACTTCTTGGCCGACTGCTTCTTTAATTTCATCCTTAAATCTTAAATTGCATGAACTTTCAAATCTAAGTGGATGAGGTGGAATTTCCTTTATAATGTAACTCAGTCCCTAAAAATGGAAAAAAACAAAAATAATTAAAAAAATTGATATGCAACAAATCTACATCAAGACAGTACAGTACAAATAAAAACTCTAAGAACATCATAATGTTAGATACAAGTTAACACAACATGTATATATGTAGTTATAAACTTGTATCTTTTGTAATACAACTTTCAATAAAACTAAAACAATACTACATACATTTCAAAGCATCAACACAACATGTTAACACAATTTTAAGATCATATAGTACAAACAAAAACTCTAAGAACATCATAATGTTAGATACAAGTTAACACAACATGTATCTATGAACTTATAAACTTGTATCTTTTGTAATACGACTTTCAATAATATAAAAACAACACTAGATACATATCAAAGCATTAACAGTAACTAACAGATACAAGTTAACACAACATTTATTTATGTACTTATAAACTTGTATCTTTTGTTATATTAATATCAATAACACATAAAAAAACACAAGATACATAGAAAATTAGCAACAAAGAACCAGATAAACAATGAATTTTAAAATGTATCATCCAAGTTAAAATATGTATCTCGGTCAAATATTCAACAGATCTGAACATCCAAATACCGTAGGAAGCTTATCTCTGTAAATTGCTTCGACAATTCTTCTTCTCTTGGCGGGAGCTTTACTTGTAGAACTACTAGATCCTCTTTTCTTAGAACCACTTTCTTTTTTCTTGTCCTTCTTAGCATGCTTTTGCTGCAATTTCTTCATAGTATGTGGATCGTTTCTATGCTTGGATCTATTTTCATCAAAACCAACAAATTCATAGTCAAAACTTCCAGGAACGAAGTTTACAACTTGTTGATATTCTTTGATACTTTCTAATAGAGATAACCCAAGACTAAAAGAGGGTCCCAAATCACTATTCATAATGTTAATTCAAAACAATGTAGCCTAAAAAATCCATAATCAAAGAAATTACTCAACCAGAACACTGAAATTTCACTTTGTAAATGTAGGCGCACAATTTTTTTTTTTAAAAAAAAGTAAAAAAAGATTAGAAAAATTGAAGTTGATTGTAGGGGGAAATTACCTTAATTCAAAGGTTTGAATTAAATGGAGAGCTTGGATAGAAACCGCGACTGAAATTACGGCGTACAAAGAGGAGAAACGGGTTAATTTTTTTGGTAAAGAATCGGCTTCTAGTAGGAGGTTTTAACTTATATCTCAACTTTACTAAAAAGTTGTAAATGTTGGGATTTAAGTAATATTTTAGAAGTGGGGGGATTTTTAGTAATTTAGAAACTTAAGTTGTTTTATTAGGTAATTTTTCCTAAAAAAATCAAAGAAACATGTAAAAAAAAGAAAGAAAAAGTAAATAGCGCCCGAAATAACTACTTTTGGCTCAACCCAAAAGTAAAAGGTGCAAACTATTGCCACCGGGTGGCCAATCAATTTCAGTTTTCATTTTTTGACCTTTCTTGTTGCTTTGACCGCTTATCTTTATTTTTGTTTTTGTTTTTTAAATAAAAGGAAATTTGGCTACTCTTTGTTTTTAATTTACTGCATCCTTTTAAATTTTTTATATTTTTTGGTTGAAGCTCCATTATTTTAAGGAAAAAAAAATCTATTTTCTTAATCTTTTTATTTTTTCTTAACAGTCAAATATAAATTTATATTAATATAATTACTATTATTTTAATCAATTAAATATAAAAGATGTGTATTTATATATATATATATATATATATATCTATATATCTTATTTGAGTTCTTTCAACAGATAGACTACCTGTTAAAACAGACTGTTCATCTGTTGGAAGAATACAAACCAGTGGCAAGAATTGTATTATGCTGTTCCAACAGATTACCCATATATTGCAACAGATTGGTCATCTCTGGGAGGAACACATTTCTGTTTGATGAGCTATATTGTGTTCTTCCTGCAAATGTCCATCTATTGCAACAGATGAGTAATCTGCTGAAAATATTTTTGTAGTCTATTGTATTTAGTTCTTGTTCTACATATTTTTATTGATGCACGAGTTAATAAAAAGATATTTTATGTTATAAATAACAATATTTACATTCACAACGATGATTTAAAAATATCAAAGTCCATAGCAAACAACAACCCAAGTTTTACTTCTACAACTATCAGGGTGCATTATGATCCGGTCATGTATTGTAGCTAGTGTATTTACATACGGAGCACTTATTTTTTCTTGATAAAAATAATTCTGTGACTCCATGTCTCCTCTTATATTGTCTTCTTCTCAATTTGATAGTGCTTGGGTTAATATATGGAAGAGGTATGTATTACTGATCATATTATCATCAAAACACCTATAGAGTATACTTATTTTGTGAATGAAGTTTTCTTACTGATTAGGCATTAACCATTTAAACAAGATATTGCATTTTACAGTTAAGATTGATAGATTTAAACTGATAAGGATGAGGGACTAAGTAGGCGGTGTCAATACCATGTTACGATTTAATGATGATTTTGCTAATATTTATGTCTCAAGTTTTGAGAAGGGATCAAGTTTTTGGTGGCAGTGTAAAGATTCAATAGTGATTGGACTTATTTTAAGGGTTCAATGGACTTTTGAAAGGCTTCTGAAACCTCACACTGCTGGAAACAAGAATGGAAATCAATATAGTTATTGCTCGTATCCAAATTTATATGGCTGGGTTTCTCGGGGTGACGATTATACACCAAAATGTCCTTGGGAGAATAATATATATATATCTGATTATACGTGTCCATGATACTAGAGAAGAAATCAGTATTCACTGAATTTAATACATACTAGTATTACTTGCTCTCCTTTCATCCAAACACAAGTGGCCTGAAATAACTACTTTTGGCTCAGCCCAAAAGTAAAAGGTGCAAACTATTGCCACCGGGTGACCAATAATTTCAGTTTTCATTTTTTGGCCTTTCTTGTTGCTTTTACCGCTTATCTTTATTTTTGTTTTTGTTTTTTAAATAAAAGAAAATTTGGCTATTCTTTGTTTTTAATTTACTGCATCCTTTTAAATTTTTTATATTTTTCGGTTGAAGCTCCATTATTTTAAGGAAAAAAAATCTATTTTCTTAATCTTTTTATTTTTTTCTTAACAATCAAATATAAATTTGTATTAATATAATTACTATTATTTTAATCAATTAAATATAAAAGATGTGTATTTATATATATATATATATATATATATATATATATATATATATCTTATTTGAGTTCTTTCAACAGATAGACTACCTGTTAAAACAGACTGTTCATCTATTGGAAGAACACAAACTAGTGGCAAGAATTGTATTGTGCTGTTCCAACAGATTACCCATATATTGCAACAGATTGGTCATCTCTTGGAGGAACACATTTCTGTTTGATGAGCTATATTGTGTTCTTCCTGCAAATGTCCATCTATTGCAATAGATGAGTAATCTGCTGAAAATATTTTTGTCGTCTATTGTACTTAGTTCTTGTTTTACCTATTTTTATTGATGCACAAGTTAATAAAAAGATATTTTATGTTATAAATAACAATATTTACATTCTGAACGATGATTTACAAATATCAAAGTCCATAGCAAACAACAACCCAAGTTTTACTTCTACAACTATCATGGTGCATTACGATCCGGTCATGTATTGTAGCTAGTGTATTTACATACGGAGCACTTATTTTTTCTTGATAAAAATAATTCTGTGACTCCACGTCTCCTCATATATTGTCTTCTTCTCGATTTGATAGTGCTTGGGTTAATATATGGAAGAGGTATGTATTACTAATCATATTATCATCAAAACACCTATAGAGTACACTTATTTTGTGAATGAAGTTTTCTTACTGATTAGGCATTAACCATTTAAATAAGATATTGCATTTTACAGTTAAGATTGATAGATTTAAACTGATAAGGATGAGGGACTAAGTAGGCGGTGTCAATACCATGTTACGATTTAATGATGATTTTGCTAATATTTATGTCTCAAGTTTTGAGAAGGGATCAAGTTTTTGGTGGCAGTGTAAAGATTCAATAGTGATTGGACTTATTTTAAGGGTTCAATGGACTTTTGAAAGGCTTCTGAAGCCTCACACTACTGGAAACAAGAATGGAAATCAATATAGTTATTGCTCGTGTCCAAATTTATATGGCTGTGTTTCTCGGGGTGACGATTATACACCAAAAGGTCCTTGGGAGAATAATATATATATATATCTGATTTTGCGTGGCCATGATACTAGAGAAGAAATCAGTATTCACTGAATTTAATACATACTAGTATTACTTGCGCTCCTTTCATCAAAACACAAGTGGTGTTTGGATAGAAACTAATTAATTTTAGACGACATGTGAATAATAAGTAGTTCACATACAAAAATTAGGAATAAAATATATATGGAACAACAATATCAAAACAAAATATTTCTTATAGCACTGACAAAATTCACCGAGAACATCAACGTTCAACTCATACCGAAAAACCACTATCACTATATTCTAGGTTGATATGCTAACTGAGTTTAGTTGAGCAAGAAATTTGATGATTTTGGGCAAATATCTTCGATAGATCGATGAATTTGAGAAGATATTTGGGCAAAGAGATTAGAGGGTTTTGTGAGTTAGTCTGAGATCTATAAGATATTTAGGAAAAAGAGATCAATATATTTGTTAAATATTTTATTTATATTTGGTCAAATGTAAATACGAGGGAGAGTGAAATATTTTAAAGGGAGTGTGAAAAAATTTAATGAAAATTTAGGCCACATTTTTAGAATGTGGTCTTTTGAATTATAATTATACCACACTTAAAAGTGTAGTTATATGTGTAATAAGTGTTGTCAATTATATTGTGATTTAGAAACACTTATATTGTGGTTTAGAAACACTTATAAAGTGTGGCCTATGTTATTAAAGACCACGCTTTTTAAGTGTTGTCAAACATAATGTGGCCAGAACCCAAAAACTTAGAATACACTTTAAAAGTGTGGTCTTAAATGGTATAGGCCACACTTTACAAGCGTGGTTCAAATTTAATGTGGCCAAAATACTAAAATATTGTAGTGATGACACATCTATTGTGATAGATGAGTCATCTGTTGTAACGAAAGACTCATATATTGGCTTCATGTTTATGGTTCTACAGTGTTGTTACATGAATCAAACAAATGGTCCATCTTTTGCAATAGAGAAGTCATCTATTGAAACATATTGCTCACCTATTGCGATAGAACCTGAAGTTGATTTCAACAGATGACTCACTTATTGGTATTTATGTTTTAGAATATAGAACCCGAAGCTAAATCCAATAGATGCATCATTTGTTACAAAAGGTGATCAATGTATTGCAACAAGTTAGTGATCTTTGAAATAAGTGACTCATCTGTTGGAATCAGCTTCAAAGGTTGTGTAGTACTTCCCAACAGGTGAGTCATCTATTGCAATAGATGAGTCACCTATTCCAACAAATGACTCATCTATTGGATTTAGCTTCGAGTTATATAGTGTCGTAACATGAATACCAATAGGTGAGTCATCTGTTGCAACATATAAATCACTTGTTGCAACATATTATTCACATGTTGCAACAGGTTACTCATTTGTTGGGGTTCATATTATAGTACTATACAATCACTATTAATTTAATTATCATGTTATTATTAATTTTTTTTAACAAATGTCTTTATTTAGGTACCACTAATGGAGGAATAAATAACAATAGGGGTGGATTGTCATGGTGAATGGATCGAGAAGAGAAATCGATATGTTTTGCATTGGAAGGAGGGTGAAATGCTAGAGATGGTAGCTATGACAGTCTAAAGTGATTTTTTGTATTATGATTTTGTAAACTTTATCAACAGTTATTGTGGACTGAATTATCAACTGGAAGAACACGTCATCAACTACATGTATAGCTACTTTGAAAATTATAGGGTACTACCTTTCAAGATAACCGATCAAGCTCGGTTGCATGCTTATCTGAGTGATTCAGCTAGGCCGGTGTTAAGGGTGTATGTGGTTGAAAAACGACAGAGAATGAGAACTAGAATGTAGAATAACAACAAAAGACATGTTTAATGGTAAATTGGATGATCTGGACATGAATATTCCAAATGATGATCAAACACCTACGCTGTTGTTGCGAGCAATACGGTGGGTAGTTCTTTTCAATCAAGAAAATCGGGCAATCATCAAGATTATGAGACTGGTTTTTACAAGGGAATGTCATTCAAGGATTAGATAGAACTATTTACTCCTTTGTTTATTGCTTGCTTGAAAAAAGATTTTAGACTAAAGAATGTGATTAATTCGAGCAAAGTCTTTTGTTTTAGATGTACTCATCCGGACTGTAAGTGGTGGTAGAGGGATGTGAAATACTTAAGTTCAGAAAAATTTGTCATTAATGTTTATCAAAAGTACCACACATGTGGTTCAGAGCATACGACGGTCCAAAATCCTTATGCCACGGCAAAGGTCCTTGGTAGTTATTTCCAAAGTAGATTCCCCAATGGCAAAGGCCCTTCTGCAGCTGATATGGCCAATCAATTTCGTACAGAATTAGGTATTATAGTTAGTTATTGGAAGATTTATATGGATATGGGGATTTCCAAGGACTTGGTTAGGGGGACACATGAGCATGGGTCTCTAGTCCTCGATGCCTACCATTACTGCTTGAGTCCACAAATCCCGAAAGTAAGATGAAATAGCCTATTAATGAAAAAGGAAGGTTCAAGTACTTTTTTGTATCCTATGGTACTTGAATTCTTGATTTTCAATAGTTGAGAAAAGTCATAGCCATCGACGAGACTTTCTTGAGGAGAAAATATAATGGAGTTTTGATAGTGGCAGTGGCAGTGGCACAGGATGCCGAGATAACATCTTTTCCATCTCTTTTTGTGCAGTGAAAAGGAATGTGATACCTTTTATGCATATTTTTTGAACAAATGCGAAGCTGTATTGACGATACCAAAGAGTTGTGTATAATTTTGGATAGGCGTCCAAGTATTCAAAAAATGGGTTCAATTTTTTTTACTTCAGCTCGCTTTGATTGTTGCATGAGGCATCTAGGAGAAAATATTTGAAACAATTTTCACAATGAAAGGGTCATGAGTCTTTTTTATAGAGCAGCAAAAGCATATAATAGAGCTGAGCTTTTTTGACCATTTTAATCAAATAAGGGATATGCATCCCAAGGCAGCACAACATCTAGAACGTGTCGGTTTTTAGAGATGGAGCCAGGCATTTTGTCCTGCAAATAGGTACATTCTTCTGAATTTAATGTCTTGTTTGAGTTAAAACTTTGTAATACTTAATGCATGATGGTGTACTAAGTGATTTTTATATAGTTATAATATTATGACGTCAAACATAGCTGAATCATTAAAATTCAATGTTTGGCATGAAAGAGAACTTCTAATTGTGCCGATGTTTAAGGAAATAAACAAGAGGTATGCTGAAATATTTCATGAAAGTCATATTTAGTTTGCGGACACAAGAAACAAATTTTTTCTAGAAGCAGAAAAACAAATATTAATGAATATCAAGTTGGGGAATAGGTTAATTGCTCACCAAATAGCAGATTACAAGTTCAGTATCGAAGGTCATGGTGATGTTGCCACATTCGATCTTCAAACATGATCTTGTACATATAGAGTTTTAGACTTAGATAAAATACCCTGTCCACATCTATGACAGCACTGTGAGCCCAATACGGTACACAATATGTAGCTCAAACTTATGAGTACTCGTCTTCATGGAAAGATATATAATGGCATGTAGTGAAAATATTAAGTTGATGCCTCCTGAAGAATCTTGGTTTGTTCCTGTAGAGAATTTAGAGAGATTAATACCTCTTCCATATATTTACTAAAGCACTATCAAATCGAGAAGAAGGCGATATAAGAGGAGACGTGAAGTCAGAGAATTATTTTTATCAAAAAAAAAAATAAGTGCTCCATATGTAAATACACTGGCCACAAAAGAACTACATGTCTGGATCGTAATGCACCATGATAGTTGTAATAGCAAAACTTGTGTTTTTGTTTGTTATGGACTTTGATATTTTTAAATCATTGTTGTGAATGTAAATGTTATTATTTATAACATAAAATATCTTTTTATTAACTTGTGCATCAATAAAAATAGGTAAAACAAGAACTAAATACAAAAGACTATAAAAATATTTTCAGCAGATTACTCATCAATTGCAACAGATGGACATTTGCAGGAAGAACACAATATAGCTCATCAAACAGAAATGTGTTCCTCCAAGAGATGACCAATCTGTTGCAATATATGGGTACTCTATTGTAAAAACACAATACAGTTCTTGCCACTGGTTTGTGTTCTCCCAATAGATGAACAGTTGGCTTTAACAGGTAGTCCATCTATGAAAGAACTCAAAACTCTTGCTATTGCTACTGGATTCAAAATTGTGTCAAACACTCAATCCTTACCTCTAACCGTCGACATATTGAGAAGAAGAAATAGATAGAATAAAAATTAAATAAGAATTAAAAAGTCAAAGCTGACCAAACATAATTTTTTTCACTAAACAAAAATAAAATACATTAGGTAGGTGGATCGGATATAAATTTAAAAAATACATACGTTAAAATAAAAAACATTACTTAATTATTACTATTATTATTGCTAACCGGTCAATCGTCAACTGGAAACAGCAGGACCCTCCTCAGCCTGCGAATCTCTCGAAGCATCATTGCTCCCAAGGCGCCCAACTCTTACTGGAGATCATTAACCAGCCTCTGAAGTTCCTGCACGGTGCCGCACAGAATAGCAATGTCTGAAACAAGATCAGTCATATCTAGAAGTCGCATGAATTGACAAAAAATGTAAACATAAAATTAAAGAAAAGAGTCCGAATGTAATACAACGTATACTACCAATGGTAGATTTATACACATAAAAAACTTAACTCAACGAAAAAGAAATCTGCTCTTGAAAAGAAGTGGTTGAAGATGTAAAAGACAAGATACAAGAAATAAATAAAGTGGAGTAGAATGAACGAGTAAGGAGGTACCTATTTATAGAGGATTGAATTTGAATGTGTTAGGCAAAAAGTCACAATTGTTCACCTCCATTTTATTAATTACATTCAAACGGATGACTTTTTTATTACTATGAAAAGACATGACTTAATTAAATCAAACGAGTGACATTTTTATTATTGTGAAAAGTCATAACTTTTCAGCTTCTTAATATTAATTAGTTCTTGAAATTAATAACCGATTTTCTCAATTAAATAATTGAAAACTTCTAACCTTTTCAATAACCATTTCTTTTAATAATAACTATTTTTATTGAGTTGTTCCAACAGATGGTCTATCTGTTGCGATAGATGGACTATCTGTTGGAGTAACTATTTTAATTTCTTCCAACAACTGATTCATCAGTTGCAACAGATGGGGAATTTGATTCATCAGCTATTTTGAATGTGTTAGATAAAATGTCACGATTGTTCACCTTTGTTTTTAATAATCATATCCCATAATTAATTCAAACTGGTGACTTTTTGATTATTTAAATCAAAAAAATAGATTTAAAAACATAAAAGGTGAAAAATCATGACTTTTTGCCTATTTAATATAAACACCAGTTATTAAAATTAAATAACCCTTTTTACAATTTTAAATTGTGTTTATCATTTATTACCATAGTATTTATTTACGAATCATTTTTCTTTATTAAATAATCGAAAAATCATGATTTTTTACCCTTTCAATAATCCTTTTTTGGTTAATAACCATTTCTAGTCAAATTTTTCAACATGTGGACCCTCTGATGAAACAGATTTGTCATCTGTACAAAGAACACAAACCAGTGTCAAGAACAATATTGTGTTCTTCCAACAGATTTATATCAATAAATATGTCATCGGAGGGAAGTAGAGGATTATGAGTTTTTTTTAACAGATTACCCATCTATTGCAACATATTGGTTATTTGTTGGTTGAACGCAATACAGATTGATGAACTGTATTATGTTCTTCCAACCAATGTCCATCTGTTGCAATACATGGGTAATCTGCTAAAAATATTTTTTGTAGTCTTTCGTATTTAAATCCTGTTTTACCTCTTTTTATTGATGAACAAGTTAATAAAAATATATTTTATATATTAAATAATAACATTTACATCCCCAACAGTGATTTAAAATTATCAAAGTCCATAAAAAACAACACAAGTTTATTATTACAACGATCATAGTGCATTATACACGTAGCATATTTTTTCGTGATGGGCATGTAATCCTTTGACATTGAAGATGGTTACACCGTGAGCCTCTGCAATCTTGTACACTACTTCACAATAGAAACTGAAGATTAAACATTGTTTGACATTGATAGGGTAGGAAGAATAATGTGCGTGCAGTGGATGGATATACTTTCTTTCGTGGGGGTTATGTATTACTAATTAGGTTATTGTGACAACACATATAAAGTACAATGATTTAGTGAATGCAGTTTTTTACCGATTAGGCATTGATCCTTCAAATAAGATACTTTATTTTATAGTTAAGTTTAATATGTGCGAACCGATAAGGCCGAAGGGTTCCAAGAAGGTGGTGTCGATATCCTGTTATAATTTAATGATACTTGCTCATGTTTATGTATCAAGTTTTGAGAAGAGATCAATATTTGAGGGCACTCTAGAGATTCAATATGTGTTTGGACTGATTTTAATATTGTAATGGACTTTGAAAAGGCCTTCGAAGCTTCCTAGTGCAGCAAACAAGAATGAAAAACCAATAGAAATTTCTCTGGTCCAAATTTATATGAATGGGTTGCTCAGGGAGACAGTTATACAGTAGAATATGATGTATGAGAATACCTGCACAAAAAAAGGAGGAGAAGACTATATATCAACTCAGACCTTGTTAAATAGGAAACACATGGTCGCAAGAAAGGAACTTCTAGCTAATCTGGACAATGAAATTGACTTGAAAGATGAAAAAACTGAATGAGCTACAAATTTTAAAGTGTATCCAAAAATTAAAATCTACCAGTCATTTTTTTAAAATAAAAATAGTAAAGTAGACTAGATCTTGACACTTTTTTAGGTAACTGCGACTAGTTAGCGTGGACTGAATGATGATCCACAAAGTGCAGGATCCAAACTCTAAGGAAGAAGCTTTACGATCACTAAGGACTAGAAAGATGTACAGTTAGGAATGAAACTTAAACCAAGAACTTCTGAGGTAAAAATATGGAAAACCAAGGCATTAAATTCTAAAGTCTAACTTGCATCCCTTGCCTTCTGTTTGTTGTTCTAATTAGGTCAATGATAGTAGAAATAACAAGCTTTGAAGTTGGGCAGAAATCCCATGCCTTTTTGTTTCCACTACCTTTGACCTAACCAGAACCCCAATCAGAAGGTCCGTGATGGAAGTTTAAATTTATAAGTTTCTTCCTTGGCTTGATCCCTTATTTTTACTTCGAGATTTGTTAGTTTAAGTTTCATTACTGACTATCCATATTTCCAACCCTCGGTGCTCGCAAAGTTGCTTTCTTAGAGGTGTGATCCTGCATTGTGGGTCATCATTCAGGCCAAGCTAACTATTTACAGTTACCTAGAAAAGTGTCCAGCTTCAGTCCACTTCACCATTTTTCTTTTAAAAAATGAGTGATGGATTTTCATTTTTGGATACACTTTTATTTTTTCAGCTCATTTGTTTTTTTTCATTTTTCATGTAAATTTCATCGATCAGATTCGCTACACATTCCTTGCTACCCTGTGTTTCTTCTTTAATAAGGTCTGAGTTGATATATAGTCTTTAGCACCTCCCCTTTCACTCACAAATATTCTCCCAAGCACCTTTTTCTGTATAATCGTCACCCCGAGCAACCTAGCCATATAAATTTGGACCTGGGCAATAACTATATTGATTTCCATTCTTGTTTCCAGCAGTGCGAGGCTTCAGAAGCCTTTCAAAAGTCCATTGAACCCTTAAAATAAGTCCAATCACTATTGAATCTTTACACTGCCACCAAAAACTTGATCCCTTCTCGAAACTTGAGACATAAATATTAGCAAAACCATCATTAAATCGTAACATGTTATTGACACCGCCTACTTAGTCCCTCATCCTTATCAGTTAAAATCTATCAATCTTAACTGTAAAATGCAATTTCTTGTTTAAATAATTAATGCCTAATCAGTAAAAAAAAACTTTATTCATAAAATAAGTGTACTCTATAGGTGTTTTGACGATAATATGATTAGTAATACATGCCTCTTCCATATATTGACCCAAGTACTATCAAATTGAGAAGAAGGCGATATAAGAGGAGACGTGGAGTCACAGAATCATTTTTATCAAGAAAAAATAGTGCTTCGTATGTAAATATGCTGGTCACAAAAGAACTACATGACCGGATCGTAATGCACCATGATAGTTGTAATAGTAAAATTTGGGTTGTTGTTTGTTATAGACTTTGATATTTTTAAATCATTGTTGTGAATGTAAATATTATTATTTATAACATAAAATATCTTTTTATTAACTTGTGCATCAATAAAAATAGGTAAAACAATAACTAAATACAACAGACTACAAAAATATTTTCAGCAAATTACTCATCTGTTGTAATAGATGGACATTTGCGGGAAGAACACAATATAGCTCATCAAACAGAAATGTGTTCCTCCAAGAGTTGACCAATCTGTTGCAATATATGGGTAATCTGTTGGAACAACACTATACAGCTCTTGCCACTGGTTTGTGTTCTTCCAACAGATGAATAATCTGTTTTAACTGGTAGTCTATTTGTTGACCATCTGTTGGAGTAACTATTTAAATTTCTTCCAACAATTGATTCATCTATTGTAACAGATGGAAAATTTAATTCATCAGCTATTTTGAATGTTTTAGACAAAATGTCACGACTATTCACCTTTTTTTAATAATTATATCCCATAATTAATTCAAACTAGTGACTTTTTGATTATTTAAATTAAAAAAAATAGATTTAAAAACATAAAAGGTGAAAAGTCATGACTTTTTGCCTATTTAATATTAACATCAGTTATTAAAATTAAATAACCCTTTTAACAATTTTAAATTGTGTTTATCATTTATTTTCTTAGTATTTATTTACGAATTATTTTTCTTTATTAAATAATCAAAAAGTCATGACTTTTCACCCTTTCAATAACCCTCTTTTTCTTAATAGTTATTTTTAGTCAGTTTTTTCAACAGGTGGACCATTTGATGAAACAGATTTGTCATATGTTCAAAGAACACAAATCAGTGGCAAGAGTTGTATTGTGTTCTTCCAGCAGATCTATATCAATAAATATGTCATCTGAGGGAAGAAGAGAATTATGAGTTTTTTCAATAGATTACCCATCTGTTGCAACATATTGGTTATTTGTTGGTTGAACGCAATGCAGATTGATGAACTGTATTATGTTCTTCCAACCAATGTCCATCTATTGCAACACATCTGTCATATTTAAATCCTATTTTACCTCTTTTTACTGATGCAAAAGTCAATAAAAATATATTTTATATAATAAATAATAACATTTACATCCCCAACAATGATTTAAAATTATCAAAGTCCATAAAAAAAACACAAGTTTACTATTACAACGATCATAGTGCATTATACATGTGACACTTCTTTTTTCTTGATGGGCATGTAATCCTTTGACATTGAAGATGGTTACCCATTCAGCCTCTGCAGTCTTGTACACTACTTCACAATAGAAACAGAAGATTAAACATTGTTTGACATTGATGGGGTAGGAAGGATAAGGTGCGTACAGTGGATGGATCCACTTTCATGCTTGGGATTTATGTATTACTGATTAGGTTATTGTGACAACACACATAAAGTACAATGATTTTGTGAATGCAGTTTTTTACCGATTAGGCATTGATCCTTCAAACAAGATCCTGCATATTATAGTTAAGTTTAATAGGTGGGAACTAATAAGGTCGAAGGGTTCCAAGAAGGTGGTTTCTATATCCTATTACAATTTAATGACGCTTTTGCTTATGTTTATGTATCAAGTTTTGAGAAGGGATCAATATTTGATGGCACTATAGAGATTCAATAAGTGACTGGACTGATTTTAATATTGTAATGGACTTTGAAAAGGCCTTCGAAGCTTCCTAGTGTAGTAAACAAGAATGGAAAACCAATAGAAATTCCCCTGGTCCAAATTTATATGAATGGGTTCAGAATTTGCTGTAGGAGAATACCTGCACGAAAAAAAAGGAGGAGAAGACTATATATCAACTCAGACCTTGTTAGAGAGGAAATACATAGTATCAAAAAAGTAACTTCTAGCTAATCTGGCCAATGAAATTGACTTGAAAGATGAAAAAAGTAAATGAGCTTCAAATTTGAAAGTGTATCCAAAAATTAAAATCCATCAGTCGTTTTTTGAAAATAAATATACTAAAGTGGACTAAAGCTGGACACTTTGCTATGTAAGTGCGACTAGTTAGCATGGCCTGAATGATGACCCACAAAGCGCAGGATCCAAACTTTAAGAAAGCAGCTTTACGATCACTGAGGACTAGAAAGATGTACAGTCAGGAATGAAACTTAAACCAAGAACTTCTGAGGAAAAAATAAGGGAAGCCAAGGCATCAATGTTTGAAGTCTAACTTGCATCCCTTGCCTTTTGTTTGTGGTTCTAATCAGGTCAATGGCAGTAGAAATAAAAAGCTTTAAAGTTGTGCAGAAATCCCATGCCTTTTTATTTCCATTATCTTTGACCTAACCAGAACCACAAGCAAAAGGCCCGTGATGGAAGTTTAACTTCATAAGTTTCCACCTTGGCTTGATCCCTTATTTTTACTTTAAGATTTGTTGGTTTAAGTTTCATTCCTGACTATCCATCTTTCCAACCGTCGGTGCTCGCAAAGTTTCTTTCTTAGAGTTGTGATCCTGCATTTGTGGGTCATCATTTAGGCCATGCTAACAATTTGCAGTTACCTAAAAAAGTGTCCAGCCTCAGTCCACTTTACCATTTTTCTTTTAAAAAATGAGTGATGGATTTTCATTTTTGGATACACTTTTATTTTTTCAGCTCATTTGATTTTTTCATTTTTTATGTAAATTTCATCGACCAGATTCGGTACACGTTCCTTGCTACCCTGTGTTTCTTCTTTAATAAGGTCTTAGTTGATATATAGTCTTCAGTACCTCCTCTTTCACTTACATATATTCTCCCAAGCACCTTTTGTTATATAATCATCACCCCAAGCAATCCAGCCATATAAATTTGGACCCGGGCAATAACTATATTGATTCCCATTCTTGTTTCCAGCAGTGCAAGGCTTCAGAGGCCTTTCAAATGTCCATTCAACCCTTAAAATAAGTCCAATCACTATTAAATCTTTACACTGCCACCAAAAACCTGATCCATTCTTGAAATTTGACATATAAATATTAGCAAAACCATCATTAAATTGTAACATGGTATTAACACCGCCTACTTGGTCCCTCATCCTTATCAGTTAAAATCTATCAATCTTAACTGTAAAATGCAATATCTTGTTTAAATGATTAATGCCTAATCAGTAAAAAACTCTATTCACAAAATAAGTGTACTCTATATGTGTTTTGATGATAATATGATCAATAATACATACTTCCCACATATAAAGTGGTTCTATTTGCAAGTAGCTTATTCCTCTGAATCCATCTTTACTTTATCCTATTATGTTGGTAGGGCAAAAATTAATTCACTTTTACTTTCTTTTCTTTTGGAAGACATCTTTTATCTACAAACAAGATAAAAAGAAAAATAACATTACAATTGATGCCTGAATAGTTTTAAAAATGGTAACACAAAATTCAATAAATACAACACAATACAATAAGCATTCCAATAGATGACCCATCTGTCGCAACAAATTCTCCATATGTTCAACATTCCCCATCTACTCAATAAATGACCCATCTGTTGCAATAGGTGACCCATCTGTTTCAACAAGTGATCGACATATTACAATAGATGAGTCATTTATTGTAAGAACTCAAACCATCCTTTCTACTGGTTTGATTTCTTCCAATAGGTGCTCCGTCTGTTGCAACAGATGGGTCATCTATTGGAATAGTTGTTTGTTTATATTCCAATAACTGATTCATCAGTTGCAATTGATGGAGAATCTATTGGAAGACCTATTTTAATATTTTCCACCATAGGTTCCACCTGTTGCAACACTAACACCACTAACACCATCAACATCACCAACATCATTAACAACATCAACAATGAAGAAACAAATAAAAAACAAACAAGGAAAACCAAGACTGCTAATAAGGCTTTTTAATTTCTTCAAATAGATGACTTTCTTTGCATATTTTAATAAAAATAATGATTCATTCATTCAAGACTTAAAAGACACTTTTCCTTCAATTTTCTCAATAAATAGGATATGGGTAATGGGTAAATAAATAAAAATAAAAGATGTAAATAACAAATTTAAATAACCAATCTAAAAATATGATATTCACAATTTTAATTTTTATCATAGAAAACATGAAAAATTTGATGAAACAAGCAAAGAAGAAGACGAGAAGCCAAGAATAATATCAGAGAGCACAGATCTAATAGTGAACCATACCTGCCATGTCAAAAGCAAAGGGATCAAAATACCAATTTTAGTCGATAAAAGATATAAATTAGTTTAAATCTAAAAGGATCCTCATGCGATAGAGGAGAAAACAAAGAGAAAAAGAGGAGACGATTGATATTACACTAAAAAAGAGAGATGAATTATTTTATGGTTGAAGGAGATAAAAATTCTAGGGATACGTTTAAATATTTATTAATAATTTATGATGGTGAAATATTTTGAGGAGAACGGGGAGACAGTGATAGTGACATTGAAAAGATAAGATAAGACAACTCAAGGAGAAGATATTTGAGTTATCCAACAAAATTTTTTACTACCTTAGTATTTCTTTTTTATATTTTGGACAGAGAATTTCCTTAAAATCAAAAAAGATCTTAAAATGGATAAGTCATTTGTTGCAGTAGATGTCTACATCTGTTTGAAATTTCCAATAGATCAGTCATCTGTCTCTGGTGTAATAGATGTTATTATCTATTTGATAATTTCCAACAGATAAGTCATCTATTACAACAGATAACATTATCTATTTGATAATAAACAACAGATAAGTCATCTATTGCAATAGGTTAACCATCTATTTTAATAGATGTCTATAATTGTTTGATAATTTTCAAGAGATGTGTCATCTGTTGCAACAAGTTAGTCCTCTATTTATTCATATCAACAAGCCATTGTTTGAAATATTAAAATTATTTTAACTAGAATTAGGGATGATTTCATAGGTTCAACTACAATTTCAATTGAGTCATTGTATTTTCATGATTTTGATATTGTGTTTGCCCTGACTGGAGTCATCAATTGATCAATTTGACTTGAAAAAATTCAAATCAAGTCATTGTTTAAAATATATAAATTGATGTAGCTAGAATTAGGGATGAGTTCATAGGTTCAACTACAGTTTTAATTAAGTCACTGTATTTTTATAATGTTGGTATTGTGTTCGCCCTGACTGGAGACATCAATTAATCAATTTGAGTTAAAAAAATTCAAATTAAGCCATTGTTTGAAATATCTAAATTGATTTAGCTAGATTTAAGGATGAGTTCATAGGTTCAACCACAATTTCACTTGAGTCGTTGGATTTTCATGATGTTGGTATTATGTTTGTCCTGATCGGAGTCATCAATTGATCAATTCGAGTTGAAATGATTCATATCAAGCCATTGTTTAAAATATCTAAATTTATTTGGCTATAATTAGGGATGAGTTCATAGGTTCAACTACAATTTTAATTGAGTCGTTGGATTTTCATGATGTTGGTATTGTGTTCGTCCTGATCGGAGACATCAATTAATCAATTTGAGTTAAAACGATTCAAATCTAGCCATTGTTTGAAGTATCTAAATTAATTTATCTATAATTAGGGATGAGTTCATAGGTTCAACTACAATTTCAATCGAGTCGTTAGATTTTCATAATATTGGTATTGTGTTCATCCTGACCGGAGTCATCAATTGATCAATTTGAATTGAAACGATTCATATCAAGCCATTGTTTAAAGTATCTAAATTGATTTATCTATAATTAGGGATGAGTTCACAGCTTCAACTATAATTTTAATTGAGTCATTGCATTTTAAAATTAATTAAGATCAATTCAGATCAAATTAACATTTTAAAAACTTGTCATTCTTTTATAAAATATAAATCAACCCATGCAAATCATCCATTTGCGGAAAAATATTTTATCATTTCAAATCTCGAGTTCTCTCTCTTTTCTCTCTCTCAATAATACGCACGACAACTACTCAACATATTGCTCAAACTTTCATAACAAATCAATTTTCTTCCTATTTTCTACCATAGTTGTTATTTTTTACTTCCTTCTTCCTTGTATCCATCATTTTCTCTCTTTCTATGTAACAGAGTTTGAGAAGAGTTCTACATTTGTTGTTTTATCTAAAAATTAGGGTTTTTTTATTTAATGATAAAAAAGAAGACTTTTAGCTGTATTATCTTCGAGAATGGATTAACAATTTTGAGTTTTGATGTTAAATAATATAGGAAAAACCTAAGAAAATCCTAGTTATTGTCATAGTATTTTGTTGACTGTCATGGTATTATTGTATGGTGTTTATGGTATTATTAATAGTTGGTGGTGGTTTTTGTATTATTAGTGTTGGTGGTCTTGGTGTTGGGGTTAGTGTTGATGGTGCTGGTTTTAGCGGTAGTGTTGGTATTAGTGGTGGTGGTATTGGTGGTGTTAGTAGTGGCTGTATTGATATTCATATTGGTGGTGGTGGTGGTGATGGTATTGGTAGTGTTATTAGAGTTAATGGCATTGGAATTGGTGTCGGTGGTGGTATTGGTGGTGTTGGTAGCATTGGTATTGGTGTTGTTGGTGGTGGTAGTATTAGTGGTATTGGTGGTGGTGGTGTATTAGTATTGGTGGTGTTTGTGGCGTTGGTATTGGTGGTGGTATTGGTGGTGTTGGTGGTCCATCTGTTGCAACAGGTGGAACATTTGTTGGGAGATATTAAAATAGGTATTCAGATAGATTCCCCATCTGTTGCAACAAATTTTTGAGTTGTTGACATAAAACAAACCAGTAGCAAGACTATTTTAATCTCTTTCAACAGGTTGTTCATCTGTTGCAACGGGTTATGTATCTATTGTAATAGATAATTCATCTATTCCAACATATGGGTTATTTGTTTGAATATTTTTTATAATGTGTTGTATAAAAATTTATTGAATTTTGTCTTATCTTTTTTTTTTAAAATTATGCAAACAACAATTGTAATGTATTTTTGTTTTTCTCTTGTTTGAAGGTAAAATATGTCTCCCATAAGAAAAGAAACTGAAAGTGGATCAACTTCTGACCACCTAACAAAAGAGGCTAGAGTACAGATAGATTCGGAGGAGCCTCCTGAATAATCTTAGTCAAGAAAAAAATAAAGCTGAGAAAAGTTATAAATACGATGTTGAGAGAGGTAGAGAAGGGTCTGTAGGGGGTGGTGAGGATAATAAAATTGAGGAGGAGGAAGAAGAAGAAGATAAATAAGAAGATGAGAAAGACAGCCAAACCATCACCATCAAATAAATGCAAGACATTTTCTAAGCAATCACCCACCAAAACCAACAAATGCAAGGAAAAAATATATGGGTTGTTAGACATTGTTGGACATGGATACAAAGCCACGATGTTGTTAGAAGATCTTAAATATAAAACAATACCAAAGAAGTAGAAGGATCAAATGTGCTTAGTTTGGTTTTCCCATTCTGTTATATTGGCAAGAGACGTCTACAAAGTCATAGAAGATGATTTGTTGAAGCTTGCTGAGGATTTTGAGAAATTCAACAATTATCCCTGGGGATATGACATCTACAAGTTAATTATCAAATATTTATTAACAAAGCTATCCCCAAAGACTATCTCCTCATACGGCTTTCCTTGGGCTTTCATGGCAAATTCAAAAACTATTTGTTTACGCTTACATTAGTTTATATTGAATAATTACTATGACTTTTTTTTGTTTGCTTCATGTTTATATTTTTTAGGCTTGGGCATTTGAAGTCATTCCTCCCGTCCTAAAGTAGGTCAAGGATTACCCGGATGAGGTTTCTCATTTATGGATCCTTGGGTGGTTGGTTGCAAAGAGCAACACAAGAATTGAGGAGGTTGATCTCTTTAACTCTTCAGATGATGGAGTGTCTTCTTTCAAGTAAAACAATTTGACTCAAAGTAAGTTATTGAAACATATGGTCCATTTGTTGTAACAGATAGATCATATGTTGTAATTATCTTAACATAATACCCGTCTGGTGCAATAGATAGGTAACCTGTTGCGATAGATGAGTCATTTTTCGCAATAGATAACCCATCTGTTGCTTTGGTTCTCTTAACCTGACTTAATAGATTACACATGTACTACAACTTATTCAATAAATGGGTGATCTAATGCAATAGATGTTTAATATGTTGCCACATATGAATCGCCGGTTTCAACATAAAGATCATCTATTTCATAAGTTTTCTGTGTTAACATATTACCCAACTTACTGCAAATTATTATTTGATTAAAACGTATCTACCCTTTTTTAGGTTATACATCCATGAATCGTACCTACTGAGCAAAAGTTGGAGATGACTTCTTTTATTACTTAGGTCGTGTTGATATAATAGATGACCCAATGGTGATATTAATAAATGTTACAATCCGAACTAGGACCTGACCGTGATGGATATCCCAAACCATGAAGGACCGGGCGTCCTACTCTATCTGGTAATCATGCCCAACATTCATATAATAAAAAAATATGCAAAAATATAATCTGATACAAAAACATGGTCATACTCTGAATTTAGTTTAACAACAAGGAATGAAATCCGAAATCAACTAAACAACATCTCGAATAGTCTGTGAAATCTCTACTCCATAATCAAATAACAACTGTCTGAATCTGTGACAAGGCCTCCAGTGGACCTAAATCAAAATAAATAACATAATATGAAAGACACAGGCTTCTATAATAAAGAAGACTCACCAACTGCACACTTCACTGTTGTCGAAAAACTCTACTGTTTAGCAGGACCTCTGAACTAAACTTTAGACCCTGAGAGGTAGGGGGTCAATACAAATATACTGGTATGCAGAGAAAATCCAAAATAATAATTTATATTCAACATATATGAGAGCAATTTAAAACAGTTCATAAACATATCATATGGTAATAAATCACATGGGCATTTTCGAAAGACTCTGAAAAATCATCTGAACTCTATAAACTCTTTGTTTTACTTCTGCGCTAGTTGGTATACCTTACAACTCTGAAATCCCATGAGATATATGGAATCTTCCATTGACTCGGAGGGGAAGCCGCAAACCCAAGTGTGCTGCAAGGGTTGGAGTCTCTGACTCTGCTATGCCACACGGCCGTCACCAGCGTAAAAATAATATACCCGGATCGACAAATCACTATTTTAGGCTAAGAGTTACTTGAACTCAAGTCTTCTTTGGGTAACCACCTAACCCTCTTTAAGCCCATTTTTAACTCTTTAAAACATGCATTCTCTAAAAACATATTTTGAAAACATACTCTGTTATGACATACATACTTATGGTATCGTCATACCATTGACTTGAAAGTCATATCTCTGAGCCATTATTAGCATATTACAATCTCTATTTTCAAAACATAAATTCGGGACCACCATATCAATAAATCATTTCAAAGAACTCCTCTAAAACTCATGTAAACACATGTATGCAACTCTCTTTGTCAAACTATCAATAATGCAAGGTGGCCAAGTCAAACTCTTAATCTCATGCAAATCTTTCTCTTTTAATAAAATATATTTACATTAAGAAACTCCCTCTCTTAAATATTTAAAACATGCTCAAAGTACTATGATATTTGAGTAAACTATTTTCAAGCCATAAATCATGCATTTCAATTAATCACCATAAGATCATAAATATAAGGTTATCACAAGAGAGGGATTTTCATTATTTGAGCTCTCAAACAAATCTTCAATTTCAAGTTTCATACATATACTTATATGTGTAAATCAATTTAAGGGGTTAAGGCCTAAAGGCCAAAACAACAATATCATTAGACATGCAATAAGCATAATAAAATTATGAATTTCAAAACCCCTTTAACAAATTCATGCTTGATGATCTTTAAATCAAAATTGAGTATTTTCAACAAGCCTATGTAGTTTTAGGATTAATCCCACGTACTTTAATTTAGAAGCTTTTGAATGAACTCTCGCATTGGGATGCTACACGTACGATTGATAGGTGCTTCTTGTAGCCCTCACAATGGGGATTCTGATTCTTGAAGAATCAAGAAAAAACTATGGTTAAATCTTGAGAAATGTTGATTTTTGGGTTGAAACCATAAGAATTATTCTGGGTGATTTTGAGAGAAAATAATGTTATTTTGGTGTTTGGGGGATTTAATCCCATGTTATGGCTGAGTAGGGGGTGGAAAATACCACTTTTGCCCTTAAAAATGCGAAAACAAAATCTAAAAATTGGGTGCATACGACAGAGCGTGCGTGCACGCTAATCGCGTGATACTACTATTTCAATCACGGAAATGGCCATAACTATTTGCTTGAGTATCAGATTTTGAAAAAATTCATATCATTAGAAAGATAATTTGAATATCTTTCATTTGATATATAGTAGGCCCTCTAAATCGTTATATACAAAGAGTTATAGTCGATTGAAGTTGACCCAAGTTTCGATGCTCACTCAAACTCGAACGATAGGAAATCTTTCAACTCATCCTCGAGTTTGGGGACCTCTATGATCTCAATTCATGCTCAAATAGGTCCCCATACTATAAAATTGATCAACATGCCAAATTTGCATATGATTTATAGCTTTTAGATCATCTATGCATAGAAACGATGATTTTCATTCTAGCCCAAAATGCGGGGTGTTAAAATAAAGAGGGATTAGATGGAGCAACAGTCATAAGAAGAGTAGTTAGGCCAGGTGAGCCTCATGTTGAGACTCTTCATGATAAACCTGCTGCAACAGATTTGGGTATTGCTTTTGGGGGTGTTGCTGGTAGAGTTGTTGACATTGGTGGCAGCCATGCTATGCTGATACTAATGTCAGTCATGATGATGAGCATGTTGATTCTCAAGAAAAAATAAATATATTTGAAATCACCCTTTACAGTAGTCCCTTTCACCCCTTTTCACTCTTATGTTCTCATTGCAATGCAAAGAGTGCATGGACAAATAGGATAAACTCTTTCCAAAAATAGATGCTCTTAATTATGTTGTCAAAAAATTAAAATCTAAGAGAGGTGTCATACCATCCAAGAAGGTGAGACAGCCATACACTCCTACAGTGGGGGTTAGGAAGAAGAAGAAGACAATTAGACATATACTCTCCAATATAAAACCAAAGAAAATACAACTTCTCCTCCTCCAATGGTTGGTGAATTTCAGGGACCATTGAAGAAGGTGAACATATATGCGAATCTTGAAGCCAAACAGAAGGTTGTTCTGAGAAAGTACATAAATTCCAAGAAACGTGCAAAAACCTTCACCATGAATATCTTCCCCCCCCAAGACTTCAAGAAGATGACAGATATGTAAGTGTGGTACATGGAATCGGTAAGTATACTTTTCCTAATCTAGCCTTCTAATATACTCCATGAAGAATAAGCTACGCAACAGATGTGTCATCTATTAAAACAACTGAGTATTCTAGTGCAACTAATGGTTCATATGTTGCAACAAATTATCCATCTATTGCATAAGTTGTATTAGATAAGTAATTTGTAAATGGATTCAGAGAATCTTATGCAGCAGATGGACTATCCATTGTATATTTCTTATTTATTTTTTTAAATTATTAAACTCTTTAAAAATTATCTTCTTATATCACAATATGTTGATGAAATTCTATGCCTCATGAGGGGCAGGCAATTAGCATACTCAGATGCTTATGATGCTGTAATAGGATACAACTATTTTAAGAATACGTATGATGATCTCATTTAGCTAGCATCAAATCTCGGTGGCTCAGGATTTAATTCATTAGTTTCTAGGTTCAAATGGGATGAGGATATAATTGAATATATTACAGGGAAGAGGCCATATCCACACGGCAATAACTACATCAAGGTAAAGATAATTATTGCAATCATGAATATGGACGTAAAATATTTTATAGCTCTTGAGATACTACTCGAGGATGGAATGATGAATGTTTATGACGACAACTTACTTGTCTTCGAAGAGGTCGATTGTTTTCCAAGATGCATCCACTATTGGACTTGTTCCCTAGCTTATTGAAGTAAAGTAAACTGATGAATTATTTGCCAAAAAAAGTATTTAATGAAAAATAGGATTTTGAAGTTCGAAACAAGGACAAGGACCTTCCAAAGAATTAAACCGGTGTCGTGTGAGGGTCGTACGCGCTTGCACACATCAAATGTTTGCTAACCTGCACAAAAATAACCAACCCAATGACCTTTTTGTGCGAAAATACTGTGGAAAGGATGCAAGAGGTCTGGGCTTATGAGGTAATAACTAAAAGGTTGGAGCCTGTATATGTAAAAGAAGAAGATGTAGAAACAAAAACACCATGACAATTTTTATTTCAAGTAACTTTACATGTAGTGACAATTTTTTGTATTTGATGAAAATTGAATTGGTTTGTTAAATTTAGGAACTTATGAATTAGTACAAAAAATAATTACTAAGTTCAACTATTGCAACAAGTGCATTATACTGATATATAGACATCTACATAATGCAATAGATGACCAACCTATTGGAACAGATAATCTACCTATTGCAACAAATAGTCTATCTATTTTGACAGATAGTTTATTTGTTGCAATAGTTTGGTCATCTGTTGCATTATCCAGATGTTTATATCAAAGTCTATATGTTACAATAGATAGGTCATCTATTGGAACAAATCAAAATAATAGGAAGACCTATTTAATAATTTTCAATAGATGACCTACATGTTGCAATATATGTCTAAATCTGTTTATAATTTCTAACAGACATGTCATCTATTGCAACAGATCCATTATCTATTGTAATATTTGAATCTAGTATTCCATTTTAATTAATAAGTTCAAATCTAAAGATAAAATAAAATTCATAGACAAAATAAAATAAATCAAAGCCTTCAGAAATTACATGAAATAAATCATCAAATAAATGAAAAGTAAAAAATTATTATGGGTACAAATAATCTATTCAACAAATAAATCAACAATTTAAGTTTTGATGCCAACAATTTCTAAGGAGAGGTTATTACTCAGATAGACTCAAGCTATAAGGATCTACTCAATATGGACACGTTATTTTTCATCCGGTGCTATGGAATTCGGCTATGATCATTGTGGATCTTTAATGTCTCTTGCGTACAATTTCTGAGCTTTTTCTTCTCTATATTTTCATAAAAGAGTAGCATATATTTTAAGGAGTAATCCGACATCAAGTCCATCATTTGGTACTTCTAATCGATCGCTCAAATACTCAGCGTAAAAGGCAACAAAAGGACCGCAATCCCTGCATTTGTAAAAATTAGATAATTCATATCTTGCAATTAGTATAAATGTTGTGAAATTTATAAAATGAAACTAAATCATGATACTTATAGTCTACTACTAGATTGTTGAGCAATTCCTTCAAAATATTCTATATCAAATTGATTACCCATTTTATCCTGATATGCTTCAATCGTCGACCAATCAGTACGAACCTTTTGATCTAAAAAACCACTTATATCAAGGTAAATAGATAATATTTTGTCCTGCTTTCTTATCTCAAACATTGGCCTAGAATGTCTCCTTTCCGGTATCAAGTCGTAAACTCGGATGCATATCTCTTTTAGAACAACGATAGCCAACACCCAATGAAATTCATCACAACAATTAATTAGGATGTACACTTCATCAACCAAATGTCAAGGTATTCCAGCTAAAATACTAAAACCTTTGATGATGTTTATTAAGCATTCCTCATTTCAAAAATCTTTTGATTGTTGTTGACAATACCTATTGTAGGCATTATTGATGTAAACTTTGTACAAATAATTGTCTGTCGTGTATCTGTAGTGTTCTTGTGTTTGCAACTTGGCCTTCTTTTGGAGGTAGTAAAAAATAACATCTATGTGCTGCACATATTATCAAATATTTTAGATTATGTGATAATAAATTAATACACAGATACAATTAAATAAAGTATTAATTATAAGATGTGTGGAATTTAAACCTCATCATTCCATCAAGTTTGGGGTTGTGACATCAAATAGAACCAATTCTTCATTCTAGGATGTGCAACAACAAATTCGAACATATCAAAATCAATACCCGAATGGTTCACTTTGTAGTATTCATCATTTTATTTTCTACATCATTTATATGTGTTAATGCATATGAAGCTAATGGGTTATTCAACTATTGCAACAGATGTAGATATCAATTTGATAATTTTCAGCAGATGTGTCATCTATTGAAACAAATATGTAGTCTGCTTGTATATTGGAATAGATGATATATATTCACCTTCTTCAGCTCATACTACTCTCTTGTGGCCTTTGTACATTGATTCAAAGTACAATACAAAGACAGAGGAGTGTAATTTTGCTTTTTTTGATACTTGATAGTGCCTTGAAAGTTTCTTTCCTTCTCCTCTTAGCCGCCTTAATATCTAATGGAGTGTATGGATATGAAATCCTATTTGATGGAATGACACTTCTCTTAGATGTTAATTTCTTTACAGAAGCAGTTAATGCATTATTAGCATTTATCACTCCATCATATTTCCCCTTACAGTTTTGACATTTGTATGCAGAACATTCGCTAGGAGGAAAAATCTATAAAACAAGTATGATCATACTCATAATGGTTTGTTATTTTAAAAACAACAAGAAGAGCATCATTAGCCCCAATAGCAACACTACTACCACTACCACTACCAATTCCTCCATCACCACTAACACCATCAACAACAACAAGCCTACCCTCTAAAATTATTTTTCTTCATATGGATGTTGCTCCAAACAATTCCTTTTTTATTTTATCAATGACCTTAGGGATCAATAAAGTTTGCACAGGCCGTAAAGTAAGAAAAATGATATTTTCAACTCTCGATTGATCGGAATAAGCCAAGGATACACAATCTAAAATAAATCAGTACATATATTAATTGATGATTAAATTATTCAAAATATTATTAATTAAAATAAAAACTTAATTAGAATTAGACTTACTGCTTCCTTAAAGGGTTGAAGAGATCAATTTTTTTTTATCAATTTTAACTGACAACCATCTCAGAATTCTTGGACATGAAACTTCTTTCTGGTAGTTCACTTGTTGTCTCAAATAAGAAATGACTTCAAATGCCCAAGCCTATAAAATAATGTCAATCAATTAAAATTACTTTCAATAAAAAAATAAATAAATCATAATAAAAGAAATATTTATAATAAAAAGCCATATAAGTTGACTGTATTTGGCTTAAATGGAGTCAACAAATATTTGACAATCATTTTGAAGCTTTTATAACCCCAAGATAGTTGTTAAATACCTCAAGATCCTCAGAGAGCTTTATTTAATCAAGTGGTATGTTGTTGTTAACGTATCTCGCCCAAAGAATATTATGTACAAACCAAACCAAGCACAATGATTGCTTGTGCTTCTTTGAAAGTATTTTAACTTTCAATGCTTCTATCAAATTCTTATTTTTGAAGCTTGGACCAACAAGGGACACCAAGTCATCACCATCACTTGACTTTTCCTTGCCTTTTTTGGATGTGCGGGGTGTTTTTTGGGGTTAGATAATGTATAAGCTAAGAAGGAGAAGGAGGATAACATTTTAGTCCAGTAACTATAGCAAACTATTTCCAACCAAAACAAACAGGCATATCACAGTAATTTATCCACACCTTATTTATTTTATCTTTATTTTCAAACATAAACCTACGCTTGAGAAGATAATATACCATGCTCATTTGGAAATAGGCATTGTTTCCCTCCAACAAATCAAGATATTGCCCAAAGCAGCTGTCCCTGAAATAAGCATCCAATTTTTTGTCTTGAAGTATTTTTCTAAAAGAGTCAAAATATTTTTCTATGGCTGACTTAATCACAAAATCACCAGTTAAATCTGTGGCACCATCGCACTGCATGCTCATAGGATAACTATCAATGTTGAAGGCTTTGACCAACTCTTCAATGGAAAGGCTATTTGTAAGGCCTTGCAAAGTCCCCTCGTAGTTTGAGTCGTAGGACGTGTCGAGTGGGGCGTGATTCCGACCATAAAAGATTGAGAAGTTGGTTCCTAAATTGAGTAACTTGTTAACCATATAGAATTTCCCTAGTTTCTAATTTTTATCATGTGGGAAATCTAATAAGCTTTCCATCGATATAAGATTTTCTCAAATCCGACACTCGGGTAAGAAGTTATGGCTAATTTAAGCCTTAGTCATAAAACTACATCATTTAACTTCCTGACGCATCGCGGAGAAGGTTGATTTGGCAATTGTCAATTTCCAGTGGAACCCCGCAATAGTGGCGCATCGCGAAGGAGTCCCAGGTCCCAACCAGTGGGAAAACACGATGGCTCCGCATCGTGGAGGCTACCAATTTCTCAATTGTCAAATTCCAGTGAGCCACCGCGATAAGTGGCACGTCATGGAGGCCAATGAAATTGGGTTCCAGTTCAATTTTTCCAGTTTCGTACAAATGTTTAATAGGGCACTTTGGACCTTTTCCAAGCCTATAAAATCGTGGAAACACTAAATCAAAGCCATTTACAAGCATTTTATGAGGTTTTTCTCAAGTTTTCTCTCAACATAAACCCTAAGTATCCAAAACCTTTTTCAAGAATCTCAAGAATCCACCGTGAATTTCCTAAATTGAGTCAAGATTCAAGGTTCCCAAGTCAAGGACCTCAATAACCCTCATTCTAGAGCACTAATAGAGTTCCAAAAGTGAGAATTCATCAAAAGCTTCTAATTCAAGGCATGTGGGGTTTTTGAACAAAGGTAACCCTTTCACCCTTATGCCTAAAAGGCTATTTAGTTCATGAAATTCTTGAAATATATGAGGTTTTTTACGTGAATTTGAATTGGGTTTTTCACCCAATAGTATTGAATGCATTATATTGATATTTCTCATGAATTAAGAGCCAAATGGAATGATTTCTATATGTTTTCTTGAGTATTTACAACTGGGTATAAACCCCATGATTTTACTCCTTGATAAGCTAATATTTGCATTGTTGAGATATTGAAGCATATGGCTATATTGAGATTTTGAGGTAACTTGCTGAAATTCCCAGATTTTCACATGATTTATGAATCTATATGCTATATATTATGCTTTTGATAATCTTTAACTTGAGATTTAATTATGGGTTAGTAAGCCCTATTTGAGACTTGTGAAATTATGAACTCTTATGCTATGAGCACCCATGTTTTGAGTATTTTGAGATGATTGAGAACTAAATTGACCTAATGGTCCTTGAGCTTTGAAATTCACTTCACTATATGAGATTATTAATTTGATTATTGGGTTCGTGGTGAGCCATATAATTATTCTAAAAGTGGATTTTTTTATGAAATGAGTGCAGATGATCTATATGGAGTAGTATTTAGCACCGAGTGGATAAGTTACTATGATTTCTTACCCCAAAACTATGCGTCATCGTAGGTTGGGCCTGAGGCTAAGTTTATGATGATTATGACTAGGCCCGATGCCGAGTTTCATTTAGTGATCACTAGACCTAGGTTATACTCTCTGGAAACAGTATGACGCTCCTCCCCAACGTGGGGTATCTTCCTTAGGAGGACAAAATATTGGATTCCATGTAGCTCACATGGTTTATGTTAGTTACGAGAACCTCTATTGAGATTTAGACTTTGAGATCAAATACTATTTTTCCTTCCCTATAAGCTATTTTCCTAAATGGTTGAATTGCAGAGATGTTTCCCCAACTAAAGTATTTTCTTGATGTAAGTTATTTCCTAAATGAAAGCATCTTCCCTTGTTATAGTACTTTTTATAAAGCCTTGACATAAGTTGTTTCCATAAACTAGAATGTCTTTCTATTTGAGATGGAGTGATTTCCCCGAAGCTTGAGATAAGATATTTTCCTAAAGTGAATGAAATGCCTTCAAGTATGTTTTCAAGTTATAGGATTCCGAATTATATGTATATGAGTTCTAAATAGTTATGAAATATTGAGCATTGAAGAAGTTTTACTCTCCATGAGACTTATGCATGAGTTGAAAGTATTATTTAAAATCCCTTAGCCTTTGGGTATTGAGAACAAGAGAAGATTTCAAATTTTGAGATTAAAGAATGATGACTCACGAGATTTGTTTTACATGCTCCATTCTGCATGACTTATGAGCTTTATAATTTATACTTATTCAACCCATGTGAGTCATCTCATAATGCATACATGATTTGATTAAAGAAGATTGTTACTATTTTATTCATATGAATTCACCCCCGTATACTCAGTACATTCCAAGTACTGATCCACATATATGTCTATATGCTACATTGTGTCATAATGTAGGTTCAGGTGCTCAGTCCCAGCCTCGCCCGTGATTCATCGAGTATCTTGCCTACGTTTTCTACAGTAGTGAGTCCTTATGATTCGAGGACCGATCTTCAAATATTTACCGTACTTGAGAGACTATGTTTTATCTTCAGTTTATTTCGAGTTAGTTGGGGACCTGTCCCAATGGCTCTCTAGATTTTTATTTGTAGAGTCTTGTCAGACTAGTGTCAGACTTGTGATGTGTCGAGGGTTCAATATTGTGGTTTTGTTGAGATTTATCTATATTATGGTCTTATGGACCGAGTATCTTTTCCATATTTCCTTTTATGTAATATGACTATGTTAGTGTTGAGTCCATTCTTATCTTGAATTAAGTGTCATTGGGGGAAATTGGCTCTAAGGTTTAGCTTGGGGCTACTCATAGCCTTAGGCACCATGTGACATCCTGGGAGATGATTTTGGGATATTACAAACTTGGTATCAGAGCTTAAGGTTTCTAAGGAGTCCTAGGGAGTCTGACAAACCACGTTGAGAAGAATGTTGATCATCGGTGTGTAGCGCACCACACCTATGAGCAAGAGGCTATGAGATGTTTTAGGAAACAAAATTTCTTCTTTCAGATTCTATCGTGCCTACAATTGTCCCTCTTATTTAATGATCCGTGATCTTCCATGTTTAGAAAATGCCTTCTCGAAGAGCAAATATCCACAGAAATAATGATGAGCAACCCTCACCTGTTGATACTTTGAATGAGATGGTGTCCCATGCTGAGTTTAGGGAGGCCTTTCAGGCGTTAGCCTAAGCAGTCACTGTACATGTTTGGGCCAATAACCAGGCCCCAGTTGCTAACCAGTAGGGTGGTGATGTAGCCTCAGCTAGGATTCATGACTTTATGCGAATAAACCCGCCTGAGTTCCATGGGTCAAAGATGGATGAGGACCCACAGTTATACTTAGAGGAGGTAAGGAAGATCATAGATGTGATGCATATTTCAAAAGAAGAAAGTGTTGAGTTTGCATCCTACAGACTGAAAGACATTGCTTATGATTGGATTATGTCATAGAGGAAGGGTAGAGGTGACAATGTTGTCCCTATGACTTGGTAAGTTTTCAAGATGCCTTCTTGGATCAGTTCTTTCCACTTGAGATGAGGGAGGCAAATATTGAGGAGTTCATGAACTTGAGAAAGGGCTCCATGACTATTAAGGAGTACTGTTTGAAGTTCAATCAGTTGGCCAAGTACGCTCTTGATTTGTTTTCTAACACCTGGGCTAGTATGAGTAAGTTTGGGACCGGTATTTCTGAGATGGTACTAAACGAGTGTAGGGACACAATGTTGCATAAAAATATAGATCTAGCTAGGTTGATGACGCATGCCCAATAGATAGAGGTGGATAAGCATAGAGAAAGAGATAGAATGAGGGGTAGCAAGAGGGAGACATCTGATCAGCATGAGTTTAGCTAGCCTAGGTTCCACGGAGGGAACCACCCTCAATTTTAGATACGTCTATCTATTCCAGTTCCTTCTTTAGCTAGTGCTCCCATGCCTAGAGGTAGGCCAGAGCAAGGAAGCAGGTCTTTCTTGTCTGGTCCGCAGAGCAGTGTTGATAATAGGCCCCATTATCCTTCTTGTGCTAAATATGGTAGGAATCACCTTGGCGAGTGTTTCAGAGATGTGAGGGGTTGTTTGGTTATGGCAAGTAGGGCTACAGACTTAGAGATTGTCCCCATCCTAGATAGGGGAATAGAGATGCCCGACCTCAGGCACAGGCTACTAGTGCACCAGCTCTGGTACTCTATCCCGCCCATGCTTAGGGTACTTCTTTTAGCACCACTGGCGGTTACCACCAGAATAGGTTCTATGCTTTGCCATCGCATCGAGAGCAGGAGGACTCTCCTGATGTTGTTACTGGTATGCTCCATATCTTTTATCTTGATGTTTATGTGTTGTTGGACCCCAGGTCAAATCTCTATTATGTAACCCCACTTGCGGCGGTGAATTTTGAAATGAGTCCTAAAAAGATTCCTGAGCCTTTCCTTGTTTCTACAACAGTCGAAGAGCCAGTTGTTGCGAAACAAGTGTATAAAAATTGCCCTGGTACTGTGATTTATAAAATCATACTTGCAAATTTGATAGAGTTAGACATGATAGATTTTGACCTTATTCTGGGTATGGATTGGCTTTATTCTTGTTATGCTTTTATAGATTGTCTTACCCGTGCGGTCAAGTTTCAGTTTCTGGATAAACCAGTGTTTGAGTGGTCTGGGAGTTCGGTATCTCCCAAGAGTCATTTTATCTTCTATATCAAAGCCAGAAAGCTTATATCCAAAGGTTGTGTCTACCACCTAGTTAGGGTCAAGGACACTAAGTTCGAGACTCTAACCATCCAGTCGGTTCATATTGTTAATGAGTTCCCCGATGTCTTTCTGGAAGATCTCTCAAGGGTACCTTTTGATAGAGAGATAGAGTTCAGAATTGATCTTCTTCTCGACACTCAGCCTATTTCCATTCCACCATATCATATGGCACCTGTTGAGCTTAAGGAGTTGAAGGATAAACTCAAAGAACTCTTAGAAAAAGGTTTCATTAGACCCAGTAATTCTTTTTGAGGCGCACCTACTTTGTTCGTGTGGAAGAAAGACGAATCTTTGCGTATGTGCATTAACTACCGTCAACTAAACAAGGTCACAATCAAAAATAAGTATCCTCTTCCAAGAATTGATGACCTGTTTGTTCAGTTGCAAGGTGTAAGTTATTTTTCCAAGATAGACCTTAGATCCGGCTATCATCAACTTAAAGTGAGGGAATATGATATTCTAAAGACAGCCTTCCAAACCTGTTGTGGTCACTTTGAGTTTCTAGTCATGTCTTTTGGGCTAACCAATGCCTCAGTAGCCTTCATGGACCTCATGAATTGAGTGTTCAAGTAATACCTTGATACGTTCATCATTTCTTCATAGATGACATCCTTGTGTACTCCCGTGATGAGAATGACCATGCAGCTCATCTTAGAATTATCTTGCAAGCTCTTAGAGATTAGCTGTTGTTTGCTAAATTTAGTAAGTATGAATTTTGGCTAAGGTCTGTAGCCTTTCTAGGTCATGTTGTTTCAGCCGAGGGTATTAGAGTTGATCCCCAAAAGACAGAATCTATGAGAAACTGGCCTAGACCTATCTCTCCATCTGACATTAGGAGTTTCTTAGGTATAGCGGGCTATTACCATCATTTTATTGAGGGTTTCTCTTCCATTACATCTCCTATGACCCGGTTGACCTAAAAGAAGGTTAAATTCCAGTAGTCCGATTCCTGTGAGAAGAGTTTTTAGGAGTTAAAGACTCGACTCACTTCAGCCCCTGTGTTGACTTTGCCTGATGGTACTGATGGTTTTGTGGTGTATTGTGATACCTCTAGATTTGTTTTGGGTTGTGTGTTGATGCAAAGGGGTAAGGTTATAGCCTATGCCTCTAGACAGTTGAAGCTGCATGAAAGGAACTACCCGACCCATGATATTGAGTTAGATACTATGGTTTTTGCTTTGAAAATTTGGAGACACTATCCTTATGGTGTCCATGTTGATTGGTTTACTGATCATAAAAGCCTACAGTACGTGTTTACCTAGAAGGAGTTGAATCTTAGGCAGAGAAGGTAATTAGAGTTATTGAAATATTATGATATGAGTGTGTTGTATCACCCGGGCAAGGCCAATGTGGTGGCGAATGCCCTTAGCAGATTATCCATAGGTAGTGTTTCGCATATTGAGGAAGGTAAGAGAGAGTCATCTCGTGATGTTCATTGTCTTGCTAGGTTGGGTATTAAATTGGTTGATTCAGCGGAGGGGATTACATTGGTACAGAGTAGTTCTGAATCCTCTTTAGTTTTAAAAGTGAAGGAGAAGCAGGATAGGGATCCTAGTTTGGTCAAACTGAAGAAGTCAGTTAAGGACCAAAAGGTTGAGGTTTACTCCTAAGGGGGAGATGGTGTGTTAAGGGTGCATGGTAGGTTGTGTGTTTCGTGTGTTGATGATTTGAGGTGGACGATTATGGGTGAAGCACATGGCGCGCATTATTCCATTCATCTCGGCACTACCAAGATGTATCACAACTTGCGGGAAATCTATTGGTGGAACGATATGAAGAAAGACATCGCCGAGTTTGTAGTAAAGTGTGGGACATGTCAACAGGTTAAGGCAGAGCACCAAAGACCGGGTGGTGTGATGCAAGAGTTTAGTATACCTACTTAGAAGTGGGAGATGGTGAATATGGACTCCGTGACCGGGTTGCCTCTTTTGCATCATCACCATGATTCTATTTGGGTTATTATGGATAGCTTGACTAAGTACGCACACTTCTTGCCCGTGCATACATTTTATATGGCTGATGATTATGCTAGATTCTATATCCGAGAATTGGTCAGACTGCATGGAGTACCCTTGTCTGTCATTTTGGCTAGGGGTACTTAATTTACTTCTCAGTTTTGGAGGGCGTTTCAGCAAGGTCTTAGCACCCAAGTTCTTTTAAGTTCAGCTTTTTGCCTGCAGACAGATGGTCAAGCTGAGAGGACCATTCAGACCCTAGAGGATATGTTGACGGTGTGCGCTCTTGATTTCGAAGGTAGTTGGGATGAGCATTTTCCATTGATGGAGTTCGCCTATAATAATAGTTTCCATGCTAGCATTGAGATGACACCATTTAAGACTTTGTATGGTAGGAGGTGTAGATCACCTATAGGTTGGTTTGAAGTGGTCGAAGCTGCGACATATGGGCCTGATACAGTGTTCGAAGCTATGGATAAAGTTAGGTTAATTAGAGAGAGGTTAAAGACCGCTAAGAGTCGTTAAAAGTCTTACGCAGATGTGAGGAAGAGAGATCTTGAGTTTAAGGTAGGTGATTTGGTGTACTTAAAGATTTCACCCATGAAAGAGGTGAAAAGGTTTGGTAGGAAGGGAAACCTTAGTCATCATTATGTTGGCCCATATAGAGTCTTGAGCTGTGTTGGTAAAGTGGCTTATAAGGTTGAGCTACCCTCAGAGCTGTCCGTCGTTCATCCTATCTTTCATGTCTATATGCTTAAGAAGCATATTAGTGATTCCATTGTGGTTGATCCTTCAGAGAGTGCTGATATTCAGGATAGCCTTTTCTTTGATAAGATTCCCATGGAGATCCTAGATTTTTAGATCCGTAGACTAAGGAACAAAGAAGTTCCCTAGGTCAAATTTTTGTGGCGGAACCAATCTGTTGAGGGTGCTACTTGGGAGGCAGAAGTATACATGTGAGCCAATTAGTTATTGTGATTTAGAATTTAGTTGAAATAGGTATGGAGCTCATAATATTTAGTTCATGTAGTAGTAAAAAATAATCATAGGTTGTGAATGAAAGGACATAGTGGCTAATAATTTGTAACTTTAGACTTCTTTGGGAAATCTTAGAAAAGGGGGACTTAGTGATGCATAAAATTTTGAAGGTAGTTAAATGTATGTCTGGATAAGTGGATTTAATGTGAGCAAGAAGAATGTGCCAATAAGACCTTGATGGGTTATGTTAAGATTAAGATCAATTATCCTGATGTTGAGGTTTTACTACACCGAGAGTCCCTTGAATTTTTATCTAACAGTTGTAGGCCAGTTTAGTAGGTGGGAAAATGTGTAGTAAATTTTAAGGTGTAGTATAAATGTTGTGAAGAAGATGCACTAGTAGGTCGTAGTTAAGTGGAATGAGAATTTAGATTCGTTAGTTTTCCATATATCTTGATGGACTAGTCTAACATGTGTGATGCTTCATTGGGAATTCATGGTTGGTAACAGATGTTAGCTTGAGCTTTTGATATTGATTATGGTGATAAGAACATTACCTCAGGGATAGTGATAGGAGAATTATGAGAGTAAATTGGTAGGCTTAATTTGAAGTGTGGAAGAGTCTAGGCTGACAACTTATGAAAGATTTGAGTGGATAATTGTGATATATACATGAGGACCAATATTGAAACGATGAATTATGGCTAAGTCATTAGGTGGATAAGAGTGTCAGAGTTATAAGAATAAGTTGAACCCCAGTTAGCATGTGTTTAGATAAGGTTTCAAGGGTACAAGGGCCATATGTATCTAGTTTATGTTCTTGAGTTTTGTATGGAAAAGTTTAGGGAGTTATTATGCAGTGTTCTAAAGCTGAATTGAGGAAAATATAGATAGACGATGTGACCCCTGAGTATTGTTTTTAATTTTTTTTTGTTAAGTTGTGAGGCTATGCAATTAGAGGTTTAATGCTAGTATACTAAGGAGTGGGGAATGGACTTTTATGTGTTAATAAGGATGGATGTGTATGCCTTTGAGAGTCTAAATTATAGGTGATGGCTATAGAAGATAGTTAAAAGTTAATATTAGTATCCCCAAAAAGTAGTGCCTTCAGATTATAGTTTATCGGGGGGAGTTTGGCGTGCATGTGTATGGTGAGACCCCACTGTAACAAGTGTTGTGCTTATAGATATAATGATAGGATACATCCACAAGTCTAGGATAGTGACCTTTGAGCAAAGTGAGAGATGATGAACTAAGGTATATCTTGAATTTTCTCATGCTGGAGTATTTTAGGGAAGAGCCATGATAACTCTATTTTTATTCTAGAAAATTCCTCCCACTTCGATTTAAGAGGGAATTCTACCAATGTCTTATGTACTCAAATTGTGCCTATGCCTAAGGTCCGAGTTCTCTATGTAATTTATGTCCATGCTCCAACCATTGAACTAGAAACAATAACGGTTCTCAGAAATCCAAGCTTCCAAGTGTTCAAGCTCTATGTTATGGCGCTCATAATCCATAAATTTATGTCTAATTTTATGCCTAGTTTTAAGAAAATATATGTCATGACTCAATTTATGAGTTACGATGGCACCTACTAAATCCCGTCAGTAGGTAAGCCACATCATAACCCAGAGCTAACACAATGGGTTAATTCGGTTGGAAATGTCCAACATAGGTGAAATTCAAAAACACAATTTATCTACAAACAAAGTGTTCTAAATAGATAAAATAGTCAACACAATATACCAATCCCACGACCTAGTAGAGCCAATGCAAGAGCATCTAATAACAATAACATAACTCAAATGCCTAGAGTAGTCAATACACCTGTCTCGAAACAAAAGACTGAATATAAAATATAGAAGGAAATGGGTGACTGACTCTAAGAGCTCACCCTATCTCCAGATATCACCACCATACGAGCATGAATCAACAACGACAACTAGTACCCAGATCTGTATCAAAAAAGTACAGAAGTATAGTATGAGTACAAACAAACATGTACTCAGTTGGCATCATCGGTCAACTAAGCTAAATCATGATATAAATATGATAAAATGCAAGATAAATATCACGACCCGAACCAGGGCCTAGTCTAACAGGTATCTAAAGCTCACTGAGGGTCGGAGACCACCCCCTTACCCTGCATCCAGAACACAATAAAAGAATACAATGGAAGCCAACCAAATATTATAATAATAAGAATAAATAAAACAAATGAAATCAAAAAGTTCAAGAACAAATATACAACCCACATTTGTCCACAAAAAACTCGAAGAGCCAAACTAGGTCGGGACATGACCCCACCATAACAAAATAAAACTAACAATCTCTAAAATATGAAAAGAAACCTAATGAAATAGTAAAACTTTTCGGATGATGGAGGCTCATGTAACAGCCCGAAAATCCAAGCCATTATTAGAACCATGATTCAAGTTCATGAAAAATAAAAAATCCTATTTTGATAGTTTTATAAGTGATTTGGATATATATTATGTCCTCAAATAGCTCCTACATTGTAGACAAGTCAAAACATTCCTTAGCAATTAAATTCTTGTGAAGAAAATAACTATAGTCATCTTCAAACAAGCATACCTTTTTGTATACTAAGAATTTTTGAGCTCAAGACCCACCAACAGATAGATAATTTAATTATATTTCCAACGACACCAATTTTTTCTTAATCCTATATCGGAGTAAAAATTTATGACTATTTTACCAAAAGGGTGTCTGTCTGCCAAAGTGCGATGGCTAGGGTGATGGACCATCGAATCAGTGATGGCCCGTCGCGTCAAACCATCATCCGTAAGCAGAAATACCAAAATTTGGTAATTTAGTGATGGTTGGAGTGATGATCTGTCACGGGAGTGACGATCCGCCGCCCAAACCGTCACCCGAGATTGTTTTGTACTGTTATGTCATTTTCAAAGGTTTTTTTGGTATTTTTCCACTCTTTTAACCCCAAAACTATGTCGTTTAAGACATGTTAAGGCTGAATATAGGTCCAAAACAATCCTAAATCCCTCATTCTCAGCACAACACCAAAATTTCTCCTAGAACAAGCGGTTCCCTCTTCCTCGCAAGATCTCAAGAGCACCAAAACAAGGGTTTCTCTCAACAATTCATTTTCAAGGGTTCCCAACTCAAATGTTCCTTTAAGAAATCAACAATTTCAGATATGTGGGATGTTCATCCATGGGTCCCTTTCACCCATGGAGCCTAAAATCCCTCTTTTCAACTAAAGTATGGATTTTTCTCTTATTAATGGAGTTTTATATGTTCAAGATGGATTAAATTCATATATTTACTTAGTAATTGAACTCAATTTCATGTTCACGTATGATCCAATGAAATATTAGGTTAATTCATGTTTTAAACTACAATTTCCCATGTCATGATTCAAGTGAATTTCATCTTAAATCCCCAATTTATGAATTTAGCTATGTAATCATGTTGATTTCCTATGTTTAACACATTCCCATGTTCAAGTTCACTATTCTCACATGTTTGGTGAAATGTATATGTTTTGGGATCTTTAAACCATGATTTCATACTACAGTTCTAAGCCTTAATATTGTATTTTGATCATTCAGTGCTAGAGGGTTATGATCACCCGATACCTATGTGTTTTACATGAATTTAGATCTTTTAAGTAATGATTTTAGTTAAACCATGAGTATTACCATTTACTCAGTTGTTATGATCATGATGAGCGATGTCAGTTGTTATGTTTAGTGCATTCAGTTCAGTTCATTACCAGTGTTAGTTTAGTTAGAAGTAGGATTTAGCACTGAGCGAACCTAGGTATGGCGGCTTACCTGCCAGTAGTAGGTGTGACCTCTAGTAGTAGTCCTTGAGTTCCAGAACTATGTAGCCAGCGTAGGTTTGAGATGTCTTCCTTCCAGTTGAGGGTTGAAACGTATCTCATGAGAGCATATGCCAGTAGAGGGTGACTCCTTAGTCCTTTGGGACACCAGTTTAATGGATCCACACAGCCAGTGTTAGTACCCATGGCACAGTACTGACACCCTTTCAACTGGGGTTACAGGTTAGACCTCGATTAGCTCAGATTGGGGCATGTTGGTTGCATGATACCTCCCATAGTTTTAGTCAAGTTATTCAGAATAAGTACATTTTAGTACAATATGATCAACATTCAGATATCAGTTAATCAGTATATAGATACCAGTTAATCAGTATTCAGATGCCAGTTGATCAGTCTTCAGATGTCAGTTATTCAGTATTCAGTCATCAACTATTCAGTGTTCATAAATCAGTTAGTCCATATTCAGATATCAGTTACTCAGTATATATACAGTAGTTATCCCTTTACTTAGATTTCAATCATCCAGTCACATAGGCATCAGTTATTTAGTTAATCGGATCAACCAGTACTTGTTATGTTTGGTTTTGTATGTTCATGCATTCATGCTTAGTATATCAATATATTCAAATCCTCGAGTTATGTCAATTTTCATCCCATAGTTTCAGACCCAGAATTCATACATGATCCTTAGTATATTTTTACAACATGTTCAGCTTTACATGAGATGTATATATAGTATTTATGTTTTACTGCTTCCCAGCTTCAGTTCTACTTATTCTACAAAAGTAAAGATTTTTAGAAACTAAGTGTAGTGATTCACCAGCATATCAGGTTGTGTTTGTTACTCTTGTTTTAAGATACTTTAGCTTTCAGTTTATCACAGTCTCTTGGTGTGTTTACTAGCACTTAGCATGCATGTTTTTAAGATTATGTACCTATTTAGTTTTACATATTGCATTCACCCCCATTTACTCAGTACACTTCAAAGTACTAATCCACATATATGTCTATATGCTACATTTTCTCATAATGTAGGTGCCAGTTATAGCCTACACATTAGAATTAGACAGTTGCAGTTTCCAGTTGACAGGTGATGAGTTTTTCTATTTCGGGGAGTCCAGTCAGTTGTAGTTCCTGTACTTTATTTTGATTATTCATATGTATTGATTAGTGATGGTTGGAGGCATATCCTAGCTATCTATAATCAATAGAGCGAGGTTTCATAGATAGTTAGTCAGAGTCATAGAATGTAAATTTTAGTTCTCTCTTCAGTTTTATCAAATTGTAAACTTTATCAGTATTTTATTTATTTAGATTATGTCATGATTATGTTTTTGCACAAAAATTTAGCTAGTTTATTTATTCTAAATCAGTTTCTCAAGTATCATGCCAGTTTATGGGTTAGATTGGGATCACTTATGGTTCTAAGCACCGTGTTACGACTAAGGGGTAGTCTTGGGTCGTGATAGCTCACCACTTTACAACAACTCAACCGATATTCGCACCACCTAAAGTTGCACAAGAGTAAAATAAAAACCCTCAGACCCTACATTATGAAATGATGCAGCATCCGAAGATGGTCTGTGGGATAAGCACTGACACATAACTCAGGAAAAGTGATACAGAAATGTCATTTCTAAAATTAGTCAAAACCACATGCATACATTCATATATAATTATATAGGAGGCTAGGATAGGGGCAAGGGTCATGAACATGAAATTTTAAAGAATTAGCCTAGAATGTATAAATCTATCCATCCTAAGTGCACCCACTAGCTAGATTCCCCTGCTGAAAGGGTCCCAATATGTGTTAGCTGCACGAACCTAGGAAATTCGAAGGGAGGTCCAAAGACACCAAGGTTCCAGCCATCCCAAAATGTAATATGTCAACTAAGAACACAGTCATATAAACTCCCACACTGCAAATGTGGTTTACAGTGTTAGTCTCCTCAAGACTTTCACCTTCACTATGAGCTACAAAACCCTTTTTAGCCCAAATTAAAATCATTTTGCACATAAAATTAACCATTTATCCAGGAGTCAATTATTAAGGTGGTCACCACTTGGTATTGTCATACCAATTATGCTTGCAATCTAATCCAACTATGCCATTCCATTTCAATTAACCAATTTGACTCTCATATCTGATTAACCAAACCATGGCCACCATGGGTATTCTGAATCTGTGTTTATCCATTTAGCCTTTTATGTAATGTAACGATTCCAAAAATAAGTTAAATCATGCATATATCCATGTTTCAAAAAATCAAATTTACAAGGTGAGTTGAGGTTAATACCAATTTTAAGTCAAAAATCCATTAATTTGGGGAAATCCATGTTCCTTATTCCAATTCGCATAATAATGCCCCCATTCATTTCCAAAAATCATTTATCCAAGCATGAATGACATGTTCAAAACATAGGAAAACAATTCCAATAATAAGCCCTCAAAAACCTCAATCCAAATTTTAAACCCACAATTAAATCACATGAATTCAAGTTAGGGATGAGAGACATGCCTGAAATACTCAAGAATTTAGAAGAAACCCATAGATTAAAGCCTAGGTGTTGAATCCTTTGTAAAACCCTAGTGTTCTTGATTTGGGAGCTAAGATGAAGAAAGTAAGTTTGATTTGATTAACTTAAGGTAAAAGGCTATTTAAGTGTTTTTAATTAATGAGAGAATGTGTGGAGGGAGGAAAAGACCAAAATAACTTAATTAAAACATGTAGAAAAATTGGTACTAGCTGTCACGATTCAGGTAACGACTGACCACGAATTATTACCTGGACTCGTTACCTGAGGACCAAAAACCTGGTACTTCACTGTTGTGACCACAAGTCACTCATCACGACTTGTTATCTGTCATCACAAGTCGTGACGAAGACTCGTGATCAAGGAAAAAATCTTGGGCAACCTCAATGTTGAGACAACAGATCCCACCCTACAACTCCTCATGTCCCATAACGAGTCGCACCTTGGACTCATTATAAAGGGACCAAAAATTGGGTAAACTCATAGCCATGGTAGTGACTCCTACCTCACAACTCGTTGCCTGAGGTAATGACTCATTGCCTGAGTCGTTGTTATGACAGTGTTCAACTCTACTTTAGAATTTGGCTAGATTATATCATCTAGAGGGCCTAAGGTTTAAGTACTTGGGGTGTCACATTACCCCCTCCCCCCAGGATCATTCATCCCCGAATGAGGAATTAAGACACCTTTAGCACGATAAAAGAAAGAATGCATCCAGAGTTCAAGAACAAATTCGAAAAGCAATAAAGAAGAAAGAAACTCATACTTTTTGCCCTATTATCATCAGATTAGGTGACCCAGTATTTCCAACTAATTCTAATTTGACTCACCCCACCTTACACCCCTTCTATTAAAGTGACCCACCAATCTTTTTTTTTTTGTTCAATTTTTGGGACCATCATTTTTTTTCTTTATCCCCCTGCCCCCCAAAACAACCAACGAACCCCACTTTTCTCAATTTCTCATTAGTTTGATAAAAAGGATAATGGAGCACTTTGGTAACTCTAAGTAGAAAATTATTTTTCATTTTTTCTATCTATCTATCCACCCACCCACCCATCCATCCATCCATCTATCTATCCATCTATCTATCCACCCACCCACCCACCCACCACCCATCCATCCATCCATCCATCCATTATTATTATTATTATTATTATTATTATTATTATTATTATTATTATTATTATTATTATTATTATTATTATTATTATTTATATAGTAGAGTGAGTTTAAGGACCACCAATGACAAATCTTTTATAATGCACAATATGGAAGGGTAGCATGGTCATTATCATTGATATATATAGCAAACTACAAACTCTTTCGATTTTGTTACCTTTCTAGATCGTTCTTTTCATTTTCTTTCACTTCTACATTACTCATTCTCACTGACAGAGAATGAAATCACTGAAGTAAGGAAATAGGCAAAGTGTTGATCATCCCCCTTAAACCCAATCGTTCACCGAAGCTCTCAAGATAAGCTCTTAACTCTTAAGAATGGTCTCCAAATGAAATATGAAATTCAATAGTATTTTGAAAATTATAAATTATGGAGTAAGATGTTTGATAAAAATTTAAAGATAAAAGCAGATTACATCATCAGAAATCTTCTTGCTTGGTAAGCTTTAAATCTTCTTTCATTAGCTGTTATTTTTTTATTTTGTATTTTATCATTTTCATTCCCTTTTGGAAGAATTGAACTTCAATCACTAAAAATAAGTATATCTATCTTCTTCTGTTTCACTATTTTGTTTGAGTTATTGTTTTCCTTTTCGGTATATGTGTTCGTTAATAAAATGTATGTGTCCGTTAATAAAATATAGTACTTCTTTGTGTTCTTCTTTTTTAAAAACATAAGAAGCTATTTTCATTTGTCCCCAAAATTAAATAACATTGTGCTTTTGGAAGGTTCAAATTTAAGTGGAGAAAAAAAAAATACTGTACACTTGTGTTATCAGATATTTGTGTTGATGCATTGTCTGAAGTTAGTGCAAGGTGGTCAAGCAATAACAATTAAATAGCGCTCTGAAAAAATCTGTCATACCTTCTAACTCCCTAAGCATTCGGATTTCTCATAATTATAGTGAGATTGCTTATGTTCTCAGTTATAGTCCTATCCCTGCCTATTTTCAATTGTTTTTAAACAGAACTATTACATTTTATTCATATAAAATATACCTCGGAACACACCTCCAGGAGTCATCATTCTACGCTTCAAACCCTACTCACTCCTCCCTTCTTAAGGTGCATATATAATAACAGTGAATCCTAGAATTTGGTTCATCACTCTTAGAAATTTTGCTGAAGTCTTATTCTATATTTTATAACCTTTAAGGTCAATTATGTAACTAAGTGAGCTGAATCAGCTATAAAGAGAAAAATGTTTCCATCTTTTCTTATTGTTCACTTGACACATGTCATTCAATTCAAAATAGACTTTTAGCTTCTTGTTAATTAATTCCCTCGAGGTATGAGTGACTGATAGGTTTAGATGTCCTTCATGAAATTGTGTCTAGGGGTGGACCTACATAGGTTCAAGTGGGTTCATATGAACCTACTTCATCAAAAACTTACACGACATATATATATATATGTATATATAATCAGTTTTTACAAATTTAAAACGTATATATTATTTATTGAATCCACTCTGCACAAGTGAAGCGTCCAGCCCAATAGCAGTGGGTTCAATTCTTAATGTTAATGTCGCGTGTTTGAGCCCTTCTAGGGCATTTTTTAAATTATTTTAAAGAAGCAACCAGTTTAAGCTATTATGAATAGGTTTCAAGAAATGAAAACTCGTAGAATAGTATTGTAATAATACATTTTAGTTAATCAAAATTTATTTTATTTCCTTTGTTGCGTATTTATTTTTCATATATTGAACTCACTTAATGAAAAGTCTGGATACACTACTGATTGTGTCTTCGTCCATTATATTATCAACATTGTAGTAGCTTAAATAGGTAATCATTGACGCATTTGGGTTTCATGGTGTGTGGGTACAATGGGATAAAACAAGATGTGGGATTTGTCTCATAAATTTTTGTAATGTTTCGTATTTATCTGCATACATTTCCTCAAGGAAATCACTAAAGTTGGACTCTTGAAAATAAATGTATGATCAACTACTTCAGTGATTTTGTAACTTAATCTTTTATTCGCCTTAATCTTTTGCTTGGTAGAGAACTATTTTAACATTCCAAGGTTACTTTTCTGTGTTCCTGTACTACTTTATCATATATGAATTTACATAGTTGCATAACAACGTTATTAGGTGAAATGTATAAAAAGTTTCATGAAAACAAGAGCTTTTATTTATACTCGATACATGAATTCATGATACTAAAGATGTGTCTTTTTCATTTCTCTTGACATAATAGTGCATTATCTAAAGGGAGTGACTTCAGGGTTGGAACATCAAGAATAGAGAGGTATTGAATTTATGAGTGTTTAGATTGAATCTCTTGGGATTTGAAACTGAAACTTAATCGGCAGGAATTAAGATAGGTTTGTTGCATTTCCACTTTATCTGAAGTTGTCATGACCCGAACTAGGGCCTGGTCGTGACGGACATCCCAAATCATGAAGGCCCAAATGTCCTAATCTATCTGGTAGTCATACACAACATTCATATAATAAGAGAAGATACGGAAATACAATCTGATACGGAAACATGGTCATTAAATCTGAGTTTCAAGACATGAGAATGAAAGTTACAATTTAAAACATCTGAATAAGATTTGACTCGATCTGCGAATTCTCTACTACATCTCAAAACTGTTCTGAAAACTGGGACAAGGCCCCCAGTAGACCAAAACAACGGAATAACATAATCTGATATAACAGGCCTTCTGGAACAAAGAAGTCTCACCACTGGACGGATCACTTCTCTCTGAAATACTCTACCGATTAGCCAGACCCTTGGACTGAGCCTCCGAACCTGGGAGGTAGGGGGTCAATACAGATGTACTAGTATGCAGAGCAGATCCAAAATAATAATTGATATTCTAAATATATGAGAGAAATTTAAAATAGTTAATAAACATATCATATAGTAAGATATCTCATGGGCATTTTCGAAAGACTCTGTAAAATCATCTGAACTTTGTGACACTCTTTGTTTTACTTCTACGCTAGGTGCTATACCCTACAACTTTGAAATTCCACAGGCTATATGGAATCTGTTGTAGACTCAGCGGGGAAGCCTCCAACCCAAGTGTGCCGCAAGGGTTGGAGTCTCTGACTCTGCTACGTCACACGACCGTTGCCAGCGTAAAAATAAATATACTTGGATCGGCAAATCACGATTTTAGGTTAAGAGTTACTTGAACTCTATCCCTCTTCAGGCAACCACCTAGCTCTCTTTATTCTCATTTTTAACTCTTTAAGACATGCATTCTCTGAAAACATACTCTGAAAACTCTAACTCTATTATGGCATACATTTAAATGGTATCATCATACCATTGACTTGCAAGTCACATATCTGAGCCGTTTTTAGCATATTCCCATCTCTGTTTTCAAAACATAAATTCGGGACCACCATATCAATAAATCATTTCAAAGAACTCTTTCTCTAAAACTCATGTAAACACATGTATGCAACTCTCTTTGTCAAACTTTCAATGATGCAAGGTGGTCATGTCAAAGCTCTTAATCTCATGCAAATCTTTCTCTTTTAACAAAAAATATTTACATCAAGAAACACCCTCTCTTAAATCTCTACATCGTGCTCAAAATACTATGGTATTTGAGTAAACTATTTTCAAGCCATAAATCATGCATTTCAATCAATCACCATAAGATCATAAGCATAAGGTTATCACAAGAGAGGAGATTTTTTTCACTATTTGTGCTCTCAAATAAATCTTCAATTTCAAGCTTCATACATATACTTATATGTGTAAACCAATTTAAGGGGATAAGGCCTAAAGTCCAAAACAACAATATCCTTAAATATGCATAAGGCATAATATAATCATGGATCTCAAAACTCCTTTAACAAATTCATGCTTGATGATTTTTATATCATAATTTGGTGTTTTCAACAAGTCCATGTAGTTTTAGGATAAACCCCACGTACCTCAATTTAGAAATTTGATGGATAATTCTTGAAGCCTACGGGTTGGGGATTCCAAATCTTCACTCAGTTTCGAAAACCCACGATTGAATCTTGAGTTAATTGGGTTTTTAGTTTGAAACCCTAGAGAATGTTCTTGTGATTTTTTTTTTGAAGAGAATATGAATAATGTGGTCACTTGGGAGTATAATCCCATGTTTAAGCTGATAAGGGGGTGGAAAATACCTAATATACCCCTAATGAGACGGAATAAGATATAACTGGGAGTCCGATTTTATGGGCCACTGTGACGTGCCACAATCGCGGTGGCTCACTGAAAATTGACGAATAGGATTCTTAGGGTCACCGCGACGCGGAGCCATCGCGTTGTCCCATTGGTTGGGACTTGTAATTTCAGTGTGACGCGCCACAATCGCGCTAGGCTACTGGAATTTGACAATTGTTAAATAGACCCCCTCCGCGACACGCCAAGCACAAAAATGACGGTGTTTTCAACTAGGACTTAAATTAGCCATAATTTCTTGTCCGGGTATCGAATTTGGACGAATCTTAAATCGACGAAAAGCTTATCAAATTTCTCATGTGATGAAAAGTCAAAATTAGGAAAAATTAATTTTCTAGTCTTTTAACTCTAAGAGCATATTACCACGAGCTAACTCATGGACGATGTGGGGTGTTACAGAAGTAAGCCTCCTTCACCATCTAGCTTTGCAGCGTACATGCAATTTTCACTTGCTTATTTAATAAAATTTTATAGAGAAACGTTGGGGTCTAATTTTGAAATGAATTATGATTTTGCTGCTTTAACATATACAATTCTAGATTACCATAGCTCTTGGCACTAACTTTTGGTGGATCTATTACAGCATTAATGGTTTATGAGCTACAGATATCTCGCACAAATATAATTGATGGTACAATATATAAATGGTGAGGAGCACAAACGTTCTTCTATGAAGGTATGTTGATTCGATACAGTCTACAATTTGCATATTTTTATAGACCATTGATAATGAAATCTTATAGATAAAGAGGAAAAAAATGATCACAAACTTGGTCATGTAGACCAGCAATATTCTAGTCTTGTATAGTAAAAACATAAGCATGGACAATTGTCTGTACATAGTAGTTTCTAAATATTTTTGATGTCACAGTTAACATGAACATTATTGAAGTTTTAAGATCACGAAAAAGTTGGATATGAAAATTAAAAAAAAGGAGTAGAAGAATGCACTTGGAGCTGAATATAGTATGTTCCTCACGAGTCACCGTATTTAATTAATGTTGAAGTAGAGGAGGCTTCTTCATGAAAAAACACCCCCTCACCCTCCATCCCAGCTTAAAAAAAAAAAAAAAAAAAAAAGAGGAAGATAGTTCTCTTACACATGATGAGGCTAACGGCTTTAAGAAAGTCATATCTAGGAGATATTCCGCTGTAGTGTTACCAATTGATAAAGTGATTACTGAAGCACGTCAAGAACATGACTTGTATGCTACTTTTGACATTCCAATTGCTATTATTATTGTTGGCATAATCTGAAGTAAGAGTAGATTTCTAAGATTAGAAATTTTCTTTATCTATGTCATTTTAACTAAAAAAGGTAGAGAACTCCCCACTGTATTTTCTCCCTCAACTCACTTATTGTATTTGCATCTCCGACTGTATAATTGGACAATTATGTTTTCCAACGAAGTTGATTTTCTAACTTAATATCCAAAAGGAGCGTTAAATTTCTCTTTTCAACTGTTGAGTTTTACTTTTTGATATTTTCCTCCAATTTAATTTGTTTGTTCTTTATGTGTTCAGCTGTAGTTTCTTGAATTTATGCATTCTATGTTGCATTCGGAATGAGAAACGATGTGGTGATGAGTCTAACGAATGGTATCAGAGCCGCTCCTGTGTCATCCATGTCGATGTGGGCCAGAGTTCAAACTGAGTGTAGGCAATCCTGGTAAGGCGGGCAAACCTCAGTCCTGAGTCTAGGCAAATCCCATTCGGTGGGGCAAACCTCAGCGAGGATGCTGAGTCTGTAAGGGGGGTGTATGTAACACCCCAACTTAGGAAGGAGTCCCACATCAACAAAACACGGGAGGGATGCTGGGTATATAAGTGAGAAAGCCTTACTCCCTAGTGACGCATTTTAAAGCCGTGCGGGCCTAGGCCTAGAACGGACAATATCACTAGTGGGTTGGGTAGAGACAGGGGTATCTCGGGCCTGTGTGGTTCGGGATGCCCGTCACGGCTAGGGCCTCGGGCCGGGTCGTGACAATTTACTACTTCCATTTGGCCATCGATTTGTGGGTGGCATGAAGTTGAAAACAACAACTTAGTACCGAGCCTACCCCACATGGACTTCCAAAAGTGGCTTAGGAATTTAGAATCCCTATCACTCACTATGATCCTCGAAATACCATGAAGTTTTACAACATTATCAACAAACAAAGAGGCTACACTAGGCGCATAAAGTCCTCGATCCACCACGACAAAAATACTATCCCGCCCCTTCTAGTCCTCAAAAATCCCAACATGAAGTCCATTGATATATCAATCTAATGACACAAAGGGATGGACTATGGGGTGTACAACCCGTGGGGTTGGAGCCCTGACTTGGGTCCTTTTCACTTAACACATTAGCCGAAAAACTGAGCCACATCCTTGTGCATTCTAGGCCAATAAAATTGTTCTTCCAAAATTACGAGGGTCTTCTCGACCCTAAAATGGCCCATTAGACCACCATTGTGTGCTTCCCTCACAAAAAATTCTCTCCATGAACTTAAGGGAACACACAATCGTCTACCCTTAAATAAGTATCTATCAAATTTGGTATAGGGATGGGAACCCCTATCCATAACCCACCTATTCCTATCCAACTCTTCACTTTCCCTATAGATAGGAGCGAAGTGAGAGTCCTGGGGATATAAATACTTGAGGCTTTCAAACCCCATTAACTTAGATGACAAAGTAGATACAAGCACATATTTTCGAGACAAATCATCGGCAACCACATTGTTTTTACCCTTCTTGTAATGAATAACATAAGGAAAAGTTTCAAGAAATTCAAACCATTTGGCATACCACCGGTTAAGCCTGTATTGTGCCCGTAGATGCTTCAAGGATTCATGATCCGTTCTAATCATGAATTCCGTAGGCCACAAATAATATTGCCAAGTGGTCAAGGCTCTCATCAAGGCATACAACTCTAAATCATACGTAAATTAGTTTAGAGTTGCGGCTTTGAGCTTTTCGCTAAAGTAGGCAATAGGCTTTAATTCTTGCGTTAAAACTGCACCTATGCCAACTTTGCTAGCATCACATTCAACCTCAAAAGTCTTGTCAAAATTCAGCAATTGTAGCAAAGGGGTCGAGATGAACATAGTTTTCAAGTCCTCGAAGGCCTTAGCTTGTTCATCTCCCCACATGAAAGGCCGATCCTTTTTAGTCACTTCGGTCAAGGGGGCAGCAATAGTGCTAAATTCTTTGATAAAACATCTATAAAAACTATCCAACCCATGGAAGCTTCTCACTTCACCTACGATTTTGGGATTTGGCCAATTTTTAATGGCGTCAATCTTAGATCCATCCACCTTGAACCCTCTTGAGCTCACCACAAACCCAAGAAATACAACTTCATGGACACCAAAAGAACATTTTTCTAGATTAGCATATAACTTCTCCTTTCGAAGGACATCAAATACACATTGTAAATTCTTTACATGCTTATATAAGGACTTACTATACACCAACACATCATCAAAGTAAACAACAACAAACTTTCCCATAAATGGATTCATCACATGATTCATTAGCCTCATGAAAGTACTTGGAGCATTTGTTAGGCCGAATGGCATAACCATCCATTCATAGAGACCGAATTTGGTGTTGAATGTGGTTTTCCATTCATTACCTAGTTGAATATGGATTTGGTGATAGACACTCCTTAAATCAATTTAAAAAAAAAAACACAAACCACTCAATTCATCAACCATATCATCTAGCCCAGGAATAGGATGATGATATTTTACCATTATCTTATTAATGGCTCAGCAATCAATGCACATACACCAAGTCCCGTCTTTCTTGGGAACTAGTAGCACCGGGACCGCACAAGGGCTCATATTCTCCTTGTTATACCCTTTGTTGAGAAGTTTCTCAACTTGGTATTGTAATTCTTTGGTATCCATCGGGTTGCTTGTATAAGCCAGTTTGTTGGGAAATTGTGAGCCCGGCACAAAATGAATTTGGAGCTCAATTCCCCGAAGTGGAGGCAATTCTTTCGGCAATTCTTTTAGGAATACATCCTTATAATCTTGCAAAATATGAGAAATAGGAGGAGAAATAAAAACGTTAGTGGAGTTAGTATAAAAACAATGAGCCAAGAAGAGCATCAAAGTATCCTCGTCATGATCCATAAATAGTTCCTTCCTTCTAACCATCATCACCATGCTCTTGTGTCCCTTAGAATTTAGGGACCCCTCAACTTCCCCTATACTCTCTCTCTCTCTCGGATTCCCCTCATTTTCCTTCACTCTCGCATTCTTTCCCTTTTCCCTCAATTCTCACATCTTTTAGTGTAATTCATTTACTTGGAAAGGCAATAATGGATAAAGAGTGATATTTTGACCATCCTTCTCAAGTGCTTACCGATGGACCTTCCATCATGTTTTGTCGACCTATTGTATTTCCAAGGTCTACCTAACAACAAGTGATATGTATGCATTGGTATTACGTCATAAAGCACTTCGTCGTGGTAGTTTCCTACCTTAAATCGTATCACACATTGCCAAAAGACTTTCAATTCACCATATTCATTAAACCATTGTAACTTGTAAGGGCTAGTATGAAATGTAGTTGGAAATTTCAAGATGTTCACCATAGCAACACTAACAACATTCCCACAACTACCACTATCTATCACTAAAGTTCACACACTTCCCTTCACAAGGCATTTAGTATGAAATAGATTCTCCCATTGGCTAGGATCATCTATCACCTTACTAATCATGGCATGCCTCACTACAAAGTTTAGAACTATGTACTCCCCTTCTTATGGATAACCATCCTCACAATCATCATCATCATTATATGGCTCCCTCTCAGTCGTCTCTCCATCTTGAGGCTCGACCTCACTCTCATCACCCTCAATACCCACTTTTTTATCAAGGAAATACAATCTACCTTCCCTTAGGATTACATTGCATTAGTTAGGGTATTCATTGGGTTTATGCCTCCAACCTTGGCACTTGAAGAATTGGAACCCTTTAGGATTAGGATACTTGTGAGATTCTTGCTTCATAGGGATTTTGTGGACTATTTTGGACTTGGGCAGCCTAGTAGTGGCGGGTTGGTCTTTTTTTGGGCTAATCCAAAGAGGATTGAACCATATATTTGCCCCTCGGACAACCCGAGGTTAATTGTCCCTTTGCTTTGAATGACGACCTCTCTTTAAGTTCCCTTTTAATCTCAAGAGCCGCTTGGAAAATACCTTCGACTGTATCAAATTTGTGAAGTGTCAAATGAGTGGAGATCTCTTTGTTCAACCCACACTTGAACTGAATGATGTCATGACTAATTTGTTCTCCACGATGATCAAGATTCAACATGAGCTGTTGAAACTCATCATAATATACTATCACACTTTGATTCCCTTGCCACAAGTTGTACAACCTAGCAAGAAACTCATGTCAATAACTCTCAGGAAGGTACCGTTGTCTCATTAGGTATCTCAATCGAAACCAAGGTGGTGGTTGTCCATCAATCAACTTATTACTACACCTTTTGACGTATTCCCACCATGTGTTAGCATAGCCTTCAAAGGGAGCTATGGCGTAACAAATCTTCTTCTTCTCCAAGATATCACTCAGTTGAAACACTTTATCACACGTCGAATCCCAAGAAAGGGTTACTTTCACCCTTAAAGATAGGTAGGCTTAATTTGATGGTATTTTTTTCTACGTCTCTCTCTTGTTGTCGATTTCCCCTTTCTCCATACCATCGATATATTCTTGGATCCATACATCCCCCTCTCATCTTTTTCTCCCTCATATAATCATCGTTAAGGGTTTCCTACCCTTCATAATCCTCTCTACCATATTCCTCAAAGTTGATAGGATGGTTTTGGATATTTGGAACTTGATTTAAAGGGATGGGATTTTGTGAGGGTGGTAGTTTTTGGTTTAGTGGAGCTCAGAAGAGAGGGTTTGGATTTAGTGAAGGTATGTGTCCAAGTCCTTCTTGCGGAACTTGAGAAGTTTGGGGATGGGTTGGTCTATTAAAGTCTCGGGTTAGGGGGTTATGAGTGGTTTGGCTTGCGGCATGTAGTGGAGCTAGTGAAGGATTTGGTAATTATAGCCATGTTTTGGGAGTAACGGTGAGAGTTCCTTTGACTCTCCACTTGTTCTAACCTCCCACTAATAGTTATCATTTCTCCCCTTATGGCTCCCACTTTCATACTCAACTATTCAAGAGTTTGGGTCATCGCCTCAAGATTGACCCTTATATTCTCTATTTCATAAGAATCCATAGTTTAAGATGTGGTTCCCTCCATTTTCAAGGTATCACCTAAAAAAGAAACAAACAAGTTAGTTTAAAACCTCTCCTCACCCACATTTTCTCGGGTCACTCACACTCGAGCTTCACAAGTGTTGTAGATTGGATAGTAACCCATGAATCCTTAAGGTTTGAGTATGCTCTTGTTCAGAGTGGGTTCTTGTTTGACACTCAAGGAATTTCTGTCGTACTAGAGTCAAGGAGTTACAACGTATTCAAACGACAAAAGCACACAAACAAATGAGGACACGAATGCAAGGCTTCAAAGGGCTAATTAACAACCTAGTAAGAATGTACTAGCTTGCTAATTAGTTCTCGAGTCAATTAGAATAAACTAAAAATCAATAATTAGAAAGTAGAATATCCAAATTGATCTTAATTAATGACGTGAACAGTGATTAAGGTGATGTGGCAGCATGGTATTGGTCACAGGTCCATACATTTTGTTCATTAACTTGAAGCCTTAATCTTCATAATTTTTTAATGAATGACTTTGCTTTTGGAGCGAAAGTAAAGTCTTGTAACTTTTTTAACTTTTTCCAACTCAAAAAAGGTGATGTTTGACTTTACTAGTTCCATAAGACAATACTCCTTGTTTTAAGGAATAAATGGTTATTAAATCAAGTGATGTTGGCAAGTCTTCTCACAAATAACTTTACAATTTTGTCTTGCAACCTTTTTGGATCTATTTTAGTCTTTATAGTGGTCAAGACATGAGATGAGGAGAAGATCAAGATGAACACCACAACAATACTTCAAGAACATAACCACAATTCACCAATAACAGCCTACTTTAAACGTCAAGCAACAACAACACACAACTCGGCATACTTCAAGTTCATCATACAACAACTTAAAGTACACAATAGCAATGTCAATATGTTAAGCTCAACTTAGCTTTAGACACTTTTTGTGTTGATGACAAAGAAATCAACACAAGAAACAAGCTAGACAAATAAAATTATTGTAGATCTAACAACCATTTTTCAGCCAAAATGTTCAAGAACACACTTTTGGTAAGAGCTTCCCAAGATTGGTTTTGTAAGAAAAAAAACAATCCTTGATATTTGATACCAAATGTTACAAAATTATGTGTGTATCAAGAGATTCCAACCAAAACAAAAACAACAAGATGAACAACAAGTTGCTAATGAATCGAAATAGGCCTCACACAGCTTCACTAGACTTTGAGTTTGTGTTTTGAACAAGAAAATTAGATGAATAACAAGGAAACAATGCTAGTGAATCGAAAGAGACCCACACGGCTTCACTAGACTTTTAGATTCAACAACAAAATTTAACAAGATTACAAAAGAGGTAGAAACTTGACATATAATATTCAAAGATCTAAGAATCCTAACAATGAGAAAGGACCCTAAGACTATTAATACCAACACCAAGTTCTTACTTGGACCAAGAGGAACTCAAAGAACCCCAAGATCCTAGTTTCTAGCCAATATACAACACAAGGATCACTTTCCTTGTGATTTCGGTTCTCAAGTGAAGAGAGAAGTTCACAAAAATTACAATGTAGTTGTTGTCTTCAATTTTATGAATGAACTAAGGCCAAAATAATTCTAACATTGTCTATTTATAATACACCACAAATGAAAGATAAAAGGACCATATAACCCTTGTCGTGGGGTAGCCTTGGAGTGTAAGTTTATTACACTTCAAGGATATCTTCACACTTAAAAATATTTAAACCATTTGGTGGATTAAGTACCAACTCACACATGGCCATTTGTATGAACAAGGCTTAGATTCGTTGCAACTCATGTGCTTGGCTTTGTGTGAAAGGTCTCGAGTTAGGAATCCCATATCACTAGAACTTAAAGGATGACTTGAGATGTTAGCAGTAGCCAGACAGAGGAACAACAACAAAACCAAATCAAAACAAGATAGTTAACATTGTCCAAAATCTTTTCAGATGTTGGGCAAGCATCATTTCTACAACACTGTCAAATGCACCTCACCCGTGATTTTTTCTAGATGCTTCTTTTCCAAAAATTATTATGAGTTCATCAAAATTAGAAGTTCTACATACACTACAAAAAAACAGCGTTTAGTAACGGATTTGTAGCAACAAGTACTTTTCGATCGCTAATTAACGACGAATTGACAACAAAATCAAACTTTTGTCGCTAAATAATTGAACATAAAATTAGTAGCTGAATTAGTGATGGATTAGCGACAGAAAGTAAAATCTGTTGCTATATTTTGACAGTAACTATTGGCGCCTTCATTTTGGTGACAAAATTAGCGACATAAAAGAGGGAGAATTTTTTTGACATGGTGGAGACGGGAATAGTAATGAAAATATTATCACTGGAATTATTTTATCATTTTAAAAAATATATTAAAAATTATTATAACAGAAAAAGGCATTTTGAGGCATTTGTTCTTAAATTTTTAATAAAATTTAGCAATGGATATAATATCCGTTGCGAAACCCGTCACCCTAGAAATTGGATATTAGGGAATACTCTTTTATTTCACTTTGTTCCAACACTTAGTATCCTCCGCCTCTTTCCAAAACAAACTATCCTTTCCTTTTTCTCTCAATTTAGAAAAGGAAATCACTCAATATCAATCGAAAAGGGAATCAATCGCTCAATTTCAAATCTAAATAAGAGGTACGATTCTAAATCTCGTAATGTGTGTTATTTTTCCTCTTTCACTTTCTTAATTTCTAAGTTAAAAGTCACTTGTAAATGATGGTTTTAGGGTTGTTTGAGCTCTTTCACTTAGTCTTGTTCGATTATTGTGTTAAAAAGTTCGATAAATGGTTACTTACTCAAAATGGGAATCGGATTTTTTCTTAGAATTTTTGTTTGTGGGTTTTTTGATATTTTATGTTGCATGTTTATTAATCTCAAATTTCTTCAATAGAATTTCTATTTTTTTGGTTTAATTTTTACTTTTTTGTGTACACTGATTTTGTTAGGTTCTATTTGTGGGTTGTTTGAGCTCTTTCACTTAGGGTTGTTCGATTATTGTGTTAAAAAGTTCGATTAGTGTTTATTTAATCAAAATAGGAACAATATTTTTCCTCATAACTTCTATTTGTTGGGTTTTTGATATTTTCTGTTGCAAGTTCATTAATCTCAAATTTCTTCAACAAAATTTTTGTTTGTGTAGTTTAATTTTCATTTTTTTGTGTACAATGATTATGTAAGGTTGTACTTAGTGTGTTGCATGTTCAAAAAGATAGAAAACATAGAACCATTTGAGTCATTTTTTCTTAATATTGATCTAATTTTGTGTAAACAGCAAAATGTACTATGTTTTATGTTCATCTGAAATTGTGTAATTGTCATAATCATTTTCTCTTTTGTTGTATAGACTGTTTAATGTTTGTGTTTCATTTTTGTAGAGGACTGTTTTATGCCTTGAGCAAATGTCAATTGTGTAGACTATCAAAATTGTGTAGACAATTGTGTAGACTATAAAAATTGAGTAAACTGTTTCATGTTTCTAGAGGATTGTAGCAATGCCTTGAGCAATTGTCAATTATGTTTTCTATAGTCTTTTGCCATTATTTCTTGATTGCTATGATACACTGTCTATCGGAAATATCCTGGTAAGGTTTGCATACATTTTATCCTTCCGCAGATGCCATTTGTGGGATTACACTTAGTATATGTTGTTGTTGTTTTTCTTACCTGATGGTGATGTTATGCTTTGAATTTTCAGAGAGATCCACAAAAGATACCAGCAAGTTCCAGAAAGTGAGCTAGCAATTATTTGGTACTATAACATTCTCCCTTTTAAATGATTTTTGATCAGTTTTTCACATGTTTCTCTGTAGCCATTTGTGTTCTTGAGTATTCGTGAAACTGTCTGTATTTTCTTTTACTTACCGATTGCTTGAAAAGGATCAACCATGAACATTCTGATGCCTTAATAGTCTACATACAATTGAAGATTTGTTTTCAATCTGATTCACTATTCAAATAAAACTAATTCATTTATTCTTAACTTTTGTGATGTAACTTTGTGTTAAAGTTGTAAACTTTATTTGTTTTTTTTGCCAACAAAGTTGCAACTTATTTTTTGGTTTTGTTTAATGTTCAAATTTAGGTATGTATTTTGCTGAAATTTGATGTTCTAATCTTGTTGTCGGGAGCTTTTGCCTCATGCCTTATGATTGTAAAGATAGAAGTTTTAGTTTTATTTCTAATTAAACTTTTTGGTAACCCTTATTAAGACGGACAATGAATGATATGTTCTGTTTGTGATTTCTTATTTATTTAGCAAAAAGTGACTGATATATTCTATTTTCTTGTAAAAATAGAAAGATATATTTTAGTTTGTTAAGATAGTTAATTTTTTCTTCTCTTTAGTTATAATCTTGGATGTATGAATTATTAAAAAATAAAACTTTAACTGTGTTATTTATGTCGACATTAATAGGAATATAAATAATCTAGAGCGCGGATGGATGTATGATAGGTTGGATGGCCGAGGGGCTATAAACTCTAGATTCGTTACTGGTGTGAATAACTTTATCCAATTTGCATGTTCTCAATAAAATTGCATCAGCGGCAACAACATTAGATTTTAATGTAAAAAATATCGCAACATTAAATACAAGGCTGTTGAAACTGTTAGATATCACCTTATTTGTGATGGATTTGTTAAGGACTATTTTATTTGGAAACATGAAGGATAAAAAGATGTGATCAGTGAGATTTCTTCCGGTAATGATTTGAACAATGGTGCTCAACTTGAATTGGGATATGATAATCCATATTTACAAATGATTTTGGATGTTGTTGGTCCCAACTTTAGCCATGGTTCGAGTTGGCAACCTTACAAAAATATTGAATCCGGGTCATCTCATCCGTATGAACCTTCAATTGAGGACGAACATGAAACTTTGATGGAGGAAGAGCCTAATTTAGAGTCCTAAAATTTTTTTGATTTGTTGCACGCTACTGATGCAAAATTGTATCATGGTTCATCCCTTTCTCAACTTGTAGTAATCTCTTAAATGTTAAATATCAAGATGGAGAATACTATGTCACAGAGGGGTTTTAACCAAATGATGCAATTATATAAAGAGGCTTTACCGGAAGATAATCTACTGTTTGATAATTATTATTAGACTAAGAAGCTAGTACGTAGCTTCAGTTTACTGGTTGAAAAGATTGACTGTTTTGAATCGGGATGTATGTTGTATTGGGAAGATGATGAACATCTTACCTCTTGTAAATTTTGTAGAAAAAAGAGGTATAAGAGTCAACTTGGATCTCGTAAGAGAAAATTGGTCCCTTACAAAAAAAATGTATTATTTTTCTTTGATTCCTATATTGAAGAGATTATATGCATCCCATACTATAGCTGCTGACATGATATGGCATCATGAACATATAAAAGAGGATGGGGTAATATGTCATCTATCCGACTCTGAAGCTTGGAAGAACTTCAATAAAAGTCATCATTTTTTTATCGATGAACCAAGAAATGTAAGGTTGGGGTTATGTACTAGTGGTTTATAGCCATTCAGTCGGTCTGGGAGAAAACATTCTTCATGGCCAGTAATTTTCACTCCATACAATTTACTTTCAGGGGCGTGCAGGATAGAGGCTTATATGTTCTTAACTGTCATTGTTCCAGGACCAAACAATCCCAAACATAAAATTGATGTTTATCTGCAACCTTTAATAAAGGAATTGACCTTGTTGTGGGAGACAGGTGTAGAAGCATTTGATATCTCCAAAAAATAAAATTTTCAATTGAGGTCAGCTTTGATATGTACAATCAGTGACTTTCCAGCATATTCTATGTTATCAGGATGGAGTACTGGAGGTAAGTTTGCTTGTTCTTATTGTATGGAGGAAGCATAATCTTTTCGATTACAACATAGTAGAAAAACATCATGGTTTGACTTTCACAGAATGTTCCTTGACCAACATCATCCATTTAGGAGAGATCGTAAAAACTTTCTTAAAGGTCGGACTATCAAAAGATCACCACCAGAGAATATGTAGTTCTTGTGGATGGAACTACATAATCAGAGAATATGTAGTTCTTGTGGATCGAAAAAGCGGAGCATCTTTTGGGATTTTCCTTATTGGAGTTCCAAAATGATTTGACATAACCTTAATGTTATGCATATTAAGAAAAACTTCTGCGATAATGTATTTAATACAATTCTAAATATTGATAAGAAAATTAAAGACAATCCACAAGCTCATCTAGATATGGTCAATTACTGCGATCGACCTCAGTTGGCAAAGGATGCTTCTAAAAAAGATCCCAAAGTTGTATATACAATAGACAAGGAAGCAAACACTATCTTGTTCAATTGGGAGAAAGGCTTAAAATTTCCAGATGGGTATGTTTCAAATTTGGATAGATGTCCAGACACAACTACAAAAAGGTTTTTTGGCATGAAAAGTCATGATTGTCATGTGTTCATGCAACGATTGATGCCTATTGCTTTTCATGAACTACTTCTAAGTAATGTATGGTGGGCACTTATAGAATTGAGCTTATTCCTTAAAGATCTTACATCGACTACTCTTCGATTGGATGACATGGAGAGATTACAGGAAGATATTCCACAAATCTTTTGCAAGTTAGAACATATATTTCCTCCTGGGTTCTTTGAATCAATGATACATCTGCCTGTGCACCTTCCATATAAAGCAAAGATTACTGGACCTATACAATATCGATGGATGTATCATTTTGAAAGGTAATGCAAAAATTCATGTTGAACTTGTGACAAAAGGGCAGTCCGGTGCACCAAAGCTGCCACTATGTGTGGTGTCCAAGTAAGGGCCCCACTACAAGGGTATATCGTACACAACCTCACCTTATATTTCTGCCAGAGGATGTTTCCAAGGCTTGAACCTGTGACCTCCTGGTCACATATTGAACTTGTGACAATTATGTCATTATAAACTTTTTAAATATGATGGTTTATCCATCTATCTATTTAGGTATCTTGAACCTCTTAACAAAATGATTAGGAATAAAACAAGTGTTGAGGGTTCCATATGTGAAGCTTACTTGATGACAGAGTCAACACTATTATTTTCTCATTATTTTGAACCACATGTCATGACACGCAATCATAATGTGGATCGTAATGATGATGGTAGAATTGTGGAAGATTCTAAAGGAAATTTATCAATATTCACCCATTCCGGTCAATTATGGGGAGAATAAAAAAAGAGAAATTTAACTCTTGAAAAAATCAAGGCTGCCCAAACTTACATTTTACTAAATTGTGAAGGGGTTGATCCATTTTTGAGGTAACAAAAGTTAGTTGTATCAACTTAATTTTATAAGCATATTCATATATCATGACTTGAAATTGAACTTATGTTCTTTCAATGAAGTATGTTTGTGCAACGTTTGCAAGAAGAATTTCTAAATATCTCTCAAGGTCAAATAAATGAGAGCCTTGAAGCAAATTTCTCTAAATGGTTCAAGGAATATGTAAGGCTTCAAAAATTAATATCTTCTATACAATTATGCACTTAAACTGACTTATGAAATTGAACTAAATTTTATAATCTTCTAAATAAGTCCGACTCAATCATATTGAGAATGAATTCCTACGTAGTCTTGCTCATGGACCATTGATAGGCACTAAATCTCATTCAGTGTATTTTGTTAATGAATACAAGTTTCATATAGATTTTCATGGTAGTGCAAGATCAACAATAAACAGTGGAGTTTGTATCTTAGATCCAAATTTTGGAGATTTCTATGGGCGGATAAAAGAGATTATAGAAGTGGAATACCGTGAAGCACCTTTAAAGTGAACTGTACTATTCAAATATGAATGGTTTGACCCAACTATAGATGTTGGTGTTAAAAAGCATAATCAGTATAAATTAGTTGATATTAACCATCGTTGGTGATATTAAAATATGAACATTTTATTTTGTCAATGCAAGCAACTCAAGTGTGTTTTGTGTCTTATCCTAGCAAGAAAAAGGACAAGGATGATTGGGCAGCTATATTGAAGGTCAAACCTCAAAAAGTTGTTCAATTACCCGATGAGGAAATTGAGACAGCTGTACAACTGAATATTCTATTTCAAGTTGAAGAAGTTCAAGTCTATGAGATAGACATGAATGTTGCCATGGATGAAAGTATACACTTACATGATCCAAATGGTGTCTTAATTGAAATAGATGAACTCATTGATGATGGTTTATTGCAAGAACATCATGATATCCAAAAGGATGCTACATAAGAAGAGTATGAAATTGAGGAAACTGAGGATGATGAAGAGGTAGATTTTGAAGAAGACATAGATAGTGATTAGTGCTTGATAAAAAAAATATGCTACTGTATCTTAATTTTATTTTATGAGCAGTAATTTTGTCAAACTAGTATCATTTCTTTGTCTCTGCTCATTGTTTACTCCAAACTTGTTGCTACAACTGGTTTTAGGCTCTCCTTGTCAATTTTTTACTCTTTTATTTCTCATCCATGTTTTGAGGCCATAATTGTGCTTTCTTTTTGCTTACAAGTTTTTTTGTAAAGACACAAAAATTGATGTTTAAAAGTAGATTATCTACCATCTTTGATCCTTCCTATGTTGTTGTGAGTATCCTAAAATTATCTAGGATTTATTGTACATATTTATTGTAGATTTGTCTGGTCTAAAAAAAGAAAGATGGGTTTTTTTTTGGATCAGATTTGTGCTTTTACATTCTCTGATACCTTATCTACATATTTTTGTCTGATTCTCTTGGTATTATTCAGTTTGCATCTTATTTACACTTATCTAATATAGTTTTTTTTATAGATATGGCTAGAGGTAGAGGTAGAGGTCACGAAAGCAAAGGGCGTGTAGGCAAGTCTGCAGTTAGGAGTAATCTTGATGTTACTGCAAACATGCCTACTATTCCCACTCCTACTACTATTAGTCCTCAAGTTGGTGTTAGTTCTCAAGATGATGGCATAGGTGGTCAAAATGATACAAATCAAGTTCAACCATTGATTCCTCAAATTACACTAATGGTTCAAACTTCTAGTGATGGTAGTAACCCTACAACACCAAAATCATCTCTCACTGCTCCAAATCAAATCAACACAACAACTGAAGATACATCTACTCTAAGGAACCAAATAGGTGAGGGTCTTAACCAATCGACTTCATCCTTGAAAATAGATGAATATAATCAACTTGTGGTATTTTTACTTTCTCTCTGTGTGTGTGTGTGTATATATATATATGTTTTAGTTTTTTTTGGTTGATGATATATTGGTGGTTCTTGATTTGAGAGGAGTTCTTTTGGATAGAATTACAATGGGAGTATGTTGTAGCATTTTTGTGGTTCTGTTGGTGGTTCTTGATCTATTGATGGTTCTTGCTGTGAGTATTCCAGTGTTACATGGGATTTCTAAATTACAATGTTGTATGTTGTTGTGAATTCTTGTGCATAATTTGCATCTTATTTCCACTTTAACTAGTATAGTTTTTTTAATAGATATGACTCGAGGTAAAGGTAGAGGTCGAGGAAGCATAGGGCGTGTAGGTAAGTCAGTAGCTAGGAGTAATAGTCATGTTCTTACTGTAAATATGCCTACTATTTTCACTCCTACTGTTAGTCCTCAAGTAGCTGGTGGCATAGGTGGTCCAACTTCTAATTATGATAGTAACCCTACAATACCTGAATCATCTCTCACTACTCCAAATCAGAACAACCCAACAGTTGTAGGTACGTTTTCACAAACCAACTAAATAGGTGAGGGTGTTTCTCCTAGCAACACAAATAGAGAAGGTAATTCCAGTAGGAGCCATGTGCGGACCATTATTACTATAACTTCTACAGGGTTAGTCCATTTTTTTCTATTATTATTATTATATATTACTTTTTATTTATAATAGACCTCTAAATAATGTTGTCACATTGATACAGATTGAAACCTTCTAAAGCATGCTCTAATAGCATACACGAGTCTTTCAAAAGTGAACTTGATCACAATGGAATCAATTGGAAAGGTGTCTCATGTGATATAAAAGATGGCTATTTTGGGGAATTCAAGGTATAAATCTTCATCATAATTGAGTTTTTAAAGTGTATTCACTTTTATAAATACAATATTTAATGTGTTATTTTGAAAATTTATTTCAGAAACACTTCTATTGGGATTCTTCTATTAGTGATATTGCAATAAAGAAACAGTGACAGATTAAGGCAACAACTGTGCATAGAAATTTCATTGCTAAAATTAAAGAGAAAGGGATTAGGCAAGATTTTATACATGAAGATGTCTAGGAAAGCTGACAGAGACTTTGGCCAGATCCTAAGTGTGTTGAAAAGTCAAAAATAAATGCGCAGAATTGTCACGGGGGAAAAAAGTCGCTGCTAGAACTCACACGGGAGGATCTATCTCAATTGGAGAGTACCAAAAGAGACTTGTAAGTATATATTTCAAGTACTTCCCCCTAATTTCTTTCAATAGGAATCTTTTAGCTAGTTTCATATCTCTAGTAGCTCTATAGTGGAAGAAAATATGATCAGCATTACAGCAAGTGCTACTATTATATTGACATTGAGTTTGAAGTATATTTATCCTTGTGTGGTGGGTGTTTATTCTATCATATGTTGCGTGTTAATCTTGTGATTGCTTCTCTCATATATTGACATTGAGTTTGAAGTAGATTTATCCAAATTGACATTGTGGCTGCTAATATTGTGACAACTTTTAAAAAAATTTGCCTTGTAGTGATTTTTTATATGAAAATAGTATGCAGGTGTTAGGATAAAATTTTCCTACAGTTTTTATGAAAACAGTATGTATACATTTCCCACATTTTGCTGCCCATATGAAAATTTTCCTACTGTTTTTATGAAAACAGTAGTGATGCATTTCCCACATTGTGTTACCCATGCATATGCATTTCCTATATTGTCTCTTGTATGCAACCGTGTTGATTCCTTCCCCTTCTATTAGCTGCTTATGTTGTTGTATTGAAAGTTTAAAATAGTGAGTTGCACTTCAATATGTGAAATGAATGGTCCAGCAGTTTTGTTGTAGTACAATACTCAACACTTCTTTTTTACAGGATACTGAAATGGGTCGAGATCCAACACCAAGTAAATTACATTTGCATGTTCATACACATGGTCATGATGAAAAATCTTTCGTTGATGAACATTCCCGAATCGTCCATATAAGACTAAATCTTAATTTAGTAGTTTACGTAATTCTTATTTTCTTAGTTTAAAGTAGTTTTTGGTATCTAATCATTTTTAAGTACAACCTATTATAATTTCACTTCCTCTACTACAGGAAAGATATGAAGAAATATTATGAGAAAAAACATTATCAGAATCTGATATTGATCAAATTGAAGCATATTACCAAGCTGCCAGAGGAGAGAAGAAGCGAAGAGTATTTGGTCTTGGATCTGAAGCAAAAGAATACTACGGGAAAACTCTTTGTGTTTCTTGTGGAAAGACTTCAGCTTCAGCTTCTCATGAATCAGAATCAGCTACAGATTTGGATTTTGATGAGTTTGTGAATCATTTGATTCCCGCACTTAAAAATCAGTTTATTCCTGTTGTCATTGAGGAGGTATAGAAGTTGATTTCTTCACGATCATTTGTGACACCTCGGGCTACTACTTTGAACGATCTTGATTCCTTAAATGATGATTGCAATCTTGGTCAGTTGGGATACTTTTGACGATCAGTCCATTGGTTTTTGATGGTCTATTTTGTTGAAAGATTTAAAATTGTGCAACAACAATATACACTTGATGGATGTGGATTCTTTAAAGAATAGTTCGTAGATGTTTTGGACATAATTGCGTTTAGATTTTGTTATCTTTGGTATTGTGGATGATGTGGGTTCTTTTAAGGATAGTTGGTAGATGTTTGGTACTATGGATGTTTTGGATATAATTATGTATTAAGATGTTGCTATGTTTGGTATTGTGGATGTTTAGATTTTGCTATCTATATATGTGGTTTCTTTTATATGAATATTGGATATTTTAAGAATTTCATAATATGATTCAACAGGGTGTATTTAAAATATAAATTAAAAAAGTTTTGGAAGAAAACTAATGACGATAGATTTAGCGACAAATTTCATCATAGCCAAAGAAAAAATATTTGCGACGGATTGTGGAAACTTATTTTTTGTCGCCAAAACTGGGGCCTAAATAACAAAATTTATTGCAACAGATTGAGGAAAATTATCTTTTGTCACAAAAAATTGGGGACAAATAACAAATATTAGCAATGAAATATTTGGTCACGAAATAATCAAAATGATGAAATAAATTACGAAATTAGTAACGACATTTATAAATATAACAACAAAAATATTCGTTGCTACAAATGGCAACAGATACAGGTCATCGCTATGACGTTGCAAAATTGGCAACAGATTTCATTTTTTCCATTGCTAAAAGGTTAGCAACGAGCAAAATAGAAACAAAATATATTTCGTCGTTGATCCATCTCTAAATTGATATAGCGACGGATATATGTTGATTAGCAACGTATTTTGTCTGTTGCTAAACGCAGTTTTTTTTTGTAGTGATATATTTCAAATATCCGATAATTCCACATTAAAACTAAATTAAGCATATGAAGTTCGGAGATCCATCTTCAACAAGTCAACCGACTCCTCTTCTTAGATTTCCAATATTGACAACACATGTCCTCAACAAGACCATTGTCTCAAACTTTCCACAATGTAAGAAGCATACAAGTCCCTGCGATCATAACCATGGAGGGGGAACTTTTTGGGTAGGTTGTCAAAAGCCTTATGTAGAACCTAGCCAAAGTTATCAAAAGACTTATGATATGCAGACATTGTTTTACTAAAATATATTCTTGACATTCATAAGAACTGGAAATGGACACCCATTGGGGAAATATATGAAGCCAGAATCTCCATACACATCCATAGGGGCGGATCTATGTAGAAGGTATGGGGTGGCATGGCACCCGCACTTCTCGGATGAAACTCTGTATATTTATGTGTATATGTATCAGTTAATGTATAAATATTATGCTTGGCACCCACAATATCAAAGGGACTAGTGGCGTAAATGGTCGAAATTATTGGGTTTAACTCCAACAATGTGGGTCGAAACCAGCTCTGCACAGTATTTTTAGAATAATTTTTAGCACTTGTCTGTTTTCTCTTAAAAAACACATAGTGTGGCTATGAAGAATAGAACCCGTGACCTCGTCTTTACAAAGCACTTGACAATACCAACTAGGCAAACAATACTAACACTTGTAAGATATATATAATTATAGTTACTCTTTGAATATTGATTCCACTATCCTAAAATATTGTACGGAGTATACGTTATTGTTCAAAACAAGGTGGCACCCGGAGCTTTCGAATCCTGGATCCGCCTATGCCAGCAACCTCAGAGACCTATCAGGATGAATAAGGAGAATTTCCTTCTTTATTTAATACACAGCCAAATGCCATATCATAGGATACAGTCTTCAAAAAACCACCAGATTTCAGCAAGACAATAAGGAGGAAGCTACTTAATGTCTGTGTAGTTGCGAAACTCAGGATGTTGTAATGCACTCACGTAAAAGGGAAATATAACGGTGGTACCACAATGTCGCACACAACCAAGTTATTTGATCTGTGCCTATTAAAACTTTTAGTTTGGGTGAAGGTTAACACCATCAGTGTAGTAGTTGGGACTATCAACCACTTGTCACATAAGTCTAAGATTTTAGTTTGGGTAAAGGTTAACATCATCAGTGTAGTAGTTGGGACTATCGCCAGGTAGATAATAACAACTATCACAATGATATAATGGGTTTGCAAGCCCCTGAGATAACAGGTAGGATGATATCATTTGAATTCTTTTCATGTACGTGACAACTACCGACTTCTCTTATAATTTTCCAGTAGAGAGCGGCAGCAAATTTAAAGATCACAAATGACTAGATATACAAGAAGAGTACCCATATATACCTCGCTACATTCAATAACGCTATCACTTAATAAAGGATCTTTTGAAACGAGAAAAACTTTCATATGCACTACATCAGCAGCCAGATAGAAAGATTTCGGTTGTTGAAGCAACTTAAGTATCATATCAATACAATAACAACAACAACAACCCAGTATATTCTCACACAGTGAGGTCTGGGTTGGGTGAAATGTACGCAGTCCATACCGCTACCTTCGAAGAAGTAGAAAGGTTGTTTCCAATAGACCCCCAGCTCAAGAGAGAGAATTGTATAGCAAGGTCATAATGCAACTCGAAACAGGATGTACAACACAACAAAAATGAGTGATAAAATAATAACAGTAAATATCAAGGAAATACAAAATAAGTAAAGTACAAGCAATGCGAAATAAGAAATAGGAAAACGGATACTTTCCTAGTAGTAAACAATACACTCACAGACCTAAGAGGACTACCACCCCCACACTCTCCTAACACCTAGCCACAATCCACATACTCACACTAGCCTTCAATCCTAATCCGCGGCCTCCACACCTTCTTGTGTCATGCCTAATCACCTCCCTCCAGTATTTCTTTGGCCTACCTTTACCCCTCTTGAAGCCATCTAAATCTAGTCTCTCATACCTCCGTACAGGGACATCCGTGCTCTTACTTATCACATGCCCAAACCATCTCAACCTGCTTTCTCTCATCTTGTCCTCTACCGAAGCCACTCCTACCTTCTTTCGGATAATCTCATTCCTGACTCTATCCTCTATAGTGAGACCACACATCCAATGCAACATTCTTATTTCTGCCACCTTCAATCTTTGGATATGGGAGTTCTTGACTGTCTAACATTCAGCTCCATAAAGCATGGCCGGATGGATTGCCACTATGTAGAATTTGCCTTTAAGCTTAAGAGGCACCTTCCTATCACATAACACTCCTGAGGCGAGCCTTCACTTTATCCAACCTGCTTCAATACTCTTAGAGACATCCTCCTCAATCTCGCCACCCCCTGAATCATAGACCCAAGATACTTAAAACTATTCTTTTTACAAATATCCTGAGAGTCCAACCTCACCACTATACTGTCCTCCTGACTCGAGTCATCAAACTTGCATTCTAAATACTCTGTCTTAGACCTACTCAACCTGAACCCCTTAGATTCCAGGGTTTGTGTAACGTCCCAAAAATGTGTCCTAGAGCGTCACACGGTGCTTGAGGCTATGAGTAGCCCCAAGCTAACCCTTTAAGCCATTTTCATTCAGTTCAACACAAATCAACGGGGTTTCCATAAATAACCCTCAAATATCAACAGAGTAATCATTATCCAAGAATAAAAAAAATTCAGAAAGATAACAAAATACAACTTATTAGTCAACTCCCAACATCTATACTAGTCTGACAAGCCTCTAAGAAAATAAATAAAACCAGCGAGCCATTGAGATATGCCCCAACTGACTCATACTCAGTTATCAAATGTAAACAATTCCGTGAAACCAACATCAGACATCACGCCCTCGGAACATGAGGACTCATCACAACAGAGGATGTAGAACAGCGTGCCCAAAAAATCACTGTCGAACTTGAAACTGATCACCTGAACCTACATTTTGAGAAAATGCAGTCCACATCCGAAGATGTAGGTCAGTACCATGGAAGGAACCAAGCATATGAGGGTGAATGCAGTTGGATAAACATCATCATCATAAATATTTATAAGAAATATGCTGGATGTATAAAAGACTCACATAGCCCGAAGAAAATCATCATAATCATGAGAGAATAAAATAAGTACAATAACACATGTGAGTCATCATATAATTTGTCTATCACTTTCAGTTCATCAAGAATATCAATTCTCATAAAGTAAATATCATTTAAATCTTTTTAAAGAATAACTTTCATAATTCCACTTTCAAATCACTTCACCATTCACCATAGACACAAGGAAACACACACACACTGGGAGATCCTATAACCGACATAAACCATGTGAGCTACATGGAGTCCAATGTACAACCCACGTTGGGGAGAGCCATCCTATCCTTGCCATCGGAGTAGGACTATCGATATCAAATCTACACAAACTAGTGATCACTATATAAATTAGCCTCAGGCTCACTGCTACGGGGGAATGTAGTTCTAAGGAAGTAAGGTCGATTTATACCTCCCACTCGGTGCTAAAGATTTCTCCCGAACTTAGCTCATATCATTTCAAAGACAATCCACAACAAAACAATTTCAGTAATATATAAATATACATCGGGAGCCATCATACTTCCCATCTATCAAAATCAACCACGTTGTGGATTTCTTTCACACTCGAGCTCAAAATAACTCCATTAAGACCAAAAGGTCAAATCATTCAAAATATCTCAAATATTCAACATCAACGTTCTTATAACACACTTTCTCAAAAAAAAAAATCCAATGGGGATTCACGACCCAAATATCAAAATCATGATAAATATCGTTCAAGATTCATGCTTTATATCTCCTCACATGTAAATTCATCTTTCAAAATCATAAACATCAAGATTTCATAATAATCATCATAAGATATGGGTTCATGCTTCAAATTCGTAAAAATCAAATAAAAATCATGCCTTTGTAAAGAAAATTACTTTTGGGCACACAAGAACAAAAGAGAGTTCTTGTTGAAAAACCGCACATACCTTGAATGGTGAACTTTAGATCGATACTCATTTGTGAGATGTTAATCGTGCCTTTGAATGAAGGTTCTTGGAGTTCTTGAACTAGGAACTTGGAATCATGAATAAATTTGCAGAATTAATGGTGAACTTTGGAGGTTCTTGAAGTTGGATGTAGGAGCTTAGGATTTTCTTTTTGAGGGAATTTGATGAAATATAACATATAATGCTTCTAATAGGCTTTAATATAGGGTTTGGACAAATTTTGGGTTAGGGAGAATGAACAAAACGCCCCTAAAAATCAAATAATTCTCGAATCTGTCCTTTGGTGGACTATTTTGATAGTCTGAAATAGATCAACCATAACGTTTTACTCCGATATCCAAATTGGATGAAACCAATTTCATTAGAAAGAGGACTCTCATATCTTTCCATTATATATAGTATCTCACCCAGATCATTGTGTACGAGGAGTTATGATCGTTTGAAGTTGACCCAAAAATTTACTTTTGATAGGCTGAAGTAGATCGACCATAACTTTTTGCTCCGTTAGACAAATTAGATGAAACCAATTTCATTAGAAAGAGGACTCGCAGGGCTTTTCTTTGATATATAGTAGATCACCCATATCATTATGTACAAGGAGTTGTGATTGTTTAAAGTTGGAGCAAAAATACGCCAGGCCTTAGTACTTTTTCCTACACGTTTTACTGTTCACTACTATTCATGGTTCGATCAAAATGTTCATAACTCGTCGCTCGAGTGTTCGTTTTGGATGGTAACTACTGCAACTCTATGCAATAGTGGGTCATAATCAAAGACATTCCACACAGAAAATTTATAATTCATTCTAAAATATAGAACCCAACACGTTTACGCACAAAATTTCAACGAAAATTTTTTGGGGGTATTACATCATCCCCCCGTTGGAAACATTCATCCTTGAATGACGCTAGATATGCCAAGATTATATAGGGAATAGAACATACAGCTGAAACCATTCGTTAGACACATCACCACATCACCACATCATTTCTCTCTACGAATGCAACATAGAATGCATAAATTCAAGAAACTACAGCTGAACACATAATAAATGACAGCTGAACTACTGCAACTTTTATCAAAAGTGCATGATTTAGGAAAGGACGGTACCTTTAGCTTGATCGGAGTTCGCAGAAAATAGGTGCGGGTACTTGGATCGCATATCCGCCTCAGCTTCCCAAGTTGCACCCTCAACAGATTGGTTTTGCAACAACCCTTAACCAAGGGAACTTCTTTGTTCCTTAGTCCTCGAACACTGAAATCAAGAATCTCAATAGGAATCTCATCAAAAGAAAGATTTTCTTGAATGTCAGCACTCACAGAGGAATCAACTACCACAGCATCGCTAATATGCTTTCTAAGCATGGAGACATGGAATATTGGATGAACAGAGGACAACTTGGAAGGAAACTCGACCTAATAAGCTACCTTACCAACACAGCTACGAATTTTGTAAGGACCAACATAACGGGGACTAATTTTCCCCTTCTTTCCGAATCTCTTCACCCCCCTCATGGGTGAAATTTTTAGATACACTAGGTCACCAACTTCAAACTCAAGGTCTCTCCTTCTAACATCCGCATATAACTTCTGATGACTCTGCGTAGTTTTCAAACTTTCCCTAATCAACTTAAATTTTTACATAGCCTCAAATACCGAATCAGGACCACTCACAGCCGTTTCACCCACCTCGAACCAACCTATGGGTGATCTACACTTCCTCCCATATAAGGCTTTAAACGGAGCCATGCTAATACTATAGTGGAAACTGTTATTGTAAGCAAACTCTATCAATGGTAAGTGATCATCCCAACTTCCCTTAAAGTCAAGTGCACAAGCTCTCAACATATTCTCTAAGGTCTGGATGGTCCACTCAGCCTGACCATTGGTCTGCAGATGAAAAGCAGAACTCAAAAGCACTTGGGTACCAAGACCCTTCTGAAAAGCTTTCCAAAATTGCGAAGTGAACTGAGTACCCCTATCCAAAATGATAGACAAGGGAACTCCATGCAGTCTGACTAGCTCTCGGATATACAATCTAGCGTAATCCTCAGCAGTACATGAAGTATGAACAGGCAAAAAATGAGCAGACTTAGTCAACCTATCAACCACAACCCAAATGGAATCATGATGGCGTCGGGAAGGAGGTAAACCAATCACGAAGTCCATATTTATCTCTTTACACTTTCAGGTGGGAATACTAAACTCTTGCATCATACCACCAGGTCTTTGGTGTTCAACCTTAACCTGTTGGCATGTTGCACACTTAGCTACAAAAGTTGCTATATATTTCTTCATACCACTCCACCAATAGATTTCCTGCAAGTCTCGGTTCATCTTGGTGGTGCCAGGATGAATAGAATATCGCGCCCCGTGCACTTCAACCATAATCCTCTATCTCAGATTATCAACATTTGGGACATACAATCTACCTGCAATATCAACACACTATCTCCCCCTTGGGAGAAAACCTCTACTTTTTTGTCCTTAACTGACTCCTTCAGTCTGACCAAACTAGCATCTAAGTATTGTTTTTCCTTTACTTCTGAAACCAAGGAGGATTCGAAACTACTCTGAACCCCTATACTACCTTCAGCAGAGTCAAACAACCTAACCCCCAATCTAGCCAAATGATGTACATCACGAGCCAACTCTTTATTACCTTCTACCACATGCGAAACACTACCCATGGACACTCTACTTAGGGCATCCACCACAATATTGGCCTTGCTCGGATGGTACAGCACACTCATATCATATTCCTTTAACAATTCTAACCATCGTCTCTGCCTAAGATTCAATTCTCTCTGGGTAAACACATACTGCACACTCTTATGATCAGTGAAAACATCAACATGGACACCATACAAATAGTGTCTCCAGATTTTCAAAGCAAACACAACAGCAGCCAACTCAAGGTCATGGGTGAGGTAATATTTCTCATGGGGTTTCAACTGTCTAGAAGCATAAGCTATCACCATACCCTTCTGTATCAATATTCAACCCAACCCAACTCTGGAAGCATCACAGTACAGCACAATACCATCAACATCATCAGGCAAAGTCAAAACAGGGGTTGAATGAGTCGAGTCTTCAATCCTGAAAACTCTTCTCACAAGATTCGGACCACAAGAACTTTACTTTTTTTGGGTCAACCGAGTCATAGGAGACGCTATAGAGGAGAAACCCTCAATAAAACGGTGGTAATAGTCAGCTAAACCCAAGAAACTTCAGATATCAGTCGGAGAAATAAGTCTAGGCCAATTTCTAACAGCTTTGATCTTCTGGGGATCAACTCTAATACCCTCGAAAGAAATGATATGACCTAGAAAAGTAGCTGACCTTAGCCAAAACTCACACTTACTGAACTTGGCAAACAACTTGTGATCTCTAAGGGTTTGCAAGACAGTTCAGAGATGATCAGAATGTTCATCCTCACTACGGGAGTACACCAGTATATCATCGATGAACACTATGACAAACATATCCAGATATGGTCTGAACACTCGATTCATAAGGTCCATAAAAGATGCTGGACATTAGTTAACCCAAAAGACATAACAAGAAACGCAAAATGGCTATAACGAGTTCGAAAAGCAGTTTTTGGGATGTCACACTCCCTAACTTTGAGTTGATGATAGCCAGAATGAAGGTCTATCTTTGAGAAATAACTTTCACCTTGCAATTGGTCAAACAAATCATCTATTCTCTGAAGGGGGTACTTATTTTTTACGGTGACTTTATTTAGTTGGCCGTAATGAATGCACATACGCAAAGAGCCATCTTTCTTTCTTACAAATAACACAGGAGCACTCCAAAGAGAAACATTGGGCCTTATGAAACCCTTATCTAGTAGATCTTTAAGTTGCTCTTTTAACTCCTTAAGTTCTGCAGGGGCCATACGGTAAAGAGAAATAGAAATAGGCTGAGTATTGGGAAGAAGATCAATCCCGAACTCTATCTCTCTATCAGGAGGTATCCCTGGGAGATCATCTGGAAAAACATCAGAAAACTCATTAACGACGTTAACAGACTGGAGAGTTAGAGTCTCAGACTTAGTGTCTTTGACTCTAACCAAATGGTAAATACACCCCTTGGAAATAAGATTTCTATCTTTGGGGTAAGAGATAAAATGACTCTTGGGTGACACGGAATTCCCAGGCCACTCAAACATGGATGCACGCGGAAATTAAAACTTGACCACTCAGGTTCGAAAATCAATAGAGGCATAAGAAGAATACAGCCAGTCCATACCCAGAATCACATCAAAATCTACCATGTCTAACTCAATCAGATCAGCCAAAAAGACTCTATGAAGAACGGTAACAGGACACTTTTTATACACTTTTTGGGCAATAATCGAATCACCCGCTGGGGTAGAAACTAGGATAGGCTCAGGAATAATCTCAGGACTTATTTCAAAATTCACAGCAATCAAAGATGTAACATATGAGAAACTGGATCCAGGATCCAACAAAGCATACACATTAAACTGAAATATACGAAGCATACCAGTAATAGTCTGAGTCTACGTCTAAGGGCGATAGTCACGATGCCCTTGTCCATTATGTGGACAATCTCTAACTCTGTGACCCATGTCACCACACCAGAAACGGCCCCTCTCCTCACCCCAACACTCACCAGAATGGGCCCAACCATACTTAGGACACAGAGGACGATTTGTCTTACTACCAACACTGTACTGGAACCTGGATGCATATGACCTGCTACCTTGATTCGGCCTACCTCTAGGCATGGGAGCACTAGCAGATGATGGTGCTGGCATAGACGAACGATCCTAATACTAAGGGCGACTCCCTCCCTGCGATCTAGTCTGACCCTGTCCGTGCTTCTCATACCTAGCTCTCTTATTGATGATAGGCGAATTTACATGCCTATATCAATATATTTTGCCCATATTTTAGCCTAGTTTTGAGAACAAACTATATATTTAATGCACTTTTAGTCTTTTTTCCTATAAATGAGCTAACGAACATGATTAGTAAAGTTTCAGGTATAAATGATGCAAAATACAGCATTTTATGGCTTACTTGACGCAAAAGAAAGTTCACAAAGGAAGGGAAGGAAGTTTGGACGCCTAAGGACCAAAACTGCTGCATGGAAAATCTGTCCCGGGCTAAAACAACATTTCTGAAGACTTTGGGGACCTAGACCAAAACTGCTGCATGGAAAATCTGCCCCGGGCTAAAACAGCAATTCTGAAGACTTTGGGGACTTACAGACACAAAGCTGGATTTTGACAATGATACATTAACCTAGTACAATTGGGTTATGTATTTTATTAGTTTATTTGGATTATGATAATGTTACATTAACCTAGTACATTTGGGTTAAGTATTCCATTAGCCTAGTAGGATTTGGTTATTTATTTCATTAGCTTAGTAGGAGTAGGATATGGGTATTATAAATACCCTATCATGCTAGACATTTTTAATTAAGTCCTTCCATAGTGGAGAGGCAAGTCCTCCCTTAGTGGAGAGACACATTCTACTTATCAATTACAACTCTTCTAATCTTTCCATTAATTCTATTCTTCTTCTATTCTTAAATTCCACAACAAGAGAATCGTTACTTGCTAAGGAATCACGCCACACGCCTATCACCTAATCCACACGCCATTACTCAACAATAACAATGCAAATCGTGATCTCCTTCTTACTCATGGGTAACTAGACCTCTCTGTTGGGGTTATGGAAGCCGAATGAGATACTATCTATTGCTGTGAGTTTGTGAGTTCGAGACACGTATAGTGCTTATATCATTATTCTCTTCATCTTAATGCAAATTCTTGTGGCTGCAGACGCATAGAATAACGCCAGTCTAACATTTAACTTGTTCGAGAGAAAGGTTATTTGTCTGGAAAAGAGATAATGTCAAGGTAGTAGGACACCCTTTCCTATTAAAAAGCTAGTGCCATAACTGGACTAACCTCTTGGAGAATTCGTACCGTTAGACACGCTTTAAGCTCGAGAGAGTTAAAGTGAAATAGTCCTTGTTCAGGTCGAGAGACGCTTGGATTTACCATCGACTACAATTCTCTATAAGCAATTGCATGTCAAGACTCTACACACTCATAGCCAATAGAGACGTATACCTCAGAAGGTGGACATAACCCCAACGCTTTAATTCTCATTGTTTACAACCAACGTAACAATCTCTCTCTTTTTACTTTATTATTTTCTGCTTTTGTTTACATTACTTGCAAAACAAGAATCCCCCCTTCTTACGAGACTTGCACCAAAAGTGTATTAATTTTACTTACTTGTTGGCCAAGCTATTCCCTGTGGGATCGACACCCAACCCAGGTTGGGTTCTATATTTGCTAACGACCGCTTTACACTCCTACGGGAGCTGTAGATTGAGCATTATCAAAAATTGGCGCCGTTGCCGGGGAGTACGAGTGTCAATCAAGTTCGTGATAATTACTAGACCCTTTGGTCAAAGATTCTCGTACTTTTACTTTTAGTTTTTGTTTTTGTTTATTGCAGGTTTTTCTTTTAGTGCATGCCCCATACTAGAAGTGCTGGTCAACCGTTATTACCAATCAATCCGGAACCACAACGAATTAGAAGAATTGAAGCACAAGCTGAAATCGACAGGATGGCTGCTCAACATGAGCAGGCGAGATTAGTTGCTCTTGCCGCTGCTCAAGTCCAACAACAAAACATGGATAATCCTGGGCAAGCAACAAATCCTGACGATGAGGATTTAGGTGACGACGAGTTGATAAACCCAAGGCATGTCGCTGAAACTGCAACACCTGCCAACAGAAGAGGTCGACAAGCTCGGTATAGATATGATCGCCAACCTTTGCAGCCAGCTTTAGACGATGATGATGATGATCTTGATGGTGCCGGAGCCACTGGAGCTATAATTCCACCACCATTAGTGCCCGGAGCCAAGTTCAACATCACAAGCACCATGATTCAGTTATTGCAACTCAAGGGATTATTTGGTGGACTAGCAGGCGATGATCCGAATATGCATCTCATCAACTTTATTTCTACATGCAAGTCTTTTGACAATCCTGGTGTTGGTCAGAATGCTATTCAATTACGTCTATTTCCATTGTCTCTATCTGGGGAGGCAACACTATGGTTGAATGGGCTGACTCCTGATTCAATTACAAATTGGAGGCAATTGAGAGATGCTTTCCTAGAAAGATTCTTTTCGCCATCAAAAAGGGCTCAATTGAGAGATGAAATCAGCAACTTTCGTCAGCTTCCCTCTGAAGCTCTTCATGAAACATGGGAGAGGTTCAAGACAAAGCTAGCGAGATGCCCAAACCATCACATGACGAATGTTCACCTAATGGAGATCTTGTATAGAGCCTTGAATTCAATAACTAAACCAGTGGTGGATAACGCAGCTGGAGGTTCTTTCATGGACCTCACCTTTGGTCAAGCAAGCAATATGCTAGATCGCATGACAAAGCAAAGTAGAGCTTGGCATACCAGGGATTCTGAGGTAGCAAGCCCCACTTTATCTATTGGCATGTCTGCAGACCAAAGAAGAAGAGAAGAAGAACGTGAGCAAGACATGGCGCACATGAAAACACAATTGGATCTTCTGACAAAGCACTTATTATCAGGGAAGACCGAAAAAGTGAAAGCTGTGGCGCTAAAAAGAAGAGACGAATCTGATTCTGAAGAAGAGGCCAACTACTTGAACAATCAGGGGGGTTTCCGTGGGAATGCCCAAGGAAACCAAAGTCGGGACTATTATGATAAATCTGGAAGCAAAGACCAAGGTAGTTGGAAGAAAAATAATGAAAAAAGTGGTTTGTACGTTCCCCCTGGTAAACGTGATACCGCCACATCTAATTCTATGGAAGACATGATGGCTAAGTTATTGAAAGGAGTGGAAGCAACGAGCGCGGGAGTTAAGGAGGTGATTGATGATTTGTCCTCCATGAAGCAACTAGTTGATTCTCATTCCACTTCTATCAAGCAAATAGAGCAGCAATTGATCCAACTTTCAGCAGCATTCAATCAAAGAAAGGCTGGCACCTTACCAAGCGATACTGTGCAAAACCCAAAGAATGATGGGTCATGCATGGCCATCACCACCAGAAGTGGTAAGGTGCTGGAAACTTCAGCAAAAGGAAAGCAAGCGGTTGAAAAAGTTGCGGACATGGATGCTACACTTACTAATGTTACAAGAGGAGAAGAAGCCGCAACAACTACTCCCAACGTCAAGGACGTTTCACCTAGTGACGTGCAGCCTGAAAAAGTGGAAAAACGGAAGCTAGAGAAGAAGAAAGCTACGGAGAGAACACTTCCATATCCACCACCACCTTTTCCCCAAAGATTGAAGAAGGTGGCGGATGACACTAAGTTCAGCAAATTTATGACTATGTTGAAGCAGCTGACCATCAATGTTCCATTAGTGGAGGCACTTGAAAAAATGCCTGGGTATGCGAAGTTTATGAAAGATCTTTTGACTAAAAAGAGGGCAGCAAGTTATGAGCTGAAGGATGATGTGCATCATTGTAGTGCAATTGCTACCCGATCAATAGTTCAAAAGAAGGCCGACCCCGGAGCTTTCACTATTCCTTGCACAATCGGATCTTTAAACTTTGCCAAAGCATTGTGTGACTTAGGAGCCAGCATCAACTTGATGCCATTATCGATCTAGAAGAAGTTGGGGTTAGGAGATCCTACACCAACTAATATGAGGCTTGTTATGGCGGATAGGTCGGTAAAACGATCGGTTGGTATTCTATGCGATGTCTTGGTAAAGGTTTCTTCATTTATCTTTCCAGCAGACTTTGTCATCTTAGATTGTGAAGCAGATTCAGAGGTTCCAATAATCTTGGGACGCCCGTTCCTTGCTACGGGAAGTGTGCTCATAGATTTGAGAGCTAATGAGCTTTCATTCCGAATAAATGACGAAGTGGTTCGCTTTGATGTTTGCAAATCAATGAAGCAACCCAAAGATCTGAGTGTATTTTTTGTGGTTGATGTTGTCTTTGATGATGAGAAAGAGTTACTTGCACAAGAGCGAATTCTTGATGATCCTTTGGAGGTTTTGCTCATGAAAGGAGAGAATGATGATGCTGAAATTTTTGATGAAGATATTTGTGCTCTATCGGGATTAGGGACATATTGCTATACCCCCAAGAAGCTGGATCTTGATCTCAAAAATCGACCTACACCACCAGCTAAGCCATCTATTGAAGAACCACCCACGTTAGAATTGAAGGAGCTGCCAAGCCATTTGAAGTACGCATTCTTAGGAAGCGGAAACACTCTTCCAGTCATTGTGGCAGCCGATTTGGGTAAGCAACAAGTTGCAACTCTTATTGCAATCTTACGCAAGTATATTAGAGCTATTGGATGGACCATTGCGGATATCATTGGTATTCCACCTGGGATTTGCACACATAAAATTCAGCTTCAAGAAAAGTGCACACCCACCATTGAAAATCAAAGGCGATTAAACCCACCAATGCAAGAAGTGGTAAAGAAGGAGATTATCAAGTGGTTAGATGCAGGAGTTGTATACCCTATCTCTGATAGTACATGGGTGAGTCCTGTGCAATGTGTTCCCAAGAAAAGAGGCATGACGGTGGTCGCGAATGCAAAGAATGAGCTTATTCCACTCAGTCCCATTACTGGATGGAGAGTATGCATGGACTACCGCAAGCTGAATTCTTGGACGCTCAAGGATCACTTCCCCATGCCATTTATGGACCAAATGCTAGATCGATTAGCGGGGAAAGGATGGTTTTGCTTTTGGATGGTTATTCAGGTTATAATCAGATTTGTATTGCACCTGAAGACCAAGAGAAGACAACGTTTACATGCCCATATGGTACGTTTGCCTTCAAACGCATGCCATTCGGGTTGTGTAATGCACCAGCCACCTTTCAACATTGTATGATGTCTATTTTCTCTGATATGGTTGAAGACACTTTGGAGGTATTTATGGACGACTTTTTAGTTGTTGGTGAGTCTTTTGAAGCATGTTTGGCAAACTTGAGCATGGCATTGCAAAGATGTGTAGAGTTCAACCTTGTGCTGAATTGGGAGAAGTGCCACTTCATGGTAAAAGAAGGAATCGTTCTTGGGCACAAGATCTCTGAAAGAGGAATAGAGGTTGATCGCGCAAAAATAGAGGTAATCGAGAAGCTACCACCTCCAATTTCGGTAAAGGGAGTTCGTAGTTTTCTTGGCCATGCTGGGTTTTATCGTAGATTCATCAAAGACTTCTCCAAAATTTCTAGTCCATTGTGCAAACTATTGGACAAAGATGCGAAGTTTGACTTTAATGATGATTGCTTAAAGGCATTCGAATGCCTTAAAGGAAAACTCATTAAAGCCCCTATCATGGTAGCACCAGATTGGACGATCCCGTTCGAAGTCATGTGTGATGCTAGTGGTGTAGCCGTTGGTGCTGTTCTTGGACAGAGAAAGGAGAAACTATTTCATCCTATCTACTATGTGAGTAAGGTCCTAAATGAAGCCCAAAGGAACTACACCGTTACTGAACAAGAGCTCCTTGCGGTTGTGTATGCATTTGAGAAGTTACGCGCCTATCTATTGGGTACTATGGTGATCTTTCATACAGACCATGCAGCTCTTAGGTATATAATGACAAACAAGGATGCAAAACCAAGGCTGATTCGATGGGTGTTGCTTCTGCAAGAGTTTGATTTCGAAGTCAAAGATAGAAGAGGTTGCGAGAATCAAGTGGCTGATCACCTATCTAGACTCGAGAGTGAGCAAGTGGCGCAACCTGAAATTCAGATTGATGATGCATTCCCTGGCGAGGAGATATTAGCAATAACAATGGAGAAATTACCATGATATGCCGACTTTGCAAATTTTGTGGTGAGTAATGTGCTACCCGCCAATTTATCTTACCACCAAAGGAGGAAGTTTATGCATGACGTTCAGCACTACTATTGGGATGAGCCTTATGTGTTTTGAAGATGCGCTGATGGTATCATTCGACGATGTATATCCCATGAAGAAGTGCCCACTATATTGGAAGCATGCCACACTTCGCAAGTTGGAGGACATCATGCAGGCAATCGAACGGTAAGAAAAGTATTGCAAAGTGGATATTATTGGCCTTCGATATTCAGAGATGCATATGACTATGTGAGGAGGTGTGACCAATGCCAACGGCAAGGTGCTATTTCAAAACACCATGAAATTCCCATGTCCAAAATTCTTGAGGTAGAACTCTTTGATGTGTGGGGTATTGATTTCATGGGGCCATTTGCGAATTCGTTTGGAATGAAGTACATCTTGGTTGCTGTGGATTATGTGTCATAATGGGTAGAAGCTGTAGCATTGGCCGACAACGAAGGAAGGCGTGTTGTAGCGTTCTTAAAGAAGAATATCTTCTCTCGCTTTGGAGTACCTCGTACTATCATAAGTGATGGAGGATCTCACTTTTGCAACAAGCTATTCAAATCTGTATTGGCCAAGTATGGTGTCAAGCAACATAAAGTAGCTACGCCATATCATCCCCAAACTAGTGGACAAGTAGAGGTTTCCAATCGTGAGATCAAGCAAATCCTTGCAAAGACGGTTAATGCGAATCGGAAGGATTGGTCTCGAAAGCTAGATGATGCACTATGGGCGTATAGGACTGCATTCAAGACACCCATTGGCATGTCTCCTTATCAACTAGTTTATGGAAAGGCTTGTCATTTACCCATTGAACTTGAATACAAGGCATTGTGGGCATTGAAGCGATTGAACTTGAATTGGGAAGATGTGAAGAATCCGAGGTTGGAGCAGCTGAACGAACTAGATGAATTCCGTCTCCATGCATATGAATGATTGGATTTATACAAGGAGCGGATGAAGAAGTATCATGATCAACGGATTATTCGACGAAATTTCCAAAAGGGTGACATGGTGCTACTCTTCAACTCCAGATTTAAGCTCTTCCCAGGTAAGTTAAAATCGAAATGGTCTGGTCCATTTAAAGTCATCCAAGTCTACTCGTCTGGAGTAGTCGAATTGGAAGACAATGATGGTGTTATCTTCAAAGTGAATGGCCAACGTGTCAAGCCATATATCGGTCCTCTTGACTCGATGAATGACATGGCCATCACTTATATCGACGAAGTCTAAGTACTCGAGATTACTACGTCGAGCCACGACAATAAATAAGGCGCTAGATGGGAGGCAACCCATCGTTTTATTGTTTTATCATTTTATTGTTTTATCGTTTTATCGTTTTATCGTTTTATCGTATTATCGTTTCGTCGTTTTAGTATTTTTTCTTTTTGATAAATAAAAATCCAAAAATAAGAGTCGTGCCACGACCAAAACTAAGGCGCTTGGTGGGAGGCAACCCATCGTACTAATCGTTTTCATTTGTTTTGAGAAAATATAGGTGCAATAAGTATTCAACGAGGAGATCGATTTCAATCGACGATTTGGACGCATTGTATGGTAAAGTTGGTAAGTTAGGAATGGTGATGCATAAGGCTATGGATTGAGCCTTTTCCTCATCAAAATAGGCTTCGAGGAAGGCTAGGCCTTGGTAGAACTAGGCCACGAACGATGCACGACCCATCCTATAGCCTAAGGTCTCGGAATCTAGTGTGCTATACACTATGCGCCGCCTATTCCTAGGTATGCTTTTGACTATGCGCCGCCTATGCTATGGCATTTGGTCTCAGTATCTCATATGCCATAGACTATGCGGCGCATATGTCTATAAATACCATAGACTATGCGGCGCATATGTCCCATTATGCCATAGACAATGCGCCGCATATGTCATTGATATGCCGAGGGATATGCGCCGCATATGTGGTGTTTTTTTCTCCAAAACCGATTGTAAATGGGTCATAACCCAACCCATACTCTTCCTATATAAAGGGAACTTAGTCTTGAAACATAACCACACTAAAAATTGACCTAAAGGCACCGCATTCCCTCTCCAAATCATCTCAAAATTTTTTCTTGCTCTTCCAAATCACAAAACCATCTCCAAAAAGCTTCAAGCAAGTAAGTACTCTCTTATTCTTCATCTATTTCTCGTAAGTACTATGTTGCTATGACTATTATGAATTGCTACATCATATAAGATTGTTGGTGATGTTCATGTGTTTGGACTGTTGATACAAAACCATGTGAGGAAATATATACGGTAGAATCATCTTGACTTGTTTCCGACTTGAATTTAGTTCTAATAGCATTGTTATACTATTTGCGAAATTGCTATGGCCATGAACATTGCTTAAGATTGTTTTTTGGATACTTACATGTTAGACTATCCCGTTCATCGGGATAAGACTTATAGTGCCTACCGACATAGGAGGTTATGATTGTTGAAAGAATAACTATTCCATGTGGTTACCCCTATGTAGTAGTGTTGTTATATCTAACATGAAAGTAGTCCAATGGCTGCAAGTAAATGATGCATTGCTGATTTTCTTGTCAGAATATAATCCTAAAACGTATGTCGATGAAGTCTAAGTAATCGACCACTTTCACTTCACTAATTTGTGTCAACGAAACTAAGTGTAGGGTGGTACCCCTACTGCTTGATTATAGATTGTATCCATTGGGATTGTGCTACCACTAACACTATTTCTAGTCTCAGGTACAATGGCACCCAAAGCAAGACAAGGCAAAGAAAAGGCTACCACTTCCCAAAAGAGCAAGAAAAAAGACCGCAAAGAGCAAGGAGAACCCTCCTCGCCGCAAATACCCCGACTCATGCTTGGAATTAAGTGGGATACTTATGAGAAACTTCTGAGGATGACGACTCTGATGATGATTCCAATGCAAGGGGTATGACCCCAGACATAGAGGATAAGTCCGACTAACCAGGTTCTTCGAATTTATTTTCCACTGAGGGCAGTGTCTCGTCTAAGTGTGGGGTGGCAGAATCGCATGCTATACTTCTTTATTTGCACCTATGTTTGTTTGTTTACTTTGTTTTTTTTTTGAATTTTAATTATTTTTTTCGTTTGACGTTTTTTTTTAGTTTTTTTTAGGAGTCAAATTTTTCTAGCTTCGCATGAAATTATTTTGATAGGCAGCATGAGATTATAACAAGAGTATGTGCTACAATTATGACTATTGAGACGTTTAGGCTCTAGTTGTGACTCATTATATGATATTGTGTGATTCAATTCCTTCACTTGTTGGGTCAAGAGTCTATATTACTTCCAATCAAGTCGACCATGTGCCTTGTGTGTGTGAGATTAATCGTATATTCTATGTTTGTGGCTGATGCTAGAACTTGCCTGGTATGTATGCAAAGCGAAAATAAGGAGTGTAAGTTTAGGATATGATTGAGGTATTTCTTTGGCAACCTATACATGTTTACCTTCAGTCTTACCTACCCATGTAAATCATCCTAGTTAAACCCTTTTGAGCCTTTAGCCTATTTCTTTGACAACCTTGTATGTAAGCCTAATCCATTTTCTTTCAAGACCGTAATTTGATCCAAATTCCTAAGTGCTTTAAAGTGAAAAAGTCATGTGACAACATAAGAGGAAATTGGGTGAGTATAATGCTATAAATTGGAATGGTTCTTGAATGTGTGATGAAAAAGAAAAAAAAGTGCTATCATAAGAGGGATGTTGTGAAAAGAAAAAGGAAAAGAAAGCTGAAAAATGAGTTGGGCTTAAAATTAAAAAAACAAAAGAGGGGAACAAGGGTGGTAGAACAAAAGAAAGAAGAAAGGTTGAAAGAAAAAAAGTGTCAATGATACAAAGTGATGTATTAAAGCGCTTAGGAACCTAGTCACTATTCTTGGCCAAAATAGTCCTACCCGTCCCTTAGCCTACATTACAACCATCAAAATACCTACTTGATCCTAATCTTAACATTCTGACATTTAGTGGAGTACTACACTAAGGGCAAGCCTATGGTCATCAGTTGCTACATATGAATTCTTTATGAGAGTGAGAGCAAGGACATTTTGATACCCATGTTTGAAAAATATGCTATACTTGTGAGTGATTATGGGTAATATATTGTGAGACACACATGGTTGATGAGTTTTGGGTAGTTATATATGATTCCTTGTACCTTAACGTTTGCATGCGAGTTGACCACCATCACGAGTCTATGCTAGAGGTTAAACTGTTTCCACTTATAATCGGGAAGTACTCTTTGTTGATAATCGTTATGCTTGTCTTGATAAATGTTTTGTGTTGTGGCTGTAAAAACCTTAAGTCGACGCTTAGAAGGACATAATATGTTGTTCGAGGACGAACAAAGCTCTAAGTGTGGGGTGTTGATGATAGGCGAATTTACACGCCTATATCAATATATTTTGCCCATATTTTAGCCTAGTTTTGAGAACAAACTATATATTTCATGCACTTTTAGTCTTTTTTCCTATAAATGAGCTAACGAACATGATTAGTAAAGTTTCAGGTATAAATGATGCAAAATACAGCATTTTATGGCTTACTTGACGCAAAAGAAAGTTCACAAAGGAAGGGAAGGAAGTTTGGACGCCTAAGGACCAAAACTGTTGCATGGAAAATCTGTCCCGGGCTAAAACAACATTTCTGAAGACTTTGGGGACCTGGACCAAAACTGCTGCATGGAAAATCTGCCCCGGGCTAAAATAGCAATTCTGAAGACTTTGGGGACTTACAGACACAAAGCTGGATTTTGACAATGATACATTAACCTAGTACAATTGGGTTATGTATTTCATTAGTTTATTTGGATTATGATAATGTTACATTAACCTAGTACATTTGGGTTAAGTATTCCATTAGCCTAGTAGGATTTGGTTATTTATTTCATTAGCTTAGTAGGAGTAGGATATGGGTATTATAAATACCCTATCATGCTAGAGATTTTTAATTAAGTCCTTCCGTAGTGGAGAGGCAAGTCCTCCCTTAGTGGAGAGACACATTCTACTTATCAATTACAACTCTTCTAATCTTTCCATTAATTCTATTCTTCTTCTATTCTTAAATTCCACAACAAGAGAATCGTTACTTGCTAAGGAATCACGCCACACGCCTATCACCTAATCCACACGCCATTACTCAACAATAACAATGCAAATCGTGATCTCCTTCTCACTCATGGGTAACTAGACCTCTCTGTTGGGGTTATGGAAGCCGAATGAGATACTATCTATTGCTGTGAGTTTGTGAGTTCGAGACATGTATATTGCTTATATCATTATTCTCTTCATCTTAATGCAAATTCTTGTGGCTGCAGACGCATAGAATAACGCCAATCTAACATTTAACTTGTTCGAGAGAAAGGTTATTTGTCTGGAAAAGAGATAATGTCAAGGTAGTAGGACACCCTTTCCTATTAAAAAGCTAGTGCCATAACTGGACTAACCTCTTGGAGAATTCGTACCGTTAGACACGCTTTAAGCTCGAGAGAGTTAAAGTGAAATAGTCCTTGTTCAGGTCGAGAGACGCTTGGATTTACCATCGACTACAATTCTCTATAAGCAATTGCATGTCAAGACTCTACACACTCATAGCCAATAGAGACGTATACCTCAGAAGGTGGACATAACCCCAACGCTTTAATTCTCATTGTTTACAACCAACGTAACAATCTCTCTCTTTTTACTTTATTATTTTCTGCTTTTGTTTACATTACTTGCAAAACAAGAATCCCCCCTTCTTACGAGACTTGCACCAAAAGTGTATTAATTTTACTTACTTGTTGGCCAAGCTATTCCCTGTGGGATCGACACCCAACCCAGGTTGGGTTCTATATTTTCTAACGACCGCTTTACACTCCTACGAGAGCTGTAGATTGAGTGTTATCACTTATTCCCTCTCATTCTATCTCTCTCCTTAATCTTGTCTGCCTTAATCTGTTGGGCATGAGTTATTAGCCTAGAAAAATTCATCTCACTATTTAGCATAGCAGACCTACACTCCTTAACCACATAACCAGACACTCCAGTCACAAACTTACTCATACTAGCTCGATTATCAGCCACTAAGTCAGGAACATACTTGGCCAACTGATTGAACTTTAGACGGTACTCCCTAACAGTCATAGAGCCCTGTCGCAGGTTCATAAACTCTTCCACCTTTGCCTCCCTCATCTCTAAAGGGAAAAACTTATCCAGGAATGCATCCTGGAACTCTTGCCAAGTCGTAGGGATAGCTCCCTCACCTCTACCTTTCCTCCAAGCAACAACCCAGTCATAAGCAAGGTATTTCAACCTATATGCAACCAATTCCACACTATGTTCCTCAGATACATGCATCACCTGAGTAATCTTCCGCACCTCCTCTAAATATAATCGTCGATCCTCATCAGACTTGGACCCATAGAATTTTGGTGGATTCATCCGCATGAAGTCACAGATCCTGGCAGCAGCTGAATCACCTCCCTACTGCTGTGGAGCCGGGGCTGGGTTGGCCTGAACATTTGCAGTAATAGCTTGGGCCAGCGCCTGAAAGGCTGCCCAAAATTCACATTAGACACGTTTTCATTCAATGGGTCAGCGGGTTGAGGTTGCTGACCATCATTATTTATTCTCGCTCGACGTAGAGACATATTTCTGAAAGAGGAGAGCACAAATCAATAGCAGAGAGAGACTTTAAGCATGATAGAATTTTGAAAGAAATAATCATACTTTTTCCTAAAACGTCTTGTAGCCTCTTGCTCATAGATGTGGCGCGCTACACACCGATGATCAAGACTCTACTTAATGCGGCTTGTCAGACTCCCTAGGATACCTTAAAACCTTAGGCTTTGATACCAAGTTTGTAATGCCCCAAAAATGGATCCCGGAGCGTCACACGATGCTTAAGGCTACGAGTATCCCCAAGCTAACCCTTTGATCCATTTTCATTCAATTCAACACGAATCAACGGGGTTTCCATAAATAACCCTCAAATATCAACAGAGTAATCATCATCCAAGAATAAAAGAATTTTAGAAAGATAACAAAATACAACTTATTAGTCAACTCCCAACATCTATACTAGTCTGATAAGCCTCTAAGAAAATCAATAAAACCAGCGAGCCATTGAGACATTCCCCAACTGACTCATACTCAGTTATCAAATGTAAATAATTCTGTGAAACCAACATCAGACATCATGTGCTCGGAACATGAGGAATCACCACAACAGAGAATATAGAACAACGTGCCCAAAGAATCACTGTCGAACCTGGAACTGAGCACCTGAACCTATATTTCGAGAAAATGCAGCCTACATCCGAAGATGTAGGTCAGTACCATGGAAAGGAACCGAGTATATGGGGATGTATGCAGTTGGATAAACATCATCATTATAAATATTTATAAGAAATATGCAGGATGTATGAAAGGCTCACATAGCCCAAAGAAAATCATCATAATCATGAGAGGATGAAATAAGTACAATAACACATGTGAGTCATCATATAATTTGTCAATCACTTTCAGTTCATCAAAAATATTAACTCTCATAATGTAAATATCATCTAAATCTTTCGAAAGAATAACTTTCACAATTCCACTTTCAAATCACTTCATCATTCACCATAGACACAAGGAGACACACACACACTGGGAGATCCTATAACCAACATAAACCATGTGAGCTACGTGGAGTCCAACGTACAACCTACGTTGGGGAGAGTCGTCCTATCCTTTCCACCGAAGTAGGACTATTGATATCAAATCAACACAAACTAGTGATCACTACATAAATCAGCCTCAGGCTCACTTCTACGGGGGTACGTAGTTCTAGGAAAGTAAGGTCGCTTTATACCTTCCACTCAGTGCTAAATATTTCTCCCAAACATAGCTCAGATCATTTCAAAGACAATCCATAACAAAATAATTTCAGTAATATATAAATATACGTCGAGAGTCATCATGCTTTCCATCTATCAAAATCAACCACATTGTGGATTTCTTTCACACTCGAGTTCAAAACAACTCCATTAAGACCAAAAGGTCAAATCATTCAAAATATCTCAAATATTCAACATCAACGTGCTTATAACACACACTTTCTCAAAAAAACACAATTTCCAATGGGGATTCACGACCCAAATATCAAAATCATTATAAATATCGTTCAAGATTTATGCTTTATATCTCCACACATGTAAATTCATCTTTCAAAATCATAAACATCAATATTTCATAATAATCATCATAAGATATGGGTTCATGCTTCAAATTCATAAAATTCAAATAAAAATCATGCCTTTGTAAAGAAAATTACTTTTGGGCACAAGAACGAAAGAGAGTTCTTATTGAAAAACCCGACATACCTTGAATGATGAACTTTAGATCGATACTCATTTTTGAGATGTTAATCGTACCTTTGAATGATGGTTCTTGGAGTTCTTGAACTAGGAACTTGGAATCTTGAATAAATTTGCAAAATTAATGGTGAACTTTGAAGGTTCTTGAAGTTGGATGTAGGAGCTTAGGGTTTTCTTTTTGAGGGAATTTGATGAAATATAACATATAATGCTTCTAATAGACTTTAATATAGGGTTTGGACGGATTTTGGGTGAGGGAGAATGACCAAAACGCTCCTAAAAATCAAATAATTCTCGAATCTGTCCTTTGATGGATTGTTTTGATAGTCTGAAATAGATCAACCATAGCGTTTTACTCTGATATCCAAATTGGATGAAACCAATTTCATTAGAAAGAGGACTCTCATATCTTTCCGTTGATATATAGTATCTCACCCAGATCATTATGTATGAGGAGTTATGATCATTTGAAGTTGACCAAAAAATTTACTTTTGATAGGCTGAAGTAGATCGACCATAACTTTTTTCTTCGATAGACAAATTAGATCAAACCAATTTCATTGGAAAGAGGACTCGCAAAGCTTTCTGTTGATATATAGTAGATCACTCAGATCATTATGTACAAGGAGTTATGATTTTTTAAAGTTGGAGCAAAAATACGCCAGGCCTCAGTACTTTTTCCTGCATGTTTTACTGTTCACTACTATTCATGGTTCGATCGGAATGTTCATAACTCATCGCTCGGGTGTCCGTTTTGGATGATCCACATATCGTTATAAATATTATTCGATACTCTATGCAATGGTGGGTCATAATCTAAGACATTCCACACGGAAAATTTATAATTCATTCTAGAATATAGAACCCAACATGTTTACGCAAAAAATTTTAACAAAAAATTTCCTGGGGTATTACAGTTTGCCTCCAAACCTACAATTTCTCATTCACCCCTCCCTCCCCCCCCCCACATCTCATTAATCGGGACTACATCATCCGCAAATAACATACATTATGTCACCTCACCTTGAATACTTCGTGTCAACATATCCATCACCAACGTAAAAAGGAAAGGGCTGAGAGTCGATCCCTGGTGCAAACCTGTCTCTATCAGAAAATGCCCTGAGTCTCCTCCCGCCATCCTCACCCGAGTCTTTCCTCCATTTTACATGTACTTAATAGCTCTAATGTATGCCACCTGCACTCCTCTCACCTCCAAGCATCTCTAAAGAACCTTCCTAGGGACTCTGTCATACGCCTTCTCCAGATCGATGAACACCATGTGCAAATCCCTCTTCATTTTCCTATACTGCTCCACCAATCTTCTCACCAAGTGAATTTCCTCTATCGTCGAGCGACCAGGCATAAAACCAAACTGATTCTATGAAATGGACATGACCCTCATCAATCTCCGCTCAACCACTCTCTCTCAAATCTTCATTGTGTGACTCAATATCTTAATTCCCATATAGTTATTGCAACTCTGAATGTCACCCTTGTTTTTATACAAAGGAATCATCATACTCCATCTCCAAACCTCAGGCATTCTCGCAGTCGTGAAAATGGCGTTGAACAAATCAGTCAGCCACCTTAAGCCTACCCCACTAGCATACTTCCAAAAATCCATCGAAACCTCATCGGGCCCCATCTTCCTACCCCTCCGCATTCTACGAATAGCCTTTCTGACCTCCTCAACCTTAAAATGTCTACATTAATTGAAATCGTGGCTCTCCTCCGAGCACTCCAACTCCCCTAACACAATGTCTCTGTCCCCTTCCTCGTTTAAAAGCCTATGAAAATACTCCTACCATCTCTTCTTAATGTGAACATCTTTCACCAACACTCTACCGTCCTCTCCCTTAATGCACTTCATTTGATCGAGGTCACGACCATTCCTCTCCCTAGCCTTAGCAAGCCTATACAATATTTTTTCCCTGTCTTCCTCCTCTAACCCCGCATACAAACCCTCAAACGTTGTTGTCTTAGCCACCGTAACTGCTAACTTAGCCTTTTTCCTTGCTACTTTGTAGACCTCCCTATTCACCCGCTTCTCCTCTTCATCCTTACTCTTAATCAAATTAACATACGCCCCCTTCTTGATCTCCACTTTCTTCTTAACTTCCTCATTCCACCACCAATCCCCCTTATGTCGTCCTACCCGACCCCTCGAAATACCCAACACCTCTCTAGCCGCCTCCCTGATGCAGCTGGCCGCCTTATCCTAAATAACATCCATGTCCCACCTATACTCCCACACCCTCATTCCCACGACCTTCTCCCCTATCTCCAGCGCACTAACAGGCGTCAAGCCATCCCACTTAATTCTGGGTCGACCTTCTCCGGCCTTACTCTTCTTGTTCTTCTTGATAATGAAGTCCATCACCAGAAGCCTGTGCTGAGTCAAAAGATGCTCACTCGGAATGACTTTACAATCCTTACACATAGCCCTATCCCCCTTTCTAAGCAGCAGAAAGTCAATCTGAGTCTTGGCTAAAGCGCTTCAGAAAGGCATAAACACTTACACAGTTGAAGATTCTGGGTGCACCTGGCCCTGCATGTGCAGAACATCAAGCATAAGTTCCAAAAAAACGCCAATGCAATGTATAACAAGACCATGAACCCAAAAACCAAAATGCATACACAAGATATACTGATGCCGATTAAAAAGAAGTACGTTGAATAGCTATTTTTACTTCTTTTTTTTTTTTCATTTTTCTTGTTACAAGTCAAATTGAATAGCTATTGTTACCAATCTTCGTGACATGGAGGAGAGAATTCTTTCATTGAGCGCAACACGAGAGGTTCCTGAGTTGATCCCTTTTCCACTATTTCAGCCATAAAAAAACTTAACAACAAAAAGGAACGCCAATAATTTAACATATATCTAGTTGGTCATGATAATTCAATGTAATAATACAAATATGATCAGACAATCAGGACATAAATTTCAAGACCCATGGTTGCTAGCAATACAATTGACATGAACAAATTAACTTGTCATCAGCAGAGAAGTGTGCTGTTTTCTCCAATCAGATCACCCTATGATAATGAAATCACAACCGACCTTACATTTATGGAATTACTAAGTGAATCCAATGCCACTTTGCTTGAATGTATACGTATAACCCCAAAAAAGGCAAGTAGAGAAGAAGCAGCAGCAATTGATAGATGGAGTGTAGATTGAAAAAGGTGTAAGACCAGCCATCCGTGATGCAAAAGGTTTTAAGTAAATAAGATTCAACCAAACTTGTAAAACCATCAACGTAGAGCTGAAATTGGAAAAGATGGTCGGGTTCAAGTGAAAAAAACGCTAACCATCCGAGGTACAAACAGAAAGCTAAAGTAAAAGCCACTTGCAAAATCAACTCAGCAAGAAAAATCACTAACTAAAACTTAAATCTTTTTTTTCCTCTTCTTCATCCTCCCCTTCCTCTTCATCCTCCTCCCCATCCTCTTTCTTTTTCCGTCGGAGCTTCTCGGCTGTTCCACTTCGTCGTCATCATTGTGGGAGTCGGGTATCTTCGGTTTGTCATCAGGATCTTCACCATAATCTAAGCCACCATATCCTTTGTATACCTTCTCGTCCATGAACGACGAGAAGGTATACAAAGGCTACGGTGGCTTAGATTATGGTGAAGATCCCGACGACAAACCGAAGATACCCGACTCCGACAATGATGATGACGAAGTGGAGCAGCCGGTTAATCCACCAATAATAGAAGAAGCTCCGATGGAAGAAAAGGAAGAGGAGGAGGAGGAGGATGAAGCCCCGATGGAAGAGGACGAGGAGATGATCGAGGGGGATGAAGAAGAGGAAAAAAGATTAAGGCTTTGAAACTGTTTTTAGGGAAGTTCAGAGAGGACTTGAAGTTGATATATGGAACGATTCAAATTATATTCAACTGATAGGGAGAAATTACAACGTATCAATTCTCAACTTAGGGAAACAAGGTAAAAGATAGATTAAAAAAGAGAAAATAGAAAAGAGAGATTTCAAATTGCTAAAACTTTAGCTAAGAAAATTAGATGCAAGTTCTTCTATGCCCTACTCTAAAGCTCTTGTGATGTTTATATAGAAGGGTGTTCATTTGGATGTTTCTTGATGTGCAACAGTATTTGGCAGAGGTAGTGGTCCTCCGTTGGCCTTTGGGACCACATACTCAACCAGGTATTTTGGGGACTATTTGTCCCTGTTGCTGCGCCTTAGTGTACCCGAGTGGTCTTGTGGGTTTGTTACAGTATATCTCAAATTATTGGTGATCTTGAGGGAACTTTGACCTGTGATGGCATCACATATTTCAAGAGATAGTGCTCACCGAGGCAGAATCATGTTGCTTTAAGTTTACTTCCACAGCTTTTAAGCTTCTGAGGTAACATGAGACGGAAAATTTACATGGTGCAGCTAAATATATAATGCAGTTTATTCAAAGAATGTGTTTTGTTTTAGTCCCAAATATGCATGTAAATATTCTGCAACTATAAGTTTCAATAACTCATGTATATAAGAATTAGTTGTATCATTTATAGCAGTGGACTTGTTTTAAAAGCATTTTTCAACTGTTACATGAATGATACATATGTACCACCTGGTTATGCCATTATGTGTTATGTTGAGATGAATAGGATTTCTTCAGCTGGTCTCGAATTTGACTTTTATGTATGAAAAAAATTATGATAGAGGAGCTTTCCTCTTTAATAACCTTAGGCATTGCCAATCTGGATGAATCGATGCCCAAATACGGATAGTGGATACCATATGGGAACCCCACCCCAAATTTTTTTTTTTTATTAACATCGTAGGTCTCCTATGTGATTTCTAACTTGATTACTTCAAACAAGAAAATGTGCTTGAAGTCAAAAAGAGGGGTATCTTATTGGGCTCATGAGATTTCTAACTTATTACTCCCTCCGTTTCAAATTACTTGTCTCAAATTGAGATGACACATTAATTAAAAAAAATAATTAATAATATACCTAATTTATCATAGTTCTCCTATTAAATGATGTTTACAATTTAATTTGAAGAAAAAGTAACTAATACAAAGGATAAAACATGGGGAAAAAAATTGTTTTATCTTGATTAATGAAAAAAGACAAGTAAAATGGGATAACAAATTAGAAAATTTAGGACAGGTAATTTGGGACGGAGGAAGTATGTTGTTAATAGCCGTAAAATTGATTATATATGGTTGTCTTTGATACCCTCAAAATAGCAATTAATTAGAGGTGTGAATTGCATTAGCACTGCAGTTAGTCTTAACATATTTAACCCAACAATTAAACGAAACCATGATTCACTGTATATACTCCGCGGTTCCTTTTACTTCACGCTTCATGAGAGTTTACTAATTAGATGCAATCATTCGCATATTAATATAATTAAATAAATACATCTTAACATATTGCTCAAAATTCATATATTTTAACTCTCGAGAAACAACATGTGTAGTAAAAAGAAAACGAGGGAGTACATAACAATGCCTTGCCTGTTACAAATACCTGTTGTAACCACTAACCAATATTTTCTCTCTATAACACTGTTAGTGCTAATAAGTTCAGTTGTGTTTGGTACGAATTAAAATATTTTCCTGTGATAAAATGCTTTATGACAAAATGTTCTCTTGAAAAATAAGTAAAATTTTTTTTTTTTTTTTTAATGTTTTGTAAGCAAACAAGAAAATGAACTTACAATGTTACTTATGAAACTTGTTTTCCCTACTTTCATTCATTTTGGTCATTTAAACAAGTTATTTTTTAAAGAAAATATTTTAACCAACCAAATATGAGAAGATTAAAAAAAAAAACATATTCAGATATATCAAACACACCCTAAATACAAGTTTGTGTTCAGTCATCGTCTTGGAGACTTACCTTGGACGTCTAGTCATTGTCTAGGTACCTGTTACGTGACCAATATTTTCTTATTTGGGTCAACTAGAGTAAATGCAATAAGAACCATGTAATAAGATGCATTTAATTGCTTCATGACCAACGTCATGAAATCAACAATTTTAATTTAGTACTCCCTCGATTCAACTTTACATGTCCACTACACAAAAAATTAAACCAAATTAAGGTGTATTAGTATCTGCCTGTTTGGAGGAGCAATAAATTGGTACAGAGATTTCGTTGTGGCAGGGCAAATTAAACTGAGGTGTGACCAAACAAATTTAGTAATCTACGCCCTCCGTTCCAAATTGAGATAACATATTGATTAAGAAAAATAATTAATAACATGCCTAGTTTATTTTAATACCCCTATTAAATAATGTTATATTTTAATTTGAAGAAAAAGTAATTAATGAATAGGTAAAACATGGGGAAAAAAAATTATCTCTTTTTTATTAATCAAAAAAGATAAGTAAAATGGGAAATCAAATTAGAAAATTTGGGACAGATAATTTGAGACGGAGTGAATATTTATTGATTAGTGAAGGGTAGATGGATAAAGAATTAATTAAGTTTGAGAATTAAGAGATATTAAAGAGATTTCTTGTCATCCCATGTGGGAATGAATGTCTATGGCTTAAGACATCTTCTTATGTCCCCCTCTTTTTGCAACATATATTATCTTGTTCGTTTGTGATTCAGTTCTCGTATTGAGGTTCGATTAGATGTGAAGTCACATCTTCTATGCTATAGTGGGAAGCTCTTATAGATAAAAAGAAAAATGCTGAAGACATGCTAAATGGTAACTTTTTTCATCAAAAATTTCGGAGGGGTAAGGAAAAGTGAAAAGTTTCAAATGGGATGAAGCATGAGAAGATTCACGTCTTACTAGGGGTGTCAAACGGGCCGGGTCAAACCGGCCCGGTTTGACCCGGCCCGGTAAGCCCTAGGGCTTTAGGGTTCCGGGTCCCGGGCCATTTTTTTTTTTAAAATGAGCTCGGTTAACCCGGCCCGGACCAAGCCCGGTCCAGGCCCGCCGATTAACCGGGCCGGCCCGACCCGGCAAAAAAAAAAAATTTGGGCCAAACTAGCCGTTGGCCCAATGGCTATATTACCGTTTTTGGGTCCAAACGGCTAGTTTGGGCCCATTTAATTAAAAAAAAAAAAAAAAACTTTAAAAAATATTTTTTAATCCCCAAAATAAATCTATAAATACCCTACAACTTCAAATCATTTTTCACACAATTTTTCACTCTCTCAAATCTCATTCTCTCTCAATTCTCAATTCCTTAAAGTGTTCACTTTAATTTTTTAATTTTTCGTTTACAAAGTACGAGCGGAAGTTTCTAAACTCGCAATCTTCGGATACTTCCAAAATTTGGTATTGTCGTTCCATCTCTTACGTTTAATTTTTATTTATTGTATTAATTGTTTAATATTTAATTTTATTATATTTGTGTATTTTGAATATTTTTAGTTTAATTTAATTTATATTATGGATAAATTAAAAAACCTCGCTGCTAAAGGTGTTAAAATTTTTTATCCCGGAAGCGGTAGTGGTAGTAAAAACCGAATTACTAGCGGTAGAGGTAGTTCAAGTAATAGATATACCCGTGTGACTTCGCCTCCGGTACCGCTTGGTACACCTTTTGAGGAAGAAATAGGTGTAGGTGCTCACGATATGGATTATGTAGAAGCTCAGGAAAATTACGGTATAGAAGAAGAAAATGAAGTAGATGCAGTTAATTTAAACGAAGATGATGAAAATATTGTTGAAACACCCGCAGTAGGATATGCTAACGTTAGATCTGAATCAGTTAATCTCCCTTCCCGTCCTCCCAGTGCCCCAAAACCTCGTAAAAGAACTAGTATTGCATGGCAATTTTTTGAACGTATATCAGATATTGAGGTGCAATGCAATATTTGTCAACAAATATATAAGCATAGAAGTGGAGGTAAGCAAGGGGGTACGGGTACGTTAATGAGACATATAGTTGAAGATCACAAAAGAGAGTTAAATATTGCAAAAGGTGGTGGGGATGTTGGTGGGTCAACGCAAACTAGAATGGACCCAACAACCGGTCAAGTAGCGAAAAAGTATAATAAATTGAGGGACAGGGAAGAAATAGCTAAAATGGTAGCTGTGGGTTGTTTGCCTTTTAGTTTTCCTTCTTCTGATGCTTTTATTCGTTATATACAAGCAATTTATAATCCTATGTTTAATGGTATTCCTAGAACTACTTGTCGGTCTGATATTTTTAGACTCCATTCACAATATTGTTTTTATTTGTCAACATTCTTAAAAAATATTCAATGTAGATTGTCCCTAACTTCTGATCTTGGTCGTGCTGTAAATAAAAATGATTATTTAACCGTTACTTTTCATTGGATGGATAGTAATTTCGTGATGCAAAAACGTATTCTTGCTTTTTTATATGATGAAGATCGTAAACATACTGGATAATTTATTGCTGATTCTATTGTTAAAATTGCCGGATATTATGGTATAGAAAATAAAATTTTATGTATTGCTTTTGATAATGCTTCTAACAACAAGACTGCTATAACAAAAATAAAATCTACGCTATCTCCGCCCTTCCCTGAAATTTTTCATATTAAGTGTGCATGTCATATATATAATTTAATTGTAAAAGATGGTCTTGACTTTTTTGAGCTTTATATTGAAAAAATTCATCTTGCCGTTGGTTTTATTCAAGGAAATAATCGTAGATCGAGAATTAAAGAATTTAAAGTTAAATGTCAAGAAAATGGACTTACACCGATTTTGATGCCTGGGGAAGTTGATACTAGATGGAATTCTACGTATGAATTTTTAAAAACTTGTTATAAATATAGAATTCCTATTACACTAGCTTTTAACCAACATTGTGGTTCATTTGCTGATTCTGCTGATTGCATGCTACATAATTCTGATTGGGTTGTAATTAGTGATCTTGTTAAGTTTTTAGAAAAATTTTATGTAGCTACGATTGAATTTTCCGGTGCTTACTATCCTACTGTTTGTAATATTTTGGCATATATAGCCGATATTTCTGGTTTGCTCCAACAATATAAAAATAAAGAAGGTTATAAAGAAGTTGTTGGCGCTATGTTTACGAAATTTAAAAAATATTTTCTTCCGATTCCCCCTATTTACTTGGTTGGTGCTATGCTAAATCCGTGCATGAAATATAATCATATGTGTCACTTTAGTACTCTTATTTATGCTAACTTAGAAATAAATACTAACCATGATTCTGAACAAGTACAGCCTGATTTGTGGACGGCTACGGCTGATGCAAAGGATTATATAGAAAAATTATATAATCACTATGTTGATTTATTTGATTCAGCCGTACCTACAAATATCAGTCCAACTGTCGCTCCTCATCCTCCCGAGGAGCCATCATCTTCTAAAAGGCCGGCACATAGTGGTTTTCCTGATTCGTTTTATGATTTAACTTGTTGGAACAGTGTGGATGAGAGAGCTTACACATCAACTTATCGGGAAGAGCTAAAATATTATCTGCGGACGGCACCAGAGGATCGCAGACGACGGATCAACACGCTGGATTGGTGGAGGAATAATGAATCACAATATGTTTTGTATATTTGTGTATATATATCTTCTATAGAAGTGTATATTTAACGTATACATGTGTATATGTTTTATAAATTAGTATATAAGTATATCTATACATATTGTAATGTATATATAATGTAGTATATTTTATAAGTAGTAGTATATATACATTGAATGGTGCGTATACACGTGTATATATCTTCTATAAAAGTGTATATTTAACGTATACATGTATATATGTTTTATAAATTAGTATATAAGTATATCTATACATATTGTAATGTATATATAATGTAGTATATATACATTGAATGGTGCGTATACACGTGTATATATCTTCTATAGAAGTGTATATTTAACGTATACATGTGTATATGTTTTATAAATTAGTATATAAGTATATCTATACATATTGTAATGTATATATAATGTAGTATATTTTATAAGCAGTAGTATATATACATTGAATGGTGCGTATACACGTGTATATATCTTCTATAGAAGTGTATATTTAATGTATACATGTGTATATGTTTTATAAATTAGTATATAAGTATATCTATACATATTGTAATGTATATATAATGTATTATATTTTATAAGTAGTAGTATATATACATTGAATGGTGCGTATACACGTGTATATATCTTCTATAGAAGTGTATATTTAATGTATACATGTATATATGTTTTATAAATTAGTATATAAGTATACAAACATATATTGTAATGTATATACATTATAGTATATTGCATTTAAAGTATTACATATACATAGAATAGAGTGTATATATGTGAATAGATCTTCTATAGACGTGTATGTTTAACGTATACATGTATATATATTTTATTTAAAGTAGTACATATATATTGAATGGTGCATATATATGGGTATATATCTTCTAAAGTAGTATATATTTAACGTATACATGTGTATATGCTTTATAAATTAGTGTATATATATATATATTATACTATTATAGCATATGTTTTATTTAAAGTAGTACGTATAGTCATATATAATTATATATTGAATGGTACGTATATATGTGTAATTGTTTATACTTTATATATTTTTTAAAAAATATATATTGTATATTGGAGTGTATATAGTGTATATTGGAGTGTATATAGTGTATATTGGATTTTTTATTTATTTTTTAAACGGGTTTGACCGGTTTTTAACCGGGTTTGACCGGATTTTGGTGGGTTTGACCGGATTGGGTTAAGTGGGCCGGTTTCGGGTGGGTTTTAATTTTTTTACTGTTCGGTCCGGCCCGGCCCGGCCCGGTTAACGCCAAACCCGACCCGTAACCGTCCCGGAACCCGGGCAGAATGGGAGGGCCGGTTCCGGGTTGACCCGGCCCGGCCTGTTAGACACCTTTACGTCTTACCCCTAACCATTTAACAACGTCAGTTAAATGGTTAATAGTAAGGCAAAAGCATTATCACACATTGAAAGGCGAGAAGAGTGTCATGCCTTGTCCGAATAAATTCCCTTTCCCCCTTTCCCTGTGTTGACGAGCCTTGCCATTAACTAGACAAGGCGTGAGTCTGTATCCGCCTTGTAAGTTGACTTGAGGACCCTTCACGCCTTTTAAGGCGATTCTCCATTTCCACCTTAGCTTTATTTTTAAGTATAGTGTTTCGTTAAAATGCAATGTCAAAATTTTGCATGTATTTTGTTTTTTTCTGCACATTTTGATTAGTGTATATATTATGTTAGAATGTGCGTGAATAGCTCGGAGAATATAGTGTCTGCCTTTAAATAATAGTTGATCTTGTGTTATGCAGAATTATTTATGCTGTTTTCTGGATTTTGATTTATCTTTTGTATACTTTGAAAAGTAAAAAATAAAAGGACATTTTCAGGTGAATAAAAAATAGGTCTTTTAAAAGGGTGAAAAATATCAGTAGTTTATTCCACATTTTGAATTCATGATCTATAAATCATTACTATTATTTCAAGGTCTCGACACCACCACCACCACCACCACCAACAACAACAACAACAAACCCAGCATATTCCCACCAAGTGGGGTCTGGGGAGGAGAAAATGTACGCAGTCCATACCACTACCTTCGAAGAAGTAGAGAGGTTGTTTCCGATAGACCCCCGGCTCAAGATAAAGAATAGTAAAACAAGTTCATAGTACTACATGAAACAGAATGTGTGGCATAACCGAAATAAGAAATGAAAGGCCTCGAAACCACCGTTATTAATAATTAAAAAAAAAAAATGTCCACATGGAGCTACCACCTCACACAACTCCCCCACCCCCACCCCCTACACACACCAAATGAGAATTCTCCTTTCTGTGTTTTAGTTATGTCAACTGTAGTGACTAATTTTATTTTCTAATCGCTTGCTTGAAATTGATCTAATAATCACTTTTTCTCTTACAGATCTCCAATAAGTTATCAGGTGTTGTTCTAGCAGTAGAAAGAGGAGGCTATACTCATGCTTTTTCTTGCACAGAAACTGACTCAACATGGGTAGTTCAGCAAGTTTCTGGCCTTATTAAGATTATTTGTCAAAAATAGATTTTAAATAGCCGTTATTTTTTCTGAAAACGCCTTTAGATTGTTAACAAAACAAAGCTAATATGTGATCATAACAGTACACTAATGCATAAGTCAACTTTTAGTACTCCTCATAATTAGTCAAAAAGTCAGATAAGATATAAGACAACAATTTAACAGAATCTTGATGTTTAAAATTTCAAACTCAAGCTTTCAATTTCCATCTCTATGAACTTCAAATAGATTTTTGAGAGAGCTAAGTATTAAATACTTTGTAATTTTCTGTTATGTCTTAAACAACTATTCTCAAAGCATTTCTCTGTGCACTTGTCCCCTATGAACAAATATAATTGATTTGAACTTTACTTGCATCCGGGGTCGTCTTGTGATCGATGAGAATCATATAAGATTAAGGTTCAAATTATAACAGAAACAAAAATGTTAAACGACTTATTTTCCATCAGAAGGAGCGCTAGATAGAATTTAAAGCTACTTATTGCTTTGTGAAGTAGACATCTAAACCATGAGTCAGGAAAAAGATCATAATCATATATTACAAGTTACCAAGATCACATTTTATGTTCTTGATTACTCCCCTGTCTCAAATTACTTGGCATGTTTGTTAAAAAATATTATCTCAAAATAGTTGGCATGTTCAAGAATTCAAGAGATATAATTAACGACCTTTTTTTCAACTATATCCATATTAATTGAAGAAGACACATCTAATATAATAAATATTAAATAAGTTTTACAGTCAATTTGCACCTTAATAATTTCCCCCTAAGAATTGTATAAATATATCAAGTAATTTGAGATGAAGGAAGTAATATACTCCCTCCATTTCCTTTTATCTGTCACATTTTGACTTGACACATTCATTAAGAAAAATAATTAATAATATAATTATTTTATCATAGTTTCTCAATTAAATGATGTTTACATTGTGTCTTGAAATTAATTTGGAGAAAAGATAATTAATGTTAAGGTAAAAAAGTAAAAAAAGTTATCTTTTATTAATATGTCAAAAATGATAAAGTAAAAGTAGAAATACAATTAAAAAATTAGTGAAAAACATTGCGACAGTGAAAAACATTCCCAAAACTATGGTCCGATTATCATCGGTATGAGGTGGTCCAGTATTTCCAACTAATTCTAATTAAACACCCCCCCCCCCCTATTAACCCCCACTCGATTTTCTCAATTTTTCATTGATTTAATGAAAGGTAAAATGGTTTGATGGATCTTTATACTATGTTGGTTTTATAAGTTGGAAATTTTTACTTATATGTTTTTCATCTGAACTCCTGAATCCACTAAAAAATAATATTTTAAACCCCTTGACCTTTGATCAGTCCTATATGGCATTAAAATGACTGAGTAGGATACGCCTAGGTTGCGAGTGGGGGTCAATTTTGATCAAATTTATATTAAAAAAATTAAAAGAAAGGGCAGTCAACTTTTTTCCAATTTGTTAAATATAAAAATATTTTAAAAAATTAAAAAATAATATATAAAAAAAAGGTCACCCCACCTCCCACCGTTGTCCAGTCCCCTACCCCACCCAGCCCTGTCCAGCCCCTCCCCACCCTACCCCAGCCTCGTCCAGCCCCTCCCTACCCCACCTCACTTCAGCCTCGTCCAGCCCCTCCCCACCCTACCCCAGCCCGGTCCAGCCCCTCCCTACCCCACCTCACTTCAGCCCCGTCCAGCCCCTCCCCACCCTACCCCAGCCCGGTCCAGCCCCTCCCTACCCCACCTCACTTCAGCCCCGTCCAGCCCCTCCCCACCCTACCCCAGCCCGGTCCAGCCCCTCCCCACCCTACCCCAGCCCGATCCAGCCCCCCTCTCATGCTACCTCAGCCCCGTCCAGCCCCTCCCCACCCCACCCAACCTCAAAAACAAAGAAAAACTAATTAAAGAAAACACATAACACAGAGAAGAGAAAGAAGAAAAGAGAAAAAGAGTGTATTTGGTTTGATGTTTTTGTTGAATTATTGGTTGATTAGAGAATCCACATAAACCCAAATCACCAATTTCAATTTAGAGACTCTGTAAATTTTGCAAAGTTGAGAAGAAAAGATGTATTTAACCCGTCCATCCCCTCACCCAGTCCCCCAGCCCCAGCCCCCTTCCCAGCACCACCTTTAGTTTTTTTTTTTTTTTAATTTCTCTCAATTCAAATCTTTTCATTTTTTTAAATTAAAATTTAAATTTGAAATCCTTCATATTTTTTTGGGATTAAAATTTAAATTTGAAATATTTTCATATTTTTGGGGGATTAAAATTTAAATTTGAATTGAAAGTGAGTAGTAATGGATATTGAAAAATTAGTGAATTTCATGAATTAAGCTTGAAAAAGCTTAAAGTTTTTGTGAATTTGTTAAAGATATTCAAATTTAAAAATCAAAAATTCATTATGTTTGTATATATGAATTTATAGTTAAAAAATTAAATTAGTTGGAGAAGAATTTTAATTATTTGGAAAGAATTTGATATTTAATTTGTGAGCAAAAATAAAAACATGATTATTTAAATTTTTCTACAATTTATAAAAAAAATTATTTAATTAAATTTATTTTAATATTTAATTTCTTATGTGAGGGATGACCTTGGCTCAGCGGTAAGCTTGCTTACCGTGGTGTGCCAGGGTCGGGGGTTCGAAACGCCCCTCCAGAAAAGCTGGGGTGAGGGCGCGTAGGTCAGGCCCGGAGTGGTCCTCCCCCTCCCCGACACCTACGGAGTAGGTATGAACCGGGTCGTCCCTTTATTTAACTTCTTATGTATCATTTTAAAAATGACATGGAATTTAATGTAATACTTGAAAATGATGTGGCAGATGTGGAAACTGACATGGCAGCTGACGTGGCGAGAGTATGTTACACTCACAAAAAAAGTGTTTAAAATGTTGCTTTTTCGTGGGTTTAGGGGTTCAGATGACAAAAATGTAAGTAGAAGTGTTCAACTTACAAAACTGACATAGTACAGGAATCTACCAAACCATTTTGCCTTAATGAAAAGATAATCGAGTGAACAATTTGGTAACCCTAAGTAGACATAAATATACATAACTTAACATTGGGTAGGGATACATTTGGTTAGGGATACAAATAATTGTCTTATTCTTTTGTTTCTAATTAGTTATCGTCCTTATGGATAGTAAATATTTCTTAATGTTTGTCATTTCACAAAACCAAAGCATAGTTATTATTATTTTTTTCATTTTTAGTTTATCATTAATTATAAATATGAAGAAATATTAATATAGTGCAAAAATAGAAGTATTAAATAGAGAATAATAATAAATAAGGGTAATTTGATCATTTTAGCATGTAGTTAATATTTTCTTCACGGGAGTGAAAACATTAAATATTTCTCTTAATGTAACTATGTAAGCATATATAACTTGAACTCATGAATATATATTTAACTAGTTTGTCCCCAACTTGAGGTGCTATTTAAGATATGCCACATGTTAGTATATTTTAATTCTCCTGACGAGAGTAGACTAATGAGGGCAGGTCAAGTAGGATAAGCAAGCTTTTAGACTAGAAAGCTTTTGAAGATGAGATGCATATAATATTTTAGACGAATATCAAATTGAAATAAAATATGAAAGTAATAAAGAGCTTTAGAAAACGTTACTCAAGTTCGCATGCCATACGTGCAATCTTGGAGCTCGATGCGTTGTATCCCGAAATATAAATTTGTATGTCTAGGGCTAAAGTAGAAAATACATGTCATGGGCTTAGGCCATGACAAGTAGGTTATTAAAGCCATGTTTAATTTCCCTTAGTACAAGAATGGGGAAAAGCTTGGCGAGGATGCTACTAGGGTGTGGGGGGAGGTTGTATACATGTGACATCCCTAACGAAGGGTAGACTGATGAAGGCAGGTCAAGTAGGACTAGCAGCCTTCCAGTAAGCTTCTGAATTGCACATGATATCTTAGGTGAATTCTACATTAGAATGTGAGAGGAAAGTAAATAGCTTTATAAGACATAACTCAAAATCACATATTGCTACACACGCATGATACACACATCTTTGGGTCTTGATATGCCTAAACCAAAATACAAACTTGTGTTGGTACATGCCCTAACCAGACAATGTGCCACGCGCGTGAGTCATGACATGTACGATATCAAAGATGAAACATTAAATTAAAGTTTCCTGCGAAATAGAGCTCTTTGTAACCGATAGCTAAGTAGTTCAAATCAGACTTAGAATCCAATATGTCTATGCTTGTAACATCAATATATAGTATTCCATACAAAACTCAAATAGAGAACTTGCAAGATATTTTCAAAAACATGTCAAAAGAATCTTAGATATTGGTTAATAAAGCTCTTCAAATATGTCTCATTTCCAATGTGTAGACACTACAAATATTTTTATAAGACAAATTAAGAACTCAAAGAAATTAAAAGGCTAAGTAAGTCTAATTAGAAGGAGTGTGTTATAACAATGATAAACTTGTTTTGCATGATCTATAGTCCACAGGTTTAAATCATAGAATAAGTCATACTTATATCAAGGATTGAAATTTGAAAGACTAAAAAATTAGCAAATTTGAGGCTTCCATCTCATGTCTTTATCTGTTGCTTTCATCACAGAAAAGCTCAGTACAAAGCCATTGCATTAATTATAGCAAGTGCTTACTAGTGCTATGCTCTTGTTTTATGTCAGGCTTCTCTCTTCACTACCCTGACATTCTACTTGATTTCAATAAAGATGACTACCCTCCACCTCAAAATCCATCTTTTAATCTTCTTGGTTCATGCTATCAATTGTAATTTGTCTCATTGGAAATGGTCTTAGTATAGAATGTTTAATTATGCAGAGTAGGTGTATGAATAAAATGATAGATGTTGTCACGCAAAGTTGCATTATTTGCAAAAGGTTACAATATATCTACCCAAGAAGAGTGGACTATGAGAACAGAGTTCTCTGTTTGTTTCATTATATAGGTGGATGAAATTGTACAAAATGATGTGCACTGTGCAGTACCAGTAACTGATTAAAGTAGACTGGGTAAACCAAACATTTGAAAAACCATAGGGGATATTATAGAAATTTTTGGGAGTAGTATACGGGTTTCTGCGAATACCGTTACTTACATGTTTGTCAACGAAATTCTTGAACCCTTTAAAAAATAATATTTTAAATATTTTTTTGATGAGTGTAACACACTCGCTCCACATTAGCTTTCACGTTATTTTATTAAATTCCACGTCATTTTTAAAATGCCACATAAGAAATTAAATATTAAAAAAATAAAAAATTTAAATTGAAAATTAAAAAAAAAATTAAAATTAAAATGAGGTGAAACTCTCTCTTCTCCATCTCCTCTCCTCTCCATCTCTCCACTCTCTTCAAATTGAAATTGGACTTGAAATAATTTGATGGAGCTTTTGTGATATTGAGCTTTTCCAAATCATTTCCAATCGAATCAATTGCCCCAATTGATTAATGTTCACCGAAACAACTTCGTCGGCCAAATTCACATCACAGGATTAAAAAATTCACAATTGGATAAGTTTGGAGTTGTTTCTAATGGGGTTTTTAATTTTTCTACATTTTCAGTAGCTGATTTCATCAACCCAAATTGACAATTTTAAGTTGAATCCTTCAAATCATCATTTCCACTTTTCAATAATGAGTTGTGCAACTTCAAAGTCAAAGTTGTGCCACAAATGCCAAGCACCCTGTTCACCGGTGCACCAGAGCTACTCAATGCAAGATGATAGTGGCTACCATATGGTGGCTCTCACTTCTTCCACCTTAGGATCTTTAAATCTTGATCCACTCAACCATAGTCAATCTATCAAAGACGATAGATCATCTTTGTTTGAACACGTTGATTTCGATGAAGTGAAGAGTTGTAAAGAAGAGTTTGCTATGGGATTGATTAAAGCAAAAACATGGTCAGAAATGATCAACGAGAAAATCCCCAAAGTTGTTCTGACCAACAAAAGAAGGTGTGACTCAACAAAAGAAGGTGCGACCTTATTTCTTATTTGGAGTTTGCTATGGTGTTTGGGTTTGGATTTTTGAGTTCCTTCGATGAACTCAAATAAGGGTTTTTGAGTTCCTTATTTGCTTGAGGTGCGACCTTATTTTCTTATTCGGAGCTCAATGAGCTAAAATCCATTAACTGTGGGCGATGAGGGTAGCCGGCGACCAGCATAAGAGCAGTGAAATTGGAACAACGAAGATGATAAAGAGATGAAGAGTGACCTTTGCTTTCCAATTGTGTCTTTTTTTTGTCTACTAGAAGTTTCTTTAGTGGATTAAAAAAAATAAATTAAAGGTTATAAATATTTTATCACGCGCTCAAAAATGCATGTTTACATACATTTTGCCATATCACCGAGTTAATACCACGTATAAAAACATGTTTAAAATATTTATTTTTAATGGGTACAAGGGTCCAGATGACAAACATGTAAGTAGAAGCATTCATATTATAAAATGGATATAGTACAAGGATCCATCGAGCCATTTTGCCTTTATCATTTTATACTGTCCTGCCTCGTTATGGGTCCTCATTTGGTGCAGGGCAGTGAGGTCTCATCTATCTACTTCCCCATAAACATATTTCACCCATGCAAACGTAACATGTACTTTGGTTAGCCTGTAATGCTTGTGCAATTTATCCTTTCATATTTTCAAAAGTAGGATTTTTAGAGACAAATTCGGATTAGATAGGACCCAAATTGATGACCATATATCGTGTGAGAAATTAAAAAAAGATTGAACACCTTTATTAATGCTACCATTTCATATTTTTCTTGTTTAATCATCCCTTTTTTTAAAGTATATCTGCGTAACTAATTTAGATTCGGGTGAACTAATCGTCATACTAAGGGGTAAAAACCCTCCTATTTGTATTTTTTTTAATTCTCACAAACTCAAACCTTTAGTTAAAGTTTTAAGGAATCCAACTTTCTACCACATCATTCTATGGCAAGGGCAGAGGCAGTATGGTGGAGGAGGTTTATGAACCCCATTCATCAAAAAATTACATTATGTATACATGGTTCAAATAATTTTTTATATATATAGTAGATGTTGTTGGGGAACAACGGGAAAATAATAATAACAATATTATATTAGATATACTTGAGTCGTGCTACGCACTGTCCTAAGAAACTATTTCAGCAGTGTGAAATATTTTTCCTGGATTAAACAAGCATTTTCCTAATTAATTAGAGGATACAGGAATCAACAAAATTATTAATACAAATACCAACAAGTTAAACTATAATAACTAAATCATTAAGCAGGAATATAGAAAGGAAGATAAAAACTAAAGAGGAAATTCTTAATGTTAAAGATTGTTGTAACGATTGAGAGAATATTTATAGGTAAGACTTAGCTTCTCAAATACACCTCTTGATGGAATCCAAAGTAAGCCTTCTCAAGTATATCTCTAGATGGTTTCCAAAGTAAGCCTTCTCAAGTATATCTTTTAATGGCTTCCAAAGTAAGCCTTCTCAAGTACATCTCTTGATGGCTTCCAAAGTAAGCCTTTAAGTGGCTTCTAAAATACTTTTAAAGACATGATTTTTTCAATACACTTCAAATGTAAATTATTTCGAAATAACTAAATAATTTTCCTACAATCCCCACATTATTTCAAAATAATTTATAGAAAAAGAATTTTAACTTGCTGAATTTGCATGGACAAAATGCAGTAGGTTTGGTGTCTTCTGGACTATGAACCAAACTTAGACTAATAAAATTTAATTTATAAAATTATTGGTGAAATATAATATTTGTATGAACCGAATAATTCTTGTTGTAAGCCAGAAATTTAATCAATCACATTTTGACCGTAACTTTGTTGTTCAATGAGGTTTTACGCCAATAGGCCATGCGCGCGCCTAGTATTTATGGGAGCTCTAGAGACTAAGGCCAAAATTCTCATAGGAACAGCCTCATTCTACTTCTCATATAGATGAATTCATCAAGTGTACACTGCTTTAAATACACCATCCATAAGGACCATGAATTCATTAAGAGTTTGTAACTCATCCCTCAATTTTAGTAGCAGTTCAAGCACTTTCAGTAAGTGAACGTGATCATGCAGACTAGCTCAGAATAGTATTGCAAACTCTAAAAGATCATCAGTTATTCTCCAAATTCAGTAAGTGAAAATTTTGGCTAAGGTCAGTGGCATGCCTTGGTCATATCATTTCTAGTGATGGCATTAGAGTTGATCCCCAAATGACTGAAGTAGTAAGAAACTGGCCTAGATTCATCTCTCCATCAGATATCAGGAGTTTCTTGGGTTTGGCTGGCTATTACAGATGGTTTTTTGAGGGATTTTCATCTATTGCATCCCCTATATCCAGATTGACTCAGAAGAAAGTCAAATTTCAGTGGTTAGATTCATGCGAGAAAAGTTTTTAGGAGTTGAAGGCTTGACTCACCTCAGCTCTAGTTTTGACTCTTCCAGATGGTCCAGATGGGTATGCCATGTACTGTAATGCATCTAGAGTAGGTTTGGGTTGTGTCTTCATGCAGCATGGTAAGGTCATGTACTCAAGATCATGAGTCAGATACTACGAGTTTGCCTCGCACTTATAGTCAGCATGATTCAGTTTAGGTCAATCTAGATAGAATAACCAAATCAGCTCATTTCCTTCCAGTTTATACCTCTTATTTAGCCAGGGATTATGCAGAATTCTACATTAAAGAGTTGGTCAAATTGCACGGTGTTCCATTGGCTATTATATCAGATAGAGGTACCTAGTTTATCTCTCATTTTTGGAAAGCATTCCAAAAGAGTCTTGGTACCCGAGTTTATCCCAGTACAACCTTTCATCCTCAGATAGATGGTCAAACAGAAAGGACCATTCATACCTTGAAAGATATGCTAAGGGAGTGTACAATTGATTTCAAGGGTATTTGGGATGACCACTTCCTTTGATTGATTTTGCATATAACAACAACTATCATTCTAGTATTCAGATGGCTCCATTTGAAACTCTCTACGGTAGGAGATGCAGATCTCCAATCAGTTGGTTTAAAGTCGGTGAGGCCATGGTGGTAGGGCCTGACTTGGTCTTCAATACTTTAGAGAAAGTTCAGTTGATCAGAGAGAGGGTCAAGACAGCTCAGAGCCAACAGAAATCATATACAGATGTGTGCAGAAAGGATCTTGAGTTTGAGATTGGTGATTACATGTATCTGAAAATCTCTCCCATGAAGGAAGTGAAGAGGTTCGGCAAAAAGGGAAAGCTAAATCCCTGATATGTCGATCCCTTCAAAATTCTCAGTCACTTCAGCAAAGTAGCTTATGAGATCGAGTTGCCTTTAGATCTAGCTTTAGTGCATCCAGTATTTCATGTATCATTGCTTAAGAAGTGCATAGGTAACCCGGTAGTTGTAGTCCCTGTAGAGGGCATAGATATTCAGAACAACCTCTCTTATGAAGAGATTCCATTCAAAATTCTTAACTACCCGATTTGCAGACTGAGGAACAAAGAGGTCCCTCTAGTCAAAGTTCTTTGGCGGAATCAGTCCGTTGAGGTAGCTACTTGGGAAGCAGAAGTAGACATGCGGACCAAGTATCCTTACCTCTTCTCAGTAAAATTAAACTTAGCCTAAGGTAATAGCTTTCCTTAAGCTTATTCAGTTTCATTTTCAGATTTTAGTTACAAACTTGGTATACAGTTCATGCTCAATTTTTTATTTCAAACTTATTATCCTTTACCATTGTATGTTCAGTCGCTGTTTCTGAGTTCAGTTCAATCATCTATTCATGCATCAGATATGCATGATCAGCTCATCAGTTCTCCCAGTCATACATTCATGTATTAGCTCAGTCATGAAATCATGCATCAGATATGCATGCTCCACATGAATTTTAGTGAATCAGTAATGTCAGTCATGTACTCATATTTAGCCTTTCATGTTCAGTATGTACTTCATCTTATCATTTTTCCCATCTCAGTTAGTCTCATTCAAGTATGAATGTTTCCAAAGGGGAGATATTGTAAGACCCCACAAAATTTCTAAGCTTAATTCAATCCTTTAGGCTTGTTAAGGGGTCCCAGGCTTAGAAAATTCTAGCTAAGTTTCCAGACTTAGTTTATTTTAGCCTTTGAAAGTTTGCAATAACATTTTGCGACCTTAATGTTCTTTAATGGTCTATATTTTTATTAATTCATGATCAGGAAGGTCAATAGGAGTTCCCGGATGAGTTTTTGATTTTTCGAACCTCGTTTAGACCATGTTTGAAAGTCCAAAATAGTGGACCAATGCGATCTTGGTGCGCCACACCGCCTATTGCGTTGGTCAATATTGTTTGCAAGTTTCCAGTCAAAAGTACTGAGACACGGCGCGATCATGGTGCGACGCATCAAATATTGTATCGATGCCATCGACGCACCGCATCGATAACCACGTCGATGCTCAGTTTTCAGTCATTAAATGACCGCATCATTAAGGATAATTAGGTCTTTTTCCCCCAACCTTCAGCCCTCTTAAGCACAAAATTTAGCCCTCTTCTGACTAAATACATTCATTATTTCACAATTGCTCAAGAACAAGAAACCCTAGGTGATTGATTTCAAATCAATAACTCAAGCCTTCCTCCATTAATCTTCAAGAAATCATCAACTTAGGTATGTAAAGTGTTCATCCAAGGTTCCTTTTCATCCTTGGAGTTGAACAAACCAATTTTTAAAATCTTAAATAATTATGTTCATGTTGTGGATTGGAATTGTATCCATGTTGTTCATTGTGTATGGATTACATGATGAAATCTTTATGTTTTCCTTGATATTATGTTAGCATGTGGATTAAATTTCATGAAATTGAGTTGGTTAATGTAGTCATAATGTAATTGTTTAATGTTCATGCTTAAGCCTAAGAATATGCATCCCATGGGTTTGATAAAATGCCTAAGTGAGTTGAATTGTGATTTATGTCCCTTTATTGATCTAAATAATGAATTTAGGCTATCACTACATGTTCAAAATGACTCCCATGCTAATGTTAGGTCTTGTAATAATTTGATGGAGTGTTCATGAGACTAGATTTATTAACTTATGATATGTTGAGACGTATTCCTATTCATGTACAATATTATGATTACCAAGTGCTTCATGAAATCTCCCAATGATTGTATTATGAATTGTTGACCATTGTCATGTGTTCAAGAAGTGTCATGTCCTATTTATCTTATGCTATCGAGTCCTGGGGGTATTCAATACTCGACAATTTAGCTGTGTGCCTAGAGCTAGTGTCAGTTTTCAAGATACTCTCAGTCAAGCCATGATCAGTAGAATTTCGTCAGTCACATAACTCAGGAAAACTCAGTAAATTCAGTATCAGTCCAGTCCTACTCAGTACTCATTAATCTCAGTCATTTAACAAAATTCAGTAGTATTCCATTAGTCAACGAAACTCAGTCCAGTTCAGCTCAGTATAGTCAGTTCAGTTGGGAGTAGGATTCAGCACCGAGTGAACCCAAAGATAGGAACTTACCTACTAGTAGAGGGTGTGATTCTTAGAAGAAATCCTTATGTTCCAGAACTATGTAGCCAACATAGGTTGAGACATCAATACTGAAAGTTGAGGGTTGATGAGGTGACTTAACCTGACAGATGAGGGTCCCACCATTCTCCTTTGGGGACAATGCTAGATGAGGGTCACTCATAGCTTGTCCTTACCAGTGGCGCGGTATTGACAACCTTCCAATTGGGGTTACAGATTAGACCCCAACTCAGCTATAATATCTTATTTGGGGCATGTCGGTTAGATAATTACCTCCCACAGTCTCAGTCTCAATCTTCAGTAAAAAACTCAGATAGTTCTACAAATTTCAAGACTATCAGATACAGTCACTCAGCTCTGTATGGAACTCAGCTAGTTCCATTAGAATCAGAACTGTCAGACACAGTCACTCAGTATATAGTTAATCAGTTATCAGTAACTCACGTTATCAGTAAACTCAGTATTTAGAATTCTCATGATTTCGTTATGTATTCATGCATGCATCCTCACGTAGTCATGTTCATGTTATTCAGTTAGTTTAGTTCATGCATATGAACCTTTGCATTCAGCCTTACCTCACTTTTCATACCAGTACATTCATACGTACTGACACATACTTTTTTTTTACGCTATGGTGTTTTATACCATAGGTTCAGACGTACAAGCTCCAGAGTATCCTTAGTAGATTAGACGTTCAGTAGTCAGAGTTAGTGGTGATTCCTCATATTTTGAGGACATGATTATTTCATTCTTCCAGTATTTCAGTACTTAGTCACTTTAGTAGATAGAGTTAGTTGGGGACATGTCCCATCAACTCCTTATCCAGACAGTTTAGAGGCTTTCAAACTATAGCATGTTCAAACAGTTATTTCAGTTTTAGTATTATTATACCTTGTTTAGACATTATTTATTTCATTTTATTAAGTATTCAAACCTTCTGGCAAGTTTTCCACACTTTTGCAATATATTATTCAATGTTTAGTTACAGATATCAGTCATGGGTTAGCTAGTGGTCCTTCAAGATTGTTAGCACCGTGTAGCATCTGGGGTACCGGACTTAGGGCGTTACAAAACTAGGTAGTATCTCTCACACACATAGCACTAAGTCAAAATTACCAAATACCACCTATTTAGTTTATGCAATTATTAGCAATGATCATCATGTACCTAATCCTAATGCCATAACAAGATCCACAAAATTCATACATATATACATTCACAAATTTCTAAACATAAATTTTTGAAGGGATATCATGAATCAATCAAAATATGACTACTGTCCTAATTACTTATTACGTTCATAGTTCAGTGGCCAACACTCAGATAGACTTTTTGCTTCTTAGGAAAGGGGATATAGTGCTATGTAAGGACTATAAAGTCATACCTAGCGATAATCTTTTGACTCAGCATAGGTTGTTGGTGATAGACTTGGTTATCAATAAGGGAAAAAAGAAGAGAAGTGTGGAGGCTCGGCCTAGGATTAAGTAGGGTAGCTTAACTTTGGCTAGTTCTTTGGAAATGAAAGAGAAGTTAAAGAGTACGGGGGCTTGAGAGAGTAGAGAGGGTATGGATAGTATGTGGGACGACTGCCAGTTGTATTCGGGAGATCGCTAGAGAGGTGTTAGGTGTCTCGAGAGGTCGATCTGGCAAACATCAAGGAGACTGGTGGTAAAATGAAGAGCTTAAGAAAAAGTTGGAGTCTAAGAAGGTGGCTTATGCTAAGTTGGTTGAGATAAAGGATGGTGAGAAAAGGCAGACAAATAAGGAGGAGTATAAGGTAGCTATAAGAGAAGCTGAGTTAGCGGTTACGACGTCTAAAATAGCAGATTTTGAGAGCTTATATGCGATTTTAAAGAAGAAAGGCAGAGATAAGAAGTTGTATAGGCTGGACAAGGTCAGGGAGCAGAGGGATCATGACCTTAACCAAGTAAAGTGCATCAAAGGAGGGGATGGTACAGTGTTTTTTGAGGATGCCCTCATTAGGGAGAGGTGGCAGTCCTATTTTCATAAACTTTTAAATGACGAGGGAGACAAAGATTTTGTGTTGGGTGACTTGGAGAAATCTGAGAAGTGTCACGATTATTGTTATTGTAGATGTATCAAGGTTAAGGAGTTCAAGGGAGCTATTCGAAGGAAGCAGTAGGGTAGGGCGATGGGGCCTGACGAGATTCCAATGGAATTCTGGAAGGGCAATAACGGGACAGGTTTGGAGTAGTTGACAAGGTTTTTTGACATTATTTTGAAGGCAACAAAGATGCCTAAAGCATAGAGGTGGAGTACGATGATTCCAGTGTATATGAACAAGGGAGACATCCAGATTTGCACCAACTATAAGTTGTTGAGTCATACTATGAAGGTTTGGAAAAGGTTGGTAGAGTTGAGGATGAGAAGGATCATGATGATTTCTGAGAATCAATTTAGTTTATTGCCAGGTCACTCGACCACTGAGGCCATTCACCTAGTGAGAAGATTAGTAGAGTAGTTTTGGGAGAGAAAGAAGGACTTGCACATGGTGTTTATTGATCTTGAGAAGGCATATGACATAGTTCTTGGAGAGATTCTGTTGAGGTGCTCGGAGGCTAGAGGGGCACCCATGGCGTACACTAGGATGATTCAGGATATGTATGATGGTATGAAGACTCATATGAGGATGGTAGGTGGAGATTTAGATAAATTCCTAATTATGATAGGTTTGCACTAGGGATCGACTCTTAGCCCATTTTTATTTACTTTGGTGATGGATGTTTTGACTCGGCATATTTAAGGGGAGGTGCTTTGGTGTCTGTTATTTATAGATGATGTGGTACTGATTGACGAGACTCAGGGTGGATTTAATGGTAAGTTTGAGATTTAGATATAGGCGCTTGAGTATAAAAGATTTCAGTTAAGTAAAACCAAGATGGAGTACTTGGAGTCTAAGTTCAGTGATGTGTCGCAGGAGGCTGGAATGGTTGTGAAGCTGGACTCTCCGACCATTCAGAAGGAGAGTTTCAAGTATCTAGGATCTATGATTCAGGGCAATGGTGAAATTGAAGAGGATGTCACGCATCATATTGGTGCAGGGTGATTGAAATGGAGGCTCTCTTCAGGAGTTCTTTGTGATAAGAAGGTGCCCCCGAAGCGTAAAGGTAAGTTCTACAGAGTTATAGTTCAGCCGGCTATGTTGCATGGAGCAGAGTGTTGGCCAGTTAAGAACTCCCATATCCAGAAGTTAAAGGTGGCGGATATCAGAATATTGCGATAGATGTGTGGACTTACCAGGAAAGATAGGGTGAGAAATGAGATTATTCAGGAGAAGGTGGGAGTCGCCTCGGTGGAGGACAAGATACGAGAAGTAAGGTTACGTTGGTTCAAGTACGTGATAAGAAGAGGATTTAATGCTCCATTGTAGACATTTGAGACACTATCTATATATGGTTTTAGGTGCGATAGAGGTAGATTGAAGAATATTGGAGGGCGGTAATTAGACATGATACGAAGCAGTTACAGCTTATGGAGGACATGACCCTTAATAGAAAGGTATGGAGGACCTGGATTAGGGTAGATGGGTAGGGGTTGGGAGTGTGTATGTAATAGTAGGGGAGCACTCATTTGTGTCTGGAGTTTCTTGTTCGTTGTGTTGTGGATGTAGTATTATCTCGTGGCTAGCGGTGTTAGTCTATTTTACATACCGTACTAGTTTATATGAACTTATCTATTGTGTTTATTATACTATTAGTTTGCTTTGCATACCACACTAGTTTATATTCACTTATATTTGTTGTGTTATACTTTTATCGGTCCTAAGATGAGGGTCTATCGAAAATAGCCTCTCTACTTTTCCTGAGGTAGTGGTATAGTCTATGTAGACTCTACCCTCCTCAGACCCCACTAGGTGGGAATACACTGGGTATGTTGTTGTTGTTTCCCTAAATACTTAAAAATCTCCTAATTACACAAAATATCATGAAATGACACACAATATGCCTAAAAATTATGGCTCTACTAGTAATAAGACTCTGAAGAAAAGAGGCACAAAAATAAAAAATCCAAGAGGACATCAAGACCCACAAGCAGCCCTACCCGTAACTGCAAATCATGTATTGTCCCCAACGCATGATACCAAAACAAGAGAGTTAGGAACATACCTGTGGCACCATAGGTATGAAGATTTAATGTCAATCATGGAATGGAAATAATAAAATACCTTGGTTTGCCTCCCAAGAGGTGCCTGATTTACTATCGTGGCAGGACTAAGTTCCCTTGGCTACTCAAACTTCGCCAAAGTCTATCTCAGCACACACTCTTAATTCTTCTAGGTTTCCATGTAGTGTTTGACTCGCTACCGATTTACTTTAAATAGGATATGACCATATCTCTTTACTTCAATAGCACCATATGGGAATACCTTAACTACAGTGAATGGTCCAATCCATCTTGATTTTAGGTTGCCAAGAAACAAGCAAAGTCTTGAATTGTATAACAAGACTAAATCGTTGGGTTTGAATATTCTATTTTAGAACTTATTGTCATGGTAAATCTTTATTCTTTCTTTGTATATGGTCGAGCTCTCATAAGCATGGAGTCGAAATTCATTCAACTCATTCACCTTGCTCAACCTCATGTTTGCTGCATCACGCCACTCAAAATTCAGCCTTTTCAACGCCTATAGTGCCTTATGCTCATACTCAACTGGTAAGTGGCATATTTTTTCATATATAAGATGATATGGATAGAAACCTATGGGGGTCTTATAAGCTATCTGGTAGGCCTACAATGCATTATCTAACTTTCTAGACCAGTCAGTCTAGTTGGCATTCATAGTCTTTGCCAAGATGGACTTTATTTTTTTATTGGAGACTTCCACTCGCCCACTTGTATAAGGATGGTAAGGTGTTTACACCTTATGAAGCACACCATATCTATTAATTTGGGCCTTGAACAAGTTACTAATAATTACATGTGGAATGCCAAATCTAGAAAAGATGTTTCTTTTTAGAAAAATGGTGACACTTCAGCCTTTATTGTCTTAAAGTGCAACTGCTCCACCTATTTTGATACATAGTCGACCACTTCCAGAATGTATCTAATTCCTTAGGAGCTCATGAATGGACCCATGAAATCAATCCCCCACACATTTAACAGCTCTAACTCCAGAATAGGTGTCATGGGGAGTTCATGGTATTGAGAAATACTGCTTTGACACCGACATTAGTCACATGCCTATGTAAAATCATGACCATACTTGTAGATTATAGGCCATTAAAACCCACACTGTATAATCTTATGGTTTGTACGGGCACCACTATGATGACCCCCAACTAGTGATAAATAACAAGCCTCTAGTGCCCTCATCACCTCCATCGTTGGTATACATCTTTGAATTACACCATCGGCACAAACCCTAAATAGACATGGCTCATCCCAAAAGAATTTACTCACCTCATGCATAAATCTTCACCATTGCTGGAAGGATAAATCTTTTGGAATGAGATCACTTGCCAAATAATTGGCAAAATCAGCAAACCAGGGAATCAAATCATGAGACACCATTAACACCCACTCATCTATAAAAGAATCATCTATATTAAGATTATCCCGTAGTTTCTATATGGTCTCCTCTTCAAGTCTGAATAAGTGCTCTATAACTTGATTCTTTTTCCCTTTTCGATCCTTAACCTCAAAATCAAACTCTTGCTGCAAGAGAACCTAATCAATAAATCATAGTTTGGCATCTTTATTCGATATTAAGTACCTCCAGGATGTATGTTCAGTGTGAGCTATCACCCTTGTGACAATTAAATAAGACCAAAACATCTCAAAAGAAAAAACCACTACAAGTAGCTCCTGCTTTGTAACTGTATGAATTTTCTGTGCGATGTTTAAAGCTTTGATGGTATAGTAGACTAGATACAAGATATTCTATCTTCTTTGGCCTAGTACAACACCCAAGGCCACTCCGCTCGCATCACACATAACCTCAAAATGTGCAAACCAGTTAGGTGACATAATAATGGGTATCGAGATCAACTGCTCCTTTAGGTATTTGAAAGACTTGAGACACTCATCATCAAAAACAAATTTCATCTCCTTCTCTAAAATTTTGCATAGGGGAGTCACAATTTTAGAGAAGTCCTTGATGAATCTTCTATAGAAACCTGCATGTACCCAAAAGCTTCGTATGCCTCTAACTAATACTGGTGGTGGAAATTTCTCAATCACCTTAATATTTACTTTGTCCACCTCAATACCATGTTTTAAGATGTTTTGACCTAGCATGATACCCTCTCTTACCATGAAGTGGCATTTTTTCTAGTTTAGCACTAAATTGCACTCTTCACATCTCTGTAGTGCACTGGACAGATGAGCCAAACAATCATCAAAAGAATCCCGACCACTTAAATGTCATCCATGAACACCTCAATCATGTCTTCCACCATGTCAGAGAATATGAAAATCATACATCTCTTAAAAGTGGCAGGTGTATTGCAAAGTCCAAACGACATTCTCTTGAATGCAAAGGTCCTATAAGGGCATGTAAAGGTAGTCTTTTCTTGGTCTTCGGGAGAAATCATAATTTATTTGTAACCTAAATACCCATCAATAAAATAGTACCAACCCATGTCTGCTAGTCTGTGATAACGCTCAATCTACAGCTCTCGTAGGAGTGTAAAGCGGTCGTTAGCAAATATAGAACCCAACCTGGGTTGGGTGTCCATCCCATAGGGAATAGCTTGGTCAACAAGTAAGCAAAATTACTAGACTTTTAGTGCAAGTCTCGTAAGAAGGGGGGATTGTAATGTGTAACCAAAACAATAAAGTAAAAGCTGAAAATAGCAAAGTAAAAAGAGAGAGATTGTTACGTGAGTTGTAAACAGTGAGAATTGAAGCGTTGGGGTTATGTCCACCTTCTAAGGTATACGTCTCTATTGGCTATGAGTCTGTAGAATTCTGACATGCAATTGCTTATAGAGAATTGTAGTTGATGGTAAATCCAAGCGTCTCTCGACCTAAACAAGGACTATTTCACTTTAACTCTCTCGAGCTTAAAGCGTGTCTAACGGTACGAATTCTCCAAGAGGTTAGTCCAGTTACGGCACTAGCTTTTTAATAGGAAAGGGTGTCCTACTACCTTGACATTATCTCTTTTCCAGACAAATAACCTTTCTCTCGAACAAGTTAAATGTTAGACTGGCGTATTCTTGCATTTGCAACCGCAAAGAATGTGGATTAAGATGAAGAGAATAATGATATAAGCAATATACGTGTCTCGATCTCACAAACTCACAGCAATAGATAGTAACTCATTCGGCTTCCATAACCCCAACAGAGAAGTTTAGTTACCCATGAATGCGAAGGAGATCACGATTGACATTGTTATTATATCACGATATTGAGTAATGGCGTGTAGATCAAGTGATAGGCGTGAGGCGTGTTTCCTTAGCTTGGTAACGATTCTCTTGTTGTGGAATTTAAGATTAGAAGAGTAGATTAGAAGTGTTTATAGTGGAAGATGAGAGGGATGGAAGAAAATTAATTGTTTAATAGAAGATTGTTCTCTCCACTAAGGGAGGAATGTATTCTCTCCACTAAGGGAGGAATGTCTAGAAATCTCTAGCATGATAGGGTATTTATAATACTCCTATCCTACTCCTACTATGCTAATGAAATAAATAACCAAATCCTACTAGGCTAATGGAATACTTAACCCAAATGTACTAGGTTAATGTAACATTATCATAATCCAAATAAACTAATGAAATACATAACCCAATTGTACTAGGTTAATGTATCATTGTCCAACTCCAGCTTTGTGTCTATAAGTCCCCAAAGTCTTCAGAATTATTGTTTTAGCCCGGGACAGATTTTCCATGCAGCAGTTTTGGTCCAGGTCCCCAAAGTCTTCAGAAATGTTGTTTTAGCCCGGGACAGATTTTCCATGCAGCAGTTTTGGTCCTTAGGCGTCCAAACTCCCTTTCCTTCCTTCGTGAGCTTTCTTTTGCGTCAAGTAAGCCATAAAATGCTGAATTATGCATCATTTATACCTGAAACTTTACTAATCATGTTCGTTAGCTCATTTATAGGAAAAAAGACTAAAAGTGCATGAAATATATAGTTTGTTCTCAAAACATGGCACAAATATGGGCAAAATATATTGATATAGGCGCATAAATTCGCCTATCATCAGTCTGTCCAGCATCTGATCCATGAACAACATCAGAAAGTGGTCCTTATTGTGTCTACTTGTTTAGCTTTCTGAAATCCATGCACACGTTTCAACCAGTTACTAGCCTCATTAGTACTAACTCATTCTTTTCATTAGGAACCACTGTGATTCCCCTTTTTTTTACCATACATTAAACTGGGCTAACGCACTTGCTGTCTGCAATAGGAAAAACTACCCCAACATCTAACCACTTGATTATCTCCTTTTTACCACTTTTTGCAAATGAGGGTTTAGTTGTCTTTGATACTCAATACTAGGAATGTTGTCCATCTCAAGTTGTATCTTATGTGTGCATATACCTGGTAAAATCCCCCATAATATCTACAATGGTCTACCCAATAGATCTTTTAAACTTCTGCAGCACCTATATCAAAGCTTCCTATTATGCTCCTGCCAAATCTATCAAAATAATTACCCGTAAGGTATTGTTGGCCCTAATAATTCATACTATAAATGATGAGAGAGGGCCTTCAATTCCAATATTGGTGCTTCTTCAATCGATGGTCATGAAGAAGGTGTGTTCTATTCTTCAAGTAAGATCTAGCTTTATAGAGGCATATTTGTAAGAGCCTATGCTATGTAATGCACTAGCCATATCATCATAGTCAACTATCCCTTCACTCTTAAAGTTCATAATTACTGTTGCTAATGCGTCACCCCTAAACTCTCCTCAATAGGCAAATCAAATATGACCATGTCATCATCCACTGCATCTATCACTGCCACAACTCTCATATCATCGGGTTATTGTATTGACATGCATATATTTAACATGATTTGTTAATCATTCCACTTGAAAGTGATATCTTCCAAATCAATATCAATTAACACTCATCTAATAGATAATAAGGGTCAACCAATATGATTGGGGAATGGGTATCCACTTCACAGTTTAAAATAATGAAATTTTTCGAATATGTGAATTGTGCTACTCTTATTTCCATATAATGAACAATACCCAATGGCTTTTTTATAGATGAATCGGCCATCATAAGCCTTGCATATGTAGGATTGAGTTCTCATAACATTTATACCTACTCCCGAATCACATAGATCTTGATTAATATCATAAGGCCCAGTAGAATATAGAATGGTCACTACACCTGGGTCTCCTTTCATTTGTACCAATGGTACATAAAAATCTGAGCTAAATTATTACACTAAATTTTGGAGTCTTCTGAAACCCAGTCATCATCACAATCACTATAGAAATTATCTTCAATATAGGTCAGCTTCTCAAACTCTGCCTCAGGTAGCTTGTCTGCAAAAGTATTCTCCTTCTTTGGTTCATTGGTAGTAGGAAAACATGATCATCAGGTGAGCGATCATCCCTAGTGTCAATAGCCATACAATGTATAAATGTCGGAGGATTCTACACAGTGTTACTAGGAAATGCTCCTGACTGTATCTCAGTTAAAGTGATAGATACTTGCCCATAATAATGCTCCAACTTCTTAATAGTAGTTACATGTGATTTAACCTTTTGAGCTAATCCTGAAATATCAGCCTTAAGTTCTTTGAGGCAAGCCTCTTGGCTATCTGTACCCTTCATCAAGATGGTCAACATCTCTTTTATTCTAGACTCCACTTCTCATCTGCTAGGTGAAATATACTTATCTATGTAATCATAATAGGTTTAACCTTAAATCTCTTGCCGTTTGACTCAAAAATCTACCAACTGATAATCTATATACCTTTTCTCCTTGGATATTCCAAATTTATATACCTTAGAAGAATTAATGGTTGTAAATTATTTGGTAAACTCACCAATATTTATCTGCAATAGTGAAATCCTCTGAGCTACAACATCCTCATTTACTCTATTTTCATCAGAAGCTCCAATGGCATAAATATTAAACCTCTCTCAACCTCTAGAGTTTACCACCCATAGTTCGTTAATGAGATTTGATTCGTTAATGAGATTTGATCCATAATACTTGCAGCTATCTCCCATCATAATCTTATAAAGGCTCCCCCGGAGATAGTGTCTTCCATTATTATAGAACTAGTAGTTAGGGATCTATAGAATATCTTTGACAAGTTTGTCCTTGGTATCTAGTTATTGGGTACCTTGCTGAACTTCTTCTTGAACTGGAACCATGACTCATACATAGTCTCTGATTGCAGCAACCTAAAATTATAAATCTCATACTTGAGTTGAAATGCCCTAGATAGAGGAAAGAACCTATTTAACAATTTTCCATCTAGATCATTCCATGCAGTAATAAACCCTCTTGGCAGTTCCCCAAGCCATAAGGATGCATTTTCAGTAAGAGAGAAATAGAACAACCCCAGTCTCAGTGCCTCCTAATCTATCCCAGGTATTGTATATGAAGTGTAGATCCAAGTAAAATTTATCAGATCCATGTTCACATTGTCTGTAGGCCACCTCACAAACACACCCTTCAAGTGTAAGAGTTGGATCGTAGAACTAGAGATATTGAAATTGACATCAAGAGGTAAAGCAGGAAGGCTAATGGCCCTTTATCAACCTGCTCAATGTATCCCAAATCTTCATCATCATATTTATATGGCTTAACATATTGATATGCTGGGATCACATTGAGTTCATCCTCTTCTGACTCTGTTTTTTATTACTATCGAGTATTGCTCGATGGTGTACTGCCGATCTCTATTCAACTAACTCTGTCTGAGCTAACAACTCACCAATCTGTCTATCAATAACCTCCTGAACTCCTTGTTTAGGAAGATTGTCCCTCTTCAGCCTTGACATCCTATCATGTGATTGTAGGATCTTCTCTGAAATCAATGAGGGTAAGGGATTGCCTTTACTGCGTGTTTTAGGCATATACTAGTATATGACCAGCTAAGAATAAAAATATAAATCTGAAAATAGCAATGAATTCAATCCATGAATGAACATCGTATTCACCAACAATGGTGTTAATTTCTTGATGACGTCTAAGAAACATCTTCTTTTAGATGATGATACGGTCTCTGTCAAGGTATAGTAGCCGAAAGAAGGTTGGGGTTGAATCCCAAGGGAACATGTTGATTGTGGGTCTAGCAGTTTAAGTCAATGGGCAGAACATGAAAATTAAATGGGGGGATTTTTGTGTAATAATCTCGAGCAAGTAACACTATTAACTTCAGTTGTAATCAGTCATAGGTGAATAGTAAGATTATGTTCCCCCTGGCTTCTCAACTTCATGGGTTTATCATGCTATGTTGAACCAACCTAATACCTTACATGCAGAATCGATAAGTTATGTACCTTCTATAGTGTTTTGGATAAGTATAAGGATTTCACTCTTTACCCTTTGAGTTTCAGGATGTTGCATTACTAACCCTTATCTTGATCCCAATTAAATATTACCTTTTGGCGTATCTAGTTATTTGATAAAGCTAACCATCTTACTTAGATATTACCTAGTTGCGTGGATCGGTGGTTAAATCTCAAATTACTGTTGTCATTATCTTTTTCTAGTCACTACTCCTCTTTTGGAGTACGAAGCAATATGTAGGCAGGATCCTAACATTTGCTACAACTAAGATAGCTATTATACTGGAGATAATGCAATGCATGCCATGGTTTTTTATCCACTCATGCATATGAAATAAATGAAATTCATAACTGAAAGCTTAGATGAAATCACAATGATAATATGAATAAATACCCAAAATCATAATTTGATTAATCAACTGAAGCTAATACAAGAGGATCCCAAGATCAAATCATTTCTTGGAATTAAAATATTTTTTTAAGTATCAAAAGTGTGTAAATCCTACTAAAAAGTACATAAGGGGTATTTATAGTACATGAGGAAACTCTAAATCCAAAGCCCAAACGAAATAGGAAAAACCAGGTTGATGGCCATATATGGTCCATACCAGTGGTCTGGTACTAGGCAGAGGTAATATCTATGGTTTGGCTCCGAGCGCACGTACAGATTATAGGTGATAGATGGAAGAAATCTTTCAAGTTAGCTCTCGGCATTTTGGACTTCTGGTACTTTATTTGTCTACCTGTGGTCAATAGGTCCTACATGCAGTCCGTAGGTTGACTTAGTAAATGCCGAGAGTCAATTTTTAGCTTTTTTTTATTCATGGACATGCTTTGATCATGATCAAGCCAGAAAACATCCCAAACATCTATAATTGCTCCAAAAAGTAGCCAACAACACCCTTTTCACCCTTTTCATGAATTTAGCATCTAAAACATGATTTCCCTCAAAACATACCCAAAATAGATCATATCTAATAAAATATCCCTAGAAACTTGCATATTTTCTCGTTTTAATCATCAAAAGAGATATATTTTTATAACATATTAGGTGATATTTGGTACTGGCTGGACTTGAGATCCCTGACACGGATAGTCCTTGGTTGGAGTCGTGTCAAAGCTTTTGAGCTAGAGAAGGTGTATAACTTGCTACATAGTGGCACTTGGATCTTATATGGTACTATGGATTTTTTTTGCATTCATTCATTTATATGCATTGCCTATGCCAACATATTGTTTGGTGCTTATATCTACCAGCTTTATGAAAGGTTCCATAGGTAAAGGCTATGATTTTTATCTGTTGAGTTTGATTTAACCTTCCAGCTTATAAGGTCTCGGTTAGGTATTGGTTGTCCAGACTAGATGGTTATTATATTATTGTTATTATAGTTAGTTCATGGTATGTTGATTATGGATTGGTACCCAAGGATTTTGGTATATTTCACCCCCTACTTTATTATTAATATAAATTGCATTATGGACAGTGTATTTATGTTTAGACAGTTTGACTAGAGGCCCTAATTATGCTAGCATCAGCTTCCTTACTTGGTTACGGTTCCATAGTGAGGTTAGGTTGACTACATTAGGTTGTTCCCTTTGAGTTAGTCTTATATATATATATATATATATATATATATATATATATATATATATATATATGAAGTTATCATGTATCCACCCCCTTCCTTGTTCAATCATATTGTATATGTTTTTTTTGCTCTTTTATACTACTATATATTATTCTCCATACCTCATTGGTTTATTGTCTAGTGACACGTTGTATTGCACTATAGACCTTGAATACTATTATTATAGGATAGTTTATCCTTATTGCCTCACTAGCATTATCATGTTTAGTTCCTGGATAGTTGCCTGTAGTTTATATTCCTGCTTTACATGTTATTTATACCTCCATTATATTTGGTGCTCGGTCTACGTTACTTAATGAGCACCATATGTTTGGTAGTCATACTACACTTCTACAGCCTATAGCAGATCATAGTACATTTTCTCGCCTTTGCTCTATGCATTATGTAGAGCATATTGGAGATTTGAGTAAGCTCCTAGAATTCAGAGTATTATGACTCTCTCTCTGTAATTGGTTAGATTGATCTGTATGTTTTATTCTGAGATGGCTTGTACATGTATTATGCAGTATTTCACTTTATATTCTTATTATATTAGAAACTCTTGTACTAATTTCACCAAGTCTTGGGATTGACTTATATGTATTAGCCTTTTTATCATATTTATTTTGTTATTTCCTTCCATTTCTCTTGATAGTCTGTTGTTAGCTATTCTAGAAAATGGGTTGTTTTACCTACTGGAGGATTATAGTAGGTGCTATCATGACTTGAGGAATTGGTTCAAATCAAGCATCTCTTCAATATCCAATTCAACAACTTCAGTTGGTTGATCCAGTAAAAATTAATCCTGCTAGAATAGCAGCAGTGAGACTAGTTTAAAAGGTGGCAATCCCACTCACCAAAAATGTCACAAATAGCATTCATAGACCGATTATACGAGGTGGATTTGAGCTAAAATAGTACATAGTGCAACTATAGCACATTGGCGAGCAATTCACAGAACTATTTCATGATGATCCATACAAACACTTGCAAAATTTTCTTGAGATAAGTTATACTTACATTCTTACAGGAGTGTCAACTGACTATGTGAGCCTTAGACTCTTCCTTATTCTCCGTCAGGTAGAGCTAAGAGGTAGCTAAAGATTGAACCATCTAATTCCCAATTCCATCACTACCTAAGATGATAAAGTTTCTAATCTAGATTTTCCCATTTGGAAAGACCACGAGGTTGAGGAGAGATATATTAACATTCAGGAATAAAGATGGTGAAAATCCATATCAAGCTTGTGAGAGGTTCAAGTTCATGCTTCGTGATTGGACACACTAATATTAGACCAATTAGGTTTTGGTGCATACTTTTATAGAGGGGTTTGAGCCAAATAACAAGATTCAGTAATGGGTAGATTAGAATTAGAGAAGACCTATGATGAGTTGTACACATTTTTGAATCTTATCTCATAGGGGAAACCTAAGAAGAATGTAGATGTATCGAGGAACATCCCAAAGAAAGTTTCAAGGTTGCTAGAAGTTATCAGTCAACAACTATGGAAAAATAGATGTTTGCAGAATCAATTGAACACTTAGTTCACTAACTTAAATTTGGGCCTTCAACCAGCTTCTGTTAGTGTTGTGCAGCAGACTCAAACTTAGTATGAGGTATGTTGAAATGATGACCATTTAGCAAATGCTTGTGCATCTAATCTGAAATCTATAAACTTTGTGGGTAATGCACAATGATAAGGAAGTCAAAATTTCATGAACACATATAATGTAAATACGAAATCACCCTAACTTCTCATGGGGTAAAAATCAAGGGCAAAATGCAAATAAATATAGAAGCCAAAGAAATAAGAATTTTCAACAACAAACACAGGGTGGTTAGTCTAATGCTCGGTCAAGTAATAATGAGGAAAAATATTAAAGAAAATCATGACAAACCAAGAACAAATGCCGATAGATTTAAATAATCAACAATTGGCTACAAAGACTTTGGAGGTCCCATTGTGACAGCTTGTTGTGGCAAAGAACACTTGACCTCGAGGAGGTCTACCCAGTGACATAAATCCTAATCCTAAGCAAGTTAATGTAGTTTCTACTTATAATGGTCTATAATTGGAGGAGTTGGAGCCCAAAAATATAAGTGAGAGGGTTGTGTCCAAAGATAAGAAGAAAGTTGAGAATGAAAAAGTTGAATGCAAGGGGAATAATGGAGAATGTGTGAAACCACCTCCCAATTCCTACAAAGGCTGAAAAGAAAAAGTAGGAAGCTTGTTTTTAAAAGTTCATTAATTTATTAAAGCAGGTGCACATTAATCTTCCTCTTATTGATGTTTTGCTGGGAATTCCTAGGTATGCAAAGTACATAAAGGACATTATATATACCAAAAATAGTGTCACTACCCGAAAACTAAGGTTTTGATGGCACTTACCACAACTAAGCCTTGATAATTAATCCGACCTCCCAAATTGATAAGAAGAAAACAATACCGAATTTGCTAAGGAGATACTTCTAGAGAAAAATCACGACCACACATGTACAATAATAGCAAAAGTGAAATATAAAATACCATAAACTATCCTAAAACCTGGTGTCACCATGTAAGAATAATCCAAATATAATTCAGAACAGAAAATACAACTAGATCCAAAAACTATAAGTCTGTCTCTGAAACTAAATAAAGACATCAACTGGATAAGAAGAGGTCAGAGGTAAACTCGAAGACATAGAGTAGCAATACCTCAAAAGTGTCACTGATCAAGAGCATGACCTCAACTGTCACATGAGATACTCATACTTGGATCAACACTGAATGGGAACAATAGGGATGAGTATGGTCCACTTATACTCAGTAGGTATCATAGGTCGATTAAGCAAAGTAAAAAATATGATGCATATATATATATACTATAAGCACATCACCTACCATCAAAAACTATCCCAGACAGTAGCTCACATTATCTCCACTAATAGTTCTAAATTTGGCACATAATAAGTAAATAGATACACAAAAGAAATATAATAGATATGCGAAGAATAAAACACAAAAGCAAAACACTAAAGATGCATAATCTATTAAATGCAATAATAATGATGATAATGATGTGATATGATTGAGGTAATTTCATAACCTCTCTATACACCTACCAGCCTCAATGCTAAATAGGACCCATGGGGGTTCACAACCCATATACTTTCTCAATACTCAATTTCAATCTCAATATCTATATCTCTTCTTTAACTCATAGGATACGATAGAAGGTTTTGTAAAATTGTCTCATTTTTTCAATAATTAGTGTTTACTCAATGGTACCTATGTATCATGAAAGTATGTGTGATATGAGGAAGTAATGCTCAAAACTAAACCAGTATGAAGGTCTTGAATCCATTCAATACATGTACACGTGAGCTCAGAATCTACTCAATATGTTAACCATCCATGAATTTGTATAAGCAATGTACCATTGGAATAAAAGTGCTTGTAAGAACATCAGTAATATTATATCAAGCCCCCACTCAGGCATTATGTCAACTACAAAGACAAGAAATGCATATATATAAAAGGCCAATAATGTTAGACAAAGCCCCTACTCGAGCAACACGTAGTAAATAATCATATAAAGCCAACAAAAACATCAATATAATCCCCGTCACGGGCATACAATAGTAGCAAAACCATTAAAATATGGTTTTCATAACTATTACTCATACCTATAACATGTTTTTACGTATATATTAACTATCTAGACTAGTCTTAAAAAATCTAAGCCATAACCTACCTCGCAACGTAAAAATCCAAGAATAAAAATCTTCAACGTAGAGTTTTCCCCTCTCGAACGGCCTCAGAATCAACTAAAATATAGAAATATAAAATATATGTATTAATAAAGTCAATGATAACATATTGCCTATTGTCAAGTCAGGATCAAAATGGATCCCAAAATGGGTTTTTGAAATGAAAGGGTAAAACTAAAAATTTATTTAGAAAAACATTACCCATGATCATAGGAAGCCATAGGAGAAACCTCAAGTGAAAACTGATTAAAACTAGGTTTAAATCAAAGAAATACTATTTTAGGTCTTTCGAGCTAAAAATAGACAAATCCAATTTGATATCAAGTTCTAAAAGTATTTCCAATGACATAATCAAAGAAAAATAATATAAATACTTATTTAGAGCTTACCCAAGCTCGAGAATAGAAGAAATTGTCAAAAAACTCCATAACCCAAAGCTCAAAGTCTCAAAAAGGGAAGAAAAATTGAGAGGAGTATTTTTATATCCTCCAAGTGATAACTGCTAAAGGAATCAAATGACCTCTTAAGCGGTCATCGATTAAGCAAGGGTTGACTACTTAAGCAGGGGTCGACAGCTTTAGCAGTCCAACCTATACACATGAGGCTGCTAAATTAGTCCCCTAACACTAAAGCACTGACTGCTAAACTAGTCAAAGGATCGATTTAGCTATAGTTTCTTAGCATGGCAGGGTCTGCTAAAGTAGTGCTTGGGCTACTTAAGCGTCTACCATTTAAGCAGGCCTTTGGCTACTAAAGTGGCTACACCAGATACAGCTACATCTACAACTTTTCTGAGTTGGAAAGTTATTGATTAACTCCTAATTATTCTTTTGGAATCCCATGAAGTCAAAAAAACTATGCCACTAGACTAAATTTGATTTTTCTAACTCAATGGCACCATCAAATTTTTGAAAAAAAAGGTTGTTTTCACACAATTGACCCTCGAGACCCAATTTCATAATTTTTTGAAACAAGGGTCGAAATGTAGTCTAAAATCCATAAAACCAAACCAACCACACCACCAACCCAAAATAGATATTTCGTATTTACTGACGTAGTTTTTTTTCATGCAATATATAGAATAATCAATGTTGATCAAAGCCAACTATATGACCTTTCCAACCTCTATAAACCACAAACTCTCACAAATTATTTCGAATCACATTTAAAACTATGCGAACCATACACACACCTCAAATATACATATAGAAACCATGGAGAGGGGTAAAATGGGCAAAACACATAAAAGGTGGAAGGTTCACAAAATCAAGTCATTACAAATTGGCTAACAGACCATGCCATGTTTGGACTTAGTGAGAAGTGCACATCCTGAATTAAGAATAAACAACCAACAACCCACAAAGCTCAAAGATCCAGGCAGTTTCACCATTCAAATCACTATTGGATAGTCGATCAAGACCTGGGAACTGTGTGATGTTGGAGCCATCATCAACTTAATTTCCACCTCTTTGTATAAGAAGGTGGGATTGGGCAGAAGGCACACAATAGTTATTTTGCAATTAGCTGATCATTCATTGGTTAGGGTTAATGAAATAGTGGAGAATGTACTAGTGCAAGTGGGGTCTCTTTTCTTCCACATAGATTTTATTATTTTGGATTTTGATCTAGATGTAGAAGTCTCATTTATTTTAGAGTGACCTTTCTTGGATACTGGTTGAGCACTTATAGATATGGTTGTGGGGTAGCTCATAATGGGACCATATGATAAGGTTAAATTGTTTGATGTCAACAAGTCTATGAAGATACCAACGATCTATGAAGAGTAGTCAACCATCACGACAATTGATCTTGAATCAGAGCTTCCTCTCATTACTTCTAAGGATCTTTTAGAGAGAGCTCTGGTTGGGTATAATATATTTAGAGATGCATATGCCCATAATATGCTACAAGTTCTAGATGTAGCAAGTTTATTCATTCACATAGTGGCTTTTGAGATATTGAATAGACATTTTGGGCCACTACCTAAACCATCAATAGTGGGAGCCTCAAAATTGGACATGAAGATGGTTCGATCACACCTCATTTTGTTACTTACAGGAAAATGTGATTGTGCTAGTTATTCTTGAAAATGCTCAACTTACACGTCAATTTAAGTATAAGGCGATTGTTGTCAATATAATTACCCAACTTTGAGTTGGGGTCGAATCCATGAGGAACAATATGAGTGGTAATTTAAAAAGTTTAAAATTAAAGTTACTTGCTAAATTCAAATATATTATACACATATTCTGGGGGATTTTGAATGTTTTCAGAAATGTAAGACAATTCTTGGGATTCTAAAAGACTAATTTGAAACTAAGAATAATTAGAGCATAATCAATAAGAAATGAATCTTGGGGGTATGCCTTACTAGAGGCAACTAGCGTGTGGGTACATGAAAATCAACTTCAAATCTTTGTTAAGGCATGCTTGGGCAGGCTCAGTTAGGGATTTCGATACCAGTCTTTCAATAAAGTATCCAACTATCACCCACAGATTCTTTCCAATACCTCATGGGTGTGGTCAATTAATTATCACAAAGCCTCAATTTGGCATCCCTATTTCTAGGATAATGCCTAAGATCTAGAAATTCCATAATTTATCCTTATTTCTAAGATAATAAAAAGGGAATAACTATTATCTATCTTATTGTTCACAAATGCTCATGTCATCTACATCCCTCTTTTAAGGATGATGTAGGATCTAGACTACCCACATCTCTCTTTAAAGGATGATGTAGGGTGTATAGAAATTTAGGCTTTCACCAACAAATTCCATTTTATAATCAAACATTTGTGAAACTCAATGGTATTAACTATGGATTAAAGCTAATAATTACAACCCATAAACACTTGCATTCTATTCAAACATAACCCTAAGAGGAAAAATAGCAACTAATAAAGATGATAAACAAAAATATAGCGAAATTTTCATTAACTTGATTCATGAAAAATAAAGAGAATGCAAAACACACTCTAAATTCCCATGAGTCTTTAATGGATTTTGCCAATTTTTCTCTTAGGAATCACTCTAATCACCTTTTTTCTCAAGATTAGTACAAGTTTTAATACCAAGCTCCAAGAAAAATAAAAACCCTAAGACTAGGATTCAAGGGTGAATGAATGAATAATGTTTGGATAAGGGTTTTGAGCTCTTTTTCAAAATTTGGGTCAGCACTGTAATTTGATAAAATTTCCGTTGGTCAAAATCCCATTAGGCTGCGATAGCTGAAGTTTAACAACAATTGTGGTTATCGAGACCGCAGTAAGGACACCGTGATTGCGGCCCTTTAACCTGGATTAACTGACCACAATCATGGCCCTCAGATCACGATTGCGATAACTGAGGCTAATTTTCTGTTCAGGTCTTTCAGCTGCACTACTCTTCCTCTTTTTGATCCTTTTCGGCTCAAATCCAAGTCTTTCCTTCTCATCACTTGTATGCCTAAAAAATGTGGAAATTAGTGCATTAAACCACAAATTTGTCTCATTCTCACATTTAAATCATGGTAGTTTGCATGAATATTGAGTGCCAATGAGTGGTAAATTCACCACTCATCAACACCCCCAACTTAAAGGTTTGGTTGTCCTCAAGCAACACTACCTCTTACCATGAGACAAATTCATATTTGTGCCCAATTTATATGACCTAATAATCACAATGACTTCAAATTGATTACTACCACAAGTAGCTCTTCAAACATGGGCAAAGTTGTTCTCACGACACCCCTCAACATGTAATGAATTATTTAAGGAGTCAAAAGACTTTAAAGAACAACAATGCAAAAATCACTAACTCTCAAGAAGTAACTCACCTATTCAATCTCAACTCCACTATACTCCATTTGCCTCATTTTTTGGAAGGTGACGATTTCACCCACCTTAATTTGTTCCCATGCCTTCTCACAAGAAAGAAAATCGCACACCAAATTATCAAATATGCAACAAGGGACTTTGAGTGTAAAACACTCTCTCTCACAAGGATTCTGATGCTAACAAGTACCATGCCATAGGCTTGCCCTTTTTCATCAGTACAATGAATAAACTTGGTTGGAGATCTCGAAGGGGTTTTTGAGCTTATAATGAGGTTTGGGGTAGGGTAGGATATTGTTTAGGAATAAAGTGGTTATACCCTCTTTGAACATCTACATCACACCATTCTTTCCACCCAACTCCTTGACCATGGACCACTTCTTTCGCTTTCACACTTTACACATGCCTAGTTTAGTTACCTTAATTTACCCAACTTTTTAAATGTATCTTTCATTTGCTTATTTCTTTTGCAATCTATGCCTCATTTTTCTATTTATCATACCTTTCTTTTTCACTTTTTTCATTGCTTAGCTCATAGGCATCCACTTTCACTACTATGACCCAAGGTCAACTCTTTCAAACTTATCACCCCTAACTTAGGCATTTAGCCTCAATTTACTTTTCTTTTTCGTGTTCAAGGAGGATAGGGTTCAAGAGAGGGAAAAAATTTGAATGGGTCAAGGTTTGTAACATGGTTTCCAAAGAAAGGCTTGAAGGCTCAAAGTGGGTTAAGCATGGGTAGGATATTTAGGCTAAAATGGGGTTCTTATGTTCACAAAGGTGGCCTAGGATTATTTCACAAACCAAGCATAATCAAAATTAGCCTTGAAAGACTAATGAGTAAAGTTCTAGATGGTACAAGTATGAATGAGATTTAGGCAAATAAGCTTACCACACATGGCAAACTCCTCAAAGGGGATTGATTGCTCTTCCTACTAGAAACAAATAGAGTATCTACCAACTATTACAAGCCAAAATGTTGAATTCACAAAAAGAGGTTAAGTATTGTTACAAAGTTTCTCACATCCGTGCCCTTGATTTTTGAAAAATATTTGGACGGATGGGGTGTTTGCTTCGCATTTGCACCATGCACAAGTTGTTATTCATGGCATCAATCCTAAGCCTTTATTTCATATTTTGGTTTTTATATGGGCAAATTGTATGGCTACTTAAACTTTGCCATCGATACAAGTATGGTCCCAAATCCAAAATGTCATAGGTACTCAGACTTCCCTTGCATTTATAGCCTCAATGTTATGGGTACTCAGACTTTCCCTATATCTGTGGCTGAAACATAATCACGATAATTTTCCCTGAAGAATGTCATCACTCAATATATCATCGAGAAAGGCTCTTTCGATATCACCACAAGCAAACTAAAGATAAAGTAAAAATCTAGAAACAAAAATGACTAATCCGTGAAAATATGGGCACCATCAGAGTGACTAAGAATTAGAACCCAAATAAAAATAAAAATCGTCCAAAATTAACATTAAAATATCCATAAATCCAAGTACTACAAACACAAATGAGAAATCATGTGGAGACATGCACCCCCAACTAATAAACTAGCAGTGTCCTTTCTGCATGAATAATAAAGCGCAAATAGAGATAAGGGCGCTCCCTGAAACCGCATCAAGAGCTTCTCTCACCTGCAGACTCTACATTATCTCCATCAACATTAGAATTAGACCACTCAGCAGGTACCTCATCATCGTTCTCCACTCTATAAGAAGGTAGTCTATCTCAGGGTTTTAGGACCTTCCACAGGCCCTTTACCCTCTTCCACATATAACTAAGGAACTTATCTCTCTTATTATCTTTTTTATTTATCTTCTTGTAGGAGTCCCAAAGCCTCTTGTGAGACTCTGCCAATGATGAATAGGCTCTCTCCAGCCTAGAAATGATGGTTTCCTATCTCTAAATACTTCTCATAATTTGATTGGGCCATATATGAATGACGGGTGGTGGATGGCTCTCCCATTATTAATGGTCATATATGAATGGCTGTTACTATGACCAAGGTAAGAACACCGTGATCGGAGCCCTTTGACCTAGCTTAACTGACCGCAATCGCAGTCCTCAAACCTTGATCACAGTAACTAAGGCTTATTTTTTGCTTAGGTCTTCCAGCTGCACTTTTCTTGCCCTTCTTAATCTTTTTCATCTCAAATCCACATCTTTCCTTCTCATCACTTGTATACACGCAAAATGTGGAAAATAGTGCATTAAACCATAAATTTTTCTCATTCACACATTTAAATCATGGTATTTTGCACGAATGTTGAGTGTCAATGAGTGGTAAATTCACATGTAAAACCCCAAAAAATGCAAATTAATATTAGCACTATATTTCAATCTTATGCATAGTACATCATGGTTCTTTGGTAGTTTCATGATCAAGTTTTATGTCAATTAAGGTCTCAAATACGTCTTAGCTATTAGGCGAATCAAAATATTCCCTACCGATTGAATTCTTGGAAAGAATATTGATATAGTCAACTTCAAATGAGCATATCTCTTGATATAGTATGAATTTTTGAGCTCATAACCCACCAACATATATATAATCGAATTATATTTCCAATGATACCAATTTCACGCAAATCCAATATCGGAGCAAAAAGTTATACCCATTTTACTGCAGCAGCCTGGCAACTGAGTGACGACATATCTGACGGGCCGTCACATATCTGACGACTTATCAGCCTTGGCCGTCAGCTGAGAATTTTAGCAATTGGGAAGTGGTTTCATAAGGGTATTTTAGTTTTTTTCCTTACCCTAAAGCATATACCCACGACATAAAACACCATAAACACGAAATTCAGCCTTAATTCACCAAAATATACTCACTTTCTCTCAAACTCTCTCATGAACAAACCTTATGGTTTTAATAGAAGATTTAAATCTGAAGAATTTCACCGTGAAGCTTCTTAAAGTCAAGCATTAAGGTATGTCATGTGTTGATTCATGGGTGTCTTTCACCCATGAAGCTCAAGAATGTCTTTTCAAAATCCAAGACTTGTGTATTGATGAATATTCATGATTTAAATTGAATTGAAATTCATGTTCATGTTGTTGTGGGGTTTTGATTCATGTTTTAAATTACATATTCCAATGGTTGACCCTAGTATATGAAGATTTGCATAATAATCATGATAAACCCCCCTTCAATTTACAAGTTGATTGATGTATCCATGATTATTAGATGTGTTGATGATTGGACAACCAAAGCATGCTCCCCATATGTTTGACTAAATGCCTATGTGAAGGAAAAGTGTCATACTAGTATAATAATGTGAAATCTCCATTCATGTACAAGTTTATGCACGTCATGTGTTTGATGAAATGTCTTAGTCAATGAAGTATGGATATATGTGTAGTCATTGTGGTGTTTTAGAACTTGTACTTCATGAAATCTCCAACTTATTGTATTATGGATTGTGATGTTGGTCATGTATTCAAGAAAGTCATGCTTTGTCAGTTTCTTCCCATCGAGTCCTGGGGGTTCTTGTACCCAAAAAATATAGTTATGTGCCTAGATTTTGTGTCATGTTTCACAATATCCTCAGTCAAGCCATGATCCATAGAACTCAGTGTCAAGACACAAACTAGGGCCTGGCCGTGACGGTCATCCCGAGCCATGAGGGTCCAGAACGCCCATCTCTATCTGGTAATCATGCACAACATTCATCTAATAAAAGAAGATGTGGAAACATAATCTGCTATGAAAACATGGTCAATTATGAATTCAAAATTAGTATGGAAACTGTAAATCAACTACATCTAAATAACATCTGACTCAGTCTACGAAATCTCTACTACATAAAATCTGACAACTGTCTGAAACTGGGACAAGGCCCCCAGTAAACTAAAACCATATCTAATAATAGTTGTTTGAAAGTAAACAGGCTTTCTAAAATAAAGAAGGCTCACCAACTGGGCATTGCAAATCTGTCTAATAAAATCTATTGCTTTTCTGGACCCCTAGACTGAGCCTCAAAACCTAGACAGAAGAGGAGGGATCAATACAGATGTACTGGTACGCAAAGTAATCCAAAATAAAACTTTTATACAAGTGAAATAGTGGAGATCAATTTGTTAAGACATCATTCATAAACAGTTCTCAAAACACATGGGCACTTTCTGAAAATCATAAGTCATTCTTGTCAATGCACTGTTTATTCTTTGTATTACTTCTGAGTTAGGTGGTACTCCCCTATAATTCTAAAATCCCACGGGCTGTATGGAATCCACCATTGACTCAGCGGGGAATCTCCCAACCCAAGTGTGCCACAAGGGTTGGAGTTTTTAATTTCGATACACCACATGACACTAGGCCAGCGTAATATAATATACCTGGATTGGCAAATCACGGCTTTGGGAAACGAGTTATCTGAACTCGTGCCTTTTTTGGGGAACCACCTAAGCTCTATTTATACCCAATTTTATCCTGTTCTGATTCATACATTTTTTCTAGTTTCAACATCTGAAAAGTCTGATTTCAAACATGCATTTTGTTCTGTTCTAAATTATCATGGCATAATCTGAATTGGTGTCGTCACACCAAGACTTACAAGTCCTATTTCTGAGCCATAGTACAATAAGCATGATCTTTCATTAAAACATAGTTCACATCACCCAAACATGTAAATAGTAAAGAGATTTCATGTTCTGAAGCATAAATCAAAACTATGCAAGAATTCTTTAAACATATCGTGGTCATGTGATTTTGGAAAAATCATGCACTCTTACATTATATGAATATTTTCAACATTTATCAACAAAACTACCCTCTCTTTTGAAATCCAAATCTTAATCCAATCATAACACAATAAAGACATTTTAAACCATGCTTTTCAAGGATGCATTCAAAACATCTATAGCATATGATAAGTAAAGGAAAATCAAAACAAGAGAGGGATTTTACATAAGTCATGCTCTCAATTAAATCATCAACCATAAAACACAACCATACATATATATACAATTTAGAATCAATCTGGGGGAAGGTCAAAAGACCAAAACTATACCATCAAGATTTCTAAAACATGAATGTATTCAACAACAACAACAATAAACCCAGTGTATTTCTACCAAGTGGGGTCTAGGGAGGGTAGAGTGTACGCAGTCCATACCACTACCTCCAGAGAAGTAAAGAGGCTATTTCCGATAGACCCCCAGCTCAAGATAAAGAAAAGTAGACCAAACCATAATTAAATAAGAATCAAGATGGATGGCATAACATGACAAGGAATAAGACACATAAAAATAGAAGTCAGAGCAATAAAAAATAAAATAAATAAGCGCAATAGGAGAAAGAGACCCACGCCCGCCTGACCGGGCTCCTATCTTTGGACCCAATCCTAGTTTTACTAGCTCGACTCAACCTGAGCTCTTCTAACTACTTACTAAATCCACCCACACAACCTAACCTTCTACCCTTATCCACGACCTCCACACATTTCTATCTAGGGTCATGTCCTCAATAAGCAGAAGTTGCTCCATATTATGTCTAATCACTTCCCTTCAGTACTTCTTCGGCCTACCTCTCCTTCTTTTGAATCCATCTAACGCTAACCTCTCGCACCTACAAACCGGGGCATCCGTGCCCCTCCTCATCAGATGTCCAAACTATCTCAACCTTCCTCCGTGCATCTTATCCTACAACAAAACCACTACGACCTTTTCCCGAACGGTTACATTCCTGACTTTATATCCTCTGATAAGTCCACACATCCAACACAACATTCTCATTTCTGCTACCTTCATTTTTGAATGTGGAAGTTCTTGACTTGCTAACACTCCACTCTATATAGCATAGCAGGATGGACTGCCACTCCATAGAATTTACCTTTAAGGTTTAGTGGCACCTTCTTGTCACATAACACTTCCGAGGCGAGCCTCCCTTTCATCCAACCAGCTCTAATACGGTTAGAGACATCCTCATCAATCTCACCATTCCCCTGAATTATAAACCCAAGATACCTAAAACTATACCTCTTTCGGACCTCCTGGGAATCCAACCTTACCACGACATCATCCTCCTGACTCACCTCACTAAACTTATATTTCATATATTCTATCTTGGACCTACTCAACCTGAACCCCTTAGATTCAAGGGTTTGCCTCCAAACCTCTAATTGTTTATTCACACACGTCCGAGTCTCATCAATCAGCACTACATCGTCAGCGAACAACATACACCATGGCACCTCCCCTTGAATATTCTGTGTCAACACGTCTATCACTAACACAAACAGGAATGGACTAATAGTTGAACCCTGGTACAACCCCGCCTCAATCAAAAAATGCTCTGAGTCTCCTCTTGTCGTTCTTACCCGAGTCTTCCCTCTATCGTACATGTCCTTAATAGCTCTGATGTATGCCACCGAGACCTCTTTGGCCTCTAAACATCTCCACTGAACTTCCTTCGGAACTTTGTCATAAGCCTTCTCCAAGTCAATGAACACCATATGCAAATCCTTCTTCCTTTCCCTATACTGCTCCACCAATCTCCTCACCAAGTGTATTGCCTCTGTCGTCGAGAGACCAGGTATAAAACCAAATTGATTCTCCAAAATAGACACGATTCTCCTCAATCTCAGCTCAACTAACCTCTCCCAAATCTTTATAGTATGACTCAATAGCTTGATACCTCTATAGTTAGTGCAACTCTGGATGTCTCCCTTATTTTTGTATAACGGAATCATTGTAATCCACCTCTAAGCCTCCGTCATCCTTGCCGTCTTGAAAATGTCATTAAATAAATCAGTCAACCACCTTAAACCAACCTTACCTATAAACTTCCAAAAATCCACCAAAATCTTATCGGTCCCCGTCGCCCTTCCCTTTTGCATTCTACGAATAGTTTCTCTGACTTTCTCCACCCTAAAATACCTACAATAACTGAAATCACATCTCTCCTCCAAGTGTTCCAGCTCTTCTAACTCGATATCTCTATCCCCCTCCTCGTTCAAAAGCCTATGGAAATACTCCTGCCATCTTCTCTTAATGTGGACAACTTCCACCAAAACAGTACCATCCTCTCCTTTAATGCACTTCACTTAGTCTAAGTCCCGACCCTTCCTATCCCTAGCCTTCGCAAGCCGATATAACCTCTTTTCCCCACCTTTCGCATCTAACCCCGCATATAAGCTCTCAAATGCTACAGTGTTAGCTACCGTGACTGCAAACTTAGCTTTCTATCTAGCAACTTTATAGGTCTCCCTATTTACCCGCTTCTCATCTGCATCATTACTCTCAATTAAATTAACATAAGCCCCCTTGTTAGTCTCCACCTTCTTCTTAAATTCTTTATTCTAACACCAGTCCCCCTTATGTCGACCTGCCTAACCCCTCAAAACACCTAAAACTTCTCTAGCAGCTTCCGTGATGTAACTAGAAGCCCTATCCCATATAGTCTCCATGTCCCCCCTACACCTCCACACCCCCAAACCTGCCACCTTCTTCTCAATCTCTAACGCACTACCTGGTGTCAAGCCACCCTACCTAATTCTAGGCCAACCCTCTTCGACCCTTCTCTTCTTTCCCTTTTTGATAGTCAATTCTATCACTAAAAGTCTGTGTTGGGTCAAAAGATGCTCACTCGGAATGACCTTACAGTCCTTACAAAGAGCCCTATCCTCCTTCCTAAGCAACAGAAAGTCAATCTGAGTCCTGGCTATCGCGCTTCGGAAGGTAATTAGGTGATCCTCCTTCTTCGGGAAGCTCAAATTCACCACCACCAACCTAAAGGCCTTAGCAAAATCTAATAGAGCAACTCTCTCATCATCTCTATCGCCGAATCCAAAACCTCCATGTACATTGTCATAACCTCCAGGCAAAACCCCAATATGCCCATTAAAGTCCCTTGCTATGACAATCTTCTCCAAACTAGGCACGCTTCTCACCACCTCATCCAAAGCAACCCAAAACCTCGCTTTCTCCTCTTTTGTCAAGCCCACTTGCAATGCATAAACACAATATACATGCAGCAAAACCCCCCCAACGACCAGAGTAATCATCATCAGCCTATTACTAACCCTCTTAACCTCCACCACCTGCTCTCTAAGCTCTTCATCCACTAAGATCCCCACTCTATTCTGATGCCTATTGTACCCAGAGTACCACATCTTAACCCCATCCACATCCCTAGCTTTAGTACCTACCCACTTAGTCTCCTGCACACACGTAATATTGATCTTTCTCCTCTTAAGAACCTTAACAAACTCTATGGACTTACCCTGAAGGGTTCCTATATTCCACAACCCTTACCACAACCTATCTACTCTCGCCTCTCTCCTAACTCTACCATCTCTCACCACACCAGCCCTAACACTTGACATAAATCCCCCACCCACCCCTGCTCTCCTCTCCTCACCCCTACCTAAAACCGGCCCCAACCCCAACCCCCTCTAACATGACCTTATACCACTATCAATCCCTACCTTCACCACTTAAGAACCAAAAACCAATCCCTAAATTGATAAACCACAAAACAAAAATCAACAAAAGGCAAGAAGGAAACCAAAAAAAGCAGCAGAGAAGCAGGGACCGCACACAGATAAAACTATCCCACCTAACAAAAGGACACAACTCTAATCACAAGAAACAACAGTGCAAACGAGAACAGTAAATAAGGCGGTTAATAATAACTAGTAAAAGTATGTAAATAACAAAGTTTAGATGTCACCAGGGTAATCTCGTGTGCTGATGGTGCCGTTATTTCTGGCTTCGAAGTTGGTTGCAGAAAATACAGTCGTCGAAAAAATTTTGCCGGAGCTTCGCTGGCTCTAGCTGTCGCTGAAGCGTGTCCTGTACATTACCAGATCTGTGTTCTGGTGCCCGTTGCTACAGTTGATCCGAAAGAAACCCTTATCCCACCGGCAAAACCAGTGGTTAAAATTGTAAAGAAGGGAAATGGAGAGAGAAATAATTTGGGAGAGATGAGGAGAGAGGAAGGAGAGAGAAAGAGCATAAGAAAGAGAAATAAAGCAAAGGTACCCTTACCTATCACCGGCACCGGCTGATCAGTCGAAGAAGAAGACCATTGGTTGTGAAGAGAGAGAGAGAGCATATGAGAGAGAATTTTCAAAACAAACATGAATGTATTCACAAATTTGAAAACCCCTTTCTTAAAATCATGATTTCTATGCCCATGAGATTATAGGAAAACCCCACATACCTCTATTTAAGAAATAAAAGGATGCTCCTTGATGCCTACGTCTTAGGGATTCCAAATCTCCAATTTGTTTCAAAATTCCACGGTTAAATCTTGAGTTATTTGGGATTCTTATTTGAAACCCTAGGGAGAGTTCTTGATGGATTTTGGTGAGAATAGGTGTATTTTGATGTAATAGGGATTAAATCCCGTGTTAAAGATGTTAAGGGGTTGGAAAATACCCCAAATACTCTTAATGAGATGGGTATTAAATATAACTGGGATCTCGATTTCATGGGCTACCACGACCGCCACGATCGCTGTGGCTCACTAGAAATTAACGAATAAGAATTTTTCCCATTCTGCAATGCATCACCATCATGGAGTCTCACTGGAAATTGACCATCGTCATTTACACCCTCTCCGTGATACACCAAGGACATCAATGATGGTGTTTTACGATCAGGACTTAAATTAACCATAACTCCTTCACTGAGTGTCCGTTTTGGACGAATCTTATGTCGACGAAAAATTTATTCGATCATCTACATAATGAAAAGTTGAAATCTAAGAAATTCCATAGGGAAATAAGTAATAATCATTCTAGAAGCCAATGCTTGATACTTTTGGGACAAAAATTTAGCTAGGAAAAACTTTGGGGCATTACAATATCCCCCCTTGGGAACATTCATCCCGAAATGTTGACGCAAGACACAGACAAGCATAATTTCAACCATATTAAGGCATAGAAAGAATAAGGCAAGGATTGTACCTTCCATTTCTTTATCCATTGAATCAAACAGGTTTGGGTATCTATCTCTCATGTCAACTTCTGATTCCCAAATTGCTCCTTCAATTTTCTGGTCTCTCCACAACACTTTAACTACGGGTACCTCTTTGTTTCTCAATTTTTTAACTTAGCGATCCAAAATTTCTATAGGCTCTTCTTCATAGGACAAGGAGTCTGTCACTTTGATTTCTTCAACAGGCAATACTAAAGAATGGTCTCCAATACACTTCTTCAACATAGATATATGAAATACCGAATGAACAGAACCCAAACTAGTTGGCAATTATAACTCATATGCAACTCCACCTATCCTTCTCACAATCTGATATGGTCCTAGATAGCGAGGACTCAGCTTACCTTTCTTCCTAAATTGCATGACTCCCTTCATAGGATAAACCTTGAGAAACACCCAATCTCCAACCTCAAACTCTAGATCTCTTCTCCTAACATCGGCGTAGGGTTTCTGAAGACTCTGAGTTATCTTAAGTCGTTCTCTAATGAATTTCATAGCCTCCATTGCCTGATGAACAAGATCAGGCCCAAATATCTGTATTTTACCTACTTTATAATATCCTATTAGAGACCTATATCTTCTCTCATACAATGCCTCAAATGGTGCAATCTTAATACTGGAATAGAAACAGTTATTATATGTGAACTCGATCAATGGAAATTTCTCTACCCAACTACCTTTAAAATCAATCACGCAGGCCCTTAACATATCCTCAAAGGTCTGGATGGTGCGCTCAGCTTGCCCATCTATCTGAGGGTGGAAAGTCGTGCTCAAATTCACTTGGGTACCTAAACCTTTATGAAATGATCTCCAAAACTGTGAAGAAAACTGTGTACCTCGGTCAGATATAATGGACACGGGTGCCCCATGCAAATAAACTATTTCTACAATGAAAAGCTTGGCATAATCCTCTCTCGAATAATTAGTCCTGAAAGGTAGAAAGTGAGCTAACTTGGTCAGCCTATCTACAGTCACCCAAATGGAATCATACTGGTTTCAGGACCTCGGAAGTCCTGTAATGAAGTCCATATTAATCATCTCCTACTTCTACTAGGGCAAGGCTATCTCTTGGGAAGAACCACCTGACCTCATATGTTCCACTTTAACTTGCTGACAATTTAAACACTTGGCAACATAGTTAGCCACATCACGCTTCATATTATTCCACCAATACATAGATTTCAGATCATGGTACATCTTAGTAAAGCCTGGGTGAACAACATACCTCAAAGTGTGAGCTTCGTCAAGGATTCTCTTACGCAAACCATCAACATCTGGCACACACAACCTACCCTGGTATCTCAAAATACCATCACCACCAATTTCAAAGGACATCATTTTATTGACCCATATCTTTCTTAATCTGCATCAAGATGGGATCTTCAACCTGCTTCTCCTTAACTTTTGTACAAAGGGAAGATTTAGCTATCTCATGAACAACTATTCCCCCATCTTTAGAATCCAAAAGTCACACTCCTAGATTTGCAAGTCAGTGAATATCCTTCATTATCTCCCTCTTTTCTTTCTCCACATGAGAAAGGCTGCCCATTGACAACCTGCTCAGGGCATCAGCTACCATATTTTCCTTGCCCGAATGATAGTGCAGGCTCATGTCATAGTCTTTTAGCAATTCCATCCAACGCCTCTGGCTGAGATTCAATTCTTTCTGCGAGAAAACATACTGTAAACTCTTGTGGTCAGTGAAAATATCAACGTGTACCCCATACAAATAGTGCCGCTAGATCTTAAGTGCAAAAACTATAGTCGCAAACTCTAAGTCATGAGTAGGGTACTTCCGCTCATGCACCTTCAACTGCCTAGATGCATAAGCCACTACCTTACCGTGCTGCATAAGAACACACCCAAGTACCACTTGGGATGCATCACAGCATACAACAAAACCTTCTGTACCCTCCAGAAGAGTCAAAATAGGATTAGTAGTCAACTTGTCTTTTAACTTCTCAAAACTATTCTCATAAGAGTCAGACCACAAAAACTTCACCTTTTTGTAAGTCAACTTAGTAAGTGGTGCCGTTATGGAAGAAAACTCTCTACGAACCTTCTATAATAACCCGCCAAACCTAAGAATCTCTGAATATTGGTTGTAATCATGGGTCTTGGACATTTCCTCACTGCCTCAACCTTTTTGAGATCAACTTTTATCCCCTCACTAGACATAATATGCCCCAAGAAAGCAATAGCATTTAACCAGAATTCACACTTGGTGAACTTTACATACAACCTATGATTTTTGAGAGTCTGGAGGAGAATTTGGAGGTGATTGGCATGGTCCTCCTCACTTTTGGAATAAATCAAGATATCATTAATGAACACTATGACAGACAAGTCTAGAAACTGATGAAAGACCCTATTCATTAAGTCCATGAAAGCTGTAGAAGCATTAGTCAACCCGAAGGACATGACTAAGAATTCATAATGACCATATCTGATTTGGAAAGTTGTTTTAGAATGGTCTGACTCCCTAACTTTCAACTGATGATATCCCGAACGAAGGTCTATTTTAGAAAAACACTTAGCACCCTAAAGTTGATCAAAGAAGTCATCAATCCTAGGAAGAGGATATTTATTCTTAACAGTGACCTTATTCAACTGACAGTAATCTATGTACATACGCAGGGAACCATCTTTCTTTCGCATGAAGAGTACAGGTGCACCCCAGGGCGAAACACTAGGTCTGATAAAACCTTTGTCTAGAAGATCTGCTAGCTGTTCTTCCAACTCTTTTAGCTCTGCAGGCGTCATTCTATATGGTGGAATAAAAATAGGATGGGTGTTTGGTAACACATCAATGCCAAAATCTATCTCCCTATCAGGCAGTATTCCTGGGAGATCATCTCGAAAGACTTCTGAGAATTCATTTACTGCAGGATAGACTGAAGAGGAAGACTTTCGGTATTAGAATCTTTAACCCAAATAAGATAATACAAGCAACCCTTGGAAATAAGTTTACGAGCTCTGAGGTAAGATATGAAGTGCCCTCTAGGTGCTAAAGAGTGCCCTTCCCACTCTATTGCTGGCTCATTTGGAAAAGAAAAAGTAACCTTTTGGGTTTTTAATCTAGTGTGGCATAACACCAATAGAGCCAATCCATCCCTAGGATAGCATTAAAAGCAACCATATCAAGTTCTATGAGGTCTACCACAGCATCCCTACTAAGAATAGACACAACATAAGTTTTATACACCCTCCTAGACACAACAGAATCACCCACCAGAGTGAAAATAGAGAAAGGTTCAGCAATCACATTGGGCTTAAGCCCAAAACCAATAGCCACATACGGGGTCACATAAGATAAGGTATACTCGGGATCAAGTAACACATATGCATCAAGAAAAAAGATTCATAACGTACCAGTGACAACATCTGGTGAGGCTTCTATCTCCTGGCGGTTGGTCAAATAATATAACCAGTTACGACCGCTCCCGACAGTTGATGTGGCGCCCTTTTAAGGTGGTGGTGGTGTAGAGGAATTTGCCTGAGATTTTGTCCTACCAACATTCTTCCTAGTAGATGGACAATGCCTCTGAAAGTGACCCATTTGACCACAAGAATAACACACAAATACGCCTAGATAACACTTTCCCGGATGATGCCTACTATAAGTCTCGCACCGTGGATAAGGACGATACTGCTGAGCCACATTGCCCTGTAACTGGGTATCCTAAGCACTGGGTCCGCACTAGTCTAAAAACTCTGAGATCATCTATCAACCGGGGTCTGGGCGCTGGGGCACTGGCTGTAGACTGTGCGTTACTCCAAAACTTTTTCTTTTTTCATTTACTGCCCCAGTTACCGCTATGTGGCTGACTGCGGTTCTGATCCGCTGTTCTGGCTCTCTTTGTTTGCCTATCCTTCTCTCTAGATTCAGCAATTTTCTTTTTCTTCTCCTCTACCCACTACATGTGGACTGACAGCCTAGCAAAGTCCATATCCCTATTTAGCATCGCCCCTTGGCATTCAAAGTTGGATCATCGGAAAGGTCGAATGTAAACTTTCTCATTCGGGCTTTCATATTACTTGACATTTTGGGTGCAAAACGAGCCATTTGGTTAAACTTCAAAATGTACTCCTGGACACTCATTTTCCCCTGTTTAACATTTATAAATTCCTCTGCCTTGGCTTCCCTTAACTCTAGAGGAAAGAACAGATCAAGAAAAGCTTCCATAAATTTGCCCCAAACTGTGGGCTCAACACTCTCACCCTTTGCCCCTTCCCCCTTATTATACCATTGGTTCGCTAAATCTTTAAGTTGGTACATTGCTAACTCAACCCCTTCCACCTTATCCACATGCATTACTCTAAAAATCTTCTACATTCGTCCACGAACTCCTGTGGGTCCTATTCTACCTTAGTGCCCAAAAATTTGGATGGGTTCATCCTCATAAACTAGCCTACCCTAGTGGCCTCCGAAGTAATAGATACAGACCCAGAATCCTCCGACCTCTGAGTCTGTGCGGCTACCAATTGTGCAAGCATGTGAATGGATTGTCTAAATTCTGTATTTGATATGTCCCTCTGAGAAGACTGAGGACGGTGAATATTTATCCTTAGAGCTCCAGAAGGACAGGTCGGCACTGGGGGGTACTCCTAGAGTAGAAACAGGTTCTGAGGTGTGTGCTCTATTTTGGGTCTGTATTCTATGGGTGGGGCAGACTTCATCATCCTGAGTATCCTGGTTGTTGGAATGATGAGGAGGCATGACTATTTTCTGAAATACGATAGATTACTGATTAGGGGATAATTTTATCTCAAACTCTAAAGCAAGAACTAAATCACGAAGAGAAAAAACATTCCTAAATGCCCAGTAGCCTCTTGCTTATAATTATGGCGTGACACACCCATAAACAAGACTCTACCCGATGCAATTTCGTAGATACCCTGGGACCATGAACCGTGCTCTGATACCAAGTTTGTCACGACCCGAACTAGGGCCTGGCCGTGACAGACATCCCGAACCATGAGGGCCCAGAATGCCCTTCTCTATCTTGTAATCATGCACAACATTCATATAATAAAAGAAGATGCGGAAACATAATCTTCTACGAAAACATGGTCAATTCTGAATTCAAAATAAGTATGGAAACTGTAAATCAACTACATCTAAATAACATCCGACTCAGTCTGCAAAATCTCTACTACATAAAATCTAACAACTGTCTGAAACTGGGACAAGGCCCCTAGTAAACTAAAACATATCTAATAATAGTTATCTAAAAGTAAACAGGTCTTCTGTAATAAAGAAGGCTCACCAACTAGGATTTGCAACTTTGTCTAATAAAATCTATTGCTTTTCTGGACCCCTAGACTGAGCCTCAAAACTTAGAGAGAGGAGGAGGGATCAATACAGATGTACTGGTACGCAAAGTAATCCAAAATAAAACTTTTTTATAAGTGAAATAGTGGAGATCAATTTGTTAAAACATCATTCATAAACAGTTCTCAAAACACATGGGCACTTTCTGAAAATCTTAAGTCATTCTTGTCAATGCACTGTCTGTTCTTTGTATTACTTTTGAGTTAGGTGGTACTCCCCTATAATTCTAAAATCCCACGGGCTGTATGGAATCCACCATTGACTCAGCGGGGAATCCCCCAACCCAAGTGTGCCACAAGGGTTGGAGTTTTTAATTTCGATACACCACACGACACTAGGCTAGCGTAATATAATATACCTGGATTGGCAAATCACGGCTTTGCGAAACGAGTTGTCTGAACTCGTGCCTTTTTTGGGGAACCACCTAAGCTCTATTTATACCCAATTTTATCCTGTTCTGATTCATGCATTTTTTCTAATTTCAACATCTGAAAAGTCTGATTTCAAACATGTATTTTGTTCTGTTCTAAATTATCATGGCATAATCTGAATTGGTGTCGTCACACCAAGACTTACAAGTCCTATTTCTGAGCCATAGTACAATAAGCATGATCTTTCATTAAAACATAGTTCACATCACCCAAACATGTAAATAGTAAAGAGATTTCATGTTCTGAAGCATAAATCAAAACTATGCAAGAATTCTTTAAACATATCGTGGTCATGTGATTTTGGAAAAATCATGCACTCTTACATTATATGAATATTTTCAACATTTATCAACAAAACTACCCTCTCTTTTGAAATCCAAATCTCAATCCAATCATAACACAATACAAGACATTTTAAACCATGCTTTTCAAGGATGCATTCAAAACATCTATAGCATATGATAAGTAAAGGAAAATCAAAACAAGAGAGGGATTTTACATAAGTCATGCTCTCAATTAAATCATCAACCATAAAACACAACCATACATATATATACAATTTAGAATCAATCTGGGGGAAGGTCAAAAGACCAAAACTATACCATCAAGATTTCTAAAACATGAATGTATTCATAAATCTGAAAACCCCTTTCTTAAAATCCTGATTTCTATGCCCATGAGATTTTAGGAAAGCCCCGTGTACGTCTATTTAAGAAATAAAAGGATGATCCTTAATTCCTGTGGCTTAGGGATTCCAAATCTCCAATTTTTTTTGAAATTCCACGATTAAATCTTGAGTTATTTGGGATTCTTGTTTGAAACCCTAGGGAAGTTCTTGATGAATTTTGGTAAGAGTAGGTGTATTTTGGTGTAATAGGGATTAAATCCCGTGTTCAAGATGTTAAGGGGTTGGAAAATACCCCAAATACTCTTAATGAGATGGGTATTAAATATAACTGGGATCTCAATTTCATGGGCTACCGCGACCGCCACGATCGCTGTGGCTCACTAGAAATTAACGAATGAGAATTTTTTCCATTCTGCAATGCATCACCATCGTGGAGTCTCACTGGAAATTGACCATCGTTATTTACACCCTCTCCGTGATACACCAAGGACATCAATGATGGTGTTTTACGACTAGGACTTAAATTAACCATAACTCCTTCACTGAGTGTCCATTTTGGACGATTCTTATATCGACGGAAAATTTATTCTATCATCTACGTAATGAAAAGTTGAAATCTAAGAAATTCCATAGGGAAATAAGTAATAATCATTCTAGAAGACAATTCTTGATACTTTAGGAACAAAAATTTAGCTAGGAAAAACTTTGGGGCATTAGACTCAGTCAGTCATGTGACTCAGGAAAGATCAGTAATATAATAATCTCAGTACTATTCCTTTAGTCAATGGAAACTCAGTTAATTCAGTCCAGTTCAGTTCGGTAATCCATGTTCAGTGTCTATTCAGATGGGAGTAGGAATTAGCACCGAAACCAAATGATGGGAACACACACTGTCAGATGAGGGTGTGATTCTTAGAAGTCATCCTTGCGTTCTAGAACTATGTAGCCAGCATAGGTTGAGACATCAACACTGTCAGATGAGGGTTGATGAGGTGGATAAACACTGTTAGATGAGGGTCCCACCGTTTTCTTTTAGGGACACTGTCAGATGAGGGTCACCCACAGCTTGTCTTTACCGGTGGCGTGATATTGACACCCTTCCAATTGGGATTACAGATTGGACCCCAACTCAGCTATAATGCATTATTTGGGGCATGTCGGTTAGACGACTACTTCCCATAGTTTTAACTATAGATCAGGACTGTCAGATACAGTCATTCAGTCCTAGTAATAGAACTTAGATAGTACTATAGATCTCAGGACTATTAGATACAGTTAACTCAATTTAGTACGGAACTCAGCTAGTTTCATCAGTATTAGGACTGTCAGATACAATCACTCATGTTATCAGTACTCAAACACAGTAATCATATTATCACGAACTCAGTTAATAGTATATTAATTATACTAAACCCATGTCATCAGTATTCAGTTTCAGGGTTGTCAGATAGAGTCAATCAGACTAGTTCTTCATAATCAGAACTGTTAGAAATAGTCTTTTCTTTATTAGTAATATAACACCAGTCTCTTAGTATTCAATAGACTCAGTTATCAGTATTAGTAAACTCAAACATTAGTAAATCAAAACTCAGAACCCCATACCAGTATCAGTATGGTCTCAATTACAGTTACTTGTTCATGCATGTATTCTCACGTTCATGTTATTCAGTCAGTTAGTATTTTTCATGCATATGAACCCCATGTATTCAGCCTACCTTATATGCATACCAGTATATTCAAACGTACGGACGTATTTGTGCTATGGTGTTTTATACCATAGCTTTACAAGCGCGAGCTCCAAAGCATCAGTAGCATTCCAGTACTTAGCAGTCTGAGTTAGCAGTGAGTCCTCATCCTTCAAGGACATAATCATTATTTTATTATTTTAGTACTTAGTTTATTTCAATAATTAAAGTTAGTTGGGAACATGTCCCATCAACTCCTTATTCAGATAGTTAGAGGCTTTTCAAACTATCATGTTTCAGACAGTTTAGTATAGTTGTTTTGGGTATTTCATACCCCACCCAAATGTTATGTTTTTATCAGATTTGAACCTTATGGCCTTTCAGCCTTTATTTTTGCATTTGCATACATATATTATGTAGTATACAGGAATAGATATCAGTCATGGGTTAGCTTGTGGTCCTTCAGGGTCATAGGCACCGTGTAGCGTTCTGGGTACCAGACTCGGGGTATTACATCACCACTCATCAATTCTCTCTACAGAGTTATTTGAAGCACAAGTTGTTAAGATCTTTCTATTCCTAAAAGTTGGAAATAACAAATTGAATTGCATAAGTCTAATATTTAAGGAACAAGCCCAACGTATTTCAAGCATAAAATCTTTATGAAAGAAAGGAATAGACCTAGTGTTCAACATCAATAGTGACTGAATCTTGTAATGTCGTATGTGTTGATAAAGTAAGTGATTAAGTGGCTTGATGCAAGTATTGTGTATCCTATCTCAAATAGTAAGTAGGTCAGTTCAGTTGAATGTGTTCCCAAAAAGAAAGGTATGATCTTGGTTACTATTGAGAAAAATGAGTTGATCCCAACTCAAACTATCACAGAATAGAGGATTTACATTGACTATGTAAGCTGAATGAAGCCGCTCAAAAGGATCATTATCCAATTCCCTTCATTGATCAAATGTTAGACAGGCTTTTCAGGTAGGAGTATTATTATTTCTTAGATGAATACTCGAGCTACACCCAGATAGATATTGCTCCTAAAGATTAGGTAAAGATGATATTTATATGTCCCTATGGTACCTATGTTATCAAGCGCATGCCTTTCGGGTTATGCAATCCACCCGCTACATTTCAATATTGTATGATGGTAATCTTCTATGACATGGTGGAAGAATTTATTGAGGTATTTATGAATCATTTTTATATTTTTGGTAACTTATTTAAAGTATGTCTGTAAAATCTCGATAAGGCATTGACAAGATGTGAAGAGACAAATCTAGTACTCAACTAGGAAAAGTGTCACTTCATAGTTAGGGAAAGCATTTTCCTTGGCTATAAAGTGTATCAAAGAGGATTAGAGGTTCATTATGCCATAATTAAGGTCATAGGGAGGATACCTCCACCCATATTTATGAAGGGTTTGTGTAGTTTTCTCAAGCATGTTGGGTTCTACTGACAGTTTATAAAGAATTTCTCCAAGATTTCAATGCCCATATTCAAAATTCTAGAGTAAGGAGTAAAGTTTCAATTTTGTGATGATTGTGTGAATGCCTTTAGGCGTTGAAGAAAAAGTTGATTGAGGCACTGATATTGATTGCTCCTAATTGGTAGTTACCCTTTGAGTTGATGTGCAATATGAGCAATGTGGATGTAGGAGTTGTGTTGGGGCAGAAAAAAAACGTCTTCATTTGATTTATTATGCTAGAAAGACTCTTGATGCAGCTCAAGCTTATTACACCGGGACAAAAAAAAATACCAAAGTGACGCTATAAACAAATCATGCAGCTATTCAATTCTTGTTCAATAAGAAAAATACTAAACCCTTACTAATTTAGTTGGATACTATTTGTGTAGGAATTTGATTTAGAGATAGAAGATGGAAAAGGGTCAGAAAACCAAGTAGTGGATCATGTATCTAGGTTTGAAAGTTGGTCTCTTATTTTAGAAGATGGCAGCATTCGAGATGAGTTTCCTAATGAGCAACTCTAGGTATTAAGCGTAATAGAGATACCATGGTAAGCTGATATTGGAAACCTAATTGTGAGTAGGATACACCTAAATAAGACCATAAGACAGCAAAGAAAGAGGTTGTATCATGAGTCTCGATTCTACACATGGGATGAACCATATTTGTTTAAACAGGGCGCAGACTAGGTAATCTTTAGAAATATACTGGAATGTAAAGTAAAACATGTCTTGGAGAGTTGTTATTTGTCTCCTCATGGAGGCCATCATGGTGGTGAGTGCACAGCTCTAAAGGTAATACAGTCTGATTTCTTTTGTCCTACATGAATTGAGGATGCGACTAGATTTCCTAAAGAACGTAACCTATGACAATGTATGGGTTCTACTTCAAGGTGGTATGAGATGCCTTTGAATAATATTCTAGAGGTGCAGATCTTTTGTCACAACCTAATTTACGAGTCATGATGGCACCTATTAAATTCCACCAATAGGTAAGCAAAATCATAGCCCAAAATCATAAATGACTTGGGGTAGCTATAGGAAAACTCTAAACAACAAAAACAAACTGAAATACAGAAAATAACTTAGAGGGTCATTCAATATCTGCTACTGAAAGAACTTTTGTTTACAAAAATAATGGATTAGGATGTACTTGAAGCCTTGAATAGGTGGGGATATTGGTTTCGCATTTCGCTCATGATCTCCTAAGTAGCCTCATCTAAAAGGTGGTGACTCAACTAAACCTAACTACTGTAATCTCTCTAGTAAGCAACCATTTGACATCACTAGCAAAAATGAGCACAGACTCCTCCACGAAGGTCAACCACTTATCCAACTGAATTGAGTCCCATCTAAGCACGTGAGAAGGGTCACAAAATATATCACTGTAACACGAAAACATTGAAAACATGGTGGATAGTAGAAAAATCTATGGATAAGGCTAACTCATAATTCACCTCACCAACAGTGTGAAGAGTCTCAATGGGTCCAATATATTTGGGGTTGACCTTGCTTTTCCTCCTAAACCTCATCACACCCCTTATGGCAAAAACATAAAGAAGTCACCGACTACAAATCTCAAGGAACAAAGTCTACTATCTGCATACGCCTTTTATCTACTCTAAGTTTCCCTCAACCTATCCTGAATTACCCTGATTCTATCTAATGACTCCTGGAGTAAGTCGGTACCATGGGGTATAATCTTGGAAGTCTAAAACCAATTAGTCCGAGAATGACATCGCATACCGTATAAAGCCTTAAAAGGTGATACCTTATACTCAAATGGTAGCTATTATTATACTTAAAATCTCCCAAATCCAAGTGTTGCTCCTACTAACCTCCAAAATCCATAACACATGCTCAGAGCAATCATTGGGAACATGAATAGTCTACTCAGACTGCCCATCTGTCTGGGATGGAAAGTTATACTAAGATCCATTTGAGTACCCAACCCTCCTAAAAAGCTCTCCAAAATCTAGAAGTGAACACCGAACCCCTATCTAAAATAATAGATATAGGCATACCATGCAAATGAACTTCTCACTAACATAGATACGAGACAACCTCTCAACACTAAAAGACATCTGAATAGGAATGAAGTGTGATGACTTGATCAACCGATATCCAAATACTATTAGACCCATAGAAAGTAGTGGAAACACACTAAGAATCCCATGGTAATCTATTCCTATTTCCACTAAAGAGTGGGCAATCTCAGAATCAAGCCACCAAGTCTGATGCTCGTCCTTCACTTGCTGACAACATACATAATAAGTTACAAAGTCTATCACATCTCTCTTTAATCCACTCCACCAATAATGTAGCCTCAAATCTCTATATATCTTGGTTGTACCTGGGTGAATAGAATATCTGAAGTTTTGTTCATCACACAGAATCTACTGAATCAAGTCAAAAACCACTAAAACTAAATACGTCTATCAAATCTGAAGACACTATCAGAATTTATGGTAGCTCTCTTGGACTAACCACTCAATATCTGATCACAATTGATGAAAAACCTCTTATCCCTGAACTAATGACTCCAAATTTGCTTAAATAGCAAAGATCTCACCTAAACAATAGCAAATATTCTCCTAGGGTCTGAAATATTACGTCTTACCATTAAGTTGGCAAAGGATTGAGTGTCCCATGCCAATGACCTCTGAGAAACTAAAATACAATCTAAGCTACCCATGCTCACCACCTTCCAGCTCAAGGCATCCGCTACTATATTTATCTTGCTCGAATGAAACAAGATTGAGATGTCATAGTCATTAAGCAACTCTGTCCATCTACGTTTCCTAGAATTGAGCTCTCTACGGGTCATAAGATGCTGAAGACTATGATGATCCATAAAGATCTCATAATTCATACCATACAGATAATGTGTCCATATCTTAAGCGCGAAAACTACCGTCGCTAACTCCAAATCATGAGTGTCTTAGTTGTGGTAGTGCATCTTTAATTTTCTCAATGCATAAGCAATAACATATCGTACTGCATCAATACATAACCCAAAGAACACCAAAAGCATCACAATACACGGTGAATCTATCACCCTCAACAAGAAGATCCAAAGTAGGAGCTGAAGTAAGAAATCCATTAAGCTTTCCAAAGCTCAAATCAAACTCCTCATACCATAAAAAAAGGAACCTTCGTATAAGTAAATATGGTCATAAGCGGTGCAATGGCAGCAAGAATCTCAATGAACCGCCTATAGTAACCTACTAAACCAATGAAGCTACATACCTTCCGTGGAGATGTAGGTCTGTCCCCATCATGAATAGCCTTAGTCTTCATTGGGTCTACCATAATTCCATCCTTAGACATCACAAGCCCATGGAATGCCACTAACTCAGGCCAAAACTCACACTTATAGAATTTGACAAAAAGCATATGATCTCTTAAAGTCTAGAGCACAACCCTCAAATACTGCATATGCTCCTCTCTACTCCTCGAATACACAAGGATGTCATCGTTGTACACAATAAAAAAAATTCCAAACAAGGCCTAAACACACAATTCATCAAATCTATAAAGATAGCAAGGGCATTAGTAACCCAAAAGACCATCACTAGAAATTGATGATAAGCGGATGTCAAATCATTCTTAGAGAACACCGCTGCTCCCTAAAGCTAGTCAAATATATCATCAATGCAAGGTATAGGATACCATTTCTTCACTTTTACCTTATTAAGTTGCCTATAGTCAATACACATATACATGGAACCATCTTTCTTCTTTACAAAAACACAAGATCTCCTTGAGGAGATACAATCTATCTTAAAACCCTTACCAAGAAGATCCTAAAGCTAAGAACTTAGCTCCTTAAGGTAGGATCCATATGATAATGTGCCATAAAAATAGGTAGGTGCCCATCTCCAGATCAATAACAAACTCAATATCATGCTCAGGAGGAAAATTAGTTAGATTGGTAGGGAAATTATCAGGAAACTCACAAAATACAGGAATAACATCAAGTGACAAACTCTCCACACTAACATCATGAATATAAAACAGATAAGACTCGCAACCCATCAAAATAATCCTTTTATCATGAATATAAAAAATAATCCCCATCGATTATGGCTAACCGCTCCCTGCCACACGACTGGGTTATGCCAGGCATGGCGAAGGTAATGGTCTTAGCAAAACACTTCAGGACCACATCATAGTAGGATAACTAATCTATTCCCAAAATTATACCAAAAGCCACCATGTCTAATATAATAAAATCAGCATGAGTATCAAGCTCTCAAATAGTCACAATGCATGATCTGAATACCTAATCCACTACTAAGAAATCACCACAAGAGTAGATACACATATTGGCACAGATAATAAACCCCAAGATAACTCTTACCCGTAAAGCATAATAAGCAGGCACATAAGAGTAAGTGGATCCTAAATCAACTAATAAAAAAGTTGACTGATGACACACAAAGATCGTACATGTGATAAAAGTATCTAAAGATTCAGCCTCGAGTCTAGCAGGTAACGTCCATGACCATATTAGGAACCACCACTACGACTATGCATACTACCTCTAGTTGGAGGTAGAACTACTAAAATTGGTGAAAACTCTCAACTAAAGGAACAATTACTCCGCAACTAGGGCATTCTCTAAAGAAATGACCAAATCTCAACAACCATAACATGCCCCAGGGCAGTAATAAAACTAAAAGATCCAACTGACCAAAAATAACCACAACCACTAAAATAACCAAAAGACGAACCTCTCAAGGACTTACCACTACCTTGTCCAGGATAATTACTGAAACTAGATTGGCCTATATTAGTAATATGTAAAATAGCTGAAATAGGCCTACTAAACTGACCCTAATGATAGTATCGTTGATGTGAAGGGTACCTACCTTGAGAACCACTGCCTCTAGATCGTGAGCAACTATGGTTCTATGAAAACTACCCTTATACTATGGCCTCTTATCACTGCCCTCTTAGGTCTCACAAAGCATCTCCTTCATAACCTGAGCATGATCAAAAACCTCAACAAAAGACCTACCCATAGCAACCAAAATTTTTGTAGACATATGAAGAGTAAATTTCAATCTTTTAAAAAATAATGAACTCTCTCATACTTAGTCATCATAATAGAAGTAGCATAGTTAAATAACTCATAAAATTAAGCCTTATACTCCACAACTATCATGTATCTATGCTCCAACCTTGAGAACTGATCCCAAAGACTGTGAGGCATATACTTTCCCAAGTAGATTTTAGAGAATTGAGTCCATGTTAGTGGGGAAGATCCAGCTAGCTTGGAATCAAGATGACCTCTCCACCAATGTCGAGCTTCTAAGTCCAATTAAAAAAGGGTGTAGTCCATCCACCAGTCTCAACTAGTCCTAAATTATGAAGCCTATTCTTTACAAGCAGTCAAGAACTCATACGCATTCTTGCTCGGTGCATACAAAAATCTAAGCAAAGCTAATCTTAAGAATCTACCAAATATCTTTTGTTTCTCTATAGACATAGTGGGCCAGGCAACTTTCAATTAAGCAGCTACCAGATAGGCAGATTCAAGCATAGAAGAGACCTCAACTTTGGGACTCACAGCTATAGGTCACACCTCAACCTTAGTACCACTTTGATCTGTAGACTGTACACCATCATATAATGCACCACCCACAAATCCCAAAAGCTAAAGCAAAGCATCTCTAAGAACTAAAGATAAAATAAATCTTGATAGAGCCTTGAATGGTCCTTGGTTGACCAGAGGTTGGGGTAGAAGAATCTACTGCTCGAGAGCAGAAATAAGAATTGATAAAGTCCCCCTATCCTAGAACCTAGTTGTGGACATATCCCTGGGATATACATGACCTATAGGTCATCCACAAACAGTGGTAGGATTCCTAGGCTTAATGTCGAGACCCCTATTGAGGGTAGCAGAAGCACGTGTCCTAGCCATCTACAAAAGAGTGAAACTAAGGGAATTCTTTAGAACAAAACTCAGACTCTTAGCATGAAATGAGTGAAAAAAAAGTACTCCTAAGAATATGTAACGCCCCAAAAGTGAGTCCCAAGATGTCACACGGTGCTTAGGGTCACAAGTGATCCCAAGTTAACCCTTCTACTAGCATACTTACAAGAAACTGAATAAAATACATAAATCTGAATAAAATCAGTGAAAACATAAAAACTCTTCTGAACTAGATCAATACAAATTTGAATTTATAAGATTACAACTCTACTGTAACAAACCAAACTGAAACTGAATACATCAATACTACTGACTGTCTATAAAGCCTATACTAGTACTGACTATAGGTAGCTCGGTCATGACTCCCAACTATCCCAACTCAATATGACTGAATAAAGAAAATATAATAATTCTTAAGATGTATAACTGACTCGAGCCCTTGAATCAAAAGGACTCATCACCTGCTGACTAGAAGCTGCGAACTGACTGAATATGGTGTATGCGCTATAAATTGTACCTACATTATGAGACAATGTAGCACATAGACATATATGTGGATCAGTACTTTGAGGATGTACTGAGTATATGGGAGTGTAAGCAATAGTTAAACAATATCATCAATCTTTGTAGAAATCATGCATGCTGATATAAATGACTCACATAGCTTGAGCAAAAACTAAAATCTAAATCTCCTGAATTACGAATAAGGAAGCATATAGTATAAATCTCGTGAGTCATTACACTTTATTCTAAAATTTGTGTCCTCTTACTGTTCTCAAATCTTGTCAACTGGATAAAATCTCAAAATAATAACTTTCAGGACATACACTTTAATCTTATGAAAATAAGGGACTTCTTTTGAAACTTAAGAATTATATCACTTTAGGAAACCTCAAAGACAGTAACACTTTTAGATACTTTGGGACTTAAAACTTAGGAAATCTTAAAATATTAACTTTCAAAAGATATACCAAGACTTTAAATCTATAAATTATTTAAAGAGTAGGGGTCTTCTTTTGGGAGTTTCTTCTAACGGACATAAACTATGTGAGCCACATGGAGTCCAACATCTTGCCTACATTAGGGATAGTTGCTCTACCCTTGCCATCAAAATAGAACCTTAACTTTAGCGACCATTATCTCAGCCTCAGGCCCATAATCTCAATCCTACGGTGGTAGGTAATTCTGGGGTATAAGACCTTGGAATCATACCCAACTCGGCGCTAAAAACTACTCCCATACTTAGGCTTAGAAATTTTAGGAAATCCACCTTAAAATAACTCAAGGGTCCATAATGAAGACCAAATTATGCTTATCTTTACTTTAAATCATAGGTAGTGTCGATTCCTATCTTAACTCAATATCAAAACATCAATTTTGATTCAATTTTGGTAGGCAGTTTGCTAAAGGAAAACTTAAGATCATAACATTCTCAAAACCAAACTCATTCTTGATATGGATAAAATAATTCAAAACTTTCAAGAACATGGTCTTAAAATCTCAATACACTTCTTGAAACACTTTGGAAAGTATCAACAATTCATTCTTGGACTTTAAACATGTAAGCATACTCAAGTAATTTCAACTTTCAAAATAGGTAGTAAATCATGACTTCAACTTAGAGACACTCAAAACCTCAATCATGGTAGGAATATACAATTCATAACATAAATTCTCAATTCATAACATAAAATAGGTGAAATATCATGCAATTCAAAACTTGATCAATTCAAAATCTCATAAACTTGAAATATAGAAAACTAGGCATAATTCAACTTGAAAATAAGAAATTCTTCAAGAAAAAACAAAACTTTGGGCACAAGAACAGAAGGATTGTTCTTGTTCGAACCCCACACGCCTCAATGATGACAAAATTGTGAAAAAATTGGACCTTTAAGCTTGATCGAAAGAATCCTTGTAGAGAACTTTGAATTTGGAGCTTAACTTCTTGATTCTTGAGATATGATACTTTGATTTTGTTCTTGGGAACAAGGGAAGGGTTTTGATTTATTTACTAACTTCTAGCGTTAAGAGAGAGGAGTTTATGTGATTAATATATCATAAAAACATTTAGGAGTGATTAGGGACGATTTAGGGGTGTCAAATGACTTAGTTGCCCTCGAAATAACTCAAAAAAGAAATGTCCAGGTCGTTGTGCCATGGGGTTTACGTCGCACAAGCTATGGCAAACTTTAAGGTTTGTGTCTCACTCACCATGGCAAACTTGACAGTTTGTGTCTCACACCCCTTTGCAAAGCCATAACTTTTCGCTCGGGTATTGGATTTTGACAAAATTAGTATCGTTGGAAAGCTAATTTAATTATCTATAATTTGGTGGGTCTTGAGATGAAAAATTCCATGTATATAAAAATTTATACATTTTTAAATTCGACCCTTTTAGAATCAAATATCAAATGTTGGACGAATCAAATGATCTTAGCTCAACTTGGATCTAAGTGATTCCTATGAACATTTTTAACTTCAAGAGCACTTCAAACATGGGGGTAAAGATCATGAAACTTATATTCATATGGGAGTCACTATGATTATATCTTATACACGTAAGAATGATGGTTCATAGACTAATCCAAAAATATGAGGTATTACATTATCTCCTCCTTAGGAACATTCGTCCTCGAATGTGGCTAATTAAGCTAAAGACAATAAGGAATCTAACGCTATAATCTATCATGCACGACTGAGATAAATCGAATAGCTAAATCTTAAACATAATGAGCTACTGAACTGATCTGCGAGTGCATGAATTCTTATAAAGCTTAGCTATATGGCTGACATAGAAACGAGAGTGTCAACTTATGAGTAACCATTACTTTAGGCTAGATCTAATTTTGCAAGAAAAGATGACAGGTTTATGTCGTAAAAAACTTGGGGTATTACAACATCCCCCCTTGGGATCATTCATTCCAGAATGATACTGATTTGGTTAAAATACTAGGAAAAGATTGAGATGATACATAGGATATTTACGAACTGAATCATTACGTAATATCTGAAACTGATGCATGAACTGAGCAGAATTCATAATTTACATGGATACAAACATTTTACCTTATGAAGTGACTTTACTCACAAAACTTTAATTAGTAAGACTAAATAGAAAGTCGGAAATCTATAGGAGTTTATCTGCTTGATTGCTAAACCGGATTGCAGGCTAGACGGACTGAATCATACTGAAAGCTTATACTCAATTAGAGTACTTCTTCAACACTATTTCTAATAAGATCTAATAACATTAGGGAGCAACGAATTCTTGGGCATAATCTAAATAAGATAGTTGAATAAGGAATCGTAACATGGCTATAACTCTATAGTATGTGACATAGAAATATAAATCATAGGCTAAGATAGAACTACTAGGCCTTAGGCGATGCAACTTCTTACTTTCAAGCTTCGCAACACTTCTCAACTACTCCATCAACTATACTATTCCCTTAAATACCATACCCATTTGATTCAACTTATAAATCTTCAAATGGCATTGATAACTCCATCAACTAAAGTCTAACTTGAACTAAATTCTCTCACCATGATTAAGCCTAACTCGAAATCACAAGATACAACATGCTACACCATAATACTAGTCTAAACCTCATGGTTCAATCTTCTATGTCTCTTATAGATCTCACACCCTAAACACAACATGCCTTTCTGCTTCAATGACTAAGTCTAAACTCTTACTATAAATTTATTAGCTCATATTGTGTTCTTCCACTTACATCGCAACACAATATCTAAGCCTACCATTATAGCAACATATGAACTTCAAGGCAACTACCCATAAAGGCATACTTCTCATATTCTCTAAACCTCTATCAATAATAACTTTATTGCACTATGCTTAAGAAAATGTAACTAAATAATCTTTCTTAATGAGGGTCATCAACTTTCTCTCATCTAACCTATTGCTTACTCATTAATATCACCACTCTCATAACATTGGAAGGGTCACTGAAGGCTAATGCATAAGGACCTAAAGCACGAAAGAATACTACACATACTTTAACACTTAGCCAAGGTTTGAGGAATAAAATGTCAAAGACATGGATTCATTAAAGAGATCTAAACTGAAAACATAAATGATATAATATGAATCTCACTAGTATCATGAGTTCTGAGAACTGATCATATTCTGAAACATGAGTTCATACTTATCATAAGTTATTCAACATAAGATTGGAGTTCATAGATTCATGAGGGATAACTCAAATCATAGAGTAAAGCTGTTACCTACTTACTAAAAGTTGAGAACAAACTTGAATATGCATGAAGTGTATAAGCATTGTCCCTTGGCATGGATCTATAATGCAATACATGAATTTGGTATGGTAATGATGGAAACCCAAGGAATACTCTAGAATAAGAAGGGATCACTATCTCATCACAACTCTTATTGACATATATCGCAATTTAATTCTCAAAACTTGGTTTGGTTCTTCTCTCTACCATCTCCCCCTTAGATCAAAGATAGCATTCTAAGTCTATGGAACCCTTTACTAACTCTAATCTAAACAACAATCCTTTTACTCTAGAGTCTAGGGCATAATAATACTCATAAATAATAAACTTACCTTGAAAGACTACACTTTAAAGTGTAAAATCCACTACTAATACTTTATTCTAAGATACAACTCTATCTTTATATGTCCCCAAATCCATCATCTAATAACTTGAACACTTACTAACTTAGAATCTTCAGGAGTATCACCATATTATGAGTTCACACCAACTAGTTCTTCAACTCTACTTTCTATTAGCTCAATCTTTAAAAACTCAACTTTGGGCACAAGAACAGAAGGATTGTTCTTGTTTGAACCCCACACACCTTAATGAGGACAAAATTGTGAAAATATTGGACCTTTAAGTTTGATCGAAAGAATCCTTGTAGAGAACTTTGAATTTGGAGCTTAACTTCTTGATTCTTGAGAGATGATGCTTGGATTTTGTTCTTGGGAAGAAGGGAAGGGTTTTGATTTGTTTACTGACTTCTTAGGGTTAAGAGAGAGGATTTTATGTGATTAATATATCATAAAAACGTTTAGGAGTGATTAGGGATGGTTTAGAGGTGTCAAATAACTTAGTTTCCCTCGGAATAACTCAAAAATAAAATGTCCAGGTCATTGTGCCATGGGGTTTGCTTCGCACAAGCTATGGCAAACTTTAAGGTTTGCGTCGCACTCCCTATGGCATACTTGACAGTTTGCGTCGCACACCCCTTTGCAAAGCCTTATCTTTTCGCTCGTGTATGGAATTTTGGCAAAATTGGTATCGTTGGGAAGCTAATTCAATTATCTACAATTTGGTGGGTCTTGAGATGAAAAATTCCATGTATATAAATATTTATACATGTTTAAAGTTGACCCTTGTAGAATCAAATATAAAATGTTGGTCGAATCAAATGATCTTAGCTCAACTTGGCTCTAAGTGATTCCTATGAACATTTTTAACTTCAAGAGCACTTCAAACATGAGGGTAAAGATTATGAAACTTATAATCACATGGGAGTCACTAGGATTATAGCTTATACACGTAAGAATGACGGTTCATAGACTAGCTCAAAAATGTGGGGTATTACAGAATGTCCCATAGCCTCTTAAATATAAGGAACGAACATCATTATTTCAATCCATAAAATTATATTAGATACTATCTCTTGTACCAACAAACTAGTGAAACCTAGACTCTAATACTAATTTGTTATGACCCAATTTATGAGTCATGAAGGCACCTAATTCATCCCACCAATAGGAAATCCAAACCATTGCTCCAACCAATAAGCTATGAGCTAACTTGTAGAAAATAGCTTAAAAGATAGAATATAACATTTAAAGATTAAAATAGTAATATAACAGTCAAAATAGTCTAATATAGTAAATAAAAGAGTAACAACCATTCTAAGAGTTGATACCAAAGATAACACCACTAAACTTTATTATTGAATATTCAAATACAACTGTCTCAAAAATAAAATACTGGACATAAATATGTAGAAGGGAAATGGGTAACTCCAACTCCAGGAGCTCACCCAAATCTCTGAAATTAACTCAGTATAATCATCAAATCATCAGCGGATACTAGTACTCGAATATGCACCAACGAGTTACAAAAGTGTAGTATGAATAACAAAACCAAAGGTAAACAGTATGCATCATTGGTTGACTGAGCTAAATCATAATATAAATATAATAAAATACAAGATAAAATAAACTAAGTCAAGGTAAAATGAAAACCATGAAATAAGCTCCAATATTATTGTACATGAATAAATAAATACATACAAAGTAGTAATACAAGAATCACACAACTATAATTACAAGATTTACCCCATAATCCAATAAGTACGAAAAAAGTAAATAACCCAACACAGGCCTCTGTAAGCCTGAAGGGTACAATCAAGGAAAGTAAATAACCCAATAACCACAAATTATCAAGTTCATAATGCCATAACCAAAAATCCACTCAAACCATATCATATCATAAATAACTCCAAAATACCGAACTTGAACTAGAACTCAATAGCACTATCATCCGTTGACTTGAGTCGATACTCATATTATCAACAACATCATCATATGTCAGACTTAAAGAAGAACTCATACATATACACACACACACACATATATATATATATATCATTACCATCATCAATTTTTAGACTCAAACCAAGACTCATATATCATTAGAAAATATCAACAGACCATATCAACAAGCCACAATCATAAGCCATACCCCTAAATCACTATAATTATCCATCAAAACTTCTCTAAAATTAGCACTAACTCTCAATTATCAAACAAGCATAATCAATAAGCTTCTAACCTCTACAAGTCCCAAAATAAGCATTAATAAGGTATATCATAAATAAATAAGTCTATAAAAGCAAACACAAATCTTGGCCTAAGGTGGGCCAAATTGGCCCACTTCTAATCCCCAAAATCCATTTCTAGGCAAATTATCCCATGGACTAGGCTAAGGTAGCTTAATTCATTTCTAGATACTAAAAATCCATAATTAGCCCTATGATAGCAATTCTTCATAAAAATGAGTAACTAAGTTAGTATGTTTTCAAGATAGCCTAAACTGTCCAACTAACCCAAATATCTTCAACCTTAAATATAACACCTAAAATCTATCCTATATCTAGCATCATATCATAAGCATACTACGAAATAACTCAATTTATGAAGAGAGAAATCCTAGCCTATCAAGACACTAAAAAAAGCTAAAAGAATTTGTTAAACCATCGATTTTCCTTTTCAAGAAGTTTTCTCAAGATGCCATGCTATAAAAATCACAATCTAATCATCAAAACAAGAATAATGATACCCATATCTCACTATTATTTTTCAACTCCAAAATCACATAAAAATCCCAAGTAGAGCCTATTTGCGGAATCGAACTTTCACAACCAACATAACATCTCTCTATGGTCAAGGAAAGTTTACCCTTAAAATGGGTGAATTATAACCACTAATGGTTCTACCATCAAGCCATAGAGATTATAGGATTTTTAGAAGAATATGGAGAAACTAACCACGAAATTAATGAAATCTTACCACAAATTATATAAAGAATTATGTAAATTAACTATACCAATGCTCCACAACCACCCACAAGTGATTCTCCCAAGTTTCACACTATGTAAGGTTTTAGTTTCTTGAGAATAGGTGAAAAGTTGGAAGATATCAGGAAAAAGGGGAATTTATAAACACTAGGTGCCACTAAAGCAGGCACTGGGTCGCTTTAGCGGTGACTGCTAAAGCGCTTGGGTGTTGATAAAGTGATACCTGTTGGTTGAGCTAGGTCCACTAAAGCACACTCCAATAAAGTGCTCAAAGGGATACTTTATTGGTCTTACAATATATCATGTACCAACTGGGGACTTGGAAAATTCGAGTCTCCACCGGTCCCTCAAGATTTATCCAAAATCCCGTATGTGCAAATGAACTATGCTTCCCTATCAAATTAGACTTTCCAGACTCAATGGTACTATTGAAATTTCTATACGAGGTTATTTTAATGAAAAGTTGGTCCCACACCCACTTATTATTTTTCTTAACTTTTGGCTAATAGCCCAACCTAGACCCTAGGGAACATAAATGAAGGGTCCTCCTAGCCTAAAATAATTGTTTCAAAGCTATTGGAATAGTTAAAATTGGAATATAAGGTCGTTTGATTGGAGTTTTCACCCGCTTGTTAATTTGAACTAGCGAAGGCTTCAAAATAGAGAATTGTCTCCAAAAACAAACGAACTACCCAGTAATCAAATTGTCAATTTCAGTCAATCATAAATAACTTGGGGCAGCTATAGGAAATCTCTAAATAGTGAAATAAATGAAAATAAATAAAATGAACTAGAGGTTCATTACATCTTTAATGTGTGGGGAATAGACATCATGGGCCCTTTTTCTCCTTCTTATGAAAACACATACACTCTAGTTCTAGTAAATTATGTTTCTAAGTAGATGTAAACCATAATGGTCCCTACCAATGACTCCAAAGTGGTGGTTAATTTTGTTAAGAAGCAGATATTCACATGGTTTAAAACCCCAAGAATGATTATTACTAATGGTGGTATGCACCTCATCACTAATTAGTTTAGGAATTTATTTCCCAAATATGGGGTAATATATAAGGTTTCTACAACTTATCATACTCAGACCAGTGTCCAAGTAGAGGTCTCAAATTATGAGGTGGAGCAGATTTTTTAGAAGATGTTGAATACATAGTGTAAATATTAGGCACTAAAACTTGATAATGTATTATGGGCATACAAGACAGTGTACAAGACACCCACTAGGACATCACCCTATAGGTTAGTATTTGGGAAAGTATGTCATTTACCGACTGAGTTATCATATCAAGTATATTGGACTTAAAGAAATTAAATCTTATTGCTGAATTAGTAGGCCAAAATAACGATTACAGTTACATGTGTTGGAGGAATTTAGATTGCATGCCTATAAGAATGCAAAGCTCTACAAGAAGAAGACTAAAAAGTAGCATGACAAGCATGTTGTGCCTCGCTTATTTGATCCAAGAAATAGAGTGTTTGTGTTCAATTCTAGATTGTAGTTGTTTCCTATAAACTAGAGTCCAAATAACATGGCTCTTTTGAAGTAGTACGGATGAATGCCCATGGAGACATTAAATTTGTTAACAAGGAAAAAGGTAAGATATTCCTAGCAAATGGGAAAAGAGTTAAACCTACTGGGGTAAAGACGAGGATCAATAAAAGATATTATTGCAACTCTCTGATAAGTGATTATGAGTTGGGCCATATCATGATGGTGAATCAAGCGCAACATGAAAGGTTACTCGTGAATGTAATGTAATAGTGTAGTATTTCTATTAAGGAATAAAGAGAAAAAGAACAAAAATATGAGTTGTGTTGCGACCAAAACACAGGGTTTTGGTAGAGGCAACCCAATTTTCTAACTTATTTTGTTGTTTTTCTAGTAATTTTCAGGTGTAAAATGTTGCGAAGTGTTTAAAAGCTAAAATTAAGAGTAAAATTGTACTAAGTAAAAGCACAACCAGGTAAAATAAGGTCAGAACCATGGAGCAACTAATGAGAACTCATTAGAGTGCCTACGTGAAGGGCTTTATATCGTGGAGCTAGACTCCCGTACAGAAGCATGTGCTATAGGGCAACTCATGACAAGCTACTAGACAGGTAGAGTTATGGCCCTTGCATCATGGATCTTGACTCGTGCACGAAGTCTGTTTTGTGCCCAAACCTAATGCCCATTTATTCAATATTTTTTACTAGGTCAAAACCGACCCCGTCTTCACCTATTTAAGAAAAATGCCCATTTTTCCATTCCCCAACCCTAGCTCTGCAAACCCCTTCCCCTTTACTAAATTCACATGGAGTAAGGCCTAAATTAAACTACCTCAAACTTTGGCCCTTGCAAATTTCTCAAGTTTTAAGACCTCCGATCATTATATAACTCACACCATACTATTCGTATGGTGTGGATACGGGTCTAGGACCCTAGTTGTATGTTGGCCAGTATGATATTGGCTAAGTTCAGTTCAACATATGAGTTTTATGCTCATGATACGAGAAGTATAGTTTCGAACAGTATGTTGTCCAGTGTTAAGCCTTTAATATTCTTATTAGGGTATGACTTGAGGGGTACTAGTCATATGGTGATGGTACGAGTTAGACTTTAATATACTATTTACTTGATTTGGGGTCCTCTCTCTGTTAGGTGATCCTATTTGTGGTTGTGCATTTTAGTTGTGGTCCTGAGTATTTGTTGGACCCTTTTTCTATTTCTACCTCAGTAGGAGACTTCGTGGTTGTCATAAAAGTCTATAGGGGGTGTGGTATCTATTGGTAGTAGATAAACTCTAGTGGACTTAATAGTGTTAGACATGGTTGATTTTGATGTTATTCTGGGAATGGACCGTTTGCACTCGTGCTATACCTTCTTAGATTGTCAAACCCATAAGGTCGTGTTTAAATTTCCTCCAATTATTGAGTGCGAGGGTGGTTCCCTAGCTCTTAAGGAAAGGTTTATATCATATCTTATAGCTCGGAGATTAATCTCCAAGGGGTGTCTCTACCATCTGGTTTGGGTTAAATATTCTAGCTTGGAAGGTCCTTCTTTGTATTCTATTCCTGTGGTAAATGAGTTTCATATGGTTTTCCCTAATGACTTTCTTGGTGTCCTTCTTAATAGGGAGATTGATTTTAGAATTGACCTTATTTTAGACACTCATCATATTTCTATTCCCCTGTATCGAATGGTTCCAGCTGAGTTGAAAAAACTCAAGAAGCAAATAAAAGATCTCTTAGACAAGGGTTTCATTCATTCTAGTGTGTCCTGTGTGATGCATCCTAAGTTGGTTTGGGCTGTGTGTTGATGCATCATGGTAAGGTGGTTGCTTATTCCCCTAGATAGTTGAAGGTTCATGAGAAGAACTATCTGACTCATGACTTAGAATTGTTAGCTATGGTGTTTGCATTGAAAATCTGGCATCACCATTTACATGGGGTCCATGTTGATATCTTTTCTGGTCATAAGAGCTTGCAATATGTGTTCACTCGGAAAGAGCTTCACCTCAGGCAAAGAAGATGACTTGAGTTGCTGAAGGACTATTATATAAGTGTTCACAAAGCTAATGTGGTTGTTGATGCTCTTAGTAGGCTATCCATGGGAAGCTTGTCGCATGTGGATGAGGATAAGTAGGAATTGGTGAAGGATTTTCACCATTTGGCTAACCTTGGAGTTTGTCTCTTGAACTCTAAGGATGGGGGTGTGTTTGAGCAACGGGTGGTGTAGTCATCTCTTGGCTTGAAAATAAATGAGAAGTAGGTGTTAGATCATCTTTTGATAAAGATCAAGGATGAGGTGGGTAAGCATAAGGTGATGGTCTTTGAGATCAGTGGTGATGGTATCTTGAGGTACCAAGGGAGGTTGTATGTTTTGGATGTGGATAGGTTGCAAGGTAGGATTTTGGCTGAGACCCATGAGTCACGATATACGGTTCATCCCAGTTTAACAAAGATATATCATGATCTCAAGGAGGTGTATTGGTGGAATAACATGAAATGGGGTATAGCCAACATTATGGCAAAGTGTATGGTATATCAGCAAGTAAAGGTAGAGCACTTGAATCCCAGTGGGCTACTTTAAGAGATTGAATTGCCAGTGTTGAAATATGAGATAATTAATATGGATTTCAGTATCGGCCTTCTGCAGTCTTGGAATCAGTGTGACTCTATTTGGGTCATCGTGGATAGGATGACTAAGTCCGCTCACTTCTTGCAAGTAAGGACTACTTATTCTGCCAAGGATTATGCGAAGTTGTTCCTTTAGGAAATTGTAAAGTTACATGGTGTGCCTGTCTTAATTATTTTAGATCATGGCACTCAATTATCGTTGCATTTTTTTCGCTTCTTCCAGCATGGTTTAGAGAGTAATGTAAGTCTTAGTATGACTTTTCACCCACAGTCGGATGGGTAAACTGAAAGGACTATTTAGACTTTGGAGGATATGTTGTAAGCCTGTATGATTGATTATGGTGGTAGTTGTTTTGACCCTTTGCCTCTAATTGATTTTGCTTATAACAATAGTTATCATTCTAGTATTGCTACGGCCCCATTTGAGGCATTGTATGGTAGGAGGTGTAGATTTCCTATTAGGTGGTTTAAGGTTGGTGAAGCAGAAATATTTGGCGCGTATTTGGTTCAGCAAGCTATGGAGAAGGTGAAGGTGATTCAGGGTAGGCTTAAGACCACCCCAAAGTCACTAAAAGTCCTATGCAGACATGAGGTGAAGGGACTTGGAGTATGAGGATAGAGATTGGGTGGTTTTTAAGGTATCTCCTATGAAAAAAGTGATGCAGTTTGGGAAAAAGGAAAAGCTCAGTCCCCATATTATTAGCTCATATGTGGTTTTGAGAAGGGTTGCTAATGTTGCATATAAGTTGGAATTACCATCTATCATGGGTTCCATTCATTTGGTATTTTGTCCATGTTGCGGAAATGCATGGGTGATCCTTTTGGCTACCCTAAAACCGGGACATGTCGTATGGGCACCTCAAGATCACATGAACCAGAGGTCGTCCCGTTAACCTAACCTAATCATCGTCACAACAACCATAAGGGTCAGGTGAATCTCGACCTTATAATAAGATAGCAGAAATATAAGGCTAATAGACAATATCTAATATGTCTATCAGAAATAGCCTTGCTACTTCTACGGAGGTAGTGGTATGGACTGCGTACATCTTACCCTCCCCGAACCTCACTATGTGAGAATACACTGGGTTTGTTGTTGTTGTTATAGACAATGTCTAATATTTCATTAATGCCAACCATCTAACCAAAATACCCAAGCCCACAGTCATCCACAAAGCCTATACCAAATTGAAGCCAATAATATGTCGGGACATGTCCCCGATAATAGCCAAGTACCAAATCTATACAAGTCTATGACATAGAGTAAAATGACTATGAAAGGTAGGTCTTCCGGAGTATGGAAGCTCACCACTTTAAGGTCAATGCTTGAACCGCTTCAACACCTATTCACTGTGTAGAAGAAGAAGATGCTCTGGCCCCTATGTCATGTGGGGACATAGCATCCAGAGATAGTTAGCAGTTGGAGTGCTAGCATGTAACTCAAGGATAAGGATAAAACAACATCATTATTCAGCAACAAGTCAATATATCATATTCAGTCACATTCATACACTTATCCTTACATATGGATATATCATATGCCAATAGATATCAAGACATAAAAAGATTCTCGAACTCTTTAATCATGAGATAAAGTGGAGGACTCCAACATTTCCATACTTTGGCTCAAACCATTCTTATTAGGCATAGAACTTTAACCACATTCTTAAACACATACTCATACACATAGATGCACGTAACATGTTCGTATTATGCCACAAAGGGAATAAGACTTCGTATACATTCTCAATACACTTATTTCCATATCGTAAGGTGAACGACTTGACCTCCCACACTTATAGATTCAAACATCCCTTATTAAGAGAGGTACTTGAACCCCAAACAATTTCCCAAGGAAAGGGACTTGAACCACAAGCCATCCGAACTAGAAATTTAAATTATTAGTCATCTCATTGGACTAAGACCTTGAACAACTAGTCATCTCATTAGGCGAGGGACTCAAACCACAAGTCATTCATCGAACTAGGGACTCAAACCACTAGTCACTTTATTAGACAAGGTATTCTAACCTCAAGATATCTCTTTAGGAGAGAGACTCAAACCACAAGCCATATCATCGGTCTAGGGACTCAAACCACTAGCCATTTTATAGGGCAAGGGACTTGAGCCACAAGCCATTTCATCAGGAAAGTGACTTGAACCATAAGCCATTTCATTGGACTACGAAATGGACTCACAAGTCATTTCATTACCATTATTAGTCGACATTGAACTCTTAACCCATTAGTTCATGCATTAATATCCATATGATCTATTTTAATATATAAGGGCAATACCAAACATGACCATTAGTCTTCGGGGGATCATTCACTACACAACCTTATCAATGGTCCAATGCCCTAACTCAATTCATTAATCAATTCAAATTACGGTTATCGAGACCCACACAAGACAATAAGGTCTTCTTGGAAATATTCATCAATTAAACAATTTATTAGGACAATGCCTCCATTTAAATCACCATTTACTTCAATCAGTGGTCATCAAGACCCTTACTAACTCATTCAGTCATCATTAACATTTTTATACTATATTTTAGTTCCACACATAATTTCAATTTCAAGCTTAGGGAATCAAACCCCCTTCTTATCCATCAAACCAACATGGTCATAACTTAACAAATTACATGGCTAACAAAACAATATCATTGCAACATCATTACCAAACATTCATACTCATAAATCTATCACACCAGTTAAAGCCATAAGCTAATCCACTACATGATTAACAAGGTTCATATCAACTATTTACCAAACATTCACAATCATTATAATTTAATACATGGTCACCAAGGCCTTTACCAACCATTTACCAAGTATTCATAATAATTATAATTCAATACGTGGCCAACAAGACCTTTACCAACCATTTACCAAGTATCCATATTGAGTCATTACCATGACTCATTCATGTTCACTAAACCAATTCCATAAACACATATTTGACCTTCACATAACTGTATAACCACTAATCACTTTAATAGACTAAATTCCTTGATTTAATTCATCATCAATACAAATTTACAGTCACCAAGACGTATATAAATATTCATATTTTATTAGCAAGCTTTCACCACATTCTCACCATACTTAGGCTCAACATACAAATCAAGTTCGTTTTCATGTTTAGGGATTTAACCCCTTATTAATCATTAACCTAAAAATATCATAAATTACACAATACATGGATCATAATACCTCTATAATATCATTTATCAATTATTCATTCTTATTAGTTCATTGCCCTAGTTCAAAACATCACAAACATGTGACTAGACAATTCACTTAGATATTTTCACAAACACCTTATGTACATTCCTTTAACAAGACTATTTTTATGGTAGAAATCATCAAGATTGGGGTAACTCAATACCCTCATGTTAAATCACATACAACAAGAATTCACATGTGTAAATCATCATTAATAACATATCTACACACAGGTCTAATAAAGAATCATTATTATTCATCATTAGGTAATAAAACTCTTTTTATTTAATTTCAAAATCACCATGTACACTTACTAATCCAGGTATAAAATACATGCGTTTAGAGTTATTTATCAAGGGGAAGAGTTACAAGCCTTAAACAACTTGAATCACTAAGAATATTGACTTCACTTTGCATCTTAAAGATCACCTTTGAAACCTTAGCCTCCAATCCTTCAAAAATGATCTTGAGAGAGTATTAGGGTGTTTAATCCATCCCAATGGATATTTATGAGGCTACATACACTTATATAGTGAGAGGGATTAGGGTTTTAGGCATAGGAAATGACCACAAGGCTAATTGATCCCGTCCAAGGGTACGACTCACCATATGACTTACTTAAGTAATTGTACCAGGGTGTGAGTGGTATCTTGACTCATACCCTAGGCTTCTCCTAGGTCACACACATTATTAATGATATGATAACACACCCATGAGTAGTATCTAATGGGTACGACTTACCCCTATTCTTATAGGCTAACCGTATCCAAAATAGTTTACTCAAAGTTTAGACTCCACACTATATGATCATGTTGGGTATGACTCATATAGTTAGGTTACGATTGAGGGAAGGGCCACTCGTATAGGGGATAGTATACTTTCCTTCTTAGGATTCTTAAGGTACGAGAGGGAAGGGAAGGATGGATATGACTTATTTCTAAAGGGTATGATTAGTTTGTCCAATCATATCTTGGACATCATGATAAAAATCAAAAAAATTGCAAGGCCAAGGTCTTGGGTGTTTCACCTTTGTTGGTTGTTCCCTTGGAGGACATTGGTAGCTTGTATTCTTTGTCCTATGAGAAGGTCCCAGTGAGGATCTTAGATCGGCAAGTTTGTCGATGGCAAACAAAAGACGTAGCTTTGATAAAGGTTCTTTGGCAGAACCAAAAGTCTGAGGATGCTACTTAGGAGGCAGAAGAGGACATGAAGTCCAAGTATCCATTCCTATTCCCAAATCCAGAAAATCGTGCTTGAGGTATGTATTGTTCCTAACATCTTTGTTTTATGTCTTTGTTAAAGGTAAATTGTGGATTTCTTGGTGTTTTATTTTTTGTCTTAAAGGTAAGAGTACAGACATTTGGGGTTTAATCGTGTTAGTCAGTGCCTCATCCCATCATTCAAGGATGAATGACTTAAGAAAGGGAGACTTAAACACCCCAAACTTTGGCCCTTGTAAATTTATTAAGTTTTGAGCATTTTGATTATTATACGACTCACACCATACTAGTTGTATGGTGTGGATACGTGTCTAAGAACCTAGTCATATATTGGCAAGTGTGATATTGGCCAAGTTTTGTTTAATGTACGAGAAGACTCTATACGAGTCGTATGCTCATAATATGAGAAGTGTAGTGCCAAAATTATATTGTCCAGTGTCTAACCTTTGATGTTCTTCTTATGGTATGACTTTAAGGGTACTAGTCGTATGGTGATGCTATGAGTTAGGCTAAGGATTCGTATGTTGGAAAGAATGTGGTGTCCAACTTTTTGATAAAGTTACGAGTTGAGGGTACTATTTGTATGATATGGATATGACTTGAGAGGTCCAATCGTACCCTCCTACATTCTTTTTGCAGCTTTTAAGTTGAGGGTATTTTGGATAATTCCCACCCCAAGACCTTAAAACCCCATATGGTATAACACTTTTTGGCCTTTCATTCTTTACTTTAGAAGATCAAAACACTCTCAAAAACTCTCAAAAAACCTCTTAAGGAGATTGAGCTAGGGTTTATTCAAGGTGGTCATCTAGAGGCTTAAGGATTAAAATCTCTCCGTGAATCTTCGTAACTCAGGCATGTGACTCTTCCTTCATTGTTAGTTCATAAAAATAATCATATGTTTTTAACATTGTTCTTGAATCATAAATGGTGGTTTTGAAATCCATGGTTGAGGGTTTGAATGCATAATATTATGTATTGTTCTCTCATGATTTAACTTGTGTTTATACATATTTTTTATAATGGTTTGCATATGTAGGTGCATGGAAATTGTGGTTTAATAAAAGGTTCATAGTTAACCCTAACATGATGGTTTTTTACTTGAATAATCATTCAATAATGGTATGCCCTCAACCTATTTGTGAAAATGTTTACAAGAAGAATCTTGTCATAATGAATTGTGTTTTGAACTAATGCTTGGCATAAGGTTAATGAAGGTGAATGGCTTTATAAGGGTCTTGATGACCATAAATTGAATTCAATTGTGATTTGAACTAAGGCATTGTCCTAGTAATGTAATTGGTTGGTAAATGGTTTCATGAAAACCTTGTGGGTCATAAATGGATTTGAATTATAACCTTGGTGGTTTAATTGGCCAAATGGGTTTGAGTCCCTAAATATTAAATTGAATTAATGTCTTTGTATAGACAATGGGTTCGAGTCCCAAAAGTTGAATGATACTGGTTGTGGCAAGTTGTATGCTTGCAAGTAAGGTTGGTATGACGACACCAATAGAATGCCTTTGGTAAATAATAGGACTAATGGTTGTGTGTATGTGTAAGGAATGTTTTAAGTGGTGTTTAAAGCAGGATATGTAGCCGAGTCGTGAAGTGAAGTCTGAAGAACTAACACTGGAAACCGCATTAGTTGGTCCGAGTGTCTATATAAAAGAGAGGTTTGAGTCCCCCGAATGAATATATAAATGGGTGGTTTGAGTCCCCCATATTATATACATTGGTACTAAGTCACCTTGATTATGCCGGGAGATTAGAGTCCCCCATAAAGACATATACGGTTATAGATATTCTTTGGTTCGTGTGGCTACACACACTAGGGGCCTTCCAGTTAGGGGAGAACTGGGCACATATAGCCCATGGGCGCCTTGATAATATTTTCAAAGTTCATGTTAAGCCTTGTTCTATAATGGTTATGCTACATAACCCAGGTTAATATTTTCAAAGTTCATGTTAAGCCTTGCTCCCTATCCCAGCACGATATATATATACACACAAATATATACATGTGAATGCATATGATGATTTGACTTGGTTTTAAATGATGAGATTATTTTTTACTCTATCTCTGAGTTACATGCTAGCGCTTTAACTGCTTACCATCTTCAGATATTGTATCCCCACGTGATACAAGAACTAGAACTTCTTCTTCTTGTCCTGCACAGTGATTAGGTATTTGAGTGGTTCGTGAGTTGACATTGAAGTGGTGAACTTCCATACTTCAGAAGGAATTCATTTCATGGTCTTTATATTCTTTGTCTTAGGATTTGTTGGGTTACTATGGACTTGGGTGTGTTGATTTAGTATGTGTTTTGGTGGATTAGCTTAGACATTTAATGAGCTTTCAATAGTCTTATTTTACTCTATCTTGTTATATGTTAGAGATTCACCCGACAATTGAGGTTGTTGAGTTGATTAGGTTAGGTGAAGGGGGTGATCTCCGGTCCACATGGGACTTAATATACCCGTCACGGCTAGTCTCTGGTTCGGGTCATGACATAAATCCCCAAAGATTCATTCTTCATTTCAATTCCTTAAGAACAAAAAAGTATGTTTTCTTAATCTTTAAACTTGGAGAATTAAATTGTGTGCAAAAATAGAAAAAAATTATGTGAATTAAAATTTAAGGATAAATAATTCTCTTCTTGTTAATTTGTTGCATTGTGGATATTCACCTTTCTGCATAAAAGTAAGGGGAAATTTGTAATGCGTGCATTTTCTTATGAGCAGATTATATGTTTTTTTGTGGGTGCTTAAGGTGTTGGGTAAATTGTGAATTTGTTTTAATTTTTGTGCGTATAGTGAATTTCGGTATTCTAGTTGGCTTTAGTTGTATGTAAATTTCATGCATGATTTTGGTGGTGGACAAGTTGATCACAATATGTGTTGGTGTCATTACATAAGAATGTATTTGAAAGATAAATCTTGTACACTAGTCAATGACACTTAGTAGGGAAAGACTAAATACGTGAAGAAGGACACTAGTTATGTTTAAAAAGCACTTATCTAAGTTTCAAATTTTGCAAAATAAAAATAAAATAGGAGGGTAGACAAATATCTCAATTGAAATTGGAAGAATAAATTGAATGAAATATTTTTTATTCATATATCATTATAGGCAGACAACACTGATAAAGATAAAGTGTCGGGGGAGCAACCCAATTTTTCACCTTAAATTGGTAAAAAATATGTTGACTCTTTTACTTTTCGTGGAGGATTAGATCCAATAACTGAGGATCTGTGGCTGAATAATATTGCGAGTTGGCTAACATACTAAGTGTGGAGTGGTTATGACCATCCTTGAACTTGGTTGTGGTTAGATAATTGGGATGCACTAACACTTTGTAGATGTGCATTATTTTATAGGACTCATGGCACCTAAATTAAGTTAGGATAAGGGAGCAGCATCCCCTTCAAGACAAGGACAGGAAAGGGGTTGTACTGGTCAAGCCCCACTTTCCATAGATCCGTGTGTTCTCTGACATCATTTTAAGGAGAAATTTATTAACAAAGACGACCGAAAATTGTACAAGAATAATGATGTGGCACAATATCTGCCAATGAAGAAGATTTATAGAGAGATATTAAGGGTCGAATACCCAGGTATTATGACACACATTGAGTAGTTGGGGATGGGCTTTATCTTAACTAATTGGGAGGATTTTAATTTAGACATGGTGCATGAGTTTTTGGATAATTGTTTCCTAGTAAAAGGGTAAAATATGTTCAAGTTTGAGGCAAGAAAGTGCATTTTGATATGGTGGCCTTAAACACTTTTATGGGGACAACAAATGTGGATCATGCAGGTTTACGGGCTTTATTCAGTTATGTCACGATCCGAACCAAGGCCTAGATATAATGGACATCCCAAGTCCAACCAAGACAAGGGACCGCCTCCTGTTACCCAACCCAACCGCCTTATCTAGCCTTCGATGGGCTAAATTTCGAGCATATAACAAGATAGGGTGAATACTCTCATAAAGACTCGGGCATAGGGTCACTACCCTGACCGACCCAACTGAGTCTAACCGTACCAAACCAACCATCCAATCATACCAATCCAAACCAAAGGGCATAAACCAGTCCACAACCAAAGAGAATACCAAGACATAATATGATAATCAATCCGAAAATATAATACTATGGAACAACCAATAATATCATCCAAGGGTGTAAGCCCCAACGCCAATACCAATGATAAAGAAAAAACCAATACCGAGCGCGCCCATACCAACCCCCAGAAGTACCACAAAGCCTCTATCTAAAGGAGTAAAAATATCTGGTTGGGACATTCCCCCAACCATGGCTAAAACCAATATCCAAAATAAAAATAGAAGTGTCTAAAGATGTCAATAACATGAAATGGAGCCTTCCAAAAGGATGGAAGTTCACCACTTTAGTCCAAATGTTGTCTCCCGAGTCAATCACTATATAGGAAGAGTAGAATGGTTGGTTCATCATAGCGTGGGTATATAGCCGCCAGTAGACGGGTTAGCGAGTGATCGCTAGCATGAACTCAAGATAAGGATAAAATAATGTCAGTTATAAAACCAAGAAAAATCATTTGTACTGTATACAACCATACATATATATAATTGTCAAAAAAGAGAACTGTATTTAGGATGCATTTAAAACCATTACCTGGGTTGTGTAACTTTGCTATTCTAAACCACCCACGGGCAACATGGGTTCAGCTCCCCCTGCTGAAAGGGCTTAGTGCATGTAGCTGCACGACCAAGGAAGTATCCCATTGGGATGACTAGTACATAACCCAATATAAGGTATGACATCATGAACACTGGTCACCAAGACCACACCTCATATTGGTAAATATGAGATTCCAGTTTCGGTCCCCCCGGGACCTTCACCTTTCACGGCTTAGCTACATCTCGCCCTTTTATGCACGATTAAAACCGTTTCCAAGCAATCTACTTATCATTTATTAAACAAGTTCATTTAAAGGTGTTATCGTCATACCAACCATACTTGCAATTACTATCCATAGCCAACCATATATAAGTATAGGGGAACTTTCAATTACCATATTAAATCCACTTGGAGGAATCCATACCCCACAAGCATAAACATTTAGCCATTTACCTTTCTAAACAATTTAAACTATGCATAAATCCTTTACCAAGTTTAAAACAACCAAGAGTTCCATTTAAAAAAAGTCAATGTAATGAACATATCTTTATAAGCATTTTGTCAAACACATTGGGGGCATAGTATACATCCAAAACTAATTCCAATTACCAATAACCATTCCATGTATTCCAATTATCCAAAACCACAATTAATGCTTATAAAAGCATAAGTAAAACAATGGTAAACCATAATCAAGTGTTTATAAATAAAATGCCCAAATTATATTTGAAAATCAAAAGCATACAATAATAAAATCATGAAAATCAATAATATAATCATGCCTTTAGTTGGAACTAACAATGAGGGAAGGAATGCATGCCTTATACCAAATAAATGATGGAAATAAATTACCAAAGCAAGCCCTAAATTAGTCCTAAAGATGAAACCCTAGCTCTTCCTTGACCCAGAGCTTTTGAGAGGATTTTAGATTGTTAAGGAGTAGTTTCTAAGTGTTAAAGAGAGAAATGATTAAGTAAATAGCCTCCCAAATAGGTTAGAAGTCGTAGGGTCCTATTAGGATAAGTAGGGAAATATCCAGAACACCCCCACTTAAGTTGCACAAATTCTATCACAGGGATACGACTGACCCATATGAGTCATATTCTTTGGATACGAGTGGTACCCGCCACTCGTATCCAACCTCAACTGAAAAATCCTAGGTTTTGACCCTTAGAAAATTTCCTAAAATTTTTGTTCTGTATACCCAATACGAATCATCTTTACCAGTTATATGTTGGGGTACTAATAGTATGGTCTTGTCGTATGCTAAATAGTATTAGTTTGTGGGATAGTTTGGTCAATGGAATGGGTACAACTTAGGGGTATGAGTTGTAGGGCTTGGTACGAGTCATATCAGTGACTCGTATAGTGGATAGTATTTGATCCTCCTAGTATTTCATTCTGCTAGGGATATAGGTCTGGGGTGTGGATCGTATGCTTTGGATACAACTTGGTTGGATGAATCATATGATGGATAGTATTGGGTCTAGGGGTTGGGGTAGGATAGTTGTGGGTACCACTAGTATCAGAAGGGTACGACTAATATGAGTCAGTCGTATCCCTGTGATGGGATTTTTATGCAACTTATGTGGAGGTAGTCTAGATATTTCTCTACATACCCTAATAGGACCCCATGACTTCTAGCCTATTTGGGAGGCTATTTACTTTATTATTTCTCTCAACTCTTGGAAAGTTCTCCTAAACAATCAAAAATCCTCTTAAAAGCTTTAGGGTAAGAAAGCTAGGGCTTCATCTTGAAAACTAATTTGGGGCTTGCTGTGGTGATTTCTTTCCATCAATTCTTTGGTATAAGGAATGATTCTCTTCCCTTATTGTAATTTAAACTAAAGGCATGGTTTATATGACTGATTTTATGGTTTAACTATTTCATGATTATGGTTTTCAACTATTATTTGGGGGTTTTGATATTAAATACTTGGTTATGGTTTCCTATGGTTTTAATTATGCTTTTATATGTGTTAATGGTGGTTTTGGACAATTAGATCACATTTTAATGATCTTTAGAATTGGTTTGGTTATATTGTGCCCCCAATGTGTTTGATAAAATGCTTATAAAGGTATATTCATTGCATTGACTTCTTTTAATGGAACTCTTGATTGTTTTCGGCTTATGTAGTAAGGCTTTAAATAGTTTAAATGGTTTGAAAAGACTAAAAGATAAATGTTTATACTTTTGGGGAACATGGAAGTCTCCTAAGTGGTTTAATATGGTATATGGAAAGTCACTTGAAAGTCCCGTTAACATAAATGGTTTGTCTATGGATATTACTTGCAAGTAATTGGCGGTATGAAGATACCATTAATATTAGCCTTGATTAATAAAAGGGTAAATAGATTGGTTGGTAATTTGAAAACGATTTTAATTGGGCATTAATGGCGGGATGTGTAGCAAAGTCGTAAAAGGTAGCGGTCCCGGGGAGAACAAAAACTAGAAACTCGTATTTGCCGATATGAGGATTGGTCTTAGTGGACCGTGTGCATGATCTCACACTATTAGGGGATGTACCAGTCATCCCATGGGATGCTTCTGTGGTCGTGCGGCTACACGCATGGAGGCCCTTTCAGCAAGTGGAGTTGAACCCATATAGCTCGTGAGTGGTATAGGACCGCCATGCTACACAGCTCAAGTAAAGGTTTTAAATACATGCAAAACTCGGATTCCTTTTCCCGGCACTTATATGTGTATGTATAGTTGTATGCATTATGGATGGTTTTACTTAGTTTTACAGCTGGCATTATCTTATCCTTATCGTAAGATCCATGCTAGAGGTCACTCGCTAAACCCTCTACTGGTAGCTGTATACCCACACTATGCAGGAACCAACCACTTTACTCCTTCTGTCTAGCATATAAATTTGGTATCGGCATTTGGACTGAAGTAGTGAGCTTCCATCCTTTCAAAAGGCTCCATTTCATGTTATGGACATCTTTAGACATTTTTATTTTATTATGGATATTGGTTTTGGCCATCATTGGGGGTATGTCCTAATCAGATATTCTTACTCTTTTGGATAGAGGCTTTGTGGTACTTCTGGGGGTTGGGGAGAAGGGATCGGTATTGGTGTTTATTATGGCATTGGTATTGGTGTTGGGGCTTATAACCTTGGACGACATTGTTGATTGCTCCATTGTATTATATTTTAGGATTGATTATCATATTATGTCTTGGTAGTCTCTTTGGTTAGGGCCTGGTTTATGGCCTTTGGGTTTGCTTGGTATGGTTGGATGGTTGATTTGGTACGGATGGACTTAGTTGGGTCAATCACGGTTGTAACCCTATCCCAGGGTCTTCATGAGAGAATTTATGCTATCTTGTTATATGCTCAAAATTCAGCCCATCTAAGGTTGGATATAGGTGGTTGGGTTGGGTAGCAGGGGGTGGTCCTCGGTCCTGGTTGGACTTGGGATGCCCATTACGACAAGGCCCGAGGTCAGGTCGTGCCATCAACCCTGGACCCAACACTGTCCAATATACAACTCATCCAACCAGGTCATTTCCATAGCATACAATCCGTACCTCCCATCTATATCCCTGCCAGAATAGAATACCAAGAGGATTGAACATTGTCCCCAATAAAAGTACAAGATCAGACTCGTACCCAACCTTACGGCTCATATATCCTAAGTCGTATCCATTCTAGTAACCCATCCAATTTCATCAACCAACACTGGCCAGCATACGACTGGACCATACCACTCGTACCCCAGCATAAGGCTCGTACTCTTGTGACATATTGGGTCTGGAGAACGGAATTCAAGGAAATTTTCTAAGGGCCCAAACCCAGGATGTAACATTCTCCCCCACTAGGAACATTCGTCCCCGAATAACGGACAAGGTAAGGGTAACCACACACAGAGTCATTTGAATTATCAAACATATTCCCAACCTTCATCACATTTCAAAAACAAAGAGGCAAAGATATAAATCTTTCCTTTAACAAATTCATAAAATAAAGATATGTTCAAGAACATATACCTTCCATATGAATACCGGAAGTAGAAAACAAGAGCGGATATTTGGACTTTATGTCCTTCTCCGCTTGCCACGTAGCCTCTTCCACATTATAGTTCTTCCACAGAACCTTAAACGAAGCCATATCCTTGGTCCGCAGCCGACGGACCTGCCTATCCAATATCTCAATCGGGACCTCTTTATAAGACAGAGAATCCGAGATACCCAATCCTTCCAAAGGAACAATCAAAGAAGGATCACCAATACACTTCCTCAACATGGAAACATGAAAGACCGGATGAACCAAACCCAAACTAGAAGGCAACTCTAACTCATAAGAAACCTTACCAAACCTTCTCAAAGTCACATAAGGACCAATAAATTGGAGACTAACCCTTCTCTTCTTGCCAAACTGCACTACTCCCTTTATGGGAGACTCCCTTCATGAGATGTAAATTGTGTACCATGATCAGAAATAATTGAGACAGGTACCCCATGCAGCTTCACAATCTCTTGAAGATACGGCTTCGCATAATTTTCTGCCAAAAAGGTAGTCCTCACAAGGTAAAAAGTGAGCAGACTTTGTCATCCAATCCATGATGACCCAAATCAAATCAAAATAATTTTGAGACTGAGGAAGACCGGTAACGAAATACATATTGATTACCTCTCATTTCTATTCGGGCAACTAAATTTCTTGATACAATCCGGACGGCCTCATGTGCTCAACCTTAACCTGTTGACACACCATGCACTTGGCCAGAAAGTCAACCACATCCCTCTTTATACCATTCCACCAATAGATCTCCTTGAGATCATGATACATCTTTGTCGAGCCGGGGTGAATAACATAGCGCAATCCATGTGCCTCGGTCAAAATCCTTTTCTATAAACTATCGACATCAGGAACACACAACCTCTTTTGGTACCGCAAAGTAACATCACCACTGATCTCAAACACCACTACATTATGCTAACCAATATCACTTCTTTATTCTCATCAAGACAGGATTCAGCACTTATTTCTCCTTAATCTCTGCACCAAGAGACGATCGAACCACTTCTTGCACCATCACACTACCATCCTTAGTGTCCAACAGACAAACTTCAAGATTACCCAAGGGTGAATATCCTTCACCAATTACCTATTTCCTTTCTCCACATGAGCCATACTTCTCATGGACAACTTGCTAAGAGCATCAACAATCACGTTAGCCTTACCTGGGTAGTTGTGAAGACTCATATCATAGTCCTTGAGAAGCTCAAGCCATCTTCTCAACCTGAGATTAAGCTCCTTCTGCGTGAACACATATTGTAAACTCTTAAGATCTAAAAAGATATCTACGTGAACACCATATAGATAATGCCTCCATATTTTCAAAGCAAACACAACCGCCAATAACTCCAAATCATTACTAGGATAGTTCCCCTCATGCACCTTCAACTACCTAGAAGCATAGGCAATCACCTTCCTATACTGCATATAGACATAACCAAAACCTACCTGAGAAGCATCACAATAAACCACAAATCCATAATTGCCTTCCGACAAAGTTAGAATTGAAGTCAAAGTTAACCTATCCTTCAACTTCTTAAAACTCTCCTCATAAGCATCCGACCAAGAAAACCGAGCCTTCTTCTGAGTCAACTTAGTCAAAGGAGCCTCTATCGACGAGAAACTTTCCATATACCACCTATAATAACATGCTAAACCCAAGAAGCTCTGAATATTAGATAGATCCATGGGCCTAGGCCACTCTTTTACCGCAATAACCTTTTGAGGATCAATCATTATCCCCTCACTAGAAATAATATGACCCAAGAAAGTCATAACGTTCAACTAAAACTCATACTTAGAGAACTTGACATACAAGTATTGTTCCTTTAAGGTCTACAACACCATACGAAGGTAATAAGCATGATCCACCTTACTCTTCGAATAAACCAGGATGTCATCAATAAACACAATGATAAAGAGATCCAAATACTGCCTAAAAACTTTGTTCATTAGATCCATAAATGTCGTCGGGGAATTATTCAATCCAAATGACATCACTATGAACTCAAAATTCCTATACCAGGTATAAAAAGTCGTCTTAGGGATATCCATCTCCCTAATCTTAAGCTGATGGTACCCAGACCGAAGATCTATCTTAGAAAAGAATTTGGCACCTTGTAACTGGTCAAACAGATCATTTATCCTCGGGAGAGTATACTTGTTCTTGACTGTTACCTTATTCAACTACCTATAGTCAATTCACATCCGAAGGGAACCATCCTTCTTACGCATGAACAACACCGATGCACCCTACGGAGACACACTAGGATGAATAAACCTTTTATTTAGAAGATCCTTAAGTTGCTTTTTGAGTTTTCTCAACTCAGCCGGAGCCATTTTATATGGAGGAATAGATATTGGACGAGTGTCCGAAAGCAAATCAATACCAAACTCTATTTCCCTATCCAAAGAAACACAAGGAAGATCATCCAGAAAGACCTCTGGAAACTCGTGGCTCATTAACCACAGGAACTGAGTGTAAAGAAAGACCTTCGAGTTAGAATCTTTAACCTGGACCAAGTGATAAAGATAACCCTTGGAAATGAACCTCCGAGCTCTAAGATAAGAAATAAACCTTCCCCGGTGCTAGGGAACCACCCTCCCAGTCTATAATTGATTCATCAAGAAACTTAAATATGACCGTATGAGTTCGACATTATAAGGATGTGTAATAAGAGTGTAACCAATCCATACCTAAGATAACATCAAAATCCACCATCCCTAATTCAAACAGATCCACCAGGGATTGTTTGCCATCAATAGATACCACACACACCCTATAGACCCTCTTAGCAATAATTGAGTCTCTTACCGGGTAAAAACATAAAAAAAATCTGAAATTACTTTGGGATCAAAGCCAAAAGATACATCCACATAAGAAAGAGTAGACCCTAAATCAAACAAATAATATACATCACGAGAAAAGAGTTTTAACGTACCAGTAATGACATCAAGTGATGCCTCAAATTTTTGTTGGGACGCCAAAGCATACAACCTATTTTGACCAACACTAGAGCCAGGAGCAGTAACAGAAGCCGATGCACCACCACTAGGTGTAGGAGCAGAAGATGATTCTACAAGAACCTTATTTTCCCCCGTAGCGACCTTATTAACCGGACAATCCCTGAGACGATGACTTGGTTAGTCACACCTGAAGCATTTGTCCCTCCCTTTTTCATAATAACCCCAATGAGGTTGACCACAGAATCGGTAAAAAGGTCATGAAGAAACTGACTGACCTCTGCTCACCTGAGATTAGCCCCCTGTGCTCGATAATTGTCACCACCCTGATGATGCTTGTCTCCCGACTGCTTTAGTTAAGGGGTAATGGCAATAGAGAATGAACCCGAGCTCTCCCACTTCTTTTTCTGCCACTTGTCGCTATCCCGACCATTCTGGGACTGCGCACCTCTTTGATCAGAAAACCTATTCCTCTTTCCTTGCCTATCCCCAAACTCTGACTGCCTCCTCTTATCATCCTCCACTTGCTACATATGAACAGTCAATTGAAAAATATCCATATCCTTAATGAGCAAAGCAGTCTTGCTCTCCAAGATCAAATCTCTGTTCAACCCAGAAGTGAACTTCCTTTTTCTCGTACTCATGTCAGCCACTAAATCTGGAGCATACCTTGATAGCTGATGGAACTTTAAGACATATTCCTTGATAGTCATTCTCCCTAACTTAAGATTTACAAATTCCTGTATCTTAGCTTCCCTCAACTCTTGAGGAAAGAAATGATCCAACACGACATTAGAAAAAGCCTCTCACAACTTAGATTCTTCCACATCGCCCCTATCTCTATCCCACTCCTCATACTAATGATAAGCAATATCTTTAAGTTGATAAGCTGAAAATTTCACCCTCTTCATATTGGTAGACTGCATCACTCAAAATATCTTTTCTATTTCATCCAAGAAGCCTTGTGGATCCTCCTCCACCTTCACTATAGTAAAAGTAGGAGGACCCATCTTCATAAATTGGCCAACCCTTATGGCCTCAGTAGACAACCTACCAGATACATCCTGCTCAGCCTGAGCAATAACCAACTGAGTGATAATATGGATAGATTAACGAAATTTTGCATTCATCACATTGCCTTGAGAGACCTGGGGAGAACTAGTACGATTAGGAGAAATTCCAATACCATTCGGAAAAAGACCCTGAGATCAAAGATATACCCCCATCGTAGGACGTATCCCTTCAGCATTATCCCAAGATGAGATCGAAAAACTTCCTTATTTTCCATATCTACGAGGCATGATCTGAAAGATGAATAAACAAAGATTAGAGAAGATTCCAAGACTTTAGACTCCAAGCCTAAAAATAAAATACCAAGAAAGTAAAATATTCATAAATGTCTTGCAGCCTCTCTCTTATGAATGCGACGCACTACACCCCCCAAAAGAGACTCTACTTAACACTACTTTGTGGACTTCCCAGATGACCATAAACCTAAAGCTCTAATACAACCTTGTCACGATCTAAACCAAGCCCTAGACATAATGGGCATCCCAGGTTCAACTAGGACGGAGACCGCCCCCTGCTACCCAACCCAACTGTCTTATCCAGCCTTTGATGGGCTGAATTTCGAGCATATAACAAAATAACATAGATGCTCTCATGAAGACTCTAGGATAGGGTCACACCTGTGACCGACCCAACCGAGTCTAACCGTACCAAACCAACCATCCAACCATACCAAGCCAAACCAAAGGTCATAAACCTGGTCGTAACCAAAGAGAATACCAAGACATAATATGATAATCAATCCGAAAATATAATACGATGGAACAACCAACAATATCATCCAAGGGTGTAAGACCCAACACCAATACCAATGCTAAGGCAAATATCAATACCGATCCCACTCATACCAACCCCCAGAAGTACCACAAAGCATCTATCCAAAGGAGTAAAAATATCTGGTTGGGACATGTCCCCAACCATGGACAAAACCAATATCCAAAATAAAATAAAAGTGTCTAAAGATGTCCATAACATGAAATGGAGCCTTCTGAAAGAATGAAAGCTCACCACTTCAGTCCAAATATTGTCTCTAAAGTCAATCACAATGTAAAAGGAGTAGAATAGCCAATTTTTTCATAGCGTGAGTATACAACCGCTAGTATACGGGTTAGCGGGTGCTAGCCTGAACTCAGGATAAGGATAAAATAATGTCAGTTATAAAACCAAGTAAAATCATCTGTACTGTATACAACCATACATATATATAAGTGTCGGGAAAGGGAACCGGGTTTAGCATGTATTAAAACCATTACCTGGGTTGTGTAGCTTTGCTGTCCTAAACCACTCACGGGCAATATAGGTTCATCTCCCCCTACTGAAAAGGCCCCAATATGTTTAGCCATACGACCAGGGAAGTATCTTATTGGGATGACTAGTACATCCCCTAATATAAGGTGTGACATCATGTACACAGGTCACCAAGACCACACCTCATATCGAAAAATATAAGTTTCCAATTTTGGTCCCCCCAGGACCTCCACCTTCCGCGGCTTAGCTACACTTCCCCCTTTTATGCCCAATTAAAATCATTTCCAAGCAAGCCATTTACCATTTAATAACCAAGATTTAGTGGTGGTATCATCATACCAACCATACTTGTATGTACTATCCATAGCCAACCACATGTAGGTTTAGGGGACCTTAGATGCCCTTCTAATTACCATATTAAAGCCACTTTTTGGGAATCTGTACCCCACAAGCATAACCATTTAGCCATTTACCTTTCTAAACCATTTAAACCATGCATAAATCCTTTACCAAGTTTAAAATAAGCAAGAGTTCCATTTAAAAGAAGTCAATTCAATGGACATATCTTTATAAGAATTTTGTCAAACACATTAGGGGCATAGTATATATCCAAAATCAATTCCAATTACCAATAACCATTCTATGTATTCCAATTATCTAAACCATGATTAATGCCTATAAAGGCATAATTAAAACCATGGGAAACCATAATGAAGTGTTTATAAACAAAATCCCCAAATTATATTTGAAAATCAAAAGCATACAATAATAAAATCATGTCTTTAGTTGGAACTAACAATGAAGGAAGGAGTACATGCCTTATACCGAAGAATTGATGGGAAGAAATTACCAAAGCAAGCCCCAAATTAGTCCTCAAGATTAAACCCTAGCTCTTTCTAGACCTAAAGCTTTTGAGAGGATTTTAGATTGTTAAGGAGTAGTTTCTAAGTGTTAAAAAGAGAAACAATAAAGTAAATAGCCTCCCAAATAGGTTAGAAGTCATAGGGTCCTATTAGGATAATTAGGAAAATGTCCAGATTACCTCCACTTAAGTTACACAAAATAACGTCACATGGATACGACTGACCCATATGAGTCGTACCCTTTAGATACAAGTGGTACCCGCCACTTGTATCCAATCTCAACCCTTGGACCCAACACTATCCAATATATGACTCGTCCAACCAAGTCATATCCATAGTATACGATTCTTACCTCACATATGTATCCCTAGCAGAATAGAATACCAAGAGTATTAAATATTATCCCCCATACGAGTACAAAATATGACTTGTACACAACTATGCGGCTCATATCCCCTAAGTCGTTTCCATTCTAGTAACCCATCCAATCCCATCAAGCAAAATTGGTTAACATACGGCTGGACCATAGAACTCATACCCTAGCATATGGCTCGTACCCTTGATTTGTATTGGGTCCAGAGAACGAAATTCAAGAAAATTTTCTAAGGGCCAAAACCCAGGATGTAACAAGTTAACCACCCTACTATGCCATTCGCAAACTTTGGGCAATTCTAGGTCCATGGCAAGGTGGACAAAATATCGGGATAAGGGATATCATAACACACTCTTATATGCACACTTGAACAAAGAAGTAAGAGTTTGGTTGATAATTATTTATGCATACCTGATTAGGTGTCCAACTTGTCCAACATCACCCATGATCGGGTAATTATAGTTTATGCTCTAATAACTAACAAAACTATAAATGTGGGTGCAGTTCTAAGATCCTCTCTAAAGAAGATGCAAGTAAAGAGTGGCTATAGTTAGGAGTTTGGAGGCTCGATGACATAGTTCTTAAAGAATCATGTGCTAGAGAAAGACCCCGTGAATTACAAGTTACTTCTAAGTATGAAAGGCATTGATTCTTCCTAGGTAAAGGTGCCCATATCTATTTTTGGGCTCACTTTTACACAAACTGAGAGACTTGCTCGTGGTGATAATGTTATTAGTCTTATGTTTGGCCAGTAATACCTAACTATGATGTGTGAAGGTAAGCGCTCTACAATAGATGAATTGAAGAAGCTTGAGGATGGTTATCGACTTAGTGAGCATTCTAGGATCTTTTGTTGCATTAGACCTGACTTTTAGGAGCCGTTGGATGATGATATGCCCACAAATAAGGATAAATAGAGAGTTGATTTTGATATAGTCTCAAATTCTGAGTCTGGGGATAATGATGATAAGTACAAGGAGTAGGAGTATATGCCTAGGGAGTCTTTCCGCCCATCTTTGCTTGTTCTTATACTTTGTTTGTATTGAGGACAGTGCCTCTTTTAACTGTAGGGTGGGGAAAGGGTTCCTGTTAGTTCTATGTGTTTTGGAATTTCTCTCTCATTGGATGGTATGTACTTTTATTTTTATGGATAATATGGTGACACTTGGATTATGATCCTCAATAGCTTATAATTCATTGTTATGAATTGGTAATATCAATGTTTTGCTTTTTGGTTCCTTAACTTTTATTTTCAGTTTTTCCCCAAGGAAAGTCCCTTTAAACCAAATATAAGTAATTGATAATTTTGAGCATCAATTTTTTTAGGAAGTAATATTCATAATAAGTCATAGTTTAAATACTTTTCTCGATGATAGATAGATGACGATTGTTTTAAAAGAAAATTAGCCATAGATAGTGAGTAGAAAGTGGAACCCGTTCACCAAGTTGAATATAATACTCTTGTTAGGCGACCTAATTACATGATGCAAGTTGGGTTTGAATTGTAAAATTTAACACATGTTACAAAGAGTTGAATGACTATTCTAAATGTCACAATCCAATTTTTCATGCCATGATGGCACATAGTGTAACCCGCTATTAAACCGACTAGTAGTCCAAAACTACAAGTATTGGACTACAAAAAGAAGTGAAGGAAGGATGTGGAATAAAGGTAATAAAAGACTAAAACGCATAGGATAGTCTTGAAACTTGATGGAATCAGTACATGAGTTTATGTACTAATGGTTTAGAGAGAAAGTAAAAAAAAATTATGTAATTATTTTAAAAGATTGAAATTTTAAACAATAATGATAAATTAAGATATAGTTTATGTAATTTGTCATATTTACTTACGGATAAATCTCAGGAATAGACCAAAATTAGGGTGGCTTTCAAATTTTAGTCTCAAATAAAAAAGTTTTCTTGAAATAATCTTTATCTATTAACTAATATTTTTTGGGATGAAATTGCCCCTGATCAATAGAGTAAATTACATAAATATTCTCATAATGGATAAAAATTTCATACTTATATCTTTCAACTGTAATTTTTTTCTCTTTTTAATTTTACTTTGATTTTATTTTTTTTCTCTTTTTATTTTTGATTTTTCTCAGCCCTTACTTTTTTCCTCTCAATTTCTTTTTATTTTCTATTTTCTTTTAATTTATTTTTTTATTATTTCTTTCCTCTTTTTTTTGATCTTTTTAATTTTTCTTAACCCTTACTTTTTTTCTTTACACCTCTTGACGTCTACTTTTATAAAAAAAAATATTATTTTTCTTTGATTTTTCTTTTTTCTTTTCTTTTTTTCTTTTTAAATTTTTCTCGACCTTTATTTTTATTTAAGTTTTTTTATTTTTTATCAACCTTTATTTTTTTTCCATTCTACCACATTGTAGAGGCAAGACTTATGACTTTCAAACAACAAGTTACGTTTCATGGGCAAGAGTTGACACTAACACATTGTATTTTGATTTATGAGATGTTTTATAACTCTTACCTTAGAGGCAAGACTTAGCTCAGAGACTTTCAAACAACAAATTATGCCCTACGGAGAAGAGTTGACTCTACCACGTTATGTTTTCATTTATGAGATGTTCTACAACTATTGCCTTAAAGGCAAGACTTAGCTCAAGGACTTTCTAACTACAAATTATGCCCCACGGGTAAGAGTTGACTCTACCACGTTATGTTTTCATTTACGAGATATTCTACAACTATTGCCTTAGAGGCAAGACTTAGCTTAAGGACTTTCAAACTACAAATTATGCCCCATGAACAAAAGTTAACTCTACCACGTTATTTTTTCATTTATGGGATGTTCTATAATTATTGCCTTAGAGGCAAGACTTAAGGACTTTTAAACTACAAATTGTGCTCCCACGGGCAAGAGTTGACTCTACCACGTTTAGTTTTCATTTATGAGATGTTCTACAACTATTGCCTTAGAGGCAAGACTTAGCTCAAGGACTTTGAAGCTACAAATTATGCCCCACGGGCAAGAGTTGACTCTACCACGTTATGTTTTTATTTATGAGATGTTCTATAACTATTGCCTTAGAGGCAAGACTTAGCTCAAAGATTTTCAAGCTACAAATTATGCCCCACGGTCAAGAGTTGACACTACCACACTATGTCTTCATTTATGAGATATTCTACAACTCTTGTCTTAAAGATAAGAATTAGCTCAAGGACTTTCAAATAATAAATTATGCCCCACGGGCAAGATTTGACACTACCATGTTATGTCTTTGTTTATAAGATGTTCTACAACTCTCGCCTTAGAGGCACGACTTATCCTAAGAATTTTTAAACAAGTTACATATATTGGAAAAGATTCAACACTAACACATTGTGTATTTTACTTATAAAATGCTCTATAACTCTTGTCTTAGAGGTAAGATTTAGCCTAGGGACCATCAAATAATAAGTTATGCCCCACGGGCAAAAGTTGACATAATCACATTGTGTATTGATTTATGAGATGTTTTATAACTCTTTTTTTAGAGGCAAGACTTAGACCAAGGACTTTCAAGTAACAAGTTGTGCCCCATGGGCAAGAGTTGACATTACCACATTGTGTTTTAATTTATGAGTTATTCTGTAACTCTTGCCTTAGAGGCAAGACTTAACCCAATGACTTTCAAATAACAAGTTATGTCCCATAAGTAAGAGTTGACACTATCACATTATGTTTTGGTTTATGAGATATTCTGTAACTCTTGATTTAGAGACAAGACTTAGCCTAAGGACTTTTAAATAACAAGTTACGCTCCACGGATAAGATTTGACACTACTACATTGTGTCTTGATTTATAAGATGTTTTATAAATCAAGGACTGTTAAACAAGTTATGCCCCATGGGTAAGAGTTGACACTGCCATATTATGTCTTGAGTTATGAGATGCTCTATAACTCTTGCATTAGAGGATCGAATTAGTCCAAGGACTTCCAAACAACAAGTTACGCCCCATGAGTTAGAGTTGATACTACCACATTGTGTATTGATTAATGAGATATTTTATAACTCTTGCCTTAGAGGCAAGACTTAACCGATAAGTTACAGCCCATGGACAAGAGTTGACATTATCATATTATATCTTGATTTATGTGATGCTCTATTAGTCTTTCCTCTAAGACAAAACTTAGCTCAAGAACCTCCCAAAAGAACAAGTTACACTCAATGAACAAGTGTTGACACTACCACATTGTTTTTTTATTTATGAGATATTCTATAACTCTTGTCTTAGAAGCAAGACTTAACTTAAGGATTTTCAAACAACAAGTTATGATCCACAAGCAAGACTTGACATTACCATAGTGTGCCTTGATTTATGAGTTATTTTATAATTTTTGTCTTAGAGGCAAAACTTATCCCAAAGAACTTCCTAACAATAATTCATGCCCTTAAATTTACTTTGATGTAAAAAAAAAGATCTCTTTGCGAATTATCTAATTTTTTATTTATTAAAAAAATATAATAGAAGTTGAGAAAAAAATGATCAAACAAAATAGAGAAATAAAAAAGAGATTGAGAAAAAAAAGTCAAGAAAAAATAAAAATTAAGAAAAAGCCGAAGAATTAAAAAATGAGAGGAAAAAATAAAAATAAAGTTTGATAAAAATAAGAGAAAAAAAGAAATGATAAAAATAAAAAAATAAAAGAAAAATAAAGGTTGAGATAAATGAATTAAAATAAAAGAAAAAAAATGAAAAAATAGATAATGTTTGAGAAAAAAATAGAAAAAAATAAAGATTGAAACAAATGAACTAAAATATGAAAATGAAATTAAAGGAAAAAATAAAAATAAAACTAAAAATAATAAAGATAAAAATAGAATTTGAGAGAAAATGTAAGACCCCGCAAACTCCTCTTGTAGTATGAGCTTTAGAGCGTGTCAAGTGAAGTGTAAATCCGGCCCTAAAAGATTTTGAAGTGACTTCCCAAGTGAGAAATATTTTGAAACATGTAGAATTTTCCTAATATCAACTTTTGTTATGAAAAGAATTGAATAAGCTTTCCGTCGATACCAAATTCGTCCAAATTCGACACTCGGACGAAGAGTTAGAGCCATTTTAGTGAGCCAGTGTGCCACCTGGCACTTTAGCGCGTCGCGGAGTTAGCCAAAATGACAATTGTCAAATTCAAGTGAGCCTTCGTAATGCCACCAGATCATGATGTTTTTTCAATTCACAACCAAGGTAGCAACACGAGTTCCACCGCTTCGCACCATCAAGCAGTTTCCCAATTGTCCACTTTCCAATAAGCTGGCGCTATTATGGCACGTCGTGCTAGCATGTAAAATCGGGATTTCGTTCAGGTTCTGTTATTTAAATTTCAGAGACCCTTTGGTAATTTCCTTAAAGCCCCAATTAGTCTCTACATGGGATTTAAAACCCCAATAGCCAAAGTTGCTCATCTATTCTCATTACTTTATCAAGAACAAAACACACTCTCTCAAAGATAGAAAATCCTAGCCCTCAAGTTTCAAAAGCAATCTCAAGAATCCTTCCAAGAGTCTTCAAGAACTTCAAGAATCTAGAAAACTAAGGTATGCAGATGTTGATTCTTGGGTTCCTTTCACCCAAGAAGTTCAAGAATCATTTTCTAAATTCAAGAGTATATATATTTATGAGATTTTCATGATTTTTTTTGTAAATAGAAATTGAAGTTGATGTGGTTGATGAGTTTTAATCCATGACTTGATTTCAAAGATCCAAGCTTTGATCCTACTATGTGACGTTCATGATAAAATTCCTTCAAGTCGTATGATATTGATGTATTCATAATAGTTTAAGTATAGAATCTGTAGTATAACCAAAGCATGCTCCCCATATGTTTGATAGAATGCTTAAGTAAAGAGAATAGTGTCTTTTTAGTATGTTAAGCATGAAATCCTCAATTATGTGATAACTAGTGCATGTCAAGCGTTTGTTGAAATGCCTTAGTAAATGTATTATGACAAGTTGCATGCATTCTTGTCCGTGAGTGTTCCTTATTGAACAATTATAAGATATTAGTATGCTTACCCTATACATTTACATGCTTATGACATTCAAGTGATTGATGAGATATCGTATTGATTGTGTTGTGAATAATAGTCCATTGTCATGATATTCAAGTGTGGTTCTGTCTTATTAATTTATGCTATCGAGTCCTAGGGGTATTTATACCCGAAAACTTAGTTACTTGTCTAGAGCCGAGTCAATCTCAAGATAATCTCAGTCGTGCTATGATCCATAGAATTCAGTCAGTGACAGAACATTTAGAAAAATTCAGAAATCTTAGTACTAGTTCAATCCAGCCTCAAACATCAGTTATTTTCAGACAGAAAGTAGAATTCATAAGTATTCCGTCAGATAACGGAACCAAGTGAACTCACAGTAGCAGATTCAGCTCAGTCTAATTTTAGTTAAGAATCAGTTCAGAGTCTTTCAGTTGGGAGTAGTAACTAGCACCGAGCGAGTGCAGGGATGACGGCTTACCCGTTAGAGAGGCAGAGTCATTAATAACAATCCCTGTACTCCCAAACTGTATAGCCAACGCAGGACCAGGAGTCACCCGTTATATTAAGGCTTGACTATCATACTACCTTAGGCTTGACTTCTTGTTCAGGGTCACCCGTTAGAGAGGCTTGACTATAACAGAGGTCTTTAACCGTGGCACGGTATTGACACCCTTCCAGCTGGGGTTATAGGTTGGACCCCACCAGATCAAATTCGGGGCATGTCGGTTAAGTGAGAACTCCCATAGTTATAGTTTCAGTATCAGTCTTCAGGGTAGAACTCAGAAATCAGGACTGTTAGATACAATCATCAATCTTAGTAAGGAACTCAGATAGTTCCATAGATTCATAGACTACCCGCTTTATAGGCTTGGTCTCACATAAAGTTATTCAGTATCAGTACCTACAAAGGTCACCCGTCAGATAGGCTTGATCTCAATCTTAGATTCAGTTGAGTTTTCTCAATATCAGTTCCAGTGATCACCCATTAGTTAGGCCAGATCTCAAGCTTAGTCAATCTTAATCGTTATTAGAAGATTTAGAGATCACCCCGCTAGATAGGTTTGATCTCAGATTCAGCCAGTCGGTATCAATTATCGGTAGGCTCAGTCATCCATTTTATCAGTATTAATAAGTACGGATATGAGTTTCAGTAGCTTCAGATACATATAATCTAAGTATATTCAGAAACCTCAAATTGATGGCATATTCAGTATTAGTTATCAAATTCAGTCCTAGTATGCTCAGTCACAGTATGTTAAGTAGTTATAGATTCTCTATGTTTGCTAATCCAGCTCTTGCATATCATTCAGTTAGTTATTGTTCATACATAAGCCCTTGCATTTAGCCTTACCTCATCTACATACTCAGTACATTCCCGTACTAACGTATTTGCGCTGTGGTGTTTTATTTGACGCCATAGGTTCAGAAGCACGAGCCCCAGAGCACCCTTAGCAGTCCAGACCCAGTCTGCAGCAGTAGACGTAGCAGTGAGTCCTCATCATCCGAGGATGCTTCTTATTTCAGTACTTCATTAGATTCACTTTATTATCACTATACAGAGTTAGTTGGGGACATGTCCCATCAACTCCACAGTTCAAACAATTAGAGGCTTTTTCAGACAGATGTATTAGTATTCAGTTTTCAGTTTGAGTATTTTAGACGTTTTTAACCTTTTGACAAGTTTTCGCCAGCTTTCCGCATTTATTGTATTATATTATGTAGTGCTCAGGTACAAATATTTGCAAAAGGTTAGCTTGTGGTCGTTCGGGGTCATGGACACCGTGTAACGACTAGGGGTAGTCTCGAGTCGTTACAGAAAATGAGTATGAAAAGTTTAAAAATATATAAGGTGTAGAGGGCAAAATTGTATTTATACTATATTAAAAAAGGAAGGAAGGTTAGTTACTTTTTTTATTGGGGTCAAAAATTCAAAGTCATCGGAGCATGTAATTTCCTTTTGGACAAAAATTCAGAAATAACATACTTATCCCCTTAATTATGAGTTTTGTAGCAACAGTTTCATAATTACATAGTATAAAAAGTTATATTTTGTATTTTTGCAAACTGTTGTTACAAAAATACAAATACATGATCGATATGTATTTTGTATTTTTGCAAACTATTGCTACAAAAATACAAATATATATGCCACAAAATATAATTTGATAAAAGCGTTGTTATTTTTTATAATTTAATATTTAAATATGCTACTTTATGTATTTTTTCTTTTTCTTTTTTCGGGTCCATTTTAAGGAAGTGGGCCGACCCAGCCCAAAACCTTGAGGAGCAGGCATTTTCTCCTCGGATACGACACTCCTCGTGGGATGCCTATATATGGACTGGTGTTTTAAGGTAGGAAAGCTCCAACAATAAAAATCCGCTAATAGAAGAAGGAAGAATAAAGTGGTGTCGAAATGGTGAAGGTGCGAATGAACACGGCGGATGTGGCCGCAGAGGTCAAATGCTTGCGTCGCTTAATCGGGATGCGGTGTTCCAACGTTTATGATCTTTCCCCAAAGGTGGAACCTCCCATTCCACATTTTCTTAAATATACAAACAAACTCCCCCGGTATCCCGATTGATTGTTTATTATCTCTTGCAGACCTATGTGTTTAAGCTGATGAACAGTAGTGGAATTACTGAATCAGGGGAGAGTGAGAAGGTTTTATTGCTCATGGAAAGTGGCGTCCGCTTGCATACCACTGCTTATCTTCGGTACCTATTTAGTACTTCTCCACTTTTGCATGAAATCTCATTATTTAGTACTCTTACCTCTTTTTTATAAGTGAAGATGCTAAATACACTGAAACATACAAACTAGAGTTAAATTTTATATTAGGTCTGGATAGACGGATACGTGTGAAACTTAGAGGCACTAAAGTTTTAGAGAACTCCTAATTTGCCAAGTCAAGTTGTTTTCCCATATTGGAATTGAACAGAGTGGATATAGAGGATTTGTAGATCCCAAGTAGTTGGGATTGAGGCGTAGTTGTTATTAATATAGAAGTTAGTATACAGATAATTTAGAAACATAGGCTCGAATGTTTTAGTGGTTGTCTTCCTGCTTTCAACCGTAGTTGATTATTCATGGGAAGTGCATTACTTCTTTGCTGATCAATGGCATATGCAATTTGGATTCTATATGCTGAGTTCTTCTAATTTTTCCATTTTCTGAAGTTCTTTTTTCTGGTTTCCTTCTTTTTTAGGGACAAAAGTAACACTCCGTCTGGATTTACACTTAAATTGAGGAAGCATATAAGGACGAGGAGGCTTGAGGATGTGCGGCAACTTGGTTATGACAGGGTATATTGCATATGCTATGGTTCTATCATTACATTGAGTATATTTCATTGTTTGAAAATTTCTGCTTTTTTCTCTCTTTAAATTAGTGATTACTTTCATGATCTTTTATCTTATCCTTTCTTTATTGTTTTTGGGTTCAGATAATTCTCTTTCAGTTTGGACTAGGTGCCAATGCTCATTATGTGATATTAGAACTATATGCCCAAGGAAATATACTCCTTACAGATTCTGACTTCATGGTCTTGACTCTCCTACGGTCACACAGGTAGATTAGTTGCCTTTTATTCCCTAGCTTTTTCTCCTTCAGCTGAACATGTCTATGTAATGGATCATCGTAAACGTCTATGCAGACAATGCATGTTTTCTTTTGCCATTTTTCTTCAAATTCCTCTTTCCATATGAAACTCTGCCAGAAAATTTCTGAAGGTTAAACCCATTGGATGGTTCAACTATTCCGATCTGTTAGGGTTCTGTTTAACAAGCAAAAACTGTTTGATACTGCTGTGCATGGTTTCATAAGACATAAATCACTCATTTTGTTTGTCCTCTTCTGGAATGTAAAATGATCGGATTTAAGCCTTCGGCCTAGCAGGTATCTTGAATTTTTTTCCTCTTTCTTAAGTGCTGCTTTGAGCTGCATCAACTTAAACTTTGAGTACAAATTATCAAGCCATAAACCTAGATCTTTGCAGTCTTTGGGTATCCTCATAATTTCGCAACTCAGTTTGGCACTTTTGCAACTTAATTTCGCAATTCACTTTGCAAAGCTTGCTTTTACATGTAACTCACACATATGCAGGGACGATGATAAAGGTCTTGCAATTATGTCTCGCCATCGATATCCAGTTGAAATATGCCGAGTCTTTAAACGGACAACTACTGAAAAGTTGCAGGCAGCCTTGATGTCTTCTGCCCAGACTGATAAAATTGAACAGGTAGAAGATAATGAACGGGAGAATGATGGATCTGATGTACCTCAACAAAAGCGAGGTAACCAAAAAAGCATAAAAGCTGCTAATTCTACTAAAAAAGGGAATGATGGTGCACGTGCAAAGTCACCAACACTGAAAGTGGTTCTTGGGGAGGCACTAGGTTATGGTCCAGCACTTTCTGAACACATTATTCAGGATGCTAGCTTGGTTCCAAATACAAAGATCGACACAGGTTTTAAATTAGAAGGCAATACACTTCATTCTCTGACAGAGGCAGTTAATCAGTTTGAAGACTGGCTGGAGGAAATTATACTGGGTGAGAAAGTTCCAGAAGGCTACATCTTAATGCAGCAAAAGGCTTTGTCTAAAAAGGATTCCAGCATGTGCGATAGTGGATCTTCTGAGAAGGTTGCACAGTTATCCTATATTTTGAGATTTTTAATCCCCGTGACCATTTATTCTTCTTTTCTGTACGTATATAGTTGCAGAAGAGTGATTTATCTGAGACTTTCGTTCTACAGATGTATGATGAGTTCTGCCCTCTGTTACTGAATCAGCTTAAGTGTCGGGATTTCATGAAGTTTGAGACATTTGATGCAGCATTGGATGAGTTCTACAGTAAGATTGAAAGTCAACGCTCTGAACAACAGCAAAAGTCCAAAGAAAGCACCGCAATGCAGAAACTTAATAAGATCCGCGCTGATCAGGTTTGCGTCACATCTACTCTATAATCATCTTGAACCATTTCAGTCGGTTTCTATTAATTATTCTGTGAAGTATGCGTTTTAGCCTGTGAATGGTACATAAAGCATGCAGGTCATGGTTTTAACAAATGGATACGTGGTACATACTTTAAATGGAAGAAAAATAAGTTGGATATGGCAATTTTTTCCTGAAGACAACAACTATGAAAGCCATTATTCCTCAATCAGCTATATGACTCCTCTTCTTTTCATTTAAGCTCATTAATATCATTATTGTACTAAATAAAATAACAGTAAAACATATTATTATTATTATTATTTGTGAGAAATAAAGGAGAAAAATATTATTGAATTATTTTGTATCTAAAATATTACATTGAGACCCTATTTATACACACTTCACTTGACTCCTTTTCCAACCAAGATACTGACATTAAAATTCTTTTCTAGCTAGGATTCTATATACTTAAACTATTCCTATTCCTACTCATATTTTAACACTCTTCCTCAAGCTGGTGCATACAAGTCATATGTATCAAGCTTGTTACAAATGTAATTAATACGAGAATAGTGAGGGACTTGGTGAAAATATCTGCAAGCTGATCACTCGATTTTACAATTTTTTGTAACAATATCTCTGGAAGTATCCTCTCTCACAAAGTGACAATGACAATCAATCTTAATATGCTTAGTCCTCTCATGAAATACTGAATTTGATGCAAAATGAAGAGCTGCTTGGTTATCATACACAAGTTTCATTTCACTGATTTCTCCAAATTTTAACTCTTAACTCTGTTAACAATTGTGTAAGCCAAAACAACTCACAAATGGCCACTGTCATTGCTCGATATTCTACTTCTGCGCTAGATCGAGCAACCACACTGTTTCTTGCTCTTCGAGGACACCAAATTACCTCTTACTAAAGCACAATATTCGGATGTAGAATGTCTATCACAAGGTGATCCTGCCCAATCAACATTTGTATATCCAACGACTCATGACCTCGATCCTTGAAAAGTAGTCCTTTACCTGGAGCTGACTTAATATATCACACAATGGGAATCTGCATCTCAATGATTATCACATGGAGAATCCTTCTCCCTAAATTGGTTTACAACACCCACAGGATAGGAAATGCCAGGTCTAGTCATTGTGAGATAATTCATCTTACCAACTAGACGCCTATATCTAGGATCATTGAGTGGCTCTTTCTGTCTTGGCAAGCGTTTAGTTTTCGGATCCATAGGAGTGTCAATAGGCTTACATCCCATTATTTTTGTCTCCTCGAGAATGTCTAAGGTATACTTGCTTATTGTGGACTGAGCAACTTCAATACCTAAAAGTACCTCAATTTGCTTAGGTCTTAGTCTGGAAATGCTGAAAGAGGTGTTGCTTCAAACTAATGATATCATCTTGATCATTTCCGATAATAACGATATCATCAATTTAAACCACCAAATGAATACATAGATTTGGAGTAGAATGTCGATAAAACACAGAGTGATATGCTTCACTACGAATCATGCCAAACTTTTGAATTACTGTGCTGAACTTTACAAACCAGCTCGAGGAGATTTTTGAGACCATACAGTGACCGATGCAATCAGCACACCAGACTATACTTATACTCCCTTGAGCAATAAAATTAGGTGGTTGCTCCATATAAACTTCTTCCTCAAGGTTACCATAGAGGAAAACATTCTTAATATCCAACTGAAAAAGAGGCCAGTGTCAAACAACCTCCATGGATAGAAAAAGACAAATAGATACTATTTTAGCCACAGGAGAGAAAGAATCACTATAATCAAGCCCAAATATCTGAGCGTACCCCTTGGCAATAAGGCGAGCCTTAAGTTGATCAATTTTGTCGTCCGGACCAACTTTGACTGCATGAACCCAACGACAACCAACAATTGATTTACTTGAAAGGTGAGGAACAAGCTCTCAAGTGCCCACTCGTATGTAAAACAAACATCTCATCAATCATAGCATGTCGCCATCCTGAATGAGAAAGTATTGCTTTTGTGGACTTATAGATGAAGATAAGAGGACAAAGATGATATAAAGGCATAATGAGGTGATGATAGACGATGATAACTTAAAAGGACGACGATGATAAGTTAGGAGTGGTGGCACTGTAGATGGAGTTGTAGAAGGTACTGTAGATTCCTCAAAAGTCGGTGCAGGTAAGACTAGTGGCACTAAGGCTGGAGATGTAGAAGTAACGGTAGGATTCTCAAAAGTCGAATAGGTAAGACCTCAGACATGTTAGGATGATCAGGATCAGAAGAAGATGTAAAGGTTAAGACTCAAAGAATGTGACATCAACTGACATAATGTACTGATGAAGATCAGGTGAGTAGCAACAATATCCCTTTTGTACTCGAGAATAACCAAGAAAAATATATTTGAGAGCACGAGGGGTTAATTTATCTTTCCTTGGGTGAAGTTATGAACAAAACATGTACTCTCAAAGACACGAGGGGGGAAGAGAGTATAAAGGTGACTGAGGAAACAATACTAAATAAAGAATTTGATTTTGAACGGAAAGTGAAGTCATCTGATTAATTAAATAGCAAGATGCGGTAACTGCATCGCCCTAAGAATACAGCGGAACATGGGATTGAATGAGAAGAATGTAGTCTCGATAAGGTGCCTTTTCTTCCTCTTTGCTACTCCATTCTGTTGAGGGGTATTACGGATAAGAAGTCCAATAAATAATTCCTTGACGAGTCAAAAATTATTGAAATTGGGAGGACATATATTCTAAGGCGTTATTACTACGAAATGTATGAATAGAGATACCAAATTGATTTTTTATTTCAGCACAATAACTCTTGAATATATGAAATAATTCAGATCGATCTTTCATTAAGAAAATTCAAGTACATTTTGAATAATCATCAATGAAGCTAACAAAATAACGAAATCTTGAGGTTGAATTGATTCTTCTGGGAACCTAAATATCTGTGTGAACTAAGGAAAAGATAGACTCTGCATGATTCTCAGCACTACGTTGAAAGGTAGTTCGGGTGTATTTTTTCAAGTTGGCACGACTCACAATCTAATGTGGATAGACTAGACAAGCTGGGCACCATCTTTTGTAACTTGAACAAACTAGGATGTCCCATACGTTTGTGAATTACGTTTGGAGAATTTGTAACTGGACATGTTATGGAGGAGTTATTGTGATTTATATCCTTCACCAATTGTTTGTCCTGTACTATGGTCATGCATGATAAAAGATTCGTCAAGAAATAGTATGCCATAATTTAGGGCACGAGTCAAACAACTGACCGATGGAAAATTGAAAGGATAACTATGGACATAAAGAATAGAATTTAAAGTGACAGAGGATAAGGGATTAGCTTGTCCAACTCTTTTTGCTTTAATTTGGTTACCATTGACGTTTATATTTCAGGGGAATGGTGAGATTGACGAGGATGTCACGCACCGTATTGGTGCAGGGTGGTTAAAATGGAGGCTTGCTTTGGGAGTCTTGTGTGATAAGAAGGTGCCACCAAAGCTTAGAGGTAAGTTCTATAGAGTGGTTGCCCGACTGACTGTATTGTATGGAGCGAAGTGTTGGCCAATTAAGAACTCTCCTATCCAAAAGTTGAAGATGACGGAGATGAGGATGTTACGATGGATGTGTGGTCTTACCAAGAAAGATAGGGTTAGAAATGAGATTATTCGAAACAAGGTGGGAGTGACTTCGGTGGAGGACAAAATGCGAGAAGTGAGGTTACATTGGTTTGGGCTTGTGATGAGGAGATGCTCGGATGCTCCAGTACGGAGGTGTGAGAGGCTGGCTATGAATGGTTTTAGGCGGGGTAGAGGTAGGCCGAAGAAATATTGGAGAGAAGTGATTAGGCATGATATGGAGCAGTTATAGCTTACGGAGGACATGACCCCTTGATAGAAAGGTGTGGAGGACGCGAATTAGGGTAGAGGATTAGGGGGTAGGAGTTTTTCTGTAATTGTAGGGGAGAGTGCTTTGTTGGTGTTTGGAGTTTCTGGTTTGTGGTGTTTTGGTTATGTCTATGATTTCAAATAGATAGTTTATAGTATTATCTTGTGATTGTCTTGTTTCCTTTATTAGCTAGCAATTCGTTATCCCATTTGACTGTGTGCTTTTATATTTTATGTTTGTTGTACTCCGGAGCCGAGGGTCAATCGAAAACAACCTCTCTACTTTATATGAGGTAGTGGTATGGTTTGTGTACACATTACCCTCCCTAGACCCCACTATGTGGGAGTACACTGGGTGTGTTGTTGTTGTTGTTGGTTACCATTAGCTAAAGTGACAGTTGAAAGAAATTGTGAATAAACAATATTTGATAGAAGTGATTAAAGGTAGGAGATTGTGTAGTTGAGGCTACTGGTGGAGATATCTGCTTACTTGCTTGATACTAAACATACTCATTATATTCCTTTTCAGACAAATACACCCATTGACTACCTTTGACTACCTGGCTGTGGTGTTAGACTGAGCAACATGAAGATTTAGGTGGTCGACCATGCAAAGAATAACATATTTCATGAGTATGTCCAAGCCTATCACAATAATTACACTTAGGTCGAGAATAACATATGTCACGAGTGTGTCCAATCCTTTTACAATAACTACACTTAGGTCGAGATCTTTCAAAACAACCTCCCCCTCGTCGATTCGTCATGGGCTGTGACGTTTGATTTTTTGATTTCTTCATTTAGGGTTCAGATTTAATCATAGGACTAAAATGAGCAAACAATTAGGAGACATGTTGCCAGAATTTGGAAAAATATAGTGTTCAATAGCCGGAATCTTAGATATGAATGTCAAAACTTGATCAGAATTGAGAAATAACTATATGGGTAGCCTCAGATTGAAGAAGCGACCCTTCTATATGGGTAGCCTCGGATTGAAGAGGCGACCCTTCTGGAAAGAAAACCTGCTGGAAAACTTGCTGGAAAACTGCTACTAGCGATGCATCAGGGCGCGTGTTGCACCTATTTCTAGCAATCTTGACTGGGGTTTTTTCGCCGAAAAATTTTGAAACTAGTGGTGGGCTGGTTTTCGAAAAAGAAAGAACTTGATAAGGTCACCGGAGAATTTGCACATCGACGACTCATTTTGCTGGAATGATGCACTACAATACTTTTCTCACCGATGCTCTGATACCATGTGAGAAATAAAAGAAAAAATATTATTGAATTGTTGTGTATCTGAATTGTTACATTGAGACCCTATTGATAGATGCTACACTAGACTTCTTTTCCAACTAGGACACTGACATTACAATCATTTTCCAAGTAGGATTCTATATACTATTTCTATTTCTACTCATATTCTAACATTATTATTACTCCCTCTGTGTCAATTTGTTTGTTTGGCTTTGACTTGGCATGACTTTTAAGAAAGTAAAGAGGATTTTTGAATCTTGTGGTCTCAAACTAAGGATATGTAGAATTAAATTCTACCAGGCATAAAGCCAAATGGGTTCTCTTTTACCCTTGTCGTATTCCTAAGCCTGCATAGTATTCCGTCGTATGAGTCATGGGTTTAATGCCATAGTAGTTCATACAACTTTGAATATCGCCTTTGTTTTTATAAATTGGAATCTGGGTACTCTTCTCATTGGGCACCCTACCACTTCTTAGCATCATTGAATAGCTTGGTGAGCCATTCTACTCCGACCTCTCCAAGATACTTCCAAACCTCTATAGGAATACAACAGGACCAAAAGATTTTCTAATCCTCATATTTTCCATGGCATCTTTTATATCTGTCGGCCTAATTCTGTGAGTGTAGCTAGAGTTTATCGTTCGCAGACGTATAGAAGTTCAGAATGATACTCTCTTGGTTAGAGTTGAATTTTCTTCCGAAGAGACCTCTTCCACTTAAAGCATGTACCAATGGAAGAAAAAAAGAATCTCCACAGGGACTGGAGATAACTATTAATAGATAATCCTGTACTACTATAAACTTTGAGTTCAAAAGCTTCTCCAACATGATGCAGGAAAACCGTGTTGTAACATTAAAGCAAGAAGTTGAACATTGTATTAAGATGGCAGAGCTGATAGAATACAATTTGGAAGATGTTGATGCTGCAATCTTAGCAGTACGTGTAGCTCTTGCTAATGGAATGAGTTGGGAAGATTTGGCTCGAATGGTGAAAGAAGAGAAAAGATCTGGAAATCCAGTAGCTGGACTTATTGACAAGCTCCATCTTGAAAGAAACTGCATGACATTGCTGTTAAGCAACAATCTTGATGAAATGGATGATGATGAAAAGACACAACCAGTGGACAAGGTATGCTGACCTGATCTTTTTCTTTTCTAGAAGTTCTAATTAAGAACCCACATTTCAGTTTGGAGAATTCTTTTACCTACCTATATGTACTGTTTGTGAAGCATTGATGTTGATTCAAGTTTTTACTTAAGCTTGTGACTGGTTTTGAAAGAAATGCAGCAATTTGAGCATGGATGACAGTGTCTGTCCATTTTTTTTCTCTTTTCGTAGGTTGAAGTTGATCTGGCACTTTCAGCTCATGCAAATGCTCGACGGTGGTATGAAATGAAGAAAAGACAAGAAAACAAGCAAGAGAAGACTGTAACTGCTCATGAAAAAGCATTCAAGGCTGCTGAGAGAAAGACACGTCTCCAGCTGTCTCAGGTGGCCAAAAATCTGACCAATGGCTATTCACAGTTTGTGTTGTTTATGTGTTTAGTAATTCTATGCCTTCTTAGTGGTTGTTAGCCTGAGGAACTTTTGATAGTCCATCTACTAGGGCCTTTCTAGACTTTGATGTTGAAGTTGTCCATTGGAAGTCATAGAAGTTTTTGTTGATGTGATTTCCGAGAAATCTTTAAGCATAGAACTATTTGCTTTTTATCTTGTGTGAATACAATGTAGGGTTACGTCTTTGTTGTGTAGTATGTTGCCTATGACCTGTGTGTCATCCACTATAGTTGATAACGTAAAATTAACAAAAGTGAACTGTTAGCTCAGTGATTGGCCCCGCTGTTGTCTAAAAAGTATTTATTGGGGAGTACATATATAAGCACTTTGCTGAACATAAATATGTCTTTTTTTTAAAAATGTATTTAGTTTCTTTTATGGGATGTAGATGAATATGTTACAGGAAAGTAAGTGAAAAAGGCCTATTGTTACACGAACTTTTTTTTTTTTGAGAATGGTAACATTACACTTGAACTTTCTTTGTGATAATGTATACCCATCTGAGGAGCTGTTTATTTGTTCTGTTGAGTGACATAACACTTTCTCTTCTCCACTATATAAATATGCAGGAAAAGACAGTTGCTGTGATTTCGCATATCCGCAAAGTTCACTGGTTTGAGAAATTTAATTGGTTCATCAGTAGTGAGAATTATCTAGTCATAAGTGGACGTGATGCACAACAGAATGAGATGATAGTCAAGAGATACATGTCCAAGGGAGATCTGTAAGTTTATTATACCTAATTGGCTGTCAAGATGATTCAACTCCACATTAAGAGCCACTTAAGATGCTTTATTTAAAATTGAGAAGGCATTCAAAAGTGAGGTTAATCAAACATCAAACATTTATTGGGAAAATGTATTTTTTTTTTGGGGGGGGGGGGGGGGGGGGGAGAGGGGAGCTACTCTTTATTTTAGATGTTCCTTCCTTTTCAGTTTATATGATACTCTTTCCATTTTTGAGCCGTTCCAAAATGTTTTGCACCATTTTAAAATAATATTATTCTATATAATTTCACAATTTTGAAGAACATAAAATTTATTTTACTATTCGAATCTTAACCTACCCTCCCCAGATCCCACTATGTGGGAGTGCACTGGGTATGTTGTTGTTTATATTCAAATCTTAACTACGATATGATGAAACCGTCTTTTTAATCATTGCTGCAATATTTTCTTCGTGTATAAAAAACAAGTCAAATTAACATTTTAATCTCTGTGACCCGTCAAGCGCTGACTTATAGTTAGAATGTGTGGAGTTTAGAGATGTTATTTCCTGTGTTATGTTATTCTCAAACTTTCAGTTATTGGAAAAAAGACATTGGTTTATGATGACCCAAAAAGGAAAGGATTACATTCGGTTTGCTAGAACGGAGCAACTGAATTATCACTTTATCAAGTATAAGCCATTCAGAGGAATAGAATGTGGCAACTCTGATTTCTGTATCAGAATATAGCTGTTTGACAGAAGAAAGACAGGGAATGTGATTTCAGTTTCTTTTTTTTTTTTTGGAGATAACTGTGGGAAGGTGAGATTTCTTCCCTAAGTGAGCCAAACTTTTGGTGCTACAATATTTTTATCCCCATCTATTCATTTATACTGACCACTCTTTATTTTTTCCTTTTTTATATTTAATAATAACTGTACGTATATTGTTTCTAGTCCATAATTCCCAATTAATATACGTCTAGTTTTTATATGACATCAGATATCTAAACTGTCTTGTGAATTTGGTTTAGTTTGTAGGAATTTTGTTACTTTTTATGTGATTGTTTTATGAGAAATATTTTCTTTGAAATAGGTACATCCATGCAGATCTCCACGGAGCTTCGAGTACTGTGATCAAGAATCACAAACCTGAGATGCCAATACCTCCTCTCACATTGAACCAAGCAGGGTGCTTCACTGTAAGTTGTCAAGATTTCGTATTATTGCATCTGCTGTAGGTGGGAAGCAACAACCTCACAATGTTTACTGGGTTGCGATGTAGGTTTGCCAAAGCCAGGCTTGGGACTCAAAGATAGTGACTAGTGCTTGGTGGGTTTATCCTCACCAGGTCAGTAAAACTGCTCCTACAGGTGAATATCTAACAGTTGGAAGTTTCATGATCCGTGGTAAAAAGAATTTTCTTCCACCACACCCTCTTGTTATGGGCTTTGGAATATTATTTCGCCTTGAGGAAAGTTCTTTGGGGTTTCACTTGAATGAAAGGAGGGTTAGAGGTGAAGAGGAAGGACTAAATGATGCTGAACAAAGTGAGCCATCCAAAGCAATTCATGATTCCAGCACGGATGAGGAGTTGTCAATGGAAACACCCGTTGTAGATATGCAAGACATAACAGATCTGCCAAAGGCTAGGTCAAGTGCTTCAGGTGTTTCTTCTGCAGCTCAATCCAATATTGCCTTGAGCACTTCTGATGATCAAGCTAGCAATTTAGTCAACTCTTCTGCTGAAGTTAATTGCATTAATAATGATGGTACGTCTGATTTTTTGGGGATAATGGCTACATCTGGGACATCACAGCTGGAGTATCTTATTGATAGGGCTCTCGAAATTGGATCTTCCACTGCATCTACTAAAAACCATGGGGTCCCTTCTTTATTTGGATCTGCACGGCAGCATGATGAGGAAGAAAAGAGAGTATCACAAAGAGAAAAACCTTATGTTACAAAAACTGAAAGAAGAAAGCTTAAGAAAGGCAGTGATAGCACCGAGTGTGCAACCACTGTGCGAGGAAAGCACTCAGAGGAAAATCAGAAGCAGTGTGTGGGAGATGTAAACAAAGCAAGGTCTGGTTGTGGAAAAGTCATTCGTGGGCAAAAGGGTAAACTTAAGAAGATAAAAGAGAAATATGCAGATCAGGATGAGGAGGAGCGTCGTATTCGCATGGCTCTGCTGGCTGTGAGTATCAGTGTGTTTTCATAATTGTTTCATTTTCAGTGGTCTGGTTTTGCTCCTTTTGTTCTGCTCCCCATTTTTGCCGGCATAATGATTTTTGTAGGTGGCCTCCTGCATTGGATCTTGAAAAACTTTTGCTCGGATTATGATGGTATCCTATAAAATGAAGAGTATCTTGCTTATCAAAAATAAAAATAAAAATGAAGAGTATCTTGTTTTACCGACGTGACTTAGAGTTGGCGAAATCATACAAGTGAGGCATATATAGGTTCCATTGACATAAATGTGTGAGGCAGATATAGGTTGCATTGACATAAATATGTTCTTAATACCCACAATTTTTTGGGTAGGGTTTTGGGGGTGGGGGGTGGGGGGTGGGGTATAGGGTTTGGAGTGCACTAATGGCTTAAGAAAAGGTCAGGCTTCAAAGGTAAAGATGCTCATTCTGATCTTGCTCTCTGGATCCACTCCATAGAGTTCTTTCGTTCTGAACAATATGCATCAAGTATACAAAAAAATTCGTTTGTCTGACGTGGGGGTGGCCGGGGGCAATGTAGATACCCTGGTCAATACATTTTCCTTGTCTCAAATTACTTTCATACAACCATGATGGAGGTGAATGTGGCTCTATTTTATCTTTTCTGTTGCTTTGCCCATCACAACTACAACCGACTTTCAGAAAAAGTTCTCCAACATGACTATTTGTGCAAGTTCACCAATGAGCATTACCAATCCATGATTAGAAGATGCTTTCATTCCCATTACACTAGTAACTCCACTTAGGAGCTGTTGATCCTATTATCATACTCGATGATCGTGCATTTCATCATATATTGTTTTTCTTGCTCTTCAATGAAAAGATGATCTATAGGTTTCCTTTTTTCTTATTTCCTCTTATCATACCATTTTCACTTTTTCCGTTCATGATTTGGTGCTTGTTCACACTTGGGTTTTCATCAGAAGTGTGTGAACTCTGTATGATTGGTACCAAAAGTGCACATTCATCTGAGACCTGCAAATTTATAGTACAACAAAGCAAACACACAAAAAATCAAATTTCTTGATTGTAGCAGATCAAGATATGATCTTATTTGATCTAATTACCTAATCTATCTATAGCAAATCAAATTTTATTTTATCAGATCAATTAAGATTCTACAAAATCAAATCTTAAATATTCACAAATCAGCACCCCCCTCAAGTTGGCTTGTAAATATTTGTCATGCCTAACTTGCTTAAAAGAACTTCAAATTTTGGTTTAAACAAGCCTTTTGTGAAAATATATGCCATTTGCTGATTTGTTGGGACGAAAGGCATGCACACATTTCCTTTTTCAATCTTCTCTAGTGCCCTATCCACTTCAACATGTTTTGTTCTATCATGTTGAATTGGATTGTGAGCAATACTTATGGCTGCTTTATTGTCACAGTACAACTTCCTTGGTAAACCAAACGTTTTTTTAGTTCTTCTATTATCTTCTTGAGCCAAATCATTTCTCAAATCCGATGGTCCATAGATCGGTATTTAGCTTTAGCACTGCTGTGTGCTACAATATTCTTCTTTTTACTCCCCCAGGTCACAATATTTCCCCAGATAAAAGTACTATATCCAGATGTAGACCTCTTGTCAATAGTAGAACTTGCCTAGTCTGCATCTGTAAAGCTTTCAATGCCTCCTATGTTGAATTTTTCTAAAAAAAAAAATCCTTCCACCGGAGAGCTTTTAAGACATCTTAGGATCATGTAGACCACTTCTTGGTGCTCTTCCTTTGGAGAGTGCATACATTGACTGACTAAGCTTACAACAAAAGCTATATCAGGTCGAGTATGTGACGAGTGGATCGACTTCCCCACTAGTCTTTGATATTGATTGTGGTCAACTGAATTTCCTTCTTTATTTCTGAATTTTATATTCGGATCAATAGGTGTTTCAGTTGGATGACAACCACTTATCCCTGGCTCTTTTAGAAGATCTAGTTCATACTTCTTTTGTGACACCATAATGCCTTCTTTTGATCTCGCTACTTCCATGCCAAGAAAATATTTCAACTGGCTCAAATATTTAATCTCAAACTCTGAGGCTAATTGTTTCTTTAAATTCTTCATTTCGGACTAGTCATCTCCAATAAGTATAATATCATCGACGTGCATTATCAAGATAGTTGTCATTTCCTTAAGAGAATGTCGAATGAACATGATATGATCTGCTTGCCCTTGAGTGTACCCTTGTTTTTTGACAAATTGAGTAAACCTCTGAAACCAAGCTCTTGGAGATTGTTAGAGCTTGTAGAGAGATTTCTTCAGCTTGCACACTCTAGTTCCATACCTTTCTTCAAAACCTGAAGGAGGGTCCATGTAGAATTCTTCTTTGAGTTTTTCGTTCAAGAATGCATTTTTTACGTCTAGTTGTTGGAGGCGCGAATCAAGGGTGGCAGCCATGGTCAGAAGAACCCTTATTGAATTCAACTTGGCAACTGGAGCAAATGTCTCAAGATAGTCAATCTCGTGAGTCTAAGTGAATCCTTTTGCTACCAAACGTGCCTTATACCTCTCTAGTGATCTATCTGATTTAATTTGATGGTAACACCCACTTGCAGTCCATTGTTTTCTTTCCACGTGGTAGTTCTACTATTTTTCAGGTTTCATTTCTCTCCAGAGCGTTCATTCATCTCCTCTAGAATTGCCTCTTTCCACTCGGAAACGTTCAAAGCATCTTGCACATTTCTCGGTATCTCCATTCCAGATAATTGAGAAAGAAATGCCATATAGGAAGGGGACAAGTTTCTATATAACACAAAATTCGACATGGGATGGTTGGTGACTTTTCTTACCCTTTTACATTTGGCAATTGGAAGATCAAGGCCTAAATTAACAAAGGGTAAATCAGAATTAGGTTATGGAGAATTACCTTGTGTATCAGTGAGATCTTGCGGGGGTGGACATTTGGCTTTGATGAGAGTCCTTGATCTCTTTTTCTTGATTTCGGTTTCTTCTCATGTAAACCTGTAATTCCTTTGTTTGTTCCCTGTTCTTATCATTAATTGTATCATGAAAAATGCTCTAGTGTGTCAATATCCTTATTTTCATTAATTAAGTTGGTATCTCTTACCTTATCTAGGTTGTTATTACTCGAAAAACTATTTCCTGTATCTATCAGAAAACCCGAATCCTTGTTTTTGTCACATGTGAGGTCAAGTAGATCTTTATCATCCCTTGAATCCCTCGAATCTTCACTATACTTCTCCCCTGAAGATGAGTTTCTAAAAACATTTGTGATTCAAAAAGGGTGACATCCATTGTGATAATAACCTTCCTAGTAATTGGGTCATAACACTTGTAATCTTTTTTACTAAGGGCATAGCCAACAAAAATGCATTTTTAGCACGTGGATCAAGTTTACTCCTACTATGATCATGAACATGAACAAATACACTACACCTAAAAACTCCCAAAGATAGATCAGTTGTCAATTTAGAAGTAGGGAAATATGTCCTAAACATACTGAAAGGGGTTTTAAAAATCAAAACACGGGAAGACATCCTATTAATAAGATAGGTGGATGTCAAAAGAACTTCTCCCCAAAGAAATTTAGGGACTCCACTTGTGAATATTAAGGCTTTAGTTACTTCTATAAGATGCCTAATTTTTTTTCTCTGCTACTCCATTTTGTTGGGGTGTATCAGGACATGAACTTTGGTGCACTATTCCCTTATAAGTGAAAAAAATGCTTAGGTGGTTATTAAAAAACTCTCCCGTTATCACTCCGAAATATTTGAATTTTCTCATGAATTGTGTCTCAACCACAACATAAAAGGCCTCAAATGTATGTTTTACTTCTTTTTTGTCTTTCAATAGGTACACCCAAGTTAGTCTAGTGTAATCATCTATGAAACTCATAAACCACCTTTTTTCATTTACGGTTGCTATTCTAGAAGGTCCCCAAACATCACTATGGATTAACTTAAAAACGGCTTTGTGTCATGGTAACTCCAGGATAAGAAAGATATACGTCTTTGTTTAGCCATTTCACAAAATTCACATTGAAAATAGGATGTAGGTTTATTCATAAACAATTGTAAAAAGAGTTTCAAATAATGAAAACTAGGATGACACCGTCTATAGTGCCATAACATGACTTTATTATCAACTAGACAGAGTTCAAACAAGCTGAACTAAAATTTACTGAATTATCACCATCTTCAAGAAAATAGAGACTTTCAAACCCTCTAGCATTGCCAATCATCCTCCCTGAGACCTCGTCCTAAAATGCACATGAAATATCGTCAAAGAAAGAACGACAATGAAGATCTAGAGTCAATTTGCTGATGGACAAAAGATTATGAGACAATTTTGGAACATAAAGGACATTAAAAAGAGTCGAAAAAGGGGTTAGTTTGACTGTCCCTTTCCCAGCAATTGCCGAGAAGGAACCATTAGCAACTTATTTCCTGCTAAAGGAGTATAAATTGAGAAAAAATGGGAGTTCCATGTCATGTGATTACTAGCCCCTGAATCTATGATCCAAGAGCTTATACTAGTAGAATCTGTATTCTAAAAACACATGGGACATTACCTCTTTGGGTCAAAGAAAAGTGGGAGTAGAAGGATTATTACTGGATTGGAGTTGAGATTGGAGAAGTTTGTATAGTAGCTCTAGCTGTTCCTTGGTGAATGGTGGCATTTCTGAAGGAGATTTCAGCCCCGGTGCTTCGCTGAACACAGAATGGCCTGGTGCCATGTTTTTTTGCCTTTTTTTTTTGTTCCAGTTGGGCGGTTTTCCAAGGATTTTCCTGCAAGTCTCACGAGTGTGTGCTAGTATTTTTTGCAAAAATCACTCGACTTGTCATTCTTATTTTTTGCAGCAACTAAAGCAGATGACTATTCCTCTTGTTTCATCACGCCTATCTCAGAAAATGTTTCCCTCAAAGTGGGAAGTGGATTTTTCCCAAGAAGTCGAGAACGAAGTTCGTCAAAATCTTGGTTCAACCCTGCTAAAAACAAATATACCCTCTTACTTTCTTCCTTTTTCATTGCTTTTACGCTATCCTTTGAACACTCTCATTCATCATTATAGCATTGATCTAATTTTTGCCACAGGATAACCATTTCTTTAAAGTAAAGAGTAACACTTTTCTCCCCTTGCCTCGCTTTCCACAGTTTAAATTTTAATTCGAAAATCTGAGAGACATCTTCTGCATCAGAATAAGTCTCTCTAACAGCCTCCTAGACATCCCTAGCAGTGGGAAGAAATAAATATGGTTTACCTATGGTAGGCTTCATGGAGTTTAGTAGCCAAGCAATTACCATCGAGTTTTCTCAACTCGAGTTTTCTCAACTCCAGATGTTCATTTTCGGGTCTCCTGGTTCAAGATTTCTCGTTTCTCCAGTCAAGTGCCCAAGTTTTCCTCGACCATCAACTGCCAAACGGACAGATTGCGCCCATTCCAAATAGTTCTTTCTATTCAGCTTGTGAGAAGTAAGCTGAAAGAAAAAATGAGAAGAATCTCCGCCTTGGTTCATTGTTGTCTTGGTCGGAACTTTGTTAACAGAATTCTCGATTTCTGATAATGCCGCTGGGTGACGTAGCCTAGTAAATGCTCTTTTAGTCATCAACAACACAAGAATAAAGCAAAAGTGTTGGCTCTGATACCATGTAAAATTGGTACCAAAATTGTACATTTTATTCATCTGTGAGCTACAAATTTATAGTACAGGAAAACAAACACACAGAATCAAATCGCTTGATTCTAGCCTATCAAGATATGATCTTATTTGATCTAATTACCTAACCTATCTATAGCAAATCAGATTTGATTTTATGAGATCAATTAAGATCCTACAAAATTAAATCTTAAATATTCACAAATCAACAAACTCACTAATGAGTACATACGTGAACTTCTCCAAGATGTTTGCATTTTCATTATCCAGCAATGCTTGCATTAGTTACAGTTTTATTGAATTTGCAGTCTGCTGGAAAAGTAGAAAAAGTTGATCAAACAATTCAGAGTGACAAGGCTGATGCAGAGCCAGCTAAGGGAGCAAAAGCAACGACTGGTAAGTTCTGTGGCTGTCTACGTAGACTAGCAAAATAAAGTAGTGGTAAGTTGTATTGGCTTTCTGCAAAGATATAACGTTGCTGCCTAGTGGGACCTTATACTTATTTTTTCTACATTTTACTGCAGTGTGAAATATTGACTTGTGTTTGTGTTTGATTGCAGCAATATTTTTAATTTGCCTGTACATACGTCTGTCTCTTGTCAAACACTTGCTGGGAATTGATAGAAGTTATTCAGTGACAAATGTCATTAGATTTAGAAATCTGATGTCCCCCACAGAAAAAAATGGGTGGTAGAGTTGTACATGATGTAACTAGCTTACATTACTATTCACATATGTTGTGAATTTTGGTGTATCTTAAGAAGCGCCTTGTGGATTGTATGCTTTTGGTTATTGATTGGGGGAAGCAGGGTGTGATAGTAGGGATTATTTGAAGTAAATACACAGCAATGCGACATGTGTAGAGAGTATTTTATTGACTCTGAGTTCGTGAATTTATTTTGTTTCTTTGGTTTTAGGGCTTGAGGATGCTGCAAAAATATGTTACAAGTGTAAAAAGGCTGGTCATCTCTCTCGGGATTGTCAAGAAAATGCAGATGAGAGTATGCAAAGTACATCGAATGAAGGAGATGCCCATTCTTTAACCAATGTGGGTAATGCTGCTAATGAAAGGGACAGGATAGTCATGGAGGAGGAGGATATCCACGAGATTGGTGAAGAAGAGAGAGAGAAATTAAATGATGTGGACTACCTGACTGGAAATCCACTGCCAAATGATATTCTATTATATGCTGTGCCCGTCTGTGGTCCTTATAATGCGGTACGGTCCTTCAAATATCATGTGAAATTGGTTCCAGGCACTGTTAAGAGAGGAAAAGGTACATCTTTCATGTTGTCACTGTTTCTGGAAACTATTTTTATTGCGTCTGTTAAGGTCTTATACTGAAGTGAAATAATTTTGCTGCAGTATGCATAGGATTCTGGCCTAAATTCTCATTTATATGCTGCTACACTTGAAACCATTTTTTCTTGCTGTGGCTTTTATTTTCGGTGGCCATTATTTTGTTGGGTAATATAGAAAAAAGATAGTTGGTCTAACAATTTCTCCTTTGGCAGCGGCCAAGACAGCCATGAATTTGTTTAGTCACATGCCTGAGGCCACAAGCAGAGAGAAGGAGTTGATGAAGGCATGCACAGATCCTGAGCTTGTTGCTGCAATTATGGGCAATGTCAAAATCACATCTGCGGGCCTTACTCAACTGAAGCAAAAACAAAAGAAAAGCAAGAAGTCGAGCAAAGCAGAAAGCTAGTCGAGGAAAACCGATCTGTATTATGGCTATAGTGAAACAGTCCTTATTCGATGTAAATAAGGGTGGAGTTCTAATTTTGGTCTAAAATATATGTTTAAATCTTCAAGGGTTACTGGCTTCTACCCCCTTCCCCGGAGTATCCACAAGTCAAAAGAGGTGGCAACCACTACCTTTTTAGTTTGATAGTGTATTAGTTACCAAATTGATTTCTGTAATGTTCTTTGGCATATTTCTCCGAATCCATCTGTCAATTTTGATATGAAAATATGCTAAATGATTAGATCATTGATTGCTGGCAGATGAGGCGAGCTGAGACAGAGCCCTTGACTTGTTTTCTGACTCAAGCTTGTCTTGATTTAATTAGTAGGTAAAGTAACATTTGCAAACGATCTTTCTGCGTTAGTGTAATATCTCCAAAGCTTTAGTCAATCAGATTTGCAACAAAATTGCACAAGTGGAATAACTGAGATGCTTCTATAATGTACGAAGTTTTGTTGTGATTTTGCTGAGAACTCACCCAGAGCGGCCAAAGTTTTGTTTTAACTAGTTATATTAAGGTTTTGATAATTGACATAAGTTGTCTCCCAACATATTAATAACTCCCTTATTTCAGTTTAGGCCGTGGAGCTTGGAATACGTGGCCCTAATTTTTGCTGAAAATTAGCACGTTCTTCAAGTTGTTCGACATAAAATTACAACAACGATAACCTACCTATTATAACCTTAAAAGTGGGTTTGGGAGTTTAACACTAGTTTACATATTTAGAAATTACAAAAAAAAGTCGTTTATCTTCTTAGAAGTCTCGTTTTTTTACACCAATTGATGCAATATTGATATGCGGAAGAAGCTTTCTTTTTGTCTTTCAAAAATTGAGGTTAGGGGAAGGGGAGGAAATTACACGGTGAGAAATCAAATTCTCACCCAGGTGAGAGTTCAAGTAGCCGATCAATTGAACTATTAAGATTTCTTGAAGAGGCCCTAAACTAAGAACAATAAGATAAAAAGGTGAGAGTGACCAACTAAACTTCTAAGATTTCCTGAAGAAGCGCTAAACTAAGAACAATAAGATAAAAATAGACAGAATGACACATGAACGAAATTAATGCTAAACTAAGAACAATAAGATAAAAATAGACAGAATGACACATGAACCGAAACTAATTGACAATAAGAGCTATATAATTAATACCTTCAATTATGAATCCTAATTAAACACCAATCCTCTTGGACACTCTCAAAAAGGTAAGAATTCCTCAAGCAGGTAATCTTTCTCTAAGATGACTTCCAAGAGGAATGATGTCTCAAAAAGGTGAGAATTCCTCAAGCAAGTAATCTTTCTCTAAGATGACTTCCAAGAGGAATGATGCCTTGCATGGGAAAGCCACATCTCTGTCTAGACAACATTCTTATATGATCCTTCTTGTTTTAAAAACGTCGTACCCGATTTGAGACATGTCAATTTGGGTGTTCAGGGAAAACAAAAAAATCGAATCAAACTAAAGAAAAGAACAAAACAAATTTTGATTTGGTTTACGTTTTAAATATTAAAATTTTATGATAAATATTAAAATTTTATGATAAATATTAATTCCTCCATTTTTATTTATTTGACCAATTTTTCTTTTTAATTTTTTTTAAAAGAATGACTTTTTTTTTTAGCAACTCTGTGATTTTAACTTTCCGCACAAAATGTTTAAGATCACAAGATTGAAAAATCTTTTTAATTTTCTTAAATTCCGTGCCAAATCAAAACTGATTAGTCAATTTAAAACGAAGGGAGTAACTTTATGCACATTTGGATCATGATATAGGTGCTTGCCTTTACAGAATCTAGTTCTTTATCTTTATTATCTAGTTTGATTTGTAATTTTTATTTGATAATTTCAAGAATCTATTTCATGTTCAAAATAACTTATCTTTAAAAGGTTTAATTTTTCATCCTTATTTAGTTCAATTATCGTCAAAATATCTTGAAATATCACAACTAGATCTTTATTTTTTGCATGAAAACAAATTCATTCTAAGATTTTTTTATGTTTCTTGAAAATGGTTAAATTCTCAGACAATGCACTCACTTTTTGGAGGAAGTTACATAGGTAACTTGATTGTGCATATATTTTATGTTTTCCCTCAAATAATAATTGATTTTGTAGTGTTATGTTACCGTAGTCAGTCTATTATGTGTTTGGAAGTATATTGTCATATATTTAAATAAAAATCAATAAAAAATTGAAAAAAAAAATGAAGTGATGAAAAATTGTCTTAATTGATTTGATTTTAACATTTGAAAAAAATCAACTAAATTAATTTGTTCATGTTTCAGAGGACACAATCACAATGATCTCTAAAGTCAACAATGAAAAACCCACTATAATATCTTTATTGGCAGGTGACATAGTCTAATGCGGAATCTAAAGTGGAAGATGGTTAATGTCTGAAACAACGTGATATAGACTTTAAAAGAGTTTTCACAAGGGATTAGATAATAGCCTTCCAATCATACACGAATCATTTCCTACGTGGATCAATATCTTAAATAAAAGGAACGTACATAAAGACAAGAAAGTTGGGTGGATCTGATATTATTCCTATTTTTATTATCACCTTACTTTTTCAAAAGAAGTCGATTGCTTTGACTTTGATTATCCAATCCAGTCTGAGGGTGATATGCTCCTCTTGGTTTGTTTCTGTTACTGACCATAAATCTTGCCCGTGCTTGCTGCTGGCCCACTTATAACTTTTTAGTACTTTGACTAGTGCCTGAGAAAAGAATATATTCTTTTTTAAATTGACTTTCTTTATCAAGCAACTCTACTTTTTTGGGTAACTGAACTGGAGGTTACCCGCGATTGGTAATGGTACAAATGGGAGAGGACTGGGGTTGGTAATGACACAAATATATCGGAGGACTTACAAGTTGCATTGATTGATAAATTTTCATATGAATAGCCTGAGTTGGAAGATCTTAGATGGCAAATACCAAAGGAACGCAAGGTAAAGGGTGATTGCAAAATTGAATTGCTCAGACAGAGATATATTTTGATGAGGTTTAGTCTAATGAAAGATTTTGTGAACATGATATCAACAACTGTCTATTATATTACTGTGAAGGATGAAATGACATAAAAAATGACACCACTCATTTATGATGTCAAGTATAAATTGGACAAAGAGACAACCCAAGCATTGACTTTGAATATCTTTTTCTAATATCCTGCCCACATTTTTTTTTGTGGAAGTCCTTATTTTCATTAGCAGCTGCCGTGGGAAAGCCTATCCACTTACATATGGCTACAATAATGTAACGACCCGAATCTGATACCCGGAATGCAACACGGTGCTTATGACCCCGAAGGACCACAAGCTAACCCTTGACTGATATCTGTACTTGTATACTGCATAAAATACTGAATAATGCGGAAACATGAACTGAAATGCCATAAGGTTCACATATCTGAGGTAAAACATAACATTTGAAAAGGGGTATGAAATACCCAAAACAACTGAAATAACTGTCTGAACATAATAGTCTAGAAAACCTCTAACTGACTGAACTGTCTAAGTAAAGAGTTGATGGGACATATCCCCAACTAACTCTAATTGATAAACTAATAAATGATAATGAGGAATAATTATGTCCTCGAAAGATGAGGACTCACTTTTAACTCTGACTGCTGAGACTGGAATCTACTGCTGCTCTGAAGCTCGTGTCTCTGAACCTATGGTATAAGACACCATAGTGTGAATGCGTCAGTACTTTGAATGTACTGGTATGCATGTGAGGTAGGCTAAATACTTGGGGTTCATATGCATGAACAATAATAATAACAGACTGACTATCATGAGCGTGAGAGTACATGCATGTCACGCCTCAAATCCTATTGGGATGGACTGGCACCCGTAACCGAGGAGGCTCGGGAGAACCAGCTCATAACCTTATACTTCCCATGCATACCTCCATGACAACCCAAAATTCGGACAACATCATGTCGCATATAAAAGGAAATAATAACCTGTATAAGCTCGAGCACATATATATATGTATATATAATACTTGGCCGTTGGAGCCATCACGTCTATTAACAAAACACCAACTTGACTGTACATTAGGTCTACAAAATCTCTAGACAATACACAGAGTTTAACTAAGGTCGGTACACACCCCACCATATAACTAACTTCTATACAATACCAAAAGTGACTGGATATGACACGGAAAGCCCCGAAGCAAACTGGAGCTCACCAAAAACAGCTGGATATCCTGGCTCCTACTTGTGCGGTGTATGAGCTGAGGTACCTGTGCCTACAGCATGAAATGCAGGTCCCCCGTGGGGGACGTCAGTACGAAATATGTACTGAGTATGTAAAGCTGTAGATAATCACATATGATATAGGAGCTCAATAGAAATCAGAAACAAGTGAATAAATCGTAATAGGAGTGGACCACACTTACTAGAACTTGTGACAACCTGTACATTGTATTTATTCAATCACTTTACCTTCGTTCTTATCATCTTTATAATCATTACTGTATTGTATTGTGACCATTAGGCTGCCTCCAGTACATATCAATTGGGATCGATCCATGATAGGCTTATGCCCCTGGGATACCACCCATAAACACATAAATAGGGATCGACCCATGATAGACTTATGCCCCTGGGATACCACCCGATAAGAGAGAACTTCCATCACTTAGTTCAATTAATCTTTGAGATTGTTATTTTGGTCGCCACCGCATTTTTGATACTTTGAAACAATGATACATCAATAAGAGACATTTAAATAGACCATCAATGCAATAACAATGAAGTAAGAACTCATTGACACATCAATGAAGTATTTTGGAGTCATCAATGCCATAACAATGAAGTAGGAACTTATTGGTATATCAATGAAACATTTTGGAGTCATTAATAGCACATGGATCTTGTTTGAGTAACCAGATACCTTCTGACATTCATTAGTGCAATAAACATGTAAGATTTGGAAAACAAGTAAGTATTGGAATGTCTTGACATCTTGTAGGGTGGAAAAAAGTTCATTGGTAACGTAGGACATCATACAAAATCATTATGGATCACATGTTACTTAATAACTTTGGAAACTTTCTTAATAGAACAATTGTTCACTTTCATGCCAAGAATATGGTATAGAGTATGTTTTACATACCTGACTATCAACCTTCAATACTATTCCCAAATGGACTTCCCATCTTTTTGGATTACTTATCTACAATGAACATATATAGCACTCTAGTATTAGCAACCAAACGTCACAATTCAATTATTTGAATTCACCAAACTAGTGGTTGAGTAGTAAGCCTTAATTACACCATAAAGGGTGTCACTTTAACCTTCTTATACTCCAATTACATTCACATGCCATGCATATTCATACAACATCCTCCAATATCAAGTTTGGATTCATTTATCCTTCTAACCAATCCATTAAACCAAATTGAGCCATAGACATAAATAATCATCAATTCAATAGTATATCACCATATCCACCTTCCATAACTCAATTACCATATCCACCTTTCATAACCCAATTACCATATCCACCTTCCACAATTCAATACAACCAAACCATGCAAAATAGTCTATAACCCTATTTCCATCACCTTTCAATAACAACCAATACATATAATCCTCTATCACACATATACATATGGAAAAGAACAAGGCAAACAACATTCATACCTTAGAATTCACCTCTTGATTATGCAATCCTGTTTGCACAAATAATAGGTGCCGTTCGAAGCTCTCGAGATGACAAACGCAGTTATCAGATTACTTTGAAATTTCTACGGTTGAATCAAAAGTAATTTAATGGTCAAATTTGGCTAGGGTTTGTTCTTTCTCAATGATTGATGATGAAAATGAGTTTTTGAACTCATATACATGTATATATACTTATATTCCCGTCCATAATATAATAGGAAATGACCAAAATGCCTTTAAAATTTAAATAATGCCAAATCTGTCCTTTGGTGGACTGTTTTGATAAGCTAAAGTAGATCAACCATAACTCTTTGCTACGATATTAGATTTGGGTAAAATTGGTATCGTTGGAAAGATAATTCAAAGGGCTTTCATTTCATATAAGGTAGGCCACCCAGTTTGTCCTGTACAAGTAGTTATGGTCGTTTGAAGTTGACCCTAAAAATCTGTTTTGAGAGTCTGAAGTAAAACGAGTATAACTCCTTACTTAGATGTTTGATTTGGATGAAACCAATTGCATTAGAAAGAAGACTCAAAGATCTTTATTTTAATAGGTCGCAACTCTCTATGTTCATTATATTAAGGGAGTTATGATCGTTCGAAGTTGACCTAAAAAATTGGCTGGCCTCAGTAGTTTGTGTGCAGAAAATTTTCCTGCATATTTACTATTCCCAAATATCCCGGCCACCTTTTTATAGTTTCGAACGTGCTCGATTATATCCGAAACCAATCCGTTTTTGGAAATCTTTATATCGTTGGAAAGCTTATTCAATAACCTTCGTATGGAATCATCGACGGGCAAATTCTGGTATAAATAAAATACAATAAAATTAATTCCATATAAATAAGACCAATACACGTACTTGAATACGCCAATACACGTACTTGAATATGGGGTGTTACAATGCATAAGGCATAAAAACTGATACTGATATCCTGATAACATGATTACTGAATCTGAATACTGATAACATGACATACTGGTACTGGTATGACTAATAACATGAGTGACTGTATCTAACAGTCTTGAATCTGATGGAACTAGCTAAGTTCCGTACTTTAATTGAATTGACTGTATCTGACAGTCCTGAAATCTGAAGAACTATCTGAATTCTTGACTGATACTGACACTAAAACTGTGGAAAGTAGTCATCTAACCGACATGCCCAAATGACGCATTATAGCTAAATTGGGGTCCAATCTGTGCCCTGATTGAAAGGGTGTCAATACCGCGCCACTGGTAAGGACAACATGTGAGTGACCCTAATATAACAGGTAACTCTAATGAGAACGGTGGGAACCCTCATATAGCAGGTTAAGCCACCCTATCTACCCTCATATAGCAGTCTATGATGTCTCAACCTATGCTGGCTACATAGTTCTGGAACACAAGGATTGCTTCTAAGAATCACACCCTTATATAATAGGTGAGTTTCCACCCTTGGATTCGCTCGGTGCTAATTTCTACTCCCATCTGAATAGACACTGAACATGATTTTCGGAAACTAAACATGGACTAAGTTACTGACTTTCGTTGACTAACGAAATACTACTGATATCTGACAACTGACTAAGTTCATGAGATCATGGAGATTTCTTGAGTCATACGACTGTCTGAGGTCTAAGGATCATAGCTTGACTGAGAGTATCGTGAAAATATGACATGGCTTTTAGGCACACATCTAATATTTTGGGCACAAGTACCCCCAGGACTCGATAGAAGGAAACTGACAAAGCATGACTTGCTTGAATACATAATAATTACCATAATGCATTTACTAAAGCATTTCATCAAACATGTGATAGGCATAAGCTTGTACATACATGGGGATTTCATGACAACATGCTAATTAGGCATTTTCCCTTCATTTAGCCATTAAATCAAACATATTGTAGGCATGGTACATGTAAACATCATTGTACAGCAATTAAACATCATGGTCACATTCTAATTTCATCATTCAAGGGTTTAGTTATAGGTTTGCATGAATCTATATCTATAATAATTAAACCCACATAGAAATTATCACCCAACATGGAGTAAAATTCAATTTCTCATTTATCAACAAGAACAAGAACAACCCAATCATGAAATCATAAAGAAAATCCATAACTTGAAGTTGGAAAAGGGATTCTTGGACTTCATGGACGAAAGGAGTCCATGAATGAACACTATGCATACCTGGGTTAAGATTCTCGATGTTCTTGAACTTGAAGAATTGGAAATCCCTTAATTATTGAAGAAGATTGGATTTTGTTCTTGGAGATTAATGTTAGAGAGAAACCCTAATATTGATTGTGAAGTAATAATGAACCAAATGGCTGAAATCGGATATAATTGGGTATATATATAGGTGGGTGGTAAATGACCAAAATACCCCTATTAAAATGACTTAAAAAAATTAAACGGGACCTGCGATGGTGGGTGCGATGGTCCGTCACTGGGTTGACGGTCCATCGGCCCTGACCGTCGCTTCTAGGCAGAATGGGGTCTCATTTTTTTGGCTGCGACGGCTTGGGCGACGGTCCATTGCAAGTTCGACGATCCGTCAACCTGACCATCGCACCTTATCCAGAAGGGGGCCTCACTGTTTTCCTTGCGACGGCCTGAGCGATGGTCCATCGGCCTGGGCCGTCGCTCCTAGGCAGAGGGTAGTTCTCACTACCTTGCTGCGACAGTCCGTCGCTAGTCCGATGGTCTATTGGCCTCACCGTCGCACCTGGGCAGTTTTACTGCCTTTCATCTTTTGGCCATAACTTTCTCCTCCGATGTCGGATTTTGATGAAATTAGTATCGTTGGAAGTCTAATTCAATTTCCCACATGACAAAAAGTGAAAATCTTAATAATACCACATATATAAAAGTGGATTCATCTTTCAAAGAAAGCTTCTAACATTCTTGAGATGATTTCAAGCTAGAAAAAAGTACGGGGTATTACAAATAAATAGAACCTGTTGTTTTTTTTTAAAAAGATGGGGCAGCGAAAAGGGGTTAAAATGGCTCTCAATGAATTGAATAATTTTTAATAGCTTTCAATAAGCTTTCAATAGTTTTTTCTTAAGTGTAGGAGAGCTTTAAATAGCCAACTTTCAAAGAAAATCAGCATAAATTTCAAATTTAAAAATCTAAAATTTCTCAACAAATAAAACAACCTAATCTAAAATTTAAAATTCAAACTCATCTTAATTCTAAACAACTTATTAACTAAAATTTACTGCAGTAACTAAATCAATTTTCATCACTCCTCTTTTGGCTTACTTACTGCAATTTAAAAAATTGCTCCTCCTCAATTTTTGCTCTAGTAGTGCATGCTGAATTTTTTAATTTTTTTGAACTTGCACTTTTTCTTTTTGATATTGATCTTTCTCTTCTTTCTTTTGATTCTTTGCTGGAAAAACACCATCAACAATCTTGTCTTGTTTGAAAGTACTTTCATAGGCTTTGCAAACTATTGTAAAGTTATTTCATCCCTCAAAACATCACATAAAAGATAGGTTTCAAGATATGATTTCTTCACTGAACAAATTTGATTATTTTTGTCTGTGAAAAATTTTGGGGCATTCAAAAAGTGAATGTTGTTTGACATTTTTTTGGTTGAAAATGGCCCAACGCTTTGAAAATAAACACGGATTGAAAATGGTAGCCTTGACGGGTTAAAATAGGTAGCCCTGACGGGTTAAAAAGGTGGCCCCTATGTGTTAAAAATGATATGATAGTGCTTTGAAAGAATTCACAAATCCCATAAGATCAATGAAGCTCTGATACCACTATTGTTTTTTTTTTAAAAAAAGATGGAGCAGTGAAAAGGGGGTTAAAATGGCTCTCAATGGATTGAATAACTTTCAATAGCTTTCAATAAGCTTTCAATAGTTTTTTCTTAAGCGTAGGAGGGCTTTAAATAGACAACTTACAAAGAAAATCAACATAAATTTCAAATTCAAAAATCTAAAAATTCTCAACAAATAAAACAACATAATCTAAAATTTAAAATTCAAACTCATCTTAATTCTAAACAACTTATTAACTAAAATTTACTGCAGTAACTAAATCAATTTTCAATAGAACCCATCCTAGTTGTGCGAGGGTGAAAGTTCAAGTGGACTAGGCTGTGAAGCTACCGGACTACATAGAAATAAAGGTATTGAATTGCAAGACTAAGAAAGCAAAAGTTAAAAAGATAAAGATACAATATGATTTGTTGTCAAAATATTGTCATACTTTAAACTGTAAGAGCATATAGAAGCTAATGCAAAGCTTACACCCTAAATTAAGGAAGACAATTAGGATGAAATAAAAGAAGGGGAATAAATTAGAGATGAGGAACAAGAGTTAGTACTTGTACAAAGAAGATTTATGAATGGCAAGCTGGTTGCTGTAAGATAGAACCCTACCAATCGAAGGTTTGAAATTGATAAGGGCACTACCAAATTGAGAAATGAGGAAACTATGAAGTCTATGGTGAACAATAAAGGATTTAACATAACAAACTCATTTGATTTATTACAAAAATATAATGTGGAATATGGAGAAGATAACCGTGTGATAAATGTTGCTAACAAGGAGGAAGTGAGCAATAAGAAAAGGGATTCAGATTTAAATATAAAGTAGAGGGACAATGAAAAGATGGTGAACTAGTTTGACATAGACCAAGGTCAATTAAAACAGGTTAATATGTAGATGATGCAAAAACACACGCATCACATGATAACAACAACAATAAAAATAGCAATGAGCATACACATAAAAGTATAAGAGTAGAAGCAAATGAAAACTTGAGCATCAATAAATATAATATATTACAATCCTCTCTTCATGCGGAACCTGCAACCACTACTTATAATTCTAAAGAGTCTTCAACAACGACCTTGTGCAGTAAAATGGATGAATAACGAACAAAGAATGTTCAAAAGGAGTACAAATGTCACATATAATCAACAACACAGCAAGTGTGAAGATTAGTCAAAGTGATATGGATATTAAGAATGAATTTGCATAAGCTATCTTTCTTGAACCTTTGCATGTGGATAATTCAAATGGATTTTAAAGTAAGGGAGATGATAGATACTTATTTAGAAAGTGCAGTAAAAAAATTTTTGCTGGACCATTCACCAAACAAAGAAGTAGGAATGTCTCAAAAATTAGTACCAACCTTGACAAAAACAATACCATTTAGATCTTTACATGAGCTAGTATCACATCAAATAGAGGTTGGAGCTATGAAATCATAAGGTATATAGTAGGAAGAATTAGGAAAAGATACGGAGGAAGAAAATAATTAAAAGAAAGAATTTTAAGTGCTGAATAAGGTGGAGCATAATCCCACAAGGGAAAAATCCTATGAGGACTATGAAATCAAAATTTAAATAAAGATAAAAGTTTTTTTTTTTAGAATTTGAGTTCTGTAAGAATTCAAAATTTATTTCATAGAATTTCGATGCTATACAGATATAAAAAATTCTATATTATTGCTTTAGTTGAGCCTTTTCAAGAGGTCAGTCAAATTCACAAATACAAGATGAGGATGAGAATGAACTATTCAAATTATAACCTGAACGGAAGACATGAATCTTTATTAGGATCACATTCATGTAGAGGTCATTTCAGGTTCAGAACAACAACTTTTCTTGTAGTTGAAATTTTTGAAATCTGGTCGATGTTTAATTGTTACTGTGGTGTATGCTAAATGTGATGCCCAAGAAAGGTTAAGCTTATGAGAAGATGTTTACTCTATCAATATGGACATCAGGCTACCTTGGTTTGTTGGGGTGACTTTAATGTCATTTTAAGTGATGGAAAAAAATAGAGGGCCTTCTAGTATACCCTTAAGAATACAAAGATTTTGCTTTTTTGTTTACTTTTGTGACCTACTAGATCTTAATTTCAAAGGCAACCCTTTTACTATTGGTGGAATTAAATAGCTGACAATGCATTTTCAAAAGACTAGATAGGTTGTTGTTCAATCAAATTTTTTGGGTATGTTTGGTCAAGTGAAAGTAGAACATTTAGCCGGGACTAAATCAGATCATGCTCCTCTATTACTTTCATGTCGAAATCAATTTGATAATGTGGGAAAAACATTCAGATTATTTAAATTCTGGTCCAAAAGAGGTAGATTTTTAGTTGGTATGATGAGGCTTAATTGGGTTTCTAATGAATCATATATAGTTATTAATGTGAAGCAAAAAATAAAGATAAGTAGAGAAATATTTGGAAATATATTCAAGTATCTTATTAGCAGAGAGGAAATTGTTAGGCATAAGGAGGACCTTTTTAAAGACAATCAACTCTTGTGAATAGAATGGTATTGCAAAAGGCCCAAGCAGAATTGAAGTAGTTCATTCATTGCGAGAAAGAGTTTGAGAGGCAAAAAATAAATGTAAAATGGTTATCTAAAGGGGAAAATAACACCAGATTCTACCATGATTTAGTCAATGAAAGGAGGAAGAGATTTATTGTTTTGAATATTCACAAATTTGATGGTTCATGGGATGAGGGTACTGCAAAGGTGGCAGAAAAAACTTTATCCTTCTTTTAAGATCAATTTTTAGGAAAATCTAGAGATTAAGGGTTTTCACTATTGAGGCATATTTCTTCTATAGTCGCTGATAACTTTAATTTTACCATAAATGCTTTGCCATAATGAAGGAGGTAAATAAAGTGGTATTTAAATTAAATGGAGAGAGTGCTAATGGACTTGATGAATTTACTGTTGGTCATTTTTTTAAAGCTGTTGGGACATAGTAGGTGGGGATATTTTTAGAGCAGTGAATGACTTCTTTGAGGGTTGTACTCTTGCCAAATCAATAAAACATACTAATTTGGTCCTCCTTCCTAAGAAAGATATTGTACAATCTTTTCTGACATGAGATCAATTAGTCTAATTAATTTCTTGCATAAAGTAATTTGCAGAATAGTATATAGAATGGAGGATTTGCTACCTGTTTTAATATCAAAGAATCAATTAGGATTCGTGAAAGGTAGAAATATTACTAAAAATGTGTTTTTGTCACAAAAGATAATCTGTGAAATTAGAATGAGGGGAAAGCTTGCAAATGTGATGCATAAACTATACTCCCTCCGTCCCATTTTACTTGTCCCAAATTGGGATGACACAGCTATTAAGAAAATAATGATTGGTAATGTAACTTTACCATTTTACCCCTCTTAATTGTGTCTTGTTATTAGTTTCAATATTGATGAATGACTAATAACAAGGAGTAATCAATTACACTAAGGGTATAATGAGGAAAATTTTTTTTGTCTTGTTTTGATAAGTAGAAAAGAAAAAGTAAAATGGAACATTAAATTAGAAAATTTGGTACGGATAAAATGGGACGGAGGGAGTATATATCAAAGGCTCATGATCGGATGAATTGTTATTTTTTGATAAAAGTGTCGGAGTAAATGGGCTTTGATAATAGTCTGGAGGATAAAATATGGAGGCTTATTTCAAATAATTGGTATTCTATTCTAATTAATTGTCAAGCCCATAGATTTTTTCACTTCTCACGGGGTGTAAAGTAGGGGAATCCCTTATCCCCAGCTTTGTATATACTATCAGCACAGGCATTATGTAGAGCTCTAAATTCTTTATTTTAGGAAACAAATTTTAAGAATTTTTGGTATGTCTAAGTGAAGTGAGAACATCAATCACTTAGCATATGTTGATGATACTATTATTTTTGCCTCCATCGATAGAAAATCTTTACAATTACTAATGGATGTTCCTTAAAGTTATGAGGCACAATCTGGTCAACTGATTAACAAAGAAAATAATTATTTTCTTGTCTATCATAAGATAACCCAGTCTCGTATTAGGAAGGTGGAAGATTGCACTGGTGTTGTAGAGAAAAATATTCTTTAATCTACTTGGGTTGTCCTATTGGTCATGCAAAAAAGAAAAATATACATTTTTTCGAGTTAATGAAGAAGGAGCACAAGAAGTTGCAAGCCTGAAAAGGAAAGATGCTTTCATTTGGTAGTAAGGATGTTTTAATTAACAATGTCTTGAATAATATCCCTATTTACTTATTGTCTGCTATTAAATCTCCTAAGTGTGTTATATATGATCTATATAGAATCTTTGCAAGATTTCTATGGAATTTTAAGGAGGTTGATAGAAATAAATATTGGGTAGCGTGGGATGATATTTTATCCATAAGAGTAAGTATGTATGGGTTTTAGGTCTGGTGTTGCGATCCAGCAACGAAATATCACACTTCATGGTTGCCTCCCCGAGAAAACAATCGAACAAAATCTGATACCAGTTTGTAAGGATTCAGACAGAATAAGCAAACCACAAGTAAAAGAAATCAAGAACAACACACAGATTTACGTGAAAATCCTTGTGGAAAAAATCACGGGCAAAGGCAAAGGAGGTTTCACTATAATAGAGAGAGTACAATGTGGAGAAGGCTGAATTTTCTAAATAATGAAAATAACCCACTAAATCGCACTTATATAGTACGTGCGTACAATAGGTCCTAGTCCCAAAAACATAAAGGTCCATACCGCGAAACTTTCAAGGCCGGACCAACACAATTTGGGTCACAACTCTAACAACCACCACCAGTACAAACCATCTCACTATGACTAGCAAACATAAATATATTTTTCAATCAAGTTATAATTTTATTGTATTAATTCAAATATTTTCTTAATATATAACTAATTTTTGTATATGAGTTATATTTTTTTATTATATATACAAATGAATAATTTTTGCACATTTAGATGTTGAAAAATAAACTGTCTTAATCATTTAATTTTCAGAGTAGAGATAACATCTTGATTATTCAAATGTGCATTCAAATTCAGACGTCTAAATCACAATAAAACAAATATAGCCTAAGTCTTGAATAAAGTGGTGACATTGACCAACTTAAATGGTAAAAAATAATTAGGAAGTTTGATCAAGTTAATTGTGGACTTAATTAATATTTTAAAAACTTTTTAATCTTTGCAAAAATACAAATCAACCCTCACCCTCTCCTCTCTAAATCAATCGTCTCTCCTCTCTTTCTCGACAGTTTCTCTTACACTTCTCCCAACCAATAGTTTTGCAAATTTTTCCCTTTAATCTTCGTCGACTTCAACCTCCGACAATAAATAGTTGAGCTTTGAGTTTCTTTTCAACTTTCAATTGTCAATCAATGTGACAACATTGCTCTCCGACGACAATAACTTCGAGTTCTTCATCGTCCCTTTTCTTCTTTCACAGGTAAAAAATTAGGGCTTTTTATTTATGAAGAAAAAAAGGAACTTGAGTCAACTTCTTTTCTAGTATTGGTTAACAATTTTAATATTTGTTGCTTAAATTTAAAATGTGGATTGAAGAAAACCCTAATTTCTGGTATTTCTTCTTTTCTCTTTCTAGAGTGAAATATTATTTTTTGTTGTTATTGTAGTTCTTGTTATCGAACAGTTGATTCGTTTGTAGGTGTATGTTGAGTTTTTTGAAGTTTGATTTCTATTTTTTATGTTTGTACAAATAAAACAACAATGTATGTATTTTGGGTCACTGTTGATGTTTTTGGTGTGTGTGTTGTGTTGGTGTTGCTGGATTGATTTGTTATTATTCTTGGTAAAAATGGTGTATTTGATATTCAATGGTGATATTGTTGTTGTTTTACTGAATAAAATCTTGCTACTGGTTTTTCTATCCAACAAATTAACTATCTAATGCAACAGATTAACCATCTAATGCAACAAATTAACCATCTGATACAACAGACTAACCATTTGATGCAATAGATAAACCATCTGATGTAACAGATGAACCATCTGATGCAACAAATGAATAATCTGTTGGATGAAATCTTATCAACTATTCCAACAGGATGACATGTTCAAGACTTTGATTTCTTCCAACAGATCATTCATCTGTTGTGACAGATGACCCTTCTGTTAGAAAAAATCTAAACAATATTGATAGTTGATAACAGTTTCAATAGATCACTCATATGTTGCAACAAATAAATAATCTGTTGCACAGACCAGTCATCTATTTCAACAAATGAGTGATTTGTTAGAAGAAATTGCAATAGTATAGAAACTATTTTTATTGTTTCCAACAGATTACTTATCCATTGCAATAAGTTAGTTATATATTGCAACAGATAACTCACCTGTTGCAACAGATGTGCGATCTATTGAAACTATTATTTTACTGTATTGTACATGTGTGATTTATTGTTATTATTTTTTAATGATGTGTTAATCAATTAGAATATTTTTTATTTTCCTGTTATTTTTAGATAATATGGCTCCTAAAAGAAAAGAAACCGAATCAAGTTCAAGTAAAGGAACAAGTGAAGTAGCTAGGCTACATCCACCACTCTATGAGTTTGGTTTACAAGTGATATCTCAATCAAAAGCAGAAGATAATGAACATGGGGTTGAAGAATGTTTCAAAAGAGATAATCTAAATGCTAATAGTGTAACGACCCGAAATCGTCTCCTGGGACGTCACACGGTGCCTAAGGCTACGAGTAGCCCCAAGCTAACCTTAGAGACGATTTTCACCAATGACACTTAATTCAAGATAAGAATAGACTCAACACAAGCATAGTTATATCACATAAAAGGAAATATGAAAAAGATACTCGGTCCATAAGACCACAATATCGAGAAATCTCAACAAAATCACAATATTGAACCCTTGACACATCACAACTCTGACACTAGTCTGACAAGCCTCTACAAATCAAAATCTAGAGAGTCGTTGGGACATGTCCCCAACTGACTCAAAATGAACTGAAGATAAAAAATAGTATCTTAAGTATGGTAAATATCTGAAGATCGATCCTCGAATCATGAGGACTCACCACTATAGAAAACATAGGCAAGGTACTCGAAGAATCACGGGCGAGACTAGGACTGAGCACCTGAACCTACATCATCATTGTTTAATCTTAAAATTCTAAATCTTCTCTTATTCTTAATACCCAAAGGCTAAGGGACTTTAAACAATAATTTCAACTCATGCATAAGTCTCATGGAGAGTAAAACTTCTTTAATGCTCAACATTTCATAACTATTTAGAACTCATATACTTGGAATTCGGAATCATATAACTTGAAAACATACTTGAAGACATTTCATTCACTTTAAGAAAATATCTCATCTCAAGCTTTAGGGAAATCACTCCATCTCAAATGGAAAGGCATTCTAGTTTATGGAAACAACTTATCTCAAGGCTTTATAAAAATTACTATAACAAGGGAAGATGCTTTCATTTAGGAAATAACTCACATCAAGAAAATACTTTAGTTGGGGAAACATCTCTGCAATTCAACCATTTAGGAAAATAGCTTATAGGGAAGAAAAATAAGTATTTGATCTCGAAGTCTAAATGTCAAGGGAGGTTCTCGTAACTGACATAAAATATGCGAGCTACATGGAGTCCAACATTTTGTCCTCTTAAGAAAGAGACCCCACGTTGGGGAGGAACGTCATACTCTTGCCAGGGAGTACAACCTAGGTCTAGTGAAACTCGGCCTCAGGCCTAGTCATAATCATCATAAACTCGGCCTCAGGCCCAACCTATGGTGGCACGTAGTTTTGGGGTAAGAAACCATAGTAACTTATCCACTCGTGCTAAATACTACTTCCTTTAGATCATCTGCGCTCATCTCATAAAAAAATCCACTTTTAGAATAATCATATAGCTCACCACGATCCCAATAATCAAATCGATAATCTTATATAGTGAAGTAGATTTCAAAGCTCAAGGACTATTAGGTCAATTCATTTCTCAATCATCTCAAAATACTCAAAACATGGGTGCTCACAGCACAAGAGTTCATAATTTCACAAGTCTCAAATAGGGCTTACTAACCCATAATTAAATCTCAAGTTAAAGCTTATCAAAATCATAATATATAGCATATAGATTCATAAATCATGTGGAATTCAGGGAATTCTGGAAAGTTACCTCAAAATCTCAATATAGCCATATGCTTCAATATCTCAACAATGCAAATATTATCTTATCAAGGAGTAAAATCATGGGGTTTATACCCAGCTGTAAATACTCAAGAAAACATGTAGAAATCATGTCATTGACTCTTAATTCATGGGAAATATCAATATATTGCATTCAATAGTAATAGGTGGTAAAACCCAATTCAAATTCATGTAAAAAACCTCATATATTTCAAGAATTTCATAATGTAAATAGCCTTTTGGGCACAAGGGTGAAAGGGTTACCGTTGTTCAAAAACCCCATATACCTTGAATTAGAAGCTTTTGATGAACTCTCACTTTTGGAACTCTATTTGTAGTCTAGAATGAGGGTTATTGAAGTCCTTGACTTGGGAACCTTGAATCTTGACTCAATTTAGGAAATCCATGGTAGATTCTTGAGATTCTTGGAAGAGGTTTTGTATAGTTAGGGCTTATGTTGAGAGAAAACTTGAGAAAAACCTCATAAGATGCTTGTAAATGGCTTTGATTTAGTGTTTCCACGATTTTATAGGCTTGGAAAATGTCCAAAGTGCCCTTTTAAACATCTGTATGAAACTGAAAAAATTGAACTGGAACCCGATTTCATTGGCCTCCGCGACACGCCACTTATCGCGGTGGCTCACTGGAATTTGACAATTGGGAAATTGGCAGCCTCCGCGATGCAGAGCCATCATGTTTTCCCACTGATTGGGACCTGGGACTCATCCGTGATACACCACTATCACAGAGTTCCACTGGAAATTGACAATTGCCAAATCAACCCTCTCCGCTATGCGCCAGGCAGTTAAATGATGCAGTTTTACGACTAAGGCTTAAATTAGCCATAACTTCTTACCCGACTGTCAGATTTGGGAAAATCTTATATCGATGGAAAGCTTATCATATTTCCCACGTGATATAAAGTAGCAATTAGGGAAATTCTATATGGTTAACATATTACTCACTTAGGAAGAAACTCCTCAATCTTTTAGGGTCAGAATCACGCCTCAATCAACACGCCCTACGGCTCAAACTATGAGGAAACTTTGTGGGTCCTTACAATATCTCCCCCTTGGGAACATTTGTCCTCAAATGTCGCTAGTTAGGCTTGGAATACAGGAAAGATTGAGTACACACAACTGAAACAATTACTAAACGGTTCAAGATCTTCGTAAACTCATGACCACTCAGGATATCGCAAGAACTCATACAAAGATAGATGCATAGCTGAATTTTAGATTAGAAAAGCTGAATCAAGGAAGAATAGTACCTTCGGATTGATCTGAACTTGCGGAAAAGAGGTCACTTCCTCTACTAACAACTATAAAATCAACTAGTCTTTCTATAACCATCGCCAATCACCATAGAACATACCACCACCAGTACTCACTTAATGATTACATAAATATAAACACCTTTTTTAACTCAAAATTTATCCCTACTCTAACTTTTAAACTTATGACATGATATCACTAACATTGGGATCATCTTACATCTCATAGAATACCCCCATTTATACTACCTCTCAGGTGGAAATACTATACCAAATTTAGATACATATTTTTCTCCTTAAGCAAGACGTCTGGAATAAAGTTTTTGAAAGGGACCAAATCCACACCTTACCTCAAGCTGAAAAGTACAACTCATGAAGATAGAGGTATACAATTGAATCCATATACTTTAGTGCACTAATGGACTACTATCAAGTCCTTGTGCCATTTCATGGTCTTTTGATGTGTAACACCCCATAAGTAAACCCTGGATGCCACACGGTGCTTACAGTCACAAGTGATCATAAGCTAACCCATGAGCTAGTACATGTTGTGAGCACTAATTGAAACTAATAATAAAAGATACACATATATGGAATAACTGAATATGCCATAAGGTTTTAAGATACTAAAACATCATTGAACTTTTTAGTCTGAAACAACTGTCTAAAAATAATTCCATAATGATTGTCAATAACAACTAAAAAACTGTTTAACTGTCTGAAAGTATCTGAAAGCCTCTATATGACTGACTGTGGAGTTGATGGAACAAGTCCCCAACTAAATCCATGTAAAGCCCCAAATCTAGAAGCTGGAATGCTACACGGTGCTCGTGACCTCAAAGGACCACAAACTAACCCATGACTGATATCTGTACCTGAATACTGCATAATATACTATATAAATGTGGAAATAAAGGTTGTAAGGCCGTAAGGTTCAAAACTCAGACATAATATTTGTTAAAATATAACATTTGGGTGGGGTATGAAATACTCAAAACAACTGAAATAACTGACTGAACATGCTAGTCTAAAAGCCTCTAAACTATTGAATAAGGAGTTGATGGAACATGTCCCCAACTAACTACAAATACTGAAATAAATTAATTAATGAGAAAATAAAGTAATGGCCATGTCCTCGAAGGATGAGGACTCACTGCTAACTCTGACTGCTGAGATTGGATTGTTGTTAATGCTCTGGAGCCCGTGCTTCTGAACCTATGGTATTAAACACCATAGCGTAAATGCGTCAGTACGTTTAAATATACTGGTATACATGTGAGGTAGGCTGAATGCAAAGAGTTCACATGCATGAACTATACTAACTGACTAGAAAACATGAATGTGAGAATGCATGCATGTATACATAATAATTGTAACTGGGTTCGATGATAACTGAGTTCGATGACAATATAATTACTGAGCTTGAGTACTAATAACATAAGATACTGATAACTGTATAATTGAAATAACTAATATGGAGCGACTGTAACTGATAGTCTAGGTTCTAATGGAACTAACTGAGTTCCGTGTTGTTCTAAGTTGACTTTATTTGACACTCTTGAATTTTGTAGAACTATCTGAGTTTTATTACTGATACTGAATGACTGTATCTGACAGTCCTGATTTTGTAACTGAAATTATGGGAAGTAGTCATCTAACTGACATGCCCCAAATAATGCAATATAGCTGAGTTAGGGTCCAATCTGTAACCCCAATTATAAGGTTGTTAATACCGCGCCACTGGTAAGGACAAGTTGTGGGTGACCCTAATCTGACAGTGTCCCCAAAAGAGAATGGTGGGACCCTCATCTGACAGTGTTGATGTCTCAACCTATGCTAGCTACATAGTTCTGGAATGCAAGGATGACTTCTAAGAATCACACCCTCATCTGAAAGTGTGTGCTCCCATCCTTGAGTTCACTCGGTGCTAATTCCTACTCCCATTTGAATAGACATTGAACATGAATTATTGAACTGAAATGGACTGAATTAACTAAGTTCCGTTGACTAACGGAATACTACTGAGATTACTAAATTTTTAAGATTTCTGAGTTTACTAAGTTTTCCTGAGTCACATGACTGACTATATTTCTATGAACATGGCTCGACTGAGAGTATATTGAAAACATGACACTGTCTCTAGGCACACAGCTAAATTGATAGGTACAAGTACCCCCAGGACTCGAGAGCATGAAACTGACAAAGCATGACTTTCTTGAATACATAACCAACATCACAATCCATAATACAATAAGTTGGAGATTTCATGAAGTAGAAGTTCTAAAGCACCACAAGGGCTACACATGTATCCATAATTCACTGACTAAGACATTTCATCAAACACTTGACATGCGTGAACTTATACATGAATAGGTATTTCATATTATTATACTAGTATGGCAGTTTTCCTTCACATAGGCATTTAATCAAACACATGGGGAACATACTTTGGTTATACCATCATCGATGCATCTAATTGTCATGGTTGCATAGATAAATTTGCAAATTTAATGGGCTTATCATGATTATTATGCAAATCATCATATACTAGGGTCAATCATTGGAATATGTAATTTAAAACATGAATCAAAACCCTACAACATCATGAACATGAATTTCAATTCAATTTAAATCATGAACATTCATACATACAATAATCTTGGATTTTTGAAAAGAGATTCTTGAGCTTCATGGGTGAAAGGAACCCATGAATCAACACATGACATACCTGAGTTGTGAGTTTCTTGAAGTTCTTGGACTTAAAGAACTTGAATTTCTTAGTTTCTTGAAGAAAATTTGGATCTTGTTTCTTGGGGATTATCTTTGAGAGAAAATTGTAATTTGATGTTGTAGATGGATAATGAACTTATGAGCCTTGACCTGATATTATTAGGGATTAAAAGGAGTTGAAAAAGACCTAAATACCCTTTTAAAAATGACTTCAACATAACTGAATGAACTATGCGACGGTCCATTGCTAGGTCAACGGTCCGTCAGTCCTGACCGTCACACCTGGGCAGAATAGGGGTTCACTGCCTCTGTTGCGACGGCTTGGGCGACGGTCCATCGCTAGCTCGATGGTCCGTCAGCCTGAGCCGTCGCCCTTAGGCAGAAGGTGATTTCACTGCCTCCACTGCGATGGTTTAGGTGACGGTCCATCGCTAGCTTAACGGTTCATCGGCCCTCATCGTTGCACCTGGATAGTTTTGACTGCTTTCTGTAAAACGGCCATAACTTTCTACCCTGATACTAGATTTGGACAAAATTGGTATGGTTGGAAAGCTAATTCAATTTTCCATATGAAAAAAGAGTGAAAATCTTAAAAATTTCACATATATAAAAGTGGATTCATCTTTCAAAATAAGTTTCTAACATACTTGGAACGATTTTAAGCTAAGTAGAAGTACAGGGTATTACACTACGGCTGACTACTGAACTAAATTACTGAAATAAACAAAAACAACCCTCGAAATATGAGGACTCACCACTACTACTGGTGATGATGCGCTTGAGTATCTAAATGCAATCGGGAAGTAGAGCATCCAAACCTATGATATGAGACATCATAGCGCAATAAAGGAGTATGCAGTAAGTACTTTGAATATACTGGTATGCTAAATGAGGTTAGGCTGATATGAATGGGCTCATGGACATGAATAATACATGACGGAATGAATAGCATGATATGACTAATGCATTGTATACGAGAAAGTTATAAAATCTGAGGATGCATGACAAAGCATATGACATGATACTGAAATAGTTTGTAAACTGAAGTACCGAAATAATAATAATGAATAATTGATAAGTGTATGCTATGGTCAAGCAAACCTAAAACTGCACTCTATACTGAATACTAAACTGAGACTGTGGGAGCTAGCTTTAACCAACATACCCAAATGTACCATCAGGGTCCAACCTATAACACCAGTTGGAATGCAATCAGTACTATGCCACGAGTACTAATAATGGATGTGTGGATCCATTAATATGATGTCCCAAAGGACTAGGGTATCATGCCTATCTGACGAAGGACCCCTCAAAGTCTACGGTGGTGCCGTAGGTCTGGAACTTAGGAACTTCTACTAACGTCTCATACCTACTGATGGGGGAGACAAATGTCTCATGTATATTAATGGGAGAGACGTCATCCCTACGCCCACTCAATGCTAAGGTTTACTCCTAACTGAAGACACTAAATTCTAGACCATTCTAAGTTTAACTAAACCCGATAGTTGATTGGATTGATGACACTTATGGTTTATCTGAAACCATTCTAAAAAGACTAACACTTTGTAAATAGCTAAGTTTTTGGTATTCATGACCCCCAGGACTCGATAGAAATAATAATAAAAAAACACATGAGAACACTTGAAACCATAATAAGTAAGCATTACTCCAAAATCATTACTTAGGTCTTTCATGAAATGCTTGAGGGTAATGAATTAAAGCATGAAATAGTTAAAACATGTGATGGTAGCATAACTTTAATACTAAGACCATAGATTAATGATTTAACATGACAAATTCCATCATTCAAATGTGTAAGGTTAGTTCAATCAAAAATCACTTGTACACATCATGTATATTCAAAATTCGTAAAAGTTTCATGAAGATTATTCATGTAAACATGAGAAGTCATACTTTAAAACATGAAAATAGGTTCTTGGACTCCATGGATGAAAAGGGCCCATGGATGAACATTTAACATGCCTTAAGGTTTTGATCTTTCCATAGAAATAACTTTCTTGAGCGTTCTTGGGTGGTGAAGCTTGAATTCTTAGGTAAATTTAAGAGGCCAAAACATAAAGTAAGTCTCCAACACTTAGCTAAATTTTCAGGTACTAAGCCTCCTATGCATGCACTATGGGCTGAACTGAGCTAGACTAACACGGGGTATTACATGATGACTCAATTGGAAAGGACAGCATCATTAGGAATCTATGCTTTTGCACTTGTATCGCTCCAATAACGAGTCATAGTCCACAATATTAAAGTAAGGAAAGAATTTGGATAACTTTTATATGGACGACAGACACGACTGTACGATCTAGAGTATAAAAGAATAAGAAACATTTCCTAAATGCCTCGTAGCATCTCTCTTATAAGTGTGTCGTACTTCACACTTATAAAAGGGACTCTACTTGACACAACTTTGTGGAAACCCAGAGACCCTGAACCAGACTCTGATACTAATCTTGTCATGATCCAAACTTGGACATGGCTATGATGGGTATCTCAAGTCCACTATAGGCTAAAGACAACCCCCCTTAGCCTTACCTCAGGAGCATAATAAAAATAAACAGTGGAAGACAACAACATAGTGTCACGACCCGAGCCTAGGCCCTAGCCGTGACGAGCATCCCGAACCATGAAGGCCCGGAACACCCATTCTATATCTGGTTATCATGCACAACATTCGTAATCATAATAAAATGTGGAATTGAAACTGAGTACGGAATACATGGTCAAGTTCTAAAACATTTCTGAATAATAATATCTGACATCAGTCTGCAAAATCTCTACTAAGAATACAAACATCTGTCTGAAAAGAAACTGGGACAAGGCCCCCAGTAAACCAAAAACATAATAAATAAGATAATGTCTAACATAATTAGGCCTTCCAAATAATAGAAGGCTCACCACTGCGAGATCAAGTCTACAAATCCGAGAATGTCTACTGAGTAGCTGGACCCCTAGACTATGCCTCAGGACCTGGAAGGAGGGGGGTCAGCACAAAAGTACCGGCATGCGAAGCAATCCAAAAATAGTATAATGGAACATATATATATATATATATATATATATATTAAGTGGAAACAATTTTTCATCAAGACATCATGTACAAAACTGTTTCCGAAAAATACATGGGCACTTTCTGAAAACATGTAACCTGCCTGTTCATTTCAAATCAAGATCTGTGTTTTACTTCTGAGTTAGGTGGTATTCCCCTACAAGTCTGATATTCCACGGGCTGTATGGAATCCGCCATTGACTCGGCGGGGAAGCCCCCAACCCAAGTGTGCCGCAAGGGTTGGAGTGTCTGAGTCTGATACGCCACAGGACATTTAAGTCAGCGCATAATAGTATACCTGGGTCGGCAAACCACGGTTTTAGGCAATGAGTCGCTTGAGATCAAGCCCTCTTCGGGGAACCACCTAACATCTCTGTATGCCCATTTTTTTACCTTTTCTGTACATCCAATATTCTGAATGTCTAAAATCATGAAAGTCTGAAATGTCTGTTAGTCTGAGTCTGATATGACGTTAGTCTGAATTGGTATCGTCATACCAAGACATTGCAAGTCATGATTTTTCTGAGCCATAATGTATTAAGCAAGAGCTTTCATTCAAAACATAGTTTAGACCACCAAAACATGTAACTGATGTAAAGGATTTCATACTCCGAAACTTAAAGTTCAATTCATGCAGAAATTTCATCAAACACCTGGTGGTCAAATGTCTTTAGCAAGTTCATGTATTCAAAATTGAAACACATTCATTCATATATGTATATAAACTGTCAAATCACTTTGGAGATGGTCAAAAGACCAAAACAATGATGTTAAAACATCTTATACATAAATATATATACATAATTTAAAACCCCATTCTAAAACATGATTTTTTTATGCCCATGAGAATTTAGGAAAAAACCCGCGTACCTCTATTTCCAAGGATAATAGATGTTTCTTGAAGCTTGCGGATTGGTGATTCCGAATATGTAATTATCTTTGAAAACCTACGGTCGAATCTTGAACTATTTGGGTTTTTATTTTGAAACCCTAAGGAGAATTCTTGAGCAATTTTGGAAAAGTATGTGTATTATGGTGTTTGAGGGATTAAATCCCTTGTTGGTGGTATATATAGGGGTGGAGGATGACCAAAATACCCCTAAGGAACAATTAAGGTCAAATATGTCCCTCAGTTGACAGTTTGATAGGCTGGAGTAAATCGATTATAAATTTTTACTCATATATTCAAATTGGATGAAACCAACTTCATTTTAAAGAGGACTCAAATAGATTTCGTTTTATATATTATAGCTCACACAGTTCAATATATACAGGGAGTTATGATCATTTGAAATTGACCCAGAAATACTAAAAATTGGGCAATAGGCTATGCGTTTTGCTACTGTTTTGAAATCCAAACGCAGCCTTATGCATTCCGAAAAATTTCAAAACTTATCCGAGACGTACTATGAGCTTGCCCGATCGTAACGAAGCTTGAAAATCTAAAAACGAATATCGGAAAGGTTGAAAAGTTGTATCCCGAAGATTGCCAGCTAAAATGACACTAAGTCCTCATTACACTCACAAAAATTTTCAAGTTTTTGAGTCTAAGGGCACTCTATTAAAGGCTAATCCATGCACTACTTTTACAGGGTGTTACATTATCTCCCCCTTGGGATCATTCATCCTCGAATGATGGATAGGAACTTGTTGAAGCCTTAAAGATATAGAATAACGCGGACACGACATGTCCTTTAATAAAGAATGCATTGATTTGAAGCATGACCATATGGCTGGAACTACTGATATTTTGAATTCTTATATCGGACACGCATATCTGATGCATGGAATACACGACTGAAGCTATTCATAAGCTGAATTCTCATAATGAACATGCATATCTGATGCATGGATCTGTCCTTGAGTTGTTCTCATAAACGCAGGACTAAATACACTGATAAGCTGAACTTTTTCTATTGAACATGCATTTTTAATGCACGCATATCTGACTGGACTAACGTATGAATGTATGACTGATTACGCAATGATAACTGGTGCAAGGCTTGTAATAAGAATCTATACATGCAACTGAATGAGGTATCTCCCCCTTGGCTTCAAGTCATCATCTAGAGTTTGGGAGATCCTTTACCATATTCTAACTGAACTACACTTAGTACACTCTAGGGTCTGAAAAAAAATAACAATACATGCATATCATAGAACTTAGCCCGAATGACTACCTTCCGGGATACACTCTATCTTTCTCTAGCCACCAATAGTCATAGTATAATGCTTGCACACTTATTCTATCGGTTTAACCTTCAAATGTCAAGCTTAGATGCTAACACTTAACATGGATATCACCAAGCCTTTGATGAACCATATCTCTTTCGATAGAGCATACCACTATTGCGACTCCAAATTTATATCCCTCTACTATGAGAATCAAGATCACCGCAAAAGGCCCAACACTATCAATCAAAACACCTTAACATGGCTATTTAGATCACCATGTACCATCTAACTAGTCTTTCTCCACTTAACAATTCAATGGTACCACTAGCCACGCACAATAAGTAATAGCCTTAGAAAAATGCCACAACCTCATGTCACCTTAGGCATACTTCTACATCATACATGCAATATCATACACCACTACGAATCAAGTAAACTTACTCTATTGCATGCACCGTTTAAGTCTATTAGATTACTTCTATACAACTAGTATTCATTAACCAAGAAATCTTCACATCCACCTTCATGGACATCAACTGTTCAAACTTAATATCTAGTGCTATGCATGATTTACAACCCAACCTTACACGAAATGTTCACTTGGAAACTATGAAATAAACATCACGAAACACTAGTGCACTAGAACTTCATAACCACAATAATCGATCATGACCTAACGGTTTTCCTTATCATAATCCATTAGCGTGTACTATTTCAGCATATCAAGCCTACTAATTTAATCCCACAAAACATGCATCATCAAACTCGTGCCACTATTTACCACCACACCATTTAAATTCAAGCCTATAGTTTAGTATCAATCATTTACCACCAATGAAGAATGCAACATAATATAAATATACTAATCCATCAAATTGGGATATTCTACCCAAATATCTCAAAAATCTACTACATACCTTCTCACAAGTATCACTAGTTTACAACTACCAATGAAAAGAGGGTCAAGGGGGTTAAAGCCTCATAATAAACATGGTCAGCTTTATCCTTATATTATAACCCCGTACAATCGTATCTACTTATACTTCTTTCTCACATCACGATTACTTACCCAAGCGTACATTTACACTACCTTCAAAATCCATAACAACCATGAGTCTATACTTATAACCTACTGGCTAATCTGGCCATTTTCATACTTCAAGCAAGGACAATTCACCTCGCCTAATAACTCCTTCTCTGTCTTCTACTAATAAACTAACACACAAGGACGAATCACTTCATTACCAACTCTATCTCATGTAAAAAGATTCAGCTATACATATATTCAACCAACACAAGAACCTCACGTTGAATGACAAATTGCTAGTGAATCAAAATAGGCCTCACACGGCTTCACTAGACTTTGATTTTTTTGTAGTTTGAACAAGAAAATAAGAAGAATGACTAGGCAACTATGCTAGTGAATCGAAAGAGCCCCACACGGCTTCACTAGACTTTTTAGTTTCACCAACACGATGATAAAATATTTTCAAGAGATAGAAACTTGTCACACAACATTCCATAATCTGAGAATACACATCTTAATTTGTATAGATAAAAAAAAAATCTGAGTCAAATATTCCCCCCACAGATTATCATACAATCCACACACGCTACTTGCTACCAATAGGTCATGACACCGACACTTTAACTTATACTACTATTTGGGTGGAAATACAATTCCAACACTTCTACTACACATCTTTTCCCTTAAGCATGACATCTGCAACATAAATTTCTGAAAAGGGCCGAATATACTCAATACAGAAGGCTGAAAAGCACGATTTCATCAAGATCAAGGTTCACACTGGAACCCATACACTCTGACGCAATAACAGACTCTTCTCAAGTCCTTGCACAATTTTAAGATCTTATATGACGCGATCCGAAGGGACAATACCATTTAGACTCTAAACTTCTACACTTGATTCACCCTAGAAATGTGATGGGTTTGATAACATCAGAGTAAGGAAAGAATTTGGGATGATTTTACTTTCGCATGGACGTCACCATAGCACGAATTAGAGTATGAAGGAGGAACATTCTGACTCTGTTTCACGAAGTAGAACATAAAGAAAGAGAGACATTCCTAAACGTCTTGTAAACTCCTGCTTATAAGTGTGGCGCCCTACACACCCATAAATAAGACTCTACCCGACGTGATTTTGCAGACACCCTGGGACCATGAACCGTGCTCTGATACCAAGTTTGTCACGACCCGAGCCTAGGCCCTAGCCGTGACAAGCATCCCGAACCATGAAGGCCCGGAACACCCATTCTATATCTGGTTATCATGCACAACATTTGTAATCATAATAAAATGCGGAATTGAAACTGAGTACGGAATACATGGTCAAGTTCTGAAACATTTCTGAATAATACTATCTGACATCAGTCTGCGAAATCTCTACTAAGAACACAAACATCTGTCTGAAAAGAAACTGGGACAAGGCCCCCAGTAAACCAAAAACATAATAAATAAGATAATGTCTGACATAATTAGGCCTTTCGAATAATAGAAGGCTCACCACTTCGAGATCAAGTCTACAAATCCGAGAATGTCTACTGAGTAACTGGACCCCTAGACTGTGCCTCAGGACCTGGAAGGAGGGGGGTCAGCACAAAAGTACCGGCATGCGAAGCAATCCAAAAATAGTATAATGGAACATATATATATATATATATATATATATATATATATATATTAAGTGGAAACAATTTTTCATCAAGACATCATGTACAAAACTGTTTCCGAAAAATACATGGGCACTTTCTGAAAACATGTAACCTGCCTGTTCATTTCAAATCAAGATCTGTGTTTTACTTCTGAGTTAGGTGGTATTCCCCTACAAGTCTGATATTCCACGGGCTGTATGGAATCCGCCATTGACTCGGCGGGGAAGCCCCCAACCCAAGTGTGCCGCAAGGGTTGGAGTGTCTGAGTCTGATACGCCACAGGACATTTAAGTCAGCGCATAATAGTATACCTGGGTCGGCAAACCACGGTTTTAGGCAATGAGTCGCTTGAGATCAAGCCCTCTTCGGGGAACCACCTAACATCTCTGTATGCCTATTTTTTTTACCTTTTCTGTACATCCAACATTCTGAATGTCTAAAATCATGAAAGTCTGAAATGTCTGTTAGTCTGAGTCTGATATGGCGTTAGTCTGAATTGGTATCGTCATACCAAGACATTGCAAGTCATGATTTTTCTGAGCCATAATGTATTAAGCAAGAGCTTTCATTCAAAATATAGTTTAGACCACCAAAACATGTAACTGATGTAAAGGATTTCATACTCCGAAACTTAAAGTTCAATTCATGCAGAAATTTCATCAAACACCTGGTGGTCAAATGTCTTTAGCAAGTTCATGTATTCAAAATTGAAACACATTCATTCATATATGTATATAAACTGTCAAATCGCTTTGGAGATGGTCAAAAGACCAAAACAATGATGTTAAAACATCTTATACATAAATATATATACATAATTTAAAACCCCATTCTAAAACATGATTTTTTTATGCCCATGAGAATTTAGGAAAAACCCCGCGTACCTCTATTTCCAAGGATAATAGATGATTCTTGAAGCTTGCGGATTGGTGATTCCGAATATGTAATTATCTTTGAAAACCTACGGTCGAATCTTGAACTATTTGGGTTTTTATTTTGAAACCCTAAGGAGAATTCTTGAGAATTTTTGGAAAAGTATGTGTATTATGGTGTTTGAGGGATTAAATCCCGTGTTGGTGGTATATATAGGGGTGGAGGATGACCAAAATACCCCTAAGGAACAATTAAGGTCAAATCTGTCCCTCAGTTGACAGTTTGATAGGCTGGAGTAAAGAGGACTCAAATAGCTTTCGTTTTATATATTATAGCTCACACAGTTCAATATATACAGGGAGTTATGATCATTTGAAATTGACCCAGAAATACTGAAAATTGGGCAATAGGCTATGCGTTTTGCTACTGTTTTGAAATCCAAACGCAGCTTTATGCATTACGAAAAATTTCAAAACTTATCCAAGACGTACTATGAGCTTGCCCGATCGTAACGCAGTTTGAAAATCTAAAAACGAATATCGGAAAGGTTGAAAAGTTGTATCCCAAAGATTGCCAGCTAAAATGACACTAAGTCCTCATTACACTCACAAAAATTTTCAAGTTTTTGAGTCTAAGGGCACTCTATTAAAGGCTAATCCATGCACGACTATACGGGGTGTTACACATAGTAATAATAAGGATAGATAAATCAATGATAATTCTAAGAGTTAAATCAATCGACCAACCCAATACTTGTCCACAAAAGCCTCTAAACTGAGAATACCAAACTAAGTTAGGACAATGCCCCCGACTATGCCAAAAAAAATCGATAAGTACTAAGGCCGTAAAGAAACTAATAAAATTGTTGGGCCTTCCAGAAGATGGAGGGTCACCACTCCACATCAGATCTATAGGAGTACCCAACCACCCAACTCTATATAGTGTCAACAGCAAATCCCTCAAGCCCTACATCGTGAAATAATATAGCGTCCAGGGATGGTAGTAGGGTGAGCACTGGCATGTAACTCGAAGGAAAGGGATAAAATAGTGCATTTATCAAAACTAGTCAAAACCACATTCACAACAATTATCTATACATATATAAAATATCGGGAAAAGGACAAAGGTCATGAACATGATAGTTTAAAACACTAGCCTGAACTATGTAGCTCACTCAACTTAAAGGCACCAATGGGCTATATGGGTATGGCAATTCCACGTATATAAAGTGGATTCATCTTTCAAAGTATGTTTCTAACATACTTGGGATAATTTTAAGCTAAGTAGAATTATGGGGTATTACACTCCGGCTGACTACTGAACTAAAGTACCGAACTAAACAAAATCAACCCTCAAAATATGAGGACTCACCACTGCTACATCATAGCACAATAAAGGAGTATGTGGTCAGTATTTAGATGAACTGGTATGCTAAATGAGGTTAGGCTGATATGAAGGGGATCATGGACATGAATAATACATGATTGAATAAATAACATGATATGACTAATACATAGTATACGTGAAAGTTATAAAATCTGAGGATGCATGACGAAGCATATAACATAATACTGAAATAGTTTGTAAACTGAAGTATTGAAATACTAATACTGAATAACTGATAAGTGAATGCTATGGTCAATAAAACCTAAAACTGTAATCTGTACAGAAAATTGAACTGAGACTATGGGAGCTAGCTATAACCAACATGCCCAAATGTACTATCAGGGTCCAACCTATAACCCCAGTTGGTAGGGCAACAGTACCATGCCACGGGTACTAATAATGGATGTGTGGATCCATTAATATGATGTCCTAAAGGACTAGGGTGTTATGCCTATCTGACGAGGAACCCCTCAAAGTCTACGGTGGCACCGTAGGTCTTGAACTTAGGGACTGCTACTAACATCTCATACCTACTAATGGGGGAGACAAATGTCTCATGCCTATTGATGGAAGAGACGCCATCCCTACGCCCACTCAATGCTAAGGTTTACTCCCAACTGAAGACACTAAATTCTAGACTATTCTAAGCTTAACTAAACCTGATAACTAACTGGACTGATAACACTTATGGTTTATCTGAAACCATTCTAAAAAGACTAACACTTTGTAAATACCTAAGTTTTGGGGTATTCATAACCCCCAGGACTCGATAGCAATAATAAAAAAAACACATGAGAACACTTGAAACCATAATAAGTAAGCATTACTCCAAAATCATTACTTAGGCCTTTCATCAAACGCTTGAGGGTCATAAATTAAAGCATGAAATAGTTAAAATATGTGATTGTAGCATAACTTCAATACTAAGACCATGGATTAATGATTTAACATGAAAAATTCCATCATTCAAATGTGTAAGGTTAGTTCAATCAAAAATCACTTGTACGCATCATGTATATTCGAAATTCATAAAAGTTTCATGAAGATTATTTTTGTAAACATGAGAAGTCATACTTTAAAACATGAAAAAAATTTCTTGGACTCCATGGGTGAAAAGGTCCTATGGATGAACATTTAACATACCTTAAGGTGTTGATCTTTCCAGAGAAATAATTTTCTTGAGTGTTCTTGGGTGGTGAAGCTTGAATTCTTGAGTTTCCTTGAGGGAATAATGATGACCTTGATGAATGTGGGTGATGGCAAGGGTTTTATTTTAGAGAGAAATTGAGTAAATTTTGCATATAATTCCTTAACAGATAATAAATCCTATATTTTCATAGATTGGGGTGGTGAAAAAGACCAAATTGCCCCTAGAAAATTTAAATTCATAACTAGAACACATATTACGCATTCACTGCAACGCGATGATCCTCCCATTGCTATAGCCACCGCAACGTGGTACATCACGCTGAGCTACTATTTTGGAAATCTAAACGTGGTCCAAGCCTCATCTGAAAAATTCAAAACTTACTCGAGATATGCCCCTTACACCCCTAAAGATGAAACAACTCAAAAACTTACGTCTCGGGGTCGGGAAGGTAACTTTAAAAATCATCAAAGTTAAGAGGCCAAAATATAAACTAAGTCCCCAACACTTAGCTAAATTTCCAGGTACTAAACCCTTTATGCATACACTATGGGCTGAACTGAGCTAGACTAATACGAGGTATTACATGATGACTCAATCGAAAAGGACTGCATCATTAGGAATCTAAGCTTTTGCACTTGTATCGCTTCCATAATGAGTCATAGCCCACAATATTAGAGCAAGGAAAGAATTTGGATAACTTTTATATGGACAACAGATAGGACTGTACGATCTAGAGTATAAAAGAATAAGAAACATTTCCTAAGTGCCTCGTAGCATCTCCCTTATAAGTGTGGCGTGCTTCACACTTATATAAGGGACTCTACTCGACACAACTTTGTTGAAACCCATAGACCCTGAAACAGGCTTTGATACTAATCTTGTCATGATCCAAACCTGGACCTGGCTGTGACGGGTATCTCAAGTCCACCATGGGCTAGAGACAACCCCCCTTAGCCTTACCTCAGGAGTATAATAAAAATAAATAGTGGAAGCCAACAACATAGTAATAAGAAGGATAGATAAATCAATGATAATTCTAAGAGTCAAATCAATCGACCAACCCAATACTTGTCCACAGAAGCCTCTAAACCGAGAATACCAAATGAAGTTGGAACAATGCCCCCGACTATGACAAAAAGAATCCAAAAGTACTAAGGCCATAAAGAAACTAATAAACTTGTCGGGCCTTCCAGAAGATGGAGGGTCACCACTCCACATCAGATCTATAGGAGTACCCAACCACCTAACATTGTATAGTGTCAATAGCAAATCCCTCGAGTCTTACATCTTGAAATAATGTAGCGTTCATGGATGGTGGTGGGGCAAGCACTGGCATGTAACTCAAGGGAAAGGGATAAAATAGTACATTTATCAAAACCAGTCAAAACCACATTCACAACAATTATCTATATATATTTAAAATATCGGGAAAGGGACAAAGGGTCATGAACATGATAGTTTAAAACACTAGCCTGAACTATATAGCTCACTCATCCTAAAGTCACCCATGGGCTATATGGGTAAGGCTCTCCCTACCGGAAGGGCCACGGGATTTTTTAGCCACACATACTGAGGAAAGGCTAAGACACCAGGTTATAGCCATCCAAAATATAATTTGTGCATCAAATACACGTCTCTATAGAACCCGAACACTGACAAATGTGATTTCAGTATTGCCCCCCTCCCTCCTTTGGGAAAATACCTTTATGGTGAGCTATAAAATTTTCTTTAAGCCCGAATTAAAATAGTTTGCACATAACCCAACCATTAACTAAAGAGTCTTTATTATTAGGAATTACCACTTAGTATTGTCATACTAATATGCTTGCAAGCTAATTCAATTATGTCAATCCAGTTCATTTAACCATTAGACTCTTCAGTTTTAATTAAAATTCAAAATCATGGTCACCATGGGCATTTCCAATCCTTTTATCCATGTACTCATTAAAGCAATGCAATGTTCTCAAAGGGATAAGTTAAATATGCAAATGTCCATGTTCAAAATCAAGTTTACAAAGTGAGTTGAGGTTAATGCCAATACTAAGCTAGAAATCCATAAAAATAGGGAAACCTATGTCCCTCATTCTAGACATTACCACAATGCACCCATTCAATCCCAAAAATCATCAATTAAAGCATGAATAATCTATTTAAAGTATGAGAAAAGCAATTCAAGTAATAACGATCAAAAACCTTCAACCCAATTTCAAAACCATCATTCAAAAAACATGAATATTGAATAAACAACACCATAATATAAAAAATACAAGCTAGGGATGAGAAACATACCTTTTGCATGAACCAAATTTGTGACACCTTGAATCTTAGCCTTGGAAGTATGAGTTTTGGGGGAGAAACCCTAACTTTTCTCTCTTGAGATTGGAGAGAAGAATGAGCGACGAGCAATTAATAACTAATGATTAAATGGTATTTAATATGTGATTTAAGTCATGGGGGTAGGGTTTAAGGTGAGGAAAAGACTAAAATACCCCTAAAACCTAAAACAAATTTGCAGGAATTCTTCAGTTGACTAGGTTGACAACTCATCAATTTGGTGACAACTCGCCACCCTAGTCGTCAATTTCTAGTTAGATTTTGCCATTTACTGGTTAAGGTTGACGACTTGAGTTGTTAGCTCATCACCTAGTTGACAGCTCTTCAACTTAGACATCACCTAGTTGACAACTCGTCAACTCTATCATCACCTTATGACTGACAGACACCCCCAAAGTAAAATGAGCATAACTTTCAACTTCGTTATCAGATTAAAGTGAAATCAGTTGCGTTGAAAATAAGAATCAAAGATATTTAATTTGGTATATAGTATATCACCTAACTAGTTATATTCTAGAACTAATAATCATTTTACCCAAGTACGTTCGTCCACTAAAACTCAATCGGTAGAAAATCTCACAACTCATCTTTAAGTTAGGAGATTTTTAACAACTCAATCCATCTCCAAAGATGTTTACATACTATAGAATTGATCATCACACTTATATTGTCATAGTTCCTGTTTGGATTGACTTTTGACTTATAAGGCATACGCCATAAGCAAGAAATTCTAACTTATAGCTTTTGGCTTGTTTTTAGCATTTTAAGCCAAAAGCCATAAGTTAAGATTTTTCACTTATGACTTTTAGCTTATTTTAAACATTTTAGCTTAAAATTAAGTGCTTGTAAGCACTTTTTAAATATACTCAAACACTTTAAAAGTGCTTTAAAGTAAATTTTGGATTAAAAGCACTTAAAATAAGCTAATTCAAATGGGCCTATAGAATCATTGGGTTTGGGTCTATATACTTAGGAAAGACAGCTCAAATTCTAGCCTAAAAATTTGAGGTGTTATAGTTTATCACTTATTATTATTATTGATATCATTATATGTGATCTTTTTTGGTTTCTGCCTGTTAGCCCATTACTCATCATTCTGGGCTATGGCTTAGCTTGCCTATTGGTGGAATAAGGTACGTGCCATCATGACTTTAGAAATTAGGTCATAACATAAGGTTCCAATCAAATCCTAAGGAATACCATCTTAAGATTGTAAAGAGGATTTTGAGATATCTCAAAGGAACTACTAACCTAGGTCTTTGGTATCATAAAGGAAACAATTTCAAGTTGGTGGGCTATGTTGATAATGACTATGCAGGTTATCTAGTGGATAGAAAAAGCAACACGTGTATGGCACACTTTCTTGGATCATGTCTGATCTCCTGGTCCACTAAAAATCAAAACTCTATAGTCTTGTCTATTGTTGAGGCTGAGTATGTTGATGTTGGATCATGTTGTGCTCCATTGTTATGGATTAAGTAACAACTCAAGGATTTTGGTATGGTTATGTTCTAATTGTTTATGACAATACTAGTTCCATCAATATTGCAAAATACTTTGTGCAACATAAAAGAACTAAGTATATTAACATAAGACATCATTTTCTTAGAGACAATGTTGAAAAAAGTTTTATTCACTTATGTTTTGTTCTAATGAAAATCAAATTACAGATATTTTTACTAAGACACTAAGTAGAGAATATTTTTAAAATAATAGGTTAGACTTGGGGATGATTAATTCATGAACCCCCTCCAATGATTGACTAGATTATCATGTTCTTGCCTATACCTTGATTAATTCAGCCTTGCACATTTAGTTGTGTGTCCTAATTCTAAAATTTTTGACTAAATTAATTAAACTGTGTACTAATTTATTCAAAGATTTTAGATTATACAAGTAATCATGTCCATACATTTTAGTCTATAGGTATTATTTTATATTAACTACTTCTTGAATCTAGGCGTTGAAACATCTGAGCATATCTGGTCCATGTATTAGTTGTCTTAACACTAAATGTAACCGCTAAAATGAGAGGAGTTCAACCTTTTTAAAAACGTTGCCACCATTTTTTCATCATTATTGTGCTTACCCTTTCACATCAATTCCTTCTCTGAACACTTTAATCCAACTCTTTATGTTTCATCTCCCAAAATTCTTATTTATAAGCAATTCATCATCACATCTCACCATCTCTCAAATTCTCTTTTATCTTTATTTAAAAATACTCATCCATAAAAATCCCCAAGTCTGTTGCTTTCACTTTGAATACCTCCTCCCAATTAATGGTCCATACAAGGGCCAACACAGATTCCCAAATCCACCCACTATTCCAATAAAGTTGTTGGACTTCTCTTCTTGGACCAAATTTAAGAACAAAATCATTTAATTCTCTGTTGCTCCTCACTTTTCTCCACTCTATCCTTTGTTGTCACTGATGTCGCTCCTCTTCAAATCATAAATACTAATGACATTCCCATAGAAGATCTAAGGGATAGATCTCGGTCGAATAAGAAGTCCTTTATTTCAATTTTTTTAAGGAAGACGATCCCTATGTTGAACCACGTCTTTCTTTTGATTCTCTTATAACTACTCATACTCACAAAAAAAAAGTCAAAGGGAGGCCCCCATGACTGAATCTCTTAGGGCTAGTAAAAAAAATGCCCCTTATCACATGATCCTTCTCCTAATCCTTCCACCGATGAATTACTACTTTGCACTATACACAGAAGTAAGACTATTAAAGCACCATTCCAAAATCATCTTTTATTTGTCCATCCCTTCCTACATTTACTCTAAAGACCAGTTCCAAGTGTAAACCCTCTGCTTCTTCAAAGTCCCCTAATCCCAAACCTATCTCCCGCTCTAAGAAACAGGTTAGAAAATATATTCCATCTAATGATTCTGATTCTAAGCCTACTATGGATGCCTTGCCTGAGCAAGTTGAGGATATTAAGAACAATGACACCCCTAAAGTTCCTAATTCTCAGTTATCCCACCTTCTCTACTTCAAAAGAGAAAATTTTTATTCGTGGTCTTGTTGTTACTGGGTTTTGTGGTCCTCAGATGGCTACCCTATTAGACAAATTAGAAGCCCAAAGGTGGTCTCATCGATTCATGTAAGGTGACTCCCAAAGAAAGTTTGGAAAATTTAAGGCTTATAAGTAGTACACTAATGGGTATGAGAATGGGGAGCTATTCTTAAGCACTGTGAGAGGTGTGTCCACTCACCTAGTTACATAGGACATTGCTAAAATTCTTGATGTACCAATGGGAGGATGGGGACATTATGTGAAATTTGAATGGCCCCCATTGGACAATTTGGCCTTACCAGAAATTTCTAGGAAATTTTTTGGTGACCCATATCTCCTTCACCATCATAGAGTTTTTAAGCAAGAAATTTCTCCTCTCTATCAGCTATACTTCAATGTGGTCCACAAGATGCTCATTCCTCAAAAGAAGCATCGCACTAAGGCTAACTTTCTTGACCTAACCCATATGTAGCTTCATAATACTTAGGTAAAGATTGACTTGCCTTGACTCATAATCTAACATATGCATTGAGTCTTGCTCAAAGATGATAAAGACAATTCTCTTCCTTATACTTTTTGGCTTTCCCCTATATTTGAAGAATTCTCAGTCCTTGTTCAAGTTTGATCTCTACAGTCCACCAAGGATGTGATTGGCACTGTGAGCCATGTTGCCTTACCTGCTTCTATTAGACATGCTACTAAACCCTTACCACAACTGAGAAAAGCTCTTACTGAGAAAAATGTTGAATTTAAAGTTGTGTATGTTGCCCATGAGGCTGAGAATTAATACTCCTTGTTCGAATAGATGCCTTTCAAGATGACCTTGCACGAGAATATTCTGAGAATGTTGAGACCGTAAGAAGGCTGACCCAACTACTCTCATCTGCTCTTCCTTCAACTCTATGTGCCTTAGGATTTTTTTTATGCTTTACATATGTCATCTTTATGATTTTAGTACTAGTCTAAGTTAATCATATTTTGGGAATTTAATGAAATGTTACTTTTTTCTGTATTATGTTTGACCCACCGACTAACTTACTTCATTCTAGTTTTTCTTGCTTAAGTATCTATAGAAAAAGGTGGGGGAATGTACAAAGATAGCGGTTTTTCATTATCAAAAGGGAGAATTTGTTGGATTTTATGAAGTTTTGATGATTGTCAAGTGAATAAAACAAGTTACTTAAGTTGATTCACTAATGCAAAGAAGCAAGGATGCAAGCTTAGAAAAAAGTCCAGTGATCTAAGAAAACAGGGATGCCCAACTGAAGGAATGGATAAGTCAATACAGTTGATAAACTCAAAGTAACCATCACGTGTGAAATTGAAGAATTTGAGTTTGAATATAACACATGAATACAAGAGAGGTTGAGTTGAAGAAGTTTTACTTGAAATAAAACTCTAAAGAGACAAGAGTTTCAATGCATGAAGAAGTCTGATCCGATGAAGAACTCTTTGAGAGTTGTTTTAAATAGCAGGAGTGACTAGTAAAGTCTTACACACTTACAAAGCCAAAAGGCAATTGATAAATTGACTTAATAGTTTGCAGCTTGAAGATTGAAGGAATGCGTTGCTGGACCTGCTTCTAATACTTTAAAAGTTAAGAACTCTTAATTTCTATGTATTAAGGTTGGTTCTTGAGTTGTAACTTTGATGTAATTCTAGATTCAGTGAAGTATAAATTGAATTAGGATTATTTTTTTCAAGTTAGGAAACGCGAAGACTTGGTCTCACATACCTTGAGAGGTTTGTGAGCTTTGTTTGAATAGGAGTTAGGTTTATAATTCCTAGATTACATAAGTCTTGTAATTTATTGTTAATGAGGCTCAAAATTGTTTAGTGAAGTTTGGGGTGAAATTTTGTAAAGATACAGGTTGTGGTTTTTCACACCTTTTTGAGTCTGATATTTTTCACGTGAAAATACTGTCTCATTTACTTATATTGTTCACTACATAGTTGAAACACATTAGGCAATCTATTTCACTAGTAGGTTACTCCTAAGTGAATATAAGTAGAATCGGTAGGCCGCGTACTTTATCACTATTTCATTTGGTTTATAATTTCTCCAATATGAAAATCTAAAATCTAAATCAAAGTTTCATAATTCTACTCGAATGGTGGAATGGCTCTCTGATAAATAAAATGAAGCTCCACTTTGTATGACATGAGTATTAGTCCAACTATTGAGTCCACGATGTGATTAAATGATAAATGTTTGAGATATTGAATTCAAATCTCAAGAGCAGTGTCCTCTTTGATAAGGAAGTTACTAAAAAAATTTCGGTGGAATGGTCTAATGGACCCTTGTACTTATCCAAGTTTATAAAGTGAACACCTCTACTTAGCTTTTTTTCATCTGAACCCTTGACTCAATAAAAGTCAACATTTTAAATCTTATTTTGGTGTGTGTAATACAACTGCCTCCACGTCAATATTCACGTCATTTTTAAATGTTTCAATAAATTTTCTGTCATTTTTAAATGCCACATAATAAATTAAATCTTAAAATAAATTTAATTTAATAAATAACTTTTACAAATTGTAGAAAAAATTCAGTAACTATGTTCTTGATGTTTGCTCACAAATTGAGCATCAAATTCATTCCAAATAGTTGAAATTTCTCTCCGATTAATTTAAAATTTTAACTATAAATTCAAATACACAAACAATATAAATCATTTTCAAAGCTTATCCATGGAGTTCATTAATTTTCAATATCCACTAACACTCACTTTCAATTCAAGTTCAAATTTTAATCATAAAAAGCATGAAAAGTTTGACTTGAGAAAGTGATTTGCAAAAAATTTAAAAAGTGAATCTCGAAGAAGGAAGATAGATTGTTTTTTCTTTTAGGTGCGATAGGGGCGGGGGATGAAGAAAAGAATAGTGGTGTAGATGGGGCAGGAGAAACGGGATGGGGTCTGCCAAAGAAGAAGAAAGAAAAAAATTGGAGGGGTGGAGGAGACGGGGTGGGGCTGACAAAGAAGAAGAAAGAAAAAAATTGGAGGAAGGGTGGGGGTGGGGGTAGTGGTTTAAAAAATTTAGAAGAAATAAATAGGTTTGGGGGGGAATAAAAATGAACACCCACTTGCTTCCACACGCATGTGGTCACATGTCGTGTCCAACTCAGCACCTTAACGCCACATAACTTAGTCAACGGTTAGAGGGATTTAAAATATCTTGTTTTAATGAGTTGAGGGGTTCATATGACAAAAAACTACATAGAGGTGTTCAGTTTACAAACCCAGGCAAGTACAAGAGTCCAGTAGACCATTTCACCAATTTCTTTTATTAGATTTCATATAAATTCAGATTAGCTGTGTCCAAAACCGTCAAAAATAAGTTTGTCTCTTAAGGTCAGTCTAATTCAATTCGATATTAGGAAAGGGTTTGAGTTAAAAAATTTAAATTCCATTTAAAATTGAGTCTTATAAGGCTATCATAAGTCAATCCACTGATTCTTGAGGCTAGGCCCAGGTTGACCCATGGACCAAAAAATTATTTTAGTTAAATTAATTTTTTTAGAAAGACAAAAAAAGAAATAAAAACTTTGAATAGTTGTTAATGAATAAACACTTTGATCATTTAGTGTTAAGTCCTAATCTCCAAATATAAAGTTGTTTTAATGATATTATATTTAATTAAACCTACTACACTTATACTAAATGTAAATTCACTAAAATTCTAAATGGTAAGTACAAATTCTTAATTTTAAAAATATAATAAATTGGTCTATACCTCCATCCCAATGAGAATGTGGCCATCTTGAAAACACGACACAAAGCCCCGTGTCAGCACGAGCCTAATATTTATTATTTTATTTATCTTAATTTATGTGGCATGGATAAGATTTGAAGTCAATTAAATATTTATATATATATACATACATACACACACACACACACACATATATATAAAGTGTGAAGGGCCTTAGAAATATCATTTGAACTTTTGCCCTTCATTAAAAGTCTTTCCTCTAGACAAAATCGTGTTTTCAATATTTTTTTCCAAATATTTAAAAGTTAAAAATTAATTAAATATATTTATGGTAAAACTCTTCCTTATTAGAAGTCATCAGAATGAATGGCAACTAATATTTTTTCCTTAGTTTAAGAATTCTAAATCAACTAAATTTGATTTTAAAAAGATTTAAGAAATTAAATAAATATCTTATGATAAAACCTTTCCTTATTAGAAGTCATCAGAATTAATGAAAACTAATACTTTTTTCATTAGTTTAAAAATTTTAAATTAACTAAATTTGATTTTAAAAGATTTGAAAAATCTATAAATAAATATAAAAGCATTAGAATAAGAAAAATTTATGAAGTGTCAAATTTTTAAAAGTTTTAAGTACGTAATAAGAATGTAATCAATAATTTTGTAAAGATTTGACTTTAAAAACAAGGAAATATTTTAAATATAGAAAAAAGGAAAAATAACCATAATTGACTTTCAAAAGAAGGAAAGATTTTAAATATATAAAAAAAAAGTACCACAAGTATGGTTTAAAATAATGCGTCTCTCTTAACCTCTGATAGCAAGGAAAAGAGGTACTGAATGCCAAATCCAAAAGTGATTATCCGTCAACCACATAAAACTTCTGGTGATAAATATATATGTACTTGCACTAAAATATATATTTATGTTTACATTATTATATTAAAGTGTGAAGAATATTTAAAAAGTAATTTTAACTTTTATACGTTATTAAAAATCTCCGCAATAGATAAAATTATTTAACTTTAAATGATCAAACGTTACACGTGTGAGGTACGTGTGTTTTATAATCTTGTTTTAAAAAATGTTTCAGTAAGTGCATCAATTATTTTGTTTGAAGTGATACAAAAATATTATAAAGAAAATCGATATGTATCTATGTGTTAACATATTATGATTAATATTGTAAGTTAGTGCGTCATCAACATATGCGTATTCGATTTACGATAATGATAGAAAGTACATATTATGTCTTGATAGGAGGACTTGCAGTTGCGTGAGATTTCAATTGGACGAGATGACTTGTGAACACGTGATTGCAATTCTAAAAAGCAAGCATGTAGTTGATATGGAGCCTTATTGCTAGGAGTTTTACTATCCTGAAACATTAAGGAAGACGTATCTAGAATCGATGTTTTCCATGCCCGATAAGAAGGACTGGATTATTTCATAAGAAGTTATGGACGAAGTTGTGTTACCACTAAAATATAAACGTCCACCTGGAAGGCCAAAGATAAACAGGCACAAAAAACAAGTAAAACAATCACATCCAGCAGTAATTGTTGTGGGAGATGTGGTTATGAAGGTCACAACAGGCGTACTTGCAACTTCTTTCCAAAGGAAGAGTGACAATGTAGTTAACCGATAAATAATGTTGAAATATTTCTCATCTTATTGCTGGATTTGTTATTTGTTTGTTTCGACATTTTAATTGATGATATTGTTGTTGTTGTTTTAAATTTTAAGAAAGACAATTACTGAAATAAATAACTTTTTTGTTCCTTTGTTAATTTGTAATATATGTTTTTTATGATGTATTTTGTCGTTACACATCAGATAGAAATTAAGATATATTGAACTGACAATGTTATTAAATTGAATATTACTAGTTCTTCCATATTAAATGATTGAAAAGTTGCACATTCTTATAGGATGTATCTCCCATAAATTTATAGATACAAGTTTAAATAATCTGTATCACTTGTAAAATATAATTTGTCTGGATTATTAAGATGTAGTAATGTAAGTTCTGCATTAATTTGCTATGCAGGTTAGAGGCAACATGACTTAGTAGGAACCAAAAAATATTATAGATGCACAATAATGCAATGTTGTGATGGTTAGTACCATTATATTGTAATATATGTTACTTTATTTTAGATATATATAGTTGTAAAATATTTTAAAATATGTATCTAATACAATGTCTGTATAAAGTGTAAGAAAAACATATAACGAAACATAAATATATCTTTAAATGCTTTAGCATTGCATTATAATGGGTGACAAAATATAAGTATTTAATCATTAAAGAAACATAATATATGTTTATCTAAACATCACTTTCATCATCAAAGTTTCTAACATCATCAACATTTTTAATAGCCAACTAGACAACAAATAAACAGCTATTGAATATGCAAAACACGGTCTGTTTCTTTTGGTGCGAACTTGCTCCTTGACCTTGGTGGATCATCATTCTCAATAAAGTAGTCATTCTCTTCTTTTTCAGATCCGTACTTGCATAAAAGATAAGTATATCTCAGACGATGGTATTGAGCATCAATACCCAAAGATGAAATGCCCAATCCCTCGCTTAGATACTCGACACAGACAGCTACAAATACACCACAATCCCTGCATAACAATTACTAATTTAATTAAAAACACCAATATACACATATATGCTAATAAAACCAACCATAAAGTAATGTAATACTTATAAACTTTCACATTTTTGCTGTGCTATCTCAGATACTGTAATACCCCGCATGTTTCTAAGCTAGGAAGTGAATAAGTATTCCTACGTATGAAATCTCCTATCCTGTGATTCATATTTGAGTACATGACTTAAAATGAATATACCAGTGATAGGATAGCTTATGATGCATTAAGCATGTTCGTATGAGTCACTTAAGGTAATACAAGCTAAGAGTTTGTAAAACCATCAAGTTTGAGTGTTTGATTTTGTAAGGGACATATTTGAACGAGTATAAATCGATGTTAATATGGTATTTTTTCTGATTTAGACCCATAAAATTGTAGATAATCTAATTAGCTTTCCAACGATACCAATTTCGCCTTAATCCAATACCTGAGCGAAAAGTTATGCCCATTTTCATGAGAGACAGTAAGCATAGGCGATTGGTTAGGCGCCGCCCAACGCAAGCATAGGCGATCACTTGGGCGCCGCCTAAGTCAATTCCAGGTGTCAAAAACACTCCATTTTGAGTTATTTTAAAGGTAATTAAGTCTTTAAATACTCCTAACACGTCCCTAAACTTAACCCTACGAAATATATAGCTTCTAAACATATTACAACCCTATTTTCATCTCAAAGCTCATCATCCAAGAGCACTAAAGGAGAAAAACAACTATGGTTGCATAATTAAGCTTGAAGATCCAATTTTAAGGAAATTCCTCCGTCAATCATCAAGAATCTTCCTTCTAAGGTATGCGTAGTGTTCATCCACGGATTCCTTTCGTCCGTGGAGTTCAAGAATCAATCTTTAAAATACAAAATCTTAGTTGATTGTGGTGATATGATCATACCTATGTTGATGCTTGTTTGTTTTCCTCTTTTTCATTATAAAGTATGATTTCTATACTGTTGGGTGTTGATGATCATGTTGTAGATATTGGGTGATACCCAAGATGGACTCTTTATATGTTTTTGTGAATTCATGATATCATATGAGTTGGAAACATGTAAATTTGGTTGTTCATGATGTATAATTTGGTGATTTCACCTATGCTTAAGAAGTGCATGTAAGGTGTTTGATAAAATACCTAAGAAACTAGAAATCATGCAATATAGCTAAATTGTGACTAAGTGAAGGATTCATGATATGACCTTACATTACAATGACTTCTATGTTGTTAATGTGACTTGTAAATGTTGTTGGAATACTCATGAACTATTCTTATGAGATTATGCTATGTTTACTTGCAAATCCTACTTATGAACAAGATGTATGATAACCATGCAATCCACATGAACTTCCATGCTATTGGTATGTGTTTCCAATATGATTATACAATGAACATGATATTAAGATTGTACAAGTACTTCTATGTGATATGAAATCCTTTCCATGCAATACATTGTTGATAACCATGCATAGTATGAGATCCCTACTTATGATACTATAAATTATGGACTCTACTCTTATGATCAAGTTAGTCATATGTGTCAGTTTCCTTTCATCGAGTCTTGGGGGTACTTGTACCCAAAAACTATAGTTGTGTGCCTAGATCCATGTCATGTTTCACGATATCCGAACTCAAGCTATGATTCCATAGACTTCAGTCAGTCATGTGACTCAGGAAAACCTCATGATCTTAGTCAGTTGTCAGATATCAGTAACATTCCGCCAGTCAACGGAATTCACCAAGATTAAGTCATGCACAGTCAGTTATTCATGTCCAGTCCCTCCATATGGGAGTAGAGGTTAGCACCGAGTGAACCCAAGGATGGGAACTCACCCGCCAGTTCAGTTTGTCATTCTTAGTAGCAATCCTTGTGTTCCAGAACTACGTAGCCAGTGTAGGTTGAGATATCTTAACCCGTCAGATTAGGGTTGATGAGGTGGCTTAACCCGTCAGTTTAGGGTTCCCACCGTTCTCATTTGAGTACCTGCCACTATAGGGTTCTTACAGCTATCCTTACCAGTGGCGCAGTATTGACACCCCTCCAGTCGGGGCAAAGATTGGACCCCAGCTTAGCCATAACGGTATACATAAGGCATGTCGGTTGAACACTACTTCCCACAGTTTCAGTATCAGTCTCAGTAAAATAACTCAGGGCGTTCTTTAGATTTTAGTATATATAGGACTATCAGATACAGTCGTCCATGTTATTAGTTTCAATATCAGTCATGACAGTTATCAGTAAACCATGTATTAGCTTACAGTTCATGCTATCACGTATTCATGGTCCCATTTTCTATATATGTGTCTTTGCACTCCCACGTTCATATTAGTCAGTCAGTGTTGTTCATGCATGAAAACCTTTACGTTCAGCCTACCTTCCTCGTATACTCAGTACTCTAGTTGTACTGATGCATTTGCGCTATGGTACTTTCTTTTCATGTTACACCATAGGTTCCGATACATGAGCTCCAGCCCAGCAGTAGCAGTAGCAGTAGCATTTCAGTCGCAGAGACACAGTGAGTCCTCATTGATTCGAGGACAATATTATTGGATTCATTTATTTATTTCTTCAGTTTAGTTGTACGGAGTTAGTTGGAGACATGTTCCTTCAACTCCTTATTCAGATAGTTTAGAGGCTTTCAGATTTATGTCCAGATTTACGTTCAGATTGAGTTGTTTTGGGTATTTTCACCCACATAATTGTATTCAGTTGAACCTTATGGCCTTACAGTTCCATGTATTCCACATTATTATATCATGATTTGCATTATACAGGTACAGAAATCTGTCATAGGTTAGCTTGTGGTCCCTCGGGGTCATGAGCATCGTGTAGCATTCCGATTCAGCAAATCGGGGTGTTACAGATACATATTCAACTTGAAATGAATCACGTTCGGTCTTTCCTTTGTAGGATGTCAGTGTAATCCAGTCAGTTGGTACCTTTTGCTCAAAAAAGTCACTGTACTGAAGGTAAGTCGAAATTATCAGCCAACTTCTCAATCTCACTTGTTTGTGTTCTTTCTCGTGAAGAGGCCATTGAATCGTACACACGAATGCATCGATCCTTTAAAGCAATGACTGTCAATACCCAGTGAAAGACACCATCATATTTAATGGGTACAAAGACCTCATTGACCAGATGCCAAGGCTGACCTGCACGTGGACTCAATCCCTTGATGGTGTTAATCAATGACATCTCCATATCAGCAACCTCATCATTCTTTTCAAATGAACCTTGAGTTGCAAGTTCCTTACCAACATCAGCTTCATAGTAATTCACATATGCCTTATCGATGTACACTTTGAAAAAGCAATCTATGGTAGTGTATTTATTAATTGAAAATTTTTTGTTTTTGTACCTCTTCTGCAAGTAGTACATGATGACATCCACATGTTGTTCAAAATGTAATAAAATGGAATACATGTTAGAGCAGGCAACTGTAATGATTAAAACTCAAAGAGATACAAATTAAATTTTTCATGTATCTAAGGTGATTAAAGGAAAAATGCAAGAAACTGAAATAACAACAACTGAACAAGATACATATTCATATAGAACGATACATGTTTTGTTATTATGTATCTAATACAAAATACATTCAGCTAAAACATCCCAAAACTTGGGCAGTCAATGTAACAACCTCATGTGATAAACTGTAACACATCATCATACATATCACATAATCTGAAATGCATATAGTAATAAAAATCTACTTAAATAATGTTTATAAAAAAAGTGAAGGTATTTGAAAGATCAATAATTGAGTAAGATACATATTAATATATGAATATACAACATAAGAACCCAATAGCAATACTGCAACAAATAATCAAAATTTACATAAATAAGTTGTTTTGCATGATTTTTAAATTAAAGAAATCATCTAACTTATGCAGTCAATCTGAAAACCTCATGTTATAGACTTTAATACATCATATATATCATACAGTTCGAAATGCATATACTAATGAAAATATACTTTTACGATGTCACAAATTTATAATTTGGATATCCATTATGAAAATACCTCATCATTCCAGCACTTTTTTTGTTGATACATCAGGTAGAACCAATTCTTGAATTTTGAAAAAGCAACTACGAAATCTAGTTGACGAAATCCAAGATTTGATCATTTAACCTTGTAGTGATCGTCCTTATATTTTCTGTAACATAACACTACAGTAGATTTAAAAAAAAGTAATAAACTATATATTAAGAATGAATTTATAATAAAAAAAATTGTGTACTTACTTTTTCATGTGTTGCATGTAAAGGCCTTATTTAATCCATTCTTCAAAAACTTTCTTCTCTACATTTGGTGAATCCCCATTAATTTCATAACCTTCAAATGGATATTTTTTTCGCTCTGTAGAAGCCAATTTTTTATTTTCTTTTGAACTTGATTCAAAATGAGTTAAGAAAGGTGAACGGTAAATCTTTGACGGCTTCCTATTCTGTTTTGCAGGTGTCTTTTTAACTTCTGACACAACCTTTTTTGGTGTAGGAAAGGCAGACACAATTGCAGTGTCACTAATCATATACTCATCAGGAGTTGTTGGTGGAGGCTTGTAAATTGTCAATGTCATATCAGGCTCTCGAATTGGAAAAATCTTATCAATTGGTTCCATTTCTTCAACAACAATCTTACTTTGTTTCTCAATTTCATCATCCTGAATATAATTTGAAACAGTAACAAATATTTTATTTTAAATCAAGAGATATATATTTAAGAACTGTCATTATTTTTTTATACTAAACTAGATTCTTACTAATAAATTACTTAAATTGTACTAGATACACAAATGTTAAATTAGATACAAAAATTAAAAATATGCATCGTTCATTGAATAACACAAAACATGCATAAACATATTACATGTATGTCTTAGTTAACATTTTATCGTCTTCAAACATTAAGAAAAGGTCATGTTAATTACAAAACTTATAATGAATGTTAATTACCTTGTCTTGTTGTTCACACTTTTTGAAAGGTGATGGTGCTTGATTAACTTTATCATCCTCCATTTCAACTGATTTGTCCATTTCTTTTACTGGACTGTCTGCACTAGTTGGTACCGCAATATGAACAACGTCATCTGAAGGATCACCGTCTTGCCGACTCTGTTTTACAATATTTTCCTGCAATTTTTTTATCAGTGAAAAAGATTATTCATTACAACATTAGTTTAAAATATAAGAAACAATAGAATTAATACTCATACAAAGTCGGTAAACATAGAGATAGATAAACAGTATATGAGATATTAAATAGTAAATATGTATCCAAGGCCACCTTCATTTCCTCTATTTTTTTCATGACAAAATATGGACTGATGGGATTACTATGACCTTCAAAAATAGCAACATCATCTGAAAGTGTACCCCCTTTGGGGCTTTGTTTTTCAACATATGGATGAGCAGCAAGAATTAATTCAATATAGCCATTAATAACTATGTGTTGTTTTAAATTATGTTACCTTCTCCACACTCTCATTTTTTGACTGCAATGACATCACAACTTTAGAGAATTTGTCATTCATCATACACTCCAAATCATTGAATTTCATATCAATCTAATAAATTCACATAGTTGGTTAGTTAAAATGTATACTAATCAAAATTTATATGGCTTAAAAATGTAGATTCTTACCTATGTCTTTATGTTGGACTCTAACGAATCTAAGTCTGCTTTAACCAAAAAACTCTTTCCTGTTTGTGCATTTATAATTATCAACCTCTTTACTCTTTTGTTCTGCTTCTGTTGGATTTGCCAGTATTTGTTAAGTATGAAAAAGAACACGATATAAAAATATTTTCATTATGAAAATACTATAACAGATGTTAATATGGAATACCTGCCATCTGTTTTTCTTTTGAGGCCCGACTCTGACTTTGTTCTTTACTTTTTGATCTTCGTCCTACAGGAACATCTTTTTCACTCTTTGATAGAGAAGAAGATATTGTACCAGATACATGTATCGATTTCTTCATAAAAAATTATGGAGGTGTCGTACTAAAGTCATCAAGACTATCATGATCTGTGGAAACTTGGGGTAAATTGACTTGGTAACTCCTCTGGTCAGGATTTCCAGTTGATGAAGGCATTGAAGATGTACCAGGGTAATCAGATGAAAAACTAGTTAGCGGCAAATCAAGTTTTTTCAACTCCTCAGCTTTAGGAACAATGTTGGAATATGAACACTATGTACAAAAATTTTATACATTAAAAATGATTACAACAAAAACTAAAAATAATATAACGCAATGTATGAAAAAGATTCAATCAGTATCGTACCTTGCTAAACATTTCGATCATAAACTGATTATACTGAGGCCGAACTGCAACAACCCTCCAATTCAACATACGAGGTGTATTATTACTCTCCTTCATAACAACTTTGGTATCAACATTTGAACAGATTTCAAACATCTAGACATTAAGAACCTGAGGGATTCCACCCAACCTATAAAGCTGCTTCTCCACGAAAAATTCTTGCCTAAGTGATGCCATCAACCTGAAAAAAAAAAACTTTACCCCAAGGAAAGAATTCATATTTTCCATCTTCAACCATTTTGAAATCAGAAAATGGAGTAGGAGAAGTATTCAGTTGTAAGTAGATGAATGTGTGGATGAAGTATAGGATTGCCATCTGGAGGGCATCCTCTTTGTTTTCAAAATTTACCTTCAGAAAACGTTTCACCAATGCCTTCTTATCAATCCCATTTGTTGATTGGGGAAATACCTTCTCAAAAGCCGACTCTTAGAAGAATCTTCATATTTGAAATCATCAACATTACCAAAACAGATTAAGCCAGTTATCAAGGAGTATTCATAGATGAAAAATCTTAGAATCTGGCTCTTGACAAACACATGTATCTCTTCTTGATTTGTTTGCTCGATCTCAAGTATAAGAAGACATTTTGTTACTTTTTCAATATAATTTTAAAGAGGTATGTTGAGATAACATCCAAAAATAGTCTTCTCAAATAAGTCTAAAACTTTTTGTCCGACTACTTCTTTAATTTCATCCTTAAATCTTAAATTGCATGAACTTTCAAATCTAAGTGGATGAGATGGAATTTCCTTTATAACATAACTCAGTCCCTAAAAATGGAAAAAAATAAAAATAATTAAAAAAGTTGATATGCAACAAATCTACATTAAGACAGTACAGTACAAACAAAAACTCTAAGAACATCATAATGTTAGATACAAGTTAACACAACATGTATATATGTAGTAATAAACTTGTATCTTTTATAATACGACTTTCAATAAAACTAAAACAGTACTACATACATTTCAATGAATTAACACAACATGTTAACACAATTTTAAGATCGTACAGTTCGAACAAAAACTCTAAGAACATCATAATGTTAGATACAAGTTAACACAACATGTATCTATGAACTTATAAACTTGTATCTTTTGTAATACGACTTTCAATAAAATAAAAATAACACTAGATACATATCAAAGCATTAACAATAACTCCAGATACAAGTTAACACAATATTTATTTATGTACTTATAAACTTGTATCTTTTGTTATATTAATATCAATAACACATAAAAACACAAGATATATATAAATTGTCAACAAAGAACCAGATAAACAATGAATTTTAAAACGTATCATCCAAGTCAAAATATGTATCTCAGTGAAATATTCAACAAATCTGAACATGCAAATACCTTAGGAAGATTATCTCTGGAAATTGCTTCGACAATTCTTCTTCTCTTGGCGGGATCTTTACTTGCAGAACTACAAGATCCTCTTTTCTTATAACCACTTTCTTTTTTCTTGCTCTTCTTAGCAGGCTTTTGCTGCAATTTCTTCATAGTATGTGGGTCGTTTCTACGCTTGGATATATTTTCATCAAAACCAACAAATTCATAGTCAAAACTTCCAGGAACGAAGTTTACAACTTGTTGATATTCTTTGATACTTTCTAATAGAGACAACCCAAGACTAAAAGAGGGTCCCAAATCACTATTCATAATGTTAATTCAAAACAATGTAGCCTAAAAATTGAGAATCAAAGAAATTACTCAACCAAAACACTGAAATTTCACTTTGCAAACGTAGGCACACGAAAAAAAATTGAAAAAAAAACATAAAAAATGATTAGAAAAAATTGAAGTTGATTTTAGGGGAAAATTACCTTAATTCAAAGGTTTGAATTAGATGGAGAGCTTGGATAGAAACCGCGACTGAAATTACGGCGTACAGAGAGGAGAAACGGGTTAATTTTTTAGTAAAGAATCAGCTTCTAGGAGGTTTTAACTTGTATTCTCAACTTTACCAAAATGTTGTAAATATTGGGATTTATGTAATATTTTAGAAGTGGGGGGATTTTTAGTAATTTAGAAACTTAAGTTGTTTATTTAGGTAATTTTTTCTAAAAAAAAAATCAAAGAAATATGTAAAAAAAGAAAGGAAAAGTAAATAGCACCCGAAATAACTACTTTTGGCTCAGCCCAAAAGTAAAAGGTGCAAACTATTGCTACCGAGTGGCCAAGCAATTTCAGTTTTCATTTTTTTGCCTTTCTTGTTGCTTCTACCGCTTATCTTTATTTTTGTTTTGTTTTTTTTTAAAATAAAAGGAAATTTGGCTACTCTTTGTTTTTAATTTACTGCATCCTTTTAAATTTTTTATATTTTTTTGTTGAAGCTCCATTATTTTAAGGGGAAAAAAATCTATTTTCTTAATCATATTATTTTTTTCTTAACAGTCAAATATAAATTTGTATTAATATATTTACTATTATTTTTATCAATTAAATATAAAAGATGTGTATTTTTATTTATTAATTATATATATATATATATATATATATATATATATATATATTTCATACAACAATGAAATAGTTTCCATACATAGTGTGTGTGCATATATATATATTAAACATTTACATTTTTATACAATACCTACAATATACATTTTTATCAATGAATGTTTCATCTTCACTTTTTATAAAATATATATACACATCTTATACATATTCAATCATGATAGATATATTTTTACACAACAATGATATAATTTTTATACGCATTCTATATGTATACATATTTTATATAATAATTATGCAATTTCATTAGAAGTCTTATACACTCACACACACACACACACACACATATATATATATATATATATATATATATATATATATATTATACAACAACTATATAGTTTTTATACACATTCTATACAGTTTCTTAGGTCTTTTTGTTAAAAGTGACAAAAGAGTTTTGAAATAAGGTGTAGGTGACTCAAATTTTAAAATTTGATGGTAGGTGACAATTACTTTATTATGGATTAATAAAGTTGAAAAAATTTGAGAATAGCCCAAAAGTTTTTAAAATTACACATTGATCCAAGTAAAACCTAATATAATTAGAAACAGAGGAAAAATGTGTGTTTCTCTCTCTTCTCATTTATTGTTGTTTTGTCACTCTTCATGATTTTTGTTGTTCATTATTGTTGCTGATTTATTCATCATCTTCTGGTTCATTATCACATCTTCTTCTTCATTATCATCATCATCTTCTTCTTGTTGACCATTGTTGTTATTGTTAGCGCTATTGCTGCTACTTGACCAATTTTTTAGGTCAAATTTTGTTTCATACATCACTTTGAAATCACTTCATAGCTGACTTTGGTAAGTAGAAATATGATTTTTAGTTGAATTTTTCATCTGGGTAGACTGCTACTTTTGTTTATTCAACAATGGATAGAACCCGAATATGAATCCAACATAAGATTCATCTGTTTCAACGGATGTGACACATCTATTGTGATAGATGAGTCATCTGTTACAATGGAAGACTCATATATTGAATTCATGTTTATAGTTCTATAGTTCTGTAACATCAATCAAACAAATGGTCCATCTTTTGCAACAGAGGAGTCATCTATTGAAACATATTACTCACCTATTGTAATAGAACCTGAAGTTGATTCCAACAGATAACTCACTTGTTGGTATTTGTGTTGCATAATATAAAACTTGAAGCTGATTCCAACAGATGGATCATTTGTTACACCAGGTGATCAATCTATTGCAACAGGTTAGTGATCTTTGCAACAGGTGACTCATCTGTTGGAATCAGCTTCAAAGGTTGTGTAGTACTTCCCAATAGGTGAGTCATCTATTGCAACAAATGAGTCACCTATTCCAACAAATGACTCATCTATTGAAATCAGCTTCAGGTTATATAGTGTCGTAACATGAATACCAATAGGTGAGTCATCTGTTGCAACATATAACTCACTTGTTGCAACATATTATTCACATGTTGCAACATGTTACTCATTTGTTGGGGTTCATATTATAGTACTATATAATTACTATTAATTTTATTATCATGTCATTATTAATATTTTTTAACTAATGTCTTTATTTAGGTACCACTAATGGAGGGATCAATAACAATAGGGGTGAATTGTCGTGGTGAATGGATCGAGAAGAGCAATCAATATGTTTGGCATTGGAAAGAGGGTGAAATGCTAGAGACGGTAGCTATGACAGTCTAAAGTGATTTTTTGTATTATGATTTTGTGAACTTAATCAGTAACTATTGTGGACGGAATTGTCAATCGGAAGAACACGTCATCAGCTACATATATAGTTCCTTTGAAAATAAGAGGGTAATACGGGTGTGATGGAAAATATTTTCCATGGAAAATGTTTTCATGAAAAATAAGTTGATTTTCTACTTATTTTCTCATGTTTGGTTGGTGGGTGGAAAATATTTTCTAGAAAATATTTTATGGTGTTTGGTTGGTGAATAGAAAATATTTTTCTTAAAAATATTTTTAGTTATTTGATTGGTGAGAGGAAAAAATATTTTTTGAAAAATACTACTGAAATATTAACTAGTATATCAAACAACTCAACATTCTAACGGAACTAATTTAAGCATAGCAAATATTACCAATATCGAGTATCAAAATATTACAAGAAGCTAAAATTTAAGCAACTATTACTCACATAATTCAAGCTTCTTAATCAATTCCCACAAATGCACAAAAGAGAGAAGTTTGGAAGCAAATACACGATACATTATCAAAAACAAAAGAACATAGAGAAGTTTGAAAGCAAATACACGATACATTATCAAAAATAAAAGCGTGCAAATAATAGTTGCTTCCAATTCCTATGAAGCTAAACCAACCAATAGGTTTCACTATTGTTATTGCTTGAATCGTTCCAACCACACCTTACGAAGATTTTGATTTTTGACCATGAATACCTTAACTAGAGCATCGCTTCGCACCAAATAATCAAAAGAATCACTGAGGAAATCTTCATTATAACCTTCCATTGCCATTACTTCTTCATACAACTTTGTCACATCTAGACGACTATCAATCATTCTACCGATTGTCGTTGCCACTTCACCAAACTTTATTGATATATCACCAATGATATCTTGCATCTCAAAAGAACGTTTTCTTTTGCGACTTGCCTTGATTTGAGAAGCTTCGGTTGTTTGCACATCATTTTCGATGGATGGTCCTTCAAGGTCATTATCATTATCTTTCTCAGAAAAAACTATCAAAATCTATATCTTTGAATGATTTAGCACAATCTCCCCTAGCCCGATCATTTCCACACACAAGAGACATTTCGTCAAACATTTCAATTTATTTGTTGATGAACTTGTCATGATTAGGATGTGCCTACAATACAAACATTAGAAATGAGATAGAGAGGTTTCCAAAAGACCCCCGGCTCAACATAGAATAATGCTCAATATAAAACAATCTAGACAAGGCATAGTCAAAGGACAAAATATATAGAAATCAACATATTTTGTTTGTACTGAAGAAGAGGCAGATAGCATAGTAGTTTTCAATTTTCATGATCATCAATTGACCATTACAATTTTTTGGTTTACATCTCCACTATAAACGTTCCCTCGTGTGCTACATTTCACCTTTTTTTGATTAGATAGAGTAGTCCTGCAGCAGAATATATCATCAAGAAAAAAGCCATTTCGATAAAAAAAATGGATAGAAGTTAGCAAGATTCTATAGTTCTGGATAGGCTAGTTGAAAACGCAAACTTCATTTATCTACTTGTTTAGAAGAATATATAGCATTGCACTTCTTCATAAATGCTCAAGGACCCCAAATGAGTTTCATCTTTTGTACCTAACTAGGAAACAACTAGAATTCCAACATATTTCCAGCAAAAAAGATAACAAGTACAACTGGAGCAAATTCTAGAAGATAATTTGAACTTTTAAAGCATCTCCAAGTATAAACTTGAGTTAAGAGTAATGAATGCAGTATGTGTTATGACATTTTTCACTTTCCAGCACCAAAATTTTGAACTTTCCCCTGCATTCAAAAAAAGAATCACATATAGGGTTAATTCATCTTCGTACAGAAGAAAAGGTTGAAAAACTGATACAGCCTCAGGCCATATACGTTGCCAACCTAGAAATTCAATACATCATTGGTCAACATCTCAAACCAGATTTTTAAAAGAAAACTAACCTTAAATCCATCAATGCAGAAACATTAGAAGGATTCAAGAGTGAGCGAAAAATCTTAACGGCCTAAACTCAACCTACTAATGGCAAGCAACAAAGAAAATAGGTCACAAACATAGTGCAAAATTATTAGATGGGAAATTTACTCATAACTCACTCTATCCGAAGACAAATTTACTCATAACTCAAGACTTTTTCAGGTTATTGACTGGTTCAATTTTGGCTCATGAAATGTTGCATGCATGGTTGCGGCTTAAAGGTGGATCTTTTATTTTGATAATACCTAAATGTGATATCCTTTTACATATTTATGATTCTGAAGATAATACAAGTAGCTAACCTCCATTCTCTCATAGCTGCTCTGTCATTGAGAATCATGATATTATGTCTCTTAAGAAATCATAAATGGATATGCAAGTTGGTGATATCAAAATATACTATAATTAATTTTCACTAGCTTTAGATCAAATAAGCTCGACACATGTCGCTGAGGTACACCATCGCTAGAGACCATATGTTTTGAATGCTGGAAGGCAACAACAACAACTTACCCAATGTAATCCTACAAGTAGGGTCTCAAAAGGGAAGTGCATATGCAAACCTTATCCCTTCCTTAAAAAGGAAGAGAGGTTGTTTTTGATAGACCCACAACTCAAAACAGATGAAAAGAACAATAACAACAACACATAGGAAGAACCAAGAAGAAAATACAATAATTAAGTCTAAGGGAACAACCAAAAGAATTAAAAATCTAAGAATACGAAAAATACAAGAAGAAGACTAATAATCTAGGAATGGAAAAGCAAAACACTTGACTACCTGCTAATCTACTATCATAATTCTCTGATTTTTTTCATATATCGTCGCGTTACTAATTAAAAATTCACATGTTTTAGCTCAGTATTGATCCGTAGATGATCTAAAGAATAACTATTAAATTTTCAGCATAAATAACCAATTTAATACTACAACAGGCATCAATCAACCAGCCAGAGGGGGGACTCACAAGTTAGACCCCCAAATGTAAGAAACAGGAGAACATCAGGGTCTAAAACTATTGCTTACCTGAATATGGACCTCATAGACTTCGGGACTGGCCATAATCATCTTCAAGTTGTCATCCCATCCAAGACCACTTTTTTTAGTAGAGTTTGGATTGTAATCCAAGTGTTTCTTGTTATTTTAAGATGATTCTCCACATGCATAGATGAACAATCCATTCCTAGTTGTTCGTTAATGGCATTCGAAACACGATTAAACGAGCTGGCCTTAAACTGATTCGTTGATTTATTCCCTTACTTTACTTCATCGGGTAGAATCTCCAACATCAAATATTCCATTAGTTTTGACCACCTAAACTGCTTCTCACCTTTTTTTCCCATGATTTACTGTTACAAGTCAAGAAACTACATGAAAAATTCATACTCAACAGAACACAAATACAAATTAGCAGAAACCTGTGAACTCTACATATACCAAATAAAAATAGTAGTAAAAAGAACACTCAAAGATAATATAAAAACAATAATAAGCCATAGAAGTATTTCTTTCATACAGGATCTAGCCAATTACTACAACAATACGAAGAAATAAGAAAATATCAAAAGCAAAATCAAGCAGTATTGTCTATTTAGCTATCAAAGTTTCTTAATACACTAAAGTCCCTCATTCGTTCGCCTATCATAATTTACAAACATGGCATGAGAAATTGCATATCTTTTTTATGACCATTGTCTAAATTCATCACGCCTTTCTCTTTGTGTTTGATAGCTTGGACTTCGTTGAGAATTTTGAGTAATTTGAGCATTTTGAGGTTGAATTACTGCTTCAACATCTACTTCTTGTATTATCATGTCATTTGGCTTCAAATCAACTATGTGATTATGTAAAATACACAACGCTAATACCACATTCACTTGTGTCTTAAAGTCCCAAAAAGTTTCATTGTCAATCACACGAAATTATCTTTTTAGAATAGAAAAGGCACGTTTAACCGAGGATCTCAGTGATGCATAACGAAGATTGAACAATTCTTTATTTTGGGGAGGACAATTACTATATTCTTGCTACTGATAGAGTATTCCATGATAAAGAGGAATAAACCCTTTACGAAGTCCACATCCCACATCTACAAGATAGTATTTATCTACAAAGACAAACTAAAGTTAATTAATATACTTTGTTCACCTAAGTTTCATATAAACTACTTTATATTGAATAAGATACCTTGTGGGATTTGGAGACCATGTGGTCTCTCCAATACATCATTTAATATGCGAGAAGTATGTACAGATCCTTCCCAACTAGCAAGCACATACGTGAACTTTAAATTAAAGTTAATAGAGGCTAATACATTTTGTGTTGTTGTGCCTTTTCAACCATGAAATTTATTTTGTTGTTCAATAGGGACAGATGCAAGCACATGTGTTCCATCTATTGCTCCTACATAATCCTATACACAACTTAAGTTAATAATATGTAGTATTTTTAACAAAATATCTTAAAATATAAAATTTTAGTATGTCACTTACGGTAAACCAGGGATAATACCGATGGTTGTTCATTATCTCCGGTTGGACGGTTCCATCCGGTGATTTTATAAGGATTGGATAGAGCTTCAAAACTGCTTGAAGCACAGTGTGGAAGCATCGATGAATAGACTCGATTGACCTATAAAAGTGTGATTCAATCTTTCGAAATTGTTCATTAAAACCAACAATCTCTAAAAATATCAGCACTTGTTCTTGAACAGACATATTTTTGGTTGAACACAAGAAACTACTCCTTCTAAGAGCATTGCATAGTTCATAAAACACATTCTTACTCATTCTTATCTAACCTACATAGTGAACATCACTTCCATTCAAAATACTATTCATGTAAAATTCTCTTTCTTGATCTTTATTAACATATGGTTCTCTAGGAATATTACTTTCATGTTCGTAGAAAACAATTATTGCAACCTTGGTAGCTAAAACAGATGTAGCTGCAACTCCAATTATTGTATTATCGTTATCTTGGTTAGTCGAATCCATCTATTGTAGTGACCAATGTAATTTCATTTATTAGATACAACAACAACAACATACACAGTATATTCACACCAAGTGGGGTGTGGGGAGGGTAACTGTACGCATTTCATACCACTACCTTAAATGTGAAATAGAGAGGCTATTTCCGATAGACCACCGGCTCAAAATAAAGCAATTTAAGTTCAAAATTCAAATCATCAAAAAAGAATACATTGAATCATAATAGTTGGTTTAAGTATGCCACAATTACGTAATGCATCTTTTTCTTCTAGTACTATTTGGGTTAATAATAATAAAAAATAAGAAAATTTATTCAACATGATAGGAAAATTATGTAAGAAACAAAAAGGGTAAGTTTATTTTTCTCCCATAAACTCTAACCCACCAAATCCAATAATATATAGATATTTGTTTGTTCTTTTTTGGATAATATGGAAGAAGAACTGAAGCTTTTTGCCCAAAAGTTGAAGTTGGGATAAAACAGAAAGATGAAACCAGCTCCTCCTTCTTGTGATAGAAACCAGCTCCTCCTTCTTGTGTAGTCGAATTATGTTTAATTTTTACTTGTAAATATAATGGCACTATTAATATAGCAACTCAAGTCTTATCAAGAAATAGACCCAATCAAGCAAAATTGAACTCAAATCAGAAATTCAAACAAGCAAAAAATAAAAAATTGTAAAACTTTTTTACCAAGCACCATAAAAGAAATTAGTTATGGACATACCTTTGAAATTCTTGCAATGGGGAGAAGAAAGAGAGGGGAGAAAGCCCTAAATTTGGAGACAACAATGATTTGTGCTGGTAGTGTCGATTTTGTTGGAGGTAAAGAAGAGAGATACGCGCATAAGCTCTTCTGTTTGGAAAATGACTTCCCATGACTTATTAGGGAAGTAATTTTCCCTCAAAATAAGGAAAACAAGTGGCTTTGGAAAATATTTTCTAAAAATTTTTTTACAACCAAACATGGGAAAATGGAAAAATGTTTTCTAGAAAACATTTTCCATCATACCAAACACACCCTACCTTTCAAAATAACCGATCAAGTTCGGTTGCGTGCTTATCTGAGTGATTTAGCTAGGCCGGTGTTAAGGGTGTATGTGGTTGAAAAATGATAGAGAATGAGAATCAGAATGTAGAATAACAACAACAAGACATGTTTAATGATAAATTGGATGATCAGGACATGAATATTCTAAAAGATGATCAAACACCTACGTTGTTGTTGTGAGCAATATGGTTGGTAGTTCTTCTCAATCAACACAATCAGGCAATCATTAAGATAATGAGACTGGTTTTTACAAGGGAATGTAATTCAAGGATTATATAGAACTATTTACTTCTTTGTTTATTGCTTGCTTGAAAAAAAATTTCAAACTAAAGAATGTGATTAATTCGAGCAAAGTCTTTTATTTTAGATGTGTTTATCCGGACTGCAAGTGGTGGTTGGGGGATGTGAAATACTTAAGTTTAGAAAAATTTGCCATTAGTGTTTATCAAAAGTATCACACATGTGGTTCAGAGGATACGATGATCCAAAATCCTCATGCCACGGCAAGGGTCCTTGGTAGTTATTTCCAAAATAGATTCCCCAATGGCAAAGGCCCTTCTGCAACTGATATGGCCAATCAATTTTGTACAGAATTAGGTGTTACAGTTAGTTATTGGAATATTTATATGTCTATGGGGATTTCCAAGGACTTGGTTAGGGGAACACATGACCATGGGTCTGCAGTCCTCGATGACTACCATTACTGGTTGAGTCCACAAATCTCGAAAGTAAGATGGCATTGCATGTTGATGAAAAGGGAAGGTTCAAGTATTTTTTTGTATCCTACGGTACTTGGATTCTTGGTTTTCAATAGTTGAGAAAATTCATAGCCGTCGATGGGACTTTCTTGAGGAGCAAATATAATGGAGTTTTGATAGTGGCAGTGGCACAAGATACCGAGATAACATCTTTTCCATCGCTTTATGTGTAGTGAAAAGAAATGTGATACCTTTTATGCATAATTTTTTGAACAAATGCGAAGCTGTGTTGACGATACCGAAGAGTTGTGTATAATTTTTGATAAGCGTCCAAGTATTCAAAAAATGGGTTCAATTTTTTTTACTTCAGCTCACTTTGATTGTTGCATGAGGCATCTAGGAGAAAATATTTGAAACAATTTTCACAATGAAAGGGTCGTAATTCTTTTTTATAGAGCAGCTAAAGAATATAATAGAGCAGAGCTTTTTTGACCCTTTCAATCAAATAAGGGATATGCATCCCAAGGCAGCACAACATCTAGAAGTGTCGGTTTTGAGAGATGGAGCCAGGCATTTTGTCCTGCAAATAGGTACATTCTTATGAATTTAATGTCTTGTTTGAGTTACAAATTAGTAATACTTAATGCATGACGGCGTACTAAGTGATTTTTTATATAGGTATAATATTATGACGTCAAACATAGTTGAATCATTAAATTCAATATTTGGAATGAAAGAAAACTTCTCATTGTGGAGATGTTTAAGGAAATAAATAAGAGGTATGCCGAAATATTTCATGAAAGTCATATTTAGTTCACGGACACAAGAAATAGATTTGTTCTAGAAGCAGAAATACAAATATCAATGAACATCAATTTGGGGAATAGGTTATTTGCTCACCAAATAGGAGATTACAAGTTCAGTATCGACGGTCATGGTGATGTTGCCACGTTTGATCTTCAAATAAGATCTTGTACATGTAGAGTTTTTTACTTAGACAAAATACCCTGTCCACATGCTATGACAGCACTACGAGCCCAATACGGTGCACAATATGGAACTCAAACTTATGAGTACTCGTCTTCATATTATTCGTTGGAAAGATATATAATGGCATGTAGTGAAAATATTAATCTGATGCCTCCTGAAGAATCTAGGTTTGTTCCTCTAGAGATTTTAGAGAGATTAATACCTCTTCCATATATTGATCCAAGCACTATCAAATCAAGAAAAGGCAATATAACAGGAGACATGGAGTCGGAGAATAATTTTTATCAAGAAAAAATAAGTGCTCCATATGTAAATACGTTGGCCACAAAAGAACTACATGCCCGGATCGTAATGCACCATGATAGTTGTAATAGTAAAACTTGTGTTGTTGTTTGTTACGGACTTTGATATTTTTAACTCATTGTTGTAAATGTAAATGTTATTATTTATTACATAAAATATCTTTTTATTAACTTGTGCATCAATAAAAATAGGTAAAACAAGACTTCTTACCTTTTCAATAACCGTTTCTTTTAAATAATAACTATTTTTATTGAGTTGTTGCAACAGATGGTCCATCTGTTGCGACAGATGGACCATCTATTAGAGTAACTATTTTTCATTCTCCCAACAACTGATTCATCAGTTGCAACAGATGAAAAATTTAATTCATCAACTATTTTGAATGTGTTAGACAAAATGTCATGACTGTTCACCTTTTTTTAATAATTATATACCATAATTAATTCAAACTGGTGACTTTTTGATTATTTAAATCAAAAAAATATATTTAAAAACATAAAAGGTGAAAAGTCACGACTTTTTGCCAATTTAATATTAACAGCAGTTATTAAAATGAAATAACCCTTTTTACAATTTTAAATTGTGTTTATCATTTATTTCCTTAGTATTTATTTACGAATCATTTTTCTTTATTAAATAATCAAAAAGTCCTGATTTTTCACCCTTTTAATAACACTTTTTTTTTGTTAATAAGCATTTTTAGTTAGCTTTTTCAACAGGTGGACCATCTGATGAAACATATTTTTCATCTATTCAAAGAACACAAACCAGTGGCAAGAATTGTATTGTGTTCTTCCAGCAGATCTATATTAATAAATGTGTCATCTGAGGGAAGGAGAGGATTATGAGTATTTTTCAACAGATTATTCATCCGTTTCAATATATTGGTTATTTGTTGGTTGAACGCAATACAGATTGATGAACTATATTATGTTCTTCCAACCAATGTCATCTATTGCAACACATGGGTAATCTGTTGAAAATATAATTTGTAGTCTGTCGTATTTAAATCCTATTTTACCTCTTTTTATTGATGCACAAGTCAATAAAAACATATTTTATATAATAAATGATAACATTTACATCCCCAACAATGATTTAAAATTATCAAAGTCCATAAAAAATAACACAAGTTTACTATTACAACGATCATGGTGCATTATACACGTAGCACTTATTTTTTATTGACGGGCATGTAGTCCTTTGACATTGAAGATGGTTACCCTTTGAGTCTCTGCAGTCTTGTACACTACTTCACAATAGAAACTGAAGATTAAACATTGTTTGACATTGATGGGGTAGGAAGAATAAGGTGCGTGCAGTGGATGGATCTACTTTCATGCGTGGGAGTTATGTATTACTGATTAGGTTATTGTGACAACACACATAAAGTACAATGATTTTGGGAATGCATTTTTTTACCGATTGGGAATTGATCCTTCAAATAAGATCCTGTATTTTATAGTTAAGTTTAATAGGTGCGAACTAATAAGGCCGATGGGCTCCTAGAAGGTGGTGTTAATATCCTGTTACAATTCAATGGCGCTTTTGCTCATGTTTATGTATCAAGTTTTGAGAAGGGATCAATATTTGATGGCACTATAGAGATTCAATAAGTGATTGGACTGATTTTATTGTTGTAATGGACTTTGAAAAGGCCTTCGAAGCCTCCTAGTGCAGCAAATAAGAATGAAAAATCAATAGAAATTACCCTGGTCCAAATTTATATGGATGGGTTGTTCGGGGAGACAGTTATACAGCAGAATATGTTGTAGGAGAATACTTGCACGAAAAAAGGGAGGAGAAGACTATATATCAACTCAGACCTTGTTAAAGAGGAAACACATGGTAGCAAGAAAGGAACTTCTAGCTAATCTGGCCAATGAAATTGACTTGAAAGATGAAAAAACTGAATGAGCTGCAAATGTGAAAGTGTATCCAAAAATTAAAATTTGTCAGTTATTTTTGAAAATAAAAATATTTAAGTGGACTAAAGCTGGACACTTTGCTAGGTAACTGAGACTAGTTAGCGTGGCCTGAATGATGACCCACAAAGCGTAGGATCAGAACTCTAAGAAAGCAGATTTACGATCACTGAGGACAAGAAATATGTACAGTCAGGACTGAAACTTAAACCAAGAACTTCTGAGGTAAAAATAAGGGAAGCCAAGGCATCAATTTCTGAAGTCTAACTTGCATCCTTGCCTTCAGTTTGTGGTTTTAATCAGGTCAATGGCAGTAGAAATAAAAAACTTTGAAGTTGGGCAGAAATACCATGGCTTTTATTTCCACTACCTTTGACCTGACCAAAACCACAAGCAGAAGGCCAGTGATGGAATATTAACTTCATAAATTGCCACCTTGGCTTGATCCCTTATTTTGACTACAAGATTTGTTGGTTTAAGTTTCATTCCTGACTATCCATCTTTCCAACCCTCGGTGCTCACAAAACTGCTTTCTTAGAGTTGTGATCCTGCATTTATGGGTCATCATTTAGGCCACGCTAACTATTCGCAGTTACCTAGAAAAGTGTCCAGCTTCAGTCCACTTTACCATTTTTTTTAAAAAAAAATGAGTGACCAGTTTGTTGCAATATATGGGTAATCTGTTGGAATAACACAATACAGTTCTTACCACTGGTTTGTGTTCTTCCAATAGATGAACAGTCTATTTTAATAGGTAGTCCATCTGTGAAAGAACTCAAAACTCTTGCTATTGCTACTAGATTCAAAATTGTGTCAAACACTCAATCCTTACCTCTAACCGTCGACATGTTGAGAAGAAGAAATAGATAGAATAAAAATTAAATAAGAATTAAAAAGTCAAATTCGACCAAACATAAATTTTTTCACTAAACAAAAATAAAATACATTAGGTAGGTAGATCGGATATAAATTTTAAAATACATAAGTTAAAAGAAAAAACATAACTTAATTATTATTATTATTATTGCCAACCGGTCAAACGTCAACTGGTAGTAGCAGGACCCTCCTCAGCCTGTGAATATCTTAAAGCATCATTGCTCTCACGGCGCCTAACTCCCACTGAAGATCATTAACCTGCCTCTGAAGTTCCTGCACAGTGCCACGCAGAATAGCAATGTCCCAAACAACATCAGTCATATCTAGAAGACATATGAATTGACAAAATATGTAAACATAAAAGTAAAGAAAAGAGTCTGAATGTAATACAACGTATACTACCAAAGGTAGATTTACACACACAAAAAAAAATTACCTCAACGAAAAAGAAATCTACTCCTTGAAAAGAAGTGGTTGAAGATGTAATATGAAAGACAAGATGCAAGAAATATATAAAGTGGAGTAGAATGAACGAGTAAGGAGGTACCTATTTATAGAGGTTTGAATTTGAATATGTTAGGCAAAAAGTCACTATTGTTCAACTCTATTTTATTAATTACATTCAAACGAGTGACTTTTTTATTACTGTGAAAAGACATGACTTAATTAAATCAAACATGTGACTTTTTTATTGTTGTGAAAAGTCATGACTTTTCAGCTTCTTAATATTAATTAGTCCTTAAAATTATTAACTAATTTACTCAATTAAATAATTGAAGACTTCTCACCTTTTCAATAACCGTTTCTTTTAATAATAACTATTTTTATTGAGTTGTTGTAACAAATGGTCCATCTGTTACGACAGATGGACTATCTGTTGGAGTAACTATTTTTATTTCTCCCAACAACTGATTCATCAGTTGCAACAGATGGAAAATTTGATTCATCAACTATTCATCAGTTGCAACTGTTCACCTTTTTTTAATAATCATATCCCATAATTAATTAAACTAGTGACTTTTTTATTATTTAAATCAAAAAAATAGATTTAAAAACATAAAAGGTGAAAAGTCACAACTTTTTTCCTATTTAATATTAACAGCAGTTATTAAAATAAAATAATCCTTTTTACAATTTTAAATTGTGTTTATCATTTATTTCCTTAGTATTTATTTACGAATCATTTTTCTTTATTAAATAATCAAAAAGTCCTAACTTTTCACCCTTTTAATAACCCTTGTTTTTGTTAATAACCATTTTTAGTTAGCTTTTTCCATAGGTGGACCATCTGATGAAACATATTTGTCATCTGTTCAAGGAACACAAACCAGTGGCAAGAATTGTATTGTGTTCTTCCAGCAGATCTATATCAATAAATGTGTCATCTGAGGGAAGGAGAGGATTATGAGTATTTTTCAACAGATTACCCATCCGTTTCAATATATTGGTTATTTGTTGGTTGAACGCAATACAGATTGATGAACTATATTATGTTCTTCCAACCAATATCCGTCTATTGTAACACATGGGTAATCTGCTGAAAATATATTTGGTAGTCTGTCGTATTTAAATCCTATTTTACCTCTTTTTATTGATGCACAAGTCAATAAAAACATATTTTATATAATAAATAATAACATTTACATCCCCAACAATGATTTAAAATTATCAAAGTCCATAAAAAACAACACAAGTTTACTATTACAACGATCATGGTGCATTATACACGTAGCACTTATTTTTTCTTGATGGGCATGTAGTCCTTTGACATTGAAGATGGTTACCCTTTGAGCCTCTGCAGTCTTGTATACTACTTCACAATAGAAACTGAAGATTAAACATTGTTTGACATTGATGGGGTAGGAAGAATAAGGTACGTGCAGTGGATGGATCTACTTTCATGCGTGGGAGTTATGTATTACTGATTCGGTTATTGTGACAACACACATAAAGTACAACGATTTTGTGAATGCAGTTTTTTACCGATTTGGCATTGATCCTTCAAATAAGACCCTACATTTTATAGTTATGTTTAATAGGTGCGAACATGCGAACTGATAAGGCCGACAGGTTCCTAGAAGGTGGTGTCAATATCCTGTTACAATTTAATGGCGATTTTGCTCATGTTTATGTATCAAGTTTTGAGAAGAGATCAATATTTGATGGCACTGTAGAGATTCAATAAGTGATTGGACTGATTTTAATTTTGTAATGGACTTTGAAAAGGCCTTCGAAGCCTCCTAGTGCAGCAAACAAGAATAGAAAACCAATAGAAATTTCCCTGATCCAAATTTATATGGATGGGTTATTCGGGGAGATGGTTATACAACAGAATGTATTGTAGGAAAATACGTGCACGAAAAAAAAAAGGAGAAGACTATATATCAACTCAGACCTTGTTAAAAAGGAAACACATGGTAGCAAGAAAGGAACTTCTAACTAATCTGGCCAATGAAATTAACTTGAAAGATGAAAAAACTGAATGAGCTACAAATATGAAAGTGTATCCAAAAATTAAAATCCTTCAGTCATTTTTGAAAATAAAAATAGCAAAATGGACTAAAGGTGGACACTTTGCTAGGTAACTGAGACTAGTTAGCGTGGCCTGAATGATGACCCACAAAGCGCAGAATCAGAACTCTAAGGAAGCACATTTATGATAACTGAGGACAAGAAATATGTACAGTTGGGAATGAAACTTAAACTAAGAACTTCTGAGGTAAAAATAAGGAAAGCCAAGGCATCAATTTCTGAAGTCTAACTTGCATCCCTTGCCCTCTGTTTGTGGTTCTAATCAGGTCAATGGCAGTAGAAATAAAAAGCTTTGATGTTGGGCTGAAATCCCATGCCTTTTGTTTCCACTACCTTTGACATGACCAGAACCACAAACAGAAGGCCCGTGATGGAATTTTAACTTCATAAATTGCTACCTTGGCTTGATCCCTTATTTTGACTACAAGATTTATTAGTTTAAGTTTCATTCCTGACTATCCATCTTTCCAAACCTCGGTGCTCGCAAAGCTGCTTTCTTAGAGTTGTAATCCTGTATTTGTGGGTCATCATTCAGGCCACACTAACTATTCACAATTACCTAGAAAAGTGTCCAGCTTCAGTCCACTTTACCATTTTCTTTTCAAAACTGAGTGATGGATTTTCATTTTTGGATACACTTTGATTTTTACAGCTCATTTGGTTTTTTCGTTTTTCATGTCAATTTCACTGACCAGATTCGCTACACGTTCCTTGCCACCCTGTGTTTCTTCTTTAATAAGGTCTGAGTTGCAATATAGTCTTCAGCACCTCCCCTTTCACTTGCAGATATTCTCCCAAGCACCTTTTGCTACATAATCGTCACCCCGAGTAACCCATCCATATAAATTTGGACCATTGCAATAACTATATTGATTTCCATTCTTTTTTCCAGCAGTGTGAGGCTTTAGAGGCCTTTCAAAAATGTATTGAACCCTTAAAATAAGTCCAATCACTATTGAATCTTTACACTGCCACCAAAAACTTGATCCCTTCTCAAAACTTGACACATAAATATTAGCAAAATCATCATTAAATCATAACATGGTATCGACATCGCCTACTTGCTCCCTCATCCTTATCAGTTCAAATCATCAATCTTAACTGTAAAATGCAATATCTTGTTTTAATGATTAATGCCTAATCAGTAAAAAAACTTCATTCACAAAATAAGTGTACTCTATATGTATTTTGATGATAATATGATTAGTAATACATACCTCCCACATATAAAGTAGTTCTATTTGCAAGCAGCTTATTCCTCTGAACCCATCTTTACTCTATCCTTTTATGTTGGTCAGGCAAAACTTAATCCACTTTTACTTTCTTTTCTTTTGGAAGACATCTTTTATCTACAAATGAGATAAAAACAAAAATAACATTACAATTGATGTCTGCATAGTTTTAAAAAAGGGTAACACAAAATTTAATAAATATAACACAATACAATTATCATTCCAATAAATGACCCATCTGTCGCAACAAATTCTCCATATGTTCAACATTCCCCATCTGCTCAACAGATGACCCATCTGTTGCAATAGGTGACCCATCTGTTTCAACAAGTGATCGACATATTGCAACAGATGAGTTATTTATTGTAAGACCTCAAACTAGCCTTTCTATAGGTTTGATTTCTTCTAATAGGTGCTCCGTCTGTTGCAATAGATGGGTCATCTATTGAAATAGTTGTTTGGATATATTCCAACAACTGATTCATCAGTTGCAATAGATGGGGAATCTACTGGAAGACATATTTAACTTCCACCAGAGGTTCCACCTGTTGCAACACTAACACCACCAACACCATCAGCATCACCAACACCACCAACATCATTAACAACATCAACAACAAAGAAACAAACAGATGGCTTTCTTTGCATATTTTAATACTACCAACAAGGCTCTTTAAGTTTTCCAAACAGATGGCTTTCTTTGCATATTTTAATAAAAACCATAGTTCATTCATTCAAGACTTAAAAGACACCTTTCCTTTAATTTTCTCAATAAATATGATGTGGGTAATGGGTAAATAAATAAAAATAAAAGATTTAAATAAACAATATAAAAATATGATATTAACAATTTTAATTTTCATCATAAAAAACATGAAAAATTTGATGAAACAGGTAAAGAAGAAGAAGAAGAGAAGGCAAGAATAATATCAGAGAGCGCAGATCTATAGTGAACCATACCTGCCATGTCAAAAGAAAAGGGATCAAAACACCAATTTCAATCGAGAAAATATAAAAATTGGTTTAAATCTAAAAGGATCCTCAGGCGAAAGAGGAGGAAAAAGAGAGAAAAAAAGGAGACGATTGGGATTAACGTAAAAAGGAGAGATGAATTACTTTATGGTTGAATGAGATCAAAATTATAGGGATGGGTTTAAATATTTATTAATAATTTAGGATGGTGAAATGTTTTGGGGAGAACGGAGAGACAGTGATGGTGACATTTAAAAGACAAGATAAGACAACTCAAGGAGGAGATATTTGAGTTATCCAACAAAATTTTTTACTACCTTAGTATTTCTTTTTTATATTTTGGACATAAAATTACTTTAAAATTAAAAAAGATCTTAAAATAGATAAGTCATTTGTTACAGCTGATGTCTACATCTGTTTGAAAATTTCCAATAGATCAATCATCTGTCACAACAAATGGCAACATCTATTTGTTTATTTCTAACAGATAATTCATCTGTTGTAACAGTTGTCATTATTTATTTGATAATTTCCAATAGATAAGTCATCTATTACAATAGATGACATTATCTATTTGATAATAACCAACAGATAAGTCATCTATTGCAATAGATTAACCATCTATTTTAATATATGTCTATAATTATTTGATAATTTTCAACAAATGTGTCATCTGTTGCAATAAATTAGTTCTCTATTTATTCATATCAACAAGCCATTATTTGAAATATCAAAATTGTTTATCTAGAATTAGGGATGAGTTCATAGGTTTAACTATAATTTCAATTGAATCATTGTATTTCATGATGTTGATATTGTTTCGTCCTGACTGCAGTCATTAATTGATCAATTTGACTTGAAATGATTCAAATCAAGCCATTGTTTGAAATATCTAAATTGATTTGGCTAGAATTAGGGATGAGTTCATAGGTTCAACTATAATTTCAATTAAGTCACTGCATTTTCATAATGTTGGTATTGTATTCGCCCTGACTGGAGACATTAATTAATCAATTTGAGTTAAAAAAATTCAAATCAAGCCATTGTTTGAAATATCTAAATTGATTTAGCTAGAGATAGGGATGAGTTCATAAGTTCAACTACAATTTCACTTGAGTCGTTGGATTTTCATGATGTTTGTATTATGTTTGTCCTGATCGAAGCCATCAATTGATCAATTTGAGTTAAAACGATTCATATCAAGCCATTGTTTGAAAAATCTAAATTAATTTGGCTAAAATTAGGGATGAGTTCATAGGTTCAACTACAATTTTAATTGAGTCATTAGATTTTCATGATGTTGGTATTGTGTTCGTCATGACCGGAGACATCAATTAATCAATTTGAGTTAAAACAATTCAAATCTAGCCATTGTTTGAAATATCTAAATTGATTTAGCTATAATTAGGGATGAGTTCATAGGTTCAACTACAATTTCAATTGAGTCGTTAGATTTTCATAATGTTGGTATTGTGTTCATCCTGATCGGAGTCATCAATTGATCAATTTGAATTGAAATGATTCATATCAAGTCATTGTTTAAAGTATCTAAATTAATTTATCTATAATTAGGGATGAGTTCACAGGTTCAACTATAATTTCAATTGAGTCATTGCATTTTAAAATTAATTAAGATCAATTCAAACCAAATTAATATTTTAAAAACCTGTCATTCTTTTATAAAATATAAATCAACCCATACAAATCATCCATTTACGGAAAAAATATTTCATTATTTCAATCTCGAGTTCTCTCTCTTTTCTTTCTCTCTCAATAATACAAATGACAACTACTCAACATATTGCTCAACCTTTCATAACAGATCAATTTTCTTCCCATTTTCGACCACAGTTGTTATTTTTTACTTCCTTCTTGCTTGTATCCATCATTTTCTCTCTCTTTCCAGGTAACAGAGTTTGAGAAGAGTTCTACATTTGTTGTTTTATCTAAAAATTAGGTCTTTTTATTTAATAATAAAAACTAAGACTTTTAGTTTATTATCTTCGAGAATGGATTAACAATTTTGAGTTTTGATGCTAAAAAATATAGGAAGAACCCGAGAAAATTCTAGTTATTGTCGTAGTATTTTGTTGACTATCATAGTATTACTGGATGGTGTTTATGGTATTATTAGTGGTTGGTGGCGGTGTTCGTATTATTGGTGTTAGTGGTTTTGGTGTTGGGTTAGTGTTGGTGGTATTGGTATTAGTGGTGGTGTTGGTATTGGTAGTATTGGTGATGGTGTTGGTATTGGTGGTGTTGGTGGTGGTGGTGTTGATATTGGTATTGGTTGTGGTGGTGGTAGTATTGGTATTGGTTGTATTATTGAGTTGATGGCATTGGAATTGGTGTCGGTGGTGGCATTAGTGGCATTGGTATTGGTGTTGATGGTGGTGGTGGTATTAATGGTATTAGTGGTGGTGGTGTATTAGTATTGGTGGTTTTTGTGGAGTTGGTATTGGTGGTGGTGGTGGTATTGGTGTTGGTGGTCCATCTGTTGCAACAGGTGGAACATTTGTTGGGAGATATTAAAATAGGTATTCAAACAGATTCCCCATCTGTTGCAACAAATTTTTCAGTTGTTAGCATAAAACAAACCAGTAGCAAGACTGGTTTAATATCTTCCAACAGGTCGTTCATCTGTTGCAACGGGTTATGCATCTATTGTAACAGATGATTCATCTGTTCCAACATATGCGTTATCTGTTGAAATATTTTTTGTAATGTGTTGTATAAAAACTTATTGAATTTTGTCTTACCTTTTTTAAAAAATTATGCAGACATCAATTGTAATGTATTTTTGTTTTTCTCTTATTTGTAGGTAAAATATGTCTCCCAAAAGAAAAGAAACTGAAAGTGGATCAACTTCTGACCACCAAACAAAAATGGCTAGAGTACAGATGGATTCGGAGGAGCTTCCTGAATAATCTTAGTAAAGAAAAAGTAAAGCTGATAAAAGTTATAAATACGATGTTGAGGAAGGTGGAGAAGGGTCTGTAGGGGGTGGTGAGGATAACAAAATTGAGGAGAAAGAAGAAGAAGAAGATAAACAAGAAGATGAGAAAGTAGAAAGTGAGAAAGGTAACGATGACCAACATGACAATAATGCATAACCAATGGGATGTGAATTAAGATTGAAATCCCAGCATGATCCTATCATAACTATTAGTATTGACAGGTTTCAAGTTGAGATGCCGATAGATAACCCTGCAGAATTAACTAGTGATTTTGTAGTAAAATCTCTGTTGGAGAAATATTTTGATGATTCTAGGAATACTATGAAGAAGGAAAAACTTGAGAATTTTTTTAAGAAGAGCTACTTTGGTCATTTTCTTAAGCTGCCTGAGGACAACAATGCCAGTTTCCAAATAAGCATGGTATATGGTCTTCTCAAGTGTAGGGTTAAGTACGTAGGGGATGATAAAGATTTGAAGGAGGGGGGCAAAAAGATGGATAAAATCTGGATGAACTATTGTGGCATACCGATTTGTTTTGGTATGAAAGAGTTTGTCATAGTGAAAGGCTTGATATGTGATCGTCCAAAAGAACCCCTCATCAAGGAAATTCCCCTCAAAAAGTCTTAGGCAAGCAAGATAGCCAAACCACCACCATCAAATAAATGCAAGACATTTTCCAAGCAATCACCCACCAAAACCAACAAACGCAAGGAAAAAATAAATGGGTTGTTGGACATTGCTAGACGTGGATACAAAGCCATGATGTTGTTAGAAGATCTTAAAGATAAAACAATACCAAAGAAGTACAAGGAGGAAACGTGCTTAGTTTGGTTTTCCCATTCTGTTATATTGGTAAGAGACGTCTACAAAGTCATAGAAGATGATTTGTTGGAGATTGCTAAGGATTTTGAGAAATTCAAAAATTATCCCTAGGGATATGACAGCTACAAGTTAATTGTAAAATATTTATTGACAAAGCTATCCCCAAAGATAATCTTCTTATACGGCTTTCCTTGGGCTTTCATGGTAAATTTAATAACTATTTGTTTACGCTTGCATTAGTTTATATTGAATAATTACTATGACTTTTTTTTGTTTGCTTCATGTTTATATTTTTTAGGCTTGGGCATTTGAAATCATTCCTCTCGTCCGAAAGTAGGTCAAGGATTACCCGGATGAGGTTTCTCATCTACGAATCCTTAAGTAGTTGGTTGCAAAGAGAAACACAAGAATTAAGAAGGTTGATCTCTTTAACTCTTCGGATGATGCAGTAAGTCTTCTTTCAAGTAAAATAATTTGACTCAAAGTAAGTTATTGAAACATATGGTCCATCTGTTGAAACAGATGGATCATCTGTTGTAATTTATCTTAACATATTACCGTCTGGTACAATAGATAGGTAATTTGTTGCGATAGATGAGTCATTTTTTGCAATAGATTACCCATCTATTGCTTTGGTTCTCTTAACCTGACTTAATAGATTACACATCTACAGCAACTTATGCAATAAATGGGTGATCTGATGCAACAAATGTTTAATCTATTACCACATATAAATCATCTTTTTTAACATAACGATCATTTATTTCATAAGTTGTCTGTGTTATCATATTAACCAACTGACTGCAAATTATTATTTAATTTAAACATATCTATCCTTTTTTAGGTTGTACATCCATGAATCGTACCTACTGAGCAAGAGTTGGAGATGACTTCTTTTATTACTCTAGGTCTTGTTGATATAATAGATGACCCAATGGTGATGTTAATAAAGAGGGAATTGGATGGAGCAATAGTCATAAAAAGAGCAGTTAGGTAAGGTTAGCCTCATGTTGAGACTCTTCATGACAAACCTGCTGCAACAGATCTGGGTGTTACTTCTGGGGATTTGCTAGTAGAGTTGTTGATATTGGTGGCAGCCATGTTGATGCTGATACTGATGTCAGTCATGATGATGAGCATGTTGATTCTCAAGAAAAAATAAATATATTTGAAATCACCCTTTACAGTGGTCCCTCTCACCCCTCTTCACGCTCATGTTCTCATTGCAATGCAAAGAGTGCATGGACAAACAGGATAAACTCTTTCCAAAAACAGATGTCCTCGATAATGTTGTCAAGGAATTAAAATCTAAGAGAGGTGTCATACCATCAAAGAAGGTGAGAGAGCCATACACTTCTACAGTAGAGGTTAGGAAGAAGAAAAAAACAATTAGACGTATACTCCCCAATATGAAACCAAAGAAAATACAACTTCTCTTCCTCCAATAGTTGATGAAGTTCAGGGACCATTGAAGAAGGTGAACATATATGCGAAACTTAATGCTAAATAGAAGGCTATTCTAAGAAAGTACATAAATTCCAAGAAACGTGCAAAAACCTTCACCATGAATGTCTTTTCCCCCCAAGACTTCAAGAAGATGACAAATATGGAAGTGTGGTACGTGGAATCGATAAGTTTACTTTTCCTAACCTAGCTTTCTAATCTACTCCATGAAGAAGAAACTATGCAACAGATGTGTCATCTATATAAACATCTGGGTATTCTAGTGAAACTAATGGTTCATATGTTACAATAAGTTATCCATATGTTGCATAAGTTGTATTAGATAGGTAATTTGTTAACAGATTCAGAGAATCTTATGTAGCAGATGGACTATCCATTGTATCTTTCTTCTTTGTTTTTTTTTAAATTACTAACGTCCTTAAAAATTATCTTCTTATATCACAGTATGTTGATAAAATTCTCTGCCTCATGAGGGGCAGGCAATTAGCATACTCAGATGCTTATGATCTGGCGATAAGATAATGAGCTTCAACTTCAACAACTATTTTAAGAATAGGTACGATGATGTCATTCATCTAGCATCAAATCTCGATGGCTCAGGATTTAATTTGTTAGTTTCTAGGTTCGAATGGGATGAAGATATAATTGAATATATTACAGGGAAGAGGACATATCCACACAGCAAGGACTGGATCAAGGCAAAGAGAATTCTTGCAATCATGAATGTGGACATAAAATATTTTTGGCTCTTGAGATACTACTCGAGGAGAGAATGATGAAGGTTTATGACTACAACATACCTGTCTTCGAAGAGGTCAATTTTTTTCCAAGACGCAGCCACTATTGGACTTGTTCCCTAGCTTATTGAAGCAAAGTAAACTGATGAATTATTTGCCAGAAAAAGTGTTGAATGAAAAATGAGATTTTGAAGGTCAAAACAAGGACAAGGACCTTCCAAAAAATCAAACCGGTGTCGTGTGAGGGTCGTACGCGCTTGCACACATCGAATGTTTACTAACCTATATAGAAATAACCAACCCAACAACCTTTTTGTGCGACAACACTGTGGCAAGGATACAAGAGGTCTGGACTTATGAGGTAATAACTAAAAGGTTGGAGCCTGTATTTGTAAATGAAGAAGATGTAGAAACACAAACACCATGATAATTTTTGTTTCAAGTAACTTTACATGTAGTGATATTTTTTTGTGTTTGATGAAAATTGAATTGGTTTGTTAAATTTGGGAACTTATGAATTAGTACAAAAAATAATTATGAAGTTCAAATATTGCAGCAAGTGCATTATACAGATACATAGACATCTGCATAATGCAATAGATGACCAACCTATTGGAACACATAATCTATCTATTGTAATAGATGGTCTACCTGTTTTGACAAATAGTTTATTTATTGTAATAGGTTGGTCATCTGTTGTATTATGCAGATGTAAGGGTGTCAAACGGGCCAGTTTTAATTGGCCCGAACCGGCCCACTAAAAGAAATCGGACCGGTTTGACCCGGCTCGATAAGCCCAAGGGCTTTAAGGGCCCGAGTCCCGGTCCAGTTGGGTTTTGAATTTGGGCCCTGTTAACCCGGACCGAACTCAACCCGGTTAGGGCCCGTCGGTTAATCGGCTCAGCCTGGCCCGGATAAGCCTAGATAAGCCCATTTAATTTTTTTTTAATTTTTTTTAAGATTTTGGAAAATTGGGCCAAACTAGCCGTTGGCCCAACGGCTATAATGGCTAGTTTGGGCCCAAATATAAAAAAAAGTTTTTTTTTATTTAAAATTATTTTTTAATCCCAAAAAAATTTCTATAAATACCCTACACTTTCAAATCATTTTTCACACAATTTTTCATCCTCTCAAGTCTCAAATCTCATTCTCTCTCAAATCTCATTTCTCAATTCTCAAATATTCTATATATTTAATTTCTAAAGTGCTCACTTTAATTTTTTTAATTTTGCGATTACTAAGTACGAGTGGAAGTTTTTAAAGTCGCAACCTTTGGATACTTTTAAAATTTGGTATTGTCATTCTATCTCTTACTTTTAATTTATAATTAGTGTATTAATTGTTGAATATTTATATTTATTACTTTTTGTGTATTTTGAATAATTTTTAGTTTGATTTATATTATGGATAAATTAAGAAACCTCGATAAATGTGTCAAAAAAATTTGTCCCGAAAGTGGTAATGGTAGCAAAAAGCGAATTACTAGTTGTAGAAGTACTTCAAGTACTAGATATACCCGTGTGTCTTCACCTCTGGTACCACTTAGTCAACCTTTTGAGGAAGAAATAGGTGTAGGTGCTCACGATATGGATTATTTAGAAGTTCAAAAAAATTACGGTATAGAAGAAGAAAATGAATTAGATGCAGTTAATTTAGATGAAAATGATGAAAATATTGGTGAGACACCCGAAGTAGGAAATGCTAACGTTAGATCCGAATCGGTTAATCTCCCTCCCCGTCCTCCCCGTGCCCCAAGAGCTCATAAATAAACTAGTGTTGCATGGAAATTTTTTGAACGTATATCAGATACTGAGGTGCAATGCAATATTTGTCAAAAAATATATAAGCATAAAAGAGGAGGCAAGCAAGGGGGTACGGGTACGTAAATGAGACATTTAGCTGAAGACCACGAAAGAGAGTTAAAAATTGCACAAGGTGGTAAGGCTGTTGGTGGGCCCACACAAACTAGAATGGACCCAACAACTGGTCACGTAATGAAGAAGTATAATAAATTGAGGGACCGGGAAGAAATTGCAAAAATGGTAGCTATAGGTTGTTTGCCTTTTAGTTTTCCTTCTTCTGATGCTTTTATTCATTATATTCAAGCAATTTATAATCCTATGTTTAATGGTATTCCTAGAAGTACTTGTCGATCTGATATTTTTAGACTTCATTCACAATATTTTTTTTTTATCTACATTATTAAAAATATTCAATGTATAATATCCCTAAATTTTGATCTTGATTGTGCTGTAAATAAAAATGATTATTTAACCGTTACTTGTCATTGGATGGATAGTAATTTTGTGATGCAAAAACGTATTCTTGCTTGTTTTATATGATGAAGATCGTAAACATACTGGACAATTTATTGCTGACTCGACATATAAAGTTGCAGTATTTTATGATATCGAAAATAAAATCTTATGTATTGCTTTTGATAACGCTTCTAACAACAAAACTGCTATAACAAAGTTGAAATCTAAGCTATCACCGTCGTTACCTGAAATTTTTCATATTAAGTGTGTATGTCATATATATAATTTAATTGTAAAAGATGGTCTTGAGTTTTTTGAGATTTATATTGAAAAACCCATCTTGCTATTGGCTTTATACAAGGAAATAATCGTAGATCGAGAATTAAAGAATTTAAAGTCAAGAAAATGGACTAGCACCGATATTGATGCCTGAGGAAATTGATATTAGATGGAATTCTACGTATGATTTTTTAAAAACTTGTTATAAATATAGAGTTCCTATTACATTAGCTTTTAACCAACATTGTGGTCCATTTGCTGATTCTGCCGATTGCATGCTACTTGATTCTGATTGGGTTGTAATTAATGATCTTGTTAAGTTTTTGGAAAAAATTTATGTAGCTACGGTTGAATTTTTCGGTGCTTATTATCCTATTGTTTGTAATATTTTGGGATATATAACCGATATTTCTGGTTTTCTCAAAAAATATAAAAATAAAGAAGGTTATGAAAATGTTGTTGGTGCCATGTTTACTAAATTTAAAAAATATTTTTTCTCGATTTCCCCTATTTTCTTGGTTGGTGCTATGCTAAATCCGTGCATTAAATACCATACTATGTGCCACTTTAGTACTCTTATTTATTGTAACTTAGAAATAAATACTAACAATGATTCTGAACAAGTACAACCTGATTTGTGGACGACTACGTCTGATGCGAATGCTTACATAGATAAATTATATAACTATTATGCTGATTTAGTTTATTTAGTTGTACCGACACATATCAGTCCAACAGTCGCTCCTCATCCTCTTGAGGTGCCATCATTTTCTAAAAGGCCAGCATATTGTGGTTTTCCTAATTCCTTTTATGATTTACCCTGTTGGAACAATGTTGACGAGGGAGCTTACACATCAACTTATTGGGAAGAGCTTAAGTATTATCTTCGGTCGCCTCCAGAGGATCGCAGACTACGGATCAACACGTTGGATTAGTGGAGGAATAATGAATCACAATATCCTATGCTTTCAAGATTAGCTAAAGATATCTTGAACGTTCTAATATCAACCGTTGCATCAGAGAGCGCCTTTAGTCAGGGACGACTGCAACTTGGAGACAACCGACACTCATTGGGAAGCAATGCAATGAATGTTCTAGTTTGCCTCAGAGATTGGATTAGAGCAGAAAAAAAAAATCAAGGAATGGAACCGGAGCCGAATGACGAGCAGAAACTTGAAGAAATTATGACTTCGCGGGAGAACTCAGCAGAATCAAGTCCAATGCATGGGTTTGCCCCCATTGACTTTGACTATCCTATGCAAGTTCTCATTAATATTAACATGGATGAGTTGGAAAAAATGATGCATAGTTTGTAGATTTTTTATTCATGTAAATTATAAATTTTGGATCATTTTTCAATCAATAAAATTCAACATTCATTAATTAACTATCAAGTATTATTAATTTATTATATTAAGTAGTATATGTTTTGTATATTATTGTATATATCTTCTATACACATGTATATTTAACGTATATATTTAATGTATCCAAGTGTATATGTTTTACAAATTAGTATATAACTATATATATATATATATATATATATATATATATATATATATATATATATATATACATACATATTGTAGTATATATAAATGTATATTGTAGAATAGTATATATTTTATTTAAAGTAGTACATGTATATTGAATGGTGTGTATATTTCTTCTATAGACGTATATATTTAACGTATGCATGTGTATATGTTTTATAAATTAGTTAATATAACTATCTATATATTGTAATACATATATATTGTAGTATATAGTTTATTTAATTTTAAAGTAGTACATATATATTGAATGGTGTGTATATATATTCTATAGACATGTATATTTAATGTATACATGTGTATATGTTTTATAAATCAATATGTAAGTATATATATATATATATATATATATATATATATATATATACTTTATTTAAAGTATTACATGTATATTGAATGGTGCGTATATATGTGTATATATTATATCTTCTATAGACTTATATCTTTAACGTATACAAGTGTATATATTTTATAAATTAGTATATAAGTATATATATATATAGTAGTAAATATATATATATATACATATTAGTATATACTTTATTTAAAGTAGTACATATATATTAAATGGTGTGTATATATGTGTATATATCTTCTATAGATGTATATCTTTAACGTATACAAGTGTATATGTTCTATAAATTAGTATGTAATTATATATATATATATATACATTTTGTTGTATATATATATGTATATTGTAGTATATATTTTATTTAAAGCAGTACATATATATTGAATGGTGCGTATATATGTGTATATATCTTCTATAAGCGTATATATTTAACGTATAAATGTGTATATGTTTTATAAATTAGTATATAACTATATATATATATATATATATATATATATATATATATATATATATATATATATATATATATATATATATTGTAGTGTGTATATATATATTGTACTATTGTAGATTTGTAGTATGTGTTTTATTTAAAGTAGTACGTATAGTCATATATAATTATATATTGAATGATACGTATATATGTGTAATTATTTATATATATTTCAAAAAATATATATTGTATGTATATAGTGTATATTGAAGTGTATATAGTGTATATAATTGTAGTGTATATTGAATTTTTCATTTTTTTTAAATGGGTTTGACCGATTTTTAACCGGGTTAGATCGAGTTTAGGTGGGTTTAACCGGGTTGGGTTAAGTGGGTTGGTTCAGGGTTGTTTTCAACATTTTTACTATTGAACCCGGAACCGGCCCGGCCTACCTAACCCAACCCGAATCGGAACCGGCCCACAACCCGGTTAAACTAAACGGAGCCGGTTCCAGTTTGGCCCGGCTCGGCCCACTTGACACCTTTATGCAGATGTTTATATCAAAGTCTATATGTTGCAACAGATAGGTCATCTATTGAAACAAATCAAAATAATAAGAAGACCTATTTGATAATTTCCAACAGATGACCTACATATTGGAACATATGTCTAAATCTGTTTGATAATTTATAACAGACATGTTGTCTATTGCAACAGATCCATTATCTGTTGAAATATTTGAATCTAGTATTCATTTCAATTAATAAGTTCAAATCTAAAGATAAAATAAAATTCATAGACAAAATAAAATAAATTAAAGCCTTCAGAAATTACATGAAATAAATCATCAAATAAATGAAAAGTAAAAAATTATTATGGGTACAGATGATCTATTCAACAAATAAATCAACAATTTAAGTTTAGATGCCAACAATTCCTAAGGAGAGGTTATTACTTTGATAGACTCAAGCTATAAAGATCTACTCAATATGGACAAGTTGTTTTTCATCCGGTGCTACGAAATTCGGCTTTGATCGTTATGGATCTTTAATGTCTCTTGCATACGATTTTTGAGCTTTCGCTTCTCCATATTTCCATAAAAGAGTAGCATATCTTTTAAGGAGTAATCCGACATCAAGTCCATTATTTGATACTTCTAATCGATCACTCAAATACTAAGCTTAAGCGGAAACAAAAGGAGCGCAATCCTTGCGTTTGTAAACATCAGATAATTCATATCTCACAATTAATATAAGCGTTGCAAAATTTATGAAATAAAACTAAATCATGATACTTAAAGTCTACCACTGGATTGTTGAGCAATTCGTTCAACATATTCTACATCAAATAGATTACCTATTTTATCCTGGTATGCTTCAATCATCGACCAATCAGTACGAACCTTTTGATCCCAAAATCCACTTATATCAAGGTAAGTAGACAATATTTTGTCCAGCTTTCTTATCTCAAACATTGGCCCAGAACGTCTCCTTCCCGACATCAAGTCGTAAACTCGGATGCGACTCTCTTATAGAACGACGACAGCCAACATCCAATAGAATTTATCACTATAATTAATTAGGATGTACACTTCATCAACCAAATACAAAGGCATGCCAGCTAGAATACTAAAATCTTTGATGATGTTGATTAAGCATTCCTCATTTCGAAAAACTTTCAATTGTTGTTGAAAATACCTATTGTAGGCATTATTGATGTAGACTTTGTACAAATAATTATCTGTCGTATATCTGTAGTGTTCTTGTGTTTGCAACTTAGGCTTCTTTTGAAGGTAGTAAAAAATAACATCGATGTGTTACACATATTATCAAACATTTCAGATTACGTGACAATAATTTAATACACAGATACAATTAAATAAAGTATTAGTTATAAGATGTATGGCATTTAAACCTCATCATTCCATCAAGTTTGGGGTTGTGACATCAAATAGAACCAATTCTTCATACTGAGATGTGCAACAATAAAGTCGAACATATCAAAATCAATACCCGAATAGTTCACTTTGTAGTATTCGTCATTTTATTTTCTGCATCATTTATATGTGTTAATGTCATATTTTCACAAGAAGAATTGTATAAATCAATATCGTTAAAAATGATGTATGTACCTGCTAGAATGAAACTTTAACAGCACATCGACAATCCATTCTAAATAGTCGTTGATCAACTTTGTTAGTATTTTTGAAGCCTCATCCGAGATGTTGAACCCTTCAAATGGGTAATTCTTTCTTTATTCCGGGCTGACAGACTTTACTTTTTATTTATCTTTGGAAGCAGTTGATGGATTATCAACCGTGAAATTATGCTATTCAGTAGTAGCTTCTACAGTGACATCCACCTGGAAAGCCAGAATTGTCAATGTTAATCACAGAGATATAAAAAAATGAAAAAAGATAACTCATCTGTTAGAGAAAATCAAACAGGCCTTCTTCCTCTTCTAATTTGTCCCAACAGATTACCAATCTGTTGTAACAGATGGGTCATTTATTAGTACAAATTAAATAGGATAAAGATATGTATGATAATTTCTAACAGATGACCCATCTATTGCAACATATGACTCATTTGTTTGGACAAACTAAAATAATATGAAGTCTTGATTTAATTTACCCCAATAGATTCCCCATTTGTTGCAGTAGTAGGTCATCTATTGGTATAAATTAAAATAGTAGAAAACTATTTGATTTGTTAAAATAGACGAGACATATGCTGCAATAGATAATGCATATGATGCAATGGGTTATTCAACTATTGCAATAGATGTATATATCAGTTTGATAATTTTCAGCAGATGTGTCATCTATTAAAACAGATATGTCGTCTGTTTTTTTGTTAGAATAGATGATATATATTCACCTTCTTCATCTCATGCTACTCTCTTGTGGCCTTTGTACATTGATTCAAATTGCAAGACAAAGATAGAGGAGTGCAATTTTGTTTTTTTCGATACTTGATAATGCCTTGAAAGTTTCTTCCTTCTCCTCTTAGCCGCCTTAATCTCTAATGGAGTGTATGGATATGAAATCCTCTTTAATGGAATGACACTCCTCTTATATGTCAATTTCTTTACAGAAGCAGTTAATACATTATTAGCATTTATCACTCCATCATATTTCACCTTGCAGTTTTGACATTTGCATGCAGAACATTTGCTAGGAGGAAAAATCTGTAAAACAAGTATGATCGTACTCATAATTGTTTGTTATTTCAAAAACTGCAAGAAGAGCATCATTAGCCCCAACAACAGCACCACTACCACCATCAATTGCTCCATTACCACTAACACCATCAACAACAACAAGCCCACCCTCTAAAATTATTTTTCTTCTGATGGATACTACTCCAAACAATGTTTTTTATTTTATCAATGACCTTAGGGCCCGATAAAGTTTTCATAGGTCGTAAAGTAAGAAAAATGACATTTTCAACTCTCAATTGATCAGAATAAGCCAAGGATACACAATCTAAAATAAATCAGTACATATATTAATTGATGATTAAATTATTTAAAAAATTATTAATTAAAATAAAAACTTAATTATAATTAGACTTATTGCTTTCTTTGGGGGTTGAAGAGATCAAAAAAATTATCAATTTTAACCGACAACCATCTCAGAATTCTTGGACATGAATCTTTTTTCTGGTAGTTCACTTATTGTCTCAAATAAGGAATGACTTCAAATGCCCAAGCCTATAAAATAATGTCAATAAATCAAAAGTACTATTCAATAAAAAAATAAATGAATCATAATAAAAGAAATATTTATCATGAAAAGCCATATAAGTTGACTGTCTTTGTCTTTAATGGAGTCAACAAATATTTGACAGTCATTTTGAAGCTTTCATAACTCCAAGATAGTCGTTAAATGCCTCAAGATCCTTGGAGATCTTTATTAAACCAAGTGTTATGTTGTTGTTAACGTCTCTCGCCCAAAAAATATTATGTACAAACCAAATCAAGCACAATGATTGCTTGTGCTTCTTTGAAAGTCTTCTACCTTTCAACGCTTCTATCAAATTCTTGTTTTTGAAGCTTAGACCAACAAGGGACACAAAGTCATCACCATCACTTGACTTTTCTTTGCCTTTTTTGGATATGCGGGGTATTTTTGGGGGTTAGATAAGGTATAAGTTGAGAAGGAGAAGAAGGACAACATTTTAGTCCAGTAACTATGGCAAACTATTTCTAACCAAAACAAACAGGCATATCACAATAATTTATCCACTCTTCATTCATTTTATCTTTATTTTCATATATAAACCTATGCTTGAGAAGATCATATACCATGGTAATTTGGAAACGAGCATTGTTGTTCTCTGGCAAATCAAGATATTGCCTAAAGCAGCTGTCCCTAAAATAAGCATCCAATTTTTTATCTCGAAGTATTTTTCTAAAGGAGTCAAAAGATTTTTTCATGGTTGACTTAACCATAAAATCACCAGTTAAATCTATGGCACCATCACACTGCATTCTCATAGAATAACTATCAATGCTGAAGGCTTTGACCAACTCTTTAGAAGAAAGGCTATTAGCATTTGGATTGTTTCTTTCGAAATATTCTTCATCCCCATGTTCATTATCTTCTACTTTTTATTGAGATATCGCTTCTAAAGCAAACTCATAGAGTGGTGGATATAGTCTAGCTACTTTACTTGTTCTTTTACTTGGACTTGATTCGGTTTCTTTTCTTTTGGGAGCCATATTATCTAAAAATAACAGAAAAAATAAAAAAGATTATAATTGATTAATGCATCATTAAAAAAGAATAACAGTAAATCATGCATGTACAACACAGTAAAATAATAGTTTCAACATATCACACATCTATTGCAACAAGTGGGTTATCTGTTGCAACATATAACTAACTTGTTGCAATGGATGAGTAATCTGTTGGAAACAATAAAAATAGTGTCTATACTATTGTGATTTCTTCTAACAAATCACTCATTTATTGAAATAGATAACTGGTCTGTGCAACAGATTATTTATCTGTAGCAACATATGAGTGATCTGTTGAAACTGTTATCAACTGTCACTATTGTTTAGATTTTATCTAACAGAAGGGTCATCTATCGCAACAGATGAATGATCCGTTGGAAGAAATCAAAGTCTTGAATATGTCATCCTATTGGAATAGTTGATAGGATTTCATCCAACAGATTATTCATCTATTGCATCAGATGGTTCATTTATTACATTAAATGGTTAATCTGTTGCATCAGATGGTTAATCTGTTGCATCAGATGGTTAATCTGTTGTATTAGATAGTTAATTTGTTGGAAAGAAAAACCAGTAGCAAGATTTTATTCAATAGAACAACAACAATATCACTATTTAATATCAAATACACCATTTTTACCAAAAATAATAACAAATCAATCCAACAACACCAATACAACACACACACCAAGAACATCAACAGTGACCAAAAACACATACATTGTTGTTTTGCTTATACAAACACAAACAACAAAAATCAAACTTCAAAAAACTCAACATACACCAACAAATCGAATCAACAGTTCGACAACAAGAACTACAATAACAACAAAAAATAATATTTCACTCTGGAAAGAGAAAAGAAGAAATACTAGAAATTAAGGTTTTCTTTAGTCCACATTTCAAATTTAAGCAACAAATATTGAAATTGTTAACCAATACTAGAAAATAAGTTGGCTCAAGTTCCTTTTTTTCTTCATAAATAAAAAGCCATAATTTTTTACTTGTGAAAGAAGAAAAGGGACGATGAAGAACTCGAAGTTGTTGTTGCCGGAGAGCAATATTGTCACACTGATTGACAGTTGAAAGTAGAAAAGAAACTCAAAGCTCAACTATTTATTATCGTAGGTTGAAATCCACGGAGATTAAAGGTAGAAATTTGCAAGACTGTTGGTTGGGAAAAGTGTAAGAGAAACTGTCAAGAAAGAGAGGTGAGAAGAGCGATGGTTGATTTAGAGAGGAAAGGGTGTGGGTTGATTTATATTTTTAAGAAGATTAAAAAGATTTTAAATTATTAATTAAGTCCACAATTAACTTAATCAAACTTTCTAATTATTTTTTACCATTTAAGTTGGTCAATGTCACCACTTCATTCAAGACTTAGGCTGTATTTATTTTTATTATGATTTAGACGTTTGAATTTGAATGCACATCTGAATGATTAAGATGTTGTCTCTAAATCTAAAAATTAAATGATTAAGACAGTTTTTTTTTCAACATCTGAATATGCAAAATTTATTCATTTGTATATATAATAAAAAAATATAATTCATATAAAAAAATTAGTTATATATTAAGAAAATATTTGAATTAATACAATAAAATTATAACTTGATTGAAAAAAAATATTTATGTTTGCTAGTCATAGTGAGATCGTTTGTACTAGTAGTAGTTGTTAGAGTTGTGACCCGAATTGTGTTGGTCCGGCCTTGAAAGTTTTGCGGTATGGACCTTTATGTTTTTAGGCCTAGGACCTATTTGTACGCACGTACTATATAAGTGTGATTTAGTGGGTTATTTTCATTATTCAAAAGATTCGGCCTTCTCCACATTATACTCTCTCTCTCTATTATAGTGAAACCTTCATAGCCTCTACTCATGGTTTTCCCGCAAGGATTCCCACATAAATTTGTACGTTGTTTTTTATTTCTTTTACTTGTGGTTTGCTTATTCTGCCCGAATCCTTACAAACTGGTATTAGAGTCTGTTCGATTATTTTCTCGGGGAGGCAACCATGAAGTATGATATTTCGCTTTTGGATCACAACACCATATTTTTATTATGGTGGGTTAAGATGCGGGTTGTGCTCACGCAAATGGATTTGGACGATGTTTTATTAAGGTTTGAGAAAATGCTCTCATCATGTACGGACGAGGAAAAATAATGTAAGGATCGAAAGGCTCTATCTCAGATCCATCTTTATTTATCCAATCAGATTCTATAAGATGTTTTGAAGAAGATCACAGTCGCTGCGTTGTGGTTGAAATTAGAATCGTTGTGTATGATGAAAAGCCAAATAAGTAATTTGTATCTTAAGCAACGACTTTATTCCCATCGCATGTCTGAGGGTGCATCCTTAGAGGATCACCTATCTGTATTTAAGAAAATCATCTCTGATTTAGAGACTCTGGAGGTTAAGTACGATAAGAAAGATCTAGGGTTGATTTTATTGTGTTCATTTTCTATATCATACACGACCTTTAGGGATACGATTTTATATAGTTGTGATACCCTGACAATTGATGAAGTTTATGATGTGTTGTTCTCTAAGGAGAAGATGAAGCATCTTGTGAATGAGTTGGAAACTCAAAGAAATGGTCTCATTGTTCGAGGAGGAAGGACTCGTGAGAGGAATTCTGGGGGTGATGACAGGAATAGGTCAAAATCCAAAAACAGAAACTAAACATGTAATTATTGCAAGAAGAAGGGCCATATCAAATTCGAGAGTTAGAAGTTATACAATAAAGAGAAAAGAAAAGGTCTAAAACCAAAGGAAAACTAACCAGAGAAGTCTGGTGAAGCCAGTTTTATGGAAGATGGAGGTAGTGATGGAGAACTCTTGGTAGTTTTTGATGGTAACTCCAAACCCTGTGATAATTGGATTCTTGATTCAGCTTGCACGTTTCATATGTGTTGTAATCGGGATTGGTTTACAACATATGAAACAGTCTCTAAAGGTGCTGTGTTGATGAGAAATAACACACCTTGCAAAATAGCTGGTATTGGAATAATCAGAATTAAGATATTTGATGGGATTGTGAGGACACTGAGTGATGTACGGTATGTCCCAGACCGGAAGAGAACTCTTATTTTCTTGAGTACTCTTGATTCAAACGGATATAGTACACTGGTGAAGGTGGAGTCCTGAAGGTTACTAAAGGTGCTCTTGTTGTGATGAAGGGACAGAGAAAGTTTGAAATTTATATGTCTTGCAAGGCTCTATGATTATAGATGATGCAACTATTTCTACCTTCTCTCTATCAAAAAGTAATATTGCTAAACTTTGGCATATGTGCCTGGGGTATATGAGTAAAAATGGGATGGTTAAACTAAGCAGGAGAGGACTTCTTGATGGACAGAGTATTACCAAATTGAAATTCTGTGAGCACTGCATTTTTGGGAAGCAGAAGAGAGTCAGATTCAGTAAAGGCATCCACTCAACTAAGGGCACACTTGATTGCATTCATTCTGATCTCTGGGGTCCTGCTAGAGGACCTTCTAGAGTAGGCACTAATTACTTGTTGACTATTATTGATGACTATTCTAAAAAAGTTTGGGTGTTCTTTCTGAAGCAAAAGAATGATGTGTTGCCTACTTTCAAGAAGTAGAAGACTATGATTGAAAAATAGACAGAAAAACAAGTAAAATACCTTTGGACCAATAATGGTTTAGAGTTATGTTCTAATGAATTTAATGCTCTATGCAAGTCAGAAGGAATTGTGAGGCACTTGACAATTCATCATACTCCGCAGGAGAATGGTATGGCTGAATGAATGAATAGGACTATAATGGAAAAGGTGTGTTGTATGCTTTCTAATGCTGGTTTACCCAAATCTTTTTGGGTTGACGCTGCTTCCAAAGCTTGTTTTCTTACTAACCACTCTTCCTCAGTCGTGATTGATAAAAAGACCCCTCAAGAGGTATGGTCTGGTACCCCTGCTAGCTATTCTGATTTGAGGATATTTAGATGTCCTGCGTATGCTTATGTTGATAATGGAAAGTTGAAACCTAGATCTATCAAGTGCTTATTTATGGGTTATAAGCCTGATGTTAAAGGTTATAAGCTTTGGTGTACAGAAAACAGAAAGGTTATAATTAGCAAGGATGTTGTGTTTAATGAAACTGCCATGCTTTGGGCTCCCTCTGAATCTAGTATTTCGCCTCCAGATGAGCTTAGTGACATGAATCAGCAAAATTCATTGACCCATGTTGAATTGCAAATTACAGCAGAGTCTACACCAGTGCCTACTTCTCATTCTAGCCTAGAGATACAGAGTGGTACTATTTCTTCTTCACCACCAGTGACGCCACAATATTTTATTGCTAAAGACAGGCCTAGAAGAGATATTAGACCTCCTCAGAAGTATGTTGAAGCTGATTTGGTTGCTTATGCATTGAATGTAGTAGAAGGTGTTAATTCCGGTGAAGAACCTTCTTTTTACTCAGAGGCAGTTAGTTGTGATAATTTTGGCCGATGGATGGTTGCTATGCAGGAGAAGATGGAATCACTTCATAAGAATGGCACATGGGATTTGGTGAGATTGCCTAAAGATAAGAAATTTGTCCGCTGTAAGTAGGTATTCAAAAACAAATAAGGAACATCGGGAGTTGAAGATGTTGGGTACAAAGCAAGACTAGTTGATAAAGGTTACAGTCAGGTTCCAGGTGTTGACTTCACATATGTGTTTTCTCCAGTTGTAAAGCATAGTTCGATTCGGGCCTTGCTTGGTATTGTGGCCATGCATAATATTAAGCTTGAGCAGTTGGATATCAAAACTGCATTCTTACATGGAGAACTTAAGGAGGACATCTATATACAGCAACCATAGGGCTTTGTAGCCTCAGGAAAGGGGGACTATGTATGCTTGCTGAAAAATTCTCTTTATGGCTTAAAGCAGTCGCCCAGGTAGTGGTATAAGAGGTTTGACTCTTTTATGACCTCTCATATGTTTCAGAGAAATAAATATGATAGTTGTGTCTACTTTAAGGAGGTAAGTGATGGTTCATTCATATATCTTCTCTTGTATATTGATAATATATTAATTGTAGCAAAGGATATGAGAGAGATAATAAAAGTCAAATCACAACTTAGTAAAGGAGTTTGAGATGAAGGATTTAGGAGCAGCAAAGAAAATTCTTGGCATGGAAATTATGAGGGATAGAGAGAAGTGTAAGTTATACCTGAGTCAGAAAAGGTATATTGAGAAGGTGTTTCACAGGATCAATATGCAAAATGCCAAGCCTGTCAGTACTCCATTGGCAGCTCACTTCAAACTCTCAGCTACTTTATCTCAAAAGACAGATGATGAGCATGACTATATGTCCCGAGTTCCATACTCTAGTACCGTCGGTTCTCTTATGTATGCGATGGTATGTTCCCAGCTAGATTTATCATATGTCGTCAGTGCAGTTAGCATATACATGGAAAATCCTGGCAAAGAACATTGGAAAGCAGTTTAGTGAATTTTCAAATACTTGCATGGGTCTGTTGATGTTTGTTTGCAGTTTGGGCAAAATATAAATTGAGTAATCGGGTATGTTGATTCTGATTTTACAGGAGACCATGATAAAAGGAGACCCCTTACATGTTATATTTTCACCATTGGTGGTTGTGCTATCAGTTGGAAAGCTACCTTACAGACTACGGTTGCTTTGTCAACTACTGAGGCAGAGTACATGGCTATTACAGAGGCTTTCAAGGAAGCAATTTGGTTGAAGGGTCTGTTCGGTGAACTTAGCAAAGACTTACAGATTACTACGATCTTTTGCGACAGTCAGAGTGCTATCTTCCTTACAAAAGATCATATGTTTCACGAGTGGACAAAGCACATCGATGTTCGATATCATTTTGTGCGTGAAATTATTATTCGTAGTGATATTGTGGTAAGCAAGATTAGTACCCATGATAACCCTGTTGATATGATGACCTAGACACTACCAAGTGCCAAGTTTGACAATTGCTTGGACTTGGTTGGTGTTAACTGTTAAGATGTGCCCTTAGGGGCTTTTATGAAAGAGGCGGAGAGTTTGTCTTGAAATGGATTTGAGTTCTGAATTAGAATTCATGTCAAGGTGGATATTGTTAGAGTTGTGACCCGAATTTTATTGGTCCGGTCTTAAAAGTTTTGCGGTATGGACCTTTATGTTTTTGGGCCTAGGACCTATTTGTACGCACGTACTATATAAGGCGATTTAGTGTGTTATTTTCATTATTTAGAAAATTCAGCATTCTCCACGTTGTACTCTCTCTCCATTATAGTGAAACCTCATTTGCCTCTGCCCGTAATTTTTTTTGCAAGGGTTTTCACGTAAATCTATGTGTTGTTCTTGATTTTTTTTACTTGTGGTTTGCTTATTCTGTCTAAATCCTAACAGTGGTAGTGCTAATGATTGATGTTAGTGACTAGTAATGTTGGTGGTGATAGTTATGATGGTAGAGATGGTTGGTATTGTAGTGCCTATTATGACGGAGGTGACTGGTAGCGGCGGTGGTGATTGTGATGTGAAATTGGTTGATAGTAGTTTTTGGTATTGGTTGTGATGGCTGAAAAATAAATGTATGATGTTTGACGATGTGTTGGTGGTAGTTGGAGACACTATTAGCTGTGATAGTGTAGATGGTTTTAGTAGAATAGATTGTAGTAATGGTATTGGTTGAAGTAGTGGTAGAGGTGGCGATAGCGTTGACAATAATGGTGATGGTGGTCAAAGAATGTGTGGAGGTTGATGTTGTATTAGTCATAGTTAGCGGTGGTACTAGTTGTGATAACTGAGTTGGTTGATAGGGATTGGTTGGTAGTGGTTGATGATGGTGTTGGAGTTGGAATTAGTGTTAGTGTTGGGATGGTGGTACCGGTGGATATAATTAGAATAATGGAGATGGTAGATTTATTAGCAGCTGACAATAGTGGTTGAAAGCAATATTGATTGTCAATGGTGGTTGTGATGGTGGAAATGGTTGGTGGTGACGGTTGATGGTGATGATTGGTGATGGTGGTTGGTGGTTGGTAATGGTGGTGGTGACAGAGGTGGTAGTGATAGAGATTGATAATTGTGGATACAATAGTGGTGAATATTATTTAACACAAAAATATCTTTTAATGATATTAAAACTTGATTTCAGATCTAAACAATTAAAACCTAATCAGACCAATTAAAAACTAAAATTTTAATAAAAATAAATATATTTAATAATCTTAAATTTAAACTTACTAATATAAAATCTAAATCATTCAAATTTAATTTTCATTAAATGCAAATAAATGAAGTCTAAAAAAAAGATAACTCTCCTTCAATTTTCTCTGATTTAATGACGGCAAGAGTACTTATGCGTAGTTATTGTTTACGAGGTCTTGCGCACCCAAATAGTCTCGAATGACAGGCAGTTATGCATGGTGTTTACGTCCATCTCTCCACATCTGCCACGTATTCATGGATACTGCCACCTCCAGCCCTCCCTCTTTCTCCTCACGCGCACATGCTTACTTCCTCCAACTACTCAGCGCAGCAAAAAAGAATACGAAGAGAAGAAATGAAAAGGAAATAGTAAGAGAAAAATTTAGAGAAAAAAAATGAATATAGAGAGTTTAGTGGTATCAGCAGGCATTAACATTGGTTTAGCTGTCTTCATTCTTTCTCTTTTCTCTTTACTCAAAAAACAGCCTTTCTATTCTCCTATCTATTATGCTCGACGCCTCTCCTTAGGCCACCGTGACGTTCCTGATTCGCACCACCGTTCTTTTAATTTGTGGCGGTTGGTTCCGGAGGTCGACTGGATTTTTCGTGCAGTTCGGGTTACTGAGGAGGAGATTCTCCACAATTCTGGCCTTGATGTACTCGTTTTCGTTAGAATCTTCAAATTCGGGTAAGTTGTCAAATTACCAGACTGATTAGTACTCAGATATATATATGTGTGTGGATTGTATTATTTACGGTTTCTCCTCGGTCTCAATTTATGCGTTACACTTTGCAAATTTGGTGATTCAAACTTCTAAACCCCGAGTTTGAATTTGGACATATATAGAACAACTACAACAACCTACGCAGTGTGAATTCACAAGTGGCACAAGTGGGCTTTGGGGAGGGTAGAGATGTGTATGCAGACTCTATACCTACCCAGGTAGGTCGAAAGACCCTCGACTCAAGAAAAAGAATAAACACAAGTAAAGAAGCCATCTCAAAATACTATAAAGATTATATCAAAGCATACTGAAAAAAGAAATGTAACTACAACAAACTTACATGAAACAGTAAAGGCCAAGAAACTCCCTAATAACACTACAACCTTACTAGTGGGGAAAGGTATAAACGAGATAACTATCAATTATCTACTAATCCTCTGCCCTAATCCATCTTGTCCACATCCTCGTATCTAAGGTCATGCCCTCCGCCCTAATCCATCTTCTCCACATCCTCGTATCTAAGGTCATGTCCTCGGTAAGCTCGAACTGTGTCGCGTCATGTATAATCACCTCTCTTCAATACTTCTTTGACCTACCTCTACCCATCCAAAGTCAACCTCTCACTGCTCTACATTGAACTACCCTATGCATCTCGCTCCACATACTCAAACTTAGTCTTGCTTTTCTCATCTTGTCTTCCACTGAGGCCGCTCCCACCTTGTCCAAATATTTTTATTTCTAATTTTATCCTTCCTAGTGTGGTCATGCATCCATTGTAACATCCTCATCTCTATAACTTCCATCTTCTGAATATGAGAATTTGAGAATTCTTAACTGGACAAACTTTACCCCATGCAACATGGCAGGTTTAATCACCACTCTATAGAACTTACCTCTTAAGTTTTGGTGGCACCTTCTTATCGCAGAAGGCATCGGATGCAAGCCTCCATTTCATCCACCCAACACTAATATGGTGTGTGATATCATCTTCTATCTCACCATCACTTTGAATAATGGAACCAAGATAATTGAAACTCTCTCTCTTTAGGACTCCGTGTGTATCAAGACTGACAAGATTTACTTCCACACTAGCCTTTTGTGTTACGTTACTGAACTTGAACTACAAACACTTGGTCTTGGTTCTATTCAGCCTAAATCCTTTACACTACAAAGTATGTCTTTATGCGTCCTGCTTATCATTAACTCCTCTACGAGTCCCGTCAATTGGAACTATGTCATCGGCAAATAACATGATAGGGGTGAGCATTCGGTTCTTCGGTTCGATTTTATCAAATTTCAGCCCGGATCTCTGATCTTTGATTTTGGAAAAGTATGCACATTTTTTTCAACTCGGGTTCGGTTCAGTATGGTTCAGTGTCTCTAAAAAGGTTTTTCGGTGAGAATGAGAAATAAAATGAGGACCAAATCAACGTATAAGAGATTTAAAAAATAAATAAAACATTTAAATTTACTAACTCTCAAAAAAATAACTAGTAATCAAACGATGCGTCTTCGTTGTCTTGTTAGAGATGAGAGGAAAAATTCACAATAAACTAGGATAAGATATCATATTAAATTGTGTCAAACATTAACAACCTAGAAGAGAAAAGCTATAGCCTGAACTATGATATAATCCTCTGTATTCATTTACTATAAACTGATTAATCAAATGATGATTCTTCATAGTCATGTTAGTTCAGCAAACAATAATATTAAGTTCCTGATGAACTTCTGAAACTAACACTTACATAGAAAATTAAGAAAAAGAAAAACTAGCAGTTAAAGTTATGCGGTCTCGAGAAAAATTAGAATGGAATTACCATAACTGGTAACGAAGAACTGGTAACCTCTGTAACAATGGCTCAAGCTAGAACAGAAAGTACCTTATGGGTTTGGTCTTGAAAAGTTTTGGGCAAAATATGAGCTAAATGTAATTTTTTTTAATAAAAATAATTAAATAAATAAAAGTTCGGTTCTTTGGTGCACTGAACACCGAACTGAAGAACCGAATTGTCGAAAGAAAAAAAATCAAAACCGAAACCGGAAAACCGAATTTAGTTTGGTTCGATTCGGTTTTTCAGTATTTATGATCACCCCTATGACATACACCATGGCACCTCACCTTGGATGCATCGTATCAATTCATCCAACACTTGAGGCAACTAAAAATAGGTTTGAGAGTTGATCCATGGTGCAATCCCGTCCCAAGTGGGAAATACTCTGAGTTGCCACCCGATGTCTTTATCCAAGTTTTGGCTCAATCATACATGTTTTTGATCACTCTAATGTACGCCACAGTTACACCTTTAACCTCTATAGAAGCTTTGAGTTTTTAAATCCAAATTCATATAATTGGAAACATGTAGAATTACTATAAATGACACTAATTAAAAACTTATGTTGGTTTTTAGCTTTGAAATTGGAGAAATAACAGAGAAAGAGTTGGAGAGAAAAATAACTACGGCAATAGTTTTGCCAAAGGGAATTATTTTATTAATAACTCAAAATATATATTTATAGCTAAGTTTTTAACTACACTCCAATTTGAATTGGTATAACTAATTCCTATTCAAATAATAAATGGATAACTAATTCCTAAGTCACATAGGACTCTAATAATTAAAAACTACTAAAAATATCTATTCCTACTTTATTTCTGAGACATATTTTCAACACTCCTCCTTGGATCAGAAATTGTCTCGGCTTCGGTTGAATTTGACCTCTTGAATAAATTTGCCAATTCATCTTTGTTCTTCCGAGGCTTGTGTGCATCTTCTGAAATTGTTTTGATTGCAATATTCTCTTTTCCTTCTGTAGGAATATAGTCACCATTCCCAATTCTGACTTTCTTATTTTTCAAAGACAGAAACTCTTTGAAAAGAGTTTTGTCATGTGTCATGTGGTTTGTACAACCACTGTCAATCATTCAAAAATCAGATTTCTTGGTTGAAGAATATGTTGCCACAAATAAGTGATCTTCTTCTTCTTCTTGGTTGAAGAATATGTTGCCACAAATAAGTGATCTTCTTCTTCTTCTTTGATGACTTGGGCATCTGCTTCATCTTCTTAATATTTGTTTTTGCAAATAACAGCTTCATGGTCAAGTTAATTGCAGATCTTACATTTTGCATCTGGTCTCTTCCAACATTTAAATGGAGGATGACCTATTTCGCCACGGTGCTGGCAAGGTGGGTAATTATTACCCTTGCTTTGAGTCTTGTGGTTGGCCGCCGAAGCTCCTTCAACCATACCATCCTGTCTCATAAGCCTACTTTGCTCTTGCGCCTGCAACATATTTAACAATTCTGTCAAGGTAAGCTTTGACAGGTCTTTTGTGTTTTCCAAAATTATTGGACAAAATTATTGATACTTCGTATCTTTCAGGCGCAGTAACAAGAATTTTTTCAAAAATTCTTGAATCTTTAAATTTTGTGCCAAGCAATCTTACCTTGTTAACAATGCTAAGAAGTCGGTCTGAGTACTCTTTGACTGTCTCAGATTTCTTCATCTTTTGTAATTCGAATTTCCTTATTATATTCAACACTTTCATGCCTCGTATTCTTTATCTTCGGTATATTCTTCCTTCAGATAATCCCAAATTTCTTTTGGTGATTTAAGGGTGATAATTCTCATGAAAATTATTGGAGACAGACTAGCAAATAAAGTTGTTTTTGCCTTTGATTTTCTGATTTTCTTTTCCTTTTGGCTTTTGATCTGGGCTACTGTGGGATTATCGGGCAGCGGAAGAATCTCATAATCCTCTTCCACAGCCTCCAAAGATCTAAAGCCTCAAGATAAGTCTCCATTCTTACTGTCCAAAGATGGTAATTCTCACCATCAAAGACAGGAGGAGCTATTTGGAAAAAATTGTTTTCAGAATTCATCTCTCACAGATCTCTCAAGAAAATAGGCTTTGATACCAATTGTTGGTTTTTAGCTTTGAAATTGAAGAAATAACAGAGAAAGATTTGGAGAGAAAAATAAATACGGCAATAGTATTGTCAAAGGGAATATCTTAGTAATAACTCAAAACATATATTTATAGCTAACTTGCTAACTACACTCCAATTTAAATTGGGATAACTAATTCCTATTCAAATAATAAAGGGACAACTAATTCCTAAATCACATAGGACTCTAATAATTAAAAACTACTAAAAATATCTATTCCTACATATTTTCAACAACTTAAAATATTTAAAAAGTATATAAAGAAATTTCAAACAAAAACTTGGTTGACTCTCGAAATTCCAATTGTTCCACATAAATGAAAAGGAGAGAATATCATTTTTTTTTTGTTAGGTCTTGCAGCTTTTTGTTGTAGATTCTCATTATTGATCCTTGATACCATATGAAAGGAGTGTAGTATTGAGAAAACTTAATTTGTCTAGTAAACATATTTTGAGAGGACAAAAATTATGATAATGAAGTTGAAGACCATGCAAATATAGCTGTCTTTTCTTATAGCCTTTTCAACTCAATTAATGTGTTCTAGTTTAATTGCACTAGCTAGACCATTAAGATAGTATAATAACCGCAACAACTAAACCCTGAATTGCAGGCTAGTTGTGGTCGACACTATGAATCCTTTCTTTCCATTTAGACCCCTCACATGGTGTTATTCAATAAACTAAGTTTCTCTGACTCTAGAAGTTTTCAAAGAAACAAATATTAGACCAATGTGATTGCACCTACAAGACTAAGCCTTAATCTCAACTAATTGGCAGCGCCAACATAGGTTTCTTTTTCCATTGTGTTTATTTTCGTGAAGGCTATATCGACTCCTAGAGATTGTGGGTCCTTCTAGACAATTTTATTTTTGTATGTCTCGTCACCTTTGAACTATCACCTATGGACCTCTTTCAGGATAACTTTATTTTTTTATACCTAGTACCCCGTTTAATACCTTCAACTATCATGGTTTCACACCTATAGACCGCTACATCTCGCGGTCCACGTTGGACCAGATCAAACCATTTCAAGTAATTTCTCATTTTATCCTCCACGTGCAACTTACACTGTGTTGAATTTGATTTATAATAATCTTCATCTCTGAAGGATTATTACTGTCTTAGCTTTAACAACTTCAAACAACGATTTTCCTTCACCAATGTCATGTTGTGTCATGCATGGAGAACAGTTCTAGGTATAAGGTTCTTTATAAAATAAATCTCCATAAGTTGATCTTTCCTCTAAAAGCAATGGTGTTTGTGGTTAGAGAATGACACACAGTAGAGAAGTACGGGTCTTGAAAGGTGAAGGAGGATAATTGATTATGTGACATGTGAACGTCTAACACATTCTCATATAAACTTATGCCTAGTTTAATCATCTTTAGTGACATGCAAGGATTAAACTCACATTTCTGCTTGGAACCATTCCTCAGGATCAGATTCTTTCTTGTTTGTTCAATAGTTGGGCTTCTGGTACTTCTCCCGCTAAATTATACTGGGAGTAATGGACCAAATATGAGCTCTCATTCCATGGATGCTTTCACAATATCTAATATCAGCAGAGGCTCTGACAGGTTATGTTCTTAATACTTGCTCATTTCCACAAGTGATGCAGATAACATGTCATCTCACCTATGCTAAGTGCTATCTACAACCTGGTTTATCAGTCCTATGACCGGTTCAAAATCGCACAATTCTTTTGGGTGTTGAATGTTAAGTTGCTGATACAACTGATGAATTCATTTCTTGTAACAAAAAATGGACAGCTGTTATGTATGATTGTTTAGATTTTGAAATGATTATTACAATCCAGATGTGCTTTTGAAGAGTCCTGTTTGAATTTTGATATGTTTTAGAGTTAAATTAATGCCAGAATGGGAAGCAGTAAGGTTTGTATAACTGAGGTAGATAGTTCCGTATGATGTTGTTGTGTTGTCTAGAAGACTTCAGACAAGAACCTTAAGGGGCTACATGTTTGAACAATAGGGGGAATGTTTTGCAAAGTGATCTTTAGCACCCCTTTCTTGACTCCCATATACCCGGTATCTTTCTCGTAAGATATCTGAACGTCCAGCTACTTGAACATATTTCAAGTTCATTTTGGCTATTGGAAATTGAGCCAAGTTTTTAGGTTTGGGAGAGCAACTAAAAGAGACCCTGGAGAAAGAGAATGAAATGTACCAGAGATATTAAAGAACCAAGTCACTTGGCTTCTTTATATGGTTAAGGAAGGAATCAAGAACTAAGTTTTGTTATCATTTAGATCGGAGAAGCATTTAGCCATCTAGCTAAGGAATTCAGGCTAGTTAGTTTAAGGTAGAAACAAATTTGAGTTTTGTAACCCATGTTTGCTTAACGAAGAGTTGCAAAGTCTCAGCCCTTACACTATAGGGGTCTCAAATGGATGGATGGGCAAAACATGAACATATTTAAATGAGTCGAGTTAATAAACGAATTGATTTATAATCCACCTAAAGCTTGCTTGGGTCAAAGATGGGCGAATCACTTTCCGCTAAACATTGACTCATAACCCAACCCGTGCAACTCATAATGATTTTTCATTTGTTTGTTCTTTTATTATTTGCTTAATTACCTAATCAAACTAATTAAAGCTTTTTCTTTTTTTCGTTTATGACCATATCGAACAAACAAACAAAACTAACCGCGTATGCAGCTCAAATTGATGATTTTAGATGGGTAAACTTCGGCTATGCCTTAAAAATTAATTACATTCTCAGTTCGTTTCCACAGAAGAGAGACCTCCTGCACAAAATGATGACTCTTCACTGAAGATTTCCGTGTTAACATGTCTCTTTGGCCACTGACCATGAAACAAGCCACTTCTTGTGTTTTTCAGATTTGAATCCATGGTCACTGTTGTTCTGTGTGCAAGCATGTGAATAACCTTTGTAGCATGAATTGACTGTAAAAATGCTTTTTTAAAAAAATCTTTTTAATGTAACATAGTTCTATAAATTTTCTTGTTCTGTTATTTAGTCGCTCAGATAGCATCAAATTTCATATCCGATAGCCATCTTCATTCTTGTCTCGTATTTAAATGAACTTTGTTGCATGGTTGGATTGCTGAGTTCTTATAAAATGGACTCATTTTGCATTTGTTCTGTCATTCACAGGCTTTGGGTGCATTTTTCTTTCTTGTGCTTCGTCTCGTTTTATGGAATGTACCTTCTTTACAAGGTAATGGCTAGCATTTACTCTTGAAGTCATGCTTTACACTAGTTTTGAGCTTCTTAATGTTGTTGATAAATTGTGATAGTTGAAAAAGTTTGTTGTCTCTAATGGGAGTTTGCTTTTGCCTTTCAAAGATAGTGTAAAGAGAACGATAGTCAGTCCTAGTGGGTGTGGCCGAGAGTTTTATGTAAAAAGGTAGATGTAATGGTTTCATAGCTTCTTTTGGTTATTCAAATTCTCTTTTGCAGTAATATGATACTCCCTCCGGTTTTTCAATTTGTTTTTGTTTCGACTTCGCACAGAGATTAAAAAAGTAAAAGTAAAAGAAAGATTTTTGAATCTTGTGGTCTTAGACTAGAGATAAGTAAGATGTACCAAAATGCTCTTTAATCTTGTGGTCTTAAACATGGACATATGAAAAGTTAGAATTAAAGAGTTGCCAAAAAGGGAAAGAGACATTCTTTTTTAAACGGACTAAAAAAGAAAGTAAGACAAACAAATTGTAACGGAGGGTGTAATATCTAATTAGTGATCTTATTTCTTTTCAATAATTTTTTCTGATCATATATAAAAAATTGCTTCTAGTTGGCGATCTGTCCAACTTGGAATTGTTTATACCTGTGAATTGGTGAATTTTTTTTTTTAATGGAAAAACAGTTATTGGATCATGAAATAATACTGTTTCAACTGGATTTTTTAATTTTTGGGGGTTTTTTTGCATGGATATAATCCATAAAGTTGTATGACATGAATATTTTATGTCCCATGGCCTCTTCAGGAGTACAATGACATTTTTATCAAAAGGATTCAGCACATATGTAACAGAAGGCGTGAACCTCATCAATTCACCATTCTGGTTCGAGAAATTCCACTTTGCAGTGAGCACCAAACTCGTGGATGCAACGTAGACCACTTTTTTTCCAAACATCATCCATATTCATATCAGTCTTCTGAAATTTTATATGATTCGAAGCTTTTGGATAATCTACTAGTAAGGACATATTATACTTGGTGCATTCAAGTTATTTACCTTATTAAAGAAAGTTGACTAAGCACCTTAAATTTGGAATCCATTAGATGGTTTTGTATTGGGTACTTACAAATAAGTTGCAGCAGAAGTATTACTTTATTTCTTACTAGTTGTAGTTTCTTTTATGGTTTATCTAGATAATATCTGCTATTCTAAAATGAAAGAGTTTATTGTTCTTTTCCTGCTTCATTGGTCCTGCATGACTGAATAGTCAAATGTTTTATTGTTCTTCCCCTTTCGCTCTTCAAACAGTTAAGACACTCACAATATTGCAAGAATACAAAGTTGAGTGACGGTATCCGTGTTTGATATTCTTTCCAGCCAACATGAATTAGTTAACGTAATTTGTGTCACAGTTATCCTATCAAGTCATGTCACAACATTAAATTTGGAAGGCTGGCATTAATTTACTAGAACTGTATGACTGGTATTTAGTAAAATGTCACTCAGAATTTCAAGTTAACCCTTGTAAAGGAATGTGTCCCTTATAGCATCATTGATATCCAGATATAATCATATATCCAGCATGCTTCAGTGATTAGCAAAGATAACTTGTAGTACATAGATTTATGATATTCATTGAAGACAAGGGATGAGGATATGAAAATAGGTGTCTGCTTTCATGTTGATAAGATGTGAGTATCATCAGTACCTCTAGTAAAATTTATTTCTCCGTGGTTCAAACTTTGTACTTTATACCCTCATCGTTATACTGACAGATGGTATGGATCCTAGTGCCAGGCAAAGTCTCTCACAAAAAAGATTGAGGACCTGAGGCATCTTTCTTCTACTAAGAAACATGGTAGAAACTCATCTGTATCTGGTGCATGGAAATATGATACTAAAATAGAGCAGCTGGAGGACATGCTTCAAACCCTTGGTCGTGAAATAAGGCATATACAATGCAGGATGACGATTGAGCAGAAGGTTGGTATTCACTGCAAAAGTCTGTGATGGTAATAACGGTACTGCAATTCAGAACATTTTTCTAGCATGTTTCATTTTTCCCTTTCAGATATACTTTCTCTGGTTCCCTGAGGCTTTTTTGTTTCAGTCTGTGTGGTGTACTCTCATAATATGCGCTATCAAAGAGCCCTCGTCGTGAGCTTATAAACTGGGGTAAAGTAGTGATACTATCCTTCTGGTTAAGGGTTAGTTGTTATTACATTTACATTTAGGTCTGGCGTACGCCGAGGAGTCTTTTATTATTCTGGTTGAAGGCATAAGTGTGAGATTTAGAGAACTTCTAGTTTTAGAAAACTCTTATATTGCCTTACAGGACAAATTACTTTGTTGGAATGAAATGGTTTTGAATAGTAACAGAATTGATAAAGATGGTTCATGTCCCATCCAACTAGTTTGAGGTTGAGGCATGGTTGGATTGATTGGTTGATATAAAAAGGATTTGCTTGTTCAGGAAATTCTCTCTTTTTGCTTGCCACTTGTGAAGATGGGCGTGGAAACATTTGCAATGCCTCAGTTTTTCTGTTGCAATTTTGATCTCGTATGAATTAGCCACCGTGATTTGCCAACATTTTGAGGTATATGTCCATGTCATTTGATGAGTTTTCCATCTTAATAGGAGTGAGGAAAATATTGTATACTGACAGCCATCTGTGTGCTGTTGAGATTGTGTATGGAGATCTAAGGAAGTGCTTGAGGATTTGTTTGTTATCTTGTAACTTTGTTGTGAAATGATTCTCTAATGTTATCTTAACAGTTGAACAGTTGATTTAGATTTGACTATATTTTTATTGCTTAGGAATTACCTGTGGCTTTTGTTGCATTTAATTCACGATGGGGCGCTGTTCTAGCTGCCCAATCTCAACAGCACACAAATCCACTCCTCTGGATCACTGAAGTGGCTCCAGAACCAAGAGATGTGATCTGGCAAAATTTGGCAATTCAATATCGTCATTTGCCACTGTACAGGATAGTGATACTTGTTGCAGCATCACTACTTACCATCTTCTTCGTGTTACCAGTCACAGCTGTTCAAGGAATTGCCAAATATGATCGTCTGAAGAAATGGTTTCCTCCTGCGATGGCTGTGGACTTGATGTACAGACTTCATCTCTTCATTATTTCAGCCTTTAATTTCTCGAACATAAAATGTTTCATCATGTAATATCTCATACTCTCCAAGCACAGTTAGTATTTTGAAGTCTTCCCTTCTCGCGAAAAGAAGTGGGGAAGAGAATATGACAGATCGGCACTTGTAATTTCAGTATGAAATTGGCATCAGTTCCTTAATAATTTTGGAAAAATTTACTTAATTTGAAGCTACATAAAAATACTTTAAATCAAACTTCTGTTATCAAGATATTTCAAATGTTTAAGAGTTTGATTCACCGAACAGTAATAAAACACCATTCTCTCTCTCTCCTTTTTTTTTTTTTCTAAAATGGATAATAAAACACCATTCTTTTGGGATGGAGGGAGTAGCTCGTTTCACATCAAAGTTGTTCCGTGCTTTGACTGAAGATCGGAAAATGCAGTGATGGAGTTCTGGACAAAATTGTCTTTGTTCTTTAGTGGCTCATTTGTTTTTTGTGTATCTTCTCCCCTTTCTTTTCAAATTAGATAGATTGTTTTGTCTTTCCTCCTTTGTTTTCATTTTTCTCTTTGTGGGGAGGAAGGGCTGAGGTAGTAGGGGTAGTTACTGAATCCTCCTAGTTACAGTAGGTACAGTAGTTCTTTTAGTTGAAAGCTTGTGTAGCTGGTTGCTAATCTTCAATCCGTTTGAAATATTGTGGCAGACCGGGGTTAAGGTCCGTCGTCACGGGATATCTTCCTAGTGCCATTCTTAATGGTTTCATATACATTGTTCCATTTGCCATGATTGGACTGGCAAGATTAGCTGGTTATATCTCGCGGAGTAAGAAGGATATAAATGCATGCAACCTGGTGTTCTACTTCCTGGTAGGGAATGTATTTTTTCTAAGCTTGTTATCAGGATCTTTACTAGATCAAATCGGCGAATCTTTCTCTCATCCCAAGGATATTCCCAACCGTCTAGCTAGTGCTGTCTCTGCTCAGGTGCAAAACATGTTGGCTCCTCTCTTTTCATTTAATATCTATTTTTATCCTGCGTCAGAATATTTAACGTCTCATTGGCGAAAGGGATGGCTACACGCTTTCAGATAGTGCTTTAATTTTTACCCGACTGTAGCCTATTAAAGAACCGATAGGCCTGTCATAGTCAATATATTCTACTTGAAATGTGGATGATTAATTGTCGCATTTACATTCTTCTTTTGTTCTTTCAGGCAGATTTCTTCGTGACGTACATCCTGACAAATGGGCTGGCAGGATTCTCTTTAGAGATACTTCAGCCAGGATTACTTCTCTGGGATGCTCTTAAATCTCACACGTGGGACCGTGGAAAGAAGAAACGTCCTTATGTTTATTCACTACCTTATTATAGAATTGTTCCTTTTGTTGCTCTCTGCATGCTGATTGGGATTGTTTACGCGGTGGTCTCACCTTTGCTTCTTCCATTTCTAGTAGGCTACTTCCTGCTTGGATATGCAGTGTTCATCAACCAGGTGAAGTTTCTCTATATGCAATATTTGTGTGTTAAGAATGAATCTGCCTATAAGCCTGATCCACATTACTTTGAGCATGTGTAAATGTAGTTTGTACATGTCTTTGGTTTGAGTTAGGTGTCCTTAACTAGTCAAAGACTTGGGCTAAACCCAACATGGATCAGGAAAGAAAAAAAGAAGCACCACCACCCAACTATGAACAACTTATTTAACATTTTCTTGTGTCCACCATCGTGTCCTTGATAATATGTCTCGTTACACTCGTGGGTGATTTGGGCATAGATGCAAATCTACAATCATATGGAATAACGTTTTAGATTAATGAACTTTTAAGTGCTCATTTTTACTTTTTCTTCGGATATTTAGCAGATTCTGTGCTTTACCTGCTATAGTACACCTGAACCAGTGATAATAATACAAAGAAGATGAACTTTTTGTGTTTTATTGGACTTCCTTATCAAAACCATCGAGTATTACAGGCCCTAATATTCACTGAGGTTTTTTCATTCTTTTTCATTTTGAGAAATGGTGATAGTCCTTATCCTTAGTAACTAGGTTTCTTCTGTTAAGGGGATTGCTACAATCTTAGTTTCCTAATTAGTTGTTATTACATTCATCTTTTTACACCTCTTAAACTACATTGTTATCACCAGTAAGTATACTGTTGATGTAAAGTGTATATTAATATACTTTATTTTGTGCTTCTGTATTGCAAGTTAGTTCAAATATTTTAGAATAACTATGGAGGATAATGTATAATGTGGATGTTATTTGTGATGCAGATTGAAGATGTATATATAACTACATACGAGACATGTGGTCTGTATTGGCCTTACGTTCATCACTACATTATAGTTGCGATCATACTTATGCAAGTCACAATGATCGGTCTTTTTGGACTGAAAGCTAAGCCTTCAGCTTCCTTCTCCGTTATCCCTCTCATGGTTGTCACTATTCTCTTTAACGAATATTGCAAGATGCGGTTTCTTCCTACTTTCAATCATGTCTCAATCCAGGTAACTACTCTGTTCATTGATACCTTCCAGAACTTCCGCTTCCCTCTCCTCCCCCTTAAAAGAAGAACTCCAGGGAAGCAGATCAAAGTCACATAAAGAACACACTGCAGAGTAATTTTGTTTGTATTTGTGGGTCAGCACTTAGCTACATCCTATTCCATCTATTTTTCGCTTGGAGCCTGTGGAAAAGTTGTGTTCATTAAGGATGTAGATCACGATGGGAAAAATGATCTAGATTTTAGACCTTGTGGAAAGTTGTGTTCATTAAGAATGCGGGTCAAAACTGGAAAAATGATTTTTCTAACTTCTCTCACATCCAAGGGACGTCAAGGTTCTCTTATTATGCTTGTTTTCTATTTGTCGAGGCGATTCACCCTTTCCTTGGAGTAAAGAAGGGCTCTAGTAAACCTCTGAATCATTGAGAACCATCTTTAGTTCTTAAAGTTTCTACCTATTTTTCTTCGAGCTTTGTTTTTTGAATAACATATATATCATCAGTAGAAAGATAAAATACATTGAACAAAACATTTTCCATTTTCGCCTCCTTTACTTAGAAATGAAGAGTTCAGCCCTTTACTTTCATAGTTGCACTAAATAAGAGGTCCACTTAGAGGAAGTATATGTTTTAGATATTTGAGGTACCATTGTGTCGTTGAGAGGGCTTAATTGAATTCAAATCTAAAATAAGCACATTAAAATTTAATGTATGAATAATGTATAAGATATGTTGATATTTGCACTTCAATTTTATTAACTGTTGATGCTGCATGGTGTTTTGGGTGATTTTAAAGCTGACAAATGCCAGGACTAATCTTCTTTAGCAAAGCAAACAACTAGCCTGATGCTAGACAGTCAAATCTAATGCACCAGGTATATATTACTTTTTAACTCATCTGAGAAGGGTGGTAATTAGGTCATTTCCTCCCTCTCCTCGCTCCACAGAGGAGCTTTTGTTAGGCACAGATGAGCTTTTCTTGGTTAGTGTTTGTATGAGATATATGTAACCATTACTGGTAGCATATTGCAGTAGCACTCCACTGAGAAACCCAAGGTTACAAAGCACCAATCACTTTAAGATGAAAGTGGTTGAAACAGCATCCTAGAGAGACCATTTGTAAGAGTAAACTCGATGTTGTGTCCCAATCTCTTTTGATTGTTCCCTGTATTTGTAACATTTGCCTGGTTATTTTTGTTTTGCTCATCTGAGTAACTTATCATTCTGTCTGCTCAGTCATTACAACATGTGTTGCACTTTGTTTGTGAGGTAAACCTCAACTATGTGTCACCGTGGTTTCTTTTGGTAGTTCCATTGAATTAATCTGTTAGAAAGTCTCTGAGCACTTCTTCTTTGACAAGAAAAGATTTACCAAGCCATGTATTTTTTAGGTAGATATATCCCGTCCCTCGAAAAAATGAGCAATGTATGTCAGGCTGTTTTGGGAGGCCGGGGTGTTCGCTCAAGTATTGCTAATACCGAGAGGCTAGGCTCAAATCCTCCTGCAGTCTCCTCCTCTGCCAATTATTTTTTTCTTTTGCTTTGGTAAAAACTAAGATTGTATAGATTAAGCAAAAAATTGCATAATGAGGTAAAAGCAATTGGGACGCTAGGTGTCTATAAATGAAAATTTGTCCTATCAATATTGCATGTTAAGTTTAATGTTAATCTAAGGCTAAGTTGCTTCACTGATCACAATTTTAATGGTGGATATCATTCTGGAGAATGTCGACCAAGGGTCACTAGGATAGATATCGATTTGATGTTGTTGCTCTTCGTATGCTTAACCAATACATTTAGTCATTATAACTGTTGGTCCTAAGTCCTAACGTTAACTCTTGCTTTGTATCATGGAAAAATTCTCATGATTTTCTTTGGTTCTTCAGCTGATGTTATGGTACTGTGTCGTCAGGATGCAAAAAACAATGATGAACTTGACAAGAAGGATGGATTGATGGAGGAGAATGTCCAGAAGGCTCTTGATGCTTATTCTCCTCCATGTTTGCGACCCTTGGACCTCGGGCTAGAAGGAACGAGCTCCACCAAGCCATTTCTATCTCCAACATAGAACGAACATGTTGCCGTTCCTCCTTTCATCTTTCTCCCACGTTGCCTGTGCTCTGATGTCTGACAATTTTGTTAGGGAGTGTTTGTGTCGACGTCACATTGTCAAATTACATGCAGGAGAGCTAATCTGCTCGTAGTCATGTATACCAACTTCTTTTGGTGTTGTTTTGTTTCGTTGACATGGCTCATCATTGCTAAGGCCATCATATTTATATCGGATGGACAAAATTGCTATTAGAATTTGTTTTTTCTTTTATCGTGTTACCAATACATGTACCCGATACCGTAGGTGTTCCTTCCCCAATTTTATTTTTTGTTCAATTCTAACATTTGTATCAGTCTCAATGAATCAATCAGCTAATATTCAGTCCTTTATATGCGATGTTAGGCCTAGAAAGACCTGATGAATCGGGTTGCAACATATCTTACGATGGATGAATATCAGAAGAGGGCAATCTTTCGTAATACCTTCATGATATACGAATGAACAAGTGCATCAAAAGCCAACGTTCTCGTTTTGCAACTATTTTTACATCTTTTATTGAAAGAAGAAATATGTAAATAGAAAATTAAAAGAAAACACTAAAGAGGGTCATGTCTTTTCATTTTTCTTGGATGTATTCTCATTTAATTCGTAATGGGTAAATACTTATTTGTACAGTGTTTAGATTAATTCAAATCAACTCTACTATGCTGGAGCGATTTGATGTAGCAAACATATGTATTAATTAATCATGATTAATTGCTACAAGTGTGTGTACAAATATATATTATACATTTATTTATTTAGTGTAAACACTCCAATGGTAAAAATTTATTCACATAGGCTATTTTCCCAAATCAATACAATTTATCAATGTTTAAGTAATTTAACACGAAGTAAAAGTATATGTCAATAATGATGGTTGAACAAAACGACATCTATATTCAAACACATGAAATCTTTACTCTTCTATTTAGGTCTCTTCCTATGGTAACATTCCTATATAGTTTCTTCATTTCAACCGTTGTTTATCTATTATATTGCTTTCTTCGACGATCACAGACTTACCCGCACTAAGAATTTACACCAGGCTACTACATATATATTATGTGTTTGAATATAGAGTTCATTTACTTAATCATAGCTTTTTTTAATAATTGTAATGTCTGGACCGACTTACGCGCACCTCAACTAATTCCATCAAATACCTGCCAGCAATAGATACCAAACAACTCTGTCCACCAAAGCTAGAATAGATGAAAAAAAATCACCTAATCTGTCTTTGTTAGGAATTAAACCCGAGACCTCATGTCACTCAACCCCACTTTATTGAACCACTAGGCCATACCCTTAAACTCATCTACTTAATCATAGTTGATTAACATATATTTTTCATTTATTTAATCATAGTTAATTAATATATATTTTTACTTCATTAAATTAATTAGCCATGCTAAATAGTATTGGTTTCGCGTGAACACACACCCGCTGCGGGTAAGTGTTTTACCGGTTACAATATCTAGATTATATGCAACTTGCATGCGAAAATTTTGCGAACTTCTTAGTTTTTACCCTATGCAATTTGTTTGAAGTAAAATGTATACGAGTGGTTGGTCTTAAAATCAGGAATTAAGAATTGGACGAATGAATACAAGCAAATTAATAGTAGTACAATGCATCACCCTAATGAACACAAAGCTTTTCTGGAGGGTAAAAATAATAGGATACATCAATACGAATCAAAAACATTAAGATGACAAAAAAAAATAGGAAGAGCAAACATCAAACGGTAGAGACAATATGGTGAGGCAGGTAAAAGTTGGAAGCCGTAAGATCAGTTGGATGGAGGAGAAAATGTTGGAATTGTGGGAAAGTTCGGAAATGACGGGATATTGGGTAGAGGAATATTGACAGGCAATGGAGGTAGAGTCATCTTCAGAACAGAGGGCAATATAGGCAAAGGCGGCAATGGAGAAGCTGTTGGGAGCGTTGGCAAAGATGCAACGCTTGGCAATGGTGGCAATGTGGCTGCTGTTGGCAAGTTTGGAATAGTAGGCAATTGTGGCACTGTCGGCTGAGGCAATGAGGGGATTGTAGGCATGTTTGGAAGTTGTAGTAGGCTACGAGCAGCATGACTTGTGGTAACGCTTGATATGGACAATAATGCTATGATCAATATAAGAGGACTGAGCAATTGTTGAAAGCAGCCATTGTGCCAATTAGACAAATATTACTTTCTTTCAATAAAACGAAGAAATTGAAGTTGGAAGTTCTGTTTTAATTTGAGGGAGATTGATCATTAAGAGGGTATTATATAGGGAAAGAGGTTGAAGACTATGGCTGAAACTACATGAGATGCGTTGGTGTAGAAGCACGAGAACTCAATCAATTGTTAGTTCACCTTCCTAGATTTAATTACCTTTAGGCATGTATCCTCCTAATGTCATGGTGCCAACCAATAGAGAATACTATTACTTTTAAAACATTAAGAAATGATTTAATCAATTTGAATGAATTGTCCACCAAATATGGTTGATCCAATCTTTATCTATGTATAACTACTTTCAGAAAACATCTCCACTCATAAGATCGTATGTTCCTAAAACAAAAAAATTGGGAAGGCTAACTAACAACAGAGTATCAAGAATTTTAAAGTCTATGCTTCCTCACCCAACACCTCACCCAAATCCTAGCACTCCCTCAAAAACTTTCCCTATATATCCCTCTTTCTTGATAACCAATCTCATCAATTCAAAAAACACCTTCATTTCCTTGTAATAAAAACAATTTAGCAAATTATATAGCAATGGCCCCTTCCAGTAACTGCCCAATACTCTTCTTCTTGATGATAGCACTATTGTCCATATCAAGTATCAGCACAAGTCATGCTGCTCATAGCCTACTGCAACTTCCCAACATGCCTACAATCCCCTCATTGCACAGTGCGACAATTACCAGCTATTCCAAACTTTCCAACTGCAGCCACATTGCCATCACTTCCAACAACTAATACACCTTTACCTTCTTTGCCTACATTGCCTCCTACTATTCCAAAGATGACTCTGCCACCAATGCCTGCCAGCATTCCTCTGCCCAACATGCCATCACTCCCAAACATACCCGCAATTCCAAATATTATTCCTACAAATTCACCTCCTACTTCCAACTAAACTTGTGGCTTCCAACCACATGATTTTTACCTATTTATCATATTGGTCAAACATACCCGCAATTCCAAATATTATTCCTACAAATTCACCTCCTACTTCCACTAAACTTGTGGCTACCAACCACATGATTTTTACCTATGATATTGGTCAAACATACCCGCAATTCCAAATATTATTCCTACAAATTCACCTCCTACTTCCAACTAAACTTGTGGCTTCCAACCACATGATTTTTACCTATTTATCCCTATTGGTCACTACCCTGTGTTTTTTTTTTTTTGCTTTTCCCTTTGTCATTTTAATCTTTGTGATTGCTGACAATGTATTGTATCATGTTATACTTGAGTCCTATACAAGGATTTTCGTTTTTGTTAATCCCATGCAGTATCTATTACTGAGTCATGTGCATTTATCCAATATATTTCAGGTATGAGAAATGATGAACCACGTATACATGCTTATTTTGAACAAATTTAATCATACTTCGAAAAAACTACTAGAAAATAACCATATATAGGATCCATATTCAGATAATAACCAAAGTTTCTTATTCATATAATGTTAAATTGCCTCAGTCGACTGTGATTAACAAAGACAAGTGAAAATCGTGAATTTGAAGTTCCAGATATCAAAAATACATGCCAGAAGTCCCAAGTTTAAACACAGGCTTGAAATTGGAGTTGTCAAATCTAATTTCATACCCAGATTATCTTAAGTTGGCAAATGTGTGTACTGATCAAACTTTAAACAATGGAGTCTAGAATTAAGCTTGGCACGTCTTCCACTCAAAGGTTATGAAGTTGGGAACAAGCCAAGCCTAATGTCAAACCCAAATGTCTGAAGTAGGAACATTGTTCGTGCAGCTCAAACTTTAGACGTTCAACTAAGTTATACTAGACAAACTTCCTGCCCAAAGGTCTAAGGTTGCACAAGCCGAGCCTAAGCATAAACTCAATAGTCTGCAGTTGGTATACTGTCTGAGCAATTGGAACTTCAGACACTTGTCTCTGAAGTTAGCATTAGCAGTTTTCCAGCCTAAAGGTCAGAGGTTGGGAACTAGCCAAATCTAAATTCGGAACTGAAATTGGCCAACTTCCTAGTTTTAGTCCAGACAATAAATTGGAAGTGGCATGACAACTCATGTCAGATTCGATTTTAGTGGTCACCCAACCATCATATATTACTCAAATATGTGAAAGGAGTGCTATGGGTTAACTTATACAAAAGGCCAAACATTAACGGGTCGTTTGATAAATGGTTTGCAGCTGAGTTATGCAAATACATGTACAAGTTATGAGAGAATCTCTGCATATAAAGGGTCGAACAACAAATCGCTGCATAAAATAATATATAGATTCTCTGATAACTAATTCATGTATTACTCTCTAAACAGCTACCAAACGACCCCTAAAGCAACTGTAAATTGAGCACAACATATACAAGTAAATCTTGCAAACAAGAATTGCATCACCATTGAAAGAAGAAAAAACAACTGAAAACATAAAGCAATTAATGATAATCCAAAACTAACAATATCATAAGCATCACTGTATAAGTTTCAGCATAAAAAAGGGACAAACACAGCAAAATTAATCCAAAATCTCCCAACCAAATCGGTTTTTAAACGAAACTAACAAAACATAAACTCCATTACCGTAGACGGCAACCAAAACAGTAAGTAATTCATCTGGAAATCAACGGTAAGATTTCTGGAACCTAGAACGAGCACCACGACCACCAAACTTCTTGGGCTCACATCTTCTGGGATCAGCAACAAGCAAAGTCCTATCATACCTAATCAAAATATCCTTAATCTCCTTCTTCTGCTGCTCATCAACAAACTTCTGGTAAAAGGCAACAAGCGCTTTGGCAATGGACTGACGAATAGCATAGATCTGAGAAGTATGTCCGCCACCTTTAACACGGATACGCATGTCGACTCCAGCGAAACGGTGACGGCCTAAGAGGAGAATAGGTTCAAAGGCTTTGTAACGGAGGATTTCAGGTTGAACAAGCTCGATTGGAACACCGTTGATTTTGATCAAACCGCGGCCGCGCTTGCAGTGCGTGACAGCTACTGCTGTCTTCTTGCGACCGAAGCATTGGACGGATTCTGCCGCAGCTGGTGTTGCTTCTGCCTTCTGCATTTTGGGGGGATTGTGAATGAGAGAGCGAAAATGGTAGTGAGAGAGGCGGAATGAGTGTGGTTAGGGTTTTGTATGAAGTGAATAACTATGGGCTTTGAGTAGCTTTTCAATTTGGGCTTCAATGAAATATATGGGCGAAAGCCCAATATATAAGGTTCAATTACAATATTAAATAGTAGGTATTTTTAAGGAAGGAATATTGTTGTTTAATTATATTAAAACACTATTTTTTATTTTTGATACGATTTAAAAAAAAATGAAAATATATTTTATTAATTTATTGTTAATAAAAGTTGCTATAACTTGAAAATTAAAAATTTTTGCTATAAGTTGCAATAAATAATCCAATAAATTTATTTAGGTAATTTTCCCGTTAATATTTGATACTAACCACATCCCCCAAATTTCTCTTTTATCATTTTTTCTCTCTTTTTTAAAACACCCCGATTTATGTTTCATCTTCACACACGTTCGTTATTTTTTTTCTACAAAATTATATTATTTCAGTAAAAAGATTTCATAAGTTATTTTTGTTTTATGCATCTTTTGAGAATTTTTATTGAAAGAAAAGGTTCTTCAATATGCAGAAAAATCAGAAAACAAGACATACAATTATGAATTGTGATAATTTGCATTCAATTATGATATATCATGGAAGGAAGATGAGATTCTTCACGGATTTAGCTTTATTTTTTATTTTTTTCATCAATTTTTAATTTTTCTTCACTAATTTTTCTTGGTTTTTATACTTCGATTTTAATTTTTTTTATTGATTTTGTTTGATTTCAATTTTTCTTCATTGATTTAGCTTTATTTTTTATTTTTTCTTCATCGATTTTGTTTTATTTTTAGTTTTTCTTCGTTGATGTTGCTTATTTTTTTATTTTTCTTCATAAATTTTGCCCTTAATGATTAAAAAAAAGGTGCTTATTATTTAATCTTCACGAACCTTTAAATGTGTATATAAATTTCTCTCAATAATTTTTACCATTAAATAAATTAAGACTGACAAAAATAACGAATAAAAATGTGAAAGAAGTACAAATTAATGGGCGTTGAGTTAATATATTATTTTTGGCAAGACGAACTCCTAAATATGTATCTAATTTTTAAATCTCTCCCAATAATTTTCACCATTAAATAAGTTTAAGATTGACAAAAATGATGGATAAAAATAAGAAAAAAGGTATAAATTAATGAAAATGAGTTAATATACTTTTGGTGGGCCAAATTGGGCGCCACATCAGCAAAAAAAAGGCTTTTATGCGCCTTCATGGAAGTATAATACACGCACCTTGCTAACTCAGCAAAAGGTGCCAAAATAACCCACTTTATGGCTACTTGAGGTGCCAAAAGTGAGCGACGTCCACTTGGGGTGCAAGTGAAAGATCGCGCGTACTTAAGGGGCTTGGTGATGGGTTTGGCCTATAATATTTGTTGTTGCATGATGAAAGTCTCTTGAAACAATAACTTTATATTCAATTGTGTATATTTATGGGTTGCATGATATGATCAAAAGTTATAGAGAAAATACATAAAGTTCCCCGCTGATATTGTCCAACTTTTTAAAAAGACACCTAAATTATACTTTCGACCTATTACCCCACGAATCTTATCTAAACCGTTGTAAATGCACCATTTTGATCAAAATTTTGACTCTGCATGTAAACAAACACATGAAGCGCGTGAATGAAAAAAAATTATTGAACCAATAAATTAAAATGCGCCACGTGTAATAAAAAGGATCCATTTTTTAATTTTGTATTTTAGTTTTTTTTCTTCATTTTCCATCTTTTTCTTTTGTTTCTTATTCCTTCTTCTTCTCCATTAATCTCTATTAATGGTGTCACTCGATTTTCTTTCCTATTTCTCCTTCTTTCGATTTTTGTGTGTACGGTATCAATGTGTGAGTGTGTGTTTTTCACCGGGGGTGTTGTGTGTGCATGAATGGAGTATTGTGTGAAGTTGTGAGAATGTGTAAATTTGTGAGAATCTAGAGAATTGTATGTGTATTTGTTACTGTCAATGGAACCAAGGAAGTCCTGGGTTGCCTCACATTAATCTTACATTTAAATTAAAAAATAAAAAATTTTCATCAATTTAGGACATTCATGAGGTAGTAAAATACTCCATTGTTACTTTGCGTAATACAGTTATTTTGCGTGAGATCGCCCAAAATTGCTTAGTAAATTCAACAATAAAAATGATGAGTATTCTGTGTGTGCATAGTGTATTCTGAAAAGATGAGGAAGATATCAACGGAGGAGAAGAGAAAAATTAAAAAAATTAGAGTTAATAAAATAAGAAAAACATAAATAAAAACACAAAAATAAATATTTAACACGTGGCAAACTGTGATTGGTGCGTGCATTCACTTTCTATCTTGTGACTGGGATTCAGCGAAAAATGATATATTTGTAACGATTTAAGTAAGATTCGTGGGGTAATCTGTCAAAAGTATAGCTTAGGTGTCTTTAAAAAAGTCGAACAATATCAGGTGGGACTTTATGTATTTGTTGTTGCAACAGATAGACTAAGAGACTTTGATGTAGACAGTATTTTGTTTAATGCAAGTACAAACTACAAAGATTTATTAGAAGCAATTGTAATACAGTTGAGGATAGGCAAAACTTCAAATCAATTTGAAATAAAGTATATAATAAGTGATAAATGTCGGCTAATGATCATACGCAATAAAAAATTCAGAAATACTTATGCCATACGAGTTGAACCTCTTCCTTGTGAAAGTACATAGAAAATACCACTTGAAGTATTGGATGAAATTGTATTGCCACCAAATTCAGAAAGACCTCTCGAAATATCATATTATGAAAAATGAAAAACACCAAATGAAGATAGTGTAAATGATCAAAGGTTATGTGTAGTAGCTGTAATCGAGAGGGACACAATAAAAAGATTTGCCACAAACATGTACCTCTTGCTTAAGATGAAATCTGTGTTTCTTAATTTATTTTGATGTTAGAATAATTATTTATGTTTAATAAATTCTGGTGTTGAAATTTGTCCTATTTTCAATATTTTATGTTCATGGATATTGATTTATCGTGATTTTTAATGATCAATTTTCTGAGAGTTAGTGTTATTCATGTTCACTGATTATGACTGTATATATTGATTGAAATTGCTTTATTATTTATGATGTTGGTTAACTTGTAATAAAAGTGTTTTACAATAATTTATGTACATGTTGATATTGCTTGTTTAATTGTAATGATAGCAAATGACACATATGAATAGGAACAGTAAAATATATATTCAAAGACAACTAAAAGTATTTTCCCAATTACTGTATGTAATTTGTTTTTAAAATTTTCAATATGTTATGTGATAATGTAACTTGAATCCAATAGTTAGATTAAAATTTTATTGATGTTACTAAAAGATAATATAAAAGGAACAAAACATATACAATAATCAATAATTAATAGGAACTTAAATAGATTTTTTTCATATAAAAAATCAAAGAATAAGCATAAATACTAAAAGAATATTGTTAGATAATATTATATATTAATATTAACCTATATTTAGTTATTTGAAAGTTGCATATATAAATCTGAAAATAAATAGAAAGATCTCTAAGGAATAATTACACATAAAAAAAAAAAATTAATTGCACGTAATCATGATTTCTTTAACTTATTATCTATTAAAGCATGACTTGAAACTTGATTAGGCTCACGTAAATATACATTTGTCGTTCTTAATAAGTAATAATAAATATTTAAAAATCTTAACTTTATTATATACCTCTTACATGTACGGATTGAAAATATTAATTAATATCCCAAAAGGTTGTTTGGGTGATTGTTACATATTGTTTTATAATATTTCGTGTTGTATTATTTTGTGTTAAATTATTTTAATTAATAAATATATGGTAAAGAAAAGAAAAAGAAAAAAAAATTATAGTAAAGAAGAAAGACTTGTTGGTAAATAACACTAAAAAACGTATAAGTATAAAACTATTAACTTAGTTATTAAAATTAATAAAAAATCAATAATCAAGTGTCGTTGTAAAAAAATATATTTACCATATTTGATTCCTGGTGAACAGATTTTGTAACTTAATTAATACAAAAAAAGAAGAAGATAATTATTATTATCAACAATAAAACTTGCCATAATTATCAAAATATTTAATGAAGAGTGATAACTATTAAAGTCTATAAATAAGAATAAAATATGAATATTAATATAGAACTACTAACTTAATTATTAAAGTTAATAAAAAGTCAATAATCAAGTATCATTGTAAAAAGTATATTTAGCATATTTGACTCCTTGAATTGTGAGCAGATTTGTAACTTAATTAATACAAAAAAAAAATAAAAAAAATTATGGATAACAATAATAAAACTTATCATAATTATCAAAATATTTAATGAAGAGTGATAACTATTAAATGCTATAAATAAGGATGAAATATGACTATTAAAAGTAAAAAAATATTTTTTAATATTTAAAAAAAATAAATCTAAAAGTTGCTATAACTTGCAATAATTTCTTTAGTCTAGTAATTATTAAAAAGTGTTGTTATAACTTGTAATAAACAATATAATAAGTTTATTTAGGATAATTTTTCACATACTACATAAATAATGTCGGAAAAAATTCAGAATTAGCAAACTTGGTCCATTAATTAAGAAATCATAGCAACTTTTTACTAATTGCCCGAAATAGCAATTGTATATGTATTTACTAGCCCTTTTTGGGTGTAAAAACACAAAATTTGGAATCTTTTTATTTTTTTAAACATCACATCAAGTCAGAACGCGTCCTTTTTAAAATCGAGGGAGTGACTAAATTGGTTTTCTCCAAGACCTTATTATCATTCACAATCATTGGTCCACTTCCCCTTCTTTCTTTATAGAAAAATTAGAATATTTATCTCCACTTCGTGCGGTTGATAATATGACTGTTAAACTCTGATTTTGTTACACATAAATTCTCCTACAACATTTATTAAATCTAATCAAAGTGTAAGTATATTTTTAAAAAATTCAACAACCTAAGTATTTTAAAAACTATTCTTGATAAGAAGCTTTTATCTGAATTGGTCCTAGGCAGTGTGAATTCGAATCAATCGTGTTCCAATGGAGATAGCAAACATGAAAAGAAAAATAAAGAAAAGTATTTTAGAAAAGTATATTGAGATATTTGTTTTCGATACATCTTAAGCACAACGCTTTTTTTTTTGTTAACTGGATAGTAGATTAATATTAATAATAATATAGTAGTTTACAATTTTGTCGGCATTCAACCTGGGTTAATTAAAAAATACAAGGAACTTGATCCCATTACGAGTTCATTAGAGATGGAGATTTTCTCTCAAAAATAGTCCCACCATGGCTGTCCAGACTGCTTTCCAAGCAAACACCTGAGGAACTACAAAAAGTCTTAGAAGCAAAATGCTTTTAAAACCATCAAATGCATTATAAGTAGTATGTATTCATATCCACAAGTGTTATATCAAGTTAATATCTATAATCTATATCTATAATCTATAATCTATAATCTATATCTATCATCTATAATCTATAATCTATAATCTATAATCTATATCTATATCTATAATCTATAATCAATAATCAATAATCAATAATATATTAAAAGTGTAAAGGTTCTTAGAAATGTTGTTGGAACTTTTTGCCCTTCATTAAAAGATTTTGCAATAGACAAAATAGTCTTTTCACTATTTTTTTTAAATTTTAATTTTAAAAATTTAAATTCTATAGATAAAAGTCAAAGTAACTAGGATCATGAATGACAAAAAAAAAAGAGTCAATGAAGGAAAGTTCGTGTAATTAAAATTCTTTTTGGTTTAGAAGTTTTTATTCTCTTACCATATATAGAATTATGCATTAATTCCATCTTCCGAAAAATTCATGACCAAAAAAAAAAAAAAGCCAAAGATGAAAAATTTCACACTATTAAAATTTATGTAGGTTTAGAAGTCTTTATTTTTTACCATAATAGATCTAAGAGTTAATTCCATATTTTAAGAGTACCAAGTCGAGAAACCAAAAACATGTTTACCAATGCTTCCCATCTTGATTTGTTTCTTCTTTCTAATCAAATTATTTCGTGTAGCTCCTTGAAACTACAACATTATTTGATTTTATACTGATGAAGCCAACGTTATAATTCAAATTTATGACTCAAAATTTTATGACAGCATAATCAGAATATGTGGTTAATCACATTGTTGATTTTCCATACCACGTGTTGGTTTCATTGACTAAATTTTTTTTTTCTAATTTAATATTTCAAATTTTGATTAAATCGAGTCTAAATCCATAAAGTTAGCAAAATACTACAACTCTACGGACTACCACACATTTATTTTCGTCATTATTCTCGACCAAGGTATGTTTTTGTTAGTTTAGTTCTTTTGAGGAACTATCAGAAACATTTCTTCTCTTTTTGTAAAAAAAAAAAAAGGTAAGGGCAATGTATACAACTACCCTCCTTAAATTTTACTTATGTTTTACCTTCACGTATCTATAATTGGAAGCTCTTTTCAAAGAATATATTGTCTTATGATGTTATTCTTCAATATTAATTCTTGTGTTGTATTCGACATCACAAATCTATAAAGACAAATAATAATTATATTTACCACAAATCACAAGGACAAACTTGATAACTCTAATTTGTGAGAAAGATAGATATGCACATTGAGATTTCATACTACAGATATGAAGCATTCAGAGTGTTGGTTAAGAGAAGAGGAGCCTTGGAGTAACTGGTAAAGTAACCAGGAGGTCACTGGTTCAATCCTTGGAACAGCGTCTGGCAGAAATGTAAGGTAAGACTGCGTACAATACACCTTTGTGGTGGGGACCTTTCGAACACTGTGCATAGCGGTAGCTTTAGTACACCGAGTTAATTACTTAAATATGAAAACACAGACTTTGTTTCAACAGATTTAAGGTTTCTTAGAGGAAGTAGACATAAGACCTTGTGATGTGGAAGAGTATTTGATTCTCAATAATGCTTCAGGAGGGCTTCAACTTTTCTTAGAAAACTTGATTCAAGCTTTGAAAGAGGTCAAGGAAAGGGCAAATAAAGATCCAAAACAATTCAAGGAAAAAGCTAAGCAGAACTCTAAAAAAAATTTGAGGTTGCCCTCAAAATTATTCAAAAGTTTTGGCATTGTACAAAAGTTTTTCAAATTATATTTTCATCATATAATTTTTTAGCTTCAGTTACACGATTTCCTTCTCTTCTTGCAGGCCAAGGTCCAGGGGATAGGGCTTCTCCATGTATCGACTATAGTTTTGTATTATTGTAATCGGAAGTAAGATGATGCTTGCTCTTTGAGGCATTGGCAACTGCAAGGATTTATTACTGTACTACTAATGTTGTTACATGTTTTTTAATAAGTTGCTAATTTAGGTACACGCTAAATATGTTTCTATCATCTTGCAATAATTTTAACCATTAGCAATTTTGTCTTAGTACCTGGACAATATTAGTGATTGCTTGACAATACTTACCTCATAGGTTGTCACAAGTTTGGCTGATCCATCCGCCAAAATCATATTTGGTGATGTTGAGGATGAAAGTTATAACAAAGAGTTACACGTGACTAAGTTGCGACTGGTTTTAAACAGTCCTTCAGAATACTCTTTTAACTAACCCTCGAAGAGAAAAGCTAGCTGATAAGCACAAAGGAACCACAGAAAGCACGGTAACACCTGTGTTGGACAATAAAATTTTTGATATCGTAAAATAAATAATCGAGACAAGAAAATATACTGCAACAATCAATTTATTGATTTTAATATGTAAATGTTACAATTTCTATGAATCCTCTGATTCGTCTTTTCAAATATAAATTCAAGGGTTAAAGCTTGATCTTGAATTTTAACTTGATTTGAATGCTTTGAGGGACATGATCTTGACTTGTGCTTGAATTCAAGGGCTTTTGAGTTTTTTCTTGAATATTGTGGTCTTGATCTTGAATCTTGATGAACTTGATATGAATGCTTGATCTTGAATCTTGATGAACTTGATTTGAATGCTTGAGCTTTTTAGAGAAATTGTGGCGTTTGATCCACGAGTTTTCTCTTGCTACTTGTTAGAGTTCTGGGTCCCTCTTTTTGAATTATGAGACCCGTATTTATAGTTGTGGAAAAGGAAGAGTCATGATGAAGATGAACTTTCTTTGACCAATCAAATTCAAGTGACGTGGCGCCTTTTATGGGCTTTGATTTTATTGGGCTTGCTGGATTATTTTGACATGTGGCATGGTCCTATTGGCTCTTTCACTTGACTTGGCATGCCACGTCATTTGACACGTGGCGTTTATTTGGGCCTGTAGAATATGACAATATCTTGGGCTTAACAAAGTGGGCTCATCATTTGTAGCCCAAATCAATGGGCTAGCCTCAATAAAAAAATAAACTTTAATTAAATCCATTTATGTTTGGACTTAAATAATTAATCCAATTATATTAATTTGCAATATTTATGTGGGACTAATATATTTTGAATTTAATATAATCCGAATTTTGTGCGGATTTAAATCTTCAAAATTGCATTGCTCACAAATGCCCTTACTTCAAGACTTGTCGAGATATTTAATATTTTGGAGACTAGCCTTAAAGTATGATTATTTAAACATGTTTTCTTCGGGCTTCAACGATTTACATACATATGAATACTCCATTCAAAAAAATTAAAGCTGAACCATATTGATATTACCTCTCAAAACTCTCTTATTTTTTTCACGAATCTCTATACTTAAGACCCGTTGGTGAGGCATGATATCCAATTTCAAATAGATTTTGGAAGACTTTTTCATCGACTTACTTAATCAGGAATAAAACTCTTTCGATTTGAACTTAGATTGGAGAAATAAAGAACCTCCAATTTGAATTTGTAGGGGAGAAGGAAACAACCTCCAATTTAAATTTTGTATAAGAGAGAAAAATCAACCTCTAATTTGAATTTGTATGGGAGAAGGAAATAACCTCCAATTTGATTTTGTATGGGAGAAGGACTCCAATTTGAAATTGTATGGGAGAAGAAAATAACCTCTAATTTAAATTTGTATGGGAGAAGTAAATAATCCCCAATTTGAATTTGGAGATAGAAGTTATTCCAATCTGAACTTATATTGGAGAAGGAAACATCCATCCTACAACTCTATAAAAGGAGGTAGTTTTCCCACTTTTTCAATATCAATTTTGGGGTTTTCAAGCCATCAACAATATTGAGGTAATTTCTTTCCCTCCTACTTTTCTCTTATTTTCGTTACTTTTTTTTCAGCACAACATGTCTGTGGTAAAAAAATCATATCTAATTGTAGGAATATTGAAATCATGAATTGTTTGATATTACAAAAACTAGAATTCGAGATCTATAACATATCAAAAATTCAGCTTTAAATTCCTTTAATATAATTCTCTATAATTTCTTAAATTTAGCCCTGAATTTTATCATGCTGAAAATTTCAGATCTGCGCGTCTTTACTAAAAATTTCATATTTTGAAGTAGGAAGGATGAAATCACAAGCCGCTTGATTCTTGTGAAACTAGACACAAATATCTATAATATATCCAAAATTTATAGTTTAATAAAATCGAGATATTTTCATGTGTTATCCCGAAATCAACATCGAGTTTTGATGCATCAACAATTCAGATTTATGCAGCATCACCAAAAAAAATTATATCTCAATGTGAGAGTATTGAAATTATGATCCTCTTGATCCTATAGATGCCAGAAACATGCATGTATAACATATCTAAAATTTGGATTTTAACACTTTTTGGATTATTCTAGATGACTTTTTGAAGTCTATCTTTATATGTTGTCCGACAGAGAATTCCAGATTTGCATCACCTCACCAAATAATTTATATCTTGATGTGGGACCATCACCATCAAAGAGTGTTTTGATTGCTTCAAACTCAATTTTGAGGGTTTTATTCTCATCAAGGCATCTTATCTCAATCCAAGTTGGTGATATACAACTTTTAATATCGCAACACTCTGACAGGTAACATCCTTTCTATTTGTGTTTTTTAATTTCTTTCTTGTTTTCTCTTGTTTTTTTTGCAGGGTTGAAGCAAATATCAATATGCAACAATTGGCTGGCTTAAGGTGGTGAGAGTTTAACTTCGTCTTTGTCACCGTAAGATCGAAAGACTTATGTAGTAATTGGTCGGTTTAAGGTGGTGAGAGTTTAACTTCGCCTCTGTCACCTTAAGACCGAAAGACTTATGCGATAATTAGCCGGCTTAAGGTGGCGAGATTTTAACTTCCCCTCTGTCACCTTAAGACCAAAGGACTGTAATAATTGGCCGACTTAAGGTGCAAGAGTTTAACTTCGCCTCCATCACCTTAAGACCGAAAAACTTTACTTGAAGACGATGGACATCGGCTTAAGGTGCGAGAGTTTAAATTTGCCTCTGTCACCTTAAGACCGAAAGACTTTACTTGAATACGGAATGATTTTCTTTAAGTATGGGCCCTTTCATCGATGCACTTATGCAATGGTCTTATTTAAGCATGGGCCCTTTATTAATGCATTTATACAATGGTCTTCTTTAAGTATGGGCCCTTTACTAATGCATTTATGCAATGGTCTTCTCTAAGTATGGGCCCTTTTATCGATGCACTTATGTAATGGTCTTCTTTAAGTATGAGCCCTTTTTATCGATGCATTTATGCGATGGTCTTCTTTAAGTATGGGCCCTTTTCACCGATGCATTTATGCGATGGTCTTCTCTAAGTATGGGCCCTTTTAAGGATAAACTTAAGGTGCAAAGGGACAAATCTTGTCCACCTTAAGGCATGAAAATTTTAATATACTTTAAGGATAAACTCGTTAGAGGCCAGCTCAAGGCACAAAGGGACAAATCTTGTCCACCTTAAGGCATGAAAAATTCGATATCCTTTTAAGAATAAACCTGTGACAGGCCAACTTAAGGTGCAAAGGAACAAGTTTTGTCTACCTTAAGGCATGAAAATTTTGAGATCCTTTTAAGGATAAATCCGTGAGAGACCAGTTTAAGGTGCAAAGGGACAAATTTTATCCACCTTAAGACATGAAAAGTTTTAGGTCCTGTAAGGATAAACCCGCGAGAGGCCTTGATTTGAAGACTTGGAAATTTTGTCAACTTTCACTCCCAAATTTGGCATTTTGAGCGGTTCAACTTCCAAATTTGGGGATTTTGGAGACTTCATCTTATGTGAATGAAGCTCATATTTCATTGGAGTTTGCCCTCATTGAGCCACCAATACGTGGAGTGAGTCCAAAATTTAATTAGAATATTTTCATACTTGGTATCCATATGGTAGATACTGCAGAAACATATTTTTTTTTTATACTCATGCAACTGAACTCAAAATAAAATTCCAAGCGCCTACGTACCTCAATAAAGAGGATCAAGTCACAACGTAGTTCTGGGTGAGTTTTTTTTTTATGTGTCCTAACTTTTGCCTAGGCCGCCTCTTTTGAGGTTTTCAACCTAGCGGACTTTCATTTTTTTTAGCCATATACAATTTATACTCTTGTGGGCCAGGATTGGATATGCAATTTATACTCGTGCCTTAAGAAGTGTATATACAGTTTATACTCGTGCCTTAAGAAGTGTACATGCAGTTTATACTCGTGCCTTAAGGAGTGTACATGCAGTTTATACTCGTGCCTTAAGGAGTGTCATCTTCCGTCAAGGATAGTACTTCTTCAAGAACTTGTCATTGATGGGGCCAACCCTCACGCCATCTGCATCGACAAACTTGTAAGCACCATTTGAATATGCCTCTTGTACGACATATGGTCCATCCCACTTTGGGGTGAATTTGCCCCCTGACTTATGAGAAGTGATAATGGGCTGTCTTACTGTAAGAACTTGATCTCCAACTTGGAAGCATCTCAAGCGAACCCTTCTGTTGAAAAAAGAGATAACTGGGCTTGGTAATATTTAAGATTTTATGTAGCCTCCAGTCTCTTCTCATCAAGATCTTCTAACTCCACAAGATGCAACTTAGCATTTTCTTCATCGGTGAGCCCTTCTTGGATAGCCAGTCTCAAAGAAGGTATTTGACGCTCACGTGGCAGAACTGCTTCAACTCTAAAAGCAAGTGAGTATGGGGTTGCTTGCGTCGACATATGGTAACTTGTCCTATAAGTCCATAAAACTTCTTCCATTCGCTCATGCCAGTCTCGTTTGGATTTGAAGATAACTTTATTTAACAAGTTGCATAAAGTCTTATTGAAGGCTTCAGCTAGACTGTTGCCGGCAGCATAGTACATAGAAGACTTGCGCTGCTTGAAGCCAAAGAGATCACAAATCTTATTCATCAGTTTGTTATCAAAGGGCTTGCCATTGTCATATATTATATGTTGAGGGATTCCAAAGTGGTAGACGATATTCACTCGGATAAAGTTTGCAATATTTTCTTTCTTTACTTCCTTAAGAGCAACAACTTTGCCCCACTTTGAGAAGTAATCTGTAGTGGCTAAGATGTATAAGTGTCCACCAGAAGATTTTGGTAGTGGACCAACAACATTTATTCCCCAAGCATTCAACGACCAAGATGCTATAGTTGGGTGTAGTACTTCAGGAGGTTAATGAATGAAATTCACATGGAATTGACAATCTGTGCATCTTCTAGCATTGTCCAAGCAATCTTTCACCATAGTTGGCCAATAGTATCCCATCCCTTAAATGTGAAAATAAAGCTTTGGTTCAGATTGATGCGATCCACACACTCCCGAGTGTGCTTCTTGCAAAGTTTGAATTGTTTCTTCCTCTCCCAAACACCGTAAAAGTACTTCTTTAAATGATCTTCTGTACAGTGTGTCCTTATAGTAAAGGAAGCGAGGTGCACGACGACGAATGTTTGTTCTTCTCCTTGGATCCTCTGGAAGTATCCCATAACATAAGTAATCAATGATAAGTTGTTGCCAATCTTCTTTTTCAGTTTCAGATACGGCAACAAGGTATTCAACTTTATTTTCTTCATCTTCAGTTTTTGGCGGTACTACCCATTCTTAGCGGATAGTGACTTGCGTCTGATTTGGAAGAGTCAGGGTTGAGGCCAAAATAGCTAAGGCATCAGCTTACTTATTTTCTTTTCTTGGCACAATTTAGAGGGTTACCTCTCTAAGCCACACCATTAACTTCTGTGCATAATCATGATATGGTCGTAGCTCAGGTTTTCTGACTTCATAGCTTCCCAAAAGTTGCTTGATCACCAGTTGGGAATCACCAAAAACTTGTAATTACTATTGTTTTATGTCAACTGCCATCTCAAGTCTAAGTATTAAAGGTTGATATTCAGCAACATTATTAGAGCAACGATTTATTAGGGTAAAAGAGTACGGGATGACCTCTTCTTATGGAGTGACGAACACCACACCGACACCAGCTCCATCTCAATGTGCGGTACTATCAAAGTACATCTTCCATGGGGGTCTAGCTTCAATAACCATTGTATATTCATCCAGAAGTTCATCGCTCAGTTCTCAATCATCAGGTATCGGGTATTCTGCCAAGTAGTCAGCCAATGCTTGTCCCTTTACAGCCTTTTGAAGAACGTATACAATCTCAAACTGCTGAAATTGAAGGTACCATCTTGCAAGTCGATCACTAAGGACTGGTTTCAACATTACAAACTTTATGGGATTTGCCCTAGACACAAGACGGACAACATGAGCTTGAAAGTAGTGTTTGATTTTTTGAATTGAGAAGGACAATGCCAAACATAACTTTTCAATTGGAGAATACTTTAGCTCATTCTGCGTCATCATTCTTCTCAAATAGTAAAGAGAGTTTTCTATGCCTTCACTATTTTCTTGAGCCAGTAGTACTCTAACTGACCTCTCTTGTGCCGCGATGTGGAGTATCAATGGTTTCCTGGGTATGGGTTAGGCAAGAACTGATGGCTTCATTAAGTATAATTTGATACTCTCAAAGGCATTACTACAAGATTGGTCTCATTTGAAGGGAGTGTCCTTTTTCATGAGACGACTAAATGGTTGACATTTTCCGGCCAGGTTTGAGATGAACCTCCTTAAATATGCTAGCCTTCCTTAAAGGTTTTTTAACTCATGAATGTTTCGAGGCTCGGGCATCTTCAAAATTGCACCGACCTTGGCTTGATTAATTTCAATTCCTCGATGTCGCACAATAAAGCCAAGAAACTTTCCAAAAGTAACTCTAAAGGTACACTTTAATGGATTCATCCTAAGTTGATATCTTCGAAGTAACTAGAACACCATTCTTAGGTCTTTTAAGTGGTCATCTTTTTTTCTAGACTTTACCACTAGATCATCCTCATAGCATTCAATATTTTTATGGAGTAGGCCGTCAAAGATGTTCTACATAGGCCTTTGATAAGTGGTGCTAGCGTTCTTCAAACCAAAAGGCATCACCTTGTAGCAATAAATACTTTTAGTCATATGAAATGCAGTGAGTTCTTCATCCTTTGGCGCCATACAAATTTTACTGTAGCCGGATGAACCATCCATGAAGGACATTTCCTCATAACCAGTGGTGGCATCAATCATCAACTCTGGTATGGGGATTGAAAAGTCATCCTTAGGGCAGGCGTTGTTGAGATTCTGAAAGTCGACACAAACTTGAATTTGGCCATTCTTCTTCCGTACTGGAACAATACTTGAAATCCATGTAGGATATTTGACCTCGCAAATAAATCCAACTTCAATGAGTTTGTTAACTTCATTTTCAATCAAATGAACCAACTCCGGCCTAAAGCGTCTTTGGGCTTGCTTAACAGGACGGGCACCATTCTTGACCGCCAAATGATGGACTGCTACTTTTGGATCCAGGCCAGGCATTTCCTTATAGCTCCAAGCGAAGACATCCATATATTCTTTTAGTATGTCCATATACGCGAATTCTTTCTCCATATCTAGAAAAACACTCAGGTAAGTTTATCTTGGGTCTTCATCGGTTTCAAGATTAACTTCTTTCAAGGGATCTATTGTGGCCTTCACTCCTTCTTCAAGTTGAGATGGAGCATCTCCAACATCTTCCTCCTCTTGAGGGTCATCGTCGTTGATGGATATGTGGTGACACTAGAAAGTATATTCCATCTCTTTATCAACCTTTCTTTGAGATAAGACCCTATACTCATTTTGGGTTGTAATATGATATTAGGAGCCAACACTTTCTTTTTCTTCCTCACGTTCCTTGGTATAAACCACAGTATGAGCCTTTCCTTTTAACACCTTGTGCATGAAACTACCAGTTCTATCTGTCGCCTCATTTTGGAAGGGATCAAACTTTGAAAATCCTTCTGGATTTTAAGTGAAGAGTGTATCATCGTGATTTGATGACTTATCTTATGCTTGTTGCTCTTTTTCTTATTTAGAGGTACCAACCTTTCGAACATAGAAGTTCTTGCAGTTGATTCTCCAAGTCGGTCAAAGACAGAAGGCTTTTTGTTAGATACAGTAGACTCTTCTTCTACAGCAATGTAGTTACTAACTGTCCTTCTTATGGAGATGCGAATTGGAGGTGGCTGCATGTATTTTATTCCTTTACGTGTCTGCCTGGTTGTACCTTCGAATGAAAGTTTGCCCAACCTTGATGGCTCATTAGGATTGTATCCAGCCTTTGCAAATAGCTTGTAGGTATTTGGGTCAAAGCCTTTTTTCGTACGCTTCATTATGAGTGTCATATCTTGTGGCAAATTTTAAACCACAGACTCTTCAAGTATTCTTGAGGATAGATTTATTGCATCAATCTTCCTGATAGGTAAAGTTATCCCCTTCAGTACATTATCTTAGGAATACGATGGGTGATCTTTCTCTTCCTTTACCTTCATTACGTAACGAAGAACAGGAGTTCCCTTCTTTTCCGTATGAGCAACACTTTCTTTATCTGAAGTGGAGAGAGACTTCTTGGTGGTAATTTTTTCGACAGTCACAGTGAACTTCTTAGATGAAAGATCATCAAACTTGTTCTTGATGACATCTTCAACCCTTTTCTCATCCACAACATAATTATTTAAGTAGAATTTTGCATCGGCAAAATATGACTCAGCTTCAGTGAAAGGTTTGTCATCGACAACTATCTTTCTTTCTACTCTGCCTTCGAGGTACTTTAAGCATTGATAGTAAGAGGATGAGATAATTTTATTCCCGTGCACCCAAGGCCTACCAAACAATATATTGTATGAGGTTTTGACATCAATCACATGCATCAATGGGTTTGATTGAAAACCATCCATATGAATCCCCAACTTGATGCAACCCATGGCCCTCTGGCCTCCTTGGTTGAAGCCTTAGATCATTTTATGGCTTTCATCCAGTTCGCTAGTAGTGATGCCAAGTTCCTTCATCGTGCGGATGGGCAGGATGTTGACTCTAGATCCCTTATCTATCAAGATTCTATTGATCTTCTTTCCTAGAATTTGACATACTATATATAAGGGATAGTTATGTAGGGCCTCACCAAGCAGGAGATCGTTATTTGTGAATGTGATTTTTGTATCACATACATGTGCCTCTTCGCCAAGAGTTTCAGCAAGCTTTTTGGAAGATGAAGGAACTTCCATGGGTAGATTCTCACTATTTGCCCCCTCTTTGGTGGTATTAAAACAAGATGCCTCAAGGTTGACTTGAGCAGTCTTTATATGAAATCAACTCGATAAGAATTTCTCTAAAGTCATTGGATGCCGAGGTTTTTGGGGGTGAAGCTCCATCACCCTTGTCTTTTTTGGGAATTCAACCAACTTTTGTTTCCTTGGTCTCTTTACCATTCTTCTTCTGGTTGGATGCTCCAACGACTCCTTTTGCAGACTCATCCTCCTGTGTCTGCGCCTGGTCACTAGAGTCCAACATTCATCATTGCCTTCTTCAACTGAAGACTTGTTAGGCTCTAATATTTTCTTATTATGCTCTTTGATACATATTTGGACTGGATCGAGCGAGCCAAATATGATGGATATTTGATGAGAACTGGAAGTCTTATCGTCGAAGAAGATCTTCTTCTCTTTTGCCATTTGCATGACTTTATCTTTAAAGACAAAGCATTTTTTTAGAGGGTGACTTACGAGCCTATGATATTTGCAATAATTAGGGTTATTGGTATTTCCAGCTTCGTTAGAATGCTTTATCTCTGGGAGTTCAATGAGCTTATGCTCTAGGAGTTCATAAAAAATCTTAGCAATACCATAATCAAGGAAGGGATATTCTTTTTCTTGCATCTCCTTTAAATTTTTCTGATTCAGACATGCTCCAGAAGTCGTCTTCACACTTTGCTTCTTGCTCACCTTTGTGGTGACCTTCATAGGAGACACATCAATATTCATGGACTCCTTGTTTTCATTTTTGGGGACAAACTTGCCCCATCTTTTGGGTTCCTGCTTATCCTTTCCCCTTCGAGAGTCATGGATAAGCACTGCTTCCTTTCCAGCAGAAGACATGCTCAACTCCATGTTGTGAGCACGAGTAGCTAACTCTTCAAAGGATTTTGCTTTAATTCCTTTCAAGATATATAAAAGACCTCAGTGCATTTCTTGGACTCATATCTCTATTGCAGAAGCTTCACTGAGCGTATCTTTACAGTTTAGGCTTGTATTTCTCTATCGATTGATAAAGTCGATGACTGGTTTGTCCTTTCTTTGTCGAGTATTTGTGAGCTCTACCATTCTTACTGTACGCCTTATGCTATAAAAATAATTTAGAAACTCATGTTCCAATTACTCCCAGCTATCGATGAAATTAGGCTCAAGATCCATATACCAATCAAAGACGTTTCCCTTTAGAGAGAGAACAAACTATTTGACAAGATAGTTATCGTAAGTTCCAACATTGTTACATATCTCAACAAAGTGTGTGTCATGCTGTTTTAGGTTCCCTTTGCCCTCAAATTATTGAAATTTAGGGGGTTGATAGCCAGCAGGAATTTTGAGGCTATCTATCCTTACAGTGTAAGGCTTGGGATACGTAAGAAAAGATTTGGTGACAACATTATACTTGTCTTTGAGGGTCCCTTCAATGAATTCCCTCAATTGCTCAATCAGAATCATTCCCTCAGAAGAAACTTGCACCTCTTTAATTGGTGGTGTTTGTTTCATAGGATTTTCTGTCTCATGAACCTCTGGAGATTTTCCAAGTGCATGGCTAGACTCTTCGTCTATCATACCTTCTACCCTATCCACAATCTTATCAATTTGAGCATCTTGATTTTGAACATATTTGGTCGGGCTTTCAATTGTCTTTGTCAGATTCACAAGTTGCTCCTCCATCGATGATGCATCATCACTTTCATAATCACTGGAGATATTAGAGAGTAGTATGGATTATCGCACAAGTTGATCTTTAAAGTGCTCAACTTATGCGGTGTAGTCAGACATGATGAGTTGCTTGAACGATTATCGCTCTTTGTGCCAGAGTATTTGGAACCGGAATGCTCAAGTAGAGCTAGAGTCTTCTTAAGTGATTCTGCCATACTGCTTCCTCCTTCCGAAGCACTTGCATTGGACTTCGTTCCTTTTGGGGTTGAAGATCCAAAAACTGGAGTTGGAGCGGACGACACTAAATGTGTTTGTTGTCCTAGCAAGCCTACCTTGATCCTTGTGACAGCTCCTAAGCTTCCAAAAGTAACACCAAGGATACTTTCTACTTCAGCAGAGAACTTTGAATCAGCAGCCTTGGAAGCAGTTGATTAAGAGTTGACCTTCTTGGAAGTCATTTTAGTATTGTTGAACTTTGCAGTTGGAAAAGTTGAGATGAGAGGTAGAGATTGTCCCACTGGGCATGCCAGAATTTGTTGGACAGTAAAATTTTTGAGGCCGAAAAGTAAATAATCGAGACAAGAAAATATACTGCAACAATCAATTTATTGATTTCAATATGTGAGTGTTACAATCTCTATGAATCCTCTGATTCGCCTTTTCAAATATAAATTCAAGGGCTTAAAACTTGATCTTGAATTTGAATGCTTTGAGGGACTTGATCTTGACTTGTGTTTGAATTCAAGGGCTTTTGAGCTTGTTCTTGAATATTGCGGTTTTGATCTTGAATCTTGATGAACTTGATTTGAATGCTTGAGCTTTTTAGAGAAATTTTGACGTTTGATTCACGAGTTTTCTCTTGCTACTTGTTAGAGTTTTGGGGTCCCTCTTTCTGAATTATGAGACCCCTATTTATAGTTGTGGAAAAGGAAAAGTCATAATGAAGATGGACTTTCTTTGACCAATCAAATTCAAGTGATGTGACGCCTTTTATGGGCTTTGATTTTATTGGGCCTGCTGCATTATTTTGACATGTGACATGGTCTTATTGGCTCCTTCAATTGACTTGACATGCCACGTTATTTGACACGTGACATTTATTTGGGCCTGTAGAATATGATAATATCTTGGGCTTAGCGAAGTGGGCTCATCATTTGTAGCCCAAATCAATGGGCTAGCCCCAATAAAAAAATGGACTTTAATTAAATCCATATATGTTTGGACTTAAATAATTAATCTAATTATATTAATCCGCAATATTTATTTGAGACTAATATATTTTAAATTTAATATAATCCGAATTTTGTACGGATTTAAATTTTCAAAATTGCATTGCCCACAACCTGATACTCTAAACTCATCAAACTCTCATTTCACGAAGCCTCCACCACATACTCGGGAGTTGTTTTTCTATCTCCTTCTTAGTTTGTTATCTCTTTTTCTTTTTGGATGGGAGAGTGTCTAAGAAACAACCTTTCTACCTCAAAGATAAGGATAAGGTTGTGTGAACTTTTTTTCTTTATGAACCTCACTTTGTGAGTTTACACTAAATATATTATTGTTGTTGTGCTTATAAGAAGATTTTCCTTTAAATTATACATCAATTACTTTGCCTCAATTCTAAAAGTCCCCTGTAATTTGTTTAACTGTTTGATATATTCTATATTACATTAATTTGAGTTTACTGTGAGCAATGGTTATGGAGTCCGATTTAAAATCAAACATATTTAAAACTAAAGAATATCGAAGTTGTTGATTCATGGAATCTGATACCGACAAAAGAGTCCAGTACTTTGGATTGGAGTTACTTGACAAAAAACAGGAACAAGAAGATAAGGGTTTAGATTTTAGATCTCTCGAAAATGAATTTGTGGCAGTAACTCCCAGTTTCTCTTATGATGCATATGGAAACAGACCGTTGAGTCTAAAAAATTTAGGTTGAGCTGGATCAAGATGGAGTACTTGAAATGTACGTTTAGTGATTTGTCGCATGAGTCTGACGTGGTAGTGAAGCTGGATTCTCAGGACGTTCAAATGAGGAAGAATTTCAAGTATTTTGGGTCTATGATTAAGGGATATGGTGAGATTAACGAGTATGACACACCGTATTGGTGATGGATGGTTGAAATAGAGATTCACTTAGGGAGTCTTGGTCCGCAACTTCCGAAAGAGCCACATCAGGATAAGTGTGATAAGAAGGTGTCTTTTAAGCTTAAAGGTAAATTCTATAGAGCGGCAGTATTATATGAATCGAAGTATTGGCCAGTTAAGAACTCTTTCATTTAAAAGTTGTTGAAGATGGCAGAGACCATAATATTGGTATTGGTGTTAATTGAGATTTAAAATCATATTAATTCCTGTTAACATTTTTATTCGTTAAAGGATTTGGTTTCAGTCACCTCATCTAAGTGTTTCAAATGGCCGCATAAACTTTAATGTAATATCTACCCTAGAATTTATGTGTGAAAAATTAACATTCTTTTTCATGTTTCCACATTTAAAATTATCTTCTGATTATATATCCCATTCTAATGCCGACAAAGTCATATATAATAGTAGTTTGGAAGTTTATTCATTCACTCCCGAGATTAAGTGATTCAAACTTTAAATTTTACGATTTTTTTTTTCTCATTCTAATGCACATTCCTTTGCTCTAGATCGTCTAAATCAATAACCTTAATCAGTATATTATAATAGTCATTTGAATTCTATAATTATTATTTAGTTTGAAAAATTAATTTTATGTTAATAAATATTGAATTTTATATCCTAAAATTTAGATCTTTTTCCCGACCTTTTAGTGTTAAAGGTCCACTTTTTTCACGTTGCACACAAACTTCATTACTATATGTATCAAATTTTTAATTATTTATTCATTAATATAGGAACACACGCAGAGCGCGTACCTTATACTAGTAGACATAGATATAAATGTAGACATAGATATAGATATATATATATAGATATATAAATTTCTTTAATTAATGATTTTCCTTAGTACAACTTATTGGTGAGTTTAAATATTTGAATTCATGCATAATGATGTCTTTCTTAATGTATAGAAAGAAAATTAGGTGATTATATAAGAAAAATAATTTTTTTATTTCAGTTAAGAAAATGTACTTGATGATAATATTTTGTCATTTACGTAAAAGTGAATAATATCTTAATATGATATACTTTATTAAAATATCATTCAATTTAGAAATGAAAAACTTATAAAGTAGATATAAAGGGAGATATTTTTCATTTTAAAATTATATTAGTGGTATCTCTTTCTCGTTTGCTTTTAATTTCACTTCTACTAGTAATTATAGAGTTATAAGGAAGACCCTAATTTTGAGTAATAAATGAGAAATTGCATGTATTAAAATGACGTGAAATTATGAAAATATATACCTAGTCAAAGAAAGATGACAAGATATTTTTTCTAAGGTCATCTCTGTGACGATTCTTGCATGATGATATAAATAATCAGATACTTATTGACTTTCAAAATTTATCTTTTGACTTCCTTGCATTTCTTGAATTTGCATTTCAAATTTTGAAAAAAGTATTCTAATATTTTGGTGCTTAAGACGACACAAAATAATGCAATGGTGAATGGCCTGAATATTGTAAATTGCAATAAAAGACATGCAATATTATAATTGTTTTTCATACCACAAATAGATATAACATTTAATTTGTTTTGTTACTGCCATTTTTTATGTAAATTTTTGGCCTATATTTTTTTTTTTCTTGAAGAAAGGGTAGAAGTAACCTCTTATAATATAAGCGTTAAAGTATCTAAAGTAGTAACTGTCATTTTGAAGAATACGATAGCAGACATTTTAGAACACAGTCGTTGCTAAATTCGATAACTTTAATTTTTAAATATTTTTTATAAAAAAATCATAATAAAATTCTGATAAAAGAGATAAATATATATTTTTACTTGTCTATAAGAGGTGACACATTACCTTACCCATTTTTAATTTTATATAGATATGTAGATTTCTCTGCATACGCACAAATTGTTTTGTAGAAAATTTACGGATTAATTATAGGAAAATTCTAAAAGGGTTTAATATTAAAATTGTCCAAAAAATAAAAGTGGAAGAAACATGAGAAAACCATCCTACCCATTATTTATACAATTCAATTAGAGAACGAAATGAACCCAAATATGAATTAGGATATAAATAATAAATAAATTAGTTATAGAATAACCCATTAGAAATATTTAAAAAAATCAGAATAAATTACAATTACAATATCATCAACACAATTTGTACCACTAAATTAAATACTAATCAAGTATAAAAGAAGAGGAAAGAAGAAAATAACAATGAATTAGTTAGAATAATATAAAGAACGTGAATTTTAAGACCTACAAAAGCATGTTAGAATCACATGTCCAAGACCTAATGAAAAAATACAAAATTACTTACAAATAAAAATTATAGCCAAATTCAAATATTAAAATAAACAACGATAAATCAAAATGAAAAATTAAAATTCTATTTTAATTGATTTAAATAAGCCTTTTCGTGATTTATAGTAAAGCAAACTTGTTCATTATATACATACATCAAATTTGTGAATTAAAAGACAAACCTGAACTTGATCAATCTTGCCAATTGTGGCCAGTGAATGCATTCTAGCATTTATTCATATGCAGATATAAATATATATCTATATCTATATCTATAATTTATAATATATTAAAAGTGTGAAGACTCTTAAAAAAATAATTTGAACTTTTTGCCCTTTATTGAAAGTTTCCGCAATAGACAAAATTGTATTTTCACTTTTTTCTTAAATTATTATTAATATATAGAAAGACTTTTAAATTTATACAATTCATTAAATTTGTTTTTGTTATATGAATTTTGCTAAGATTAGAATTTTTATCATATATTTTAGGACTCCTTACCATATATTTTAGAAATCCTTAATTATTAATTCTACTATTATAGACAATTAAAATCAACTCAAATTAAACTTTCACTCAAACCAATTAAAATTTAATTTTTGAAAAGTTGTCCAAATATTAATATAGTAAAAGTTATCCAAATATGGTATAGTTTGTGTGATGTTTAACTGGGATTTAAAAAAAATATATATTTTTAATATTTTAGAATTTCTTAATTATTAAATCTACTGTCATACACAACTAAAACCAACTCAAACTAAACTTTCACTCAAACCAATTAAAATTTAATTTTTAAAAAGTTGTCCAAGTATTAATATAGTAAAAGTTTTCCAGATATAGTATAGTACGGGTGATATTTAACTAGGATTTATTTTTAAAAAAAAAAAAACTATTTTTAAGGACTTCTATTATGGACTTTCTTTTTTAAAATCAAAGTTGGTTTAGGATATTTTTTTTTGAACAAAATAAATCAGCATTAAACATTATTTAGTTTTTTAATTAATTAAAGTCTTTATTTTATGTAGGTAAGAAATCATAATATTTAATAACTCTAAATTGATTAGAATTTTCCTTATTTATAATCTATATTTATATCTATATCTATAATCTATATCTATAATATATTAAAAGTGTGAAGGACCTTAGAAATATTGTTTGAACTTTATACCCTTCATTAAAACACTCCATAGATAAAATAATCTTTTCACTATTTTTCTTCAATTTATAATATTAAATATTGACTATAATAAATATAAAAAAATTAAATAGAAAATTAGACCATAATGATATCCTAACACGTGTCTTTAATTTGATTTAAGTTTTTAAGTTATTAGTTTATTTTATACCCTAAATTTATATATTGAATATGTGGTCTTGCAACCATGAATATGGGAGTCACGAGGCCATTGTCTCTTGTTGGGCAATTAGAATGGTCGCAACTTTTTCTTATTTTTTTTTCTTGGTTTACATTGTATTTGAATCAATTTTGCCTATGAATTAGTATGATTTTGATTTTTTTTTTTTAGAAGAGACCAGTTTCTTGATTTATGTATTTGAACTCAATTTTGCCTATGAATTTGGACTGATTTTAATTATTATGATTATTATGATTATTTAGTTTTTGAAGAAATCAGAGTTAATTGTACGAGAGCGAAGAAGAAACACTAAGGAGAGAAGAGGTGTTGCACTAGCTTTATCAGGTAAATTTTGAAGTATTATAGTTTAATTAGTTGTAGTTGTTAAATCATAGGCCATAGGTTTCTCTTTTTCGGACGACACGGGTATAAAGGTCATAAATTAGGAAAGAAGATTAATTTTTTTTTGATTTATGAATCATGTTTTTTATAATATCGTAGCTTTTATGTGCAATTTAGTTCTAAGATTATTACATGTCGGTAGTATATTTATTTTCAGAAATTTGTGAGTTTTTTTATACATGTGCATTGGATAGGAGGGGATGGAGGTCACAAATTAGAATAGAAGGTTAAATTCTTTTTGATTTATGAATCATATTTTTTGCAATGTCGTAATTTTTGTGTGCACAGATTTGGGAAGAAGGTTAAATTCTTTTGATTTATGAATCATATTTTTTTCTAATATCGTAGTTTTATGTGTAATTTAGTTCCAATGTTATTGCAAGCTGTAGTATCTTTATTTTAAAAAATTTATAATTCTTTTTTATACAACTGCATTAGATAGAAGGGTAGAATGTCGAAGCTTTTGTGAATAATTTAGTTCTAATATTGTTGCAGGTTCATAGTAAATTAGTATATCTATTTTTAAAAATTTGTGGTTCTTTATTATACATGTGCATTAGATATGAGGGTGTGAAAGTTACAGATTAGGGTAGAAGGTTAAAATATTTTTGATTATAAATCATGTCTTTTTATAACATCGTAGTTTTTATGTATAATTTAACTATAATATTGTTGCATGTCCATAATATTTTTGTTTTAAGAAATTTGTGATTTTTTTTATACAAATATATTAGATAGGAGGGTATGAAGGTCACAGATTAGGGTAAAAGGTTGGATAGTTATGTTTTGAGTTAATGTTTGATAAGTTTAGATTTGTAGGAATCTGAGTGCATTGTCTATTATCATGTATTATAATTGTGGGACTAAAGACATACATTAGATTGAAAAGAGTTGTTTAAATGAAAATATTACAATGTCGTGATGCCTTTTTGTAAAAATGTCTTTCCATTTTTTTCACTCATAGAATAACAATTTTACTAAATTATATACGTGACATACCAATTGAAATTAGTTTGGTCTTATGGTGTTTCTCCACCCCAACTTCAAGTTGTCATCTTATGCTTTACACAATTTCAATTTATCGAGGACTTAAGATAATTGAATTTTTTTTTTATTCTAAGGTTCTATCGAGAACAATAGCTTTACTGTTGAGGTAGAGATAATATCTACATACACTCTTCTCGCCACAAATCTCACTTAGTGAGGGTACACACACTAGCCAAGTTATTGTTATAATAAGACGTTATCCTACACTAGAATAACAAAACCGTAAAAGGTATAGTATTTCTATTTATTATATATTTATTTTAGTTCAAAAACTTTTATTAAAAGTCTTTACTTTAGACAAAATCGTCTTTTTACTATTTTTCTAATATTTAAGAGTTGAAAATTAATTAAATATTTATAGTAAAATATTTCTTTACTAGAAGTCATCAGAATTAATGACAACTAATATCTTTTTCATTAGTTTAAGAATTCTAAATTAACTTTAATCAACTAAAGTGGATTTTAAGAATATTTGAATAATCAACAAATAAATATGAAAACGTTTGAATCAGAAAAATATAAGAAGTAACACATTTTAAAAAGTTTTAAGTAAGTAATCAAAGATTTTATAAAGATTTAACTTTAAAAATAAGGAAAAATTTTAAATATAGAAAAATTAATCATATTACAAATATGGTTCTAATCGATGCGACTCTCTTAATCTCTAGCAGCTAGGAAAAGAGGTACTGCATGACAAATATAAAAGTGGCATCCATTAACTACTTGAAACTTCTGGTGGTATATGTTATGTTTACATTGTCATATTAAAAGGTAAAGGATCTTTGAGAAGTGGTTTGAGCAATTAATTAAATATCTTCGCAATAAGTAAAATTACACAATTTTAAATAATTCAAAATTACACGTACGAGTCAGGGGCGGTTTAACTGATTACATTAAAAATGTGAAGGGTCTTAAAAATGTTGTTTACATGTGCGAGGTACATGCGATTACACTAGTTATAAAGAAATGCGGGTCTTATATTTGTAAGAGTAGTTAAATTTCTAATTAGCCAACAATTTTGATATTCTCAAGACCTCTTGAACAATCGCATGAATGAAAAATTACTCACTATTATTAAACCTTAAAAGAAAAATATAAACCATTCTTTTCAAAATTGTGCAAAGCATTTATATCGTGCTTATGAAAATCTAATGACCAAGCAATTAAGTACGAAATTACCACTTACCAATTCAAAAGCATCTAGAGGAAGAAAAAATAGGCAAAGATTAGTGCATCGATGGTATGATCTGCATATTATCCACATTTTTATTTGATGATGAATTTTCATCACAATCATTGTTTCTCTAATAGTCCTATTTCTGTTTAGAGAGCATGATCTTCAATTCGTGTAAGGTGCCACAATTTATAAGTAACGTATTATTTGGGGTTGGGGGTTATGGACTTGAAAAGACATAAGGAGTAATGAAGATTATTAAGAGTACAAGGTATGAATATGGTAATTGTGAGTTAAAGTCACAAGATCAACGGATATTTTAGGATAGAAGATATGAAAATGAAGAGATGTGAGTTATGAAGATACTCCCTTCGTCTCAAATTACCCGTCCCAAATTGGGATGACACATTGATTAAGAAAAATAATTAATAACATGACTAATTTACCATAGTACCACTATTAAATAATATTTACATTTTAATTTAAAGAAAAAGTAATTTATGCAAAGGATAAAATATGGAAAAAATTTTTTGTCTCTTCTTGATTAATGAAAAAAGACCAGTAAAATGAGAAATCAAATTAAAAATTTTGGAACGAATAATTTGAGACGGAGGGAGTAACTTTTTAAATGAAATAATCAAGTAACTTTAAAGTAAATTATTATTTATTACACTACTAAAAAAAACTGAAAAACGACCACAAAAAATCAACCACACATTGTGGTCGGTTTTTTAATTTTATTTTAAAAAGCGATCACATGTGGTCGCTTTTATATTTTAAAAAATTAAAATAATTATTTCAATAATTTTTATATTAATTATTATTTATTTTACAAATAATTAAAAAAAAACGACCACTTGTGGTCGGTTTTAAAAATTACTTTTTAATTTATTTCAAAAAAATCGACCACAAGTGATCGATTTTTAATTTAAAAAACAAATATCCTTTTAAAAAATTGACCACTAGTGGTTGGTTTTTTAATTAAAATAAAAAATAATTTAAAAAACCAACCACAACCAATAATTATATATATGTAATCAAATATATATATATATATATATATATATATATATAGTATATACATATTATATAGTGAAGGTATATTAATGACATAAGATAATGTAATCTATAATTCATCTGAGTATTTGTGAAATACGTTGTATATTATAATATGGGGTAGTAAAATCGTGTATGTCATGTTTATAGTACGTATGTGAAAGCTGATAGACAATTGAATATATGTATATATACGTTTATCTCGTGTATTAATCGAAATCTGTATAACTGAATCTATGCATCAAAATAGTTTGAATGATACGTTGATATATATATATCATACTATTGAGGAAGTAGATATACTATTTTGGGTCAATGTAGACACGCGTATGTTGTTGAAGTTGTAATAACGTAAGAGTAGTATTATGAGGTATAAATATATATAATATTGTATTTAAAAGCTAATTAATCAAAAATTTATCGTAATTTGTAAAATTCATTGATATTATTATACGATTGAGGAAATATACTACTCGTGTTAATATGATGATAAAATAACTACTTATCTGATTTATATATATATATATATGTATATATATATGAATTGTATTAAATTAATTGGGTGTTGTCTCAGTCCCATACACAGTGTATGTACACAGTGTATGTACTGTGTATTTATATATATGTACGAATTGTATTAAATTAATTGAATGTTGTTATAAATATTATAGAATTTATTAAAATTTTAATTTGTTAAAAAATAATTTTAATTTATTAACTTATTTTTGTAATTAATTAATTGTAATTTGTTAAAGTTTCCAACCACATGTTGTCAGTTTTCGTAATATTTTTGAATAACCCGACCCGACCCAACTTGTAATACATAATATAACACCCAATTATTGATCTGACCCGACTCGACCCAATTCCAAAATTCCTTTCTAGTTACCCTAATTAGAATACCCATCCTCACAACTAACCACTCTCACCCTCAACTCACAACGACGTACAACAACAACACATCCAACATTGACGATAGCCCACCGTCTCAGCCACAACCGTCGCCTCAGCCACCGTCTCAGTCATCCATTTGATTGTTGTAAGTAGATTTACTTGTAATTACCTTCAAGTAATGTGATTTTATGATTATGTGAATATTCTGTAAACCAAATTACCTTCAACAGACTTAACTTCTTCCTCTGTTGTTTTCTCCTTAAGAGCTCTAACTTTGAACTTGTTATTGGAATTTAAGGTAGTTGAAGTTAGTACCTTATTTGGTTTTCTTAAATTTGGAAAAACAGAACAAACATAAATTCTATTGTTGTAGTACTAGTATTGAGAAGAAACCTGCAAACTAGATGCCATCATTTTTAAAATTTTTAGAGTTTTCAGTTTATCCAAACACTGCCTTTTCTGGCATTGTTGTCGTCTTGAGTTTAGACAGCTTGTCTCCAATGTTGTATAATTTCTTAGTTAATGTCAACCCATTAAGAAATTATTATGGTTATTCAAATATTGGGTTGTTCAATTTTGGGCAAGGTAACAATTAACTAAATTGGTTGTGGTTTAAGTTCTAGGGTTTGGATATTTATTTTATTTAGCTAGATTTTAGCTAATTTTTGAAATTTGAGATTGAATTAGCTAAGTTTAGGCTTGTTGCTACATTAATTTGATTTTGAATTACCTAAATTTTAGTTAGTCTTGACACTTATTTCTTCATTTTACTCATTAGTTGTTTAATTTTTTTGGGGAAAATCTTATTCCTATTCCTTTACTAAATTATTGTAATTATTTTAGCGAAATATTATTCTTTGTAATAATTTTACTAGTTGACAAATTTCGGATTCGGTAAAAGGATTGCTTTGTTATTTTTTTGGTGACGGCTTATCTCTTTCACTTTAATTTAAGTCAGGCAAAGATAAGTTGATTTCTCTCTATTTTCTTATAATGAAGTCTTGTTATTGTTCATATTAAAGTCTAGTGAAGACGTGTTTAGCATTGTTCGATTCACTAGCATTGTTATTATCTTCTTGTTATTGTTCATATTGAAGTCTAGTGAAGCCGTGTGTGGCCTTGTTCGATTCACTAGTATTATTGTTGATATCTTATTGGTCTTGTTGTTCATTTTTTATTTTGAATGTGGTTATGTTTGGTAACTTGGTAGGTTAAAAATGATAAAGTGTGGGGACTTTAAAGGTGACTTGGTAGGTTGAATGTAGTTATGTTTGGTGACTAGGTAGGTTGAAAATGATTAAGTGTAGGGACTTTAAAGCTGATTTTTTATTTTGAATGTGGTTATGTTTGGTGACTTCGTAGGTTGAAAATGATTAAGTGTAGGGACTTTAAATGTGTTTTTTTGTTTTGAATATGGTCATATTTGGTGACTTGGTAGGTTGAAAATGATTAAGTGTAGTAACTTTAAAGGTGATTTTTTGTTTTGAATGTGGTTATGTTTGGTAACTTGGTAGGTTGAAAATGATTAAATGTAGGGACTTTAAAGGTGATTTTTTATTTTGAATGTGGTTATGTTTGGTGACTTGTTAGGTTGAAAATGATTAAGTATAGGGACTTTAAAGGTGACTTGGTAGGTTGAATGTAGTTATGTTTGGTGACTTAGTAGGTTGAAAATGATTAAGTGTAGGGATTTTAAAGGTGACTTGGTAGGTTGAATGTGGTTATGTTTGGTGACTTAGTAGGTTAAAAATGATTAAGTGTAGGGATTTTAAAGGTGACTTGGTAGGTTGAATGTGGTTATGTTTGGTGACTTGGTAGGTTGAAAATGATTAAGTGTAGGGACTTTAAAGGTGATTTTTTTTTGAATGTGGTTGTGTTTGGTGACTTGGTAGGTTGAAAATGATTAAGTGTGGGGACTTTAAAGGTGTTTTTTTAATGTGGTTATGTTTGCTGATAATTAAATTTTTGTGACTTGATCTAATTATTTGAATCTAATTGATTGCGTAGATGGAACCTAATTATAGCTGGATATATCAACGGAATAATGATAATAGAATGGGTATTAGGGAGGAATTTGTTGAAGGTGTCAAACGATTTGTTGAACATGCTAAGACACTTGATGTTTGGACACGTTTTTGGGCTATTCATTATCCTTGTGTTAGATGCGATGATATAAATCTTGTAAATGAAGAGGATGCAAAGGAACATCTTTATAGAAGGGGGTTTCATGAGGACTTTTTAAGATTGCATGGTATTCATGGTGATGTTGCGCAAAATAACTTTGTTGGTGGAGAAAGTAGTAGGCCTGCAGAGCATAATGAATATCAAGATAATAGGATGACAGAAATGGTGCATGATGCTTTTGGGATGCAATATGGGGGCGACTTTAGGGAAAATGTCGAAGATGTTCCTAATAGCAAAGCGGGCAAATTCTATGAACAATTGCATGCTGCTAGCCATCCTTTGTTTGACGGTGTTTGCACTCTCGTTTGTTTGTTACTGTTAGACTATTTAAGTATTAAATCTGACTGGAATATTGCTGAAGGAGGAATGGACTCAATGATAGACCTTATTAAAGAGCTAGTTGACCCTGACTTGAAGGTTCCTGATTCTTTCTACAAGGCAAAAAGATTGGTTTCAAAGTTAGGTCTCTTCTCGGTTAGAATTGATTGATGTGAAAATGACTGCATATTATACTTTAAGAAAAATACTAACCCAGAGTCCTGTAAGTTTTGTTAGCACCCTCTATATAAGAGTGGTTCTACTAAAAATCAAATTGCTATTAAGGCGATGCATTATTTACCATCAATACCGCGATGCATTATTTACCATCAGTACCAAGGTTGAAGAGGTTGTATGCTTCAAACTGCTCAGCTCTTCATATGAGATGACACAGTGAAAATAGAAGGTCCATGGAGTTATGTGTCATCCATTTGATGGAGAGGCTTGAAAGTATTTTAATGCAACTTATCCAGATTTTACAGCTGAGCCATGAAATATTCGTTTGGGATTATGCGCGGATGACTTCTCTCCTTTTCTGATGGTGCTGCGCCATATTCACGTTGGCATGATTCCCCTTATAATCTTTCTCCTGAAATGTTGATAACTAATGCTTATATATCTCTGAATTGTGTTGTTCTTGGTCCGCATAATCCAAAAAGCGGAATAGATGTCTACTTGCAACCTTTGATCGATGAACTTTAAATTTTATGGCACGAGGAGGTTAAAACTTGGGACATCTCACTTAAACAGAATTTCAATCTTCGTGCATATCTAATGTGACTGTCAATGATTTTCCTGCTTATGGAATGTTGTCTGGGTGGATGACAGCTGGAAAGCTGGCTTGTCCATACTGCATGAAAAAAACAAAATATTTCACATTGAGACATAGCAAGAAAAATTCATCGTTTGATTGTCATCGTTGTTTTTTGCCACCTGATCATGAATTTAAGAGATTCAAGAATGTATTCAGAAGGTATAGAAGAGAACATGATGGTTCACCTCCAAGGCTGTCTGGTCATGACATCTGGTAGATAGTTCAGGATTTGCCTAAAGCCAGCAAGGAACCATTGTACAAGCTTGATGGATATGGCGTTTCGTATAACTAGACTAAGCAAAGTATATTTTGGGAGTTAGAATATTGACCTGATAATTTACTTATAAATAATGTTAATGTCATGCATACTGAGAAGAACTATTTTGATAATTTTTTCAACACAGTTATGGATGTTACCGGCAAAACATACGATAATCCTAAGTCCAGACTTAACTTACCAGAATATTGCAAATGCAGAGAATTACACTTACAGGAGGGGCCCAATGGCAATGTTATTAAGCCCAAGGCTAATTTTACATTCAAGTTGGACCAAAAACGTCAAATATGTGAGTGGGTCCAAAGTTTGAAAATGCCGATGGATATGCCTCAAATTTAGAAAAGATGGTTGATATGGCACAATATATGTTGCATGGAATGAAAACTCATGATTGTCATTTTTTCATGGAACAATTACTTCTAATTGCTTTTATTGTTTTACCTAAAAATATATGAAAACCAATAGAAGAGATCAGTTTGTTCTTTAAAGACTTATGTGCCACCACATTAAACAAATAAAATTTGGCGTGAATCGAAGGTAATATTGTTTTTATCACCAACCAGCTGGACAAGATTTTTTCGCCAGCGTTTTTCGATGTGATGGAACATCTTCTCATTCACCTTGTACACGAAGCTTGCCTAGGCGGTCCAGTTCAAACTAGGTAGATGTATCCATTCGAAAGGTAAGCAATTGCAACATATTCAAATTCATACATATTTTTTTAAAGCATAGTAAACATCTAATCTTAAGATTGTGCAGGACAATTGGAAAATTAAAAAGGGGTCCCAAAAACAAACATAGGGTGGAAGGCTCTATAGTTAAGGCATATCTTGCAAGAGAAACATCTTAATTTTATTTATACTACTTTCGTGATGAAGTTATTTGTTCAAAAAACTGATCGAATCGTTATCAGGATGATGTGAATGAGACTCATTTACAACCGATATCAATTTTCAATCAATTTGATTATAAGACTGAAAAGACCATACGTCTCCTGCTCACTCCCCGAAGCGCAAATCAGTAACTTTGTATGTCTTGCTGAATTGCTTGGAAGTTGAGCCCTTTCTGAAGTAAGGAGATTAAAATTTTCACATATCTTATTTATTTACTCATTCCCTTAAAGAAACTAATTGTGTTTTACATGTTGGATCTTCAGTTCATTTAAGACTCAATTCCATGAAAATCAAATATATGCATCCTTTGCAACATGGTTTACATATGAGATTCATAAGTGTATTAGTATTTATACAAATTTTAAACATTTACACATTCCTCAGCTAACATATATATAATATATATATATATATATATGTATAATATTTTTAGGTACACCAGTCACCAAATGTTGTCGCATACGATCAACTCTTGAGAGATATTTCTTTGGGTCCATTTGAAGCTTATGCAATGTCCTATTATACAGTAAATGGGTTTAAATTTTCCATCGAACAATACTCTAGAACAAGGAAAATAAACAATAGTGGTGTTTGGGTTAAGGGTGATGATGATATTGATTACTTTGGCATCATACACGAGATCTTAGAATTGGAGTATCCTGGTTTCCCAATAAAAAAATTATCCTCTTTCGATATAAGTTGTTTGATCCAAGAACAAGAGGCATAAGAGTACATAAGGAGCATAATATCATTGAAGTGAATCACAATAGGTCGTATCCTGTTTATGATCCATTTGTTCTAGCGCAAAATGCCAAACAAGTATATTATGCTCCTTATATGTTATGCAGTGATAAGTCTGATTGGTGGGCTGTAATCAAAACAAAGCCTATAGGACGGGTGGAAGTTGAGAATGAGCTGGAGACTGCGTATCAAAATGAAATGCAGATTGATCACTAGCTAGTGAACGTTGACTTAGTGGATACTTTGAATCACTCGAAAAATATATTTGAAGAAGTTAATATTGTGGAAAAAGAGGTTGAATGGGTACGATATGAGGAAACTTCCGAAGAGGGTGAATGATTTAATGGACAGTCTTCGGAAGAGAAGGATTAGTTTGTGTAGGTTGTATTTATTATGTATTGATCATGTCTTTATGCTTTGTACTATATATTTACCTTTATGTTTCTTGTTTAAGATTGATATGTAATATACTGTTAAGATTGTTGTTTTCACTTTTACATGATTTATATAGTAATAAAAATAATCTTTTCTATCTCGTGTTTTTGGAGTAATTTGAAATGTGAATTAGTAACTTGAAATTAGTTATTTATAATGTATTCTTATATATTCATTTTGTAGGAACTAACTACTTGTTAACTTTACATAATTTATATGTTAGGCAGAAGTGACAAAGGTAAGGAAAAAGTTATTCTTATGAAAACAAAAAAGAAAAAATAACCTCCGCCGTATAAATGACCGACAAGTATTCATATATCTGAGGGTCGGTTTGCTGACGCGACAACACGACCCTCATATTCTAGGTCATCTCAGAATTCGGTTCCTACTCGTACGCATGTGGGTCCACTTCATGGGTCTACATCGACTCATTCTGCTCCTATCACCACCATCACAGTACTATCAGATGACCACTGGCCCATCCGGAGTATTATCATCGTCAATACCCTCTTGTAGCAGTCACGCAGCTTCGCACAGTAATTCTGCAGGATCTATTGGGTTGTTGGATCTTTAGCTTGGAGGCACTCGATCTGGTGCTTCAGATCCTCCCACGCCAGTGCATCCACCATCACTTACTCCGCAGCTAGGCGACAAAGATGATTTTGGGAGGCGTTATCTTCTTCTATATGCGACAGGGTAAGATTTCTAAATATAATAACATTATTCATTTTTTCATTACTATATTATTATGCTCTATGAAATTACTGTTTGATCTTGTGTTATAGGTTTAGGTCGGATGCTGTAGTTTGACAAACTGCGAGAAAATACATTTGTCGAAACTTTAACGGCTACTGGATTAGTTGGCAAAAGGTTTCAGAAATTGACAGGGAAAGAATGTTTCAAGAATTTAATGTAAGGATTTAACTTATCAACTACTTAACACTTTGTTAGAATAAAAGATTAAATATTATATTTTTATTTTTATTGTAGAAATTTTACTGGTGGGATAATGCGAATGCATGTCTTATAAAGAGGAACTTTTTCAGAAGATGTAGATCCAGATATAACGGTCTGTTGGATTATGCCCGAACCAACTTGGTACGACCTGACTGGATTAGTGAACCCTTATGGCAACAATATGTTTGCTATTGGAATGGCGAAGAATACCAATTGCTAAGGACAAAGGAAAGAAAACCCGGACATCATCCAAGGATGGTTTCCTACATATTGCGGGTGCCAAAAGTATAATTGTTGTGGAGGAAAAAATGATATGTAACTTTTATGATTTTAATTATTTATTTCTATTTATATTTTTAATTATTTGAAGATTGATAATTTTTTCATATGCAGAAAAAATAAAAGGATAGGTGCATACCACAGGGTGAGTTATTTGAGGAGACTCGTCTAAAAAAAGAAAAAGAACCCGACTGATAAAAATGTCTGGGTTGAACCTCATGCAAAAGATGCCTATGTAATAATCAAATTTTGAATTTATGAATCTTTTTCTCAAAGTTGATATTATTCAAGTATAAGTACTTTAATATTTTTTGACTTTTAATTTTAACTTTACTTTGAATATAGGATAAATATACCCAACTCGGTAGTGAGTATCGTAGTACTCAGCCTCCTGAAAGTCAGGGTGACCCACTACCCCAACATGTAGAGGCCATTACTACGGATACCACAAAAAAAAATTTGGCGAGAATATTAGGTGTTCGTCTGGCCCTACATACTCTAACTCTTCCGATGATAGAGAAACCATTGAAAGACTACAAAATACGGTTTCTAATCTCACTAAAGAGTTTGCTGAACAAAGAAAGAGGATGCAGAAGAAGGAGGAGGAAAAATCATTACAAATCAGGATGTTGCAGGAGCAGTTCAGCACTTTCATTCAGACTGCAGGGATTATTCCTCCGTGTCCCGGTGATGCAGTTCAGGCTGCAAAAGGTCTACGCCCCCGGATGATATTAGCACAGATGAGAATGCGGAAGACGAGGACGAATTCGATGAAGATGAGTTTTAGTTTTTTGACTTTTGTATGTGTTTTACTTTGGATTAATACATTTGTTGTAGTTTGTACACTTTTGTATATATTGTTGTAGTTTTTACAATTTTACACTTTTGTTGTACATTTTGTATGTGTTATAGTTTTTACATTTGTTTTTTTGTTGTTGTTGTATTGCATGTTGGACCATTTGTTGATTTTTATTTTTTATAAAAAAATCCAGAAAAACCAACCACAAGTGGTCGTTTTTTTATTTTTTTTTGCAGAAAACCAACCACAAGTGGTCGTTTTTTTATTTTTTTTTGCAGAAAACCGACCATAAGTGGTCAGTTTTAATAAAATTAATAAATTAATTTTAAACAAATCGACCACTTGTGGTCGGCTTATTTTGAATTTTTTTAAAAAAATCATTTTTCCAATTTTAATAAAATAATAATGAATTTAAAATATATATATATATATTTGTAAAAAAAAATCGACCACAAGTGGTCGATTTTTAAAAAACTACCGCTAATTTACCGACCACGCTCTTTGGTTCCTTTTGTGGTCAGAAATTGAGGAAAACCGATCACTTTTGGTCGATTTTTCTCTTTTATTAGTAGTGTTATACAATGAAATAAAAAGAATGAAGAGAAAAAAACACAATGCATCTTTAATCTTATATAGAATTTACAGTTTAATCATTTTGTACAATGTATATGATTAGAGAAAATATATTTAATTTACAAAATATATGAAATAGTTAGTATCATTAGAGAAAATAAATTGCAACGGGTAATAATCACTTACTACTTTATGCAATAAAATTGATGTTATTTAAATTTATTATAAATAATTTTATGGTTCATTAATTAAGGCAGCTGTTGTTTGAATTTTATTGCAAAGGTATTTCATTACTAATATTGTTGGGTAAACGCGGAATAACAATAAAAGTATTTGTGGCAAAATAATCGGGAAAATAAATGAAAATAATGACATCAAAAATTTTGACGTGGAAATCCTTCTAAATAAGAAAAAAATCATGGACCAAGAGAGGCAACTGATATTATTATAGTATGAAATTTTACACCGTAGTCACAAGTACAATACTCAAAAGTGACTACCACACACTCAAAAAAACTAACCATCTTTTGACTCCTACCTTACTAAAATAACACCTACTCTAATTTTTATTCACAAACTATTTATTTTTTTCACAGTCTGTGGAATACCTCACTGCTCTCTATTATTTTTCTCTCTGTTCGGTGTGATTTACAAATAAGCTGAGAAGCTTGTTTTATAGGAAAATCCTATCCCTATTGATGTAAGCAGTGACTTCACTGAAAAATAATATTTTAAGGAACACAATAAATGGCCAACTACAAGATCTTTATTTTTTCTAACTTTTGCAGCCAATGACATTTCTGTCAACTTTTGCTGCTAATGACATTCTTGTCAATTTTTGAGGCCAATGGCATGGGATGGATCCTACAAATCTCCTCCTCCAGTACCATACATTTGAAGGAGGTATTCTCGTTTTTTTTTTAGAGAGATCTCATGACAACAAGTTCTTTGCATAATTCAAACTTATCCTTTGACACCACCTTGGCCAGCATATCCGTGGGATTTTTATTCGTGTGAATTTCTTAATATAGAATGATTCATTCTCCACTTGTTCATGAATCCAATGGTACCTTACGTCAATGTGTTTTGTTCTTTCATAATACATGGAATTCTTGCTCAAGTCTATTGCACTCCGACTATTACAATAGAAAACGAACTCCATTTGTTGCAATCCAAGTTGTTGAAGGAACCTCTTGAGCCATATCATTTTCTTGCCAGCTTCAGTAGCCGCAATATAATCAACTTCAATTGTAGATAGTGAGAAGCACTTCTACTTCTTTGACTGCCATGATATAGCTTCCCCTGAAAAAGTAAATAAAAATTCAGTAGTAGATATTCTGTGATCAAGGTCACCCGCCATATCAGCATCTATATAGCCCTTCAAGATTTGATCAAATCCTCCAAAACACAAACAATCAGCTGATGTTCCTCTTAGTTACCTCAGTATCCTTTTGAATGTTTCGCAATACAAAAAAACCACGTTTAGCAATGGATTTCTAGCAACAAGGATATTTCCGTTGCTAATTAACTACGAAATTGCAACAAAATAGAAATTTCGTCGCTAAAAATATGAAATTAAAAGTAATAGCCTAATTAGTGATGGATTAGCGACAGAATATAAAATTGGTTGCTATATTTTGGCGGTAAATATTGGCGCCTTTATTTTGGTGACAAAATTAGCGACAAAAATGGTGGAAATTTTTTTTGACATTGTGGAGACGGAAATAACAACAAAATTATTATCACTGGAAGTATTTTACCATTTTTAAAAAAATATTAGGTATATTTTTAATAAATAACTAGAAATGGATTTAAAATCCGTTGCTGAATTCGTTACCTGGCCAACAAAATATTAGGGCTAAGTTTTTTATTTCTCTTTGTTCTCAAACATAGTATCATCCACCTCTCTCCAAAAACAGTTTCCTTTCCATTTTCTCCCTCTTTTCTCTCAATTGAGAAAAGAAAATCACTCATATCAATTGAGAAGTGTGTCAATCGATGAATTTCGAATCTAAATTAGAGGTAAGATTTTGTATCTCGTAATTTTAGTTGTTTATCCTCTTTTAATTTCTTAATTTTGTATGTTAGAAGTCACTTGTAAATGATAGGTTTAAGGTTTTTTGAGCTCTTTCACTTAGGGTCCTTCGATTATTGTGTTAAAAAGATCGATAAATGGTTATTTAGTCGAAATGGAAACCGAAGTTTTTCTCAGAATTTCTGTTTGTGGGGTTTTTGATATTTTCTGTTGCATGTTTATTAAAATAAAATTTCTTCAACAAATTTTCTGGTAGTGTGGTTGAATTTTAACTTTTTGCATACACTGATTATGTTAGGGTTTTTGATTTTTTCTTAGAAGTTCTATTTGTGGTTTTTTTAGCTCTTTCACTTTGCTTTGTTCGATTATTGTGTTAAAAAGTTGTGTTAGTGGTTATTTAATCGAAATGGTAACTATATTTTTCCTCTTAACTTCTATTTGTGTTTTTTTTGTATATTCTATTGCAGGTTCATTAATCTCAGATTTCTTCAACAAATTTTTCATTTGTGTGGTTTAATTTTCTCTTTTTTATTTAAAGTGTTTATGTAAGGTTGTACTTAGTGTGTTGCATGTTGTAAAAAGTAGAAAACATAGAGCAATTTGAGTCATTTTTTATTATTGTTGATCTAATTTTGTGTAAACAATAAAATTATTATTATTATTCCGCATATTTCATTTGTGGGATCACACTTGGTATATGTTGTAGTTTTTCTTAATCTGATTGTGATGTTATGCTTTGGATTTTCAGAGAAATCCACTAAGGATACCAACAAGTGCCAGAATGTGAGCTAGCAGCTATCTGGTACTATAACATTCTCCCTTTTAAATGATTTTCGATAAGTTTTTCATATGTTTCTCTGTTACCGTTTGTGTTATTGATTATTCGTGAAGCTGTCTCTATTTTCTTTTACTTACCGATTGCTTGAAAAGAGGCAACCATAAACATTCTGATTCCTTAATAACATACATACAATTGGGGATTTGTTTTTGATCTGATTCACCATTCAAATACAATTAGTTCATTTATTCTTAACTTTTGTGATGTAACTTTGCGTTAAAGTTGTAAACTTTATTTATTTGTTTTTGCCAACAAAGTTGCAACTTATTTTTAGTTTTTGTTTAATGTTCAGATTTTAGGTATGTATTTTGCTGAAATTTGATGTTTTAATCTTGTTGTCGGGAGCTTTTGTGTCATGCCTTATGATTGTAATGATAGAAGTTTAGTTTTGTATGTAATTAAACTTTTTCGCTAACCCTTATTAAGAAGGACAATGAATGATATGTTGTGTTTGTGATTTCTTGTTTAGTTAGCAAAAAATGACTGACATATTCTATTTCCTTTTAAAAATAGAAAGATATATTCTAGTTTGTTAAGCTATTTAATTTTTTCTTCTCTTTGGTGATAATCCTAGATGTATGAAGTATTAAAATATAAAACTCTAACTATGTTGTTTATGTCGACATTAATAGGAATATGAATAATCTAGAGCGTGGATGGATGTATGATAGGTTGGATGGCCGAGGGGATATAAACTCTAGATTCGTTACTGGTGTGAATAACTTTATCCAGTTTGCATGTTCTCAACAAAATTGCATGAGTGGTAACAACATTAGATGTCCATGTAAAAAATATCGCAACATTAAATACAAGGATGTTGAAACTATTAGATATCACCTTCTTCATGATGGATTTGTTAAGGACTATTTTGTTTGGAAACATCAAGGGAAAACAGATGTGATCGGTGAAATTTCTTTCAGTAATGATTTGATCAATGGTGCTCAACTTGAAATAGGATATGATAATCCATATCGACAAATGATTTTGGATGCTGCTGGTCCAAACTTTAACTATGGTTTGAGTTGTCAACCTTACAATAATATTGAATTCGGAGGAACATGAAACTTAGATGGAGGAGGAGCCTAATTTAGAGTACCAAAAATTTTATGAATTGTTGCACTCTGCTGATGCAAAATTGTATCCTAGTTCTTCCCTCTGAATGTTAAATATTAAGATGAAAAATACTATGTCACAGAGGGGTTTTAACCAAATAATGCAATTGTTTAAAGAGGCTTTACCGAAAGATAACCTACTAGTTGATACTTATTTTCAGACTAAGAAGCTAGTGCGTAGCTTAGGTTTACCGGTTGAAAAGATTGATTGTTGTGAATTGGGATATATGTTGTATTGGGAAGACCAAGAACATCTTACCTCTTGTAAATTTTGTGGCAAAGAGAGGTATAAGCGTCGAGTTGGCTCTCGTAAGAGGAAATCGGTCCCGTACAAAATAATGTATTATTTTCTTTGATTCCTAGATTGAAGAGATTATATGCATCCCATGCTATAACAGCTGACATGAAATGGCATCATGAACATATAAAAGAGGATAGAGTAATGTGTCATCCATTAGACTCTGAAGCTTGGAAGAACTTCAATGAAAGTCATCCTTTTTGGCCGATGAACCAAGAAATGTTAGGTTGGGGTTATGTACTTATCGTTTCCAACCATTCAGTCAAACTGGGAGAAAATATTCTTCATGGCCAGTAATTGTCACTCCATACAATTTACCTCTAGGGATGTGCATGAAAGAGGCTTATACGTTCTTAACTGTCATTGTTCCTGGGCTAAACAATCCCAAACATAAAATTGATGTTTATCTGTAGCCTCTAATAAGGAAATTGACCTTGTTGTGGGAGACAGGTGTAGAAGCATTTGATATCTCCGAAAAACAAAATTTTCAATTGAGGGTAGCTTTGATGGAAACAATCAGTGACTTTCCAGCATATTCTATGTTATCAGGATGGAGTACTGTAGGTAAGTTTGATTGTCCTTATTCTATAGAGAAAACACAATCATTTAGATTACAACATAGTCAGAAAACATCATGGTTTGACTGTTATGGAAATTCCTTGACCAACATCATCCATTTAGGAGATATCGTAAAAATTTTCTTAAGGACCAAACTGTCAAAAGATCACCACCACCTTACAGAATCGGGGAAGAGATATTGAATCAAATTTGTGATTTAGGGATAAGAAAAGTAACAGAGTTAGATGCAGAAGAAGTTAATCAATGAATATGTAGTTCTTGTGGATGAAAAAAGCGAAGCATCTTTTGGGATTTACCTTATTGGAGTTCTAACATGATTCGACATAACCTCGATTTCATGCATATTGAGAAAAACTTCTTTGATAATGAATTTAATATGGTCCTCAATATTGATAAGAAAATCAAAGACAATTCACAAGCTCGTCTAGCTATGGTCAAGTACTGTGATCGACCTCAGTTGGCAAAGGATGCGTCTAAAAAATATTCCAAAGTTGTATATACAATAGACAAGGAAACAAGCACTATCTTGTTCAATTGGGTGAAAGGCTTAAAATTTCCAGATGGGTATGTTTCAAATTTAGGTAGATGTCCAGACACAACTGCGAAGAGGTTATCTAGTATGAAAAGTTATGATTGTCATGTGTTCATGCAACGATTGATGCCTATTACTTTTCGTGAACTACTTCCAAGTAATGTATGGCAGACACTTACAGAATTGAGCTGATTCTTTAAAAATCTTACATCGACTACTCTTTTAGTGGATGACATGGAGAGATTACACGGAGATATTCCACAAATCTTGTGCAAGATAGAACGTATATTTCCTCCTAGGTTCTTTGACTCAATGGAACATCTGCCTGTGTACCTTCCATATGAAGCAAAGATTGTTGGACCTGTACAATATCTATGGATGTATCCTTTTGAAAGGTAATGCAAAAATTCAAGTTGAACTTGTGACAATTATGTTATTATTAACTTTTCAAATATGATGGTTTATCCATTTTTCTATTTAAGTATCTTGGAAGTATTAAAAGAATGATTGGAAATAAAGCAAGTATTGAGGGTTCTTTATGTGAGCTTACTTGATGACAGAGTGAACACTATTATTTTCTCATTATTTTGAACCATATGTCATGACACACAATTATAATGTGGATCAAAATAATGATGGTGGTATTGTGGAAGATGTTGAAGGAAATTTATCAATATTCACCCTTCCTGGTCGATTATGGGGAGAATAAAAAAAGAGGAATCTAAATTCAAGAAATCAAGGCTGCACAAACTTACATTTTGCTAAATTGTGATGAGGTTGAGCCATATGTGAGGTAACAAAGTTAGTTGTATCAACTTAATTTTATAATCATATTCATATATCATGGCTTGAAATTATTTTTTTTTTAAATGAAGTATGTTTGTGCAATATTTCCAAGAAGAAATTCCAAATGTCTCTCAAGATCAAATAAATAAGAGTCTTGAAGCAAATTTCTCTATATGGTTCAATCAATATGTAAGGCTTCAAAAATTAATATCTTTTATACAATTATGCACTTAAATTGACTCCTGAAATTGAACTAAATTTTATAATCTTCTAAATAGGTCCGGTTCAATCATATTGAGAATGAATTTCTATGTAGTCTTGCTCGTAGACCATTGATAGGTGTTATATCTCATTCGGTGTATTTTGTTAATGGATACAAGTTTCATACGAATTTTCATGACAGCGCAAGATCAATAATGAATAGTGGAGTTTGTATTTCAGATCCAAATTATAGAAGTGGAATACTGTGAAGCACCTTTAAAGTGAACTGTACTATTCAAATGTGAATGGTTTGACCCAACTATGGATGTTGGTGTTAAAAAGCATAATCAGTATAAATTGGTTGATATTAACCATCGTCGTCGATATAAAAAATATGAACCTTTTATTCTGGCAATGCAAGCAACTCGAGTGTGTTATGTGTCTTATCCTAGCAAGAAAAAGGACAAGGATGATTGGGCAGCTGTATTGAAGATCAAACCTTAAAATGTTGTGGAATTACCCGATGATAAAATTGAGATAGCTGCAGAACTAAATATTTCATTTCAAGTTTAAGAAGTTCGAGTCTATGAGATAGACATGAATGTTCCCACGGATGAAAGCTTACACTTACATGATCCAAATGGTGGCTTAATTGAAATGGATAAACTCATTGATGATGGTTTATTGCAATAGCATCATGAGATCCAAGAAGATGCTATAGAAGAAGAGTATGAAACTGAGGAAGATGAAGAGGAAGATTCTGAAGAAGACACAGATAGTGATTAGTGCTTGATAAAAAACATGCTATTGTATCTTAGTTTTATTTTGGTAGAAGTCATTTTGTCGAACTAGTATCATTTTCTTTGTCTCTACTCGTTGTTTACTCAAAATTTGTCGCTTCAACTAGTTTTATGCTCTGCTTGTCAATTTTTTACTCTTTCATTTCTCATCCATGTTTTTAGGCTACAACTGTGCTTTTACATTTTCTGATACCTTATCTACATATTGTTGTTTGGTTCTCTTGGTATTATTCAGTTTGCATATTATTTCCACTTAACTAATACAATTTTTTTATAGATATGGCTAGAGGTAGAGGTTGAGGTCGCGGAAACATAGGGCGTGGAGACAAGTCTGCAGTTAGGAGTAACAATGATGTTACTACAAACATACCTACTGTTCCCATTCCTGCTATTGTTAGTCCTCAAACTGATGGCATAGGTGGTCAAAATGATATAAATTAAGTTCAACTATTGATTCCTCACATTACATCAATGATTCAAACTTCTGGTGATGGTAACAACCATACAACACCTGAATCATCTCCCACTGCTCCAAATTAGATCAACACAACAGCTGAAGGTACATCTACTCTAAGGAACCAAATATGTGAGGGTCTTAACCAATTAACTTCATTCTTGAAAATGAATGAATATAATCAACTTGTGGTCTGTTTTCTCTGTGTGTGTATATATATATATATATTTTGGTTGATGATATGTTGTTGGTTCTTGATTTGAGAGTTCTTGTAGATAGAATTACAATGGGAGTATTTTGTAGCATTTTGGTGGTTCTGTTGGTAGTTCTTGATCTGTTGGTGGCTTTTGTTGTGAGTATTTTGGTGGTTTTGTTGGTGGTTTTTGTTTCTATTAGTAGTTTTTGTTTTGTTGTTGGTTCTTGATTTGAGAGGAGTTCTTGTGGAAAAAATTACAATGGGAGTATTTTATAGCATTTTGGTGGTTCTGTTGGTGGTTTTTAATTTGTTGGTGGTTCTTAATTTGTTGTGAGTATTTTGGTGGTTCTTATTATGTTGCTAGTTCTTGATCTATTGTTGGTTCTTGTTGTGAGTATTCCAGTGTTACATGGGATTCCAGAATAACAGAGAGGTATGTTGTTTTAAGGTATTTTGTTGGATAGGAATTCAAAATTATAAGTTGTATGTTGTTGTGACTTCTTCTGCAAAATTTGCATCTTATTTCCAATTTAACAAGTATAATTTTTTTTAATAGATATGACTCAAGGTAGAGGTACAGGTCGAGGAAGCATAGGGTGTGCGGGCAAGTCAGCAGCTAGGATTATTATTCCTGTTCTTACTGCAAACATGCCTACTATTCCCACCCCTACAGTTGCGCCTTAAACAACTGGTGTCGTAAGTGCTCCAACGTTTAATCATGGTAGTACGTCTCCTACTACTCCAAATCAAAGCAACCCAACAGCTGTAGATACGTCTTCACAAACCTACCAAGTAGGTGAGGACGTATCTCGTAGCAACACAAATAGAGGAGATAATTCCAGTAGGAGCTATGTGCGGACCCTTGTTACTATAACTTCTTCAGGGTTAGTCCATTTTTTGTCTATTATTATTATTATATATTATTTTTATTTATAATAGACCTCTAAATAATGTTGCCACATTGATACAGATTGCAACCTTCTAAAGCATGCTCCAATAGCTTACACGAGTCTTTCAAAAGTGAACTTGATCACAATGGAGTCAATTGGAAAAGTGTCTCATGTGATATAAAATATAGCTATTTTGGGGAATTCAAGGTATACATCTTCATCATAATTGGGTTTTTAAAGTGTATTCACTTTTATAAATATGTTATTAATGTGTTATTTTGAAAATTTATTTCAGAAACACTTCTATTGGGATTCTTCCATTAGTGATGTTGCATTAAAGAAATAGTGGCAGATTAAGGCAGCAACTGTGTATAGAAATTTTATTGCTAAAATCAAAGAGAAAGCGATTAGGCAAGATTTTATACCTGAAGATGTCTGGGAAAGATGACAGCGACTTTGAGCATATCCAAAATGTATTAAAAAGTTAAAAATAAATACGCAGAATCATCATAGCGACAAAGACGTTGCTGCTGGAACTCACACAGGAGGATCTAGCTCAATTGGAGAGTACCAAAAGAGACTTGTAAGTATATATTTCAAGTATTAAACTATAATTTATTGTGAGACTATCTAAACTTAGTTCAAGGTTATGTTGTTGTTGCGTTTCTGCGGATAAATGTAATTTTGGTTCTAAATTTTCATTTACGTGTGTTAATATGTGTGTGAATCTGTGTATGTGTATGTCTATTTATTTTGGGGCTGGTGGTGTTTTCTTTGTTGGAAACCAAGTGCGTGAATGGTTAATTGTGTTTAGGGGGGAGGGGAGGGGCTATATTGTATTGGTTTTTTTTAAAGAGACTACTATATTGTATTGTTGCATTATTCTAACCTTTAGTGACTATATTGTAGTTCCTGATTACTGTCTATTGCTTCTTATGACTTTGTGGTTATTGTACGTATTCTACTTTTTTACTTTAAAATAGTCCAAAAATGTGATCACTCTTTACTGTTTTTGTCTCCGTGTAGTATTTGTATATTGTGTTTTGTTGTTGTCCTGTAACCTGAAATTCTGCAGAGTAAACTATGCTTATATGTCGCAGAGTGGTGTATTACTGAGGATTCGTATATTTACTTATTCTTCGAGGTGTATTGAGTAGAATCAAGACCTTATATACTTTTAGTAGTAGACTTTTACAAATGAATTTTTACAGGAAATTACTTGTTTGTTTTATGTGATTGGTGTTCATCTCAGATAACCTTGACACTGGAATCTGACGCTGGAAATTTCCAAATGTTCATTAACGTATGTTCTCAATGATTTTGATGAAATGAAATGCAGCAATCTCTTTCCAGTGATTGCTTAGTAAGAAATATGAAATTGGCTAACATAGTTTTGACCATGCGACTAATAATATTTACCTGATGACCAACTAGATTCCAATTGAATTATGGTTTTAGAAATATTTCTAGCTTACATGAAATGTTTTAGCAGCTTTGTTGTAGTACAATGCTCAACATTTTTTTATCAGGCTGCTGAATCGAGATCCGACACCAAGTGAGTTACATTTGCATGTTCACACACATGGTCATAATGGAAAATCTTTCGTTGTTGAACGTTCCTGAATCGTCCATGTAAGACTAAATCTTAATGTAGTAGTTTATTTAATTCTTATTTTTTTAGTTTAAAGTAGTTTTTGGTATCTAATCATTTGTAAGTACAACCCGTTATAATTTCACTTCCACAATTATAGGAAAGATTTGAAGAAATATTATGAGAAAAAATATTATCAAAACCTGTTATTGATCAAATTGAAGCATAGTACCAAGCTGTAGGAGGAGAAAAGAAGTGAAGAGTATTTGGTCTTGGAGCTGAAGCCAAAGGCTACCACGGGCAAACTCTTTGTGTTTCTTGTGGAAAGACTTCATCTTCAGCTTCACATGAATCGGTATCAGCTGTAGATTCGAATTTGGATGAGTTTGTAAAGCGATTGATTCCCGCACTTAAAAATTAATTTATTCCTATTGTCATTGAGGAGGTACAGAAGTTGGTTTATTCACGATCAGTTGTGACACCTCCGGCTACTACTTTGAACGATCTTGATTCCTTAGATGATGATTGCAATGATCTTGATCAGTTGTGATACTTTTGACGATCAGTACATTGGTTTTTGATGGTCTATTTTGTTGAAACGCTTAAAATAACAACAAATTACACTTGATAGATGTAGGTATTGAGGATGTTTTAGACATACTTATGTTTATACATGTTGCTATGTTTGGTATTGAGGATGTTTAGATTTTTGCTATCTATAGATGTGGGTTCTTTTATATAAATGTTGGATATTATCAGAAGGTTTTGCTATCTATATATGTGGCTTTTTTTATATGAATGTTGGGTATTTTAAGAATTTTATAATATGCTTTTAATATTCAAAATACAAATAAAAAGGGTATTGGAAGAAAAGTAATGACGACAGATTTAGCGACAAATTTAATAATTGCTAAAGAAAAAATATTTACAACGGATTGAGGAAAATAATTTTTTGTTACCAAAATTGGGGACTAAATAATAAAATTTTTAGCGACGGACTAGCAATGAAATATTTGATCACGAAATAATCAAAACAATAAAATACAATATGAAATTAGTAACGATATTTATAAATATAACAACGAATATATTCATTGCTACAAAATGGAAACGGATATATGTCGTTTCTATGACGTTGCAAATCTGACAACGGATTTTATTTTTTCCATTGCTAAATGGTTAGCAACGCGCAATATAGCAACGACACATATTCTGTCGCTGATCCATCTCTAAATTGCTTTAGCGACGGATATATGTTTATTAGCAACGTTATCGATCTGTTGCTAAATGGAGTTTTTTTTGTAGTGTTCCTAGTGCTCATTTTCAGTAATTTCAAGAAACCTACTAACAACACCAACTGCGTGAGCAATATCGGGTTTGGTACACACCCTTGCATACATTAAGCTTTCAATGACGGACGAATATAGAAACTTAATGATTCTTTCTTTCTCTTTATTTGTTGTAGGACACATTTTCTTGCTCAACTTCATATGACCAGCAAGGGGTGTGTTAACAACCGTAGCATTCTTCATGTTGAAGCGCTCCAGTATACGTTTAATGTACTTCTCCTGTGAAAAGTAAAACTTTCTTTTATCTCTAAGACGAGTAATCCTCATGCCCAAAATCTTCTTACCATGACCCAAGTTTTTCATAGCAAAAGACTTGCATAATTGTTTCTCCAACTCGTTAATTCTGAAAGCATTCTTGCCCACAATCAACATATCATCCACATATAGCAAGAGGATGATAAAATCATCATCAGAAAAACTTTGTGCATATACACAATGATCTGAAGAAGTCTTCTTGTAACCTTGCTTTTCCATAACAGATTCAAACTTCTTATACCACTGTCTGTGAGCCTGCTTAAAGCCATAAAGACTCTTCTTAAGTTTGCACACATAATTTTCTTTATCTTTTATCTTGAAGCCCTTGGGTTATTCTATATAAACCTCCTCTTTGAGGTCACCATGTAGAAAAGTTGTTTGCACATCTATCTACTTAATTTCTACATCAAGACTAGCAGCCAATCCAAGAACTGTACAAATAAAGGTCATTTTGATGACAGGAGAAAATATTTCATCAAAATCAATGCCCTTTCTTTGACCAAATCCTCTGACAACCAACCTGGATTTATATCTGGACTTCAAGCCGTGTTCATCAAATTTTACTTTGAACACCCATTTATTCTTCAAAGCTCTCATGACCTAAGGTAATTTCACCAACTCATAAGTGTGGTTCTCATGTAGAGATTTTTCTTATCTCGCATGGCTTCAATTTATTGATCCTTATGTTCATTTTCCAAGGACTCCTCATGACATTCAGGTTCTCCCCCGTCAGTGAGTAACACATACTCATTAGGAGAATAGTGAGAAAAAAGAATATGTTGACTTGTAGACCTTATTAGTGGAGCATTTGATTCATCCATAGCTTCTTCAACTGGAGCATTATCAACAACAACATCGTTGTCTTTATAAACATCAATATGTTGATTTTGAAGATTATTTTGGGAGTCACCATGATTATCTATCCCAACATCATGCACACTTGTATGAGAAAATTGATCTAGACTAACCACATCATTAAAACTTGAAGATGATAGCTTCTCCGCTTTGTCAATATCTTCAATGGTTTGATTCTCCATGAATACAATATCACGACTTCTTATAAGTTTCTTCACAAAAAGATCATATAGCCTATAACCAAACTCATCAACGCCATAACCAATGAAGATACATTGCCTTGTCTTGGCATCTAACTTTGACCTCTCATATTTGGGCACATATACAAAAGCTTTGTAACCAAATACTCTTAAATGGTCATAGAAAACATATTTTCCATACCAAACTTTGTTTGGTACATCTGTAAGACCCCATAAAATCCTAAAGCTTAATTCAGTCCTTTAAGCTTGTTAAGAGGTCCCAGACTTAGAAAATTCTAGTTAGGTTCCCAAACATAGCCTATTATTGGCCTTCAAAAGTTGGAAATATAATTTTACCACCATAACGTCCTTTAATGGTCTGTATTTTTATTAGTTCAGGATTAGGAAGGTCAATGGGTGTTTTCGAACAAGTTTTAAATTTTTCAAAACACGTTTAGATCATGTTCGGAGTCCCAAAATAGTGGACCAATGCGATCATGGCGCACCGTGTCGCCAATCGCGTTGGTCAATATTTGTGTAGGCTGTCAGAGCCAAAACTTCTAAGGCTCGACACGATCATGGCATGACACATCAAGTATCGCGTCCCAACCATCAACGTGTCGCGTCGCTTGTAGCGTTGGCACCCAATTTTTTAGTCATTAAATGTCCATATTTTTAAGGGCAAAAGGGTTAATTTCCCATCCTTAGATAAAACCACAACACGTGATTCAGCCATATTTCACCCAAAATGTAGAGTTTATCTCAAGAATAAGTTAGGATTTTCAATTAAGGATTCAAATTCAATACTCAAATTCAAGAATCTCTCCGTCAATCTTTGTAAAATCAGGAACTAAGGTATGCCAACTGTTGATTTATAGATTCCTTTCATCCATGAAGTCCAAGAACCCTCTTTCAAATTATAAAACATGATATTTATGTTGTGGGTTATTTGTAACCATATTTATCTTGTTGTATGATTCCCAAGTTGGAATCTTTATGTGTTTTCATGAAACTACGTTAGCATGCAAGATGAAATCCATGAATTTAGTTGTTTATGATGTGTAATTTGATGATTTCACCTATACCCTAAGTTGTGCATGTAAGGCATTTGACAAAATGTCTAGGAGGATAGAAATTGGGTATTCTAGTTCAATTATGACTCAAATAATAAATGCATGTTTTACCCTTATGACCAAGACTGACTTTCATGATATTGTGTGCATTATGAGTATTTGATGGAATGTTCATGAGATTAGGTTGATGAAAGTATGGCATGTCTATATGTAATTCCATCCATGTACGACATTATGACAACCATGTGTTTCATGAAATCCCCAACTTATTGTATTATGAATTGCTTTGGATGCTTCTGTAAACTGACTTTTATCTTGAGCCGAGGATCTATTGAAAATAGCCTCTCTACCTCTTTTGAGGTAGTAGTATGAACTGCATACACTATACCCTCCCCATACCCCACTATGTGGGAATGTAATGGGTTTGTTATTGTTGTTATTGTTGTTGTTGGTTATGTGTTCATAAAGTGCCAAGTCTTGTCGTTTCTTGTTATCAAGTCCTGGGGGTACTTGTACCCGACAATTTAGCTATGTACCTAGAGTCAGTGTCAGTTTTCACGATACTCTCATTCAAGTCATGATCATTAGAATTCAGTCAGTTACATGACTCAAGAAAACTCAATAATCTCAGTCAGTTATCCGATCTCAGTAGTATTCCGTCAGTCAACAAAATTAGTGAACTCTGTTCAAATTAGATAAAAGGTACTATCAGTAACAGTTCAGTTTAGTTTAAATCAATCCGGTGTCTTTTCATTTGGGAGTAGGATTCAGCATCGAATGAACCCAAGGATGGGGACTCACCTGTTAGCCAGTAGAGGGTGTGATCCTTAGAACCAATCCTTGCATTACAAAACTACGTAGCCAATGTAGGTTGAGATTTACCCTACGATTTTAGGGATTAGACACCTCATTTGAGTTTTTCCTACTAGAAGGGGTTGACGGAAGAGCTCCCTGTTAGAGAGGGTTTACTCACAACTTGTCTTTACTCATGGCACGGTACTGACACCTTTTCAGCTGGGGTTATAGGTTGAACCCCACTAGTTCAATTTTGAGGCATGTCGGTTAGATGATTACCTCCCACAGTCTTAGTTTCGAATCCAGTCTCAGCAATAGAACTCAGTTCAGTTCTACAGTTTCAGGACTGTCAGAGACAGTCGCTCAGCTTAGTACGAAACTCAGCTAGTTCCATCAGAATCAGGACTGTCAGTCACAGTCACCCAGTTAATAGTATATTAATTATATAAAATTCATGTTACCAGTATTCAGATTTCAGGACTGTCAGATACAGTCAATCAGACCAGTTCTTCATAATCAGAACTGTCAGAATTAGTCATTCCTTTATCAGTAATATAACATCAGTTCCTCAGTACTCAATAGACTTAGTCTTTCAATATCCTAGTATTAGTACCCATATATCAGTAAATCCACGTTATCAGAATTCATGAGTCAGTGTTATCACGATCTCAGATACAGTTACGTATTCATGCATGTATTCTCACGTTCAAGTTATTTAGTCAGTTAGTATTGTTCATCCATATGAACCATTGCATTCAGCCTACCTCACTTCCATATCAATACATTCAATCGTACTAACGCATTTGCGCTATGGTGTTTTATACCATAGGTTCAGAAGCACGCGCTTCAGAGTATCAGTAGCATTCCAATTTTAGCAGTCAAAGGCAGCAGTGAGTCCTCGTCATTCAAGGATATTATTTGATTATTTCATTCTTTCAGTACTTAGTTTATTTTAGCAAATGGGGTTAGTTGGGAGATTATCCCATCAACTCTTTATTCAGACAGTTCAATTTTAGAGGCTTTCAGACAGTAACTTGTTCAGACAGTTATTACAGTTATTTTTGGTATTGTTATACCATATTTTTAGTTATGTATCAGTATTGAACCTTATGGCCTTTCAGTTCATGTTTTTGCATTTACGATATTACTATTATTATTTAGGGCTCAGTTACAAATGTCAGTCATGGTTTAGCTTGTGATTTTTCAGAATTATGAGCACCGTGTAGCGTTCTGAGTACCAGATTCGGGGCGTTACAACATCACTTTACAAAGAAATAGTAGGATATAGGTTAATAACATGTGCAACTGTCAATAGAGCCTCACCCCAAAAGGAGTTTAGCAACTTTGCTTCAAAGAGCAAACATCTGACTCTTTCCACCAATGTCCTGTTCATCCTTTCCGCCAAACCATTAAGTTGAGGCATATAGGAGGAGTCTTCTGGTGTCTGATACCTTGTTGCTTCCAGTATTCATCAAACAGTTCACAATATTCACCATCGTTATCAGTCTGAGTACCTTCTTCCCCATTTTTCTTTCAACAGAAACTTAAAACTTCTTAAAGGCACCCAACATTTGGTCTTTAGTCTTCAAGACATAGACCTAAAGTTTCCTTGAGCAATCATCAATAAAAGTGACAAAGTAAAGTGCACCACCTAAAGTCCTTGTCTTCATTGGACCACATAAATCTGAATGCACTGGCTCAAGCAACTCTATCTTTCTTGAAGGAGGATGAGATTTGAAAGAAACTCTATTTTGTTTTCCAGCCAAACAGTGCTCACATTTTTCTAATTTCGCACTTTCAAAATCTAACAATAATTTCTTCTTAGCCAGCACATTAAGTCATTCCTTACTAATGTGGCTAAGCCTTTTGTGCCATAATGTTGAAGAAGTGGTGCTTTCAACTACATTCACCATGTTATCACAAGTAGAAGCCATAGTCCTGTATAGAACACAACGTTTGTATCCACGAGCCACAACCAAAGAACCCTTAATGAGTTTCTATTTTCCACCACCATTGGTACTAACATATTCTTCATCATCCAGCACGCCAAAAGAAATTAAGTGTAAGCAAGCATCGGGTGCATGTTTTACATTGTTTAAAACTAGTTTAGATCCAGTACTAGTTTCCAAACAAATTGTTCCAATATCAACCACCTTAGAAACAGTCTCATTTCTCATACTCAAGGTTTCAAAGTCACCTGAAGTATAATATAAGAAAAAATCCTTTCTTAATGTCACATGAGATGTGGCACCAGAATTCACAACCCAGCTAGACTTATCACAAGCAACATTTATTAGATTTGCCTCAAGGACAGTAACAAGATCTTCAGTGGTGACGGTGACAATGCAATTTTCATTGTCGTCTTCTTTCTTTTCCTCCTTCTTCAACTTTTGGCAAAATTTCTTTGTATGCCCTTTTAGCCCATAATGATAGCACTCAATACCTTTAAATTTGCCTCTAAATTTTCTTCTATGGTGTTCTTTATTTTGAGCACTACGATTCTTGCTTCTCCCCATAACGCCAGTCACTAGGACATCAGACGAAGAGAAACCTTGAGACTTTCATCTCATCTCTTCATTAAGAATGCTGCTCTTAGCAAAATCCATAGAGATCACGCCATCGGGAGTAGAATTTGATAAAGAAGTTCTAAATATTTTCCACGAGTCTGATAGGGAACCAAGTAGAAGCAAGACTTGAATTTCTTCATCAAACTTAATGCCCATAGCAAATAACTGGTTCATTATCCCCTGAAAATTATTTAGGTGATTTGTCATTGGAGAACATCATGGTATTTTAACCCTAATATTTATTTTATCAAGAACATCTTATTATTTTCAATCTTTCGAGCATACAAACTTTCAAGATGCTCCCATAGGAACCAAGCATATTTTTTTCCAGAAATATGGTTCAACATATTATTGTTAACCCACTGCCTAATAAAATCGCAAATCTGTCTGTGCAACAGGTTCCACTCTTTATCGATTTTAGTTTTAGATTTTGTAGTGTAAAAAATCGGCTAATAAAAATTCTTGACATAGGTAGATCTTTCATTTTTTCCTTCCAAATGGCATAATTAACATCATTTAAAGTAATCATTCTACTTGTGTTGACTTCTATTGTTTACCAAAAAAATACAAATATTGCAAATCGTGGGCTCTGATACCAGTTTGTTGGGTAAACGCGGAATAACAACAAAAGTATTTGTGGCAAAATAATAGAAAAATAAATGAGAATAATGACATCAAGAATTTTACATGGAAACCCTTTTAAATAAGAAAAAAACCACGAATCAAGAGGAGCAACTGATATGCTATAGTAAGAAATTTTACACCGTAGTTACAAATACAATACTAAAAAATGACTACCACACACTCAAAAGAAATAACCCTCTTTTGACTCCTACCTTAGTGAAATAACGCTCACTCTAATTTTTTTCATAGACTATTTATTTTTTCATACTCTATGAAATACCTCACTGCTCTCTATTATTTTTCTCTCTGCTTGGTGTGATTTATAAATGAGCTGAGAAGCTCCTTTTATAGAAAAATCTTGTCTCTATTGATGTAAGCAGTGACTTCACTGAAAAATAATATTTCAAAGAACACATTAAATGGCCAACTACAAGATCTTCATTTTTTTCTAACTTTTGCAGCCAATGACATTTCTGTCAACTTTTGCTGCTAATGACATTCTTGTCAACTTTTGAGGCTAATGACATGGGATGGACCCTACAGATACGTGGGCATGAGTGGTACATTTATTGTATAAAATTTTTATTGTGGCTGATATTTGCCAAACAAATGCAATAAAAAAAAGACAAAATACTTGAGAGAGATGCTAACCATAAAAAAAATCATATCACTTTGTATATATATACTTTTAAAATTATACTTCATTAATTTTTACATTGATCTAATCACATTCCTCAACATGTTTAATCCACAAAAAAATATACTTCATAAAAAATTAACCAAAATAAGTAGGAAAAAAGTTCATGCATAATTTAGAGAGTATACATCTTAGAAAAAATATATCTGATCTTGAGATGGATATCATTGCGTGAATGAAGTTCCTTGATGTAAATACATAGTACAAATGATCAAACTTCAGCAATCATTGAGAAAAATTAATTGTCAAATTCAAAACTATTAAGATTTCAATCAAAACATTTACATATCTTTAATTGTAAAGATTGAAATGGATTCATCTGAATATAATGAAAAATAATGTATATAAATAAATTCAATCAAAATAGTATATAAGAAATTGTGATTATGTAAAGTAAAATATAAAATATAGTGACTATGTAAAATTAAAATCAACATTCTTTCTTTTGCTTTTTCGTCTTTATATACATAATCTGAGAATGAAAAAAAATCATCTTTGAAAAAAAGCATTATTTTGATATTACTAAATGCACAAAAGTTTATATGTACAAGAATTATATTTGATAGAACAGAAAAAAAAATTTGAATGAGTTCTATGAGAAAGTGAAATTAAATGACCTCAACATAAAGCTTGATAGTGAAGTTCTTGACATGCACAACCTGATGAATATCCTTTGTTGCATAGCATTGTGAGTTATGAGTAAATCTTGTGCATATTATAAAGTGATGGAAAAAGGCATAATTTTCTCTCTAAACTTGTCACCAAAACTTACTTTAGCATTTTAACTTTATCGGTAATTATTTATCTCCTAAACAACTTTCGCATGAATTATATACTACTTCGAAAATATAATTCCGCTCTCACAATTAAGAGTGTAACACACTCGCCCCCAAGTCAACGCCACGTTGCTGCCACGCAAGCCAGGCAAAAAAAAATTAATATATATATTGAAAAAAAGTTTTCTTTTTCACTCACTACCACCCTCCCCCAAGCTTTCTTCTTCACCCCACACAGCCCACGCCACCACTTCCCCCCTTCCTTCCCCCCATTTTCTCTCTTGTTCAGCCCTCTTCCCCCCATTTTCTCTCTTGTTCAGCGCCTCTCCCTCCAACCTCACTCCACCCAAACCCCTTCCTACAATCTGTAAACACTTCCTCTGCCCCCTCCCCCCTCTCCCGTAATTGATAACCCGCCCCCTCCTCTCAGGCCCCAAGTCGCCCTCCTATATCACCCCAATATTTTTTTTTGGTATTTAATGGTAGTTTTTTAAAACAAAGCATGGCTGTACAATAACAAGAACAAAACTTTCAATCCTACATCCACCTCATTCTTTTCTTGATATGTAAAGTTAAATTGTTGGAATTTAATTTTTGCTTTAATTTGTTCAATCAAAATAAAAATGGGACAGTTATAAAGTTAATTTAGCTATTGAGGAAAGCTAATTTTGATGAAATAAATTGCATTTTTTAAAAGATTTTTGTGTAAGAAGATGATGTTATTACAAAAATTCACATGAAAATATTTTGGTATGTATTGAAAATGATTGATAGGAGTGAAAAGAAAAAGAAATAGAGGAATTAAAAGAGAGGGGGTGGTGGGGTTTGAGTAAGAAGAGAAGGTGTGATGGAGTGTGAAGAAGAAGAAATATTAGTGGTTGAAAATTTAAAAATGGATCCATTTTTTTTAAAAAATTGAAAACGTGCTTTTATCTTTTTTTGTCACGTCAACCCTTAAGGGGTAATATAATTCACGCGAAAGTTGTTTAGGAGGATAAATAATTACTCATAAATTTAAAGTGTTAAAGTGAGTTTTAGTGACAAGTTCAGGGGATACTTATGCCTTTTTCCTAAAGTGATAGAAAGGATATCAAAAGATCGTACATAAATGCATATAATTAAGAGAATATGAAAAGATCGTACATGAATGCATATAAATAAATAAATAAATAAATAGATAAATGAAGAAAAAAATTGAAAAAAGGAAAAAAAATGGTAAATTAAATGGAGGCCATAGAGAGATGTCACGTAGACATATCTATAACCCCCTTTATATATATATATACCCGCCTACAAAAGTCTAAGCAACTGAATACAATTAAATCACCTATAGACAATTATCAAGTTCACTAAAGTTGAATTAAATACCCAACTATAAAAATAATTTATCAAAATTTATTTTGTGAAATTGACACTAGTATACAATTCGATTTTCAATTTATTCATTCTATTTTATGAAAATAGATGAAATTTGAAGAAACTTAGCAGCTCATTTAGATAATACCTAAAAAATCAAAAGAAAATAAATCTATATAACCGAAAAAACTAGAGATTACCGCAAAATTTTCAATGCATATATCCCCATAGATGTTAGGGATGGAAAATTACTCGACAAAATCTTCACCGCAAATCCACAACGGATGTTTAATGGAACACAACAAATCGACTGATTTGGAAGGAAAATTTTCTGTGTGATATGTTCAAATAGTGTGCATTAAGTTAATACCCTAAAATTAGCAAATTAGATAAGAGAGAGATTGTGAAAATTAATTACATGAGAGAGAGAGTATTATTTATAGTGGCGGAGTCAGAATTTTCACTAAGAGAGTTCATTAGTGAACATACGAACTAATCGAAGGGGGTTCAACATCTACTATATATACATAAAAAAATAATTTTAACGATATATATATAACATAATTTTTCGACGAAGGGAGTTCGGACGAACCCCTACTTGAAGGGTAGCTCCGCCCTTGATTATTTGTTGTATACATTGCATATTATATTTGTATATAGGGGTTCAAAATAATAGTTTTATAACTAATAAATAACTACGTAGGATAATTTTTTAAAATCTTACCCATATCATGTAATTAAAAATAATGAATTATTTTAATTTTTCCTAATTTATATCCCAGGATTTGCGACTATATGTTGTTTAAAGAGGCGGGGACGCCAGAAAAAAGAAACAAATAAACAAAATAAAAAGGGAAATGTAAGTAAATAACATTTTGGGTGAAACTATTGGCACAGTATAAATTTAGATTATTTTTTTATTTTCTTAAAAAACAATAAACTATACAGAAAATAGCTTCACATATAATGAAACAGGCGAGAGAGAGTAAATTGTTGAACTACATATGTTTTGTCTAATTCATAAGCATCAAATATTCCAGAAAAATGTTCATGTTAAATTGTTAATTTTACTTTTGTCATCTCTTGAAACAATGCATTTTGATATTAACACAATACCAAAGGATACGCTCCCTCGTTACACTCACTATACAACACGAATTTATTTTAATTAGTCAAACATTACTCATAGATTTCGAATACGATGAGATTAAACCAAAGGTAAAAAAAACATCTATACAATACATTGGTGAATTTAAATTACAATAAAAACAAATTTTGTATTTAAAGTAAATAATGAAATACTCCACAACACAATGAGAACACATCATTCAAACGGAGCGGTGGTGAATCTCGGACCACTACAAATTAAAAGTACTAAAGAAACATGCAATTGCAAGCACTCTAAATTTACATGCATTTCCTTGTACTAAGACTGTTTTTTCAAGCTTTATGGGTAAATTTCAATGAGAGACCTTAAACCTAGAGCGGGAGTTATTCTGTATTCAGGAAATCCAGCTTCAGTGAAAAGCTTCTCCCACTCCTTTTCAGTTCTTTCTTTGGCAGCATAAAGAACCATCATTAGCATATCCATATTATGTTGTGCTCGAACAAACTCATTGCTCTTCTTTGGGTCCTCCAGAACAGTGTCTATGATTATCACTTTCCCTCCTTTCTCTCTACTTGGAATTGACTCTTTGCATTTCGTCAGTATCTTCACACAATCTTTGTCCTTCCAGTCGTGCAGAATAGCCTTTTTCAACAATAACATAGAATTAAGTTGAGCAGAAGGATTGTAAACAGAGGCAATTGTAGCTAATTAGTCGTTGTACATACCTTAAGTAAGATGGCATTAGCATGGGGAATCTTATCGAACATATCTCCTCCAACAAAATCCAAGTTCCCACTTCCTTTGCAGTGGCCGATAACATGAGGGAGTTCAAGTACAGTGCACTTTAGGTTAGGAAAAGCTTTGGCTATGGCGATAGACACAGTACCGGTGCCACCACCAACATCCACCAAAGAGGTCAACCCTTCGAACACATGTTTACACTCTGTAATAAGCAAACTAGTATTGAACCTCGAGTCACTAGCCAATGCATCGTTGAAAATATCACCTAGTACTCTAGGGTTTTCTTCCTCAATATAATCCCAGAAAGTTTTTACATGAGCATTATGAAAAGCAGTGGGAGAATCATTTTGGAACCAAGCACTTAACTCCGACCATGCTTTTGAAAAGGCTGGACCATGGTTGAGCAGCAAGACTGACCTAACATTGAAGGGCTCATTTTCTGCAAGAAGGCGACTAGCTGGAGTAAGGAAATATTGATCTTCATGTTGATTTAGGAAACCGGATTGCACTAGAAAGCGCATTAAGATCGCCAAGAAAGAAACCTTTGAAGAATTGACGGCAGAGAGTTCAGCAGAGAGTTCATCAAGGGACATGGGCTTACCATGTTTGTAAAGGGCATCAGGAATACCTAGTTCAAGTGCACATCTTACTGCCGAAGAACTTATAAAGTTGAAAATATGGTTCCAGATTTGAGCTTGAGCATGGAGAAGCTCAGTGGAAGTACTCTCATGTTTTGACATGTCTAAGGAACTTGTTTTGCTTAGGCCTTGTATGGTTGTCATCTAAACGTAGCAACGGTGTGCGTATTTATAGAGCTAAATTGAGAATTGGAAAGACTTTTACAACAGATAAATTTTAATATTCCAAAAAAAGCTTATTGGAAATATATTAAGATAATATTCTGAGATTATTTCCTAGGGTTGGGCTGAAAAGAGTTTCTAATATGGTATCACATGGGACATCACAATTCCAAAATATTCATGTTCTTTCATTGCGAAACTCGAGATTTTTGTAGGATGGGGAGGTCCCAGTTTCAACTTGAATTTGATGTGAAGGTTATATATTCTCCAAGATGTAAAATCATTGGCAGAAGACAAATTGATACTCATTTGAACCCAATTCAATCGAAGATGAGGGGGAGAGATCTTGAGAACTTGTTTTCTAGTCCTTTTGCCACATAAAAGATGTTTATTTTTACACATAAGAAATTTTAAAATGTTATTTTTTTTTTATTCATTTTGTAAGAGTGCAAGAAGTCTCATTTCCACGGAGATAGGGATGGCGAAGGGGAAGGGGCCACTCTTAGCAACGCAAGGGACATTGATCTAATCGCTTATATCTTCGTAAAGATGATACAAACTTTTGTTCGCATTTGCCTATTTTGGGTATAAGAACAAGCAAGTGTCACGTGAATTGATTAATTGAAGTTCATGACTAATTATTTTAAAATTTTTAGTTGGTGACTTTATGGGTATCTACTAAAAGTAGTAGATTCATCAAATTTGAATCAATGAATTGCCTATGTTATTAAGAGTCTAGCTCTTGCAATCTTCTTTCTGATAGAAAAGGCTTCTAACAAATGTACATAGTGATGGAGTGCATCATAACCAATTAAGTGGTTAACTCCAACATATAGAGCAATTTTCATATACCATAACAAATATTATCATCACACGATCACTACATGCACACTAATTAAACCCAACTTATTTATAAAGATCATTGATGTTTTATAGCTGGGCTTAAAGAAGGAGCACGTATTTGTTGGAGTATCCTTCAGAATTCAAACTAGAGGTTGGACTTTGGACCGTATTAGCACTAAATTCATGTATTTCCAAAAAGAAAATAGGTTAAAATTGATTACTCCGTCAGTCTCATATTAGTTGTCCACCTTATAATAAAGAGATAATTATATAAACGTACGACAAACAAATATACTTTACATTTAAGTATGTAGTAATATACTTTACACTTTATAACCCAAAAGGCCATTCATTGCAAACTAACTTTCTTCTCAATTCCTCTCTGGCTTCTCTTTTTTCATTGACATTTTTTCAAACTCCCATTTCACCTTCAAATTTATCATTTTCTTTCTTCAGATAATTCATGATATTCTGTTGTAATGTATTGTTTTACTCTTTATTTGATAGCCTCATATGAATTAATTGCAAAATATAATGCTACCTATAATGTCCATAATCCCCCCCAAAATAATTTTTTCGTTGGTGACAACTGAAATTCGTAAGATTTGAATCAATAATATCTTACTCAGTTTGCTTCTTCGTCATTCAATTTAATTATAGCATCTTACATGAATTGGATAGAATTAAGTTTCAATCATTGTTGAAGCTTGAAGCTTTGAAATTTGAGAATTGAAATTTCCGTTAATAAGTTTTGTTTTGAATGGTATGGTATGGTTACAAAAGACCGGTTATGTATTGAGGAGTCAAAATCTAAAATTTTGGATGATTTAGTGTGATTTTGAGGTGTTTTAGATGAAGAATTTCAAAATTTCAAAACAAAACTTATTAACGGAAATTTCAATTCTCAAATTTCAAAGCTTCAAGCTTCAACATCCAAAACTTCAGATTTTGGCTCCTTAATACATAATCTATCTTTTGCAATAACACTCACTCGGAACAAAGCTTATTTATAAAAATTTAATTTTCAAAATTTGAAGATTGGAGCTTCAATAATGATTGAACATAAAAAAAAAAAGTTGTGTTGCAACTGTAAAATTATAATATAAATTTGTTATATGCTTGATCTACGAATTTTATAAACATGTATTCCCTTAGATGCTCATTAGTTGTAGCAACAATGAACAACGAGATGTTAATGAAGAGTTGTCGAAGAAACATATTTGTATCATGAAATTACAACAAGTCATTTGTTGAGCTTTTGTGTTGCAACTTTCACTTTTGAATGGTTTTTAAGAAGAATGAGTTGTTTGAATGGGTTTTCAAAATAATCAAATTTTAAATTTTAATTTAAAAAAACAAGGATAATAGGTCATGGAGCTGAATTAACCAACGTTATTTTTTTTTAATAGTGCAGTTTTAATTCAGCTAATTTTTTTAGGAACAATGGATTATTTGACTAAACATGATTTTGGCGATCCTACGGGTGAAATGATACTTGGATTATAAAATTAAAATGAATGAGAGTTCTCTAGAAGGAAGAGGAATGTGTGCATTGGAAAGAGAGGAAGAAATGATCTACTTCAGTTAAGTTGACTATGAGATGAAATCTAATATTTTGATCCTATACAATTGGGTTATTTTTGATAATGTAATATAGAATGGGCTATTTTATAATGTAACATTACTAGTTATATTTTTCTGTAATTTTTTCTTAAAATTGAAGAAAAATTTTCACAAAATCGCAACTTAAATTACCTAAATTACAAAAAAATTCTTCACTTAGTAAAAATTATAAATATCCCTAATTTATATTTTCTCTCTTTAAATTTTCAGATACATAACTTTTCTCCTAAAAATTAGGATATATTAATACCTAATTTACATTCTCGCTCTTCACCAATTTAATATCATTAATGTCTGACATTCTCCTCCTTCAAAGTATTTTTCAGAAAACTTTCTCCTCCCTATTCTCTTCGCCCTCTCTCTCTCTCCCCCTATATATCCTCCCACTCTCTCTCTCTCTCTCCCTTTCTTCATAGCTCACACTTCTTTCTCCTTCTTAACGTTTTTAATAGTTTTTTTTTGTTAGTTTTTCTTGTATAAATATATATGCATTTTATTATTTTTTCTTCTATTTCTACCTCGAACAATGTCAAAGATTTCATTGTTCTTTCTTCTATTTCAACCTTAAATAATGTCAAAGATTTCATTATTTTTTCTTCTATTTTAATCCCAGACAAGTGAAGCTGTGTACATAAAAAGGATGTTCGGATTGCATCAAATACAATTTCCATCTCAAATTTATACGTATGTTACATAAGTATTTTTATGTATTTCTCTATAGTTATGTCACATCTTAGATTTATGTGTATGTTAAGTGCATCAGATATGTTTTCATCTTGGATCTCTGCGTATATTACATAAGTATTTTTATGTATCTCTCTATAATTATGTATTTTTAAAAGAATTACTGTAATGTATCTCATGTATTTTTTATCTATCGATACATGATTTAATTGATTGATCCTTTAATTAATGAGTAACTATATTTTCAGGATATGAAATATGTCATTGATTAGATTCCACAACACCCTTCAAGGTTTGACAGCTTGTGCAATGTCAAGTTTCTAGAAAAGATTGAAAAAATTCTATCAAAAAAAATAATTGAGATGTTCAATCAGACACGTTTTGGCGAATAGTTGAAAAAAATCACAGCAACAAAAAATAAAGAAAAGGGGAGAAGATTGATTCTGCAAATAGAAAGGGAAAAATATAATGATATTTTGAAAATATACATAATAACTAGTTACGTTTTTTGAAATTTTTTATTTGTTAATTGAAGATATGAAAAGTGATTTACTCCTTAATGAAGTATATTTTTATTATTTTTCATAATTTATGCGCATTAGTTGTTGCATTGGATGTATCACCAGAGATGTATCTCCTGTTAATGAATGTATTGAAAAATAATAAAATAAACTTTTTTTGTAACTTTTATAAAAATTGAGATAAGATGTAATTAGGGTAAACTAGTAGAGATTTATGTAAGCTTTACAATAATAAATCATTAGAACTAATTAAAGATATCAAATTGTCATAAAAATGCAACCATCAGAAACTACAAATAGTTGAAAATAGTTATTGCAAAAGGAAACCATCTTAAACTACAACTACATATTGGTTCTTAGAAAAACGATACAGTTAGAATTTATAGTGCAGTCAATGACATATATCACGATTTAACTCATTAGATTTGATTATTAGTGGTTAAATATGTTTGCCTACGAAAATACTTGAAAGTAAATAAAGCAAGTAAATAATATGAAATGAAGCAGTGGGGCTCCGATGATGTTTGTTTGCACTAGACCCGATGAGATTAAAGTGATGTTGGTCTTAGCTTTGAAATAATTTTTGTAAATGAATACCGTAAAGACAAGATAGAGAACTTAGAGCGCGAGAATATAGATATATTGCTTTTTGTAATATTCAAAATCCGTCCTTTACAATTGTTTGTGAAATAACTATTATATCTATAATCTATATTTATATTTATATTTATAATCTATATCTATAATTTATAATTTATAATCTATGATATATAATATATTAAAAGTGTGAAAACCCTTAAAAAAGTGATTTGAATTTTTTGTCCTTCATTAAAACACCCCATAATAGACAAAATCGTCTTTTCACTTTTATATTTTAAATAATTATCAATAAATTATCATTTAAGTATTTAGAATACATAGAAAAAACAAGGAACAATTTCAATTCTAAAAGGAATTAAATGTAATGTGATATTTTTATTAAGAGTCCTACGCAATTAGGGATAGAACTATTGATAGAAAGGAAAACAATTTTAAGAACCAAATTTATAGTTAAATTATAGGCATGGAAAAAAAAGATTCCTATGCAAATTTCTTAAGGAAAAATTTTGGGAACCAAAATATATATTTTTTTTAAAAAAAAATTATGCATGGAAAGAAAAAAAATATATCTTATTTAGGTAAAAAATTATAATATTTGATAATTTTAAATCAATTAGAATTTTACCTTATATAAAACAAAAAAAGATTGTCTATAATTCTACTTAAATAGTTATTTGATCAAATTTTGCTATAAAAATAAGTGTAATTCTTCTACTTCTACATTTCTTCTTATTCTTCTTATTTTTGTTTTGATTTGATTGATGATTAATTAAAGTTTTTTTAATTTTTTAGGGTCTTCTAGCCTTCTTCGTTATATGAATTCTCTTTTAAATTTTTTCTTATATGCAATTATTTTTATTGTAAATAAATCATGAGATTAAGAATATCATCATTATTGTTATTAATATATTTTAATAGTTGTCCTTTTTCTGGTGCAAACTCTAACAATTATTGCCACATGCAAAATATGATCAAATAGCCTTTTCAGAGGTAATTTTAATTTTTCTTCAAAAAGTGATTTGAATTTTTTGTCATTATTAAAGCACCCAATAATAGACAAAATCGTTTTTTCACTTTTATTTTTAAGTAATTATCGTTAAATTTTAATTCAAATATTTAAAATACATAGAAAAACATAAGGAACAATTTCAATTCTAAAATGAATAAAATGTAATGTGAATTTTTTTATTAAGAGTCCTTTACACTTTTTTAGGGAAAGAACTATTGATGGGAAGGAAAAACAAAATTAAGAACTAAAATTTATAGTTAAAAAATACGCATGGGAGAAAAGATTCCTATGCAAGTTTTACAGGAAAATATTTTAGGAACCAAAATATATTTTTTTAGAAAAACATATGCATGAAAGGAAAAAAATATATCTTATTTAGATAAGAAATCATAATATTTTACAATTCTAAATCAATTATAATTTTACCTTATATAAAATACAAAAATGTCTATAATTCTATTTAAATAGTTATTTGAAATAGTGTAATTTTTCTACTTCTACATTTCTTCTTATTTTTCTTAATTTTTTTAATTTTGATTAATGATTAATTAAAGTTTTCTTCTTGGATTCTTTAGGATTTTCTAGCCTATAGAAAACAAATAAAGTTGAACCAAAAAATCAAACCATACACGTCTTAAAAAAAAAAAGAGATAAAAATACGTGAGGTTATATTTGGAATGCATATTATTTAATATTAAAATTATTTATGAAATAAAAATAAAAATCTATCATATTTAGATATTTCTTTAAAGGAAAGATTTTGAACATCTAAATCAATTAAAATTTTACCTTATATATCAAAATGAATTTCTATAATTCTATTTAAATAATATTTTGATCAAACTTTAACACAGAAAATCCGTCACTTCTTCTACTATAAAATTAGACAAGATAGTTGCCGCCAAATATAGTAAATGTTTATCTTAACTAAAAGCTAACATTTATACTACGAGAATGGTGATTCTATTTTTTTGTTGCTAAAAATTTTACTTCTTTCAAAGACATTTCATAGTTTTTATGCAATTTTTTTAAGGTAATAGGATATATATTGGTTTAAACGGACTAGAGCACTTCGAACTCCATTGATTTTGAACTCTTTATTCTTTTGTTTTTTAATTTTCTATTTGAACTACATATAAATTTATCTTGAATTCTTTTCTGTTTTGAATTCTGGATGCAAAGACTTGTATGATAACAATTAGGGGGCGTTCATCGGTTGGCTTATAGTTCAATTTTATGTATTATTAGTTCAATTTATTAGTGAATTTTGTTTTGACTTCTGAATGCAAAGATTTCTATGATAACAATTAGGGGGGTCTCATCGGTTGGTTTATAGTTTGATTTTATGTATTATCAGTTCAATTTTTTTAGTTTTTGATTTCAAACATTCTAAATCGATAATCAAATCAGTAAGCTATTTCTTATCGATTTGGGTCATTAACAGCTCGATTTTTAAGTTAACTGATAAAAAATGCTCATTTATATACACGATATAAAAATGTTCATATAGCTCAAGACTTTGCTATTAGTTTATACAAAAGTAATTCCGTATTATGTTTATGTAATATAATTTTTTATTATTTTAATTTCTATTTCATAACTTTATTATCAATTAACGTGACACACGTGCAAAGCACGTATACTTGACTAGTATATATAAGGGAAGATCTCCCTTTTTTGGTAATCCTCACAAACTTTTTAATGTAACTAAATAGCTACACATGTTTACTTATTTTTCATACATATTGTTACATTTATCTTCATCTATTCTTCTATGATATTTTTATTTGAGACTTTGTAATTGAACTATACATAGTATTCTTTTTATTTATTTTTTATAAATCTCTTCTTATTACTTATTAGATTACTTATTCCTTTTTACTTATTTCTTATATTAAAAATTATTTATTTTTCTTTCTTATTTATTTTAGTAAATCATGAAAGATTTATAACTTTTTTTACATTATTATTACTATTACTGATATTATTATTATTATTGTTGTTGTTGTTGTTGTTATTATTATTATTATCAAGTAATTAAGTAGCATATGAATAGCTAAATTAAATTTGTAAGACATAATTAATAAGGATAATTTCATATATTTTATCCTTAATATATTAAATTCTTAAGTTATTTGTCAAGTCAAAGAAACAAGTAAAAAAGAATTGAGTAACTATACAATATAACAGTTGTCAATCATATACTTTCAAATCATAATTATCGAGATCAATAAATCAACTCCTTTTAAACAGTTTTGTATTAATAGGAGTATCAAATCAACAAATATAAAATAAAATGAAATTGATAGAATGCATATTTAATTTTTTACATTTTGGTAAAATTTGTGCAACTTTGAAGATACAGTCTTTTTTTCAATCAGAGCATTTATTATTTTTTAATAATACTTATTCTCTTTTTGAGTGTTTTGGTACAATCGTTTTTTTCAATTAAAAACATTCTTTAATATTATTTTTGTAATAAAATAACATTACTTTAATAATATTTTTTTAATAAAATTATTATGTTTCTTACTTATTTTCTTATATTTGGTATGTATGTAAAATATTATTTAAAAATTATTTTTATATAATTTAGATAAGTATTATGAGAGATGGGGTATGACGTGGCAGGGATCGGAGCTATGGTGGTGAAGAAAAGGTGTATTGAAGAGCGAAGGGCACAATGAAAGTGAAATATAGAATATAATTTTTCTACCTCCACGTAGTCATTTTTATAAGTCTAAAAAGACTTATTTTTTAGAAAAAATATTTTTTCCAACAATCTATCAAATATGATTTTTTTAAACATGCTGAACACATCACTTATTTATTTTAAATTAAATTTTATGTCTATTCATATTTGGTAATTATCCTTCATACTTCCCTTTTCTTAAATAAAGTCCTTTAAAAGTTATCCAAATATATCGAAAATACTTTAATAATTATAGTAGTTTTTCAGAAATGCATAATAAACGTATTACTAAATTAAATTAATTATGTAATAGAAAAATATGATTTAAGTTATATTTTTTTAAAATTAAATTTTATATTCTTTATAATAAGCTTGTGCCCGAGCAGCCTTATGCAACTAGTGTTATTTATAGGCAACAAATACATTAATCAATACCTTCCACGTGAAAATACCATTAACCGTGTCAACTAATATTCCTATATTGTGGTCAGAATAACACATGAACATATATAGCATATTTGTCCTTTTTTATCCTTTTTGCAAGTACCATCGGAACACATGTTCCTTCTTTATCTTCGTGCCATCAGCTCCCGCCTTTTTCCGATGACGACTATCGCGTGGTTTCAGGAACGTATCGATATCGGATTTCACCGAATGTACCTCTGAAGCTTATAATTGTTACCAATTCGATTCTCTTAAGTGTATTTTGTTAGAATCTCGTATCCATTTTTAATTCTGCTACATGTCAAGTTATTTTTACTCGATACAAAGAGTCCCTCTGCTTTTCGAATACGATGTCATTTGTGACTTAAAGGGTCGGAAACCAACTGAATCATTCACTAATGCACGAAAGATCTCATGCCCCATCATGTTTAATGCTCATAACGTGTTGTTTCCAACTGTTTGGAGGCATCTACACAATGTGAAAAGCTAAAAAGTATTCATTTTAAGAAAAATACTTGAGAAGAAAAGAAATTAACGAGAGATTGTCCTGCTAATTTTTTATTAAATGGCAATAAGTATTTCTGATTAGATTTTCTTCCTTATCATAATTAATAGCCTATTTGATCAAGTTTTGCCAAAGATAAAAATGTCTTTTTGCAAAGTTGGCATGATTGGTGAAACATTTATTAGAAGAAGAAAAAGTGCTTTTGAAAAAATATTTTCAAAAAAAAACTTTAAGACAGTTTTTAAAAGACGGATACCATTGCAATTTTTTTCTTTTAATTAGTTAATCAAACACAAATTGTTTCTTTTTATAAGTACTTTTTCTAAAATAATAATTTATAAGTTTTTATATAACACTAAAAATAGAAACATGAATCTATATTGTACACAATTAAATACACTAGAAAGAAATAAGAAAGTTCTACATTACTCTTTATTTCTCTTATTTTCTTCTAATATGTTGTTATTATGTGCTTGTTTTTACGATATCTTTTAAAATAAATTAATTTTAAAAATTTGGTCATATTTCCTCCGTCACTATGAATTTCTTTGATTTTTAATTTGATACAAAATTTATAATTTTCTTGAATCTTATAGTTAAGTAAAGATAGTTAAAATATACAGAGCATTTTTAATATTGCAATTTTAAACATATATTTGAAGAATTAGAATTAAAAGATTATTAGAAAATTTTTTTTTTTCTTTAGACCGATTAAAAGGAAAAGTCAAAGCGAATAAATTGAAAATGGTGTTGAGTATAAAGTAGGGTTGTATGTCGGTTGACTCGATTCAGTTTTGAAGTTTAGCGATTTGATTTACCAATTATCAGTTTGTCTCTTATCAATTTATGATCAGTTATTTATTATTATCGGTTCATTTATCAATTTAATCACTAAAATTTCACATAAAAAATATCATTAAAAATCATTTTAAAACACGATGACAAACTAAATAAACAATGCACCTGAGTTTGCAGATTGCATCTTGCTCATAAGAAAATACTAACATCTTATAGAATGACCAAAAACTCGTTCGAATCAAAGAGAGAGAAAGACCACTCCCTCAATACTTTCCCCTCCATCCTTGGTGTCGACCCCGCCATGGATACCACCTTAACGCCACCGTTACTCCCAAATCCCCCAATAATAGATCCCCCCAAGGATCTTACTATGGCCGATGCAAACCCCTCGTATAGGGACATAACAGCCAGGAAAATTGTTCATTCAGAAATCTCAGAACCCAGCACAGTCGAGGACCTAACAACTTCAGAGAATGAAATTCATCTTTCGGAGACAGACAAGCAAAAATTGTATTCCCCTTGGATCCACTCAATCATCATAAAATTAGTAAAATCAAAATTCAATCATTAATACCTAAAAAGAAAATTAGAAGATCTGTGGAAGCTTTTAGAACCCTTGTGTCTCATTGACTTAGGGTTGGGCTTCTATACCGTCAAATTAGCTAAGTCAGAGAGCCAATCCACAATTCTCCACGGTGGACCTTGGTTCATCACTGGAAGCTTCATCTAAACCAGGGAAATGGGAGCCTAATTTTTCCCCCAGTGTGTCAAAGGTGGACTCGACTGCAATCTGGATCAGGCTGCCCCATTTACCCACGAAACTCTATGATGCTTCTATCCTCCAAAGGATTGGTAGAAAGATTGGTCAATTGCTGAAGATCAACGCATGCACCTCTGCAGCGTTGAGGGGAAGATATGCACGGATCTGTGTCCAAATCCCTCTGAACACCCCAGTCCCAGCCTCGATCTCAATTAATCATCACAAGCAACCCCTTTTCTATGAAGGAGAGGGGTTCTCTACAAGAACTGCGGTTGCCTTGGCCACACGATGGATAGTTTCTTCTTCCCAATTCGATCCCCCTTCTCATAAGTCAATGGAGCTGCAGAAACACAGACCACAAGTACATCCTCAGAAAATACGAAGGCGATGGAGAACAACGCAATAAACTGGCAGACGGTTAACTTCACCAAAAAAAAAAAACCGACGCCAAAGAATCATCAATCCCCAACTAAAAATCCACCCATCGTTAAGGTAAAAACCTTTGATGTGGATTCAGGTAAGTTTCTGAACCCTAAACCATCTGTGACGGCACTGGCAAAACCTCTACGGCATCGACTTCGGGGCTCTCAGAAAATGGGCCAGCCCAAAAAAAATGACAAATTACAAGCCCACTGAGGGTGGATCCCCAAACAACTTAAACTCTGGGTCAAACTCTCAACTGACCCAATTAGAGTCTGCTGAAGTGGGCCAAATGACAGCCCCTCCAAGCTCGAAGCAGCCTCAGCAAAAATTCCTTTTGGGCCCTATCAAGCCCGACCCTACCTCTTATTCTCTTTCTTTAACTAAATTAAATCCCCCCTTAAACCAAATGGAGATTAAAAGAAAAAAAACCCCTCAATGTGGGGCCCTTTAGTGCCAACTAGATAGAGGCAATCATGAGCCTATTACAGTGATGGCGGGGAACTCTTCCACTCCCTGCAGTGATTTGATTGGGAATGTCCAAAGCGTGGAAATTGCATTTAATGCTGGTGTTTTTCCCCATGTGGAAACCCCTCAGTTTTCTTCTCTCATCTTTCTCTACTCTATATACAATCAGGGGAATATGATGGAGCTTTCACAAGAAAGCAGCAATGACCTACCCAATCCCCTACCAAATAACCTTTACCACGAATCCACTAGACTTGGATCACCAACCAACTTCATGGTTGGAGATATGTTTATCCAACCAAATGGTGCCCCTCTATCTCGAATGGAAAGGGAGACAGATCACCATTCTTATTCAAGACCCATAATCCTAGCCCATCTGGCCATGGTAAGTCTGAACCAGGGTCTATAAATATATGGGTCTGACGTCTGGATGACCACTCTCTTCCATGTGATCAATTTTCCCTTCGAGGAGGAGCTGACCACGAAATCACTGGCCAACATCATAAATCAACTCAACCTGAGCCTTTATTTCTTTCCACTCCACAATCCAGCCATGTGCTCTTGGGAACAACCTTTGCACCTCCCACTGGGGAGAACCCATCATCTCCCAGCTCGAATTCATCATCAGCAATGGTCACAACCTCACCATACCTAACCCTGGAAAGGGTGGAGAGGTTGAATGCTCTAGAAGCACTGAGAGCAAGGAACAGGGACATGGAGGAGTTCTTATCTCAACTCAGGGTCCCAAGAACAAAATTTATCAATCTGGTGGAGCCCCTAAAACTCGAATTCATAGAGCTAGTGCAAGAGATAGTGATAATCCTGATTCCACTAGGGTTAGCAGGTCTAGGTATAACAATAAATTCAACAAACTATACACCAGAAGAGACCTCTAAAGTCATACTGACCCCCCTCACTAGGAAAAGGAAAGCATCTTCCCTGACTTCTACCTCCAACCCAAAAAAGAAGGGAAAGGTAAATCCATCAGATCAGCAACACCCACTCCACTCAAAAATAAAGAACTGCATTGTGTAGAATGTTAGGCGGGCCAACAATGCTGAATTCAAGAAGCACTACAAAGCTATAGTTGACATTCATCAGCCATGCATTATTGCCCTCTTGTAATACAAGCATGAGGTGCACAAAATTGTACAAGGCATTGTCAAAGGTTCAAACTTCGGAATTGGTAAGTGTTTGAAGCATTTTAAAGCTTTGTCAAGTAGAAGGAGGAGAAGGGAACTATTACACTCGAGAGACGCCTCACTTGAAGGAAAAAATGGACTTTGTACACTATGATTTGACACTCAAGAGGCACCCCATTTTAGGGCTATTGTTGTCTTTTAAGACTCCCCTTTTACACTCCAAATGAGCACCCTTCATTAAGGATATTTTTGTCCTTATTTGTAATAAGTATAAATAGGCACCTTAGCTCTTATTTTTCCTTAGTTTTGAGATAATGAATTAAGTGAATTTTTATATTGTAATATTAGTATTAGCTTATAGTATTCTCCTTCTCCTTAAGAGAGAGAAACCGAATTAGGGTTAGCACAATTGATGGATTTTACTTGTGTTGATAAATTGGCAAGAAAAGTGGGTTTTGAGGAGTGTAAATTCCCTTGGTCCACCTAAGAGGATGGTTTGAGCTTCTATTGGTGAGGTGTGATTGATGGTTTGATACACCATATTTTGTTAATCACTTGGTAGAAGCAAGGATCTTTCTACTATCTTTACATTTTATTCATTCTTCTTCACCCTTCTTCTTCTATGTGTTGTTTTCTCTTCTTGTAGTTGCTGATTGTTTCATCTTGTGTGTCTATTTTCACGTTTCCTAGTCTTTTCTTGTATCATTTGGTATCAGATCCATATATTAGAGTTGTTCTGATAACTCTAAGTCTTGGATCTAAGAAAATCTTCACAAAAAAAGAGTCTAGAGTCAAAAAAAATCCACAAAAAAAGTCAAAAATCTGAAAAACTAAAAAAAAATTGTGTGTTGTCTTGTTGCTTGTTAGTAGATCCGAACTTCACAACTTAGATCTACTAATTTTTAGTTTGTTTTGATAGTTTCTAGTGTTAGATTCTTGTTCTCTAGCACTTAAAGGGTCTAGATCTAAGTTTAGAACAAGATTTGGTTATTTTTGAGCTAGATCCACCATTGTTACGGCTTGTTTGAAACTTTTGAGGAGGGGTATCATTTTTGATCAAATTGTGTGTGGTGTTTTGTGGCTGGTTTTGTGTTAGTTGTGCTTAGTTTGTCAAAGGGTACCTAGATCTAAAAGAAAAATTGAAGTTAGGGTTCATTTGCCTAGTGGTCAAACCTTGGTCAACTCTTGAATATTCATCTTGTTCATCCACCATCTTCAAATCTTGTTGAAGAAGAATATTCAAGTAGCTTGTTTGATCCAAAAAGGGAGAAGAAAGAGAGTGTACTAAGTGTTTGTACAAAAATATTCCCTAGCATATTCTAAGTCTTTCAAAAAGGAAGAGGGGACAAGGGGACAAACAAGTACAATTAAAAGTACACTTGAGGGGACCAATCCATTTTGAATTCATTTGAAGCTCCAAAAAAGGCTTCAAACCTTCATTTTCCCCCTAAAACTGAAATTCTTCTTCCCTAAAGGAGTGTTTGGCCGAAACAAGAGATTTGGAATTGAAAATTTTGAAAAGTGACGTCCAACCACAAGTTGCCACGCCATCACTTTATGAACAACCAAATTAAGTTCTAAATTAGATTTCTAAGTTTCTATTTGTTGTTTATAGTTGCTTTTGTGTTGATTCTATCACTAATTAGCAAACTAGTAAGTACCTACTAGGTTGATAATTAGTCTTGAGTTTGTTTTGTTCGTATCTTCGCTTTTTGTGTGCTTTTCTTGTTTTTAATTCATAGTAGTTTGTTGGTTCAAGTCCGTGCATCATTTTATTTGAGTCTTATCAAACAAAAATCAATTTCGGACCAAGGCATATTCACCACTCAATTCACTTACCAAGTATTCAACACTTGTGAGACCAAGTGTGAGGTGAGATCCGAGTGTGAATGTGTGAGGTTATTTGAACTAACTTATTTGTTCGTTTTGTAGTTTTTTTTTGCTCTTTTTAGGTACCTTGACAATGAAAGGAGAAACATCATCCACTCCGGATAATTATAGTATTTATACTACTTCGGATCCTTTTGAAAATTTCCATCAGCACTTTGAAAGTCTACGTCAATTGATGATTGAAGCATACCATCTAAGCCAAATCACCACTAACCAAGACACTAGCATTTTGCCTAGTATCAATTCTCCTTGTGTGCAGGTTCAAGATAATATACTTCCATCTGAGGATTCTAGGTGAGTTCCTCAAGAACACATGGTTATTGGTCAAATGAAGCTCTTGGCTAAAAATTCCAACTTTGGGAAAAATGACAAAGAGGTAATGCAAGAAAGAATTCTTGACAAACTCCCTTATAATTAGAGCTTCCCAAAGGAACAAATGGGCTGCCATGATCCAAACCTAGGTGAAGGCCATACCTCATGTGAGCTAAAAGGTAACAATGTTATCTCCTACACTCTTATAAACTTAGAATATCGTGATGTGGCTAGTAGTAGCCAAATGGATGTAGTTGATGGTTTTCTTGGAGGAGAATTGCATGAGTCTTCCCTTTGTGATACTCTTGGTATTGTTAGATTGTATGAAGACCAAATTCTTGATGTAAGTTTGCAAGCACTAGTTGATCCTAAAGATGACAAAATTGATTCTTTTCGTAAGAATGATTTGTGTCCATCTAGTGCTAGCACTCATGACTTGAATAAGGTTCTATTACTAAGTGACAATAGTATTCACAACTAGTTGACCCTTGTTAAAACCGAGGTAAGTCTACGTTGGTATGTGAGTTGCCAACAACTAGTGAGGATGTGAATAATGATCAATTTACCCATGAATGTAGCCCACTACTTGAGTTTATGGATGATGTGTTTGATGAGCCTTAAGTTAGTGTTAATGTATATAATGTTGATCTTGATAATGAATATGGTTTCTTGAACATCTTATGTGGTGAGAACCTTGCTATTGATTGTGTTCTTGGTGATTATGTGTATGGAGAGATTGCGGATGATGAAGTGTATGTTGTTAAGGGAAGCCTACTAAACCGTAGGTCCTTATCCTTGTGTGCTAGTCTTTCCTTAAGAACAAATGCTTTGGGTAAGTGTGATACCCTAGTAGATGGAATGAGTAGCTTCGGTTTAGTCCCTTGGCCACTTCACCCATTTGATCCCGGTGTACTCGTGGGGAGGAAAATGGATTATTTTAGCTTGTGCTTATTTTTCTTTGATGTTTGTCTTATACCTGTCCTTTTTAATGCTCATACTAGATGTTTCATGGTTAGAACAAAGGATTGCTGGTTGTATTTTAAAAGTGTACCCCCTCGGCATGATGTCTTCACACTTGATTCCTTTTTATACTACCTCTTTAGCTATGATGATAAGCATGTTAATTCTGAATTTGTATTGTGTAGAGGTAGGAAGTTTGGTGGTTGTTTTCCTTGTTTAAATGATAGTGATGTGTGGGTGAGGTGGACCTTAGGATCAATAGTGGAACCATATTTGATGAGGTCCTTTGTAGAGGTAATGAAACAAATGTATCTTATGGTTCCTAAGCCAAAGGTAGTCTTACCTTTTGGGTATAGTAAAGCCATTAAGACCATTGTAGTTTCCTTATCTCTTGATATTTGCCAAAACCACCTCCTTTATTCCATTCATGCTACGCTTCTCATTTCACACACAAAGGACCCGTGGTTGTATTTCAAATGTGAACAACCTTGGAGTGTTGAAATATGTGATGATTTTGGGTTGCACTTTCCTCTCTTTGATGCATATCTTAGTCATGTTCTTTGTGTTGATTATAGTAAGTGTTTCATGATTATTACAATGAATTGTTGGCTATATTCTAAGAGTGTGCCCCCTTGGTGTGTTCATATATTTTGGCACTAATGCTAACCCTCCTACCAAGAGGATTGTGTGCTTGTTTTTCTTCTCTCTTTGATTTTGTAGGATCTGAATTTGAGGATAAATTCCCTTCAATATGGAGAGGATAATACAAGCATAAGGTGCACAAAATTGTACAAGGCATTGTCAATGGTTCAAACTTCGGAATTGGCAAGTGTTTGGAGCATTTTAAAGCCTTGTCAAGTGGAAGGAGAAGAATAGAACCATTACATTCGAGAGACGCTTCACTTGAAGGACAAAATGGACTTTGCACACTATGATTTGACACTCAAGAGGCACCCCATTTTAGGGCTATTGTTGCCTTTTAAGACTCCCTTTTTACACTCCAAAGGAGCACCCTTTATTAAGGGTATTTTTGTCCTTGTTTGTAATAAGTATAAATAGGCACCTTAGCTCTTATTTTTCCTTAGTTTTGAGATAATGAATTAAGTGAATTTTCATATTGTAATATTAGTGTTAGCTTGTAGTATTCTCCTTCTCTTTAAGAGAGAGAAACCAAATTAGGGTTAACACAATTGATGAATTTCACTTGTGTTGACAAATTGGCAAGAAAGGTGGGTTTTGAGGAGTGTAAATTTCCTTGGTCCAGCTAAGAGGAAGGTTTGAGCTTCTATTGGTGAGGTGTGATTAATGGTTTGATACACCATTTTTTGTTAATCACTTGGTAGAAGTAACGGTCTTTCTATTATCTTTATATTTTATGCATTCTTCTTCATCCCTCTTCTTCTATGTGTTGTTTTCTCTTCTTGTAGTTGCTGATTTTTGCATCTTGTGTGTCCATTCTCGTGTTTCCTAGTATTTTCTTGTATCATCTTGGAAACCAAGATGGCTAACCACCAAGACCTTTGTGAGGATCTAGGATTCTACAACCTCATCCAATCTGAGGCTAATAGCAACTCAAGGGGTCTTGTTATCATGTGAAAGGATGACTCCATCTCCATCACCTCTATCTCCATTTCTCCCTAAGCTATCAATGCTAAAGTCAAGGTTAGTTCCCCCTACCTCTTGGTTCCTTACTATTATTTATGCTAGCACTGATTTTTAATCCAGGATGGACCTTTGGAACTAGTTGACTAACTTCTCTGATACCTGCATCTCACCTGAAGGTGAGAGTTGGCTGGCTAGTGGGGATTTCAATGGAGTCCTTAGAGCATCTGAGAAGTTTGGAGGATCCAGGATTAACCTTAATATATCTAACCTCTTTGTAGAGTGCCTAAACCACTATAACCTTATTGACTTAGGTTACAAAGGATAAAAGTACACCTGGTCTAACATGAGATATAGGAACAGACAAGGTTTGATCCTTGAGAGACTAGATAGGTGGATGGAAAATGACCTATGGATCCAATTATACCTTGAGGCATCTGTCACCCACCTGCGTAGAACCCACTCTAATCACTCACTTTTTCTCCTGAGCATTGGCTCCCTCCCAGCCAACCAGATTAAACCTTTAGGGTGGAATCCATGTGGCTTAGCCACCAGGACTTCCCTAACCTTATCAAAGACTACTTCCTTAATTGCCCTTGCATTACCTTGGCTATTCTTGCCTTTGAAAGACAGGCCAGGGACTGGAACATGACCATCTTTGGCAATATTTTTAAAAAGAAAAAGTACTTGCTTGCAAGATTAGCTGGCATCCAAAGATCTCCCAACTATCCTTCAAGTACTTTCCTTCATGGTCTAAAGAGTACTCTTTTGAAGGAGTTCAACCATATTCTCAACCTAGAGACTGAGTTCTGGAAACTCAAATACAGAATCTTATGGCTGTTGGAAGGAGATTCAAATACCAAATTCTTTCACACCTCTACTCTCAATAGGAGAAGAAGGAATAGGATCAATTCTCTTGTTAATGGAAGTGGCACTTGGAATTACCATCCTAAGGACATTGTCAATACTATTTCCACCTTCTATGCTAACCTTTATACTATTGAGCATTCCTTAGAATACATTACCACCTAATCCAACCCCTCTTTCCTGGGGTCCATCAATTCTCTCAACTATGACCTGCTCCAAGCTATGCCTTCTTCTGAGTAAGTTAAGAGAGTTGTTCTTTTTCAAGCCCAACAAAGCCCCTGGGCCTGATGGGCTCCACCTCTTTATTTACAAAAAATTCTGGGACACTCTGGGCCCTCCTCTGGTTAAGTTCTGCCAAGAAACCTTCACCACCTATTCCATGGACCCCAGAGTTAACTCCACTTACCTCTGTCTGATCCCAAAATGTACAAATGTCACCCCCTTAAGAACTTTGAACCCATAGGCCTCTGTAATACCCAGTATAAGATTATTACCAAGATCATCACCACTAGGTTGAAACCTTTCCTGGATAAAATCATTGGGCCCAGCCAAGCCAGCTTCATGGCTAAAAGAAGGGCCTCTAACAATGCCATGATTGTTCAGGAGTATGTCAGCCACTTCTCCAAGATAAAGGGTAAGAAGGCCAGCATGCTCCTTAAGATAAATCTTGAAAAAGCCTTTGACAGGCTAGTGTAGTCCTTCATTAGACAAGCCCTTGACTACTTCAACTTTCCAAAAAATCTCACAAAGCTCATCTTATCTTGCATTTTTTCTTCCTCAATCTCTATATTGATCAATGGTGGGAAAACCAACCCTTTCAACCCCACCAGGGGCATTAGGGTCCCCTTACCTCTTCATCCTTTGCATGGAACTCCTGTCTAGGAGAATCAATTATGAGATGAACACTCTCAACTGAATGCCATTTCCATAAGTAACAGAGGACCCCTGTCTCCCATATCTTCTTTGCTGATGACCTTACCCTCTTTGCCAAAGATGACTTTAAGAACTGCCAGACCATCATTAGAATCCTTCAGAGTTTCAGCTCACATTCTTGGCAAAAAATTAACCATGCTAAATCCAAAGTTATCTTCTCTGCTAACTGCAGGCATGAAGAGCAGGCTAACCTCTCCTCTATCCTAGGCATCCACCCCTCAAATCACTTTGGAAAGTACCTGGGGTATCCCATCTTCCACAATCAGCCTGTGAAATGAGACTCTCAATTCATCATTGACAACCTTAATAGCAAGCTAGCTGGGTGGAAAACCAAATTCCTTAACATGACTGGTAGGGTCACTTTAGCTAAGTCCTCACTAGCTAGAATCCCTAATAATGTCATGCAGTATATCTATCTTCCTAGAACTATTCACAAGCTGATTGACAGAACTCAAAGGAATTTCATCTGGGGCACCACTGATGCTAAAAGAAAGATGCATCTTGTAGGATGGGACACCATCACCCTCCTTAAAAGATATGGTGGTCTGGGCATCCAAAAAGTTGCCATAAAAAATGAAGCCCTTCTCTGTAGCCTGGGCTGGAGAATGCACTGCAACCCCACCTCCCTTTAGGAAAAGACCCTTCTATCTAAGTATGACACTAGGAAAAAAGCCACCAACTCTAGCTCTAGGACCTGGAACAACATCACCAAATTCTGGAACATGTGCAAATATACACTGTTTTGGGCTATAGAAGATGGGAATAAAGTTAAGGCCTGGGTGATAGATGGATCCTTGGAATGCCTCCCTTATCTTCCATTGTCCTTGGCGGCCCCATCAATAACCCTGGAAACCCAATTATGGTCAAAGATATCTAGAGAGGAGGTGCTTGGGATTTTATTTTCCTGCCCTATGAACTCCCTCCAACTATCACTCATAATATCCGAAATGCTTTCCTCCAAAGCACCCACTTAAACCAAGACACTCCCCTTTAGAGACTCACTGGTGATGACAGTTCAAACCTTACTCTTAGATGGACCAAAGAAACTCACACTCCTGAATCACACCTTTCTTGCCAAATATTCAACACAAATTAAAATCCATTCAATTGTATAAAAACACTCAAGTTTTGGTGTCTTTTCCAAGACCTACACTAAGATGGCTTTTCCAAGCCCTACACTAAGGAAAGAAACTACAATAAGTGTAATACTCAATTTCAATTCTTCAAAGTCTAAGGAAAATACAAGATAAGGGTCTATTTATACTCATTACAACCAAATGACAAAAATGCCCTTAATGAGGGGTTAGGAAAGGGCCCTTATGGAGTGTTATTTTAGAGTGTAAAAAGTCCATCATGCCCTTAGTGAGAGACGCCTCTTAAGTGTAAAGATTCTCCTCCTAACTTCTCTTGAACAAGACTTCAAAATGCTCCAAAAGGCCTTCAATCACTTGTCAATTTCGAAGCTTGAACCTTTGATAATGCCTTGTACTCTTTTGTGCTCTTTATGCTTGTATCACTCTCACAAGACTCACACCTCCTATAACTGGATCTGTCTCCTTAAAGTACCTAATAAGGTCAAAACCTTTATGTGGCTTCTGCACCACAACAATCTCCCTACCAGAGCCACCCTTTTTAAGAGGGGCCTTAACATCCTTACCAGCTGCCTTTCTTGCAGCATTGAGAATGAGGACCAACACTATATCTTCTTTGGTTGCAACACTGCCAAAACCTTTTGGCATAATCTCATACATAGATATAGGGGCAACCTGCAATTACATCTCTCCATGTTTAACACTAACAATTGGCCCTCAACCTGGAAAACCCTTAGCAAAGAATCCTTTGACATCAACACTCCTTGGGGTACTCTTTTCCCCTTCTGCTTATGGCACCTTTGGAAAGTTAGAAATGCTAATAACTTCCAACATTCTAACTCCTCCCCTTGCTTTAACATACCTCATGCTACAGTTGTGGAGTATCATTACCTAGGCAATGCTACCAACCCCAATGCAACCAGTAGTATTAGAGTGAGATGGCTTCCCCCTACCCCCAACACCTACAAGCTGAACACGAATGGTTCATGCCTTGTGAATCCAGGGAGAGGTGGAATTGGAGGGGTCATTAGAAATAGTAGAGGTGATTGAGTCCTAGGCTTCAGCAAAAGCTTCACCTATGCCACTAATAACCTCATGGAGCTCCCTACTCTTAAAGAGGGCCTCCAACCAGCCTTGGATCAGAATCTGAAACCCTTAGAAGTTTGCATTGACTCTATGAAAATAATTAACATGTTGCACCATGAAAGCTTGCTTTATGATTCGATTATTTTTGTATGCAGGTCTCTACTAAGGAGCTTGGAGAATCCTCCGATCTACCACACATATCGGGAGCAGAAAAAAGTAGCGGACTTAATGGCTAAGCACGGCTCAACGCATAACTTTTTGGACAAAATACATATTTTTGTAACTCCTCCAGCTAGTGTAGGAGTAGTCTTTTGGGAGGATTTTAAAGGCAAATTCTTCCTACGTACTGTAGGTTGTAATGGGCCCTCAACGCCCAATGTTTACCATCTTGAGCATGGTTAGGCTGTTTTTTCTTGTAGAGAACTCTCTTTATATTAATGCAATCCTCCTTATTCACCCAAAAAAAAAAAAAACATCTTATAGAATAATTGAGAGTTTGAGGAGATAGTGAGAAATGTAGAGTATGAAACTAAACTCAAGTCGAAGACTTCATAAACTGAATAATATAAATATAGTTTCTTAATTCACTGTTGGTTATCAATTAAGCCATTAAGAAAAACGTCAAACCATTAAAAATTGATAAACTTATATGGAAAAAAAGTCGAAACCGCCATCGAAACCACTAACTAATAACCCATTATGATAAGTAAATAACTTTTTTGGGTTCAATTTGTTAGTCTGGTAATGGTTTGATGTTGAACAACATTTAACTCCAGCTTTGAGTTTCCCCTTTCTGAACATTTCAAAACATCACTTCTTCAAGTTTTCCCTCTTAAACCGATGCGCCCTAACTTTTATTTGTATCTCAACACAAAACCTAGAACTACTATCTGTTTGTCAAAATGCCGCAGAGAAAGTCGACAGACCAAGAAAATCCAACACCCACTCTCAGAAGATCTCCGCGGTTTACTGCCGCTGCTGCTACTGAGATTTCTGCTATCAAAGTCCACAAGAAACAGATTGAAGTTTCAAAGAACCCCAAAAAATCGAGTACGGGGGTGCGAAGATCTGGAAGATTGAGTATTGGAACTCCGCAGAATAATGGCGAGAAGAAAAGGGTGACTCGGGGTTCTACACATGGTGAAAATTCAGTTGAGAAGAGAAAAGGGGTTATTACTAGAAGTGGAAAAGCTGCATGTGTTGAGAGACCTGTGGTATCATCTGAAGTAGCGGGATGTGGAGAGGACGATGATAATGGGTCGGGGAAGAAACAGGCAGGATTGAAGAGGAAGAGAACTCAAGGGGTGGAGGAGAATGGTGTAGCTAATGGGTGGACTAACGAACAAGAGACGGCGCTGCAGACTGCTTATTTCGCGGCAAAGGCAACACCGAACTTCTGGAAGAAAGTTGCTAGGATGGTAATTTTGCTCAAAAGTAGCTTATGCTTTTATTACGCCTTTCCATTATTCTATTATTATCCTGGAAAGCTAATCAAGCTGAACACTGAGCATTTATATATTTGATATATAGGGAAAATTGTCTTTAGGATTTGTGTCTATTAAGTGTCGAAAACCAGGTATAATTAGAGCTAGGATTTCAGGTTGTTGGATGTGTTTGTGCGTCAACAGTATCAATTTAATAAGAAAATTATTTTTCAAGTGTAGAAGCTGATTGGTGGGGACAGTGTTGTCAAACGCGCGGTTAAGCACTGAAGCGAGGTCAAACTGTGTTGACCGCTTCATGCCTCCACCTTGCTTAATGTGCGGTTAAGTGTCGTCATCAAGGTCCTATGGCATATTTTTCCTTGCCAATGAACCTCTTATGCAGAAACAACGCTAGATAATTGATAATTGAGTTTATCGTACTCTTTTTTCAAGTTCTTTGTCTATATGTTTATCGTTCATGCTTATACTTATTTGTCTTGTACTAAACATATATTGTTGAAGTTTTTCTTCCCTTGCGCCTTTTTACATTAAAGCCCACACTTTATTTGTGCTTCACCCTTAAAGGCCCAACAAACCTTAGAGTTTTTGTTTTCTCCTTTTGTTTTTGATAACATTGGTTGAGGATGGTCTAATCAATTTTAATCTATAATTTGACCTCTCAGAGTTAAGCTGATTTAGTTAAGAAGAAGTTAAGAATGTCTAGGAAGAGTTTCAGATACTCTCTTTGTATGGTCTTAAGATGCAAGATCTCTCAACATTTAATCAAGTTCAAATGGTTGCTTGCACTTTTTTCCTCCTCCTCTTTCAAGGGTTCAGCTACCCCTCTCTCCCCTCCTCTTGGCAAGCAAAATAGACCTGATAGCCTTCTTGCTGCAAAAGATTTGCTGTATAACTTTGGGCCTAGACAAGTTTTCTGACTCTTGGCTCTTTACGAAGGTTAACTAGGAATTTTATTTGTTTACAGAAGAGAAACAGTTGACAGGTAGAGACAATCTCTTCCCATATTTCCCATCACTAGAAGTACCCATAAGAAGAAGTTACTTTTATGTAAAGATATATAAGATCAATCTCAGATCAACTACAACTATATTTTCTCGTGTCTCATTTATTTCGCGATTATCCTCTGTGGTCTTTTCATTTGTTAATATGACTTAATTCTCTGGCTCTCTCGCTGGTCTCCTTCCCCTACCATCTCTATCACTTCATTATTTTGCCCACTTTCTTCCATGTATGCTTCATTTCACTTGGATAGTCAATGCCATCTTGTCTATTTCGCGTGGACAGTCACTTAGACACGCCAACCCAGCCTTATACCTATTGAACACCTCTACCACTTCGGATTTGAATCGCTTGAACACTCTTCGCTGACATGGCTTAATGAGTGTAGTACATTTGAAAGTGCCGCGTGAGAGTTGGTGTTCTTTTTGCCAAATTTCCTTTTCTTCTTCATTGTATTCTTTGTCCGGATGCAGAACCACTGTCTGCCACCTTGTTTGCCGGATTTATTTTTTAAATCTTCTTTCGAGCAAAAACAGAAACAGAAACACACAAAAAAAGGAAAAAGAACAAACCCGAAACAAAAAGAAAAGGAACACATTTGAAGGAAAAAAAACCCACTAATATAAAGTGGGAATGAGGAAGAAGACATAGAAGGGGAGCTATCAAAAAGAGTAAAAAGGAATACATAAAGGGGAAGAAAGATGGAGGATTCACACTTCGGTGCTGTTAAAAGCTTTATTTTTTCCAACTCAATTCATTTTCTCGATTATTAGATGAAAACACCAATTCTTCGATTTTAATAATTTGTCAATTTCTTGGGTTAAAGATTGGTATTTTTGTGAGCTTGTTCAATGGATTTTGCATTGATTTTTGTGTTGGAATTTTATGCCATTGCTGAGCTTGAAATGGGGAAGATAGCTCCAGCCGATAACGAATGAAGGTGGCGGCTGATGGAGGGGGTAGCGACGGCTGGTTTAGTTAAAGTTTGGGTTTAAATTATAAATATTTTTCTTTTGATTCATAATTCCTTTTTTAATAATTTTTTCAGATTCATCTGCTACATGTCCTTTAATTGGTCTTTTTTGCCACATCACTGTGAGTGTGATACACACATTTTATACTTGTGGCTGATTATCAAAAAGGTGTCTAATTGGTACACATTTTGAGTGGTTTAAAGTGTTCAATAGGTACAAGGCTGAGTTGAGGTGTCTTAAGTGAATTTTGTGGACAACTTTAGGGGGCTGTGGATGACTTAAGCCCCTTCCAAATTGCTCTCAAATCTTCAACCTGCTGCTGTTTGGTTGGTTATTAATGGAAATGCTAGAGAGGAAATTGATGGATTTGCTCGCAGTTGGAAGAGGGAGAGAATGAGACCGATGGAGATTAGAAATTACGAAAATTGCCTATTTAGGATTGAGAGGTTTTTTAGTTGTTTTGGGTATTCTTTTGTTCCATTTTTATAGACGCATTGGGCACAAAAGTGGTAGAAACTCAATTTCTTCTAATTTGAGAACTTGTGCGAGTTAAAATGAGTCCTATTGACTGTAATATGGTATTCAAAAACCGAAATTTCATTAGTACTGAAAGGAGAAGTTTCTTATTAAAGTAGACGGCATTATGTGGAGGGCACGAAAGGGAATTAAGATAATCTTTTTTGGACAAAAGGAGTAAGAAAAATTGATTAAGTAATTACAACAACAACAACAACAACAAACCCAGTGTATTCCCACCTGGTGGGGTCTGGGGGGTAAGATGTACGCAGTCCATACCTCTACCTCTAACGAAGTAGAAAGGCTGTTTCCGATAGACCCCTGGCTCAAGACACAAGATCCCACATAGATACAAAGTAAAGCACCGAACAAGGTCACAAGATTACAGCACATAACATACATAGCATAAATACGGCATAAATATGGTAGCCATAAGTAAAAGAGAAGAAAGAAAAGAAAGCAGAAAGCAGAAAACAGAAAAGAAAACAGAAAACAGAGGAAGCACCCAGATTCATACTAAAACAAGGAACACGGAACACAGAATCATAACCTAATTCCCTACACTAGCGACCCAAACTGGCGCTAGTCCTCAGCCCTAATCCGTGTCCTCCAGACCTTCCTATCTAGGGTCATGTCCTCGGTGAGCTGTAACAGTTCCATGTCCCGCCTAGTCACTTCAGCCCAGTACTTCTTCGGCCTACCCCTACCCCGCCTAAAACCATCCAGCGCTAGCCTCTCACACCTACGAACCGGGGCATCCATGTCCCTCCTCTTCACGTGTCCGAACCAGCGCAATCGGACTTCCCGCAACTTGCACTCCACTGGAGTCACACCAACCTTCTCCCTGATAGTCTCATTCCGAACTCTATCCCCTCTAGTCAGCCCACACATCCAGCGCAACATCCGCATCTCTGCCACCTTCATTTTTTGGATGTGGGAATTCTTAACTGGCCAACATTCCGCTCCATACAACATGGCCGGACGTGCTACCACCCTGTAGAATTTGCCTTTAAGCTTGGGCGGCACCTTCTTATCACATAGCACCCCCGACGCGAGCTTCCACTTCATCCATCCCGCCCCAATGTGGTGCGAGACATCCTCGCCAATCTCACCGTTACCCTGGATCACGGACCCGAGATACTTGAAACTATCCCTCTTACAAACCACCTGCGATTCCAGCTTCACTGTCATCTCATCCTCCAGTCTTACGTCATTAAACTTGCATTCCAAATACTCTGTCTTGCTTCTGCTCAACCTGAACCCTTTAGACTCAAGGGTTTGTCTCCACACCTCTAATTTATCATTCACACCCCGTCGAGTCTCATCAATCAGGACTATATCGTCCGCAAAAAGCATACACCACGGCACCTCCCCTTGAATACGCCGCGTCAACACGTCCATCACCAAAGCAAACAAAAAGGGACTAAGAGTAGATCCCTGATGCAATCCTGTCAAGACGGTGAAATGCTCTGAGTCTCCTCCCGCCGTCCTCACCTGAGTTTTTGCTCCCTCATACATGTCCTTAATTGCTCTGATATATGCCTGCGGGACTCCACTCACCTCCAAACACCTCCAAAGCACCTCCCTGGGGACTTTATCGTATGCCTTCTCCAGGTCGATAAACACCATGTGCAGGTCCTTCTTCCTTTCCCTATACTGTTCCTTTCCTTAGTTGTATGATATTTATTTTCCCTGCTGTTTGGTCTCTTCTTTATGATCATGTGTCTCTTTATAATGTATTAATGGAAAGGACAATTTAGGCCTAAAGTGAGGCTGTCGGACTAATGGAAAGTTTGACAGGAGCATTCTCTTACTCCCAGATTTTGAGTGGTTGATCCTAGGCTTTACCAACTGTGACTGGAAGATGGAAATAAGCAACAAATGCTGATCTGTCGCGTCGTGTTAATATTTGCCTCAGATGAAGCCTATAGATGAATAACATGGCAGAGGATTATCTAAAATCACTTATGGTGGAACTTTTTATATTTAGATCCAATTTTTTTTGCATACCTGCAGCTCATTTGGACACAAGCTGCTAATCAAAAAGCCTTGAGAATAGCCAATCGGCTGCCTAAAGGATCCCATTTGTGGTTGAAGGCTAAATTCATTCTTCGATATCACTCCGCTATGCTAGTTCACTCTAGAAGAACTTAGCATATACTACTAATCCTTAGCTTTCAATTTGGAACTAGTAGGATTGCTCTCCACCTACAAATCCACGAGTCTAGATTCAAGGTCCTTTCTTGATATCAATATGTTAGCAAGTGGTGTTTGTAAGTTTTGATTTTCTGATATCTGCAAATCAAATATATAAGTCAAAGAAAATTATGGTAGTTATGATTTCTGGCTCTGTTTAGTTGCCCTTGTTAATGTCGACATGTTAAAATTATTTTTATAATAATTTTGAAAGTATACATGATCATCTCAGGAAACTTTGGACTTGTATTGCAGGTGCCTGGAAAATCAGCAAAGGATTGTTTTGACAAGATACATTCGGATTTTATGACTCCTCCTCAGCCTCAACCACGGTCAAGGATTAAAAAGATGAATACAACATCACTTTCTCCATGTGCAACTAAATTGCTTCAGTCCACCAAGAAAAACACAAACAAGCGGAGATATAGCAAGCCGAAGAGCCATCTCTCACGCAAGGCTGTGAGAGAACTACTGCAAAAGCAAACTGATATAGATCGAGATAAGGAAGCAGATTTCTTCAGTGCTCTTGAATCATCAGCAGATCCAACTGCTAAGGCATTATGCCCAAACACAATTTTTTTAACCCCGGAGTGCAACAAAGAAGGTTTGAATTATCTTAGAAAGTGCCTGGAGAGATCGTCTTCCACCCATAAAAAGCACCGTTCCAGATTAAGTGGTTCATCAGTAGCAACCCTTACCAGTCCACCAGTTCTAAAGCCAATTAAGAATAAGGCCTTACATGAGAGGTATGTTGATCAGCTACATTGCAGGGAAGCAAAGAGAAAGGCAGCCGCTTCAAGGACAGCAAAGGTCCAGCAAAATAAGAATGATCACCAGAATGAGAATGTCATAAAAGTGGATGTGATTAAAGCTGCGAAAAATGCTCTAATATCTGAAGCCAGAGATGCAATCAACCAATTTCAAAATTTACAGAACAGTTTCAATGATGATGATGATGATGATTATGATGAAAACCTTAATGGTGATGATTACGAGGATGCCAGATAAAATGCGGAGGACCTTGACTTTTTTCCCCATGATGCTGAGTCACATTTGTGTTAACCTGATTTTCAGTAAGCTGGACCAAACTGTATCACAGAGCTCTGTACCAAATATTTCCCCACTTGGGAGTTATGATTCTGTCAGTCTCAGGAACATCATTCTGTAATGAGGCTTGTTCTGTATCTGTAAATCTGATAAATCTGAGTCTCTCGTGACTTTGAGCAGTTCTTTAGTTTAGGCATGTGAAGTGTATATTTCAAGTGATGAAGCTACCTGATAAAGTAGAAAAAGTGGCCGAAAGTGAAGTTTCTGCTGGGAGAATAGCTTGTTACTTGATAACGAGAAGTAATATTCATATTGCTTAAGTCATTGCAAGTGTTCTCGATAGTTAAAGCCCAGCGGGTATCTGAATGAAGATGTGGAGAGTCAATGACTATGCTTAGGTGACTTAGAGGTTGTTTGGCCGAGCTTATAAAATTGCTTACTTTGAGAAGCTGTTTTGTCAGCTAAAATTGACATGGGAAATTGCACACTTCAATATTCTAGCAAGACTGACAGTTTTAGCTGAAAGTACTTAAAAAGAATACCCCTGAGAGTATCTTCTATCTTGCATTCATGAAAGTAGTCCATTCTGTTGTTTAAAATGGCGTATGATTCTCTCTCTGCAAATGTTCGAATTTACAACTCTTAAGAAAGAGCTGGTATGTTCTTTTAAGGAAGAGGTTGTATTATACTCCCTCCGTCCCATTTTATTCGTCCCAATTTGATATTGCACATTTCCCATTTTACTCGTCCCAATTTGACAATGCACATTGATTAAGAAAAGCAATTAATAATATGATTACTTTATCATAGTATCCTTATTAAATGATGTTTATATTTTAATTTGGAGATAAAATAATTAATACTAAGGGTAAAAAAGAAAAAAAATTATCTTGTCTTGATTAATGAAAAATGACAATTAAAGTGAGAAATCAAATTAGGAAATTTTGATACGAGTAAAATGGGACGGGGGAGTAGTAATTATCAGATTCCATCAGTAGGATCATAAGTGCCCATCTCCGAAAACATGAAGGACTATTTGTGACAATGTTTATATGAGGGATTATTTTGAGTTATTATCCAATCTTAAGAGACTATTTTGGTTCTTTTCTCGAAATACAACAACGCAAATGTGTGACTCAGAGAAATAATTGGAGGGGTTCACATTGTGGGAGCGCATATTTAACAAGATAAAAGAACATTGCAAATTGGAAAAAGAAATGCTACTTGTATTTTATATTGGTTAATATTTTCTAGAATATATCTGAGCAATGAATTTATGATTTGATAAAAATATCTGCTGCGAATAAATTTTATCAAAATGAATTGAGAAGATTATGTAACTATAAATATGCATTGTAGTTTTTTAGCATAAAAATGATTATAGTTACAATTAGAGCCAAATAATAATTACCATACGGGATAAAACCTTACTATAAGCCCCAACATATGTTTCACACGTTATAAAAACTGAACGGCCTAAAATGTCGCCTAACACAAACTAATGATCTTTATCGCCTTAAATCTAGCCTAACACTAATTACTTAAATTTATGTCTAAAAATAAATTATGTGGCTTATGATTTTTCTTAATGTTTAAAGACTGCATAAAAATATATTGAAATGTATTTGAGGATATTTTAGGCCCGAAAGTATGGCTTGAACTCATTTAATAAAATTAGGACATTTAATTAAGTAGCACTCAGGTGTTCTATAGGCAAAAGAATCTAAAAATCGTGATCTCCCACGTGATAAATTAGAGTCATTAAAATAGCTTTTGCTACTTGCTAACTTTTCCGTTGTAAACGTCTTTTCAATTACTTAGATTAATCTCATTTATAGTTCTATAAATATTTGTGGCGCCCTTGGTGGCTTTAGTTGACAGAGCTAAACAAAGTTTATTAGAAATGACAACGAGCGAGAGTACTTCCACTGAGCTTCTTCATGCTCAACCTCAAATTTGGAATTATATTTTTGATTTTATAAGTTCTTCGGCAGTAAGATGTGCACTTCAACTAGGCATTCCTGATGTCCTTTACAAACATGGTAAGCCCATGTGCCTTGATGATCTTTCTACTGAACTTTCTGTCATTAATCATTCAAAGATTTCCTTCTTGTCCATTTTAATGCGCTTTTCAGTGCAATCTGGATTCCTAAATCAACATGAAGATCACTTTTCTTTTACACCAGCTAGTCGCCTTCTTGCGAAAAATGAGCCCTTCAATCTTAGGTCAATCTTGCTTCTCAACCATGATCCAGTCATTTCAAAAGCATGGTCTGAGTTAGGTGCTTGGTTCCAAAATGATTCTCCTACCGCTTTTCATACCACTCATGGTAAATCTTTGTGGGAATACATTGGGGAAGAACAACACAAAGTACTAAGTGATACTTTCAACGATGCATTGGCTAGTGACTCGAGGTTGAATACCAATGTGCTTATTACCGAGTGTAAACACGTGTTTGAAGGGTTGACCTCGTTGGTGTAGGAAAAATTATCGTTTATTTCAAAATAATTATTATTTGAAAAAAAAAATTAAAAAAAAAATCATTGTCATGGAAAATAAGAGGTGTTACATAATGTTTTTAAATTTGTCATTTGGTTATGTAGGTGTATGGAAAAGAGTCAAAGTTGTATTACTCCATTGAATCAAAACACATGGTACGACACTTGTATAATCTTGAAAGGAGTATGGTTCTTTCTTGACATTTAGTATAATATGTGTATTAATAATAGCAAAAGAAGTAATTTTCCTTTGATCAAAAAACAAGTGTACTAACACTTGTTATAATCTAGTAGGAAGAATATTCATTATTTTGCCTATATATGTATGCTTCTTTGTATGTTATGAAGAAGAGAGAAAAAACAATAACACACATTTTGTTTAAATCATTCTTCTTTTCCATTTCATTTACTTCTCCATTACTATTATACAATCCTTATTATTAGTTATATCATTTTTCAAATTAACTTGTTGGTATTTGTATTAATAGTTTTGTTGATTCCTGTATCCTCTAAATATTTAGAGAAGTGCTTGTTTAATCTTGGAGAAATATTTCACACTGCTGAAATAATTTCTTAGGACATTGCTCAGCATGACTTAAGTATAATAAATATATATACACTGTTATATTGTACTGTTAATATTATCAAAATAATATTTTGTTTACAGTTGTATAGTAGTATTATTTTTCTTTATTCCCCAACAGTCTAAGAAACTATGACAGAAAATTTTACTATTGAGGAAATAATAACTTATATTTTAATTGAAGATACCAACATGAATGAGTCATTCAAAGCTAAGCAGGTTGCGCTTAAAGCAAATTTGGTACAAGGTCAACACAACAACAACAGAAGGTATGATAATAAGTGTCAAGGTTACAAACGTTTTAATCCCAATTTTAAGAAAAGAAAAGGCTCTTGTTTTATATGTGAAAAACCAGTTCATTATGCAGCTCAGTGTAGGCACAGAGTAGGAAATAACAAAGAAATGAGAAATCCTCCCAAAGCTAATTTAGCTGAAGGAGATGGAATAATTGCAACTGTTATTTCTCAAGTAAATATGGTGGAACATGAAAAAGAATGGGCAGTAGACTCTGGGGCTACTCGACATATTTGTGTAAATCGAGAAGCATTTGCCTCCTATACATCAATAGGAGATGATAGTGAAAAGGTCTACCTTGGTGACTCAACAACTGCAAAAGTTCTGGGTAAGGGTAAAGTTCTCCTAAAACTCACTTCGGGAAAAACTTTATCCCTTATGGCTGTGCTGCATGTTCCTACAATGCGAGCAAATTTGATTTCTGTGGCCTTACTGGATAAAGCTGAAATAAAAATGTGTCTAGAATCTAATAAGGTTATTTTGACAAAAAATAATGTATTCGTGGGAAAAGGCTATTGTAACCATTCACTTTATGTACTTAATACTGTAAATGATAATGCATCAGCTTCTACTTATATGGTTGAGTCTATTTCTTTATGGCATGCTAGATTAGGACATGTTAATATTAAATATGTAAAGAATATGCAATCTCTTGGTTTAATTTCTGGTTTGGATTTAAGTAATTTTGATAAATGTGAAATATGTGCTGAATCAAAAATTACTAAAAAGTCATGTTTTCTGTTAATAGAGAATCCGAATTGTTATCTTTGATCCACACTGATTTGGGTGATTTAAAACAAACTATGACTAGAGGTGGTAAAAGATATTATGTGACTTTTATTGATGATTTCTCTAGATTTACTAAGTTGTATCTGCTTAGAAATAAGGATGATGCATTTAATGCTTTTGTGTCTTATAAATCTGAAGTTGAAAATCAGCTTAGTAGAAAAATCAAGAGAATTAGATCTGATAGAGGTGGAGAATATGTATCTTTGAATGATTTTTGTGAAAAAGAAGGTATTATTCATGAAGTTACTCCGCCTTATTATCCTGAGTCAAATGGTGTAGCTGATAGAAAGAATAGGACATTGAAAGAAATGATGAATTCTATGCTAATTAGCTCTTGTGCAACTGATAATTTGTGGGGTGAAGCTATTTTGTCTGCATGTTATTTACAGAAATAAAAGAATTGGCAATACCCCTTATGAGTTGTGGAAAGGTGATAAGCCTAATTTGAAATATTTAAAAGTGTGGGGTTGTCTTGCTAAAGTTCTTCTTCTTGAACCTAAGAAGAGAAAAATAGGTTCAAAAACTGCTGATTGCATGCTTATTGGATATGCTGAACATAGTGCTGCATACAGATTTCTTGTCTTGAAAAATAATGTACTTGATGTAAATACTATAATTGAGACAAAAAATGCTGAATTCTTTGAACATATGTTTTCACTGTGTGATAAAATCTCTCATGCACCTGTTGAAAGAGAAAATAAATCCACCTCTAATATTGAGGAACTGCGGAGGAGTAAAAGGCCTAGAAAAGAGTATTTTTCTTATGGAAATGATTTTCAGACTTTTCTTGTTGATAATGAACCATTAAATTATTTTGAAGCTGTGTCTTTTTCTGATGCTAAATTTTGGAAAGAGGCAATAAAAATTGAACTGGATTCAATTGTGAAAAATAATACTTGGGTTTTAACTGATTTACCTCCTGGTGCAAAATCGATTGGTTGTAAATGGATTTTTAAAAAGAAACTTAATGCGGATGGATCTTTAGATAAATATAAAGCTCGGTTAGTAGCTAAAAGATTTTCTCAAAAGCAAAATATTGATTATTTTGATACATTTGTACCGGTAACAAGAATTGCTTCTATTCGAATATTAATTGCTTTAGCATCATTTCATAAATTGTTTATCCATCAAATGGATGTAAAAAAAGCTTTCTTAAATGGTGATTTAGAAGAAGAAATTTATATGATTCAACCTGAAGGATGTGTGGTTTCTGGACAAGAAAACAAAGTTTGTAAATTAACTAAGTCTCTTCATGGCCTTAAACAAGCTCCTAAACAGTGGCATGAAAAATTTGATCAAGTCTTGATAAAAGATGATTTTTCTTCTGTTGAGGTAGATAAGTGTGTTTATACAAAAGTAGTAGACAGTGATGTTGTGATAATTTATTTATATGTTGATGACATGCTTATATTTGGTACATGTATAAATATTGTGGAACGTACCAAATTATTTTTATCTACTAACTTTGACATGAAAGATCTGGGTGAAGTGAATATGATATTGAGAATTAAAGTTATAAGGAGTGAAGATGGTATAATGTTGTCACAACAACATTATGTGGAAAGACTTCTAAAAAAGTTTGAATGTTGGGAGGTAACTCCTGTAGCCACTCCTTATGATGCTAATTCTAAATTAAAAAAGAATAATGGAGACCTAGTTGCTCAGTCTAAGTATGCACAGATCATTAGGAGTCTAATGCATTTAATGAATTTTACTAGGCCTGATATAGCCTATGCTGTGTGTAGATTTAGTAGCTATACTCATAATCCCAATAATGAACATTGGTGTGCATTAATGCGATTGATGAAATATTTGAAAGGATCTGTGAATTATGGTATCTTGTATAGTGGATTTCTTTCTACTTTAGAAGGGTATTGTGATGCAAATTGGATCTTTGATTCAGACGAGACAAAATCCACTAATGGTTATGTGTTCACGCTTGGTGGCGGTGCAGTATCATGGAATTCAGCTAAGCAGATGATCATTGCTAGATCAACTATGGAGTCAGAGTTTGTGGCTCTGGAGTTAGCTGGTACTGAGGCTGAATGGCTAAGAAATTTCTTAGCGAATATCCCTTTTAAAAAGGATGATCTGTTGCCTCATAGACTTTTAAATAAGGATGATCTGTTGCCTGATATCCCTTTGAAAAAGGATGATCTTTTTTCTAATATCCCTTTGAAAAAGGATGGTCTGTTGTCTAATATTCCTCTAAAAAGGAATGATTTGATGCCTCCTGTGTATATACACTGTGATTGTTAAGTCGCAATTGCTATTGCAAAGAATAAATCTTACGGTTGTAAGAGTAGACATATGAAATTGAGGCATGATGTTATTAAGAAGCTGCTGAGAGATGAAATAATTTCCATTGATTTTGTAAAGTCAGAATTGAATTCGGCCAATTCACTGACTAAACCTGTGGGAAGAAAATTAATTCTTCACACCTCAAAAGAGATGGGGTTAAGGCCAATATGATTGTCAATAGAGATGGTAACCCAACCTATGTGATTGGAGATTCCATGAAGTAGGTTCATATGGGTCATAACAAGTCGATATTGACTCTTGCGCACTTATTGAGAGTGCTTAAACTACTACTAAAATGGAGGGATGAGTAATTAGCTCTTAATAAATTCATAATCCTTACGGGTGGTGTATTTAAGGCAGTGTACACTTGATGAATTCACCTATATTAGAAGTGGAATAAGGCCGTTCCTATAAGACTTTTGGTCTTAGTCTCTAGAGCTCTCATGAATACCAGGCGCGCGCATGGCCTATTGGCGCAAAACCGCGTTGAACAACAAAATTACGATCGAAATGTGATTGATAAAATCTCTGGCTTACAACAATAATTATTCAGTTCATAGAAATATCATATTTCATTTGTAAGTTAAATTTTATTGGTCTAAGTTTGGTTCATAGTCCAGAAGACACCAAACCTACTGCATTTTGTGCATGCAAATCCAACAAGTTAATGTGTCTTTTTCTATAAATTCTTTTAAAATAATGTGGGGATTGTAGGAAAAATTATAGCTTATTTCAAAATAATTATTATTTGAAAAAAAAAATCATTGTCATTGAAAATAAGAGGTGTTACATAATGTTTTTAAATTTGTCATTTGGCTATGTAGGTGTATGGAAAAGAGCCAAAGTTGTATTACTCCATTGAATCAAAACACATGGTATGACACTTGTATAATCTTGAAAGGTGTATGGTTCTTTCTTGACAATTAGTAATTTCTTGACAATTAGTATAATAGGTGTATCAATAATAGGAAAAGAAGTAACTTTCCTTTGATCAAAAAATAAGTGTACTAACACTTGTTATAATCTAGTAGGAAGAATATTCATTATTTTGCCTATATATATGTATGCTTCTTTGTATGTTACGAAGTAGAGAGAAAAAATAATACCACACACTTTGTTTAAATCATTCTTCTTTTCCATTTCATTTACTTCTCCATTACTATTATACAATCCTTATTATTAGTTATATCATTTTCCAAATTAACTTGTTGGTATTTGTATTAATAGTTTTGTTGATTCCTGTATCCTCTAAATATTTAGAGGAGTGCTTGTTTAATCCTAGGGAAATATTTCACACTGCTGAAATAGTTTCTTAGGACATTGCTCAGCACGACTCAAGTATAATAAATATATATACACTGTTATATTATACTGTTAATATTATCAAAATAATATTTTGTTCACAGTTGTATAGTAATATTATTTTTCTTTATTCCCGAACAGTTGGTGGATATTGGTGGCGGCACTGGTACTGTGTCTATCGCTATAGCCAAAGCTTTTCCCAACATAAAATGTACTGTACTTGATCTCCCTCATGTTATAGGCGAACCTTAAAGGAGGTGGGAATTTGGAATTTGTTGCAGGAGATATGTTCAATAATATTCCTCATGCTAATGCCATATTACTCAAGGTATGGTACAAATTTGCTAGGATTTCTCTTGAATTTTCTACCTTCTATATTATTTTTGTGTTTTATTTCAAAAAGATTTTCTTGAGGAACAATGTTTATTCGGTAGAAAATGACTTTTCTATATCTATTCTTTTCTTGGTCGATAAGTCTTGAACTTCTCTAAATAGAAATATTTACTTACCATATGCACACCATAATAACATCCACAATGTAGTCATTAACTAGTTTTGTTTATGGAAAGATTATTCTTTCAATAGATTTTACTTCTTTTTAATTTTAATTTTCAAATATGTATGTTATTTGACCAAACCATATTAAAGATTATGCATTTTTAGTCTTGATTTTTCCATTGTTGAACAGTGGGTTCTGCACGATTGGAGGGACGAATATTGTGTGAAGATACTTGAGAAATGCAAAGAGTCAATTCCAAGTAGGGAGAAAGGAGGGAAAGTGATAATTATCGATACTGTTCTAGAGGATCCGAAGCAAAGCAATGAATTTGTTCGAGCGCAATATAATATGGATATGTTGATGATGACTTCTTTTGGTGCCAAAGAGAGAAATATAAAAGAATGGGAGAAGCTCTTTATTGAAGCCGATTTCACTGAATACAAAATAATTTCCGCTCTAGGTTTAAAATATCTTATTGAAATTTATGTGAATTAATAAAAGTGCATAATCTTACACAATTGCTAATTGAGAGTGCCAGAATCCTTATTTTGTATTCCAAGAGAGTTTATGATGTTTGGGAGTGATTGCATGTTTATTTACTTTAATTTGTAATGGCCTTGAGTTCACCATTCACCAACGCTCCATTTTAATTTAAGTGTTCTCGTTGAATTATATTGGATAAGTACTTTAAATACATAATTGTTTGGCATAACCTTTTACTTGACAACAAATTATAACTATGTCTTTTAACTTTACCAGTGCACAAGTAGTCCCTTTAACTATATAAAAGCTGAACAAAAAAACACTCCTATTCTAAAACTTAAATTCGTGAAACTCAATTACTCCCACGTGGATTAGTAATCCACTCAGATGCTGCCACCTAATAAAAAAGACGCATTATAACTATGACCTTTAACTTTGTCAGTGCACAAGTTGGTCCTTTAATCATACAAAAGCTGAACAATAAAACACTTTAATTCTAACTCTGACGCGCGTGGTTTTGAGTGCATACATGCAGGGATGACAATGGGGCAGTGCGGATGCGGATTTTAGGCTATGTGGGGCGATGCGGGTTTTAGACTATGTGGGTGCGGTGCGACTGTGGGTCGGGTTTAAGTAAGTTTTTTTTTATATGGTGCGGGGCGGGGTGGGTTGCGGGTATATGTGGGTTTAAACTTAAAAAAGGTTAAAAAATTAGTATTATTCTCGTAAATCTACCTAAAATTATATGTATTCTTCACTTAAAATTTTATGATACTTTAAACATGTATAACACTACAAATAAATTGTTTGGCATAACCTTTTACTTGACACCAAATTATAACTGTCTTTTAACTTTACCAGTGCACAAGTAGTCTCTTTAACTATATAAAAACTGAACAAAAAAATACTCCAATTCTGCAACTTAAATGCGTGAAACTCAATTGTTCCTACGTGGATTAGTAATCCACTCAGATGCTGCCACCTAATAAAAAAGACACATTATAACTATGACCTTTAACTTTGTCAGTGCACAAGTAGGCCCTTTAACTATACAAAAGCTGAACAATAAAACACTTCAATTCTAACTCTGACGCGCGTAGTTTTGAGTGCATACATGCAGGGATGGCAATGGGGCAGTGTGGGTGCGAATTTTAGGCTATGTGGGGCGATGCGGGTTTTAGACTATGTGGGTGCGGTGCGGCTGTGGGGCGGATTTAAGTAAGTTTTTTTCTATATGGTGCGGGGCGGGGCGGGGTGCGGGTATATGCGGGTTTAAACTTAAAAAAAGTTAAAAATTAGTATTATTCTCGTAAATCTACCTAAAATTATATGTATTCTTCACTTAAAATTTTATGATACTTTAAATATGTATAACACTACAAATAAACAATTTTATAACTTTTTGAATTTCTTTATTCATCTTAATAAAAATTTGATATTTGATCATTACTTATACACGTGATACTTTTCTGATAATTTCTTAGTGAAAAGTGATATAATAGAAATTGGTTGTTACTATTTACTAGTATAGAAAATATTATGAATTTTAGAGGAGTTATAAATTTTATTTTATTTTTTTAAAAAGAAAAAATATGGAGCGATGCTGTGCGGGTATGCGCGGGTATGAGTGTGGGGCGGGTTTAAAGGTAATGCGGTGCGAGGCGATTTTAAAATTCACGGGTTTCAAAAAAATTGCACCGCACCCGCACCGCACCATTGCCACCCCTATATACATGCATTTTGTCAGGTAGGATTGGAGTATTTTTTTGTTAGCTTTTGTATAGTTAAAGAGTCTACTTGTGCACTGGTAAAGTTAAAAGGTCATAGTTAAAGAGTCTACTTGTGCATTGGTAAGTTAAAAGTCTTGTTTATGTATTATTCTTAACTAGTATATGTACCCGCGCGATGCGCGGATAATGTTTAAATATTAATCGTTTTATATCTGTTTGTTCATCCGAGCATGTTAAATCATATTACCTTAGAAAAAAAATTCAACTATCATACCATTTTTTTAATGAAATGCAAAAAAAAATAAAAATTTACCCTTACCCCTACCCACCTCCACCTCCATCCCCCACCCCCATCCCTCTCAATTATTTATAATAAAAAGAAAAAAGAAATTTTATCACCCCTCTCCCCACACACACCACGCCCCCATCATCTCCACCCCACCTAGAACCAAATTCATATGAAAAAAATTGTGTAACTGTAAAAATAATATATATGTTTTTTATTTTTTTAATAATATTATTCACATTTTAAAGGTATTAGATTGTTAATATTTTTCCTCCACCATCACCACTACATCCCACCTCTAATCAAATCTATATGAGAAAACAAAAATGTAATTGCAAAATAAGTTTTAATGTTTTAATTTTTTTTTATTATATTGTTTACGATAATTTAAAAAATTCAGATTGTCAAAAACAACTTATATTTTTATTCTACCATCTCCTCATCTCTTTTGTTTAAAACTTATAAATAGTAATATGTGTATTATCTAATTTAAATTCTCAAAAAAATTCTCTTCCCCCCCCCCCCCCCCCCCCCTTCTCCCACACAAAACATTGGTGTACAATTTTTTTTTTATTCAATTATTTTACTTTTCTCTAATTTAACTTTGAATGAAATTATTTTTTATGTTATGCGCATAAGCAATTGAGTTTTCTTTTCTCTTATCTCAAAATATAAAAATTAGAATAGATAAGTCTTGTTATGCCAAAATAAAAAAAAAATAGATTAGAAGAATACTCTAAAATAATATAATATATTAAAAATGATTATAATCTAAAATTAAAGTTAAACACTTTCACATCTAGAGATATATAATTTCTTCTCATATTCTTATTTTATTACTCAAGATTCAAAAAAATTATTAATTTGTCCTAAAAATTAAAAGAAATTTCATAATGCATGTAAAATTCTGGAATATTATTTTGAATATGAATTTTAAAAGAAAAAGTAAAATCCTAATTTATTCGATGAAAAAAGTTTTAATATGCAACCGTTTAGATTATATTTAATTATATTCTAAGCTACAATATTAAAAAAAATATATTTTAGACTATGATTTAATATTTTATTTTTTAATAAAAAATTTAAGTGAAAAATTATTGGCATAAAAAACTATCATTGTAAAAATTTTAAGTTGTTGCTTGTGTTTAAGTCATCATGACTTTTTTTTTTTTAAAACTCTATCTATTAGAAATTTAAATATATATGTAATGTTAACTATAGCATTACCTTTCTTTGCATCAGAAGATTATCATCTCACATTCAAATAGAAATAGATAAGCTATCACAACTTAAGTTTTATCTAGTATTTAAAATTGTTTAAATCTGGTTTAGATTTTTTGATGAAAAAATTATTGAAAAAAATAAAGATATTTGACAATAATATAATTATGCAATATTGACTTAATTTGTGTACATACATTAAATAATTCATTAAATATTTAAAAACAATAAATCTAAACCTAATAAATTGAATGATTGATGTAGAATTTTAAACCTGAACTCATATTATTTAAGTTATGAATTTACCTCTATTCATTGTTTTACAAGATGTGGTAAATAACCTATTATAATAGAGAAAAGTTATATTTATATAAAAAGTTTTTGCAATAACAATGTGTATATGTAATATATAGGTTAAGATAAAAGTGCAAGAAAGCAATAATTACTAAGATAATCATATGTTTCTTCAAAATAAATAAGAATAATTAAATCATATATATACTATCAAATCAACAATTATGAATTTTAAGAAAAAAATGTCAACTCTTGATATGTTTGTAATTTGCATGAATTAACCAAGAGCTAGCAAATAATGCATTATCTTTGCAATATAGATTATCATTTTAATTAATTTCGAACTTACGACAAATAAAATGTCATAAGTTATCCTTACTGAAATTAAATATGCAAATAACATTAAATTTGATTGGTGTTTTAGTACATTTTGTTGTTAATCTTAAAATATGTAAAAAATCTCATGACATTATATTAAAAATTATCACATAAAATAGAAACACACAAAATACTATGAGCATTTTTTTTTTAAATAATTATATAAAGTAACAAAAGTTAATGTATAAAAAGAGTAAACTTAATTTCTCAATTAAAGGTAGTTTTATTTTTTATCGACGTAGTAAAGTTTAATTTTATCACAGAAATCAAACAAACAGAAAAATATTACTTACTTGTATTCGAGTTTGAATATAGTGAAAATAAATTAAACTGTAATAGCACCATCAACCATCTGCATAAAAATAATAAAAATATAAAATTTTTTTAAAAATAAAATAAACAAATGTGGTAAGCTACCACGAATGTCGTCACACAGGAGCTGGTTTCTGCCTAAGGATGACGACCTTCGTGGTAGGGCTCCACAAATGTGGTAAGCTACCACGAATGTCGTCACACAGGAGCTGGATTCTGCCTAAGGCTGACGACCTTCGTGGTAGGGCATCACAAATGTGGTAAGCTACCATGAATTTCGTCACACAGGAGTTGGATTCTGCCTAAGGCTGATGACCTTCGTGGTAGGGCGTCACAAATGTGGTAAGCTACCACGAATGTCGTCACACTATTTCCAGCCTGACATGCTGGAGTAAAATAGGAATACCTCTTTGCTCCGATATTGGATTTAGGCGAATTTGGTATCTTTGGAAAGCTAATTCAATTATATATTTGTTGATAAGTCATGAGATCAAAATTTTCATGTATAATGAGAGATATGATCGTTTTAAGTTGACTATACCAATATCCTTCTCAAGAATTCAATCGGTAAGGAATGTTTTGATTCGTCTGATAGCTGGGAGTTATTTCAAGCCTTAATATACATTTAACTTACTCATAAAACTATAAAAGAACCAGATATACTATGCATAATCTTGGTACATGGCTCTAATATTGGTTTTGGATTTTTTTTGGGGTATTACAGATAACCTTGGAAATATAATGATAAATGTATCTTGTTTGATAAAAAGGTATGTTGTGGTACCATTTTTGTATTGTGATGGATTCATACTCTATTGGCATATGAAACATGTGGAAATTTATGGATGGTTAGAAATAATCAGTAGATATTGACTCACGTGGTTGTGGAAATATATCATTGTGATTGGTTGTGGAAATACATCATGTGGATGATTGTGGAAATGCTCATTGTGATTCGTTGTGAGAATTACATCCTCATATTTTACTCACTCATAAAACATTAGTACCACCATGGCAACACCTGAGAAACACTAGCAACACCTTTTTAAAACCCTTCTCGAGGGATATACTGGGAAGGAGATATTATAACACCTTATAAAACCTCCCCGAGGGATGTTCCAAATGGAGATATGATAGATGTGAATTGTATATGGGTTGATAAACCCTCTATGGGTCCTAATACATCGGGAAACATTAACTCTATAGGTGTATATGGGGATTGTGTGATGATCCTGGAGGTTGTGCGGTGACCTTGTACATCATCATCATTATCATATTCATCGCAATTGATTTATTGTATTTACTTTATGTATGATTATGATGTGTTTGTATCTCTATTCTTGACTTGTTACTGGTTTAATTGTTCTATCTTTCTTCACGTGTACTTGATGTTCTTGTAAATGTTCTTGTTGGACCATACTCACTCCTAATGTGCTCTTTTGGTGTAGATTTAGGTTTGGGTATGCCTCACATAGCTTGATTTCAGGCGCCTTTAGAGTATTCAAGGTAGTAGTTGGACTTGCATGCGTCTGGGGTCCACTTCTATCTTTCTATTTAGCCTATGTGTTTACTAGTATTAGAGACAAATATTGTTCTTAGTGGATATTTTTATGTATTTGATTGATGGATTGTACTATTAGTTCTTACACTATTGACACTTGGTTTTGAGAATGTATGGTATTTTCGATATGTTCTTTTTGCATTTATTATACTTGTATGGTTTGACTTTATTCTAGAAACCTTCTTTGGGGTTATTGTTATCTTTTCTCCTTTTGGTGTATCAGTTTGATTCATAGGCTTACTTATCAAGGTCTGCCGCGATAAGTGCCATCATGATTTTTGTTCTTAGGTCATGACAAATTGGTCTCAGAGCAGCCAGGTTTATTGGTCTTAACGGTGTAAGAATGAGATGTCTAAATGAGTATCGCGGATTAGTACGCAGACGTTCGTATCTATCTTCAAGAGGCTATATAATGTCTTTAGGAAAATTTTCTTATTTTATTCCTTATCGTGCAAAGTTCATTCATACCTTGGGTTCTGAGTGTGTTTCACTCTTTGTGTAGATGGCATCGACTAGGTCCCGCGATGTGAGAGATGCAGAGTCTTCTCCCAGAAGATGATCCTTGAGTCATGGACGGGCCCATGGATTAGCCTTATCTAGGAGGAGTGCTAGGGGACTCTCTCCTGAGCCTAGAGTTGAGCAGGTTGGAGATGTAGGTTCTGCCCTAGTTCCTCAAAGTTTAACCTAGTGTTGGAGGGGTTATTGGTGCAGTTGTTGACCCCTTTAGGAGGTTCTCCTTTGGGTATGTTGGGTGTTCCTCTAGCCCCAGTATGGATCCTCCTATTGCACCTACTTTTTTTTTGGTACTTCTCAGACTCCAAGTACTATTCCTCTTTCAGCATTGGTATTTGAGTATATTATTTTGAGATCAAGGGTTCAACCTTCATTAGTGTTACCTTCTCAGCTGGGATCTCAGTTTTCTAGATTCAACATGCCTTCTCTCGTTGTTAATAAAGTGATATGTTCTAAGGATTAGAAGATGTTTGAAAGATTTACTCATTTGGATCCTCCTAGATTCAGTGGTGCTGTGGGCGAGGATGCCTATGAGTTTTTGAATGACTGTCGTAAGAAGTTGCATAATTTGCATTCACTTGAGTCGTATGGGGTTGCTTGTATGGCTTATCAGTTGAGAGATACTTCTAGAGATTGGTAGAGGTCGCTTGTTAGTTTTAGACCTCGTGATTCTCTTAGATAACTTGGGATCAGTTTGTTGATGCCTTCTTAGAGATATTTGTGCCTTTCAGTGTGAGGGATTGGATGAGAGATGAGTTTAATCATCTAGAACAGGGCTCCATGACTGTTGTACAATATAAGGCACACTTCTATGTCTTGTTTAGATATTCCTATGATGGCATTACCACTGAGTTTGAGAAGATTCAAAAGTGTATAAAGGGTTTAGGTGTTTATCTTTAGTTGGCTACTTCTCAGATGGTTGTGTTTAGAGAATCCTTTCAGAGTATAGTGGATCATGCTAAGATGATTGAGGTTATTCTTTGACCATCTCAGGGAGACGCCAAGAAAGTGTGTCATTTTGGTAATTTTAGAAGTCAGACTTCTCAGGGCAGAGATTTTAGAGATTCTCGTGGGTATCATGGTAGGTTGGTTCAGGAGGCCTTACAGAGTTCAAGTGTTGGATATTCTCGTTCAGTAGTTCAGGGTGGTAGATCGGGTCTAGTGATACCTTCTCCTATTTAGTCAGGCGGTAGAGACTGCTATGTGCGTGATAAGACTGACCATTTGGCCAAGAGCTGTCCCCAGTGTGTGATTAGAGCTACACCTATTTCAGTTGTGAGGGGTAGGGGTTCTAATAGAGGTTTGAGAGGTAGAGTTAGTGGCACCCATGGTGGTGGTGGTAGGGCTATTCTGTCAGTTGGTCGAGGACAGTGTTATGTTATACCAGTTAAACTAGAGGCAGAGGATTCTAATATTGTGATCACAGATATCATTCCTATTTATTTTAAATTTGCATTTATGTTATTTGACCCAGACCGACTTTCTCTTATATGTCTGTATATTTAAATTTGAGTTTTGATTCTGTTAGTGAGCCTCTTGCCATGCCTATTCATGTATGTGCCCCTGTAGGAGATTTTTTAGTGGTAGATCGGGTGTACCAATATTGTGTTGTTACCATTTCTGGGAGTGAGACTTAGGTAGATTTGCTTGTGTTAGATATGGTTGATTATGACATTATTTTGGGTATAGATTGGTTAGATTCTTATCATGTTTTCCTAGGCTATTATGCTAAGACCGTGACTTTAGCTTCACCGGGTGTGCTAAGGATGGCCTTGAAAGATCCGCTTCATTCAGGTATTAAGAGGGTCATATTTTATGTTCAGGCTTGTCGATTGATTGAGAAAGAATATTTGTCCTATTTGGCTCATATGAGGGATACCAATGATGTTTTGATTCTTTCTTTGGATTCTTGTTTGTGTTGTCCCTGAGTTTATGGATATGTTCCCTATGGATTTGCCTGGTGTGCCTCCGGATCAAGATATTGCTTTTTCTATTAATGTTGAGCCAGACACCAAGCCCATTTATATTCCTCTTTATAGGATGACCCTAGATGAGTTAGAGGGATTGAAGGATCAGTTGTAAGAGTTTTTGGATAAGGGATTTATCCAACCTAGTGCATCACCTTGGGGTGCGTCTATCTTATTTATGAAGAAAAAGAATGAGTTTATGCCTATGTATATTTATTATTGATAGTTGAGCAAAGTTACGGTTAAGAATAAATATCCTCTTCATCATATTGATGATTTGTACGATCAGTATCAGGATGTCGTGGTGTTTTCAAAGATTAATTTTAGATTCGGGTATCACAAGTTGAGGATTAGAGCTTCAGATGTTTCGAAGGTAACTTTTCAGACTCAATATGGTCATTATGAGTTCTTATTCATGTCTTTTAGGTTGAATAATGCCCATGCCATATTCATGGAGTTGATGAATCAGGTGTTTCAATCGTATCTCGACTCTTTTGTTATCTTATTTATAGATGATATCTTGGTTTATTCTATGAGTAAGGCCGATCAAGAAGAGCATTTGTGGATTGTGCTTTAGATATTGAGGGATGAGAAGCTGTATGCTAAGTTCTCCAAGTGTGAGTTTTAGTTAGAGTCTATTTCTTTCTTGGGTCATGTGGTGACTAAGGATGGTATTATGGTTGATTCAGGCGAGGTTGCATTGGTTCGTGATTGGGTTAGACCTATTTCACCTACTGAGATTTGAAGTTTTATTGGCTTAGCAGGTTATTATCGACATTTTGTTGAGGGTTTCTCATCTATTGCAGCACCTTTGACCAAGTTGGAAAATTTTTTTTAGTAGTCTGATGCTTGTGAGGCGAGCTTTCAAAAGCTCAAGAATTTGTTAACTTCAGCTCCTATCTTGACTTTGCCCAAAGAGGGCGTGGGTTTTACCATTTTTGTGATGCTTTAGGTATTGGGATAGGGGTTGTGTTGATGCATGAGGGTATGGTGATTGTGTATGTTTCTCATCAATTGAATCCCTATGAGAGGAATTATCCTACCCATGATTTGGAGTTGTGTGCGTTGTTTTTTTCATTGAATTTATGGAGGCACTACATGTATGGAGTCCATTGTGAGATTTTCCTTGATCATCGTAACCTTTGGTACTTCTTCACCTAGTGATATCTTAATATGAGATAGGGTCGTTGGCTTAAGTTGCTTAAGGATTATGAATTGACTATTCTATATCATCCGAGAAAGGTTAATGTGGTTGCGGATGCCTTGAGCCAAAATTCGACTAGCATGGGTAGCTTGGTGAATCTTTTGACTCAGGAGTGGCCTTTAGCCTTAGAGGTTCAGTCCTTAGCTAACCAAATGGTTAGGCTTTATATTTTTACCCTTGGCATGTTTTAATATTTGTGAAGACTAGATCTTCTTTGATGGAGCAGATTCAAGCTCATCAGTTTGATGATAAGGTGTTGAGCGGTGAGGCTAAGAAAGCCTCACTTGATTTAGATGGAGTTTTAAGGATTACAAGCCAAGTTCGTATGTCGAGAGTGGGTGATTAGATTAGATTGATTTTAGAGGAGGCTTATTGTTCCAGATATTTCATCCACCCGAGAGTGACTAAGATGTATTGAGAGTTGAGGAAGCATTACTGGTGGGGTGGTATGAGGAAGGATATAACAAATTTTATAGCTCATTGCCTTTGTTTCCAGCAGGTAAAGGCCGAGCATTTGAGACCTAGGGGATTGCTTTAGAGGTTACCCATTCCTGAGTGGAAATGGGAACGGGTTACTATAGACTTTATGATTGGTTTGCCTAGTTTATCTTATGGTTTGGATAGTGATTAGGTTATTGTGGATCGATTGATCAACTATGCTCATTTTATTTTGGTTTAGGTTTCTTGCAGCACTGAGAGTTTGGCCCATATCTCATTCATGAGATTGTGCATCTCTATGGTGTCAGTGTCTATTTTCTCAGATCATTGTTCAACGTTCACATCTCACTTTTGGAAGACTTTTCAGGATAATTTAGGTACTCAAGTTGATCTTAGCACAGTGTTCCATCCCCATACTAATGGACAGTCAGAGCGGACTATCTAGGTTTTGGAGGATATGCTCTGCGCTTGTGTGATAGACTTTGGTGGCCAGTGGGAGCAGCATTTGTCTTTAGCAGAGTGTGCCTATATAATAGTTGTCATTCCAGTATCGATATGGCTTCTTTTGAGGCATTGTCACTCTCTAGTGGGTTGGTTTGATATTTCCTAGGTTATACCTAGAGGTAAGGACTTGCTTTGTGAGTCCTTGAATAGAGTTCAGATCATTTAGGATAGACTTTGAGCGACTCAGAGTAGGCAAAAATTCTATGGGACCGTAGACATCGTGCCTTAAGATTTGGTGCTGGTGATAGTGTTTTCCTTCAAGATTCACCCATGAAGTGTGTAATAAGGTTTGGAAAGACAGGAAATCTTAGCCCCAGCTATATTGGCCAATTTGAGATTCTTCGGACTGTTGGTGATGCGGCTTATGAGCTAGCTTTGCCCTTAGATTTATCAACTGCTCGTCTAGTTTTTCATGTTTCTATGCTTCACTGTTACATTTCATATGAGTCTCATGTCATTCGTTGGGAGTCAGTTTGGTTAAATGAGCGGTAGTTTTTTGTTGAGGAGTCGATCTCTATTTTGGCCAGAGATGTTAGGCGATTGCGCTCTAAAGTTATTCCTGTGGTTAAGGTCCAGTGGCCATATCGACCTATAGGTGCGGCTACTAGGGAGGTCAAGTCTGATATGTGCGCTTTTTATCCCCAGCTCATCATTGATTCAAGTATTTCTTTGATTTGTTCGAGGATGAACTATATTTTTAATAGTAGATGATGTAACGACCTAATTTTTTATGAAGTATGTGAAATATGTGTTTTGGTGTGATTTGACTATTTTACCCCTTCCTATCGTTGCATTATGGTATTCTGAGGTGTGGGGATGATTGGCATGGTTCTCGATGCATTTTGGTGCCATTTATGTGATATTATAGTTTTTGGTGGCTTCGAAAGTCTTATTATGGACTTCAATGGTTATCTTTTGATCTATGCAACAGATGGTTGAATAGACTACGCCAACAGATCCAGAATATCGACTTTAGGGTGGTGACATGTTTGGCATGATTTTATGGCTTTTAAATTTTATTTCAACCCTCGATTTGGACAGTTGTGATTTTGGGTTTCTAGGGTCAACTATGTGCAAATGATATTTTTTTGAAAAAATAATATTGCTATTGAGTTCGAAGAATTGAATTTGATAAGGTTACATAGTTTATTGGCATTCACGAGATTTCAGATGAATCTCGAGGGGCCCGCAGAAACTCGAAATGATCCAAATCCCTAACTAATGTACCCACGATCACAGGATAGGGGCCACAATAGCGACTGGGCCAGCAAATGCGATGCTACAATTGCGACCTTGGTCTGTGATCGCGATACTGTACCAGTCAAGGTACTGCAATCACGATCGCGGCACTTGGGTATATAAATACCTTGTTTCACCATTTTTGAGACTTGGAGCTTAGAATTTCATGGTTTTGAGCTATTTTCTCTACTTCTAAGGTTGGGTAATCTCTAATAGACCTATTTCAACTAGTTTCTCCAATCTTTATCATTAAATTCTTGTTCTAATTCAGATTTCAAAGTAAAAATTGGAAATTTTGGCCCCGAAGGTCTAAATATTTATTTCATCAAATTAAACCCAGATTTCAATCTGTTTTCACTTGGATGATGTTTCTAAACCTATAATTATCAGTTTCCCCTTGATTTCATCTCCAAAATAACTTCAAATCTTGATTTTAAATTGGATTTCGAAGATTTCACCTGGTAAAGTTTAAAAATGATTTTTCTTTGATTTGAATCTTGTTTTTAACTAATTTTTTCTAGGTTTTTAGCTGTAGACTCTCAAAATACGGGGAACATATTTTCAAAATAAAATTACAATTTTGCGTTTCTTTTTGAAAATCTATTTCGGGGATCTGTTTTGACCTCGCATCAAAAGTAGTCAATATGAGTATCTTTGGCTTTGTTTTAATGCGTAGATTCTATATTTTGATCTTTTAGTTAATTTTGAGGTTGTTCGTGAGGAGTAAGGTTTGTGGTTGAAGTATTGCTGATCAGTTTCGGCCTTTAAGGTAGGTTATGACTTAACTTTTTTAGACTGGGATGGGTAGTAAATGTTGGTACAAAATGAATGTTAAGGGTGTGGGAACTAATCATGAAATTAGCTATCTTATGTGTTATGATCGTATGGGGATCTATGCGTGATATATGTGGTGGCTTGGAAACATTATGTGTTATGTGTGATCGTGTGGGATCCTATGTGATATTGATAGCCTTGAAAATATGATGACAAATGTATCTTGTTTGATGAAAAGGTGTGTTGTGGCACCATTTGTGTATTGTTATGGATTCATACTCTATTGGCATATGAAACATGTGAAAATTCATGAATCATTGGAAATAATGAGTGGATATTGGGTCACGTGGTTGTGAAAATATATCATTGTGGTTGGTTGTGGAAATACATCTTGTGGATGGTTGTGGAAATACTCATTGTGATTAGTTGTGAGCATTACATCCTCATATCATACTCATTCATGAAACATTCATACCACTATGTAACACCCGAGAAATACTAGCAACACCTTTTTAAAACCCTCCCCGAGCGATGTGCAGGGGAGGAGATATTGTAACACCTTGTTAAACCCTCCCCAAAGGATGTGACGGGGAGGATATATGATATATGTGAATTGTATATGGATTGAAGAATCCCCCATGGGTCTTACGGCGGGAAGCTTTAGCTCCATAGTGCATATGGGAATTGTGCGACGATCATAGAGGTTATGCGACCACCTTGTGCATCATCATTATCATATTCATCGCATTTGCTTTATTGTATTTACTTTATGTATTATTATGATGTGTTTGTATCTCTATTCTTGACTTATTACTTGTATAATTTCTCTATCTTCCTTTACGCCTACTTGATGTTCTTGTAAATGTTGTACCCCCTTGTTCTGCTTGTATGTGGTACATTGTCTACTTATGGTCCTATTTGGTATTTTATTGTAATATATGTGATATATATGAATTGTTAGTGCAAGCGGTGTGGGCTATCATTGTGGGACATTTTTTGATTGCAGCTGACATGTCCTTAGTGTATATTTTGTATGCTTTATTTTTGTACTTCGCTCAGTCAACCTATGATACCTACAGAGTACAAGTGGATCATACTCACTCCTACTGTACCTTTTAGTGCAGATTCAGGTTTTGGTGCGCCTCATGTGGATTGATTTCGGGCGCCTTCAGAGTATTCAAGGTAGCCGTTGGACTTGCATGCGTCTGAGGTCCACTTCTATCTTTCTGTTTAGCCTATGTCTTTACTAGTATTCAAAGACATATATTGTTCTTGTTGGATATTTATGATGTATTTGAATCATGAATTTTACTAGTAGTTCTTACACTATCGACACCTGGTTTTGAAAATGTATGATATTTTGGATATGTTCTTTCCGCATTTATTATACTTGTATGGTTCGACTTTATTTTAGAACCCTTACCTTGGAACTATTTATATTTTTTCTCCCTTTTTGTGTATCAGTTTGGTTGATAAACTTAATTATCAAGGTCCACATCGACAAGTGCCATTATGACTCAGGAGGCTAATGATTAGAGAAAGACTCCGGGCTGCTCAGAGCCGACAGAAGTCTTATGCGGATGTTCGTAGAAAGGATCTCGAATTCAAGGTCGATGACTATGTCTATCTCAAGATCTCTTCCATGAAGGGAGTGAAGAGATTCGGCAAGAAGGGAAAACTCAGTCCCCGATATGTTGTCCCTTTCAGGATTCTCAATCGCTTCGGCAAGGTAGCCTATGAGCTTGATTTGCTTTCAGATCTAGCCTCAGTTCATCCAGTCTTCCATGTCTCTTTGCTCAAGAAGTGCATAGGTGACCCAACAGTTGTAGTCCTTATTCAGAGTGTTGACATTCAGAATAGCCTTTTTTATGAAGATATTCCATTCAAAATCCTCGACTATTAGACTCGTAGGCTGTGGAACAAAGAAGTTCCTCTATTCAAGGTTCTTTGGCGGGATCAGTCCATGGAGAGAGCTACTTGGGAAGCAGAAGCAGACATGCGAACCAAGTACCCTCATCTTTTCTCCGCTAATTCAGGCTTAGCTCGAGGTAACCATTTTCCTTAAGCTTATTTAGTTACATGTTCAAAATTCCAGTATAAAATTGGTATCAAGTATCAATGCATAGCTTATCATGCATTCATGAGTTCAGCTTATCAGCCATCCATCAGATATGTATGTTCAGTCGGGCTATATTCAGTTTAGAATTCAATTGAGTCCTAAAATCATGTGCCAGTTGAGTATGATCAGTGTATGCGTCATTTTATGTTCTCTCTGCTCTCAAGAAGTCATTATTCGAGGACGAATATTTCCAAGAGGGAGATATTGTAATACCCCAAAAAAATCCAAAACCAATATTAGAGCTATGTACCAAGCTCATGCATAGTACATCATGGTTTTTTTTATAGTTTTATGAGTAATTTAGATGTATATTAAGGCTTCAAATAACTCCCAGCTATCAGACGAATCAAAACATTCCTTACCGATTGAATTCTTGAGAAGGATATTGGTATAGTCAATTTCAAACGAGCATATCTCTCATTATACTTGTAAATTTTGATCTCATGACCTATCAACATATAGATAATTGAATTATCTTTCCAACGATACCAATTTTTCCTAAATCTGATATCGGAGCAAAGAGTTATTCCTATTTTACTCCAGCATGTCAGGCTGGAAACAGTGTGACGACATTCGTGGTAGCTTACCACATTTGTGATGACCTACCACGAAGGTCATCATACTTAGGCAGAATCCAACTCCTGTGTGATGACGTTCGTGGTATCTTACCATATTTGTGACGCCCTACCACGAAGGTCGTCATTCACTCCTTACTTTGTAATTTTTTTTTCATTTAATGATTTAAATTGAATTTCTAGTTTAAATTAAATACTTAGTTTTAATATATTACTAATAGGCAGAATCCAGCTCCTATGTGATGACATTCGTGGTAGCTTACCATATTTGTGGCGCCCTACCACGAAGGTCGTCAGCCTTAGGCAAAAACCAGCTCCTGTGTGACGACATTCGTGGTAGCTTACCATATTTGTGACACCCTACTACGAAGGTCGTCGGGCTTAGGTAGAAACCATCAGTTCCAGCTCCTGTGTGATGACATTTTTGATGGCTTACCACACTTTTGACGCCTTGTTACAAATGTCGTCAGCTATGATTTTCAACAACTGGGAATTTATTTCATAAGAGTATTTTGGTCTTTTCCCTTCACTTCCCACGACTTATAACCCTCAAGGAACGTATTATCTTCCATTCTCTTTAGTTAAAACATCTTAAAAACCCTCTCTTACACTTTTAACCATAAGATTAGGGTTTTCTCTCAAGATTATCTCCTCAGGAACAAGAGCATTCTTTCCCAAAGGGGTTAAACCCTAGTCAAGAAAAATCAAGGTTAAGCCTAAGGATTTCTTCAGGAACCTTCAGAAACATTAGATCTCTTTCAAGATCAAGCTTTAAGGTATGCATAGTGTTCATCTATGGATTCAATTCGTCCATATAGTTCAAGAACCATGCTTTTAAATGTTATTTTGTAAACTTTTGTGGTGATATAAGCATGTACACATTGATGATTGTTGTTCAAGTTTCAAGATGATATCTAAGGATGTTTTTCATGGAATATATGTGATTGTTGGTTGAAAATCATGAACTTTGGGTGGGTTGAACTAATGCAAGTATGAAATCCACCTATTCCTTAAAGAATGCATCTAAGGTGTTATATAAAATGCCTAGGATGTTAGAATTTCATATTTACATGATTTCATGATATCTAAATGACAAGTCCATGTTAGCGATACACTTCAATATGAATGCCCATGCTATTTATGTATTGTTATGGTGATGGCATGAAGTATGTATGATGATGGAAATATAAATTTTGTGTGTGAATTATATCCATGTTTTCCCTACCATGTTTGAGGTGTTGATTAAATACATGAAGTATACGATCCCCTACTTATGATATAGCAAATTGTGGACTCCAATCTACTGATCAAGTCATGTCATGTGTGTCAGTTTTCTTCTATCGAGTCCTGGGGGTATTCGTACCCGAAAAACATAGCTGTATGCCTAGAGCTATGTCATGTTGTCACGATAATCTCAGTCAAGCTATAATCTATAGAAATCAGTCAGTCATGTGACTCAGGAAATCTCAGAAATCTTATGATCCCAGTTAACTCTCAGATAATAGTACTACTCCATCAGTCAATGGAAGTCAGTTAATCTGTCCATGTACAGTCAGTTGAATCATATTTAGTCTATTCAGATGGGAGTAGGAGTTAGCACCGAGTGAACCCAAGGATGGGAAATCACATGTATATGAGGGTGTGATTCTTAGTAGTCATCCTTGTGTTCCAGAACTATGTAGCCAGCATAGGTTGAGACATCGCAGCCTGTTACATGAGGGTAGATGGGGTGGCTTAACCTGTTATATGAGGGTTCCCACCATTCTCACTAGAGTTACCTGTTATATGAGGGTTGCTCATATGTTGTCCTAACCAGTGGTGCGGTATTAACACCCTTCCAGTCAGGGCAGAGATTGGACCCCATCTTAGCCATAATAGTATATATGGGTCATGTCGGTTAAACAACTACCTCCCACAGTTTCAGTATCAGTCTCAGTAAAAGAACTCAGATAGTTCTTCAGATATCAGTATACCAGGACTGTTAGATACGGTCAAATTCAGTTATAGCACGGAACTCAGAGAGTTCAACTAAATTCAGGTCTGTCAGATACAGTTATCTATGTTATCAGAACTATGGTTCCAGCCATGTATTAGCATACAGATTTAGCCATTACGTACTCACGATCTTAGTTACTATGTATGTATGTTTGCACTCTTACGTTCATATCAGTCAGTCAGTAGTATTATTCATGCACACAAACCCTTTGCATTAGCCTGCCTCACTCGTATACTCAGTACTCCAGTTGTACTGACGCATTTGCGCTATGGTGCCTTCTCTTCATGTTACACCATAGGTTCAGAGGTACAAGTCCCAGACCAGCAGTAGCAGACGCATTCAGCATACAGAGTTGCAGTGAGTCCTCTTTATTCGAGGATGACATTATTTGATTTATTCATTTATTTCTTTAGTTCAGTTTTACGGAGTTAGTTGGAGACATGTTCCTTCAAATCCTTATTTCAGACAGTACTTAGAGGCTTTCGAATTTACGCTCAAATTTAGCTTTCAAATTTAATTTTCAGTTGTTTTGGGTATTTTTCGCCCATATGGATGTTATCTTATTTCAGTTGAACCTTATGGCCTATTGTGCATGTGTTCCACATATTATGTCATGAATTGCAGTATACAGGTACAGATATCAGTCATGGCTAGCTTATGGTCCCTCGGGGTCATAAGCACCGTGTAGCATTTTGATTTAGAAAATTGGGGCGTTACAAACTTGGTATTAGAGCCTAAGGTTCAATAGAGTCCTAGGAAGTCTGAAAGCCGCATCTAGTAGAGTCTTGTACATGGGTGTATTATGCGCCACATTTATGTACAGGAGGCTATGAGATATTTTAGGAACAGTTTCCTTTATTCAGTATTCATGTCGTGCTAGTAAACATAATTTCAAGTTAGTCTCTCAGTCTAATCCGCTCTTTTCTTATTTCAGAAACATGTCTACAAAGAGAAAAAATCAGCCAGCTCCTCAGCCCGAAGATCCTTTGGGCGAATATGTTTCTCATACGAAGTTCAGGACTGCATTTACCGCTCTTGCTCAGTCTGTAGCTATCCAGAATGAACGACCAACAGTCGTTCCGACTAACCCAATGGCTAATTCAGCAGCAGCTAGGATTCGTGACTTCACCCGAATGAACCCTCCATCCTTCTTTGGGTCTAAGACAGACGAGGATCCTCAGGAATTCATTGACCAAGTCCCGAAAGTCATTGATATCATGAAAGTAAATTCTTCTCAGAGTGACGAGTTAGCCGCATACCAATTGCAGGATGTCGGTCACACTTGGTATAAGCGGTGGTTAGCAGAAAGGTTGGGGATGCAGGTCCTGTTGAGTGGGAAGAATTTATCACGCCTTTCTTAGATAGATTCTTTCCCCAAGAGCTAAGAGAGGCCAAAGTTCTTGAGTTCATCAATCTCAGGTAGGGAAATATGATAGTTAGAGAGTATTATCTTAGATTTACTCAGCTAGCCAGATATGCCCCTCATATGGTTGCAGACAACAGGGCTAAGATGAGCAAGTTCATGTCAGGGGTGAATGATGGTATAGTAAATGAGTGTAGGTTTGCGATGCTGAACAGAGATATGACTTTAGCCAGGCTCATGACCCACACTCAACAGATAGAGGAGCAGAAGGTTAAGACTAGGGAGAGGTAGAACTAGAGAGAAAGAGCAGGCAGTTTTAGTTTTGCTCAGCCTAAATCAGAGGGAGGAAATCGTTTGTAGTTTCGTCCTAAGTCAGCAGTTCCAGCCCCTTCCTCTGCTAGTGCCCCAGTGCCGAACTTCAGGGATGACAACAGAGGAAGAACACCAGGCTCTAAATCTCAGAGCAGTGTTAGCAGTGCCCGCACTTATCCTCATTATCAGACCTACGTTAAGCACCATCAGGGTGTGTGTAGAGTGGGTCAAGGCATTTGTTTTGGTTGTGGCAAGCCAGGCCACAGAGTTAGGGACTGTCCTTAGCCAGGTCCTTAGGGTCAGAAGAATCACTCCACAGCTCAGTCCGATCGCCCAAACCCACAAGGTGCCACTTCCAGTGCTACTAGTGGGCAACGCCCAAACAGATTTTATGCTCTTCAGACCTGACAGGATCAGTAAAATTCTCCTGATGTCGTTACTGGTACATTACAGATTTTTCATGTTCATGTTTATGCTTTGCTAGACCCAGGTGCATCCTTGTCTTCTGTCACTCCATACATAGCAGGCGATTTCAAAATCAGTCCTAAATTTTTAGCAGAGCCCTTTCCAGTCTCTACCCCAGTGGGTAAAACTATCATAGCTCCGCGGTTATATAGGAACTGGCCGGTTATGATATTTCAAAAATCCACATCAGCAGATTTAGTTGAGTTAGATATGATTGATTTTGATGTCATTCTCAGCATGGATTGGCTTCATTCCTACTATGCCATAGTCGACTGCAGAAATTGGATAGTTTAGTTTCAGTTCCCGAATGAGCCCTTCCTAAAGTGGAAGGGTAGCACTTCGTCTTTTAGGGGTCATCTTGTTTTCTACCTTCGGGCAAGGAAAATGATTTCTAAGGGATGTGTTTATCATCTCGTATATGTTAAGGATTCCAGTTCCGAATCTCCCAGTCTCGAATCAGTACCAGTGGTTAATGAATATTTAGACGTTTTTCTTGAAGATCTTCCAGGCATTCCTCCCGAAAGGGAAATAGACTTCGGCATAGATATTCTCTCATATACTCAGCCTATTTCTATTCCGCCATACAAAATGGAACCATCAGAACTCAAGAAACTAAAAGATCAGCTGAAGGATCTCTTAGATAAGGGATTCATCAGGCCCAGTGTATCCCCATGGGGTGCGCCAGTCTTATTCGTGTGCAAGAAAGATGGTTCTATCAGAATGTGTATTGATTACCGTCAGCTCAACAAAGTTACGGTCAAGAACAGGTATCCGCTACCTAGGATAGACGACTTGTTTGACCAACTTTAGGGTGCCAGTTATTTATCCAAGACAGACCTCAGATAAGGCTATCATCAGCTCAGAGTTAGAGAATGTGACATTCCAAAGACAGCTTTTTGTACTCGGTATGGTCACTTTGAATTTCTAGTTATGTCCTTTGGTCTTACCAATGCCCCTGCAGCTTTCATGGAATTGATGAATCGGGTGTTCAAGAAGTACTTGGACACACTCGTCATAGTCTTCATAGATGATATTCTAGTCTATTCTCATACAGAGTGTGATCATTCAGACCATCTCATAATTGTTCTTCAGACTCTCAGGGATCACCAGTTGTTTGCCAAGTTTAGTAAGTGCAAATTTTGGCTAAGATCAATAGCATTCCTTGTCCACATTATTTTCGGTGATGGCATTAGACTAGATCCTCAGAAAACTGAAGCAGTAAGAAGCTGGCCTCGCCCTGTCTCTCCATCAGATATTAGGAGTTTCTTGGGTTTGGCTGGCTATTATCGATGGTTTGTCGAGGGATTTTCTTCTATTGCATTTCCTATGTCTAGATTGACTCAAAAAAAGGTCAAGTTTTAGTGGTCAGAACCTTGCGAGAAGGGTTTTCAGGAGTTGAAGACTCGACTCACCTCAGCTCTAGTTTTAGCACTTCCCGACGGTTTCGATGGATTCGTAGTATATTGTGATGCATCCAGAGTAGGTTTAGGTTGTGTCCTCATGTAGCATGGTAGAGTCATAGCCTATGCCTCCAGACAGTTAAAGACCCATGAGAAGAATTATCCTACTCATGACCTTGAGTTAGCAGCAGTTGTCTTTGCCTTAAAGATTTGGAGGCATTATCTATATGGTGTTCATGTAGACGTCTTCACATATCATAAGAGACTTCAGTATGTCTTTCCCAGAAAGATCTCAATCTTCGTCAGAGAAGGTGGTTAGAGCTCTTGAAGGATTATGACATGAGTGTCCTTTATCATCCTCGCAAGGCCAATGTAGTGGCCGACGCACTCAGTAGACTGTCCATGGGTAGTGTTTCCCATGTTGAGGATAGTAAGAAGAAATTAGCTCAGGAGATTCATCAGCTTGTCAGACTAGGCGTTCGCTTAGTCGACTTTCAGTATGTCTTAGGCACGAGTCCCAGACCAGCAGTAGCAGACGCATTCAACATACAGAGTTGCAGTGAGTCCTCTTCATTCGAGGATGACATTATTTGATTTATTCATTTATTTCTTCAGTTCAATTTTATGGATTTATTTGGAGGCATGTTCCTTCAACTCATTATTTCAGACAGTACTTAGAGGCTTTCGGATTTACGCTCAGATTTAGCTTTCAGATTCAGTTTTCAGTTGTTTTGGGTATTTTTCGCCTATAGGGATGTTATATTATTTCAGTTGAACCTTATGGCCTATTGTGCATGTTTTCCGCATTATTATGTCATGAATTGCAGTATACAGGTAAAGATATCAGTCATGGGTTAGCTTGTGGTCCCTCGGGGTCATAAGCACCGTGTAGTATTCCGATTTAGAAAATCGGGGCGTTACATTATCAATATCACACAGGATCCGACATGGTCACACATAACACATAATGTTTTCAAACTACTACATATATCACAGATAGACCCCTACATGGGCATAACACATAAGATATCCAATTTCATGATCAGTCCCCACTCCCTTAACATACATTTTGTACAAACATTTACTATCTAGCCCGGTCTGAAAGAGGTAAGCCATAACCTACCTCGAAGGTCGAAACTGATCAGCAATACTTCAACCCCAAGCCCTACTCCTCACGAACAATCCCAAAAATAACTAAAATATCAAAATATATAATCTACGCATTAAAACAAAGTCAACAATACTCATATTGACTACTTTCAATTCGGGGTCAAAACGGATCCCCAAAATAGATTTTTTAAGAAAAGAGCGAAATTGTAATTTTATTTTGAAAATACATTTCCCATATTTTTAGGAGTATACAACTAAAAAGTAAAGTAAAAATGGGGTTCAAATCAAAGAAAAACTATTTTAAATCTTTACCGGGTGAAATCTTCGTAATTCATTTTAAAATCAAGATTTGAATTTGTTTTGTAGATGAAATCTAGGAAAAACTGCTAATCATAGGTTTAGAAACATCATCCAAGTAAAAAGGCGTTGAAATCAGGGTTTAATTTAAAGAAATACAAATTTGGGCTTTCTGGGCCAAAATTTCCATTTTCCACTTTGAAAACTGGATTAGAACAAGAATTTAATGATAAAGTTGAACAAATTAGTTGAAATAGCCTATTGAATCTTAACCAATCTTAAAAGTGGAGAAAATAGCTCAAAACCATGAAACCCTAAGTTCCAAGTCTAAAAAATAATGAAAAATAGCAATACTGGGTATTTATATACCCAGGTGTCGAGATCACAAACCTCGGGTTACGATTGCAATACCTTGATTGGAAAGGGATCACGATTGTGGACCAGGGGTGTGACTGCAGCATCCCATCTGTTAGCCTAGTTGCGATCGCAGCCTCTGGCCTGCAATCGCGGGTGCACAAACTGGGGATTTGGAAAATTTTGAGTCCCCATGAGACCCTCAGGATTCATCTGAAATTTTGTGAACACCAACTAACTATGTAATCCTATCAAATTCTATATTCCAGACTAAATGGCAATTTTAATTTTTCAAAAAAACATTATTTTCGCAAAGTTGATCTCCAAAATTCAAAATCACAACTCTCCAAACCAAGGGACGAAATGAGATTTAAAAATCATTAAATCATGCCAAATATGTTACCATCCTAAAATTGACGTTCCTAATCTACTAACGCAGTCTGTTCTTCCATTTGTCGCACTGATCAAAAGATAACCACTGAAGTCCATAATAAGACTCTCAAAGCCACCAAAAATCATAATATCACATAAATGGCACTAAAATGCATCAAAAATTGTAAAAATCACTCCACACTTCATAAATACTACAATGTAACTATGGAGAGGGGTAAAATAGTTAAATCATACAAAATACCTATTTAACATATTTCATCAAAAAATAGGTCGTTACACCAAACAAACCTCGTCTTATTCGAGAAACTCACATTGCCAGAGCAACCAACAACTTTACTATCCACTTTGTTTCCCCTTCATCACCAAATAACTCCATTAAAATTCAATAATCTTTGCCAAATCTGGATAATTCTAGTCAGATCTGGTTACTCCATTATAAATCTAGCGTGGATGTAGTGGATGTCAGAGTCAGAGCTTCGACGATGATTACAAAAAGAAAATATTAATTATCAAATAGTGTTCAACATAGCAGTGGAATAATAAAGGACCACTCTAGCACCGTGCGTTAGCTGGAGAAGGCGAAAATGATAGAAAATGGGAGAGAGGTTGAGGAGATGTAATGAAGAAGAAGTGGAGCATAATTTTGCTATTAAAGTCAAAGAGAAACTCTAAGTGGTAGTAAATAAAAAGTTATGCTATACATGATAATAAATTACATTAAAAGATATTAATTATGTAAAAAATTATCATATCACTAGTGGCCCAACTTACAATTTCTGTTTTATACATATAATACTCTATATCATTCTCATCTCATTCTTTCAATTCTCATATCATCAATTTTATCAGCATAAAATAGCATCAAGAACAAGAAAACTCCAAAGAATTTATTAATTTCACAATAATAGTAAATCACATAATTGCATTACAATTTTCAGCAAAAACAACTTAGCTAATTTATTTCTCCACAATTCAAATAGAAATAGTTCACAATAATTATACAATTTAACAATTCAAGTTCAATCAAATATTAAATAATAGGCAAACAAATAGGTTCACTGCTTTCATACCTCTTCATATAAAGATATTAACCTTTAACCATTATTGGCAGGTTCCAATTGAAATTTCCTAGATGCGAACTCACTAAAATATCAGTTGGAATCAACTGAATTCTATTTGAGCTTTGTTGAGATACTAATCGGATCCAACCCAGCAATCAAAAATTAGTAATACACTATGAAGAAAAAAAATGACTTCTACCTGCCTTAAAGCCTTTCGAAGATTGGGTGTGGGGTCCTACACACCAATCTGCAGAACTTTACTTGATTTTGCTCTTATACTTATGGGATCGGTGAACCAAATCTACATTGCTAAATATCACGATCTGAACTAACGGACCTTGCGAGCACCTACCTATCCAAAGTAGTTAGGAGAACACTTATTACCCAACAATTCTATTTTTAAGAGAATTATGGATTAAATATTACAATATAAATCAAATACCGATGAATAAACTTTTCAAAAACTTCTTATAACTGTCTTTCATTATTTCAAGACCTGGTCAGACTTGTAAAAGAGCTACCTATTATAAAATAGACTGCCAATAAAATAACATAAAGACTCTAAAATCTGTCAGGAAAAAAGTGTAGAAGTTAGGGTTGAATATCGTCATCCATTTAGCAACTGCAAATCAACATGCATACAGTCTATACTCTAAGAAGAGATATAGAAAACCAGAGTCAGTACAAATATACGTACTGGTAGGCATCATCAACCGATCAGTCTTAGTCCACATAATTGTAAAATAGAATCAAAGTAAAGAAATCATGACATTCTAAATAAAATATAATTCAACTAAGACTGTAATATCATTATAACACTTTGCCTATATAATTTACAATTTTCCAAAACTCTATTACTGAGATTATATTCACCACTAGAATAGTCTAGCCTCGTGAATTCACAGTTTCCACCATAATCCAACACTAAACTATCAGTATCACCCCTTTGTTTGCATTAACTCTTCCATTACCCATATCTATAGGATCAACCTAGTAATCATAGCCAACTTATGTTAAACTCCCTCGCTAACAACCAAACACTCTCTTATAAATTTAAAGAGTAATAATTAGGTAATTAGATAATCCGCGATTAGAACAAGTATAAATGAAGTAAGCCAGCCAACATATAACAAGTACAAAATTTTACTTTCCAAAGTACATATCACATACTCAATCTCAAGGATACAATCAAGTAGGAAATACAAGTCAACTCACATCTCTAGTTGAACATACATGAATACACAAGTCTCATTAGGAAACCTTATAGATACTCTTGGAGAAGGATTAATTCAATTATTGAAACTTTAGGATTGTTTCTTTGAGATTATTCATTGAATTCATCACTTTAGTCACTTCATTACTAATTTCTTTATTATTATTATTATTATTATTACCATGTCGGCTCGTAGCACGCGATGCAATCACGTCTCACAGAAATATCAAAGTTTAACATCGGCGAGATTATTTGGAAAATCAATAAGGTTGCAATACTAGAATTTAGGATCAGCCAAATTGCTTGAGAAATTAATAAGTTAGTAATACCAAAATTTAATGCCGACCATATTTATTGAGAGGCCAACCATATTTCTTAAGAGGTCAATAAGGTAGAATTATCAAAATTTAATATCAGTTACATTGATACTAACAATTGTTTCACTTTCCAGTTTCTAATAGATATTCATCTTTCACTTTTTAACCTGCATCATGGCATATCACAAGCCTTCTTTACTCAAGACATTTTTTTCAATCACATTATCATTATGGATTAAAATCTTTCATGTATCAATATTTTAGGCCTCTCACGGACATTATTTCAATAATTCATCTTGATCATCAACAACCTATTTATGACCCTAATTTAAAGAGTTATAGTTATCAAATAAGACTTATATATACAATTCAATAAATCATCATTATCATCAATTTAGCCTCTCATGGGCATCCAATAGATAAAGTATGTTCATCAATATCAAAGAAAACATACCATAAAATAAATCACAATTTAACACTTAAGCATACAAATCATTATTGGAGTCATCATTATTCATTAGTTATTAAATTACCACTACCTCCTCAAGTACCACAACTTGGGTCTAACAACACAACCAATAACTAGCATATTCAAGTATATCATTATCCTCTACCTATTTCTACATAATATAATTCTCACAGTAATTCAAGTCATCTATTCCTTAGATATTATCATGCTCATCAATATTCGACCCTATCATAATTTTTCCCATTATATTATTGCATAATACATACAACATAATACCTTTGTAACTCAACTAGGTTCATCATTAGAACAACTCAATGACATCATACTTTCGCAAATCTATAAATAATTTCCTTTTAGACATATAGCACATAGTATCATGAAAGTAACATATAATCAGTCAAGAAGATAGTTTTTCAAGATTAAAGCAAGTTTATATATTTTTATCCACCTCAGCTCCATGCCCGCAGGCCTAGACATACTTTCTCTCATCAATTCTATGTTATAAAGTATGAAGTAACATAATATTTTACTCATTAAACCTAGCTTGCATGGACGCCAAACTTTTAAATGAATCAAGCCATAACAAGGATTCTCTTTTCTTTCCTTTATGTCTTGAAATAATCAATCATCTATTCAAGCACTACTAAGAGTAATTAAGAAATTACACTTCAAACAAATATCTTGGGGATTCAAATCCACAAATTCTATCCTTAATTCAAGGTATATATCATTCTCCAAGATCATTTAACTATTAACTAGTTCTTTCAAGCTTAACTCATCTTCATTAATGGAGTTTTTATGCTAAAGGTCTCACCTTTATGAAATTCAAGGTTCCTAACCATCAAAAATCATAATCTAGTTTACCAAATTCATGTTAAAAATTATTAATTTATAATCTAAAATTAGCTCTAGGTGACATCAAGAACACCCATAATTTTTCTCCGAAAAATCTATTATTAGAGGTCTTTATAAGAATTCTAAGATGTTAATGGATTAAAAGACGAAGAAGATAATGAAAAACTTACCTCGCTGAAGAACTTTCCCCTAAATCTTGGAAAATCATCTTTATAGAATAAGAGAAATAAAGTTTTGGATTTTTAGACTTGAAAATTAGCTAAAACTGATTTAAGTATCATTCAAATTCTCGCTATCGTGAAATTCCCATTTTAGTTCAGACAATGTTTGGTAAAACAGTTATAAATTTTTATTTCAAACTCAAATTGATGAACGGTTAGTTGGGTTGGAAAAAAGACTCAGATAAATTTGATTTGGTGGATATTGCGCCCCTAACTCCTTATAATATTCTAGTAGATATGGTTATTTGAAGTTGGCTCTAGTGGAAACCCATATCAAAACTTATCGTTAAGAAAGTTTTCAACTTAACTTTGTGCTAGAGTTATTGTAGGACCTTAATTTAGATCTAATAACTTTCATACTAAAGGATTTATACTAGTACTCATGAATAATTAAATTCATCGAGCTTGAGTCTATCTAAACACACCGGAAGGCTAAACTTCACCGAAGAGCTTGAGGTGACACAATGATTAAAATAATGACTATTTTAGACCCATATTATCATTGAGGAATGAAAATTATGAATTTTCATGCATTTTTATCATGAATAGTTTAACAACGAAATAGTTCAATACCGTTTGACTACCTTCTATGCAAGTTGAGCATTCAAAATCTTCATGTGCCAAATTGGGGGAGGGGGTGTATTATGCAAGATCTGTGTAAATATAGTAACGTTATATTTTGTATCAATATTTATAATAGATGTGATATTTTTGGAGATATTATGTATATTTTCAGAACATTCTTAGGAGAGATTTTAGGAGTAGGAGATTAAAATTCATGTATATATATTCTTCTTTCTAGTAATGAAAAGACATGTCAGATTCTTTAAAGTTAACCCCTACTCAGTTAGCGTGACAAAAAATACCACCGAAAATTAAAGTTAAGTTTTATAGAGTAGTAGTTAGACCGATGTTGCCATATGACATGGAGTGTTCGCTATTTAAAAACTCTCATATTTAGAAGATGCAAGTCGGTGAGATAAGAATGTTGAGATGGATGTATGGACATATTAGGTGTGATAGAATTAAGAATGAGGTTATTCGAGATAAGGTGAGAGTGACCTCTATAGTGGATATGAAGAGAAAAGAGAGATTGAGATGGTTTGGACATGTGATGAGATGAGGTTCAGACACCCCAATGAGAAGGTAAGAGAGGTTAGATATAGTAGGTACGAAGAGGGGTAGAGGTAGGCCAAAGAAGTATTGGGATGAGGTGATTAGATAGTATATGGTACCTATTCAGGTTATCGAGGATGTAGACACGTAATTTTGTCCTTTTCTGGAAATAATTTAATTATTTTTTATTTTATTTTATTTATTTTAATTTTATTTTTTATTTTTTATTTTTATTTTTATTTTATTCACCTTACCATACTTTTGTTTAATTGATAATTTCTCCCCAAAAAAAGAATTGAAAATAATTAAATACGTAGCATCTTTGTCACCTCACTATGCCACCTCAACACCTCACTTTCCATTTTTCATTGGATACATGCAAAAGACACACGCCCTACTTATTTTTCCACACACCACCCTCATCTTTCCACATGCTACACTAACTTTTCCACATGCCACACACTTATTCCCACAAGCCACCAATTATATGCTTCCACATAGGCTAATAAATAAAGAAAAAGAAAAATCAAATAAAAAATATAGAAGAAAAATTCTAAAAGGGGAAAGGGGGCTCATTATTTCATCACCATCTTCTCCACAATAACAACAATCACCAAATCATCTTCCTCACAAGAAGAACAAAAAAAAAATGAGGGAGAGAAGAGAGAATTGCACGCGAGAGAAAAAAAATCGAGAGAGAAACAACATCGTGAACAGTGTCGTGAACAGTACCGTGAACAGTGTTGTGAACAGTACCGCGAACAGTGTTGTGAACAGTACCGTGAACAGTGTTGGTTTTCGGTTTTGATTGAATTTACGGAGCTTCAGTTTTAGGTCTCAAATTTTTCAATACGGAGTTGAAGTTCGTCATTGTTGAGGTCCTATTAGGAATTCTATAGTCTGGGCTTTCTTGATTTTATTATCAACGAAATCGATTCTTCAAAGGTTCATCTCTCAACTCTACCTTTTTATTATATCGAAGTTGGTTAATATCGTGATTTTGTGGTGCGGTTTTGAATATTTCGAGCAAAATGTTAATAATTGTTGTTGTGGATATGAATGATTGGTATGCTTAAATGTTTGAATCTTCATTGGGGTATGTGTTGTTGGCTTTGATTTTGAAAAGTGATTTGATAGTCGAACTAGTTTAATAATGTGGTTAAAAATAGATTTGGGGGATGAAATTGAGAAATTGATAAAAAAGTTAAATTTAGATTAGCTTTGGTTTATTGTTGTTTTGTTTAATTCGTAATGAACATGAATATTGTTGGAATGTGATAAAATTATGATATGTTGAAATGGATAGGCGAATGTTGGTTCGAGTAGGCAAAAATTTAGGAATAAGTTTTCTTGTTGATTGTTTAAATGTGGAATTTGAGTTAAACGGTTTGGTTTTAGTTCTTGCATTTGGAAATGTATTCATTTGATCGGGGAATGCCCCGCGATCACTTGTATTTATTCGCCGGAGAATGCTCCGAATTATTTTGTATTTGGAGGACGTCCGTGATGAAGGCCCGAGGCATCGAGTAGCATGGGATCGTAGTATAAAATTAGTGTAGGGTAGAATAGGATTTACATTTTCGCATTCTTTTTCTATTTTGGACTGTATAATTGGACTGGACATTGTTTTTGGATTCGTTTGCTTGATTGATCGTTTTATTTATGTTTGGTGTGGTTTATACATTCAAAGTGTCCAAATTAGCCGATATACTCCACCAAGCGACCGTGGTCGAACCAAGGGATCGAGGGGTGCCTAACACCTTCCCCTCGATCAACAAAATTCCTTAGCTGGAATCTCTGTTCGCAGATCAGTTTTATAGAGTCAAAACCGTTTTGAAAAAGGATATCCACAGGTGACTTGGCACACCTGATTTATGCCAAGTGGCGATTATGAGTTTTGAAACTAATGAATCCTTTTTCGAAGCAATTTTCATCTTTTGTCACTTTAATAATAAAACCCTTTCTTTACATTAGTCCCTTGTCAGTTGTCATATTTTCTTTACTATGTTACTCTTCTTTGTATCTGAATTTACTACATTTGAGCCGAGAGTCTTTCGAAAATAGCTTCTCTATCTCCTCTAGGCAAGACCTACGTTACTAGATATGATATTATTGTTTCTATAGAAGGCAAAAGGGTACCAAATAGTTCCCTCATTTCAGTGTCAACAATCTTTTCTATTTCATCGGTCCCACCGACTACTCAATCTCTTTGTTCCCTCTTATTGATCCCAGGGTTACGGAGTTTATCCATTCATTATTTTCATTAGTAAGGGGAAGCGGAATCCATCTTTAAGTAAGGTCTTTTGAAAAGCTTCACTGTATTTGTTTCAATACATAGAAACCTTGTAAGCAATAACTCTTCTACTCCCTCTCCCCCAAGTATCTATCCGTATCTCTGAATCTCCATCATTAAAAAGATTAGGATCAAATGAGAAATCCACCAATTAGACAAGACTTTTAATTCAAATTAATCTGTCCAGCTACCTCTCCCCATTAATAGGCACAGGAGGAGCATCTTAACAACCTTTAATTCTTCTTTTTTCTTCCCGAGCATATCAAATTTGTCATGATTCTTCAGAATGTCATGAAATATAGATCATATTATACACAGCGTAGACACACACTTATATATATAAAGTGCACACACACACATCCCTATTGATTACTTCTTTTTGAATAGTTTTAGAGGAGGTTATGGTCATTGTACTACTCCGTTTTATCGCAAAAATCAATTTTATTTCTCTATTTAGTGATGGTGGGGGACTGATATTGTTTTTCAAATTTTGTGGTTTATTAGTTAGGACATAACCATAAATAGTTGAATCAAGAATACAATCAAAATGGCCTTATTAATTCAAATGATCTTAATGGCTAACTGATGTAATTCAGTAATGCCATTATTTTGACAGAAAGTTTTGCACAATAAATTTGCAGGGGTTCCTTGAAGTAATAGAAGAGAGTCATGATTCTCAGTTTCAAGTCAACGATTAAGTACAAAACGAGTTATTTCTTCAAACTACTCAAAACATTTCATAGAGTACTTTCTTGAATCTAATGGGGAAGTCTTGCTTATATTCCTGATATTAGAAATATCAAGCAACAAGATGGACAAATTGAAAGTGTTCAAATTACTTAAACCTCGGAGATAGAATGATATTTTTCAGGATTAATTGTTATATTCAGTTCCCGTGAATCAAATTAGTTGAAGAAATAACTGTGTCTATTTTACTCATCGTCTCATTGATGGTTGGAGACTTTATGATATGAAAAATAGTTGCATTTTCTCCTGTTATGATATGCTGGTTTTGAGATTAAAAATCTAGTATGCGAGAAGTTAATAACTGAAAAATCATCACGATGATGAAACATGTATTTATGATTCAGTATCTGATCTATGTTTTATTTTCATTCTTTCATGTTATTAACTTTGTTACTGTTAGAAAAATTGGATAGAGAAAATAGTCTAAATTCCAAAATTCTAACTACACACTCCCCTGAACATTTTTACATCCTTACAACATTATAACCACACCCATATTGATCAGTGAAACTCACGCACGTTTGATACTGAATTTTTTTTTTAATTCTTTAGCCTTATCTTCAACCATATTCACTTCTCCAAATCCACAATCGAATTTTTTATTCTAAAGATCAAATTGAAACCCACAATCAAATTTTTTCTTCTAAAGATCAAATTTTTCATCTTCTCGCCCAACAAAACATCAATATTCTTGAATCAAATGCAATAGTAAGAGAGAAACGTAGAATCAACCAATTCAATACAGACAATTTTATGTTTTATGTTGTTTTCCATTCTCAAACCAAATCAGTATCATCAAATAGAATCGATTGGAGTGAATAACTAAATGGTATTACATTGTTTGACTTGTGATGAAGAAAAAAATAAAAATAGGATTGGTGGCTGTCAATGGGGTGGTGGGTGAGATGAAACCAACTATTTGAATTAGAGGTGGTATTTGACTTGAATTGAAGTGGGTAATGCAATATGTTCTTGAAAATTGTTGATTCTTGAAAAATTTGGGAGAAATGGGCAATAAGAGAAGCGAAAAGTGTGAGAGATTTATATAGAAAGGAAAATGGAGGAAGGTGGCGGCGACGGGATAGAAGGGGTAGTGAGATTGGGTTAAGTTGGTGAAGAAAATCTCTCACTAAATAAAACTCTTTAATGACTACATTATGGATGATATTGTGTTGTTGTATGAGAAGGGGTCCTTTAATTTATATAGTTTCAAAATATATTCTCCAAGAAAGAGGTTAGTCAAATATGGAAAAGAATTATATTTTCCTTTTAGGAAAAGTAAAAGTAATTATGGTATTACTTTTATTTTTCTTCTAAGAAAAGTATAACTTAAATTTAGTAAGAAAATCAGGACAAAAATCCTGACAAATCTATCTTTTTTGGCTTGATTTTCTTCACATAATTTGATTCCGCCTTCTTCATATCTTTGATCGTTATTCTTCACATAGTCTTCATCACTGTTGCTTGGCATACTTAAAAATAGAGCTTTTGGGTTAAAAATATATGAGCCCTTTTGGGTTAAAAATATTGAAGCCCTTTATAGGATTAAAAATGAGTTTTATTTTCAAATATGTAACAATAAGATTGTTGAAAATATGATTTACAATCGTCTCCACATATAACTTTTGAAAATATATCTTCATTATCATCAACTTGGTTGCAACTTTGATCTCAAATGTCCTCAATCTGAACCATAAAATCTGATACCACTTGTTGGATGCAAAATCGAGAGGGCATAATGCGGAAGTTTATAATTTGCAAATCATAAAAGACGATAATCTAGATGACAAATAAAACTATAATTAATAAAAAATATATTATTAATGTTATTTGGTCAAACGACCTACATATGAAAAACTAATATTGAAAAATATAAAACCTATTGGGAGAAGATCTCTCCCTAAATAAAACTCTTTAACGACTACATTGTGGATGATATTGCGTTGTTGTATGAGAATGAGGTCTTCAATTTAGAGAGTTCCAAAATATTTTCTCCAAGAAAGAGGTTGGGCAAATATGAAAAAGAATTAAATTTTCCGTTCAGAAAAAAATAAAAGTAATTATGATATTACTTTTATTTTCTTAGATTTGATAAGAAAATGAGGGTAAAATTCTAACATGTAGTTGGAATTTCTAGTAAAAATTGGGGGTGTTTTAGAGTGTTTTCTCAATTGGATATAAAGTATAACTTGCTGAAAACAGGTCTTATATTGAGAAGATTCACGTGTTTGTACAAAATTCGCAAATTTCATTAATCTTGGTTAACAAGCCCCTGAAACTTATGATGATCACTTTTTAGTAATGTTCTTTTCTAAGAATGACTAATACTTTAAAGGTACCAAACTTAGAAATAAAAGTACTTTCTCATCAAAGATGAAGATTCAGAAACAAGGGGTGTCAACTAAAACGATCTAATGATTGTAGATCTTTAGATGAAAGTTTGTAACCAAAAACATTTAAAGAATAAGTACATGTAATGAATTTTGGTTGTACTTATGATTAATGTGGTTATGATGCTTTCAATCAATGGATTTCTACTTCTAATAAAGGGTGTGTACATTATTAATGTGTTGAGAATAAGCCTTAATGAGACATAATTGTGAAATAAATTAATTGTTTTATAGATTATAAACCTAGTATTATATGTTGCTAATGTTGTAGATTATGGAAGAGAATATGTAGCGCAAAATTGTGTATAACTGTCACTGCATTAGTATTTTATCATATAATGATATGTATGATGGACATTATAGAAGAAATGTGTTTTTTCCGCAAATTAATACGTCATTAAGTATTAGTGTTATTTGGTCATGATCCAAGTGGCAGATTGTTAGACTTCTATTATTTTTTGTGTGACCCAATTAATGTATAATTCTCGTCCGTTAGATTGGTTACTTGATGGACGTACTGAATTAAGTGTCAATCTCTATAAATTTGGTCTTTTCTCCACTGATTAGGGTTCTCGCATATTCTCTGAACAATTTCATCTCTAACGGCGCTAATGGCAACATAAGTCTAGGACAACAAGATAGAATTAATTTTCAGTTAAACGCTTCCGCTTCTCTATGTGTGCTGATGTCTGTTCCTTTAGATATGATCTCTGTAACGTCTTTTGGTAAGATCACGGTGTTCAAAATTCTAATATCCATTAAGTTTATGTGATAACATGAATGGTTGTGCTTAAACCATATATTTACATCAACATCTATGATATAAAATAAAAATTAAATTATATATAAAGTTGGGGTCAAATAATCCCTTGCATTCACTTGGCTCGACCCTTGTGTATCGACAGAATCATCACAAGAATGTACAGATAAGTTGTAGTTGGCGATATAATTGAACATACTCAAGAAGGAAATGATTTTTATATGAAAATGAAAAAAAAATACTTTGACGAGAGGATTGGGAATATCCAGAATGAGTGTAGAAAAAAATTTCGAAAATATCTTAGAAAAATTTAGAAATTCGACTTTTGATCGATTAAAATATTTTGAGTGGCCTATCAAAATAGATACTCTAATACATTTACATATGAATACCTACATTATTGTATTTCATCTGCAGGTTGTACATTTCACATTAGTCTTAAATATTTGAACGCTAAGAGAAACAAAAAAATTAAGATTGAGAAATTTGTGAATTTCATTTTTCTTTTTTACTTATCGTCTTCTTTATTATGCTCATTTTAATCCTGTTTGCCTTTGATACGTCAATAGTAGTACTTTCTTTTTCAGGTGGCTTTTTAATTCAATATCTTTCATTGTATTTTAAAGAATATTTTAATATACTATATGAATTTTTAATTTAAGATCAAAAGTTATACGGCAATTTAAAAATTCAACTTTTGACCGATTAAAATATTTTGAAATCGCCTACCTAAATAGATACTATACTACGTTTACATATGAATACCTATATCATTACGTTTCATTTTTCAGATTGTACTTTTCACATTAGTCTTAAATATTTGGACACTAAGAAAAATGAAAAAAATTAAGATTGGGAAATTTATGAATTCCATTTCTCTCTTTTTTTACTTGTCTTTCTCATTGTGCCCATTTTAATACCGTTTGCCTTAGATATCCTTCGATTTGTGCATAGTGTATACTTTTTTTTTTTTTAAGTGACTCTTAAATTCAATATCTTCCATTGTATTTTAAAGAATATTTTACTATACTATACGCTTTTTTAATTTAAGATGAAAAGCTACATCACTGAGTCCCATCCCCCATTTTCCTTCAAAGAAGGTTCTCTATGTTTATCTCTGCCATCATCCCATCTTAATTGATGCAGGTCTCAAGGTACACACAAATGAACTAGACGAAAAACGATTAATTATTATTCTCTTTTACTGCTCCTATTTGTATGTGGTATATGCTCATTAAACAATAATGATTTATATGTTTATTTTATCACAACATTCCTCTTTTCGTTTCAAATTGATTATTTTAATTTGGCACGAAATTTAAGAAAATAAGATAACTTTTGAATGTTCTTTATTTTTGTGATCTTAAACGTTTCATGTGAAGAGCTGTGAAGTCAAAGAGTTGCAAAAAAAAAAAAAGAGTTCATTCTTTTTAAACAGATTAAGAATAAAACTAAGAAAGTATTAAGTATTGAAAAATAATTTAGAGAATAATTAATTAATGCTAAAAATAAAATATGAAAAGGGACAAGTAAAAATAAAAATATATTTTTGGAATATGAACATATAAAAATAACGAATTAAGTAATTACTCCGTTTTGTTTTAGTTGACCTTCTTTCTAAATATATTTGTTTCAATTTAGTTGTCTCCTTGATAAAATCAAGAGCATTTTATCATGTTCTTCCAATATTACTCTCAACATTAAATAATTAAACAAAGTGTATTTACTAAAATTCATATTTTCAATGCATAATTAATAGGGTTATTTTAATAAACTAAGCCTTTATTAAATAATTTCTTAAGGAATGTACCAAGTCGATGAGGTCAATTAAAACGAAACGGAGGGAGTAATTGACTGTGCATTTCTTACTTTATATGTTATTATTGTTCAAACAGAGCTTCTCACTGGAAAAATGGACCGGAAAGAAATGTTACTTTCTAGGTGCAAGGGATCTTAATCTTCCATGGAGTGATGTAGCACAATATTGGAATTGGATTTCACGACCTGACTCCAGGTTTGCTTTTTCTTTTTTCAGTGAATATCTTTTTATGTGAAGATGTATTGGAGTAAAAACAATTTTTACTTTGACTATAATTTTCTGAAGCTTTTTTTTTTTAGTTATTCTGAAAAATTAGCTTATTATGGCTTGTAGAACTTTTGCTGTAGTTTTTAAATATGTGACGCCTTCCATTTCAATTTATGCACACTGCTTAACCAGACATGGAATTCAAAAAATAAAGAAAAACCTTATTATATTTACCAAATGGTCCTTATTAAAGTCAGTTTAATGCTTATTTTCATATGACTGTTTTTCACAACAAAGTGTCAGTAAATATTATTTTAACCCTCCTGATTGGAATTCCTTCACGTAAATTGGTAAAGAGTAAATAACCTATTCTTGGAACAAATATAGGCAAATATTTACATGACAACTATGTTTTCCCATATTGTCAAATCAGGTTTCCAGAGGTGGCTAAGCTCAACCAAGTTTGGGTTCTTGATATTCAAGGCACAATACGTGCAGGGGTTCTATCACCACAGACATCCTACTCCGCTTACCTTGTTTACAAGTTTGAAGATGTATATGGGTTTCATCATCGACCCTTGGTTGTCTCAGTTGGAGTTTCTGGCTTTCAATTGGACCAACGAATAACATTTATGTTGCCGGTGGAGCGTAGACCTCAACAATATTATCACATTGAGGATGGCAATTGGGAGTCGGTGTATCTGCCCTCTTATCCACAACAACTACTGCATTGGCAGCGGCGGCATATGCAGGGGAATGATACTAGTCCCATGCAATCTTTTGTTCAACATCCTAAACTTAGAGATGATGGTTGGCTTGAGGTAGAATTGGGTGAGTTTTTTACTAGAAATGAAGATGATTGCATAGAAATGACTTTGAAGGAGAGGAGGGAATATGGATTTCAAAGGGAAGGCCTTATTGTTGAAGGAATTGAGATAAGGCCAAGAGTGGGTTAATTTATCACATTTTTTTATAAAAAAATTTTCCATGCATGCAACGACATCTACTTCAAATGGAACATGTTTCTCTTTGGAGCACTCGTTTATTTCGAGTATGTTTGGTGCTATGGTGACCGGCTTTCTTGTGGTCTTTTTGTTTCAGAATCATCTTGTTCTACTCTTTTAATTTCACAATTGATGCTAAGTAGCAATACCATGTTGTGTATAGCATAACACAACAAAATTTTAATCAAGGGGGATTGATGTCATAGTTGTTTGGTTGATTTCTTATTTTGTATTGAGAGAACAATTACATAAAAATCTGAACAACTGTACATGTATTTAGTCTAGTGTTCAAAACAAACTGACCTTTTTCTATGCTTTGCTCACATGGAAAATCGAAATATTACTGTGATTAATCAGGAAGAAGAATATTACAGAAGGGACTTCAACAAAAGTAAAACAGGTTGCTCATGCCTCTAGGTGATCAATTCATCATCGAAGATTCAGTACCATAAAGGCTGCGTTGAGGAGCTGGTACTATTTTTTTGGCTTGCATATAGAATAGCCACTGGTTTTTACCTGTTTGCTGAGTAAAACATATGCAATTTCTCCTGCATCCTAGTTTGCTGGCATTAACTTTCCTCTTTGACGAACAATGTTTTGTGCCCAAGGCTTTCTATCTTAACCTACAACAGTTTAGGAATATCAATCCTGTAAATTTCAACATCATTCACTTTCTTAATGGATCTTTTAGAGGTTGAGAAAATCAACAAGATTTCTCCATCCAATTCAGCTAAAATTTCCTTCAATTGTCTTGAAATAAAAGAAGGAACAGCTCTGCTTGAGCTGATCTCAGTGACGCTAAGGCTAGAATCAATTTCTTCAATAACTGCAAGGGTTCCCTGCAAACTCAATGCATAGAGTTTCCCATTAAATCCGATGGCATTTATGAAATGGAAATGTTCACCCGAGCCAAAAGGATCAGTGACATTACAGTCTTGTTTTGTCCCCACACATTTTTTTCTGACCCCCATCTTACCGAACACAAAAGCTGGAGAAAAAGCTCATGTTAGAACCATAATTATACAGGTTTTCCCATAATCTTTGATACCTATGGGATGAAATGTAAATAAAATTGCAAACTTGAATGGAATGCGGGTGTCCCAAGTTGGAAGTTTACACTAAGTCTCTATAGGATTTCGAAAAAAAAGTATCTTCTGGGTAGCATTTAAGTGCTATTAGTGCACCATGGGAATGACCAAGGGTCCAACCATGTTAGCCATCTTCTATTATAAGGCCAGTAGCATCCCCTATGAAACCAGATATGGAAGCAGCCTTGTTTTGTTGCAAACTTGAATGGAATGATTCTTGTTTTGTTGAATTTCAGTGAGTTGTTGCCATAGGAACTTCCCTATTGGGCTACTAGTTTTGACTTTGCTGATCTCCGTGACTTGGTCACACAGTTGATCTCTTCAACTTACTGCATATTTTTATCCATTCAACTGACCAATAAAAAATACTTCCTCCGTCCCATTTTACCCGTTCCAAATTTTCTAATCTGGTGTTTTATTTTACTTGTCCTTTTTTACTTATTAAGACAAGACAATTTTTTTTTCTATATTTTACCCTTTGCATTAATTATTTTTTCTTTAAATTAAAATGTAAACATTATTTAATAAGGGTATTATGGTAAACTAGCCATGTCATTTATTATTTTTTTTAATAACTGTGTCATCTGAATTTGGAACGAGTAAAATGGGACGGAGAAAGTAAATGATACTTTTGAACAACTCAACAATCTTGATTCTTGGAGTCCAAGACTAATAAAAAGAAAAGCTTGGACATGGAAAATTAGATTATAAAAGCACTAATTGGATCATCAGACAAGCTCAGAATTAGACCTTGTTCTCTATACATGGCTTTAAATGATAGGAGGAAACAGAAAACTTCATCTAAAGAAAAGTCTGCCTATGTGGAACCATGGCAAAATCTTCCTGAAAAGATACTCAACTTTCTCAAAACGCCATGGAGATATTCAAGTTTAATTGAATCCATGGGTCCTGCTGGTGTTACTGTTGAATATGTTGAAGAAAAAGGAAAAATCACAAGTTGGAAGAATCTAGAAGAATATGCTATGTGCAGGAAAACTAAAAAATCTGTTATAACTGTTTTCTTGAAATAGTTATTTACTCTTGTTAATGACTAGTTGTTGAAGTAGTTAGAGTGGTAGCTAATTCTTCTATAAATAACTGACTATGTACTATTAACAACAAGTAGTTGAATAAACAAGATCTCTCATTCTACTCTCAAATAATTCTTCTCCTCCTCCTCCTCCTCCTCCTCCTCATTCTACTCTCAAATTCTTCTTCTTCCTCTTCTTCTTTCTCTTCTTCTTCCTCTTCCTCTTCCTCCTCTTCTTCCTCTTCCTCTTCATCTTCCTTTTCTTCTTCCTCTTCTTCCTCTTCCTCTTCCTCTTCTTCTTCTTCCTCCTCTTCTTCTTCTTCTTCCTCTTCCTCTGCCTCCTCCCCCTCCTCCTCTTCCTCCTCCTCCTCCTTCTCTTCTTCTTTTTCTTCTTCTTCTTCTTCTTCTTCCTCTTCTTCCTCTTCTTCCTCTTCCTCATCTTCCTCCCTCTCTTCCTCACCCTTCTCATCTCCTTCTTCTTCTCTTTCTTCCTCTTTTTGTTCTTCCTCCTCTTCTTTCTTTTTTTCTCTTCTTCTTTCTCTTATTCTTCCTCTTTTTCCTCATCCTCCCCTCCCTCCCCTTCCTCTTTCTCTTCTTCTTCTTAAAGTTTTCTCAGTTTCTTAAAGGTGGATCAACCAACAGCGCAGAAGATGTAACTGCAATGGATTACAATCATACTCTCTTTCTCAGTCCCTCAGATGTTAGTGGTACACATATCATCTCCTTCCAATTGATAAGTGAGAAAAGTTTCTCTATCTAGTTTAGGTCTATACGTGTAGCTCTGCTATGAAGGAATAAAGTAGGACTTGTTGATGGTTCTTGCACTAAAGAAAAGTTTTCTTCTGATCGGAGAAACCACTGGGAAGGAGTAAATGATATTGTGTTATCATAGATTATGAACTTTGTATCTAAAGAGTTATTAGGTGGAATCATGTATGAATCAGTTGCAAGTGTTGTGTGGAATGAGTTGCTTGAAAGATTCAACAAAGTAGATGGTGCTATAACTTTCAATCTGCACAAGGAAATTGCAACACTATCTCAAGGAACAACTTCTGTGTCTTGCTATTTCTCAAAACTGAAGGATCTATGGGAAGAATTTAAGGCACTTGTGCCCACTCCTGGTTGTGATTGTGAAAAGTCCAAGGAGTTTGTTCTACATCTCCAAAAGCTGAAGTTGTTTCAGTTTCTCATGGGACTAAATGAGTGATGAAAGCCAAAAATCTATAGCTACTAATGCAGGTGTACTAGGATCTGGTCCTGCAGGTGTTGGTAGAAGTCTTGATTTAGCCATGTTTCCAAGAAATGGGACACAAAAATTCAAGAAGAACTACAACTTGCAGTGTGACTTCTTTAAGCTAAAAGGTCATACTAAGGAAAACTGTTGGAAGTTAGTTGGATATCCTCAAGATCACAAGTTCAGAAAAAAATTTGATCTGAAGAAGCTAGTGCAGCATACAAGGTGACTATTGATTCTCAAGATACTACAGAAATGACTACAAGGCAAGGTTCACATTTAAGGTCTGTCCAAAGTAACTGGTTCAATGATGGATGCCATCAAGAAGAGTTTGAAATGTAGTTGGATCAACTAGGTCATATGGAAATAACAGCCTTTACTAAGGAACAATATGATCAAATCCTGAAGATGATCAACAAAAATAATGGTGCTAGCACTTCTACTGAGACAACAAATGCTGCAAATGTAGGTATTAGTGTATTTCTATCTTCATATGAGTCAATAAATTGGATAATTAACACTGGTGCGACAAATCACATGGTTGGAAAGTTAGACTTACTAGTGGATGAGTCCATAACAAAACTAGATAAGCCAAGAAGGGTATATTTACCTAATGATGATCTGACTGAAGTTACACATGTGGGATCTAGTTATGTGTCTGCTGAAAATAGTATAAAAAATGTGTATTATATTCCTCAGTTTACATGTAGCTTGCTTTTAGTATCACAACTGACCAAGGAATGGAAATGTTCAGTGAATTTCTTCCCTAATTTCTGTGTTTTCCAGGATCTTTGTACTGGAAAGGTGAGAGGGATTGGTAATCTTGATGGAGGTCTGTATCTCTTAGTGAATACTCAAGCCCAACATTAGCTATTTCCATCCTTTTGGATGAAAATGTTTTATCCATAACAATGGTAAGAATAACTTGAGAAAATTCGATCCACGAAGTGATGAAGGTATTTTCCTTGGGTATTCTCTCACTAGTCGTGCTTACAGAGCTTTAATGAAAGAACTTTACGTGTTGAAGAATCTATGCATATTGTATTTGATGAATCTAACCACCCCCTATGAGTTTAAGTTTTGATGAAGAACAACTGAGTGATCTACAATTTGGAGGAAATTGTAGCACAACCTCTGAGCCATCATAATATAAGTCGATGATATCCCCTCCAAAGTTAATTTCTATGATAGAAATAGTAAAACCGAGTGTTCTAAGAAAATGGAAACACAATGCTTGCAATCTAAATGAATTCATCATCGGAAATCCATATGATAGGGTGCAAACATGAGCATCATTGAGAAAATACGTGTTTGTTGCCCTTGTATCTCAAATTGAACCAAAGAAGACTGATGAGGCCTTCAAAGATGAATCATGGGTCTATAGAAACAAATTGAATGAGAAAGGTAAAGTTACCAAAAACAAAGCCGGACTTATAGCTCAAGGCTATCCCCAACAAGAAGGTATTGATTATGATAAAACCTTTTCCACCATAGCAAGGTTAGAATCAATTTAAATTTTATTAGCCTTTGCTGATTTCAAATGCTTTAAGTTATATCAAATGGATATAAAAAATGTCTTCTTAAATGGCTTTATTCATGAGGAAGTTTTTGTAAAACAACCCCCAAGATTTGAAAATCCATCATATCCAAATTATGTTTTCAAATTGTCAAAAGCACTTTATGGGCTCAAACAAGCTCCAAAGGCTTGGTATGAGAGATTGAGTACTTTCTTATTAAATAACAATTTTTAGAGAGATAAAATTGATACAAATCTGTTCATACAGAAGCTTGATCCAAATCTTCTTGTACAAATTTAAGTTAATGACATCATTTTTGGTAGTTCTAACATCTCTCTGTGAGAATTTTGCTAATTTGATGAAAGGAAAATTTGAAATGAGCCTTATGGGAGAGCTCACATTCTTTTTGGGCTTACAAATCAAACAAACTCCCAAAGGTACCTTCATCAGTCAAGATAAGTATACGAAGGAACTCATCAAAAAGTTTGGTATATAAAAAGGAAAGGCCTATGGAACTCCGTTGAGTCCATCCATAAGCCTTGATTCAGACTCATCTGGAAAGGATGTTGATGAAAAAATGTACATGGGAATGATTGGATCTCTACTCTATTTGACCGCCATTCGACCAGACATCATGTTTAGTGTATGTAAGTGTGCTAGGTTCCATTTGACTCCCAAAGAGTCCCATCTAACTATCGTCAAAAGGATCATTCGATACCTCATTGGAACTCAAGACATTAGACTATGGTACCCTTGTTCTTTCTATTTCTCTTTAATTGGGTATTTAGACGCTGACTTTGTAAGAGATAAAAGTAATAGAAAAGGTACTAATAGAATGTGTCAAATTCTTGGTGATGCCCTGATTTAATGGTACAGTAAGAAGCAAACTTCAATTGCCCTTTCAACAACTGAAGCCGAATACATAGTCGTTGGAAGTTGTGGTACTCAAATTTTATGGATTATGCATCAACTACTTGATTTGAATTTGTCTTTTGAATGTGTTCCCATAGTGTAATAAAACCAACATTATTAGTTTATCTAAATATACCATGCATCATTCTAGGGCCAAACACATTGATATTAAGCATCATTTTATTAGGGATCATGTAGAAAATGACAATTTTTTGTTAATTTTTGTTGACTCCGAAAATCAATTGGCTGATATTTTTACAAAACCTTTGTTAGAAGACAAATTTTGTTACCTTATAAAAAGATTTGGTATTCTCAGTATTAATGATTTATGAGCTTTATTTTTGGAGAAAAAATTTTTACTTGTTCCATCTTTCTCGTCATATTTTTACCAAAAAATTAGTCTTTATAAAGGAAGTAATCATTATTCTCACTGATATTTATGCACCTATAACACTTCTACATCCTCTTACCTTCCCAACACCTCCCCCCAACACCCTTTTACTTCCTTCAGTCACCTTTTCCCACACGCCTCTTCGTCTTTCCCTCCTTTATCTTTTCAAATAGTCGCCTACATCCCTCTCTCTTCCTTAGCTCTCTTAATAGTCCTCTCTTCTCTCTCTCTGACCTTTTAAAATTCATATTCCATTTTATTCCATGACTAAAACTTATTCAATGGCAAACATGTCAAAATTTCCTCCCAAAGCCCCCTCCGGCAGTCCTGTTCTCTTTTCTGAGTCCTCTGAAAAATCCTCGATGGGCTCTCAATTAAATCTCATCAAAAGATGATATCCTACTTCCATCCTAACCCTCTCTTCGAAGAAACCTCATCCAAAACTCTCTCAATTCTCTTCTTCCAGAAGACATGTTCTCACAAAGACAAATTCTCCGCCTTTAAAAGTCACTCTATCATACCTGAACATATTATCAATCTCCCTCAATTGAAAAATTCCTTCTGTAATATTAGTAACTTCTTTAAGTTTTAATATTTATCCCTAGTTTTCATCTCTATGGACTTTTAATTTATGAGGATCCAATCCGCATATTTTAGGTCGATCTCTGTCTCTCGCCCGATAGTATTGAACTCAAGACTCTTGTGCTTGGCACAAGAATCATTCTGAATGATTTTTGGTTCAAAAATGCCTTTGATACAAAGTTCTCTGGTGAAATTGGTTTTATGAATGGTAACTGGCCCAATGGTTTTGAGGTCAGCTTTGAAGAAGCCAAAAATTCATGTCTGACCCTAACTTGTTTCAACCAATTTTGGTCCCCTTTCTCTATGCTTCAAGTTTTTCATTATGGCCCTTATAATTTCTACTACATTTATCCCACAGAAAAGGATCCCTTTGCAATATTACTGATAATGATGTTTTTGTGTTGTATTATCTGGTTATGAAGATCAAAATCAATTGGGCAACCTGGATTCGTGAGTACATATTTGAGAGTGCAACAAATGTTCATGCCTCATCCAGTTTGCCATATGGTCTTCTTGTTATTTGGATTCTTTTGTACTACTCAATTGATCTCTCTACTTACTCCCAGTGGAAGTTGTTGCTACATATGAGTCCAAAATCTTTGCTAGTAAGGGCTATGTTTTGGTTGAAGATGAATGGTGCAAGAAGGAGTCTGCCCGGGCAAAGACCGAACTCTCCAAGGTAAGCAAATTTTTTTCCCATGACTACTGTCTTGAAGTAACTGGAGGAAATTAAGGATCGCTTCAAAGCCGTTGTGGAGGGTGTTATGCTGCTGCAGGAATCAACTTCCAAACTTTTGGACCTCGAGAAAATCACCAACACAGATATAGTCATGGTTCGATTGGCTTTTGATGGGTTCAAACAGAAGGGTATCAAGTTGTTTACTCGAGTGTTCACCCACATAAATTCCCTCAAGACCCAAGTCCACTCCTCTAATGATGATCTAGCCATATCCGTTCAGAATTCCTACTTCTCCTTCTTCAAGAACGTTGAAAAATAGTATGATACTTTTTGTCATAATATGCACAATACCCTAACGTAATTTCTAAGAAAGCGGTGAATGATGACTTTTTTATTCAAAAGGGGGTCCTGTCCCTTGTTTTGCTGGGTTGTATGATGATATTTTTTAACACTATCTGCCATACTTTTTGTTTTGAATAGTACTTGTTAGTTAATAGATTATATATTTGCTATTTGTCTACTTTCTTTCTTTTGCTACTCTATGGTTCTCTTTTAATTATTCCAAAAGGAGGAGAAAGACAGGAACATCAGAAGTGCCTACAAATTAAGGAGAGCAAATCAACTATCAATAAGTAAGAGTCGACTGAAAGTGCCAACAAGTCAGGGGGAACAAGTCGACTATCAATAAGTAAGAGTCGACTGATACTCATGAAAATTGGTATAGAAAAAGTGTTTACAATTCTGGGGAAGCATGTCTACTACTGTAACAAACCGGGAAGTCAACTGATATTTATAATTATTTGTCATTATCAAAAAGGGGTTGATTGTTAGCCTCTTATATTTAGGTTTTAATAATGACAAAACTAATGAGTGGACTTTCGCAGGACATTTGAAGATTGCTAATAATGAAAAGATATCCCATACAAAGATATGAAGGGTCAAAGAAGGGTAATTCAGAATGAAAACAAACAAGAGAGCCAACTCCAAAAATAAAAAACCATCAAATCATAGAGATATATGGCATCAAAATATTGTGGAAAGCAAATCACTCGAGCACAAGAATAAAAGGATGAAGGATCACAATCCCGGAATCACAGCATATCAAATCAATCAAGACTAAAAGCAAAAATAAGGAAGACCATAACCTCTACGTGAATTTAATACGGATATGTATAGCTATGGCAGTTTCACCACGTATGGACATATCTGATATGGACGTACTTTATGGTGTCATACCTCAATCAAGGAATCAACTCCATATCCTTGATAGAGAATAAATCTCCTGGGTTTCATTACAAAGAGCAATGATAGAAGAATTTGGAGACTATAAAAGAAAAGACGAAAGGCTAAAGCACTTACGCAACTTCAAGGAGAAATCTCAAAGTATCTCAATCTTAGTCTCACAAAGCTTCATAATTCTTAGTTTACAATAGTTATATAAAGAATAGGATCAAGTCAACTTGTAATACAAACTGAAGTTGTGTCATAAGATTTAAAGAACAAAATAAGTCTTCAAAACTTGTTTCTCATTATTGAACTCGAGCCCAACATTGAAAGATCTAAGGAAATGTTGAAACCCAAGGGGACTGGAAGTAGGCACCACATTGGTGTTACGAATCAGGATAAATCTTTGTGTCTTTACTTTAAATTCAATTATTTACTTGCTTATTTATTTCTAATCTAACCTATTTGGTGAAGCATACTAATCTGCAGGCAAGTCAACTATGAGGGGTCAGTAGTCGACTCACAGAAATTTTTAATTCACCCCCTTCCTCTTGAATTTCACTAATGATCAATACATTATCCATATACAAACAAACAATGACCTTGTTATTTGGAGTGTCTTTAATGTAAACACATTTATCATATTCTTTTATCTTGAAACCTTTGTCAATATGGTTTGGTTAAATATTGCATGTTATTGTTTGAGTGATTGTTTTAGTCCATAAAGTGACTTAACAAGTTTGCACATTTTCTTTTCTTTACCAGGAACCACAAAACCCTCATGTTGTTCCATGTAAATTTCTTCCTCTAATTCTCTATTTTGGGATGTTGTTTTCATATTCATTTGATGGATTTCAGGAACATATATCACCGCTAAGGCAACTAACATCCGAATTGACGTTATCCTTGCTACATGAGAGAATGTATCAAAATAATCAAGGCCTTCTTTTTGTTTAAAGCCTTTCACTAAAAGTCTTGCCTTGTAAGATCCATTTAGAACTTAAAGGTTTATTTCCTAGAGGAAGATCAACCAATTCCTAACTGTGGTTGTTCAAGATTGAATCAATCTCACTATTGACTACCTATTTCCAAAAGGAAGCGTCGAAAGACGACATCGCTTGTTTAAACGTTTGGGGATCATTTTTAAGAAGAAATATTTCAAAATCAGATCCAAAGGACATTGAAGTTCTTTGATATATACTACGCCTTGGATTCTCATCATTAAGTACATTTTCATTTGGTTCATCTCGTGGTCATTTAGACCCTCTACTAGACTGCTAATGTGCAGTTTTATACGAATAAATGTATTCAAAGAACTCAATATTATCTCATTTAATTACTATATTTTCATTGATATCCGAATGTTTGGATTTGTGAATCAAAAATTGACATTCTTTACTATTTTTAGCATATGCAATGAACACGTAGTCCACAGACTTAGGTCCTATTTAACCCTTTTAGGAATTCGAACTTGGAATTTCGCTAGACACCTCCACACTTTGAAATATTTCATGTTGGGTTTCCTTCCTTATCATTTTTCATATGAAATTCAAAGTGTCTTACTATGGTGAACTCTATTGAGTATTCGGTTAGATGTAAGGATAACTTCCCCCTACAAGTTTTATGGTAAACTCGAACTTATGAGTAAGACATTTATTTTTATTTTTTAATATTTGATTTTTTATTTACAAAATTCCATTTGATTGAGGTGAATATGATATAGTAGTTTGATGGAAAATTATATTTTCTACACATATCTCTGCAAAAGAAGATTTATATTCTCCACTCCTATCACTTCTTATCGTTTTGATCTTTTTATCCAACGGATTTTCAACTTCTGTTTTGTATTGCTTAAATGTGTCTATTGCTTCATCCTTACCATTTAGCAAATAAACATAACAATATCTAGTGCAATTATCAATAAAAGTTATAAAATACTCTTTTCAATCACGAGATGATGTTGACTTCATAAATGTCTGTGTGGATTAAATCTAAGGGATTGGAATTCCTTTCAATAGACTTATACAGATGCTTCACATACTTTGATTCCACACACGTTTGACACTTTAATTTATTGCACTCAAAGTTAGGTAAAACTTCTAAGTTAATTATATTTCGCAAAGTTTTGTAATTGACATGTCCTAAACATTCATGCCACAATTCATTTGACTTAAGAAAGTAAGAAGAAGCCTACGCTTTCTTTATTTCAACACCCATTACATCAAGTTTGAAAAGGCCCTCATTGAGGTATCCCTGTCCTACATATGTTTCATTCTTACTTATTATAACTTTCTCTGAAACAAGCACGTTCTTAAACTCGATTTTAATGAGAAGTGTTGTTGACACTAAGTTCTTCCTAATAGTAGAAACATGGAGATCATTGTTGAGAGTCAATATATTGTCGAACTTTTGATAATAGTTGCAGCATTTCAGCTATCATTTGTTATGTGTTCAGCTGTAGTTTCTTGAATTTATGCATTCTATGTTGCATTCGAAATGAGAAACGATGTGGTGATGAGTCTAACGAATGGTTTCAGCTATATGCTCTATTCCCTATCTAATCTTGGCATGTCTAGCGTTATTCGAGGATGAATGTTTCCAAGGGGGGGATAATGTAATACCACGGAAAATTTTTCATTGAAATTTTATGTGTAAACGTATTGGGTTCTATCTTCTAGTATGAATTATAAATTTTACGTGCAAAATATCTTAGATTATGACCCACCACTGTGTAGAGTATCGAATAATCTTTCCAAATATATGTGGATCTTCCAAAACGGACACCCTAGAGACGATTTATGAACATTCCGTTCGAACCATGAATAGTAGTAAACAATAAAACATGCAAGAAAAAGTACTGAGGCCTGGCATATTTTTTCTCCAACTTTAAACAATCATAACTCCTTGTACATAATTATTTGGGTGATATACTATATATCAATGGAAATATCTGTGAGTCCTCTTTCCAATGAAATTGGTTTCATCCAATTTGTCTATCGGAGCAAAACGTTATGATCGATCTACTTCAGCCTATCAAAAGTAAATTTTTGGGTCAATTTCAATAGATCATAACTCCTCGTACACAATAATCTGGGTGAGATACTATATATCAATGGAAAGATATGAGAGTCCTCTTTCTAATGAAATTAGTTTCATTTAATTTGGATATCGGAATAAAACATTATGATTGATCTACTTTAGACTATCAAAACAGTCCACCAAAGGATAGATTCGAGAATTATTTGATTTTTAGGGGCGTTTTGGTCATTCCCCTCACCTAAAATCCATCCAAACCCTACATTAAAGCCTATTAGAAGCATTATATGTTATATTTCATCAAACTTCCTCAAAATGAAACCCCTAAGCTCCTACATCCAACTTCAAGAACCTCCAAAGTTCACCATTAATTCTGCAAATTTATTCAAGATTCCAAGTTCCTAGTTCAAGAACTTCAAGGACCTCCAAAGTTCACCATTAATTCTGTAAATTTATTCAAGATTCTAAGTTTCTAGTTCAAGAACTCCAAGAACCATCATTCAAAGGCACGATTAACATCTCAAAAATGAGTATCAATCTAAGCTTCATCATTCAAGGTATGTGGGGTTTTTCAACAAGAACTCTCTTTCGTTCTTGTGCCCAAAAGTAATTTTCTTTACAAAGGCATGATTTTTATTTGATTCTTACGAATTTGAAGCATGAACCCATATCTTATGATAATTATTATGAAATCTTGATGTCTATGATTTTGAAAGATGAATTTACATGTGTGGAGATATAAAGCATGAATCTTGAACGATATTTATCATGATTTTGATATTTGGGTCATGAATCCCCATTGGAAATTGTATTTTTTTTTTTGAGAAAGTGTGTGTTATAAGCATGTTGATGTTGAATATTTGAGATATTTTGAATGATTTGACCTTTTAGTCTTAATGGAGTTATTTTGAACTCGAGTGTGAAAGAAATCTACAACGTGGTTGATTTTGATAGATGAGAAGCATAATGGCTCCTGATATATATTTATATATTACTGAAATTGTTTTGTTGTGGATTGTCTTTGAAATGATCTAAGCTAAGTCCGGGAGAAATTTTAGCACCGAGTGGGAGGTATAAAGCGACCTTACTTCCCTAGAACTACGTGCCCCCATAGGAGTGAGCCTGAGGCTGATTTATATAGTGATTACTAGTTTGTGTGGATTTGATATCGATAGTCCTACTCCGATGGAAAGGATAGGATGGCTCTCCCCAACGTGGGTTGTATGTTAGACTCCATGTACCTCACATGGTTTTTGTCGGTTATAGGATCTCCCAGTGTGTGTGTGTTTCCTTATGTCTATGGTGAATGTTGAAGTGGTTTGAAAGTGGAATTGTGAAAGTTATTCTTTCGAAAGATTTAAATGATATTTACATTATGAGAATTGATATTCTTGATGAACTGAAAGTGATTGACAAATTATATGATGACTCACATGTGTTATTATACTTATTTCATCCTCTCATGATTATGATGATTTTCTTCAGGCTATGTGAGTCTTTCATACATTCTGTATATTTCTTATAAATATTTATGATGATGATATTTATAAAAATGCATACACCCCCATATACTCGGTTCCTTTCCATGGTACTGACCCACATCTTCGGATGTGGGTTGCATTTTCTCGGAATGTAGGTTCAGGTGCTCAGTTTCAGGTTTGATAGTGATTCTTTGGGCACGCTGTTCTACATTCTCTGTTGTGGTGAGTCTTCATATTCCGAGGACGTGATTTCTGATGTTGGTTTCATGGAATTGTTTACATTTGGTAACTGAGTATGAGTCAGTTGGGGCATGTCTCAATGGCTTGTTGGTTTTATTGCTTTTCCTAGAGGCTTGTCAGACTAGTATAGATGTAGAGAATTGACTAATAAGTTGTATTTTGTTATCTTTCTGAAATTCTTTTATACTTGGATGATGATTACTCTGTTGATATTTGAGGGTTATTTATGGAAACCCCGTTGATTTGTGTTGAACTGAATGAAAATGGTTCAAAGGGTTAGCTTGGGGCTACTCATAGCCTCAAGCACCGTGTGACGCTCCAGGACCCATTTTCCGAGGTGTTACAAGTTCATGGTCAGCTTATTATTTCCCCTCTCAGTAAGTCTCATTCGAGGACGAGTGTTCCCAAGGGGGAGATATTATAATACCCCGTATATTTCTAAGCTAGAAAATGAACCATTGTTCCTACGTATGAAACCTCTTATCCTGTGATTCATGTTTGAGTACATGAATTAGGATGAGTATCCTAGTTATAATAGAGCTTATGATGTGTTAATCATGTTCATAAGAGTCACTTAGAGTAAGCCAAGCTAAGAACTTTCGAATCCATCAAATTGTCGTGTATGATTTCATATAGGTCATCTTTGAACGAGCATAACTTGGTTTATAGGTGGTATTTTGGCAGATTTATACCCTTCAAATTGTACATAATTTAATAAGCTTTCCGTCGATACCAAATTCGCCTAAAACGGACACCCGGTGAAGAAGTTATGACGATTTAAAGTTTCAGCAGTGTCATTTCAGTCAGTGGCACGTCGTGCCATAAGCCAAAATGACGTTTGTCAATTTCCAGTGTCTCTCCACGATTCCACCACGTCGCGGTGAGTTTTCAGGTCATAAACAAGTGGAAACACGATGTCTCTACATCGCGCCAGGGCCCAAATCGAGAAATTTTTACAAAAATTAAAAGACGCATCTAGAGGGGTATTTGGGTCATCTTCCCACCCCTATATAAGCTCCCAAACACAGAATTAAGCCATTATTTCACCAAAACATACTTTTTTCATTGAAATCCTCTCAATAACATATTAGGGTTTCAATTGGGGGATTCAAGTTCAAGCGAATTCTACCATCAAATTCCAAGAATCTCTTCGTCAATCTTCACTAAATCAAGAACTAAGGTATGCGGGTGTTCATTCATGGACTCCTTTCGTCCATGAAGTCCAAGAACCCTATTTTAAACTATATGACATGCTTTTTATGCTTTTATTTGATTGTTGATCTTGTTTATGTGTTAAATGATGTCAAGATAGAATCTTTATAGGTTTGTATAAAACCAGGATGGCATGTTAGTTGAAATATATGAACTTTGGGTGATATGAGTTGTTGAATTCATGAATAAACCTATGCCCAAAGTGGTGCATGTAAGTTGTTTGATAAAATGCCTAGGATGATAGAATTCATGTCCCATGATTAAATAGTGCTTAAATGACAAATCCACGTTCTATGCTCTATGATTTCGCATGAATTTCACGTTATTGTTATGTGTTGTTGTTGTGATATGGAATGAGCATGATATTGAAGCTATGAAAGTATACACATGTTGTATACATTCCAATTCATGTATAATAAGTTGAACATCATGTATAGTATGAAATCCCCTACTTATGATATTGTGAATTTTGGACTCTACTCTTATGATCAAGTCAGTCATGTGTGTCAATTTCCTTCCATCGAGTCCTGGGGGTACTTGTACCCAAAAAATATTGTTGTGTGCCTAGATCCATGTCATGATTTCATGATAATCTCAGTCAATCCATGTTCCATAGAACTCAGATAGTCATGTGACTCAGAAAAGTTCAGTAACTCAGTTAATCTCAGCTAATCTCAGTAATCTCAGTACTCAGTGATATTGAAAACTTCAGAAATTCTAGTATTCTCCGTAACTTCAGTAATCTCCGTAATTCAGTACTCTCAAAATTTTTAAGAACTAAATACTCAGTAAGATCAGTGCTCTCATAAACTCAGTTTAGCTTTGCTAAATAATCCCACTAACATCAGTTTAGTTCTGCAAATCAGTTCAGTATCTTTTAGTTGGGAGTAGGATTCAGCATCGAGTGAACCCAAGGATGGGGAATCACCTGTCACAGACAAAGGATGTGATTCCTAGAAGCAATCCTTGTATTCCAGAACTATGTAGCCAGCGCAGGTTGAGATGTCCCTACCCATAGGGCCAATGCATCTTCTTTGAGTTTACCTGATAGCAGGGAAAACGGAATGATCTCCAAAATAGAATAGTGTTTACTCATATGTTGTCTATACCCGTAGCACGGTATTGACACCCTTCCAACTAGGATTATAGGTTGGAACCTAACTAGTTCAATTCCAGGGTATGTCGGTTAGATGATTACCTCCCACAGTCTCAGTTTTAGTCTCAGTCTCAGTTTCAGTAATAGACTCATGTAGTTTTTCAGAATATCAGAAATTAGACTATCAAATACAGTCATTCAGTATCAATTACATCGGTTATGCCAATCATCACAGTTATATCAGTTATATCAATTATCATAGCTACGTTATCAGTATTCAATTTTAGAACTGTTAGACACAGTCAATCAGACCAGTTCTTCATAATTCAAACTATCAAAAATAGTCATTCATCTATTTAGTACCTCAGTATTAGTGAAGTTATGTCGTCATTAATCAGAATCAGTAGTTAATATCACCACGAGTTTAGTTATAGTTGCTTATGCATATATGTATTCTCACATTCATATTAGTCAGCATTGTTCATGCATATAACCCTTTACATTTAGCCTACCTCACTCGTATACTCAGTACATTCAGTCGTACTGACGCATTTGTGCTATGGTTATTTCTATTATGTTACACCATAGGTTCAGAGGCACGAGCTCCAGATCAGCAGTATATTCTAGTAACAGCAGTCAGAGTTAGAAGTAAGTCCTCATCTTTTGAGGACACGATGATTTCATTACTATTTTAGTTTTAAGTTTATTTCAGTAGTTGGAGTTAGTTGGGGACATGTCCCATCAACTCCTTGTTCAGATAGTTTATAGGCTTTCCAGACTATAGCATATTAGACAGTTATTTTAGAATTGTTTTGGTATGGTTATACCATTTTCAGATATTGTTCTTATCAGATGTTTAATCAGTTGAACCTTATGGTGATTCAGTACACTTTTCTGCATTTTTATGTTATATTATGCAGTATACAGGTACAGATATCATTCATGGGTTAGCTTGTGGTCCTTCGGGGTCATAAGAACCATGTAGCATTCCGGTTCAGAAAATCAAGGTGTTACATACAGGTACTACCAAGTCTAACTCTAACCCACAACTCAAAGCTACAAGATAAGAGAGGACATAAAATACCTACATAGGCTTCTCAAAGATGAGTAGGTTTATAATGTTGGAGAATAATACAAAGACTCAACAACCTACACGTAAAAACATATCCAATTATAGCAAATTGACCCCTTAGTTGTTGGAGCTTTGCCTTGATGGAATTTTATGATAGCTTTGCAAGATGAACGAGAAATTGTGATTGTGCAAAAGCTAAATTTTCCTCTCACATAATGATCTATATATTAAAGAAAATTGGAGGGAGAAAACTAGAGTATTTCTTATTAGTCAAGATTAAAAAGAGGTTGCTCATCTGTTGTTGTGCTACCAACTTTTCTACAAAAAATTATAACTAACAACTATATTGTTGACCACTAAAAGTTCAACGACTGATGAACTTGGTCCTTCATTTGGTACCTTGGCAGGTTTGTCAATCATTAGGAGCAGATGTCCCATCTGTCATTCAGTGCTTCTGTGTCATATATCACTACACATAGTAGAACTAGGAAACATCCCCCTGAGAAGTTACCAGTTAACAAGTACATACCTAATATGAATCTGGTCCCAACAAAATATGATCCCTTTGAGGACTAGGTTCTCACATAGTTGACTCTGAGAAATGAATCGAGTTCTATAGGCAGTATATCTGGTACTAGATCCCCTCACGAGTTTTGTCAATCATCAAAATCACATGTAAGACAATTTTTTCCTTTTCATGATGACAACCCAATAACTAATATCGCAACAGATTTTAAGAGTTTTTCTATTATTAACAGCATTTATCCGTTCTTTAGTTTTCCTACTAGCTTGAAGTATAAGTCCCTTATCAATTCCCCCTATCACCAGAATATCTATTATCAATTCTCCCTATCACCAACATCTCCAGATTATAATCTTTTAATTCTTTTCTGGTTCTTTTATAAGCTTGCCAGTTATAAGAATCAAGAATAAGTTTGTCAATCATCAAAACCACAAATATAACACATTGGATACCCAACCAAATATAATATTCTTAATTGGCTATATGCTTTTATCTCTTAGTCATTGCTAGTTAATACATCACTTTCATGTCTCTTATTAAGTGTAGATAATAATGTAAAGGGCTACAACTTATTATTGTTTTTGGATGCCCAGGCAATAACTGAATATTTTACGTTGCATGGACTTCTCAATTTATAAGATACCGGTGAAACATATATCAATAACTGAACATATGCACAAGTAAATTAACTTGAGATCAAAAGATTTGGGTCTTAGTAACGATGTTGACTGTTTTTTTTTCAACAAGAAGAAAAGAAACTATTATAATTAAAAGATAGAAACAAATAATGCCTAGAAATCTTCAATATAATTATCATGGCTATGAAATATTTAGATTTAAAACAATATGCTAGTCAAGCTCTTCATCTGCAATGCGTCCATCCTTGGTCTCCTGTGTAAAACTTTTTTACTTCTTCCTCAACTTAGTCCTTACTTCTTCAGGTAAAAAAAATCGAAAAGCCACCTCTTTAAATTTAGGTTTTAATAGTTTTACAACATCACTAAATTCCGTCTTTGCTGGTGCAAAGCAAAAAATGTGGTGGATGTATTCACTTTCTATCATGTGATTTGTGAAACCATAACCTAAATAACTTCTGATGTAATTTATCTCTTTGAACAATTACTAAAAGTGATTCTTGTTCTGCTTAAAATAAGAGTGATTCTCTTATCGTAATCATTCTCAAGAATTTTTGAAGCATCTTATTTGGTATCATTGCATACTCTCTTTACATCCTCCACTATGCTAGCTTTTATGTTATTCATGCTTGTATATTCTTCTGTTTGATTTAAAAAAATTCAAGATGCCATTTTCAAAAATTAAAGCTAGAGCTTCAATGCTGGCACCAACAACATGTCCATCATCTTTCGCTAGTTGTTTCAGAACAAAAGGAATCAACCCGTTTCACTTTTTTGGGCTAATGCTCTTTTTTGTAATGTTCGAAAAGAGGAAAGCCCAAGCTGATATTGCTGAAACAGCTACAAAGGAAGGATGTTTGTTTTCTAGATTCATGAATTTCTATATAATCCAACATCTGAGTGAGATAACTTGGACTTGATCAAGATTTAAGGAAGAAACACAAAAAAGTCTTCACAAATCTCATGTGCATAGTCACCCTCACCAAGAGTCAGAGTTACTAATCCAAGAGTAAGAGTTACTAATTCGATCAGTTGCAACACTAACTCAATCTCCATGGCAGAACCTCATTTCAAGAAATTTTGGCATCAACATAGCAAAGTGAAAATATTTTCCAACAAATTTGTTTTGGACATTGATCTCAAATTCTTAGACCAATGTGCTTAGTGTTAGAAAAGACAGACACACAATCAAAGAGCCCGACAGGGTAGTAGCGAAAAATATCCAAGACTAGACTTTTCCTTTCAACTTGAACCAATAGGAGAAAAATAAACCCAAGTAAAATAGAGTAATATACAGCAAACAAATCAACCAAATGAAACAAGATAAGAATAAAGGCAATCACACGAGACACAAGATTTACGTGGAAAACCCTTCAGTGTGAAGAGTAAAAAACTATGGGACCAAAACCTCCACTACAATCACCAAAGAGTTACAATACTATCCTCCAAAATGTCCACCAAACAAGTGCCAAATAACAAGAAACAATACATAATCCACAGCACCAAACACTAGAGAAATAAAGGAGTGAAAGCACCAAAAATTTAACTACTGTTCGGGAATGAAGAACAGGAGCTACAGGAAACCAAATCAAGATCCGTCAGTTCCTAATCAAATATTGAGATGAGAGGAACAAGAAGTCCAAAAATCAGCTCAATCGGACAAGAAACAAAGCAGGAATCACAATTTGAAGTTGACAATTGTGGCTGAAATTTAGGTGCGAAAATCAGCTTTGTTTTTCTCTTTTTGGCTGCTGAAAACTCTCTTTTTGTGCTGGTGAATAAGACCTAAAAAGATCAATATATATACCCCATAGTAATGGGCCTATGGGCAAAAGTGGGTTGGTCCAAATGGGGCTTCATTTTATCCACATAGATGGAACAAAGGCCCATGACCCAACAATTCTCCCCCTCCCGACTATGTGGAGGAGACCACTATCCCGGTGATCATGCAACAATCTTCAAACTTCCCTATTGCCAAAGCTTTAGTCATCATGTAGGAACCATTATCATCCATATGAATCTTCTCAAGTTCAAGCAACTAAGAATCCAACACATCCCGAATCCAATGATATCTCACATCAATGTGTTTCGACCGACCATGAAATGTAAAATTCTTGCCAAGATGTATGGCACTTTGACTGTCGCAATGAAGCACATACCTCTCTTGAGCACAACCAAGTTCCCCCAAGAATCTCTTCATATAAAGAAATTCTTTACAAGCTTCAACGGCAGCAATAAGCTCAGCTTCTGTAGTAGATAGAGCAACACATTTTTGTAACCTAGATTGCCAAGACACAGCTCCCCCTACAAAAGTAACCAAATACCCTGAAGTAGACTTGCGAGTATCAACATCACCGGCCATATCAAACCACTTTTATTTTTCTTCACTTTCCATGGCCTTATCAAGACTCTCAGGTTCTCCCCCGTCAATTAAGAGTACATACTCACTAGGAGAATAACGAGATGAAAGTATTCTCTCTCTTGTAGATCATCTGAGAGAACTCTCTGGAGCATCAACAACTGGGTGCTAATCAACCATATCAACTTGCACTGGAGCATCAACAAATTCTTGCTGGTCATTCTGAATATGAACATCATCTTTATTATCAACTTAATTTTCATCATCATGAAGATTTTCTTCAGGAGCAGTAGTCAAAGGAACTGGATCAACATCAACTAGGCTCTCACTACTCTTAGAATCAACCTTCTCAACTTTGTCAAAATCTTTAATTGTTTGGTCTTCAAAGAACACAACATCGCGGCTTCTAACAAGTTTTTTATCAACTGGATCATAGAAACGATAGTCAAATTCCTCTTCACCATAACCAAGGAAGATACAATGTCTAGTTTTAACATTCAACTTTGAACTTTCATCCTTAGGAACATGCACAAAATATTTACACCCAAAGACTCTAAGATGATCATAAGAAACATTCTTACCAGACCAAACTCTGTCAGGTACATTACCATTCAAAGCAACAGTAGGAGATAAATTGATAACATAAACAGCCGTATTAAGTGTTTCTACCCAAAAAGAATCTAGTAACTTAGCATCTGAAAGCATACATCTAACCCTCTCAACTAGTGTTCTGTTCATCCTCTATGCTAAGCCATTCAATAGAGGAGTCTTTGGAGAAGTTTTCTAATGCCGAATACCCTGCTCTCTATAATATCTATCAAAAGGACCAATATACTCACCACCATTATCTGAACGGATGCATTTCAATTTCTTCCCTATCTGTCTTTCAACCAAGGCCTAAATATTCTTGAACACATCAAGTACTTAATCCTTGGACTTTAAAAGAAATACCCAGAGTTTGTGAGAATGATCATCAATAAAAGTCACAAAGTAAAGTGCACAACCATAAAACCTTCCTTTAAAAGGACCGCACAAATTAGAATGCACCAACTCTAGTAAATTGAGCTTTCTTGAAGGAGGATGACTCTGAAAAGAAACTCTTTTCTATTTACCGGCTAAGCAATGAACACACTTCTTCAACTTTGCTTGTTTTACTCCAGAAAGCAAATTTTTCTTATCCAAACTATCAATCCCCTTCTCACTCATATGACTCAACCTTCTATGCCATAACTCTGATGAAGTATCATTCTTCACCAAGTTGATCAACCTTTTAGAAGTAGAGCCCTGAAATACATACAAGTTATACAAGTTGTCACCTCGAGCCACAATCATCGAACCTCTAGTAAGCTTGCATTGGACAGCACCAAGAGTGTTAACATAACCCTCATCATCAAGGTTCCCTACAGAAATCAAATTCAATCGAACATCTGGAGCATGCTTGACATTATTAAGAACTAGTTTGGAACCATTGTTACTTTCCAAACAAACAGTGCCAATGCCAAGTACTTTAACTTCATCATTATTGCCCATTTTCAATATTCCAAAATTACCTGGAGTATAAGAAGAAAATAATTCCTTCTTTGGTGTAACATGAGAAGTATCACCAGAATTCATAAACCAGCTAGACTCATTGTGTAATGCCTCGATTTTTTGAACCGGAATGCTACACGGTACTTATGACCCCGAAGGACCACAAGTTAACCTATGACTAATATTTGTACCTATACACTGCATAATATACTTGTAAAATACAGAAAACATGAACAATAAGCCATAAGGTTCAACTGAATAAAGAAACTGTCAAAACATAACATCCATGTGGGTAGAAAATACCCAAAACAACTGAATCTGAAAACCTCTAAGTACTGTCTAAATAAGGAGTTGAAGGAATATGTCTCCAACCAACTTCGTAAACTGAAAACTAACTGAATTAATAAATGAATAAATCAAGTAATATCATCCTCAAATAAAGAGAACTCACTGCAACTCTGTGTGCTGAATACGATTGCTACTGATGGTCTGGAACTCGTGTCTCTGAACCTATGGTGTAACATAAAAAGAAAGCACCATAGCGCAAATGCATCAGTACAACTAGAGTACTAAGTATATGAGTGAGGTATGCTAATATGAAGGGTTTACATGCATGAATAATGCTAACTGACTGACTGATATGAACGTAAGAGCATAAACATACGTACATAGTAACTGAGATCGTGAGTACGTGATAGCTAAATCTGTACGCTAATAAATGGCTAAAAACTATAGTTTTGATAGCATGAGGGACTGTATTTGACAGTCCTGAATCTGATGGAACTGTCTGAGTTCCATACTATAACTGAGATTTGACTGTATCTAACAGTCCTGGTATACGGATATCTGAAGAACTATCTGAGTTCTTTTACTGAGACTGAGTCTAAAACTGTGGGAGGTAGTTGTTTAACCGACATGCCCTATGTATTCTAAAGTAGCTGAACTAGGGCCCAATTGTTGCCCTAATTAGAAGGGTATTAATACCGTGCCACGGGTAAATACATGCTGTGAATGACCTTCAAATCTGGCAGTGTCCCCAAAAAAGAAGGGCAGATGTCCGCCCCATCAACCCTTAAGCTGGCAGTGTTGATGTCTCAACCTATGCAGGCTACATAGTTCTACAATGCAAGGATTGCTTCTAAGAATCACACCTTCATCTGAAGCAGGTGAGTTCCCATCCTTGGGTTTGCTCAGTGCTAACTTCCACTCCCATCTGAAGAGACTAAACATAACTTAACTGACTATACATGAACTGGGTTTACTGAATTTTCATTGACTAGCAGAATAATACTGATAACTGACTAAGATCATGAGGTCTCTAAGGTTTCCTGAGTCATATGACTGACTGAATTCTATGGAATGTGGTTTGACTGAAGATATCGTGACAACATGACATGACTCTAGGCACACAGCTATAGTATCGGGTACGAATACCCCCAAGACTCGATAGAAGAAAACTGACACACATGACATTACTTGATCACAAGATTTGAGTCCACAATTCATAATATCATAATTAAGGGATAGTGTACTTCATAAGTATATTCAACATCTCAAACATGGTAGGGAATGCATGGATACATTTTGTGTATATGTTCGATAATTCCATTATCAGACATGTTTCACACAACAACAATAGCAACACATAAATAACATAGAATTCATATTGAGTGTATAGCTAATATGGACTTGTCATTTAGGTATCATAAAATCATGTAAATATGGACTTCTAGCAACCTAGGCATTTTAACAAACACTTTGTATGCACACCTTGGGCATAGGTTTCCTCAACAAATGTTAATCATCTTGAACCACCCAATTTCATGGGTTTTAACCATAAACATGCATACTTTATGGAAATCGTCTTAAAATAATATTCTAAAGTTTAAACAATGGTCATTGACATGAACAACATCACATATCAACAAGGAAATCAAAGTTTCTCATTTAAAATCATGGTTCTTGAACTCTATTAACGAAAGAGGTCCATAGATGCACACTACGCATACCTGACTCAAGGTTCTTGATGTTTTTGAACTAGAAGGATTTGAAATCCTTTGATTCTTGAAGAAGATTGAGTCTTGGTCTTGAAGATTTAATTTAGGGAGAAACCCTAGTTGTTTATAGTGAAAAAATAATGAAAAGTGGCTGAAATCGGGTGTAAATGGGTTTATATAGATGAGGTAAGTTACCAATACCCCTGTTAAAATGACCTGGAAATAAACTGAATGTGGCGTGTGATAGTCTGGCTGACGGTCCTTCAGACTCTTGGAAGACCGTCACTTAGCCCATCAAACGTGGACAAGAAATAGGCTTCACTAGATAAGGATTGACGGTATGAGTGACGGTCCGTCAAATATCTGGTGGTCCGTCAACTCGTCCGTCATACCTTATCCAGAATGTGGCTCAACTGACATGGCTTTAACGGTCCAAGTGGTGGTCCGTCACTAAGTTGACGGTCCGTCACTAAGTTGACGGTCCGTCAACTTGGCCGTCAGGCCTTAACCAGAATGGGGCCCTTCTGCCTTGGAAGTAATGGTCCAAGTGGTGGTCCATCACTATTTTAATGATCCGCCAACTGGGCCATCGCACCTGGGAGATTCTGACAGTTCCAAGTAAAACGTCCATAACTCCTTCGTCTGATGTCAGATTTGGACGAAATTTGTATCGTTGGAAAACCAACTCAATTTTCCACGTAATAGAAAGTAAAAATCGCAAAAATACTGCATGTACAAAAATATATTTGCATTTCAAAGTAAGTCCTAGCATCTTAAGATGATATCTATCTAGGAAAAGGCACGGGTATTACAATATCTCCCCCTTGAGAACATTCGTCCTCGAATGAAACTGACTGGGAGGGGAAACAATGATCTGAACATGAATAGCTAGAACATGATCTCACGACTGACAAACTGTACATAGCATACTTATCATTCATATCTAATGCATGGATAATTGATACATGAATATGTAACTGAGTAATCTGATAAACTAAGTTTCTCAAAGTAAGAATGCACAGCCGATGCATGATTAAATACTGTACTGATACATGAACGCATGTCTGAGTATACAATAGCAATAGATACCAAGTTTATACTGAATGCTGAACGTGAAACTGAATAAGCTTTAAAAGGACTGTTACCCTAAGCTTGATCCAAATTGGCAGAGAAAAGGTGAGGGTACTTGGTACGCATATCTGCTTCTGTTTCCCAAGTAGCTTCCTCATGAGACTGATTTTTCCAAAGAACTTTGACTAGAGGGATTCTTTGTTCCTTAATCGACGAGTCTGATAGTCTAAGATTTCAACTGGAATCTCTTCACACGAGAGGCTGTTCTAAATGTCAATGCTCTGAATAGGGACTACAACTGTTGGGTCACCTATGCACTTCTTGAGCAAAGAGACATGGAAGACTGTATGGACTGAGGCTAGATTTGAAGGCAATTTGAGATCATAAGCTACCTTGCCGAAGCGACTGAGAATTCTGAAGGGATCGACATAGCGAGGACTGAGTTTCCCTTTCTTGTCGAACCTCTTCACTCCCTTCATGGGAGAGATCTTAAGATAGACATAGTCATTGACCTTGAACTCGAGATCTTTTCTACAAACATCTGCATAAGACTTTTGTCGGCTCTGATCAGCCTGAAGTCTCTCCCTGATCAACTGAATTTTCTCTAAGGTGTCGAATACCAAGTCAGGACCTATGACTGAGGCCTCACTAACTTTGAACCAATCGATTGGAGATCTACATCTCCTACCATAGAGAGCTTCAAATGGAGCCATCTGAATACTAGAATGATAGCTATTGTTGTATGCAAATTCAACCAAAGGCAAGTAGTCATCCCAACTTCCATTGAAATCAATTGCACACACCCTTAGCATATCTTCAAGAGTCTGAATGGTCCTTTATGATTGACCATCTGTCTGAGGATGAAACATTGTATTGAGATGGACTTGGGTACCAAGATGTTTTTAGAATTCTTTCCAAAAGTGAGAGGTGAACTGGGTACCTCTATCTGAGATCATAGATGAGGGAACACCGTGTAATCTGACCAATTACCTGATGTAGAGTTTGGCATAATTCTCGTCTGAGTAAGAAGTACAAACTAGAAGAAAATGAGCTGACTTAGTCATTCTGTCTACAATGACCCAAACTGAATCATGCTGATGACGAGTGTGAGGCAAACCCATCAGAAAGTCCATGTTTACTTCTTCCCATTTCCAAGTAGGAATGGTGAACTCTTGCATGGAACCACTAGGTTTCCGATGCTCTATCTTAACTTGCTGACGTGTAGAGCACTTAGCCACAAACTTTGCAACATCTCTCTTTATCCCACTCTAACAATAGATCTCCCGCAAGTCGCGGTACATCTTAGTGTCCCCTGGATGAATAAAGTATCACGCACCATGCGCTTCTGCAAGAATTCGGTCCCTCAAGTCATCTACACCTGGAACGCACAAACGACCCTGACAACGAAGAACACCATCTCCCCCTTGGGAGAAAACCTCAACCTTTTAATTCTGAACTGACTCTTTTTTCTTGACAAGGCTAGAATCCCTGCCTTGCTTTTCTTTTACCTCGGAAACTAGAGATGACTCTGAACTACTCTGAACACATACACCACCCTCTGAAGAGTCTACTAAGCGAACTCCTAGTCTGGCAAGCTGATGGATTTCCTGAGGTATTTTCTTTTTGCTACCCTCAACGAGAGAAATACTACCCATAGAGAGTCTACTGAGAGCATCGGCCACAACGTTGGCCTTGCCCGAATGGTAAAGGACACTCATGTCATAATCCTTCAAGAGCTCTAACCACCTTCTCTGATGAAGATTGAGATCTTTCTAAGAAAATACATACTGAAGACTCTTATGATCTGTAAAGACGTCTACATAAATTCTGTAAAGATAATGCCTCCAAATCTGTAAGGCAAAGACTACAGTTTCTAACTCAAGATCATGAGTAGGATAATTTTTCTCATGTGGCTTTAACTGTCTAGAGGCGTAGGCTATGACCTTACCATACTACATAAGGACACAACCTAAACCTACTCTGGATGCATCACAATATACCACTAAAATGTTTGAACCATATGGAAGAGTTAGAACTGGAGCTGAGGTAAGTCGAGTCTTCAATTCCCAAAAACTCTTCTCGCATGAATCTAACCACTGAAACCTGACCTTCTTCTGAGTCAATATGGACATAGGAGATGCAATAGAAGAAAATCCCTCGAAAAACCATCTGTAATAGCCAGCCAAACTTAAGAAACTCATTATATCTGATGGAGAGATAGGGCAAGGCCAATTCCTTACTGCTTCAATTTTCTGAGGATATACTCTAATGCCATCACCAAAGATAATATGGCCAAGGAATGCTACTGATCTTGGCCAAAACTCACACTTGCTAAATTTGGCGAACAGCTGATAATCTCTAAAAGTCTGAAGAACAATTCTGAGATGGTCTGAATGATCACGCTCTGTGCGAGAGTAGACCAGAATATCATCTATGAAGACTATGACGAACATGTCCAAGTACTTTTTAAATACCCAGTTCATCAAGTCCATGAAAGCTGCAGGTGCATTGGTAAGACCAAAGGACATAACTAGAAATTCAAAGTGACCATACCGAGTACGAAAAGTTGTCTTCGAAATGTCATATTCTCTAACTCTAAACTGATGATAGCCTGATCTGAGGTCTATCTTGGAGAAGTAACTGGTGTCCTAAAGTTGGTCGAACAGATCATCTATTCTGGGAAGTGGATACCTATTCTTGACCGTAACTTTGTTGAGCTGACGGTAATCAATACATATTCTGATAGAATCATCTTTGTTGCGCACGAATAAGACTGGTGTACCCCATAGGGATAAACTTGGCCTAATGAATCCCTTATCTAAGAGATCCTTCAACTAATGTTTTAGTTCCTTAAGCTCTGCTGGTTCCATTCTTCATGGCGAAATAAAGATAGGCTGAGTATATGGGAGAAGGTCTATGCCAAAATCTATTTCCCTTTTGGGAGGAATGCCTGGAAGATCTTCGAGAAAGACATCAGAATATTTATTAACCACTAGGACTGATTCGAGACTGGGAGATTCAGAGCTGGAATCCTTAATATGCATGAGATGATAAACACATCCCTTACATATCATTCTCCTTACCCAAAGGTAGGAAATAAGCTGACCCCTGAAAGATAAAGTACTACCCTGCCACTCTAAGACAGGTTTATTTGGAAACTGGAACTGAACTATTCTGTTTCTACAGTCGATTGTGGCATAGCAGGAATGAAGCCAATCCATGCCGAGAATGACATTGAAATCAGTCATCTCTAATTCAACTAAGTCTGCTGAGGTGAATTTCTAAAATATCATAACCGGGCAGTTCCTGTATACCCACCGAGCTATGATAGTTTTACCCACTGGGGTATAGACTAAAAAAGGCTCTGCTAAAATTTTGAGGTTGATTCTGAAATCTCCTGCTATAAAGGGAGTAATAAAAGACAAGGATGCACCTGGATCTAGCAAAGCGTAAACATGAACATGGAAAATATGTAACGTACCAGTAACGATATCAAGAGAATTTTCCTGATCCTGTCGGGTTTGAAGAGCATATAGTCTATTTGGGCGTTGCCTACTATTAGCACTAGAAGTGGCACCTTGCTGATTCGGGTGACCGGACTGAGCTGGGGACTGGAGATATTTCTGCTGACCTGACTGAGGACAATCCTTGATCCTGTGGCCTGGCTTGCCACATCCAAAACAAATATCACTACCGGCTCTGCAAATACCCTTGTGGTTCTTACCACAAGTTTGACATAGGGGATTAGTTCGGGCACTGCTAACACTGCCCTGAGACTTAAAGCTTGGGGATCTATCTTGGTTACCCTCTCTGAACTTAGGAATCGAAGCACTGGCTGTAGAATGAGATGGAGCTGATGACTTGGGACAAAACTGTAAATGTTTTTCTTCTTTAGATTTAGGTGGAGCAAAACTGAAACTGCCTGATCTTGCTTTCTTATTTTGCCTCTCTCTAGTCTTAACCTTCTGCTCCTCTATCTGTTGAGCATAGGTCATGAGTCGGGCTAAGGTCATATCATTGTTCAACATCGCAGACCTACACTCATTTACTACATTGTCGTTCACCCCTGAAACGAACTTGCTCATCTTAGCCCTATTGTCTGCAACCATATGAGGTGCATATCTGGCTAGCAGAGTAAATATGAGAGAATACTCCCTAACCGTCATGTTTCCCTGCCTGAGGTTGATAAATTCAAGAACTTTGGCTTCCCTCAGCTCTTGGGGAAAGAATCTGTCTAAGAAAGCCATGATAAATTCCTCCTACTCAATAGGACCTGCACCATCTGCCCTCTCAGATTTTTACTATTTGTACCAAGTGTAAGCCACATCTTGCAACTAATATTCGGCTAACTCAGCACTCTAAACATAAGTAACACCCATGATGTCAATGACCTTCTGGACTTGGTCAATAAACTCCTGAGGGTTTTCATCAAACTTAGACCTAAAGAAAGATGGAGGGTTCATCCGGGTGAAGTCCTGAATCCTAGCTGTTGCGGAATTTGCCACTGGATTGGCCAAAATAGCTGGTGGCCATTCATTGTGGGAAGCCACAGACTGAGAAAGTGTGGTGAATGCGACCCTAAACTCCGCATGGGAAACATGTTCGCCCAAAGGATGTTTGGGCTGAGGAGCTGGCTGGTTTCTTTTCTTTAGAGGCATATTCTGAAATAAGAGAAGGATGGATTAGACTAAGAGTGTAACTTGAGATTATGCTCACTAGCATGACATGAGTACTGAAAGAAGGGAAACTATTCCTAAAACATCTTATAGCCTCCTGCACATAAATATGGCGCGCAACACACCCATGTACAAGACTCTACTAGATGCGGCTTTCAGACTTTCTAGGACTCTATTGAACCTTAGGCTCTGATACTAAGTTTTCTAATGCCCTAATTTTCTGAACCAGAATCCTACACGGTGCTTATGACTCCGAAGGACCATAAGCTAACCCATGACTGATATCTGTACCTGTACACTGCATAATATACTTATAAAATATAGAAAACATGAACAATAGGCCATAAGGTTCAACTAAATGAAGAAACTATCAAAATATGACATCTATGTGGGTAGAAAATACCCAAAATAACTGAATCTGAAAACCTCTAAGTACTATCTGAATAAGGAGTTGAAGGAATATGTCTCCAACTAACTCCATAAACTAAAAACTAACTGAATTAATAAATGAATAAATCAAGTAATCTTATCCTCAAATGAAGAGGACTCACTGCAACTCTATGTGTTGAATGCGACTGCTACTGCTGGTCTGGAACTCGTGTCTCTGGACCTATGGTGTAACATGAAAAGAAAGCACCATAGCGCAAATGCATCAGTACAACTGGAGTACTGAGTATACGAGTGAGGTAGGCTAATATGAAGGGTTTATATTCATGAATAATGCTAACTGACTGACTAATATGAACGTAAGAGTGTAAATATGTACATAGTAACTGAGATCGTGAGTACGTGATAGCTAAATCTATACGCTAATACATGGCTAAAAAAATATAGTTCTAATAGCATGAAGGACTGTATCTGACAGTCCTGAATTTGATGAAACTATCTGAGTTCTATACTATAACTGAGATTTGACTGTTGATTTGACGGTATCTAACAGTCATGGTATACGGATATCTAAAGAACTGTCTGAGTTCTTTTACTGAGACTGAGTCTGAAATTGTAGGAGGTAGTTATTTAACCGACATGCCCCATGTATGCTAAAGTAGATGAACTGGGGCCCAATCACTGCCTTAATTAGAAGGGTGGCAATACTGTACCACGGGTAAAGACATTCTGTGAGTGACCCTCAAATCTGGCAGTGTCCCCAAAAGAGAACGGCGGATTTCCGCCCCATCAACCCTCAAGCTGGTAGTGTTGATGTCTCAACCTATGCTTGCTACATAGTTCTGGAACGCAAGGATTGCTTCTAAGAATCACACCTTCATCTGAAGCAGGTGAGTTCCCATCCTTGGGTTTGCTTGGTGCTAACTCCTACTTCCATTTGAAGAGACTGAACATGACTTAACTGACTATACATGAACTGGGTTTACTAAATTTCCGTTGACTGACGGAATAATACTGATAACTGACTGAGATCATGAGGTTTCTGAGGTTTTCTGAGTCACATGGCTGACTGAATTCTATGGAACGTGGCTTGACTAAAGATATTGTGATAATATAACATTGCTCTAGGCAGACAGCTATAGTTTCGGGTACGAATACCCCCAAGACTTGATAGAAGGAAACTGACACACATAACATGACTTGATCACAAGATTTGATTCCACAATTCATAATATCATAAGTAAGGGATAGTGTACTTCATGAGTATATTCAACATCTCAAACATGGTAGGGAAAGCATGGATACATTTCATGTACATGTTCTATAATTCCATTATCACACATATTTCACACCACAATAATAGCAACACATAAATAGCATGGAATTCATATTGAGTGTATGGCTAATATGGACTTGTCATTTAGGTATCATAAAATCATGTAAATATGGACTTCTAGCATCCTAGGCATTTTAACAAACACCTTGCATGCACACCTTGGGCATAGGTTTTCTCAACAAATGTTAATAATCTTGAACCATTCAATTTCATGGGTTTTAACCACAAACATGCATACTTCATGGAAATCATCTTAAAATAATATTCTAAAGTTTAAACAATGGTAATTGACATGAACAACATCACATAGCAACAAGGAAATCAAAGTTTCTCATTTAAAATCATGGTTCTTGAACTCTATAAATGAAAGGGGTCCATAGATGAACACTACGCATACCTGACTCAAGGTTCTTGATGTTTTTGAACTGGAAGGATTTGAAATCCTTTAATTCTTGAAAAAGATTGAGTCTTAGTCTTGAAGATTTAATTTAGGGAGAAATCCTAGTTGTTTGTAGTGAAAGAATGATGAAAAGTAGCTGAAATTGGGTGTAATTAAGTTTATATAGACAAGTGGTAAGTTACCAAAATACCCCTGTTAAAACGACCTGGAAATAAACTGAACGTGGCATGTGATGGTCCGGCTGACGGTCCGTCAGACTCTTGGTGGACCGTCATTTAGCCCGTCAGACGTGGATCAAAAATGGGCTTCCTTGGATAAGGGTCGATGGTATGAGTGATGGTCCGTCAAATATCTGGTGATCCGTCAACTCGTCCGTCACACCTTATCCAAAATGTGGCTCAGCTGGCATGGCTTTGACGATCCAAGTGGTGGTCCATCACAAAGTTGACAGTCCGTCAACTTGGCCTTCAGGCCTTAACTATAATGGGGCCCTTCTTCCTTGGAAGTGACGGTCCAAGTGGTGGTCCATCACTATTTTGATGGTCCGCTAACTGGGCCGTCGCACCTGGGCGATTCTGACAGTTCCGAGTAAAACGTCCATAACTCCTTCATCTGATGTTATATTTGGACGAAATTTGTATCGTTGAAAAGCCAACTCAATTTTCCACGTAATAGAAAGTGAAAATCTCAAAAATACTGCATGTACAAAAACAGACTTATATTTCAAAGTAAGTCCTAGCATTCTTGAGATGATTTCTAGCTAGGAAAAGGCACGGGTATTACACATCGCAAATAAGATTAATGGCATTCCCACCACAAGAAACAAAAAGATCATCATTAGCAACAACAGCAATACAATTTTCATTATCTCCTTCTTTCTTTTGTCGTCTTATATCTCTCTTATGCTTGTAACAATATTTCATGATATGCCCCTTTTTGTTGCAATTGTCACATGCAACATTCTTGCATTTGGACCTTGACTTGCTTGTACTTTTATCTCTGTCATTTGAATCTCTGGACTTGTTTCTCCCCCTCTCTTTAGTAACCAAAACATTAGAGTGTAAAGATGAAGAAGATGAGGCCTGAGATCTTCTTCTCATATTTTCATTCAAGACACCACTCTTAACATATTTCATAATTACAATACCACCGGGAGAAGAATTAGTCAATGAAACTCAAAGAGTTTCCCAAGAGTCAGACAGAGTATTAAGAAGCCAAAGTCCCTGAATTTTTTCATTGGACTTTACACCCATTCCGGATAGCTGGTCAAGGACATCCTAAAAATTATTAATATGATCAAAAATAGGACTGCCCTCTTTATAAATAATATTCATCAATTGCTTAAGCAGGAACAACTTGTTATTGCCAGTCTTCAAAGCATAAAGTGTCTCGAGCTTGTCCCACAAACTTCTAGCATGTGTCTCATTCAAAATATGATTTCTAACATTATCTTCAACCCATTGTCTGATATAGCCGCAAACTTATAAGTGCTTAAATTCCCAATTCTCATCTATCATGGATTCGGGTTTAGTAGATGCAAACACAAGTAAATGCATTTTCTTGACAAATAGAAGATCTTTCATCTTGCCTTTCCAAGTATGATAGTTACTACCATTCAAACACACCATCTTGCTCATATTTTCCTCCATCATTCAAATCTACAATCAACAACAACCAATGCTCTGATACCACTTATTAGATAAGACGGGCACACAATCAAAGAGATCGACAGGGTAGCATCAGAAAATACCAAAGTCTAAACTTTTTCTTTCAACTTGAACCAAGAGGAGACAGATAAATCCAAGAAAAATAGAGTAATATACAGCAAACAAATCAACCAAATGAAACAAGATAAGAATAAAGGCAATCACACGAGACATAAAATTTACGTGGAAAACCCTTCAGTGTGAAGAGTAAAAAATCACGGGACCAAAATCTCCACTATAATCACCAAAGAGTTACAATATTGTCCTTCAAAATGGCCACCAAACAAGTGCCAAACAACAATAAACAATACATAATCCACAGCACCAAACACTAGAGAAATAAAGGAGTAAAAGCACCAAAAATTTAGCTACTGTTCGGGAATGAAGAACAGGATCTACAGGCCACCAAATCAATCTCCATTGGTTCCTAATCAAATATTGAGATGAGAGGAACAAGAATTCCAAAAATCAGCTCAATCGGACAAGAAACAAAGTGGGAATCGTAATTTGAAGTTGATAGCTGTGGATGAAATTTAGGTGCAAAAATCAGCTTTGTTTTTCTCTCTGTGGCTGCTGAAAACTCTCTTTTTGTGATGGAGAATAAGACCAAAAAAGAATCAATATATATGCTCCACAGTAATGGGCCTATGGGCAAAAGTGGGTTGGTCCAAATTGAGCTTCATTTTATCCATATAGGAAGGGACAAAGGCCCATGACCCAACACTTAGCCCGCTTTCTCCGACGAACTCTTTTTCTTGAATAAATCTTTTAAATAAAGATACAACATCTTTTTGAATTCTATTGGATAATCATCGTCAATTTACAGCCTGTTGAACGACTGGTTAAATTCTTCATGTGGACCAAGTCTCTGGCGTGGTACATATTTGCTACTTGATATTTTTTCTTTCAACATTTGCAAAAGTGGAAGATACGTTTTGGTTTGTACCTGAAGTCCAATAGAAATAGTTGTTTGCATTGTTCTTCCTAGTGTATTTGATATTACAAGTTTCTAAAATATTTTTTCTCTGAAAAAATTCGTAAGGAACACACACATACACACACATATATAAACTTTCATTATGTTCTCAGGTAGAGTCAGTTAAGGTCCATACAACGAAGAAATTAAAAGTAATTTTGTCATTGGCTTCATATCTTCCTTGTCAATTTTGCTTTTTCACGGGATCACCATTCTCCTAGAGCTGAAGCATGAAATTTGATTATACAAATTCATTTCAGTCGCAGGATTTATTAGGTATACCTGCACTCAATTACACCCAAATTAAATTATCAATTGGCTTTCGAAATAGATCTTTAATTAAATTAGTACGTTGAACAATAAATAAATTTAGAGAAAAGTACAATATTAATTAGGGCAACATTATGATCAAATTGAGCGCATGTGTTTTTAGCCCATTCTTTTCTGCCTTGTTACAAGAGTAACTTACATAAATCTCATATATTTAGGAGTCAGTAACACTTTTTATCATAACTTTATTCAATTATATAAAATCCCGTAATTTGTCTTTTGTGATACATAAATTAAGCCGTGATACATATTGCATTGTGATACATATGAAACTGAGCGGTTAGTTAAATAAGGAAATAACAGAATTACATTTATTAAGGGGAGCGAATTACGTGAAATACTTTTCTAAATGAATCTTTGAGATATCGAAAATCAACAAAAATAGTCAATCTTCTGGTGTTAGTATAATGTTGATACATTTTGTTAGTATAATGTTGATACATAGTTTTGATATATTTGCTTGTATTGCAGTGGTAATGCATATTTTATGCATATTTTTTATATATTCTACTAGTGATACATATTTTTGATACATTATAGAATGTAAAAAGGAACAGTGTATGTAGTACTTAATACTTATATAAATGTTTGATACAGTTAACATATGTATCAAATAGAATATGGATCACAGATGATTACATTATACATCTGATACATATCTGAATCACTTTTTAATTTGAGATTTTCAACATATGTCATTTTTCAGAATCTAATCTTCATTTTTTCAGAATCATTATAGTGTTGACCTATTTTAACAAAAACCGTCGGATGTGTAACATAAGGTACTCGAAGTAAAACCCACAACTTCATCAATTGCAGAAACAATATTGTTGGTTTCAATTTGCGAAATATTCTAGCTGAATGGGGGTGAATCTTCAGTTGTCATTGAAGATCAAAAAATAATAACACCAGTTGAAGTTGTGTTTCAAAACTACAAAAAAATTAGTTAATTAAAAACCAGTTCAACAATGAACTCACCTCTTCAAAAAAAAATGAAAAAAATTAAAATGAATTGAAATGGATGTAGGCAGTTGTTGAAGGTTGAAGGAAACGTGACGGAAGTAAATGTGGGGGAGAAGTTGTCGATTATTTTAGGTTGAAAAATTTTAAAAAATAAAAAAATGTCATTTGGGGCATCGATGGCGTCAATGGCGGAGTGAAAAGAGGTGAGGAAAACAAACCACTTGTATCAAGAGCAAAATAATAAAAAAGAAATTTTACATAATTTTTTAAAGGTAAGGAATTTTATGTATTAATGACCCTTAAGTGTGTGGATTCAGTTATCTTCTTCTTCCCTGATATCAACTTCTACAATATGATTGTGTTTGTTATGGAAGAAAGCATTTTTTGAAAAATACTTTTTAAATTGTGAAAAATATCCTAAATAGACTTATTATATTGTTAATTACAAGTTATAGCAAAACATTTCAATAATTACTAGGCTAAAGAAATAATTGCAAGCTATAGCAATTTTTTAGAAAAATCTATTTTAATCAAATATTCGAAAATCAATTTTCTAATCCTTATTATTTATATTATTTCCTTATTTTTAGTATTTAACATTTATCGCTCTTAATTAAATTTTTGGATAATTATGACTAGTTCTACTATTGGTATCAATAATTTTTTTTAATAATTAGTATTAAAGTTTGTTCACAATTTAAGAAGCCATATATGGTAAATATATTTTTAAAGTTAAGAATTGATTTTTTTCTTTTTATTAACTTTAATAATTAACTTACTTCTAGACTTTTTTACCTTTTACGGTCTTTCATTACCAATAGAAGTCTTAACTCTTTACCTTTTTCAACTTCTTTTTCCCTTCTTTTAACTTTCTTCTACAATGTTTCACATTTTTTGATTTATCATTACCAATATTCACACGCAAGAGATCTTTACTCTTTAACTTTCTTCTACAAGTTTTTATATTTTTCTTGTACGCACATATTATATAAGTGCGACTTAGAGGGTTGGTTTTAATTCAAAATCAATTTTTCAAAAAATTCACCATCCTTGAAGCAGCCGCAACTCAACATGCAAAGCTATTTACAGTCAAAAAAGGTTGTTGTTCCAGAATATAAGATGGTTGATAAGAGAAAAAAGGTTGTTAAACAAGCTTCAGATTATGATTTTGAAGATGAAATTCCCGCTCATAAAATGATGAAATCAAAAATAAAAAATCGTGAAAATTCTAAAGTTGCAAGGTCCAAAGCCAATGTGAGTGTTGGCAAAGTTGGTGATAAGAAGGTTGACACGAAAAAATTAAGAAAAGTTTGTAAAGTTAATATAATTTGATTTTGATTTTTTTTTTGTATTAAATTGGTATAAAATTGATATTGAATCATTTTTCTATTTACTGTTTGTTTTTCTAAGATAGTTAATAATTTGATTTAATTATTTGATGCTCATTGTTGTTTGTTTTTCTAAGATTGTTGGTATGAACAAAGTTTATTTTTTGTATTTAAGTAGTATTTATATAATGTTATACTACTTTATCATTTGTTTCGTATTTTATATCGTTGAATGAAATTGATATGAACTAAGTCACATTAGATGATATTAAATTTGATATCAACTACATCAAATTATACATTTTTTGATTCTGCAATTAGTAACATTTGACATGAACATAGTATTTTGTTGTTTATTGGTGCTCATTACTCTTTGTCTTTATAAGATTGTTGGTATGAACAAAGTTTAGTTTTGGTATTTAACATAGTATTGATATAACGTTCTTCATCTTCTTCTGCCAGAAAACAAACACCAATATCAATCATGGTTAATACTAATTATTTTTGTTGCAACGAAAAATTATTTGACATTAAACAATTATCAATTAATTTATTTTTAATATTTACGGTGATAGTTTTTCATGTAATATCCATTACATAATCTAAAAAGGTTATGTAAAATAAAACATACTTTTTTTTATCAACTGTCACATTTATAAAACTCATTCAATACAAATGTGATATATGCGAAACTGCATTGATATCAATTTTAATATTAACTTAATACATTGAGAACTCATAAAAAAAAAAGTATTACTTAAGTATGAAATGAGTATATAAACTGATTTCAACGTAATTTATTAAACAATTCATGGATATTGTAGTTATAAGAATACATCATTGGTATGTAGAATCTTATATACCAACACAAATAACAGATTGTTCAGTATTTTATTAGTATCCATTGTCATATATTTTGTTGTCACATACAATAGATATTTAACAAAAAAAATCGATAATACTACTTTTTTTTATCTAGATACACTATTACTCTCATGTCATTGTGTATGAGCATTTATGGGCATGTATCACTTATCAAAAGCTTAATCTCAATTTGGATTGAGGTAATGTCAATCTTCAACTGTTTTGATATTGCATTAACCAATCCTCTATACTTTGAATCTGCATCTTATACAATCCCATCCACATCAAAATCTTTAGGTCTCCCTATAAACATATTACATAGTTCACTAGTAGTATTATTTGAAATTTCATAATTTAAAAATATGAAAATTCATAATTTCAACATACAAAAATATACATAAAATATTACAGCAAAATAAACATTATATCAAAATTGTTCTTCTCAAAGCAATTAGAATAACATTTATGAAAAACGATTAATGTATGAAACATGATCGAATTATGAAATTACAGATTGAATATTATTTTTGGAAGAAGAAATCGTTTATATGCTAATGAATTTGGAGCAATACTTTAATTCAACATTTTAACAATAAAAAATTTAAGAAACACATAAAAAAATTATTTAATTCTTTAATACGTTTGATTGCAAACTATCAATTTGCTAAATAATGTAACATACCTGACGAATCTCATCTCCCTCCATGACGTATCATGATTGAATACAAATTATCAAAATTCATATTTTTATAACACAAGAATCACTTATGTTTGCTTTTCTTTCATAAAATAATTCTAAGTTGTTGCATAAAAGAAATGGAAATTCCGAATTTGGTTTACTAAAAAGGGTAAATCGTGTCGAAAAAAATAAGATAGTGTATGAAGATGGAAACTCTTAATGGAAGTATTAAACTAGGAGAAAAGAAAAATGATTAGAGGGATTTAGGGGTGGATTGATATCAATAATTAAGGTTAATTACATTTAAGGAAGGAATATTGTATATTAGTTGTATTAAATCGTTATTTTTCTTTTCAGTAATTACTTTTTGTATTTTTTTAAAAACAAGAAAATCATTTTTAACTACTTTTTTAAAAATAAAAGTTGCTATAATTTGAAAACTAAAAAGATTTGCTATAACTTGTAATAAACAATCTAATAAGTTTATTTAGTTAATTTTTCCTTTTAAATTTTCTCATATTTGGATAGTCACAATATTTTAAAAAATATTTTTTCTGGAAAAACAAACTTATTGAAAATGACCAAAAAAAAATTCCTAAAGTTTCATAAATAACATTTCAAGTTTATTATCTTTTCCTATACACCCAACGCCCTCAACTCTCACCCCTTGACCATACAACCCAGAGGTGGAGCTACAACTACCTAAAGGTGATCAGTTGAACACCCTTTACCGAAAAATTACATCGAGTCAAATTCTGCTTTTGACGAATATATATCTAATGTAGAACACCCTTAATACAAGTTTATCCTTTGCTGCAATGGTTACTGATGTTCAATTCCTGCCAAAACCCTTTGAATCTTTGCGCAACACTTGTTTTGCTTTCTTTTTGGCAGATTTGTATTGCACACACAATCTAACATTGCGACAGTAGATACATACACTCACCCCCAACCCCACTCTTGCATCAAACAAATAATGTTAGCTAATTTTAATTTATCAAGATCTTTTAAATATTTTTCAAGTTTCGTAATAATACTATCTTAATCAATACAAAGTTATATACATGAATAAATTATTTTATTTTTGAAACATATTGCTTTACAGATAATAATTAGATTTTAATTTTATTCAACATAATACAGAATGTACTTTTGAAGGGTAAATAAATTGATAATTGTATGATTTATATTTAATCTAGACTTGTTTGTTCGACCAATATTTCACTTTTGCAGTAATCTATATATGTTTAATAATAAAATACACATAAATAGGAAAAAGAAACTTGATAAGTTTGTATTTAATAGAAATAGATATTATCAGAGGATAGTTCATGACAGAATCACTAAATTAAACAAGATATTATTGTACTCACTTATTACAAATAAAAAAATATCGAACATCTTCAATAAAATTTTTGGCTTGCCACTGTTTCTACTGTTATCTCCCACAATATAGTCGGGTATGCAGAATCTATATATTACAACAACAACTTCAACTCGAGTTCAAGTATAAACAAGAACACAATGAAGTATCAAATACCCTCAACACAGGATCAAAATGACCTTTCCAAGAGGTGTATTTATTTTTTATTTTCAGAAAAATAAAGATGAAACAGAAAATAGCCAAGTCGTCCGAATTCACGAATTTTTCTTAAGGAAATAATCCCCCTCACTGTACCCGAGGTTGTGGAATTTTTCCTCCCAGGATAAAATGGCTAACCAGACCAACAGTAGTGGTACCTCAAACGGTTGGAATATCTTCGAACTCACAGAACGTTTTGAGTGATCACACAGAATATTTTTGAGACAATAAGAGAGTTTTTAATCTGAAAATTTCGTATTCAAACCTGTGGATGAAACCAGGTTTTTATAGCCACAAGATGTCTCTTCTGAAAAGTGGCAAAGGTTCATCTAAAAGGTGTAACATTTTCTGAAAATTCATGTATATTCGTCCAAACATTGTGACTGTTCTGAACAGGCATGCCATTTCGTGAATAAGTGTGTCAATTCATTGAAACAATGCATCAGTTCTGAAGCTGTGCATCAATTTATTGAAACAGTGCATCAGTTCAGTTTTGAAACTGTGCACCATTTCAGTGAAAAATTGGATCAGTTCGAAAATTTATCTGAAGCATCTGTTCGAAATAACTTCTGCATGCAAGCTTTCGTAATGAAACTGAAATCATATAAATGGAGTATTAAACACAAAAAAATTTTACTGCATCGATCGATCATTTTCCAAATCCAAAGCCGAGCGAGCGACGACGACAACGGCGCGAGGCATCTCTTATTTCTTGCCTCACTTACCATGTGGAGTAAGTGTTCATCATTATAAAAACTCCAAAGTTTCTTTCTCCCACCAATGTGGGAGAATTAGTGAACTTTCCAATTTTAGGAGTACACTTTCCAAATTGGTGTCTCCTCTTTTCCACCATTTTTTCTCCATTTTCCATTCACACTTTTATGAACCCAACATCTGCTCCCACCATCCCTAAATCCCCAACCACTCTATTCTGCCCCATATTAGTTTGATAGATTATATATAAATATTTTTAAAATATTTTTATTAAAAAGAAATAAGTAAGTATACCACTTATTTTCTAAAAAAATATTAAAAATATTTTCCTTGTACAAACACGTCTTGTCTCTCCATTGTTGGAATCGTGAGCAAATGGGATAGGTAAAGGAAAGGGTGACTATTTTGCTCTCATGAATTCACTATTTACTTGCATGTACAGATATACAAATAGCTTGGTGACACAATTGAATCCTCAATTCTACACTAGAGATATAAATAGTGAGGTTTTATGAAAATGTCGGGAAAAAGATTATGAAAATGTACAGGTAGAGAATATTTTATAAAAGAATTTCGTTGAAAACAAAATATATCTATAATCTATATTTATTTTTATATTTATATTTCTATTATATTTATGATATTAACTCTTAAATAGATAAAAAGAATTGTGATACATACGGACTTTTAACTTCTAAAGGGTAAAATGTATGATAAGTCTTTTTCCTATTATACGGAAAAAAGAGTTTTAATAAATCCTAAAATATGTGATAAGAAATATTAAAAGAATCAATATATGAAAAGAAATTCTTTATAGACTTGAGATGAAAAATGAACTGTCCATGATCGTTCTCGAAAATTTGTAAGTGCAACAGTTCTTGTCAATTTGTTATATTATAGTTATAGTTTTTTAAATAAAGTATGTAGTGTATTAGTATTAATTGAAATACATTAATGATCTAATTTGACCTAGATAATTATTGGAGAAAGCTTCACTGGAGCAAAGACAAACTCAACGTGTCCTTATATTGAGGTGATGTTCTCTAACTTTTTTGCATTACCAAATGTTATTCTCTTCTTTCATATTATAACAAACAAATAAATAAATAATTTTGGAAGGAAAAAATAAAAGTTTACAGTACTAAATTATTATGTACTAGGAAACTTACCCGCGCTTCGCGCGATCATGAAATACGTTATTAAATATATATTTAAATTTATTATAATATATTAAAAATAATCACATAACTGTAAATTGTGAAACTCAATAATGAAATGTTTTGATTGTATACAATGATATCAAACACATATAGTATCATATCAATATATATAAAAAATAATTTTTTCATCCTATAACCCTTTTTTAGTGTTCTTTGTAATCATTGTAGATATATAAAAAAAGAAAAGCTCATCAAAAAATCAAAAGGAGTTGTGGTTGATATCTAATTGTAAATATGTAGTTTTTTAAAGTAAGGACAAAAAGAGAAAAATAGCTTAAAAAAGAAAGTAGTCCTTAGAGTGATGCGAATAGTAAACTTTGAGAAAATTGATTGAGTAGAAGTCTCTCTAGACGCATTAATTTTAGACGTGAAATTTCAATGGATTCAAGTAAAAAAGAACTCGCTTAACTAAAGAAATGCACTTTCCTGATTTCTTTGGATTAATATTTTTTTAATTATTATTGACGTTCCACTCATCAATGTCTAGCAAAATCATTTTTTAAAGAAAAGTACCTATAAAAAGCAGAAAATAATCATTCAAATGAAGTAAATTAAATTAAAAGCTGAACTTACTGAACATATGGTAGTAACTAAAGGCATATTATAAAATCCACAACAGAATATTTATATTATCTTTAAAACTCAATTATAAAAACTCCTAATATTCTACAACTACATCAAAGATTTATGTCAATTTTTCATTAGTTGAAACGAAAATCTTTTAACTTCTACGTTAAGTTTTAGAGAAGAGTAACAGTAACAACATGTTGATGAAAAAGAAAGTTTGTGATTGGGATAATAAAGGGATGCAACTAAAAGAAGTAAGATAACTATAAACTTGCATAAATATGTATTTACCATGGATTTACTCAATCATACCTCATAATAATTCCTAAAATTCATTAAAAAACTTAAATATTATATTTTAAAAAAAAAAATCACTATCCCAAAAATGTATAGAGAGAACTTGAAATGCCCAGCAACAATTAAATTTATATTTCAAAATAATATGAAAATTTACTTTCTTCTTGCATTATAATATGTTGCATAGAGAAAGCTCTATTAAAAAGAAAACGAAGAAAAAAATTGAAAAAATAATATCTTTAAATTGAAATAACAAAAAGAGAAGAAAAAAAATAGAAAATATTCACCTAAATATGATTAAGGAGTCAAATTCTCAAATCGTGAATGAATTACAAAAACAAGAGTAAACCAAACATTTAAGCTAAAGAAGGAAATTAGGATGATATTAAACAGCTCATATTGAATAATGGGAAGGAACTCTTTAATTTCTCCAAAAATTTTATAACTCCCCAAAATGTTAATGTGAATTTACTAATATTATCAATGGTTCATAAATCAATGATATTGTTAATTGGGTAGTGAAAAAGACTCTTAATGAAATTATTAATGTACATAGTAGAAGTTTGAAATTTTGTTTAAGTAAATGTGCATAACTTTTGTTTTTGAAATTGTGAATTAAAATTGCACCATTTTAAAGAGTAAACGTGCGTAACTTTTGTTTCTGAAACTGATAATTAAAACTGCACCATTTTAAATGTCAAAATTTATTTTGTATAGAATTTTAAAGTCATTTTAAAGAAAAAAAATATAAAAAAAATTATAAAAAAGACAAATAGTATTGGAGACCTCTAAGGCATATTGCCACATAGGATGGGTTAATATATATATATATATATATATATATATATATATATATATATATATATATATATATATATATATATATATATATATTATTGAAAAGATTGCTTTTTTTTCTTAATTATGTTTATGACATATTATTTGTAGCTCCTTACTCTTTTTTTCAATTTTCACTAAAAGAACTCACTCTTACTACAATAAAAATATTAATAATTATCAATTACAAATTAAATCTACAAAAATAACAGATATCTCATCATTATGAAAATAAAAATTACATAACAATCTCTCTTCTACTAAAAGACAATAAGAACATATGAATGGCAAAACTAAAAATTTATTACATGTTAGGATTCTACTATATAGATATATCTATTTGATGCTTTGGGAAAAAAACTTGAGTGTCAAAAAATAGAAAAAGGTAAGAGCTATTAGAAGATAATATTTGTTTAAAGGGAGGTGAAGGAAATGGAGAAGGAAGCAGAGGAAAAAGAAATGGTTATTTATCTTTACAAGCAAATGAAAGTTGCTAGATAGAATTCTATATATCACTATGCTAAGTTTGAAACAAAGATAAAAGTGTTTGAGTAGATAATGAAACACAAACATTTCAGGGAGTATTTATATCTCAATAGACCTCAATAAAAACACTATTATATTGCCCATAATACAAATAGAAAAAAATTAAGATTGAAACTAATGCCTGCTAAAGGCAAAAGCATCTCAACCGATATAAATAGGACGAAGAATGAGCAAAAACAACAAGTGGAATAGCATCAACTACTCACGAAACACTGCTTCGGTACAATTAAGTTGAACAGTATTTCACTATAGTATGTATCTACTTGTAGGGGGGAAATGAAGCAATAAAATCAAAGTACAAGCATTTGATAAATTGTTACATATTTGCGGAGTTGATTCAAGCCAATTATGTGAATTAAGCATATACTTGAGGTCTATTTATATTAGAGGTTAATGAACAAAAGACAATACAAATTTAAGCACTAATGGCCTTTGATTTATGAGGGAAAACCATAGGATTAAAAACGGCTAAAACTGAAGTCATAATACTTGTATCTTTTCATAGGCATTGATTTTTGTAACAACAATTTATCAATTATTTATGATTTTACTTAACCACCACTTGTTTATATATATATATATATATATATATATATATATATATATATATATATTGATTCTTGATAGATAATTACGATGTGAGAAGTAAGAGACAAATTTAATAGTGATTTAAGGTCAATTTTCTAAAATTTTAGTATATATTTTGTATTTATAAAAATAAATTATCATATATTTTGATAGACAATTGTTTATTGAGAAGTTTTCTTTTGTGATTTATGTTTGTTCTTGAAATTTCAAATAATAAATTATTATCTAATTTTGATAGATAAATGTTTAATGATATTGTGATTTTTGATTTCATCAAAAGAAATTAATTAGTTATTTTTATTTTGTATGAATTCTTTTTTAAAATTTAATTATATGCAACTATTTTAATTATGCATAAACTATGTGGTCTGGCAAATCGTTTTTATTTTTAATAAGACTTTGATGATTATTTTTTTTTGTACAGGCTATATATCATTTAAATGGATATAAAATTTATTCTAACATTAGTTCCTACTTACTAATAATTTAACTTCATATATAGTTTTATTAATTGATTAGAAAATATGTGCAAAGCACGTGCACTAAATTAGTAAATTAAAAAGTGTGGTGGGCATTTTTGTATAAAAATTATACTAAGACATTATTTCTAATACAACAAACCAAACAGTGTTTTAGTGTATAAGAAATAATGGCATAACTAATACAAACATTACTAATACACACTGTTTATCATTACTTCTATACATTCTACCAAACGACCCCTTAATCTTTCATAGTCTTGCTCTTTTCAAGCCTCACCATCTATAATCTATCTACCTCTCACCCATTTTTTTTCTTGCTATGTTCTACAGGCACAAATCGATTCTGGTAAGATTTTTATACTACCAGTGAAAGTTTTATTCAATGCTTCACACTTTTTGGTTTCTTTTTGTCGTATCAAAATGTGCCTTTACTTTACCAATTACATCGACATAAGGAAGCTCTGTTTTTCTTCTTAAAGAGGTACATTTTCAAAATATTATTCCCAACTTTTCTAAATCAGTTCTTGCCAAATACTAGATGTGCCACTACCTCCCCTTAAATTTCATATATCGCTTCTTATTTCATGTGTATATGTAATGATTTATGAGTTCGGAACTTCAATCATGTGAAAATCAAAAGTGATTCAAATAATATGTGAAAAAGAAATTTACAAAAACTAGATGTAGGCGCACCTTTTTAGTGAATTACATAACGCACGAAAAAGATGTGTTATGCGACTATCTCTTGAATACTAAGTGCAGTTTGTGAAAAGGTTGGGGCATTGTTTTCTTTTAGAAGAGAAAATTATTCAAAATGTTCATTGAATTAAATTTCTTACAGAAAAAATAACCAACTTTTATTTTTCTAAAATTTACATAAATATACATCTTAAGTTATTGTTATTACATAATATTGCATATAATAAAACTAATTACAAATAACCCAAATTAATTACAAATATCTCATCTTTTGTACTTTCTCTCTCTAAAATCCTCATACATGTCAAAACAATATTTGTAGACCATTAATTCTCCTTAATATATGCCTAAAATTAAGGTAACTAAAATAAAGCAACCATAATCCCTCTGCTTAATATATGCCTAAAATTAAGGTAACAAAAATAAAGCAACCATAATCCCTCTGTTCAAGGTTTGAATTTACAATCTCCTGCTTCAATAATGCAACAAATTAAGATAACCTAATTTTTCAATTCTTTTACCGGCGAATCACGTCGTTGGTGGCCCCTCCAATTCATTTTTGCTGACAAACCACGCTGGTGGGAGGGAGTTTTTCTTTGATGTTACTCATTTTTGAAGGATCAGCACGACCTCGGCGAACAACGCTGCTAGGGTGGGGATTCTTCATTGTTCTTCAAGTAAGAACATTGTTATACAGAGTTATGGTATGTGCATGGGTAAAGTCACGAAATCTTCAAGTAAAACAAAAATTGAAGGATTAGCATGACCTCGGCTTTCAAAGATTTTGTGATTTGCTTTTGCTCTGTATTTTTTTATTTTATTATTATATCTTATACATTGTTAGACATAACTATGTTATGTATAGGATAAAGTCTTTTTTTTTTTTTTAATGAGATTTGCTCTTATTTCTACTCCATATACATTAATACGCAATGTATATGGTTGACCCAATTTGTTATTATACATGCAAGAGTTACTGTATAAGGGTTATTAGTGACATATAATGTATGTGACTTAAAGTATTCTGATCTTATACATGTAAGACTTATGTATAAGGGATTGTCTGTATTATGCAATTTATATGATTTGCCCCAAGATTATATGTTTTATATATAAAATTATTGTTTACTGCTACTATTTTTTACCTTATACATTCCATATTAACTTTTTATGTATAGATTTATGTTTCTTCTACAATTATGTTTTACCTTACACATAAGCATATTATGTATAAGGTTATGGTTAACTAAAGTTATGTTCTAAATTATACATTTCAGGTTATGTATAATAAAGCCAAATTTATAAATATATACGTCTTTTTACTTGTCAATATAAGCTGAAATTTAGGTATTAAATTTCTTTGAAGTTCAGAGAATTGCGATGTTCATATTATTGATAAATTTTGACGGAAAACAGAGCTTCAAGGATACGAAAATTAATTGCTTGGAAAAATAGAGAAATTTTGATTAATGAAATTTTTGTGTTGTTTGAAGTATTTTGAATTTGATTTGTTGTTACTGTTTTTAAGAATTCATTAATCCCAATTACAATAAATAGTGTTAATTATGCAACAAATTAAAGGCGTTAGATTTATTTTTCATAAGTAACATCAAACCAATTATTTCATCTACATAGATTGTAATGTATAATAACGATCAACAATGTATAAAAACGTTAAAAATTCATGAGAGAGAAAAAATAAATTACAACTATTGTAGCAATCAATTTTTTAAGAATTCTATCACTGTCTCGGCGAGTATATTCAGAATCAAATCGTCAAATCACATAAGCATCCGATCGATTCAAAAAAGATGTCTTGAGGATCCATTTGCAATCTTCCTTACAATAATGAAGGGCATAGCTGATGCAAATTTAATTAAAAAAATTAGTTACAATATATATATATATACAAGTTCAGGTTTATTTTTCAACAAAACTGTTTACGTTAACAGTTTCTTATACACATCATGTGTATTTATAAGCAACTCTAATGAATAACTGCCGTTTACCAAATACAAAATTATACAAATAATATATGTATAAAAAATTATTATACAGGTACAACTAAGTCTAAGGTTCATTCTACATACATAATTAAGTATAAGTACAATTAATTATAATGTTCATTCCACATACTTAACTATGTACAAGAAAATTATTATACAAAATCAACTAAGTATAAGGTTAATACAATTTCACATACATAACTCATTAATGTTATCATATGTCTTGTACACAACAATTTTAAAATAATGTAACTATACATATGTACAAAGGATAAATATGTGCATATGTTTTCTTAGTCATGTATTAGAAATCTAAACATAAAGACAAATATATGTGTATGTTTTTTTTAGTTTTTACACCACTCACATAAACTTCAACAGGTTCCCACATACATAAAAGTTTTATCAAATAAGTTCATTAATCATAATGCATTATATTATTGGATTATATACGTAATGCAAGATTAACAAGAAACTTCAACACAAGTATTTTAAAGTATAAGGTTCATCAAGTAATTGCATCAATTATCTCATGAATAACACTATCAAAAAATTTTGTGTATTTGTAAGAGCGTTAGTTTCAGTTTCTTCAACACAAAGGACAGCTTCAGTTTCGCGATCAAACTTTAACTATTCTTTTGACTTATCATAAATCGATATGCACAAAGGATAAGTGATAAATTCTGAACAGAATTTCTTCAACTCTATATACACCCTCACTCCATTATCGTTCCTTATAATAATTGATGAAGTATTCTCTTTCACAACATATCTGACCTCTATTTTTTTCTACATTCATCAATATCTAGTTTGAATGTAATCGTCGAGAACAACTTCAAAAATCATATACTTTCCACAATAACAATATTATAACTTTTGTAGCACTCATATACTATATTTGATTGCCAAATATCAGATTACCTTAACAAATTTGCAACATTGATATTGATGTTGGAGGTTGTAGAAAAACAGATCTTGAACTAATGCAGGAAGAATTGGTGGGGGAGAAATATCAATTCTGATCAACTAAATTGTTGTGTTGTTTTAAAATTTTTTCAATTTAAATTATTGTTACTGATTTTAAGATTTCACTAATCACTAATTTAATAATTGCCATTGATTACGTTAAATAATAAATATGACTGATTTATTTTTCTTCAATATAGGTAAAACAGATACCTTATACATAGGATGCAATGTATAAAGTATGTGAGACATGTATATATAAGTTTTAAATTTGAGAGAGAGAAAACGAATTTGAAAGAGAAGATAATTAAATTCATAAAATTTGAAATTTATGTCATTTATACTTTATTTTTCTACTTAGAATGGTCAATCGGTCATGTTTCATTTCACAAATTGGCCACTCGGACAAGTATGGCAAGTCAGTTATTTGCTTCAATAAACAATGTTTATTTTTGCCTTTTTCCATTTTGGTTTACTCCGTAATTTTATAATATCATTTTATCATGAAAATTATAATTTTTTAGAGTTGAAGTTGGACTTGAAGTTGAAGTTGAAGTTGAAGTTGGAGTTGTGTTTGACCATGAATATAAATTAAAGTTATTTTTGAAATTTTATGAGAGAAGTATGAGTAAAAAGGATGAAAACAAGTAAAACTTGTTTTCACTTTTTCAAATATAATTTCGAAATTGTATTTGAAATTTTCATGTTCAAACGCATCTCATTTTCACTTTTTTTATTAAAGTGAAATAATTTTTCGGAAAAAAATGAATAATTTTTATGCCAAACGGCTACTTAAAAACAAAAAACTTCTTATTGTCTTATTTTTCTTTGAACAATTTAAAGAAAAAACTTTTTCTTTGAACAATTTAAAGAAAAAACTTTCTTGTTATTTTTTCAAAAACTTTTTGGTTGCAACTTTTTTTAAAAAAAAAAAGTTATTGCTATTTTTCACTGTGTTTTTCCTTTTTTTTTTTAAAGAAAGTTTTTTTTTGCTCTATTTAATTTCTTACTCTTCTCCTTGTTTCATTTCTTTTATGAAAAAACAAAAGAAACACTTATGTCATTTTATTATTTTTATTTATACTTTTATTTATTAGGCTGAAATACGCGATATATATATACAGAGAGACGTTATATACTATTATATAATATTGTTATTTTACATAACTTTTATAAAAATATCCATACATGTTTATACACTATTTATATAATATCAATAAACGTTTATATGCTAGTTATACAATGTTGATACATATTTATGCACTATTTATATAATATTAATACATTACATAACTATTTGTACATCATATATACATGTTTATACACTATTTATATATAATATTGATACATGAAAAAGGTTTTACCAAAAAAAAAAAAAATGCAGCAAAAACCAGCTAAAGAAAAGTTTTTTATTTTTAAAGATTACCACTGAAAAAAAAAAAAGAAAAAGGAATAAAATAGCCTAATGATCATAAGTAATACTAAACAAAAACTTGACTAATATTGTTATAAACTTATAACCTTTTTGTATATAAATGAATTTTTTCCTTTTTAAAATGTATGCTACTACAAAGAATTTTGGTACATATTAAAAATAATTTAACTTTTTTTGAGATTATTTTTTTAATAACAAATAAGTTAACTCGTGTTTTTAAATTTTATAATAAAAGAATTTAAAATTTTGTAAAAGTTATATATATCCCAAAAACTTAATAATTTTGTCGTGAAAGACTTGATTATTTGTTTTTACCATCATAAACATTGCACTGTATTCTTAATTTATAACGTAAATTTAATAATTCAGCTTTTTATAAGTAAATGACATTAAAAGAAATATAATTGACAATTAAAATTATAGTGGTAGTTTTCCACCAAAAAGTCTTAACAAAAGTTGAACTTTGCCTTGTAATGTCCGACAAAATTTTAATTTTTCCACACAGATTTGGAATTGTGATGTCAAATCTGATAAATTAAAGTGATATATTAATAATAATATAATAATAATATATTAAAAGTGTGAAGATCCTCATAAAAGTATTTTGAATTTTTGTGCTTCATTAAAATATTCTGCAACAAATAAAATTATTTTTTTACTATTTTCTCAATATATGAAAAGAATTGTTCTCAATTTATTATTTAATTATATTTATGATATTAACTCCTAAATATATGAAAAGAATTGTTCTCAATTTATTATTTAATTATATTTATGATATTGACTCCTAAATATATGCAAAGAATTGTTCTCAATTTATTATTTAATTATATTTATGATATTGACTCCTAAATATATGAAAAGAATTGTGATATAAGAGGACTTTTAACTCTTAGGGGTCATTTGGTGTTGAGGTATAGGGGCCGTTTGGTGTGAGGTACTAAGATAAATTATTTCGAAATAAAATAATAGTCCTGGGATAAACTTTTTAATATATCGTTTGGTTTGGCAATACTTGGGATAAGTTATACCACATGTTTGGTGGTATAAGTTATCCCACCTTAATTTATCCTTGGATAAATTATAAAATAACAAAAATACCCCCAAACCCATTACAAACACATTTCTCCAATCTTTTTCATCATCTCTAATTATTGCTTTTGAAATTAAAAAAGATTATTGATATCTACTTGATTATCTAAAACGCGTTATTATGGCAAATTAAAAAGACTAAAATACCTTATTTTGGAATGACGGAAATATATGACTAAGAAAAATTAACCTCTTATTAATTGAACTTTACATTTTTTTTCATCCCATTGCTTGTGAATTTTATAAATTTATACGTTATTTTCTTATATAAAGGATCAAAATGCAAATTAACAAATTAAAAATTAAAATATGTAAGATTCATACATACTAAGGATCAAAACTAGGTACTATAATTTTTTATATATCCAACAAAATGTAGGTACTATAATTTTTTAAGCGTAGAAAAACGGAATTCAACATCAACTTTTTATTCCTTCCAAGTGTTATTTTTGTGAATTGATAACACAAAAAATTCTTACTACACAATGAAAAGATTAATTAAAGTAAGTAGATTTTATAATAATAATTACCATGCACTAGTAATCTGTAAAATATTTTAGCAACTATAAAGGCGTTGCCTAATTTTAATACACATTATCGTTCCACAATCGACTCTATTATTCAATTACATATTTTAAATTAAATAGTTTTTTAATCACTGGAAAATTGATATTGTATATACCAATTAAAATGAATTTTAATAGTTTATATTATATGAGTAATATGTGTTTAAATGAAGTGACATAAACGACAAATCTTCTTTTTACTTTAACAAACTTAAGTTAGAAGTTTTTATTTCAAACTAAATAAGATGTAGTAAGATTTATATTTTAAACATACACGGTATAATCATGGGAAGTCACATGCAAAAAAATTAAAGCTAAATAAGATGAAAGCTTTATTTTTAAAATACACATGATATAATCATGAAAATGAACACACAAAAAAATTAAGCTAAATAAGATGAAAATTTTATTTTTAAGAATAAATATTTAAAGCTTGAAAAGAAATATATGTAAACAAAAAAGAAGTTAAATAAGATGGGGTATTTTGGTAATCAATTACTTTATTCTTAGAAATTATACCATGCATATTACTTTGAAAATAACAAACCAAACACTCAATAAAAAATAATCACAGCATAACTAATTCCAGTATAACTTATCCAATCATGACTTATTCCAGCATAATTAATCCCAACATAATTACATTCCCAACCAAACAATACCTAAAGGATAAGTAGTCTCATGATAAAATAAAGGATTATTTTATCCCATTTTTGGTTGGAGGTATTAGTTAATACCGGGATAACTTATTCCACCATTTACACTATAATGATGGGATAAGTTATCACATATGCTTGGTGGGATAAGTTATTCCAAGTAATCCCAAAATTAATTATTTTGGGATAACTATTTCGCAACCAAACGACCCCTTAAAATGTATGATAAGTCTTTTTCTATTGAATTTCTAACTGAAGAAAGAGTATCATATATAATGTAGATGTGTTCTGCGCTGAATCTCTTCTTAGTAAAATAATAATTTTTACTTCAAAATCGTAGTGATCTCAAACTTGAACTATAACTAAGAAAGAAAAATAAAATATTAATGAATTGTACATAATAATTAAGGTATTGATTTGAGATTTATAGTCATGACCATATGCTATCCCGATTTCATGAACGTCTTTGAGAATAAGTCTAGTATAATAATGACAAGAGCATAAAAAACGGAAGTAGTCTAGAGGTTTTAACGTTGCTTCTATTTTAATACACATTATTTATTAATATAATGTATTAAACAATCTAAAAAGAATAATACTACCATGACTAATTCCGATATTACGAAAGTACTCTATTTAATATTATTTTTATAGATTCAAATGATCATTTAAGAGCTTTTCATTGCTTGAATCAAACGTTGTGAATCATTCGGTGTTACTGTTAGCAATGTGAAGGGGAGTACTAGTATTGGAATTTGGAGGGTTGGGAGTATACAATTAATATAATATATTATTTATATAACTTATTTTTCTTATTTTCACTAGAAACATATTTTTCTAATATTTTTTAGAACTAGTTCTGTATAATCTAGGGTGAATACTCTGGTGCTTAAACTGTTTCTTGTATAAGATCATGAATATATTGTTTGAGCTAAGATTTTGAAAGGAAGTCCTTTCATATGGAATTCAGCTTGTTAAAACTTTTGTCCTATACCTTTCTAAGGTAACAGCTAGTGTAAGGTTATTTTTTTATAATTTATAATTTACTGTATAAAGAATTTGTTTTAATAGACTAAAAAGTTTATAAGAAAACGATAGACTATGATCTAAAAACTTATTCTTGTATAAACACTTGATGATTATTTAATATTCTATCTAAAGTCGAGCAAATGTTAGACCTAACTTTAATATTATTTGCAAAAATAAATTTTCAAAAATTACATTTACATATTTTTACCGAATAACGACACAAGCGAAATAATAGGCCTCGTTTGACCATGAAAATTATAATATTTTGGAATTGAAGTTAAAGTTAAAGTTGGAGTTGTGTTTGACTATAAATACAAATTTAAGTTGTTTTAAAATTTTATGAGAAAAGTGAAAGTAAAATTACTAAAAACCTTTTCAAATATATTTTTAAATTTTATTTAAAATTCTCATAATCAAACACATGCTATTTTTACTTTTTTTTTTACTAAAATAAAAAAATTATTTTTAAAAAATAAATACGACCAAACTACTACTAAATCTTCTTTTAAGAGAGGAAGACACTTGTGCAAGACATTCATTTGGTTTGAAGAGTCAGAAAGTACGTTTACGTGTGACATGTGCTTCTAGAATTCCACACCGTATTTGAACTTGCGCCCGATGTTTTTGACCATCCGCTAGCACATCCATTACCTCAACTTTTAAATTCATACCCCGTTTGGTCATAAAAATTATTTATTTTCTTTATTTTATTTTATGTGTTATTATTTAATCGGATATGAAATTTAAGAAATAAGAAAAATTTAATAATGTTTATCAAATTGTTCTTTATTAAAAAATGTACTAGTATTTTATTTAATTAAGTGAATCAATAAGGGTAAAAGTAAAATTTTATCTTTAAATAGCTACTAAATAAGGAAAGATGACATTCTTTTTGAAACGGACTAAAAAGAAAATGATGACACATAAAATGAGACGGAGGGAGTGTTTTTTTCAAAAAAAATTCACTTTATAAAATTTGTGGTGTTTGGCCATAGATATTCCAAAAATAATTTCAAAATTATTTTCTAAGAAGTAAAAGCAACTTTTTATTGTTTTCACTTTTTTCCATTCCAATTTCAACTTTTATTATTATCACATATAATCCTAATTTATTTTTTTAATATTACACAAAACCCTTATTAATTGCACATATCCACAACCAACAATCATAAACAAATGCCAACTACTATTTGTATTTTTCTTTCACAGTAATATTACATAAAGCTTATTAACTGCACTAGATCAGAATGACTCGAGAGTTTTGCAAATTCAATTTGGATCTCATATTCGTAGTCCTATATCACTTAAACAGTACAAAAAAAATGTTATATTCAGTACTTATTTGCTAACTTTTCTTTATGTGTTGCAATGAGCAATCAAAATGTCAAAAATAGTTGCATAGCACTAAGATTAGCAATATAAATTACAACCTTCACCTTTTGTGATAAGTATATGGCCAATAAGTTGCTCATGCAAGCACTTCATGATTCAGAACTAATTATGCAGACTCATAATAAATGCAACTTTACGGGGGCAAGTAAATTGTTTGTGTTGCATTCGCCTTGAGCAACCAACATTTTTGTCAGAATATATTGTAGAATGCATTTTGTGAACCAAAGTCAAAATCGTCAGAATATTTTTTCGTCAAGTAATTTCTTGAGACATTAAAGTCATTTAAATCAGTCGATAAATTAGTTGGGCAATTTTAATAGATTTTAAAAGTTTAGGACATAAAATTAAATTTAAAAAAGACTTTTCAAAAGTCTAAAAACATCTTTAGAAAACACATGGTCAACTCCAATTCCAACTCCAACTTCAAATTATTTTAATTTTTATGGCGAAACGCCTACTTAATTAAACTAATAATCTTCCCTTGACATTGGCATGATGAAAGAACATATAAAATTAGTAATTTAAAATGATTTATCGAATTATCAATTATTATATTAAAAATGAAAAAAATATTTAATATCATTAATATTAAATTTTAAATATAGTCCCTATATTTCATATTGTTTATCTATTTTATTTGTACGCCCCCTAAAATATCAGAAATAAAAAAAAATATTAATTATTTTATCGTTTCGAACACACTCTATTTATATAGCTTATCTATCAATACCAAAATTAACAATGACTTTTTCAGAAAAAAAAAAAAGAACATACAATGTTTATAGTCCCAAAAAATAATTTAAAAAATAAATAATTAATTAATTTTATTAAATTGACAATTAATTTGAAAAAAATATTTTAATTATATGAAAAGATAATATGGGACACGGGGGTATGTTTTATCGAAATGAACTAAAAATCAATGAATTGTTTATCAAATGAATTGAAATATATAAACATATTCCTCGTCTCATTTTATGTGGCATCATTTTATTTTTAGTTTGTTCAAAAAAGAAAGTCATCTTGAAAATAATTTAACTTTTTTTTTTTAATTCTTAGTGAAATAATTTACAACAACATAAATATTTACATATTATTTTAGATCATGAATTTCAAAATTTGTACTCATACATTTCATCTTATTTGACCCTTTATTAACTACCCTTTAAAAAAATATTTATTAAAAATATATTTTACTAAACTACTATTAATAGTGATGTGTTAAAACTCTAAATTTGACTAGTATTACTTTACATAGTTATTTAATACAAAAGATAGTATGAGAAAAAAATGTTCCCTCCTACTTATTTGATGTAGTACATTTTCCTTATTAGTTTGTTCCGAAAATAATGTCACTTACTTTAATTAGAAATCATTTAACTTTAAAATTTTATTTTTATCTTTAATAAAATAATTTACAACAACATATTCCATAAAGATTGTTTTAAACTATAAATTTTATAAGTCTTTTTTTCCTTAAATATCTTGAAGTCAAATAATGCCATATGAAATAATATATAGGGAATAATAAAAAAAAATTAATTTATAAAAATAAATAAATAATTGAAAAAAAACTATTTTAGTACAAGGGTAATATAAAAAGAGATGAAAGTACTCCCGTTCCATTTTATGTATCGCTATTTTCTTTTTGATCCGTCCTCTAAAAAATATCACATTTACTTATTTGGTAACTATTTAATGACATTATTTTCATTTTATCCTTAATGAGTCCCACTCATTAAGAAAAGACACTAAAAAGTAAACATTAAAATAATTTTAAGAGGGACAATTTTATAAATTTTATAAAGTCATTATTTATTTTTTAAATTTCATGCCCGATCAAATAATGACACATAAAAATAAAACGAAGATAATAATACTTTTTTTTGTTAACAATATGTCAAGTTAAAAAATACCACATAAAATAGAGAAAAATAAGTTGAAAAATCTCAAGTCTTTAATTAAAAAAAAAAAAAGAGAGTTCTTAAAAATCATAAAATGAGAAGGGTGTACTTAAAAATCATTTCCACTCCGAGTGAAAATCATTTCCCCCTTAACTTTAGTTTAAAAATTAAACTACCACCTCAACTTTAAACAATAAAATTGTCCCCCTTTTTTTTTACTTGTCCTTTTTAAATACCTATTTTACCCTTAAGACTATTAATCTTTATTTTTCTTTATCTCTTTAAAATTATTATATTTTTTATTTTTAATATATATTAAATATTTGTAAATAAAAAGATAATTATTTTCTAGACAAAAAAAGTGAGAAGCATATATTAAGTATATAAGTTAGTGACGTTCTAAATGAAATAAATGACCGTGATATGAAAATTTATTTATTAATAATAATTAAAAACTGTAATAAGTATCTATTTATATTAGTGAAAATAACAAATAAAAATAATTTTATAAACATATCCAATGCACGTAATATAATAACATATAACAAAAATGGAGATATATTATATACTAAATAAATTCAAAATTTTACTTGTATTATAAGTATATACTCTCTCTGTTCACTTTTACTTGTCACTATTTTGCGTTTTGAGGTCAATCTGCATGAACTTTGACCAACATTTTAAGATATATAATTTAATATTTATAACAACAAGATATCCGGTGTATCTCCACATAGTGGGGTCTGGGGAGGGTAGACTGTACGCAGATCATACCACTACCTCAGGTGAAGTAGAGAGGTTGTTTCCGATAGACTCCCAACTTAGAACCGATAATAGTATAAAAAATACAAAAGATAAGTAAATATAAACTAGTACGGTATGCAAAAAATAAACTAACAGTATAGCAAATACAAAAGATAAGTGCATATAAACTAGTACGGTATGCAAATTAAGCTAACACCGCTATTCCCAAGATAATGCTACAGCCACAACACCACGAACAAGAAATTCCAGAGATAAAAGAATGCTCTCCTATTATTTAAATTTAAAATTTAGATGGTCAGAAAATATATGAAAAATGCTATAAGTTGCAATCTTTCTTCATATTAATAAAATGATAAAAAAAAATAGCTTAACATATTTGTCAAAATTTATACAGATTAACCTAAAAAAATGAAAAGTAACAAATAAAAACGAACAAAGAAAATATATCTAAACTCATGCATGTAGATATGTGTGGGGTAATATGCCCCTCTTAAAGTTTAAGTGTGACTCATGCTCCAAGTCCAATCTTCTCCCGCAAGGAAATACAGAAGGGACGTCTTTTAATTTCTTTGAATTGTTAATAACTCAGAAGGCTCACCCTATAAAAAGTCTAGAAGACGAATGGTTCTCTATGTTGCTCGAGAAATTAAATCGAGGCTTCCAACACGGAAGATCCTTTCAATAGACTTCAAATTAGACCAGTTTTGTTTATTAGAACAGTTTTTCTAACTACTACAACTTGACCATTTCCGGCATTTGTGCAACAGATTCGTCAAGCAGGTTGCGGTAACCTCCGCCATGAACAACGTAGACGACCATGAAAAGACAGAGAATGCCTCCCTAGAACTGCGGAATTTAAAGGTAATTTCTGCCCTTGGCCGCGGAGCTAAAGGAGTGGTGTTTTTGGTTCGGACAGAGGACATTGAGTTGCTTGCTCTGAAAACTATTTTGAGAGCTTCAATTGAGAGGAAGAACAATGCCAATAAGAAGAGCGGATACAAAAGAATTTGGCTCGAGCGGGACGTGCTCAGTTCTTTTCAGCATCCGCTTCTGCCTAAACTCAAAGGAGTTGTATCAACGGAGAAGATTGTCGGATATGCCCTTGATTACTGTCCTGGTGGTGATCTCAATTCTCTACGCAAAAAACAAACTGAAAAGATGTTCTCCGACGATACAATAAGGTGATCATAATATTTGGTGAATTTTGTTCCGATCGACAACTGTCATATACTATTTTTATTAATTAAAATATTGTTCTGTTTATGACTACAGATTCTACGCGGTGGAGTTAGTGCTAGCATTGGAGCATCTGCATGGATCAGGGATTGTATACAGAGATTTGAAGCCAGAAAACGTAATGATTCAAGAGAACGGTCATATAATGCTAATCGATTTCGATCTCTCTACAAAACTCTCACCTAAAACTCCAGAAACTCGGCAAATAAAAACAGCCAACCCTCCTAAATTATATGAACAAACCGCTTTAAAGAGCAAAAAGAAGAACTGGTTCTTTCTCTTGAACAAATGTTGCAATTCGGAAATCTCTCCAGATGATTCAGTTCACTCAGCTCGGCTCACTCCTTACTCGGAATTCGACTTCATCGACAAGTCAAATTCGTTCGTCGGAACAGAAGAGTATTTAGCGCCGGAGATCATCTTAGGCAACGGCCATGATTTCTCGGTTGATTGGTGGTGTTTAGGAGTTGTACTGTACGAGATGCTGTACGGAACAACGCCGTTTAGGGGCTCAAATCGGAAGGAAACATATTATCGAATACTCTCAAAGGCGCCGGATTTAGTAGGTGAAGCAACTCCGTTGAGAGACTTGATAAAGAAGTTACTCGAAAAGGATCCGAAACAGAGGATCTCCTTGGATGAAATCAAGGGTCACAATTTTTTCAAATCTGTAGACTGGGATTTTGTAGTGCATCTTCCGAGGCCGCCATTTATCCCTGTGCCCTCGGATATTGCAGATCAGGCCGAGAATAGGGAAATTGATATTGAGTCATTTGTAGAGGGAGTGTTTGAAGTTGAAGAGGAGGAAGATGATGGGCGCTGCAAAAATAATTCGCAAGCTAACCATGGTGATGAACTGATGAATATAAAAACAAAGGGGTGTGGGTTGAAGGAATATCTTGATACTCCTAATTTTTTTGTCTTCTGACTAAACTTCTTAGTATATTCACATTTGAAGTACAGAGTAAAGCATCCGCGTATGTTGCTCATTTATACAGTATTAAATACGAGTAATTTTTTCATCTCTGGTCAGCCTTGATCATTGATCATGTAGCAGAATTCTGATTCCATTTTGACCACTAGAAAATTTTTCATCTCTGCCACTCTTTTGATTAATCCTGTATTGTAGTAACTCTTATTGCTGTTTTGAGTGCTATATGCAGAGTCTTTTTTCCTTCATAAATATTACAGATAATTTTGAATAGCTGAATGATTATACGAGTAAAATAGTTTTTTTTTTTTTGTCAACAATGAAGAATTTATTCATTATTAATGCTGCATCATACAACAAGGAGTAGCAGATTTTATTTAAGTGGGCATCACAACCCTAGTAATAGTAGTACAGTGGTCATAGATACCGGAGAAAATTGAAAGAAAGATGTTTTTTATTTTAACGAAGGATTGGTGGTATTGACCAACTTAAAGGGTCAAACATAATTAGGAAACTTGATTAAGTTAATCGTGGACTTGATTAATATTTTCAAAAATATAAATCAAGCCAACCCACACCCCTCTTCAATTCAAATCAACTATCTCTCTCCTTTCTCAACAGTTTCTTCCAATCAACAGTTCTGCAAATTTCTCCTTTCAATCCCCGACGACTTCAACCTCCGATGACAAATAGTTGGGCTTCGAGTTCCTTTTCGACATCAACCGTCAATCAACATGACAACCTTGCTCTCCGACCACAACAGCTTCGAATTCTTCATCGTTCCTTTTCTTCTTTCACAGTTAAAAAATTATGGCCTTTTTAGTTTTGAAGAAAACAAGAAACTTGAGCCAACTTCTCTTATAGTATTGGTTAACAATTTCAATATTTGTTGCTTTAATTTGAAATGCGGTCTAAATAAAACCCTAATTTCTGGTATTTCTTCTCTTCTCTTTTCGAAGTAAATTATAATTTTTTGTTGTTTGTTGCGTTTTTTTGAAGTTTGATTTTTGTTGTTTGTGTTTATACAAACAAAACAATGATGTTGGTATTTTTCGTGCTGCGCCCGTTAGTGGGTTGATTTGTTCTTGGTAAAAATGGTGATATTATTGTTGTTCTGTCGAACAAAATCGTGTTACTATTTTTTTCTCCAACAGATTATCCATCTAGTGCAACAAATTAACCATTTGATGCAATAGATTTAGCATATGATGCAACAAATTAACCATCTGATGCAACAGAGAAACCGTCAAATTAAAAATTTGATGCAACAGATTAACCATATGATGCAACAAATTAATCATCTGATGCAATAAATTAATCATCTGATGTAATAGAGAAACCATCGAATAAAAAATCTAATGCAACAAATTAACCATATGATGCAACAGTTTAACCATCTGATGCAACATATTAACCATATGTTGCAATAGATTAACCATCTGATGCAACAGATTTACTATTGAATGCAACAGAGGAACCATCGATTAAAAATCTAACGTAACAGACTAATTAATCTGATGCAATAGAGGAGCTATCAAATTAAAGATTTGATGCAACAGATGAACCTCCTGTTGGATAAAATCCTATCAACTATTCCAACAGAACATGTCCAAGACTTGATTTTCCAACTGATCATTCATCTGAAGCGATAGACAACCCTTCTGTTCGAAGAAATCTAAACAATATTGATCGTTGATAACTATTCCAACAGATCACTCATATGTTATAACAGATGTGTGATCTATTGCACAAACCATTTATCTATCTCAACAGATGAGTGATATATTTTGTATTGTTGCAACAAATTACTCAGTTATTGCTACAATATTGATAACTATTCCAATAGATCACTCATATATTGCAACAGATGTTTGATCTATTGCACAGACCATTCATCTGTCTAAACAGATGAGTGATATGTTTTATATTGTCGCAGCAGATTACTCAGTCGTTGCTACAGGATAGTTAACTATTCCAACAGATCACTCATATGTTGCAATAGATGTGTGATCTATTGCACAGACCATTCATCTGTCTCAACAGATGAGTGATATATTTTGCATTATCGCAACAGATTACTCAGCCATTGCTTCAGGTTAGTTAACTGTTCTAACATATCACTTATATATTACAACAGATGTGTGATCTGTTGCACAGACCATTCATCTGTCTCAACAAATGAGTGATATATTTTGCATTGTCGCAACAAATTACTCATCCGTTGCAACATGTTAGTTAACTGTTCCAACAGATCACTTATATATCACAATAAATATGTAATCTGTTGCACAAATCATTCATCTGTCTCAACAAATGAGTGATATATTTTATATCACAACAGATTACTCATTTATTATAATAGGTTAGCTAACTGTTCCAACAGATCACCCATATGTTGTAATAGATGTGTGATCTGTTACATCGACCATTTATTTATCTCAACGGATGAGTGATATATTTTGTATTGTCACAACAGATTACTAATCTGTTGCAACAGGTTAGTTATTTGGTGTAACATATGTGTGATTTGTTGCAATTGTTATTTTATTATTTTGTATGTTAGATTTACTGTTATCCTTTTTTAACGATGCATTAATTAACTATAATATATTTTTTTATGTTTTTATTAATTTTAAATAATATGACTTCTAAAAGAACAGAAATCGAATCAAGTCCAAGTAAAGGAACAAGTAAAGCAGCTAGGCTACATCCACCACTCTATGAGCTTGCTTTACAAGCGTTATCTCAATCAGGAGCAGAATATGATGAACACGAGGAGAAGAAATATTTCAAAAGAGATGATCCAAATGCTAATAATTCTTCCACCGAAGAGTTGGCCAAAACCTTTAGCATTGATCGTTATTTCTGTGAGAATGCAGGACAATGGTGCCACAAATTTAACGGGTGATTTCATGGTTAAGTCAACCATGGGAAAATCTTTCGAAGCCTTTAGAAAAATCCTTCGAGAACAAAAATTGGATGCTTATTTCAGGGACAACTGCTTTTGAAAATATCTTAATTTATCGGAGGACAGCAATTCTCGTTTCCAAATGAAAATGGTATATGTAAGCATAAGTTTATGTATGAAAACAAAGATAAGATGGATGAGGTATGGATAAATTACTGTGGCATGCCTGTTTGTTTTGGTTGGAAGGAGTTTGCCATTGTTACTGGACTAAAATGTTATCCTCCTTCTCCTTCTCATGTTATACCTATTCTAACACAAAAAAAACCCCGCACACCAAGAAAAGGCAAAGACAAGTCGTGTGATCGTGATGACCTGGTGTCTATTGTTGGCCCAAGCTTCAAAAATAAAAATTTGATAGAAACGTTGAAAGGTAAAAGAATTTCAAAGAAGCACAAGCAATCATTGTACTTGGTTTGGTTTGTACATAATATTCTTTGGGCAAGAGATGTTAACAACAACATAAGAGTTGATTTAATAAAGCTCTCCGAGTATCTTGCGGTATTTAACAACTATCCTTGGGGTTATGAAAGCTTCAAAATGACTGTCAAATATTTGTTGACTCCGTTAGCGCCAAAGACAGTCAACTTATATGGCTTTTCATGGGCTTTCATGGTAAATATTTTTTTTTATTATGATATAATTTATTTTTTTTACTCAATAATGATTTTGATTTATTCGCATTATTTTATAGCCTTGGGTATTTGAAGTCATTCCTTCTTTGAGACAACAAGTGAACTACCAGGAAAAAGTTTTCTGTCCAAGAATCTTGAGATGGTTGTCGGCCAAAAGTAACAAAAAATGTAAAATTTCTTGATCTCTTCAACCCCCGAATGATGCAGTAAGTATAATTATAATTACGGTTTTATTTTAATTAATGATATTTTTGAATGATCTAATCATCATTCTAATATATGTAATGATTTATGTTAGATTGTCCATCCATCGCTTGTTCCGACCAATCTAGAGTTAAAAATGTCATTTTTTTCTTACTTTACGGTGTGTGCAAACTTTATCGGACCCTAAGGTCATTTGACAGAATAAAAATAGAATTATTTAGAGAAACAACTATTACAAAAAAAATAATTTTGGAGGGTGGGCTTGTTATTATTGATGGTCTTAGTGGTGATGGAGCTGTTGGTGGTGGTCGTGGTACTACTGTTGGTGCTAATGATGATCCTCTTACAGTATTTAAAATAAACCATTATGAGTATGATCTTACTGGTTATACTGATTTTGCCTCTCCCAGCGAATGTTCTGCAAGCAAATGTCAAGACTGCAAGGCAAAACATGATGTAGTGATTAATGCTATTAATGCATAAACTGCTTTTATAAAGGAACTAACATCTAAGAGGGGTGTCATTCCATCAAAGATAATTTTAAATCCATCCACTCCATTAGAGATTAAGGCTAAGAGGAGAAGGAAAGTAATTTGCAAGGCATTATCAAGCATCCAAAAAAGCAAAATTGCAACTCCTCTGTCTGTGTGTTGCACTGAGCAATGTACAATGACCAAAGGAAAGCAGCACAAGCTAAAGAAGCTGAATATATATGTTTGTTCCAACTAACAAACAGACACATATCTATTTCAATAGATGACACATCTGTTAAAAATTATCAAACAGATATATACATCTGTTGCAACAATTGACTAACTTGTTGCATCAGATAAAGTATATGTTGTAACATATGTCTTGTCTGTTTTAGCAAATCAAATAGCTCTTCGTACCGCTTTTATTTGTACCAATAGATGACTTATTTGCTGCAACGGATGGGTCATCTGTTGGGACAAATTAAATCAAGACTTCCTACCATTTCAGTTTTTCCAAACAAATGAGTCATATGTTACAACAGATAGTTCATCCATTAGAAATTATCATACAGGTCTTCCTCATGTAGAAATTTGTCCCAACAGCTGATTCATCTATTGCAGCAGAAATATAATCTATTTGGGACAATTTAAAACACGAGGATTACTTATTTGATTTGCTAGAACAGATGAGTTATCCTTTTCTATTTTGTTATATCTTAGTGATTAGCATTGGCCAATTCTGGCTTTCCAGGTGGATGTAGAAACTACTGTTGAACAACATTGATAATATACTACTCTTTTATGAAAATATAGAGAACAGAAAGTGAAGAAACCGTACGTAAGAGACAATAAAAATTCACGACCAAAGCTAAATTCCATAGCACCGGATGAAGAACAACTTGTCCATATTGAGTAGATATTTATAGCTTGAGTCTGTCAAAGTAATAACCTCATCCCTCCTTAGAAATTCTTGACATCATACTTAAATTATTGATGTATTTGTTGAGATCTTTACCCATAACAAATTTTTTATATTTTTTTATTTGTTGATTTATTTGATGAAATTTCTGAAGGCTTCAATTTATTTTATTTTGTCTATAAATTTTATTTTTCCCTTAGATTTGAACTTATTAGTTGAAATGAAATACTAGATTTAAATATTACAACAAATAATATATCTGTTGCAACAGACGACATATCTGTTGGAAAATATCAAACAGATTTAGACATATGTTGCAACAGGTAGGTAATCTGTTGAAAATTATCAAACAGGTGAAGACCTAGATAGAAACATCAACATAATGCAACAAATGACCAAACTATTGTAACAGATAAACTATATGTCAGAACAGGTAGAATATTTGTTACAACAGATGGACAATTTGTTGCATTATAAAAATTCAACTTTCATTAGAAATAAAAAATTGCCACTACATGTAAAGTGAAGTGACTTGAAATAAAAAAGGCGGAACCCATCAACAGTGTTCATTTTAAACACCTAAAATAAAATAGGCATCAAATAGACAATATTCATTTTAAACACGTAAAATAAAATAGGCATCAAATGTGTCAGTTTAACACTTTTTGTCTTGTTGGCTGCTCGCGTGTAATTCACGTAGCCAAGGCTTGTTGAACCCCCATTTTTGCTGACTTGGCGTCTGATTTGGCCCTTAATGGTTCTTTTTCTCCCATTGTCTTATATATTGATCTTCTTTCTAAAATTTAACCCTAAATTCTGAAATCTTCTTTTTCTTCTTCATTTTTTTTTCTCTATCCAAATTTTTAAAATTATTTTTATTTGTTTTTTTTTGCATATTTTTTTTATTTTTTCCATCTGATCTTGACAATGTCGAACTCATCTTTCACTGTTTTTAGTGATAAAGATTTTTGATATTGTAAGTGTGGTCATGAAGCTCTATTGAAGACTTTTTGGACTCAATAAAATCCAGCTCGTAGGTTTTTTACTTGTAAGATTTCAAAGATAATATTTTTTTTATTTAATTAGTTGATTAATTATTGACTTGTAACTGTTTTATAATTGTGGTCTTATTTTTATAGAAGTTGAGTGGATGTGTTTAGTTTGATTGGTATGAAGAACGACACCCTTCACAAGAAAATCGTGTAATCTGGGGTTTGTTGATTAAAGTCAAGGCTTTTGAAGAGAAACAAAATCGAGCAAGAAGATACTATATTGTTGGCGTTATTGCTACTGGTTTGGTGTTATTGGGCACATAGATATTCAAGCCTAATTGCTGAAATTTTTATGGTAGTGAATTTGTATTTTCTACTGGTTTGGTGTTGTTGATAACATGGATATTCAAGCATAATTGTTGGAAAATATTAAACAAATTTAGACATATGTTGCAATATGTAGGTTATCTGTTGAAAATTATCAAGCTGGTCTTTCCACTATTACAACAGATAAGACTATATCAGCAAATGCAACAGATGACCAACCTATTACAACAGATAAACTATCTGTCCGAACAGATAGAATATATTTTACAATAGATGGATAATCTGTTGCATTCTAAAAAATTCAACTTTCATCAGATAAAAAAAATTGCCACTACATGTATGTAACGTAAAGTATGAATGTAAAGTGAAGTGACTTGAAATAAAAAAATTATTATTTCACAAGATCCAAGCGTCCAGTTAGTACCCCATAAGCCCAGACCTCTTGCATGTTACCTCAATATTGTCTCATAGAAAGGTCGTTGGCTCAGGCCATTTCTATATCGGTCAACAAATAGTTGATGTGTGCAGGAGCGTATGACCTACACACGACAATGGTTTTATTTTTTGGGAGGTCCATGTCTGTGTTTCGACCTTTAAAATCCCATGGATGCTTCATCAACACTTTCATTGGCAAACGATCCATCAATTTACTCTGCCTCAACAAGATGGGAAACAACTCCTACAATAACTCCATGTAGGTAAAAAAATTGACCTTGTTCAAGGCAGGTAAGTTGCAGTCATAAACCTTGATCTTTTCCTCCTTGAGAAATATCTCAACAACCCAATAATGTACGCCGTCCACGTTCATGACTCTAAGAATTCTCTTTGCCTTGGTTCAGTTCTTGCCGTGTGGATTTAGCCTCTCCCCTCTTATATATTTTATCATTTCTTCATCCCTTTGGAATCCAAAACGTAACAAATAAAATTCCTCACCACTGGGAGTTGACGCTATCTTACTGAGATAATAGTACCTATCCTTGAGATTCCTATAGAAGTCGAGGACCATTATCCTATCGACAACATCATAAGCTTTCGGGTACACTAATTGTCTGCCCCTCATACGACAGAGAATTTTTTCAACATACTGTGATATAAGAAGTTAATTTTTAAATAGGTTAGTAATTGTAAAGAAGGAAAACATAGTAAAAGATGCAACGGATGGTCCATCTATTGCAGAGAAATCTTTGAATCTATTCACAGATTATCTATCTAACATAACTTATGCAAGAGATGGGTAATATGTTGCAACAAAACCACCACAAGTTGCACCAGAATACACATATGTTGCAACAGATGACAAGTAGATTAGAAGGCTAGGTTAGGAAAAGTAAAATTACCCTTTCCATATACTACGTACGTATATCTGTCATACTTCTGAAATCTTGGGCAGAAAAGGTACGAAATGGGTAATCTTTTGCACCTTGCTTGGCCCATCGTAGATCCCTCTTTGCTTTGGTGCCAAGTTCCACGTATATGTCCACCTTCTTGAATGGTTCCTGAACTTCAACAACTTTTGGAGAAGGAGGAGTTGCAATTTTTTTAGATTTTTGATTAGAGAGTACTTGGCCAATTGCTTCTTTCTTTCTCCCAATCGCCACTGCAGGAGTGTATGGCTCTTTTACCTTATTGGATGGTATGACACTCCTCTTGGATTTCAATTTCTCAACATCTTTAGCAATAGCCTTGACTTTTTCAAAAAGTTTATCCTAGCTGTCCTTGCACTCTTTGCATTTGAAATAAGATATGAGGGTGATGATGAGCGAAAGGAACCGGTGTAAGAGTGAGAGGGACCTGTGTAATAGGGAGATGGACTTGTAAAAGATGTGGTTTCAAACATATTTATTTTTGATTAAGCATCAACATTCTCAACATCATGATTAGCAGTAGCATTAGCATGCCTGCCACCAACATCAACTCCACCAGCAACACCACCAGAATAAGCACCCGAACTGTTGCAGTAGTTTGGTCATAAAGAGCCTCAACACAAGGTTGACCTTGCCTAACTGCTCTTCTTATGACTGTTGCTCTAGCCAATTCCTTCGTTATTAACTCCACTGTTGGGTCTACTATTGTATCAACAAGACCTACAGTAATAAAAGAAGTCATCCCCAACTCCTGCTCAGTAGACACGATCCACGGATGCACAACCTATAAAAATAGATATATTTAAATCATATAATAATTTGCAGTCAATTGGGTTATATGTTAACACAGACAACTTATGTAATAGATGATCTATCTATCACAACAGCTAATTTATATGTCTTAACAGATTAATAATATATTGCATCATATTACCCATCTATTGTATAATTTACAGTAGATGGGCAATTTGTTGAGCCAAGTTCAGAGAACTAGAGTAATAGATGGTTAATCTGTTGTAAAATATGGACCGTCTATCACAATAGATTACCCATCTATTGCACCAGTTGCAGTGGACGGGTAATTTGTTATAATAGACGACCCATATGTCATAACAGATGGCACATCTATTTCAATATCTTTGTTTGAGTCAAATTATTTTACTTGAAAGAAGACGTACTGCATCATCCGGAGGATTAAAGAGATCATCCTCCTTAATTTTGGGGTTGCCCTTTGCAGCCAACCACCTAAGGATCCTTGGATGAGAAACCTCATCCTAATCCTTGAATTGCTTTCGGAGGTGAGAAATGGCTTCAAATGCCCAAGCCTAAAAATAATTAAACAAGAGGCAAGCAAAAAAAAAAGTCATAGTAATTATTGAATAAAAATTAATAAATGAGTAAATATAGTGATTGAATTTATCATGAAAGCCCAAAAAAAATTGTATAATGTGATCATCTTTGGGGATAGCTTTGTCTGTAAATATTTGACAGTCAAGTAGTAGCTGTCATATACCCAAGGATAATTGTTGAATCTCTCAAAATCATCAGAAGCTTCAATAAATCATCTTCTATGACTTTGTTGATGTCTCTTGACCATATAACGGCATGGGCAAACCAAATCTAGCATAACTGCTCCCTGTACTTCTTTGGTATGGTTTTATCCTTAAGATGTTCTATCAACTCATTGGCTTTGCACCCACGTCCAGTAATATCCAACAACCCATCTATTTTTTTCTTGAATTTGTTAGTTTTTGTGGGTAGCCTAGTGTAACGCCCCAAATCTTGTACCCGAAATACTACACGGTGCTCATAACCCCGAAGGACCACAAGCTAACCCATGACTGATATATGTACCTGTACACTGAATAATATGACATAATAATGCGGAAACATGAACTGAAAAGCTATAAAGTTTGATACTGAACATGATCTGAATGATATAACATCTGTGTGGGGTAATAGAATACCCAAAACAAAACTAAACATACTGAAGTCTGAAACAAGATAGTCTAGAAAGCCTCTAACTGACTGAACTATCTGAGTAAGGAGTTGATTGGACATGTCCCCAACTAACTCCAACTAATAAACTAATTAATGAGATAATAGAGAAATAATCATGTCCTCGAAGAATGAGGACTCACTGCTAACTCTGACTGCTGATATCTAGAATCTACTGATGCTCTGGAGCTCGTGTCTCTGAACCTATGGTATAAGAAACTATAGCGCAAATATGTCAGTACTTTAAATGTACTGGTATGCAGGTGAGGTAGGCTGAATACATAGGGTTCATATGCATGAACAATACTGGCTAACTAACTAATATGAATGTGAGAATACATGCATGCATACATAGTAACTATATTTAAAATCGTGATAACATAGTATGTTGATGACTAACATGACTAATGACTGAATTATGATAACTGATAACATGAGTGACTGTATCTGACAGTCCTGAATTTGATGGAACTAGCCAAGTTCCATACTGTATCTGAGTTGACTGTATTTGACAGTCCTAAATTCTGAAGAACTATTTGAGTTCTTTTACCGAGACTGATACTGAGACTGTGGGAGGTAGTCATCTAACCGACATGCCCCAAATGGTATATTATAGATGAATTGGGGTCCAATTTGTGCCCTGATTGGAAGGGTGTCAATACCGCACCACTGGTAGGGATAACATGTGAGTGACCCTAATATAATAGGTTACTCTAATAAGAACGGTGGGAACCCTCATATAGAAGGTTAAGCCACCTCATCTACCCTCATATAGCAGGCTATGATGTCTCAACCTATGCTGGCTATATAGTTCTGGAATGCAAGGATTGCTTCTAAGAATCCCATCCTCATATAACAGGTGAGTTCCCACCCTTGGGTTCGCTCGGTGCTAATTTCTACTCCTAGCTGAATAGACAATGAACATGATTTACTAAACTGAACATGAACCAAGTTACTAACTTCTGTTGACTGATGGAATACTACTGTCATCTGACAACGGACTGAGTTCATGAGATCATGGAGATTTCCTGAGTCATAAGACTGTCTGAAGTCTAAGGATCATAGCTTGACTGAGAGTATCGTGGAAACATGACATGGCTCTAGGAACACAACTAATATTTCGAGTACAAGTACCCCCGCAACTCGATGGAAGGAAACTGACCAAGCATAACTTACTTGAACATATAACTAACATCGTAATCAATAATACATTTATAGAAGCATTCCATCAAAACATGTGATAGGCATATCTTTTACATACATGGGGATTTCATGGTATTATGCTAGTTAGGCACTTTTCCTTCATCGAGGCATTTAATCAAACATATTGTAGGCATGGTACACGTAAACATCATTGTACAATAATAAAACATCATGGTTTAATTCTAATTTCATCATTCAAGGGTTTAGTCATAGGTTTGCATAAATCTATATCTACAATAATTTAATCCACATAGAATTTATCACCCAACATGGAATAGAATTTAATTTCTCATTATCCACATGAACAAGAGCAGCCCAATCACAAAATTCGTAAGAAAATACATAAAATTGAATTTAGAAAAGGGATTCTTGGGCTTCATGAACGAAAAGAGTACATTAATTAACACTATGCATATCTTGGTTCGTGATTTTGTGAAGATTAATGGAGGAAATTCTTGATTCTGAATCATCTATGAAAAGACCTAGGTTGTTCTTGAGTGGTTTTTGAGAGAAGAGAGTGTATTTTGGGTGAAAAGTGGCTTAATCACGTGTTAAAGGTCTTAAATAGGGGTAGGAAATTGACCCTTTCAACCTTTGGATGCGTCTTTTAAAATTATAAAAATCTCTCGAACTGGACCTTTAGCGTGACGCGGTGCTATCACGCCGTGTCACTAGATTTTGACAATTGGAAAATTGAGGGATGGCGTGATGCGGGGCCATCGCATTGCCACTTCCTTTGTGATCTGAAACTTTGGCGCGACGCGGGGGAAATCGCACTAAGACACTAAAAAATGAGTAATTCTGAATTTGGGCCTTGACGCGACGCACCATAATTGCGGACCCCTACTAGAATTTTCCAAATTCTATTTCCTCTTGTGGCGCGGCGCGCCACTAACTAATATGGTGCTGTTTTATGATGGGAACTTGAAATAGTCGTAACTTCTGACCCAATTATTGGATTTAGGCGAATGTTATATCTATGGAAAGCTTATTGAATTTTCAACATGCCAAAAAGTGAAAATCTTGAAAATTCTTCATAGAATAACCATCATTCAATTTAGAAGATAATTCTAGACATTCTTGAGATAAAATTAGTTAGGAAAAAGTATGGGGTATTACAATATCTCCCCCTTGAGAATATTCGTCCTCGAATAAGATTGACTGAGAGGGGAGAAAAGACAAATGGCGTACATACTGAACATAAATAATTGAACATGATATTATGAATGAGATGACTAATAAGCAGAACCTATAATACTGAACATGCATAGCTGATGCATGTGTAACTGATTCATGAATGCATGACTGAGTATTCTGAAGAACTAAGTTTCTCACAATGAGAATGCATGTGTGATGCATAATTATATAACTGAACTGATACACAAGTGCACGACTGAATATTCAATGGTACTTGCTACCAAGTTTATAATGGGAACATGAGCATGAAACTGCATACCAACTTTGTGAGTAACACTGAACATGAAACTGAGTAAGCTTAAGGAGAACTGTTACCTTGAGCTTTATCTAAGTTGTCGAAAAAGATGTGAGGATACTTGGTATGCATGTATGCCTCTACTTCCCAAGTATCTCCCTCGATGGACTAATTTCTCCAAATAATCTTAACTAGAGGGACTTCTATGTTCCTCAATTACGAGTCTGATAGTCTAAGATTTCGACTGAAATCTCTTTATAAGAGAGAGTGTTCTGAACATTAATTCTCTGAATAGGGACTATAATTTATGGGTCACCTATGCACTTCTTGAGAAAAGATACATGAAAGACTGGATGAAATGAGGCTAAATCTAAAGGCAATTCAAGATCATAGGCTACCTTGCCAAAGCGACTGAGAATCTTAAAGGGACCAACATATCGGGGACTGAACTTTTCCTTCTTGCCGAATCTCTTCACTCCCTTCATGGGAGAGATCTTTATATAGACATTATCACCAATCTCAAACTTGAGATCTTTTCTATGAAAATTTGCATAAGACTTTTATCAGTTCTGAGCAGCCCGAAGTCTTTCTCTAATCAATTAGACTTTTTCTAAGGTGTTAAATACCATCTCAGGACCTATGAATGAGGGCTCACTAACTTCGAACCAACCAATTGGAGACCTACATCTTCTACCATAGAGAGTTTCGAATAGAGCCATCTGAATACTGGAATGATAGTTGTTGTTGTATGAAAACATAGTCAAAGGTAAGTGGTCATCCCAACTTCCCTTGAAATCGATTGTAAACGCCCTTAGCATATCTTCTAATATCTGAATGGTCCTTTCTGCTTGACCATCTGTCTGAGGATGAAAGGCTGTACTAATATAAACTTGGGTACCAAGACCCTTTTGGAATGATTTCTAAAAATGAGAGGTGAACTAGGTACCTCTGTCTAAGATAATAGATAACGGAATATCATGCAATCTGACCAACTCCTTGATGTAGAGTTTGGTGTAATACTCAGCTGAATAAGAGGTATAAACTGGAAGGAAATGAGCTGATTTGGTCATTCTATCTACAATGACACAGACTGAATCATGCTGATGACGAATTCAAGGCAAACCCGTCATAAAGTCCATGTTCACAACTTCCTACTTCCAAGTAGGAATACTGAACTCTTGTATGGATCCATTAGGCTTCTGATGCTCTATCTTAACCTACTGACATGTAGAGTACTTAGCCACAAACTCTACAATGTCTCTCTTTATCCCACTCTACCAATATATTTCTCGCAAGTCGCAGTACATCTTTATGGACCCTGGATAAATAGAGTAGCGCGCACCATGTGCTTCTGCAAGAATTTGCTGCCTTATGTCATCTACACCTGGAACACAGAGACGACCCTGACAACGATGGACACCATCTCCCCCTTGGGAGAAAACCTCTACTTTTTTATCCTGGACTGATGCTTTTAACTTGACAAGGATGGGATCTCTATCTTGATTTTCTTTCACCTCGAAAACTAGAGATGATTCTGAACTACTCTTAACCCATATGTCACCCTCTTCTGTATCAACAAAGTGAATGCCTAGTCTGGCAAGCTGATGGACTTCCTGAGTTAACTTTTTCTTACTGTCTTCAACATGAGAAACACTACCCATGGATAGTCTACTAATAGCGTTGGCCACTATGTTGGCCTTGCCCGGATGATAAAGGACACTTATGTTATAATTTTTCAAGAGCTCTAACCACCTTCTCTGATGAAGATTGAGATATTTCTGAGAAAATACATACTGAAGACTTTTATGATCTGCGAATACATCTATATGAACTCCGTAGAGATAATGCATCCAAATCATCAAGGGAAAGATTATGGCTGCTAACTTAAGATCATGAGTAGGATAATTTCTCTCATGAGGCTTAAACAGTCTGGAGGCGTAGGATATGACCTTACTATACTGCATGAGGACACAACCCAAACCTACTCTGGATGTATCACAATACACTACGAAACCATCTGGAAGAGCTAATACTGGAGCTGAGTTGAGTCGAGTCTTCAACTCTTGAAAACTCTTCTCGTAAAGATCTGACCACTGAAACTTGACTTTCTTTTGAGTCAATCAGGACATAGGGGATATAATAAAATAAAATCCCTCAACAAACCGTCTTTAATAGCTGGTCAAACCCAAGAAACTCCTTATATCTGATGGAGAGATAGGGCGAGGCCAGTTTCTTACTACTTCGGTCTTTTGAGGATCCACTCTAATGCCATCATCGGATACAATATGACCAAGGAATGCTACTGACCTTATCCAAAATTCCCACTTACTAAATTTGACGAATAGCTGATGATCTATGAGAATCTAAAGTACAGTTCTGAGATGGTCTGCATAATCATGCTTACTGCGGGAATAGACCAGAATATCATCTATGAAGAAACCTTCTGGGGCATTGGTAAGACCAAAAGACATAACTAAGAATTCATGACCATACCGAGTATGAAAATCTATTTTTGGAATGTCACTTTCTCTTAATCTGAGCTGATGATAGTCAGATCGGAGGTCTATCTTAGAGAAATAACTGGCACCCTGAAGTTGATCAAACAAGTCATCAATTCTGGGAAGAGGATACTTGTTCTTAATCGTAACTTTATTGAGTTTATGGTAATCAATACATATTCTAAGAGAACCATCTTTCTTGTGCACGAATAAGACTGGTGCACCCCATGGGGAAATGCTGGGTCTGATGAATTCCTTATCTAGGAGATCCTTCAACTGTTCTTTCTGTTCTCTGAGTTCTGCTGGTGCCATTCTATATGGAGGAATAGATATAGGCTGAGTATCTAGAAAAAGATCAATGTCGAAGTCTATTTCCTTTTAGGGAGGAATTCCTGAAAGATCTTCGAGAAATACATCTGAATATTTACCTACAACTTGAGCTGATTCAAGGATGGGAGTTTCAGAACTAGTGTCCTTAGCTCGAACAAGATGATAGACACATTATTTAGATATCATTTTTTGTGCCCGAAGATAAGAAACAAGCTGACCCCTGAACGCTGAAGTACTACCCTTCCACTATTCTATTTCTGTAGTTGATTATGGCATATCAAGAATGAAGCCAATCCATATCAAGAATGATATCAAAATTAGTCATCTCTAATTCGACTAGGTCTATTGAAGTGACTTTCTGAGGTATCATAATTGGGCAGTTCCTGTATACCTACCGGGCTATGATGGTTTTACCCACTGGGGTAGAGACTGAAAAGGGCTCTACTAGAATTTCGGGACTGACTCTGAAATCAACTGTTATATAAGGAGTGATAAAAGATAAAAAAGCTCCTGGATCTAGCAAAGCATAAATAATCACATGAAAGATCTGTACGTACCGATAACCACATCAGGAGAATTTTCCTGATCTTATCGAGACTGAAGAGCATTGATACGAATTGGGCATTGCCCACTAATAGTACTAGAGATAGCACCCTGCTGATTTGGATGATCAGACTGAGCTGAGAAATAATTCTGTTGACCCTGAGGACCTGGCTGAGGCCAGTCTCTGACTCTGTAGCCTAGCTTGCCTCATCCAAAACAAATGTCACTACCAACTCTGCCAATACCCTGATGGTACTTACCACAAGTCTAGTAAAGAGGATCGGTGCGGGCACTACTAACACTGACCTGGGACTTAGAGCTTGGTGCTCTGTCTTTGTTACCCTCTCTAAACTTAGGAACTGGAGCACTGTCTATAGAAAGAGCTAGAACTGATGACTTAGGATGAAACTGAGAACGGTTTCCTTCTTCTAACTTAGGCTGAGCGAAATTGAAACTACCTGTCTTCGCCCTCTTATTCTGTTTCTCCCTCATCTTAATCTTTTGCTCCTCAATATGCTAAGCATGAGTCATAATCCTGGCTATAGTCATTTCACTATTTAGCATGGCGGATCTGCACTCATTAACCATGCTCTTATTTAACCCTGAAACATACTAAGGGGCATATCTGGGTAATTGAGTAAACTTAAGAGAAAATTTTTCCACTATCATATTTCCCTGCCTGAGTTTGGTGAATTCTAACACCTTAGCTTTCCTAACTTTAGGGGAAAGAATCTATTAAGGAAAGCTAATGCAAACTCCTCCCACTTAACCGACCCTGCATCATCTGCTCTTTCTGACTTCCACTGCTTGAACCAAGTATGAGTAACATCCTACAACTGATATGCAGCTAGCTCATTACTCTTAATAGTAGTCACCCCCATGATGTCTGTCACCTTCTGCATCTGATCTAGGAATTTCTGAGGGTCCTCATCTGTGTTAGACCCAAGAAAGTATGGAGGATTCATTTGGGTGAAATCTCAAATCTTGGCTGCAGCTGAATTGTCCACTGGATTGGCCGAAATGATAGCTGGTCGTTCATCCTGAGCAACAACTGAATTACAAGAGTAGTCAATGCATCTCGAAAATCTACATGACAAACATGTTCGCCCAAAGGTTCTTCGGGCTGAGGGGCTGGCTGATTCCCATTTCTTCTTTTAGGAGTCATGTTCTGAAGAAGTAAGGGATAAATGGATTAGACTGAGAGATTGACTTGAGATTATACTCACTGGCACAACATGAATACTAAAAGAGGGGAAACTATTCCTAAAACATCTTATAGCCTCCTGTACATAAATATAGCATACAACACACCCATGTACAAGACTCTACTAGATGCGACTTTCAGACTTCCTAGGTCTCTATTGAACCTTAGGCTCTGATACCAAGTTTGTAATGCCACAAATCTCATACCCAGAATGCTACACAGTGCTCATGACCCCGAAGGACCACAATCTAACCCATGACTGATGTTTTTACCTGTACATTGTATAATATGACATAATAATTCAAAAACATGCACTGAAAGGTTGTATATTGAATGGTCTGAATTAAACTTGTCATTATTTTCCAAAATACAAATCAACCCATACAAATCATCCATTTGCAAGAAAAATATTTCATCATTTTTAATATCGAGTTCTCACTTTTTTCTCTCTCAATAATACAGACAACAACTACTCAATAAATTATTCAACCCTTCACAACAGATTGATTTTCTTCTCATTTTCGACCACATAGGTGTTATTTTTGACTTTATTTTTGCTTGTTTTAGTTATTTTCTCTGTCTTCATAGGTAAGAGAGTTGTATCTTAAAATTTTAAAAGATATGCATAATTTTTAACCATCTCATTATGCAATTGCCAAAAGACTCAATTGAAGTTGTAGTTGACCCTATGAACTCACCCCTAGTCCTAGATTAATCAATTTAGGTATTTGTTGAACATATGAACTCAATTGTAATTGTATAAAAATAAATATTCAACCTGTTGCAATAGATGACTTAACTGTTTGAATTTATCAAATAGATTATGTCATCTGTTACAACAGATTAACTATCTGTTGTAAATTATCAAATAGACATTGCCATCTGTTGTGACATAGGATTTAGCCATTGGAAATTTTCAAATAGAAATTGTCATCTGTTGCAAAGTATGACTTATATGTTTTAAGTTTTTTTTTTTTTAAATTTATTTTAAAGTAATTTAGGTATTAGTTGAACATATTAGGTAAGAAGATTTGCTTCAACTCAGAGTGATCGATTGACGACTCTGGTCTGGAGGAACGCAATACCATCTCATCATGCAATTGCTAAAAGACTCAATTAAAATTATAGTTGACCCTATGAGAACTCACCCCTAGTCCTAGATTAATCAATTTAGGTATTAGTTGAACATATTAGGTAATGAGAATCACTTCAACTCAGAGTGATCGATCGATGACTCTGGTCAAGAGGAACACAATATCGTCTCATCATGCAATTGCCAAAAAACTTAATTAATGCTGTAGTTGACCCTATGAGAACTCACCCCTAGTCCTAGATTAATCAATTTAGGTATTAGTTGAAAATATATAGTAATAAGAATCGCTTCAACTCAGAGTGATCGATCGACAACTCTGGTCGAGAGAAATGCAATACTGTCTCATCATGTAATTGCTAAAAGACTCAATTGAAGCTGTAGTTAGGCTTATGAGAACTCACCCTTAGTCCTAGATTAATCAATTTAGGTATTAGTTGAACATATTAGGTAATGAGAATCACTTCAACTCAGAGTGATCGATCGACGACTCTGGTCGAGAGGAACACAATATCGTCTCATCATACAATTGCCTAAAAACTTAATTAATGCTGCAGTTGACCCTATGAGAACTCACCCCTAGTCCTAGATTAATCAATTTAGGTATTAGTTGAAAATATATAGTAATAAGAATTGCTTCAACTTAGAGTGATCGATCGACAACTTTGGTCGAGAGGAATGCAATACTGTCTCATCATGCAATTGCTAAAAGACTCAATTGAAGTTGTAGTTAAGCCTATGAGAACTCACCCTTAGTCCTAGATTAATCAACTTTAGAATTAGTTGAACATATAAGGTAATAAGAATTGCTTCAACTCAGAGTGATCGATCGATGACTCTGGTTGGGAGGAACGCAATACCGTCTCATTATCCAATTACCAAAAGACTCAATTGAAGTTATAGTTGACCCTATGAGAACTAACTCCTAGTCCTAGATTAATCAATTTAGGTATTAGTTGAACATATGAACTCAATTGAAATTGTATAAAAATAAATATTCAATTTGTTGCAACAGATGACTTATATGTTGGAGATTATCAAAAAGATTAAGTCATCTGTCGTAATAGATTACCCATCTATTGTAAACTATCAAATAGGCTCTGCCATCTATTGTGACAGATGATCGAACCATTGGAAATTTTCAAACAGAAATTGTCATCTGTTGAAAAGTATGACTTATATGTTTTAAGATCTTTTTATTATTATTTAAAGTAATTTAGGTATTACCTTGACAATGAGGTAATAAGAATTTCTTCAACTCAGAGTGATCGATCGACGACTCTGATCGGAAGAAACGCAATACCGTCTCATCATGTAATTTTCAAAAGACTCAATTGAGGTTGTAGTTGACCCTATGAACTCACCTCTAGTTATGAACTCACCTCTAGTCCTAGATTAATCAATTTAGGTATTAGTTGAATATATGAACTAAATTAAAATTGTATAAAAATAAATGTTCAACCTGTTGCAATAAATGACTTATCTGTTGAAATTTTTCAAATAGATTAAGTCATCTGTTGCAAAAGATTACCCATCTGTTGTAAATTATCAAATAGTTATTTTTATCTATTGCGATAGATGACCGAGCTTTGGAGATTTTCAAACAGAAATTGTCATCTATTGCATAGTTTGACTTAGATATTTTAAGATCTTTTTTACAGAAATTTATGTATTTCCTATCCGAGATAAAAATGATAAAATACTAAGATGGTAAAAAATATTACTTGGATAACTCAAAAATCTCCTCATTGAGTAGTCTTATCTTGTCTTTTTAATGTCACCGTCTCCTCGTGCCCCTCAAAAGTTATTAATAAATATTTAAAACCCATATCTAGAATACTCCCTCCTTCAGCCATAAATTAACTCAACTTATTTCTCTTCTTTATTCATAATTCTCTTTCTCTCTTATTTTCCTCTTTTTTCTTATTTTCCTCTTTTTTCTCTCTTCTTTCGGATGAGGATCCTTTCGGATCTCAACCGATCAATAGCTTTTCTCGACTAAACTGTATGTTCTGATCCCTTTATTTTTTTGACATTGCAGGTATAGTTCATTATTGCTCTTTCCTTATCGTCTTATTCTTTATATGCTATTTAAATTAAATATTTACATCTGTTGTTATTAATGATTTACCCATTACCAGTTTCCTATTTATTGAGAAAATTAAAGAAAAAGCTGACTTTTAAGTCTTGAATGAACGAACCATTATTTTTATTAAAATATGTGAAAAAGAGTCATCTGTTAGGAGAACTTAAAAGCCTTGTTGTCAGTATCATTTTTTTATGTCTTCTGTTTGTTACTTTGGTGTTGTTGTTATTGGGGGTGGTTGTGGTGTTGGAACATATGGTATTTGTGTTGTTGATGGTGTTGGAATATATGGTGTTGTTTCTTTGTTGTTGATGCCGTTGTTGATGTTTTTGGTGGTGATGCAACAGTTTCCTCAATTGTTGCAACTGATGAATCAGCTGTTGGAATAGACGATGCTACTGTTGGAAGAAATCAATCCAGTAGCAAGGTTGGTTGGATTTATTCTACAAGATGACCCATCTGTTGTAATATGTCATCCTTTTGTTGCCACAGATGCATCACCTGTTGCAACAGATGACTCATCAATTGAATAGATAGGGAATCTGTTGTATTAGATGTGCCATCTGTTGATTTATTCAATTTTGTGTTACCCTTTTGTAATGTTCTTTTTATTTTTCTCTTGTTTGACATCAAATATATTTTTCTTATTTGCAGATAAAAGGAAGTAAAACTGGATCAACTTTTGCCTGACTAGCATTAAAGGCTAGAGTAAAGATGGGTTTGGATAAATAAGCTGCTTGCAGATGGAACTACTTCATATGTTGGAGGTATGTATTACTAATCAACCTATTGTGAAAACACACATCCAGTACAATAATTTTGTGAATGTTGGTTCTTTACCTATTAGGCGTTAATCCTTCAAACAAGATATGGCATTTTATAGTTAAGATTGTTAAGTTCGAACTGGTAAGACTGAGAGACCAAGTAGGTGGTGTCAATACCCTGTTATGATTTAATAAAGAATTTGATAATATTTATGTGTCAAGTTTGGAAAGGGTTAAAGTTTTTGGTGACAGTGTAAATATTTAAATAGTGATTGTACTAATTTTAAGGGTTTAATGGATTTTTAAAAGGCCTCTGAAGCCTCGTACTTCTGTAAATAAGAATGAAAATTAATATAGTTATTGCTATGGTCCAAATTTATATGGATGAATTTCTCGAGGAGACTATTATACAACAGAAGGTGATTAGAAGAATACCTGTGCGGGAAGGGGGAGGTGGAGAAGATCATATATCAACTCATACCTTATTTAAGAAGAAACACAGGTTAGGAAGGAAAGTGTAGCAAAAATGGCTGATGAAATTGACATGAAAAATAAAAAAATTAAATGAGCTGAGAATGTAAAAATATATCCCAAAATGAAAATCCTTTAGTCCATTTTGAAAAGAAAAATGCTGAAGTGGACTGGAGCTGTGTACTTTGTTCGAGGACTACAACTAGCTAGTGTGGCCTAAATGAAGACCCACAAAATGCAGGACTAGAAATCTAAAGTTGCAGCTTTGCGAATACCGATGGTGGTAAGATTGTTGGTCAGGAATGAAACCCGAACCAACAACTCCTGAATTAAAAATAAAGGATCAAGCCAAGGTGGTGATTTCTGAAGTTAAACTTGCATCCCAAGCCTTCCACTTGTGGTTCTGGTCAGGTCAAAGGCAGTGGAAACAACAAGGCATGGGATTTCTGCCCAACTTCAGAACTTTTTGTTTCTACTACTATTTACCTGATCAGAACCACAGACAGAAGGCATGGGATGCAAGTTAGACTTTAAAAATTGACGCCATGGCTTCCTTGATTGAAAATCTTACCAATCCTCTAAGCTCGCCAAGCTGCTTTCTTAGAGTTCTGGTCCTGCACATTATGGGTCTTCATTGAGGCTATGCTCGCTAGTCGCAGTCTCGGGCAAAGTGTCCAGCTCCAGTCCTCTTTAGCATTGTTTTTCAAGAACGACTGACGGAATTTAATATTTGGATACACTTCCACATTTGAAGCTCATTCAGTTTTTCATCTCTCAGGTTAATTTCATTGGCCAGATTTGCTAGAAGTTCCTTACTTGCTTCCCTGTGTTTTCTCTTAAACAAGGCCTGAGATGATATATGATCTTCTCCACCTCCTCTTTCTTGCACATGTATTCTCCCAAGCACCTTCTGCTATATAATAGTCTTCTCGAGCAACCCATTCATATAAATTTAGAATAGGGGAATTTCTATTGGTTTTCCATTATAGTTTGCTGCAGTGCGAGGCTTTGGAGGCATTTCAAAAGTCCATTGCACCATTAAAATCGGTCCAATCACTATTGGATATTTACACTGCCGCCAAAAACTTAAACCCTTCTCCAAACTTGACACAAAAACATGAGCATAAATTGTCATTAAATTATAATAGGGTATCGATACCATAGTCTTGGAACCCTTCAGCCTTATCAGTTCGCACATATCAAACTAAACTATAAAATGCAGGATCTTGTCTGAAGGATCAATATCTAATCGGTAAAAAACTGCATTCACAAAATCATTGTACTTTATGTGTGTCTGTCACGGTAGCCTGATCAATAATACATAACTCCCACGCATGAAAGTAGATCCATTCATCTGTACGCACCTTATTCTTCCAACCCCATCAATGTTAGATAGTGTTTATTCATCTGCATGCATGTGATGACTATTAAAAAAGATGTGAACAGTCGTGACTTTTCATCTAACACATTCAAAATAGCTGATGAATCAAATTCTCCATCTGTTACAACTGATGAATCAACTGTTAGAAAAAATCAAAACACCTCCTCCAACAGATGGTCCATCTGTCGCAACAGATAATCCATATGTTGCAACAGATGTCTCATCTGTTACTCATAGATATCATCCATTGCAACAGATGGTAAATTTTATGTGTGTACATAGGTCGGGTTGGTTCAATTTTTATTAAAATATAACCAAACCAATAATGTCAATTTTCTAAATCTATAAACCAAATCAAACCAATATGCAATTGTTTTTTTTATTTCAGTTTTAGTCAGGTTTTTTCATTTTTTTCAGTTTTCTCATTTTTCTTACAATTATAATGTGATTGAAGGAAAAAAATAAATTTTTTCGCTAAAAATATAAAAAAAATAATGGTCATAGAGTAGTTTTAAAAAAAAATTAAGTTCACAAATTACTAAGACGTCTCAACTACTATCACTCAAAGTATTATTATATGGATACCCAAGTAGTTCAATTTCTAAGTCACTAGTCATAGTAGTTTGTCTGAAAGTTTCCTTCACATAAAATGTGAGCATACAAAAGAACGAAGAGCTGGAGACAACTTATTAAAAACTTAACTCATAAAGTAATTAATTATAACATAATTCCATAAAAAAAAGAGAAAGAAGAGAAACAAACCTAAATCACAACTTGACGAATGAGAAAAGTAAGATGAAAGTAAAATGAGGAAATAGTGAGAACTCTCTGAAAACTTGAAAAGTAAAATGTAAAAAGTGAAACAATTAAAGAGTTTTAGGTTTTAAAATTAATATTGGGCTTTGTATTAATTTGTTATTAATAAATAAATACTATAATTAAAGGCCCAAGAATATATATCTATTTTTTGGATATAAAAAAATAATAAAAATAATTAGAAAGTAGATTGTAAGTAGTATTTTTTACGTATAAAAAAATAAAATTATATATGTATTACGTCGGTTCGGTTTGATTTTATTTTTGCTAATATAAAACCAAACCAAGAATGATTGTTTTTTTTGCCAACACCAAATCAATCAAACCAAATCATAAGTCGGTTTTTTTTCTCGATTTGATTTGATTCATTAGTTCGATTTGACTTAACGGTTTTGTTTGTGCACCCCTAGTAAATTGTTATGACTGTGGGTTATCTGTTATGACAAATGGATGATCTCAATAATTATGCCTGTTATTAACTCTCAAACCATTTTGATAAGGTGAGAAGTTTAAATGTAAGAGAAAAAGTCACGACTTTTTCACAAAAAATAAAAAGCCACCAGTTTGAATATAATTAATACAATGGAGCTGAACAGTCGTGTCTTTTGGCCTAACACATTCAGATTCAATCCTCTATAAATAGGTCCCTCCTTAATCTTTATTCTACTCCACTTTATTTATTTCTTGCATTTTTTCTTTTCATATGACATCTTCAACCTCTATTCTTCAAAGAGCATATTCCTTTCTTGTTGAGGTAAGTTTGTTTTACCTGTGTAAATATACCAATTGTTAGTATAAGTTGTATTACATTCAAACTCTTTTCTTTACTCTTGTGTCTATATTTTATGTCAATTCATGCGTGTTCTAGATATAGTTGATCCTGTTTGGGACATTGCTATTCTGCATGACACAGTGCAGAAACTTCAGAGGCAGGTTAATGACCTGCAATGGTTGTTGGGCACCGTGAGAGCAAGGATGCTTCGAGAGATTTGCAGGCTGAAGAGGGCCTATTGCTGTCGGCTGAAGATTGGCCAACGGGCAATAATAATAATGCTGATGATAATAATAATAATAATTAGAATATGTTTTTTCTTTTAGCATATGTATTTTATTTTTTCTATCAGATCTATACCTAATGTATTTTATTTTTCGTTTAATGAAAAATTTATTTTTAGTCGACTCTGGCTTTTCTATTCTTATTCAGTTTTTATTCTGTCTATTTCTTCTTCTAAATATACATGTTAACATATCAATGGTTAGAGGTAAGGAGCACTTTTGACTCCAGTAGCAATAGCAATTTGGATTTTGAGTTCTTTCAATAGATGGACCATGTGTTGGAACAAATTGATCATCGGTTGGGTTTCTGTTAACAAATTGTGCATCTGTTACGGCAGATTTGTCATCTGTTAGAGGAAAACATTCTAGTTTAATGAACTGTATTATGTTCTTCCAGCTAATGTTCATCTGTTGCAACAGATGGGTAATCTGTTGAAAATAATTATGATATGTTGTAGTTAGTTCATGTTTTGTCTCTTTTAATTAATGCACAAGTTATTAAAAAAGATATTTTATATATAATAAATAATAACATTACGTTCAGAACAATGAGTTAAATATATAAAAGTCCACAACAAACAATGCAATTTTTTGCAATTACAATGATCATGATGGATTACGATCTGGGTATGTAGTTCTTTTATGGCCAACACGCTTACATACAGAGCACTTGTTTATTTTTGATGGAAATGATTCTCTGACTCCACGCCTCCTATTATATGGCTTTCTTCTCGGTTTAATAGTTCTTGGGTCAATATATGAAGGAGGTATTAATCTCCACAAAAGCTCTGCAGAAACAACCCATGATTCTTTGAGAGGCACCGAAGTAATATGCTCACAATATAACATTGTATATTTTTCTACCGAATAATATGGAGAGAAGTGATCATAAATTTTAGGTCCATATTTTACACTGTATTAATCTCAAAGCGTTGTCATAGCATGTGGACATGGTATTTTGTCCAAGTTAAAAACTCTGCACATACAAGATCTTATTTGAAGATCGACCGTGAAAACATCACCATGACCGGTGATACTGAATTTGTAATCTGCTATTTGATGAGATAATAACCTATTTCCCAACTGATGTTCATTGATATTATTTTTTCCATTTCTAGAACAAATGGGGTTTATGTGCCCTCGATCTGCACACGCCTTTCGTTAAAAAATTGGCCATACTTCTTGTTTATTATTTCAAACAGAGCCTTGATGGGAAATTTTCTTTCATCACCAAATAATGAATTCACTGATTTAGCTATGTTTGATGTCATAATATTGTACCTATACAAAAGAATCACTTAGTATATCATACAAAACTTGTAACTTAAACAAGACATTAAATTCATAAGAATGTACCTATCTGCCGGACAGAATGCCCGACTTCATCTCTCAAAATTGACACGTACGAGATATTCTGCTGTATTGGGTTGCATATCCACTATTTGATTGAAATGGTCTAAAAACTCCTCTCTACTATATGCTTTAGCTGCTCTATCAAAAAGGGCCACGACCCTTTCGTTGTAATAGTTAATCCGAATGTTCTCTCTAAGATGCCTGATGCAACAACCAAAGATAAAGTAAAGAAAATTGAACCCATCTTTGAAATATTTGGATGCCTATCCAAAATAAAATACAACTCTTCGGTATCTTTGATGCAGCTTCGCAGTTGTTAAAGAAAATCCATAAGATACATCATATTCCTTGTCCGCTACACAAAAAGTGACATGAAAGATGTGATTCTCCACATCCTATGCGACTGCTGCTAGTAAACCTCTATTATACTTGCTCCTCAAGAAGGTACCGTCGATGGATATGCCTTTTCTCAAATGACGAAAACCTTGAATCCAAGCACAATAGGATACACAAAAGTACTCGAACCTTCCATTTTCATCAACATGCAACGCTGTCTTACTTTAGAGATTTGTGGACTCAATCATGTAATAGTAGGCATCCAGGTCTGCATACCCATGCTTGTGTGTCCCCCTAACCAAGTCCTTGGCAATCCCTATGGTCATATATATCTCCCAATAACTGATCAGGACACCAAATTCTGTACCCTTATAGAAGGAACTTTGCCATCATAGAAACTATTCTTGAAATATTCACCGAGGACCTTTGACGTGGCGAAAGGATTTTGGCCCGAGATGTGCTCCAAACCACATGTGTGATACTTTTCATATTGATGAATGATGAGTCTTTCAAAACTTATGTACTCCACCGCTCTCAACCATCACTTACAGTTCAGATTAGCACATTTATAGCAAAAGACACTACTCAAATTAATCAAGGAGCCCATTTTTGAAAATTTAAGAAGTAAGGGACAGTGGTTCAAGTGGGTCCTAGGCAAGCGGATAACATGGGATTCTAGATAACCAAGGAGCTAGTTATTATTTGCAAAGAAGCAGTCAAGTCTTTCAAAGATAAGGACCTTTTTTTTATAAAATATTTTGTTGATCCATGTATATTTGCTACCACGAAAGCCTAAATCTATGAGTTCACAATAGTTAACCACATCCTAAAAGTCATCAGCATGCGAGACATTTATTTGGTTACCACCTTTTTTCCATGCAATTAAGAAGTTCATTAAAGTCTCACCCAATAAGCCACTTACAATTATAGTGATTTTTAATGTTTTTTAGATTTTCCCTAAGGATCTTTTGCTTATTCCTATAAGTACTTGCATAAATACAGCTAAAGAGCTATGTAGAATCCTTACAAATTACCTTGATCATGGTATAGATTTCCTAGTTTATGGTTGAGATTTAATCAAGCTCCAGAAGAGTATCATCCCACAGTATAGCCAATCCTCCAGAAGAACCTACTTCTGGGACATCAATCATTCTTATGAAGGGGAAATCATCAAGCAGGGCTTGGTGATCTTGCATTTTTATCTCCAATAAAAATATCAAAGAAGGCTTATACCAATCCACCAAAGACCTAAAATTCCTTTGGAAATTAAGGTCATTCCCTCCTATACAGTTCCATACCATTATATTCATGGATCTATTTAGGTGAGGAGGGTTTATCATGGGATTCTCTAGGGGTGGCTCCATCGAGGGTTTCGTTTGGATTTCTCATAGTGGGATTCATTATCAACACATAATTCTTGATTTATGGGTTAAAGGTACGCCTGATATCTATCGAGATTTTCAATAGATTCAGGGGACAAATAAGAATAAATTTCTTCTCATATTTCTCATTGTAAATCATTACCTTTAAATCCTTTAGGACCATTATTTTGGTGTGTGTTTCTCACATTAACTCAAGTTCCTCTTCTATTTCCTGTGTAGTGGTATGAATTGTTCTTAGAGAAAATGAGTTTAAAAGAGGGTGTGCCTAAGATGAGGAGGCTATGTTTTTTGGAATGTTGATGCCCGTACTCTACTTTGACCCTAGCATTCCCATTACCTGGTCAAAGAGACCTACACCTTGAGTCATACCTTGCACCTGTCCATAATGATAAGGGGATCTATGTCCTGGAAATTGGGCAGGATTGGTGGGAAAGATAGAGCTGCCAGTTACATCTGGTTGAAGAGTAGATCCACTGTTGGTGTCTCACATGTTGGGAGATAAAAGAAAGAGATCGCTGGGAGTTGATAGTTCATGTGTCTTTGAAGCACCATCGACATCCATAGGTGTTTGTTATAAGTCTCCATTGCTCTGCGCATTATGTTAGAGTCTGGGATGGTAAGAACAACCGGGTCCTGAATGATCAACATCATCTCCCCATTAGGGTTTTGGATGTAAAGGACCACTGACTGGCCTTGGAGATACATCTCCATCCAGGATGATGGGTTGGGATTTGGAGGGACATGAGGAGTTATGAAGATGAAAATCGTACCTGTTGGAAGCCCTATTACCGACATAAACTGGATCAATGGATGTATGGATTGGGTTGGTATGGAGTTCATATTGTAGTAGAATTGGTTGTTTGAGTTTTAGGAGTTTTGTTTAGAAGAGATCATCAGTCATCTCGGTATGTTGTAAAGCTTGGGAAAGAAGAATAAGAGAAGTAGATCTAACAATAAGTGAAGTACTAGGAATAGAAAGATCATTCATGGTGGGTATGATTGTTCTAGAGACTTGGGAAGTGGGATTATATAGAGTTGGACCTGAAGTTACCAAATTTGGTAAATTAGATAATCCCTTAATATTTGCGGTATCTGAATTAATTTCCTTTTGGCCAGTTGAAAAAGCTATTGTTTGGCTTATTGGAGTTGTGGTGGAGGGAGTGTCCACGTTATCGTCATGATTATATGGCAGAGATATTTGCTGAGTTGGAGTCCTACTTGGGCGATATTTTTTAAAAGGACTACTTCTCTGTTGATTTGTAGGGCCCAAGGGAGGGTTGATGGAACAAAAAATAGTGTCTTTGAGGGGTATTTTGGGGAAATCAATAGTAGGGGTTGTAGGGGTCACATAGGCAGTAGTAATAGGGTTTATAATTGGGATAAGGTTAACCGCCAGGGTGGAGAAAGAGTTAGACGTAGTAAGTGGTTTCTAAACATGTATAGGGACTATCAAAGAAGAGTTGTGATTCATTAATTTGGCAACCTGAGCGGTTGAACCATTATTAATATTTTATAGGGAATTAGATTTTTCAACGTATTTAAACAATTTTGTGTCCAAGAACTTACCTGTATCTACATGAAATAATTTAACATTGATACCACTAACCTCATTGTTCGTAGACCTGAGATTAAGCTTGGAGCTCCATTCCAACACCTGACTTCTTCCTTGTATATTTTGACCCGTTTTTCATCGTCTATTGAATTTAAGTATTTCCCAGTCACCTGTTGTAATACTTTTCATCGATGATTCAGACACCTCTCTCCTTTGCGTAGGTTCTTGAGGTTTATTGCTTGGGGTGATGGAGGGGCAATTAATTTTGGTGTGTCCAATACAAGCGCAAGATTTACATAGAAGGTCCTCTCCTTCATAAAGAATTTTTTTCTTAAGGTTGTCTGTGAAAATATAGGATTTCACTAGTACACCTACGAAAACCTCAATACAAATACGAGCATACCTTCCACGCAGGGTGGAGGAAGTGCAAATATCAATTTTAACTAATTTCCCTAACTTGCTACCCATTTTTGAAAAAATAGCGTGGTCATAGTACTCGGTAGGTAGTTCGAGGAGTCTAATCCAAATGGCTGAAATAGTTTCTACGACTTCAGATGGAACAAAGTTTGGATGCCATTTCCTTATTGAAATGTAGAAGCTATTTATGAATCAAGGACCATTATGGAGGGCGATATTCATATTTTCTTCCTTAAGGAATTTAACAATATAATAGTCATAAGCCAAGTCAATAAGAATAAGATCCTTAGTTGGTTTCCAAAGACTAATTAATTTTCTTTTTAGGTAGTCATAGGATAACTTCTTCCCAGGCAGCTTAATGATTAAGGAAGATATCCAAGGTTTGTAGATTCAATATCTATCCTCAATGGTCAGTGAGATCGTCTGAAAGTCCCATAGTATTGTAGTGTTTAGATCGATAGCCACTTGATTCTCTATGGGGGCATGTCAAAAATAGGATTGGGTCAGGCAAGTATGCTGGAGGACACGAGAGGTTGTTGGAAGTGGTGTTGGGAGCAGACTGAACAGGAGTGGTAAGGATGTGTGCAAAAGATTTCTGTTCCTTGTGGGCATGAGGTAGGAGTTGCTCTGCTGTCGTATGATCGAGGAGCATACTATCTGGTGGGTTAGGAGTTGGTAATTGGTGGGTAGGGGAGGGAGGAGTCATGGGAGAAAAGTGGAGAGAAGGCAGAGCTTCTCTCTCTATTAATTTTGATTAGTATATGTGAATCTTTGTTGTTGTTATTATACTTTCATCAGGTTCGAGTGTATTTTTTCTATATATTAGAAACTAGTGAATTGATCCACGCTTCGCGCGGTCGTAGAAGATCCGGATAATTTACGAATTAATTTGTCTTTTAAATATTGAATGTTAAAAAGAGGTATTGAATCATACAATTCTATACATGCGTAACTCATCTACAATTTAAAATATCACTTGTGGAGTCCATCAAATACTATTAAGAGAGAATTTAAGAAAAGACGTAAATTGATGTTAAAAAAATACTTCACAGATAAATAATATGGGTATTAAGCCCTCATCTACAAATTCAAAATATCACTTATGGAGTTCATCAAGTACTATTAAGATGTTAAAAAAGTTACTTAACAATTAATAATATGGGTATTAAGGTGGCTAGTGAATCAATTACTATAGGAAGGTAAAGAAAGAAATGATAGAAAAACTAAAATAAAAGAGATAAAATGGAATTCTTTACCCAAAAATAAGCGACAAAACCTTCTTACGATACAAAAAGATTAATTAGCTTTTAAATCTTCATAATGTTTGTATTGCTACAAAATTCAATGGATTAAACTAATTGAATAAAAATATCTTCAAAATATGCCTCAATATGTTGTATGCATTAAGAAATATGTCGTTAAAATATATGTCATAATATTATTTAGAAAGGCTATTTTAATTCAGAGGAGAGAATGCACCATTTTTTTTATAACATGAACAAAATTAAAATTAATGTTGAAAAAATAAAAGAACAGAACCAAAATAACCACAATCTTTATAAACAAACTACATGTTTCTCGTAAAACTTTTAAGTTTATTTAAAATAACAAATATTCACCTCGTCCCAAAATACTCGTTATGTTTTATTTTTTGAGATAATTTACATGCAAAACCTATAGAGTTTGTGTCAGAAATAATAGTCAGGCTTGCTCCTTCACACATTTGCTTGTGTTTATAACCAAATCAATGCCCAAAGTTAAAATCTCGTTCCTCTTTATAACCTCAGATCAATCTCCACAACCTTAGTAAAAAATAATTAGGCAGCATATAAAATGATCAAACAAAAAATATAAAAGGTTAGGTAGTAATATTAAACAAATTCTGTCATATTTGTAGATATAAATTAAATAAAGTCTCTTCGTAAATAATATTGTAGAAGAATAATTGAAGAGTTAGAAAAACAAAGCAATGGAATATAGACAAAAAATTTATCCGTTAAAAAATATTTTGAGAGAGAAAATGAAATGTCAAGATGTTTCTTGAATAATTCTATTTCATGATGCATGATTTTTGGGCTTAATATAAATGAAGATATATTTATTGTGATTCATTTATAATGAGTTAATTTTGTTTTAAAAAGTTAGTTCTTTCACCTAAGCATAATCGCTACACCTAGTACTATTTCTCTTTATGAAGGAAACCATTATACTTAAGACTATTTTTCTTTATGTGGAAAAAAATTATTTAATATGAAAAAAAATATAAATAAAAAAAAAGATAAATGACTTTCTTGATCATTGAGGGGCGGCATAATGCACAAGACTATATAAATTATATAGATAATAATTAAATTACGTGTTTTTTGCTTACCAAAATGTTGTTAATATATTTGTAGTATTATATTGTTATGATGATAAAATTTAATGCAATAAAATATTTTAAGAAAGACTTCAATAACACATTTTTTGTAATATATGAATATGCTTAAACGTTAACACATAATTTACTTTTCATTATAAGATCTCGCTGGCTCTCTCGTTGCAAGTAATTCACACCTAAAAAATGTTGTTTGATTTTAAAGAATTTTAACCTCCTTTTGATTACACATGTATACATATATATGAAATTATTATTAAGTAAAATTAACATTACATATAAGTCATACATACAAATGTTCAATCAATATATGTCTTCCTTGTGATGAATAATAAATCATTATCAATTTCATAATATACATCACACTTACTATAGTAAAAGAGAATAAACGTATTTGTTTTATTTTTTACATAGAAAACTAAGACTACAAAATTCTAAAATAATTTGTAATACCTTTCTTGTATTCCACCATCTTTAACATCAACTCTACGAATTTGACCGTTTATAAAAAGGTAAAATGATACCAAAAGATCATGAAATGCACTCTATTTATTAGGGAAAAGTTACATTACATGCATATTCATTTAAAAGCATATTGAAAAATGAAAAGCTAAAGATAAAAAAAGGTAAAAATTAATTATAGAGTAATGGAGTTTTAAAGAAATTTTAAAACATGTAAACTTTTACACCGAAGTATAGGAATAAATGAAAGAGTAGTAATTGTAATATTCAGTCTTGTGCAATAAGAAAATAGAAAAAAAAGAAGAAAATTATCAAAAAAATCACAAAAAAAGATAGATAGCAATGGAGAATACAGAGATGTGCCACATCACCTCCTTTGTATTCTCCATTGCTATCTATGCGACGTTCAACATGTTTGTTTTTACACATTTAAATAAGATCAAATATATCAACAAACTTTTTAACTTACACGAATTTTTACTATAACACTTCAATTAACCATTATTCATTTTAAACGCTTAATTAATGTCTCGTTATATCATTTTAATACTTTTTGTTGACTTAGTACAATGTGTGTGTTGCATCAATTTTGAGCGCGTGAAAGACTAATTTTTTTATTTTTTTATTTTTTTATTTGTTCTTCTTTATCTTCTCCTTCTCCAACACTTCCTCCACGCCCATCTACACTTTCCTTTGCTGCTTTGCGGTTGTGTTGCTGCGAATGTATTCGTAATCGCAGCTATTCAGTCTTCTCTTTCACCATCATCTTCATAAATTACAAAAATTTCTCCAAAATTATTTTGCCAAATAATTGCAAAATGAAGATTTCATCATTTAGTATATATATATATTAGAGATACTACGGTGGTTGAAAGTGGCGATAGTGATCATCTTTTTTAGGATTTTATGTTAACCAATTCCTCAATTTTTTTAACCTTGATCACCCTTTCCATTTCACTTTTTTTTTTTTTTTTTTTTTTTTTTTTTTTTTGAATACAACCACCAACATAATTCCTCATCAATTACACTCTCACGACTTCTTCTCCGACCAATCATCTCCATCAACTCTGGAACCTCTACCAAATTCCACTACCGCTTCAAACCCATCATTTTCATCCTCCACCCATCACCGCCACCAACACTCCATCTCTAATAGAACAGTAATCATTAAGCCCACTGAAAAACTCCATCACAATCAACGACCTCTTCCTCTCTTTTCTCCAACAAAACAATAACACCATCAATATAGCACTTTCAACCAGTTTAGCCCCCAAACCATGAATTTCGATCATTTTCATCAAACACCAACAACAATCAACTCTAATAAACCATCACTCTCCTCTGCTTCAATTTTCAATCAAATTCCATCGGAAAAACATCCACACAACCATTATATTTAAACCATTAACGGACCTTTCATTCTAATTTAACAACTAGGCACACCCAATTCCATAACAAAAAAAGTAATTTGTTGAAAAAAATTTGATTTCGAGTCTGATTCCCATGAAATCTCATTCCAATTTCCATGGAAGCTCAACAACAAAGGTCACCACAGAAGAGAGAGGTTGGGGCGGCGTGGGGAGTGGTAAACTAAGTAATATTTTTCTTTCATTTTATTTAATTAGTTATTTGAGTTATTGTTTTATCATATCATTACAAGTGCATTACACTCTCTTTGTTATTTATGCTGATTGTTAAAAAGGTGTCAAAACAACATATCGATATACTAGTTTAGGTATTTAAAATGAACAATGGCTAGTTGAGGTACCAAAATGAACATTCATGCTAAATTAAGGAATCTATCGATGTGTTTGACCTTTAAATAAAGATAGAGGGTATTAAGGTTCAAAGAAGTTAAAAAGTTCAATTTGCTTAAAAAATTATTTTTTCTACTATGATATTTGTACTTTATTGTAACCATTAGCAAAAGTCCACCTTATACCTTTTAATTATAGGTTATGCCCCAGTAAAAAGTCCACCATCTTTCATTTAATTACAGACTATGCCCAAATTTATGATAAGTCCCATTACACTTTTTCGCCCTACGGTAGTTGTTTGGGCAATGTGTTTAGAAGAAACGAAAAAGTTATCTTGTATATACCTAATATATTAATTATTGTAAGCTATAACAATACTTTTAGATGATTATTGAGCTATAAAATTAATTGCAAGTTGTAACAATTTTTTAAAAATTACTTTTTTTTTAAATAAAATTATTTAATAAATATTTATTAAGCTAACTAGTATAGGTACCCGCTCGATGCACGATTGTTTTTTCAAAAATATTTATTAAAAATATTATCTTATTCATTTTAAAATTATATAATTAATTAATTTATAATTATTTTAGATGTTTTGATATGAAAAGAATAATATTAGTATTTTCTCTAATTACATTCCATTGATTAATTTTTAAAAATATTAAATAATTATTAATTTTGTTGTTGGACGTTTACCTATCAATTCAACCTCAACAACTAACTACACTCTTCTTAAAAAGGTTTAATTTTGAATTTCAATTTAAACACTACAAGTATTTAATTGTATCAATTACAAAACTTCTAATTTCAAATTTTAAATTTCACCACTCTCAATTCAAAAATTAAGCACATACGATTTATTATTTTATTTAAATTTTTTAAAATCTGTTCTACTGTTTGTAGATTTTCATTGTTTGATTTTATTATTAATATCTTTTAAGTATTTTATTTATAGTTGTTATTATATCTTCTAAATTAATTCAACTAAGATCTCCAAATCCACCCCTTTCCCTCCCCCCTCCACCTCTACTCCACCATCAATTAATTCAACTTATATGTTGCATTTTTTTTTTTTTAAAGATTCTTCTCTTTTATGACTTTTTAGTTTAATGGCAATTAGGTATATTTTCTTACCTAGTGGATATATTTATTATTATTTTTTAAGAAAATATAATTCTAAATTATTAAATCTAATTAAAAATATTAAATTTACAATAAAATATAGAAGAAAGAAGCTTAATTTCTCAATAAACGTCAACATGATGAAAATTCAATAAAAGTTGATCTTATTTTATGTATTTAAATTTATTTATATTTAGAAAAAATCAATCAAACAAAATTAGATTAAAAAATATGATTTACTTGAATCTAGAATTGGATATAGTAGACCAAAATTAACCTGTTAAATATAATAGTAAAAAGTTAAACAAAAAAAAATCTAAAAAGTCAAGAATATGAAAAATATAACGATCAATAATAACAAAAAGGGGGGAAAGAAACTTAAAATTATATATCAATATAGGAGTATATATAAGAGAGGTTAAGAAGATAGAACTTTATTCTAATTCAACTACTTTTATAATTGAAATACAATATCAAAATAACTATTTACTTACTTGAATTTAGAGATGGATATAGTAGAAAAAAATAGCCTCCAGTACGATCATCACTAATTTATATATAAGAAATTAAAATGTTAAAACAAAAACAAAATAATGAAAAACATGAAAATTTAGTAAATAAAGCTAATGATCAATAACAAAAGAAGAGAGAGAATCTTAACATTACCTATAATTGTAGGAGTATATATATAAGAGAGGTTAAGAAGACAGAACTTCATTCCCTCTCAAATTTCTTTGAATTCAAATTTAAATATCATATCAGTTATTATAAAAAGATTAGGTTGTTAGGTTGTCTTATCCATACTTTTTTAAAAATAATATATATTTATATTATAATTCATATTTGAATGAGATAAAATATTTGAAATTGCCATTTGAAATTTTTCCATGTTACTTTATACATTACACTACACAGTTTTTTTTTTGGTTAAAGAGTACTTAGATTAATTAAGTAACAGAAAAAAAGGTTCGGGGGGTACACTGGCATGGCCAGGAGTAGCTAATGTTAGGGTTTTTGCCCTGATTTTCTTACCAAATTTAAGTTTTATTTTTCTTAAAAGGAAAATAAAAGTAATACCATAATTACTTTTACTTTTCGTGGAAGGAAAATATAAAACTTTTCCATATTTGACAAATCTCTTTCTTGGAGAAAAGGTTTTGGAACTTTATAAATAAAAGACCCCTCTTCTAATTCCATAACACAATAACATCCACAATGTAGTTCCTAAAAGAGTTTGTTTTAGGGGGAGATTTCTCCCATTAGATTTTATATTTTTTTCAATATTATTTTTTCATATATAGGTTGTTTGACCAAATCATATTAATAATATATTTTTAGTATGTTTTTTCTTTATCATCAGATTTATCTTTTCATGGTTTACAAACTTTAAGCTTCCGCATGACGCCCTCTCGATTTCGAACCCAACAAGTGGTATCAGATCCTATGGTTCAATGATCCGATGGTTCAGGTTGAAGACATGTTCAAATCATTTTGCAACCAATTTGATGATAGTGACATATTTGTCTAGCTACATGTGAAGAAAAGTTTCAAACAAATTTTCAACAATCCTGCTGCTAATCCATCTTTAAAATCAAAATTAATTTTCAACCCATGTTTATAGGATCCAACTTTCAAACTCTACTTATTTTAACGCTTGAGCTTCTTTCAAATCGTGCATTTACTTTTAACGCATGAGCTCCACTCTTAACTTGTGCTCACTTTCAAAGCACAAGGCTCCACTTTCAATCCCGTTTACTTATAACACAGGGCTCCAATAATATCAATTCATGCTTTTATTTTTAACGCATAGGCTCTAATTTTTAACCCATGTCAACTTTTAATCATGGTACGCAGTCGTGATATATGAAGGTCATGTAAAGAAGGTGGATCAAATTATGTCAAGAAAATCAAGCCAAAAAGGGGAGATTTGTTAGGGTTTTGACTTGATTTTCTTACCAAATTTAAGTTTTATTTTTCTTATAAGGAAAATAAAAGTAATATCATAATTACTTTTACTTTTCGTGAAAGGAAAATATAAAACTTTTCCATGTTTGGCAAACCTCTTTCTTGGAGGAAATGTTTAAGAACTATATAAATAGAAGACCCCTCTTCTCATGCCGTAACACAATAGCATCCACAATGTAGTCCTTAAAAGAGTCTGTTTTAGGGAGAGATTTCTTCCAATATATTTTATATTTTTCAATAATATTTTTCCATATGTAGGTTGTTTGACCAAATCATATTAATAATATGTTTTTAGTATGTTTTTTTTGTCATCATATTTATCATCTCATGGTTCGCAAACTGTAAGCTTCTGCATGCCACTCTCTCGATTTCAAACCTAGCAGCTAACTGCTCAATAGGGCTTAAATTGCAGACCATAGTTTTTGTAGGGAATGTAGTTCCTAAAATATCTGCTACCACATGTGGTGCTGCATACACTGGAGGAACTTGCAAAATATTAGGATGACCAAAATATAGTGATTTCACTCCCTCCTTTGCTAGGATGTCCGCAATGTTATTCTGCTCCCTGCATATATGGAACACTGTTTGAACTCCCAGCTCCTACATCGAATACCTGCATTCCAGAATTATGTTATTGTATGGTAGATAACCATAGTTTAGCAACTGTATGACTTGCGTTGAGTCAGTGTTAACATCCAATGTTTAAAATTATAGGCCTTAGCTATTTTAAGTCCTTCCAGGATAGCCAAGAGTTCAGCTTGGCTTGCTTTTACGAATGCACAGGTTTTATAGAAGCCTAGTTTCCAGGACTCCAGATGGTTTAAAGACCCCCCCCCCCCTCCCCAAATATCTCCTATGCCAGGTTAAGTTTTGACTGAGCCATCAGTGTTTAACTTCAGTTTACCAGTCATAGGGGGTTCCACTTAAGAGGCTTGGTTATGTAGGTTTTATGCTTGATATCCATGTTAGAGGTAAGGAAGTGGTATTCCAAGGCTTGATGAATGATGTGGTCAACCAAGATAGACACATTTTTATTATTGAAACACGCATCATTTCTGCTCAGCCAAATATTCCAGAGGCTAAAAAGGATGATGAGGTCCCAATTGATCTAGTTATTGAACTTTTTTCCTTTCAAGGCTTTCCAAGTGGTAAGCCTGTTATTGAAGTTGATAGAGGTGGAGTCCATGCTATGGATGGTGAGGCTTCTGGCTACGAGAGATTTCTTATAATACCCCACACCTTTCCTAGCTTAAAATTGTTCCTAGAATATCAAAGATTTGATTCAAAGATGAATACCTTTTATTTCATGTGGTATTTTTCAGATTTATACTTTCTATTGTGGGAGAAATTGAATGAGCTTTCCATTGATATCAAATTCGCCCGAATTCGATACTCGGTTGAGAAGTTATGGCATTTCTAATGTTGACAATGTTTGGACCTTCATTCCAGCAAGCCACCGTGATTCCACCGTGTCGCATTGGAAATAGCGATGGAAGCCTCATCGCATCATGGTAGAGTCCAATTAAATATTTGTTAATTTCCAGAGGGTCATTGCTTTTTCACCGCGTTGCGGTGAATACTAAAACAATAATTTTCACAATTTAGTGAGTCACCGTGATTCCACTGCTTTGCGGTGGGTATCGAGATGACCCACTCACCACGTCGCGGTAAGGCCTCAATCGTCAACCCAGTTACAAATTTTAAATCCCAAGGGCAATTTAGTATTTTGCCCACATTTCCAAATTGTGAAAACAGATGATTAAGTGTATTATTGAGCACAATATACTGATTATTCATCAAGTCTTTCTCAAAGAAAACCCTAGGCTTCAATTTCATCTTCAAGAATCCCCCAAATTCCACCATTGTTTCTTCAAGAAAGATATAAATTGAGGATTCCCAAATCAAGACAATCAAGAATCCATCTTCAAGAATTCAAATAGGAATCCAAATTCAAGTTTCTCCATTTAGTCATCAATCAAGGTATGTGGGGTTATGAACAAAGATAATCCTTTTGTCCATGTGCCCAAAACTTATTTTAAATTCTAAATTTTACTGAATTTTATATGATTTCCCATGAAATTCAAGTTAGGATTTTACCCATTATTGTTATTTACAAGCTTATGAGATTTTCAATAATTTAGAAGTTGAATTACATGATTATGTTCATATTTTCATGCATATTGTAGAAATTTCCAAATGTTGAGTTGATTTATCAATATTTACATTATCAAGCATGAAGATTTTGATGTGTTGATATGAGTTTAATACATGGGTCATTAAGCTCCAATCAAAGATTGCTATTTTGAGATTTGTTGTGCTATAAGCACCCCATGACTAGATTCCTCTCAGATTATAGATAAAGATTTGACCTTTTGGTCTCAGACTAGGATTGAGATTATTCCCACTTCTATGTGGATGAAATATATATGATCACTTAGATAGGTTATACTCCCTGGCAAGAGTATGACTCCTCTCCCCAACATGAGGATTCCTCCTTAGGGGGAAAAAAAGTTAAACTCTATGAATTCTCACATGGTTTATGTCGGTTAGAAGGACATCCCTTTAGATAAAGTATTTTTCTCATGAGAACAAGTTTTCAGATTTCTAAATCCTTACGATAAAGTGTTTTCCCTACAGTTTAATAGTAAAGATTTTCAGAAAACTAAGTGTAAAGGCTCACAGTTTACTCAGATTATGCTTTACAGAAAGATAATAGTTATAGACTTCAGCATTTAGATTTCAAATTTCTGAAGTGATCTCTTTCTACACTTAGACAGTATGATTTATAGAATAATACAAGTACAAGTTTTAGAACTAAATGTTATGACTCACTAGATTTATAAAGCATGACTTGTTTCTCATGATTATTATTTTTAGTATTTCAAATATTCCAGCTTATGTGAGTCATTTACATTTAGCATGCATTATTTTACAAATTATGATGATGAGATGATGTGTTTACTTATGAATTGACCCCCATATACTCAATACATCCTCAAAGTACTGATCCACATATATGTATATGTGCTATATTGTATCATAATGTAGGTATCAATTTAGTTGTAGTACGCATACCATATAAAGATAGTTTACAGTTTCAATCAGCAAATGATGAGTCATCTTGATTCAAGGGCTCGAGTTAGTCATATAGTTGAGCAGTATTGTATTTTTTCCTTTATTTAGTCGTATTAATTTGGGATAGTTGGGGGTCATGTCCCGGTTACCTATAGTAAATACTAGTAGAGGCTTCATAGACAATCAGTAAGATTAATGTATTTGATTCTAGTATTATTTTGTACAAGCAAAGTTGTAAACATTTTAATCTAGTTCTGTATTGATCAGATTCAGTAAGGAGTTATCTTTCTCTTATTTCATTCAAATTTATGTATTTTATTCAGTTATTTATGAGTAATGCCAGTAGAAGGGTTAGCTTGGGATCACTTGTGGTCCTAAGCACCGTGTGATGTCTCGGGACCATTTTCCAGGCATTACAGTTCTAGAAGATGACAACTTTTTGGCAAATAAAAAAGATATAGGTGATGTCTTATACCTAGGCACTACATTGATGGCATGTAAGAGATATGTTAATCTCCATATGATGTAGGTAATTTGTTGTGGGGAGTCTGTGGTGGTGTAACGACCAGATAAAGGTTTTAATTTTTTTGGGAATTTCAAGAATCCAAATTCTCCTGAAGTCTTTGGAATGCTCCGAGCTTTGGGTGTTAGTTATCCCTTCAAGGTAGTTGTAAGCACTACCCATGGAAAAGGTCCATTTTTTTATTTTATCCCATACAATCTGGTCCTCTAGTAGGATAGGGGGGAGGGTGGAACAATCTCTAATGCAAAGTTAAATATTGTGGGAAAGATGGAAAGAAAGGTTATTGAGTACCTATGATCCATTTATGAACATGGATGCAAAGTGATTTTATTTTATTCTTTGTGCAGAGGGTTGCAGATGTGGGATTTTATAGAGTTAAAGTGGGGAATCCACTTGTCTTCACAAAATCTAGACCTGGTCCGTTTATGCATAGCCCAAGTGAGGTTTGTGTTGCAAGTTTTCCATCCCTCTTTTATACAGTTCCAGGTCCTAGAGGGAATTTGTTCTTTAGGCATCCTTGTGCTCTTTCTACAGTATTTATTGAATAAAAGTCTAGCCTTCAAGGAGTGGGGGTTATGGTACATACGTCAGGCCAAGCCAACATGACTACTTTCTTTCTAAGATTAGTTCTTTGAACCCCCAGTCTCCCTATGTTCTTGGACCTAGTGAGTGTCCTAACTAAAAAGGTGCAGTTTTTTTTTTTGCAGTGGTGCCCTAGATGAAGTTCCTCTGAATTTTACCTATGGCTTTGGTGACTTCCTGGGGAAGTTTGATGTACTGCATAATATGGCAAGAAATGCTACCAAGGGTGGATTTAGCAAAAATAGTCCTACCAGTTAAGTTGAGCATTTTGGTTTTCCAGCCAGCTAGTCTAGCCTACATGTTGTCTAGAGTGTACTAAAAGTTACTCTTAATGGGTTTAGAGTGAAAATTTGGAAAGACCAGGTACTTACCAAAATGGGTAGTATTCTGGATGTTGAGCCCAGGAGAGTAGTTATCCTTAGTGGCCTAGTTGCCATTAGAAGAGATTGAGCTTTTGGCCAGACAAGGTGCAGAATTCTTAGAGAGTAGAGTTGATGGCCTGATAGTTTTAGGAATTTACTTGCTAACCCATTTTTGGGAGGCTGTATTCTCACGCGATGAAGGAACCAGCCATACTACTACTCCTGCTTATTGATCTGATTTGAGGATAGTCCATGTTGGATTGAAGTAGTGATCTTCCATAGTTCGAAAGGCATCTATTTTATGTTATGGATCTCGTTATATATGTTTTTATTTTCATAGACTCTATTTTTAGCTATGGTCGGGGTATGTTCCAGCTAGATACTCTTTTGATTTGGTTTAGAGGCTTTGTATGGACAACTGTGGACTTGGGTATGGAATGATTATGATATATATGTATATATATATATATATATTTATACATATAGGGTTATGGTATTGGTTTGGTTGGTTAGTTATTGGATGGATTGACTTGGTTGGGTTGGTTTAGAAAGTAGACCTATCCCAAAGTCCTTATGTCTCCAAATGTATTATCTTGTTATACGTTTGGAATTCATCCGACTCAGGGTATATATTAGTTGGTTAGATTGGGTATTAAGGGTGGTTTCCAATCTCGATTGGACTTGAGATGCCCTTTACGATAAGGCTCCATTTTGGGTCATGTCAAGTTGTTATCAGAGCCTAGGTTTCGGTGTCATGGGGTGTCCACAAATCCATATTGAGTAGAGTCTTTCTTATAGGTGTGTTGTCCGATACACTTATAAACATGAGGCTACTAGTCATTTAGTAATCTTTCACTATCTTGCTGTTTTATTTTCAGGCTAGGGAATTTAGGGTCTTGAACTCTTCCCTAAATCTTCTTTGGTTTACTTTTCAGATCATTCCCTCTCAATGATCTAAAGTTCGTGGAAGCTCACCTGTCCCACTCGAGGACAACATGGATGAATCTAGTCCAACTTATGGGGCATATACCCGGTCAAGGGTCACAGTTTCTGATTTTCCCCATGGAGTTCTACCGATCTTCACTGACCCTACTCCGAAAGGTGGCACTCATGCTTGGTTAAGGATGGAAGAGGTTACCAATGTTGAGTTTCGATATTTTATTCATCTATTAACCTATATAGTGGAAAATCTGTCATGCCAGTCCGGTCCTATAGGTACAGGGAAGAATAAGGCAAAGTTGGGAAATAGAAAAGGTAAGAGGTCTTGGTTTTCTAAACAAAGCGGAGGCCAACAGTATTATGGTATGTAGTCTAAGATGAAGAGTTGGGTGGGTCCTAACTCCTATTCTATGGATAGTTCTCCTTGCTCGAATTCATTGGAAAATAAATGTTTTTAGGGTGGTAATGCTTCTAGGGCACAAGGTGCCTAATTCAAGCCAGTGAAGCCCAATCCGAACCATTCTAACCTCTTTGTAGATTTTATGGTTGGTTACACCGTAGATATTGACCTAAAGGAAGGAATCAGTTTTTTAGTTGTGGTCAGTTGGGTCACATGCAACGGAAGTATCCCATAAGGATTGCCGCTTGGGCAAATAGGATACCGGTTTCCACTTCTTTAGCTCTTGTACCGAGAGATGCTGCATCTGGATCTGGAACTGGTCGGATCATATCAATGACCTCACCACCCTTCAGGAGTCTGAGGCATCTCTTAATGCTGACATTGTTATGTTGAAAACTCTCTTTCTATTATGTGTATTGTTTACATGGTCCGGGGTCCCCCCTCTCTTATGTGACGCCATTTATAGCTATGTATTTTGGTTTGGTCAAAAATGTATGTTGAACCCTTTTTTGTTTCTAACTCGGTAAGTGACTCTATGATTGCTAAGAGAGTCTATAAGGGGTATGGTATTTGTTGGTAGTAAGGAGATTTGGGTGGATATGGTTGAATTGGATATGGTGGATCATGATATTATTTTAGGGATGGATTGGTTGCGCTCGTGCTATGCACCATTAAACTGTCATACCCATAAGGTTCTCTTTACTATTCCTGGTGAGTCGGTTATTGAGTGGGAGGATAGTTTCTTAGCTCTTAAGGGGAAAGTTATGTCATATTTTAGAGCTCAAGGACTAATTGTAATACCCCGAGAATCCCAACCGATAGTAGAACCATGCTTCAATCCCATGAGAAATAAATTATAGTGATTTGGTAGTTTTATGATCAATTTAGATGTATATTAAGGCCTCAAATACGTCCTAGCTATTAGACAAATCAAAGCATCCATTACCGATTGAATTCTTGAGAAGGATATTTTCATAGTTAACTTCAAATAAGAATATCTTTTGTTATACCAAAAATTTTGAGCTCATGACCCACCAAGGGATAGATAATTGAATTAGCTTTCCAACTATACCAATTTTTCCAAAATCCAGTATCGGAGTAAAAAGTTAGGCCATTTTACTGAGAGCTGTCCGAGCTACCCAGGAGCGACGAGCAAGCTGACGGACCATCAAGTCAACGATAGACCATCACTTTGGCCGTCACAACTGAGGCAGTAAGTTTATTTTATGGCCCAAAACTAACGGTTGGGGTGACGGTCAGTCACCAGAGCGACGATCTATCACCCAGACCGTCAATTTTGTCCGAAACAACGCTGAAACAACATTTTAAAGGGCTTTTTGGGTCTTCTCCCACCCTTTTTAACCCCTAATTACATCAAATCAAAGCACATAACTCCTTATTCATCCATAACATCAAAATTAGGGTTTCTTTCAAGATCAAAACCCAAGAACAAGATTCAAACCCTTCTCCAAGAAAACTCAAGAATCAAAACATCACCATTTAAGAACCTTCAAAAAAAGTTAACCTCCTTCAAGATCCAAGCTTTTGAGGTATGTAAAGTGTTGATTCATGGGATTCATTCATAAATGAAGCTCAAGAATTCCATTTTTAAACTCATGAATTGTGATTTCCATGTGGTGGGTTGATTTTAATTATGTTGATGGGGTTGTATGAATCTCAAGTTGGAGTCTTTATGTACTTTTCATGAAATTATGCTAGTATGTGGGTTGGAAGATTTTAAATGGAGTTGATTAAAGTAACCATGATGTATGAACTAGTGTATATGCCTCAGCCTAAGTTTATGCATGCATTGTGTTTGATAAAATGCCCAAAGAACAAGAATCATGCTTTAGGACTCAATTGTGACCAAATTGATGAACCCATGCTTTACCCTTATGCTCAAAATGACTTCCATGTTTTTGTTATGCATTGAAATTGTTTGATGGATTTTTCATGAGATTAGCCTATGAAGTTATGACATGTTTATATGTTTTCCTATTCATGTCCCCAACTCTGATAATCAAGTGCCTCATGAAATTCCCCAATGATTGTATTATGGATTTTTGATTATGGTCATGAGTCTAGGAAGTACCATGTCTTGTTAGTTTTATGGTATCGAGTCCTATGGGTACTTGTAGCTAACAATTTAGCTGTGTGCCTAGAGCGCCAGTGTCATGTTTTGAAGACACTCTCAGTCAAGCCATGTTCAGAAGAATTTAGTCGGTCTCATAACTCAGGAAAACTCAGTAATCTCAGAAATCTAAGTCAGTTATCAAATCTCAGTAATATTCCGTCTGTCAACAGAACTCAGTAAACTCAGTCCAGTCAGTTTAGTATAATTAGTTCAGTGTCTAATCAGATGGGAGTAGGATTCATCACCGAGAGAACCTAAAGATGAGAATTCACGTGCGAGTAGAGGGTGTGATTCTTAGAAGTAATCCTTACGCTTTAGAATACGTAGTCAGCAAAGGTGGAGACATCTAACTTTTTAGATGAGGGTTGATGAGGTGGCTTTACCTATTAGATGAGGGTCCCACCGTTCTTCTTAGAGTATTTATTAGATGAGGGATCATTCACAGCTTGTTGTAACCAGTGGCGCGGGATTGATACCCTTCCAATTGGGGTTATAGATTGGACCCCAACTTAACTATAATGCTTTATTTGGGGCATGTCGGTCAGATAACTACTTCCTAAAGTTATAGTATCAGTCTCAGTATCAGTAATATAAGTCAAATAGGTCTACAGAATTCAGAACTATCAGATACAGTCACCCAGTTCAGTACAAAACTCAGCTAGTTCTATCAGCAACAGGACTGTCAGACATAGTCATTCAGATAATAGTATATCAGATACACGAAACTTGTGTTATCAGTATTCAGATTTAGTGATGTCATGATCTCGGTCATAGTTTGCTTATTCATGCATGTATTCTCACATTTATGTTATTCAGTCAGTTAGTATTGTTCATGCATATAAATCCCTTGCATTCAGCCTACCTCACTTTTATACCAGTATATTCAATTGTACTGATGCATTTGTGCTATGGTATTTTCTACTATAGGTTCAGAAGCATGAGCTCCAGAGTATCTTTAGTATATCAGCCGTTTAGAAGACAGATTAGTAGTAAGTCCTCATCATTTGAGAATGTTATTATTTGACTATTTTATTCTTTCAGTACTAGTTTATTTCAGCAGTTGGAGTTAGTTGGGGATATGTCCCATCAACTTCTTATACAGACAGTTTAGAGGCTTTCAGACTAACATGTTTAGACAGTTATTTCAGTTGTTTTGGTATTGATATACCATATCTCCAGATGTTATGATTTATCAAATTTTTGATCTTTATTTCCTTTTAACCTTTTATTCTGTATTTATATAGTATGTTATGTAGTTCTCAGTTATGGATATCAGTTATGGGTTAGCTTGTGGTCCTTCGGGGCCATGAACACCGTATGGTATTTCGGGTACCAGATTCGAGGCGTTACAAACTTAGTATCAGAGTGTAAGGTTCAATAGTGTTCTAGGAAGTCTAAAAAGCCATATCTAGTAGAGTCTTGTGCATGGGTATGTTTTCCGCCACATTTATGTACAGGAGGCTATAAGATGTTTTAGGAACAGTTTCTCTTCTTTTAGTATTCATGTCGTGCCAGTGAGCATTAGCTCAAATCTAACTCTCAGACTAATCCACTTCTCCGTTTTATTTATAGATCATGCCTCCCAAAAGGGCTAATGAAAGGAGAACCAGGAATTAGTCAGCACCACAGCCTATCCAGAAAGATTCCCTAGATGAGCATATCGTTCATGGCGAATTCAGAACTGGCTCCCTTGCTTTATCTTACTTAATAGTATCTCAGAGCAATCAGCAGGCTACTGTCCCACCTAGGAATATGATTTGTGCCCGACAGAGTGAGTTGGGGAAACATAGGGAGAAAAAAAGAAAAAGACAAAATAATTAAGCTAGAATAAGTAGCTTAAATTTCAATCAACCTAAGTCAGAGGGTGGGAATCATTCTCAATTCTGCCCAAAGCCGTCAGTTCCAACTCCACCCCCAGTCAATGTCCCAGCATCTAAGTTCAGAAATAGTAACAGTGATAGGGCGCTAGGCTCTAAGTCTCAGGGTAGTGTAACCTTTGCCCAAACTAATCCTCTTTGCCTAACTTATGGTAGAACCACAAGGGTATTTGTAGAGCTGGCAATGAGGTGTGTTTCAGATATGTCAAGCTCGACTACAGAGTTAGAGATTGTCCTTAGTTAGGATTTTAGGGTCAGCAGAACCATTCCTCAGTTCAGTTCGGTCGCCCGAATCAACAGGATGCCATATTCAGCACAACCAGTGGGCAGCGCCTAAATCGAATCTATGCTCTTCAATCCCAACAAGATCATGAAAATTCTTCTGATGTGGTCACTGATACGTTAAAGATCTTTTATCTGCATGTTTACGCTTTGCTATATCCAAGAACTTTTTTGCCCTTTGTTACTCCTTATATAGAAGTTGATTTTGGAGTCAGTCCTAAAATTCTAGAAGAGCCCTTATCAGTCTCTACCCTAGTGGGTAAATCCATCATAGCCCAACGGGTATACAGGAACTGTCCTAAGATGTTATCTCAGAAGGTCACTTCAACAGACTTAGTCGAATTAGAGATGACTAATTTTGATGTCATTCTCGGCATGGAGTGGCTTCATTCCTGCCATGCCACAGTCGACTGCAGAAATAGAGTTGTCCAGTTTCAGTTCCAAATGGACTTATCCTTGCGTGGAAGGGTAGTATTTCATCATTCAGAGGTTAACTTGTTTACTACTTACGGGCTAGGAAAATGATATATAAGGAATGTGTCCATCATCTTGTTCAAGTTAAGGACTCTAGTTTTGAAACTCCCAGTCTTGAGTCATCTCCAGTTTAGAGTGAATATTCAAATGTCTTTCCCAAATATCTTCTCAAAGTTCCTCCTGAGAGGGAAATAGACTTCGATATTGACCTTCTTCCAGATACTTAGCCCATATCTATTTTGCCATACAGAATGGCATCAGCAGAACTCAACAAGTGTGATATTCCAAAAATAGCTTTCAAAATTAAGGTATGGTCATTTCGAATTCTTAGTCATGTCCTTTGGTCTTACCAATGCCCCAACAACTTTCATGGACTTGATGAACCGTGTATTCAACCAGTACTTAGACATGTTCATCATAGTCTTCATAGATGACATTCTTGTCTACTCGCGCAGTGAACGTGATCATGCACACCATCTCAGAAAAGTGTTATAGACCCTCAAAACCCATCAGTTATCATGATATCTATTCATGTCCTACGTGTCATCTCTATGATCATCGCTCATATTCATGCACATTAGTGAGAATCATGTACGCTTACAGTTCCTAGTATAAGGAGTTCCAGTTCACTTCGTGTTACGAATCTTGTCCCATGAGTACAGAGACTTTAGACTCAAGTAATGCAGCTCATGACTCATGCACTCATGTCATACTTTATAGTATGCTCAGCCCACATAACTCATGCTACACTTTGAATGATCAGCCAAACTCAGATTATGTCACGTATACCCTCAGTTTAGATCCCTCGGTGAAATCTATGGTGTTGATGCTTTATCCCTTAGGGGTGTGCAAAAATCGAAACGACCGATAAAACTGTTATTGGTTTATTGTTATTGGGTTATTGGGTTAACGGTTTTTAATGATTTTATATAAAAATTATTGGGTTATTGGTTTGGTTAGATTTTTTCTTATTGGGTTATTGGTTAAACCGATAACCCAATAAGAAATATATATATATATATATTTATCTCTAATTTCTACAAATTAACAAACTTATTATTTCAATAATACAAACTTTTAATTTCTCCTAGCAACATTTAGTCAAAACTTGACGATTATTGTAAATTAAAACACATCATGTAGGATTTTTGGTTGCAACTAAGATTCATTTTTTTTCATGTTAGTTACTACTATTTCTATTTTATGAGTATTATCTTATCCGTTAAACCAAAAACCAAACTGTTAAGAACTAGAAACCGATAAATCAAAAACCTATAAAAAATATCTTATTGGTTTGGTTATTGGTTTAGCATATTTAAAAAGTAAAAACCGATAAACCGATAATATATAAAACCGAACCAAACCGACTGATGCACACCCTTACTATCCCTTAGGCCTCAGTTATAACGTCAATTTAGTAATCAATATTCAGTAAATAACTCAGATAGTCTTGTAGAACCATGGCTTTCAGCTATCAGTTACTTAGCCATCAGAATTCAGTATCAATATAAACCTCAGTTATCGTTATTCGGCTATAAGAACCCAATATTTAGTTGGAGTATGAGTCCAGTTACAATCTTAGTTACAGTGTCAGCTCTAGTTCAGTAATCAGATCAGAAACTCAGTCCAAATCCAGGTTTGCTTGACCATAGCATACAGTTATTAGCTATTCAGTTATTAGTTTTTCAGTACCTCAGTTTACAAAATGTTTCCGAATCATGTTATATGCTTGGTCTTGCATCCTTAAGATAATATAGTTTTCACTCATTCATGCTCAGTTATCTACCAGTCAATCATTACCTTCTATACATAATGCTCTATAGTTTTAGTCTAATTATTCTGACTAAGTACAGTTCAGTCTTACCTACTCAATATTCAGCTATCATCTATGCATTTAATCAGATAAGTTAGTATTTTTATGCATTTGTGCTCAACACCTATGTGAATATTTTCAGTAATCTCAAGTGATGTGTTGTATTAAGGTAGTGGAAGAAGTATTCAAGGGATATGTCTAAGCCTGAAAATTTTAGATGCAGTGCATAAGGCTTAGTCACTCTATTTTAGATGATGTTTCATAGGCATTGCATCCTAGTATGAGAATCCCAGCCATGTGGTGATCCCCTATTCAGATGTCCTGCTCAGAGCAGGCCAAGATTTTCTTTCTCCCTACAGTCACTAGAACACTATAGAAAGAGTGTCATAGAAATACTCCAGTCGAGTATAAGTTTTTAGTATGAGTTAGTCCGCAAATCCATCGATTCAGTTTAGCAGTTAGACAAACAAGTTCGTATGGTGTGGCTTCCTATTTTTCAATATAGTCACACTATCCAAAGTCTCATGAATGTAACTATTCAAAGATGGATCAACCAGGTAGTTGCGTGTCCAGCTCAGCTCATGTATCATGCCTTATTTTCAGAATCCAGATATTCAGTCACGATTCAGTTTGTAGTTGCCTTGTGCATCACCTTAGTTTCCTCATAGCTAAAAAAAATAAATTAGCCCAGTATTCTTCAAGGGACATAGTGTCCCAAGGGGGAGATACACTATAATCCTCCGAACTTTTATGACATAAATATGCCACTCTCTCTTCACGTAAAGAACCCATTTTTGAGTAGTGGGTACCCATAGTTGACCCTCTATCTCCAATCTCAGTCGTAAGTATGTACTCAATGGCTCAGTTTAGTTCAAGATAGTCAGTCTATGTCACAAGTTATAGACTTAGTTATGTTCTCATGTTCCTGTTCATGAGTGTTCAGTAAAGGATCCCAAATTGAGATCAAACAAAAGTTAGTATTTTGAAAACATCTCCCATGAAGAGAGTGAAGAGATTCGGCAAGAAGGGGAAAACTCAGTCCCCGATATATCTGTCCCTTAAAAATTCTCAGTCGCTTAGGCAAAGTAGCTTATGAGCTTGAATTGCCTTCAGATCTAGCTTCAGTTCATCCACTCTTTCAAGTCCCCTTGCTAAAGCAGTGCATAGGTGATCCAATAGTTGTAGTCTCTATTGAGGGAGTAGATATTCAGAACAGTCTCTCGTATGAGAAAATTCCAGTTAAAATTCTTGACTATCATATTCGCAGACTGAGGAACAAAGAAGTCCCTCTAGTTAAAGTTCTTTGAAGGAATCAGTCCATAGAGGGAGCTACTTGGAAAGTAGAAGTAGATATGTGGACCAAATATCCTCGCCTCTTCTCCGCTAATTCAGACCCAGCCCAAGGTAATGGCTTTCCTTAAGTTCATTTAACTTATGGTTCAAATTTCAGTGGCAAACTATGCTCAGTTTTCATTTCAAACTTGGTATATTTACCCTTACATGTTCAGTCCCATGTTCATGAGTCAGTTTAGTTATGTATTCAGGAATCAAAAATCTCAGCTTAGCCAGTCCCATTCGAGGACGAATGTTCCCAAGGGGAAGATATTATAATACCCCGAGAATCCCAACCGATATTAGAACCATCCATCAAGCTCATGAGACATAAATTATAGTGATTTGGTAGTTTTATGATCAAGTTATATGTATATTAAGGCCTCAAATACGTCCTAACTATTAGACGAATCAAACAAGCATATCTTTTGTTATACTTTGAATTTTGAGCTCATTACCCACCAAGATATATATAATTAAATTAGCTTTCCAACTATACCAATTTTGTCAAAATACGGTATCAGAGTAAAAAATTATGGCCGTTTTACTGAGAGCTGTCTGAGCTGCCCAGGAGAAACAGGCAAGCTAACGGACCGTCAAGTCAGCGATTAACCATCACTTTGGCCATTGAAACTGAGGCAGTAAGGCTGTTTTATAGCCCAAAACTAACAGTTGGAGTGACGGTCAGTCACCAGAGTGACGGTCAGTCACCAGAGTGACGGTCCGTCACCCAGACCGTAAATTTTGTATGAAACAACGCTGAAACAGCATTTTAATGGGCTTTTTGGATCTTCTCCCACTCTTTTTAACCCCTAATTACATCGAATCAAAGCACATAACTCCTTATTCATTCATAACATCAAAATTAGGGTTTATTTCAAGATCAAAACCTAAGAACAAGATTCAAATCCTTCTCCAAAAAAACTCAAGAATCAAAATGTCACCATTCAAGAACCTTCAAGAAAAGTTAACCTCCTTCATGATTCAAGCTTTGGAGGTATGTAAAGTGTTGATTAATGGGTTTCTTTCACAAATGAATCACAAGAATCCCATTATTAAATTTATGAATTATGATTTCCATGTGGTGGGTTGATTTTAATTATGTTGATGTGGTTGTGTGAATCCCAAGTTGGAGTCTTTATGTACTTTTTATGAAATTATGCTAGTATGTGGGTTGGAAACTTGTAAATGGAGTTTATTAAAGTAACCATGATGTATGAACTAGTGTATATTCCTAATCCTAAGGTTATGCATGCAATGTGTTTGATAAAATGCCCAAAGAACAAGAATCATGCTTTAGGACTCAATTATGACCAAATTGATGAACCCATGCTTTACCCTTATATTCAAAATAACTTCCATGTTATTGTTATGCATTGAAATTGTTTGATGGATTGTTCATGATATTAGCCTCTGAAATTATGACATGTTTATATGCTTTCCTATTTATGTACCAAACCATGATAATGAATTGCCTCATGAAATTCCCCAATGATTGTATTATTAATTGTTGATTATGGTCGTGAGTCCAGGAAGTGTCTTGTCTTGTCAGTTTTATGCTATCGAGTCTAGGGGGTACTTGTACCCGATAATTTAGCTGTGTGCCTAGAGCTAGTGTTATTTTTTCAAAATACTCTCAGTCAAGCCATGTTCAGTAGAATTCAGTCAGTCTCAGTCTTGTCAATTCAGTATAATTAATTCAATGTCTAATCAGATGAGAGTAGGACTTATCACCGAGTGAGCCCAAGGATAAGAACTCTCCTGCGAGTAGAGGCTGTGATTCTTAAAAACAATCCTTGAGCTCCAGAACTACAAAACTAGCATAGGTTGAGGCATATAACCTATTAAATGAGGGTTGATGAGGTGGCTTAACCTACTAGATGAGGGTCCCACAATTCTCCTTAGAGTACCTGTTAGATGTGGGATCACTCACAACTTGTCCATACCAGTGGCACGATATTGATACCTTTACAATTAGGGTTACAGATTGGACACGGACTCAGCTATAATGCTTTATTTGGGGTATGTCAGTATGATGGCTACTTCCCATAGTTACAATCTCAGTAACAAAACTCAGATAGTTTTACAGAATTCAGGACTAACAGATACAGTCACCCAGTTCAGTACAAAACTCATCTAGTTCCATCAGCAACAGGACTGTCAGACACAGTCATTTAGTTAATAGTATATTAGATATACGAAGCTTTTGTTATCAGTATTCAGATTCAGTGATGTCATGATCTCAGTCATAGTTCATGTATTCATGCATGTATTCTCACATTTATGTTATTCAGTCAGTTAGTATTGTTCATGCATATAAACTCCTTGCATTCAGCCTACCTTACTTGTATACTAGTACATTCATTTGTACTGACGCATTTGCTCTATGATGTTTTATACCATAGGTTTAGAAACACAAGCTCCAAAGTATCCTTAGTAGATCAGCCATTTAACAAATAGACGAGCAGTGAGTCCTCATCATTCGAGGATGTTATTATTTGACTATTTCATTCTTTCAGTACTTAGTTTATTTTAGCAGATAGAGTTAGTTGGGGATATGTCCCATCAACTCTTTATTCAGACAGTTTAGAGGCTTTTAGACTAGCATATTCAGACAGTTATTTTAGTTGTTTAGGTATTGATATACCATATCTCCAGATGTTATGTTTTATTAGATTTTTGAACCTTATGGCTTTTTAACCATTTATTCTATATTTATATTGTATGTTATGTAGTACTCAGTTACAGATATTAGTCATGGGTTAGCTTGTGGTCCTTCGGGGTCATGAGCACCGTGTGACATTTTGGGTACCAGATTTGGGGTGTTACAAACTTGGTATCAGAGCCTAAGGTTCAACAGTATCCTAGGAAGTCTGAAAAGATGCATCTATTAGAGTCTTGTGCATGGGTGTGTTGCCGCCACATTTATTTACAATAGGCTATAAGATGTTTTAGGAATAGTTTCCCTTCTTTTAGTATTCATATCGTGCCAGTGAGCATTAGCTCAAATCTAAGTCTCAGTCTAATCTGTTTCTCCCTTTTGTTTATATATCGTGCCTCCCAAAAGGGCTAACAATAGAAAAATTGAGAATCAGTCAACACCACAGCCCATCCAGGAAAATTCTCTAGATGAGCAAGTCATTCATGGTGAATTCAGAACCGACTTCCTTACTTTATCTTACTCAATAGTAGCTCAGAGCAATCAGCAGGTTGTTATCCCACCTAGACATATGATTCATGCCCGGCTGAATGAGGTGGGGAAACGTAGGAAAAAAGAAAGAAAGAGAGAAAATAAAAGAGCTAGAATAGGTAGCTTTAATTTCAATTAGCCTAAGTCAGAGGGTGGGAATCATTCTCAGTTCTACCCAAAGTCCTCAGTTCCAACTCTACCCCAAGTCAGTGTCCCAGCACCTAAGTTCAAAAATGGTAACAGTGATAGGGCGCTAGGCTCTAAGTCTTAGGTCAGTGTAGCCTTTGCCCGAACTAATCCTCTTTGCTTGACTTGTGGTAAGAACCATAAGGGTATTTCTAGAGCTAGAAGTGAGGTATGTTTCGGATATGGCAAGCCCGACCACAGAGTTAGAGATTGTCCTCAGTTAGGATTTCAAGATCAACAGAACCGTTCCTCAGTTCAGTCCAATTTCCTGAATCAGCAGTATGCCACTTCCAGCAAAACCAGTGGGCAAATCCTAAACTGACTCTATGCTCTTCATTCCCGACAAGATCAAGAAAATTTTCCTGATATGGTTGCTGGTATGTTAAAAATCTTTCATTTGCATGTTTATGCTTTGCTATATCTAGGATCTTTTTTGTCTTTTGTTACTCCTTATATAGTAATTAATTTTGGAGTCAGTCCCAAAATTTTAGCAGAGCCCTTCTCAATCTTTACCTCAATGGGTAAATCCATCATATCCCAATGGGTATACAGGAACTGCCCTATGATGGTATCTCAGAAGGTTACTTCAGCAGACTTAGTCGAATTAGAGATGACTAATTTTGATGTCATCCTCGGCATGAAGTGGCTTTATTCCTTCCATGCCACAGTCGACTGCAGAAATAGAGTTATCTAATTTCTGTTCTAAATGGACCTGTACTTAAGTGGAAGAGTATTATTTCAGAATTTAGAGGTCAGCTTGTTTCCTACCTACGGGCTAGGAAAATGATATCTAAGGGATGTGTCTATCATCTTGTTTGAGTTAAGGACTCTAGTTTCGAAACTCCCTGTCTTGAGTTATTCCAATTGAGAGTGAATATTCAGATGTCTTTCCCAAAGATCTTCCCAGAGTTCCTCCTGAAAACGAAATAGACTTCGGCATTAACCTTCTTTCAGATACTTAGCCCATATCTATTCCGCTATACAGAATGGTATCATCAAAACTCAGCGAATATGATATTCCAAAAATAGCTTTCAGAACTTGGTATGGTCATGTCAAATTCTTTGTCATGTCCTTTGGTCTTACCAATGCCCCAACAACTTTTATGGACTTGATGAACTATGTATTAAAATAGTACTAGGACATGTTCATCATAGTCTTCATAGATGACATTCTTGTCTACTCCCGCAGTGAGAGTGATTATGTAGACCATCTTAGAAAAGTGTTATAGACCCTCAAAACCCATCAGTTATTAAGATATCTATTTATGTCCTACATGTTAGCTCTATGATCATCACTCATATTCATGCACATTAGTGAGAATCATGTATGCTCACAGTTTCTAGTATAAGGAGTTCCAGTTCACTCTATGTTATGAATCATGTCCTATGAGTACAGAAACTTCAGACTCAAGTAATGCAGCTCACGACTCATGCACTCATGTCATTCTTTATAGTATGCTCAGCCCACATGAATCATGCTCTACTTTGAATGATCATCCAAACTCAAATTATGTCACGTTACCCTCAGTTTAGATCCCTCAGTAAAATCTATGGTGTTGATGCTCTATCCCTCAGGCCTCAGTTACAACGTTAATTCAGTAATCAATATTCAGTAAAGGACTCAGATAGTCTTGTGGAACTATGGCTTTCATCTATCTATTACTTATCCATAGCGAATGGTTATTAGCTATTCAGTTATTATTATTTCAGTACCTCAATTACAGAATGTTTTCGAATCATGTTATACTCTTAGTCTTTCATCCTTAAGATAATATAGTTTTCACTCATTCATGCTCAGTTATCTTATGTTACCCAGTCAATCATTACCTTCTATGCATAATGCTCTATAGTTTTAGTACAGTTATTCAGACTAAGTACAATTCAGTCGTACTTTCCCAGTATTCAGCTATCATCCATGAAGTTAATTAGATAAGTGAGTATGTTTATGCATTCGTGCTCAGCACCCATGTGAATATTTTCAGTAGTCTCAAGTGATGTGTTGTACTGAGGCAGAGAGTATAGATGAAAGAGTATTCAAAGGATATGTCTAAGCCTAAAAATTTTAGATGCAATGCATAAAACTTAGTCACTCTATTTCAGATGATGTTTCATAGGCATTTCCTCCTAGTATAAGAATCCTAGCCATGTGGTTATCCCCTATTCGGATGTCCTACTCAGAGTAGGCCAATATTTCCTTTCTCCCTACAGTCACTGGAATACTATAGAAAGAGTGTCATAGAAATACTCCAGTCAATTATAAGTTTTTAGTATGAGTTAGTCCGCAAAGACATCGATTCAGTTTAGCAGTCAGACGAATAAGTTCATATGGTGTGGATTCCCATTTTTCCATCTAGTCGCACTATTTAAAGTCTCATGAATCTAACTATTCAAAGATGGATCAACCAGGTAGTTGCATGTCCAACTCAGTTCATGTATCATGTCTTAGTTTCAGAATCTAGATATTTAGTCATCATTCAGTTCATAGTTACCTTGTGCATCACCTTAGTTTCCTCATAGCTCAAAAAAAATCAGCCCAGCGTTCTTCAAGGGACATAGTGTCCCAAGGGGGAGATACACTATAATCCCCTGAACTTTCATGACATAAACATGACACTCTCTCTTTACGTAACGAACCCATTTTGGAGTATTAGGTACCCATGGTTGACCCTTTATCTCCAATCTTAGTCGTAAGCCATGTACTCAATGACTCAGTTCAGTTCACAATAGTCAGTCCATGTCACACGCTACAGACTTAGTCATATTCTCATGTTCCTATTCATGCGTGTTCAGTAAAGGATCTCAAGTTGAGATCAAACAAAATTTAGTATTTTGAAAATCTCTCCCATGAAGGGAGTGAAGTGATTCGGCAAGAAGGGGAAAACTTAGTCCCCGATATGTTGGTCCCTTCAAAATTCTCAGTCACTTAGGCAAAGTAGCTTATTATCTCAAATTGCCTTTAGATCTAGCTTCAGTCTTTCATGTCCCCTTGTTAAAGAAATGCATAGGTGACCCAGCAGTTGTAGTCCCTGTTGAGGGTGTATATATTCAGAACAGACTCTCTTTTGAGAAAATTTCAATTGAAATTCTTGACTATCAAATTCGCAGGCTGAGGAACAAAGAAGTCCCTCTAGTTAAAGTTCTTTGGTGGAATCACTCCATTGAGGGAGCTACTTAGGAAGTAGAATCATATATGCTGACCAAGTATCCTCACCTCTACTCTGCTAATTCTGACCCAACCCAAAGTAATAGCTATCCTTAAGTTCATTTAGCTTATGGTTCAAATTTCTGTTGTAAATTATTCTCAGTTTTCATTTCAAACATGGTATATTTACCCTTACCTGTTCAGTCGAATATCCATGAGTCAGTTCAATCATTTATTCATGCATCAGATATGCATGATCAACTTATCAGTACTCTTAGTCATGCTTCATGTATCAGCTCAGTCATAAAACCATGCATCATATGTGCATGATCAGCATGAATCTCAGTAATGTCAGTCATATTGACATATTTCAGATGTTCACGTCCTTGAAGTAAGTTCAGTCTATCAGAAATCTCAGCATAGTCAGTCCCATTCGAGGACGAATGTTCCCAAGGGGAAGATATTGTAATACCCCGAGAATCCCAATCGATAGTAGAACCATTCTTCAAGCTCATGAGAAATAAATTATAGTGATTTATTAGTTTTATTATCAATTTAGATGTATATTAAAGCCTCAAATACTTCCTAGCTATTAGAAGAATCAAAACATCCTTTACCGATTGAATTCTTGAGAAGGATATTGTCATATTCAACTTCAAACAAGCATATATTTTGTTATACTACAAATTTTTTATCTCATGACCTACCAACAAATATATAATTGAATTATATTTCCAACGATATCAATTTTTCCAAAATTCAGTATCGGATAAAGAGTTATGGTTGTTTTACTGAGAGCTGTTTGAGCTACCCAAGAGCGACGGGCAAATATCAAAACATCACCATTCAAGAACCAAAACATCACCATTCAAGAACCTTCAAAAAAAGTTAACCTCCTTCAAGATCCAAGCTTTTGAGGTATGTAAAGTGTTGATTAATGGGTTTCTTTCACAAATGAAGCTCAAGAATTCCATTTTTAAACTCATGAATTGTGATTTCCATGTGATGGGTTAATTTTAATTATGTTGATGTGGTTGTATGAATCCCAAGTTGGAGTCTTTATGTACTTTTTATGAAATTATGCTAGTATGTGGGTTGGAAAATTTTAAATGGAGTTGATTAAAGTAACCATGATGTTTGAACTAGTGTATATGCCTAATCCTAAGGTTATGCATGCAATGTGTTTGATAAAATGCCCAAAGAACAAGAATCATGCTTTAGGACTCAATTATGACCAACTTGATGAACCTAGGCTTTACCCTTATATTCAAAATAACTTCAGTGTTATTGTTATGCATTGAAATTGTTTGATGGATTGTTCATGAGATTAGCCTATGAAATTATGATATGTTTATATGCTTTCCTGTTCATGTACCAAACCATGACAATCAAGTACCTCATAAAATTCTCTAATGATTGTATTATGAATTGTTGATTATGGTCGTGAGTCTAGGAAGTTTCATGTCTTGTCAGTTTCATGCTATTCAGTCCTGGGGGTACTTGTACTTGATAATTTAGCTGTGTGGCTAGAGCCTGTGCCATGTTTTGAAGATACTCTCAGTCAAACCATGTTCAGTAGAATTTAGTCAGTCTCATGACTCGGGAAAACTCAATAATCTGAGTAATCTCAGTCAGTTATCAGATCTCAGTAATATTCCATCAGTCAACAGAACTCAGTAAACTCAGTCCAGTTAGTTTAGTATAATTAATTCAGTGTCTAATAAGATGGAAGTAGGATTTAGTACTGAGTGAGCCCAAGGATGGGAACTCACCTACGAGTAGAGGGTGTGATTCTTAGACGCAATCCTTGCACTATATAACTACGTAGCCAACGCAAGTTAAGATATTTAACCTATTAGATGAGGGTTGATGAGGTGGCTTAACCTATTAGATGAGGGTCCCACCATTCTCCTTAGAGTACCTGTTAGATGAGGGATCACTTACAACTTATCTTTACCAGTGGTACGGTATTGACACCCTTCCAATTGGAGTTACAGATTGGACCCCAACTCAGCTATAATGCTTTATTTGGGGCATGTTGGTTAGATGACTACTTCCCAAAGCTACAGTCTTAGTCTCAGTAATAAGACTCAGATAGTTCTACAGAATTCAGGACTGTCAGATACAGTCATCCAATTCAATACAAAACTCAGCTAGTTCCATCACCAACACGACTGTCAGACACAGTTATTTAGCTAATAGCATATCAGATATACGAAACTTGTGTTATCAGTATTCAGATTCAGTGATCTCATGATCTCAGTCATAGTTCATGTATTCATGCATGTATTCTCATGTTCATATTATTTGGTCAGTTAGTATTGTTCATGCATATAAATCCCTTGCATTCAGCCTACCTCACTTGAATATCAGTACATTCAATCGTACTGACGTGTTTGTGCTATGGTGTTTTATACCATAGGTTCAGAAGTACGAGATCCAAAGCATCCTTAGTAGATTAGCCGTTCAGCAGACCGACTAGTAGTGAGTCCTCATCATTCGAGGGTCTTATTATTTGAATATTTCATTCTTTTAGTACTTAGTTTATTTTAGTAGTTGGAGTTTGTTGGTAACATGTCCCATCAACTCCTTATTCAGACAATTTAGAGTCTTTCAGACTTGCATGTTCAGACAGTTATTTCAGTTATTTTGGTATTGATATACCATATCCCCAGATGTTATGTTTTATCAAATTTTTGAACCTTATGGCCTTTTAACCTTTTATTTCGTATTTATATAGTATGCTATGCAGTGCTCAGATATAGATATCAGTCATAGGTTAGCTTGTGGTCCTTTGGGTTCATGAGCACCGTGTGGCATTTTGGGTACCAGATTCGGGGCGTTATACTAATCTCCAAAGAGGTGTCTCTATTAATATTTGGTCTGGGTTAAAGATTCTAACTCGAAGTTCTTTTTTTCATTTGGTTTCGGTGGTGAATGAATTTTCTAAGGTCCATCTTTATGACCCTCATGGTGTCCTTCTAATAGGAAGATTGGGTTGGGGATTAATCTTTGTAATGCCTTGAGTCTATACCTTAAACATCATACTGGTCTTACGACCCCAAAGGATCCCAAGCTAACCTATGACTGGTATCTGCTGTGAGCACTAAATAATAATACTAAAAATATATGCGAAAGTACAACTGAATATGCCATAAGGTTCTCAAAATACTAAAATAATAACTGAATGTACTAATAATAACATCTGAAAACTGAATAATTGAATAACTGACTATGCTAGACTGAAAACTTTTAACTGTCTGAATATAGAGTTGATAGGACAAACCCCCAACTAACTTTGACTGAAATAACTACTAAACTAACTAAAATACTGAATTAAAATAATATCCTCGATGAATGAGGACTCACTACTGAATATGTTGTTGATATCCTGAGCTACTATGTATGATTAGGGATCCGTGCGTCTGAACCTATGATATGAGACATCATAGTGCAAAAAAAGAGTATGCGTCAGTACATGAAATATACTGGTATACTAAGTGAGGTAGGATGATATACATGGGTTTATATGCATGAGATGATAACTGATTGAATAAATATCATGAAGTAATTGGATGAGAGTACATGCAAAACTATAAATACTGAACATGTTGAATGTGGGATACTGTACATATAATATCTGTCTAAATTAGATTGAAACTGAAGTACTAAGTTCTGATAACTAAAAGTTTAGACTAATATTGAAGTACTAAATTTTGATGGCTAAATAACTGATAACTGATGGCCATGGTTCAGTAGAACTTTCTAAGTTCTTTTACTGAATATTAAAATTGAAACTATAACTGTGAGAGTGTTCATCTAACTGACATACTTCGGTTATAAACTGAGTTGGAATCCAACTTATGACCCCAGTTGGAACGGTATTAGCTCCTTGCCAATGGATCCTAATAATGCTGGGTCAACCTTAATCTAGCAGGAAGACTTATGAAATATATAATTATATATATATATATATATATATGTTTGTGTCAACCCTAGTCTGGAAAGAGGACGTCTTACACTACGCTGGCTACGTAGTTATGTAATACAGGGAATGCTAATAAGGGTTAAACCCTCTGCTGGCAGGAATTCCCCTATCCCTGGGTTCGCTCAGTGTTGAATCCTACTTCCAACTGAATCGACACTGAACTAATCACTAGATTGTACTAGTCTTGACTGAACTGACACTGATCGTGTTGACTGACTGAACTGGACTGAGTTTATTGAGTTCTATTATTGACTGAGTACTACTGTTTCTAACCTTTACTGGGACTATTCTATAACTACTACAACTAAGTAAACAGCTAGATTTTGGGTAATAAATACCCCCAGGACTTGATAGCATTAATAATAAAACATAACTAATCTTGAAAGTATAACAATAGTCAATTGTTCACAATTCAATCACTGAGACATTTTGTCAAACACTTGGAGGTCATGAACTTGTACATGAATGAGAACACATGATAACATGTCATGAATATACTTGGGTAGCATAACTAATGCACATGTTAATGAACAACGCATAAGCATCACAAATACAATATAAACTTGCAATTTCAAGGGTTTTAACATGGGAATTACATCAAACGACATACATGCTATCTTATGTTCATAAAACTTATAATTTAATCTTTAATTGAAACCCATGCAATAACACAAACATGAGCATAATTCAATTCATAACATGGGAATCATAATTCAAGTTTTAAAAGGGTTCTTGAACTCCAAGGGTGGAAAGAAACCCAAGGATGAACACCTAACATACCTTAATTGTTGATTTCGTGAAGGTTGTGGGCGATTTCTTAAATCTTAGACTCGATTTGGATGAATCTAGGGTTTTGTTCTTGAGGGAATTTGTGGAAAATATGAACAATTATGTTATTTGGGGCTTAAATCCTACGTTATGAACCTATTGGGTGAAGGAAAAATGACCTATTTTTCTTTAAAAATGTGGAACAAAACTGCATAAATTACATGGACCAGACTGGACAGGGCTCTGCGGGCTCTGGAGCACTGCTCTGGGTAGGGCGTCGCGGGCTCCATAGCGGTCTTTCCCCCAACACCATATTGGGAAGGGCGCCACGGGCTAATCATCCTGAGCTACTATTTAAGAGTTTCAAACACGCCCTTACGCTTGTCCAAAAATTCCAAAACTCACCCAACATGACCTATTGACTTCCTTGATCATGAATCAATTTAAAAATTGACAATCTAAGTCTAAAAATATTGAAAATAATGCCATTGAAATATCTAGGCCAAAACTGAGACAAAGTGTCAACACTTAGCTGAAATTTTCTAAGTCTGGAACCTCTTTTGGTATGGTATATAGGATTGAAATGACTAGGACTTTACGGGATCTTACAATCTTGTTCTAGAGACTTGTCTGATTTCTATTTATTCTTTATAAAATGTCTCCGGTTGAGTTAATTGAGCTTAAGGAGAAATTAGAGGATCCTTACATAAAGATTCATCCTTTCTAGTATTTCTCTGTGGGGTGCTTCTATTCTTTCATGCATAAGGGGGATGGTTTCCCCTAGAAGTGTGTAGGTTATCGGTGGGTGAATAAGGAATTTAGGATGTCCTTCTTATGGGATAGACCATATATGAATATTCTATTTGGGGTGCTCTATTGGTAACGCATACTGGTTGATAGACGTTGAGTGGAATTTCAAGAGTTGTTTGTAGTAAAGGAAGTATGTTAGCTCGAGGGTAGCAATGTGAGAATAGTAAAGGTAAATTTGGTAGGTTGAATGAGGTGTGCAAAATGGATGAGGTTGATAACTTGGAAATTTGGGAGTGGGACAGTTGTGACATATAGGCCGGGGGTTCAGGTTGAACTGGTGGATTAGGGGTTAAGTCATTGGATGGGTTAGAGCGTAAATTTTTTATGAGTTAGCTAGAATCTAGGTAGCATTTGGATGGATGAGGTTTTAGGTATAGGAGAACCAAGTGTCCCTAGTTGACATAGCTATAAGCAGGGCTTTATCATAATAGGCATCTTAAGTCTAACAGGATTGGGGACCACCCCTGATACCTAACCCAACCATCCAAACGCCTGCCCTGGGTCATCTGAATTTTAAGCATATAACAAGATAGTGTATTTGTACCAATTTAGAATATGGGATAGGTCCCTGTCCGTGACCAACCCAAATGAGTCCAATACCCAACCAATAACCATACCAAAACCAAAACAATAACCAAGTTCCTAACCATAACATATCATAAAAGGATGTAACAATCATAAATCTAGTCAAACGGTATCAAACCCAATACCAATGCCAATGCTAAGGATGACACCTCTACTGACACTGCCCATACCAACCTATAGTAGTTCCACAATAGCCTCTAGCCGAAAGAAAAGTAATTTTCGTTGGTGCATTCCCCCAACCATAGCCAAAACCATTATCTAAGAAATAACTAAAGTATATAAAAACATTCATTAATAAAATGGAAACTTCTAGAATATGGAAACTCACCACTTCAATTCAACCGAGCTGATCCTAAACCAATCACTAAGCAGGAGGAGTAGAATGGTCGATTCCTGCATCGCGTAGGGATACAGTCGCCTGAAGACAGGTTAGTGGGTGAATGCTAGCAAGTACTCAGAATAAGGATAAAATAATTCCAACCATAAAAAACAAGTAAACAACCATACATATATATATAACCATGCCTAGAAAGGGAATCGGACTTTCATGCATTTAAAACCATTAACTTGGGTATGTGTAGCTTAACCATCCTAAAACCGCTCATGGGCTATATGGGTCTAGTGTAACCCTTTGAATGGGCCCCGATATGTGTAGCCGCACAAACCATAGATATCACAAGAGTAAGGTATTCCCAAGTACCCTTCGCTCTCTATGATACATATGTACAAGTGTACATAGGGAGTCTTGAGTACCCCATATGTATCATATATGATTGTCATGACTAATCCTCATGCCATCAAACATGAGTTTCCAATGTCTGTCCATTGGACTCACACCTTCCATGGTTAACTATCACACCCTGCCATTATTGCCTAATTAAAACCATTACCACAAAACCAAACCACCATTCTATTTATCATTAACAAGGGCTATAGATAGAGGTATCATCATACCAACTTTAGCTTGCACGTAATATCCTTAACCAACCTTTTAAAGAATAACAGATTCTCATGTACCCATACATTACATTGTTTAGTTGCTTGGAGGAGTCCTATGTACCCCGAAAGTTGTTTATTAACAAGTTTTCTTGGTGGATTCCCTTGTACCCCATAACGCTTTCAATTAGACAAATCATAACAACCAAGACCTTACCATTTAACCATTCCAAAATGATATATACCATTTAGGATTCCATTACCAAGTTATATTATGTAATAGTTCCATTAAAAGTCCAACAATATAATAAAAGAATTTTCATAGGCATTTTATCAAACATGTTGGGGGCATAGTATTTCTAAAGCCAAAACCAAGTACCAATTAACCATTCCCATGCAACCAATTGCTCAAACCACCATAATAATATGAAAATCATAAGTAAAAAACATGGGAAAACCATAATCTACCATTATACCCAAAAACCCAACATATATTTGAAAACACAAAACTAATCAACAATTATACCATGAAAACAATTCATAAAATATGCCTTTAGTTGAAACTAACAATGAGGGATCAATAACTTTCCTTATATTATGAAGATGACGGAGAGAAATCACCTTAGCAAGTCCCAAAATTGATCCTATTGATGAAGCCCTAGCCTTCTTTAACCCAAAATCCTTGAGAGAATTTGAGAGTATTTCTAAGTATTTTAAGAGATTTTGACTGAGTTTAAATAGGTTAAATAGTGTCCCAAGAGTAATATAAGTCATGGGGCCTTAATAGGTTAAGAGGGAAAATGTCTAGATTACCTCCAACTTAAACTGCTTAAAATACCTGTAGGTTGGTACAACCACCCCACCCCAACTGTACCCTAAGGTATAATTGGTACCCTAGAATTATACCCTAGGCCCTACCTTGGACCCCAACATTGTCCAACGTATAATCAACCAAGCCCACACTATACCCAACCATACAACTAGTACCATGAAGTTGTACCTAAGGTAGAATAGAATTACTTAGACCAAACTTTAAGGCAACATACGAGAGAAACCTTACCAATCATACCCTGACATACGACCTATATGTTCCAATCATACCATGGACATAAACCAACCAACCCACACCACCCAATACTGGACAATATACGACCCCCACCATCCAAGTCGTACCCCATCATATGAGAAGTACCTCTAGTCGTATGATGTCTAGAAACCAAAAATCAAGGAAATTTTTTAAAGATCAAAATACAGGGTGTTTCACTAGTGATCGTCCTTGGTAATACCTCTTAAAGCAGAGTATTGCTCTTATAGGTGTAGTAAGATAAAGGTCGAGGCTTAATCTTAAATCTTCTACTAGTGGTGGACTCCAAGGAAAGGTCGGGGTACATTTACTCCTATTCTAGAAATTTTCTTTTATCTTGGTTAAGAAGGCACCTTGTTAGTGTTGCATGCATTTTAGTAGTGCTTATGCCTAAGGTTTGCATTCTGTATTTTCTTTGTTCCTTGGATATAAATCTTGACCTTATTTTATATTACCTGTGATATACACAGTCATATTTCTTTTGGTGTCCATTCCTAAGGACTCCTACTATGGTGTGTTATGTCAGGATGATTCTTCATTTGTGACCTAGGTGGTTTCTATAAAGCACCTCGTGCCTATGGTACCATGTCTCATTTTACAGGTCTTGCCTTGGGTAGTACAGTAATTAGGAAGTAACTCCCTTATTCTTGATATGTGTGCTCTAGTTTCTTGAGTCACCTTCATGTGTTAAGGTATTAGTAGCATGGAAACAAGGTGAGAGAAATAGGTGGTGAAAATTTTTTATGAAAATGATTCTAGGGTGACTACTAGAACTAAGGTTATGAAAAGGAAGGAAAGGGTAAGGTAAGGTTGTGGTTATGAGGAATTATTAGGAGAGGAATAGGTGGTGAATAATCTTTATGAAAATGATAGTGGTTACTAAATCCTTGGAAATATATGTAGTACCGCTGGAATAGAAAAGATAGGCTAGAATGTTATAGTTGATAGATATACCAATCGTTGTAGTGGGTACTTAAAATCTTGGTAGAAGCGAAATAGTATTTTGGGTGGATGTAAGAAGTAGAGTCTCGTGGCCTAAGTTAACTTCTCTTAGCTCTAGATATGCTTGAACATGGAAGTGGTATAGATAGACTCTAGATCTCTTGGTAATGTATCTCTGGGGAATTATAAATTGGATTGGGCTTGCCTTCTAGAATGAGTTCTATTCATTTGGTATTCCATGTATTTCTATTGAGGTAAGGTGTGGTTAATCCTCCATTGGTTATTTTCTTTGGGTGGTATTGGCATCTCACACTCTTTGTCATATAAGGAGTTCTCGGTGAGGATCTTGGTTGGCAAGTTCGCCGATTGCGAACAAGAGGTGTGGCTTTGGTGAAGATTCTATAGTTGAACCAAAAGTTTAAGCAAGACATTTAGGATACGAAAGAGAACATAAAGACCAAGTACCCGCGTTGGTTTTTATTTTGGAAATTCATTCGTAAGGTATGTGTTTTGTGTTCTTCGTCACGTCTTTGTTTTCTAACTTGGTTAAAAAAAGGGTTGGATTACCTCGAATCTTTGTTTTCTAACTTAGTTAGAGATCGGGATGGAGGTCTTGGGGTATAAATCTTGCTTGGGTTATATGATGATTTTATCATCTTGTTTTATGTCATTATTTTATAATTTGGTTGTAGGAAATCTTGATGGTATTAATGTGTTAACTCATGCTTTTGCTCGCCTTTACCCATCATTCAAGGATGAACGATCCTAAGTGGGGGAGAATGAAACACCTTAAACTTTAGCCCTTGCAAAATCTCTTGAGTTTGGGATATTCTAGACAAGGTACAATTCATGGGTACTAGTAGTACGCTAGGGTACGGTTTGGTGTCCCTCTTCTCGTATGTTAGTCAGTGAGTTTTGGTTGCATTCTGTCCAAGTTATGAGTTAGCGTCTAACTTCTCGAATGATAGGGTAAGAGTGGTACCTTTCTAAGTTGTATGATGCTTATTGACTAGTCTAGTGGATTTTGAAAAAAAGGTACAATTCCAAGGATGGGTAGTATGGTGGTCTAAGGAGAGGTTTAGAGTACGATTAAGGATACCACTAGTACCATAGGGTACGGTTTAGGAGGGGTTAATCGTACCCTCTTGCGTGTGCTTTTAGCTTTTAAGATAAAGGCATTCCAGACATTTACTACCCCAAAACCCTTAAGTACCTATGTTATATATATCATGTTATGGCCTCTCATAACACTCATTGGAAGATAAAAACAATCCAAAAACACTCTCTATCTCTCTCTTGAAGATTGGAGGCTAGTGTTTCAAAGAGGTTTTCATCTAGAGGCTAAAGGGGTCAAGTTATTTTCATGAATCATCTTGTAAAAGGCATGTTACTCCTCCCTCATTATTAGTTCCAACTAAAGGCATGTTTTCATGTGTTTTAAACATTGATTGTGGATTATAAATGGTGATTTTGAAAACCAATATTGAGGGTTTTGATACATACTGATGAGTATAGTTTACTCTTGGTTTAAACTATGTTTCACATGTTTTTAGTGATGGTTTGTACATGTGGGTGCTTGTTGGTTGTGATTTTATAAATGGGTCATGGGTAACCCTAAACTCGATGGTTTTATCTTTGATTTTGGTTTTGATCTTGCTAAAGGTATTACCTCAACATTTTTGATAACCCTATGAGTATGTTTTTGGTTATATTATTGAACTTTCATTGAAACTATTGCATGGTACAACTTGGTAATGGAACCCTAATAGGTATACATGATTTAAATGGTTTGGAATGGTTAAATGGTAATGGTTATGGTTTAATTGAACATCTTTGTGGGGTACAAGGGAATCCCCAAGCAAACATAATAATGAACATCTTGTGGGGTACATGGGAATCCCTCAAGCAAAAAATAATGTAATTTATGGGTACATGGGAATCCCTTCTTCTCTAAAAGGTTGGCTAAAGATATTTCTTACAAGATATAGTCGATATGACGATACCACTACTTATAGTCTTGTTTAATAATAAATGGAACGGTGGTTTTGGTTATGTGGTGATGGTTTTAATTGGACAATAATGGCGGGATATGATAGCTAACCGTGAAGATGTGATTCCAATGGACAAAAACTGGAAACTCATGTTTGCCAACATGAAAATTGGTCATGGTGACCATATATGATACTTATGGGGTACACAGAAATCCCCAAAGTACACTTGTACATATGTATCATTAAGGGCAAAGGGTACACGGGATCTCCTACCGCTATGGTATCTCCAGTTCGTGCGACTACACGCATCAGGGCACGTTCAGGGGGTTACACTAGACCATATAGCCCGTGGGTGGTTCTAGGATGGTTAATCTATACATACCCAGGTTAATGGTTTTAAAAGCATGCTAAACTCGGTTTCTTTTTCTGACATGGATTATATATATATATATATATTATTTAATATATACATATATATTATATATATATATATATATGAGCATGTATGTATATGGTTATTTTCCTGGTTTGGTTGGTTTTAAAGCTTGGCATTATTTTATCCTTACCCTAAGTACTTGCTAGATTTCACCCGCTAACCCATCTTCAAGCGGTTGTGTCCCCATGCGATACAGGAACTGACCATACTACTACTCCTACTCATTGATCGGATTCGAGGATAGTCGGTGTTGGATTGAAGTGGTGAGCTTCCATAGCTCGGAAGGCATTCATTCCATGTTATGGATCTATTTATATACTTTTGTCTTTTCATAGACTCAATTTTTGGCTATGGTTGGGGGCTTTTCGTGACTAGATACTCTTTGGTTTAGTTTTGAGGCTTTGTAGGAACAACTGTGGACTTGGGTATGGAATGATTATGATATATATATATATATATATATATATATATATATATATATATTTATACATATTGGGTTATGGTATTGGTTTGGTTGGTTGGTTATTGGATGGATTGACTTGGTTAGGTTGGTCTAGGAAGTAGACCTATCCCAAAGTCCATATATCTCCAAATATATTATCTTCTTATGTGTTTGAAATTCATCCGACTCAGGGTATATAATGGTTGGTTGGATTGAGTATTGGGGGTGGCTTCCAGTCCCGATTAAACTTGAGATACCCATTACGACAAGGCCTCGGTTCTGTCATGTCAAGTTAGTCATGGGAAGTTCCCCTATGGATGGTAGGGGATGAATGTAGGACTGAGAAGGGATGCTGAAGAGGGTATGGTGGGAAAGAATGAAAAGCTCTTGAAAGCTTGATTCATGAGTAAGTTGTAGTTGGGGGTTGACATGAGGCTTGTGACATGACCCGACTGGAGGCTTTGTCGTAATGAGCTTCCCAACTCTGACCAGGACCGAACACCACCCCCGTTACCCAACCCAACCTGCAGCCGTCTGGCCTGAGTTGGCTGAATTTTGAGCATATAACAAGATAGTGTAACAGCTCACATGAAGACTCTAGATAGGATCACAACCGTGTCTGGGCAAACCGAGTCCAACCATCGCATACCAACCGTCCAACTATTCAGAAGGTCATAAACCAAGTCACAACCAAATAACTTCCAAAAAATAATATAATTAATCCCAAAATAAAATATGATGGAACAACAAACAATCCCATCACCTGGTGTCAACCCCAATGTCAATACCAATACTAAAGCTAACACCAATATCGATCCCATCCGTTCCAACCCATAGAAGTACCACAAAGCCTCTCGCCAAAAGAGTAATAAAATCTGGTTGGGAAATGCCCCCAACCATGGCAAAAACTAATATCAAAATAAAATCAAAGTGTCTAAAAATATCCATAACATGAAATAGAGCCTTCCGAAAGGATGGAAGCTCACCACTTTAGTCCAAATATTGATCCCCGAGTCAATCACTATGTAGGAGGAGTAGAATGGTTGGTTCCTACATAACGTGGGTATACAACCTCCAGTAGACGAGTTAGTGGGTGAAACCTATCATGATCTCAAGATAAGGATAAAATAATGTCATTTATAAAACCAAGTAAAACCATCCAATGCATACAACTATACATATATATATATATAACTATGCCGGGAAAGGGGACCGGGTTTAGCATGCATTTAAAAACCTTTACCCAAGTTATGTAGCTTTGCCATCCTAATCCACCCACGGGCTATATGGGTTCAGCTCCCCCTGCTAAAAGATCCCCAGTACGTGTAGCCACACGACCATGGAAGAAAACCTGGGATGACTAGTACATCTCCCAAAATATAGTGTGACATCATGCATATGGTCACCAAGACCAACCTCACATCGGCAAATATAAGTTTTCAGTTTTTGTCCTCCCTCCCCCCCGCCCGAGACCTCCACCTTCCATGGCTTTGATACACATCCCGCCATTATTGCCCAATTAAAACCATTACCAAGTAACCAATCAATCCATTTACCATTTATTAACCAAGGCTATTTAGTGGTGGTATCGTCATACCGATCATACTTGTAAGTACTATCCATAGCCAACCATATATAGGTTTAAGGGGACTTTCAAGTGCCCTTCCATTTACCATATTAAACCACTTGGCAGAATCCATGTACCCCACAAGCATAACCATTAATCCATTTACCTTTCCAATCCATTTAAACCATGCATCATTCCTTTAACAAGTTTTTAAAAAAGCAAGAGTTCCATTAAAAGTACTCAATGCAATGAAACATGCTTATAGGCATTTTGTCAAACACATTGGAGCATAATATAACCAAAATCAATTCCAATAACCATTTAACCATTCTTATGCAATCCATTTTTCCAAAACCACCATTAATGCACATAAAGCATAATTAAAACCATGGAAAACCATAACCAACCATTTAATATCAAGATACCCAATTCATATTTGAAAACCAAAATCATACAATCAATGAAGTCATGAAACCAATCATAAAAACCATGCTTCTAGTTAGAATTAACAATGAGGAAGAAAACATGCCTTAAACAAAGATGATGATGGAAAGAAATCACTAAGACAAGCCCCAAATTAATCCTTTAGTTGAAACCCTAGCTTCCCTTGCCCAAAAGCTTTTGAGAGAATTATAGAGTGTTTTAGAAGAATTTTTTTATAAGTGTTAATTAATGGAATAATAGGGTAAATAACCTCCTAAGTAGGTTAGAAGTCGTGGGACCTTATTAGTATAAGTGGGAAAATGTTCAGAATACCCCAACTTAAGCTGCACAAAATCCCATCCCATGGGTACGACGGACCCTCATGAGTCATACCCTCCAATATGATTGGTACCCTCCGCTCATACCTTACCCTCAACCTTTAGATCTAACATTGTCCAGCATAGGACTCTTCCAACCAAGTCGTATCTGAAGCATACGATCCGTACCCATCATCCGTACCCCTAACAGATTAAACCCAATGAAGATTTAGACGTTGTCCACCATATGAGTCCATGGTATGCCTCGTACCCTGGCTTTCGGGTCATGATGAGCCACTCGTACTCAGATCCAACCTAAGTAACCAAGTCTATGATTAAGTTAAGGAACCAAATGATCCATACCTAATAATACGACTCATTCCCCTAAGTCGTATCTATTACAGTAACCAAAATCCATCCCACCAACCAACACTGATCAACATACGACAGAACCATACCATTCATACCCCATCATACGACTCATACCCAAGAGTCGTATTGGGTCTAAAGACCAGAATTCCAAGATTTTTTTTAAGGGTAAAAACCCAGGGTATTATAGTCTCCCCCACTACGAACATTCGACCCCGAATGATGGACAAGGTAGGGGTAACCACACGCATGAGTCATTTTTATTATCAAATATATTCCCAATATGTAACAAAGTTTGAAAACAAAGAGTCAAAGATATTAAACTTTCCTTTAACAAACTCAGAAAATAAAGATGTGTTGAAGACACATACCTTTCGCATGAATCCTAGGAGTAGAAAATAAAAGTGGATATTTGTACTTCATGTCCTCCTCCGCTTCCCAAGTAGCCTCTTCCACCTTGTGGTTCCACCATAGAATCTTAACCAACACCACATCTTTGGTCCGTAACTAAAGATCTTGCCTATCCAAGATCTCAATCAAGATTTCCTCATAATACAGAGAATCTGTAATCCCCAATCCTTCCAAAGGAACAACCGAAGAAGGATCACTAATGCACTTCCTCAACATAGAAACATGAAAGACCGGATGAACCAAAGACTTAGTCATCCTATCCACGATGACTTAAAACAAATCATATTAATTTTGAGACCGAGGAAGACCGATAATGAAATCCATCTTAATCACTTCCCATTTTCATTCAGGAAAATCAATTTCTTTATACAACCCCCCTAGCCTCATATGGTCAACCTTAACCTGTTGACACACCATGCACTTGGCCACAAAATCAGCCACATCCTTCTTTATGCCATTCCACCAATAGATCTCTTTGAGATCATGATACATCTTAGTCGAGACGAGATTAACAATATAGCATGCTTCATGCGCCTCAACTAAAATCCTTTATCATAATCCATCAACATTAGGAACACACAACCTCCCTTGGTATCATAAAGTACCATCACCACTGATCTCAAATCCCACTACCTTTTGCCTACCAACGTTACTCTTGATTTCCATCAATATGGGATCTAACACTTGCTTCTCCTTAGTCTCTGCACTAAGAGATGATAGATCCACTTCTTGTACTATCACACCACCATTCTTGGAGTCCAAGAGGCGAACTCAAAGATTAGCCAAGCGGTGAATATCCTTCACTAATTCCCACTTTCCATCCTCTATATGAGCCAAACTCCCCATGGACAACCTACTAAGAGCATTAGCAACCACATTAGCTTTACCTAGGTGGTAGTGAAGACACAAATCATAGTCCTTGAGAAGCTCAAGCCATTTCTTCTTCCTGAGATTAAGCTCCTTCTAAGTGAACACATACTGTAGACTCTTATTATAAGAAAAGATATCCACGTGAACACCATACAAATATTGTTGCCATATTTTCAAAGAAAACACAACTGCCAATAGCTCCAAATCATGAGTAGGATAATTCCTCTCATGTACTTTCAATTGCATGGAAGCATAGGCAATTACCTTCCCATGCTACATCAACACACAACAAAGCCCTACCCAAGATGCATAACAATAGACTACAAATCCATCATTGCCTTTTGACTAGGTCAAAATTGGAGTCGAAGTTGATTTATCCTTCAACTTCTCAAAACTCCTTTCACAAGCATCCGATAAGAAAACTTGACCTTCTTCTGAGTCTACTTGGTCAAAGGAGCATCTATCGATGAAAAGATTTCCACAAACTGCCTATAATACCTAGTTATACCTAAGAAGCTCCAAATGTCAGATGAAGTTGTAGGTCTAGGCCACCACTTCACCATAATAACCTTTTACGAATCCACCATGATCCCCTCACTAGAGATAATAAGACCCAAGAAAGTTACAGCATTCAACCAAAACTCACATTTAGAGAACTTGACATTCAGTTGTTGTTCCCTTAAGGTCTACAACACCACACGAATATGATTAGTATGATCCATCTCACTCTTCGAATAAACCATAATGTCATCAATAAACACAAATGAAGAGATCCAAATACTGATGAAAAATCCTATTTATCAAATCCATAAATGCCGTTAGGGAATTAGTCAACCCAAATGACATTACCAAAAACCAAAGTGCCCTTACTGAGTATGAAAAGTCATCTTAGGGATATCCACCTCTCTAATCTTTAGATGATGGTACCTAAACTGAAGATTTATCTTAGAAAAGAACTTGGAAACTTGTAATTGATCAAACATATCATCTATCCTTGGAAGAGGATACTTGTTCTTGACCGTTACCTTGTTCAACTGCCTATAGTCATTGCACATCTGAATAAAACCATGCTTATTGCGCACAAACAACACTGGTGCATCCCATGGAGATACACTAGGATGAATAAAATCCTTATTTAGAAGATCCTTAAGTTTCTCCTTGAGTTCCCATAACTCAGTCAAAGCCATTATATACGAAGAAATAAATATTGGATGAGTGTATGGATCTAGATCAATACCAAGCTCTATTTCCCTAGGAGGAACACCAGGAAGATTATCCAGAAATACCTTGAGAAACTATTAACCACTGGAACTGACTTGAAAGAATGACCTTTTGAGTTAGAATCTTTAACCCGAACCATGTAATAAAGACAACCTTTGGAGATTAACCTCTGAGCTCTAAGATAAGAAATAAATCTCCCCCTGGGAGCTAAAGAACCACCCTTCCATTCTATAACCGGCTCACCAGGGAACCTAAAGATAACCCTATGGGTCTGACAATCCAAGGATGCATAATAAGAGTACACCCACTCCATATCCAGAATGACATCAAAATCTACCATATCAAACTTAAACAGATCCACCAAGGTCTTCTTTCCAAAAATAGATACCACACACCCCTATAGATTCTCTTAGCAATAATTGAGTCACCGATTGGTGTAGAAATAGAAAAAAAATCTAAAATAACTTATAGATCAAAACCAAAATACACAACCACATAGGGAGTCATATAGAAGAGAGTGGACCCTGGATCAAGCAAACAATATACATCACAAGAGAAAATTTATAACATACTAGTAACGACATCAAGTGATTTCTTAGATTCCTGGCGGGACTCCAAAGCATACAACCTGTTCTGACCAACACTAGAACCAGGAGCAATAACAGAAGTAGATGCAGCACTGCTAGGTTTATGAGCAAAATATAAAGCCACAGAAATTTATTTTCCCCTATAGAAAGCTTATTAACCGAACAATCCCTGAGTCGATGGCCTGCCTGGCCATACTTGATGCATTTGTCCCTTCTTTCATTGCAATAACCCTGATGAGGACGACCACATAACCGATAAAGAGGACATAAAGAAACTGACTAACCTCTTCTTGAGATTGGGCACCCTATGCCCGAAAATTATCACCACCTTGATGACGTTTGTCTCCTGTCTGGTAAGGAGCACTAGAAGAAGAGAAAGAACCAGAACTCCCCCACTTTTTTCTGCTATTTACCACCATCCCGACCACCCTAAGACTGAGAACCTTCCTGGTCAAAAAACCTGACCCTGCCGATCTCCGAACTCTACCTACTTCCTCTTTTCATCCTCTACCTATTGTATATGACCAGTCAACCTAGAAATGTCCATATATTTAATCAGCAAAGCAGTTTTTCTCTCTAAAATCAAATCCCGATTTAATCCAAAAGTGAATTTCCTCTTTCTTACCTGCATGTCATCCATTAAATTAGGAGCATACCTTGATAATTGGTGAAACTTCAAGGCATATTCCTTGATAGACATCCTCCCCTACTTGATATTCACAAACTCCTCCATTTTTGTTTCCCTTGACTCTTGGGGAAAGAACCAATCTAAGAAGGCCTTAGAAAAAGTATTCCACAAGACTGATTCTTCTACATCATCCCTATCCCTGCCCTACTTTTTATACCACTGATATGCTATATGTTTAAGCTGATAAAATATAAAGTTTACCCCCTCCACATTGGTACCCTGCATCACCCGAAATATCTTTTTCCATTTTATCCAAGAAGCCCTGTGCATCATCCTCCACCTTCACTCCAATAAAATTAAGAGGACCTATCTTCATAAATTGGCCAACCCTTGTGGCCTAAGCAAACAAAGCACCAAGCGCACCCCGCTCAGCGAGAGCAGTAACCATATGAGCAATAATATGAATAGATTGACAAAATTTTACATTAGTCACCTTACCTTGAGGAAGACTAGTAGCAACCGATGGAACTCTAAAACTATCAGGGATAGGATCGTGAGATCAAAGATGAACCCCAGAAGTAGGAGCACCCCTTCAACATTACCCCCGAATGGGATAAAAAAATTTCCTTGTGTTTCAGATCTACGAGGCATGATCTAAAATACGAACAAACAATGATTAGAGAAGATTCCAGGACTGAGACTCCATGCTTGAAAATAGAATACCAAGAAAGTGAGACATTCCTAAATACCTTGTAGCCTCTTCCTTATGAGTGTGACACGCTACACACCTCTAAAAAAAACTCTACTCGGCATGGATTTGTGGACTCTGATTTGACCATAAACCTAGGCTCTGATACCAACTTGACACGATCCAATCGGGGGCCTTTTCGTAATGGGCATCCCAGGTCCGATCGAAATCGTATACCATCCCCGTTCCCAACCCAACCTCCAGCCACTTGCCCTGAATTGGCTGAATTTTAAGTATATAACAAGATAGTGTAACAAATCATATGAAGACTCTAGGATACGATCACAACCGTGACTAGCCTAACCAAGTCCAACCATCCCACACCTACCGTCCAACCTTACTAAACCATTCCAAAGGCCATAAACCAGGCCAACACTAAATAAGTTCCAAAACATAATATAATTTATTACAAAATAAAATATAATGGAACAATCGACAATCCCGTTGACTGGTGTTAGCCCCAATGTCAATACCAATACTAAAGCTGACACCAATACCAATCTTGCCTATTCCAACCCATAGTAGTACCACAAAGCCTATTACTAAAAGAGTAATAAAATTTGGTTGGGGCATGCCCCCAACCATGGCCAAAACCAATATCCAAAATAAAATCAAAGTGTCTAGAAATATCCATAACATAAAATAGAGCATTCTGAAATAATGGAATCTCACCACTTCAGTCCAAATATTGATCCCTGAGTCAATAACTATGTAGGAAGAGTAGAACGGCTGGTTCATGCATAGCATGGGTTACAATCGCCAGTAGATGGATTTGCATGTAAATGCTAGCATGATCTCAGGATAAGGATAAAATAATGTCATTTATAAAACCAAGTAAAACTATCCATATGCACACAACCATACATATATATATAATCATTCCAGGAAAAGGGACCGAGTTTAGCATGCATTTAAAATCCTTACTTGTGTTGTGTAGCTTTGCCATCCTAATTCACCCGCGGGTGATATAGGTTCAGCTCTCCTGCTAAAAGGGCCTCAGTGTGAGTAGCCGCATGACTGGGGAAGAAAACCTGGGTGACTAGCACACCCCCAAAATATAGTATGATATCATGCACACGGTCACCAAGACCAACCTTACATCGACAAATATGAGTTTCCAGTTATAGTCCCCCCAGGACCTCCACCTTTTATGACTTTGCTACATATTCTGCCATTATTGCCCAATTAAAACCATTACGAAGTAACCAATAAATCCATTTACCATTTATTAACCAAGGCCATTTAGTGGTGGTATCATTATACCGACCATACTTAGAAGTACTATCCATAGCCAACCATATATAGGTTTAAGAGAACTTTCAAGTGCCCTTCCATTTACCATATTAAACCACTTAGGGGATCCATGTGCCCAACAAGCATAACTATTTATCCATTTGAATTTACAAGATATCTAAACCATGCATAATTTCTTTACCAACTTTTAAAATAAGCAAGAGTTCCATTAAAAGTATTCAATGCAATAAAAAAATGCTTTTAGCCATTTTGTCAAATACATTGGGGCATAATATAACTAAAACCAACTCCAATTACCCTTTAACCATTATCATGCAATCCAATATCCAAAATCACCATTAATGCACATAAATCATAATTAAAACCATGAAAAAACATAACCAACCATTTAATATCAAAACCCCTAATTCATATTTGAAAACCAAAATCATACAATTAATGAAATCATAAAACATTCATAAAAACCATGATTCTAGTTAGAATTAATAATGAAGGAAGAGAACATTCCTTAAACCAAGATGATAATGGAAATAAATCACCAAGACAAGCCCTAAATTAATCTTTTAGTTGAAACCCTAGCTTATCTTGCCCAAAGGATTTTGAGAGAATTATACAGTGTTTTAGAAGAGTTTCTAAGTATTAATGAATAGAATAATAGGTTAAATAACCTACCAAGTAGGTTAGAAGTCGTGGGAACCTATTTGGATAAGTGGAAAAATATCCAGAATACCCCCACTTAAAGTTGCACAAAATACCATCCCAGGGGTACGACTAACCCTCACGAGTCATAGCCTCCAATATGATTGGTACCCTCTACTTGTACCCTAGCCTCAATCTTTGGATGTAACATTATCCAGCATATGACTCATCCAACCAAGTCGTATTTGAAATATACAATCCTTACCCTTGTCAGATTAAACCCAAGAAAGATTTAGACACTGTCCATCATACAATTCCATGGTACGACTCGTACCCTAGCCTATGGCTCACGGTAAGCCACTCGTATTCAGATCTAACCTAAGTAACCAAGACTAAGATTAAGTTAAGGAACCAAACAATCTGTACCCACCAATACGACTCGTACCCCTAAACGTATCCATTCTAGTAATCAAAATCTATCCTACCAACCAAAACTGGTCAAGATACAATAGGACCATACCATTCGTACCCCATCATACATCTTGTTCCCATGAGTCATATAAGGTATAGAGACCAAAATTCCAGGAAATTTTCTAAGGCTAAAAAACCAGGGTGTTATAGCTTGGGTCCACAAAGACTGAGCTTGTAGTAGGTCTATACCCATATGTGATTCCCTAGGCTCTGTACTGTATAGTCTATCCTCTCCTTGATGAGGTTAGCCAAGTATAGGGGATCCTAGAGGTACAGTATCACTGTTTGAGTCCCTACCATTGCATTCCAAGTTACTGGGAAGTTTTGGAGTGTTATTTCTAGCCAGGATATTGGGAGGTGGTCTGGTAGATGAGGGGCAGAGATCAGGAATGTTGGCATTGGTGGTGGGTTCCCCTCTCCACTGTCGTTTTCTATTTTTAGTAAGGATATCAGGTGTTGTAATATCCTTTAGCTTGGAAATTATACCTTTAGAAACAGTGGGGGGATTTTGGTGGGAGAGTTAATTAATTTGACCTTCATGGTTATGTCAACAGCAGAAGTGTGATGATTATCCTCTGTCGTTAGAGAGTTATGCATGGGAGTAGGATTAGGTTCCTCCCTGGTAAGGCTACTTATAGATTGGATCGGTTTGATAATTATGCTTAGCGGTTCGGCTTATTGGCTATTAGTTTTTAAATAAACTAATCCGCTAGCCACCCAATAAGATAACGGTTGGTTCGATATCGGATTAGCAATTAATGGATGGTTATGGATAGTGTAATGGATAAATTTAAGAGAAAATAAAATATCGAGCGATTATTGGTAGTTCCTCCATTTCTTCTCTAAGTTATATGTATACTATGATTGATCTATTTATCAATCTTTTAGGCTTCTTGAGTTTTGTTCATGTAGTTATTTAATAGGTTAAAATATCGAATCAAATAAGAATTTTTTTCTAGACCTAAAATGTATGTAGAAACATTTTTAATTACTGGATTAACAAAAAAAAATTAAAACTTTAATATTATTTGAATTTTTATTTTTTATATCAAACTTTGTGAAGGACACATTTGGGTTATTTTATTTTTATTGCGGTCCTTATAATATATGTTTTGGTGTAAGAATTAATTTCGATTTTTCTTTACATTTTAGGGAGTTTGACTGCACTTTATGGTTAGATGTCATAAGAAGTGGCATGTTATTTTTTAAACTAAGAAGTGAATAGAATAATAAATGGAGTTTTATATGTTAGATTGACAAAAGATACTTATATATCTAGGGGTAAAAATCTAATTATAATAATTCTTAATGGGTTAACGGTTTACCCAATAAGAAATTTGAGTAATTGTCTTCACACCAATAAGCCATTAATTATAAAAAATTTATTAATTTTCTAACCATTAATCTGATAACCCATTACTAATTAGCCAATAAACTAATTTTGCGGTTGGGTTAACGGTTACGGTTCGATTTTGAACGGCCCTACTTCCTGGTGAAGGCAGCCAGAGAATTGGTGTTGGGGGGGTTCAGTAGTTGAGTGATGGGATTTTTGGGGTATCCCAGTTCAGTAGTAGTAGGATTAGATGGATTGACACTTTAGGGTGTGGGGTCACCCTTCTTGTTGGGAGTCAACACGATTTTTACATAATTTGCAGTAGCCGACTGAGAGTTAGATGTCCCATCACTTTCATTAAGAGGGGTGTTGTGAGCTTTCCCATTTTGAGATAATTGGCCTCTGTGGGCCTTCCCTCTAAGTTTCTTTTTAGAATTTTTAACAGGGAGAGTACCTTATATCTAATTAAGATAATTTTACTTTAATTTAGATAGGGGGATGGAGAATTTATCTATGTCTAGGTCGTACGATTTTACCTAGGTAGGTATGGAATTGATGGGATTACCTTCTGAACCCATATTGACTTTTTGCATGTGTACCTTTCTCTTGGGGAAAGTAATTATTTTCCGCATCTCTTCATGTGCGTCTTCCACTGTTCTAGTTGCCCTGGCAGTTGACGTTGGAGGTTTTGATGGTTGGTGGTTTGGGGGTATTGCGCAACTCCTCAAGTCATGTCTTATCCCTACACAACCAACGCATAGAGTGCCTTCCCTCTCGTAGACCGCTTCTTGGGTGTGACTTTCGATAGTTACTGATTTCTTAACTGGAGTGTTCATCAAAACTTGTATGCATATCCGTGCATACCTTCCCATCAAGGTAAAGGAAGTGCATGTGTCTATTTTGAGCAAAGCACCGATTTTTCGTCCTACCTTCTCCAGAATTCCCCTATCGTAGCATTCCATTGGCAATTGAGGCAATCACACACAAATCACAATATGGGTAAGTGTAGATTCTTTAGGGGCGAATTTTGGTTCTCATTTTCTTACCGATAAGAATCCTCCAAAAATGAATCATGGTCCCCCTTGGAGTACCCTATTCCTATTTTCTTGCTTTGTGAATTTCGCAATGTAGAAGTCATAACCTAGATCTATGAGGACGAGGTTTTTCGTCGGCTTCCAAAGTTCAATTAATCGTGACCTTTGAAGTTGGTGAGGAATCCTCTTTCCAGTGAGTTTGACAATCACGGAGAACTTTCATGGCTGGTATATCCTTACCCACTCTTCCTCTGTGATTTGAATTGAGTAGTTGTCTGAGCCCGGGATTGGTTGGTTCTTTTCAAGGGGCTCTTTGTATACTTGATTGAGGTGATTCCTATCACCTTGCAGAATTGATTTGAATGAGGGCTTCACTGGTTGGTCTTCATCCATGAGTCCTTCGTCCAGGGGGCCAGTGGTCTCATGTGTGGCGGCGGCGAGCATTGGTTTTGGGTTTCAAGCATACTCTCAAGGGTTAGCAGAAAGAGAGTTCTAAATCAAAGACACCACACAATTTAATATAACTATCACTTTTGCAATTATTATATTATTGTTACTATTTAAACTACCACGATTATGTTGTTGCTGCTACTACTAATACTAATGTTGTTGTTGTTGTTGTTGTTGTTGTTGTTGTTGTTGTTGTTGTTGTTGTTGTTATTATCACTATCACTACTACTCGTACGTTTTCGTTTTCGAATTAAAAGTACTACAATTTGTGTATTACTATTTGTATTAATTTTATTATTTTAATTATATTTTTATCCTTTTTTAAAGTGTAAATAAATTATATTTAAATATATTTTATAATATTTAAACTTTTAAAAAGATAATTTTGAAATAGTAAATGTTTATTAGAGCTCTTTAATTATGATTTCTATTTTTCAGATAACGAAAATATTTTTTTTAAAGGATAATGAATTCAAATTCAAATACTTAATTTTTCAATTCAAAACTTTTATTACAATATTTTTAAACTTTATCCTAAAAATTGTCATATGACTTTTAATATCTTGTCACTGGCTTTTTGTCTTGCTTTTAGTGTAAAACACGTACACAAAATTAGTAAATTAAAAAATGTAGCTGGTTATTTTGTAAATAATTATTTTTGTATAAAAATTATACTATGAAATATTATTTCTAATACAACAAGCCAAACAATGTTTTAGTATATAAAAAATAATACGGGCATAACTAATACAAACATTATAAATACACACTATTTATCGTTATTTCTATACACTCTACCAAACGACACCTTAATCTTTTATAGTCTTGTTCTTTTTAACCTCAACATCTATGATCTATCTACCTCTCAGCCTTTTGTGTTCTTGCTTTGTTCTACAGGCATAAATCGATTCTGGTAAGTTTTTTATACTATTAGTAAAAGCTCTACTCAGTGCTTCACACTTTTTGATTTCTTTTTGCCGCATCAAAAGTGTGGCTTTACTTTGTCAATTACATCAATGTCAACATAGGGAAGCTCTCTTTTTCTTCTTATAAAGAAGTGCATTTTCAAAATGTTATTCCCATACCTTTTTAAATCAGTTCTTTCCAAATACTAGATGTGCCACTACCTCCCCTTAAATTTCATATATTCCTTGTTATTTCAGGTGTATATGTACCGTTTTATGAGTTCGGAACATAAATAATATGTGAATATCAAAGGTGATCCAAATAATATGGAAAAAAGAAATTTACAAAAATTACATGTAGGCATATCTTTTTAGTGCGTCATATAAGAAAAAATGAACATTTTCCATTAAGATATGTTACCTGATCTTTTTAAAAGAATAAAAATTACATAATGCACGAACAAATGTATTATGTGACTATCTCTTGAATACTAAGTGCAGTTTGTAAAAAAGGTTATGGCATTATTTTTAAAAAAAGAGAAAATTATGCAAAATGTTCATTGAATTAAATTTCTTACACAACAAATAATCAATTTTTATTTTTTTAGTTAAAATGGTGAGTCGGTCATGTTTCATTTCACAAATTGGCCACTCAGCCAAGTCTGGCAAGTCAGCCATTTGCTTCAATAACAATGGTTGTTTTTGCCTTTTCCCATTTGAATTTACTCCGTGATTTTTAAAAACAGAAAAACTTGTTTTTGTCTTATTTTTTCCTGTACTATTTAAAGAAAAATCTTTCTTCTTATTTTTTTAAAAACTTTTTTGGTTGCAACTTTAAAAAAAAAAAATTATTGCTACTTTTTACTATGTTTTTCCTTTTTTTTTTTTAAGAAAGTTTTTTTTTCTCTTTTAAATTGTTTGTACTCTTCTAATTGTTTTATTTCTTTTATGGTAAAAAAAGAAATATTTATGTCATTTTATTATTTTTTATTTATACTTTTATTTATTAGGCTGATACGCATGATATGTATATACACGCACACACGTTATATACTATTATACCATATCGTTACTTTATATAACTTTTATATAATATCAATACATGTTTATACACTATTTATATAATATCAATAAATGTTTATACGGTAGTTATATACTGTCGATACACATTTGTGCACTATTTATATAATATCAATACATTACATAACTATTTGTACATTATATATACATGTTTATACATCTTTTATATAATATTGATACATGACTAAAAAGTCAGACCTCATTTTGTGAGAATATATTAGGTCTGTTGTTGTTGTACATGAAAAAAAGTTGCATGGAAAAGGTTTTACAAAAAAAAATCAAAAAAAATTTAAAAAAAAAACATGCAGCAAAAAAAAAAAAGCAAAAGAAAAGTTTTTTCTTTAAAGATTACCACTGAAAAAAAGAAGAAGAAGAAGAAAATAGCTTAATGGTCATAAGTAACACTAAACAAAAACTTGAATATTTTTGTTGTAAACTTATTACCTTTTTATATATAAATGAACTTTTTTCCTTTTTAAAATGTATGCTACTTAAAAGAATTTTGGTACATATCAAAAATAATTTAACTTTTTTTGAGCTTATTTTTTTTAATTACAAATAAGTTAACTCGTGTTTTTAAATTTTGTAATAAAAGAATTTAAAATTTTGTAAAAGTTACATATATCCCAAAAATTTATTAATTTTTTTACCATCAAAAACATTACACTGTATTCTTATATAACGTAAATTTAATAATTCAGCTTTTTATGAGTAAATGACATTAAAAGAAATATAATTGACAATTAAAATTATAGTGGCAGTTTCCCACCAAAAAGTCTAACAAAAGTTGAACTTTGCCTAGCAATGTCCTACAAAATTTAAATTTTTCCACACAGATTTGGAATTGTGATGTCAAATCTGATAAATTAAAGTGATATATTAATAATAATAATAATAATAATAATAATTCATATCTATATTTATAATTTATAATCTATAATTTTTATCTATAATCTATATCAATATTTATATCTATATTTATAATCTATAATCTATCTATATAATTTATTAAAAGTGTGAAGATCCTTAGAAAAGTGATTTGAACTTTTTGCTCTACATTAAAACACCCCGTAATAGATAAAATCGTCTTTTCACTTTTATTTTGTAAATAATTATCATTTAAATATTTAGAATAAGAGAAAAAAATAAGGAACAATTCCAATTCTAAAAGGAATTAAATGTAATGCTAAATTTTTTATTAAGAGTTCTGGGGATTTGGGCCACATGTGACAAAAGATTTTTAAAATGAGGTGTAGGTGACACAAGTTTTAATTATTAGTTGGAGGTGACAATTACTTTATTATGGATTAAGAAAGTTGAGAAAGTTTAAAAATAACCCATAAGTTTTTAAATTTACACTTTGATCCCAAAGTTTACCTAAAATAACAAGAAACGGATGGAAAAAAAATGTCTTTCTCTCTCTCTTTTCATCCATTGTTGTTTTCTCTCTCTTAGCGATTTTTGTTGTTCATTGTTTTTGCTGCTTTATTCATCATCTTCTGCTTCATTATCATCATCTTCTACTTCATTATCATCTTCATCTTCTTTTTGTCGATCATTTGTTGTTGGTGGTGGTGGTGGTACAGTGTTACTGCGCTGCGATCTGACCAATTTCTCAGGTCAAATTTTATTTACTACATCACTTTGCACTTTGGCATTACTTCATAGGTGACTTTGGTAAGTAAAATTATGATTTTTATTTGTATTTGTCATCTGGGAACATTTCTGTTTTTTCAACAATGGATAGAACCCCAATCATGAATCCAACATAAGTGCCCATAATTTAAACAAATCAATCATCTGGTGCATCAGATGAGTATATGTTGCATCAGAAGATTTATTTGTTGCATCAGACTGTTTATCTGTTGAATTAGAAGATTTATTTGTTGCATCAGACGTTTTATCTGTTGCATCAGACGTATTATTTGTTACATCAGGATGTTTATCTGTTGCACCAGACCAATTATCTATTGCAATGAATGATTAATCTGTTTGGAACAACACAAATCAGCCCCTGCTACAAACCCAATAGATAATCAATATGTTTCAACTCTTGCTATTGCTACATGATTCAAAATTATTCCTTAGGTCCAATTACCCGTCCTAAATTTCCTAATTCGATTTCTCATTTTACTTGTAATTTCATTAATCAAGAAAAGATTTAAAAAAATCCATGTTTTACCCTTTGCATTAATCACTTTTTCTTCAAATTAAAATGAAAACATCATTTAATAGGGGGACTATACGCCGACCGACGTTAAAATCTTTCTTCTCTTATGAAATTCCGATTGAATAGCAAACAATGGTTATTTCAAACACGTCTACTGTCCCACCAACTGATTAGTGGGTTATGATAAACTAGACTTGTTATTAATTATTTTTCTTAATCAATGTGACATCTCAATTTGGGACGGATAATTTGAGACGGAAGGAGTACGAATTAAAACGTCAGAGCCAAGGAACAAACTAGACATCTGTTGAAACAGACTATTTATCTGTTGCATCAGACTTCTTATCTGTTGCAACATGAGTAATCTGTTTTGAACAACACATCAGCCCCTGCCACAAACCCAACAGATAAATCTTGCTATTGCTACTAGATTCTAAATTATTCCTTTTTACGTTGAATCGTCGACATGTTTGTTGAGAAGATAATAGACAGAATGAAAATTAAAAATGGATTAAAATGTCAAAGATCAAACATAATTTTTTATTAAACAAAAAAAAAATACATATAAGAGACTAAAAGAAAAATAATAATCTAATTATTATTATTATTATTATCATCACCATCATCATTGTCAGCCAGCCAATCTTCAACCGAAAGTAGCAAGTCCCTCCTCAGCCTGCGTATCTCGCGGAGCATTCTTTCTCTAACTCCTCCCAGTTCCCATTACAGGTCATGAACTTGATTTCGAAGTTCATTCACGACGTCTTGCAGAAAAGCAACACCCTACACTGGATCAACCATAATCTTCTAGAGTGTAATATGAAAGACGAGATGCAATAAATAAATAGAGTGTAGTTGAATGAACGATTGAGTAAGGAGGGACCTATCTATAGAGGATTGAATTTGAATGAGAGGCAAAAAGGTGCGACTATTCACCTCCATTCATTAATTACATTTGTGATTAAATTAAGAAAATAAATATTGCGATAAGTCATGACTTTTCAGATTATTATTATTAATTAGTTCTTTCCAAGAATTATTTTTATTGAGTTGTGGCAACAGATCTATATTTGTTGCATCAGATAATACATCTGTGACAACACATATACCCTCTGTTGCAACAAATATAAAATATGTTGCATCAGATAACCTATCTGTTGCAACATATAATATAACTGTTCACCTTCATTTATTAATTATATTTTTTATTAATGTGAAAAGTAATAACTTAATTAAATTAAAAATATTGTGATAAGTCATGACTTTTCAGATTATTATTATTAATTAGTTCTTTCCAAGAACTATTTTTATTGAGTTGTGACGACAGATTCGATATCGGTTGCATCAGATCAATCATCTGTGACAACAAATATATCATCTACTGCAACAATAGTGAACTTGTTGCATCATATATTATATTTGTTGCTACATATAATCTACTTTTAAAAAAACTATCATCATATTATTAATCCAAATTTGCTTAATTTTTTATTTTATAAAAAAAATACCTTTTCAAATTCTTTAATAAAATAATAACCATTTTTATTTTCTGGCAACAGATTGTATATCTGTTGAATCTGATAAACCATCAGTTGCAATAGATATACCATCTGTAGCAACAAATAGACGTTCTATATTAATATCTTTTTTTGATTTCTTCTAACAGTTGATACATCAGTCGCAATAGATAGGGAATTTGAGGCAGCAACACTGATGAATGTATGTGTTTTTATTTTAGACAAAAAGTCACGACCGATCACCTTGTTTTTTTTTTAAATAACAATCATCATCATATAAGTTAATTAATCCAATATTGTGACTTTTTTTTATTATATAATAAATAATTTTAAAAAATAAACTCAAAAAAAAATGGTGAAAAGTCATGATCAGTTATTAAAATTAAATAACTGTTCTTTTACGGTTATAAATTTTGTTTATCATTTACTTTCTTATTATTTATTTACATAACATTTTTCATGTTGAATAATCGAAAAGTCATGTCTTTTTCACCCTCTCAATAACAATAATAACCTTTTTTTATTAATAACCGTCAGGTGCAATATATGATCGATCTGTCGTAGCAGATTAACCTCTGTTGACACAAATTGCTCAATCCTTACCACCAACCGTCGACATGTTGTGAACAAGAAATTAACAGAATGATTATTAAATACTAAATAAGAATTAAAAATTCAAAGTTGAGAACAAAATGAAATTAATGTTCATAGATTTTTGAATCCCTTGGGTAGATCCGATATACAGAAGGAGGAAAATACATACGTTAAAATAAAAAATATTACCTAATTATTATTACTACTATTATTATTATTGTCAATCGGACATTTTTTATCCGGCAGTCTTGCTCCGAAGTCAGCCATATCTCTCTAGAGTTCATCAAACTGCCTTTGAAGTTCACGCAAGGACTCGATATGAATATTCTTGTACAGAGGTACCTATTTATAAATTATTGTATCTTGAAAGAAAATAAAATTTCTTTAAAATAAATCTAACAGATGGGTAATCTGTTGTAAAATATATTCTTTCTGTTAGATAACTTACAACATATTGGCAATCTTTTGCAACAGATGTATATATCTGTTTAATTTCTCTAACAGATACGTCATATGTTGCAACAGGTTGATCATCTGTCGTAATAGAAGTCTCCAATTATTTGACAATATAAATAGATATGTCATTTGTTGCAACCTAGCTAGTCATCTGTTTATTCAATTTAAGCCATAGATGGGCTAGGAAGAATAAGGTACGTGCAGATGGGTCCACTATCATATGTATGGGAGTTAAGTATGTATTACTGATAGGGTCACCGGGACAACACACACAAAGTACAATATTTTTGTGAATGCAGTTTTTAATCGATTAGGCATTGATCATTCAAACAAGATCCTGCATTGTACCGTTAAGTTTGATGGGCTCAAAATTGATAAGGCTGAGGACCTCATGAAGATGGTGTAGATACCCTGTTACGAATTACTGACGGTTGTTGCTCGTGTTTTTGCGTGTCAAGTTTTGAGAAGGAATCAATATTTATCATCACTGCAAAGAACCAATAGCGATTGGACTTAACTTTAAGTGTGCATTGGACCCTTAGAGGGCCTTCAAAGCTTAGAACTACATCTAACAAGAACGGAAAACCAATACAGTTATTGCCCTAGCCCAAATTTATATGGTTGGGTTGCTCGCTCAAGGTGATGATTATATGCCAGAAGGTACAGTAGGAGAATGCCTTCGAGGGAAAATGGGTGGTTGATGGAAGACTATATCATTTCAGAGCTAATTGAAGAAGAGACATAGGGTAGAAAGTAACTTCTAGCGAATTTGGCCGATGGAATTATCTTAAAAGATGCGAAATCTGAATCAAGTGCAAATATGAAAATGTATTCGGTAATATAATTTCATCTGTTGTCTCTCTGAAAGAAAAATAATGCAGATGGACACTTTTCTAGGGAGATGCGTGGTTGGTATTATCACCTAGATAGAAAATAGGAGAAGACCAACAGAGCAGCCTCACGGGCATCAAGGGTTGAAATGATGTACAACAAGTCTAGAAAACTTATGCCAACAACAACTGCAGTTAAAATAAGGAATTTAAGCGAAGGCGACAATTTTTGAATTTTAAATTTCATCCCATGCCTTCTTGTTTGTGTTTTCGATCAGGTCCACTGTCGTTGACCTGATCGGACCCACAAACAAGATTGAAAGGCAAATAGAGTATCATTACTTCCTTAGCAATATAGATTAATTGATTGTGTTTTCCTGCCTTAGAATGCTTTCAACATTCCTTGGAGAAGATCAGATATTTGTTGTAGTATGTTAAGACCGATAATTTTCAAGCTTGCCTCCAGCTTGCTGATTCTATATTCAAGCTGGTCGTTGCCATCTTCGAAGTTGGTAAAGAGTTCCTCGTCTTTTGTGAGCTCGATCAAGAAGACTACCTTCAAAGTTGTGGCATTCTAGAAGCCCTTCAAAACACTTTCTCCAGAAGCCTTAAAGGATACATGGAGGGTCGTTGTGTTTGTTTTAGGTCAAAATGTGTTGATGTACGTTGAAGATGTGGTCCCAATAATTGAACAACACACTTTTATTGAGCGTTGCTCCATGCATCTTGCTCAACCAATTTGATAAATTAATAAGCAAGGAGTTACGTAGCGTGTGATCTAAATCGACTCTACCAAGGCTATCAAACATTACGTAACTCCGAGCTCATTACCCTATCAAAAGAATATGCCCGAGTTAGTGCACAAATAAAAAAAGCTCAATCTATCAGCCTTTTTGCTGATCACTCTTCTCCAATATAGATGACAAGATATCTGTTATGCAAAAGTCTACACCGTCGCCAGACATGCTTGCCAGGGAGCAATTCTTCAGAAGGCATCAACAGATATCTTCTGAAGAATTGCTCCCAAGCAAGCATGTCTGGCGATGGTGTAGACTCTTGCATAGCAGATATCTTGTTATCTATATTGGAGAAGAGCGATCAACATAAAGGCTAAGAGATTGAGCTTGTTCAATTTGTGTACTAACTCGGTCATAATTTTTTGATAGGGTAATGAGCTTGGAGTTACGTAACATTTGATAGGCTTGGTAGAGTCGGTTTAGATCACACGCTACATAACTCCTTGCTTATTAATTTATCAAATTAGTTGAGCAAGATGCATGGAGAAATGATCAATAAAAGTGTGTTGTTCAACTGTTGGGACCACATCTTCAACGTGCATCAACACATTTTGACCTAAAACAAACACAACGACCCTTCATGTATCCTTTAAGGCTTCTGAAGAAAGTGTTCTAAAGGGCTTCTATAATGCCACAACTTTGAAGGTAGTGTTCCTGATCGGGCTCACAAGAGATGAGGAACTCCTTACCAATATCGAAGACAGCAACGACCAGCTTAAATACAGAACCAGCAAGCTAGAGACAAGCTTAAAAATTATCGGGATTCACATACTACGGCAAGCATCTGATCTTCTCCAAGGAATGTTGAAAGCATGTTAAGGAAAGAAAACACAATCAATTATAACCATATTGCTAAGGAAACAATGATACTCAATTTTCCTTTCAATCTTGTTTGTGGTTCTGATCAGGTCAACGGCAGTGGACCTGATCGGAAACACAAACAAGAAGGCATGAGATGAAATTTAAAATTTAGAAATTGCCGCCTTCGCTTAGATTCCTTATTTTAACTGCAGTTGTTGTTGGCGTAAGTTTTCTAGACTTGTTGTACATCATTTCAACCCTCGATGCCCGTGAGGCAGCTTTGTTGGTCTTCTCCTATTTTTTATCTAGGTGATAATCCCGACCACGCAGCTCCCTAGCAAAGTGTCCATCTGCATTATTTTTCTTTTAGAGAGACAACAGAAGAAATTACATTACCATATACACTTTTATATTTGCACTTGATTCAGATTTTGCATCTTTTAACATAATTCTATCGGCCAGATTCACTAGAAGTTACTTTCTACCCTATGTCTCTTCTTCAATTAGCTCACAGATGATATATTCTTCCATCAACCACCCATTTTCCCTCGAATTCATTCTCCTACCGCACCTTCTGGCATATAAACATCATCCTGAGCGAGCAACCCAACCATATAAATTTGGGCTAGGGCAATAACTATATTGATTTTCCGTTCTTGTTAGATACAGTGCTAAGCTTTGAAGGCTCTCTAAGGTTCCAATGCACCCTAAAATTTAGTCCAATCGCTATTGAATCTCTTTACAATGACACCAAAACTAGATCCCTTCATAATGCTTGACAAATAAATATGACCAACAACCGATATTAAATCTTAACAGAGTATTAAAACCATATTCATAGTCCCTCATCCTTATCAATTCGGACCTACCAAACTTAACTATAAAATTGCAGACATCTTATTTGAATGATCTATGACTAATCAATAGAAACAACATTCACAAAATCAGTGTACTCTATGTGTGCATCCACAATAACATTATCAGTAATACATACCTCCCACATATAAAATGGTTCCATCTGCATGTAACTTATTCCTCCGAACCCATCTTTATTGCAGCCTCTTATGATGGTCCAAAAAAAGTTGATCAACTATCAGTTCCTTATATCTACAAAGAAGAGGAAAAATATAATGTCACAAAAAGAACATTATCTATCTATTACAATAGATGTAGAGTCTGTTGCATCAGATGTAGAGTCTGTTGCATCAGATGTGGAGTCTGTTGCATCAGATGTGGAGTCTGTTGCAACAGATGTGGAGTCTGATGGAATACATCAAACCAGCCTTTCTGGTGATTTGATTTGTTCCAACTGTTTCTCCATCTATTGCAACATCAACAATAGCATAAACTATAAATAAAAAACATCAACAACAAAGAAACAACAACATTTGTTCCAACTACATCATCAACAACAAAGAAGCAACATCCTTTGTTCCAGAACCGTCAACAACACCACACCACAAGTTCAAACAACTCTAACCCCACCAACAACATCAATAACGGCATCAATAATAAACAAACAAATAAAATACATACAGAAAAATGATACTGCCAACAAGGCTTTTAAACTTCTCCCAACAGATGACTTTTTTCGCATATTATAATAAAAATTCTTGGTTTGTTTATTCAACACTTAAAAGTTTTTTAATAAATATGATATGGGTAAATTATAATTAAATAAAAAAATAAATGTAAATAACTTGCAAAGAAGAATACGAGAATGAAAGATTAATAATGAACCATACCTTAATATCAAAAAGGGGATCAAAATAATAATTTCAGTCTAGAAAAGATATGGATCGATTTAGATCCGAAAGGATCTTTATGAGAAGAGAAGAGAAAAGAGAGAAAAAAGGTTGTGACCCTAGAGAGGTGAGGAAGAAAAATATGAGAGTTGAATAAAATAAACTGCAGCTAAAGGAAGAGATGAGATAATTTCTATAAATGTATTGTGTACGTAGACGTGGGGGTTTTCAATATTCATTAATTACTCCCTCCATTTCGTTTTAGTTGGCCCTCTTTCTAAAAATATTAAACAAAGTATATTTATACAAATTTTATATTTTTAAAGCATAATTAATAAAGCTAATTTGGTAAAATAAACCCCTAATAAATACTTTCTTAATGGGAGTACCAAGTTAAAAAAGGGCCAACTATTTTAAAACGGAGGGAGTAATATTCATTAATTTCATTAATAATTTGAGGGGCACGAGAAAGACTAAGACTAGTGACATTGAAAAGACAAGACAAGACTGCTCAATGAACTCACTTTTGAGATAATCAAGAAATATTTTTTACCGCCTTTATCAGTAAGTACTACTATTTGATACATTATCTACTCGGACCAGAAACTTGCTTTAAAATTAAAATAGAAAAAAAGATTTTCAAACAGATATGTCACCTGTTGCAACATATATAAATATTTGTTTAGAAATCTGAATAGCTCAGTCATCTATTACAACAGATATCAATATCTTTTTAAAAATTCCAACAGCTCAGTCATCTATGACAACAGATGAAAATGTCCATTTGATAATTAATTAAATCAGATATGTCATCTGTTACAATAAATATAAATATCTATTTGAAAATTTCCAACCGCTCAATCATCTGTCATAACTGATGCAAATGTCAATTTGATAATTAAATTAGATATGTCATCTATTACAACAGATATGAATATCTCTTTGAAAATTTTTAACAACTCAGTCGTTTGTTGCAACATATTTCATTGATATTGATTTAGGTGGAACTAGGGATGAATGAATGAGCACAGGGCCAACTACAAATCCAATCGAGTCTTTGCAATTGCATGGCATTGGTATTGCATTCATCCCGGCTTGAGTCGTTGATCGATCACTCTGAATTGAAATGAGTTCTTATCAACTCAATGTTAGGATAGTGATAGTACCTAAGTTGATTTATGTGGAACTATGGATGAATTAATGATCTCACAGGGTCAACTACAAATCCAATTGAGTATTTACAATTGCATGGCATTGGTATTGCGTTCATCCTGACCTGAGTCGTCGATCGATCACTCTGAGTTAAAATGAGTTCTCATCAACTCAATGTTAGGATAGTGATAGTACCTAAGTTGATTTAGGTGGAACTAGAGATGAATGAATGAGCTTAAGGGGTCAACTATAAATCTAATCGAGTCTTTGCAATTGCATGGCGTTGGTATTGCATTCATCTTGACTCAATTCGTCGATTGATCACTCTGAGTTGAAATGAGTTCTCATCAACTCAATGTTAGGATAGTGATAGTACCTAAGTTTATTTAAGTGGAACTAATGATGAATGAATGGGCTCACAGGGACAACTACAAATCAAATTGAGTCTTTGCAATTGCATGATGTTAGTATTACATTTATCCCGACCCGAACCGTTGATCGATCACTCTGAGTTGAAATGTGTTCTCATCCACTCAATGTTAGGATAGTGATAGTACCTAAGTTGTTTTAGGTGTAACTAGGGATGAATTAATAAGCTAATAGGGTCAACTACAAATCCAATCGAGTCTTTGCAATTGTATAGCATTGGTATTACGTTCATTCCGACCCAAGTCGTCGATCGATCACTCTGAGTTGAAATGAGTTCTCATCAACTCAGTGTTAGGATAGTGATAGTACCTAAGTTGATTTAGGTGGAACTAGGGATAAATGAATGAGCTCACAGGGTCAACTACAAATCCAATTGAGTCTTTGCAATTGCATGGCGTTGGTATTGCGTTGAAATGAGTTGAAATGAGTTCTCATCAACTCAATGTTTTAAAAATGATATATTTTAAAAAATTTAAAATTAATTAAGATCAATTCAGACCAAATTAGCAATTTCAAAACTTGTCATTCTTTTCCAAAATTACAATTCAACCCATACAAATCATCCATTTGCGCGAAAAACTTTTTATTTTAAATCTTAAGCTCTTGCTGTTCTCTCTCTCTCTCTCTCTCGGTCTCCTCTCCTTCTCAACAACTACTCAATATATTACTCAATCCTTCAAAATAGGTTGATTTTTTTCCCATTTATGACTATATATAGTTGTTTTTTCAACTTCATTCCTGCTTGTATCCATCATTTTCTCTGTCTTCACAAGTAACAGAGTTCGAGAAGAGTTCTACATTTGTTCTTTATTCTAAAAAAATAGGTCTTTTTAGTTAATGATAAAAAAGAAGACTTTTGGTTGTATTATTTTCAAGAATGGGTTAACAATTTTAAGTTTTGATGCTAAAAAAGTAGGAAGCACCCGAGAAAATCCTAGTTTTTCTCTTAGTATTTTGTTGAAAGTCGTGGTATTGTTGGATGGTGTTTGTGGTATTGTTGGTGGTTGTTGGTGGTGGTGTTGGTATTTGTGTTTTTTAGCGGTGGTGGTCTTGGTGGCATTGGTGGTGGCATCGGTTGTGGTGGTGGTGGTCCATCTGTTGCAACGGGTGGAAGATCTGTTGGGAGATATTAAATAGGTCTTCAAACAGATTCCCCATCTGTTCCAACTGAACGGTTATTCGTTGGAGTTTTATCTTGTAATGTGGCATAGAATAATTTATTAAAATTTGTCCATCTGTTGCAACAGGTGGAATATGTGTTGGGAGATATTAAATAGGTCTTCAAACAGATTTGGGTTCCCCATCAGTTCCAACAGATGGGTTGTCTGTTGGAGTATTTTTTTTTGTTATGTGGTGTAGAATAATTTATTAAAATTTGTCTCACCTTTTGTTAAAAAATTATGCAGACATCAAATGCAATGTATTTTTTATTTTTATATTGTATGTAGTTAAAATATGTCTCCTAAAAGAAAAGAAACTGAAAGTGGAGAAAGTGGATCAACTTCTGATCACCAAACAAAAAATGCTAGAGTACAGATAGATTCGGAGGAACTTCTAGAACAATCTCAGTCATGACAAAATGAAGTCGAGAAAAGTAATAACTCCTTCTCACCAATGGGGCATGAAATAATATCAAAATTCCAGCATGATTCTGTCAAGTTTTGAGTTGTGATGCCGATGAATATCCCTAAAGTAGTATTTGGTGATCTTGTACTTAAATGTCAATTGGGGAAACCTTTTGACGAAATTAGGAGTATTATGAAGAAGGAAAAGATAGATGGACTTTTTAAGAAGAGTTGCTTTGCATACTTTCTTGAGCTGTCTGGGGCCCGCTCTCTCTGTTTCCCAATAATCATAGTATATGGCCTTCTCAAGTACAGGATTAAGTATGCGGGGGATGATGGAGGTTTGAAGGAGGGCGGAAAAAAGATGGATGAAGTCTGGATCAACTACTGTGGCATGCCGATTTATTTTGTATTGAAAGAGTTTGTCATAGTGACGGGCTTGAGATGAGATCATCCAAAAGAATCTCCCATCAAGAAAACACCCCACAAAGGGTCCAACAAATGCAAGGTAAAAAAAGATGGGTTGTTGGGCATTGTTGAACCTAGCTACAGAGTAGAGGATTTGATGGCAGATCTCAAGAATAAAGATATACCAAAGCACTACAGGGAGAAATTGTACTTAGTTTGGTTTGTCCATTCCATTTTATTGGCAAGAGACGTTAGAAAAGTCATAGAACATGATTTGTTGGCACCAGCTAATGATTTTGGAAAATTCAACGACAATCCCTGGGGATACGAAAACTACTACTTTACTGTCAAATATTTATTGAAAAAGCTAAAGCCAAAGACGACCATATTATACGGCTTTTCTTGGGATTTCATGGTAAAATTGATCATTATTTTTACTCATTCATTTATTTATATTGAATATAGTTATGACATTTTTTTTTGCTTGCTTCCTGCTTACAATTTTTAGGCTTGGGTATGTGAAGCCATTCCTCCCCTCCAAAAGCATTTCAAGAATTACCCGGATAAGGTTTCTCATCCAAGGATTCTTAGGTGGTTGGCTGCAGCAGAGAGCAGCAAAAGAAATATTAACGAGGCTGATCTCTTTAACCCTCCAGATGATGCAGTACGTCGTCTTTCAACTAATAATTTTCCTCAAAGAAAGATATTAAAATAGATGTTCCATCTATTGCGACAGATGGATCGTCTGTTGCAACATATTACCCTACAACTGCAACTGGTGAAGCAGATGGGTAATTTGTTTCAACAAATAATCCATATTTTACAATAGATTAACCATATGTTTCTCTGGTTCTGTGAACCCTACTCAACAGATTACCTATCTACTGCAAATTATGCAACAGATGGGTAATCTGATGCAACATATTATCAATTTGTTTAAACATACAGATCAGCTATTGCGGTAGCTAGATCATCTATTGCATAAGTTATTTGTGTTAACATCTATGTAACCCAAGCCCCATGTAACCCAACTGACTACAAATTATTTTTATATGATTTAAATTTCTCCTGTCTTTTTTATAGGTTGTGCATCCTTGGATCGTGCCTACCATTGATGAGCTGGGGATGACTTATTTTCTTACTCTGGGTTTTGTTGATACAAAAGAAGACCCAACGATGGAGTTAATAAAGAAGGAATTGGATGGAGCAACATCCATAAGAAGAGCAGTTAGGCAAGGTCAGCCTAATGTTGAAGCTCTTCACGACCAACCTCAAACTGCAACAGATCTGGGTGCTTCTTCTGGGTGTTGCTGGTAGAGTTGTTTGTGATGGTGGCAACCATCCTGCTGATGCTTCTGCTGCTAGTCGTGATTATGAGCATGTTGGTTCTCAGCAAAAAATAAATATATTTGAAAACACCCCTTGCATAGGTCCTCCCTCTCACCCCTACATCGGTCCCTCCCACCCTTACAGTGGTCCCTTTCACCCCTTCTCACCCTTATGTTCTCATTGCAAATGAAAAGTGTGCAAGGACAGAGGATAAAATGATAGAGAGGATAAACTCTTAAAAAGTTATAGGCTATTGTCGAAGTTGCCGAGGAGTTGAAATCTAGAAGGGGTGTCATACCATCCAACGAGGTGAGGGAGCCATGCACTCCTATAGTGAAGGTTAGGAGGAAGATAAGAAAAATTAGACAAATTTTCTCTGTTCTAAAATCAGTAAAAATTGCAAATCCCCCCCGCTCTAATAGTTGTTGAAGTTCAAAGGCTGCCGAAGAAGGTGGACATTTTCGTGGCGCTTGGCAAGGAGAAGAAGAAGGAACTGGAAGAATTCATTAAGATGAAGGTTCAAAAGAATACACCATGCATTCATTTGCCGCCAAATACTTCTCGAATATGACAAATATGTGTGTGTGGTATGAGGACAAGGTAAGTTTACTTTTGCTAACCTAGCCTTCCAATCTACTCCATGAAGAAGAATCTACGCAGCAGATGTGTAATCTATTGCAAAAACTTGGTATTCTGTTGCAACATAATACACATCTGTTGCATAAGTTGCGTTGGTTGGGTTATCTGTGAACTGATTCAGAGAACCCTCTCCATCGGATTCTTTCCACTATGTTTTTATTCTTTACAATTACTAACCTATTTAAAAATTACCTTCTTATACCACAGTATGTTGATGAAATTATCTGCCTCATGAGGGGTAGGCAATTAACGTACCCGGATGCTTATGATATTGCCGATAGGATAATGGACCACAACTTCTACAATAATTTCAAGGATAGGTACGCTAAACTCTGTAAGATAATTGATTCTAGTGGCTCGATATTTGATTAGTTAGTTTCTACGTTCCAATGGGATGAAGAAGCGATTAAATATGTTAGAGGGAAGAGGTCATATCCACATGGCAAGATCTGGACCAAGGAAAAGAGAATACTTGTAGTCATGAATGTGGATGTCACGCATTTTTTCACTGTTGAGATACTACGATACGAAGGAAATATTAAGGTTTATGACTGCAACTTATCTTTCTTCAGCGAGAAGATGTTTTTAACCCACATGCAGCCACTCTTGAAGTTGTTGACGTAGAGTAAGCTAATGGATCATTTGCCGGCTGAAGTCTTGGCAAAGGAATCATGGGATTTTGAAGGTCGAAATAAGAACATCCAGCTCCCAAGAAATACAACCGGTGCAGCGTGCGGGCCGTACTCACTTGCATACATCATGTGTTTGTTGACCGGCACACAAATAGGTCTGGGCATATGGGGTACTAACTAAATAGTTAGAGCCCGTGTATAAAAAAGAACATGTACAAAGATAGAGATGAACACGATAACAAATTTTTACTTCAAGCCAATTCACTTTACATATAGTGGCAATAATTTTTATGTCTAGCCAAGTTGAATTTTTATAATGCAACAGATTTTATATCTGTCATAACAGATATAGTACTTGTTATGACAGATTGATTATCTGTTGGAATAGGTTGGTCATCTATTGCGTTATGCAGATGTTCCCAGTTTATCTGTCGCAACAGATATACGATCTGTTGCAACATATAATCTATCTGTTGCAACTTATTGGTAATCTGTTGGAGCAAATAAAAAAAGTAGAAAGAACTATTATATAATTTCAAGCAGATGACCTACATGTTTCATCTCATGTTGTAACATATATGTAAATATGCCTAGTAAGATATGTCGTCTATTGCAACAGATGTACTATCTGTTGTGATATTTAAATCTAGTACTCTATTTCAATTAAAATGTTCAAAACTAAGGATTAATTATATTCATAGACAGAATAAAATAAATCAAAGCCTCCAAAAATTACATGAAATAACTCAACAAATAAATAAAATGTAAAAAAAATCATTATGGGTACAAACGATCTACTCTACAAATAAATCAACAAGTTAAACCAAGGAGGATAGGTTATTACATTGACGAACTCAAGCTATAAAGATCTAATTAATATGGACAAGTTGTTCTTCATCTGGTGCTATGGAATTTGGCTTTGGTCATCGTGGATCTTTAACATCGGTTGCGTACGGCTTATGAGCTTTTGCTTCTCTGTATTTTTATAAAAGAGTAACATATCTTTTATGGAGTAATCCAGTATCAAATCCATCATTTGGTACTTGTAATCCATCGCTCAAATACTCGGTATAGGCGGCAACAATAGGACCACAATCCCTGCGTTATAAAAAAATAGATAATCCATATCTTGCAGTTCATGCAAGCGTTGTGAAATTTATAAAATGAAACTAAATCATGACACTTAAACTTACAGGCTACCAATAGTATGTTGATCAATTCTGTCAACATATTGTACATTAAATGTATTAGCCATTTTATCCCGGTATGCTTTAATTGTCGACCAATCAGTACAAACCTTTTGGTCCCAAAAGTCACTCATATCAAGGTAAGTAGGCAATATTTTGGCTAGCTTTTGTATCTCAGACGACGGCCCGGAACATCTCCGTCGCAACATCGAGTCATAAACTTGGATGTGCCTCTCTTTTAGAAGGACTACAGCTAACACCCAATGGAATTCATCACCATAATTAATTGGAATGTACACTTCATCGGTCAAATGCCAAGGTAAGCCAGCCAGAATGCTAAAACCTTTGATGATTTTGATTAAGCATTCCTCGTTTTGGGAAATTTCCTGCTGCTGTTGACAATACCTATCATAGGCATTATTAATGTAAACTTTGTACAAATAATTGCTTGTTGTGTATCTGTATTGTTCTTGTGTTTTTAACTTGGCCTTCTTTTGGAGGTAGTAAAAAATAACATCGATGTGCTGCACATATTATCAAACATTTTGGATTACGTGACAAAAAAATTAATATGCAAATGCAATTAAATAAAGTATTAATTAATAGTAATATGTATGACATTTAAACCTCATCATTCCAGCAAGTTTGGGGCTATGACATCAAATAGAATCAATTCTTCATTCTGGGATGTGCAACAACAAAGTCGAATATATCAAAACCAAGACTCGGTTAGTTCACTTTGTAGCGCTCATCATTTTTTTTTCTACATGATAATTAATATGTGTTAATGTCAGGTTCTTACAACAAGAATTGTATCAACCAATATCTATAAAATTGATTTATGTACCTGCCGACATGATGCTTTAACAGCCCATCGGTAATCCATTTTGAATAGTCGTTGATCAACTGTGTTAGTTTTTTTAGAGCCCCGTCCAAGATGTTGAACCCTTCAAACAGGTAATTCTTCCATTCTCCCAAACTGACAGGCTCCAATTTTTCTTTATCTTTGAAAGCAGTTGATGGATTATCAACTGTGATATTATGCTCTTCAGCAGTAGCTTCTACTGTGACATCCACTTGAAAAGCCAAAATTATCAATACTAAGTAGAGATATACAACAGATTGTCCATCTGTTGCAACAGATGAGCATTATGTTGCATCAGATGGATTATCTGTTGGGATAAATTTGAACAGGTAAATTAGAGCAGTACGATAATTTCGAACAGATGACCCATCTGTTGCAACATAAGACTCATCTGTTGAAATAGATAACAAACCTGATTCAATAGGTTAGACAACAGTTGCAACAGATGTATATATCTGTTTGATAATTTTCAGTAGATATATCATCTGTTGAAATAGATATGTGTCTATTCATTTTTTGGAACAAATGATGTATATTCACCTTCTTCAGCTCATGCTGCTCTCCTGTGGCCCTTGCACACTGAACATCGATGCAAGACAAAGATAGAGGCATTGCAATCTTGATTTTTTTATGATTGATGATGCCTTGGAAGTGTCTTTCCTTCTTCTCATAGCCGCCTTAATCTCTAATGGAGTGTTTGGATATGAAATCCTCTTTGATGGAATGACACCCTTATTAGATGTCATTTTCTTTACAGAAGCAGTTAGTGCATTAATAACATTAATCATTCCATCGTGTTTCGCCTTGCAGTCTTGACATTTGCATGACGAAAATTCGCTAGATGCGGCAAAATCTGAAGAAACATTTGTACAACCATTATGATCATAATCATAATGGCTTGTTGTTTCAAAAACTGTAAGAGGAGCATCATTAGCCCCACCCTCCAAAATTATTTTTCTTGTGATGGTTGTTGCTCTAAATAATTTCATTTTTATTCCATCAATGACCTTAGGGTCCGATAAAGTTTGCACAGACCATAAAGTAAGAAAAAATGGCATCTTTAACTCTTGATTGGTCGGAACAAGCCATGGATAGACAATCTAAAATAAATTGGTACATATATTAAGAATGATGATGAAATCATTTAATCATTAATTAAAATAAAAACTTGATTAGAATTGGACTTGCTGCTTCCTTGGAGGGATTGAAAAGATCAAGAAATTTTACTTTTTTATAAGTTTTGGCCGACAACCATCTCAGAATTCTTGGACAGAAAACTTCTTCCTGGTAGTTCACTTATTGTCTCAAATAAGGAGTGGCTTCAAATGCCCAAGCCTATAATATAACTCCAATAAATCAAAAGCATTATTGAATAAAAAAATGATGAATCATATCATGATAAAAGAAATATTTACCATGAAGGCCCATGGAAAGCCATATAAGTTGACTATTTTTGGCGTTAACGGAGTCAATAAATATTCGACAGTCATTTTGAAGCTTCCATAACCCCTAGGATAGCTGTTAAATGCCTCAAGATCCTCGAAGAGATTTATTAAACTGAGGCTTATGTTGTTGTTAACGTCTCTCGCACAAAGAACATTATGTGCAAACCAAACCAAGCACAATGATTGCTTATGCTTCTTTGAAAGTCCTTTACCTTTCAAAGCTTCTATCAGATTTTTATTTTTGAAGCTTGGACCAACATTGGACACCAGTTCATCATGATCACTCGACTTTTCTTTTCCTTTTTTGGGTGTGCGGGAAGCTTTTTTTTTTGGATCAGAGTAGGTATAACTTGAGAAGGAGAAGGTGGATAACATTTTAGTCTGGTAACTATGGCAAACTCCTTCCAACCAAAATAAACAGGCATGCCACAGTAATTTTTTCACACCCCATCCATCTTATCTTTGTTTTCATATATAAACCTGCGCTTGAGAAGATCATATACCATTTTCATTTAGAAACGAGCATTGTTGTCCTCCGGTAAATCAAGATATTACCCAAAGCAGCTTTCCCTGAAATAAGAATCCAATTTTTGTTCTCGAAGTATTTTTCTAAAGGCGTCGAAAGATTTTCCCATGACTGACTTAACCACGAGATCACCCGTTAAATCTGTGGCACCATCGCACTGCATTCTCACAGGATAACGATTAATGCTGAAGGTTTTGACCAACTCTTCGGAGAAAGGGCTATTAACGTTTGGATCATCTCTTTTGAGAGATTTCTCCTCCCCGTGTTCATTATCTTCTGCTCCTGATTGAGATAACGCTTGTAAAGAAAACTCATAGAGTGGTGGATGTAGCCGAGTTGCTGCACTTGTTCCTTTACTTGGACTTGATTCGATTTCTTTTCTTTTGGGAGCCATGTTATCTTAAATTAACAGGAACATAACATAGATTATAATTGATTAATGCATAATAGTAATATAACAGTTCCAACAGACAACTAATGTGTTGCACTAAGTATGTTATCTCTTGCAACATAAAGCCGACCTGTTACAACGAATGAGTAATCCATGGGAACCATAAAAACAGTACTAATCTGTTGCACCTGGTATTTTATCTTATGCAACATATAACCAATCCATTGCAACGGATGAGTAATCCGTTGGAAACCATAAAAACAGATCACTAATCTGTTGCACCAGGTATGTTATATGTTGCAACATATAACCGACCTGTTGCAACGGATGAGTAAACTGTTGGAAAGAATAAAAACAGTCAGTAATCTGTTGCAAAATGAAGAGTATACCGTTAGAAAGAGTAAAAATAGATCACTAATCAGTTATCTGTTGAATCATTATTGTTTAGATTTCTTCCAAACAGAAGAGTTGTCTATCGCAACAGATGAATGATCTGTTAGATTGTTCACCTGTTGCATCAGATTTTCATAGTTGCATTAGATTTTCATCTGTTGCATTAGATGTTTCATCTGTTACATCAGACGTTTCATCTGTTACAATACTATTTTTACCAAGACAAATAACAAATCAACCCAGTAATACCAACACACACACACACACACTAAGAACATCGACTGTGACCAAAAATCACCGATAAATTTGAATCAACAATACGACAACAACAACAAGAAATTTCATAAATTAGGGTTTTATTCAGTCCACATTTCAATACTAGAAGAGTAGTTGGCTCAAGTTCCTCTGTTTCTTTATAATTTTTTACCTGTGCAAAAAAATGAGACGACGAAGAACTCAAAGTTGTTGTCTCCTAAGAAGTCTTCATGTCGATTGACAGTTGAAAGTCAAAAAGGAACTCGCCCGACTATTTATCGCCGGAGGTTGAAGGAAAAAATTTTGCAGAACTGTTGGTTGGGAGAGAGTTGAGAGAAGCTAAAGAGAGAGAGAGAGTGGTTGATTTGGATTAAAGAGGGGTGTGGGTTGGGTTGATTTGTATTTTTGAAAAGATTAGAAAGTTTTAAAAATATTAATCAAGTCCACAATTAACTTAATCAAGTTTCTTAATGAGGTTTGACCCTTTAAATTGGTCAAGATCACCAATCCTTCATTCAAGACTTAAAAGAGGTCTTTCCTTCAATTTTCTCAAGAGTCCTATGCAATTTTTTAGGGACAGAACTATTGATGGAAAAGAAAAAAGAATTTTAAGAACCAAATTTATAGTTAAAAAATACGCATGGGAAAAAAAGATACCTACTCAAATTTTTTAAGGAAAAATTTTAGGAACCAAAATATATTTTTCTAGAAAAACATATGCGGAAAGAAAAAAATATATCTTATTTAGGTAAGAAATCGTAATATTTGACAATTCTAAATCAATTAGAATTTTACCTTCTAATAGTTTTATTTTTTTATACTTTTATTCATTTATACTTTTATATATATATATATATATATATATATATATATATATATATATATATATATATATATATATATATATATATATATATATATTTGTATTTTTGATATATGAAACATTCTTTCTTAGCATTAAATATTTTTAAAATTAAGAAGTCCCAAAATATATGATAAAAAAAAATTATGTTAAACATTAAGAAGTTCTAAAATATATTAGAAGAGAAAAATATAGGGTAAATGCAAATTAATTCTAAAAGAAATTCTTAAGTTGATAAAATTCATATAGTAATGCAATTGAGACTTTTTCTATTTTTTTGGAATCATATATGTGAGTTATGTTTTAAAAAAATAAAAAAATCCAAGAAGCCATATTTTTATTTAAATAAAAGAAAACATATAAAGTTGAACCAAAAAATCAAACCATACACGTCTTAAAAAAAAAGTAAAAAAAAAAAAAGAAGAGATAAAAATACGTGAGTTTATATTTGGAATGAATATTATTTTAATATTAAAAATAATTTATTAAATAAAAATAAAAACCTATCATATTTAGATATTTCTTTAAGGAAAAGGTTTTGGACATCTAAATCAATTAAAATTTTACCTTATATATTAAAAAAAAAATCTACAATTCTATTTAAATAATATTTTGATCAAACTCTAACACAAAAAATTCGTCACTTCTTCTACTATAAAATTAGACAAGACAGTTGGCGTCAAATAAAGTAAAGGTTTATCTTGCCTAAAAACTAACATTTATATTACGAGAATGGTGATTCTCTCTTTTGTTGCCAAAAATTTTACTCCTTTCAAAAATATTTCATAGTTTTTATACAATTTTTTAAGGTAATAGAATATATATATATTGTGTTAAAATGGACTAGAGCACTTCGAGCTCCATTGGTTTTGAAGTCTTTATTCTTTTGTTTTTTTAATTTTCTATTTAACTACATATAAATTTGTCTTGAATTCTTTTTGGTTTTGAATTCTGAGTACAAAGACTTCTATGATAACAATGAGGGGGTGCTCATTGGTTGATTTATAGTTCAATTTTATGTATTATCAGTTCAATTTGTTAGTTTTTGATTTTTAAACATGCTAAATCGATAACCAAATCTATAAGGTATTTCTTATTGATTTGGATCATTAACGGTTCAATTTTTAAGTTAACTAATAAAAAAATGCTCCTTTATATACACGATATAAAAATGTTCATATAGTTAAAACTTTGCTATTGATTTAAACAAAAGTAACTTAGTATTATGTTTATGTTGTATAATTTTTTACTATTTTAATTTCTATTTCATAGCTTTATTATCAATTAACGTGACACACATGCAAAGTACGTACACTTGACTAGTATATTAAAAGTGTGAAGACCCTTAAAAAAGTATTTTAAATTTTTTGCCCTTCATTAAAACACTCTGCAATAGACAAAATCATCTTTTTATTATTTTCTCAATTTATTATTTAATTATATTTATGATATTAACTCCTAAATATATGAAAAAAATTATTTAAAATTTATTATTTAATTATATTTATGATATTAACTCCTAAATATATGGAAAGAATTAGGATACATAAGGACTTTTAACTCCTAAAATGTATGATAAATATTTTTCCTATTATACCTAAAAATGAGTCCTAAATAAACTCTAACTATTTCATAATAATAATAATAATAATAATAATAATAATAATAATAATAATAATAATAATAATAATAATAATAATAATAATAATAATAATAATCTAGAAGAAACAATAGTAGTACATACGTGTTGTTATTAGTAATAGTTGTAAAATAATAACAATAATAATAATAATAATAATAATAATAATAATAATAATAATAATCTAGAAGAAACAATAGTAGTACATACGTGTTGTTATTAGTAATAGTTGTAAAATAATAACAATAATAATAATAATAATAATAATAATAATAATAATAATAATAATAATAACAATAATAATAATAATAATAATAATACAAAATTATCTATATTTATCTGTCAATTTGAAATTTCACAAAAAATATAAAATCTTATGTATCACTATTTCCCAAATCTACCAAACAACTTAAAAATATATATAATTAGCTTAAACAAATTTGTGTGGTCTTAGAAATTAGAAATAAATAAATAAATAAATATTAAAAAAATGGAACAATTTTAAGTTTTTAACAACACGGTTCAAGGATAAGGTACTACTTATGTTCAAAACTAATTTAGAGAATTTCTACTTTTTAAAAAAATAAATAAAAAATACTTATGTTTCAAGAATTTCTCACTTTTATATGCATGAACATACTAAAATTAAAATTGCAATTTCATTTCTCAAATAATTTTATTTTTTTTTTAAAGTAAGGATAAGAAAAAGTAACAACCTTATCTTTTTAGAACTAATTGATATGATATTTGAATTTAAATTTAAAGAATTTGAGTTGGAAAGAAGCTCTATCTTCTTAACCTCTCTTATATATATATACTCCTGTAATAATACATAAATGTTAGTCTTCTTTCTCTTTTTCTTTCATTGATCATTAGCTTATTTACTGCGTTATTCATAATTTTCGTTTTATCATTTATTTTTTAATTTAACATTTTTATATTTTATATATAGGTGAGTGATGATCGTAATTGCATGCTATTTTTTTCTACCATCTCTAAATTCAAGTAAGTATTATTTATTCTGATATTGAATTTCAATTTTAATAAAAGCTTAATTGGAATAAAGTTCTATCTTTTTAACTTCTCTTATATATACTTTTATGGTGATGTATAATTTTTAAGTTCCTTCCCCAGTTTTTGTTATTGATTGTTATATTCTTCAATCAAATGAGTTCCTTTTTATTTAACTTTATTATTGTTACACGCATATGATGGTCGTTTAATACGCTAATTTTTCCTACTATATTCAATCTTGAATTAATGTTCTTATCTTTTTGTGTGATGATTTTATTTGACTATTATTGTTGATTTATAGAAAAGATAAAAGAAGAATGAAGAAAGGAGAAAAATAGATAACTGAGTAAGTAGAAATTTTATTGATATAGTTGACCAGCATAAGCTTTTCTAAATTTTGTGTTTGATATTATTGATCTCCTTTTTAATGTTGTTTTATTTTATAATTTATTTATTTATTATCAATTGTATGCAATTGAAATTATTTTTGTATTTAATATCACATTCACGAATTGTTTTGTATTTAAATTGTTTTTGACAACCTAAAATTCTTAAATTGTAAATAATAATAAAGAAAAATATAAAACATAATTTTTTTATTTTTGCAATTGTATGATTAGTTTACCCATATAAATTTGGTTAGAGATGTGGGAAGAGGAAATGTTTAACAAATTAATACTATTAAACTTTGAATAATATAATAAGAAAAATATAAAATATATATTATTTTATAATTACAAAATTATTTTTTAGTACAAACTTGATTAGAGGTGTGGAATTAGGGTGAGGTGGGGGTGGGGAGAGGGTGCGGGGGTTGGATGTGCATGGGAGAGGTAGAATTTCTTTTTTATTTGTTAAAAAAATTGAGGGGTGTGGAGATAGATGTACAGGTGGAGATAGGGGTGGGAGGCTTGTGGGTGGGGTAGATATTTTAATTTTTTCATAATTTATTGAGAAATATTATGATAGTTAATTTTTTTAAAAGTATATATGATTTAACATGCTTGAACGAGACACTTCAATATGAAACAGTTAAAAATAATATGTTAATATTATTCGTGAATCACACGAGTACTTATACTAGTAACTCCTAAAATATGTGATAAGAGATGTTAAAAGAATTAATATATGAAAATAGATTCTTTATAGACTTGAGATAAAAAATGAGTTGTCCATGGTCGTTCTCGAAAATTTATAAGTGCAACGGTTCTTTTCAATTTATTTTATATTATAATTATAATTTTTTAAATAGAGTATGCAGTGTATTAGTATTAATTGAAACACGTTAATGATCTAATTTAGTCTAGACAATTATCGGAGAAAGATTCATTGGAGCAAAGACAAACTCAACGTGTTCTTATGTTGAGGTGTTGTTCTCTAGCTTTTTTCATTACCTTATGTTATTCTCTTTCATATTATGGCAAACAAACAAATAAATAATTTTGAGAGGAAAAATTAAAAGTTCACAATACTAAATTATTATGTATTCTTGATATATAATTGCGACGTGAGAAGTCTTTTTTGTGTGAAATATTGCTAGTAACTTTGATTGTAGAAACAAATTTAATAGTTATTTGAGGTCAGTTTTCTAAAATTTTATTATATTTTTTATATTTTAAAAAAAATTATCATATATTTTAATAAACAATTGTTTATTGAGAAGTTTCCTTTTGTGATTTTAGTTTGGTTTTGAAGTTTCAAATAACTAGTTGAGGTGTATGCACCTTACGCGTGTACCTCACTTTAATGAGTTCAAACATTACACTAAATAGGATATTTGTTTAAATAATAAAGATGAATATAATAATTAAATTTAATATTTTTTGAGTATGTAAAGATGGAGAATTTATTTATTAAACATAACCTTTATAAAAAATATTTTTAAAAATCGATCGACATTCATCTACCATCTGTAAATTGCAACAAAACAATACAACGATAGAGACATCAAAATAATACAATTAAATCTAATCTAATCTTTACACACAAAATTTTTCTCAAAGTCGTCCGACACTCATCTACCACCTGTAAACAATAACAAAATAATACGATAATAGAGATATCAAAATAGTACAACTGAATCTAACCTTTACATAAAAAATTTTCTAAAAGCCAACCAACATTTATCTATCACCCCTATACTGCAACAAAAGAATACGATAAAAGTGATATCAAAACAATACAATTAAACTTAAATTTCACACACAAAACTTTCTCAAAGCCGATCGAGATTCATCTACGAACTGTAAACTACAACAAAATAATAAACTAATAGAGATATTACGATAATGCAATTAAACTTAACCTTTACTTGAAACAAAAAATTCAAAGTCGACTCACGTTCATTTAACATCTGTAAATTAAAATAAAACAATAAGATAACAAAGATATCAAAAGAATACAATTAAACCTAACTTTTACACAAGAAATTCTTCAAAGTCAACCAACACTCATCTACGACCTGTAAAGAGCAATCAGGCAAAAAGAGCAACTTTCAAGTGACAAACCCAACCATCTCACCAGTCAAATCAATTGTTTCTATGGGTGCACGACATATATTTAATATAACACCCTGATATATATAGATAGATATACGAACTATATATACAGAGTTTTTTTCAAGGTTAGCGGATATACGTGCACCCCTACACTCAATGTAGATCCGCCCCACGAAAAGGTGTCAACTATGTCTTGAATACCAAGTGCAGTTTGTGAATAAGGTCAGGGCATTGTTTTTCCAAAAAATGTATGCTACTAAAAAGAATTTTGGTGCATATCGAAAAATTGTGTAACAATTACACAATTTTTTAAGACAATTAAAAATGTAAAGTTCAGCTTAAGCTTAAGAAAAATTATTCTCTCCATATCAATTTAAGTAATTTACATTTTTTTAGAAAAATAATTATAATTCTTTATTTTCTAAGAATTTTAAAAATATAAGAGATACAGTAGTTTATATTTACGAAAAATAATGTACCATTTATGTCTTACCTTTTGTTTTGAAAAATAATTCTAATTATTTTTAGGAAAAATTACCCAAATTAGTTATTATTGGACTTTTATTATCACTTGAAACCTAATTTTCAATTAATTACAATGTATAGCCCCTCTTTCCTATTAATTATTTCTAATTACAATTCATAACTTTTCTCGTGTATTTTTTTCTCTTTTTCTATTTTTTTTTCTCTTCTTTTTTTTTCCTTTTTTTAGTTTTTTTTTTCGAGTTTTTCTTTTCCTTTTTTTGTTGCTTTCTCTTTATTTTTTATTTTTTCACTTTTTTCTCTTTTCCTTTTTCTTTTTATTTTTTATTCATTTTTTTCCTTTTCATTTTTCTCCTTTTTCTTTTCTTTTCAATTTCTCTCCTTTTCATTTGTGCGAACTAGCAAATACAAATACAAGTGTGAATTATAAAATACAAATACAAATGCGAACTATAACATACAAATACAAGTGCGAACTATAAAATACAATTCAAATGTGAACTATAACATATAAATACAAGTGTAAACTATCATTTGTATTTTTTAATTATTGAAAAGGAACGATTGATTTTCTTTCTACAAATACTTCTTTGTATTTATTGATACTAGTTGTATTTTTTTTTTATATACAAATAAATACAACTCAAATTTTTATCCAAATACAATATATACAAATACATATTGTATTTGTATTTGTAAAATCATTTGTTTCATTTGTTAGTCATTGTATTTGTATCAATTGATATTAGTTTATTTACAAATGTGAATGATAATTTTGATATACAAATATAAAACGGTACATTTGTATTAAATGATACATTACATATTTATATATTTTAGAATCACGAAAATACAATTAATGCACTTACTTGTTTGTATACAGATACAAATGATAAATTGTACATAGTCACAACTAAATACAATATGAAATCAAATTACAAATACAAAATAATTTCTTAAAAATAAAAAGGTAATGAAGAAAATAGAATACAAATACAAGTTTAATCTAAATATACAAACACAATAAAACCATAATATAAATATAATCCAATATAATATGCAATCAATTATAAAATACAAATACAAGATAGTTCTTCAAAATTCAAGTGTGAATTATATAAAATATAAATGATGGTGCAAACTAACAAATACAAATACAAGTGCGAACTATTAAATACAAATACAAATATGAACTATAAAATATAAATACAAGTGCGAACTTTAAAATACAAATACAGTTGTATCAATAAATACAAAAATATAAATGACGGTGTGACTACAAATACGATAAACAATTGTGTTATTTACGTTATCATCCATGACTTGTGTTTGACTAGTCATATTTTTCAAAAATACAAAAAATAGAAAATAGAAAAAAAAATAAAGAAAATAAGTACAAAAAAAAATAAAAAAAATCAAAGAAGAAAAGAAAAGAAGTTAGAGAAATAGAAGTTAGAGATTAAAGAGAAAAAAAAACAAAAAGAAAGAAACAAAAAAAATAAAAGTAGAAAAAAATAGAAAAAACGGGAAAAACACAAAAACTAAAAAAATATTAAAAAAAAAAAAGATAATGGTAGTGTTAGGCAAGAAAATATTCAGTTCAACGAGATAAGCGTGATTGAGATTTTTTTTCTTTTTAAAAATATTGAATTTCATTTTTGGCGCGACTAAATAGGGACTGTATTCATATTTTATATGAATACATATTATGTGTAAAACCGATTACAGTGGGCATAAATCGAATACAACAACTATAAATGGTAATAATATAAAATGTGGCTATGGAAGGTGGATTTTATAGCAAAACGCTGTTATTTTTGAAAGATCACCCTAAAAGAAATATAATTGACAATTAAAATTATAGCAGCAGTTTTCCTCCAAAAAGTTGGAACTTTGCCTCGTAAAGTCCTACAAAATTTTAATTTTTCCACACAGATTTGAAATTGTGATGTCAAATCTGATGAATTGAAGTCAATAATCTTATACGTAATAACTTCTGCGTTTGTAAAATTCTTTCCTCTATAAATACTCATGCCTTTGGTGGCTTTAGTTGACAACTCTACTTAATTAAGCAAAACAACTTCATTAAAAATGTCAGTGAGCGAGAGTTCTTCCACTGTGCTTCTTCATGCTCAAGCTCAATTTTGGAATTATATTTTCGATTTTACAAGTTCTTCAGCAGTAAGATGTGCACTTCAACTAGGTATTCCTGATGTCCTTTACAAACATGGCAAGCCCATGTCCCTTGATGAACTCTCTGCCATCAATCCTTCAAAGATTTCCTTTTTGCCGATTTTAATGCGCTTTTTAGTGCATTCTGGATTCCTAAATCAACATGATGATCACTTTTGTAGGGCTACAGAGTGTGGAAGCGTGATAAATTCAACCAAAGATTCCGAGAAATTAATAAAAACAATAAAATTGACACCAAGGTTTTAGGTGGAAAAACCCTCTTTAAATAGAGGTAAAAAACCACCGGCGAGAGAGCCAAAAAATTCCACTAATATTGACGAGAGTACAAAATATTTTCTCGGGACTAACAAGACAAAATAGCCCCTTACAAATTCTCTACGAGTATAGAAATACTCAACCAAGAAGTAGAGAAAGAAGAAAATATAAAGGAGAGATTGGCTATTGAAATGTTGTGGAGGTGTCTTTGCAAATGAAGTAGCATTGGCTTTTATAGCCAAATCTGGACCTCAAAAGTTTTGCCTTCATATATGAATGCAGCCACTGATGTTGAAAACACAAAGTCACAAATGTCTTCATCATCCACAATTGTTGAAATATGAGCAGCAGTTGTTGACAAAAGGAGAGCAGCCAACAAATCTCCACCTTGATCTCCTTTTGACCGGAAATACTCTCTCGCCATGAAATCCTGTTAACAATGAATAATACCAGCTAAGTCCAAGCAATGATCGAACTTAGCGGCTGGAAGTGGTTTGGTTAACATATCTGCAGGATTTTCAGTTGTATGGATTTTTTCCACAGTAATTTCTCCTGCATCAACAATATCTCGGATAAAGTGGCGTTTAATATCAATATGCTTGGTCTTTGAGTGATGCTTTCTATTCCTGGCCAAGTGGACAGCACTCTGACTGTCGCAGAACATAACAAGAATGTGTTGTTGTAAACCAAGTTCAGCAACCAAGCCTCGGAGCCAGATAGCCTCTTTCACTCCTTCAGTAGCAGCAATATATTCTGCTTCAGTGGTGGACAAAGCCGCAATGGCTTGAAGTGATGAATACCAACTGATAGCAGAGCCGCAGAGTGTAAAGATATAGGCTGAAAGTGATCTTCTCCGATCTAAATCACCACCGTAGTCGACGTCAACATAACCAACTACGCCTCCTGGATCAGACTTTTGTCTATCAAATACCAAACCAATATCAGGAGAACCCTTCAAGTAACGAAGGATCCATTTGACAGATTCCCAATGTTGTTTTTCTGGGTTGTGCATGAATCTGCTAACAACACTAACCGCATAAGCCAAATCAGGCCTAGTACATACCATAGTGTACATAAGGCTTCCGACTGCATTAGAATACGGGACATGTGACATGCGCCTTTGTTCCTCTTCTGATTGTGGACACTGATCTGATGACAACTTGAAGTGGGCAGCAAGTGGAGTATTAACAGCTTTGCAATCTCGCATTCCAAATCTGTCAAGCATCTTCATTACATACCTTTTCTGTGATAGAAAAAGTTTTCCAGCTTGACGATCTCTGTTAATCTCCATTCCAAGAATCTTCTTGGCAGGACCTAGATCTTTCATATCAAATTCACTGTTGAGCTGCACCTTTAACTTGTCAACAAGAGCTTTATCTCTTGCAGCAATTAACATATTATCAACATATAACAGCAAGTATACTAGTGATCCATCAGATATTTTTTGAAGATAGATGCAGTTATCATAACTACTTCTAGAATAGCCATGTCCAGTCATGAAGGAATCAAACCTTTTATACCATTGTCTTGGTGATTGCTTCAAACCATAAAGAGATTTCTTCAGACGACATACATGGTTCTCCTTTTCAGGAACAATGAACCCCTCTGGCTGCTGGATATAAATTTCTTCCTCAAGGTTACCATGAAGAAAAACAGTTTTCACATCTAACTGTTCCAGCTCCAAATCATACAAGGCAACTAGAGCAAGTAATACACGAATTGAAGAATGACAAACAACGGGAGAAAATACTTCGTTAAAGTCAATACCTTCCTGTTGATCAAAACCTCTTACTACGAATCTTGCTTTGTACCTTGCATTTTCAACACCGGGGATGCCTTCTTTTCTCTTAAAAATCCATTTGCAACTAATGACTCGCTTGCCTTCGGTAACATCACCAAATCCCATGTTTCATTTTTGAGAAGACTCTCGACTTCTTCTTGCATAGCAGCAGTCCACTTTGCTGAGTCATCACCAGAGATAGCTTCAGAATAGTTCTTGGGTTCACCATCTTCACCCATATCTTATGCAACAGTCAATGCATAAGCAATGTTGACAGATTCTGTGATCAGTCTTTGAGTCGGTTTTCTTGGCCTTTGTTGTGGAAGTTCTTGAGCCATAGACCATGGTTGTGGTAAACCTCGACGTTGAGGTGGATGTTGTCGTGGACTCATTTGTTCAGCAGTGACTTCATCTTCTTGAGTGGTGGAAGAATTAGGGATATTTGCTTCCAAAATGGGAGCTTCAGTCTCAAACTCCACCTTCTCTCGAACATCCTCCTGATCACCTGTATCAGTGGAGGGAACAACAGTATCTTTTCCAGAAGATAGCATACCATTTTCATTAAAGGTTACATTCCGACTATGAAATATTTTGCGAGATTCAGGGTCATGCAAACGATAGCCTTTAACCCCTAGGTCATAACCTAAGAAAATGCATTTCTTAGCACGAGGTTCCAATTTTCCCTCGTTCACATGAGAATAAGCAGGGCAACCAAATATTCTAAAATTAGAATAATCAACAGGGTTACCTGACCAAACTTCTTCTGGAATTTTGCAGTCGAGTGATCGATTTGGTGAGCGGTTTATCAAGTAGCATGATGTTGAAGCTGCTTCTGCCCAAAATTCTTTCCCCAGAGTAGAATGGGAGAGCATACAACAAACTTTCTCCAAGATATTTCTGTTCATCCTTTCAGCAACTCCGTTTTGTTGTGGAGTTCTTGGAACGGTGAAATGTCTGGCAATACCTTCTTTCTTACAGAAATCATTAAACTCATTAGAACAAAATTCGAGGCCATTGTCTGTCCTTAGCCTCTTGATCTTCTTGCCAGTCTGGTTCTCAATTAATAATTTCCACTCTTTAAAGGTGGAAAAAGCTTCATTCTTTTGCTTGAGAAAATATACCCAGAGTTTACGTGAAAAATCATCAATAAATGTCAACATATAATGACATTTACCTCTGGAGGGAACTCTCGATGGACCCCAAAGATCTGAATGGATGTAGTCCAAAGTACCTTTGGTCCTGTGAATGGCTTTTGAAAAGCTAACCTTTCTCTACTTACCAAAAATGCAATGCTCGCAGAAATCGACCTTACCGGTACAATGGTTGCCAAGATAGCCTTTCTTTTTGAGAATTTGGATTCCCTTCTCACTCATGTGGCCCAACCTCAAATGCCACAACTTCGTGTTGTCTTTGTTGGATGAGGCGACAGCTGCAGAACCTATAACAGTTGAACCCTGAAGCAAATACAAACTACCAGATCGAATTGCCTTTAGTAACACAAGAGCTCCTTTGGACACTTTTAAAACTCCACCTTCAGCTGAGTATCTACACCCTTGAGATTCAAGAGTGCCTAGGGAAATGAGATTCCGTTTCAAATCAGGGACATGTCTGACACTGGTCAAAGTTCTAATGACTCCATCATGTGTCTTGATTTTGATTGTGCCTTTGCCGACAACTTTGCATTGAGCATCGTTGCCCATTAAGACAAGACCACCATTAAAAGATTCATAGGTGGTAAACCAGTCTCTATTAGGAGACATATGAAATGTACAACCAGAATCAAGAACCCACTCATTTTTTGACCTTTGTTCAGTACCAGAAGCAATAAAACACTCTCCATCAGATTCGGTTTCTACAAAACTAGCTTCGGCAGATTTTTCGGGTTGCTTACCCTTATCTTCTCTGTTTTGCTTATTTTTCAATTTATAGCACTCAGAGATTTCATGATTTCTTTTCTTGCAATAACGGCAATACTTAGAGTTTTTACCTTTGGATTTGGATTGGTTTTTACCGCTAGCACCTACTTCGTGGTTTCTCCCTCTAACTACTAGTCCCTCACCCGAACTTTCAGAATGAATTTGGGTATCAAATTTTTCTTTGGACAGTAGGTTAGACTTGACATCATCAAAGCTCAAGGTAACATTATTACCATATAGCATAATTTCTTTGAAATGTCTATATGAGGGTGGCAAAGAAACAATAAGTAGTACGGCTTTATCCTCATCATCAATTTCGACATCCAGATTTTCCAAATCAATTATGATGGAATTAAATTCACCAAGATGAGATTGGATGGGTGTACCTTCAGACATACGGAGTGTGAAAAGTCGCTCCTTTAACCGGAGTTTATTTGCAAGACTTTTGGTCATGTACAGAGACTCCAATTTACTCCATATGCCGGCTGCAGTTTTCTCATTGATGACTTCGCGTAGCACCTCACGGGACAAGCATAATTGGATTGTGGATAACGCCTTTTCATCCGTCTCTTCCCACTGCTCCTCCGTTGTAGTGGCTGGCTTCGCCGATTTGCCGGACAGAACCTTCTTTAGGCCATTCTGTGTAAGAACAGCCAGCATCTGGACTCGCCGGATAGCAAAACTAATTTTACCATCAAATTTCTCAATATCGAACTTCGTCGACATTTTTAATAAAGAAATCCCGGTTGAATTATCGTGGCTCTGATACCAATTTGTAGGGCTACAGAGTGTGGAAGCGTGATAAATTCAACCAAAGATTCCGAGAAATTAATAAAAACAATAAAATTGACACCAAGGTTTTAGGTGGAAAAACCCTCTTTAAATAGAGGTAAAAAAACACCGGCGAGAGAGCCAAAAAATTCCACTAATATTGACGAGAGTACAAAATATTTTCTCGGGACTAACAAGACAAAATAGCCCCTTACAAATTCTCTACGAGTATAGAAATACTCAACCAAGAAGTAGAGAAAGAAGAAAATATAAAGGAGAGATTGGCTATTGAAATGTTGTGGAGGTGTCTTTGCAAATGAAGTAGCATTGGCTTTTATAGCCAAATCTGGACCTCAAAAGTTTTGCCTTCATATATGAATGCAGCCACTGATGTTGAAAACACAAAGTCACAAATGTCTTCATCATCCACAATTGTTGAAATATGAGCAGCAGTTGTTGACAAAAGGAGAGCAGCCAACAACTTTTCTCTTACCCCAGCTAGTCCCCTTCTAGCGAAAAATGAGCCCTTCAATGTTAGGTCACTCTTGCTTCTCAACCATGGTCCAGTTTTCTCAAAAGCATGGCCTGAGTTAAGTGCATGGTTCCAAAATGATTCTCCCACCACTTTTCATACTGCTCATGAAAAATCTTTATGGGATTACATTGAGGAAGAAGAACCCAGAGTACTAGGTGATATTTTCAACGATGCAATGGCTAGTGATTCGAGGTTGAATACCAATGTGCTTATTACCGAGTGTAAACATGTGTTTGAGGGGTTAACGTCGTTAGTGGACGTTGGAGGTGGCACTGGGTACTGTGTCTATGGCTATAGCCAAAGCTTTTCCCAACATAAAATGAACTGTACTTGATCTCCCTCATGTTATACGCGACCTCAAAGGAAGTGGGAATTTGGAATTTGTTGGAGGAGATATGTTCCATGAGATTTCCGCATGCTAATGCCATCTTACTCAAGGTATGTACAGTTTGTTAGGATTTTTCGTAAATTTTCTATAATAAGGATTCTACGTTGTAATTGTGTTTTATTTTACTTGTGTTTTATTTCAAGAAAGGTTTTCTTAATGGAAAATGTTTTATTTGGTTGGTAGAAAAGGATTTTCTCTATATATCTATTCTGAATGGAAAGTTTTGGACTTCTACAAATATAAGATATTTACATCAATACACAATATAATAATATATGTAGTCGTTATCGAGTTTTGTTTTGGGAAAGATTATTCTTTGAATAAGTTTTATTTTTTATTATTATTAATTTTCAAATATGTAGGTTATTTGACCAAAAAACATTAAAGATTATCGTAGTTCAAGATTTACGGTTATTAGCTTCTATATGAGGCCCTAGTTATTTCGATCTCAACACGATTTAGCAACAAAAACCATTTGCCTGTCTTTCAATTCCTTTCCACTCAACTTAATTCTTTATTGTTGAACAGTGCGTTCTGCACGACTGGATGGACGAAGATTGTGTGAAGATTCTGAAGAAATGCAAAGAGTCAATTCCAAGCAGGGAGAAAGGAGGGAAAGTAATAATCATAGACATACTTCTGGAGGTTCCGAAGCAAAGCAATGAGTTTGTTGGAGCACAACATAATATGGATATGTTGATGATGGTTCTTTATGCTGCCAAAGAGAGAACTGAAAAAGAGTGGGAGAAGCTCTTCGCTGAAGCTGGTTTCTATGAATTTGGGTGCAAGGAGATGAAGAAATTAACGGGGGTGGGGTACGAAGAAGATGAAGAAATGGAAGTGGAGGGTATTAAGAAGATGAAAAAGGTATTTTTTTATAAAAAAAATTATTAATATATATATATATATATATATATATATATATATCAAAAAGTGGGGTATATCAGTTTTTAAATAAAATAATGTGCCTTTTTTTTTCTTTTTTTTTAAATTTCACGTCAGCTTAAGGAGTGAAAATAATACACTTTAAAGATGTTAAGGGGCTAAATAAACAGAAGTTAAGTTTAAGTGCTAAAGTGAGTTTGGAGGACAAGTTCAGGGGTAAAGATATCTTACCGTACTATAAATATGATTCAAATTTATGAGTCTCTCTTAGCCTCTGGCAGTAACGAAAAGAGGTATTGCATGGCATACGCAAAAGTGATAATCCATCAACATTTGAACTTTTTGCCCTTTATTAAAAGTCTTTGCTTTAGATAAAATTGTCTTTTCACTATTTTTTCCTAATATTTAAGAGATTAAAATTAAATAAATATATTTATGGTTAAATCTTTTCTTATTAAAAGTCATCAGAATTAATAACAACTAATACTTTTTTCATTATCAATTAAATCAATAAATAAAATTATTTAATTTTAAACAATTAAACATTACAGGTGCAATAAAACTAGTATATATATATATATGAGTGTGTGCTTATTCTAAAGTATATATTTATATTATTATTATTATATTAAAATATGAAAAATCTTTAAATAACGTGCGAGTCACATGCGAATAAACTAATATATACAAAATGTTTCTTAGGTTAAATTTGTTATACAGAAAATATCACATATCATTTTCTACCTAAAATGGCCTTTCGGACAATGTTATTACCTAATGACCTTTCGGCCATCTTAATTACAACTAATATGGCCATTCGGCCATTTTCTCCTTTTTCATGTTCTTTTTGTTTTTATTTTCTGCGCTATTTTTTTTTTTAAAAAAAAAGCTTTTCGCTGTTTTTTAAACTTCTTTTGCTGCAACTTTTTAAAAAAAAAAAAAAAAATCATTGTTATTTTTACGTTGTATTTTTTCTCTTTTGTTTTTGCTCTTTTTTTTAAAAAAAATTTTTGCACTTTTAATTGTTTCACTTCTTTTTTTAAAAAAAAAAATATTTATGTAGTTTTATGAGTTTCATTTCTACTTTGTTTATTAGGTTGAATTATTGGTATCTATACATTTTATATACATTATTTAACTATTTATACAATATCAATGTACATTTATAAATCTTTGACATAATATCAATACATGTTTATGCATTATTTATATAATATCAATACACGTTTATACACTATTGATATAATATCGACATATATTTATGCACTATTTATACAATATCGATACATTACATAATTATTTATAGAGCAGTCCAGTGCACTAAGCTCCCGCTATACGCAAGATTCGAAAAAGGGTCCGACCACAAGGATCTATTATATGTAGCCTCACCTTACGTTTCTTCATGAGCTTCTTTCCATGGCTTGAACTCATGACCTCTTGATCACATGACAACAACTTTACCAGTTACTCCAAGACTCCCCTTCATACATAATTATTTATACGATATTGGTGTATTAAATATACATTACATATACAACAATCATTTTTGTTGAAGTCCATTACGTTGTTTTCATTTTTTAATGCAAAAATATGTTGAGAAGTCATACACATAATAACAAGTTAACAACTACGCGTTAACCCTCGCTAAAAATCACCTTTTTTTTTTTTTTACTTTTGACTAGCTTTTATGTAAACAAAAATATAACTATATTTATTGTAAACTAATTACATTTATTATATATATTTAAAATTATTCCTCATATATTTAGCCAGAAGTTATTGTCTCTTATAATAAAATTAGATATTGTAGCCCGTACAAGCATGGGCTAAATGTGCTACTTTTTAGATATTATATTTTATTTTTTATCTAACTATATATGACACTAATGAAATATTTGTGAAAGTCAATTAGATTTGTTATATATAATAGTTTTAGATATTTTAAGTTGTTAATTATATTATGATTTATACTACTTTCAACATAATTTTCAAGTAATATCCCTTTATCCTAATTAATATGACATCGATAACTATTGTAATCTATAATACTTTTTCGACGTTGTAATTTACTATTTTAAGCTATGTGCTATTGTAATTTATAATACTATTCTTGTTTAAATTTTGTGGTATTAATAGTGAATTTAGACTTTAAAAGTAATTTAAATTTTTAATTATTGTAATTTAAATTTATACGTAATTTTTAAGTAATATCCTTTTATCCTAATTAATATGATATCGCTAAATATTGTAATCTATACTGTTTTTTTGACGTTATAATTTACTATTTTAAGCTATTTGCTATTGTAATTTATAATACTCTTCTTGTTTAAACTTTGGTGGTATTAATAGTGAATTTAGACTTTAAAAGTAATTTAAGTTTTTAATTATTGTAATTTATAATATTTTTTCTATTTTAATTTAAGCGACACTGATATAATTTCAAGAGTAAACCAAATATCACGATTGAAATAGCAAAATCAGAACGTCTTGAATGATTCATAATAACTAATTAAAAGTGATATAACAAGATTGCTATAAAAAATACTTGTGAATTTTTTTTAAGTGGGCCTCACATAAAATGTCAAATTAATTTAAAACATCAAGAATTAATTTATCATTTTATGTTTATTTCACCTTTTATAAAATAAATATTATCAATTTTTAAATACTTAGATGACCCATAATAGTTAATTATAGGTGATATAGTAAAATTACAATTGAAACAGCTGAAACAGTCATGTCATAAATGTCTATTTTATTTTTTATTAAATATTACTGTATTAATTATTTAATAAGTAAATGTCATATAATAATTAACTAGGGGTGATATAGTAAAATTACAGAATAAGCAGTCAGCTGGAAGCAGACATGTCGACCATCAGTTGCCTGCTTCCAGCCTCCCCACTGGTGCTTATATATAGTAACTAGACGTTGGAGGCGCGGGCTCAATATATGTTTTTTTTTATCTTAAGTTAGGTAACACAAATATAATTTAGATAATCAATCATTAAAATAATTTAAACTTTTAATTATTGTAAATTATAATATTTTTCTTCTATTCCAAATTAAGTAACACTGATATAATTTCGAGAGTCAATCGAATATTTTATATTTTTTAAGTTGTTAATTACGTGATTTATAATGCTTTTAGCATAATTTTTCAATAAAATATTAATACTCTCTCTGTTTCAATTTACATGTCTTCTCATTTTTAAACAATACATGTTACTTTATCTCTTCCTCTGTTCCATCGTAATTTAAGTGGTACTAATATAATTTCGATAGTCAATCAAATATTTTATGTTGACATATCAGTTTGTGTCTATTTTACCCCTTTTATGAAATATTATTAATTTTTTAATACTTCGATGATCGTAAAAATTAATTAGGGCGATATAATAAACTTACAATTGAAACAGTAAAGCAGACTTGTCTTAAATGATTTATAACAACTAATTAGAAGGGACATAACAAAATTACTATAAAAGATACTTGTGAAAAAAATTTAAATGGATCTCACATAAATCATCAAGTTAATTTAAAACATCAAGAGTTAATTTATCATTTTATGTCTAATTTATCCTTTTTATTAAATATTATTAATTTTTTAATACTTAGATGAGTTATAATAATTAATTAGGAGTGATATAGTAATATTACGATTGAAGCAGCTAAAGAAGGCAACACGAAACATCAAGAGTTAATTTATCATTTTATTTTTATTTTATTTTTATTAAATATTATTAATTTTTTAATATTTAAATGACTTATAATAATTAATTAGGAATAAAACAATAAAATTACGATTGAAACAGTTGAAACAGGCACCACAAACAGGCATGTCCAAGAGCTGCCTACTTATCCTCCTTTATTATTATTAGTAAAGTAAAGTAATATAGTAAGAATTTAGAAAATACAAACCTTTTAACCTAAAGTTATTTTCTCATCATAATACAAAGAGAAAATACGTCAAAACTCCTCTGAACTTATCGTCAAAATTTACTTTAGACCCTAAACTAATTGAACAATTATTTACCCCCTTAACGATTTTCAAGTGAATTAATTTCAACCTCAAAATTAAAATCCCACTCTCACAACGGAGAATGCACTACACATACACCATGTCATTGCCAAATCAACGCTACATCAATGTCATGTCATTACCACGTAAAAATTATAATTTTAAAAATAATTCAACACATATATTATCTTCATATTTTTTTTTAAAGCAAAACAAATACATGTACTATTTTTAATATATATATATATATATATATATATATATATATATATATATATATATATATATAAAACAAAAATAGACCCCCCACCCCACCTTGTTCCTTCTTCTTCTTCAACATCGCCCCTCCCCCCTCCACTCCGATTCCTTCTTCTTCTTCATCAATATACTCTCTCTACCTTATTCATTATTCACAAATCAAGAAACCTCTTTGTTTTTCATGCCTAACATTACAACCAGATATTTTCTTTCTTCTTCTTCAAATAAAATTATGGAAACATTGAATGATTCTATCACAGCTTACATGGGTCTGTCTCCAACAACTTTTTTTATAGTGTTTGCCTCTCCCTCCAATTTTTTTTCTCATTAACACCATCAAAAAATAACCATAAAAACATCAATTTAAGATTTTTTTTTTCATTAAAATATTATTTCAACCTTCAATTCCAACTCACTCAACGTTTTAAATAGTCAAAATAAATAAAGAATTGACAAATATTTTGATTCATTTCTGAAAAGAAGAAAAAATTAAATTCAATGTCACATTAAAGAATTTTATCAACCTTTTAGAAAGTCTTAACCATATTTGACAATTGAATGAGAAGAAGTCAAGGTCTTCCAGCTTTAATCTTGTTTTTTGGGATGACAATTTACAAATAATACACCAACAATGTGTTTGGGCATGAGGGGAACGAGGGGGCGGGGGGCGGGGGGCGGGGTTGAAGAAGTGAAGAAGATGTTTTCTTCTTATTATTATTTCATATATATATATATATAAAGAATTTGTAAGATTTAAAAGGTAGGCCTCACTTTTTTTTCACGTTTTTTAGCCATTCACGTGTTAATTTTTAAAAAATTTGTCACGTCAACAATTAAAGTGTTAAAAAATTTACTTGAAAGTTATTAATGGGGTAAATAATTGTCTGAGTAGTTTAGAATCTAAAATAAATTTTGGTAACAAGTTCAACGGCGTTTTGATGTCTTTTCTCTAATACAAAACTCACATACCTTAAATTAATTCTGACTTCGCCTATTAGAAGGAGCAATATAGAGGAGGAAATTGGTGAACTTCACTCTTTACAATTTCAATGGAGGAAAATAACCCCCCACAAATCATAAATATGATGTGTAAAACCTTTCTAGATGAAAATAAAGAAAAATCTTTAATAAACCATTAAAAATCACACGCAACTTCATGAATTCGCATATAATCAACCTAACAATTCACCTAACATACATTTGTTTTTTACACATGAAAATAACAAGCCAACAAGATCAATTTTATAATACTACATTTATGTCATTACAATGTGAAATGCATGATAATATCCTTAATCTATCATCATCAATTATGAAATACTGAATAGTATTTGGTTCACACAGTTATATATTTTTTTCTTTCTCTTTTTATTCCTCTTCAGGGACTTTAATTTTTTTTTTATTTTATGTGGTAACTCAAATCTATGTATTTTGAAGTTGAAAGTAAAAGATGTTTAAGATCCGAATAATTCTCCCTCGTCATATTTGGTTCAGTTGTTTTTCGAACTAAGCAATTTCAACTTTAGGGGTGTACACACCAAACCGTCAAGTCAAACCAAATCAAAAAATTAAATCAAACCGAGAAAAAAAATCGATTTATGGTTTGGTTTGGCATTTGAAAAAAAAAAACCGACCATTCTTGGTTTGGTGTGGTGTTAACTAAAAAAAAGTCAAACCAAACCCAAATCAAACCGACATAATATATATATATATATATATATATATATGCATGTATATAATTTAACTTTTTATACGTAAAATATTAATTATAATCTACTTTTTAAATACTTTTTCAATTAGTTTTATTAATTTTCAATATTTAGAAAGTAGATGTATGTTATTACTATATATAATAAGTGTCAATAAGCAGGCACATCTAGGGGTGTGCATCGGTCGGTTCGGTTTGGTTTTATGTGTTATTGTTTTGGTTTATCGATTTTCGGTTTTTAAATATGTAAAACCAATAACCAACCAATAGGATATTTTCTTATTGGTTTCGGTTTATCAATTTTTGGTCCTTAACGGTTCGATTTTCGGTTTAACCAATAAGAAAATACTTATAAAATAGAAATAGTAACAACTAACATGAAAAAATGAAATCTTAGTTACCGCCAAAATCCTACGATAATAACCGAGCTTTATATTGTGCCTTTGTTGCCCTGAATAGGTTTATACTTTGGGAATCACTGAATTGTGAATAAGTAGTGCATATAAATATATACATACACATCTCTCTCTCTCTATATATATAGATAGATAGATAGATATAGAGAGAGATTTATATATATAACATAAATAGGGATAAAACAATAACTTAATGTATCCTTATTGGGTTATCGGTTAAACCGATAACCCAATAAGCTAAAACTGAAATCAAACCGTTTGCCCAATAAATTTTTTTATAAAACTAATAAAAAATCGCTAACCCAATAACCCAATACCAATAATTCAATAATATTTTTATCGGTTCGGTTTATCGGTCGGTTCGGTTTTTGCACACCCCAAGGCACGTCTTCGACATGCCTGCTTGTTGCTTGCTTCAGCTGCTTCAATCGTAATTTTACAATATTATCCCTAATTAATTACTATAAGTTATTTAAGTATTTAAAAAATTGTAATATTAAATAAAAATATAAAATAATCAACATGCCTACTTGTGTTGTCTGCTTCAGCTGCTTCAATCGTAATTCCAAATTAATTACTACAGGTTATGTAAGTATTAAAATATAATAATATTTAATAAAAAATATAAAATTGACAAAAAATAATAAATTAATTTTTGATTTTTAAATTAACTTGATGTCTTATATGATGCCTATTTATGCTTTTTTCACAAGTATTTTTTAAAGTAATTTTATTATATCACTTCTAATTAGTTATTATAAGTCATTTAAGATACGAGTTCTTCGCTGCTTCAATCGTGATTTTATTATATCACCCCTAATTAATTATTTCGATCGCATTAGAAAATTAATAATATTTCATAAAATAGATACAAAACGATATGTCAAACATAAAACATTTGATTGATTATCGAAATTATATTACTACCACATAAGTTAACTTTTGAAATTATATCAGTGTCACTTAAATTGAACTAGAAGAAATAGTATTATAAATCACAATAATTTAAAATTAAAATTATTTTAATAATTAATTATCTAAATTATATTTGTGTCAAATAAATTGAGATTAAAAAAATAACATATATTGCACGGGCCCTTCAATGTCTAGTATATATATATATATATATATATATATATATATATATATATATATGTATGTATGTATGTATGTATGTATGTATATGTGTATATATTCATATTTGGGCCTTTAAGTTGTAATATTTATCCATTAATTGCTAATAAAATGATCAAAAATCCAATATAAACTTAAAACCTAAACTTTTCACTCTTCATCTTATTTTTTAGTTTCAAAAGAGTTTTTCGCTTCTCAATTTTTCATAATTGTGATTTTTCATTAGCACATGAGTGAAAACATACTTGATCTAAACTTCAATCACAATATAATTGTAAAAAATAAAAATTATAAAAAAAAATGAAAGAACTGACTAAAACCTAAACCGGAAAAACCAATTTTATGTTAGTTTGATTTGGTTTATAGTTTTATTATAGTTTTAATAAACCAACATAATTGATTTGATTTTTTTTCAATAGAAAACCAAACCAACCCGACCTATGTACCCCCCTATTCAACTTATAAGCATCAATTAATAACGAGATCAACAAGAATCATGATATTATTATGATATATATCAATTATAGTGAATGTCGAAAAAAGGATCATTGGCAGTACCTTTTCAATTTTTATTAACACTATGTATCAATTAACTTGAACATGAGGAGACCTAATAATTAATGGTATTACTAACTTATATAATTATTATATTAAAGCTGGGCAAAGCTACAAGTACGAACTAATTTTGCTTAGTAAAGTGTGATTAACAATTCCTTATAGTATAAAGCTTTCACAAAAATTTAATATATATCTTATTTGGTGTATGTCATTATATTTGAAGATATGAATAATTTTTAAAGTAAGCTGTCCAATTGTGAAGATATTTATTTGATTGATTCTGGCACTACACATACGATATTCAAAGACGAGAAATATTTCTCTCATCTAAACATGGGAAAGATTAACGTTACTATAATTTTTGGTAGTGCTAATTTGATTGAAGACTTCAGAAAAGACATTATAATCTTGCCCAAGGGAACTTACTCATCATAAATAATGCTATGTTTTCTCCTAAGTCTCGGAGAAACTTAATGAGTTTTAAAGATTTTTCGTGAAAATGGTTATCATATCAAGACAATTGATGAGATGAATCTTGTATATCTTGGTATCACCAAGAATGTCTCTGTCCAGACATGAGTTATGGAAAAGTTCCCTGCTTTATCTTTTGGCCTGTATTAGACAAAGATTTGTGTAATTGAGGCACATTCTATAGTAAACCGAAAGTTTACTAATTCCAATACTTTCATACTTTGGCATGATCGTCTGGGACATCCTGGATCTATAATGATGTCATAGAAAATTCAAATGGGCATCCATTAAAGAACTTGAAGGTCCTTCGAATGGTGAATTTTCATGCAATGCTTGTTATCAAGGCAAGCTGATTGTGAGACCATCGCCAATAAAAGTTGGGATAGAGTCCCCCGCGTTCTTAGAACGCATACATGGGGATATTTGTGGACCCATTCACCCATCTAGTGGGTCGTTTAGATACTTCATGGTCCTAATAGATGCTTCTTCTAGATGGTCTCATGTGTACTTTTTATCATCTTGCAACTTGGCATTTGCAAAATTATTGGTGCAAATAATACGATTACGGGCACAGTTTTTCGATAATCAAATTAAGTCTATTTTCCTTGATAATGCTGCAGAATTTTCATCCCAAACATTTAATGACTATTGCTTATCAATTGAAATAAGAGTGGAACATCTTGTACCCCATGTTCATACTCAAAATGGCCTTGCTTAGTCATTAATTAAACGTCTGCAGTTGATAGCAAGACCATTTCTTATGAAAACTAAGTTGCCCACTTCTGCTTGGGGTCATGCAATTTTGCATGCTGCAATACTTGTTCTTCTTAGACCGACAAATTATCATAAATTTTCTCCGTTGCAATTGATTTTGGATCAAGAGCCTAATATATCTCATTTGAGAATTTTTAGGTGCGGTGTATATGTGCCTATATCACCACCAAACCGCACCAAGATAGGCCCCTAAAGAAGGTTAGGAATTTATGTTGGGTTTGAATTACCCTCCATTATTTGCTATCTTGAACCATTAATGGGAGATATGTTTATTGCTCGATTTGTAAATTGTCGTTTGATGAGATAGTTTTTTCAACATTAGGGAGAGACAATAGTGACACTAAAAGAGAAATTTTGTGGAAAAATCCATCACTATCTCATCTTGATACCCGTGCTTCTATTTGTGAGCGAGAAGTACAAAAGATTATTCGTCTGCAGAGAATGACAAATCAAATGTCGGACGCATTTACAAATTTAAAAAGGATCACTAAATCACATATTCCTGCATAGAATGTCCCAATTCGAATTGATTTCCCTAAAGGACCATCCACTAGTGTTATAGCTAATGAATCTAAATCACGCTTGAAGCGCGGTAGACTACTAGATTCTAAGGATCAAAATCCTAAAAAAATAAAAACAAATGGTCAAGATGGCATTACTAAAGATCCTTATATGAAAGTTCAATATTTGAGCAATGTTGATATTCCTGAAGAAATTAATGAGCCTGAGATTCAAGAAAATAAGGAACTATCCATAAATTTAAGTGATGTTGAAACTGATTTGAATCGATCTAAAATAGTAGTGGATTATGTCTTTTTATATAATGTTGCAATGAAAATCATGCAAGATAGTGAGGATATTGAACCTTGATTTGTCACAGAATGTCGACAAATAAATCACTAGCCAAAATAGCAAGAAGCAATTCAATCTGAATTGAATTCACTTGCCAAACGTGAAGTTTTTGGACCCATAAGTCAAACAACTAATGGTGTTAAGCCTGTTGGCTATAAATGGGTCTTTGTGCGAAAAAGAAATGAGAAAAATGAAATACAAAGGTATAAGGTACGCCTTGTTGTACAAGGCTTTTCACAACGGCCTAGTGTCGATTATGATGAGACATATTCACCAGTTATGGACACAATAACATTGTGTTATGTTATTAGTTTCACTGTACATGAGAGACTTGAAATGCATTTGATGGATGTTGATACGATAAAAACTTGAAATACATAAAATCACTCAAAAACAGTCCACAAACACCCTCCAAAACAGTCCACAAATCACTAAGATCCTTGGACCGATTGGAGACCTCTCTCGGATTCACAAATACAACAAGAATACAAGGTGAGCAAGATGTATTTCACACCAAAACAACAACAATACGTAAATAACAAGATGAACACAAGGCATAATATTTGGATTTAACAATAACAACAAGAACACAATATTACAACACAAACACTAAACACGATTACAAGAAAGTAAAAAGATAGATAGATAGACCACATGAAGGTATAATCTTAAGAACCTAAGAATGGACACTCTTGGACCCTTAAATTTACACACAATAATAAACCTATCTCTTACGTGACACAAGATCGGATTGCACCTCTCTAGCATCAACGTTTCCAAGCAAGCAACAAAAAAAGAGAATTCACCCTATTGTTGTATCCTAGTTTCGATTTTGGTGCCTCAAGGAGAGAGGACTTATGTTCTTTGATCTTTCAAGATTCAAAAGTATCATCAAAAACTAAATATAAAAACCCTACAATGTTCGTTTTATAACTAATACAAAACATAAGTTAAAATGATCAAAAGACCCTTCAAATAGTGGGCACCAATCTAGTATAATTTATGGGCTGATTTGGGTGCATTTTGGGCCTCTTTTACACTTCAATTGCACATGCCAAGGATCGGTTCCAACACGCACTCTTCTAAGTCTATATCCAATATTATTCCCATATCATCCTCTCCATTTTGAGAAAAATTTATCCACAACTTCCCGGCTTCACCTCGTTCAATTGATCACTTTAAAGGAAACCTACTCAAAACAATCCACAAACAAGTCACAAAAAACAAGTCAAAAAACAGTCCACAAAATCATGAAGAATTTGAGGACTCAATAACAACAAGTCTCGGCCAACATCTTCATTTTGAACCTCGACTTTCTCTCCATCTTAAGCCTTGTCTTCAATCTCATACAAAACAAGTTTCCTACCATCATATAAGTATTATAGTAGTCTCCATATCCTTCATGTTCCTTTCTACCATACTCCTCTACATGGATATATTGGTTTTGGTGAAATAGAGTTTCTGTTGAGAGGAATGATTTGGTAAGGAAGAGCTTCGGTTGTGGAGCTTGCATGGGAGGAAATTGGCTTCCAAGTCCTTCTTATTGGACTTGATCAAATTGAGGGGGAAGTGACTCATTTAGGTCTCGGGTTTGAGGACATTTGTTGGCTTGGCTTATGTCTATGTCATTTAGTGGTGGTCTTGGAGGGTTGATCATTTGAGGTAAAGCTTCAGGAGTAGAAACATGAGAGTTCCTTCAGCTCTCCACTAGATCCAACTTCTCAAGTATAGTAGGCATATCTGAGCCCAATTTGTCAAGACCCGCATTTGCCTTAGCTATTTCTCGGGAAATAGCATCAAGGTAGGCCAAAATGGTGTCCATTATGGCAAAGGAGTTACCTACAAAACAGAAAACACGTTAGTTGTACAAAAACATCCTCACTCTCTCTTTTATTTCTTGTCTCTCGAATCCCTCACACTCAATCTCACAAGTATTGTAAGTTTGCTTGTACTTCGAGAGGTGTTTAGAGGTGAATCAAGTGTGTACAATGACTCAAAAGAATAAAACAGACAAAGGAACGTAAACACACACACACAACAAAATATGGTCAAACCAACTCACAATCTAGTAATTAGTCACTAGTTTGTAAGTTAGTATGGGAATCAACAAATGAAACTAAAGACACAAAGTGAAACTAAAAGATCAAAATTTGAGCTTAAAATTTGTTAGTGAACAGTAATTGGTGATGTGTCATTCCTTGATTGGCCTCGGTCAACAATTTTATTTTTCAAATTTGGAAGTCTTATCAATTCTACAATTTGGACTTTGATGAAAATTGTTCAATGGAGGAAAATACAAACTAGTCTTTGGAATTCAAATTTCAAGACTCAAAAGTCTTTGACTAGACTTGTACTTCTCCTTAAAACATGGACTCTTGTTTCATGGGAAAGTGGAATGAGAAGTGATGTAAAATCTTTTGGTGGTTGGGGGTCTTTCAAGACTAACAATTACTTACACCTCTTTCCTTCACCCTTTAGGATCTATCATTCACTTTATGTTAACAAGGTGATGAATATGGTGAAGAACTTCAAGAACACAACAGCCACAACAAGAAAAAACAACAACAATCTCCCAAGAACAACACCAAGTTCCAACGCCCAATTCCACAACAACAAGACCAACAATAAAACCACCAACAAATGGCCAAGTTTCTTTGGTGTTGTATTTTTGGTTTTAACACTATATGAAGGTTGTGATGAACAACAAGAACACAACAACAACAAACAAGAGCAAAAACGACATCAACCAACACCCAACAATAAGGTGACCACACAGCCAAGTTAAAACAACAACTTCAACTCACGGCCACTTCTTGTTCACAATAGCAACGTCAATTTTTAAAGCTCAAATCTAGATATAGACTCAACGTGTTAGTGAGGAACAAAACTAACACTTAGAGACAGCAAATACAAGTAAAAATCTCGGCCAAGACACAACAAGAACACACTTTTTGGCCAAGAATACAACACGGACAAATTGCTATTTTTTTTTAGAATTTTTCAGTTTTGAACACTTTTTTTTTTCACTAACAAGCCTAAGATTGATCTTTTGGGAACAAGATCTAGACATGCTCTGATACCAAATGATACGATAAAAACTTGAAAGACACGAAATCACTCAAAAACAGTCCACAAACACACTCCAAAACAATCCACAAATCACTAAGATACTTGAACCGATTAGAGACCTCTCTCGGATTCACAAATACAACAAGAATACAAGGTGAGAAAGGTGTATTTCACACCAAAACAGCAACAATACGTGAAGAACAAGATGAACACAAGGCACAAGATTCGGATTTAACAATAACAACAAGAACACAAGATTACAACACAAACACTAAACACGATTGCAAGAAAGTAAAGGGATAGATAGATAGACCACATGAAGGTATAATCTTAAGAACCCAAGAATGGATACTCTTGGACCCTTAACACTACACACAACAATAAACCTATCTCTTACGTGACACAAAATCGGATTGCACCTCTCTAGCATCAACATTTCCAAGCAAGCAACAACAAAAGAGAATCCACCCTATTGTTGTATCTAGTTTCGGTTTTGGTGCCTCAAGGAGAGAGGACTTGTATTCTTTGTTATTTCAAGATTCACAAATATCATCAAAAACTAAATCTAAAAACCCTACAATGTTCCTTTTATAACTAATATAAAATATAAGTTAAAATGACCAAAAGACCCTTCAAAGAGTAGGCACCCATCTAGTGTAATTTATGGGCTGATTTGGGTACATTTTGGGCCTCTTTTACACTTCAATTACACATGCCAAGGCTTGAATCCAACACGCACTCTTCTAAGTCCATATCCAAGAGTATTCCCGTATCAGATACAATAACAACCTATCTATATGGATCACTTGATAATTAGATATACATGAAAATTCTCGAAGAATTTAAAATGTCGAAAGCATATAGTTCAAAGCCTCGAGAAATGTATTCCATTAGATTGCAAAGATCATTGTATGGTTTGAAGCAATCTGGACGCATGTGGTATAACCGTCTTAGTGGATATTTATTTAAGAAAGGTTATACGAATGATGAAATTTACCCATGTGTTTTCATAAAGAAAATAACGTCGGAGTTTGTTATACTTGCTTTCTATGTTGATGACATCAACCTTATTGGAATGCCAATAGAGTTTCAAAAGGCAATTGATTAACTAAAGAAAGAATTTGAGATGAAAGATCTCGGAAAGACAAAGTTATGCCTTGGTTTGCAAATTGAGCATTTGACAAATGATATCTTTGTCCATCAATCTGCCTACACAGAAAAGGTGTTGAAATGATTCTATATGGATGGAGCACATCCATTAAGTACTCCAATAGTTGTTCGATCACTTGATGTGATAAGGATCCATTCCAACCTTAAAAAAAGAATAAGGGACTCCTTGGTCCTGAAATACCATATCTTAGTGCAATTGGTGCACTAATGTATCTTGCAAATACTACAAGGTCTGATATAGCATTTTCAATTAATTTGTTAGCAAGGTATAGTTCTGCTCCCACTAGGAAATATTGGAATGGGATCAAACACATATTACGGTATCTAAAAGGGACTACCGATATGTGCTTATTTTATTCTAAAGATTGCAATTCCGATCGTGTTGGTTATGCTGAAGCTGGGTACTTATCTGATTCCCATAAAGCTTGATCTCAAACAGGTTATGTATTCATATGTGGGGGGTACTGCCATATCTTGGAGATCAACAAAGCAGTCTGTCGTAGCCACTTCATCGAATCACACTGAGATTATAGCTATTCATGAAGAGAGACGAAAGTGTGTGTGGTTGAGGTCCATAATATATCTCATTTGAGAAAAATGTGGCTTGAAATGTGGCAAAGTATCCACAATTTTATATGAAGATAATGCAACATGCATAACACAACTTAAAGGAGGATTCATAAAAAGAGATATAACGAAACACATTTCGCCAAAGCTCTTCTATACACATGAGCTCCAAAAGAATGGTGATATTAACGTACAACAGATTCGTTCAAGTGACAATGTGATTGATTTATTCACCAAGTCTTTTCAAACTGCAACTTTCAAGAAGATGGTGCACAAGATCGAAATGCAAAGATTCAACGATGTTCTTATTAGGGGGAATTAATACGCGTTGTACTCTTTTTCCCTTACGAGGTTTTGTCCCACTGGTTTTTCTTGTAAGATTTTTAATGAGGCAGCTTATATGCATATTATTAGATATTCAAGGGGAGTGTTATGATATATATCAATTATAATGAATGTCTATCAACATCTATCAAGGTCTATTTGATGTCTATCAGGATTTGATGTATTTGTCTTTTAGTGTAAAATTAGGAGCAAATTTTTCCTATAAATAAAAAAGGTTACTCATTATAAATCATCTCTCAAGAAAAGTAACAATTACTCTCTATTCTTTGTTCTCCTTCTTCTCTATTCTTTATTATTTTATAAGAGATATGTTATATTATGATCGTGCCCTTAATATACTTTTTTGCTTCTACTAAGGGTATGACGTGATGCTCTTTTAACAAAATTAGGACACGACAGACCTATAAGCATATACATAATATTATAAAAGTTTTATATGGACTCCATGTGTCCAGCTTTCTAATTTTTAATTATTTTTCCAATCTCACATCTTCAATTGAATTTATTACTCTGTCCGTTCAATAATACTTCTTTGCTATTAACTTAACACATATTAAATAACATAAAATATATTAAATAATGAATAATATTTAATATATAAATAAAATTAAAAAATATTTATTAATTTTTTCAATTTAAAAATATTATTAAATATTTATCTTTAATATAATAAATAAGTATTATTTAACGGAAGGAGTGCTAATCCACACCATGTGACAGGATTAAAATACAATCAAGATACGGTTCACATGATTATTTATTACTTCCTCCCTTAGTGATCCTCTTCATTTGTACATATTTTTTTAATAAATTATTCATTTTTGACATTAAATTTAATTTTATTAGTTTATTTTAAATAAGTTTTATCCTTTTAAATTGATAGTGCTTACTATACTTAAACTTAAAAATATATTTAAAAATTATAATTAAAATATTTTTAAAGATCTAAACATATATTTATGCAGAAATAAAATCACAAGTGCCAGTTATCAAGGGATGGAGGGAGCAATCTTCTGAAAATGATTTTACAACGTGGAGATTGTTAACCTTCACATGAATCAGTTGTTTAGATTGTGACTTCCTACCCACATCTCTTTTATTTTTGGTAAAATAGAGATGCATTAAGTAAAAGAAGAGTATTGATTTACAAGCAAGGCCTAGCCAGGCACAAAAATAAAATAATTGGGGTTAGCATTTTCATTACTAGATATAAGTCGGGAGAAAGATTTCCCCTTAAAATCTTCCCAAAAGACCATTCCTATACTAACGGGTGGAGTTGCAAAAACATGAAGTCTATCAAAAAGATCCTGCTCAGAGCCTTGCTTAGCCAGTATATCTGCATTCCTATTCTGCTCCCTGTAAGTGTGGTAGACTGGAGGACTCTCCAAGCTCCCTAGTAAAGACCTGTATTCATTAACAACTAAATCATAGAGTAAGTTACCATGGTGTAGAATTCTTATGATTTCCATTGAATCAATGCATACTTCTAAGGGTCTGAAGTTTTGCTCTAGAGCTAGATTGAGGCCTTCCTTAAGGGCCAAAAGCTCCATGAGGTTATTTGTGGAATGGGTGAAGCTTTTTCTAAAACCCACAACCCAATCTCCTCTGCAGTTTCTGATGACTCCACCTATCCCACCTTTTCCTGGGTTACCAAGGCAAGAACCATCGATGTTAAGCTTAAAAATGTTAGTGGATGTGGATAGCCATTTAAGACTCATTGAGGTTCTAGGAGTGATCACATTGGCTTTCCCCAGGTGGTGGTATTCCACAGCTTCGGCAAGAGGGATGCTAAAACAAGGGTGGGATTTGACATTTTGGAAGCTATTGGCATTCCTAACCTTCCAGAGGTGCCATAGACAGTGGGGTAGCAGAGTACCCCAGGGAGTGTTATTGTCAAAGTTAAGCTTGTTTACACTCTCCCAAGTAGAAAACCAGTTGTTTGAATCAAACATGGAAAGGTGGGGGTGGATATTGCCTCTGTATTTTTGGAGAAGCTGCTGCCAGAAGGACTTGGCTAAATTGCATCCAAAGAAAATATGGTGCTGGTTTTCTTGGGTTCTTGGGTACAATTGCAACTTTGACAAAGAGTAGTAAGGTTGATGCCTCTTTTGTGAAGAGTGGTTTTTGTGGTGCATGACCACATGAATGTTTTAAGCTCTGTGGGGCCCACTCCTCTTGTTGGTAATATAATGATAGGCACTTTTTCAAGAGAAGGTTTCATCACCCCTAAGACTCCAATAAGGGGTGTCTTGGCTAAGGTGAGTACTCTGCAAAAAGGTGTTCTGCATAGTGTTGGTAATGTTTGGAGGGATGTCAAAGGGAAGGGAGGGTGAAGTCCCATCTTTCATCCCTCCAGATATCTTTCACCATGACAAGGTTCAGGGGATTAGTGATAGGCCCCTGGATAATAGAAGATAGGGGGCATCCTAGGGATCCATCTATCTTTCCAGGCATTAACTTTTGTACCATCTTTTATTGCCCAGAAATGGGCATCCTTACAGAGTTTCAGCAATTGGTAATATTGCCCCAAGTTCTGGAACTATTGTGGTTGCCCTTTCTACTAGTACCATGTTTAGTTATGAGGGTGCTGTCCTAAAGAGAGCTGGGATTAGAGTGCATTCTCCAACCCAGGCTGCATAGAAGGACTTTATTCTTAATAGCAACCCTTTGCATACCCAACCCACCATTCTTTTTGGGAAGAGTGATGGTATCTCACTTAATAAGATGCATTCTTTTCTTAACCTTGGTGGTGCCCCAAATGAAATTTCTTTGAGTTTTGACAATCAGCTTATGCAGAATGCTAGAAAGCTAGATATATTGCATTATATGGTTGGGAATACTAGCTAAGTAGGATTTAGCTACGGTAACTCAACCAGTCATATTAAGAAACTTGATTTTCCATTCAGCTAGCTTCCCTCTCAAATTGTCAATAATAAAGTGAAAGTCACCCTTTACAAGTTTTTTGTGGAAGATAGGGAATCTCAGGTACTTACCAAAGTTGTTGGAAGAGTGAATACCCAGGACAAAAGATAGGTTCCCTTGCTTATCCAGACCATAATTCTTGGAGAAAATAATTTTGGGTTTGGCAAAGTTGATCCTTTTCCCAGAGTAGGACCTGAAACTATGGAAGATTCTATTAATGGTATGAAAGTTTTTAGTATTAGCTCTTGCAAAGAGGGTAAGGTCATCAGCAAAGAAGAGATGGGCGATGGAAGGGCCCTTCTTTGAAATGGATATAGGTGTCCAGTGAAGAGTGTTAACCATAGAGTTTATCATACTGGACAGGAGTTCCATACAGAGGATGAATAGATAGGGGGACATAGGATCTCCTTTCCTAATGCCCCTGGTAGGGTTAAAAGGGGTGGTCTTTCCCTCATTAACCAGAATAGAAATAGAGGAGGTAGAGATACAGGACAGAATGAGTTTAGTGAGATCTTTAGGAAAGTTAAAGAAGAAAAGGGTCTACCTAATGAAAGACCATTCAATCTTGTCAAAGGCTTTCTCTAGGTCAATCTTCAGTAGCATATTTGGCTTCTTGCCCTTCATTTTGGAGAAGTGAGTAACATACTCCTAGACAATAATAGCATTATCTGAGGCCCTTCTCTTAGCCAAAAAGTTATCTTGTGTATATCCAATGATATTAGCAAGGAAAGATTTTATCCTGGTTGCAATAATCCTAGAGATGATTTTATTTGGGCATTGCACAATCCTATGAGCCTAAAGTTCTTCAGAGTAGTGGCATTCCTACACTTTGGGATAATACAGAGGTGGTGGAGTTTACTCTGGGTCTATTGTGTAGGAAGTGAAGGTTTCTTGGCAAAACTTAACAATGGGATGGACCAAAGTGTCCCAAAATTTTTGGTACACAAAAAGCTATAAGCCATCTGGCCCAGGGGCTATATGAGGCTTGAAAGAGAATATAACTCTCTTGACCTCTTTATAGGATAGGGTGGCCTGCAGAAGGTCATGGTCAAATGAATTGATGGATCCCAAGGAAAATGGATGGGGCTGGGTGGTAAGGTACCCTAAGGTGTGTTCAGTGGTATACAGAGTGGCATAGTAGTTGGAGACATTAGTTTTAATATCCTTCTGGTGATAGTGCCAAGTGCCACTGTCATTCATGATGGAATTGATCCTATTTTTTCTCCTCTTATTAAGGGTGGAAGTGCTAAAGAATCTACTATTTAAGTCTCCTTCAAGTAACCAAGAGATCCTGAACTTCAGCTTTCATAAACCAGTCTCTAAGTTAAGGATGTGATTGAATTCCTTCAGTAGAGTTTGTTTAAGTCCATGGAGGAAGGGACTTGTGGGGTAGTTGGGGAATTTTTGAATGCCAGCTAACCTTGCAAGCATGTGCTTCTTCTTTTTAAAAATGTTCCCAAAGGTTTGCTTGTTCCAATCTCTGGCTTTCTCCCCAAAGTCAGAGGTAGCTGAAGTGATGTAGGGACAGTTAAAAAACCTTCCCTAATCAGGTTGGGGAAGTCCTGGTGGCTTAGCCACATAGATTCTACCCTGAAGGGCTTTATCTGGTTTATAAAAGTATTGCCAGAGCTGAGGAAGAGAAGGGAATGGTCAGAATGAGTCCTGGGTAGGTGAGTGATAGAAGCCTTAGGGTAGGAGTAGATCAAAAGGTCATTGGCTAGACATATATCAAGTTTTTCCAGGATGAGACCTTGCCTATTTTTATACCTCATGTTGGACCAAGTGTATTTACTGCCTCTGAAGCCCAAATCAATGAGATAACAGTGATTTAAGGAGTTCATGAACATGTTAGTTCTATTGAGGTTTATCTTTGAGCCCCCAAATTTTTTAGAGGCTCTAATAACCTCATTGAAATCATCTCCTACTATTTATCTCTTACCTTCAGGGATAATATAGGTATTAGATAAGGAGGAGAGCCAGTTCCAAAGGCTAATCCTTGAGCTAAAGTTAGTACTAGCATAGATAATGTTGATAAACCAAGAGAAGAGAGGGGAGATAACCTTGACTTTGGCATGAGTAACCTGAGAGGAAATGGAAACAGAGGTGATAGAGATAGAGTCATCTCTCCACATGATAACAATGCCTCCAGAGTTGACACTAGCCTCAGATTGAGTGTGGTTCTAGAAGCCCAGCTCCTCACAAAGATCCTGGTGGTCGGTCATCTTAGTTTCCAGTAAGGCAAGGATGCAAGGTTGGTGGATGTTAACCATAGCCTTACAATCTTCCTGAACTCAACATTCTTGGCTCCTCTTACATTCCACACTATGCAGTTTTTAATTTTAAAGTGGAGAGGGTGGGATAACTCTGTTACAGTCACCTTATCCTTTTCTTTGGGGTTGGAGGTGAGTGCTAGTGGGGAGGTTTTCCTTTTTCTGCTGAATGGGGTCAGTGTGACCTTGAGGGTTCCTTCTCTCGTAAGGTTTACTATATTTATTATTAGTCCTAGCCTTGCTAACCCTAGTAGAATCAGGATGATCACTATCTCCTGAACAGGCTCTGTGAACTCTAGATTTAGCGGTTCTACCAGATTGCAAATCTCTCATCTTGGAACTTTGAGTTGGGATAGGAACTCATCTATATCCCTGTTGTTTGATCTCAGTGTCTCCAAGGTATTCATCCTTTCTACCCTCTCCAGAGTGAGGTGAGGAGAGGTTATGGTTGGAGAAGGTGGTGGTGACTGAGTTAGTAAGACTAGATTCTCCCCAGAGGGAGGTACAAAAGCTAGTTCCATAAACATCATTGTAGAGTTACGTGGAGGGAAGAATGAGAGGCTTAGGCTCAGATGGTTCATGATACTGGCTAGTGATTCTGTGGTCAACTCCTCCTAAAAGGGAGAGTTGATCACCTGGAATAGAATGGTCATCCAAACGTTGGACTCAAACGTTTCCAGGCTCGCCATTTTCAGTTGAGCTAGATACTGAAGGTCCTGAATGAGAATAGTGAAGAGTCTTCCTCCCATTCTAGGTGTAGAGGAACCGTTTGGTTAGATAGGCATATTTCTAACCATGAAGTTGGTTGGTGATTCGGTGATAGGGGACCTGTTGTGATGGTAATTTGGTTGGCGTTTGAGGTGTCCATGGTTGCTTTCTTTAGAAAGATCAACCATACTCTCCTCAGGGTATATAAAGTGGAGGGGGGGTTAAGAGTGGGGAGCTAAGGGGTTTTCCCATGGGAAACAACACCAGTATTTAATGCCTTGTCCATGCCCTGGACATTCCTCATCAAATCACTGCGGAAAGTGGAAGGGTTTCCCGCCATCAGGACATTAGGCTCATCATTTCCTATGTCCAGATGTATTCGGAGGGCCCCACTTTGGGAGGCCTCATTCATTTTTATTTTCATTGACATGGAAGAGTTATTAATTTTAACAGAAGGGGAATTTATAGAAGGAGGGTCAGGTATCTCAGAAGCAAGGTGGGCCTTAAAGTTAGGCCCATGAGTAATTATAGTGTTGGTCCTCTGAGCTATTGAAATTTTCTTTTGGCCCTTAATGGTATTGGGTGCATGGGCCTGACTATTCTTAGGCCCCAAACCCGCACTGATGAGCTCTCTCGGAGCCGTCTCCGGGGAGGTAGGGTGTAGGAACTTACCTGAGACCACATCGAAGGTTTCGACCTTAATGATGGGTACTCTTTTTGTGGCTGGATATTAGTTCTTTAGCCTCGATTCTTTTTTTTTGCAAAAGCTACCATTTTCCATTCTGGTAAGTGGTCTTCCGTTGACGATTCTGCCTCCGAAGTGGTGTACATAGCCTTCAAACTTATTGCTTTACAGGTGTCATCCGATTGGGTTAGCTTCGAAGGATATAAACAGTTAGTCGACATGTGTCCGAGACGGCCACAGATTTTGCAAAAGAAGTCATCTCCTTCATAAATGAGAGGTTGGTTATGGTGATTAATGGTGATTGATGTTATTACCGGTGTGTTGAGAGGGATTTGGACGCATATTCTAGCATATTTACCCCTTAGTGCCGCTGACGTGTGTGCATCCACTTTCAACAAGGTCTCAATTTTTATGCCGATTCGATAGAGAATCGAGGCATCATACAGTTCTATGGGTAAGTGAGAGAGCCTGATCTATATGGCGGTTGAATCCACTTTGGATTGGCTTGGTACGAAGTTAGGCTCCCACTTCCTTACTGATATGAAACTACCGACTATGAACCAAGGTCCCCCTTGGAGGATTGTGGACTGACTTTCCGGTTTAAAAATCTTAACGGTGAAGAAGCCCAACCCCAGATCTATAAGGCACAGTGGTTCCGGTAGTTTCCACAGGTCGTTTAGCTTCTCTTTTAGGTACTGATGGTTGAAGTTTTCTTTAATTGGCTTGATGATGATAGAGTGAATCCAAGGGGCATATAAACGGAGTTTATCTTTATCTGATAATAAGATTTTGCTACTTTCAGATTCTGAGCCATTGTTTGTGCTGAATTCTGGAGTTCTCAAAGGCGTAATTTGGGATATGATTTTCTTGGCTACTATGTCTTTATATGAAGGAGGGGAATCCACCATAAGAATTTCCTTAGAAGTATTAGTTATTGGGGGATTTGGTAGGAGGGGTGGGGTTAAGGTTACATCCATATCTGGTTAGATGCCGATGGAAAGGGAGAAAAAATTATGGAGAGAGTGGTCTTCTCTCTCTAGACACAAAACCTAGAGGAAAAAAATTCCTACCCACATCTTGAGATTCACAATAAATGATTACAATCGTTTGTCGATTTGGAATAGATGTTCCATGTTATACTCTTTTCAGTCGAACACTTTGGAAATAAATACTCCGTACTTTATTCATTTTAATTTATTTATTCATATTAATTTAACATAGAATTTTAAAAAATAATAATAAACTAATACACTAAACTATTTTTTTAATCTTGTATCTTATGTCGTGTGAGATGTTAAATTTAAAAATGTGTCAAATTAATAAAATTAAATAAAATAAAACATTCGTTGGACTATCCAAATATCAACTAAGATCATGTTTTTGGGACAGAAGGAAGTATCCAACGAGTATTTGCCACTTGCTATAACTTTTCGGCTGTAAAAACTAAAAGTCTTTCCAAGTACTATATAATCTTATTTTATAATCCTATAAATATCAATGTTCTTGGTGGCTTTAGTTGACAGCTCTAACCAATACAAGTTTATTAAAAATGTCAACGAGCGAGAGTTCTTCCACTGAGCTTCTTCATGCTCAAGCTCAAATTTGGAATTATATTTTCAATTTTGTAACTTCTTCAGCGGTGAGTTGTGCACTTCAACTAGGCGTTCTTGATATCTTTTATAAACATGGTAAGCCCATGTGTCTTGATGATCTCTCTACTGAACTTTCTGTTGTTAATCCTTCAAAGATTTCCTTCTTGCCAATTTTAATGCGCTTTTTAGTGCAATCTGGATTCCTAAATCAACATAAACAACAACAACAAACTCAGTGTATTCTCACCTAGTGGGGTCTGGGGGATATGATGTACGCAGTCCATACCTCTATCTCTAAAGAGGTAGAAAGGCTGTTTCCGATAGACCCCCGGCTCAAGACACGAGATACCGCACAAATACATAGTAAAGCACAGAACAAGATTCCATAACATAAATACGGCACCCATAAGTAATAAAACAGAGAAAAGCACACAGATTCGTAATAAAACATGGAACAAGGTACCATAACAAGAATAATACCCCCACCAAGTAATTCCCTACACTAGCGACCCAAACTGACCCTAGCCTTCTGCCCTAATTCGCGTCTTCCAGATCTTTCTATCTAGGGTCATGTCCTCGGTGAGCTGTAACTGCTCCATGTCCCGCCTAATCACCTCACCCCAGTACTTCTTCGGCCTACCCCTACCCCGCCTAAAACCATCCAACGCTAGTCTCTCACACCTACGAACCGGGGCATCCATGCCCCTCCTCATCACGTGTCCGAACCATGTCAATCGGACCTCCCGCATCTTATACTCCACTGGGGTCACACCAACCTTCTCCCTGATACTCTCATTCCAAACTCTATCCCCTCTTACCCCAGCTAGTCGCCTTCTAGCGAAAAATGAGCCCTTCAATGTTAGGTCACTCTTGCTTCTCAATCATGGTCCAGTTTTCTCAAAAGCATGGCCTGAGTTAAGTGTTTGGTTCCAAAATGATTCTCCTACCCCTTTTCATGCTGCTCATGAAAAATCTTTATGGAATTACATTGAGGAAGAAGAACCCAGAGTACTAGGTGATATTTTCAACGATGCAATGGCTAGTGACTCGAGGTTGAATACCAATGTGCTTATTACCGAGTGTAAACATGTGTTTGAGGGGTTAACGTCGTTGGTGGATGTTGGAGGTGGCACTGGTACTGTGTCTATGGCTATAGCCAAAGCTTTTCCAACATAAAATGCACTGTACTTGATCTCCCTCATGTGATAGGCGACCTTAAAGGAGGTGGGAATTTGGAATTTGTTGGAGGAGATATGTTCGATCAGATTCCCCATGCTAATGCCATCTTACTCAAGGTACGTACAATTTCTTAGGATTTTTACATTGTAATTGTTGTTTTCCTTGGAAAGGTTTTATTGATGAAAAATGTTTATTTTATAAATCTATTTATCAGCTTAGTTATCCGCACCCCCTACAAATGGTATCGAAGCACAGTAATTTAAAAGATACGGAAGTGTATACGTGTTAGAAGATTTAGTTAAAATAGCTATGTTGGAATTAGTTAAATTAGTTAAGTTAGATTTAAATTTAGTAAAGTTAGATTTAGTTATTTATTAAATTAATTATGAGAAGACCATTTAAAAATAGAGAAGCTTTTAGAAAAATTAAAGAATTGTTAGTTAGTAATTATTCAGAATATATAAGTCTAAATAAAATAAAAGACAATCCACAAAGATTAGCCTATTTAATTACATTAATATCTAGTATTGAAGCAAAATTAATAATCCATTTAAAATCTAGAAGAATGAGACATATACCACCTAATTATGATAAAATTAAATTTAGATATCCACCAAAATATTATAAATATAATTCAAATGAATAAAGAGCAAAAATACAAAGAATTAAAACAATTTATCTCTGAAAAACGTAAAGAATTAAAAATTAGAAAAGAAAGATTACATTATAATATATTTGCTGGAGTTAGTAAAAATTCAATAAATATACAAGAAAATGAAATATCAAAATTAGAATCTCAAATAGATAGTTTAGAATATATATATCAACATGAACTATTCACAATAAAATGAATAAAGAAGAATTTATAATAGATGAAAAAATATATGAAAATCACGAAGGATCAAAAATAAAAATAGTATTTTCTAATTTAGGAAGAAGATATAAGAAAATAGGAGAACATTTATATCTAATGTTAGAAAAAGAAGAATTAAAATTAGAAGATAAATTAACAGCAATGGTAAGAATAGAAAAAGAAAATGAAGAAATAGATAGAAAAAAGGAAATAGAAAAAATTAAACAACAAACTACAGAAGAAATACGAAAAATAGAAGAAACTAAAAATAGTAGAATTGCTGAATTAGAAAAAGAATTACAAATGTTAAAAGATTTATACGAACAAAGACAAAAAGAAAAAGAAGAAAAAAATAAAGAACAAAAATTAATAAACGAGATAAATCAATTTAAAGAAAAATTAGAAATAAATAATATAGAGGTAGAAGAAACAGATAATTATGATTCAGAAGATAGTGAAACATATACGAAAATATTAACAAATATAAAAGATTTAGAAATTAACACAAAACAAGAAATAATTAATGAAGAAAATTTGGAAAATAATAATACAGAAATAAATACTCTTGACAAAAAAGAAGATGAAAAACCAATACCCAAAACAACAGAAATAAGAAAACCTATATATTACAAAAATAAATTTAAAAGATATAATGAATATGACAAATGGACACCAAAACAAATAGTTAATAAAAATTATAACTTTTTAGATCTAGACTGCGTAATAGATACAGAAAAAACAATACAATTATGGATAGGATATATGACAAAACAATTATTAGATAATAATATAAACATAACAGATGCACCAGAATACATAGAAAAAACACTAATAGGATCAGTAAAATTATGGTTTACAAATTTAACTGAAAATAGTAAGAAAGTATTAAGAGCTAATAAACCTATGGAAGGAGCAGCATCAACAACAACTAAATTAACACCTATAGAATTATTGAAAAAATATGAAACAGCTATAAAAGATGAATTTGGTAGTATGACAACATTAGAAGAAGAACAAGAAGAAGAAAAAGATACAAATAGGAATTTAATGATAAAATTAACAATATGTAATATGTGTTATATAGATGAATATACTTGCGCATTTAAAGAATATTATTATAAAGGAGCATATAGTATAGAAGAAAGTAAAGAAATAAGAAAATTATATTTTAATAAATTACCCGAACCATTTAGTTCAAAAATAATAAAAAGTTGGGAAGAAGCAAAAATAGTAGATACATTAGGAGCTAGAATAAAATTTTTACAACAATGGTATAGAAAGCTATGTGAAAAATATAGAGAAGAATTAAAAATGGAAAAAACATTAATAAGAAATTTAGCATGTTGCAAAAATAAAATAGCACCTCAATTTGGATGCGAAGAAAGATATTATAAGAAAAGAAAAAGACATAAGAAATATAAGAAATATAAAAAATCAAAATATAAATATAAGAAACCAAGAAAAAGATATTATGTAAACAATTACAAAAATAAAAGACCATATAGAAAGAAAAAATCTATAAAAGAATGTACTTGTTATAATTGTGGAAAGTTAGGACATTTAGCTAGAGATTGTAAATTACCCAAAAATCCAAAAAATAAACAAATATCCAAAATAAAAATAGAAAATACAGAATATATGCAAATAGATTATATAGATTATGAATTAGAAAGTGAAGACAGTATATATGAAATTTCAGAAAACGAGACAGATACTGAAATAGATAGTGAGATAGATGAATCAAATGACTGAAGAAGATATAAAAATAATAACAAAGGAAGAATATTTAAATGACGAAGGAACAGAACAAAAGATAATATTTGACAGTAATATATTTGATGAAATAAAAGGAAAAGAGTTAGATTTAAGTGTAGAAAAAATATTTAAAATACCAACAACAAAAAATATTTTTAGTAGGAAAAAAGATGAATATTATGTAGTATGTCAAAAAGAACATGTAATAGACTGTAGATATGCAAAAGGAAAAGCTAGTATACCACTAGTAACAAAAAGAATAATTAATAAAGAAATAAATGATATAAAAAGTAAAGGAGATCCAATAAAATACGTACACCTCGGAGGTACAGAAATATTAATAAAAGCATGTTTTAGAGAAGGAATAGATACACCGATAGAATTATATTTAGCAGATGATAGAATTATAAAACCTATAGAAAAAAGTATAATAACTGCCGTAAAAGGAAATTTAATATACCAAAAATTTAAATTTATAATAAGTGCTAATTATTCAGTAGCAGTAACAGATAGAAATATAGATAAATCATTAGTATTATATTGGAAGATATCAGGAATAGAATTAACCCCAGGAAGTAAAATATTTACAGCGAGATGTAAAAATTTATATGTATTAACAACAAAACATAAAATAACAGGGAAAAATAAGATTAACAAAATACAAATAGATAGCCCATTTGAACAAATTGTAAAAACAATAGATTATAATGATTATAGCTATAGAGACATAGATATAGAAGAAAATTTAGAAATAGTAAATTTTCTACTATGTATGTAAATTTTCTATTTTCATCCGGAAATTGTAATTTTGGTAATTCCTTGCAAAGTAATTTTATTTTTTGAACTTGTTTTTTTATCTTCTTCATTATAATTATATTCTATATCCTTTTTTATTTTTTTTGTAGTGGTTTTAGGTTTTCTGCTAATTTTGGAATATATTCTCTTACTTGGTTTACTAATCCTAAAAATGATTGTAATTTCTTTTTTGTATCTAATTCTTCTTTCGAATTTATTATTTTTTGTACTATATGTTGTTGCATTTTTACTCCACTTTTATCTATTTGTATTCCTAAAAATTCTATCTGGCTTTTTCATAATTTCGGCTTTCTTTTCACTTAGACTTATTCCTGATTTTTCTATTATGTCTGTAAATTGTTCTAATAGTTTTATATGTTCTTCTTTAGTTTTTGTATATAATAATATATCATCTATGTATACTATGCAATTAGGTAATTGTTTAAAATAATTATCCATAAAATGTTGATATCTACCTGGTGCATTTTTATATCCAAATGGTAATACATTCCATTCGTAAAATCCTTGTGGTACCGTAAATGCGGTTAATTCTTTAGATTCTTCTTCTAACTTTAGATGGTAAAATCCTGATTTACAATCGAATTTACTAAAATAATTATATCTTTGGATTTGTCTTATTTTTAATATCTTATTTGGTATCGGATAATTATATGTTATAGGTTTTGCATTTAAATTTCTATAATCAATAACCATTCTACTTTTTCCTCTTTTTTGTTCACTATGCTTATTTACTATAAATGCTGGACTATTATGTTTACTATTACTTTTTTGTATATATTGTTTTTCTAATAATTCATCTATATGCATTTTAAATTCTTTTAAATCATCAAAATTGTATGTTAATGGTTTTTGGGTTATTATACTGTTTTTATCGATTAATTCAATTTTTATGGTAGTTTTATGTTTTTCCCATCCTTTTAATGGATCTTCGCTATATAATTGTTCTAGTTTTTTCTTAACTATTTCTATCCTATTTATTGAAAATATAGTTATTTCTGTTTTATTTATCGAAAATACTACTAATTCTATTGTATCTTCAGTGGTTTTTATATTTTCTAACTTTTGTGTAATTTTTTCACTTCCTTTTATCCAGTCAGTTTTCTTTCTTATTTTATTATTAACTCTTTTTGCTCTTACTTTTTGTTTACATGGTGTTGTAAACCACCAATCGTTTCTAGTTATTATATGTGGGTATAGTTTATCTAAAAATGGCATTCCTAAAAGTATATCTTTTGATGTTAGTTCATAATTATAAATTTCTTCTATTGTCAATATCTTATCCCATATTTGTGCTTTTACATTCCTAGCTTTATAAGTAATTAAGCTTACTTCATTATTAAATCCTTTAACTATTATTGGTATTTTTAATTTATCCCATTTACTTTTCGGTAAGCAATTATATCTACATAAATTAGCTTCTGCTCCTGTATCTATCATAGGCGTATAATATCTACTGTAATATCCTTCCACTACTATCTTCATTAATACATATATTTTCATTTTATGTTAAGGCTCTTTTTAGAAATAATCTTTCCCTATTATATGTTATGGCTAATTGTGTATGTTTTATATTATATGGTTTTACTTGTTCTAACCATTTTATTCCTAATATTATATCTGCTTTTTGCATTTCTTCTTTTACCTCAAATTCTATTTTTATTTTTCTAATTCCTCCTATTATTATTTCTTTTTCTACTATATCTTTATTATTTATTAAACTTCTCGGTAGATCTGGGCATATATCATTATTAGTTTTTATTTCTTCATTTTTTACTAAGCATTTTGCTATATAATTTTCTTCTTGTCCTGTGTTTAATAGTATTAAATATTCTTTTTCATTTATTTTTCCTGTTATGTAATATTGATTTAAATTACTTATTGAATTTGTTTCATAACTCATTCTTTTTTATGAGCTCGATGACTCCGGTTTTTCATTAGCTATTCTTTTTGTTGTACTTATTCTATCATTTACTATTGCTAAATTTTCTTCTATATCTATGTCTCTATAGCTATAATCATTATAATCTATTGTTTTTACAATTTGTTCAAATGGGCTATCTATTTGTATTTTGTTAATCTTATTTTTCCCTGTTATTTTATGTTTTGTTGTTAATACATATAAATTTTTACATCTCGCTGTAAATATTTTACTTCCTGGGGTTAATTCTATTCCTGATATCTTCCAATATAATACTAATGATTTATCTATATTTCTATCTGTTACTGCTACTGAATAATTAGCACTTATTATAAATTTAAATTTTTGGTATATTAAATTTCCTTTTACGGCAGTTATTATACTTTTTTCTATAGGTTTTATAATTCTATCATCTGCTAAATATAATTCTATCGGTGTATCTATTCCTTCTCTAAAACATGCTTTTATTAATATTTCTGTACCTCCGAGGTGTACGTATTTTATTGGATCTCCTTTACTTTTTATATCATTTATTTCTTTATTAATTATTCTTTTTGTTACTAGTGGTATACTAGCTTTTCCTTTTGCATATCTACAGTCTATTACATGTTCTTTTTGACATACTACATAATATTCATCTTTTTTCCTACTAAAAATATTTTTTGTTGTTGGTATTTTAAATATTTTTTCTACACTTAAATCTAACTCTTTTCCTTTTATTTCATCAAATATATTACTGTCAAATATTATCTTTTGTTCTGTTCCTTCGTCATTTAAATATTCTTCCTTTGTTATTATTTTTATATCTTCTTCAGTCATTTGATTCATCTATCTCACTATCTATTTCAGTATCTGTCTCGTTTTCTGAAATTTCATATATACTGTCTTCACTTTCTAATTCATAATCTATATAATCTATTTGCATATATTCTGTATTTTCTATTTTTATTTTGGATATTTGTTTATTTTTTGGATTTTTGGGTAATTTACAATCTCTAGCTAAATGTCCTAACTTTCCACAATTATAACAAGTACATTCTTTTATAGATTTTTTCTTTCTATATGGTCTTTTATTTTTGTAATTGTTTACATAATATCTTTTTCTTGGTTTCTTATATTTATATTTTGATTTTTTATATTTCTTATATTTCTTATGTCTTTTTCTTTTCTTATAATATCTTTCTTCGCATCCAAATTGAGGTGCTATTTTATTTTTGCAACATGCTAAATTTCTTATTAATGTTTTTTCCATTTTTAATTCTTCTCTATATTTTTCACATAGCTTTCTATACCATTGTTGTAAAAATTTTATTCTAGCTCCTAATGTATCTACTATTTTTGCTTCTTCCCAACTTTTTATTATTTTTGAACTAAATGGTTCGGGTAATTTATTAAAATATAATTTTCTTATTTCTTTACTTTCTTCTATACTATATGCTCCTTTATAATAATATTCTTTAAATGCGCAAGTATATTCATCTATATAACACATATTACATATTGTTAATTTTATCATTAAATTCCTATTTGTATCTTTTTCTTCTTCTTGTTCTTCTTCTAATGTTGTCATACTACCAAATTCATCTTTTATAGCTGTTTCATATTTTTTCAATAATTCTATAGGTGTTAATTTAGTTGTTGTTGATGCTGCTCCTTCCATAGGTTTATTAGCTCTTAATACTTTCTTACTATTTTCAGTTAAATTTGTAAACCATAATTTTACTGATCCTATTAGTGTTTTTTCTATGTATTCTGGTGCATCTGTTATGTTTATATTATTATCTAATAATTGTTTTGTCATATATCCTATCCATAATTGTATTGTTTTTTCTGTATCTATTACGCAGTCTAGATCTAAAAAGTTATAATTTTTATTAACTATTTGTTTTGGTGTCCATTTGTCATATTCATTATATCTTTTAAATTTATTTTTGTAATATATAGGTTTTCTTATTTCTGTTGTTTTGGGTATTGGTTTTTCATCTTCTTTTTTGTCAAGAGTATTTATTTCTGTATTATTATTTTCCAAATTTTCTTCATTAATTATTTCTTGTTTTGTGTTAATTTCTAAATCTTTTATATTTGTTAATATTTTCGTATATGTTTCACTATCTTCTGAATCATAATTATCTGTTTCTTCTACCTCTATATTATTTATTTCTAATTTTTCTTTAAATTGATTTATCTCGTTTATTAATTTTTGTTCTTTATTTTTTTCTTCTTTTTCTTTTTGTCTTTGTTCGTATAAATCTTTTAACATTTGTAATTCTTTTTCTAATTCAGCAATTCTACTATTTTTAGTTTCTTCTATTTTTCGTATTTCTTCTGTAGTTTGTTGTTTAATTTTTTCTATTTCCTTTTTTCTATCTATTTCTTCATTTTCTTTTTCTATTCTTACCATTGCTGTTAATTTATCTTCTAATTTTAATTCTTCTTTTTCTAACATTAGATATAAATGTTCTCCTATTTTCTTATATCTTCTTCCTAAATTAGAAAATACTATTTTTATTTTTGATCCTTCGTGATTTTCATATATTTTTTCATCTATTATAAATTCTTCTTTATTCATTTTATTGTGAATAGTTCATGTTGATATATATATTCTAAACTATCTATTTGAGATTCTAATTTTGATATTTCATTTTCTTGTATATTTATTGAATTTTTACTAACTCCAGCAAATATATTATAATGTAATCTTTCTTTTCTTATTTTTAATTCTTTACGTTTTTCAGAGATAAATTGTTTTAATTCTTTGTATTTTTGCTCTTTATTCATTTGAATTATATTTATAATATTTTGGTGGATATCTAAATCTAATTTTATCATAATTAGGTGGTATATGTCTCATTCTTCTAGATTTTAAATGGATTATTAATTTTGCTTCAATACTAGATATTAATGTAATTAAATAGGCTAATCTTTGTGGATTTTCTTTTATTTTATTTAGACTTATATATTCTGAATAATTACTAACTAACAATTCTTTAATTTTTCTAAAAGCTTCTCTATTTTTAAATGGTCTTCTCATAATTAATTTAATAAATAACTAAATCTAACTTTACTAAATTTAAATCTAACTTAACTAATTTAACTAATTCCAACATAGCTATTTTAACTAAATCTTCTAACACGTATACACTTCCGTATCTTTTAAATTACTGTGCTCTGATACCATTTGTAGGGGGGTGCGAATAACTAAGCTGATAAATAGATTTATAAATAGATTTATTAGTGATATGAATAAAGTAACACAAATAAATCACCTTTTTAATATGTTATCAAAATAAACTTAGCACAATATTATATCACATTTTACACAAATTTTTTAACAAAATCATTAACGATAAACAGTTCCCAAAAAAGTGTAAAACAATACTCCCTTCGTTTCATAATAAATGAATTGTTGAATTTTGACACAAAGATTAAGGAAAAAACATTAAAAACATAAATTTAACACAACTTTCTATTTTTATCCCAAAAAAAGAAAAAGTTGACCTTGTAATATCTTTTCAAAAGTCAATTGATTGTCAAATAATAAGGGTAAATTTGAAAAAAAAATTCAATGATGCACTTATTTTGAAACACCAATAAATACCCTAACAATTCACTTATTCTGAAACGGAGGGAGTAGTAAAAATTACATTTTATAATTCAAAATTAATACCTTCATTTTATAAAATAAAGTAATAAAAAAATGTATAATGATAATAAAAGTTACGCATTGTATAATTCATAGTAATAAAGTAATTCTGTTTCATATTGGGTTGTTTGTTATTGCTATCCTAGTCCTTGATTATTATGTACTTTTATTAGCCTTTAGCATGTGGTCCCTCCCTTTTGAGTTGAAAGGGAGAAAAATGAGTTGAAAGACTTTAAGTCTTTAATTAAAAAGAGCGGACAGGTGAGGATTGTAATATTATTAAATTAAAAAAATAAAATTATTTAAATGATTTAAATAGTTGTTCGATAATTATATTAGTTATCTCAATAATTATTAAAGTTATCCAATAATTTTGCATAGTTATTGAATAACTTTAAGAAATTGTCAAATAACCTCGATAGTGTTATTAAACAATTTTGTAAAGTTGTCGAACAAATTTGATAGCTATTGAGACAACTTCTATATTTGTTGAGACAATCTTTTTAATTGTTCGAGCGAAAATATTTTTTAAAAAAAGAATTTTTTTTTATCCCTTTCACCTCATTTTTGAAACTTGAAAGACTCCCACCTAATTGAGTAACTAGTTTGTTACTTTTAATTCAAGGTCCTAAAAGGCTAAAAATGTCATGTCCTTCCACTCGACATAAATTTTTACTCTGACATTTAAAATAAAATATCTAAATCCATTATTAATTGTGTTATTTTGATACTTTTTACTAATATGACAAAGTAAATATTTTACACTCATATTGTTACACGTGACAGCTTTATTTTAACCCTTTTTTTAAATTTAATTTTATCTTTTTCTTTCCTATTTTTTTGATCCAATTATCTTTCATTGCTTTTTCAAGCTCAAGCTCTTGAAAAAAATAATAAAATTGAATTCCTAGTTCAAAAACGAAGAGTAAAATATTATATCAATAAGATAATTAACTCTTAAAGAATATTATTAAAATACAATTTAATCTGCAAAGATTCGATTTCACGCACCCCTCATGTAAAGTATCTATGTTTTCTTCCAAGCAACTTCCAATTATATTTATATTTTCTTCTGTGAATTAATTTTATAACTGAACACTAGCCTCCTCCTTCTCCATATTCTTTTAGTCATCTGTCTGAAATTCGTGAAGCTATTAATGCGGATCTATCATCGTTAGAAAATCGGAAGGTATGTTTATCATTCTTAAAAAATTCAACCTTCATTAATGGGCTAAAAAAAAATTGGATGGAAAAGATATTGTGGGGGGCTTTTTTATAAGTATAAATAACATAAATATCAATCCTTATGAAAGTAATTACACTCTCTCCCACTTTTTTAATTACTTTACTCCAGGGGCGGCTCAAACGAATTCGTGGCCTAAAGCCAAAATCGAACGGAGGCCTTACGTTTTTAAGAAAAAATAATTTTTTTTATAAAATCTATTTTTAAAATCATATAATCGATTTCTTCTAATAATTCTTTTTTCATTAATAATATAGTCAATACATTAATTTCTTGAGACATAATATTCTGCACTAGATACATCAAACTCCTAATTTTTTTTATATAAAAAGTTTATTTTTTTTATAAATAATATTTCATATATTTTTTAAAAATTTATAATTTATTATTACTAAAAAAATGAGGCCCCTCAAATCTTGGGGGCGTTAGGCGGCCGCCTTTTTTGCCAAAGGGTTGAGCCGCCCCTGCTTTACTCTCTCTCCCTATTAATATACATAACATAGCTGACATATACATAACATTCTGTGTATATGTTGGGATTTTTGTAATATGTTTAGGGAACTAAGATTTTTTGTACTATTGAAAACATAAGTTGTGTATTTGTGTAATTTTTAGTTTTTATAATTGTTTGATAGAAAAATCACATGTCATTAATTCATTGGACCTCTTGTCATGTGTTTTGATTTATTTTTAAGACAAAAAAATTGTGAACATATATAATGATGTGATGATTTAAAATGAGCTAGCATAAATCAATTGGCTGTTTAATCCATATTGAAAGCGAGTGCAATCTACGTGTCTAAGCTGGTGCAAAAAGGTGTCAAATTGATAGTTGATTTATGTGTTTAAAATGAACAACGTTCATTTTAAGTGTTAAAGTGAAAGTTTGTACCAAAATGAGAAATCTGGGGATGTGTTTGGCTCCTCTGAAATTTTCAATTGAACAACCCAACACATAATAGTGTTTTTATTCGATATTTCTAATTCAAATTCTAAAAAAGAATTATATATATATTCAAGAGATAATTACTGAAGTGATTGATCATTTAAGAGCGTGAATTTGAATTAGTCGGACTTCATAAATAGTTCCAGCTTTGGGCTTAAGGTCTCTTATTGAAATTTATCCTTAAATGGGAAATGCATGTGAATTAATAAAAATGCATAATCTTACACAATTGCTAATTGATGGATGCTCGTTTCATATTTTGTATCTCAGGAGAGTTTATGGTGTTTGAGAGTGCTTGCATGTTTCTTTACTGTAATTTGTAATGGTCTTGGATCACCAACACTCCATTAATGTTTTCTTAAGTTTATGGTTTAACCATTCTATATTCGAACCCCACATGCTCGATCGATTGATCCAAATTCATGTGGTATGCATGGTGCTCGTTAAAAGGAAAACTGCTTCCTATGAAGAATATCATCATTTGGGGCACTCAAACCCAAGATAGATTTCTTGATATTGGATGAATTGTTTAGCCTAAAATTCACTTGAAAGAGATCTATAGCAACATAATTAATTCAAATGATGTAAAACCCTTGATTATATGATTATAAGAAAAAGAGTGGTTCTTCGACTAGAAACTATGAGTTACGCAATAAAATGTAGAAATTCATCTCAGAAGAGTATACTTTTATAAATTGGGATTCTATGCTTTTTATAGGGTACAAACTTTGAAAGAGTTAAAGATTTGGGTTCGAAATCGGGAGGGCATTATGCAGAAGCTAATAGTTTGCAAATCATAGAGACGACAATTCAAACGATACGTAAAACAATACTAAAAAGACATATAATTGATATGATTTAGTCGAACGACCTACATGTTGAAAATAATATTGAAAATACTTAAAACCTATTGGGAGAAAATCTCCACCTAAACAAGACTCTTTAACGACTATATTGTGGATGCTATTGTGTTATTGTATGAGAAAGAGGTCTTCTATTTATAGAGTTTCAAAACCTTCCCTTCAACAAAAAGGTTAGCCAAATATAAAAAAGTTTTATATCTCCCTTTTCAAAAAAGTAAAAGTAATTATGGTATTGTTTTTATTTTCCTTCTGAGAAAAGTAAAACTTAAATTTGGTAAGAAAATCAGGGCAAAAATCCTAACAAATCTCCCCTTTTGGCTTGATTTTCTTGACATAATTTGATCCACCTTTTTCGCGTGCATGATCTTCGTTCGTTACATAATCTTCATCACTGCTGCTTGACATGATTAAAAATAAGATTGAAAATATTATGGTTAAAAGTGGGTTAAAAATAAATATTTCATTTTTATTTTTAAAGTTGCAACAACAAGAATGTTGAAATATGCTTAAAACTTCTTCTCCACATGTAGCCAGACAAAAATCTCCATTATCATCAAATTGGTTGCAACTTTGATCGTAAACTATCCTTAATCGAACCATTAGATCTTTGAACCATAGGCTTTAATACCACTTGTTGGGTTCGAAATCGAGAGGACATCATGCGGGAGCTAATAATTTGAAAATCATGAGATGATAATTCAGACGACACATAAAACAATACTAAAAAGATATATAATTGATATGATTTGCTCAAACGACCTATATATTGAAAATAATATTGAAAAACTTAAAACCTATTGGGAGAAAATCTTTCCCTAAACAAGACTCTTTAAGAAACATTGTGGATGCTATTGTGTTATTGTATGAGAATGGAGTCTTATATTTACAGAGTTCCAAAACCTTTCCTTCAAGAAATAGGTTAGCCAAATATGAAAAAGTTTTATATTTTCCTTTTAGAAAAAGTAAAAGTAATTATGGTATTACTTTTATTTTTCTTCTGAGAAAAGTAAAACTTAAATTTGGTAAGAAAATTAGGACAAAAATCCTAACACAAGACTCCTACTTGACTAAAAACTGAGAAAATACCAAAAAAAATAACAACTAAAGTAGAAAATATAGCAACCTAACAAAGACTCTTTCAACTCTAGTGAAAGACTTATTCAACGCACTGTAAAATTTATCCTACGTAGTAGCTTAAATAAACAGGCTTTGAATCAATTCTCAACACTCCCTCTTGATTCAAAATCACATACGCCAAGACATATCATAAAGTAATTGTGCTTTGCTGGAGGAAGTGTTTTGGTAAGAATATTTGCCACTTTTTCTTCCGTGCTACAACCCTTCAACTCAGTCAACCCTTCTACAATAAGTTCATGGATGAAATGATGTCGAATATCTATGTGCTTCGATCATTCATGACAAAAAAGATTTTTAGCCATTGCAATTGCATATAGATTATCACAGAAAATTTTTGTTGCCCCCTTTTTGTTCTTGGCGAAGATCAACAAGTATTTTTCTAAGCTACAACGTGGCATGTTGAAAATGTTGTTGCGACATATATATTCAGCCTTGAAAGTAGACAACGTTGCTGTTGGTTGTTTTTTTGAGATCCAAGTAATAACTGCAGAACCAATAGTCAAAAGTTTCCCAGAAACACTGTTTCTACAATCCAAACACCTTCCTTAATCACTATTTGAATAACTATAGAGATCAAAATTGGAACTTCAAAAGTACCATAGTTCAATTTCTGTAGTTTCAGAAACATAGCACGAGACTCTCTTAGCTACTCTAAGGTGATGCTTTGAAGGGCTATGCATAAACCTTGAAATCATTCCAACAGAAAATAATACATCAGGATGAGTGTGCGTTGAATAAATTAAGCCTCCAACTAAGCTTCTAAAATAACTTTCATCAACTTTTTCAATATCATCATCAAGTTGCAGCTTCTCATTTACATTCATAGGAGTAGTCATCGTTTTGCAATTAAGCAAATTAAATTTTTTGAGAAGATCAATGACATACTTCCTTTGTGAAATGAAAATTTCATCTTCTTCATGCTTCACTTCAAGTTCAAGAAAATAGTGCAACACTCCTAAATCAGTCATTTTATTTTTTTTCATCATAGAAGATTTTAAATCACATACACGAGAGTGAGATGGGCTCATATAGACAGAGGCGGATCTAAGATCATTGATTAAACTGGAGAAGAAGCAAAAAGATTGATGGAATGGCAGAACTGATTTTGAGAGAAAAAGAAGCGATAAGTTTTTTTTTTTTAAAATTTGATGAGAGACAGGAAGAAAATACAACTTATACAGTCAAACCTCTCTATAACAACCCTTTGTTATAAAGACATTGACTACAACAACCTGATTTTCTTCATAACTAATTTTTCATGTTATATTTTACTTCTCTATAACGACATTCTGCTTATAATAGCAATAACACTGTTATAGTGGTACCTCTATAAAATTACATTTTATAATATCATATTTAAATATTATGTAATATTAATATTTATAGAGAAAATACCCAATTACCCCTCCTGAACTATACCCAAAAAGGTTATGACACACCTCAACTTAAAGGGAGTCCTATTACCCCCCCTAAACTAATTATAAGTATAATTTTGACATTCTTAGTGTCTACATGGCACACACGTATGCCTACGTAGACACTTCAGTGTGTTGTGCCATGCAGGCACTAAGGGTGTTAAAATTACACTTTTAATTAATTTAGGGGGCTAATAGAACCCCCTTTAAGTTGAGGCGTGTCATAACCTTTTTGGGTATAGTTCAGGGGGTAATTGGGTATTATCTCTTATTTATATAAAATATATTGAGCCCATTGGGATAAGATTAAAAAAATAGTTTTTTAGCTTAAGTGATTAAAAGTTTAAAATAAGTGCTTATAAATTAAGCAGATAAGTGTTTGGATAGAAGTGCTGAAACTGAAAAAAAGTTGTTGATACGTTTGATAAACAAGTTATGTTAAGCACTTTTTTGTTGTTAAAATGACTTAAATGTCCTTAAAGTTGTTAACACCATAAATAAGGTGAATTATTTATAATTTTTAATTTTAAAATAAAATTTTTGAACAAACCTCCGATTAATGATGGATTCGATGAAAATAAAGAAGAAAGATGAAAAGGAAATTGGAGGGAAGAGATGAAGGAAGCGACAAAGAGAAAAAGAAAAAAATTATATATTTAAGGGCTACAAGTTTAGGGTATTGTTGGAATCGGGGAAAAATATAAGGGATAAAAAGGTAAATATTTTGGTCAAACCTAAAAGAATTTTAATCTAAAAAGCAAAAAGCTGGGGGTACCCAGCTTCTCACTTTTCGATTCTTTTTATCAGTTTTTAGCCTTTTTAAGCATTTTTTTGTTTTACCTAACACCTTAAAAAGCTAAAAAAGAATTTAAAAGCTGGTTTGACCAGATTTTAATCCTATCCAAACGGGTTCATTATGTACTATATAAATAAAATCTTAATTAATATTGAAAAAATTACATAAACTAACAAGCTTAAGACATTAATTACAATTAATAGCAATAGTTTCTCAAAATTACAACTAATAACAAAATATAGCAATATTGCTATATTTTACCTTTGTTAAGGAAAAGAGCGTGACTTGAACTCTTCTTTTATCCATCCCCTTTTCACGCTAATTTACCAAATTTAGTTCCCTCTAATCTTCAATTTTTTTTCTCAAAAATCGTTTTTATCTGAGATCTTGATAAACATTGCATCCTTCAATTAAGGTAAGTTTATTTTAAAGTTAATGCAAGTTATATTTTTCATATAATTTTTTTTTATATATTTTATTGTCGAATTTTTTTTTCAAATTTTTCATTCTTTTTAGCCGATTTGGTCTGTTAGTTTTTTTTGTGTGTTAAAATTTTTTGGAGTTCCGCTATAATGTCACAATATGCAAATCATAGTAGTTCCGGTATTCAACTGATGAATTTGATTTTCGACGAACTACCATCGTTTAGGACAGATCTGTGTTGGAGAGAGATCTTTTGTTAGTTACATAGTTGGATTAGTGTACCTCAACTTTCTGATTGTAATTTGATGGGTTGATTATTTCAAATTGTTAGCATCTTAACACTGCACATGTGTGAATTCTCAATTATGCATTTGTTACTCATCTTTGATTGTCTTTTGGTGTCTTTTTCTTCATATGTCAGTTGGTATTTTTTTCTTCGTACTTTTTTCTTCTCCTTTGCAGCAGGATGGTCCAACTTAAATTTCGGAGTTCCCAGAAGATATTGTCTACCATGAAGAGGAGTTGTTCGATATTGATAGTGTGTTGGATGATGATACATTCATGTCTATAGCATTTGAATAAGCTCTTTTTTCCTTGATTAGCCAATTAACAGTTTATGCACTGTATATATATAGCACATAGTAACTAATTCTGCACCATCAAGTTACTTGAGGGGAAACTAAATTTTTTCTTCATATGTTGTATTTGGTAGTCATTAGATTTTGAATGTGATGTGTAGTTCTTATTTGTTGAAATGTATTTTTTACATACATAAGATCATTTCAGTGAGCATATGTAATTCTAAAATACATATGACATTTGTGTAAGATATTTGTATTTATCACAGGCAAGGTTTTGTATATATATTTTTATATAGAAGTGTAATATGTATTCTGAAAATACATTTGTTATATAATTTGTATATGCGTTGTTATATTCTTTTCTTGTTAATTAAATTTGTACAATTCATGTATTCACAAAACACATATGTGTTTGTTGAAATATAATTGTAATATGTATTATGAAAATACATACAGTTTAGATATGTGTTTTTATATTTACCGCTAAGAATTGTATTTGATGTTAAGTTGTATTTGGTAGTCATTAGATTTTTAATGTGATATGTAATTCTTGTTTGTTGAAATGTATTTTTTAGATACATATTTGTATTTGTTATTCATCAATTGAAGAAAATTTTTGCATTGAAAATGTTTTGATAACTTAGATATTGACTAGTTATGTATTCACAAAATACATATGATACATTTATGTATAGAATGTATAAACTAAATATAAGATGTATTTCATAAATTGTCATCAAAAGTTTGTATCAAAATTTAGAATCATAAAATAATCAGTGAAAAAAAATAATTGTTTCTGAACTGAATACATCTGTAAACTTATCATTTATTATATTTCCTACATGAACGCCTATTGTGATCTTTAAATCCACATGAACTACGATAATTTTTATTTTTCTTTCCAAACATATTTCTTTTCGATTTTCTACGATCCTTCTTTCCAGGTCTTCTAGGGGGTCGCTTGTGTTTTGGGGGCAAAACCATCTCCTCCAATATCTCCTATGGAATCATCCAATTATCTTTGTGTGGTATAGAATAGATGAGAAGATCATACGTTTTTGACACAATTTTTGATTTGTATAGATCAGAGCAATATGATTCCTTTTGAAAATTCTTGCTATCAAGTACTGCATAAGCATGCACACACGATATCTCATCCTATTGAAATGTATGGCAAGAATTTTTTTTCCGTAAGGCAACAATAAAATGTTTATCCTTGTTGTGTACTGTATAGACATATTCCGAGGCTGGTATAGCTTGAAATTATTAAAACAAAATTAAAATTATAACAACAATTATTCATTTGATATTTGCAATTATTCCAGTTTAGCAATTGTATTTTACCAACTCTGCATAGGTATATTGCATGTCTCAATATGTATTTTTAGAACTATATGGCCTGCATATTTTTTTTAAAAAAACAAATGCAGTCAAACACTTAAAACAGAGTGCATATGTATTTTTCAAATACATATAGCTGGCAACATATGTAAACGAAAATACATAAAAGTAACTACCAGTGATCACACAAACAGACTGCATATGTATTTTACAAATACATATAGCTGGCAACATATGTAATGTTAAATACATATATAAAAAGGACTTACCGGTTCCATCCATGATATAAGGAGCTACAAAAGTATCAATATACAGTTTTCTGAGATGACTTGCATCAACAATTATTACAGGTCTACAATGTTCGAACCCTTTGATACAATAATTTATTAGTATATAGAAAACTTCAAAACGAATTCCAACAAGAACAAATTGTTTAATTGAAAACGAAAAAAATACAAAATAAACTGTAACAATTGTATATCAATATTCAACCTACATAGCGCGATGGGAAACTCTAATTTCTAAAAAAAAAATTATCGATCAAACCACTTTGTTTGAGAACTGATCAAACCATTGTTGTTACGATTTTTCCAGCGATTTTCACAAATATAGTTCAAAAATTTACAAACAAAATCATATTTGTTTTTTGATACCTGTATTTACAGCGTTGTCTTATCAAACTTTTCTCAAAACATTAGACGATGAACATAAATTTTGGAAACAGTCATTTTTTTGAAATTGATATGAATTGCAGATTATGAAAAACATTTTTGAATTTTGAATTATGTTGCTGTAAAAATAATGGTTATGGTTAAAATAGAGTCATTAAAGGAAAAGGTATCTGTAAAAGGTTAAGAAATCTGTCAAATTAAATGTTCCTTAAATTAAGGAACCGTTTTTTCCATATTAAACTGAAACAGATTGGAGTTAAATTAGGAACAAAATCTTTAATTGTATATGTATTTAACTAGCAACAGTTTAATCAAATACAAAATACATAATGCTATTTTTTGTAATTTTGAAAAGGTTGCTATAAAACTTACAATTAAGAATCTATAGTTGCTATTTCTGAAATTTTCCCATTAATATTTATGATAATTATCATCAAACTAAGCAAATTATAATCTTTTTTAAGTTTTTCAATCGTTGTATTTTTAGGACACCATAACTTAATGGTTAAAAGCTTCGTTATTCTCATGAGAAATCACTTGGGATTAAAGATTCACACAATCACTAGAGGTAAAGATTCGCACAATCACAAGGTATAAAGAAATAATTTTTCATCTTATTCATAACAATTAAATGAAATTTAAACATCAAATATCATTATACATATATAACAACACCTCTATATCGTTTATTTATATTAATCAAATACTAATTAATAAGAAATAAAAGAAAAGTCGAAGACTACTAATTAAATTAGTCAGAATAGTTTTTAATTAATACTAAATCAACAATATATAATATGGACTATGGAGTATTAAAATAAATAAAAAGTATATGGACTCTGATTTTTTTCCTATCCGGTGTCCGCATTGGAGCTATGGACTATGGTTAGATACATTTAACGAATATGCGCTGTGGTTGGATGCAATTGAGAAATCAAAATTTCTGAAACTTTTGTTGGCATGTAGATTCAAAACTAGCCCTTTTGGGTGAAATGTCCGCCCCTTTGCCACTGGCACCAGAAGATGCTTTTGTTCTCAGGGTGGCAATCATTGATATTTATATGATTCTATGTATATTTACATATATATGTAGAAGTTTCTGTCGAAGTTTGGAGGTGAATGACACCCTTAAGGGTCTTGATAGATTGACCCTGCATATAGATCATATCATCAACATACAGACACACCAACAAAAGATCATATTTTTCATATTTCTTCACATATAAAGTTGGTTCGTTCTTATAACAACAACAAAAAATCCAGTATATTCTCACATAGTGGGGTCTGGGGGAGTAAGATGTACGCAGTCCATACCACTACCTCCGGAGAAGTAAAAAGGTTGTTTTCGATAGACCCCCAGCTCAAGACACGGAATAATACACAAATCCTTAGTAAAACATGGAACAAGATGACAGTATATACCTACGCCACCCACAAGGAATAATAATCAAAGAGCAGTAAACAAATTCGTAATAAAGCATGCAACAAGGTGTCATAACAAGAATAATACCCTACTAAGTAATGCCCTACCCCCAGCGACCCAAAATGGCACTAGCCTTCTATCCTAATCCGCGTCCTCCAGATCTTCCTATCTAGGGTCATGTCCTCTGTGAGCTGTAGCTGCTCCATGTTCTGCCTGATAACCTCTCTCCAGTATTTCTTTAGCCTACCCCTACCCCGCCTGAAACCATCCAAAGAAAGCTTCTCGCACCTATGAACCGGGGCATTGTGCCCCTCCTCTTCACATGTCCGAACCATCACAAACGGGCTTCTTGCATCTTGTCCTCCACCGAAGCCACTCCAACCTTTTCCCGAATAGTCTCATTTCGAACTCTGTCACCCTTAGTAATCCCACACATCCAACGCAACATTCGCATTTCCTCCACCTTCAATTTTTGAATGTGAGAGTTTTTGACTGGCCAACATTCTGCTCCATACAACATGGCCGGATGGACTACCACCCCGTAGAATTTGCCTTTAAGCTTAGGCGGTGCCTTTCTATCACACAACACCTCCGAGGTGAGCTTTCACTTCATCCATCACGCCCCAATCCAGTGGGAGACATCCTCGTCAATCTCACCATTCCCCTGAATTATGGACCCAAGATACTTGAAACTATCCCTCTTACACACCGCCTGGGAATCCAACTCTACTACCACCTCGTCTTCCTGCATCAAGTTATTAAACTTGCATTCCAAATATTCTGTCTTGCTCCTGCTCAACCTGAACCCTTTAGACTCAAGGGTCTGTCTCCACACCTCTAATTTACAAAACTACATCATCTGCAAAAAGCATACACCAAGACACCTCTCCTTGAATACGCCGCGTCAACACATCCATCACCAAAGCAAACAAGAATGGGCTAAGAGTAGATCCCTGGTGCAACCCTGTCACGACAGGAAAATACTCTGAGTCTCCTCCCGCCATCCTCACCTGAGCCTTGGCTACATCATATATGTCCTTGATTACTCTGATATACGCCACGGGGACCTTGCTTACCTCCAAGCATCTCCAAAGAACCTCCCTAGGGACTTTGTCGTACACCTTCTCTAAGTCGATAAACACCATGTGCAGATCCTTCTTCCTTTCTCTTTACTGCTCTACCAGTCTCCGCACCAGGTGAATCGCCTCCATCGTCGAGCGCCTAGGCATAAATTCAAACTGGTTCTCCGAGATAGACACTATCCTTCTCAATCTCAACTCGACCACTCTCTCTCAAATCTTCATAGTGGCTCAATAACTTAATATCCCTATAGTTATTGTAGCTCTGAATGTCACCCATATTCTTATCATTGTACTCCATCTCCAAGCCTCGGGCATTTTTGCGGACTTGAAAATGTCGTTAAACAATTTAGTCAACCACCTTAAGCCTGCTTCGTCAGAAAACTTCCAAAAATCCACAGGAATCTCATCAGGCCCCGTCGCCCTACCCTACGCATCCTGCGAACAGCTTCTTTAACCTCTTCTACCTTAAAACGTCTACAATAACTGAAATCACGACAGTCCTCTGAGTGCTCCAGCTCCCCTAACACAATATCTCTATCCCTTTCGTCATTCAATAACTTATCAAAATACGACTGTCATCTCTTCTTAATGTGATCATCCTCCACCAACACTCTGCCATCCTTCCCCTTAATACGCTTCACCTGGTCGAGGTCACGACCCTTCCTCTCCCTAGCCTTTGCAAGCCTAAACAACTTCTTTTCCCTTCCTTTCTCTTCTAACCCCGCATACAATCTATCGAACGTTGTCGTCTTAGCCGCCGTAACTGCCGACTTAGCCTCTTTCCTAGATATCTTGTATTCCTCCCTATTAGCCCGCTTCTCATCTTCATCCTTACTCTTACCCAACTTAGCATACGCCTCCTTCTTAGTCTCCACTTTCTTCTTAACTTCTTTCAAATTCATTTTCTCTGAAATATGAGTCAATTTTGCTATAGCATACGCGAGGAACTTGTTTGATCCATAGAGTGCTTTCTTCAACTTTTATGCTTTGTTCTCCTTTCCTTTCTCCATATAACCATCTGGTTGTGTCACATACGTTTCTTCTTTCAAATCACCATTAAGGAATGCAAACTTAACATTAAATTATTAAACCTTCTATTTTAATTGTACATCCAAATCTAAAAGGATTCTTATTTTTTCAATACGAGCAACTGAAGAGAGTCTCATCAAAGTAAATACCTTGTTGCTGCGAATATCATTTTGCAATCAAACTGGCTTTGTGTTTCTGCACGCTCCTGTCAGCATGGTATTTTATCTTGAACACCCATTTGATAACATTTTTTTTCATCTGGAAGGTTCACCAAGTCCCATGTCCCATTCTTCCTTATGTTCATAAGCTCTTCTTCCATTCCACACCTCCATTCTATTTTTCTGAAGCTTTCTTAAAGCTAATTGGATCTGCACCAAATAAAGCAAAGGTACATGTTTCATAAATATCTGACAGCGGCCTAAACTTCTATGGAGAAGTTTCGTCAGAATCTTTCGAGTCAGGCACCATCGATGTTGGGCTGCTACCACTTGGACTGATATTGTTGGAATTTCCTGAAGAGTGACTTGATGTATCAGTAAGAGGTTGACTTACTGCTTTACTAGGAAAGGCTTTATCTTCCATTATAACTAGTGAACTTTGATTGTGGTTTTTCCATTTCCAGCAGACGTCTTCATCAAATATAACATCTGTCCTGATAATTACTTTATCATTTGTGGGATTATAAAATCTAAAAGCTTTGGATTCAAAGCAATATCCCAAAAAGATGCATTTTTCAAATTTCATCAAGCTTTTTATGATGTTGAGAATTTATCAAAGCATATGCAATACAATAAAAAATTCTTAAATGACTTACCCACGACTTCTACCTTTCCAGAAGGCGTTCGACCCATGACTACTTTTGTTCAAGAAATATTTAGCAGATAAACTGCAGTATGAGCAGCCTGCCTCAACACAAAATTGATTTGAAAGATCCTTACTTTTCAACATGCTCCTGACCATCTCCATTACAGTTCGATTCTCCCGCTCAACAATTTCATTTTGCTCCAGAGTATAAGAGGCAGTCAATTCCTTGTGAATATCATTTTCTTCACAAAACATCTTAAGTTCTTGGGACAAGAATTCACCTTCTCTGTTGGTATGAAGAACCTTAACTTTGTTACCGACTTGATTTTCTACCAGTGCCTTGAATTTTTTGAAGCTTGCAAAAGTTTCTGATTTGAGCTTCAAAAAATATACCCAATTCATCCGACTGTAATTATCAGTTAATAACAAAAAATATCGAGAACCAGCAAGTAATTCTGTGTTCATAGGACCACACAAATTTGCATAAATAATATCAAGACAACTAGTAGCTCAGAAAAATCTTCCAACGGGAAAAGATTTCCTATGTTGCTTGGCATATATATAAACTTCACATACATTTTCAACAGATCCTATATTTGGCAAACCGTGAACATCTTATTTTGACTTAGCAATCTCAATCCACTCACATATTCAAGTGTTCATAACGCAAATGCCACAACTTAAACTCTTTAAGATTTTTTTCATTAACAATCAAGGCTTGTTCGACTTTTAAAACTTCAAGTGAAAATATTTAATTCTTGTCATATAATTACCTGTTAAAATTTAACTTGACTTTTTATTCTTAAAAACACATGAGGCATCATCAAACACGACAGAGAATCCACTAATCAACAAATGCCCAACAATTAGCAAGTTATGTGCCAAACTAGGAGCAAATAAAACATTTTGAATAAGTCTCACTCTACCTTGACTAGTTTGGACAACAACAGTACCTTCACCTTCAACTTGAATTTCCTGATTATTCTCCAAGCCAAATTCGCCTCTTTTTGGTCTCATCTAACTCTTTGAAGCCTTTTCTTTCACCAGTCATGTGATGGGAGCACCCACTATAAACAAACCAAACATCAGTCTTATGATCTATGATGGTAGAGAAACCATGAAAAGTATGCTTTCTTCTTCCTCTTCCTCGACATAACCAGCTTGACATTTTTGTGCCAGCAGTTAACTTCTATATGGCCAGACTCGTGACAATTGTAACATTGCACTCCACTTCGGCGAGATCATGGTCCCATGGCAACCCCCATACGGCAACATATTCATATGCAACCGGGGTGTCTTTCCATCAGCCTGATCACTTAATGTCGACTCATAGTTCTCTTTGTGCACACCAGATGAAAATTTGCTTTCAGTCAGTTCAATATCTCAATTCAAAACTTCAGGACGTTGTGCCTGGAAGTTCGAACTGTGTAGTGCAAATTACAAACTTGTGTATCAAGCTTCAGTTTGTACATCACTATCCCGTAGAATAAATAGGGTAGCACGATCTTCAAGCATTTGTTGTGACTAGAAGAGTTCAGATGAGATTTGAGTCTTTGCGATAAAAGAGACGGTGAAGACTTTCATAGATAAATGTGCATATGAATAGAGTAGTGTTAATATGTGAATTACTAGTGAAAAGAATGAATCTTTGTTGGAGCGTGAGATATTTAGTGGGGAAAAAAAAATCAAAAATGTAGTAGAGGAAGAAGCTAGAAGAGAAGCGGACTGCTTTTTTTAAAAAAATTGGATCGTTTGGTTCGCGTACAAAGTTATCTCGGGACAATAGCCTTGAGACTAATTTATCCTCTCTTAGGTGAGACGAGATAAATCAAGTTGGAGGTATAAATTTATCCTGGAATTAGTTATACCTTCAACCAAATAAAGTATAAATTTAATCTCAAACTTAATCTTGAAATATCCCACCTTATCCACGAATCAAACAATGGGTGTCAGTATCCAATCCTAACACGACGACTCTAGTTCTATAAATAACACGCAATTTCAACATAACCAATTTTTCGGAAAAAAATTGTTCTGTTATGTAGCAGAAAATTTGCTGTTCTGCTCCACCTTACAAGTGAATTTGCATCGACATATTAGTGAGGCCTAGTGTACTTGAAGAGTGATAACGCACCCTTTAAAAAGACATAAATTCATCAAACCCATCCACATTGCCCCAACCTTAATAATGTGCATCTATTATCATATAGAACAGTACACGTTGGAGTTCCAAATTGAAAATCTCAAAACAAAAGACATAGGGCACACGCTGTGTGTGGTCAAATTACAATATCGGGACTTCAAGTTGAACTGTTGAAGTATGTATGTTTATCATCTGAAAACCTTCAGTACAACAAAAAACAATAGCATAACATATACGAGCTAGCATCATTTACCTACAGAAGTCTGCTGCAATTAGTTTTCTTACAGAAGGTAAGAGAAAAAGCACCACACCAGAATAAAAAAGGTTTCTTCCAGGGCACAAATTTCAATTCTTGTAAACTCATGGTTGCTCAGTGTCCAGTTGGCTGACAACGAAAGGGAGGATCCTCATAAGTAGTGAATTTCTTCAGCCATGGATTAAGTATTGATAATCATCATAAGATAAATGGAACAAGTTACCCTTGTATATATCTGACAATGGGATGATTTCATGATGCGGCTTCAACCCCAATAACACTAGCATCTGCTCCTTCATTGTTTGATGCATTCTCAAAACACTCGATGCAGGGGCTACTTTTCATTATATCCACTTCATTATCAGAGGCCGAAGCATTTGGTCCCTGGTGAGCTGTGGTTGAATTAGTTTCAGAATTCTCTTGCAAAAATCTGTCTGGAAAGCTCGGTGAACCAATTGCTTTTCCTTCACAATTGAGCATAGAAAACATTGATAACTTGGGAAATTCAGCAAGTGTTGATGGCAACTCCGACGGATTATGGAAGAGCAGATGAGCTACAGTGCGGTCTATTGGATTCGTCTCAGTCTCTACATAGGGTGGTCTGACAATTCATGGAAACAGAAAAATGATGAACATGCTCACAAAGCCCTGCAAATGACTCCTGTTCCCATAGATGAATATGAAAGAACAAGGAAACTAGTACTACAATCACACAGCTATCCCACCCTCATAATTTGAAGCAAATTCAATGCCTTATATAAAGATGAGTAATCGAGAGTATGGGACACACATTTCAAAGCTGAGGGCAGTTCTATAATGCATGAACCAGCAAGTGGTTGCACATCCTAAGAAGTTTGTACGAAGATCAGTTCCATTTTGCATGAGCTCTTTTGGAAACTGATAATACATTTAACGTACTGAAGCTAATGAATGATTATGCTGACTTCAATATAGAACCTCTATTAAACAAAACCACACTGGCAAACATGAGACCAAGAATGGAACTTGGTAGGATCTTTCCTACAAGTACTTGAGTAGTGCATGCACGAGCTTATGGTTAAGTACGGATTTGGGCTAAAATATTTAAATAAGTTCAAGTAGAACTTTGGATACATGCTGAGGAATCAACTTAATCTAGACAGGATGGAAGTGGCAAAGGGCAATTTGACAAATGAATTTACAGATTCTGGGAGGAGAACTTTGTAACCAAAAAGACCGCAATCTTCGCACATCATGCATCAAACAGTAGAAACACAAAAGCAGAGATTAAGCAGATGATGCATCTTTGCAACAATTGTCAAATTATGAGGCTGTTTGATGAAAGAAACATTTGTATTGCATAAAATTCAATGATAAGTGGAAGTCATATCAGTAGTTTCTTCAACTTTGCCACTTTAACTTGGTGGTATTAAGTCAATTAGATGTTACACTTTTCCATTTCTTATTCAGTACAGCAGTGCACAAATTTAACTCCAGCTTTAATTTGAATATAATCCTATGTACTTGATATTACTTAGATTGAGAGAATACTTTCTGAATATGAATAAAATGATTACTAAACTGGTCCTATCTTTTTATGCTTAAACAGGGATTAGCAAGGAAGTATGCAGCAAAACCCATGAATTTCTTTGGAGGTAGCGGTATGGACTGCGTACATTCTACCCTTCCCAGACCCCACTTGGTGGGAATACACTGGGTTTGTTGTTGTTGTTGTAACCTTTACAAATACAACAACAACAACAATAACAACATACCCATTGTAGTCACACAAGGTGGGGTCTGGAGGGCGGGAGGGTTGCAGAGTGTAACCAGACCTTACCCTACCTCACAGAAGTAGAGAGATTGTTTTTGAAAGACCCTTATTAAATAACATCATTAAATTTTATATTTGAAATTCAATTATAACATAAATGTGCACACAAAATTGACCCGACGTTTTGTTCCGAAACACAATCTTTTCGGGACGGAAGATATTCTTCCCAGCAACATATTTTATTAATAGGAATGGTTCTGGGTTTTGAGCGTTCAAACACCCTTTCCATCCTTTGGGTCTCTGCCAATCATACTCTAGTACCAAGTTCATATGTAGCACTTCTTTCAAAGTTTGGCTGCATTCATTTGTCCATGTTCATTGACATACATAGGTAAAAATTGTCATAGGGCAATTAGGTGCATATTTGTTGGATATTTTACCACATTGAACGGGGCATAGGTACTGTGCTGTAACCACAGACAAATCCTGTAAATCTATGAATGTTAGCTTTGTCTAACAAAATCGCTACTCCTTCCATCTCAATTCATGTAGCATAGTTTGACGTGCGTGGAGTTTAAGGGTGTATTTTGGCTAGAAGGAGAATATTTCTGGAAAGTGTCCAATTTTCTCATGTCTGGTGGACTTTGTTTTGGAAAATGTTTTCCAAATGACTTATTTTCCTCAAATTTAAGGAAAATGACTTCCTACATAAAGTAAGGAAAACATTTTCCAAATCTCTCTTTCAACCTCACTATCCGACCCCAACCCGAGATCCAACCTCAACCTAGGGATATATATGTACATGAAGATCTTTTTTTCTGGTGCATGTTTAAGAGTACCATTCTGGATTTTTGTCGTAAAAAATGATACAATGAAGATTTGTCTCTTTCGTTTTAAGTTAAATTAATATACAAATATATCTGCTTACAATATTATTTTGTATCTATATTTATCAAATGTATTCTTCTATCTCAACTAAACTTAAATAAAACTAGAAGCATTAAGTATTTGTAAATCCACATATATGCTTATGACCGAGTGAAGTACAGGAAAATTTAATGGTATAAATACAAGTTGAGTGCCAACAAGCAATTTAGATTAACACGTTGCAATTATCTTCTCCTGTAGTATTAAGAAGGCAAAAAAGAAGAAAAAAAAAAACAGAAAAGAGGAGATGCTCCACCTTTTACGTTCTGGGGCCCTATTATGTATTAAAATTAGAGTACCCTTTCTTCCACCTCCTCATATCTGCAGGGGTTCTAAACCTAGAGCGTAATTTGAAGCACTTGTTTTAATTAAGAAAGGCACAAATGCAGAAAAAAGTATAAAAAGTTATAATTCAAGAAAATAACTATAAATGCTAGAAGCAATTATATGGACAAATTGAAAAAAAATTATGATTATTGTTTCGTGCCTCACTCTTCAAGACAAAGCCCATGGGTGATGAGATGTACGCATAAACAGCTTGATGCTTGCACTATATGCTGGATAAGAGAGGCGAAGAGTGCGCCTAAAACAACCCCCTCCCAGATTCCAATAAATTCTACACAAACTTGGCAACTACATTGTTGGTGTACAAGTCAAAAATCCCTTAGTAGAAGTGATATATGATATTACTGTACTCCAAGGAAGATTGGCCTGTAACATACTATCATCACAGATACTCCTTTAACAGACATATCTATGCACTCCTTTCCCGATGCAAGAAGCATTAAGGCTTGACAGTAAGAGAAAGCCCCAATCTCATGGCTTGGAACATATAGATTTCAATAGAGATTTTTGTGACGATTATAAATGCTTTTTACGTGCAGGCTCTTGTTTTTTCAAAAACGTAGAGCTACTGGAATGAGATCTGCTAGATTGCTTCCAGTGAACAAGTACTATATTTCAAGTTTTAAGATAGTATAAGTATTTAGGTACAGACCTGTTATTGGTGTTTATTTCTTTTTTGCTGACTTCTCTTCCACCCTTCTTGGTGCTGCAACTATCATTGCCACATTGCCTCTGTGTAGCACTTTGAGCCAGTCGGAACAAGCTATCTCTTATACAGAGTCTTATTTTGAGGTCCAACTGAAAGGAACCATTCATTTGTCCATTAAGTTTCTGTGAAGAAATAATACCATGAGACTTACTTGGTGGAAGTACGAGGACGAACCTTTGAGATAACATCCTGAAGAAGATACACTGCCGTGTCTTCCACTGAGGAATTTTCAACTGCCAAACAAGCCGTGTTGGAGTCACCCTGTTCTAAAGGTGAGCTCGGGTCCAGAGAAAGGATACAGCTCAAATTCTCTTCAAGAGATCCCCCTTCCTTTGCAGTTTGATAGCTAAACTGCTGCTGCTGTTTTTGAATGGCAAGCATTGCTCTCAATTGCTGCCGCCTTCTTAGTTTTTCAATTTTTTCTTGAGGCGTCATCATCAAAGATTTTGATGAAGCATCTTGAGACTTGTTGAAATGATTTGAAATGCCTGGAGAATCTTTATAACTTGAAATGATATGTTGATGGATTGCTTGTCCAGAATGAAACTGTGGCCAGACAGGCATGGGAAAACAATAATTACCCGTATCCCCATAGATAGAAGAAGCAAAAAAAGGACCTGGAAAATGTTTGTGCTGCAAACATTCTGGTCCTTGAAGCTGACTTTGTTGACTGAGATCTGAAGCTGGACAAGGTTGATTCGTTACAGATGGCATGCCAAACTTGTTCAGGTGAGGAGACAAGGATCCACATAATTCCTGCAACTGAGCAAATTTACCTTCTTGTTCTAATTTAAGTCGACCATGCAATAGTCTTTCCTGGTTATTTCCCTGTACATGAGAGAACTAGAACAACACTTTGATGTTCAAAAATTAAATGAACACAATAATTATATGACACCCGCACAAACAGAATCTCAAATTTATTTTCACGTGCAAATGCAGAGGGAAGTAAGTTTCTTTGCCCACCTTTCCCTTGAGAGATGGCAATCCATGTTGACATAAGTAGAGTTATGCCTAATTACTTCATAGTTTTACAGGGTGAAGCCTATGTGAATGACTAAAATTATCTCCAAGATTACTTCCACAATTTCACCGAGGCAAAATAAGTTTCCAGTAGATTGTCCTTTGGATTTAAGTTATGTCTAAGATTCATCAGCAGAAAACTGTTTCATTGGAGAAAAGGTTTGCAGAAATATTAATTTATTTTATTCCTTATGGAAATATATCCCATGGATAAGCTGTATACCAAAAGGTAGAGAATCTATAACATAATATGATTCTCAACGAATGGCACCCAATCTTCTATACGAACTGGAAGTTCGGAACCTCACGAATTCACCAAAAGGAAACTAGGAATGAGGCTATTCATTAAATGTACATGGCCTTACTCTATTCTATCAAAAGCTCTCCTATCCCTTCCCTTCCACAGGATCCCCATGAATGCTAGTGGGGCAACCTTCCAAGCTCTGTGACTTCTCTTCCTTCTTTCCAATTTTCAGCTGGATAGTGTCTTCTCCATTGTATCCTATTGCATCCCGAACCATTCCAAAATATCATACCACGAGGGAAACCCACTTGACAATGTAGGAGGAGGTAGTTTACATCTTCACCTGAACATTTGAACATGATGCACCACTAGAAGCAATTTGATTTACTTTTTCACATTCAAAAATGCTCACTACCTCAGGAAAGAGAGTCGAAGAAAAGATAGTAAATCCATTTGCAAATTAAGAAAAGGGATGAGATATTGAAGCCTGGGATGTTGCACCACTAGTACTTATGTGGGCCCTGTGGAAGGAAAGAAATAGGAGTGCTTTAGATAGAATAGAGAATTACTATGTACACTTCGAGGAATAACCTATCATTTCTAGATTTGTTTTTGGCGCACCATTGAGGTTCCAGTACATATAGAAGATTAGGTATCATTCGTAAAAACCCATATTATGTTGTAAATCTCTACTTTTTCATATACTGCTTGTCTATGGAAGAGTTTTCACAATGAAAACTACGCCTCAATGCTAAACAAATTGGAGTCAATTACATGGATCCTCATTGGCCATGTCTCTCAAAAAAATTATTAACAAAATTAGTTACCTTATAAAAAATTAGAGTTTCTAGAGCCATTTGAAAATGCTACCTACATAAATAGAAAGGGGACAAAGAAGTACAATTCAACTGCATTGGGAAGCTTTCATTCTTCATAAAAGCCAGGAGTTTAAGTACAACCACATCTTTAGTACCACACATTTTTAACATTCTGGGTACCCTACATGTGTTCTCTTTTCCATTTATATTAAATTTTACAGAGTTGGACACATGTTATGTGTTAATTGACAAAAGATCGAAGAATAATACACCAAATTGTTTATTGGAGGAACCAAATTTTCTACAGTTTTCTGATAAACAAAGGAAGGAAAAGGAAAAATGGTAGGTGAGAGAGGGGTATGTGCAGCACTGTCTTTAAGTATATGTGGTCACAATTATCAGAAAGTAGATAACGGTCTTTTCTTCCCACAAAATGTCTTAATTGTTCTTCTGCAGAAACATAAGGTTTGCAAGACGGAGCTAATTTATCCATGAAATTCTTTATCTTTACTTGCATAAATTCTCTTGCTAAAAGCTATATACAAATCTGAAGAAACTAAAGAGATCATTTCAGAGCTATATGAAGTAGCTTTGCCAATTCTATGGAAAATTAGATATCCTTTGTTTTTTTCAAGACTCCTCCCTCTTAACTGGAAATAGAATAACTCGATAAATAAGAAACTTCTATTTGATGTCTTAAAAAGAATTGAATGTGGAAATCAGTTAAGCAAGATATTTTGTCGAAACAAAATACCGTAGCTCAAAAGCTGCAAGTACACAAACAAGATTGATACCGTTTCTTTTTTATCAATAATTTCAAAACCTTTTCTACCAATCTCTGCAGAGAAAATTTTGCTAAGGAACAGATAACGGGATGTCAAAGAAGCATGTCTGTCATAATTTAGCCTCACACCTTCTCAAGCTGCTTAGCACTGTGAAATACATACATGGATAAACACACATACCAATGTATGAGGCAAGAGGGGGATGACCTAATATTACAAGCGACAAGGGCATCTCTCCTACACTGTTTATTGAATTTCTGAAGAAACAATTTATCATCACTTATATGTGATGTTATGGAATGAAGCATAGTAGTTGTTGTATATGTTATGTTAGGGACTGAGGCATAGTAGTGGTTGTTGAACATGTGATGTTAGGCTTTCATCCGGCTTAGGTAGAAGTTTCTTTACTTCCTGTGGACAAATACCAAACAGTTAACTAGCACCATGAGACAAACAAATTATCATGCATGCATGTCTCTTGCCTGAATCCAGTTTCATATCCAATCTCTTTTTCTTAATAATACTCAACCAACAAGGAGTGGAAGGGGTGAAAATGAAATATCATCCCTATGTAATAACTGAGGTATTGTGGATGAATAAGAAGATACCTTGCTAGAAGATCTAGCAGGGTTTGTAATAGTTCCAGCATTAATGGCCAACTAAATGGTAGACCCAATCCTCCCATCTCTGAAGTTGTCTGTTCAAGCTACAATACCTATCCTTTTTGCTTAAAACAATATAGACACTCCAAGTTTGAAAGGGAAATAAAACCATTTACATACTGAAGAAAGATACAATTGGTATTAGATAGTTTAGACCCAGTATCATTACCTTTTGCTTCGGTAAAAGCATACTTTTGCCTCCACCATGGTCCCTAGCATCAGTGCACAGATGCACATTAAATGTGATGTCATTAACATTTTCTTCATCAGCAGTGGAGGACTTCTCTCGGTCTAGCCTGTATTCTGTTTTAACTTTTAATCTTTTGGATGGGCTTCCCGGAGATCCTAGCGTCAACCTCGGAGAGTCAATAGACAAGGGAATAGACTTATCTGGGCTGCTTGTAACATCTTTACAAGATGACCATAGGTCGAGAGGGTTAGGAAGGCTTGTATCTCCAAATAGTGGGTCGTTGTTGCTGCAAAATGTCACTTGTGAGGATATTGCGCCAGATGAATACACTCAGGGATTATCTAAATTACATAAAAATATACAATAACTATGGTGTTGCTACAATCATGGATGATCTAAATAATATATATATATATATATATATCGAATTACTGTATACACAAAGTATAGTTAATGCTAGAAATAATTGGAGACTATAGAAGTAGGTAAAATCATATAGGAGCAATAGGAAGGGGAAAGAAGACAATAATAGGTTATTCGCCAAAGTGCAAAAAAAAGGAGAAATGGAGATCTATTGTTATACCCCATAAGTTCATCGATTTTATTTTGATAGCTCCCATGTGTTTTAATGCGATTTTAAGGTTGAATGATGATTAGAATTGATAATGGGACCATTGGAAAGTGTTTCAGAAATTTCGGAATGAGTTTCGGGGCTAAATGTAATCCCAAAACAGTAAGGGTTCGCATTTAGGCCGTGCCACAGAGGCAAAGCATGACCAAACACGAAAACCAGTGGCCTGGCGCGATAGCATCGTGCCACGCCAGCTGGTTGCCGCGATAAGGGTGTACCACACCAGTGGTCACGGCGACGCCAAAATCCCATCTTTTCCTTCATTTTTCGAGAGGTCATTTACGTCCTAAATATTCTTATAACATAGATTAAAATATCTTCCCTCTTTCCATAACACAATTTCAATAACACAATTTCAACGATACTCTCCTCCCACGCTCTCAAGAACACCAAAGGAAAGGATTTCTCCCAAAATTCCATCTCACGGGTTCCAAATTCAGAGTTTCTCCCAACAAAATCGATAATTTCAGGTACATGGGGTTTGAACATGGGTTTCTTTTCACCCTTGTGCCCAAGAACTTTATTTTTATAAACGATTTACGGATTTAATGAATAGGGTTCATACCCACTTTACATGATTTAGAAACTATGATGCTCCCTTATGAATTAAACTTCATTTAGTACAAGAATTCATGTTTACTCATGTTTTTACTCATATGGTTGATCTTATGAATTGAATTTTAGTGTTCTTGACATGAAATACCATAAGTTGATAAATGCATATGATTTTAGAATGATTTATATTACAAGAAATTCAGACCTATGATTTCAGACATGTCAAAAATAATAAATGAAAATAAAAATTTAATTAAAAAAATAGTTACAGTTAAAAGTGAACGGAAGGAATATTATATTCATGAAGAGGGAGATGCAGGTTATTTAGGTACTGTTGCTAGCCTTTCACGTGGCAGACAAAATTAAACATTACCTGACCTCTCTCGCATCTTGTCCTCCACCGAGGCCACTCCCACCTTCGCCCGAATAATCTAATTCCTAACCCTATCTCTCCTAGTAAGTCCACACATCTAACACAACATTCTCATTTCCGCTACCTTCAACTTTTGGATGTGAGAGTTCTTGACTGACCAACACTCCGCTACATACAACATGGCCGAACGGACCGCCACTCTATAGAATTTACCTTTAAGCTTGAGAGGCACCTTCTTATCGCACAAAACTCCCGAGACAAGCCTCCAATTCATCTATCCCACCCCAATACAGTGCGTGACATCCTCATCAATCTCTCTATTTCCCTGAATCATGGACCCAAGAGACTTAAAACTATCTTTTCTACAAACACCTTGCGAATCCAACTTCACTACCACCTCATCCTCATTTGTCACATCGCTGAACTTACATTCCAAGTATTCCGACTTGGTCCTACTCAATCTGAACATTTTAGACTCCAGGGTTGGTCTCTAAACCTCCAATTTATCATTAATACCTCCTCGGGTCTTATCAGTGAAAACTACATCATCTGCAAATAACATACACCAAGGCACCTCTCCTTGATTATGCCGCGTCAAAACATCCATCACTAAGGTGAAAAGAAACAAACTAAGAGTTGATCCCTGGTGCAACCTTGTCAAAACAGGGAAATGCTCTGAATCCCCTCCCACTGTCCTCACCCGATTCTTCGCTCCATCATACATGTCCTTAATCGCTCTAATGTACGCCACCGGGACCCTTTTAACCTCCAAACATCTCCAAAGCACCTCCCTAGGAACTTTGTCGTACGTCTTCTCTAGGTTGATGAACACCATGTGTAAGTCCCTCTTTCTCTCCCGATACACTCCACTAGTCTCCGCATAAGGTGAATTGCCTCTGTCGTCGAGCGACCGAACATAAATCCGAACTAATTTTCCGAAATAGACATGCTCCTCCTTAACCTCCGCTCAACCACTCTCTTCCAAATCTTCATAGTGTGACTCAACAACTTAATGCCCCTATAGTTGTTGCAACTCTGAATGTCACCTTTGTTCTTGTATAGAGGAATCATCGTACTTCATCTCCAAGCCTCGAACATCTTCGCAGTCCTGAAGATGCCATTAAACAACTACCAAGATTTCGTCAGGCCTCGTCGCCCTACCCCTACACATTCTATGAGTAGCCTCAAAGACCTCAACCTTTACACGTCTGCAATAACCGAAATCACGACACCCCTCAAAGTGCTCCAGCTCCCTAACACAGTGTCATTGTCCCCCTCGCCATTCAAGAGCCTATGAAAATACGACTGCCACCTTCTCTTAATGTGAACGTCCTCCACTAATACTTTGCCATCCTCCCTCTTGATGCACTTCACTTGGTCAAGGTCACGGGCCTTCTGCTCCCTACCCTTAGTAAGCCTATACAACCTCTTCTCCCTACCTCTCTCCTCTAAACCCACATACAACTACTCAAAAGTTGTTGTCTTAGCTGCCATAACCGCTAACTTAGCTTCCTTCCTAGCTAACTTGTACTCCTCCCTGTTCGCCCATTTCTCTTTTTCATCCTTACTCTCAACCAACTTAGCATACGCCACCTTCTTAGTCTCCATCTTCTTTTTAACTTCTTCACTCCACCACCAGTCCCCCTGGTCAGGCCAGCCCCTCGAGACACCCAACGTCTCTCTAGCCATCTCCTTAATGCAACTGGCAACCCTATCCCACATACTATCAACGTCCCCCCTACACTCCCACACCTTCATCGCCACCAACTTTTCCCCCATTGCCAAAGCACTAACCGGAGTCAAGCCACCCCACTTAATTTTGGGTCAACCCTCCCCACCCCTACTCTTCTTGCTTTTCTTGATATCCAAGTCCATCACCAAAAGCTTATGTTGGGTCAAAAGATTCTCACCAGGAATGACCTTACAGTCCTTACACATTGCTCTATCCCCCTTCCTAAGCAGCAAAAAGTCAATCTGGGTCTTGGCTACTACACTCCAAAAGGTAATCAGGTGGTCCTCCTTCTTCAGGAAATTCGAGTTCACTACACCAACCAAAAGGACCTCGCAAAATCCAAAAGAACAGAAATCAAAGCCTCCATGCACATCGGCATAGCCTCTTGGTACTGACCCAATGTGCCTATTGAAATTCCCTCCAATGAAAATCTTCTCAGAGCTAAGCACGCCTCTCACCACCCTACGCAAATCATATCTGAAGAGTCACCAGAAAGACGCATGGAACTATGCCCAAATCAAATCTGAGGAGTCACAGGAAAGAGGAACGGTGCTATTTAACTTAGATATGAGAAAGTAGTTTGGAAAGATGCACGATACTATGCAAATTAAACATGAGAAGTAGTCCGGAGAGATGCATGGTGCTAAAAAATCAAATATGAGAAAGTAGTCATCGGAAAGATGCACGATGCTACGGAAATCATATATGAGAAAGTAGTCACCAAAAAAATGCATGGTGCTATGCAAATTAGATATGAAAAGCCACTGAAATGAAGCAAGGTGGCCCAACTTTGGTTAACATGATCATTGGCCGCGTAAACTCTTTGATTCTCTACCAAGATTGTAGATGCTCTAATACTATGTGAGAAATATAAGAGAAGAATATTATTGAATTGTTTGTTTCTAAATTATTACATTGAGACCCTATTTATTAACACCACATTAGACTCCTTTTCCAAGTAGGACACTATATTAAAATCCTTTTCCAACTAGGATTCTATTTATTATTTCTATTCCTACTCCAATTTTAACACGAATGTTTATGAATTACATCTGGAGGATGGAGGATCTATAACTGGACATACTGTGTAAAAACTAGGAAAGGTAAGGTAGTAGAGGCATTGTGATTCATATCCTATACTAATTGTTCGTCCTATTCTACAATCATGCATGGCAAAGAAGCCTTTAAGAAATATATGCCATAATTTCGGGCACGAGTCAAACGACAGACCAATGCAAGATTAAAAGGACAACCAGAGACATAAAAAACATAATTTAAAGTGACAGAATAAGGAATTCACTTGTCCTACTCCTTTTGCTTTGGTTTGGTTACCATTGGCTACAGTGACAGATGGAAGAGACTGTGAATAAACAATATTTGAAGAAAGTGATTTATCACCAGAAATATGATCAGAAGCGTCATAGTCGACAAACCATGATCCAAAGAAAGGAGACCGTGCAGTTGAGGCTACTGGTAGAGATATCTGCTTACTTGCTCGATAATGAAGATACTTATTATATTCTTCTTCAGATAAATAAACACATTGATTGCATGTGGTGTTAGACCGAGCAACATGAGCATTTTTAGGTGGTCAACCATGCAAAGAATAACATATTTCACGTATCCAAACCTATTACAATAACTAAACTTAGGCCAAGCGTAGTATACGTCATGAGTGAGTCCAAACCTAGCACAAAACTACGCCTAGGTCAAGATCTTCCAAAATGACCTCCCACACGTCAATTCTTCATGGAATATGATGTTTGATTATCCGATCTCCTCATTAAGGGTTCAGACTTAATCATAAGACTAAATCGAAATCAATGATGAACGTTTGCAGAAATTGTACTGAACCGTTGAAAAATTAGGTTTGACTGCTGAAAAGTGGTCAAAATCTGAGAAAAATGATGTGTAGGTCGGAATGATGGCACGACCCTACTGAAAAAAAGAAATTGCTAGAAAAGTGGTTGGATTTCGCACAACATTTACGAAAATAGAAGATGATGCAAATCAGCTCTGCCAGTCACCGAAAATTGACGCACAGTCACATTTCTAATTGAGTTTCTTACCAATGCTCTGATACCATGTGAGAAATATAATAGAAGAATATTATTGAATTGTTATATCTACATTATTACATTGAGACACTATTTATAGACAATTAATTAATCCTTTTCCAACTAGGAGACTACTACACTATAGTCTTTTTACAACTAGGACACTGCATTGCAATCCTTTTCCAAGCAGGACACTACATTGGAATCCGTTTTCAAGTAGGAATTTATTTACTATTCCTGTTTGAGGAGTTTCTCAAGTGAAATAATGGTTTCCACTCACAGAACAACTTTTTTCCCAAGTGAAATTCATGTTCAAACTTCAAATTTCTTGTCCAACTTCAACTCCAAAGTCCAAACACTCATATTTCAACAGCAGCAAATTTCTCTGTTCATTTGTTTTTCCAGGCATCAGCTCAATTTGGGTTGCAGAAATTTCACTGTCAAGGGTTAGCGTCCCAATGCAAATAGAATGGCTACGTAGTCTCTCCACTTTTACTTTCTTTCAATCGTCACATAATTTGAAGTGTGACCCTGTCATCCCTCTTTTGCAGTTATCCGCTCTTGCAAAACACTAACCAATTGGAGAAACCTTTGACAGGTTCGGCACAAGGAATTAGTCATCAGAAAGCTCAAAGCAGCAGAAATGCTAACTTACTGCCATAGTTAATTGATTTTTGTTACGTTTTCTAATTATTGAGTTACAATCCTAGGAAGTCAAGCAAATTTCTACATCATGATTTGATTGCTATAGATTTGTTGAAGCTTTTGTTGCCTATGATGCTTTGCACAACCGAACCTTGAGGGTTTCCAAGGGGATTCTAGGAAGAATTCCAATGCCCTTTACTTCATCTTTCCAAGTACATTAAAGTGAGTGTCTAAAATGCTGGAGAACAGCCATCGTTCACTGCTACTTTTGCTTCTCTATGCTTCAAATCATTACCCATCCTTTAGGTACTACAACCCCTCAAGCCCAATACCAAGTACAGTATTACATTTTTCAGTCAAAATGCGCTCTTTTTCTCCGTGCCAGTAGTATGTTAGTGATTTCCCAGATTAGCTGCTTTACCAAGAGTCCAGTTGCACGTTAGTGAGTTCCCAAGAGAAATTAAACACCTGTTTAGAGGAACGGACATAAGGTATTACCTTTATATAATTTTCTACAGCTTGTGCTTTCTCTATTTTTGTATAGATCTTTCTTGAATATCCCTATTATTTTAAATAAAATTTATTTTCATCAAAATAACTTTGCAGTTCATAAGCGAAATTTTCCATGTTGCCTGTCAAAAATAACATTCCCTCCCCAATTTCTGATGGGATGCCAAAATAACTGTGTTCCACAGTGTGAACTCATATACAAGCCTATATATTTCAAGTGATACACAAGTCAGATAGCACAGAGAGAGAAAAATGATTTCTGCATTACCTAAATATCTTATCAAGGTCATCAAAACTTCCAATGTTAGCCCATCCATAATCAATAAAATCACCTTGCTCCAGTTCCTCATTCTGATGGTGAAGAACTTGAGAATCGTCACCAAGCCGATTTCCCTCATCTGATCACAAAGATAAGCAACTGAATCATTTCTTTTTTAGATAAGCAAGAAGTTCAATTTTTAACTGCAACTGCAGATTATTTATTTCATACAAAAGGCTGAAAACATTAGCATTAGAACCTCGAAGACATTCATGTTTTGGAACTTCGGTCAGATTATTAGATGCTTCAGCACCCAAGGAATATTGATTACTCTTTGTAGCATTGGTCAATGATAGATCAGTGCTAGCTCCACCACTATCATGTTTTGAACTGCCATCTAGTTTAATATTACTCAGATCCGTTTTAGTTGTAGATTTCTTCTGATCAGTAGGCTTGATGTTAGAAGCTTCCACAGCCCATTCTTTCTTAATGTTATCTCCATAAGATGGAGCTTTCCCTTCACTTCCATCAGGATGTGGCACTATGTGGTCATCGCTCTCACCAGTTTCTCCCCATATTATATCCGTTAGCTGATTCAAGAAAGAAATATGTCAGAACTAAATGCAAGTATAATAACTTCAAAGTAAAATTTACACAACCTAAAGTCAAGAAAAATGCATATAAACACACTAATAGATTTAGGTGAGTGATGCAGAAGAGGAGAGAAAAAACACTACATTAGTCAGTAATACACCATTTTCGTGATCTCACCTGGCTACTTGTCCTTTCAAGTTTCAGTCAGTGATGTGAAGCAAATACTATCTTGATTATCAAGGCAAGGGTAACAGTAATGTGATTGTAATTCACATAGCAACCAATTTTATTATCCCATCAAATCTAAGAATATGGAAAAGGCATACTAGCAAAACAGAAAAGCAAGTCAGCGATGATTAATCTGAACTTAGCAAAAGTACTCGCATGCATTAAGCAAAGTGAATGGCTGTTTTCTGATAACTGGACTTAAAAGAAAGGGTTTCTACCAAGGACTGATATCATATATTATAACGCAACTAATCGTGGAACAGGAAAGCGCCCCATCCAGTGTGTTGCAATTGATTTGATGAAACAATAGCTCCCTCATTCTTATTGTGCCGGCCGGCAACCTACTCTGATGCACCCAGTCCCCCCTCTCAGGGAAAGCAAGAAGTGCAAAAATCTCATCTCGATAGGGGTCTTACTACTGTTCCCAGCTTAAGCATCTACACCTCTCAACAAAGTGAATCTTATGGAACCTCCGGGAGGGAATTCTTTGAGTAAAAAGATACGTAAGGGTCCAACAAAATCATAGGAGAAAGATGAATAAAACCTATTAGGAATTCTTCTCCATGCTGATGTAGTATAGGCCCGAATACAATTACACCAACATTTATATTTACCAGCAATACAGAATTTAGCAATACCGACTCCATTATAACTATCCGGTACGGAGTTGTGGGGAATATCAAACATTACAGTCCTCTTAGTCTGGTCAGAAGCATCTACAAGAATAAACTAAAGAAGGTGCTGAATATTTCTTTCGAAAAGGTAACAAAGGAGGTGTTGAATATAAGGGACGACCCGGTTCATACCTACTCCGTAGGTGTCGGGGAGGGGGGGACCACTCCGGGCCTGACCTACGCGCCCTCACCCCAGCTTTGCTGGAGGGGCGTTTCGAACCCCCGACCCTGGCACACCACGGTAAGCAAGCTTACCGCTGAGCCAAGGCCATCCCTCGAGGTGTTGAATATAGTATCTGAGAAATTAGAAGGAAGAGAAGAGAATTTGAGAATTAATGTCTTGATCGTACCCTCAAGCTAATGCGATTAAATAGTTGTTACAGAGACCGTAAATACAGAAAGAAACTAATAAGAATATTACATAATCTCCTAATTGCCTAATTACAGAATTGGGGATAATTTCATATCTACACTATCTAATTATACCATATTTAACACCACCACCACCACCACCTATCAAGCTGGAGCGTATACATCATATGCTCCTAGCTTGCTACAAGCATAGTCAGTTTTGGATCTTCATAGTGATTTGTAAAAATATCTGTCAGTTGATCTTTTGAGTGAGTTGACAAAACTAGTGGTGATATATCTAGACTCAAGCTTCTCTTGAATGAAGTGACAATATATCTTAATGTGCTTCGTTCTTTCACAAAACAAGGCATTAGAAGAGATATGTAATGCAGTTTGGTTATCACAAATCAATTCATCAGTTCAACATCAACTTCTCCTATTTTCAATTATTGGAGAAGTTGTCACAACCATATAAGCTCTCTCACACAGCCAATGCCACAGCTGGATACTATGTCTCTGCACTTGATCTAGACATGACATCTTGTTTTTTTACCTTTTTCCATGATATTAGATTGCCTCCAATTAGAACAGAATAAACTGAAGTGGCCTGTTAGCCAATCTGCACCAGAATACCCAACAATTTGGGTCTATCCCTTGTCTTCATACAATAAACCTCGTCCTAGAGAGCTTTTGATATATCGCCGAATGCGAATCACTACGTTCCAGTGACTATTACAAGTACAAGGTGACTGCAGAAACTAGCTAACAACACTAACAACAATGAGATATTTGGTTGTGTGATCATAAGGTAGTTGAGTTTGCCAACAATCTCTGATATCTGCTAGGATCTGTTAGAGGTTCCCCTGTATTGGAATAAGCTTAGTATTTGGATCCATGGGAGTGTCCACATGTTTGTAATCCAACATACCAGTGCCTTCTAAAATGTCTGGGATGAGATAAGTTGATAAGAATTGGGTTACTTTAATAAACAAGAAAATAATGAGGAAGCGAAAAACTCTAAGATTTAAGATAAGAAATTAAAGAAGATGAAATTTGAGAATAAATCCCCAATTTCGAGGATTAAGTGCTAAGAATCCTAGTTGATCTTAGTATTCAAAATTAGTGGATTAAGACTAATTATGATACTAATAGAGTCAATTCAAGAACTTAGATCAAAAGTGATCTATACCCCTATTTAGAAGAAATTAAAGACAACAATTAGTATAAGACTAATCACTTTCTTTAATTACAACAACAACAACAACAAACCCAGTATATTCCCACATAGTGGGGTTTGGGGGATAAGATGTACACAGTCCATACCACTACCTCCGGAGAAGTAGAAAGGCAATCACTTTCTTTAATTAACTTAATAGAAATCAAACATATCAAGTTAAGAACTAATCTTACCTCCTAAAGAATCGTTCTTATAAGGGTTGCAAGATAAATCCCAAGTAGCCACACAAAAAGGTGTAAATAAGAGAAACTCTCAATTAATAATAATGTTGTCTAATTGAAAATAACAAATTCATCCCCATATATACAGAAAAAACTATCCCAAATAGCACAGTTATTTAGGAGTTTGGCATGATTCGTAGTGGAGCTGATCATTCAATGTTTCATCGCCATTCTGAACCAAATCTGTGTATTTATTTGGTGGTCTCAATGTAATAATTTAGAGACAACAATTCAATAATATTTTTCTCTTATATTTTCTCACAATGACTTATCCCCAAGGTAAATTATGGTGGAATATTTATGCCACCCCTTGGGTGGGATAACTTATCTCGGTACTATTTGTTAATCCCGGGATAAGTTATCCCGAATTTGACAACCAAACATAGCACCAAAAATTTTATCCCGGAACTATGTTTTTATCACGAGACTATATGTTTTAATACCTTGCACCAAACAACCCCTAATAACATATCTCATTTTTATGATGTGATATCTCGAATGACCAACTTAAAGAAACAAGAATTCGATAAGTGTCTACTTACTTGGGATAGGTACAAGAGTCATAGAAGAGTTTGAAACGTTGATGCCCATTACTACAGATCTGGAAAAACAACAAGAGCACAGATGGACATTGTTACTAGTTCTTACACTTGGGCTTCCTACTGACCATGAATCAATACGTGACGAGATTTTAGCTAGTACTACGGTTCCTACAATTGATGAGTTATTCCCTCATTTACTTCGTCCTGCCGCGCCTCCCAGTCACAAAGTAATTTCATCCCACCATGGACTCCTCTATTCTCGCATCTCAAACCATAGAAAAACAAAAATATCACCCTATGTAGAATGAGTGAGGAGGAGGTCGTTTTGGAAAATCTTAATCTAAGTGTAGTTATTGTCATAAACTTGGACACACTCGGGACATGTCATATTTCGCATGGTCCACAACTTAGCTTTGACCCTATTGCTATAAAGGAATATAATGAGCTCCTTCAGAACCAAGCAAGTAAGCAAACATCTCCACATCCTAATCGGCCATCCAATAATGCTCATATTGCTCAGATAGAATATGATGAGTTCCTTCAGTATTGAGCAAGTAAGCAGACGTCTCCACAAGTAGCCTCAGTATGCGATTCTATTGTTGGTAATTCTTTTGCTTGTGTTTCACAGTCTTGTCATGTGTCTTGAGCAGGGGGTCTATCGGAAACAGCCTCCCTACTTCTATAGAGGTACTGGTATGGACTGCGTACATTCTACCCTTCCCAGATCCCACTAGGTGGGAATATACTGGTTTTTTTTTGTTGTTGTTGTGTTTCACAGTCTAATACTCTTGGATCATAGGTCATGGACTGAAGCGTTTCTGATCATAAATCTGATAACAAATCACTTGTCTGATTTTGTTTATTCACAATCTCTTCCTGCTATTACTATAGCCAATGGGATCCAAACAAAACTAAAAGCAGTCGAACAAGCCAAACTCCTAACTTCTATCACTCTAGACTTTATTCTCTATGTCCTCGGTTCTCCTTTTAATCTTCATCTGTCAGACGTTTGACTTGTGGCCTTCATTGTGGTATGACACTTTTTATGATTTTTTTCCCATGCAGGGCTGTAGTACAGGATAGACGATTGGACAGGACAAGAATCACAAGGCCTTTACTATCTTACCTCTTCAAATTCCTTCGCAATATGCTTCGTTACAGACCCTCCAGACCTAATTCACAAGCGTTTGGGACATCCGAGTCTATTTGTCTAGTTTATCCACATTAGATTGTGAGTCATATCGACTCGAGAAACACCTCTGTTCTACATTTTCACGTAGTATTGAGAGTTGTTCAAAGTCTATTTTCTCATTAGTTCATTATGATATTTGGGTCCTAGTAGAGACAACTCACCCTTAGGATTTTTTTAGTTTCATTGATGATATTTCAAGATGTACTTGGGTTGTCCAAATGAAAGATCATTCTGAGTTATTTTCCATGTTAAAAAGTTTTTGTGCTGAAATACAAAATTAATTTGGTATTTCTATTCGTACTTTTTGTAGTGATAATGCCTTAGAATACTTATCCTCCCAATTTCAGGAGTTTATGACACCACTCACCAGACATTTTGTCCATACACCCCTCAACAGAATGGTATAGCAGAAAGAAAAAATAGGCATCTCAACCAGACTGCTCGCACTTTTTCCATTGTACCCCATGTTCCGTTGCGTTTTTTGGGGCGATCCAGTCCTTGCATCTCGCTATCTAATTAATAGAATGCCATCATCTTCTTTTTAGAATCAGGTTCCCATTCCATGTTGTCTCCTCAGTCATATCTCTACTCTATCCCGCTTTGTGTTTTAGAGAGCACATGTTTTGTTCATAACTTAGCCCCAGGAAAAGATAAATTAGCCCCTCGTGCTCTCAAATGTGTCTTCCTTGGTCACTCTCAAGTTCAAAAAGGGTATCATTGTTATTCACCTAATCTTCATCGCTACCTTATGTCCATCGATGTCACATTCTTTGAGTCTCAACCTTACAACACATTTTCTGATCATCCTGATATCTATAAAGTCTTACCCGTACCTCCAGTCTTACTTGCACCAACCTTTAAGAAATCCACGAACACTTCTACATCTCCAGCTATCGTGCCACAACTTCTGACTTATCATCATCGTCTATGTCTAACATTAGTCCAAGATGATTCATGTCATGCGTCGGATGCTGCTCCTACTATGACCTGCCTCCGCATAGCTAATTAGTTGTACTGCAAATAGGTATACAATCCACTCGTAATGCTAACCCACATTATACTTTATTGAGTTATCATCGTCTATCATTGCCCCATTATGTTTTTGCATCATCGTTGTCCTCTATTTCTCTCCCTAAGACTACAAGTAAAGTACTTTCTCATTCAGGATGAAAGCAGGCTATGATTGATGAGATGCCTATTTTACATACAAGTGGTACTTGGGAACTTGTTTCTCTTCCTGCGGTAAATCTATCGTCAGTTGTCATTAGGTTTATATAGTCAAAGTTGGTCCAAATGGTCACGTTGATCGGCTTAAGGCTAGCCTTATTGCCAAAGGGTATAATCAGATATTCAGGCTAGATTATAGTGAAGCTTTCTCTCTTGTGGCTAAAATAGCATTTGTCTGTCTTTTTCTATCTATGATTGTCGTTCGTCATTGAACTCTTTATCAGTTGAACATTAAGAATGCTTTTCTACACAGTGATCTTGAGGAAGAAGTTAATATGGAGCAACCACCTAATTTTGTTGCTCAGAGGGAGTCTAGTAGCCTCGTATGTCGATTGTGCAGATCACTGGTCTGAAACAGTCTCCTTGAGCCTGGTTTTGAAAGTTCAGCACAGTAATCCAAAAGTTTGGCATGATTCGTAGTGGAGCTGATCACTCAGTGTGTTATCGACATTTTGCACCAAATCTGTGATTACTTTCGGTGGTTTATATTGCCGGTATCATTATCATCGGCAATGATCAAGATGGTATCACTAATTTGAAGCAACATTTCTTTCAACATTTTCAGACTAAAGATCTTGCAGACTGAAGTATTTTCTAGGTACTGAGGTTGCTCAGTCCAAATCAGATATTCTTATATCTCAAAGCAAGTATGCCTTAGACATTCTTGAGGAGAAAGGAATGATGGGATGTAGACTCATTGACACTCCTATGGATCAGAATGCTAAGCTTCTGCCAGGACATGGGGAGCCACACAGTGATCTTGGAAGGTATAGGCAGTTGGTTGAAAAGTTGAATTATCTCATAGTGACTAGACTGGACATATCTTTTCCCGCGAGTGTTGTAAGTCGGTTTATGACTTCCGCTTGTGATAGTCATTGTGATGCAGTTGTTTGTATTCTGCGATATATAAAGTCAGCTCTAGGTAAAGGACTACTCTTCGAGGACCGAGGTCATGAGCATATCATTGAATATACAAATGTTGATTGGGCAAGATCACCCTCTAATAGACGTTTACACTCGAATATTGTGTTTTAGAAGGTAGTAATTTGGTGTTCTAGAAGAGTAAGAAACAGAGTATGGTTCCTCGATCTAGTGTGGAAGTAGAATATCAAGCAATGGTTATAGCAACTTGTGAGCTAGTTTGGATCAAACAACTGCTGAGAGAACTAAAATTTGGAGAAATCGATAAGATGGAACTTGTGTGTGATAATTAAGCAGCCTTTCATATCGCATAATCCAATATTTCATGAAAGGACTAAGCACATAGAGACTGATTGTCACTTTGTCAGGGAAAAGATACTCTCGGGAGATATTGTAACAAAAATCGTGAAGTCAAGTGATCAACTTGTAGATATCTTCACCAAGTCTCTCATCAATCCTTGTATTAATTACATTTGTAAAAAGCTAGGTACAAATGATTTGTATGCACCAGCTTGAGAGGGAGTATTAGAATATGACTAGAACTAGGAATAGTATATATCCCATTTGGAAAAGGATTGTAATATAGTGTCTATAAATAGGGTCTCAATGTAATTATATAGATACATAATTCAATAATATTTTTCTCAATGTGAGAGGCTAGCGTTGGATGGTTTTAGGCAGGGTAGGGGGAGGCCGAAGAAATACTGGGGTGAGGTGATTAGGCGGGATATGGAGCAGCTACAACTCACCGAGGACATGACCCTAGATAGGAAGGTCTGGAGGGCGCGAATTAGGGCAGAAAACTAGGGTCAGTTTGGGGTGTTAGGGTAGGGAAGTATTTGGTGGGGGTTTTATCCCTGTTATTCTTCCTATTCTTATTTTATTCCTATTTTCTATTCTTCTTCTTGTTATGCTTTCGGTGTTCCATGCTTTATTACGAATCTGGGTGCTTTCCGATGTTTCCTACTACTTATGGGTGCCGTATTTACGTTATGAAATCCTGTTCTGTGCGTTACTTTATATTTGTGTGGTGTCTCGTGTCTTGAGCCGGGGGTCTATCGGAAACAGCCTTTCTACTTCTTCAGAGGTAGAGGTATGGACTGCGTACATCTTACCCCCTCAGACCCCACTAGGTGGGAATACACTGGGTTTGTTGTTGTTGTTGTTGTATTTCTCACAACAACTACATGTACTTTTAGGAAGATCAATGAGGAGGTCAAGATCTTCTGGAGGATCAGACAGATGAGGATCTGATGACAAAGGGACTATTACGGGACATGGATCACTGACTCTCGCCTTCTCGAGTAAACTTGAACAATTAGTGGTCTTGCTACCACAAACGAAGCATGAACTGATGGTACAATAGTCGATTGATCAATAATATAAGAACTAGGAGATGGAATGACAACATCTAAATTTTTTGTCAAAACATGGGTGACTTGATAGACTAAAATAGTAGGTGCATTGAAAGATGGAGTAGTCTGAAAATACCACATCAGTTGACACCAAATATTTGCCAATTTCAATAGAATAACATTGATACCCTTTCTAAAGGCGAGAATACCCCTGAACAACACACTTCAATGCCTTGGAATCCAACTTGGTAATAGATGGTCGAACATCTCGAACATAACACATGCTTCCAAATATCTTAGGTTCTATCAAAAATAGTGACTTGTTCGAAAAAAAATACATTGTAAGGCATATCACCGGCAAGCACAGTTGATGGCATGCAATTAATTAGAAAACAAGTCGTAGACACTGCATCTGCCCAAATTTGTTTAGGAACCTTCATTTGGAACAAAAGTGCTCAACCTGTCTCAAGCAGACGCCTAGTCTTTCTCTGAGCAACTCCATTTTAAGAAAGTGTATCAACACATGAAGACTGATGGAGAATACCATGTTGTTCCTATACCCCATAAGTTCAATGATTTTATTATAATAGCTCCCACGTGTTTGATACGATTAAGATTGTTAATGATTTGAAATGGTAACGGAACCATTAGAAAGTGTTTTGAAATTTTTAGAATGAGTTTCGGGGCCAAACGCAAGCCCAAAACAGTAGGGGTTCGCGTTAGGGTCGTTCCATGGAGGCAAGACATGACCCAAACGCCCAAAACAGTAGCCTGGTGCATTAAGGGTGTGTCATGCCAATTATGCTCCGTTGTAAGACCGTGTCGCGCTAGTTATGCACCGTTTTAGGGTCATGCCATGCTAGAAGGTCACAACATCATGAAATTTTTGTTTTCTTTGGGTTTTACGAGGGTAAATTAGTTCTTTTGGTCCTGACTGACCTTATAACTTATACTAAACCATTTTTCCCCAATAGTTAACTCAAATTCATCGTTCATTCTCCTCCCAAATTCTCAAGAACACAAAAACAAGGGTTTCTCTCAAAAATTCAACTCTAAAGGCTCCAAACTCAAATAATCCTTCAAGAAATTGATAAGTTCAAGTATGTGAGTGTTTAGCAATGATATACTTTCATCCTCATGCCCAAACATGACGTTTTCCTTAACGAATTTCAAAGCTAGCAATTACGGTTCAAACTCAATTATTATGATTTTAAATTTCATACTCCTACAAGGTTTTGTTTATACATTGTGACTAAATTATAATTTTATATTGTTATTATTAAAATTATTGTCTTGTTTATGGGTTTTACTAACATACTACATTCTACTCTCACTTTGACATGAAGTTTTGTGTTTTAGCAAGCATTTCATGATTTTGACATGACATGAACTACCTATTACGAACTTAGTCTTATGGATCTACAATCGTTATGAAACTCATGGATATGACTCATAGTTATGGAACATACGTAGAAGCATAAATGATTTTCAGACTTATAAAACTAGTTATACTAAAATTGTGATAAACTCTTCATAATTGAGCATGACCATGGTTTTGGAAATAGTAATTAGCACCGAGGGAATGTGGGTTCAAACAAACCCTAAATTCCCAAACTACGTGCCACCATAGGTTATATAGGGGTCCTCGCCAGCTGAGACTGTCCTTTTTTTTTCCCATTAAGGGCCACTGAGAGAATTCACACCAAATCATGGTTTTTACTCTTGGCATGGTATTAAACACTCTCCAAACAGGGGTTACAAGTTGGACTCTGTGTTGCCCAAATGGTGCATGTCGGTTAAGAGAAACTTCCACAGCACATTGGTTTTAGAAATCGAAGTGTAGCTACTAACTAATTTTACGAACTAATGCTTTATTATTTCATGCTAATGATGTTTCCGTTTCCAATTTTATTCATGAAAATGGTGAGTCTTTATACACTTAGCATGCATGTTTCCACCTCATAATTTATGTTATTTCTATGTATTGCATGCATCCCCATATACTCACTACATTCTATAAGTACTGACCACATACTCTTTGTGCTATGCATCCTATTATAACGTAGGTTTTGGTGTTCGTCATCGGCATCACGATTAGTCGCAATCACTTTTCTCTACTTTTCATCAGTTAGTGAGTCCTCATGTTCCGGACCTGTGTTTATGATTTGCTTTTCAGTAGTTCAGTTTTTTGTTTATCTCAGACTGCATGGTTTTCGGGTCACAGTGATTCTTCAGTATGCTAGATGCTTGTCTAAACTTAGTAGACATTTTTCAAATATCAGTATTGTTGGGATTGTTTTATTCAATTCAGTTCAAACTTATGAGTTTACAACTTCCACCTATGTTTCACTTAAATTAGTTATGATTCAATGTTGAGTAGATGCCATGGGTTAGCTTTGGGGCTACTAATAGTCCTAAGCACCGTGTGACGTCTAATCTCGGGTTGTTGCAGTTGTCTCATATATGACAGAAATATTTCTAGCATATATTCTTTAGCATTGTCACTCCTTAGAATACGGATTGATGCATTGAATTGAATTTTGACTTCAACACAAAAGTGAGTGAACACTTCTGAGTGACTCTTCATAAAATAAATCCAAGTCATCCACAAAGTGATAAAATACTTATGCCTAGTTTTAGAAACAACAGGACACGGTCCCCAAACATCAAAATAAACTAACTCAAAAGCTGACTCAGTCCGCTTATTACCCTTGGACTTAATGAGGTATGATGACATTTTGCAAATCGATGACTCATATTCCAGTGAGGAAACATTCTGAAACTGAGGACAGAGCTTCCTTAATAGGGGTAGAGAAGGATGTCCCAATACACAATGTGCTTCAAAGGGAGATACAACACTAGAGCAGGCAACCAATCGAGATGTCCATTCATCAAGGATGTAAAGATCATAAAACACATGTCCTTTCCCAATAACCTTATTTGTTGTAAGATCACGAAACAAGCAGTGATCGGGAAAGAATGAGATATAACAATAAAGGTCTCTGGTAACTTTACCGACAAAAATCAAATTAAAGGACAACTTTGGTAGATTTAATACAAATGACAAAGTAATAGAGGAATGTGGTTTAACAGTCCCAAATCCAATACTATTACATGTTGATCCATCAGCCACGGTAATAGGAAAAGGTATTTTATCTGAGTGAAAACTAGAAAAAAGATTAGGATTACTTGTCTTGTGGCACCAAAATCAATCACCCATTTATTTAAAGAGGTGATAATGCATGTTTTATTAGTCGCACCAAAAGCATTAACTGAAGTGAATTTCTATTGACAAAATTTAGCAAACTCTTTAGCCGACACCAATTTGTTTTACCACTCAGATCTGTAGTCATATTTCATCCTTAGATATTGTTCAAATACCCCAAAATATCAAATACTGAAGAAATCAACAAATCACTTAATTTGATGATATTCAAAAAATTACTAACACAATAAATTCTCCACCAGAAACTACCGAAAGCCCCCTAATAATTTCAGATTTCAACAAATAATGCAGAAATCGCCCAACAATATTAGTGGAGTATAAGTCTGCCAATACCAGCGATGAGAGACCAAGGCAGCAGCAAACAACCCCAAATTAATAGCAACTAGCAGTCGCAGATCCACTAAACTGGATGTCAGATTGTATGTCACAGAAGCTATGCAAAGACACGAACCTGGAAGGTCGAACAATTTCACCAATCAGTGCTTTAACACCAGAACAAATTTGGGATATGTCGAAAATGATGAGCCGACTCCAGAAATGAAATCCTAGACTATTCTGCCGGAGCATGCGCCCACAAACGTCGGCGCGTGAAGGACCGGCGGAAGGTACAGGCGGTACGTGAAATAGACTCGTGTCACACCTACTCGCCGGAGAGAACTGGTACGTCTGGGAATGGTGGCCGCCTCTTTCTGTGGTGGTGGTGACAGAAAATGACCACTTTAAAGTGATCGATATGAAATCCTGTCACTCTTTCTAGCAACAGATACAAAACACGATCGAGCCTTGAAAACAAGATCGAAAGCCCATACACTATGATACCATGTAAAAGACAAAGGTATGGAGAATTAACTTTTCTATTATTCAAAGATTACAATGGTATAAATACATGAGGGAATAAGCAAACTAGGGTAATAAAATATTCAAATCCCTACAAATCAGCTATGTTATCTACCTACATTATTATACAGATTGTATAACAATGTCTAAGATGCTTTAGTTCAAATTATTTCACCATATCTAGGGCCACTTATTTCAGATTATTTCACTATGTTTTGGGCTACTTAATTTCAGATTATTTCATCCATTCTAGTCATATTTTTCAATAAGTTTCTCATAATAATCAGCCCTCACTAGCTCTGACAGATGTTAACCTTTTAGTTAACCAAGTATTACGTTATCAAGTTGGTGATGTTGAATAGACAATCCAGTATTAATCCCTTAATGAAGAAGAATATACATTCCCATAGTCCATAAACCAAGCCAAACTGGCTATTTAGGAAGGAATTCGCAAATTTGAACCGCTAACCAAGCTTTAGCCAGCGTTTGAAACCTAACTATACTTTAACCACTTTTTCATGCAGAAACATCATTTGGACGATCATACCCCTAGGCCAAAGCACAGAAACCTTTAAAACTTCAGCACAACTCAAAATACAAGGACTCCAGAAAATGTTCCTGGAGATAGAACTCACTGTTCAAACTCCAGGAAAAATTCCAAGAGTTTGAAATATGTAGTTCAAACTCCAAGAAAAATTCCTGGAGTCTCAACTTCCATCAGTCCTTCCTATATCGCTCCTGGAGTTCAAAATCCATGTATCAATCTTGAAATTTCAAACTCCAGAAACTTTAGATTGTGCTGGAGTTTCACTTGTCAAAGTTTAAAACTCTGCACCATGTGCTACTGTTGTTCCGCGTTTTAACTAGGGGTATTTTGTCCAAATATTTTTTCCGCCTTTAAAAAGTGGCTACTTTTCAATTACATTTGCAAGAGCGAATAAACTTTGATTGCCAACTCAATAACCGGTCATTCCATCTGCTTTCTTCTTATATTTACCACTCAATCCAACTTAGTTTTCCAAGAAATCTCACTCTGGGTTAGTCCAGCAACGTTAAACAAGCTCTTTTTAAGCTATGATTTCACCTAAGAGAATAGATTTTGAACAGCTAAAAAACAGCCTACTAATTGGCATTCTCAATTTAAAATACACATATCTATAAAATTACAGAAGTAGGGAAGAAAGATATCCAGAACATTGTTATCAAATTTAGAAAAAAAAATGGATGTGATAACATAAATATCTCTTTGTCACAATTTAAGTGTCACCATTGGACTTTCGAGATTCAAACTTCTAAACTTTGACAGTGAATTCGGGCACTGAAGCTTTAAGTTTTTATAAGATAAAATTTATATATTTGAAAACTACCTAAAAGAATACTATATAAATCACAATAACTAACAACAACTTATAATATTTAAAAGACATATAAAAAAGTTTCGGTCAAAGAAAAACTTTTGACTCTCGAAATTCCAATTTATGTGGACGAAAGGAGTAGCTGAATAAGTATCCAAAGCTTATGCAAGCCTACTTGTAATAGCTTAGAGCTAAAGAGAAATATATAATTACATGGAAGACAGTCCAAGGGAAAAAGGAATAAAGAGCACTACATTCATGGAAGTTTATTTCAATTAAGGAAATTTAACACACCTCTTTGTCGTTCCAATTAAACATATCTATAGAACCGACAATGTCTATCTACTCCAAAACGCTTCAAATTTAGCTCAAACATGGCCGATTTTTCTTTACTGGATCACCTACACATTTCCACCAACAAAAGAAAACGCGCCACCGAAAATCGATATTTCGCCGGAGAATCAACAGAGGTAATCGAGATTCACAAAAGACGTATGCCGGAGATTCACATAGTAACTTTGGCTTTTTGGGGTACAAGACGAGAGAGTGGAATTGTGTGCAGAGGAAGTTTGTGGTCAGTGTTTTTCGAGTTAGTGGGCGCGTGGGACCGAAGTTTAGTTGAGGTGAGTGGGTAATTTGTATGGACGCAGATCTCTACACGTGTTAATAAGCGTATCTAAATTTGTGGCTTGTGAATTTCGGATCCAATGCTGAAATTCTATTGGTTCTACAACTTCCTTAAATTTATATTGTTGGTCCTTTGTGTTTTTCTATTATCACATTTGGACCGTAATTAAGGGTATTCAATACAAATAAAAATGTATACAAATCGAAAAATCAAATCAAAACGGGTAAAAGTGAATACATATCTATCTTGTTTTGTTTAGAATTAGGCAAAATGATCAGTTAGATTCTTGTACTTATTCGAGTATATACTTTGGACACTTCTACTCATCTTTTTATCATCTGAACTCTTCAACACATTAAAACACAATGTATTAGATCCTTTTGATCATTGACCGAGTATATGTGACATTAAATTATTGAATTGAAAAAACATATGTAAACACGTATTTTAAGCGAATGAAGTCAATATTTTTTATTTTAAAATGTTTTAAAAAAATAAAAAATAGTTAATTTGAAAAATAGACAACAAATTTTTAAAATCCCCAAAAATCTCTTTGTTATCCTTTTTTCTCTTCTTCATCTACCCCTCCCCCTCCCCCGTCTCCCACCCCCACCAACACCACTACCACCACATCCAGCCAACCATTCCCCTTCACTCCCCACCCTCACACACATTCAGCTAACCATTCCCCTCCATCCCCCACACCCCCACCCCACATTCTTCTTAGCAAGGACTCTCTTTCTTTTGATTTTTCTGACGAAAATCTCACTGGAAAACTCCATCTCCATAAATCAGCGACCAAATAACCCAAAGTCACCCACCTCTTCGCGTCAATTTCGATGAACCCACACCGAAAATTCACCAATTCCACCCTCCCAAAACTCTTAAAATCAGCAAACAATCATAACAACCCATCAGAAAATCCCTTTACCTTTGACCACCATTCTTCCTCCATCAATTCCAGGGGCCAAGATCTTCGGAGACGTTATTAACAGACCACATAGAATATTTCATATCAACGCTGTCACACAATGACTAATTAAAGAGTTCTGGTGCAAAAACTCATTTTCTCAGTCCAAATTTTTGAGAGGACACTTATATTCTAGTTTTGTACTTCGTCACCAAAGACAATTCCAAAATGTAGGCAAAATTGATCAAACAAAGAAACATCAAGTGATTTTACTGGTTATATATATACTAGTTTAGCCATACGTGCCTTGCACGTATAATTTTTTATTATTTAAAATTCGATGATTTTATCTATTACGAAGATTTTTAATGAAGTGCAAAAAGTTCAAAACATATTTTTATTGTAAACACATATATGTTTTACCACCAGAAGTTTCAAGTGGTTGATGGATGTAATATATTGTAGATGTAGATTTATAGACTTTTTAAATCTTCTTAAAATTAAATTTAGTTGATTTAGAATTCTTAAACTAATGAAAAAAGTATTAATTATCATTAATTCTGGTGACTTCTAACAAAAAAAGGTTTTACCATAAATATATTTAATTAATTTCCAATTCTCAAATATTAGGAAAAAAGAGTTAAAAGACTATTTTATCTAAAACAAAGACTTTTAATAAAGGGCAAAAAGTTCAAATGACATTTCTAAAGCCCTTCACACTTTTAATATATTATAGATATGCAATTAGAATTGAGTGAACTAGAGAGAAAATAAATCATAAAAATTAAGAAACATTTCTACAAAATAGTATCCACCTAACATTTGTTTGTAAGTAGTTCAGGGGAATAAATTTATATGCTCCTTGGGGCTGGCTATCTATTCAGAAGGATTGTTTTGCTAACCAACCCCTTTAGAAGTATGAATTTTGATTTAAAAAATAATTTTTAATTTATTATTTTATTTATTATTTAATATTATTGATTAATAATTGTGACAATCCAGGTTCTTGAACTTTAGGTTTTGCAGGTGATAAACTCTTGAATTGGCAAATTTCCAAAGTAATGGCAAAATTGCCATGACCATGACTCAGGTGAAGAGTCGTTACCATACGTAACGAGTCATTAGGTGGGACTCGTTGCCATGGAAGTAAGGTAGCCCAAGTTTGTTCCCTTGATAACGAATCCAGAGTACGACTTGTTGTGAGACATAATGAGTCGTTAGGAGTGACTAGTTGTAGTGAGATGCCCAGAAGTCCAACCCCGGTCAGGACTCTTCATCACGAGTCATTAGGTTAGGTAATGGGTCATGATGTGAGTCTCGTGATCATAATAGTGAAGGTCTAGGATTTTGATCCTTAGTTAACTAGTCCAGGCAACAACTCGTGGTCAGACCTCACGAATTGTTACCTGAGTCGTGACGATTGGTACTAAATTTCTCCTGCACGTTTTAACGAGTTCAGGCTAATATTTTAAATATCATATTAGTGGATCCTCTTCCCTATCCCGACATCTTATAAATGTATATATGTCTTGAGCTTGAGGTTTGGACTGGATTTTACTAATTGCACTATTTTGTCCCTTCCCTGAGTTACATGCCAGTGCTCGCCCCACTGACCGTCCCTGGACGCTGTATCATTTTATGATGTAGGGTTCAAGAGATTTTTTTTTATTTCTGTGCAACGTTAGGTGGTGTGGTTCATCTGTTGATTTACTGTGAGTGATGAGCCTTCATCTTTTGAAAGACCTTATCTTCGCATTAGGTTTCTTTTCATATTTTGAGAATTGTGAGATTTTCTTTTGTCATGGTCGGGGGCATATTTCGACCTAGTTTGGTATTCTTATTTTAGAAGCTTTTGTGGACAAGTATTGGGATTATCGGTTGTTCTCTGGACTCTTAGATCTTTCACTTGAGTTATCTGTCTTGCTTATTACTATTTTGGATGACTTTCACTGTTTGTCTTATTTGTGCTTGGTTGGTAGGATAAGAGGGTGGTCTCCGGCCCACGGTGGGCTTGAGATACCCGTCACGACTATGTCCTAGTTCGGATCGTGACAGTAATTTTAGAGAGTAATTAATGACGTAGATCTGATGTGGCATTAATTTATCTGGCGTAAGTTTGATGTGTAAATTACTTTAGGATGAGTGAGGTACACACATAGTAGGAGGGGTTCGAAATCTCATATTTTAATGATCAAGGAGTTCGGATGACAAAGGGCTATGTAGAGGTATTCACGTTACAAGCTCAGACAAGTACAAGGGTCCATTAGACTATTTTGCCTTAGAATTAAGCTAGAAAAAATTTAAATCATATCAAGCCTAGATATAAATATATTTATTTTCTATTTTAAAAATAACTTTATGAAATATCTTTCTTAAAACATATTTGTGATTGTTTATTACTTATTAAACATTGTTGGGATGTTTCAATCTTTTGTTTTCTAATTGACAAGTCAAGATCTATTGAACTCATGTATATATCCCAACATTGAGATAAGTGTTTTATCAATTTTTTTATACTGGAAAGAGTATAACATCTTTTAGGTTTCATATTGAGTTTTTAAAACAGCAATAATAATATATTTACTTTAATTTTATAATTATCGTCAGAGAAAATTATGGTAAAAACGTACCGAAGAAAACAACATTGTAATAAATAATATGAAAATTGAAACAAAAGAAAGTATCTGGTCACTTCTAATACAATTGAAGAATGGGACAATATGTGAGCAGTAAAAATGTTGTTAAGAAAAACGCTACAATGGTCTGCCATTTCTTACCCTTATACAATTATCCTCACCCTTCGCACTCTTCTATCTATAATCGTATCTTTAGTAAGCTATTGGTGTGCCATATCTTGTACAATCAAATTTCTTCGATACTTCTTTAGTTTGCCTCTACCTCTTTCAAGATCCAACATAGCTAGTTCACACCTTCTCACTATGCATCTGTGCATCTCCTTTTCACATACTCAAACCATCTCAATTATACTTCCCTAATGAACCTTATCCATCATGAAGGCCAGCATCCTTACTGAACGTGTGATCTTTAATCGACTATTCATATTGATTTTTATGTTTGATTATGAAACTATGATTAATAATGGAAGTATATATGAATGAGATATTATTGTTAGATTGAAAATAGCTTCCATGTTCTCTATAAAATAATTTTTTTATAGTTATATTTACGATAACAACATGCTCAATATAGTTTCACAAAGTAAAATCTGGACTATAGTAATATTTTGATAAATTATTTGTTTGTCAACTTGTCAATTCCTGATAAATGTATATTATTTTATCAAATCTCAATTCATAACTCTAACAAAGTGTGTGATAATATTTATCTTTTTATATGCCCAAAAAAGGAAATCAAACAAATAGATCTAGTTAATTTGGTTATTGATTTAGTAATAATTGACAAACTGATCCACGAATTTTGCATGACTTTCATTACGATACCTTATTTTATTAAAGTACATGTTTAATACCTTATGTACATTAAGATTTTACCTATTAAACATATTTTTTGAGAAGCAAAACACATATTTTTCACTTATTTCGGTCACGCCAAAAGCTTCAATGTTAGGACTTATGAAATTTTGATGATTGACAAGAGGTCACGAAATAAGTAAGCATAGCTTGTTCATGAAAAAATACTTGATAAAAGTTTAATTTGCTAGAAGACTTTTTGGGGATAAAGTCTCATATGCAAAAATAAAGGAATAGAAGTTTGTTATTTTAGATAAACATAAGGAGATCATCATGTGCTAAAAATGAGAGTTAGTATTTGACTACAACACTCAAGAAGAGAGTCCAAGAAGCATGAAAGCCCTTTGGAGTTAGAAGTCTGCTTGGTTGGAGTTATAAATACTCAAATTCTTCCAAAAAGAAAAAAACACATATACTGAGAGGAAAAAGGTAGAACACGAGCAAATAAGTAAGAACAATTTTTGAAATAGTTCTACCTAGCTATCAAAGTATAGCCTAACGCAGTGAACCAGATTGAAGAACCCATTTCATCCATGTGTCAAACAATCTTCTATTCTAGTTAACATATATTAGGAAGTTTATTGAGTTTTAATTTTCATGCCTTATTAGTGCCACCATGTTATAAACTGGTTTAGGAGTTTATTTTTTGAGTTGAGATAACGTGAAGACTTGGGAACATAAACCTTGGGAGGTTTGTGTATTTTTAGGTATTAGAGTTAGTTCCTAGAGTTGCTAGAGTTTTATAATCTAATTTTCAAGTGGTGGAACTTGACGTGGGTTTCAACTGAGGAGATTATTAAACTTTAATAATTGGAGTTTATAATTCCTTAGTTTAAAGAGTTTGTAATCTTTTGTTGAGAGGATCATTGTGTTTAGTGAAGCTGAGATTAAATCTTGCAGAGGTACAAATTATGACTTTTTACACCTTTTGTGAGTCAGATATTTTCCACGTAAAACTATTATGTTTATTATTTACTATCTTTATTGCTTCTATTGAAACACGTTAGGCAACTTGATCCATTCATAGGCAAAAATTAGGCATAACTCAGGCGAGTTATTAAGACGTGTGGAAATATTATTTAGTATCAGAGCATGTTATCTTGTGAAGGCTAACACCTTAAGAGGATATCAAAATAAATTCTGCACCCCCACTTAAACACATTGAGGGACAAGACATCAGTCGGCCTTCATTGTTCAATGAAAAATACTAATCAAGGTGGAAAGAAAGGATGAAAGTTCTATTGTAAGCTATGGATAATGAACTCTGGAACAGGATCATTAATGGACCTCAATATCCTAAAAGAGAGGATGCTGAAAATAAGGATGCATTAAAAGAAAATGATGAGTATAATGCGGCTGACTTCAAGATACTTGAAAAGAATGCAAACGATAAGTATATTCTTATTTGCGGACTTAGACCAGATAAATACAATAGAATCTCAGGTTGCACCATCATGAAACAAATTTGGGATACTCTTGTAAATATGTATGAGAAGAACATGAATACCTTTAAGAAAAATAAAGGAACTAAGGCTAATTCATTATCGTTAAAGATACTGACAGTAAAGAACCATAGCTAGATGATAGAAAGCTTATCAAGAACTGCAAAAGGTATTTTAAGAAAAAAGAGCGGCAGAACAAAAAATGAACAAGTAGTAGATGTTTTTTTGACTATAAGTCTCAAGTTGGTTGATTCAAGTGTGAAAAATATAAATCACATGATCAAGGATTGTCTACTGTGGGAAATTGAGCAAAAAAATAAAAGAGCTAAGAAAGAGTTGAAGCTAAAAGAGAAACTTAACTCATAAAAGAAAGAATCATTTATTATGATAGCAGCATGGAGATCAATCTCAGGAGAATTTAATGATGATGTTGATGAAACAACACACATGGTAATGGGTGATTCTTATTTGGAAGAAAAAAAGTAAAATTTAAGTAAGTCTACTCGGTCTTAAAGATAAATTGCATATTTGTTCTAAGAAAAGACTAATTTTCTTGATGAATGCACTTATTGATGATTTTCATGAGCTAACATTTGATAGGGATCAGATAGCCAGTGCTTTTGCAAGTTTGAAGTTTGATTATATTGATCTTGAAACCTGTAAGAATGTCACTGATGCAGAAAACTACACCTTAGAAAAATAGGTCAGCCAACTTGACTCATCTATCCTGGATCTAAAATCTAAAATCTTAAAGTTGTCGATTACTAAAAAAAAGAAAAGGATCCATGAGTGAAAATGAATAAAAAATTGATTCAAAATTAAAGCAATGCAAGAACGATTTTTTTGTGAAAGAGAAAAAGTCAGAAAAATGAATCTAGAAGTGTCTAAGTTAAAACTGAATCTTGCAAGAGCAAATAGATTGACCCATCTTCTAAAATTATAAAATATGCAAGGTAGAAGGACTCATAATAAAAATGTAGCTTTAGGTTTTCATTAAAAAATAGTTGTTATTAAGGATTTGTGCTATATTTAAGGACAACTTGAATATCCCACTCCTGAATGTTCAATTGCAACAAGTTTCATGAATAAAAAGATAGAACTGGCTAAAGGAAATTGTCCCAAAATCTGTTAAAAGAAATAAATCTACTGATCTATTATCGAGCTGGTAAAAAAGAAGTTCGATTCATCCATTTGATTATAAGAAAATATCCAAACTTGTCTGATATCCTAAAACTAACCTTTAATTGTTTTGCAGATTCAAGTGAAAGTAAGAAAGCAAACATGACAGATGAATAGTGCTTGCTCAAGGCATATAAAGGGGATAAACTAAAGTTCTTTCACTCACGGATATGAAGAGAGGAAATATAACCTTCAAAATGAAATGAAAAAAAAAATGTGGCATTGAAAAGACTGTAAACCTTGTGAAAGGAAGAACCACAGATGAAACAAATGGATGAGTCTGACCCATCAAACAAATCAAATTGGTAATGGTTACAACTACATAAGTATCCCTAAATGATTTGCTAAATAACACTGTATAAAATACATATTAAGTTTTTTTTTATGCTCAGTCGTGGACATTTATGAAACACCCTGGTTCTAGACCTTAGAAAATTTCCTTAATTTCTGGATTTTGGGAAAAATACGACTTAGGGAATAAGTCGTACACTTGGGTACGGGTGGTATGGTCTAGTCGTATACTGACCAGTGTTGGTTGGTGGGGTGGATTTAGTTACTTGAATGGGTACGACTTGGGTGGTATAAGTCGTATCGGTGGATACGGGTTGTTTGGTTACTTCACTTAACCTAGAACTTAGTAACTTAGATTAGTTCTGAGTATGAGTGGATCACCATGAGCTGTAATTTAGGGTACGAGTCGTACCCAAGACTCGTACAATGGATAATGTTCAAACCTTCTGGGATTTTATTCTGCCAGGGGTCATTTTATAGGTACTAGTCGTACACTTGGACGCGACTTGGGTTTAGGTGTATCGTACTTTGGATAGTGTTGGGTCAAAGGAGGAAATCCTAGGGTAGGAGAGGTGGGTACCACTCGTACATGATGGGTATAACTCGTAAGGGTCAGTCATACCCGATGACGAGAATTAAGTGCAGTTTAAGTGAGGGCAATCTGGATGTTTCCCCACTTATTCTAATAAGGTCCCACGACTTATATTGCACTTGGGAGGTTATTTTCCCAACTATTCTATTCTTAAACACTTAGAAAATACTCTTAAATCCTCTCTAGATTTCTTGGGCAAAGTAAGTTAGGGTTTCATCTTAAGGAGTAAATTAGAGTTTGTCTTGGTGATTTCTCTCCATCATCATCTTGGTTTAAGGCATGTTCTATTCCCTCATTGTTAGTTCCAACTAAAGGCATGGATTTTATACAATGTTTTCATGATTTGAATGTTGTATGATTTTGGGTTTTCAAATATGATTTGGGGGTTCTGGCTAAAAATACTTGGTTATGGTTTTTTCATGTTTTAATTATGATTTTATGTGCATTAATGGTAGTTTTGGATAATTGGTTACATGAAAATGGTTGTTTGGTAATTGACTTTGGTTTTGGAAATACTATGCCCCCTAATGTGTTTGATAAAATGCCTATAATAATCTTTTCACCATAATATTGGGTTTTCAATGGAACTTATGCATGGTTTAAACTTGGTAATGGAACCCTAATAGTTTAAATGGTTTAAAGGAATAGTTTGGCTTAATAAACTTATTTGTAGGGTACAAGGGAATTCCCTAAGTTAATATAGTAATGAATACTTAAGGGATATATGGGAATCCCCCAAGCTAATTGGACAATGTAATCTATAGGCACATGGGAATCCCTTGATCCCTAAAAGGTTTGGCTAAGGACAATATTTGCAAGTTATAGTCGGTATGATGATACCACTATCTAATAGCCTTAGTTAATAATAATGGAATAATGGTTTGATTGAAAAATAATTTTAATTAGGCAATAATGGCGGGGTGTGAAAGCTAACCGTGAAGGTGGGAGTCCAATAGATGAACACTGGAAACTCATGTTTGTCGACACGAGGGATAGTCCATGGTGACCTTATATGATACTATGAGGTACATGAGAATCCTCTAAGTACACGGTACATATGTATCATGAAGAGTGAAGGGTACATGGGAATTCCCGACTTTTATAGTATCTCTGGTTTGTGCGGCTACACACATTGGGGCCCATTTAGGGGGTACACTGGACCCATATATCCTGTGGGTGGTTAAGGACTATTAATCTTCACAAACCCAGGTTAGTGCTTTCAAATGCATGCTAAACCCGATTCCCTTTCCCGGCATGGATATATATATGTATATATATATGTATGGGTTGTGTGCATATGGATGGTTTTACTTGATTTTCTTAAATGACATTATTTTATCCTTATCCTGAGTTCATGCTAGTGTTCATCCGCTAACCCATCTTCGGGCGGCTGTATCCCTACGCGATACAGGAATCGACCATTCCACTTCTCCTGCTTAATATTCTGATATTTTGGGGTCAGCTTTGGATTGAAGTGGTGAGCTTCTATCTTTTTGGAAGGCTCCATCTCATGGATGTTATTTTATACTTTGATTTGTTTATGGATATTGGTTTTGGCTATGGTTGGGGGCATGTACTAATTGAATTTTTGTATTTCTTTGGTTAGAGGCTTTTGTGTAACTACTATGGGTTGGCATGGGCGGAATTGGTATTGGTGTCAGCCCTAGAATTGGTATTGATACCGTTGGACTAAATTCTCACTTTTCCATCCTTTTATGTTATGTTATGGAACTTGGTTTGGTTACTATTTAGTTTGGTTTCAGTTTATGGTTTAGTACGGTTCGAATTGGGTTTGAGCGTTTGGACTCGATTGGGTCGATCTCGTTTATGGACCTATTCTAGAGTTTAGAACTAGATAAATTCGCTATCTTGTTATGTGCTCGAAATTCATCCAACTCAGGGTAGGAGGTTGGGGTTGGGTTGGGTAATGGGGGTGGCCCCCGATTTGGGTCGGGCTTGGAATGCACATTACGACAAGGCCCTGGTCTAGGTCGGGTCAATTTAATTGTATGTCTCTATACCATTTCAAGTTCAAATAACTCATGCAATTTAACATTATATTTGTATATGTCACAAGAGAATGACTTGAAAAATAGAAATAAGATCAATCATTGAAATACTGATCGAGGTATGTGTATTAAAAAAAATTTAAATATTAAAAATAAGTGTAAATATACCTTCTAAAATGTCTAAAAGAGACTGACTTCTAAAAGAACTCCATAACTACCACTATTTCAAACATAAGAAGTTCAAGGTAATGATAACCTTTTTTTAAAGATGTCAATCTCATCTCATCACACCTCTTCTCAAAGGCAATCTTGATTGATGATTTAGGAGTTGGTCATGTGAATAGTGATTTTGAGAGAATAACTACTACCAAAATTATTGTTGATAAATGTGCTCTTATTGTGTATGATTAAGAGAAAATTGATGTACCAAGTGACGGGGAATCATCTAGGCTGTAAATCAGGTAGAATATGTCTATAAGACAATTAGTATTGTTGATGGAGTTAAGAAGAATGTATCTCGTGAGAGGAAATATCTAGATGACCTCATAGTTGAACTAGATTCATTTGATGAGCTCAATTTTATTGATGCATATATTTAGAGGAAAATTTGGGGACCCCTTAGTAGAACCTAATTCTCCTATTAGGCTCATTATATAAAGGAATTTAGGATTGGTGAACAAGATGGATAATTAATTGTTGTGTTTAAAATATCTGCACCTATGGAACAAGTTGACGCACCTGGTTCTTTGTAACAACGAACAAAGTTGATGGCAAGGCACTATTATTTACATATTACTTTCAAAATAGGTGTGATCTTATCTCAGAAAGATTATTGACAATTACTATACAAGCTAAAGGACTAAACACTCTAAGGCTTGCAAACCAAAATGTTATACCTACTCCTTCAAGAAGGTCCAATGCTCTTTTGTAGCACCTAATGCTTGTTTTGACTGCTGAGGACAATGAGACTACAACACTTTGTGCTTTTCACCTTGAGGCCTTGAATATGATTCATATATAATATAATATTGAAAAAGATTCTCTTAGAGAGGAAAATTCATGTGTTAAGGTTGAATAAAAAAACTACAAACTCTATAGTATACAAAGCTTTGACTGGCTTAAGAAAGATCCTCTTCCATCATCTCATGCTCCAACTTCACCAAAAGCCTGGTCCTCCTATCCTTGGATTCTTTCAAACCTTTCCTACTCTTGTCACAAGTGTTTTAATATTATTTTTAATTTTGTTAAAAATCTGTGTTGTATCTTATGAATGATCAATGAAAATTATTGATTTTAGTCTCTTGCTTTTGGATATTTCCTTATCTTTGTAAATACTTTGTTATATCTAACTGAGTTTTTGAATTTTAATTGTTTGTATAGATGATAGACCTAGTGGTCATGAGCTTAGAATTTCTAACTCAAGAGACTTGGTTTGTATAATTGACACAAAATTTTTATGATGCTAAAAGGGAGAAAGTGTGTATACTGTGTAATATTTATAATTCATGATTGTGACCTAGTTCATTTAACATGCGTCTTTTGATAATTTGTTTAGACTCTGAATTGATTGAAATAGGTTGAGAACAACAAACAAGGTGCATTGGCTTGTCATCATCAAAAAAGAAGAAATTATTGAGCTTATATGTGTTTTGATGATTGACAAAGCAGTGAAACACGTACGTAAAATAGGTTGATCTACATGTTACTGCATCTAGAGTCTAACTTGTATAATGACTTTATGAAATAAATAATTCTCAAGAAGAAAAAACCATGAATTCAATACAAAACGTATTCAAGACAAGGGTCCAAAAACATACAGACTCAAACATCCAAGCAAGATAAGAGTCCTTGTCAAGCAAGATTTCTTACAGACATGGACAAACCATATCTACATAAGGAGGCCACAAATATGCAGGCTCAATAATCTAAGAAGATGAGAGTCCTTGTCAAGTAAGAGTTCTTAATGGATTGATAGATTTCGATGATTGATAAAGTGACGAACTAAGTACATGAAATATATTTCTATTACCTGTTCCATCATGTAGAGTTCATAATTCTTTGATATTTATATGGTTAAAACAACTTTGATAATGCCAAAGGAGGAATATCAGGGTTGCACAGATTTTATAATCTAGTTAACTAATCTAGCTCATTCAAATGTCCCATGCTTTAGTTTTCACAGGTAAAGATGTTTGTACTAAAATAAAATGCACAAGAGCATGAGTTTTTATCTAAGTGTTCCATGTGTTAGAATTTATAGGTGAAGATGCTTACATCAAAATGGAATGAGCAAGAGCCTGAGTTTGTCATCATCAGAAGGGAAAATTTGTTAGGACTTGTGATTTTTTTATGACTGACAAGAGGTCATGAATCAAGTAAGCATAACTGGTTTATGAAAACCTTCTTCAAAATAGTTTAAATTTCTAGAGGAATTTTTATGGATAAAGTCACATGTGCAAACATAAAAGAATAAAAGTTTGTTACTTTGAATAAATATAAGGAGATCATCATGTGCTGAAAAAGAGAGTTAGTGCTTGACTATACACCCAAGAAAAGAGTCCAAGAAGCATGGAAGTACTTGTGGTGTTAGAAGTCTTTTTGGTTGGAGTTATAATTACTCAAGTTCTTTCAAAATAAAAAATACACACATACTGAGAGGAAAAAGTAGAACACGAGCAAATAAGCAAGAGAAATATTTGAGAGAGTTCTACCTAACTATTGAAGTGTAGTCTAATACAGTGAACCAAATTGAAGAACTTGTTCATCCAAGTGTCTAACAACCTTCTATTCTAGTTAGTATATATTAGAAAGTTTATCGAGTTGTAATTTTCATGCTTTCTTAGTGCCTGTGTTATAAACTGGTTTAAGAGTTTAGTCTTTGAGTTGGGATAACTCAAAGATTTGGAAAACATAAACCTTGGGAAGTTTGTGTGCTCATAGGAATTAGAGTTCGTTCCTATGGTTGCTGGAGTTTGTAATCTAATTTTCAAGTGGGGGAACTTGAAGTCGGCTTCAACAGTCTGAGGAGATTGTTGAAAATTAGAAAGTAGAGTTTATAATTCCTTAGGTTACAAAGTTTGTAATCTTTTGTTGAAAGTCTCATTGTATTTAGTGAAGTTAGGGTTAAATCTTGTAGAGGTATAGGTCATGATATTTTACACCTTTTGTGAGTCTGATATTTTTCACGTCGATTTCATTATTTACTGTCTTTACTGCTTCAATTGGAGCATGTAGGCAAACTGATTTATCCATAGGCAAAAATTAAGCATAACTCATGTGAGTGGTGGAAAAAGGAGTAGGTACTTGCTGTAGAGAAATTATCGGATCGAGTAAGTGCCCAAAAGGATTGATCACGCACAAGAGAAGAATTAAGCAGTATAATATGAATTAAGTAAAGAATGTCAAGCGATAACTCGAAAAAACGTGGTGTAGTGCACCAGAGATGATTCTGGATAAGAGCAAAGAGCAGAATAGTAGGCTCACGCGGCAGGAAAGGGCCCAAAATTAGTTCTCGGATAGAGTAGAAAGAAAAAATCATTTGTACTTCCAAAGGGAGAGGGACTTGACAGATAGCACCAGGGCGTATAAAAGGGGTCACCTTTGCAATGCTATTCCAAATATAAGAGTGATGCGGTTTGCCACAAATGAGTGAAATTTCTATTGCGGCATAGAAGAGGGTTAGCCGACAATATTTATCCAAGAGCACAGAGGCCCAGTGGGAGCATTACTTTATAATAAGCCGCTAACGAAGACTAGTGAGGATCGCATAGATTTAGCATGGAAGTGAGGCCCCATACCTCCTTGGGATTTAGTAGTAGTAACAGACTACTAATTGGTTAAGGATAGTTTGTGTTTATCAATAGTGGAGGCCCAGAAGAAGCATCATTCAATTCATGCAATATAATGAATGATATTGGGATGTAGGATGTTAAGTTGCATGGCTCAGGAAAGAATGACATTTAAAGTAGAGCATAGGAGAACAATTCATCCAACGACACTAAAGAATTTATTTTTTCATCCCTAGAATTTATTATTATTACTATCAATAATAAATTCCATCCCTGGAATTTATTTATTGTAATTTTATAAGTATAGTCAAAGAAAATTGTGGTAAAAGAATACTGAGGAAAATACTATTATTATAATAAATAATATGAAAATTATAATAAAAGGAAATATGTGATTACTACTAATACAACCGAAGAACAAGATGATATGAAGTAGTAAAAATGTTGTTAAGGAAAACTATACAACACTCAGTTATTTATTACCCTTATATAATGAACCTCACCCTTCACACTCTTCTAGCTACAATCATGTCCTTGATAAGTTGTTAGTGTGTCATATTTTGTACAATCAAATTTCCTCAATACTTCTTCAATTTGTCTCTTCCTCTTCCAAGACCCAACATGGCCTATTCATACCTCTTCACTATACATATGTGTATCTCCTCTTCATATACTCAAATCATCTCAGCCAAACTTCCCTCATGCATCTTATCCACCACGAAGGCCAACATCCTTACTAAACGTGTGATTCTTGACCGGCCATTCATATTAGTCTTTATGTTTGATTATTAAGCTATGATAAATAATGAAAGTATGTCTTAGTGAAATTTTATTATTAGATTGAAAATAGCTATCATCTTTTCTATAAAATATTTTTTTTGTAGTTATATTTATGATAACATCATGCTCAATATAGTTTCAGAAAGTGAAATCTGAACTATATTGATGTTTTGATAAATTATTTATTTGTTAACTTGTGAATTTCTGATGAATATATATTATTTATCAAATCTTTATTCATAATTCTAATAAATTGTGTGACTAGATTTATCTTTTTAGATTATCAAAAAAAAAAAATCAAACAAATAGATCTAGTTGATTTGGCTATTGATTTAATAATTATGGAACAAATTGATTTACAAATTTTGCATGACTTTCATTATGATATCTTATTTTATTAAATTATTTGTTTAATACTTTATGTACATTAAGATTCTACCTATTAAACATATTTTTTTAGATGCAAAACACATATTTTTCACTTATTTCAATCATGCCAAAAGCTTCAATTTCACATTACTTGTTGAAAATGCAAAGGTTTTGGCAAAAAGGAAGAAGAATTTTTAGTTATTATCTTTTCAACCCGTTTTCTTCATTTTCAACCCTTGCTTGACATCTCAAGTGTAGCTATACCACCATCATTGTTTTCCTTTGAATTAGACTACCACTAAAATTATCTCTATTCTCTTTCCTGGCTTAAGTCATCGATAGGTCCTTAAATTTATTTTGAAATTTCACTTAGACCTCTCAATTCAGACTTGTACCTATCAGTCACCTAATCCATCCGAAATTTAATTCATCTAAGCCTTTTTTGCCCACGTGACACCTCACTATTGATAATTACTCAAGGTGGGCATGCGAAGTCAAGGAGATTTTTTGACAACCCAATCAAAAATTAACATGTCAACTAAAAAAAAAGCCAAAATTTAAATATAAAAATCCTTGTTACTTGTCTTCCTCACCCTAACTGGTGCACCAAATTATCACCAAATAACTTTTCTCCCTGTCGTTCTTTGCCGGAATTTGAGATTCTTTTTTAGGCATGCAATGAATAGCATGTTGTTACCCTCGTCGAAAAAGCACCAATTAAATAAATGATGAAGTAGAAAAATCAAAAGAGTTTACTGACAAAGATTTATGGCTATAAAAGAGACATTCTTCAAAAAAAAATAAAAATCAAATTAGATCTAAAAAATTTTCGACGAAACTTTATTTTTACCGGCTAGATTGATGCGAACCTGAAATTTGCTTTGAAAGTGTTAAAGAATCCATTTTTATCGGCTAGATTGTTAAAAATTTTTTTTAGCGAAATTTATGAAGAAATGACAGTTATGTGTCGATGGTCTATTAGGATGGGGAGGGATTTAGGTGGATGATATGTTTTTCTAAATTGGAAAATAATATATTTATATTTACACACACATAGAGAGAGAGAGAGAAATACTTTTTAAATTAGTTAAAGAATTATCTCATAATTATTTCTATTTCTTGGACCTTCGGTTTCTCCACATTCTTTTCAAAACAACATACTTATAAATTCATCAGATGCAACACTTAATTTTAAACTCGGAACAATTTTGACATGTTTGATCAACAAAGTAATTGTTGAAGAAAACCACCACATGCGAGCAATAGAATCATAACGATATTTTTTGATATTGGTGTTAATAAGCTTATCAAAACCAAAAGATTTCTTAAAATAAAGAACATAAAGTAGAACAAGTCTAGGCATATCAACCTTAGAAAAATTAGTGTCGGGAATTAATTTACTATTAAAAAGATCAACAATAGTCTTGCCTCCTTTTTAATATTGTATCCATTAAGATAAAGTTTCTCACTATTTGATGAGAAGCTCCAATTAGCACCATAGGAACACAAACTTTTTTCAATCAACTCCAACTTTGGATTATCTCAAATGTGATTTTAGCACTATCATTCATTGTAGGCAAATAAAACACCTTGTTAATAATTGTTGGAGAGAAATCTACCGACCTTCCTAGAATGTGACAAATATTGTTAGTCTCATTTAAATTTTTGTAAAATTCTCTCATAAGAGGCATGTTGAACTGACAAATGATTTTGCAAATGCCTTTCATTGAAAATGTTCAATAATTTACACAATAAATGCATCACCTCTCCATTTTCTTTGTTAAAAAAGAACCCTTTTTCAGAATTTCGTGACGAAATAAATTTTCACCAATTCAAAATTCAAAGGATATTCTTGAAGTTCTAAAAGCCATTTGTGAAGGAAATAAATAAAAAGAGAAAAATAATAAATGAGAGAAGTGACTAAAGGGATAATGAAAAAAAGGGCAGCCCGGTGCACTAAAGCTATCGCTATGTGTGGTGTCCGGGAAAGGGCCCCACCACAAGGGTGTATTGTATGCAGCCTTACCTTGCATTTCTGCCAGAGGATGTTTCCAATGCTTGAACCCGTGACCTCCTAGTCACATGACAACAACTTTACCAGTTACTTCAAGGCTCCCCTTCAACTAAAGGGATAATGAGAAAAAGATAAACATGAAAGTTAAATTAAATGACTAAGATAGTTGAGAAGAGAAGTTAAACTTATTTTTTTTTCTTGTTGTGCTTGAAGTAAAATGTTAAAATATTTATAGAAAAAGGTATGAGAAGAAAAAATACTAAAAATTAAACTTGATTTAACATTCCTCATTTTAAGGAACAACTAATGCACTATTTACTCCCTATCTCCTTATATTTCTACTATATAGAAACATGAACTTTAGGACGATCGAGGGTATTATCATCATTCTACTAAATACAACAACATACCAAGTATATCTTTACTTAGCGGGTCCATAGGTTATTCTACTCAATATTTAATTCAATTTTATCAAACACAAGTACAAAATTAACTTTTTTCAAAAAGTTCCATCGATAACTTTTAGGCTTCATCCACTCCCAAATGTTTCATTTTCTACCAAAATAACTACATATCAAACTCAGTTGCAAGCTTCCCATACTCTGCTGGGTTGTATATAGCTCATTAGAGAAAAAAATACAAGAGGGGCACTAGGTCTTATCTAAAAAGAAAACTATTTATTTATATTATAACCTAACGTAGTGAATAACAATGTAGTCAATTAGCTTATAAAAAAATTTGCTCGTTATATCTGATTCTTAGACATGGAAGTTTTCATTTTCAAGATTGTAGACACCCCTTCTTTCTTTTGGTTGGCAATCTGAAAAGAGAGGAATCTTTGATGTTTTAAAGTCAAAGCAAAACACATCAGTATGATTGTAACAATCTTGATTGTGAATTTTTTTAATGTGCTTTGATTACTTTGTTCTTTTCTATAGTGTTACATGTTATTTATGAGTTGTGGGGATAATTGAGCACAATTCTTGATGCATTCAAGAGTGATTTGGGAGAGTTTGAGATTATTTGAGGCTTCAAAAAATCATCAGTTTAATTTTGATCCATATTTTAGGTTTGAACTCCGAATAGTAATTTGGATAGTTCTATTAGATCCGAAACATCAATTTTGAATTAATATAGTAAATAGTTCTTGCCCAGAGCCTTTATTTTTCATTTCTATTCTTATTTCGAAAACCTTTACATACATACATATACACACACATATATATACAAACACAAATACACACACAAAACACACACACACAAGTTTACATTATTTTAATTGAGATGACATAAGAAATAATGATGTAAAAAAATTTCTTGAATTACTATTTTTTGATATGATCAATCATATAAAATTTCTCTTTTTTCTTTTAAATGAAAGACAAAACAACTCATAAGAGAAGGAGACTTACCTTGGAGCACGTGGGAAGAGTAGAAAATTGTCGTAATACATCTTCTTGACAATGACAACTCATTAGCTTTTTCATTTAATTTTTTTTATCGTTATGTCACCTAATAATAAATAATTATTATTAAATATATACTTTAAAATATAATATTTCAAATAGCTACACCACCTTCACATTATTTTAATATTATTTATTATTTTATTATATATATAAATAGTAACTATATTATCATAGAATACATATCTTAATATTATAGTTATTTAAATAATATATATAATTAGAATATAAAAAAAGTTAAAGTGGAGAGAAAATTGTTCTACTACTCACATGTTTTCCTTAATTTTTTTTAAATATTATATTACATATAATATTATAAATTTTATAATTTATCATATATATACTAATATAATATTTCAGCAGATCATCTTGATTTTAATATAAACCAAATAGATTTATCTGCGTCGGCATATGAATTACATTATTAAATGGTTAATTAATCAGTTAATCAGGCATACCGACCGCCATGGAGTTAGATCGACATAGAGTTACTCCTGTGTAGATGACACTGATTTTGCAGAGGTCATAATGGAATGTTTTGCTTGTACAATAATCTGAATACTGATCAGTTCAATTGATTAATTTTATGTTGGACTTATGAGACTCCATTGCTTCACCCTCAATGACTACGGGTAAGTGAGGAACTATAGTTCTAAGTTTAATATCGTAAGCTCGACTTATTAATTGTGTACTTCATCAGTCTATTATAGTAACTGGTGATTGTTGCTCAAAATGTCCTTCAAAGTATAATTTTAATCTGTGATCATTCACTTTAAATTTGTCTTCATCATCGGTATGCTGAATTTCAATTGTTTCATATGGAGTAACATCTGTAATATTATAGGGACCCATCTAACTAGATTTCAATTTTCCTTAAAATAGCCTTAATCTGTTATTATAAAGAAGAACTTGATCTTCAATTTTGAATTTATATTTTAGAATTTGATTGTCATGCCATTGTTTTGTTTTTTCCTTAAAACTTTTGGCATTTTCATAAGCTTCCAACTCATTAATTTGAGAAAATCTATTTTTACCAACAACGTTAACATTAAAGTTTAATGCTTTTAATGCCCAAAAAATTTTGTGTTCTAATTCAACAGGAAGATGACACGTTTTTTCAAAAACTAATCTATATGGGGTAGCACCAATTGACGTTTTGAGTGCCATTCGATATGCCCATAATGCGTCGTCTAGTTTTAAAACCCAGTCCTTTTGAAGTTTCAACTGTTTTTCAAGTATTCTTTTTAACTCACAGTTGCAAACTTCAACTTGTCCTTGAGTTTGTGCATGATATAGTGTTCCTGTTTTTAAGTCACACTATATTTTGATAGTAATATAGAAAACTGTTTATTCATGAAGTGAGTTCCTTGATCACTGATGAAGATTCGTGGTGTACTGAATCAGGTAAAGTCTGTAAACTAGGATGGTTGGGTTACAATTGAATTAACAGATAGAATGCTTTCATTAGAAAACCCTTCTTTTATTTCACAAGACTCAAGAGGGGGATTTTCTAGCCTTGATAAATAATTGGCTATCTGATTTTTCGTTTTATTTATCTTTTATTTCAAGGTCAAATTTTTAAAGTAGTAAAATCCATCTTAATAATCTAGGATGAGCATATTTATTTTCTAAGAGGTATTTTAAAGCTGTATGATCAGTAAAACAGTGATCCTGATTCTATTAAATAGGAACAAAATTTATCACATGCAAATACTAGGGGCTTCGAGCTAAAAGTGACAAAAGAGTTTGAAAATGAGGTGTAGGTGACTCAAGTCCTCGGTGAATATTTCAAGAATAGATTCCCCGATGGCAAAGGCCCTTCTTCAAGGGTTATGGCCAATCCACTCCTTACAGAATTGGGTGTCCTGGTCAGTTATTAGAAAATATATATGGCCATGGGAATTGCCAAGGACTTGGTTAGGGGGACACACGAGCATGGGTATGCAGTCTTCGATGCCTACCATTACATGCTTGAGTCCATAAATCCCGTAAGTAAGACAACATTGCATGTTGATGAAAATGGAAATTTTAATTACTTTTTTATATCCTATGGTGATTGGATTCAAGGTTTTTGACATTTAGAAAAGGCATAGCCATCGATGGTACCTTCTTGAGGAATAGGTATAATGGTGTTCTGCTAGCGGTGGTGCGCAAGATACAGAGAATCATATCTTTCCTATCTCTTTTTGTGTAGCAGACAAGGAATGTGATGCCTTTTATGGATTTTTTAACTGTAAAGCTGCATCGAAGATATTGGAGAGTTGTGTTTTATTTCGGATAGGCATCCAAGTATTCCAAATATGGGTTCAATTTTCTTCACTTCAGCTTACTTTGGTTATTGCACCAGGCATCTTGAAGAGAACATTCAGACCAACTTTCACAATGAAAGAGGCGTGACCCTTTTTTATAGTGCAGCTAAAACATATAGTAGAGAGGAGTTTTTAGACTATTTCAATCAAATAGCGGATTGCATCCCAAGGCAGCAGAACATCTCATACATGTCGATTTCGAGAGATGGAACTGGTATTCTGTCCAGCAAATAGGTACATTCTTATGAATTTAATGTCATGTTTGAGTTACAAGTTTAGTATGATGTCATACTAAGTGATTCTTTTGTATAGGTACAATATTATGACGTCAAACAATGATGAATCAGTGAATTCATTGTTTGGTGATGAAAGAGACTTTACCATCAAGGCTCTATTTAAAATAATAAACAAGTATAGCCAATTTTTTCACAAAAGGCGTGTAGAGTTCAAGGACATGGGAGCCCCATTTGTTCTAGAAGTGGAAAAAATAATATCAACGAACATCAGTATGGGAAATAGGTTATTATCTCATCAAATATAAGATTAAAAGTTCAGTATCAACGGTCATGGTGATGTTGCCACGGTTGATCTTCAAACAAGATCTTGTACGTGTAAAGTTTTTGACTTGGACAAAATACCTTATCCACATGCTATGGCAGTGCTTCGAGCTTAATACGGTGCAAAATATGGAACTACAATTTATGAGTACTCCTCTTTATATTATTCGGTGGAAAAATATACAATAGTATATAGTGGGCATATTACTCCGGTGCCTTTCGAAGAATCTTGGGTTATTCCTGAGAGCTTTTGGGGATATTAATTGCTCCTCCATATATTGACCCAAGCACTATCAAACCGGGAAGAAAGACCAGTCGGATAATCATTTCCATCACGAAGAAACAAGTGCTCAGTATGTAAGAGCACTGGCCACAAAAGAACTATATGCCCGGATCGTAATCCACCATGATCGTAGTAATTGCAAAAACTTGTGTTGTTGTTTGTTGTGGACTTTTATATATTTAACTCATTATTGTGAACGTAAATGTTATCATTTATTATATCTAAAATATCCTTTTTAATAAATTATGCATCAATAAAAAGAGATAAAACATGAACTAAATTCAGCAGACCCCAAAATTATTTTCAACAGATTACCCATCTGTTGCAACAGATGGACATTAGCTGGAAGAACACAATACAGTTCATCAAACTGGAATATTTTCTTCCAACAGATGACAAATCTATCGCAATAGATGGATAATCTATTGACAGAAACCCAATCAATGACCAATCTATTCCAACACATAGTCCATCTGTTGAAAGAACTCAAAAGCCAAAATTTCTATTTCTACTGGATTCAAAATTACTTTTTACCTCCAACCGTCGATATGTTAACATGTATATTTAGAAGAAGAAATAGACAGAATGAACATTGAAGAAGAATTAAAAATCCAAAGTCGACTGAAAATAAATTTTTCATTAAACAAAAAATAAAATACATTAGGTATAGATCTGATACAGAAAAATTAAAATACCTATGCTAAAAGAAAAAAAGATTCTAATTATTATTATTATTATTATCATCATCATCATTATTATTGCCAGCCGACTAATCAACCGGCAGCAGAAGGGCCCTCATCAGCCTTTGCATCTCTCTGAACAACCTTGCTCTCACGGTGACCAACTCTCTCTGCAGGTCATTAACCTGCCTCTGAAGTTTCTGCACGGTGTTGTACAGAATAGCAATGTCCTAAACAGGATCATCCATATCTAGAACACACATAAATTGACAAAAAATGTAAATACAAAAGTAAAGAAAAGAGTTCGATCAACATATACTACTAACAGGTAAATTTACACAGAAAAAACTTACCTCAATAAGAAAGGAATATTCTCTTTGAATAGAAGTGGTTGAAGATGTAATATGAAAAGAGAAAATGCAAGACATAAATAAAAGTCGAGTAGAATGAAGATTAAGGAGGGACCTATTTATAGAGAGTTGAATCTGAATGTGTTAGGCAAAAAAACACGATTGTTCAGCTCCATTGTATTAATTACATTCAAACTGCTGGCTTTTTGTTTTCAGTGAAAAGTCGCGACTTTTTATTTTATATTAAAACTTCTCACCTTTTCAAAATAGTTTAAGGCTTAATAACAACCATTATTATTGAACTGTTGCAACAGATCATCCATCTATCATAATAGATAACTTACTATCACAACAGATTTACCATCTGTTGCAACAGATGGTCTGTATGTGCAATAGATGAGATATCTCCTGCAACATATGGATTATCTATTGCGATAGATGGACCATCTATTGGAGAAAATGTTTTGATTTCTTCTAACAACTGATTCATCAGTTGTAACAGATTGGGAATTTGATTCATCAGCTCTTTTTAATGTTTTAGAAAAAAGTTACGACTGTTCACCTCTTTTTAAATAGTTATCCTATGCATGTAGATGAATAAATGCTGTCTGACATTGATGAGGTAAGAAAAATAAGGTGCATGTAGATGAATGGATCCACTTTCATACGCGAGAATTATGAATTATTGATCAGGATATCATGACAGACACACATCAAGTACAATGATCTTGTGAATGTAGTTTTTTACCGATTAGACATTGATCCTTCAAACAAAATTTTGCATTTTATAGTTTAGTTTGATAGGTGCAAACTAATAAGGCTGAAGGGTTCCAAGACGGTGGTGTCGATACCCTATTAGAATTTAATAATGGTTTTGCTCATGTTTTTGTGTCAAGTTTGGAGAAGGGTTCAAGTTTTTGACAACAGTGTAAATATCCAATAGTGATTGGACTGATTTTAATGGTGCAATGGACTTTTGAAAGGTCTCCGAAGCCTCACATTGCAGCAAACAAAAATAGAAAATCAATAGAAATTTTCCTGGTCCAAATTTATAGATGCGTTTCTCGAGGAGACTATTATACAGAAGAAGGTGCTTGAGAGAATACCTGTGCGGGAAAGTGGAGATGGACAAGACCATATATCACCTCAGAACTTATTTAAGAGGAAACATAGGGAAACAAGTAAGGAACTTTTAGCAAATCTGGCCAATGAAATTGACATGAAAGACAAAAAAAATTAAATGAGTTGCAAATGTAAAAGTGTATCAAATGATTAAAATTCGTCAGTCATTCCTAAAAAAAAAATTGCTGAAGAGGACTGAAGCTAGGGACACTTTGCTAGGGACTGCGACTAGCAAGCGTGGTCTCAATAAAAACCCACAAAGAGTAGGATCAGAACACCAGGGAAAGAACTTGGCGAGTACAGAGGATTGGTATGATTTTCAGTCACGACTAAAACCTATACCAATAACTCCAGAAGTAAAAATAAGAGAAGGCAAGGCGTCAATTTTTGAAGTCTAAATTGCATCCAATGCCTTCTGTTTATGGTTTTGATCAGGTTAATGACAGTAGAAACAAAAAGGTCTAAAGTTGGGCAAAAATCCCATGCCTTATTGTTTCTATTGCCTTTGACCAGACTAGAACCACAAGTAGAAGACCTGGGATGCTAGTTTAACTTCAGAAATCACAATCTTGTCTTGATCCCTTATTTTTACTTTAGGCGTTGGTTCAGGTTTTAATCCTGACCAAAAATCTTACCACTATCGGTGCTTGCAAAGCTGCAACCTTAGAGTTCTGGTCCTTTATTTTGCGGGTCTTCATTCAGGTCACGCTGGCTAGTTGTAGTCCCCTAACAAAGTGCACAACTCTATTCCACTTCAACATTTTTCTTTTTAAAATGGACTGATGGATTCTCATTTTTGGATACACTTTCACATTTGCAGTTTATTCAATTTTTTCATTTTTCATGTCAATTTCATCAGCCAGTTTCGCTACACTTTCCTTCCTACCCTGTGTTTCTTCTTAACTAAGGTCTGAGTTGATATATGGTCTTCTCCACCCCCCTTCCTGCACAGGTATTCTTCCAGTCATCTTTTCCTATATAATAGTCTCCTCGAACAACCCATCCATATAAATTTAGACCAGAGCAATAACTATAATTATTTCCATTCTTATTTGCAGTAGTGCAAGGCTTTTAAGGCCTTTCAAAAGTCATTTGAACCCTTAAAATCAGTCCAATAACTATTTGAATGTTTACACTGCCACCAAAAACTTGAACCCTTCTCCAAACATGACATATAAACATTAGCAAAATCTTTATCAAATCATAACAAGGTATCGACACCACCTACTTGGTCCCTCAACCTTTTCAGTTCAAACCTAACAATCTTAACTATAAAATACCATATCTTTTTTGAAAGATTAACGCCTAATAGGCAAAGAACCAACATTCACAAAATCATTGTACTACGTGTGTGTTTTCATGATAGGTTGATCAGTAATAAATACATCCCACATATGAAGTGGTTCCATCTGCAAGTAGCTTATTCCTCTAAACCCATCTTTATTGTAACCTTTAATGTTGGTTGGGCAAAAGTGTATCCAGTTTCACTTCCTTTTATATGCAAACAAAAGAAAAACATGTAATGTCAAACAAGAGAAGAACAAAGAGAACATTACAAAAGGGTAACACAAAATTGAACAAATCAATAGATGACCCATCTGATGCAACAGATTCCCTATTTGTTCAACATATGAGTAATCCATTGCAACAGGCGATGCATCTATGGCAACAGATGGATGACATGTTGCAACAGATAGGTCATCGATTGGAATAAATCAAACCAACCTTGCTACTGGTTTGATTTGTTCCAACAATTGCTCCATCTGTTCCAACAACTGATTCATCAATTGCAACAGTTGAGGAAACTATTTTAACACCACCACCAACATCAACACCAAATAAACAACACCATATGTTCCAATACCATAAAAACACCAATACTACATGTTCAAACAACACCACTACTATATGTTCAAACAACACCAACACTTATTTATCAATAAATATGAAACTGGTAATGGATACATCAATAATAACAACAGATGTAAATATCTAATTTAAATAACATACAAAGAAGAAGACGAGAAGAAAAGAGCAATAGTGAACCATACCTGCAATGTCAAAAAATCAAAGGGATCAGAACACCTATTTCAGTCAAGCAAAGATATTGGGGGATCGGTTGAGATCCAAAAGGATCCTCATACGAAAGAGAAGAGAAAAGAAAGGGAAAAAAAGATGGTTGTGATTACCATAAAGAGGGGAGAAATAGAATTATGAATCTGAATAAATAAGAGAGATGAGTTGAGTTAATTTATGGCTGAAGGAGAGAGAATTCTAGAGATGGATTTTAAATATTCATTAATAACTTTTGAGGGGCACGAGGAAACAGTGACATTGAAAAGACAAGATAAGACTATTCAAGGAGGAGATTTTTGAGTTATCCAAGTAATATTTTTTACCGCCTTAGTATTTTATCTTTTTTTTATCTCGAATAGGAAATTAGAAAATTGCTTTAAAATAAAAAAAAAGGTCTTAAAACATATAAGTCATCTGTTGCAACAGATGATAATTTCTGTTTGAAAATTTCCAACGGCTCAGTCATCTATCGCAACAGATGTCAACGCCTATTTGATACTTTATAACAGATAGCTAACCTGTTGCAACAGATGACTTAATCTGTTTGATAAATTCCAACAAATAAGTCATCTGTTGCAATAGGTTGAATATTTATTTTTATACAATTTCAATTGAATTCAAATGTTCAACTACAACTTTAATTTATTTAGCTATAACTAAGGATGAATTGATAGGGTCAACTATAATTCAATTGAGTCTTTGCAATTGCATGATATTGGTATTGTGTTCCTCCTGACCTGAGTCGTCAATCGATCACTCTAAATTGAAACTATTCTTATTAAATCATTATCAAGCTAATACCAGAATTGATTTAGCTAGAACTAGGGGTGAGTTCATAGGGTCAACTACAACTTTAATTGAGTCTTTGGCAATTGCATGATGTTGGTATTGCGTTCCTCCCAACCTGAGTCATCGATTGATCACTCTAAATTTAAACTATTTTTATTAACTTAATTAATTATCAAGTTAATACCTAAATTTATTTAGCTAGTACTAGGGGTGAGTTCATAGGGTCAACTACAACTTTAATTGAGTCTTTGGCAATTGCGTGATGTTGGTATTGTGTTCCTCCCAAACTGAGTCGTTGATCGATCACTCTGAGTTGAAACAATTCTTATTAACTCATTATCAAGGTAATACCTAAATTAATTTAGCTAGAACTAGGGGAGAGTTCATGGGGTCAACTACAACTTCAATTGAGTCTTTGGCAATTGCATGATGTTGGTATTCCGTTCCTCCCGACCTAAGTCGTCGATCGATCACTCTGAGTTGAAACAATTCTTATTAACTTAATTAATTATCAAGGTAATACCTAAATTGATTTAGCTAGAACTATGGGTGAGTTTATAGGGTCAACTACAGCTTCAATTGAGTCTTTGGTAATTGCATAATATTGATATTGCGTTTCTCCCGACCTGAGTCATCGATAGATCAATCTAAGTTAAAAAGACTCTTATTAACTCATTATCAAGCTAATACCTAAATTGATTTAGTTAGAACTAGGGGTGAGTTCATGGGGTGAACTACAACTTCAATTGATTCTTTGGAAATTGCATATATTGATATTGCGTTCCTCCCGACCTGAGTCGTTGATCGATCACTCCGAGTTGAAATGATTCCTATTAACTTAATTAATTATCAAGATAATACCTAAATTGATTTAGGTAGAATTAATGGTGAGTTCATGGGGTCAACTACAACTTCAATTGAGTCTTTGGCAATTGCATGATGTTGGTATTGCGTTCCTCCCGACCTGATTCATCGATCGATCACTCTGAATTGAAATGGTTCTTATTAATTCACTATCAAGATAATACCTAAATTAATTTATCTAGAACTAGGGGTGAGTTCATAGGGTCAACTTCAACTTCAATTGAGTCTTTAGCAATTGCATGATATTGGTATTGTGTTCCTCCCGGCTTGAGTCGTTGATCGATTACTTCAAGTTGAAACAATTCTTATTACATCATTATCAAGATAATACCTAAATTGATTTAGCTATAACTAGGGGTTAGTTCATGGGGTCAACTATAACTTCAATTGAGTGTTTGAAAATTACATGATATTGGTATTACGATCCTCCTGACCTGAGTCATCGATTGATCACTCCAAGTTGAAATGATTATTATCACCTCATTGTCAAGCTAGTACCTAAATTGATTTATCTAGAACTAGGGGTGAGTTCATGGGGTCAACTAAAACTTTAATTAAGTCTTTGGCAATTACATGATGTTGGTATTGCATTCCTCCCAACCTGAATCGTCGATCGATTACTTTGAGTTGAAAAAATTCCTATTAACTTAATTAATTATTAAGCTAATACATATATTGATTTAGGTAGAACTAAGTGTGAGTTCATGGGTTCAACTACAACTTCAATTGAGTCTTTGGCAATTACATGATATTTTTATTGCGTTCCTCCCGACCCGAGTCGTCGATCGGTCACTCTGAGTATAAACGATTCTTATTAACTTATTATCAAGCTAATACCTAAAATTCATTAGTGTTCGAGTTTATCTTAATACACTTTATCATGATGAGACGGTTAAAAATTATGTATATCTTTTAACATTTACAAAAATAATTAAGATCAATTTGGACCAAACTAACATTTTCAAAACTTGTCATTCTTTTCCAAACTACAAATCAACCCATACAAATCATCCATTTGCAGGAAAAACATTTCATCATTTCAAATCCCGAGTTCTGACTCTTTTCTTTCTCTCTCAACAATACAGACAACAACTACTCAAAAAATTACTCAACCCTTCACTACAAATCAATTTTCTTCCCATTTTTGACTACATAGGTGTTATTTTTGACTTCATTCTTGCTTGTATCCATCATTTTCTCTGTCTTCATAGGTTACAGAGTTCGAGAAGAGTTCTATATTTGTTCTTTTTTCTAAAAATTAGAAATTTTAAGTTAATGATAAAAAATAAGACTTTTAGTTGTATTATCTTCAAGAATGGGTTTACAATTTTGAGTTTTAATGGTAAAATCATAGGAAGAACCCGAAAAAACCCTAGTTTTTGTCGCAGTGTTTTTTTGACTGTCATGGCATTAGCGGTGTTGTTGTTGTTGACATTGGTTGGTGGTGTTTGTGGTGTCTATTGGTGGTTTCGTATTAGTGGTGTTTGTAATGTATTTTTTAAAATTTATGCATACGTCAATTGTAATGTATTGTTTTTCTATTGTTTGTAGGTAAAACATGTCTCCCAAAGGAAAAGAAAGTGAAAGTGGATCAAATTCTGACCACCTAACAAAAAAGGCTACAATACAGAGGGATTCGGAGGAGCTTCTTGAACAATCTTAGCTAGGGAATAATAAAGCTGAGGAAAGATATAAAAATGATATTGAGGGAGAAGGATAAAGGTTTGTAGATGGTGATGAGGAAAATAAAAGTGAGGGTAAAGAAGAAGAAGATACACAAGAAGAGGAGGAAGTAGAAAGTGAGAAAGAGGATGATCATTAACATGATGATAATGCATTACCAATAGGGTGTGAATTAAGATCGAAATTTCAGCATGAGGCTATCAAAACTATTAGTATTAACAGGTTTCAAGTTGCAATGCTGATAGATGACACTGCAGAACTAACTGGTGATCTTGTACTTATATTTCAGTTGGGGAAACCTTTTGATGAATTTAGGAAAACTATGAAGAATGAAAACATAGACGGACTTTTTAAGAAGAGCTGCTTCAGATACTTTCTTGAGATGCCTGAGGACCACATTGCCCGTTTCTAAATTTGCATGGTATATGATCTTCTCAAGTGCATGATCAAGTACGCGGGGGATGATAAAGATTCAAAGGAGGGCGAAAAAGATGGATGAAAACTGAATCAACTACTGCAGCATGCCGGTTTGTTTTGGCTTGAAAGAGTTTACCATAGAGACAGACTTGAGAAACGATCATCTAGAAAAAACTCTCACCAACAAAACACCACATAAAATGTTCAAGGCAAGCAGGAAAGCCAAACCACCACCATCAAATAGAAGGAAGGCATTGTCCTAGCGACCACCCACCAAAACTAACAAATGCAAGAAAAAATAGATGGGTTGTTAGACATTGCTGGACATGGGTACAAAGCCAATAAGTTGATAAAATATCTCAAGGACAAAACCATATCAAATAAGTCCATGGAGCAATTGTGCTTAGTTTGGTTTGCCCATTCCATTATATTGGCAAGAGACGTCTACAAAGTCATAGAAAATGATTTGTTCAAGCTTGCTGTGGATTTTTAGAAATTCAACAATTATCCTTGGGGATATGATAGCTACTACTTGACTATCAAATACTTACTAACAAAGGTATCCCCAAAGATGATCACATTATACAGCTTTTCTTGGGCTTTCATGGTAAATTTGATCACTATTTGCTTACTCATCCCTTAATTTATATTGAATAATTATTTGCTTGCCTCCTGTTTGCATTTTTAGGCTTGGACATTTGAAGCCATTCTTTACTTTCGAAAGTAGGTCAAGGATTACTCGGATGAGGTTTCTTATCTAAGGATCCTTTAGTGGTTGGCTGTAAAGAGCAACATAAGATTAAGGAGGTTGATCTCTTTAACCCTCCGGATGAAGCAGTACGTCTTTTTTCGAGTAAAATAATTTGACTCAAAGAAAGATATTGGAACAGATGTGCTATCTGTTACTACAGATTACCTGTCCACTGCAATTGGTACAATAGATGGGTTATCTGTTGCAATAGACAATTCATATTTTACATCAGATTACCCATCTGTTGCTTTGGTTATCTAAACTCAATTCAATAGATTATCCATCTACTACAAATTATACAAAAGATGGGTAATCTAATGCAATATATTGTTAATTTGTTGCGACAGACAAATCAACTATTGCAACAGAAAGATCATCTATTACATAAGTTGTCTGTGTTAACATGTAACCCAACTGACTGCAAATTATTATATGATTTAAATGTATCTATCATTTTTATAGGTTGTGCATCCATGGATCGTGCCTATTGAGCAGGAGTTGGTGATGACTTTTTTTATTACTCTAGGTCTTGTTGATACAATAAACGACCCAACGGTGGAGTTAATAAAGAAGAAATTAGATGGAGAAACAACCATAAGAAGAGCAGTTAGGCAAGGTGAGCCTAATGTTGAGGATTTTCATGACCAACCTACTATAACAGATTTAGGTGCTTCTTCTGGGGGTGTTGTTGGTGGAGTCATTGATGTCGGTAACAGGAATGCTGATGCTACTGCCAGTCATGATGATGAGCATGTTGATGTTCAAGAAAAAATAAATATATTTGAAAACAACCCTTTCACAGGTCTCTCTCACCCTTACACAGGCCTCTCTCACCCTTACACAGGTCCCTCTTACCCCTCTTTACCCTCATGTTCTCATTGCAAATACGAAAAGTGCAAGGATAACCAATATAGACTCTTTGAAAAAGTATAGGCTACTAAAACTATTGAGGAATTAAAATCCAAGAGGGGTGTCATACCATCCAAAAAGGTGAGGGAGCCATACACTCCTGCAATGGCGGTTGGGAGAAGGAAAAGATCAATTAGCCAAGTACTTTCCAATCAGAAATCCAAGAAAATTACAACTCTTCCCTCTCCAAAAGTTGTTGAAGTTCAGGGGCTATTGAAGAAGGTGGACATGTATGCGAAACTTGGCGCCAAAGATAAGAGGGATCTATGATGGGCCAAGAATGCCAAGTAAGGCGCACAAGATTACCCCAGCCATATATTTTCAGCCCATGACTTCAAGAGTATGACAGATATACGTACGCTGGATAGGGTAAGTTCACTTTTTCTAACCTATCCTTCTAATCTACTCCATGAAGAAGAAACTACACAATACATGTGTCATTTGTTGCAATAGCTATGTGTTCTGGTGCAACTTGTGATGGTTCTATTGCAATATATTACCCATCTCTTGCATAAGTTGCATTAGATCGGTAATCTATGAACAGATTTAAAGAATCCTCTGCAATAGATGGACCATCCGTTGTATCTTTCCACTATGTTTTCCTTCTTTACAGTTACTAACCTATTTAAAAATTGACTTTTTATATCATAGCATGTTGAAGAAATTTTCTGCCTCATGAGGGGTAGGTAATTAGTGTACACAGACGCTTATGATGCTGCCAATAGGATAATAGACCTCGACTTCTACAAGAATTTGAAGGATAGGTACGATAACCTTAATAATCTAACATCAACTCCCGATGGCGCGGGATTTGATTCGTTAGTTTCTGGGTTCCATACGAAAAGATCTAGAGTAGGGAAAAAAGGATTCTTGGAGTCATGAACATGGATGACATACGTTATCGGGCTGTTGAGATACTACTCGAGGAGGGAAAGATCAAGGTTTATGACTACAACTTACCTGCCTTAGACGAGGGCAATTTTTTTTACCCATATGCAGCCACTGTTGGATCATTTGCCAGCGGAAGTGTTGATGAAGCAACCATGGGATTTTGAAAGTCGAAACAAGGATATGAACCTTTCAAAAAATAAAACTGGTGTCACGTGTGGGTCGCACACGCTTGCATACATTGAATGTTTGCTGACTGACATAGAAATGGCCGAGCCAATGACCTTTCTGTGCGACAACGCTGTGGTCAATATGCAAGAGGTTTGGGATTATGGGGTACTAACTAGACACTTAGAGCCTGTGTATAAGGAAGAGCCTGTGAAATAATAATTTTTTATTTCGTCACTTCACTTTACATACGTAACTTTACATTTTGTGGCAATTTTTTGATATTTTACAACAATTACGCTTGAATATCCATGTGCTCAACAACACTAAACCAGTAGCAAATACTAATACACCACCATGAAAATTTCAGCAATTAGGCTTGAATATCCATCTGCCCAACATCACCAAACCAGTAGCAATAACGCCAACAATGTAGTATCTTCTTGCTCGATTTTGTTTCCCTTTAAAAGCCTTTACTTTCTTCAACAAACCCCAGATTACATAATTTACTTGTGAAGGGTGTCATTCTTCATACCAATCAAAGTAATCACATCCACCCAACTTCTATAAAAACAAGACCACAATTACAAAATAATTACAAGTCAATAATTAATCAACTAATTAAATAAAAAATTATTGCCTTTGAAATCTTACAAGTAAAAAACTTACGACCTGGATTTTGTTTATTCCAAGAAGTTTTCAATAGATCTTCATGACCACACTTACAATATTGAAAATCTTTATCACAAAAAACAGTGGAGGATGAGCTCGACATTGTCAAGTCCAGTTAGAAAAAATAAAAAAAAAATGTAGAAAAACCAAATACAAATAATTTAAAGAATTTGGATAGAGAAAAAAAGATGATGAAGAAGAATATTTGGGAATTTAGGGTTAAATTTTTGGAAAAAGATGAATATATAAGAGGAAAAAATAACCATTGGGGGCCAAATCAGATGCTAAGTCAGCAAAAATGGAGGTTCAACAAGCCTTGGCTGTATGAATTACACGCGAGCTGCCAAAGTGAAAGATCGCTGCAACTTTGGTTCCTGTCGATGGGTTTCGCCTTTTTTATTTTAAGTCACTTCACTTTACATGTAGTGAAAATTTTTTATGTCTAATAAAAGTTGAATTTTTTTATAATGCAACAGATTGTACATCTGTTGTAACAGATATTCTACCTTTTCTGACAAATAGTTTATCTGTTGCAATAGGTTGATCATCTGTTGCATTATGTTGATGTTTCTATCTAAATCTATCTGTAGCAATAGTGGGAAGAACTATTTGATAATTTCCAATAGCTTACCTATATGTTGCAACATATGTCTAAATCTGTTTGATATTTTCCAACAGATATGTCGTCTGTTGCAACAAATACCTTATTTATTGCAATATTTGAATCTTTTATTCTATTTCAATTAATAAGTTCAAATCTAAGGATAAAATAAAATTTATAGACAAAATAAAATAAATCGAAGCCTTCATAAATTACATGAAATAAATCAACAAATAAATGAAATATAAAAAATTATTATGGGTACAGATCTCAATAAATAAATCAACAATTTAAGTTTTGATTCCAACAATCTATAAGGAGGGTTGAGGTTATTACTTTGAAAGACTCAAGCTATAAAAATTTACTCAATATGGACAAGTTGTTCTTCATCTGGTGCTATGGAATTCGGCTTTGGTTATCGTGGATCCTTAATGTTGCTTGTGTACGATTTCTGCACTTTCGCTTCTTCGTATTTTCATAAAAAGAGTAGCTTATTATTAATGTTGTGTCATAGTAGCTTCTACAGTGACATCCACCTGGAAATCCAAAATTGGTCAATGCTTATCACAAATACAAAAAAAATGGAAAAGGATAACTCATTTGTTTTAGCAAATAAAATAGGTCTTCCTCCTGTTTTAAATTGTCCCAAATAGATTATATTACTTTTGCAACAGATGGATCAACTATTGGGATAAATTATAATATGAGGAAGACCTGTATGATAATTTCCAATGGATGAACCATCTGTTGCAACTATGACTCATCTGTTTGGAAAAATTAAAATAGTAGGAAGTCTTGATTTAATTTGTCCTAATAGATGACCCATTCGTTGCAACAAATAGGTCATCTATTGGTACAAATAAAAATAGTACATAGAGCTGTTTGATTTTCTAAAATAGATGAGATATATGTTACAACAGATACTATATCTGATGCAACATGTTAGTTAATTGTTGCAACAGATGTATATATCTAATTGATGATTTTCAGCAGATGTATCATCTGTTGAAACAAATATGTGTCTGTTTGTTAGTTGGAATAGATGATATATATTCACCTTCTTTAGCTCGTGCTTCTCTCTTGTGAACCTTGTAAACTGCTCAATAGTGCAACACACGGACAGAGGAGTTGTAATTTTGCATTTTTAGATGCTTCATAATGCCTTGTAAATTATTTTTTTCTCCTCTTAGCCTTAATCTCTAATGGAGTGGATGGATATAAAATCCTCTTTGATGTAATGACACCCCTTTTAGATGTAAATCCCTTTACAGAAGCAGTTCATGCTTTAATAGCATTAATCACTACATCATGTTTCACCTTACAGTCTTGACATTTGCATGTAGAACATTCGCTAGGAGAGGCAAGATTTGTATAACCAGTATGATCATACTCATAATAGTTTGTTTTAAAAACTATAAGAGGAGCATCATTACCACCAACAGCAGCACCACTAGCACCACCAACAACTCCATCACCACTAAGACCATCAACAACAACAAGCCCACCCTCTAAAATTATTTTTCTTGTGATGGTTGTTGCTCCAAATAATTCTATTTTTATTCTGTCAATGACCTTAGGGTCCGATAAAGTTTGCACAGATTGTAAAGTAAGAAAAAATGGCATCTTCAACTCTCGATTGGTCGAAACAAACGACGGATGCATAATCTAACATAAATAATTACATATATTAGAATGATGATTAGATCATTCAAAAAAATCATTAATTAAAATAAAAAATTAATTATAATTATACTTACTGCATCCTTCGGGGGGTTGAAGAGATCAAGAAATTTTATATTCTTATCAGTTTTAGTCGACAACCATCTCAAAATTCTTGGACAGGAAACTTCTTCTTGGTAGTTCACTTGTTGTCTCAAATATGGAATGACTTCAAACCCCCAAGACTATACAATAATGCCAATAAATCAAAACCATTATTGAATAAAAAAAATAAATCATATCAAAATAAAAGAAATATTTACCATGAAATCCCATGGAAAGCCATATAAGTTGATTGTCTTTGGCGTTAACGGAGTCAACAAATATTTGACAGTCATTTTGAAGCTTTCATAACCTCAAGGATAGCTGTTAAATGCCTCAAGATCCTCAAAGAGCTTTATTAAATCAAGTGGTAGGTTGTTGTTAACGTCTCTCACCCAAAGAATATTATGTACAAACCAAACCAAGTACAATGATTGTTTGTGCTTCTTTGAAATTCATTTACCTTTCAACGCTTCTATCAAATTTTTATTTTTGAAGCTTGGACCAACAATGGACACCAGGTCATGACAATCATTTGACTTTTCTTTGCCTTTTTTTGGTATGCGAGGTGCTTCTTTTGGGTTAGAATAGGTGTAACTTGAGAAGGAGAAGGAGGATAACATTTTAGTCCAGTAACTACAACAAATTTCCCCCAACCAAAATAAACAGGCATGCCACAGTAATTTATCTACACCTCATCCATCTTATCTTTATTTTCATACATAAACTTACGCTTGAGAATATCATATACCATTTTCATTCGGAAATGAGCACTGTTTTCCTTCGTCAAATAATGATATTGCCCAAAGCATTTATCCCTGAAATAATCATCCAATTTTAATTCTGGAAGTATTTTTATGAAGGCGTCAAAAGATTTTCCCATGGCTGACTTAACCACAAAATCACCTGTTAAATCTGTGGCACCATCGCACTGCATTCTCACTGGATAACGATCAATGCTGAAGGTTTTGACCAACTCTTTGGTGGAAGGGGTATTAGCATTTGGATCCTCTCTTTTGAAATGTTCCTCCTCCCTATGTTTATCATATTCTGCTCCTGATTGAGATAACACTTGTAAAGCAAGCTCATAGAATGGTGGATATAGCCTAACTGCTTCACTTGTTCCTTTACTTGGACTAGATTCAATTTCTAATCTTTTGGAAGCCATATTTTCTAAAATTAACAGTAATATAAAATAGATTATAATTGATTAATACATCATTAAAAAGAATAACAGTAAATCTAACATGCAAAATAATAAAATAACAGTTTCAGCAGATAACATATTTGTTGCACCAAGTAGTTTATCTGTTGTAACAAATAGCTAACTTGTTGCAACGGATGAGTAATTTGTTACAACAATAAAAATAGATCACTCATCTGTTGAAAGAGATGACTGGTCTGTGCAATAGATCACACATCTATTGCAACATATGAGTGATCTATTTGAACAATTATCAATGATCAATATTGTTTAGGTTTCTTCCAACAGAAAGGTCGTTTATCAGATGAATGATTAGTTGGAAAAATCAAGTCTTGGAAATGTCCTATTGTAATAGTTGATAGGATTTTATCCAACAGAAGTTTCATCTGTTGCATCAAATTTTTAATTTGATGGTTGCTCCATTGCATCAGATGTTAATCTATTGCATTAGATTTTTAATATGATGGTTCCTCTATTACATCCAATGGTAAATCTGTTGCATCAATGGTTAGTCTATTGTAATATATGGTTAATCTATTGCATCAGATGATTAATCTGTTGTATCATAGGGTTAATCTGTTGCATCAAATTTTTAATCCAATGGTTCCTCTATTGAATTAGATGGTTAATCTATTGCATCAAATTTTTAATCCGATGATTCCTTTATTACATCAGATGGTTAATCTATTGCATCATTTGCTAAATTTGTAGAATTAGATGGTTAATCTATTGATTCATATGGTTAATCTATTGCAGAAAAAATAGTAGCATGATTTTGTTCAATAGAACAACAATAATATTACCATTTTTACCAAGAACAAGAATAAATCAACCTAGCAACGGGCGCAACACGAAAAACTCCAACATCGTTGTTTTATTTGTATAAACACAAACAATAAAAATCAAACTTCAAAAAATGCAACAAATAACGAAAAATCATAATTCACTTCAAAAAAAGGAGAGAAGAAATATCAGAAATTAGGATTTTATTTAGACTACATTTCAAATAAAAGCAACAAATATTGAAATTGTTAACCAATACTAGAAAAGAAGTTGGCTCAAGTTTCTCATTTTCTTCAAAACTAAAACGTCCACAATTTTTTACCTGTGAAAGAGGAAAAGGGACGCTGAAGAATTCAAAGCTGTTGTGGGCGGAGAGTAAGGCTGTCATGTCGATTGACGGTTGAAGTCAAAAAGAAACTCAAAGCCCAACTATTTATCGCCAGAGGTTGAAGTCTCCAGGGATTGAAAAGAGAAATTTACAGAACTGTTGGTTGGGAGAAACTACCAAGAGAGAAAAAAGGAGAAACAGTTGTTTGAAGAGAAAAAGGGTGTGGGTTGATTTGTATTTTTAAAAAGATTAGAAAGCTTTGAAAATATTAATCAAGTCCACAAATAACTTAATCAAGTTTCCTAATAATGTTTGACCCTTTAAGTTGGTCAATGTCACCAATCCTTCATTTAACACTTAAATGACCCATTTCCTTCAATTTTCTCCAAATACTACTGTCAGTAATTCTTTTTCTATTGTTGCATAATTCAATTGAGCCTCGTTCAATGTTCTACTAGCATAATAAGTGGGACAAAATATTTTATTGTTTCTCTGAGCAAATACAACTCCCATGATCATATCACTAGCATCACACATGACCTCAAAAGCATGGTTCCAATCAAGAGATACAACCACAGACGCAGTTGATAGTTTCTCTTCAAGAGTTTTAAATTACTCCAAACAATCACTTGAAAAATCAAAATTAACATATTTTATTAAAATATTAGTCAGTGGTTTTGAAGTTTTTGAAAAGTATTTTATGAATCTTCTATAACAACCTACACGATCAAGACAACTACTAATACCTTTAATAATTGAAGGAAATGGTAATCCTGCTATGAGATCAACTTTTGCCTTGTCAACTTCGATTATGTCCTAAGAAAATTTCCTCCGTTATCATAAAATGATATTTTTTTCAGTTAAGAATTAAATTTGTCTCTTCACATCTCTTAAGAAATAGGGTCAAATGGTGAAGACAATCTTCAAATGTCATGCCAAAGAGTATGAAGTCATCCATAAAAATCTCAAGACATTTTTCAATCATATCAGAAAAAATACTGACATGCAACATCAAAATGTAGCGGGGGTGTTGCATAGACTATTGACATTCTTCTATATGCATATATTCCACGAGGGCATGAAAAATTTATCTTATCTTAATCTTCAGGTGTAATAGGTATCTGATCATAATCTGAATAGCCATAAAAAAAAGAATAAAAGCCATATCCTGCAATTTTTTCAATACCTGATTGATAAAGGGTAAAGAAAAATGATCTTTTTTTATGGCATCCTTGAGATGTCTGTATTCAATACAGACTCTTCATCCTATAACTGTTCTAGTAGGTATGAGTTCATTATTTTTATTTTTATGACTACCATACCTCCTTTTTTTGGCACTACCTGAAAAGGACTTATCCAAGGACTGTCAGAAATAGGATAGATAATATCAGCCACTAGAAGTTTTATTATTTTATTTTCACCACTTCTTGTATTGTTGGATTCAATATCCTTTGAGATTGAATTACTGATTTGTAATTGTCCCTCATGAGAATTCTTTGTGTGCAGATAGTCAGATTAATTATTTGATATCTACTATAGTCCTTCCCAAAGCTTGTTTGTGTGTGTAGTACCGCAAGCAAACTATCTTTCAATTTTATAGTTAAAGAAGATTAAATAATTACTTCAAATAATTCTTGTTCAAGATAAACATATTTTAAATTAGATGAAAATTTTTGGAGTTCAATGTTTGATTAAAATTTTTCTGGATGCATGTCATCATCGTCAAAATCTCTTTCTAATAATTCAATTTTTTTTATGATTGGATCATTATTGCCTGACGTTGTTAGGCATTTTTTCATTGAGTATGAAACTAATTGGTCACCCTTGAATTCATCTGTCAAATTGCTAATTATATTAATTGAAAAATATGAAGATGGTGTTTAATCTCCTTAAAATCTTAGAATATTTTGCATATAAAAAATTACTCTTTCTTCACCTACTCTTAAAATTAGTTGTCCTTGATGGACATCTGTGATGACTCTACTAGTAGAAAGAAATAGTATTTTCAAAATTATTGGTTCATATGAACATTCCTTCATCTCAAGTACTATGAAATTTACAGGAAAAATAAATGTATCTACTCTTACAAGAACATTTTCAATTATTTCCTTCGATTTCATTGTACTTTGATCAGCAAATTGAAGAGAGATATCCATGTCTTTAATTTCACCAATATTAAATTTTTCAAAGATAGAAAAAGGCATCAAATTTATTGAAGTTCCAGAATCACAAAGTGCCTTTTCAAAATATACGCCTTCCAAAGTGCATGAAATTGTAAAACTACTTGAATCACCAAATTTTTGTGGTAGCTTATTTTTTAGTATAACACTATTTTTCTCTATAATCATTACCACATAAACTTCTTTCAATCTTCTTTTATTTGAAAAAATTTCTTTCAAAAATTTTACATATGAAGACATTTGTAATAAAGCATCGACCAAAGAAATGCTAATGTGAATCTATTTTAAAATATCAAAGAACTTAGAAAATTGATCATCAAGCTTTTCTCTTTTCATATTTTGTGGAAAAGGAATTGTCACAGGGAGGGGAGTCATTTTTTAAATATGTTTTTCTTTATTTTTCTTAACTTCTTTTTGTTTTTATTGTTCATTGGGTGTTTCCACATTCTTACCCATGTCTACCTATTGTTGTGATTGTTGTTTTTCTTGTTGATCTATATAAGGTTCATCAAGTTCCATACTTGATAGTAAGGTAATGGCCTTAAGCTACTCTTTTGAATTTTTTTTGTAGTATTGCTTGGTAAGGAACCTTGAATTTTTTCTAACACAAGAACTGCCAATTGGTTTATCTGAGTTTCTAAATGTTTAAGGGTTAAACCATGATTTTCAATCTTTTCATCAGTAGACTTAATGTGCCTGTACAAAAGGTCATCGAGGTTTGAATAAGCATGTTGAAGCTTTTGTTGATATGAAGTTTCTTTCTGATAAGGTTTGGAGTTTGAATGTTCATGCTTTTGATTTGAGAAGGCAGTTGGATTTTGTACATGTTACTTTTGAAAAGCTTGAGAGGTTTTAGCACCATTTGAATTTCTCACTGAAATTCTGAATGTTTTTGTGCCATTGGACTTTCAAAAGGATACGGTCTGTTTTCGATTGGCCTTAACTTGCTATTTTTTGATGTGACCAATCATATAAAATTCCTCTTTTTCTTTAAAATGAAAGAAAAAAAACTCATAAGAGGAGGTGACTCACCTTGGAGCACGTGGGAAGAGTAGAAAATTGTAGTAATAAATCTTCTTGACAATGACAACTCATTAGCTTTTTCATTTAATTTTTTTATCGTTATGTCACCTGATAATAAATAAGTATTATTAAATAAATACTTTAAAATATAATATTTCAAATAGCTACACAACCTTCATATTATTTTAATATTATTTATTATTTTATTATATATACAAACAGTAACTATATTATTATAGAATACATATCTTAATACTATAGTTATATAAATAATATATATAATTAGAATACAAAAAAGTTAAAGTGGAGAGAAAATTATTCTACTACTCACATGTTTTTCTTATTTTTTTTAAAAATATTATATAACATATAATATTATAAATTTTATAATTTATCATATATATACTAATTAAATATTTCAACCAATCATCTTGATTTTAATATAAACCAAATAGATTTATCTGCGTCAGCATATGAATTACATTATTAAATGATTAATTAATCAATTAATCAGGCATACCGATCGCCATGGAGTTAGATCGGCATAGAGTTACTCTTGTGTACATGACACTGATTTTGCAGGGGTCATCATGGAATGTTCTGCTTGTACAAAAATCTGAATACTGATCAATTCACTTGATTAAGCATTTAATTGCTTAATTCTATGTTGGACTTATGAGACTGAATTGCTTCACCCTCAATGGCTACAGATAAGTGAGGAACTATAGTTCTGAGTTTAATATCATAAGCTCAACTTATTAATTGTGGACTTCATCAGTCTATTATAGTAACTGATGATTATTTCTCAAAATGTCTTTCAAAATATAATTTTAATCTGTGATCATTCACTTTAGATTTGTCTTAATCATAGTATGCTGAATTTCAATTGTTTTATATGGAGTAACATCTGTAACCTTGTAGGGACCTGTCTACCTAGATTTCAATTTTCCTGAAAATAACCTTAGTCTGTTATAATAAAGAAGAACTTGATCTTCAATTTTGAATTTATTTTTTAGAATTTGATTATCATGCCATTTTTTTTGTTTTTTCTTTTAATTTTTTCTAACTCATTAATTTGAGAAAATCTATTTTTACCAACAACGTTAAGATTAAAGTTTAATGCTTTTAATGCCCAAAAAATTTAGTGTTCTAATTCAACAGGAAGATGACAAGTTTTTTCAAAAACTAATCTATATGAGGTAGCACCAATTAATGTTTTGAGCGTCGTTCGATATGCCCATAATGTGTTGTCTAGTTTTAAAACTTAGTGTTTCTAAGGTTTCAATTGTTTTTTCAAGTATTCTTTTTAATTCGCAGTTGCAAACTTCAACCTGTCCTTGAGTTTGAGCATGATATGGGGTTTTTATTTTTGAGTCACACCATATTTTGATAGTAATGCAGAAAACTGTTTATTAATGAAGCAAGTTCCTTGATCACTGATGACGACTCGTGGTGTACTGAATCAGATAAAAATATTTTTCTAAGAAAATTACACACAGTTCGAGCATCATATTTCTTGATGGAAATGGCTTCAACATATCTTGGGACATAACCCACAATCACAAGAATATATTCAAAAGAATTAGATGAGGGAAAAGGATCCATAAATCTATTCTTCAAATATAAAAAATTTAAAATACCTATATATATGTAATGGCATTTCATATCTTTTGGTGATATTAACTGTTCTTTGATACTTGTCGCATCGTGCGACGTATTGACGTGTATTCTTGAAAAGTGTTGGCCAGAAAAATCCTACTTCCAGAACCTTAAAAGTAGTTTGATTGGCTGCATAATGTCCTCCAATTGCTCACCATTACAATGATACAATATTTGATTCATATCTTTCTCAGGTACCCATCTTCTAATGATGTTATCTGCATAAAATCTAAACAAGGTTCTTTCCACAGATAATATTTACCACTAGAAATGAACTTTTTTCTTTTTTCATAGGAAAGGTTCTTTGGGATCCATTTTCCAACCAAGTTATTTCAATGTCTACAAACTAGGATGGTTGGTTACAATTGAATTAACAGATAGAATACTTTCCATAAGAAACTCCTCTTTTATTTCACAAGACTCAAGAGGGGGATTTTCTAGCCTTGATAAATAATTGGATATCTGATTTTTCATTTATTTTTTATATTTTATTTCAAGATCAAATTTTTAAAGCAGTAAAATCTATCTTAATAATCTAGGATGAGCATCTTTCTTTGCTTAGAGATACTTTAAAGCTGCATGATCAGTATAAACAGTGATCTTGATTTCTATAAAATAGGAACAAAATTTATCACGTGCAAACACTACTGTCAGTAATTCTTAATCTGTTGTGGCATAATTCAATTGAGCCTCGTTCAATGTTCTACTAGCATAATAAATGGGTCAAAAAATTTTATCATTTCTTTGAAAAATACAACTCCCACGATTATATCACTAGCATCACACATGACCTCAAAAGATTGGTTCCAATCAAAAGATATAACCACAGACGCAGTTGATAATTTCTTTTTAAGAGTTTCGAATTTCTCCAAATAATCACTTGAAAAATCAAACTTAACATATTTTATTAAAAGATTAGTCAGTGGTTTTGAAGTTTTTGAAAAGTCGTTTATGAATCTTCTATAAAAACTTACACAATCAAGAAAACTACTAATGTCTTTAATGATTGTAGGAGATGGTAATCCTTCTATGAGATCAGCTTTTGCCTTGTCAACTTCGATTATGTCCTAAGAAAATTTCCCCCATTATCATAAAATGACATTTTTTCAGTTAAGAATTAAGTTTGTCTCTTCTCATCTCTTAAGAAATAGGGTCAAATGGTGAAGACGATCTTCAAATGTCATGCCAAAGAGTATGAAGTCATCCATAAAAATCTCAAGACATTTTTCAATCATGTTAGAAACAATTACTGACATGCAACATCAAAATGTAGCAGGGTTGTTGCATAGACTATTGACATTCTTCTATATGCATATGTTCTATGAGGGCATGAAAAGGTTGTCTTATCTTAATCTTCAGGTGTAATAGGTATCTGATTATAATCTGAATAGCCATAAAAAAAGGTAAAAGCCATATCTTGCAATTTTTTCAATACCTGTTTGATAAAGCGTAAAGAAAAATGATCTTTTCTGGTAACATCATTGAGATGTCTGTAATCAATACAGACTCTTCATCCTGTAGCTATTTTAGTAGGTATTAGTTCATAATTTTTATTTTTATAACTGTTATACCTCCTTTTTTTTCACTACCTGAACAGGACTTATCTAAGGACTCTCATTGTAATGCCCCGAGTCTAAACCTTGGATGTAACACAATGCTTATAATCCTGAAGGACAATAAGCTAACCCATGGCTGGTACCTACTGTGAGCACTGAATAATAATCCTGATAACATTTATGAAAATAAACTAAAATTCCATAAGGTTCTCAAAATACTGAAATAAATACTCAATACTGATAGCAATACTGAAAACTGAACATCTATCTGAACTAGTCTAGTTTAAAAGCCTCTAACTGTCTGAATAGGGAGTTGATGGGACAAGCCCCCAACTAACTCCGACTACTGAACATGCTGAACTACTAGAATACTGAAATAAATAACTCTGTCCTCAAAATATGAAGACTCAACACTATAACTGTTGCTGATAACCTGGGTTGCTATGTACGGTTGGGAGCCCATGCATGTGAACCTATGATATGAGCCATCATAGCGAAAAAGAAAGAGAATGCATTAATACTTTGAATGTACTGCTATGCTAAGTGAGGTTGGCTGATATATATGGGTTCATATGCATGAGATGATAACTGACTGAATGAACATTATGAAATAACAGAATGAGAGTACATGAATAACTGAAACAACTATAAATGTTGATTACACAATACTATGCATATACATACATACATATACACACACACACATATACGATATCTGAGATCATACTAAAGCCAAATGCTGAGTTCTAATAATTGAGTGGCTGATATCTGGGATTATTGATTACTGTATTACTGATAACTGGGTGACTATTTCTGACAGTCCTGATTCTTTAGAATTGAACTGAGTTCTATACTGAGTCTGAAACTGAAACTGTAACTGTAGGAGTGTTCATCTAACCGATATACCTCGATTATAAACTGAGTTGGGGTCCAACTTGTGACCCCAGTTAAAAGGGTGTTAGCACCGTGCCATGAGTACTAACAATGGCTATGTGGATTCACTAAAGAATCACCCTCATTTGGAAGGTGAGATATGTGTTACCCTCAACTGGCAGGTGAACACTTTATCAACCCTCAACAGGCAGGTTGATATATTCAACCTACGCAGGCTATGTAGTTCTAGAACTAAAGGCCTGCTACTAAAAGTCACACCCTCAACTAGCAGGTGAGCCCCCATCCCTAGGTTCGCTTGGTGCTAAATCCTACTCCCAACTAAATAGACACTGAACTGATCACTAGACTCTACTAGGATTGACTGAACTATTACTGATCGTGTTAACTGACTGAACTGGACTAAGTTCACTGAGTTCTGCAACTGATCGAATACTACTGTTCATGACATTACTGAGACTATTCTGTACAACTGTAATTCTAGGTAAACAACTATATTTTTTGAGTATTGAATAACCCAAGATTCGATAGCATCAATAGCAAAACATGGCAAAATCTTGAAACATTACATTATCTACTTATTCACAATGCATTCATTTAGTCATTTTGTCAAACACGTGAGAGGCATGACCTTGTACATGAATGGGACCACATAATAACATGCCATGAATTCACTACTCAATTTACATAGGCATTCTATCAAATACTCGGGCAACATAATTAATGCACATGGAATTCATCAAAATATAAACATCATGGCTACAACATTCAACTTACAATTCAATGGTTTAACATGAGAATCACATAACTCTACACATATGCTAATTAATTCACTTGAAACTTGTAATGAATCTTGATTTGAAAACCAAACATCCATAAATAAATGAACACAATCCAAACTCAAACATATAAATCATAAAATCAATAAACTTGTAGTTTAAAAAGAGTTATTGAACTCCAAGGGTGGAAGAAAACCCAAGGATGAACATCTAATATATCTTAGTAATTAAATTCGTGAAAATCGTTGGTGTGTTCTTGAAGCTTGAACTTGAAATTGAATGACCAAGGGTTTTGTTCTTGAGAGGATTTGAGAGAAAGTGAGTGATTTTTTCCTTAGGATAACTAAATTCTGTGATTTAGGGTTGAATAAAAGTGGGGAAATTGACTTAATTACCCCTCTAGATGTGGACTTAATTACAAAAAAATGTACCCAGCAACGGGTAGACCGACGGGATGCATTGATGGGGTCGACTTGATGCATCGATGGGGTCAATGTGAAGCATCGAGAATATGTCAGCTTACTAAAAATTGCACGCTTGAGCTGGTGATGGTACTATCGACGTAATGGACAATGCGACGCATTGAGGTCGCATCGATCCACTATTTTGGATATCCACTTAGGCTTGTAACGAAGTTTGAAAAATTTAAAACTCACCCGAGGTGACCTATTGACATCTCGGATCATGAATCGACTTAAAAATCTATAATTTAAGGTCGTAAGGATAAAAAATAAAGTCACTAAAATATCAATGCCAAAAATGAGATTGAAAATAATGTTACTAAAATATCGAAGCCAAAATGAGACTAATTGTCAATACTTTATTGAAATTTTCTAAGTCTGGGACCTTTTTTGGCATGCTATCTATGACTGAAATGACTGAGATTTTACGAGGTCATACAATATCTCCCCCTTGGGAACATTCATCCTCAAATAAGACTGACTAAGCTGAAAATACTTATAGACTGAGTTTACATACTAAACATGCATAACTGAAGCCTGATTACATGAGTGAAACTACTGATAAACTGAGTTTTCACACTGGACATGCATAACTCAAGCATGATTATAATACTGAACTGATTTATGAATGCATGACTGTCATGAGGATGATATGCAACGGTAAGTGATACCAAATTTGTAAAGAAAATCTGAGCATGGAACTGAGTAAGTCTAAGGAAAACTGTTACCTTGAGCTGAGTCTGAGTTTGCGAAGAAGAGCTAAGGATACTTGGTTCGCATGTCTACTTATGCTTCCCAAGTAGCTTCCTCAACAGACTGATTCCGCTAAAGAACTTTGACCAAAGGAACTTCTGTATTCCTCAGTCTACAAATTTGATGATCAAGGATTTCGACTGGGACTTCCTTATAAGAGAGACTGTTCTGAACATCTATACTTTCTATAGGGATTATAATTGCTGGGTCATCAATGCATTTCTTTAGCAAAGAGACGTGAAACAATAGGTGTACTGAAGCTAAGTCTGAAGGCAACTTAAGATCTTAAGCTACCTTTCTGAAACAGTTGAGAATTCTTAGGACCGATATATCGGGGACTGAGCTTCCCCTTCTTGCCAAACCTCTTCACTCCCTTCATGGGAGATATTTTAAAGTACATAAAATCACCCATCTCAAATTTGAGATCTTTTCTCATCACATCTGCATATGATTTTTGTCAACTCTAGGCTATCTTAAGCCTCTCCCTGATAACCTGAACCTTCTCTAAGGCATCAAATACTAAGTTAGGCCCTACTACTACGGCCTCACCTACTTCGAACCAACCAATGGGAGATCTATATCTCTTTTCATAAAGAGCCTCAAATGGAACCATTTGAATACTGAAGTGATAGCTGTTATTATATGCAAACTCAATCAAAGGCAATTGGTCATCACAACTACCCTTAAAGTCAATAACACACGCTTTTAACATATCTTCTAGAGTCTAAATGGTCCTTTTTGCTTGACCATCTGTCTATGGGTGAAAGGTTGTACTGAGGTGAACTTGGGTACCAAGACCCTTTTGGAAGGCTTTCCAAAAATGAGAGGTGAACTGCGTACCTCTATCTGAATTAATGGATAACGGAACTACGTGCAATCTGACCAACTCTCTAACATAGAGCCTGCTACACCCCTTTTTTAACCAAAACGATTTGATTTTAAGGTTCGAAAGGGTTTTATTATTAAAGTGACAAAAGATAAAAGTTTGTTTCAAAAAAGGATTATTTACATTTTTTATTCAGAGTCGCCTCTTGACATAAACTCAGCGTGCCATGTCACCTTTGAAAATTCTTTTCAAAACTCTTTGACTCTCTAAAACTAGTTTGCGAACAGAGATTCTGGTTAAGGAATTCTGTTGACCAAGGGGAAGGTGTTAGGCACCCCTTGATCTCGTGGTTTGACCACGGTCGTTTTGTGGAGCGTATCGTCTAATTTGATATTACGAATGTATAAACCACACAAAAATACATAAAATAATCAATCAAACACACAAAACAAAACAAATCCAAAATTTAGTGTCTAGTCAATTATACAGTCCTGAAATAAAAAAATACGAAAATATAAACCTACTCTATTCTAGGCTAATCCTAAACTACGGTCCATTGCTTTCTCCACCCAATGTTTCGAGCCTTGATCGTGCGCCGTCTTCAAGTACATGATACTTTGGGGCATTCCCGGTGAATAAATACAATTCCTTTGGGCCATTCCCTGGCAAATAAATATGATGTCAATTTCATGCGATAAACTAGAAAACATCCAACACATTCAACATTCCACGCATTCAACCAAACATCATTCCTAAATTTTCCTACCCAAACCTAAACGTTTTCTATTCATTTCAACAAGATTTATGCTCATTTCAAATTAAATAACAATAAATCAAAATTAATCTAAATTCACCCATTTTTATCAATTTCTTAATTACGCCCCATCTAGCTTCGTTTTTGTCAATCCCACCATCAAAGTTACTCCAATTAGTTCCATATATCACCGAAATCACATCATCAAATACATAATCATAACATCATAATGTCAATAAAAATCCAACAATCATGATCGCACCATACATAATCACAACCAATTCAAAAATCAAGTGATGAAAAGGGAATGGGTTAAGAAAATAGACCTTAATAAAACTCATTTTCATTGTTAATAGAGAAATTTGAAACTGCAATCCTCAAACGGGAACCCCAACGACGATCAAACCAAATCAGTGACCCAAAATCATCACCCAAACAGATTTCAAACCAATAATAGAACCTAAATGTGAAAAACAAATCACAAATATTAGCACGATTTAGTCACGAAAACCCCCAAAACACGATATCGAATGAATTCTCACAACAGACAAACCTGAAGCACCTTAAAAATCTAATAGAGAACTGAGACCGATTAAAACCAAGCTTGAGTGAGCGGACAGCAACCAACACACGATGAGAAAGAGTCAAAATCTAATGACTTTTAGCATTTCCATCCGAATTTGCTTAGAAATTCAAGGAGATGGAGAAATTGGAGGATTTCAGAGATGGGTATATTGAATAGACGAATGGGCCACCAATTTTGACAAAAATTTCGCCAGATATTCTTGAAAATAGCCAGATTTTCCCTCCTCGATCTATCACCTTTGATCCCACTATTTATTGAGCTCTTAAAACCATGTGTGTGTGTGATTTCATTACTGCGTGTATGTACGTTATTTTTCCTTCCCTCATCTGTGTATTCAAAGAAGAAAAAGAAAAGATGGAGTCTCTGCTTTTCTCTTTGTGTATCCTCCCTTTTTCTCTGTATTCTCCCATGTATATGTGCCTTTGTATATAAGTATATTGTGTGTGTTCTTTGTCTTCTCTCCCAAGAAAAATGGGGTTCTCTTCCTGTATCTATAGTGAAAAATGATGAGTGTATATCTATTGATATGGGGCCCGTGTGTATGTGGGTGTATTGTTGCTGTGAGTATGGTAGTCCCCTTTGTGTGCATTTTCCCCATTGTATTATTTCTATATTCTTATTATAGTGGTGTGGTATCTGTTGTCCCTTTGTGTGATGTATAACAGTGAGGTAGTGTGGGGTAGTGGGGTAGGGTAGAGGGTGTGGGATAGTGAGTAGAGAGTGCGGTAGGGGTAGGTTGTTAAGATGATTAAAATAAGATAAAATTTGTCAGGGATTTTTTAAGGGTTGTTATTGTTTGTATTTTTGTGGGGTATAATCACACGGGTGAGGGTGTGTAGTTAGGTGAGCTAAATATGGATAAAATTCAATTTTAGGAGGGACAAAATTAGGTTCCTACAGCATGCCTCCTTTGAATGTAAACACGAAGTGTTTTCAGACAAAGAAGTAGAAAATGAGACAAAATTTTGTTCCGACCATTATTCAAAGAGAATGAAACAGAAAGAAGGAGGGAAACCGAGTCTACATCAGGACATCCTAACTACCCAAGTAATAAAGAAAACCAATCACAGATACCTCCAAGGGAAAGAGAAGGACTATATTGAGTTGGAGAGTCGATTGAGGTTCCATCGAGGTTATAGTCTGTGGTTCGGTCATTACATCAAAGATGAAAATTACAAGTTAAAACATAAATAAAATTATAAAAATCCTATCTGTGCAGTTTCTTTTGGACTCTTGACTTGAATTTTATCACCCTATTCTTCAAGGAGGCTCCTGACTTGCAATTTCTTCAACTTGTTGCTTGGCTTTCAATTGCTTTACCTTGTTGCTTGACTTTTTATCTTTCACCCTTGTTACTTGACCTTCAATCCCTTCACCTTGTTGCTTGACTTTCAATTTCATCACACTTGTTCTTCAGGCGGGCTCCTGACTTTTAATTTTGATCACCCTTGTTCTTCAGGCGGGCTCCTGACTTGCCATTTCATCACTCTATTCTCCGGGCGAGCTCCCAACTTTCAATTTCATCACCCTATTTTTTAGGCAGGCTCCCGACTTTCAATTTCATCACACTGTTCTTCAGGCGGGCTCCGGACTTTCAATTTCATCACCCTATTCTTCAAGCGAGCTCCTGACTTTTAATTTCATCAACGTATTCTTCAAGCGGGTTCCTGACTTGCCATTTAATCACTCTATTCTTTAGGTGGACCCTTGACTTACAATTTCACCATCTTGTTCTTCAGGCAGGCTCCTGACTTGCAATTTCATCACCCTGTTCTTCAGGCGGGCTCCTGACTTTTAATTTTATCACTCTGTTCTTCAGGCAGGATCCTGACTTTCAATTTCATCACCCTGTTCTTCAAGCAGGCTCCTGACTTTTCATTTCATCACTCTGTCCTTGAGGTGGGTTCCTGACTTTCAATTTTATCACCTTGTTCTTCAGGCGGGCTCCTGACTTGCCATTTTATCACTCTGTTCTTCAGAAGGGCTCCTGACTTGCCATTTTATCACCCTATTTTTTAGTCGAAATCCCGACTTTTAATTTTATCACCCTGTTCTTTAGGCGGGCTCCTAACTTTCAATTTCATCACCCTGTTCTTCAGGTGGGCTCCTGACTTTCAATTTCATCACCCTATTCTTCAAGCGGGCTCCTGACTTTCAATTTCATCACCCTTGTTCTTCAGGCGGGCTCCTGACTTTCAATTTTTATCACCCTTGTTCTTCAGGCGGGCTCCTGATTTTCAATTTTCATCATTTTCAATTTCATCACCCTGTTCTCCAGGCGGGCTCCTGACTTGCTATTTTATTACCCAATTTTTCAGGCAGGCTCCTGACTTTCTATTTCCTTGCTCTGTTCTCTAGGCGAGATCCCAACTTTCAATTTTATCACCCTGTTCTTCAGGCGGGCTCCTGACTTGCAATTTCTTACCCTATTATCCAAGCAGGCTCCTGAAATCAAAATCATAACTAGAACAAAAATTATCCCAAACAAAGATTTTGATAAACAAAGATTTCATTTTTTTGAAAGTAATGTCCCATTTTCTAGGATGGTCATGAACATAAAGTAAACTCCCATTTTCCAGGAGGGTCCTGAACATAAAGTAAACTCCCATTTTTCAGGAGGGTCCTGAACATAAAGTAAACTCCCATTTTTTAGGAGGGTCCTAAACATAAATCAAACTCCTATTTTCCAGGAGGGTCCCGAACATAAAGTAAATTCCCATTTTCAGGAGGGTCCTGAACATAAAGTAAATTTCCATTTTTCAGGAGGGTCCTAAACATAAAGTAAATTTCCATTTTTCAGAAGGGTCCTGAACATAAAGTAAATTACCATTTTCCAGGAGGTTCTTGAAGTGAAGCTCCTAATAACAAGAATTAAATCTTCTTTTTACCCCAGTTTATCATCAAAAGCTTTTTTGGGTGTCAAACCCAATCACAACTACTTGCAATAATGTATAATGCAAAGATAAATCATGGTTCTGATCAACAAATGCACTTTTTGAGGGTAAAATTGAATGACTGAGGTCAACAAGCCCTCTCTTAAAAGCTAAAGTGAAAGGTTCTTACTAAAAGTTCATATTTTAGGATTAAAGGCTCAAAGTAGGAAGTGCATCTCCTAGCCATGAGACATGAAAGACCCTAATTAGAATATGTGCCTCTTAGGGGTACAAGATAATGGGTTTTACCGCAATTGTGATTACCAAACCTATACAGCAACATTGCTCTTGCATTTGCAAAAATGAGGAATTGTACCTCTAGATATTTGCACTTTGAAGCCTTTGATTTGAAGTCAACAGCTGTTCCTGTTTCATACAAAGAAAACTTGTGAGTTTAAAATAGGATAGTTGACTTGCGGCTTTGGCATCTGAGGATATTTTTCTTGCACTTGTCCCATTTAGCTCTTGGTTCCAATCATTAGTATTTGCCATTGCCTCGTTGCACCATTGGTCCAAACTCAGAATATTAAGAGTGACTCTGAAACAAACACAATATCTCTACTTTGCTATGTTTTTCAGACAATCCCCTTTAAACCTTGGTATTTCCATAAATTTCCAGACTCGTTTGTTGACAATAAACCTTGGTATTTCCATAAATTTCTAGACTCGTTTGTTGACAAAACTTTTTGAATGCCTTATTTCATGTCATAATCATGTCTCTTTTATGTGCTGGTCCTTTGTCTTGCTTTGTGCAATTAAAGAAGCTGGTAGCCAATTTTGAAATCTTTTCTCACTTGTTTTGAAATGGAATTGACTCAAAGATAAGAGAAAAATGAAAATGATTTTTTATTTGAATAACTGACTCAAGAAAATAAAATAAAGAAAATGAATGTCCCTATTTTAAAAAAAAGAAAAGAAAAACTTATTTGAAAATGACAGTCAACTCTAATGATTATGACATGTATTTTGGATTAATCTGTCTGATCTTTTCATCCACACTTTCTTCCAGTTTTTGTTGAGTTAATGGTCTTGAAACTGAGTTTCTTCCTTATGTAAATTGCATTCAAGACCTCATTCGGCTAGTGACACCTTAAAGGGTTTTTGCCAACAAGCCTCTCTCATTTTCTTTCTCTCAGCTCACCATTGTTTTATGGTGTCTGCGGGGGGGTTTTCACTAATGAGACTCTGACATTTTCATTTATCTCAACTCACCATCATCTTATGGTGCCCGTGAGGGTTTTTACCAATAAAACTCTCTCATTTTTATTTTTCTCAACTTACCATCGTCTTTCGGTGCCCGTGAGGATTTTCACCAATAAGACTCTCTGATTTTTATTTCTCTCCTAATTCCTTATGTTGAGAAAGACAAGTAGTTTCCAAAATGCGTCATCACAACCATTGCATGCTTAGCCTTAACATTCTCAAAGATTGATCTGAAGTTTTTTTTTTAGTTGTAACTTGACTTTTGGATAAGGTTAGAAAGAAAGGATGACATGAGGCCCAAATGATACTTAAAATGGGGTAGGACTTACAACTTTTGGAATCGACTCAAATAATGAGGATTACCCATGCCCCAGCTTCATTTGGCTGGGTGACTCTAAATTGTTTATTTGGTTGGACCGAACCCCAAGTAGGGCAGCCTATGTATCTTACCCCGGGAGAGGAGAATCAGGTTAGGCGTAGTTCCGGCAGCTTGTTCTTTCTTTTGATCTGATTTCTTTTTTATTTTGTTGACTCTTTTTCTCTTTGAGACCTTTTCTAGCTTTATTTTTCTTGACACTCTTTTTTTTTATTTTTTGACGTACTTTTTCTCTTTTTCTCTCTCTCTATTTTTTTTGGAAACTTTTCTGACTTTAATCTTTTACTTGACACTTTTTTTTGAACTTTGCTGACTCTACCTTGATTCCAAAAGAGGGGTATGGAAGAAAATAGAACTAAAGCTCAAATGAGGTAAACAAAGGATGACACAATATTTGGATAGCAGAATAAAATGCCTTCGTCATATCAATCCTTGAAGAAGCTAGTACATAGAATGCAATGTGAAAATACACGATCAATATCACTTATGATATGTTTTACAACACTAACTTGCCCCGAGCATGTGTGCCACCTCTTCTTCTACACTTGTCAAACATACAACTCCACTTTTGTTGTACATCCCTCACATTGAATGACTCATGCTTTCGTAGAGTTGATTTTTGTTCTGTTCGTCGGGATCACATATCCGCTATTTGACTTAATTGAGCTATGTTTTTCAATTGATGACCAAGTTATTCTTGTGATTCTCAAAATAATTACCTTAATTTTGAAAGAAGTCTTCAACATAGTCACCAAATATGTTAACACTCTATCAATTTTCTCAGATGTTTTTTCTAACTTTAGCCCTCTGATTCAAAGTTCATGCTTAAACTGGATTTTAAGATCTGGCTGAAAATTCTGCTAGTATGTTATATCACTAGAATCAACATAAAATGTACTATGTAAAGAAAACAAAGAAATAACACATATTTAAAACACAAAGGAAAAGGGACACTTCATTTAGTTGAAATAAAAGAGAAAAGGGTTTGAACATAAATGACAAAGGGACAAAACAAGATAGATCCCAAACGACAACCCTGAAATAATTCAAAAACCAGAAAAGAAAACAAAACAAACTACCAGACCTATTTCTAGTAGGGTGAAGGGTGACTCCTCAATTGCTCAACCTGATAACTTACCCACTAGTTTGCATATCAGCATGACTAGAGCTTCTCTCACTATCAATGTTCTGCACCATAATTGATCCATCTTGAATTTTCTTTCAAATTTATCTTTCCAAATCTCGACAATCTTTAATACTATGACCTGAGCATTAGAATGATACATACATCATCCATTAGGATCAAAATTTCTTGAACGGGGATTAAGAATGTGCCCAAGGAAAGGAGTGATCATGCGCCATTGTACCAATCTCTAAAATAAGATGGCATATGAGTCTCCAATTGGTGTAAAGCTATCCCTCGATTTTTGCCTGATTTCATTGTTTGGCTTGGATCCAAAATCAAGCCTAGAAGGGCTTTGGTAGGTTTGTAGAGTCGAAGGGTGACTTTGAGGAGCTGGTGTGTGCCATTATGAGTAAGAAGGGAGTTGAACATATGGTTGTGCGCAGTATACTAGATATAGAGATGGGGAAATGGAGTATAATGGATTTTGGGAGGGATTATAGAGAGCTTGGTATGAACTTGGGCTTGAGACTAATGGCAACAACGACGTCGTCTTCTTGGATGTGCCCGTTCTCCAACTACAATAGCAGTTGTATCTTTATCTTTCTTATTCCCTCCAGTTTTCTTTAATTGATTGCAATATTGTCCTAAATATTTCACAGATTCCTTCTGTCTATCTTGCTCCTCAAATTTCTATATCTCAAGGCTTAGAGAAGGGTTAACACTTGAAGACCTGCCCTAGTTTTTGTATGAAACATCTTCTTTACCCGTAAGTCTTAGGGAAATTTTCATAGCATTTCATGTACTCTTCATTTTTCCAACCATTTTCTCTGGCTCTTCTGGCATACTAGGCTTCTTGTTAAGAAATTTTAGTGGTCCAGTTAACTTAAAAGTAGGATCAGAAGTATAGCAATGATCACCAATAGTATTGAACAAGGGTCCACTAGCAGCATGGGGAAGCACAACCGTTGGGCGATTAGCTAATGTAGAAGCCTCAGTAGAGGATTGAGCAACAAGATAACAAATGACATGTGGTGTTGTAAATGTAGCAGGCTTATACTGAGGAGCTAGAGGAAAACTGGGGGGAGTATTGAGATGCTTTTGGCTTGGAAGGAATTTTGAGTCATGTTGCAGTGCATCAACAACAATAAGAAACTGACTTTGCGATTTTGATGAAAAACTTGAGGTATTTGTAGGATCAATAGTGGGAAATGGAGGAGGAGGCAACCCACTGGCCCAAGCTCGATGCATTTTATTCATTTGCTGTCTTAGTCTCCTAATCTCTTACTTTAAACTCTCATTTTCCTGACTCTTTGTTCGATCCATGATGTCACTCTCTATATCCTCGTTGGACACAATTAACCCTTCCTTGGATTTATTGTAATATAGAGGACCAGCTACAATGCCACAAACCAACCACCTTAAATTATCTGAAAAAGAAGTAACAAATGTGTTAGAGTGCAACACTTTTTCAAAACTCTTTTTCTGCTTTTCCTTTTCTTTGGAAAAGATCATCGAACCTAAGAAGGGTGCCTACGTATCTCACTCTCAAGAGAGGAGAATCAGGTGTGCGTAGTTCATGAAGTTTGGCCACAAAAGGGCCAATCAAACTCTCTATCTTTTCTTAAAAATTTAGAAGAAAAGGAAGTAATAAAGTATCAAAATAATTGACAAAAATCTTTTTGCATTTTCAGGTTTAAATCCCTATACAAAATGAAACCTATGATTACAAAAGAAAAATCTTTTTGGGTTTTCGATTTTTAATTTCATGTGAAAATGAAACTTGAAACTATTAAAAAAACTTTTTTTGTAGTTTTCTTTTAAAAATGTATATGAAACAACTACTCTAAATGAAGAGTGAAGAAAATCTTTTTGAATTTTTTAAATAAGATCACCGAACCCTAGAAGGGCTGCCTACGTATCTCACTCCTGAGAGAGGAGAAATAGGTGTGCATAGTTCTTCCAGATTGGACAATCAAGGATTAAATAGCAAACTAAACCTTGACTTAGGAGACATTACCAAAGACAAACGATGAAAAACATCAATAAATTTTTTCTTTGGGGTTTTTAATTGACACTCCACATATAAATGACACCAACAATTATGAAAGAAAAATCTTTTGGTATTTTCGTTATATGAAATGCACAAAACTTCTACCATCTATTTAAAAATTTTATTTTATAAAAAGCTCTTAAAAAAATATTTTTGGAGTTTTTGAATTATGAATGCTTGCTAAAGGAAATAAAAGGAAAATCTTTTTGATGTTTTTGATTTTTGAAAAATGAGTGCAAAAAGTAATTTTTTTTTTGAATTGTGGAAAACAAAAGCCATAAAGAACCCTAAAAACTCTGAAACTCTTTTTTGATTCACCTTTTCTCCCTTTCCCCCTTTCTTTTTTTGATTTTTCCATGCCTACACACCTTTCTTTAATTCTAGCACATGCTTTCCCCAAATCAGTCCATCAAATGACCTTGTTATCCTCAAAGATGCAACATTTAGCACGTAAGGATGCATTAGAGGTGAGTCTCCTACAAAGGTCCACGTGGGTCCCGCTAGGTCTTAATATGATGTAGATAAAGCATGACCTAAATGCTGACCTACATTGGGGTCTACTAACAAGGCTGTTTGGGAGAGCATATGGTCGATAGTGGTTGCGAAAGCTTTCCACCCACTCCATACGTCCGATGGCTCCCCCTCCTAAAATAAGGGCGACTCAACTAGAGTTCATGTACACGACGTGCACTCCGGGACTTGTTGCAAAAAGAATTTACTCGGGTTATGCAAATGATGCCAGATATAAAGCGATAACACTTAAAGAAAAACCATAAACAAAGAGCACATAGGCACTCAACAATGATAAAATAAATACAAACGATAACACAAATAATGTCTGTACACCCATAATGCCAAACTAAGCCGATACAACTCCAAAAAATAAGCTCAAATTTTGAAAAGTCCCCAAGAGAGTCACCAGAGCTGTCACACACCTTTTTTAACCAAAACGATTCGATTTTAAGGTTCGAAAGGGTTTTATTATTAATGTGACAAAAGATGAAAGTTTGTTTCGAAAAAGGATTATTTACATTTTTTATTCAGAGTTGCCACTTGACATAAACTCGTTGTGCTAAGTCATCTTTGAAAATCCTTTTCAAAACTGTTTGACTCTTTAAAACTGGTTTGCGAACAGAGATTCCAGTTAAGGAATTCTGTTAATCGAGGGGAAGGTGTTAGACACCCCTCGATCCCGTGGTTTGACCACGGTCGCTTGGTGGAGTGTATTGGCTAATATGATATTACGAATGTATAAACTACACAAAAGCACATAAAACAATCAATCAAACACACAAAACAAAACAATTTCAAAATTTAGTGTCCAGTCCAATTATACAGTCCTGAAATAGAAAAATGCAAAAATATAAATGTACTCTATTTTAGGCTAATCCTAAACTACACTCCATTGCTTTCTCCACCCAACGTTCTGAGCTTTGATCATGCCCCGTCTTCAAGTACATGATACTTTGGGGCATTTCCGGTGAATAAATAAAATTCCTTTGGGGCATTCCCCAGCAAATAAATACGATGTCAATTTCATGCAATAAACTAGAAAACATACAACACATTCAACATTCCACGCATTAAGCCAAACATAATTCCTAAATTTGCCTACCCGAACCTAAACTTTGTCAATTCATTTGAACAAGATTCATACTCATTCCAAATTAAACAATAATAAATCAAAATTAATCTAATTTTGCCTATTTTTATCAATTTCTCAATTCCACCCTATCTAGCTTTGTTTTTGTCAATCCTACCATCAAAGTTACTCCAATTCGTTCCACATATCATCAAAATCACATCGTTATGCACATAATCATAACATCATAACGTCAATAAAAATCCAATAATTATGATTGAACCACACATAATCACAACCAATTCAGAAATAAAGATGAAGAAAAGGGAACGGGTTAAGGAAATAGACCTTAATAAAACTCATTTTCGTCGTTAATAGAGAAATTCAGAATCGCTATCCTCGAACGAGAACCCCAACGACAAGAAAACCAAATTATTAACCCAAAATCATCACCCGAACAGATTTTAAACCAAGAATAGAACCTAAATATAAAAACAAAATCATGAATATTGGCACGATTTAGTCATGGAAACCCCCAAAACACGATATCAAATGAATTATCACAGCAAACAAACCCGAAGCACCCTAAAAAATCCAACAGAGAACTGAGATCGATTGGTATCGAGCTCGAGTGACCTGACAGCAGCCAAGACACGATGAGAAAGGGTTGGAATCTAGCGACTTTTAGCGTTTTCTGTCTGGATTCCCCTAGAAATTCAAGGGGGATGGAGAAATTGGAGGATTTCAGAGCTGGGTACGTTGAATAGACGAATGGGTCACCAATTTGGTCAGAAATTCTTAAAAATTGTTGAATTTTCCCTCCCCGATCTCTCACCTTCGATCCTACTATTTATTGAGCTCTCAAAATCATATGTGTGTGCAATTTTGTTACTGTGTGTATGTACGCCATTTTTCCTTCCCTCGCCTATGTATTCGAAGAATAAGAAGAAAAGACGGAGTCTCTGCTTTTCTCTCTGTGTATCCTCTTTTTTTCTCTGTATTCTCCCGTGTATATGTGTCTTTGTATATGAGTATGTTGTGTGTGTTCTGTGTATTCTCTCCCAAGAAAAATGGGTTTCTCTCCCTGTATCTATAGTAGAAAAGGATGAGTATATATTTATTGATGTGGGGCCCGCTTGTATGTAGGTGTATTGTTGCTGTGAGTATGGTAGTCCCCTTTGTATGCATCCTCACCATTGTATTATTTCTATATTCTTATCATAGTAGTGTGGTATCTGTTGTCCCTTTGTGTGATGTGTAACAATGAGGTAGTGTGAGGTAGTGGGGTAGGGTAAGGGGTGTGGGATGGTAAGTAGAGAGTGAGGTAGGGGTAGATTGTTAGGATGATTAAAACAAGATAAAATTTGTTAGGAATATTTTTAAGGGTTGTTATTTTTTGTATTTTTATGGGGTATAATCACATGGGTAAGGGTGTGTAGTAAGGTGAGATAAAAATGGATATAATTCAATTTTGGGAGGGACAAAATTAGATGTCTACAAAGCCTGGCATAATCCTCGGCTGAGTAAGAGGTATGAACTGGAAAGAAATGGGCAGATTTGGTCATCTTGTCCACATTGACCCAAATCGAATCATGATGATGACGAGTATGAGGCAATCACGAATTTAAATTTTATTTCCTCCCACCTCCAAGTGGGAATATTGAACTTCTGCATAGACCCACTAGGCTTTTGGTGCTCAATATTCACCTACTGACATGTAGAACACTTAGCCACAAACTATGCAATGTCTCTCTTCATTCCACTCCACCAATAGACTTTCCACAAGTCGCGGTACATCTTATTGGCCCTTGGGTGAATCGAGTAATGTATACCATACGATTCTACAAGAATTCGCTGCCTCACACCATCCACACATGGCACACATAATCTACCCTGGCAACGCAACACACCATCTCCCTCTTGGGAGAAAACCTCTACTTTCTGATCTCTGATTGACTCTTTCAGCTTAGCTAAACTGGGATCTCTGTCCTGCTTTTCTTTCACCTCAAAAACCAATGAAGATTTCAAACTATTCTGTACCCATATACTACCCTCAGCTGAATTAACCAAACAAACACACAACCTGGCAAGCTGATGAACTACCTGAACTAACTTCTTCTTAGTATCATTAACGTGAGCAACAATACTCATGGACAATCTATTGAGAGCATCAACTACTACATTGGCCTTCTCAGACGCAAGTTCAAGTCTTTCTAAGAAAATACATACTGTAAACTTTTATGGTCTGTGAACACATCAACTTGCACCCCATACAAATAGTGCCTCCAAATACTAAAGGCAAACACTACAGCTGCTAACTCAAAATCATGAGTGGGATAATTTCTTTTATGGGACTTAATCTGTCTAGAGGCGTAGGCTATGAACTTACCTCTCTACCTCAAAACACACCCCAAACCAACTCTGGAAGCATCATAATACACAACAAAAAAACTGAACCATCTGGTAAAGTCAAAACTGAGGCTATAGTGAGTTGAGTCTTCAACTCCTGAAAACTCTTCTCACAAGAATCTGACCACTGGAACTTGACTTTCTTCTGAGTCAATCTGGACATAGGGGATGCAATAAAAAAAAATCCTTCAACAAATCATCGGTAATAGCCAGCCAAACCCAAGAAACTCTTGATATCTAATGGAGAGATGGGTATGGGACAATTTCTCACTACTTCAGTCCTTTAAGAATCAACTCTAATGAAATCACCGGAAACTATATGACCAAGGAAAGCTACTGACCTTATCCAAAATTCACATTTACTAAATTTGTCAAACAACTGATGAGCTTTGAGGGTCTGTAATACTATTCTGAGGTCGTCTGTATGATCATGTTCACTGTGGGAGTAGACAAGAATATCATCTATAAGGACTATGACAAACATATTCAAGTACTGCTTGAACACGCAGCTCATCAAGTCAATGAAAGCTGTTGGGGAATTGGTAAAACCAAACGACATGACTAGAAATTTGAAGTGACCATACCGAGTTCTGAAAGCTATTTTCTGAAAATCACATTCTCTGACTCTGAGCTGATGATAGCCTAATATGAGGTCTATCTTAGAAAAGTAGCTGGCACCTTGAAGTTGGTCAAACAAGTCATCGATTCTGGGAAGTGGATACTTGTTATTGACTGTGACTTTGTTCAACTGGTGGTAGTTAATACGCATTTTAAGAGAATCATCTTTCTTATGTATGAATAGAACTGGTGCACCCCACGGGAAGATATTGGGTCTGATGAATCCCTTATCTAGGAGATCCTTCAACAGCTCTTTTAGTTCTTTGAGTTCTGTTGGAGCCATTCTATATGGAGGAATAGCTGAGTATCTGGAATAAGGTCTATTTCAAAGTCAATTTCCCTCTCGGTAGGACCTTCGAGAAGGTCTTTGGGACATAAATTTGGAAATTCACATGCTACTAAAACTTACTCAAGGTTAGAGGTCTAAAAATTAGAGTTTTTAACTCAAACGAGATGATAAACACACTCGTTGGATATTATTTTTCTTATTTTAAGGTAGGAAATAAGCTGACCCCTAAGTGCCAAAGTACTACCCCTCCATTCTAGGATAGGTTCATTCGGGAATTAAAAATAGACAACTCTATTTCTACAGTCAACTGAAGCATAGCATGAATGAAGCCAATCCATGCCGAGAATAACATCAAAATCTATCATCTCTAACTGTATTAAGTCAGCTGAAGTAAGTTTTTGAGATACCATAATCGGACAGTTCATGTATACCCATTGGGACATGATATTTTTACCTGAGGTAGAGACTGAGAAGGGCTCTGCTAGTATTTCAAGACTGACTCCAAAGTCAATTGCTATATAAGGAGTTACAAAGGACAAAAAAGCTCCTGGATCTAGTAAAGCATAAACATGTAAATGATAAACTTGTAAAGTACCAGTGACCACATCAAGAGAACTTTATTAATCCTGTTGGGACTAAAGTGCATAGAGTCTGTTTGGGCGTTGCCCACTGGTGGCATTGGAAGCGGCACCCTTCTGATTCGAGCGACCGAACTGAGCTGGGGGACAATTGTAATGACCCTGCGAACCTAACTGAGGATAATCTCTGATTTTATCACCTTGATTGCCATACCAAAAACACACATCGCTGCCAGCTCTATAGACATCCTTATGGTTATTGCGATAGTTTTGGCAAAGAGGATTTTTTCAAGCACTGCTAACACTATCCTAAGACTTAAAGCTTGGTTCCCTATCCTTATTACCAATTCTGAACTTAATAACTGGAGTACTGGATAATAATGGGGCTAGAACTAAAGATTTCGGGTGGAATTGAGGACGATTCCCACCCTCCGACTTAGGCTGAGTAAAGTTGAAGCTACCTGTTCTAGCCCTCTTATTCTCTCTCTCCTTCTCTTTAGTATTTTGCTCCTCTATCTGCTGAGCATGGACCATTAACCTAGCCAATTCTATCTTCTTAATTAGCATCATGGTCCTACACTCCTTGACCACACTATCGGATACCCTAGACATAAACTTACTCATCTTAGATCTGCTATCAGCTACCATAAGGAGAATATCTGGCTAACTAAGTAAACTTAAGAGAATACTCCTTCATTATTTTTATGCCCTGCTTCAAGTTAATGAATTCTAACACCTTAGCTTCCCTCAACTCTAATAGGAAGAACCTATCTAGAAAGGCAGTAGTAAACTCCTTCCATTCTATAGGCCCTGCTTTTAGCGGCCCTATCGTCCTTCTACTGCTTAAACCATGTATGAGCCACATCTTACAACTGATATCCAGCTAACTCAACACTCTCTCTAGCTATTACCCCCATAATATCTGTGACCTTCTACACTATGTCAAAGAATTCCTATGGGTCCTCTTCAGACTAAGATCCTGAAAATGAAGGAGGTTTTATTCTAGTGAAGTCTTGAATTCTAGCTGCAGCAGTATTGGCCACTTGGATGGCCTAAACAGCAGCTGGGCGTTCATTCTAGGCTGCTACAGAATAGGCTAGAGTGGTGAAAGCTACTCTAAATTCTGCATGAGAAACATGCTCACCAGGGGATCTGCCTAAATGGGTGGAGGTGCTGGCTAGTTTCCAGTTCTTCTTCTGTTAGTCTTTTTGGGAGGCATATTCTATAAACGGAAGGGAAACTTAGATTAGACAGAGATTTTAACTTGATCTCATACTCACTCGCACGACATGAATGCTAAAAGAAGGGAAATTTTTTCTAAAAATACCTCATAGCCTTTTGTCCATAAGTGTGGCGCACAATACTCCCATGCACAAGACTCTACATGATGCAAATTTTAGACTCCCTAGGACTCTGTTCAACCTTAGGCTCTGATACCAAGTTTGTAACACTCCGAGTCTACACCCTAGACATCACACGATTCTTATATTCCCGAAGGACCACAAGCTAACCCATGAAAATGGCATGTTTTTTCAAAAACTAATTTATATGGGGTAGCACCAATTGATGTTTTGAGCGGCGTTCGATATGCCCATAATGCATCGTCTAGTTTTAAAACTTAGTGTTTCTGAAGTTTCAACTATTTTTTAAAGTATTCTTTTTAATTCACAGTTGCAAACTTCAACCTGTCCTTGAGTTTGATCATGATATGGTGTTCATGTTTTTGAGTCACACCATATATTGATAGTAATGCAGAAAACTGTTTATTCATTAAGTGAGTTCCTTGATCACTGATGACGACTCATGGTGTACCGAATCAGGGAAAAATATTTTTCTAAGAAAATTACACACAGTTCGAGCATCATTTTTCTTGATAGAAATGGCTTCTACACATCTTGGGGCATAATCCACCACAACCACAAGAATATATTCAAAATAATGAGGTGAGGAAAAAGGATCCATAAAATCTATTCTTCAGATATAAAAAATTTCACATACCTATATATATTGTAATGACATTTCATATCTTTTGGTGATATTACCTGTTCTTTGACACTTATCGCATCGTGCGACGTATTCACATGTATTCTTGAAAAGTGTTGGCCAGAAAAATCCTACTTTCAGAACCTTAAAAGTTGTTTGATTGGCTGCATAATGTCCTCCAATTGCTCACCATTACAATGATACAATATTTGATTCATATCTTCCTTAGGTACCTATCTTCTAATGATATTATCTGCACAAAATCTAAACAAGTAAGGTTCTTTCCACTGATAATATTTACCATCAGAAATGAGCTTTTTTCTTTATTCATAGGAAAGATTCTTTGGGATCCATTTTTCAATCAAGTAATTGTAATGTCTACAAACTAGGATGGTTGGGTTACAATCGAATTAACAAATAGAATTCTTTCATTATGAAACTCTTCTTTTATTTCAAAAGACTCAAGAAGGGATTTTCTAGCCTTGACAAATAATTAGATATCTGATTTTTCATTTCTTTTTTATCTTTTATTTCAAGATCAAATTTTTAAAGCAGTAAAATCCATCTTAATAATCTAGGATGAGCATCTTTCTTTGCTTAGAGGTACTTTAAAGCTGCATGATCAGTAAAAACAGTGATCTTGATTTCTATAAAATAGGAATGAAATTTATCACATGCAAATACTACTTTCAGTAATTCTTTTTGTATTATGTCATAATTCAATTGAGTCTCATTCAATGTTCTACTAGCATAATAAATGGAATGAAATTTTTTATCGTTTCTATGACCTAATACAACTCCCATGATCATATCACTAGTATCACACATGATCTCAAAAGATTGGTTCCAATCTAGAGATACAACCATAGAGGCAGTTGATAATTTCTCTTTAGGAGTTTTGAATTCCTCCAAACAATCACTTGAAAAATTAAACTTAACATATTTTATTAAAAGATTAGTCGGTGGTTTTGAAGTTTTTGAAAAGTCTTTTATGAATTTTCTATAAAAACCTACATGATCAAGTAAACTACTAATGACTTTAATGATTGTAGGAGATGGTAATCCTGCTATGAGATCAACTTTTGTCTTGTTAACTTCGATTATGTCCTAAGAATATTTCTCCCGTTATCATAAAATGATATTTTTTTCAGTTAAGAATTAAGTTTTTCTCTTCATATCTCTTAAGAAATAGGGTCAAATGGTGAAGACAATCTTCAAATGTCATGCCAAAGAGTATGAAGTCATCCATAAAAATCTCAAGACATTTTTCAATCATGTCAGAAAACATTACTGACATGCAACATCAAAATGTAGCAGGGGTGTTGCATAGACTATTGATATTCTTCTATATGCATATGTTCTATGAGGGCATGAAAAAGTTGTCTTATCTTAATCTTCAGGTGTAATAGGTATCTGATTATAATCTGAATAGCCATAAATAAAAGAGTAAAAGCCATATCCTATATTTTTTTCAATACCAGATTGATAAAGGGTAAAGAAAAGTGATCTTTTCTAATGGCATCATTGACATATCTGTAATCAATACAGAATCTTCATCCTATAACTGATCTAGTAAGTATGAATTCAGTATTTTTATGACTGTCATACCTCCTTTTTTGACACTACCTGAACAGGACTTATCCAAGGACTGTCAGAAATAGGGTAGATGATACCTACTACTAGAAGTTTTATTATTTCATTTTCACCACTTCTTGTATTGTTGGATTCAATCTCCTTTGAGGTTGAATTATTGATTTGTAATTCTCCCTCATGAGAATTCTTTATGTGTAGATAGTCGAATTGATTCTTTGATATCTACTATAGTCCTTTCCAAAGCTTGTTTGTGTGTGTGTAGTACTGCAAGCAAACTATCTTTCAATTTTATTGTTAAAAAAGATGAAATAATTACTTAAAATGATTCTTGCTCAAGATAAACATATTTTAAATTAGATGAAAGAACATTTTGGCTGCATTTCATGATCCTCAAAATCTCTTTCTAATAATTCAAATTTGTTTTATTAATGGATCATTATTGCCTAACGTAGTCAGGCATTTTTCATTGAGTCTGAAACTAATTGGTCACCCTTGAATTCATCTATTAGATTGCTAATTATATTAATTAAAAAATATAAAGATGATGTTTAATCTCCTAAAAATCTTAGCATTTTTTGCATATAAAAAATGACTCTTTCTTCATCTACTCTTAAAATTTGTTGTCCTTGATAGACATTTGTGATGGCTCTACCAGCAGCAAGAAATAGTATTTTCAAAATTATTGGTTCATCAGAACATTCCTTCATCTCAAGTATTATGAAATTTACAGGAAAAATAAATGTATCTACTCTTACAAGAATATTTTCAATTATTTTCTTCGATTTCATTGTACTTTGATCTGCATATTGAAGAGAGACATCTATGTCTTTAATTTCACCAAGATCAAATTTTTCAAAGATAGAAAAAGGCATCAAATTTATTGAAGTTCTAGAATCACAAAGTGCCTTTTCAAAATATACGCCTTCCAAAGTGCATGAAATAGTAAAACTACTTGAATGACCAAATTTTTGTGGTAGCTTATTTTGTAGTATAACACTACATTTCTCTATAAGCATTACCATAGAAACTTCTTTCAATCTTCCTTTATTTGAAAAATTTTCTTTCAAAAATTTTACATATGAAGACATTTGTAATAAAGCATCGACCAAAGAAATGCTAAAGTGCATTTATTTTAAAATATCAAAGAACTTTGCAAATTGATCATCAAGCTTTTCTCTTTTCATATTTTATGGAAAAGGAATTGTCACAGGAGGGGAGTCATTTTTTTAATATTTTTTTCTTTATTTTTCTAAACTTCTTTTTGTTTTTATGGTTCATTGGGTGTTTCTACATTCTTATCCATGTCTACTTGTTCTTGTGATTGTTGTTCTTCTTGTTGATCTGTATAAGGTTCATCAAGTTCCTTACCTCATTGTAAGGTAATGGCCTTAAGCTGTTATTTTGGACTTTTTTTGCTATATTTCTTAGTAAGGAACCTTGAATATTTTTTGACACAAGAACAACCAATTGGCTTATCTGAGTTTCTAAATGTTTAAGGGTTTAACCATGATTTTTATTTTTTTCATTAGTAGCCTTAATATGCCTGTACAAAAGGTCATCAAGGTTTGAATAAGCATGTTGAGGCTTTTGTTGATATGAAGTTGCTTGCTGATAAGGTATGGAGTTTGGTTGTTCATGATTTTGATTTGAGAAGGCAGGTGGATTTTGTACATGTTAATTTGAAAAGCTTGAGAGTTTTTAGCACCATTTGAATTGCTCACTGAAATTCTGAATGTTTTTGTGTCATTGGACTTTTAAAAGGATGCAGTTTGTATCCGATTGGCGTTAACTTGCTAATCATTTTGGCTAGTCACTTGACATTAGTGATTTTGATGGCTTTCTTTTCACATATCACAAACCCCAAACTGGCTTGATTGTTTTGTATTTATCTTAAAAGATTTAAATTTCTGTGCCAAAAAAGCAATTTGCTGAATTAATGTATTTTCAACATTTACTTGATTTACGTTAGAAGTCTTCTTGATGATTACATGATCAACTGGCCATTGAATAGCATTTTGAGAAATTTCATTCAACAAATGCAATGCCTCTTCAATTTTTTTCCCATTATGGAATCATCTACAACTGCAACAATCACATTTTTAGATGAAGGTTTTAAATCATGATAGAAAATCTAGAATTACATATGTTTGGAAATGCCATGATATGGGCATTTTCTTAGCATTGTCTTTAATATCTCCCAACTTAATAAACTGACTCAATATCATTCTGTAAGAAATTAGATGTATCCTGTCTTAATTTTGTTGTTTTAGCAAGGGAAAAATATTTCCTTAAAAATTTTTGAGTCATCTGGTCTCATGTGGTAATAGAACCTTGAGGCAAATTTCACAATCAAGTCTTGACATCTCCTTTTAAAGAAAAAGAAAACAACCTTATTGCTTCAGGAGACACTCCATTATACTTAGCAGTTTCAAGAAGTCCTAGAAAATCAATTAAATGATGATGTGAATCTTCACTTGGATCACCAGTAAAGATACACGATTATAGAATTTTTGAGTTAGGTATGTCTTGATTTTAAAGTTGTTGGATGCTACTAGAGGCTTTCTAACGCTTGACTCACAATTAAAGCGATATGATCTAGCATAATCTCTTAGGATTCTCCGTGTTTCTCTTGGCGCCACTTCATCAAATTGATCTTCTACATAGACTAGTGGTGGAATTTCTGGTGGATTGACATCATCTCCATGTTGGTGAAATTTTGTCACAGGTTATGTCTGAGAAACTATTTTCTCTTTCCTGTGAAGTTGTAAAGATCTCTCAAATTCAGAATCGTAATTGACCAACTCTTTCATGGAAGAGCTGGTCATAAAGAATCTGAAATTTAAAGTTCAATCAATTAAATAGATCACTAAAAAAATTATTTTTTATTTTTTCTTAACTTAAAAATAAAAATATTAATTATAGATTAACAAGTATACAATGAGAGAAGCCCAACATGTCCAACTTAATAATTCTAATAACAACACTAAAATAGAACTATTAATACCAACAAAAATAGCAATAATAATATTTACAAATAACAACAACACTTATAATAATAAATTCACAAATTAGCAATAAAATATTTAATCAAAAGTAGATTTGTGTCAATCTCCGACAACACGTCAAAAATTTAACGAGGCCAATATATATATAGGATTTTCTTGCTCATACTTTGCCTAATTCTAATATAGTTTATAATATCGTCCCTCATAAATTGAAAGATCTATGCTACAGATTTGTAATATCTTGACTACTATTTGAGAGAACAAAATTGATGAAAGGTGAATTTGAAATTATCTATATTTTCCTACTATAAAGAAGTATCAGATGGAGGACAACCAAGGGTTTATCAGTTATTAAATCAATTTATAGGTCAAAATGGTAATTTTGTTTACCATCACCAAAGAATTATGGAAATATCTTCTTTTCTCTCTATTGGTGTAGCCCATGTAATTATTCAGGCACCGTAACTATCCATCTCGAATGAATCTACCAGAGCCACTGCTAAAATCTAACACTATACCATCAAGATGTGGGTCAGCAAAGGTCAGTAACTATTCTAGTTTTAGGACAAATCTTTTTAAACTCGTATATGTAGTCCTCTTCTCATATGAAATTTTTGGGTTTTGTTTCTAAAAATTCTAATTTTAATAGATCATTTCACCGTAAATGTTTCACTTGTAGCATCCTTTTTTTTTGACATAATTCACATCGTTGTGAGAATTATAAAGCAAGAGATGTTATAATGGTGCTGACTCACCTATTGAGTGCATAATGTCTGATAGGCTCTACAAAAAATATATTTCTTTAAGAAGCTTTGCTCGATTTTTTACCCATGAATTTACTTTATGTTATTTACGACGACTAAATACCTGCCTTAAGAATCATATATTTGATGATTTAACTTATTTTTCATGTTTGAAATAATTCTTAATTAAGAATGTTTACAAGTAAACAGTCCTACCAAGGATTTTGTGTGCCATGACACTTAGTTCCAAAAGCTGTTTTTTTATTATATCTTAGGGAGTTTCTTCTAAGCGACATACACCATATGAGCTATCATGGTATCCAAAGTCTTTTTCCTCATAGGAAAAAGCTCACATTGGGGAGAGTCATCCTACTCTTGCCACAGAGTAGGATCGGAGCTAAGAGACCACTATCTGTAACTTCATCCATATTGTGAATAAGCTGAACCTACGTTGACTCGTATTTCTGAGGAAATAGGATGTGCTAAACCCATACTTTCCGCTCGGTGCTAAATACTACTCCCATATTATCTGTATGCTCATACTGTAGGAAATCCACCTTAAAATACTAGCATAAGGGTTTATAATAAAAACCAGTTATGTATCTCTTTCTATAAATCATTATCAAGCTAAATAAATGTGAATTCCATATCTTAGCTAAGGATAAAAATCAATTCTTGCTTTAAATCTTGACATAAGCTATTCAAAGAATGCATAAAAGCATAATCTTTTATAATTCTCAATACTCAACTTAAGGCTTAAACCCCATGCTTTAAATTCATGTCAATTCATATCAAAGCTTCATGCTAAATATAATTCTTGAGATACTTCAACAATAACAAGTCAAGATAGTGCAATCTTATTCATAATATAAATCATGTAAGTTAAAACATAAATATAAGCACTTCTTGATATTCTAAAAGCTTTAAATCTCATGAAATCACATGCTTCAAGATTATACATACTTGGGTATGAACCCTAATTTAAAACAAGTGAATTAAATCTTAAAATCGTGCAATTTTGGCATAAGGGTGAAAGAAAACCCTTGTTCATAACCCCACATACCTAAATAGGTTTTGATTTGATTTAGAAACTTGACCTTAGAGATGTTCTTGAAAGCTTTCTTGAATTTCTTGAATTAGGAACTTGAATTCTTCTTTATCTTGAAGAGAGAGTAATGGAGTTTTGGGTGTTCTTGAGAGGAGGTTAGGGTTTTATTCTTGAGAGTGAAAGATTTATTTTGAGAGAATTTGTGAATAGAATGATTAATTTTGCCTTTTGGGATCCTCAATTTCATGTTATGGGTGAGATAAGGTAAGATAAAATGACTCAAATACCCTCATGGATCCAAAATTCATTAAACTGAATTGGACTACTGACGAGATAAGCGATACACCGCGTCACCCTACAGACGCGATATGCGACGCGCTGCAGTGCTCCCTACCAATGCGATATGTGACATACCACGGCCATATTGTGTTGCCTCCCTATTTTAAACATCCAAACAAGCCTCAAACCTCATCCGAAAAACCTAAAACTTACTTGAGATGTGCTATCGACCACCCCGATCATGAATCAACTTACAAATTGACATTCTAAGATCGGGAAGGTCGAAATTAAATCATTGAAGTTTAAGAAGATTGAAAATGACTAAGTCTTAACACTTAGTGAAATTTTTCTAAGTCTTGGACCCCTCTAACAAACAATAGTGAGCTGAATTGAGTTAGGATCTTATGGGGTCTTAAATAGCTTCCCCTTGGGAACATTCATCCTCAAATGGGACTAACTAAACTGAAAATACTAAGGGATTGAGATTACGTACTAAACTTGTATGACTAAAAGCATGATTACATGACTGAACTAATTCATGAATACATGAAGTGACATGAATATGATGATATACAGCTGGAACTGAGAATGGAAAAGAGATAATCTGAGGAAAACTTGTTACCTTAAACTATGTCTGTACTTGCAAAGAAAAGATGAGGGTACTTGGTTCACATATCTGTGTCTTCTTCCAAAGTGGCACCTCAACGGACTGATTTTGCCAAAGAACTTTGACCAAGGGAACTTCTTTGTTCCTTAGTCTATAAATCTGATGATCAAGGATATCAACTGGGATTTCTTTATTAAAAAGGCTATCCTAAATTTTGGTGCTTTCCAGAGGAACTATAATAGCTGGATCACCAATACACTTCTTCAACAAGGAAACATGAAACACTGAGTGAACGGATGACAAATATGCAGGCAACTAAAGTTCATATGCTACCTTCCCAACATGACTCAATATTCTGTAAGGACTGCCATATCGGGGACTAAGTTTCCCCTTTTTGACAAACCTATCTATCCCCTTCATGGGCAAAATCTTCAAATAAACTAAGTCACCAACCTCAAACTCAAGATTTCTTCTCCTTATATCTGCATAAGATTTCTGACGACTTTGAGCTGTCTTAAGCCTCTCTTGAATCAATTGAACTTTTTCCATAGCCTTAAATACCACATCTGGCCCTATCAATGCAACCTTACCTACCTCAAACTAACCAATAGGTGATCTACCACTTCTCTCATAGATAGCCTCAAATAGAACCATCTGAATACTGGAATAATAACTGTTATTGTAGGCGAACTCGATCAACGACAAGTGTTCATCATAACTACCCTTGAACACATGCTCTTAGCATGCCCTCTAGGGTATGAATGGTTCTTTCTTCCTGACCATCTGTTTGAGGATGAAAAGCAATGCTAAGATGAACTTGGGTACCAAGTCCCTTCTGAAAGAATTTCCAAAAGTGAGAGGCGAACAGAGTACCCCTATCTGAAATGATGGATAAAGGAATTACATGTAATCTAACCAATTCTCTAATATGAAGTTTAGTATAATCTTCGACTGAATAGGAAGTATGGTATAAGACCCCACAAAATTCTAAGATTAACTCAGTCCGTTAAAGCTTGGAAAGAGGTCCCAGACTTAGAAAAAAATTCAGCTAAGTGTTTATACTTATGAGTATTTTAGCCTTTGTAAGTTGGCAATCTTATTTCATGACCCTCATGACCTTAAAGTATCAATTTTTAGGGTTAGTCATGATCAGGAATGTCAGTAGGTCACTTCCCCCCAGTGAGTCAACACCAACTCGATGCGTCGCATCACCCATTGCGTCGACAGTTAATTTCCCCCAGCTTTCAGTATAATTCCAGTGAACCAACACAAATTCAACGCGGCGTATTGGTCATCGCATTGATACCATCGATGTGGCCTGTCGGTCTATGCGTCACTGGATATATTTTCATTCATTAAAAATCCGCGTCCAGAGGGGTATTTGGGTCATTATCCCTCCCGTTTGCAGCCCCAAAACATAAAATCAAATGATCCTAGAGGCTAAATTGCTAACTTTCTTTCAAATTCTCTCAAAGCTACTCAAGAACAAGCCCTAGGGATTTTAATTTCAAGAGCAAATTTTCAAGAACAAACCATCAATCTTCACGAATTCAAGCATCCAGGTATGTGAAGTGTTCATCCAAGGGTTTCCTTCCACCCTTGGAGTTCAAGAAACTCTTTTAAACTACAAGTTAATGGATTTCATGAATTCCATGTTGGATTTGTGTGTACTCATGAATATGATGTGAAATTGTGCTCTAATCTATGGTTTATTTCAAGTTTCATGTGACATGTGTGTAGTATCCTGTGAATATATGTTAAAAGCCCTTGATTTACAAATTGGGATTTAAAAGTATGATGCCTACATGTTGTTTAGTATCATGTGTATAGATTATGATCCCCAAGTGCTTGATAAGTTGCTCATGTGAGTTAAAGGTGAAAATCATGACATGCTAGCATATATGCAAACTTATATCTCACAAGTATTTGATGAAATATCTCTATGAATGAGTTATGAACAAGTGTGCATTGTTGTACTTTTTAAGTTCACGCTATATTTTGCTTTTATGCTATCGAGTCCTGGGGGTATTCAATACCCAAAAATTTAGCTGTTTATCTAGAGATACAGTAGTTATAGAACAGTCCCAGTAGTGTCACGAATAGTAGTACTCAGTAATCAATCCCAGTTTTAGTTCAATATTCAGTTTAGACCTTAAGTAAACCTAGTCAGTTAATAGAACTCAGTAGTATTCTGTCAGTCAATGGAACGCAGTGAACTTAGTTCAGTTAGATAGCACCATCAATAATAGTTTAGTCCAGCCTAGTATAGTTTAGAAATTGGTTCAGTGCCTATTCAGTTGGGAGTAGGATTCAGCATCGAGTGAACCCAAGAATGGGGACTCACCTGCCAGTAGATGGTGTGATCCTTAGAAGCAGTCCTTGCATTCCAGAACTATGTAGCCAGCGTTGGTTGAGACATCAACCTGCCAGTTGTGGGTTGATGAGGTGTTCTACCTGCCAGTTGAGGGTAACATCATTCTCGTTCAGAGCACCTGCCAGATAAGGGTGACTCTTTAGCTTGTCCTTACCCTTGGCACGGTACTGACACCCTTCCAGCTAGGGTAACAGGTTGGACCCTAATTAGTTCAGAGAGGGGCATGCCAGTTAGATAATTATCTCCCACAGTTTTAGTTTAAGTCTCAGTATAGAACTCAGTTCAATTCTATAGAATCAGGACTATCAGAAACAATCACCCAACTTAGTATAAAACTCAGTTCAGTTCTACAAAATCAGGACTGTAAGAAACAGTCACCCAACTATCAGTATTACAGTTATATGTAAACTCAGGTTTCAGTTATTCAGTTATCGGAACTTAGTATCCAGAGTGACTATAATCTCAGACACAATATATGTAGAAATGTGCACAGTATTGCATAATTAATGTTTCATCAGTTTCAGTTATAAATGTACTCTCATTCAATTACGTTCATGTTACTCAGTCAGTTATTGTTCATGCATATGAACCCATTCATTCAGCCTTACCTCACTTAGCATACCAATACATTCAAAGTACTGATGCATACCTTTATTTTGTGCTATGATATCTTATATCATAGGTTCAGATGCACGAGCTCCTGACCACACTTAGCGGCCTGGATTATCAACAACAGATTTAGTAGTGAGTCCTCATCTATCGAGGGCATGATTTCATTTCAAACTAGAGTATTTCAGACAGATATTCAATTTTCAGTATTCAGTATTTGTTTTTAGTTGTGAACCTTATGGTAACTTTAGCCTAATTTTTGAATTTATCTCAGTATTATTATTATTATTATTACCGTGTGATTATTCCGTGTTCACAACAGATATCAGTCATGGGTTAGCTTTTAGTCTTTCGGGGTTGTAAGCACCGTATAGCGTCTGGGGTGCAAACTCAGGGCGTTACATATGGATTGGTAGGAAATGGGTTGACTTGGTCATCTTGTCAACAATAACCCCAATCGAATCATGCTGGCGACGCGAATGGGTTAACGTCATCACAAAGTTAATGTTCACCTCTTTTCACTTACAAGTGGGATTACTAAACTCCTACAAGGTGCCACTAAGATTTTGGTGCTCAACCTTAACCTGCTGACAATTAGCACATTTGGCTACAAACTCAACAATATCCCTTTTCATGCCACTCCACTAATAGATTTCCCACAAATCGTGGTACATCTTAGTGGTTCCTGGGTGAATAGAGTAACGAGCACCATGCGCTTCCGCCAAAATTTGCTGCCTCAAACCATTAACATACGGCAAACATAGTTTACCCTAGTAGCATAACATGCTATCTCCCCCTTGGGAGAAAACTTCTACTTTCTAATCTCTGACTGGCTCCTTCAACTTAACCAAACTAGAGTCCTTATCTTGTTTCTCCTTCACTTCGGAAGCCAAAGAAGATTCCAAACTATTTTGAACCCATACACTGCCTTCAGCTTAATCAATAAATCGAACACCTAGTCTAGCCAACTGGTGAACCTCCTGAACTAATTTCATTTTATCATTCTCAACATGAGCAACACTACCCATAAACAACCTACTAAGGGCGTCTGCTACTACATTGGCCTTGCCCGGGTGATATAAAACACTCATATCATAGTCCTTCAATAATTCTAACCACCTTATCTGATGGAAATTTAACTCTCTGTGAAAACTTATACTGCAAACTTTTGTGGTTTGTGAACACATCAATATGCACCCCATACAGATAATTCCTACAAATTTTCAAGGAAAAAACAACAGCTGCCAACTCAAGATATGCATAGGATAGTTCTTTTCATGAGGCTTAAACTGTCTAGTGGCATAGGCTATGATCTTACTTCTATGCATCAAAACACAACCCAGACCAACTCTAAAATCATTGCAGTAAATAACAAATCCATCTGTACCATCAGGAAGCGCAAAAACTGAGAATGAAGTGAGTCGAGTCTTCAAATCCTAAAAACTCTTCTCACACGAATCTGACCACTGAAACATAACTTTATTTTGAGTCAGTATAAACATGGGGTATACAATAGATGAATACTCTTTAACAAACCATCGGTAATAGCCAGCCAAACCCAAGAAACTCCTAATGTCTGATGGAAATATGGGTCTAGGCCAGTTTCTCATAGATTTGGTCTTTTGAGGATCAACTCTAATGCTATCACTGGAAACTATATAGCCAAGGAAAGCTACTGACCTTAGCCAAAAATCACACTTGTTAAATTTGGCTAACAACTGATGATCTCTAAGAGTTTGCAACAAAATTTTGAGATGGTCAGCATAGTGTAATACCCTGAAAATCCAAACCAAGGTTAAATCCATGTTTCAAGCTCATATAAATTACCTTTTAGTTATTTGCTAGTTTTATGAGTGAGTTTGATGTATATTAAGGCCTCAAATAACTCTCAGTTGTTAGACGAATCAAAATAATCCTTACCGATTAAAATTTTGATGAGAATGTTGTGTTAGTCAACTTCAAACAAGCATATCTTTTGCTCTATTGATAATTTTCTAGCTCAAACCCACCAAATGATAGAAAATTGAATTATGTTTCCAAAGATATCAATTTTACCAAAATTTGATAGTCGGTTGAGAAGTTATGGCGATATTAGTGAGAGTAGTAGAACACCATGATAAGTACCGCGTCGCGGTGAAGGACAAATTTGCAAATGTTCAATTTCCAGTATAGCACCACGATTATCCCATGTCGCAGTGGAGTTCCAATTCACATTCTTCCTTTTCTAGCAAAGCACCGCTATGGCGTCGGATCGCGCCAAGGAATAATTTAATGATCGTCTATTTTCCAGTGACGCACTGCGATGGCACCGCATTGCTCCAAGGTGCAATTTCACACTTATCCTTGGACTACACTTACAGTGAAATTCTAATGACTCACCGTGTTAGCACCGCATCACGGTGATGGTCAAAACCAAGATTTTCAGTAATGAAAATTAAATTTCTCTGAGGGAAAGTTTGGTCTTTTTACCATGACCCTAATCCATGAATAACATGGGATTAAAGCCCCAATAGCCTATTATGTCATTATTTTATTCAAATTCTCCTAAATCAAAAGTAGTCTCCTTAAAAAACAAACCCTAGCCCTCAAGATTCAAGGTCAAATCTCAAGAATTCACCATCAATCCTCACAAATTTATAAACTAAGGTATGTTAGATGTTCATCCATGGGTCCTTTTCACCCATGGAGTCCAAGAATCCATTTTCAAGTTTAGAATCATGATCCTTGCATTTTTTATGAATTATGAACATGAACATTCATGAATTTTGAATTTTATATCATTTTTACACGAAATTGTTGTTGTTGTTTAGCCCCACACGTTGGAATGGTGTTGTTCACTGATTTAAGCCTTAATTGGTGATTTTAATATTGAAATCATGCTATTAATGCAAATTTTAAAACTATTCTCATGCTTAGCCTAAACCATGTATTGCAAGTGTTTGATGAAATGCATCAAAGAATGAGTTTTGAATATGTACTGCTTGTCATGTCCTCAAAGTTTTAATATGATTTTGTTGTTATTGCTATTGAGTCTTGGGGGTTTTGAATACCCAAAATTTATCTGTTTACATACTTTTGGTATCCTCAGAATGATTTCAGTTAAACCATGACCATAGTTGATTTCTCAGTTATTAGTATCATAATGAGCACTATCAGAATTCAGAATTCAGTTAAACTCAGTTCAATCTAATAATTCAGTGTCTTTTAGTTGGGAGTAGGATTTAGCACAGAGCGAATGCAGGGATGACGACTTCTCCGTTAGTTAGGCAGAGTCATTAGTAGAAGTCCCTATGTTCCAGAACTGCATAGCAAGCATAGGATAAGGAGTCACCCGTCAGATTAGGCTTGACAACCTCCCAGGGGTCACCCGTCAGATTAGGGTTGACTTTACCCTGGTTTCACCCATCAGTTTAGGCTTGAAATCTTGGTTTTTGAGTAGCTTAGTGGATCCACATTAAGTTTAGAGCCATCCATTGTGTAGAAAATTGAATCAGCTATCCAAAAATATAAAATTTGCTCAAATCCGACACCTGAGCGAAGAGTTATGGCCATTTTAGTATGACAGTGTGCCACCTGAGCCATCAGTGTATCGCGGAGCCAGGCAAAATGGAAATTGTCTAAAACTAGTGAGTCTCCATAATATTGGAGCATCGCGCCATGGGCTTACTTCAGAATTATCCATTTTCCAGTAAAGCAACGCGATTGTACTGCACTACGGAGAACTTGTAAGTCTTAACCAAAGTGGCAACGCAATGCCACCACATCGCGCCACCATGCATATTCCTAATTGTCAATTTCTAAAGGCTCGACACGATAGTGGTGCGTCGCGCCAAGGGCTCAGTTTGGAAAATTTTTACGAAAAATTAAAAGGACGCCCAGGGTTAAAACAGTCTTTTTACAAGATTTTATTATGCCCAGATACGTGATTTAATCCCTAAAAATATCCTTAGCTACTCATTATTCAATTCATCACCAAATTTAAAAAATCATTCTATCTTAAACTAGCAAAACCATAACTCTCAAGAGATCAAGAACAAAGCTTAAGGTTTCACCAAGAACTTGAAGAAACTCATAATTCAGGTATGTCAGGTGTTCATCTATGGGTTTCTTTCACCCATAGAGTCCAAGAACCCCTTTTTAAATATACAGGATCTCAGATTTATGTTTTCCATGATTGAATCAGATTGAATTTATGTTCATGATATTTTTTGGGTTTCAATCCATGATTTAAGTGCAAGTTTCATGAAATTGAATAACATGTGTGATGAATATGTGATTATCTTGATAAAACCTTGAATTTACAAAGTGATTAATGTATCTATGATATTAATTGGATTTTAATCCATGATTATTATATGACTCATAAAATTAGATTAATATTTTATGGGGAATTATATGAATTGCATGCTAAATCCATGGAATTGTAAGTTGGGTATTGTAGTTGCTATGTTTATATGTTATCCATGATTATGTACATAAAGTTTTGCTCCCCAAGTGTTTGATAAAATGTCTCTATAGATGAAATATGAACATGTGTACATTTTTATGCTTTGCAAGATCATGTGATGCCTTTCTTTAATGTTATCGAGTTTTGGGGGATATTTAATACCCGACAATTTAGTTGTTTACCTAGAGCCAGTGTCAGTCACAGAATTTCAGTCATGTCACAATTCATAGTGCTCTCAGTCAGTTACAGAACATAGGGAAGACTCAATAGACTCAGTGTCAGTCCAGTACAGTTCAGCACAATCAATTCATTATCTTTCAGTTGGGAGTAGGATTTAGCATCGAGCGAGTGCAGGGATGATGACTTTCCCATTAGAGAGACAGAGTCGTTAATAACAATCCTTGTACTCCAGAACTATATAGCCAGCGCAGAATGAGGAGTCACCCGTCAGACCAGGCTTGACTACCTCCCATAGGTCACCCGTCAGAATAGGCTTGGCTTCGCCTGGGTGTCACCCGTCAGTTAGGCTTGGCATCCTAGTTTTATAGTGTTAGTACCTGTGGCATGGTATTAGCACCCTTCCAGCCAGGGTTACAAGTTGGACCCCAATTAGTTCATAGAGGGGCATGTCGGCTAGATGATTACCTCTTACAGTTTCAGTTTCAGTCTTCAGCTTAGAACTCAATTGAGTTTTACAGAATCAGGACTGTCACACACAGTTAATCAGTATCAGTAAATCACTTATTAGTAAACTTTAGATATCAGTTACTTAGTTATCAAAACTCGGTATTCAGTTTCAGAAAGCTCAGTTACAGTCTATATATATGTGTCGTATTGCATACTTAGTGATTTCTATAGTATTAGTTATTCCTATGCTCTTAAATTTAGTTACTCTATACCATTTAGTAAGTTACTATTCATGCATATGGACCCTTACATTCTGCCTTACCTCATCTAGCATACCAGTATATTCTATGTAATGACTGCATACTCTTTCTTTGCGCTATATGTCTCATATCATAGGTTCGGATGCTCAGGATCCCAATCACATTTAGGTAGATCCAGTCAGCAGTCGCAGATTTAGTAGTGAGACCTCATTTATCAATGATATGCTTTTATTTTAGTATTTCAGTTTATCATTAGTTCAGCAGTTAGAGTTAGGTTTTAGATATTTTATTAGATGTTATGTTTTATCAGTATTTTAGATATTTTGAACCTTATAGCAATTCAGCCTACTTTCATATTATTTACATTAGTATTATTCAGTGCTCACAATAGATATCAGTCATAGGTTAGCTTTTGTGGTCCTTCGGGGTTGTAAGTACCATAGACAACTAGGGGGTAGTCTCGAGTCGTTACAAACTTGGTATCAGAGCCTAAGGTTCAACAAAGTCCTAGGGAGTCTGAAAGACACATCAAGTAGAGTTTTATACATGGGTGTGTAGCATACCACACTTATGGATAGGAGGCTATGAGATGTTTTAGGAAAAGTTTCCCTTCTTTCAGTGTTCATGTCATGCGAGTGAGCATGATCTCCAGCTAAATTCTTAGTCTAATATTTTTCTTCTTTTCGATTACAAAACATGCCTCCCAAAAAGACTACTGAAAAGAGAACCAGAAATTAGTCATCACCTCAGCCCGTTCAGGTAGATCCCCTAAATGAGCACGTCTCACATGCAGAATTCAGTGTTGCTTTTACTATGTTAGACAATTCAGTAGTTGCTTAGAACAACCTACAGGCTATTGTCCTATCTAGGTTTGGGGTTCATACTCAGCAGAGCAAGAGGGAGAAGCATTGGAAAAAAGACAGAAAAAATAAAAATAAGAGAGTCAGAACAAGTGGTTTTAGGCAGTGGTTAGAGAGTGGTAACCGGTTCCAGTTCCGATAGAAATTCTCAACCCCAAATCCTTCTGTAGCTAGCTCTCCAGTGCCAAAGTTTAGAAATTCCAGTCGAGATAACACGTTAGAATCCAAGTCTAAGGGTAGCATGAAAAGAGGTCGTACCTACCTACTTTGCCAAAAATATGGTATAAATCATCAGGGTGTATATAAGGCTAGAAGTGGTGTATGTTTCAGGTGTGGCAGGTTAGGCCATAGAATCAGAGATTGTCCTCAGTCAGGTTCACAGGGTTAGTCCAACCGTCCTTCAGCTCAGTTCGATCGCCCGCACCAGCAGGGTGACACTTCCAGTGCCACCAGTGGGAAACGCACAAATATGCTTTATGCACTTCAGTCCAGACAAGATCAGGAAAGTTCTCCTGATGCAGTCACTAGTATGTTACAGATCTCTTATTTACCTATTTATGCCTTATTAGATCCAGGAGCTTCTCTGTCTTTTATAACTCCTTGCATAGAAGTCAACTTTAACTCAGACTGGAAATCTTACCATAACTTTCTTAGTGCTTACCTCAGTAGGTAAATCTATTCCATCCAGACGAATATATAGAAATTGCTCAGTTACAATATTTCATAAAATCCCTTTAGTTAATTTCAATAATGGAGTTGTTCCATTTTAGTTTCTTGATGAACTAGTCCTTGGATGAAGGGGTAGTACCTCAGTTTCAGTTGATTTAAGTTTGAATCTCTAGATTGAACTAGTAGAAAGAGAAGTTGAGAATTCTAAGTTAGTCAGTATTGAGGTTGTTATACGATGATTCTTGGGGAAATAAAAAACTAAGAATCATGTATCATAAGGAAGTACTAGCAGTGGACCTTACATTATCAAGAGTAGTCCTTCAGAATGAGTTTAGTGTTTATGAGTATTGTCATATCTCATACTCTAGGGTAAAGTAGTCTCAGCTCAATTTAGAGTTTATTAAGAGGTTCACAGACTTAAAATAACGACTTTAAGCTAAGGGGGAGATGGTAGAACAATTGACCAAGTCAGACTTTGAGATTTTAGTAGTAATGTTAGTATGTGTAGAAAAGCAGTGGGAGAAGATGATGCCCAACCTATCTTTACCTCAGTGAAAAGTCTTGTACTTCAACTACCATGATATCTACTCATGTCTTATTGAAGATGTTAGTATGTGTAGAAAAGCAGTGGGAGAGGATGTGCACATTATCGAAAATCATGTACGTTTACAGTTTCTAGTATAAGGAGTTCCAGTTTTCTCAGTGTTATGAATCACGTTCCCTGAACACAGAAACTCCAAACTCAGGTCATGCAGCTCATGACTCATGTAGTTCCCATGAATTATGCTATACTCCTAATGATCAGCTAAATTCAGATTTCGTCATGTACATCCTCAGTTTAGATCTCTTGATAAAGTCCAGGATATTGATGTTCTATTCCTTAGGCCTCAGTTAAGTGTCAAGTTTGGTATAGTGTCCATTCATGCTTCAGGTCCTCATGTTCTAACCTTCAGTGAACTCTCTTTATGAAATGATGTAATGATGAGCAGTTGCTTAGAATAGAGAGAGTAGATGATTCATGTTAAGAAAAGATTATTACATGCTTGTTTTACACGAGGTTTTAGTTATGATGATAGGCTTGAATGCATGTTGATGTGTAAGTGGCTAAATGTATTTTGAAAATTTGAGAAGGCTTAAACTTAGCGGGAGAATTCAGTTCAGCTCAGACCTTAGTAGTTAGGGTTATCAGTGCCCATATTATAGAGTTTCAGCCATGTTGTGATTTCTTATGTCTCATTCAGGCCATGCCAAGATTTACTTGCTCCCTAAAGTCAGTAGAACTTTATAAAAAGAGTGTCAAGAGATGCTCCAGTTTAGTATAAGTTTTCAGTATGAGCTAGTCCGTAAAGCTAGGAATTCAGTTTAGTAGTCAGGCAAGCAAGTTCGCATGGTTTCCCCATCTTTCCACCCAGTCGTACTATTAGACTTTTCATGAATATGACTATTCCAAGATAGAGCATCCTAGTAGTTATGAATTCAACCTAGTTTATGTATCATGTCTCAGTTTTAGATCTCAGATATTCAGTCATGATTTAGTTCGTAGGTTCCATGTGCACCGTCTTATCCTTTCCTCAGTATTCCAACCAAGTCAGCATTCTTTGAGGGACATAATATCCCAAGGGGGAGATGCACTATAACCCCCAAACTTTTATGTCCTAAATCTTTCAGTTTCTCTTCACATAACAGATCTGGTTAGGAGAAATATGTACTCACAATTTGACTTTCTCGTTTCGATCTCAGCCGTATGCTATTCTCAGGTCATGGCATGTATTCTAGGAATCATTTCAGTTTATGATGTTTAGTTCACATGTTATATCTTAGGCTCAGTCATGTTATCACGTTCCCATTCCTTTATGTTCAGTAAATAATCTTAGGTTTATCAGTATTCTCAGCCTAAGATAAGAGTCTTCCTTAGCTCTACCCAGTTTCATGTTCAAGATATAATTATAAACTTGGTATACATTACCGTTGCATATCCAGTCATGCATTCATAACTCATTTCTAGTCATGTACTCATGCATTAGATATGCATGTTCAGTATGAAAATTCATCTTATCAATAGCTTCAGTCATGTATTCCATGCCTCAGATATGCATATTCAGTATAAGAACTTAGTTGTCAGTAGTTCAGTCATGTAGTCATGTTTTAGTTGTTCATGCTCAGTGTGTCAGCTCAGTATATCAATGTTTCTCAGCTTAATTAGTCTCATTCGAGGATGAATGATCCCAAGGGGGAGATATTGTAACACACTGTATTTCCCTAGCATAATGTAAGTCCCAATGCATGAGTATTCATATATAAAATTTTTGAAACAGTCATGAGTATTCAATATTTTTTATTTTAGAGCCAGTCATTGCGTAGAAAATTGAATTAGCTTTCCAATGATATAAAATTCGCTCAAATTTGACACCCGAGCGAAGAGTTATGGCCATTTTAGTATGATAGTGTGCCATCTGAGCCATCAATGCATAGCGGAGCCAGCCAAAATGACAATTGTCAAAAACCAGTGAATCTCCGCGATATTGGTGCATCACGCCATGGGCTCAGTTCAAAATTGTTAATTTTCCAGTAAAGCAACATGATTGTACCGCATCGCATAGAACTTTCAGGTCTCAACCAAAGTGGCAACGTGATGCCACCGAGTCGCGCCACCATGCATATTCCCAATTGTTAATTTCCAGAGGATCGACGCGATAGTGGCGCATCGCGCCAAGGGCTCAGTTTGGAAAAATTTTATGAAAAATTAAAAGGACGTCCAGGGTTAAAACAGTCTTTTCCCACAGTTTTATTATGCCCAGATGCGGAATTTAATCCCTAAAAATGTCCTCAGTTACTCATTATTCAATTCATCCTCAAATTAAAACAAATCATTCTCTCTCAAACTAGCAAAACCCTAGCTCTCAAGAAATCAAGAACAAAGCTTAAGTTTTCACCAAGAACTTTAAGAAACTCACAATTCAGGTATGTTAGGTGTTCATCTATGGGTTCCTTTAACCCATAGAGTCCAAGAACCCCTTTTTAAATATACAAGATGTCAGATTTATATTTTCCATATTTAAATTAGATTGAATTCATGTTCATGATATTAGTTGGGTTTCAATCCATGTTTTAAGTGTAAGTTTCATGAAATTGAATAGCATGTGTGATGAATATGTGATTATCTTGATAAACCCTTGAATTTACAAAGTGATTAATGTATCTATGATATTAATTGGGTTTTAATTCATGATTATTATATGACTCATGAAATTAGATTAGTATTTTATGGGGATTATATGAATTGCATACAAAATTCATGGAATCGTAAGTTGGGCATTGTAGTTGCCATGTTTATATGTTATCCATGATTATGTGCATGAAGTTGTGCTCCCCAAGTGTTTGATAAAATATCTCTATAGATGAAATATGAACATGTGTACATTGTTATGCTTTGCATGATCATGTGATGCCTTTCTTTTATGTTATCGAGTCTTGGGGGTATTTAATAACCGATAATTTAGTTGTTTACCTAGAGCTAGTATCAGTCACAAAATCTCAGTCATGTCATAATCCGTAGTACTCTCAGTCAGTTATAGAACTCAGGAAAAACTCAGTAGACTCAGTGTCAGTCTAGTCCAGTTCAGCACAATCAGTTCATTGTCTTTCAGTTGAGAGTAGGATTTAGCACCGAGCGAGTGCAGGAATAATGGATTTCCCATTAGAGAGACAGTGTTGTTAGTAGCAATCCCTGTACTCTAGAATTATATAGCCAGCACAGGATGAAGAGTCGCCCGTTAGACTAGGCTTGACTATCTCCCAGGGGTCACCCATCAGATTAGGCTTGACTCCGCCCAGGTATCACCCATCAGTTAGGCTTGGCATCTTGGTTTTCCAATCTTAGTACCTGTGTCACGGTATTAGAACCCTTCCAACTGGGGATATAGTTTGGACCCTAATAAGTTTAGAGAGGGGCATGTCGGTTAGATGATTAGCTCCCACAGTTTCATTTTTAGTTTTCAGTTTAGAACTCAATTCAGTTTTACAAAATCAGTACTGTCAGACACAGTCAATCAATATTATTAAATTAGTAATCAGTAACTTTAGATATCAGTTACTTTATTATCAAAACTAAGTATTCAATTTTAGAAAGATCAGTTACAATCTATATATATGTGTCGTATTGCATACTTAGTGATTTTTGTAGTATCAGTTATTCCCATACTCTTAAATTCAATTACTCTATACCATTCAGTCAGTTACTATTTATGCATATGAACCCTTGCATTTAGTCTTACCTTATCTAGCATACCAGTATATTCCATGTACTGAACATATACTCTTTCTTTGTGCTGTGATATCTCATATCATAGGTTCGGATGCTCAGGATCCCGACCGCATTTAGACAGATCCAATTAATAGTAGCAGATTTAGCAGTGAGTCCTCATGTATCAAGGATATGCTTTTAGTTCAGTATTTCAGTTTATCATTAGTTCAGTAGTTGGAGTTAGTTGGGGACTTGTCCCATCAACTCCTAATTCAAACAGTTCAGTTAGAGGCTTTCAGAACAGACTAGTTCAGACAGTGTTTAGTTTTCAGATGTTATGTTTTATCAATATTTCAAATATTTTGAACCCTATGGCAATTCAACCTAATTCTGCATTATTTACAGTAGTATTATTCAGTGCTCATAGCAGATATCAGTCATGGGTTAGCTTGTGGTCCTTCAAGGTCATAAGCACCGTGTGATGACTAGGGGGTAGTCTCAGGTTGTTATACTTATTTAGCATACCAGTAGATTCAAAGTATTGATCACATACTCTTTTTTGTGCTATGATGTATCATATCTTAGGTTCGGATGCTCAGTTCTCGAATCACACATAGAATTTCCAGATTATCAACTATAGCAATGGTGAGTCCTCATATTTTAAGAAAAAACTATATTTACTTTCATGCTTTCAGTTCAGTAGTTAGTTGGGGTTAGTTGGGGCCTGTCCCATCAACTCTCATTCAATCAGTTTAGAGGCTTTCGGATATTATAGTCAGTTAGTCAATTCTCAGTTTTCAGTTGTTATTGTCAGATGTTTTATCAGTATTATCAGTCTTTTTTATAGATTTTATTAGATTTATTACTTAAAACCTTATGTTATTCCTCAGTTAAATTCTGCATATGATATTTTATTATCAGTTTTACTCAGTGCTTACAGCAGGTACCAGCTCATGGGTTAGCTTGTGGTCCCTCAGGACTATAAGCACCATCTGGCGCCCAGGGTGTACTCTCGGAGCATTACAAACTTGGAATCAGAGCCTAAGGTTTTAAAGTGTCCAAGGAAGTCTAAAAGTCGCGTGAAGTAGAGTCTTGTGCATAGGTGTAAAGTGCGCCACACTTATGGACAAGAGGCTACGAGGTATTTTAAGAAAAGTTTTCCTTCTTTCTACGTTCATGTCATGCGATAGAGAATGAGCTCTATTTAAACTCCCTTTCTAACTCATCCATTATTTTGTGTATAGAAAATGCCACCCAGAAAGAACAACTGAAGAATAAATGGGAATCTTCTTGCACCTCCGCCTGTTCAAGAAGATCCCCTAAATCAGTTTGTCTCTCACACCGAATTTAGAGCTTCTTTTACTACCTTAACTTATTCAGTAGTTGCTCAAAACAATCTATAGGCTGTTGTCCTATCTAGGCTTTTGAATCAAGCTCAGTTGATTAAGAAAGAGGAGAGTAGAAAGAAAGAGAGGAAGAATAAGAGGGCCAGAACAAGAAGTTTTAAGCCTAGGTCAAGGGGTAGTAACCGATCCCCATTCCGTCTGAAATTCTCATCCCTAGCTCTGCTTTCAGCCATTTCCTAAGTTTAAGAATGATAGTTGAGATAGAGTACCAGGCACTAAGTCACAAGGTAGCGGAGAGGGTGTTTGTACTAATCCACTTTGCAAAGAATGTGGTAAGAATCATAAGGGTGTGTGTAGAGCTACATTGATGTGTGTTTTGGATGTGACGAGTCAGGCCACAAAGTCATAAAATATCCTAAGGATGGTCTGCGGAGTCAGCACAGTCATCCTTCAGTTCTATTCGATCACTCGATTCAGCAGGGTGCCACTTCCAGTACAACCCATGGCCAGCGCTAGAATAGACTTTATGCACTTCAATCCCAACTTGATCAGCTAAGTTCTCCTAATATTATTATGGGTACATTACAAGTTTTTTATCTTTATGTTTACGCTTGGTTAGATCCCGAGGATTCACTTTCTTTTGTAACCCCTGTATAGCCATCAACTTTGGAGTCATTCCCGAAATCTTAGTAGAGCCTTTCTTAGTGTCTACCCTAGTGGGAAAGTCTATCATATCCCGGCAGGTATACAGGAACTACCCGGTTATAGTGTCCCAGAAAGTTACTTTAGTGGATTTCGAGGTGTTAGAGATGATGAATTTTGAGGTCATTCTCAGCATGAATTGGCTCCACTCATGCTATACTAGTTGATTGTAGAAATAGAGTAGTTCATTTTTAGTTTCCAAATGAACCAGTCATTGAATAGAGGGGTAGTACCTCAGTGCTTAGGGGTCAGATGCGTTTTTAGAGCCATTCCCGAAATCCTATGATAGTAGATAGCCTAGAGTTTAAATCATGAATCCAGAAGTTTAGAGGCAGTAAAGTGGGGATAATGTCATCTGAATTTAGTGGACTATGTATCCGTGGGGCTAGTTTTATGAAAGGTGAATCAGTAGACTTGAAAACAGTGTATGCAAGAATTTAAGCTAAGTATGATGGTGTGGGTGTGCTTATGTAGTATCCTTGAGTTTTAAGGTTGAATGGGGCTATTGACGTAGTAATTGATGTTCCTACCAGCTCCGTTATGGACTATAATATGTTAATGTCAGATGTTCAGGCATAATATAAGTTTAGAGATATGATATTCGTAGGTTATGATGAATATAGTATGGTTATTAAAGATTTGGGGATATCCATGTTATGTGTTAGAATCTATGTTTATATTTTTTAAGGTTGAGCTAATAGAAAGAGGAGTTGAAAATTCTAAGTTAGTCAATTTTAAGTTGTTACATGATGATTATTGGGACTATAGAGGGTTACGAGTTGTATCTTAGAAAATGGGCATAGTCATTCAGGGTGAGTTTACCAACTATGTGTATTATTATACCCCAAATTCTAGAGTAAAGTGGTGACAGTTTAGTTTACAGTTGTTGATTAAGTGGTTCACAGACTTAAAATGATGGCTTTAAGCTAAGGGGGAGATGATAGAACAAGTAACCAAGTCAGGCTCTCAGATCCTAGTAGTGATGCCAGTATGTGTAGAAAAGCAGTAGGAGAGGATGATGCTCAACCTATTCTTATCTCAGTGCAAGTTTTCTAGTCATCATGATATCTACTCACGCCTTACATATCAGCCCTATGATCATAGCTCATATTTGTGCACTTTATAGAAAATCATGTATGCTTCTAGTTCCTATAAGAGGAGTTCCCGTTCACCCAGCAGTCCGAATCATATTCCATGAATTTATGAACTCCAAACCCAGGTCATACAGCTCATGACTCACGTGTTCATGTTTTACAACATGATCAGTTCCCATGACTCACGCTACACCCCTAATGGTCAGTGAAATTCAGATTATATCATGTATATCCTCAGTTTAGATCTCTTGATGAATCCATGATGCTAATATTCTATTCCTCGGGCCTCTTTTTAAGTGTCAAGTTCTGTATAGTGTTCATTCATGCTTCAGGTCCTCATGTTCTACCCTTTTAGTAATCTCTCCTTATGAAATGATAGTAGTGATGAGCAATTTCTTAGATGGGAGATAGTAAATGTCTCATGTTAAGGAAAGATTGTTACATGCTTGTTTTACTCGAGCCTATAGTTATGAAGATAGGCTTGAACATCATATTGGTATGTAATTAGGTAAAGGCATTACGCATTAGTGAATGGCTAATATAAGGTTGTATTAGTTGTGGAAGGGGAAATCAGAATTTTTCATGAGACAAGAAGTTGTCAAAATGTAGGGGGTGTTGAATTCATGATTCAGACTAGTATTACAGTGTTATGTGTGCATTTTGTAGATTCGAGTGGGCTTGTACATAGTGGGAGAATTCAGTACAGCTCAGACTTTAGTAGGTAGAGTTATCAATGCTCATGTGAGTATCTTCAGTAGCCTCAAGTATAGTACAGTATGAAAGAAGAGTGTATAGTTGATGGAGCATTCGGGGAGTATGTTTAAGCTCAAAAATGGCAGTTGCATTATTTAAGGCATAGTAATTCTACCCTACCTTATGTTTCGTTGGCCTAGGTTCCATATCCCAGAATTATAGCCATGTTGGGATTCCTTATACAAATGTCTTGTTCAGATCATACCCGAGATTCCCTGCTCTCTAACATTATTAGAACCTCTTAGAAAGAGCGTTGAAGAAATGTTCCAGTTAAGTATGGCCATTTCAAGGGGTAATCTATTCCCATCTATGTAAACTATGAATTCAGCTCAGTTCATACATCAGGCATCAATTTTAGAATCTAGATATTCAGTCATGGTTTAGTTCATAAGTGTTCCTTGCATTATCTTAGTTTTACTAGTATTTCAGCCAAGCCAGTATCATTCGGGGGAAGAACTATCCTAAGGGGGAGATGTAATAACCCCGAACTTTTCATGTACTAAATATCTCATCTTTTCTTCAAAAAATAAGATCCAGCCGGAGGTAATGGTTACTCATAAGTTGACTCTCTCGTTCCTATCTCAGCCTTATAAACATTCTAATGTCATTACATGTGTTCAAATTAGTTCAGTTCATGATATCCAGTTCATGTATTATGTTTTAAACTCAGTTATGATATCATGTTCCCAATCATGCATGTTCATTAAATGATCTCAGATTCTTCAGTATTTTCAACTTAAGGTAACAATTTTCCTTAAAATCTCTATTTTTCATACTCAGTTTCAGCTGCATTTCTCATGTCAGTCATGAATTCACAAAATCAGTTCAATCATGTATTATGTTTCAGACGCAGTCATGTAATCACATTTTCATCACTTATATTCAGCATGTAAACTCAGTTTCTCAGTGCTTTTAGCTTAACCAATCTCATTCGAGGATGAATGTTCCCATGGGGGAGATATTATAATACCCCAAAAATCCAAACCAAGGTTAGAGCCATGTTTTAAGCTCATGCAAAGTACCTTGTAGTTCTTTTGTAGTTTTATGAGTGAGTTTGATGTATATTGAGGCCTCAAATAACTCTCAGCTGTTAGACGAATCAACATAATCCTTACCGACTGAATTTTGATGAGAATGATGTGTTAGTCAACTTCAAAAGAGCATATATTTTCATCTATTGAGAATTTTTCAGCTCAAGACCTACCAAATTATAGGAAATTTAATTTGCTTTCCAACGATACCAATTTCTCCCAAATTCGATAGTCGGTTGAGAAGTTATGGCGATTTTAGTAAGAGCAGTAGAACACCACGATAAGTACCACATCGCGGTGAATGACAAATTCACAATTTTCCGATTTTCAGTGTAGCACTGCAATTATCCTGCGTCACAGTGGAGTTCTAGTTCACGTTTATCCTTTTCCAGCAAAGCACTGCGTCGCGCCAAGGTGTAATTTCACGATTATCCATTTTCTAGTGATGCATCGCGATGGCACTGCGTTGCGCCAAGGTGCAATTTCGCACTCGTCCTTGGACTACACTTACCGTGAAATTCCAGTGACTCACCATGTTAGCACCACCTCGCGGTGATGGTCAAAATCAGGATTTTCAGAGACAAAAATTAAATTTCTCCTAGGGGAAGTTTGGTCTTTTTCCCATGACCCTAATCCGTGAATAACATGGGATTAAAACCCCAATAGCCTATTATGTCATTATTTTATTCAAATTCTCCCAAATCAAAAGTAGTCTCATTCAAAAACAAACTCTAGCCCTCAAGATTCAAGGTCAAATCTCAAGAATTCACTATCAATCCTCACAAATTTATAAACCAAGGTATGTTAGATGTTCATCCATGGGTCTTTTTCACCCATGAAGTCCAAGAATCCATTTTCAAGTTTAGAATCATGATCCTTACATATTTTTATGAATTATGACCATGAACATTCATGAATTTCGAATTTTATATCATGTTTACACTAAATTGTTGTTGTTGTTAAACTCCACAGGTTGGAATGGTGTTTTTCACTGATTTAAGCCTTAATTGGTGATTTTAATATTGAAATCATGCTATTAATGCAAGTTTTAAAACTATTCTCATGCTTAGCCTAAACCATGCATTGCAAGTGTTTGATGAAATTCCTTAAAGAATGAGTTTTGAATATTTACTACATGTCATGTCCTCAAAGTTTTGGTATGATTTTGTTGTTATTTCTATCGAGTCCTGGGGGTTTTGAATACCTGAAATTTAGTTGTTTACATACTTTTGGTATCCTCAGAATGATTTCAGTTAAACCATGACCATAGTTGATTTCTCAGTTATTATTATCGTAATGAGCACTATCAGAATTCAGAATTCAGTGAAACTCAGTTCAGTCTAATAATTCAGTGTCTTTCAGTTGGGAGTAGGATTTAGCACCGAGCGAATGCAGGGATGGAGGCTTCCCCATTAGTTAGGCAGAGTAGTTAGTAGCAGTCCCTGTGTTCCAGAACTATATAGCCAGCGTAGGATGAGGAGTCACCCATTAGATTAGGCTTGACTACCTCCCAGGGGTCACCGGTCAGATTAGGCTTGACTCCACCCAGGCGTCACTCGTCAGTTTAGGCTTGACATCCTGGTTTTTAGTAGCTTAGTGGACCCATATAGCCATTGTTAGTACCCGTGGCACAGTATTAACACCCTTTTAACTGGGGTTACTTGAACCCCAATTAGTTCAGAGCGGGGCATGTCGATTAGATGATACCTCCCACAGTCTCAGTCTAGTAATCAACTCAGTAATTCAGTTTTAGTTGCTTGAACATAGCATACAGATATTAGTAATTCAGTTATTAGATTTTAGTATTTCAGTTTATAGATTATATTCAGAACATGTACTATGCTTGGTCATGCATTTTAAGATTTTACAGCATTCACGCATGCATATCAATTATTAGTTACTTTATGCTATTCAGCCAGTCAGTTATTACTCCTGTACAAGAAACCATGCATATCAGCCTACCTCATTTAGCATACTAGTACATTCAAAGTACTGATCACATATACTTTTCTTGTGCTATGATATATCATATCATAGGTACGGATGCTCAATTCCTAGATCGTGCATAGACTTTCCAGATTATCAGTCGTAGCAGTGGTGAGTCCTCATATTTCGAGGAGAGACTATATTTACTTTCACGCTTTTAGTTCAGTATTAGTTAGAGTTAGTTGGGGCCTGTCCCATCTACTCTCATTCAGTCAGTTTAAAGGCTTTTGGATATTTTCGACAGTTAGTCAGTTCTTAGACTTTAGTTGTCATTGTCAGATGTTTTATCAGTTTTGTTTATAGATTTTATCAGATTTATTACTTAAAACCTTATGGAATTCCTCAGTTAAATTTCGCATATGACCTTTTGTTATCAGTTTTACTCAGTGCTCACAGCAGGTACCAGTTCATGGGTTAGCTTGTGGTCCCTCGGGACTGTAAGCACCATGTGGCACCCAGGGTGTAATCTCGGGGTGTTACATATAGTCATTCTCACTATGGGAATAGACAAGAATATCATCGATGAAGACTATGACGAACATATCCAAGTACTGTTTGAACACCCTGTTCATCAAGTCCATGAAGGCTGCTGGGGCATTCGTTAGCCCAAAGGACATGACTAGAAATTCAAAGTGAACATAATGGGTCTGAAGGCTATTTTTGAAATATCATATTCCCTTACTTTAAGCTGATGATAGTCGAATCTGAGGTTTATCTTAGAGAAATAACTTGCACCCTGAAGTTGGTCGAATAAGTCATCAATCCTAGGAAGAAGATATTTGCTTTTGATTATGACTTTGTTCAACTGGCGGTAGTCAATGCACATTCGGAGAGAGCCATATTTCTTACGCACGAATAGGAATGGAGTGCCTCATGGAGAAATACTAGGCCTTATGAAACCTTTATCTAAGAGGTCTTTACGCTGTTCTTTTAAATCTTTAAGGTCGTCCAGAGCCATACGATATGGAGGGATGGAGATGGGCTGAAGGAGATCAATACCGAATTCTATTTCCCTATCAGGAGGTACCCCTGGTAAATCTTCGAGAAAAAACTCGGGAAACTCATTGACTACACAGACTGACTAAACTATTAGAGCTTCAGACTTCGTGTCTTTTACTTGAATTAAATAATAAATATACCCTTTGGATATCAACTTTCTGGCCTTAAGATAAGATATGAAATAACTCTTGGGAGATTCAGAACTACCTTCCCACTCAAAAACTGGCTCATCAGGCAACTGAAACTTCACCACACGGGTGCGACAATCTATTGATGCATAGCACGAATGGAGCCAATCCATGCCTAGAATGACATCAAAATCTACTATTTCTAACTTTATTAAGTCTGCTAGTATGATATTATGCAGGACTATGATAGGACACTTCTTATAAACTTGTCTGGCAATAACAAACTCACCTACTTAGGTGGAAACTAAAAAGGTCTTGGAGAGCTTTTCAGGACCTATCCTAAAATTTTTCATAACCAAAGGAGTCACATAAGAGATATGTGATCCGGGGTATAACAATATATAAACATCAAAATGGAAGACACGAAGCATACTAGAAATAATATTTGGGAACTCTCTTACTCCTGTCAGGATGGTAAAGCATAGAATTGATTCTGGCACTGACTGCCACCGGTACTGGATGATGCACCCTAAAAAGGGACTGGGCGACCTGGAGGAGCTGGTGCACTAGTAGCCTGAGTCTGGGGACGAACATCCCTACTTTCTTGCTTAGCATACAAACACTTTTTGATTCTGTGACCCAACTTGCCACATCCATAGTAACCCTTTTTCCCACCAAACACTCACCAGGGTGGTTCTTGCCACACTTTGCACATGTTGGATAACTGGGTCTTCCACTCATACTATTCTGAGGCCTAGAAATAAAAGCTCTGCCTCACTTCTCCTACTGGCACTGGCTGAACATAGCGCTGGCATAGATGAGTGACCCTAAAACTACGAACGATTTCCCCCTCTAGACCTTGGTTGGCCATACGCAAACTGCCCGATTCTAGCTTTCTTAGTTCCTCTCTCTCTCTCTCCTTCAAATTTTTCAGCCTTAATTTGTTGAGCATGAGTCAACAGCCTAGCACGATCTATATCCCCAATAATCATGGCAGTCCTACACTCCTTGACTACCAAACAAGGTACTCCAATAACAAACTTACTCATACTAGATCTAGGGTCATCTATCAACTTGGTAGCATACTTAGACAACTGGGTGAACTTAAGGTAGTACTCCTTCACGTCATCGAGCCCTACCTCAAGTTCACGAATTCCTTAATCTTAGCTTCTCTCATCTCACGCAGAAAGAACCTGTCCTGAAATGTATCCTGAAATACTTGTCAACTCATAGGAGTTGCTTTCTCACTTGTACCATCCTTCCACATAACAACCCAATCATAACCAACATCCTTCAACCTATAGGATACCAATTCTATACTTTCCTCCTCAGTAACATGCATAACTAGAGTGATCTTTCTCACCTCATCAATATATTGTTGTGGGTCCTCACCAACTTTGGACCCAAAAAACTCAGGTGGATTCATTCTCATAAAGTCATAAATTCTGACTGCAGCTAAATTACCATTTTGTTAAAGTGGGACTGTATCCTGATGGTTTCCCTGAATATTGGTAGTCACAACTTAGGCCAACGCCTGAAAGGCATCCCAAAATTCAGTATGAGACACATTCTCATTTAGAGGGTTGGCTTGCATTGGTGGTTGATCACCATTTCTGTGTGCATTGGCTCGAAGATGAGGCATATTATGTCATGTAAAAGCACGAGTTAAAGCAGATAGAGACAACTATAAGCACAATATGTCATGAAAGAAAAGGGTAATTCCTAACTCGTTCTGTAGCCTCTTGCTGATAAATGTGATGTACTTTAATCCATGATCAAGACTCTACGTAACGCGGCTTGTGTAACTCCGTAGGAATCTTTAAATCTTAGGCTCTGATACCAAGTTTGTAATACCCCAGGAATACACTCTAGATGTCACATGGTGCTCAGGATTACAAGTAGTCACAAGCTAACCCTGTAAGCCTTCTAACAACTTTAAAGCTCATAAAAAAAATAAACTTCACATATGAAATCTTGAAATAACTGAATTAACATCTTACTGAAAGTCTTAACTTTGAAATCTTAAAACCAACACTTCAAATAAAAAATAGAAAATAGTTGGACAAACCTCTACTTCTAACTAGAGAGCCACTAGAATAAGCCCCGGCTGACCTAACTCAAAATAAAATCAAATAACTAGAGTACTTCAACAATAACAAATCTGAAAGAATGGGTCCTCAAACTATAAGGACTCACCAATAGCCGGGATGTAGGTAGAGATGCTCAAAATCAATCACGCTACTGGAATTGAGCACCAGAACCTACATTATAAGACAATGTAGCACATAGACATATATGTGGATCAGTACTTCTAGAATGTACTGAGCATGTGGGGATGAATGCATAAGTAAAACAATACTTCAATATTTATACAAACTTTCAAAGACTGCATGATAAGTGTAAATGACTCGCCTTGGCTTGAATAAACAAAGCTGTGAAATCACAAACATGAGTAGTAAAGCATAATAGTAATTTTGTGAGCCATGACACTTAGTTCCAAAAGTTATTCTTTTATTCTATCTTAGGTAGTTTCTTCTAACCAACATACACCATGTGAGCTATCATGGTGTCCAACATCTTATTCCCCGTAGGGAAAAACTCACATTAGGGAGAGTCATCTTACTCTTGCCACAGAGTAGGACCTGAGCTAAGTGATCACTATCTGTAACATCATCTATATTGGGAATAAGTTGAACCTACGTTGGCTCATAGTTCTGAGGAAATAGGATGTGCTAAATCCACACTTTCTGCTAGGTTCTAAATACTACTCCCATATTATCTATATACTCATACTGTAGGAAATCCACCATAAAATACTAGCATAAGGGTTTATAATGAAAACTAGTTATGCATCTCTTTCTGTAAATCATGATCAAGCTAAATAAATGTGGATTTCATATCTTAGATGAGGATAAAAAATCAATTCTTGCTTTAAATCTTGATATAAACTATTTAAAGAATGCTTAAAAGCACAATCTTCTAGAAAACTCAATACTCAACTTAGGGCTTAATACTTATGCTTTAAATTCATGTCAATTCATATCAAAGCTTCATGCTAAATATAATTCTATACTTCAACAATAACAAGTCAAGATAGTGCAATCTTATTCATAATATAAATTATGTAAGTTAAAACATAAACATAAGCACTTCTTGATATTCTAAAAGCTTTAAATCTCATGAAATCACATGCTTTAAGATTATACATACTTAGGTATGAACCCAATTCAAAACAAGTGAATTAACTCTTAAACTTATGCAATTTGGGCACAAGGGTGAAAGAAAGCCCTTGTTCATAACCCCACATACCTAAATAGGTTTGATTTGATGTAGAAACTTGACCTTGGAGATGTTTTTAAAAGATTTCTTGAACTTCTTGAATTAGGAACTTGAATTCTTCTTTATCTTGAAGAGAGAGTAATGGAGTTTTGGGTGTTCTTAGAGGAGGTTAAGGTTTTGTTCTTGAGAGAGAATGATTTCTTTTGAGAGAATTTGTGAATAGAATGATCAATTATGCCTTTTGGGACCCTCAATTTCATGTTATGGGTGAGATAAGGTAAGGAAAAATGACTCAAATACCCTCGTGGACCCAAAATTCATTAAACTGAACTGGACTACCGACGAGATAAGCCATGTGCCATGTCACCCGATCATCGCGATATGCAACGCTCCATGTTTTCCCCCACCAATGCGATATGTGACACGCCACGGCCATATCGCGTTGCCTCCCTATTTTGAACATCTAAATAAGCCTCAAACCTCGTCCAAAAAATTCAAAACTTACCCGAGATATGCTATCGACCACCCTGATCATAAATCAACTTAAAAATTGACATTCTAAGGCCGAGAAGGTTGGAATTAAATCATCTAAGTTTAAGAGGCTTGAAAATGACTAAGTCTTAACACTTAGTGAAATTTTTCTAAGTTTTGGACCCCTCTAACAAGCAATAGTAAGCTGAATTGAGTTAGGATCTTACGGGGTCTTACATTTCTACAAGATGTAAAAAATTTAAGGTAACATTAAAACTGAAATGTCACTTTTTTTCTTTTCTATTATATAGAAGCAGGAAGAATATAATGAACAAGGGCAATATTACAATTAGAGCTAGCATTAATGGTATTTACCATGCACAGTTGAATAAGAAACATCTAGAGTCAAGACTACGAGTCACTCCTTTTTTCCTTTCGTGTTTATCTTTATCTCTTATCCGTCTACTATATTATTCTTTGATCTTCTTCCTCAATCTTTTGTGGTTTGATCGCACACAGTTTCTATCTCATTTTTCTTTGATAAAACTAACAGATTTAGCTTTTTATTACCTATTTTCATAAACTTTGGGTGGTAGGTGAGGTAACCGGTGACAAATTGCAAAACTCAAAATATTAAACTGTGAAATGTGGAGATTACATAAGTCTTCAATCCACAATTCTGACAATGCCTACCGCTACAAAGCTGAAGGGAGCTCAACAATTCTCGATTAAATTTCAAGTAAGTGACATTATAAGTTACACTAATTTAACCATGAAGATTCTTATAATCTAATCCTAATATTTAGACTATTTCTACAATATTTGAAGACATTCATAAAAAAACTACTATTGGGAGCGAACAAAGCATTCAAATTAAATCACAATGGATGGAGTAGCCCTGTTTCATCTTTTCCTTTGTACCCATGAACATATTACGTCATAGGAATCATCTTAAAATCTAGAGTATATTGTTCTTCCATCATGTTTATGTACAAATGGATAAATATGAAGGTTATAGATGTGTTTTTAGAAGTTGCGATGACGAGTATATGAACTGATATTCTGAGTAAGGATATGGTATGAAATAAATATTGTAGTTTCTTCTCTTATTGACATAGTTTAAGTATCCACATAAAAGGTATTTCAATATGATATATGGGTCATTCAATTTACATAATGAAAAGTTTAGCCTGGGTACATGATGGCAGATTAAGATTTTGAAGTCATTAGGTTGTTTTCTTTATGCATGTTTAACCATTGAGAAAATACATCATTTCACCTTTAAACTTGTCTGCATGACTTACTTTAGACATTAAACTTTACGTGTAATTATATACCTCTTAATAACTTTAAAGTGAATTAAATTCAACCCTAATGCTGACATGGCTTAAAAAATATAAACACGTGCTTTTTCTTTTTATAAAAGTTGATTCCTTAAATATTTAATAAAAATTAAAAAAAAATACCCCCTTCCCCACCCTTTTCTTCTTCAAACCCCACCACCCCACCCTACTCTTTTTATTTCTGCAAATCTCACATTCCCTTCTTCCCCCCTCCCAACATACACACAAACATATTATCTCTACCACACTTCATTAATTTCTCAAAAAGAAAAAAAAAATAAATGGGTTGCGGATTTTAACACCATTTTCATAAGTTCCACTATTGAGAAGAAAAGAAATAATTATTTCTTCTTTTAAATTCAATTCAAGGTGAACAAGAAAGGACTGACGTTGTTGTTTGCGTAGCTGCTGAATCGAAGACTATATTAATGCCTGCCTCTAGGATCGACCACTATGAAATAACAATAATTCACTTTATACATTTAAGTAGGCAAACAAACTAATGGTGGCTGGACATTTTAACTCCGATCTAGTAGTATTTTTAATTAATTATATGGTAAACCAATTGAATCAATCAATGAATTAATTAACCAAATTCGCAAAAGGAGTTGCTTCTAGATGCAGTAGAGTAGAGGGGAGAATCAGTAGTTGTTCCTGATTAAGGTGGACTCATAGTTGAAGGTTTGATGTAGACCGACATTATTTCCTGAGCCAACAAGCCTCCGCAACTCTGACCTTACTTTGTAAAATACGTGGCTCCAGCTGCCCTTAATGTTGCATCCCAATACGACTTTCTCCTCTTCGTTCATTTCCAGATACTTGGTAAATGTGGGCGGAGTGTTTGTTGAATAAGAAGAACGAATAAGATGGGCTTTGGGTGGGGAGGGATCAAACTAGGGTGGGGGTATGGGGTTATTTTTATTTTTATTTTTTAACTAAATTATTAAATAATATACTTATAGTTGGGTTACATTTTTGTAAAATAATTACTTTGTGGTGATGACATGACATTGATGTGGGCGTGAGTGCAATGCACTCTCCTTCGTGAGACTGGTCGTACAATTATAGGGTGATATTTAATACACTTTAAAGTATTTAAGGGGGGTATATAATTATCTGTGAAGTCAAAGGTCTGAAGTAAGTTATGCGGACAAGTTTAAGGGTGAAATGATGTATTTTTCCTTAACCATTTAATCCCTTTTTATGTATATATTTGTGTGTGCCTATATAGCTTTTTTTGTAAAAGACACCTATGTTGTTCGGACTCTCCATAAAATGTACTGTGTTTGGGGGATCCGACATGCACTTAGTGACATTTTTGAAGATTTCGAGCGACATAGAAAGATAGATGATTTCTGTATTTATACTAGTTTACCTTTACTTGTACTCTTACCTAAAGCCTTTCAGCAAGTCATTCCTCTAAAGTAACCCTAGAGGATAAATTGATGGTAACATGCATATGCTTATGGAACATTTTTATATTTCATACTATATTTTCTTACACAGAAACACACTACTTGGTAAGTAAGGAATTAGCGAGATTATAGTGCTTAAATGAAGAAAATATAAATACCTATTATCAGTCTTCCAGGAGAATGACATACAAATGAAAATTTAACATATAATGTTATAGTAGGATGGTTTAAAAGAGGAATGCCACAAGAGTAATATGTGATTAAGAAAAGCGCCTTAAAAAGTGGAAGAAAAAATAAGGAAAGTTGCTTGACAATAGGGTCACTCACCTAAACCTTATCCAAACCGCCTCATAGAGAATAAAATGAAGAAAGGTTGCTTGAATTATTAAATAAAATTGACCAAAATCGACCTTTACGGATACAAAGTGTTCAAACAACTTGCTCTATCTAATTTGAGATTAGAGGTTAGATACCATAAATATTACTATGAGAGTTGTGATTTATAAGATTTAAACTCAATAGAGATGACATGACAAATTGATGTAAATGAAAAATCATTGAAGAAATAAAAAGCTTACGTTTATAATATTGGTTCAATGAAAAAGTAGACATAATAGATGAAATTCTTGTTGTTTTCGGTAACTGAAATTACACTAGCTTCTGTTGGTTATTGTCAAGTTTGATACAATATAAACATATGATCAGCAATCACTCATTTTCCTCATCTTCAGATAACTTCTCTTTTCTCTTTTAAGTTGTCCATCAACATATTGAAAGTATTTACGCTAGGACAAGTATTCAGGCTCCATTATTTTGTACGAGTGACTTTTGAAATGATCAAATTTTTATTGCATAAAGTTAGTAGATGTCATTTAAAGGCAAAAATTTGCTTTTTAAGTCTCTTTGCAAGTTCGTGTTATGGAACTGTTTCCTCAAGATTACGATTTGTTCCTTACTTTTCTATACTATTACTAAAATGTATTCCATATATATGCTTTATCTTTTCCTAACTTGTTTGACTTGGGTGATTGCATTGAGTTACTCCAACTTTGTGAGAAATTGTAATCAAACCGACTACAATACAGGTGTTATGCCCTATTTTTATCTTGGTTAAATAAAATATGACTCATGAACTCTTAAAAGAATTGAAGTTTGTATAGAGTCGCCACATAAGTGTATATGTATTAAGTATATAAATAAACTTATTGTTGTGAAAATATATAAAATGTATGTATAAAAATGTACAAATTATATGTGAAAAGAAAAGTATTTTGTGACACGTGAAAAGAAAGTGTCTTTTATGTACTATAAAAATAAAAAAAGTATTTTTTCAAATAATACTACCTACTTGATCGAACTCATGGAGAGAAAAATAAAGATTACACAATATTTATGGTGTGAATGTGTGAATTGATTGATTAAGTTTAATTGATTGTGTAAATATTAACCGCCTAAGTTTTGCCTATACGTGTGTTATGTAAGTAAAGAATATTTTTCCCCGATGCCCCAATAGTAAAGTTTTCACTATGGATGATATCTGTACAGTTGCAATAATGCGAAAATATAAACGCAAATTCAAACTCTCCTTTTGAATGCTATTTTTGACAAGTATTTTCAAGAATTTGTACAAGCACATTAGTAATAAAGAAAAATAAATTAAAACTATGTATGCTCTTATGCATAAAAAATAGAATTTTTTATTAAAGCGTGGGCTCGAATTAGATTTTAGATACACCATAGCTACGAAGTGGTTGCTCGATTTATCGTTCATCCTAAATCTCCTTGTCAAGGTACAAATCATAAAATCCTTTGTGTTGTCATGATGTTATAAAGATTTCATCATTGCCCATTTTTATTTATTTTATTATGTATTTGTTTACGTAATATCCGTCTTTTTATTTGGGGAGACCTCAAAAATCAATGAAAGTTTCTTCATGGGTCATGTATTTATTTTGATGTAAAATACATAAACTTGAGAAAATAAAGTTTGTCTTTTGTAATGGACCGGGTAGCCTGAAAAATCCGATGGAGAGATATTGCCATCAGCCAACTTGTGTAGTTTTTTGTTATCAGTTTAATAAATTGTAAGGCAATAAAGGGACAAAATGTCCAAAAATAGTCCCAAAATTAGTCAAAACATGGCGAAACAACTCATCCATTCAGTGAATTTTTCGGATGCAAACGGACTCAAACAGTGACAAAATGTATTAGCAACACATCAGTGACATTGATGGCAAAACAAAGAGCAAAATCACAGTACAATAATGAAACAATAATGAGTAAGATATAACAATTAACTGTAATAATCGGAGATAAAAGAAAATCTAAAACAGTGAGGGTGTCAACGTTGCTTCAACGGCAATCGTTGGAGCAATGCCAAAAAATAAAACACGACTGGATCTGGCCCATTTTTCTATGGACAACATTGGTCAAATCTGGAAAGGCAGTGATGAGAAAAGAGAGAGAGCCTGATTGGTAGTATAGCGTTGTTTGTCAGTCATCCAATGGTCAGATCCGGCGATGACGGTGAAGATAAGGGTAGGAAAAAGGGCGTCGACAGTGGTGATATCGTCGGCTGAAGCTTGCCCGCCGATGATTAATTCTGGCATAGCGCGACGGTAGTGACAAGAGGAAAGAAGTGTATGGTGGTGGTGGGCAGAGCTCACTTGTTGGAGCTCCAACAGTGATGGAGATCGACAGCTTTTGTGCGTGTGTGGGTATATTTTTTGTGCAAGTATTTTCAGGTGAGTGTGTGTATATTCCAGTGGGGGGGTGCATATGTAATGATTGTGAGAAAGAAAAAATGCAACGCTCTGTGAGTATTACTATATGTGTGAATTGTGAGTGTTAAAACAAAATGGGCCCTTCTTTATTTATAATAAAATTTGATGCCTCCTATTATCCAAAAAATAAAAAGATGCCCCTCCCTTTTATAATAGCATACCCTTGGATCCTTGAGTTATTGACCAAAGAATTTTCATCCTTTTGACTAACAGACAAAGTTATTGTCCAAAGGGTAGTGCCATTAGTGATCATTGTCGAATGTGACAAGACATTATTGTGCAGTCATTGTCGGATGTGACAAGACATCGAATTATTATCATACTGTGTATTGAAATAACTGATCTGACTCAAGTTTTGTGGATTGTAATAAATGTATAAAAACATAGGTATTGATATATAATTACAAAAATATGTAAAGAATATTGAAATTATTGAAATGTAATTAATTTGAAAAAATAGTAAAAGAATGTGACTTCATGTCGTGCACGCATGTAGATGATTGTGAAAAAATGTTAAAGATGATAATGAAAAGATAAAAATCCTAATGTACAGAGAATTATCAATAAATTATGAAAAGCAAAATATGACAATAAATTGATAATATTCTAAAGTAAGGATGATTATCAATAATTTATCAATAATTATAAAAAAAATGTGAAAAATATGTTTTGTTCTCTTTAACGATCAGAAAGCCTGAGGATGTTAATTTTAAGTAAGGAGAGCAAAAATTGGGTATCAACAATAGGCAGTGTAAACAGAACAACTTATAGAACTTTACTATTCCACGAAAGTGTTTCTGAATACATTTCTCCAGTCTTAATTATTGTTGCTACTATTGAGCTTATATTTGTCGTTTTTCTTTCTCCGCGTGTATATAATGAGCTACACTTCTATCATTTCTTAAAAAGATTTGGAGTTTGGCCAATAGACCATCCCCGCAATGATTGGAGCTGTGAACGATCCTCTATGACACCATATATATATATAGAAATCTTTGATTTATTGTCACAAATCATCCACTAGACTTGATTTCCTATCTCCTATGGTCATACTTCTATCATTTAGAAGCTGAAAAGGTATACTTTTTACTTCTACTTTATAATATTGGTAAACAAAATATGTTGTGTTATAGAATCATGTTAGAAAAGATAAATATTGTGCAATAGGCATTTTTATGTGCAAAGCTTGTTTAAGCTATTGGTCATTGATTTTTGCACTGTCATCTGGCTAATCAAATAAAGAGCATGTGCTTTGGTGTTGTTGGCATGAATTGGGTCTTGCTAAAGAATACTTCTGAATGTTAAAGTGTAGGAATAGAAAAGGGACAACAGGAAGAAAGATTCTTGGAAAACGATGCCAAATAATATCCAGAAGATGAAATCTATTTGTTTAATTTTATTTTTTTAGGCTGAATAAATTCAAGAGATGTCCTACAGGAATTAAAGGGAACTATTTAGCACCGACTATGCAAATAAGCTTGTTGAACGTATTTGTCAAATTATTTCCTTCAACTCTGAAATCGTAGTAATCATTATTTCACACTGGTACTTTGTCATATTGGTCTATGTTTTCTGAAGGTCGTATTCTTAAGTTTCATATTTAGTTTAAAAATAAACTTTATATATGGTATACGTACCTCGTAGTTCGTTATTATATTTGGCATAAGATTTATATCTGCTGATGTTACGTAAATATGTCATTATTATTATCTTATACTCGAATGAGTGAATTTGAATTGTCAAGTACCTATTTGATTTCTGCTATGTTCATCCCTCTTTCATGCAAAAAACAAATGAGGATTAGATGGTTCTAGTATGTGTTGACCATTATGAGCTAATAGTTATGCGACACTCATTTATTGAGTAATGTATGTGTAGTTGAGATACCTACGAGAATACTTATTATAGTGAAGCTTGAGGATCTAAATATCTTTAGATAGAGGACAATGCAATATACTTGACAATTAAATTTTTTTATTTTTATCTTGTTGTGTTGGATATACTATTTTCAAAACTTAAGGTTGTAACTGATAGATTGGAGGCATCTAGAAACTTATGTTGCTTGAACTCTATGCATGCCGGATAGTTCAAATATAGTGCATTTTTGGAGAATCCAACATGAGTGCAACAATAATTTTTGAGAGTTCACACAACATAACCCAAAATTACTGAGTGATTTTCATAAAATCAACTGTATATCTAAGAAAATTTAATAGAAAATATAAGACGTCTATAAAGAGAATCTAATGGCTGTTTTCTTTTTACAAGAGCGTGTAATATGCTGGTTGTTGTTGAGATTATATGGAAATAAAGGTGATTTATTGATTAATTAGACTAGTGAGGAAGTTAAAGGTGCAAATCCTTCAAGATCTATTTTTTTTATCTATGGAAGGAAGAGGTATTATCAGTGTGTAGCCCCTATTATCTCATCTTGGGTTTTAGTATATCTCTAAGTTCCATTTTGTGTATCAATGCAACATCTATGGTATAAATATATGAGGTTAAACTTAAGGATTGTGAGGAAAAATTAAGTGTAATGCCCCGATTATCTGAATCGGAATGCTACACGGTGCTCATGACCCCGAAGGACCACAAGCTAACCCATGACTGATATATGTACCTGTACACTACATAATATATAAATATAAATGTGGAAACATGAACTGAAAGCCATAAGGTTCAATACTGAACATAATCTGAATAATAACATTGTCTGAATAAAGTGGTATCACAATACTAAATCAAAACCGAAATACTGAAGTCTAAATCTAGTCTGTAATCTAGTCTGTGTCTAGTCTGAAAGCCACTACAGTCTGAATAACCTGAATAAGGAGCTAATGGGACATATCCCCAACTAACTCCAACTAATGAACTAATCAATGAGAAGATAGAAAAATAATGATGTCCTCGAAGGATGAGGACTCACTTCTAACTTTGACTGTTGAAATCTGCAATGCTACTGCTGCTTTGGAACTCGTGCCTATGAACCTATGGTATAAAATAAAACACCATAGCGCGAATGCATCAGTATGTCTGAATGTACTGAGTATAAGAGTGAGGTAGGCTAAATGGAAAGGGTTTATATGCATGAACAATGCTGACTGATATGAACGTGAAAATACATACATGCATAAGTAACTATAACTGAACTCGTGGTGATATTGACTACTGAGTCTGAATGCTGAAAAAAAGAGTTTGCTGATACTGAATAGATGAATGACTATTTCTGACAGTTCGAATTATGAAGAACTGGTCTGATTGACTGTGTCTAACAGTCCTGAAACTGAATACTGATAACGTAAGCTATGACGACTGATATAACTTTGATGATCAGTCTAACCGATGTAACTGATACTGAGTGACTGTATCTGACAGTCTACTAATAATGATTAAGAGTGACTAAGCTTGAGATCAGGCCTAACTAACGGGTGATCTCTAGAACTGATATTGAGAATACTCAACTGAATCTGAGACTGAGATCAAGCCTATCTGATGGGTGACCAATATAAGTACTGATACTGAATAACTTTATGTTATACCAAGCCTATCTAGCGGGTGGTCTATGAATCTGTGGAACTACCTGAGTTCCTTACTGAGATTGATGACTGTATCTGACAGTCCTGATTTCTAAGTTCTACTCAGAAGACTGATACTGAAACTGTAACTGTAGGAGTTCTCACTTAATCGACATGCCCCTAATCTGAACTAGTGGGGTCAAACCTATAACCCCAGCTGGTATGAATACCGTGACACGGGTAAAGACCTTTCTGGTCAAGCCTATCTGCTGGGTGACCCTCATAGGAAGTCAAGACTAAGGCAGTATAATAGTCAGTACTTTGAATGTGCTGGTATGCTAAATGAGGTTAGGCTGATATACATGGCTCATATGCATGAATAATAATAGACTGAGTAAATAACATGAGATACTGAGGTATAGTATGCGAGAAAGCTGTAAAATTTGAGAATGCATGATCAATCATATAACATGATACTGGGATAATTTGTAAACTGAAGTAATGAAATATTGATTCTATACAACTAATAACTATAAGCCCTAGTCAAGCAAGCCTGAGAACTGACGTCTGAACTGAATACGGGACTAAGAATGTGGGAGCTATCATCTAACCGACATACCCCAATATAAACAAGTTGGGGTCCAACCTGTGACACCAGTTGGAAGGGTGTCAGTATCGTGCCACAGGGACTAACACTGGTTGTGTGGATCTACTAAAGTGTTGTCCCGAAGGACTAAGAGTCACCCTCTACTGGCAGGTTCTCTAGTGAGTAAATGGAAACCCTCAACTAGAAGGTTAACACTCAAACTATGCTGGCTACATAGTTCTGGAATGCAGGGATTACTGCTATGGGTCACACCCTCAACTGGCAGGTGATCCCCTATCCCTAGGTTCGCTCGGTTCTAAATCCTACTCCCAACTAAACTGACTGTAATTACTGGACTGAACTAAGCTTACTGACAAGAGGTACTGACTAAGCAGATAATACTCTAACATATCTGAAACCATTTTGAAGAATATTGAAACTAAGTAACAACTAAGTTTTTCAGGTATTCATAACCCCCAGGACTCGATAACATTTATAGTAAAAGCATACCAAAATTTGGAATCATAATAGATAGTTCTAGCACAAAGTTCATCGCTTAGGCATTTCATCAAACACTTGAAATTCATTGTTTTAAACATGGGAATAGCTTTAACATGTAAAGATAGCACGATTTCAACACTAAAATCACCAATTAAGGCTTAAATCAACGAACAAGCACCATTCAAAATATGTCGGGTTGAATAACAACAACAATTGCATGGAAACATGATATAAAGTTGAGATTCATGAAATTTCAGAGGTAAAATTCACGAGAACATGTAAAAATCATAACTTTAATACTTTAAATTTGGACTCTTGGACTCCATGAGTGAAAAGGACCCATGGATGAACATTTAACATACCTTCATTAAAGAATTCTTGGAAGTTCTTGGTGGATTTCTTAAGAGTTGATATTGAAGATTGAAGGGGCTAGGGTTTGTTCTTGAGAGAGGATGATTTCAATTCGGGGGAAATTATGAAAAATAATGCAAAAGTGCTATTTTGGGACCTAAATCCCGTGTTTTGGATGAAATGGGTGAAGGGAAAATACCTAAATGCCCTTGGAAAAATATGATTGATAGCAGGAAATGCACGGGCTGCAATGGAGCGGGCACCAAAGACTTCGGAGAGTCGGACTGGAGTGGGCGTCACGGGCTCCCCCAGCACCGAACTGGATCGGGCGTTGTGGGCTAATCGCATGATGCCTCTATTTTGGTCATCCAAACTCGTCCTTATGCTTGCCCGATAATTTTGAAACTCACCCAAGATGTACTATGGACTACCCTGATCATGAATCAACTTAAAAATGAACTTCCCAATGTCGGGAAGTTCAAAAATAAAGTCATCAAAGTTAAGGGCTTTTAAAAAATGACTAAGTCTTAACACTTAGTGAAATATTCTAAGTCTTTAACCCCTTTAACAAAAAGAGTGAGCTGAAACGAGCTAGGATCTTATGGGTTCTTACAATATCTCGCCCTTAGGAACATTCGTCCTTGAATGAGACTGATTAAGCTGAGAAATACAGAGGTACTGAGATTACATGCTGAGCATGCATAACTGAAAACATGACAACATGATTGAGTCTAACATATGGTGACTGACTGAACTAATTCATGAATGCAATGACATAAAGATGAGCACATGGTTGGGACTGAGAATAAAAATGAGATAATATATAAAAAAACAGTTACCTTGAGCAGAGTCTGAGTTTGTGGAGAAGAGGTGAGGGTACTTGGTACGCATGTCTGCTTCTGCTTCCCCAGTAGCTCCCTCAATGGACTGATTCCTCCAAAGAAATTTGACCAAGGGAACTTCTTTGTTCCTTAGTCTACAAATCTAGAGATCTAAGATTTTAACTGGGAGTTCTTCGTAAAAAAGGTCGTTTTCAATATCTAAGCTTTCTAAAGGAGCAACGACAGCTGGATCACTAATACACTTCTTTAACAAAGAGACATGGAATACTGGATGGACTGATGCCAACTCTACAGGCAACTCAAGATCATAAGCTACCTTTCCAAAATGACTCAAGATCCTGAAAGGGCCTACATATCAGGGACTAAGCTTCCCCTTTTTGCCAAATCTCTTCACTCTCTTCATGGGAGAGATTTTCAAATAAACTAAGTCGCCAACCTCAAACTCAAGATCTCACCTCCTCACATCTGCATAGGATTTCTATTGGCTTTGGGCTATCTTAATCCTTTCTCTGGTTAGTTAAACCTTCCCCAATGCATCAAAAACTAAATCTTGCCCTATTAATATGGTTTTACCTACCTCAAACCACCCGATAGGAGATCTACACCTCCTTTCATAAAGAACCTCAAATGGAGCCATCTAAATACTAGAATGATAACTGTTATTGTAGGCAAACTCAATCAATGAAAAGTGATTGTCCCAACTGCCCTTAAAGTCGATAATACAAGCTCTCAACATATCCTTTAATGTCTGAATGGTCCTCTTTGCCTGACCATCTGTCTGATGGTGAAAGGCTATACTAAGATGAACTTAGGTACCAAAACCCTTCTGAAAAGGTCTCCAAAAGTAAGAGGTAAACTGAGTACTCCTATCTAAAATAATAGACAACGGGACTCCATGCAACCTAACTAACTCTCTAATATAGAGCTTGGCATAGTCCTCGGCTAAATAAGAGGTATGGATAGGCAAGAAATAAGCTTATTTGGTCATTCTATCTGTAATAACACAAATTGAATCATGATGGCAACATGAACGAGGCAACCCTATCACAAAATCTATGTTCACCTCCGCCCACTTCCAAGTGAGAACACTGAACTCCTGTATAGAACCACTAGGATTTTGGTGCTCAACCTTGACCTACTGACAATTAGAGCCCTTGCCTATTAGCTCTGCAACATCCCTCTTTATCCCACTCCACCAATAGATTTTCTACAAATAGCGGTACATCTTAGTGGCCCCTAGATGAATAGAGTAATGCAACATGCGCTTTTGTAATAATTTGATGCCTTAGGTAATCTACATATGGAACACATAGTCTGCCCTGGCAACGCAACACACCATCTCCCCCTTGGGAGAAAACCTCAACTTTCTGATCTCTGACTGACTCCTTCAACTTAAGTAGACTGAGATCCCTATCTTGTTTTTCTTTAACTTCGGCAACCAAAGAAGAGTCTGAACCCATACACTACCCTCAACTGAGTTAACCAAACGAACGCCTAATCAAGCCAACTGATGAACCTCCTGGACTAGCTTCTTCTTATCACCCTCAACATGAGCCACACTACCTATGGACAATCTACTAAGGGCATCTGCCACTACATTGGTCTTTTCTAAATTATACAAAGCACCCATATCATAACTTTTTAATAATTCTAACCACTTTCTCTGATGAAGATTCAACTCTCTTTGTGAAAACACATATTGCAAACTCTTGTGATCCGTGAACACATCAACATGCACCCCATACAAATAATACCTCTGAATTTTCAAGGCAAACACAACAGCTACTAACTCAAGATCATGGGTAGGAAAATTTCTTTCATGGGGCTTAAGTTGTCTAGAGGCATAAGATATGACCTTATCTCTTTACATCAAAACACAATACAAACCAACTCTGAAAGCATCACAGTAAACAACAAACCTATCTGAACCATCTGGCAAGGTCAAAACTGGAGTTGAGGTGAGTTGAGTCTTTAAATCCTAAAAACTCTTCTCACAAGAATATGACCATTGAAACTTGAATTTCTTTTGAGTGAATCTGGACATGGGGGATACAATAGACTAAAACCCTTCAACAAATAATCTATAATAGCCAACCAGGCCTAAGACACTCCTGATATCTAAGGAAAAAATAGGTCTGGTCTAGTTTCTCATTGTTCGGTATTTTGAGGGTCCACTCTAATGCCATTACCAGAAATAATATGGCCAAGAAAAGCTAATGACCTTAGTCAAAACTCGCATATACTGAATTTAGTGAACAACTGATGGAATCTAAGAGTCTGCAATACAATTCTGAGATGGCCTGCATGGTTATTTATCATTACGGGAATAGACAAGGATATCATCTGTGAAGATTATGACAAACATATCCAATTACTGTTTGAACACTCAATTCATCAAGTTTATGAAAGTTGCTGATGTATTTGTAAGACCGAAAGACATGACTAGAAATTCGAAGTGACCATACCAAGTTCTGAAAGCTATTTTCAAAATGTCACATTCTTTGACTCTAAGCTAATGATAGTCGAATTTGAGGTATATCTTAGAGAAGTAACTGGCACCCTGAAGTTGGTCGAACAGGTCATTGATTCTGGGGAGTGGGTACCTATTCTTGATAGTGACTTTGTTCAATTGATGGTAATCGATGCATATGCGAAGAAAATCTTCTTTCTTCCACACGAAAAAGACTGGAGTGCCCCATGGGAAAACACTGGGCCCGATGGACCCCTTATCTAGAAGGTTTCTTAATTGTTCTTTCAGCTTTTCAAGTTCTGCTGGAGCCATTCTATATGGTAGAATAGAGATAGATTGGGTATCTAGAAATAGGTCTATTCCGGAGTCAATTTCCCTTTTGGGAGAAATTCCAGGAAGATCTTCAGGGAACATATCTAGAAATTCCCTTACTACTGAAACTGACTCGAGATTTGGAGTCTAAAAATTAGAGTCTTTAACTCGTACAGGATGGTAGACAAACCTCTTGGATATCATTTTTCTCGCTCTAAGGTACGAAACAAATTGACCCCTAAATGTTGAAGTACTACCCTTCCATTCAAGGACTAGTTCATTCAGAAACTAAAATTGAAAAACTCTATTTCTTCAATCAACTGAAGAATAGCATGAGTGGAGCCAATTCATGTCGAGAATGACATCAAAATCAATCATGTTTAAATCCACAAGATCAACTGAAGTAACTTTCTGGGATGTTATGATCGGACTGTTCCTGTATACCTGTCTAGCTATAATTAAGACACCTACTGGGGTAGACACTGAGAAAGGTTCTGCTAAAGTCTCAGGACTGATGCCGAAATTAATAACTATGTAAGGAGTTACAAAAGAAAGAGAAGATCCAAGGTTTAATAAAGTATAAACATGCAAATGAAAGACCTGTAACATACCAGTAACCATATCAAGAGAATTTTTTTGATCCTGTCGAGACTGAAGTTCATACAATCTATTTGGGCTCTTACCACTGGTAAGTCAATAGAATAACAACAGAATGTATAAGTCAATAGAATAACAACAGAATGTAGCAACAACATATTAATAACAAAGATAGTCAAAACATAGACAAAATCGTAACAATAATTTAATAATAACAGCAAGAGAAACTTAGAAAAGAAAAATAAATAAATGCAATCAACAAATCATAAAAAAAAGAATAGTGAAAACAGTGTCGGCTTTAATGACACTTCACCGAAATACGACTAACCCCAGCTAAATCTACTTAGATAACAGACCAACATAAAAAAATCATAATTATTATATTAATCAAAAACAAGGACAAAAGCCAAAATAATAGTGGCAACGACGTTGCTTTAACGGATTTTTCATCGGAGTAACGTCGAAAAACGTCTAACTCCGATAGATCTGGACCATTTTGGTGTAGACCACCATAAACAACAAAGAATCAGAGGGAGTGAAAAAAAAGAAATGACACAGCAGTGGTGGCTGGTAGTGCTCGCCGATCATCACTCCCAACGAGGCAGCGAGAATAAGGAGAAAGAGGGAGAGGTGAAAAGGGTGGCGTGGAGATGGCAGTGATGGTGTTCTCTGGTGAAGCTTCACCGGAGCTCTTCGACGGAGAAGAAGCAAGTAGCAAAAATGGAGATAATATTAGTAGAGAGAGAAAAAGAAAATATGATGTGTGAGAATAGTATGTGTGTTTAAATCATGTGAATGAGTGTGAATATATTTTGTGCGTTTTCATATTTTTGGGAATTAAAAAAAAATCTCTCATTTATTTATAATAACAAATGACATTCTTTATTGACCAAAAAATTAAAGATTGACCTCTCTTGTTCTATTGAAACACTTTTTAATTTTAAAATTATTAATCAAAGGATTATTTCATCCTTTTAACCAATAAATAAAGATTATTATTCAAATGATAAAAACGCCAATCATCACCGCAAATGTCACCTTATTAAAAAGTGATGAAACCTTGATTAGATTGATTTGTTGCTCAGTGTATTAAAATAATTAAACCGAATTACATATACAGATTGTATTAAATAATGTACAAAAATATGAATATTGATGTATAATTACAGAAAAAATATAAATAATAAAACATATATAATTATCTTGAAAAATGTATTACGCTATAAATAATTAAAATTATAGTGTGTCAATAAAGAATTGTAGTGTTATGTTGTGTATGTGTGTAGATGACTGTGGGAAAAAATTTTAAATGATAATAAACTGATAAAAATCCTAAAATTTATGAAATTAAGAATAATTATCAATAAATTATGTAAAATTAAAATATGACAATAAATTGTTAAAAATCTTAAAACAATGATGATTATCAATAATTTATTAACAATTGCAAAATATGTGTGAAAATTACAGTTTGTGTCATTTAACGATTAGAAAATCTAAATGCGTTAATTTAAGCATAGAGAACCAATATTGGGTGTCAACACCGGGAACTTACACAGTTTTGGGATAAATTAATCACTAACATGAGTTTTTCCATGCAACTACCACCACATGACTCCTTCAACTCTCTTATCGCGTGGCTTAAAAGTATTTTACAATACCATCATCCTCAACCCTCCATCGTACCTCTTCAGGTCTTTATACCTAATTACATTTGGGTTATATGGACTTATCGAAATAAACATCTCTTTGATGACCAACATGGTGCCCCATCCCCAGCTTTGGCTTTAAATCTGGCAACCCAATATTGGTTCCTTGCAGGCGGCTCACAGATTAAATTAAACCCTTTTACTTTATATGTTAAATGGAACCCACCAAAGGGTGACTGTCTAATGTTGAATACAGATGCAATACTATGTTTAAACATGAATACTGGGGCTTTAGGGGGAGTTTTTTGAAATAGCTTGGGAGGTAATGGGCTTCACTACACCCACAATCGCACAAGATATTTCTAATCTTGAGTTATTGGCTTTATTTATAGGTTTACACCTAAAAATGCAACATAAACTAAAGCCATTAGAGATAAACGTGGACGCAAATAATCTGATTACTTTAATCAACAATGCGGACACTAATAGTGCACTATTATGTGATTGTAGGTTCCTTTTCCATCAGCTTGGTAATTCGCCACTTATCCACATCTAATGAGAGCAGAATAGATTAACAGATAGTCTAGCAAGGAAAGTCATCTCCACTGCACAACCATTCTTTTTGTCTAACGTCTCAATCAAGACTACTACTACTTTTTGGTTGCCTCCCCAAGATGTGTTAAACATTTTGCATACTGATAAGCGTGGATACGTAGTTACTAGGCGAGTGAACTCGTTGGATGCTTTGCCGCCTAGTGCAGTTGCAAAATTCCCTACTATTACTACTTTATCTTCTAGCAGATGGTCTGTAAATAATGCACAATGTGTAGATACTATGGTGACAGTGCTACCACATGTCTCTCTATAGTTTTTGTTGTGATGTTATTGTATAATATAAGTATCCTTATTACCAAAAAAATACACTAATTAAGCATTAAAGAACAAAATTATTTTTTTTCTTTTCTTCAAATTCATCATTAACACACACACAAATATATATTGTATGGGTTCAATATATGTTTTTTTAAATTTATGTGACAAAAATAGAATTTAGATAATCAACCATATTATTAATATGTTTTTAGATATTTTACGATGTGATACGGAAACTACCTATGAAGATGAAAACTAACCTAAAGAAACAAAATGAAGCCGAGATAAGAAACAAACACCAAACTAAAAACACAAGAAGGTAAAGGATAGATAGTGAAACATAAACTATTATAAGCATTTAGGAACTAAAGTGTGTATCAAATACTAGAACCCCTAAAAACCACAATAGAAACACCACACTCTTACGTAGGAAAAATCAATATCCTCAAGCTACAACATTTCTAAGCCAAAATGCAACCCAAGTGAATCCATACTCGACTTGCCCTAGTTTCAGGTGGCTTTTCCAAGCCCTACACTAAAATACTCCCAATGGAGTTCAAGAATATCTCTTGTCAATATCATCAAAAACTAAATAGAAAATAATCCTAATGGAGTCTATTTATAGCTATTACATCAAATGACCAAACTACCCTTAGTGAAAAGGGGCTCCTATAGAGTGCAAAGAAAAGGCACAAAAAGACCAAAACACCCTTAATAAGGGGCGGTCATGGAGTGTAAGGACTCCTTCTTCACACTTCAACACTTGCAATCGTTTGGAGCCTCGGGCAGTCATCAAGGCAAGCCTCCAAGCGACTTTCCACATACGGAATTGCTTTATTGAGTGTCTGAAATGACTTCCCCATGCATACTCTTGTGCCTTTAATGTCTGAAACTGGATTCTCCATGTGTTGTCCTCAAATGATGGCATCAAAAGCTATGATGGCCATTTGGCTCGTATCATCCTCCCCTTCTTGAAAAGAATTTGACCTCGAATCCACACCTTGCAAAATCAAAGAGAGAAAGAGACATGGCAAGCACATAGGACCTCTCTTTTTCAAACAACTTCCTGAGGGAATGAATTTCATCAATGTAGCCATGCAATTAGGGAAACTAGAAAACCTACTATGCAACATCCCAATCTAAGACACGTAGTTCTTCCAAGGGTTTTGTTTCCCTGTACTAACGATATCAAGCATGCTCCCAAGAGTCCGACAAGATACTTTAAATTATCCAACCCTATGAAGGTGACAAGAAGTCTTTAATATCCTTGGACTCTTCCACAAACAAAAATTCAACTTGGCATCCACAAGTTGTGGTTCATATAACTTAAGCACAAGTGTGTCAAACATGGATGCAAATACAAGCAACACCCCAAAGAGGCAATGACACATTTGACCTAGGGTCCACAAGTATGAAACCATCTTTGAGAAAGGGGTTCCTAATCAAAACCAAGTCACAAAGAAGGATATTATATGAATGGAATTCATCTAAAGTGTTCTTAAAAGGTAACTTTCTCCTTGACCTACAAGCAGTGATACCTTGTTAAAGAATAGAAACACTTAAGGGTGAACTTTCTTTGTTCCTTTTATTACTCCCCTTCTTTAGTGGACACTTAACTTTGTTGGAAATTCCTCCCATGCACAACTTGGGTCTATCAAATGAATTGTAAATCCCCAAGAAAGACTTTCCATCATAGGAAAGGATGCCAATATCCACAATCAACCTTTACTTGTCGTCTTGACCAAGCACCAAGTTGGTTGTGTTGCAATTTCCATAACCCAATAAGTCATCGGTGTCAAATGGGAGAAGTATCCAAGAACATAGGTCAAGGCTATACTTACTTTTCCCTAATGTGCCATCCTTATAATAAGACATACCTTTTTTACCATCATTAGAAATATCATGAGCAAAAAGAAGGTAGAGAAAGGTGTCACACAAGTCAACTTCAACTATAGTGTCCTTATGCATGTACTCTCCAATTTCAAGTTCATCACCATTAGTATGCTCAACATAAAAAACACATAAGGAAGAAGTGGATGGAATTTCTAATCATGAACCACCCTCTCTTTTAAGAGAGTGATCCTCACATAGATACAAACCACCATGAGCACAAAAGGGGTCATAACCAAAACCAATTTTACAAAAATAAGTACCATTCGGGTTTTCCAAACATTCAAGCAAATCAAGATCATTTTAACCCAATTGATCATTATCCATGACATTATCATTTCCACAATTTCTATGAGCAACAATAAGACTTTAATCAAACAACATGCTCAAAGAATCATCTACAATCTCATGATCAACTCTATCAATATCATCACTAACTTGAGACTCATCAAGCACACCACACACATGCTCAAGTAGTGGACTACATTTAGGAGTAAGTTGATCATCATTCACACTGCCATTAGTTATGGGCAACCCCCTTGCCAACATAGACTCACCTTGGTTTTCACAAGTGTCAACTAGTATGTGAATACTCTCATAACTTGGAATTGGAACCTTATTCAATTTACAAGTGCTAGCACTAGGTGGACTTAATTCATTCTTACGAGAAGAATCAATTTTGTCATCTATGGGATCAACTAGTGTTTGCTTACTTATAACAAAAATTGAATCTTCTTGCAACCTAGCAATACTTAGAGTATCCAAAGGGAAGACTCATACCATTCTCCTCTAGGAAAATCACCAATTACATCCACTTGGCTACTACTAGCCACATCACAACATTCTAAGTTTATAAGAGTGTAGGATATAGCAATTTTACCGTATAGCTCACATGCGTTTTTGCCTTAACCTTGGAGTGTATCATGGTATCCCACTTCTTCCCTTGGGGATCTCCCATCACAAGGGAGTTTTGTATTAAGTGGCGTTTGTACAAGAGGAACTAGATTTAGTGGTCTAAGTGTAGATATCAATTTGCGTAGCTTTTTAAGGTCCCGTTTAAAATCATCACAAGTGGCATTGAAAGTATCACCCATGGTACCTAAGAAAGACAAAAACAAAGAAAAAAAAGAACTAGTTAGCTCAAAAGTATACTCAGACTCTCCACTTCATTGTTACCTCAAACTTGATTTCACAAGTGTTGAAAGTTGGCTTGTAATCCGTGAGGTGTTGAGTGTTGATTTCTACTCTTGTACAGAATGGATTTTCATTTGAAGACTCAAAGAAATCTCATTCAAACTTGAGCCAAGAAACTACAACGAATCACCAACGATAAAAAGGCACACAAAGAATGTAAACACAAAAAAGTGGATTCAAAACTAACTCACAACCTAGTAGGTAATTACTAGTTTGTCAATTAGTACTAGAATCAAGAAATGAAACTAAAGAAATAATAAATTGAAACTAAGAATCCAAAAGTTTGAGCTTAGGGTTGATTTTGAAAAGTGATGAGGTGGCAGTTTATGGTTGGTCCATTATTTTGAAAATTTCTTGTGTTCCAACTATGAATTTTTTATCAATCTTCACTAAGGGGTGTAGTTTCGGTTTTGAGGGGGGGGGGGATGGAAGAAATGGAGCCTTTTTCAAGTTCAAAATGGTTTGAATTTGAAATAGTCCCCCCCCCCTCGTGTACTTTTTTTTGTACTTGAATATTCCTTTGTTGTTTTCTTCCTTTGGAAGACTTGAAGATGCTTGGAATATTTCTTGAGCAAACAAGTACTACACTCCCTCTCTTCTTCTTTTTAGATCAAACAACCATTTTTTGATATTCTTCTTCAACAAGATATGAAGAACTTGAAGAACACCAAGAACATTCAAGGTTTGACCAAAGTTGACTCTCAAGCAAATAACCTCCAAATTTGATGATTCTTGAAGATCCAAGGTCACTTTGACAAACTAGGCACTAATATCATAATTTTAACTCAAAACGCCACAATCACCTCTACCAAAAATGAGATCCACCTCAAGTTTCTTCAAACTCAAGCTCAACAATGGTGGATAGCTCAAAACAACCCAGATTTTGCTCAAATTTTAGATCCAAACTCTATTAATGTTAGGGAACAAGGATCTAGCACTAGAAACTAATAAAACACATAAAAATTACCTAGATCTAAGTTTCAAAAATATGCCAAAGTACAAAAACGTGAACAATAATTTTTTTTAACTTTTGGATTTTTGACATTGTTTTTGTGTTGATTTTCTTAAAGTAACAACAATCCAAGACTTAGAATTGTAGGAACGATTCTAAAATGTGGATCTGATACCAAATGATACGGAAACTACCTATGAAGATGAAAACTAACCTAAAGAAATAAGATGAAGCCAAGATAAGAAACAAACACCAAACTAAAAACGCAAGAAGATAAAGGATAGATAGTGAAACATAAACTATTATAAGCATTTAGGAACTAAAGTGTGTATCAAATACTAGAACCCCTAAAAATCACAATAGCAACACCACACTCTTACGTAGACACAAGAGGAAAATCAATCTCCTCAACCACCAATGTTTTCTAAGCCAAAATGTAACCCAAGTGAATCCACACTCAACTTGCCCTAGTTTCAGGTGGCTTTTCCAAGCCCTACACTAAAAATACTCCCAATTGAGTTCAAGAATATCTCTTGTCAAATATCATCAAAAACTAACTAAAAAATAAGCCTAATGGAGTCTATTTATAGCTATTACATCAAATGACCAAACTACCCTTAGTGAAAAGGGGCTCCTATGAGTGTAAAGAAAAGGCACAAAAAGACCAAAACACCCTTAATGAGGGGCGGTCATGGAGTATAAGGACTTCTTCTTCACACTTCAACACTTGAAATCCTTTGGAGCCTCGGGTAGTTATCAAGGCAAGCCTCTAAGCGACCTTCCACACACAGAATTACTTTATTGAGTGTCCGAAATGACTTCTCCATGCATACTCTCGGGCCTTCAATGAGTCCAAAATTGGATTCTCCATGTGTTGGCCTCGAATGATGGCATCAAAAGGTATGATGGTCATTTGGCTCGTATCAAGTTGTAAACTAGTGTAATTTATAATATTTTTTATGTAATTTTTAAATAATATACATTACTCTCCTTATCCAAACTTTTGTGGCATCATAGTCAATTATATTTTTAGAATAATTTAAGCTTTTAATTACTGTAATTTATAATTTTTTCTATTTCAATTTAAGTGACACTGATATAATTTCGAGAGTCAACTAAATATTTTATATCTTTTAAATTTTTTAAGTGGTTAATTGTTATGACTTAAAGTATTTTTTAAGTTTTTCTTTAAAATATTTAACAGATTAAATTTTTTTATAGGCATGTTGACCTTTAAATCTTTTAATTTGTTAATTATTGCAATTTATAGTATATTTTACGTATCTTTTTGAAATATATACCAAATTATATTTTTAAAGATATTTTAAATTGTTAACTATTATAATTCATAATACTTTTTATGTAATTTTCAAATAATATATGTTACTCTCCTTGTCCAAATTATTGTGGCATTGATAGTCAATTATATTTTTTAAATAATTTAACTTTTTAATTGTTGTGATTTATAATATTTTTTCTTCTATTCCAATTTAAGTGGCACAATGCTTAGATGGCCATAATAAGTAATTAGGTGTGATATAATAAAATTACGATTAAAGCAGTGAAGCAGACATATCCTAAATGACTTACAACAGCTAATTAAAAATGATATAACAAAATTACTATAAAAAATACTTATGAAAAAAATTTAAGTGAATCTCATATAAGACGTCAAGTTAATTTAAAAAATCAAGAGTTAATCCATCATTTTATATCTATTTTACCTTTTTTTTTATTAAATCTTATTAATTTTTTAACATTTAGATGACTTATAATAATTAATTACGGATGATATTTAGTAGAATTAAAGTAGCTAAAATAGATATGTCATAAATGTCTATTTTACCCTTTATTAAATATCATTAATTTTATAATACATAAATGACTTAAAATAATTAATTAGAGGTAATATAATGGAATCACGGTTGAAGCAAACAACTGAAGCAGACATGTCAAAATCGTTGCTTTTATAATATATATTATCTAAGGAATACTCCATATATCCCAATTTATGTGTATTTTTGCTTTCTAAGAGTCAAACAGTTTAAGTAAGCGTTTGGCCATCAAAATTTTTTATTTTTTTCTAAAAAATTATTTTATTTTAATAAAAATAAAATAATAGTGATTGACCATAAAATATTTACTTTAGTGAAAAATATCATGGGAACGGATGGAGTATAATTTTTGCATAATTTGTCTCAAAATGAAACGAGGGAAGGGGGAATAAAGACGAAAATGAAATAGGAATATGAATTGATTGGGTGTGTGGTCTCATTGCTCTCTCTTGAGTCAGCAATATCCATTCCTTTTGGGTAAAATATTAGGCAACAGCCGCCGGAGCAAGGGCGTCTACAAGTATCTCTCGTTTCTCATCTGAATTTTGATGATGGATGGATCGAAACAATCTTTCTCTCTGTGTTCGTGTGAGCTTAAGCGGTAAGTAAGTGGACGTGGTGAGTGTGTCAGAAGATGGATGGATAGAAAGGCTCAAAACTTGACCGCTTCCTCCATCAATCAATCAATCAAGGTAAGGTATAAATAAATGGCGGCAAAGAAGTTATACGAGTCGTTTTCAAAGGAACTTATCGAGGATGTGCATCGATGGGGTTCCATGAAACAGACAAGTGTGAGTCTTAAGTATATGATGGAGTTCGGTTCCAGACCCACTGCACGCAATTTGCTCATTTCCTCTCAATTCCTTCACAAGGAGCTCCCTATACGCATTGCTCGCAGGGCTATTGAGCTCCAAAACCTTCCCTATGGTTTATCTCTCAAGCCTGCTGTTCTAAAGGTACCTTACCTACCTACTAGTCTACTACTAATGCTTGAAAGGGCTTTTCCCTTTTTTCTTCATGATGAGTAGCAAGCAGCATCTTTTTTCTTTATTCGCTAATTAATTTCATTCCCAAGCACAAGTATAGTCGAAGAGCTAAAACGTCTGTGGTCCTTCTTTTAGGTCCGAGATTGGTATTTGGATTCTTTCCGTGACCTTAGATCCTTTCCGGATATAAAGGATCAAAATGACGAGTTGGAATTCACACGAATGATTAATTTGGTTAAGGTCCGGCACAACAACGTTGTACCTATGATGGCTTTGGGAGTTCAACAACTAAAGAAAGATCTGGACCCTAAGATTGATTATAAGGATTTGGATGAGATACACCAGTTTCTTGATCGCTTTTACATGTCTAGAATCGGGATCCGCATGCTTATCGGTTAGCCTCTTCTCTTGACTACTATTTATACATACAGATGATATATAGTACATTGTTGCATCTGAATTCCTGTCAAACTCAGGGCAGCATGTGGTGCTGCACGATCCTAATCCACCTCCTGATTGTGTGGGCTATATACATACAAAAATGTCCCCTCTGGAGGTTGCACGCAGTGCTAGCGAGGATGCCCGTTGTATTTGCTTGTGGGAATATGGCAGTGCACCTAATGTCAACATTTATGGGGACCCAAACTTCACATTCCCGTACGTCGCTTCTAACTCATTCCCATTTGTTCCATTGTATCCTATACTTCCTATGTGTTCCTCTTATTATCTTTGTTCCATTGAATTCTATATTGCCTGTGTATTTCTCTGATTATTGTTGTCCCAAAATTTATTAATGTAAATGTTCCAAGTATAATATGGATTCTTGTTGTTGTGGAAAGTCTTGTTCTCCTTGCTTTATAGCGTACACTTATGCTTCTCTTTTTACGGGAATCTGTGACAGCTATGTGCCCACACATCTGCATTTAATGGTTTTTGAGTTGGTTAAGAACTCCTTGCGTGCTGTGGAAGAGCGATTTGTGGACTCGGACAAAGTTGCCCCTCCTATTCGAATAATAGTTGCTGATGGTCTTGAGGATGTTACCATCAAGGCATGATCTCTTCTCAAGTGTTCTATCTAAGAATTATTATTATATTATTATGGGACTTTTTGCTTCTACATCTAAGGACGTCTATCTTACTATTTTCCTACTCATCCTTATCAAGTGTAGTTTATGTGTTGTGTAGGTTTCTGATGAAGGGGGTGGCATACCAAGAAGCGGCCTTCCCAAAATTTTTACTTATCTCTACAGTACTGCCAGGAATCCATTGGATGAGCATTCAGACCTTGAAACAACTGATGATGCTACTCCGTCTACGTTGGCTGGTTATGGATATGGACTTCCAATAAGTCGTTTATATGCTCGCTACTTTGGAGGGGATTTGCAAATTATCTCCATGGAAGGCTATGGTATGTTAAATTACCTCTTTCCCTGTTTGCATGACTTTCAAGTTTCAATCTCTAGATTACTTAACTTGAATAAATTTAGTTAGCAATATCTTTTCCCTTAGTGTTTTTTGTGTGATGGTGTGGATAGAAGATGGAGAGATTGGGACGTGCCAAGAGGGGAGGAAGGTTTGGGATGCATTTGGATTTTTTATAAAAACATTGCCTAACTTTTTGTAAAAAAACAAACATTGATAGGCCTTAATTCTTCTGAGGTGGATCTGATGTGTCCTCCATGTCGAGGCGAGTGAGCAACACACGGTTGGAGGCATGTAAAAGACTTATTTTGACAGTGTTTAGGTGTCTGGGTGAAACGCCGTGATATAAAAAGGACGGGATGTCAAAACGAAACAAATACAAGTGTGTATTTGGCTATTGGACTTAATTAAAATTCTGGAAATATCTTCTGTTGGTTTGTGGATTAAGATCTCAGTGTGTTGTTGTGAGGGACACATTCTTTAACGCCTTGCAGTAGTGTTGTTAGAATTAGATGAAATATTTAGGAGTGTTTATGAAGTCCACCCTTAATAGTTATATATATGAATGACGGAAGATTACTACATGGAGCAGCATTTAAATAAACTTTTATGGTAACGGAAAAAGGACAAATATACCCCTAACTATCATAAATATAATGCATAATACCCTCTTTAGGTACTTTAGGTACGTGTATGCGCCTGTCGTCTATGTTTCGGAATGTATATACTCTTTATCCAAATGCAGGACACGTGGCTTAATCCTATGCATTTACTCCATTTTATATTCTTTCATCCGAAATTAAATAGCCCACACAATTTGGACCTAAAATTAGAAACCCTAAACCCATTTCTTTTAGTTACGCTTAATCATTACATGGATCTAGGAAATAACAACATTACATTTAGTTGGCTTCAACTCCTGATATCTCTCCCCTACTTTACAGGTACTGATGCTTATCTGCATTTGTCGCGGTTGGGAGATTCGCAAGAGCCCTTACCTTGATATTTTATTGTGGGGGAGAACGCCTCTGTAAATATTTCTATTCAAGAAACATGAACATTTGATCCTACTCATTACTGGTATAATTGTCAAATTACTTTACTTTTCCATGGATATTCAGATGTGACGCATTACATGTTTAAATTTCTTGTATTCACAATGTGATGACGGATCCGTACTTATCCAAACATTAAGAGCTCTTTCAAACCTTCTAAAATGACACGCTTTATTGTAGATTTTATATCGTCCCTTCAAATCAGATCTCGTATTATGAAGAAAATTAATAAATCGCATTAAATCGATATCTCGAGTCAAATCAAGGAAAAAAATCAATTAGTGGTTTGGTTTGATATTGAAATAAAATTTGATAATAAATGGTTGGTTTGATTTGGTTTTAACTAAAGAAACATCAGATCAAATTAAACCAACCAAAAGTTACATGTATACGTTTTTCTTTTTTTTTTTTTAAAAAAAAAAATGTACCTATGATATTTATGTTAATGTGATCTATAAATATTTTTTAAACTTTTTTCTATTTTTATCTTTTAACATATTATTTTAAGTTTGAATTTAAAATTTTGAATGATCCAATAAGTTTTTTAGCGTTTAGATTAATGACTCAAATAAAGTTTAAACCAAATTATATAAATGCTAATGCCAACAAAAGAATTCAGTTCAACGCTAAGAATGATAATAATGTTAGATATGTATTTTTTTTTTTTGTTTTGCATTGGTTTAAACACTAAAATGCGTAACTTAATTTCCTTTTTCTCTTTCATATTGAGTCATGTAATTGGTACATATTATTCATACTTATTTTAGCATGATTTAATATTTTTTTATTATAATCATTTTCATTATGACTTATTAATTTGCAATCAAGTATTTGTTATACGATTTCATTATTTATTTATTTTGAAAGTTTTTAGTGTCATCAATCATCTCATTTTTTGTGTTATTTTATTAAGAAACACCTTAATATTTATATATTGTTAGGATTAAAAATATATTAGAAGCACAAGTTAATTACTCTATATGTTTATACAAAAACTTTATCAAGAAAAACCCAAAAAACTAAGATGGTCTTCCATGAGTAAGGTTTCTGTAGGATGCCTTGTTGCGAGCTAGTATTGCTCGTAGATGCTCGAGGCTTCTTGAGACGAATCAGGGATAGTCTTCTTTGTTTTTTTTTTAGATTGAATGCAGATGTTCCTTCCTATTTGATCTCGCCATGTGTCTCTGTGTGATTCACTTTTTTTTACTAGATTTGATTTTGCTTCACACAAAAAGTTATAATCTGCATATTTAAAGTTATTCCGCAAACGCTAAAATGTAAAGATCTTTAAACTTCAATACAAATTAAATAATAATGTCTAAATATATAACCCATAAAGTTTTTACCTCATCATATCCTAGTGGGGATAATAGACATATTATCGTTTTATGCCAGCATATCTAAAGTTGTTCAAAAAAACCTAAACAGGTAAAAGTCTTAAAAAATAAATACAAATTAAATAACCCTTTCCAAATAAATATCCATAAAACTTTTAACTCGTGACATTTAGTGGGGACATATTATCGTTTTATGCAAGTCGCCCGATTTCCTTCAATCATTTTTCTCTATTTTTTTTGACTTTATCTCGTTTTGTTTTTTCATAATCATCACTGATATAGATGTATATGGATCAGATTGGTTCAAAAATTTTAAATATCAAATCAAATTAATTACATCTCATTTTCATTCAAAGAATTCTTATGCACAATTAGATTTAAACGAACTGTCCTATTAAAGGTGTATGCTATGAGATAGTCTTTTAGTACCAAGCATGTCGTAGTTTCATATTGATCTGACCGTTCAGTTTTGTCCTATAAAAGAAAGTTTAGATGAGCCACTGCTGAAATCTAACACTATACCATCAAGATGTGGGTCAGCAAAGGTCAGTAGCTATTTCAATTTTAGTCCAAATCTTCTTTTAACTTGTATATGTAGTACTCTTCTCATATGAAATTTTTTGGATTTTACTTATAAAAATTCTAATCTTAATAGATCATTTCACCATAACAATGTTTGACTTGCAACATCTTCTTTTTTTTTGACATAATTCACATCTTTGTGAGGATTATAAAGCAAGAGATGTTATAATTGTGCCGATTCACCTGTGGAGTGCATAATGTTTGATAGGCTCTACAAAAACTATTTTTTTTTAGGAAACTTCGCTCAATTTTTTATCCATGAATTTAATTTATGTTATTTACGGTGACTAAATACCTGCCTTAAGAATGATATATTTGGTGATTGAATTTGTTTTTCATGTTTGAAATAGTTCTTAATTAAGAACGTTTACAAGTAAAAGGTCCTACCAAGTATTTTCAATAAATGATGCTTGATTACGTAACTTTTCCACCAAAGAACAATTTCAAAATGTATTTGCTTTCAATATAATGTACAAAACCTTTTGCTATAGATATAGCAGTATAATGCTTTTATTTTTTGACAACTCAATTCCTACTGGAACCTTTTTGGCAGGTGGAAAATCTCCACTTAATGAAGTTTGAGTAGTGAAAATAATGATCTCATTAAGCTATGGAAGATGTTAATGTTGTTAGTTGTTAGGATTTCTACAAGATGTAAGAAATTCAAGGTAACATTAAAACTGAAATGCCCCTCTTTTTTCTTTTCTATTATATAGAAGCATGAAGAATGAAATGACCAAGGATAGTATTACAATTAGAGCTAACATTAATGGCATTTACTCTGCACAGTTGAATAAGAAACATTTTGAGTCACGATAATGAGTCACTCATTTTTCTTTCTGTGTTTCTCTTTATCTCTTGTCTGACTTCTACATTATTCTTACTCTTCTTCCTCAATCTTTTGTGGTTTGATCGCACACAGTTTCTGTCTTATTTATCTTTGGTAAAACTAACAACTTTAGCTTTTGGATACCTATTTTCAAAAACTTTAGGTGGTGGGTGAGGTAATTGGTGACAAATTGCAAAACTCTAATTATTGAACTATGAAATCTGAAGATGCGTAAGTCTTCAATCCACAATTCTGACAATGCCTACCGCTACAAAGATGAAGGGAGCTTAACAATTTATAACACTTTAAAATTTTTGCCTCTGAGGTTTTCGAGTTCTGAGCTCACTGCCCAAGGTACGAATTTGATAACGAGTCGTGAGGACTCCCTACGGGTCGTATAGTGCCTATCGTAGTCAAACCACTGAGGATTGTCCATCTTTCTGTCTTGATTAAGACTTTTACCTTATGAGTCGTAAGGTGAGGTCACGAGTTGTATGGTTGGACTCGTGACCAAACCGGTGAAGTGCCTAATTTTTCTGTCCTAACGTGTCGTGTGGTCATATTATGAGTTGTAACGTGACCCGTAAGGACTAGGCAACAATTTTCTATGTCTCAAGTGAGGCATTTCAGTAATTTCCCTCTTTTCCCCAATTGAAACCCACGGCCTAAGGGACCCTATAACACCTCATTACTCTATCAAAACTACTCTCAAACTCTCTCAAATCCTCTAAGCAAGACTAAAGGCTAGGGTTTCAAGGGTAATCATCTAGGGCTCAAAGCTTGATTTATCTTTCATAACTCTTGGCATCTCAGGCATGTTACTCTTTCCTTAAACTTGTTTTATGTAAAGTCATATGTTTCATGGTTATTTTTGTGAATTTAAATAAGGATTTTGACTTGGGTTGAGGGTTTTAGAGTTGTGGTACTTGAATTAGATTCTCATGGCTTTAATGTATTTGTTCATGCTTTAATTATGTATTTTAAAACCTGTTGGGGTGCATGGGTATAGTGAATGGGATGGGGTCGAGACATTCCCCCAAATTAATGATTTTGGTGTGAATTTGGTTTTGAAAATTGTGTTCCCTCAACCCACTTGCATAATTAAAGGGGGTCATGGCATTCCCCAGTGTTGATTTAATAAACTAAAGGGGGTCGTAGCATTTTCCCAACTTGATTTAATAAACTAAGGGGTCGAGGCATTCCCCAAGTTAATGGAATTGAAATGACATAATTATAAGCTTGCAAGCGTAAGGGTATGACAATACATATGGTTTATGTGTTGATGAAAATTTCCTTGACCTAATTGATGAATTATGTGAAACTTGTTTTAATTGAGCTTAATGGGGGTTGTGTATCTCATCGTGAAGGTGTAAGTCCCAAGGAGAAAGGACACTAGAAATCACGTTTGTCGACGTGGGGGTCTTGATGATCGTGTACACAGTTCACACTATATTATATATATATATATATCCTAGATTGATGTGGGGTTGAGGCATTCCCTAGTCCTCCTTGGATATCTTTGGTTCATGCGGCTAACACGCAATGGGACCTTTCAGCAGAGGGAGTTGATCCTATATAGCCCATGGGTGCCTTTTTGAATGGTCTAAGCTACACAGACCAAGATAATATTTTAAATCGCATGTTAAGCCTTGTTCCTTATCCCGATATGTTATATATATATGTGTGTATGTGTATGTATGTATGTATATATATATATATATGACTATGTGCATTGGCTTAAATAATTTCTAATTGAATTGATCAAGGCATTACTTTATCCCCTTATCCCCGAGTTACATGCTAGCGCTCACCCCGCTAATCTTTTTTGAACGTTATAGTCCCATGCAATGCAGAAAATTGAGACACTTCTGCTCTTCCTGCACTGTGATAGGTAGTTTCTAGATTGATCATGAGTCAGCTATCTTCTTCGAACGTTATATTCCCATGCAATGCAGAAAATGGAGACACTTCTACTCTTCCTGCACTATGATAGATAGTTTCTAGATTGATCATGAGTCATCTTTGAAATGGTGAGCTTTCATTCTCTGGAAGACCCTCATTTCATTGTCTTATCTTTACTTTTGTCTTAGACTACCTCCAGATTTTTTTATTTTTGGCTATAGTCGAGGGCATATACCGACATAGGTTGTCTTTCAGATATAAAGTCCTTGTGGATTACTATGGATTAGGATGATTGTTGGCATCTCAGATTTCTTGAGTTATTGATTCATCTATCTTGTTATATATTCAAAATTCTTTCGCTGCTATAGATTATTGTGTTCTGTATGACTAGCCAAAGGGGGTGCCTCTGATCCTCGACGGACTTGAGATACCCACTACAGCCAGGCCCTGGTTCGGGTAGTGAAACGCTTGATATCAGAGCCTAGGTTTAGGGTCATTGGGTGTTCACAAAACTGTGTCAAGTTGAGTATCTTTTATAGGTGTAAAACGCGTTACACTTATAAGAGAGAGGCTACAAGATCATTAGAAATATTTTCCTTTCTTTGTTCTAATTTTGAGCTATAGAGTCTGATGTCCTGAATTTCTCTAATCTCTGCCTTACTCGTATTTTAGATCATTCCTTCAAGAAGATCTGATGTTCGTAGAACCTCCTTAAAACCTCTGTTCTCCCTGAGGAGAACGTGGAGGGAACTCATCCTGCTTATGGAGTGCAGACTTGGTCTAAGGCCCTTGCTCCCAATTGTGCTGCTCCACCTGGGGTTCCACTAGTCCCCACTGATCCTTCTCCAAATGGTGACACTCATGCCCAATCACCTCAAGAAGATATTTCTAATGGAGAGTTTTGTAGTTCTATTCATCTGTTGACTCAGTTAGTGACATCTCAGTCTCATCAGTCTGAGCGTATGGGTGTTTTTGCTCCTTGTTTTAAGGTCACTAGAGTTGGACAATTCATGAGGATGAGTCCTCCAACCTTTACAGGTTCTAAGGTCGAGGAAGATCCTCAAGGATTCATTAATGAGATAAAAAAGATATTTTAGGTTATGCATGCTACGGATTTTGAGGGTGTGGAGTTTGCCATATATCAGTTGAAAAATATGGCATATCAGTGGTATGAAGAGTGGGAGCAGTTGAAAGGTGATGATGCCGAGTCAGCATTATAGGATAAGTTTTCTGATGCCTTCCTTGGTCGTTTCTTCCTCTAGGAGTTGAGGAAATCTAAGGTGGAGGAATTCATGAATCTGAAGTAGGGTAGAACTAGTGTGAAGGAATTAAAGGAGAAATTGAAGGATCTTCTTGATAAGAACTTTATTCATCCTAGTATTTCTTCGTGGAGAGCTCCCGTGCTTTTCGTGCGTAAGAAAAATGGGTCTCTCCGAATGTGTATCGACTATCAACAGTTAAATAAGGTGACAGTGAAGAATAAGTATCTTTTTCCTAGGATTAATGATCTTTTTGACTAGATTTAGAGTGCTAGATGTTTTTCTAAGATTGATCTTCGGTCGGGTTATCATCAGTTGAAGATTAGGAATGTGGATATCCCTAAAACTATTTCTGTACCCGGTATGACGATTATGAGCTTTTTGGTCATGTCTTTTGGGTTGACTAATTTACGAATCTGTTTACTTTTGTCTGCTTTCTATTATTTGTGGGTGTCGTATTTATGTTATGCCATCTTGTTCCATGCTTTACTATGTATTTGTGTAGTATTTCGTGTCTCGAGCCGGGGGTCTATCAGAAACAACCTTTCTACTTCTTTAGAGGTAGAGGTATGGACTGCGTACATCTTACCCTCCCCAGACCTCACTATATGGGAATACACTGGGTTTGTTGTTGTTGTTGTTGTTGTCTTTTGGGTTGACTAATGCTCCGACCGCATTTATGGATCTTATGAATGGGTTATTCAAATAGTTTCTGGACTTGTTTGTCACATTGTGTTTATCGATGATATTTTGGTGTATTCTAAGAGTGAGAAGGATCATGCCAAACACCTCTGTATAGTATTGCAGACCCTCAAGGATCAATGGTTGTATGCTAAATTTCTTAGTGTGAGTTTTGGTTTAATGATGTGACTTTTCTGGGTCATGTGGTTTCTAGTAAGGGGATCAAGGTGGATCCCTAAAAAGTTGAGGTGGTTAAGAAATGGTCTAGACCCATGACTTCAACCGATATTCAGAGCTTCTTGGCCTTGGCCGGGTATTATAGGTGATTTGTGGAGAGTTTTTCTTTTATTGTTGCTTCATTGACTAAGTGGACTCAGAAAAAGATGAAGTTTTGTGGTCCGATGCTTGTGACGGTAGTTTTGAGAAGTTGAAGGATAAGTTGACTTCGACTCCGATCGTGACCTACCCGAGGGTATAGATGATTTTGTTGTTTATTGTGATACTTTTTGTGTGGGACTGGGTTGTATTTTGATGCAGCATGGTAAGGTTGTGGCCTATGTTTCTAGGCAACTTAAGGTGCATGAAAGGAATCATCCGACACATGATTTGGAATTGTTAGCCGTGATTTTTGCTCTGAAGATTTGGCGCCATTATTTGTGTGGAGTGCATGTTGAAAGTTAATTAAACTGGTGAGAAAGTTAAAAGTGCAAATCCTTCAAGAACTATTTTTGTATCTATGGAAAAGAGCTATTCTCAGTGTATAGCCCCTATTATTTCATCTTGGTTTTTAGTATATCTCTAAGTTTCATTTTGTGTATCTATGCAACATTTATGGTATAAATACATGAGGTTAAAGATTGTGAGGAAAAGTTAAGAGACAACTTATTTAATAGTTCAACTTGAAATTAGATTGTATTATCATTTTTGTGTTACTTGAATTGTCAATTTAATCACTGTCTATGAAACGTAACGTCACTATTGCATTTCTCATGAACTGCATAACCAGGTTCTTTCTATTATCTTGATGGATAATAGTTGCTAAGGATGTTAATGACAAGCATGCTAATTACAAAATAAAAGAGAAGGGATCCATGCTAAAACAACGGTATAATCTTTTTTGTTTGTCAAATTATACAGTACCATGAACATATTAAGAATGTTAAAAATATGGTATTCTTTAATGTCACTATTGCATTTCTCATGAACTGCATAACCAGGTTCTTTCTATTATCTTGATGGATAATAGTTGCTAAGGATGTTAATGACAAGCATGCTAATTACAAAATAAAAGAGAAGGGATCCATGCTAAAACAACGGTATAATCTTTTTTGTTTGTCAAATTATACAGTACCATGAACATATTAAGAATGTTAAAAATATGGTATTCTTTAATGTCACTATTGCATTTCTCATGAACTGCATAACCAGGTTCTTTCTATTATCTTGATGGATAATAGTTGCTAAGGATGTTAATGACAAGCATGCTAATTACAAAATAAAAGAGAAGGGATCCATGCTAAAACAACGGTATAATCTTTTTTGTTTGTCAAATTATACAGTACCATGAACATATTAAGAATGTTAAAAATATGGTATTCTTCTATTTGTTGGTGTCTTGTAGATATCGGTGATGATGATATGTTGTCTGTTTTTGCAGTCTGTAGTTATAAAAAAAAATTAGAGATCTAACTTGCGGATGTTGGACTTATGCTACTTCATTGAACTGCTCAATTTTTTGCTAACTTTGTGCGGCTTTTTGAATCTATCTTTGAATTATCAAGACGGTAGAAGTTGTCCAAAGAGATACGACTGCTAAATGAAAAGCCTACTAATAAATTGATCTTAAGGTTTGCCCATTTAAATTTGCTAATGGCCGAAACACTAAAGACTGGCACAAAAATAAAAAGATAAAAGTCTTCGTGTCAAATTAAGCAAAATGATATAATTTAAACTAAAACTTGCATGATATTTAAAGTAATTATAGATGTACTATGTAGAACATTTATCACTTTCTTTCCTCTACTTTGAACACTTCAAAGTGTAGTTATTGTTGTTATTCAATCATTACTTTGAGAGCTGACTTAGTGTTATATGTCTATTCTTTCTTGGCTTTTTTGGCATAGACGTATGACTATACTATGGGAGCTTTGTTAATTATATTTTTATCTTCAATAAATAATTTTGCTTTGTTCAACAAGCAACAAATATAACGATATGCTATAAGAAAGACAATGTCTCGACTCTCGGTAAGATATTCTTTTCAATATTAAAATCTACACAGATATAGGTCATCTAAATAGTTTCTATCTTATAATCTCGAAATTGGAAGAGTTATATTGTTGAGTATGCTCGCATCCTCCACCTATTACGTAGTTGATTATACTACTTAAAATAGTCTTTAAAATTCGCCACCCTGCTACTTAATTATTGACTTGAAAAAGGTCTGATATAGCTGATGTGCGCAAGAAAGGACAAAGTTATTCCTAGAATTTAGAATTAGTTAAATGTACTGAAGCTTGATCTATTCTATTGTATGCTAACCTGAAATAGATGGTTGTAATAAATTCACTTGATGGTCTGGGGTGTTTTTTGCTAGTGAAGTCGATTGGATACAACTCTATCTTCTTTGCCCTATAAAGTTGGTAATAGAGCTAGAACAACAAAAAATTCAGTTTAATCCTAGGAGTAGGAATTAAAAAGTTGTTAGTAAAGCTATCATGGTTATTTTTGTGTTTGTTTTTGTGCTTATCATTAATGAGGATAATGGGTAGCACTTGGGATCTGTTTCATCGCTTCAACTTTTGCTGCAATTAATAATAGTATGTTTTGACAGCTTCATCTTTTGATACTTTTACTTAAATTGGATATCATGCCTTATTTCTAGAACGGTATGAGTTGGATATCATGCAGAGAAAAAAATGAGATTCGTGTCCTTATTATGGCTCTGGCTTGCTTTTGTTATCGCTATTTTTTAAATGTTACCTTTGGGTTCTATCTTTGTTTTAACCCTTTCGAATTTCATTTGAAGCGAGAAAATAGTTTGATCTTTTTAAAACTATTTTAAAAGATTCAAGAAAATTTTGAAATAATTTTAAGAAATTCATAGAATCGCCACTTGATTTTTATAAAAAAAAATCAAGAAAAAACTTAAAAGAATTTCAAAGGTTCAAAAATAGAAATAAACTTTTAAAACTAAAGAAACTGGTTAAGGATTCAATTAATGCCCGTAGAAGGTTTTTAAGGCACTTAGGAGCGTCCGTTTTAAACGGTTTACCAAAAAAAACTAACTTGACTAACTAAAGGCGGTTAATTTTCGCAAAGACTTGATTTCATAGAAAATATTAAAATTACTTATTTAAACATTTAAAATGATATTTATTTATTCAAAGGAGAAACATTCTATATGAATTAAACTAAGTTGCAATTTTTCTTTGAATTTTAAGAGTAAAATAATTTTTTGTTTTTTGGAAAAGGAAGAAGATTGTATAATTATTATTTTTTATTATTTATTATAGAAAGGTTAATTTTGTTATAGATAATATATTTGAAAAATGTTAAGAGCATGCCAAATTAGAAGTACTAATTTTGTTATAGATAATATAATTGAAAAATGTTAAGAGCATGTCAAATTAAAAGTATCTTTTTAATAATAGAAAGTAAAAATTTATAAGCAAATTTAGTTTCTTAAGTTTGAAGAAAATTACTTTAATCTAAATGAACTATTACTTGCATGAACAAAACAAATGTCATTTTGGGAATAAAAATACTAATCTTTAAAAAACTTGTTTTAAGGAGAAAATTGCAGGAACTAATTTAATCCATTTTAGACGATATAAATTAGGTGAAGAAATTATGAATTAAGTAAAGGAAAATTAAGATAAAATAAAACGACAACACAAATTTACCTAGATTAATTGATAAAAATGTTAGTTAATATAAATAAACAAAGATAAATTAAGTTGCAAAAATGAATACAAGAATTGAAGTTTGCATTTTGGGCCCCTTTTTAGTCCATTTTCAAATCTGGACAGCATTGGTTTTGGGCCTATTTAAATGGCCCTTTTTCAACTCTCTTTCAGCTGTGTATATCAGCTGTATATGACAGCTCTTTTTCTTCACGTTTTTCCAAATATTCACTGTATATAAACACGTAAATGGCTGTATATTTGCTTTTGTCTTCAGCATAAATCATATATTGGCGTATACCATCCACCTTCCACCTGTAAACCTCGTATATTAGGTGTATACCAGTGTAGACATGCCTCATTTCTTCAAAAATAAAGACATTTGGGAATTGTAGAAGATGTAGGCCTCTTTGGCCCATTGAGAAATGCAGGGAATGGACTCTGTTGGGACTCAAGTCGGTGTCACATGCATCAAAAAAATAAGATAAGAAGTAGCTATCAAATCAAAGTGAATTAATCACATCTAGACATCAAATTTATCTAAGTGAGCATGGATCGAGTGGGCCAAACTACACAACTAATTGACCCAAGTAACTATCACTCACCAAAGAATGCTACTTAATACAAGTATATATTAAGCTAGGCCAATAACTTAACAAAATAGGACTTAACGCTCTCTTTATGTTCGGATTACTCAGCGCAACAGTGATCCTCGAACAATTCGAATTCACGAATCATGGTCTCTCCGTTGGAACACAAGCAAGACCAGTAGAGATCCATCATGGGTTGTTTCATATTACCTTAACAAATTTATCAGTGACAAGAAACCACTTTGAGTAACTTATGGGAAGAAACGACCAATTTTAACATTATTGAAAAGAAGAATAGAAACAACTGAAACTTTCAACAATGTATCAGACGAAAGGAATTCCAAAATTCAAAATAACCACTAAGTTGACAACTAGAATACCTGAATCCAACTCGACCCAAATTGCTTAAAACAAACATCAATTTGAGAAGGCACAATGGAGAAGAATGATGTATATTCATAAAGCACGAGAAAAAAAAGAAGAGAAAAGACTTGCATTTGGGGAGAAATTATGGAAAAAGTGATCTACAAATGAATTGACATGCCTTTCTAACATAGCATGATCCACATAGTTTCAAGTGAAGCACACGATTAGCAAAGTATGAGGGTTAACTTATCAGAAGCCTCTAACAAACAACTTGTATAATATTTATCACCCTCTTGTTATCAGACATGTCCAAACTTCCTAAAAAAATAGGTTCATGGTGAGGTCATCTAATTACACACTAAGAATAAATTGGAAAGCAAACATAAGAGAAATGCCTCTGCCTTTCACACCCAACGCACCATAATCGACTATGATTCGGAGAAGAAAGAGATGACTAATACTTTGAATAAGTATTACTCGCATCATCACGTATCTATTCCATATATGTTAGCATGCAAATAAATCCCAAACAACACTCAACCAGTTAAATCTATAGACTTGAAGTCCTCAAGAAAAACATTGTCGCAAACTCTCAAAAGAAATAACGTTTAATCGGAGAAACTGTTTTAAGTTAGTCATGTTTCCCTCTCTTAACTCTAAACCGTGTCAATAAAAACAAGCACAATTTAAAAGACCTCGGACATATCGAGAGTCACGACCAAACTCAGAATAAAAATCCATACAACCGTAAGGTCAAACCTAGTCGAATATCTCTATTCTTTGAATAACACTACAAAATACTTTCAAAAATTATATTCTCCCTTTCTTGCTAAACCTTCCTAATATTATGAATTAGGCAGATTTCAAAAGAAGCTTGGCCGATATCATCAATGTATTATATACATAACCAACACAATAATGTTAACTCAACATAATAACAACGATCATCTATTACAGAATCCTATGGCTTTCATAGCCATCTACAGAGAACAATCCCAGCATCCATTACTATACTAACAAAAATTTATATGCTAATAAAGAAAATGACTACGACACAAGAAAACTAGACGAGGGCATGTGTTTACCTTTCTCCGGGCAGCTAACCGGGACAAACGACCTTAAATTGAAAGAATTTCACCACTAGCAGAACCCACTGCTAATTCAGCGGAATTTAAATGAATTCGTCGGAGATTAACTTTTGCCGGGATTGAATGTTTCAAAGGAATTTGTCCTTGAATTCTTTGGTTACATAGGATTAGAGGAATGCTCCTTCCCGAATCCTCAATTTTTCTCCAAAGAATCCTCCTCCTCTCACCTCTATCCCTCAAGCTCTATTTATAGGGGGGATTGGGGAAAAACTAGGGTTTCAGATTTGAAATAGGTGGATTTAAAATTTGAATTTTGAAACCAATTTTCGAGCAATTGACGTCCATAGTGAGAGACAAAGGCCATAATGACCTTTGTACTCGAAAAATCAGTGAAAAGTGAGGTATCCGTTACTCCTTGCCGAAAATGGCCGAGCATAAGCTGAGAAAGGGAAAAATGGACGGAACCTTAACCATTCTCGACTGTGAGGAAGGGTAAAACGGTAATTGGGTGTTTGGGATTTTGCCGTTGTTGCTGACCGTTGTTGATGGGGGTTGTGCGCTGTTATTGTTTGGTCGTGGTTAACGTTGATACTATTACGGTGGTTGCTGTTAACGTTGTTTGCTCTGTTGTTGTCGTTGGTGTGTTAAAAAAGGGGGAAAGAGAGTTGGGCCCGGTCGGCTGAGGTGTAATTGGGCTGGTGTAATGTTGATATTGAAGAGGAAAAAAAGGGTAGTGGGATGCTAATGTTGTTGCTGATGTTACTGTTGTGGACCTCTGGTGGCCCAATTTAGAAAATGGGAAGGGGAGTTGAGTAACTGGTGGATTAGGTCTTTTTAAAAAAGAAATAGCACATGTTAGAATTTTAGTCAAATTTATTTGAAATTTTAACCATGTTGAGAATCAATTGGCTAATTGCATTGTAATTATGATTGAGTTGATTTCAATTACAATCACGTTTGATAAATTGACTAAATTGAATCAAAGTTTAAAATGAATTAACAACTAATTCAATCCCAATTTTCTTGATTTACTAAAACCAAGTAAATATTTTCAAAATAAATTATTTTCAAGAACAAATCATACTCAAAATAAGATCTTATCTATTTTAATAAATTGTCAACATAACTCTTGATTAAAATTTAATTTTCAATGAAATAATTAAGTAAGTAAGAAAATTATACAATTTCGTATATATGAATACAAAAGTATATAATCGCTACTTAAAAGACAAAATTATTTAGATAAATATTTTCAAAAGTTTTTATCCGGATAAAAGAAATATTGTAATTTTATTTGAAATCAAAGAAACTCGAAATTGACCTTAGTCGAGGAGGGCAAAAATTAGGTGTCAACATCACCGATGCGATTGTTATGTAAAATTGCCTAACTTTATCTTTTTTTTCGCCACTTGTAGGATAGTACTAGACTTTGAAAATATTGAGTTTGTTTATTTTTATAGGTTAAAAATTGTGATATTATTTGAGGGTGCATGGTGTGCAAAATAGATTTGCATTTACAGTATATGAGATAATATAAAGTGTTTTTGGCATTTGTATAGAGCTTATTTAAAGGGCATTGGAAATATTGTGATATTCGTTTTTTATAGGTTAAAATTGAGATAATATTTGAGGTGTAAGATTTGCAAGATAGTGTAACACCCCAAAATCTCATCTCGAGACGTCACACGGTGCTTAAGGCTACAATTAGCCTTAAGCTAACCCTTTGAGCCTGCCACTACTTATGGAACTTACTTCAAGTTAATTAGATCGAAAAATAGTACGTCATATCACATCTTGACTGAAATAAAGTAGAACACTATCTGAATAATAAAGTATTGAAAAGTCTGAAGAAAACAACTGACAGTCTGACAAGCATCTACTGTTAAGGAACTAGAGAGTCATTGGGACAGACCCCTAACTAGCTCGAACTGAAGACAACAAAATAAATTACTTTGAATACGGAAAGCCTGGAGAAATAGGTCCCCGAACCATGAGGATTCACCAACTGTGAAAGTGTAGATAAAGGTACTTGAAATCACTGTCGCTGCTGAGACTGAGCACCTGAACCTACATTATGAGACAATATAGCACATAAACATATATATGGATCAGTACTTTGGAAATGTACTGAGTATATGGAGGTGCATGCAATAAGTAAACAATATCATCAATCTTTATAAAAATCATGCAGGCTAACATAAATGGCTTACATAGCTTGAATAAATCTAAAATCTAATTCTTGTAAATCATGAATGATAAAGCAGGTAGTATAAATTTTGTGAGTCATTTCACTAAGTTCTTAAATCTGTATGCTTTGCTTGTTTCTCAAAGCTTGAAGACACAAAAAGAGTCTTAAAATAATATCTTTCAAAACATATACTTTCATCTTAAGGAGAATATGAGACTTTTTTTAAAACTTAGGGATTTTAGATCTTTAGGAGACTGTGGGACTTTTGAGAGTTTCTTCAAACCGATAGAATCTATGTGAGCTGACATGGAGTCCAACGTCTTATCCACGTTGGGGAGAGCTATTCTACCCTTGCCATCGGAATAGAACCTTAATTTAAGTGATCACTTGTCTTAGCCCACTAGGGGAAAATCATAGACCTATGGTGGCCCGTAGTTCTGGGGCATAAGACCTTGGAATCATACCCAAGTCGATGCTAAATACTACTACCATACTTAGGCTCAGAACTTTTAGAAAATCCATCTTAAAATAAAACAAGGATATATATATATATAGTGAAAGCCAAACTATGCTTCTCTTTGCTTTAAATCATAAATAATGTGGATTCCTATTTTAACTTAGGATCAAAAATCAGTCTTTTATTTAAATCAGGATACTTGTTTGTTAAAGCGTGCTAATAGGATACTCTTCATGAAATATCACAATTCGTACTTGGGTTTAAGCATATATATATACTCAAAGGATCATAATTTCATAATAAAGCTAAATTCTTGACATTAACCTTGGAAAAACACTTGAAAACATCAATTCATTGGAGGGATATGCAATTTATAACATAAATTCTCAGTTCCAACATAAATAGCTGAAATAAATATGAAATTTAAAATGTAATTAACTTATAAATTCATGAAGTCAAAACAAAGTAGTTTGGGCATAAACCCCACTTGCAATTTATGTAATTATTTAATAAAAATCAAATCTTTGGGCACATGAACGAAAGAATTATTCTTGTTCAAATCTCACATACCTTAGATGATGAACTTTGGATGAACACCTGCTTTTGAGATGCTATTTGTACTTTTGAACGTAGATTCTTGATGCTCTTAGTCTAAGGATCTCAAATCTTGAATCAATTTGGAAAGCTAATGGTGAAATCTTGAGTTTTCTTGAATGATGGGTTGAAACCCTAGGCTTTTGTTCTTGAGGAACTTGAGTGGAATGACTATATTTTGGTGTTTTGGGGGCTTAATCTCGTGTTATGACTGCATAAAGGTGGAGGAAAATGACTTAATTATCCCCTTGGACGCGAATTTTTAAGGACTAAAATTAAAATACACCCAGCAACGCGCAGGTCGACGCACCACATCGATGGTATCGACGCGATACCCGATGCATCGCGTCAAGTTAGCATTGACTTACTAGAATTTGGCACTAGTAACTGGGGAAAATATTAACCAACGGGATGGGCGACGCGGCGCGCCAAGATCACGTTGGTCCACTATTTTGGGACTCTAAATATGATCAAAACGGGATCTAAAAAATCCAAAACTCACCCGAGATGTACTATGAACTTGCTCCATCATGAATCAACAAAGAAATCAACTATTGGTGGTCGGGAAGGTCGTCAAATAAATCCTCAAAGTTTGATGTTCTAAAAAAATGACTAAGTCCTAACACTTAGCCCAATTTTTCTAAGTATGAGACCTTTCTTGGCATGCTCTAAAGGGCTTAGACAACGAGAAATCTTGCGGGGTCTTACAATATCTCCCCCTTGGAAATATTCGTCCTTAAATGTCGCTAGTTAGGCTAAGAATACAAATAAAACTGAGGATGCACGGCTGAAATAAATTGCTAAACTGACTCCATATCATTCTAAACTTTAGAGTACTTCTGGGAGTGCATGAACTTGTAATAAGAATAACTATATAGCTGAATCTTTGATTAGAAAGGAGATGAATTAAGGAAAAGCAGTACCTTCGGCTAAAACTGAGTTTGCGGAGAAGAGATGGGGGTACTTGACTCGCATAACTGCTTCTGCTTCCCAAGTAGCGCCCTCATCTGACTGGTTTTGCCAAAGAACTTTGACCAAGGGAACTTTTTTATTCCTTAGTCTACGTATCCGATGGTCTAGAATCTCAACTGGAATTTCTTCATAAGAAGGACTGGTCTGAATATCTGAGTTCTCTAAAGGAACTACAACAGTGGTGTCACCGATATATTTCTTAAGCATAGAGATGTGAAAGAAAGGATGAACAGATGACAAGTCTGCAGGCAACTCTACCTCATAAGCCACTTTACCAACACAACTTAGAATTCTATAAGGGCCAACATAACGGGGACTAAGATTCCCCTTTTTTCCAAATCTTTTCACCCCTTTCATGGGTGAATCTTCAAATACACCAAATCACCCACCTCAAACTCGAGGTCTCTTCTTTTCACATCTACATATGACTTCTGGCGACTCTTGACTGTCTTCAATTTTTCTCTAATCAACTTAACCTTCTCCATAGCCTCAAACACCGCATTAGGCCTAAACAAAGTAGCTTCACCTAATTCAAACCAACCTATGGGTGATCTACATCTCCTCGCATAAAAAGACTCAAACGGGGCTATCTGGATGCTAGAATGGTAGCTGTTGTTATATGCAAATTCAATCAATGGCAAATACTCATCCCAACTTCCTTTGAAATCAAGAGCATATGCCCTCAACATATCTTCCAGAGTCTGGATGGTCCTCTCAGCCTGACCATCTGTCTACGGATGAAAAACGGAACTAAGATGAACTTGGGTACCAAGACCCTTTTGAAAAGCTCTCCAAAACTGAGAAGTAAACTGAGTACCCCTATCCGAGATGATAGACAAGGGAACTCCATGCAGTCTGACTAACTCTCGGATATACAACTTAGCATAATCCTCAACTGTATAAGACGAATGCACTAGCAGGAAATACGTTGACTTAGTCAACCTGTCTACAACAATCCAAATTGAATCATGATGACGACGCAAAAGGGGTAAACCAGTCACAAAATCCATATTTATCTCTTCCTATTTCCACGTAGGAATACTGAACTCTTGCAACGTGCCACCAGTCCTTTGGTGCTCTACCTTAACCTGTTGACAAGTTGTACACTTTGCTACAAACTCAGTTATATCCTTCTTTATACCACTCCACTAATAGATTTCCCGCAAGTCACAGTACATCTTGGTAGCGCCAGGATGAATAGAATATGTGCACCATACGCTTCAACCATAATGCTCTACCTCAAATCATCAATACAAGGAACAAACAATCTATCCAGAAAACTCAACACACCATCTCTCCCTTGGGAGAAAACCTTTACCTTTTGGTCTTTAACTGACTCCTTTAGTTTGACCAAGCTAGAATCCATGTCTTTGGTTTTCTTTACTTCTGAAACTAAAAAGGATTCGAAACTACTCTAAACCCAAACATTACCTTTAGCTGAATCAAGCAACCTAACACCCAATCTATACAAATGACGCACTTCTTGAGCTAAATTTTTCTTGTTCTTCTCTACATGAGCAACACTGCCTATAGACAACCTGCTAAGGGCGTCTGCCACTACATTGGCCTTGTCCGGATGATACAACATGCTTATATCATAATCTATTAGCAACTCCAACCATCCTCTGATGAAGATTTAACTCTCTCTAAGTAAATATATACTGCAAGATTTTATGGTCCGTAAAGACATCAACATGAACACCATACAGATAGTGTCTCTAGATTTTCAAAGCAAACACCGCAACAGCTAATTCAAGATCATGGGTTGGGTAATTATTTTCATGAGGTTTCAACTGCCTAGAGGCATAGGCTATAACCTTACCTGTTTGCATCAACATACAACCCAAACCGGCTTTAGAGGGATCACAATACACCAAAAAACCATCTGAACCATTGGGTAATGCCAACACTGGGGCTGACGTGAGCCAAGTCTTCAATTCTTGAAAACTCTTCTCACAAGAATCTGACCACATGAACTTAACTTTATTTTGGGTTAGTCTAGACATCGAAATACAATGGATGAGAAACCTTCAACAAAACGGCAGTAATAGCCAGCTAGACCCAAGAAACTTTTAATGTCTGTCGGAGAGATAGGTCTAGGCCAATTTCTTATGGCTTATGGCTTTTGGGAATCAGCTCTAATGGCTCAGCTGAAATAATATGACCGAGAAAGGCTACTGACCTTAGCCAAAACTCACACTTACTAAATTTGGCAAACATGTGATGATCTCTAAGAGTTTACAAGACACTACTAAGATGATCTGCATGGTCATCCTCACTACGGGAGTACACAAGGATATCATCTACGAATACTATGGAAAACATATCTAGATACTATTGAACACTTAATTCATGAGGTCCATAAAAGCTACTGGAGCATTGGTTAGCTCGAAAGACATGACTAGAACCTCAAAATGACCATAGCGGGTTCTGAAGGTTGTTTTTGGGATATCACACTCCCTCACTTTAAGCTGATGATAGCCAGATCTAAGGTCTATATTTAAGAAATAACTTGCACCTTGCAATTGGTCAAACAGGTCATCAATTCTAGAAAGAGGGTACTTGTTCTTGATTGTGACCTTATTTAGCTGATGATAGTCAATGCACATTCACAGTGAACCATCTTTCTTTCGCACTAACAGGAAAAGTGCCCATGGAGAAACCCTAGGCCTTATGAAACCTTTATCTAGAAGATCTTTGAGTTGCTCTTTCAACTTCTTGAGCTCTGCGGGAGCCATACGATATAGAGGAATGGAAATAGATTGAGTATCGGGAAGAAGGTCAATTCCAAATTCTATCTCTCTATCGGGAGGTACCCCTGGGAGATCTTCTGGAAAAACATTAGGAAACTCATTAACTATGTCGACTAACTAAATAGTTGGAGCCTTAGACTTAGTATCTTTAACTAGAACTAGATGGTAGATGCAACCTTTGGAAATTAACTTTTTGGCTTTAAGATAAGATATGAAATGACTCTTGGGAGATACAGAATTTCTAGACCACTCAAAAGCTGGCTCATCTGGGAACTGAAACTTAACCACATGGGTGCGATAGTCTATAGATGCATAATATGAATGAAGCTAATTTGTACCCAGAATAAGATCAAAATCGACCATATCTAGCTCTATCAAATCTGCAAATATGACCTTATGAAGAACGGTAATAGGATACTTTTTGTAAACTTGTTTAGCAACAACTGACTCACCTACGGGGGTAGAAACCAGGAAAGGTTCAGGAATCTTTTCGAAACTTATCATAAAATTCATAGCAACTAACGGGGTCACATAAGAGAAACTTGACCCAGGGTCCAATAATATATACACATCAAAATAAAATACACAACGCATACCAGTAACAATATATGGTGAATTATCCGGCTCCTGGCGGGATGGAAAAGCATAGAATTAATTCTGACGCTGACCGCCAACAGTGTTGGATGAAGCACCCTGAGGAGGGGCTGGACGTGCTATAAGAGCTGGTGCACTGGTAGCCTGAGTCTGGGGTCTAACATCTCGGTTCCCTTGTTTAGTATACAAACACTCTCTAAGTCTATGGCGCCACTTCCCACAACTATCACAACCCTTCTGCTCAGCCAAGCGCCCGCCGGGATAAGTCCTACTACACTTAGCACATGGGGGATAATTGGGCTTGCCACCCACATTGTGCTGAGATCTAGACATAGAAGACTTATTTCCCTACCCCTGTCTGTTTCTGGGTGCAGGAGCACTGGCTGATGAAGGCGCAGACATAGATGACTGATTTTGAAACTGCGGGTGGCTCCCTTCATGAGATCTAGTCTGGCCATACTTAAACTGCTCTGATCTAGCTCTCTTATTTCCTCTTACTCTTTCTCTCCCCTTCATCTTCTATGCCTCAATCTGCTGACCATGCATTATTATTCTAGAAAGATCTATGTCTCTATTGAGCATAGCAATCTTACACTCCTTCACCACCAATTCGGACACACCAGTTACAAACTTACTCATACTAGATTTGGGGTTAGCTATCAAATCAGGAGCATACTTAGATAACTGGTTGAACTTGAGGAAATACTCTTTCACTATCATAGAGCCCTACCCTAGGTTCATGAACTCTTCTATCTTCGCTTCTCTCATCTCAAGTGGGAAGAACTTGTTTAAGAATGTATCCTAAAACACCTGCCAAGTTATCGAAGCTGTATTCTGCCCTCTATTATTCCTCCACATCACAACCCAATCATAAGCAACATCCTTCAGCCTATAGGATGCCAATTCTACACTCTTCTCCTAAAAAACATGCATAACTTGGGTGATCTTCTTCACCTCATCAAGATACAACTACGGGTCCTCACCTACCTTTAACCCAAAGAATTCAGGTGGGTTCATCCTCATAAAGTCATAAAGTATGGCTGAGGCTATATTACCCCCTTGTTGATGCAGAACAACAGCCTGATTATTAGCTGGCACAGTAGCAGTCACAACTTAGGCTAGCATCTGAAAAGCAGCCCAAAATTCTGCATGAGACACACTCTCATTCAGGGAATTGACAGGTTGGGGTGGCTGATTGTCATTTATATGGGCATTAGATCTGTGGGGAGGCATTTTCTGTCATGAAAAAGCACAAGTTAATAGCAGATAGAGACAACTGTAGGCACGATGACTTTTGAAAGAAAGAGATGACTTTTTCTAAAATATCTTATAGCTTCTTGCTCATAGATGTGGCGCTCTTCACAGCGATGATCAAGAGTCTACATAACGCAGCTTGTCTAACTCCCTAGGACTCTTTAAACTTTATTATTTGATACCAAGTTTGTAACGCTCTGAAATCTCATCCCGAGATGTCATACGGTGCTTAAGTCTATAATTAGCCCTAAGCTGACCCTTTGAGCTTGATACTACTTCTGGAACTTACTTCAAGTTAATTAGATAGAATAATAGTACGTCATATCACATCTTGACTGATATAAAGTAGAACACTATTTGAATAATAAAGTACTAAAAGGTCTGAAGAAAACAACTGACAGTCTGACAAGCCTCTACTACTAAGGAACTAGAAGTCATTGGGACAGACCCCTAACTGAATCGAATAGAAGACAACAAAACTAACTACTTTAAATACGAAAAGCCTAGAGAAATACATCCTTGAACCATGAAGACTCACCAACTGTGAAAGCGTAGATAGAGGTACTCGAAATCACTGTCGCTGCTGAGACTGAGCACCTGACCCTACATTATGAAACAATGAAGCACATAGATATATATGTGGATCAGTACTTTGGGAATGTACTAAGTTTATGGAGGTGCATGCAATAAGTAAACACTGTCATCAATCTTTAGAAAAATCATGCATGCTAACATAAATGGCTTACATAGCTTGAATAAATCTAAAATCTAATTTTTGTAAATCATGAATGATAAAGCAGGTAGTATAAATTTTGCGTGTCATTTCACTTAGTTCTTAAATTTGTATGCTCTAATTGTTTTTCAAATCTTGTAGACACAAAAAGATTCTTAAAATAATAACTTTCAAAATATATACTTTCATCTAAAGGAGAATAGGGGACTTCTATTGAAACATAGGGATTTTAGATCTTTAGGAGACTGTGGAACTTTTGAGAGTTTCTTCTAACCGACATAATCCATGTGAGATGACATGGAGTCCAACGTCTTGCCCACGTTGGAGAGAGCTGTTCTACCCTTGCCATCAAAATAGAACCTTAACTTAAGTGATCACTTATCTTAGCCCACTAGGGGCAAATCATAGACCTACGGTGGCTCTTAGTTCTGGGGCATGAGATCTTGGAATCATACCCAACTCGGTGCTAAATACTACTCCCATACTTAGGCTTAAAACTTTTAGAAAATCCACCTTAAAACAATACAAGGATATATATATAGTGAAAGCCAAACTATGCTTCTCTTTGCTTTAAATCATAAATAATGTAGATTCTTATCTTAACTTAGGATCAAAGATCATTCTTTCATTTAAATCAGCATACTTGTTTGTTAAAGTGTGCTAATAACATACTCTTCATGAAACATCACAATTTGTACTTGGGTTTAAGCATATATATATATATATATATACTCAAAGGATCATAATTTTATAATGAAGCTAGATTCTTGACATTAACCTTGGAAAAATACTTGAAAACATCAATTCATTAGAGGGATATGTAATTTATAGCATAAATTCTCAATTCGAACATAAATAGGTAAAATAAACATGAAATTCAAAATATAATTAACTTATAAATTCATGAAGTCAAAACAAAGTAGTTTAGGCATAAACCCCACTTGTAATTTATGTAATTATTTAATAAAAATCAAATCTTTGGGTATAAGAACGAAAAAATTGTTCTTGTTCAAACCCCACATACCTTAAATGATGAACTTTGAATGAACACTTACTTTTGAGATGCTATTTGTACTTTTGAACGGAGATTCTTGATGCTCTTAGTCTAAGGATCTCAAATCTTGAATTAATTTGGAAAGCTAATGGTGGAATCTTGAGTTTTCTTGAATGATGGGTTGAAACCCTAGGTTTTTGTTCTTGAGGAAATTGAGTGGAATGACTATATTTTGGTGTTTTAGGGGCTTAATATCATGTTATGACTGAATAAAGGTGGAGAAAAATAACTTAATTATCCTCTTGGACGTGGATTTTTAAGGATTGAAATTAAAATACACCCAGCGACGCACAAGTCGATGCACCGCGTCGATGTATTGATACGATATTTGATGCATCGCACCAAGTTAGCGTCGACTCACTAGAATTTGGCACTGATAACTGGGAAAAATATTAACCAAATCGATGGGCGACGCGCCAAGATCGCATTGGTTCACTATTTTGGGACTCCAAACATGATCTAAACGGGGTCCAAAAAATTCAAAAATCACCCGAGATGTACTATGAACTTGCCCCATCATGAATCAACAAAGAAATCAACTATAGGAGGTAGGGAAGGTCATCAAATAAATCCTCAAAGTTTGATGGTCTAAAAAAAATGACTAAGTCCTAACACTTCGCCCAATTTTTCTAAGTATGAGACCTTTCTTGGCATGCTCTAAAGGGATTAGACAACGAGAAATCTTGCGGGGTCTTACAAATAGGTTTACATTTCATGTGTTCTAATAAAACAAAGTACTTCTGGCCTTTGAGTGGAGATTAATTTACTGGTCTTGGAATTACACCCAAGGGTGTGATTAGTGGTTCAATGAAGTTGGTTGAGCATCATGAGGTCTCAAGTTCAATTTCAAATAGAGAAAAATACTAAGTGATTTCCTTCCATCTGTTTTAGCCTTTGTGGATAGATTTATTAGATACTTATTGCTGGTAGGAGGTGACAAGTATTCCGTAAAATTAGTTGAGGTGCGTGAAAGATGGCCCCGATACCACGGTTAGGAAAAAAAATACTGGACTTGAAATTCTAAGACTTCTCTTAATGGTGTGGGGGCATTAAAAACCCTATTAAAAATGCAATGCCAAGTAAATTAATTATTTGTAGGTGATTTTAGGTAGTGGTAGAAGATAAAGAGTTGGTACGGTAAGTTGGCATGTCATTTTGGCTAAAACAAATGGGGTTCGAAGAGGAAGGACAGGTTTGAGTCATTCTTTTTGTAACATTTAAAGGCATGTACAAACATATATTATAACATTAGGGCAATATTAAAACTATTTTTAATAGTGGAGGGGCAAATATGACCCCTTTCACTTGATTATATGAGTATTTATATTTACGTTTTAATTCTGCAGGTGCTTTTTGTGAAAGACTTATTGGAAAGACTAATCATAACACGGACTATATATCATTGTAAATAAAAAAATGACACTTTGCAACCACACAACACCCAAAAATAAATATTTTGTAACTAAGATAATTTTGTTCTTAAATAAAAGCATTATATAGATGATGCTCTCATGGATGTAGAGGTGGTACCATTTGGAAAGTACACAACATTCGTGAGTGGATGTTTTGTTCCTAAATTTATGTAAATCATATGAAATAGTTTCTATGAAGTATTGTCTATAGCCGATTTGGTAATCGTTTCTATGTATCATCTTGTTTTCTCCGCTATTCGTATTATCAAAGTTGATGAAAATTGGTTTCTAACTTCTACAACGTTGAGTTCGTGCTAAGCATGGGTCATACTCATCTAGTATATATATAAAAGAAAACTAAAATCATAAGAAGAAGCCAAGTGACAGAAGAATAGAAAGTCGTGTGGCAATTTTTAGGACAAAGTTTGATAGTATTGTAATAAATTTTTGAATTAAAGAATATTAAATATTTAAATTTAATAATATTAAGATTTTAGAAGAAGAAATAAATTCATTTATTTGAAACTACGAACCTAAAATTGAAGAGTTCTAATAAACTGTTACCATTACATAAACTTATCCTTTTCAAATGTTATTTAAAATATATTTGAATATTAAATAAAAGATAAATAGATGAAGACGGCGAAGATAATGATAATAATAGGTGGTCTTTATAAATATATTTAATACTATTTTAACCACATGTGCTTCGCACGCGTAACGTTTGATTATTTAAAATTAAATTATTTTATTTATTGGAGAGATTTTTAATAAAGTGTAAAAGTTCAAATCACTTTTCAAAAATGTTTTACACTTTAATATATGATGTAAACATAAACATATATACATAAATATTTTACCACCAGAAGTTTCAAGTGGTTGGTCGATCATCGCTTTTACGTTTGTCATATAGTACCTCTTTTCCTTGTTGTCACTGGCTAAGAGAGACACATCAATTTGAATCATATTTGTATTATGATTATTTTTCTTTTTTCTTTTTAATATTTAAAATCTTTTCTTATTTTTAAAGTCAAATCTTTACAAAATCATTGATTACATTCTTATTACGTACTTAAAACTTTTAAAAATCTGGCACTTATTAATTTTTTCTTATTCTAACAGTTTTATATTTATTTTAGGTTTTTCAAATCTTCTCAAAATCAAATTTAGTTGATTTAGAATTAGTTGTCATTAATTTGATGACTTCTTATAAGGAAAGATTTTACCATAAATATATTTAATTAATTTTCAACTCTTAAATTACAAAAAATAGTGAAATTCTGATGACTTTTAATAAGAAAATATTTTACCATACATATATTTAATTAATTTTTAATTTTTAAATATTAGAAAAAATAGTAAAATGATGATTTTATCTAAAGCAAAAACTTTTAATGAAGGGTACAAAGTTCAAACAACATTTCTAAGGTGTTTCAGACTTTTAATATATTATAGATATTCTATAAAGATAAAAAATAAAAGATACAAATTTTATGAACAATTTATAAAACAACTCGAAGGGAAAAAACATATTAAGTTGCTTTTATAGTATGTAGTAATAGCGGTGGTCGAAATAATAATTAAATGAAAGATAAAAATGAAAATGTTATGATATATATCAATTATAGTGAATGTCTATCAAGATCTATTTGATGTCTATCAGGATTTGATGTATTTGTCTTTTAGTGTGAAACTAGGACAAATTCCCCTTATAAATAGAAGGGCTACTCATTGTAAATCATTCCTTAAGAGAAGAAATAACAATTACTCTCTCTTTTCTCTCTACTCTTCTTCTTTATTCTTTCTTATTTTATAACACGTTATCAGCACGAGACTCTACCATCTCAAATTTGAAGGCTAAGCTAAGATATTTTTTTTTATTTCTTCCTTTTTTCATATGGCTAACAATCTTACAAAGTGTGAATTCATTGCCCTTCAAAGTTCGGCCAAGAATTATATTTCATGGGTGTTGGATGCTGAAATCCACCTAGATGCTATGGGTATTGGAGACGCCATAAAGAATGAAAATATAACATCTAGTCAAAATCATGCTAAGGCTATGATTTTCTTGCATCATCATCTTGATGAAGTTCTGAAAATTGAGTACCTTACTACTAAGGATCCACTCGTATTGTGGAATAGCCTAAAAGAAAGGTTTGACCACTTAAAGATGGTCATCCTCCCGAAATCACGATATGATTGGATGCATCTAAGATTTCAAGACTACAAGTTTATTCATGAATACAATTCTGCCATGTTCAGAATTTTTTCTCAATTAAAACTTTGTGGAGAGACGGTCAATGATAATGATATGATAAAAAAGACGCTCTCTACTTTTCATGCCTTGAATGTGCTATTATAGCAACAATATTGAGAAAAAGGTTTCAAGAAGTATACTGAACTGAGTTCTCATCTTCTCGTGGTTGAACAAAATAATGATTTGTTGATGAAAAATCACAAGAACCGACCAACTGGATCTGCACCATTCCCTGAGGTGAATGATGTGCACGCTCACCATGCTAGGCGCGGAAAAGGTCTCGACCCTGGTCGTGGACGTGGTCGTGGTCATGGTCGTGATGACCAAGAAAGAAATACTGTTTTGGGTGTTAGTAATTCATCAATCAAAAAGAGAAAAGATGAGAAATATAAAGCAGTTACTTGTTTTTTATGTGGCGGAAAAGGACATTATTCACATGATTGTCGTTCTCTCAAGCACTTGGTTGATCTTTATCAAGCATCACTAAAGAAGAAAGAGAGAAATCCCGAGGCTAACTTTTTCTCTGAAAATAATGTTGACATCACATGTTTGGATGTAACAGACTTTTTCGAGCACCCTGAAGGAAAGATTGATCACTTGATTGGCGATGGTTCCGTAAACATGAAAGAATGAATGATTTTTAATTTTGGTTTTATTTTTATTGATAATAGTTAGTGAATAAAGAATCATGTAAAAGTAGTTGTTTGCATGAGTATTAGTTTTTGATTAATATTGATTAGTTCAATTATATTATTGTAGTTTATTATTGATTGAATTGAATTTTAATTTTATCATTATTTATTTAAAAAAAAATTCGTTAGTACAGAGTTTTACTTTTCGCATGAAAACAATACGTGGAGTGCTTGCTTTGCATTCATTACAATGCAAAATTATCATTCTTTACAATGTTGTGCAAGCAATATGATTAAGATTGCATTTGTAATGTATTCTTTATATTAACATTCTTTAATATAATAATATTCTCATATGATTATGTAATATAATAATATTTTTATATTCTCATTTCGTAATACGATTACAATTGCATCTCATACTAATTGGATATATTTCTTTTTAATTACTTAGTTAAAGTGTGATTAATAATTTTTTTATATTATAAGTTTTCACTTTGTACAAAGATTTAATATATATTTTATTTGGTGCATGTTATTTTATTTTAAGATATGGATAATTTTCAAGAAGATATTTGTTTGATTGATTCTGGCAGTGCACATACGATATTCAAAGACAAGAAATATTTCTCTCATCTAAACATGGACAAGATTAATGTTACTACAATTTCTGGTAGTGCTGATTTGATTGAAGGCTTCGAAAAAGCCATTATAATCTTGTCCAAGGGAACTAAACTCATCATAAATAATGCTATGTTCTCTCTCAAGTCTCGGAGAAACTTGATGAGTTTTAAAGATATCCGTGAAAATGTTTATCATATCAAGACATTTGATGAGATGAATCTTGAATATCTTGGTATCACCAAGAATGTCTCTGGGCAGACATGTGTTGTTGAAAAATTCCCTGCTTTATCTTCTGGCCTGTATTGGACAAAGATTTGTGCAATTCAGGCACATTCCATAGTAAACCAAAAGTTTACTGATTCCAATACTTTCGTACTTTGGTATGATCGTCTGGGACATCCAGGATCAATAATGATGAGACGAATAATACAAAATTCAAATTGGCATCCATTAAATAACTTGAAGGTTCTTTTGAATGGTGAATTTTCATGTAATGCTTGTTATCAAGGCAAGTTGATTGTGAGACCATCACCAAAAAAATTTGGGATTGAGTCCCTCGCGTTCTTGGAATGCATACATGGGGACATTTGTGGACCAATTCACCCACCAAGTGGGTCGTTTAGATACTTCATGGTCCTAATAGATGCTTCTTCTAGATAGTCTCATGTGTGCCTTTTGTCATCTTGCAACTTGGCATTTGCAAAATTGTTGGCACAAATAATATGATTACGGGCACAATTTCCTAATAATCAAATCAAGTCTATTCGCCTTGATAATGCTGCAGAATTTTTATCCCAAGCATTTAATGACTATTGCTTATCGATCGGGATAAGAGTGGAATATCCTGTACCCCATGTTCACACTCAAAATGGCCTTTCTGAGTCATTAATTAAACGTCTACAGTTGATAGCAAGACCATTACTAATGAAAACTAAGTTGCCCACTTCTGTTTGGGGTCATGCAGTTTTTCATGCTGCAACACTTATTCGTCTTAGACTGACAAATTATCATAAATTTTCTCCATTGCAATTGGTTCTGGGTCAAGAGTCTAATATATCTCATCTGAGAATTTTTAGATGCGGTGTTTATGTGCCGATAGTACCACCAAACCATACCAAGATGGGCCCTCAAAGAAGGTTAGGAATTTATGTTGGGTTTGAATCACCCTCCATTATTCGCTATCTTGAATCATTAACGGGAGATATGTTCACTGCTCGATTTGTAGATTGTCGGTTTGATGAGATACTTTTCCCAAAATTGACAAAGAAATGACTGGCCAAAATGGCAAGAAGCAATTCACTTCAAATTGAATTCGCTCGAGAAAACGTGAAGTTTTTGGACCCATAGCTCAAACCCCTAATGGTGTTAAGACTGTTGGCTATAAATGGGTCTTTGTGCAAAAAAGAAATGAAAAAAATAAAATACAAAGATATAAAGCACGCCTTGTTGCATAAGGATTTTCACAACGGCCTGGTGACGATTATGATCAGACATATTCACCAATTATGGATCAATAACATTGCGTTGTCTTATTAGTTTCACTATCCATGAGAGACTTGAAATGCATTTGATGGATGTGGTAACAACCTATCTATATGGATCACTTGATAATGAGATATACATGAAAATTCCTGAAGGATTTAAAATGCCGAAAGCATATAGTTCAAAGCCTCGAAAAATGTATTCCATTAGATTGCAAAGATCATTGTATGTTTTGAAGCAATCTGGACGCATGTGGTATAACCGTCTTAGTGAATATTTATCTAAAGAAGGTTATACGAATGATGAAATTTGCCCATGTGTTTTCATAAAGAAAATAATGTCGGAGTTTGTTATACTTTCTATCTATGTCGATGACATAAACCTTATTGAAAAGCCAATAGAGCTTCAAAAGGCAATTGATTACCTAAAGAAATAGTTTGACATGAAAGATATCGGAAAGACAAAGTTATGCATTGGTTTGCAAATTGAGCATTTGACAAACGGTATCTTTGTCCATCAATCTGCCTACACAAAAAAGGTGTTAAATGATTCTATATGGATGGATCACATCCATTAAGTACTCCGATGGTTGTTCGATCACTTGATGTGAATAAGGATCCATTTCGACCTCAAGAAAAGAATGAGGAACTCCTTGGTCCTGAAATACCATATCTTAGTGCAATTGGTGTACTAATGTATCTTACAAATACTACAAGGCCTGTTATTGCCTTTTCAGTAAATTTGTTAGCAAGGTGTAGTTCTGCTCCTACTAGGAGACATTGGAATGGAATCAAACACATATTACGGTATCTAAAGGGGACTACCGATATGGGCTTATTTTATTTTAAAGATTGCAATTACGATCTTGTTGGTTATGCTAATGCTGGATACTTATCCGACCCACATAAAACTCGGTCTCAAACAGGCTATGTATTCATATGTGGGGGTACTGCCATATCTTGGAGATTAACAAAGCAGTCTATCGTAGCCACTTCATCGAATCACGCTGAGATTATATCTATTAATGAAGCAAGCCGAGAGTGTGTGTGGTTGAGGACAATAATACATCTCATTTGAGAAAAATGTGGCTTTAAATATGACAAACTACCCACAATTTTATATGAAGATAATGCAGCATGTATAGCACAACTGAAAGGTGGATTCATAAAAGGATATAGAACGAAGCACATTTTGCCAAAGCTCTTCTATACACATGAGCTCCAAAAGAATGGTCATATTGATGTACAACAGATTTATTCAAGTGACAATGTGACTGATTTATTCACCAAGTCTCTTCCAACTGCAACTTTCAAGAAGATGGCGCACAAGATCGAAATGCAAAGGTTCAAGGATGTTCTTATTAGGGGGAGATAATACACGCTGTACTCTTTTTTTCTTACGAGGTTTTTTCCCACTGGGTTTTCCTTGTAAGATTTTTAACGAGGCAACCTATATGCGTATTGTTAGACATTCAAGGGGGAGTGTTATGATAGATATCAATTATAGTGAATGTCTATCAAGATCTATTTGATGTCTATCAGGATTTGATGTATTTGTCTTTTATTGTGAAACCAGGGCAAATTTCCCCTATAAATAGAAGGACTTCCTTCATTGTAAATCATCCTTTAAGAGAAGAAATAACAATTACTCTCTTTATTCTCTCTACTCTTTTTCTTTATTCTTTCTTGTTTTATAACAGAAAATAATTAAAACCTATTAGGAGTTGTAGTACGTAGAAGAAGTAGTGATAATAAGATATAATAATATTCTATTTAAAAGGATAAGAAAGAGAAATAAATTTATTCTTCTTTTATTTTGTTAGTATTAAAATAAAAAATATTGATTAATCTCATTGATTTCAAATATTTTTTTTAATTCAAATATATATTTAAGATGAGCATGTCAAATTTGAAAAGAAAGAACATTTAACTTATAGATGAATTACATTTGAATTTAAATTTAAATAAAAGTTAAATTGTAATTGAATTCTGCCTTCTTAATTTCTTTTATATATATTTACTGCTATACTGATATTTACTGTTAAGCTTCCTACTCTCTCTCTCTCTCTCTTATTAATTACTTAATATTAGTTTTATTTATGAATTTACTTATTGCATTCTTTATTTTTTAAAAAAACTTTATTTGATTTAACATTTTTATTTGTATATGCAGATGATGATGTTTAACAATTATTTTTTTAACATTTGGGATTGATCCAAGTAAGTGATATTTTTTATTATGAAAAAATAATTAAATATATCTTTAAAATTTTAATATATGATGTTAGATTAAGTAATTAATATTTTAAGTAAACTCTGATTAGACTTCATGTTCGAGTTGTGATTGAGAAATATAATAAAAAACTATCATCAATAACTTAAACATTTTGTACTTAGGAGCAAGTTTTGAGTTCATGACAAAGCAGATTGCAGGTTCTGAAATGGTTGGAGAAAATTTAAAATAAATAATTTTTTTTTAAATATGCAACATTTAACTCAATTATATTGAATGTGGAACTAAAATATTTTTATAGTGAAACTAAGAATGAAGGGTAACAAAAAGACAAAAAAGAGTATGAGTGAAAAAAAGATAACATTTTAAAATGTTTTTTTGGTAAATTAACGAAATATAGAAAACTAGCCTAACATGGAAAAAGGAAATAAAAAAGTAAATGCAAAAATATTAGAAGAAATATACTTATTATGATTTAAATAATTAAGAGAAACATTGTATTTGTACACATAAAATAATAAAAAATTCATGCTTTAAATTTATGTATGGTAAACTATTTTTAACAAATCAAATTTTGACTATTTTTCTCTCTCTTTTTTTTTTCTTAACTCGATTATTAAAGAAGAGAGAAAGATAGTATTCTCTATATTAGTTTATTAGAATTTAAAGATAAAAAATAGTCTGGATTTTCAATTTTAAAATATTTATATATTTTACTATTTAAAAATTTAATGGCATGTATAACTTTTTTATACAACTTTTTAATCGTATTTTTCATCATTTTCTTATTCCCAAGAGAATGACTTATTTATTAAAATTCAAATCATAATTTTCATGGCAGTTCAATAATAAAAGTAACTAGAGAAAATTGAAGGATAAGTGTCTTTTAGTCTTGAATGAAGGATTAATGACATTGACCAACAGATAGGGTCAAACATTATTAGGAAACTTGATCAAGTTAATTGTGGACTTGATTAATATTTTAAAAACTTTCTAATCTTTTCAAAAACACAAATCAACCCAACCCACACCCTCTTCAATCCAAATCAACCACTTTCTCCTCTCTCTCGACAACTTCTCTTAACTCTTTCCCAACCAACAGTTCTGCAAAATTTCTCCCTTCAACCCCCGACGATAAATAGTTGGGCTTCGAGTTCCCCTCTTCAATTCAATCAACCTATCTCTCATCCCTTTCTTGACAGCTTCTCTCAACTCTCTCCCAACCAATTGTTCTGCAAATTTCTTATTTCAATCCTCGACGACTTCAACATCCGACTACAAATAGTAGGAATTCCAGTTTCTTTTCGACTTCAATCGACGTGACAACCTTGCTCTCCGGCCACAACAACTTCGAATTCTTCATTGGTCCTTTTCTTCTTTCAAAGGTAAAAATTATAGCCTTTTTAGTTTTGAACAAAACGAGGAACTTGAGCCAACTTCTCTTATAGTATTTGTTAACAATTTCAATATTTGTTGCACTAATTTGAAATGCAGTCTGAATAAAACCCTAACTTCTAGTATTTCTTCTCTTCTCTTCTCTTCTCTTTTCGAAGTGAATTATGATATTTTATTGTTTGTTGTATTTTTTTGACGTCTGATTTTTATTTTTTGTGTTTATAAAAATAAAAGAGCAATTTGGTTTGATTTGTTTTGTTTTTGTTCTTGGTAAAAATGGTGAAATTGTTGTTTTTTATTTAACAAAATCGTGCTACTGTTTCCTCCGACAGATTACCCATCTGATGCAACATATTAACCATCTGATGCAACAGATTTATCATATGATGCAACAAATCAACTAACTGATGCACCAGAGGAACCATCAGATTACAATTCTGATGCAACAGATTAATAATCTGATGCAACAGCTTTAGCATATGTTGAAACAGATTAATCTTCGGATAAAAAATTTGATGCAACTAATTAACCATCTGGTGCAATGGAAGAACCATCAGGTTAATGATCTGATACAACAGATGAACCTCTTGTTGGATAAAATCCTACCAACTCTTCCTACAGGAAAAGTCCAAGACTTGATTTTTCCAACTCATCATTCATCTGTCGCGATAGACGACCCTATGTTGGAAGAAATCTAAATAACATTGACCGTTGATAACTGTTCCAACAGATCACTCATGTGTTTCAACAGATGTGTATCCTGTTGCACAAACCATTCATCTTTCTCAACAGATGAGTGATATATTTTTTATTGTCGCAACAGATTACTCAACCATTGCTACGGATTATTTAACTGTTCCAACAGATCACTCATTTATTGCAACAGATAATGTCACAACAGTTGAGTGATTTGTTAAACAGACCAATCATCTGTCTTAAAAGATGAGTAGTATGTTTTGTATTATTGCAATAGATTACTCATCTGCTACAACAGTTTGGTTATATGCTGCAACAGATATACTACCTGGTGCAACAGATCGGTGATCTGTTGCAACTGTTATTTTACTGTTTTGCTTGTTTGATTTACTGTTATCCTTTTTTAATGATGAATTAATCAACAATAATATATTATTTTATGTTCCTGTTAATTTTAGATAATATGGTTCCCAAAAGAACAGAAACCGAATCAAGTCCAAGTAAAGGAACAAGTGAAGCAGCTAGGCTACATCCACCACTCTATGAGCTTTCTTTACAAGCATTATCTCAATCGGGAGCAGAATATGATGAACACGGGGAGGAGGAATGTTTTAAAAGAGATGATACAGATGCTAATAGCCCTTCCACCGAAGAGTTGGTCAAAGACTTCAGCATTGATCGTTATCCTGTGAGAATGCAGTACGATGGTGCCGCTGATTTAACGGGTGATTTCGTGGTTAAGTCAGCCATGGGAAAATCTTATGATGCCTTCAGAAAAATACTTTGAGAACAAAAATTGGATGCTTATTTCAGGGACAGCTGCTTTGGGAAATATCTTGATTTTTCGGAAGACAACAATGCTCGTTTCCAAATAAAAATGGTATATGAACTTCTCAAGCGTAGGTTTATGTATGAAAACAAAGATAAGATGGATGAGGTGTGGATAAATCACTGTGGCATGCCTGTTTGTTTTGGTTGGAAGGAGTTTGTCATAGTTATTGGACTAAAATGTTATCCCCCTTCTCAAGTTATACCTATTTTAACCCAAAAAAAGCACCCCGCACACCCAACAAAGGCAAAGGCAAGTCTTGTGATCGTGATGACCTAGTGTCCATTATTGGTCCAAGCTTCAAAAACAAAAATTTGATAGAAGTGTTGAAAGGTAAAGGACTTTCAAAGAAGCACAAGCAGTCATTGTGCTTGGTTTGGTTTGTACATAATATTCTTTGGGCGAGAGATGTTAACAACAACATAATCCTCGGTTTAATAAAGCTCTCCGAGGATCTTGAGGCGTTTAACAGCTATCCATGTGGGTATGAAAGCTTCAAAATGACTGTAAAATATTTGTTGACTCCTTTAGCGTCAAAGAATGTCAACTTATATGGCTTCCCAAGGGATTTCATGGTAAATGTTTCTTTCTTCTACTATGATATCATTCATTTTTTCCGCTTAATAATGGTTTTGATTTATTAGCATTATTTTATAGGCTTGGGCGTTTAAATCCATTCCTTATTTGAGACAACAAGTGAACTACCAGGAAGGAATTTCCTGCCCAAGAATCTTGAGATGGTTGTCGGCCAAAACTCATAAAAATGTAAAATTTCTTGATCTCTTCAACCCCCCGAAGGATGCAGTAAGTATAATTATAATTAATTTTTTCTTTTAATTAATGTTTTTTTTTTAATGATCTAATCATCATTCTAATATATGTAATAATTTATGTTAGAATGTGCATCCGTCGCTAGTTTTGACCAATCGAGATTTGAAGATGCCATTTTTTCTTACTTTACGATTTGTGCAAACTTTATCGGACCCTAAGGTCATCGACAGAATAAAAATAGAATTGTTTAGAGCAACAACCATTACAAGAAAAATAATTTTAGAGGGTTGGCTTATTGTTGTTGATGGAGCTGTTGGTGGTGGTAGTGGTGCTGCTGTTGGTGCTAATGATGCTCCTCTTAAGTATTTAAAGCAAACCATTATGAGTATGATCATACTGGTTATACAGATTATGCCTCTCCCAGTGAATGTTCTGCATGCAAATGTCAAGACTGCAGGGCAAAACATGATGTAGTGATTAATGCTATTAATGCATTAAGTGCTTTTGTAAAGGAATTGACATCTAAGAGGGGTCTAATTCTATCAAAGTGGATTTTATTTTCATCTGCTCTATTAGAGATTAGGGCTAAGAGGAGAAGGAGAGTGATTTCCATGGCATAATCAGGCATCCAAAAAAGCAAAATTGCAACTCTTTTATCTGTGTGTTACACTGAGCAATGTACAATTTCCAAAGGAGAGCAGCACAAGCTGGAGAAGGTAAATATATTATGTCTTCCAACTGACAAAACAAACAGGCACATATCTGTTTCAACAGATGACACATCTGCTAAAAATTATCAAATAGATATATACATCTGTTGCAACAGTTAACTAACCTGTTGCACCAGATACTTTATATGGTACAACATATGTCTCGTCTATTTTAGCAAATCAAATAGCTCTTCGTACAACTTTTATTTGTACCAACAGATGACCTATCTGCTACAACAGATAATTCATATGTTGCAACAGATGGTTCATCCATTGGAAATTATCACATAGTGTCTTCCTCATGTAGAAATTTGTCCTAACAGTTGATTCATTGTTGCAATAGAAATATAATATGTTTGGGATAATTTAAAATGGGAGAAAGACCTGTTTGATTTACTAGAAGAGATGAGTTATCCTTTTTCATTTTATTGTATCTCCGTGATTAGCATTGACCAATTCTGGCTATTCAGGTGGATGTAGAAGAAGCTACTGCTGAACAACATTGATAATATGCTACTCTTTTTATGGAAATATGGAGAACAGAAAGCGCAGAAACCGTACGCAAGCGACAATGAAGATCCACGACGAGTAAAGCCAAATTTCATAGCACCGGATGAAGAACAACTTGTCTATACTGAGTAGATCTTTATAGCTTGAGCCTGTCAAAGCAATCCTTGGAAGTATACTTAAATTTTTGTTGATGTATTTGTTGAGATCTGTACCCATAATATTTTTTTTATATTTCATTTATTCGTTGACTTATTTCAGCTAATTTATGAAGGCTTTGATTTATTTTATTTTGTCTAAGAATTTTATTTATTCCTTAGATTTGAACTTATTAATTGAAAAGGAATACTAGATTCAAATATTGTAATACATAATGTATTTGTTGCAACAGACGAAACATCTATTGGAAAATTCGAACAGATTTAGACATATGTTGCAACAGTTAGGTGATCTATTGGAATTTATAAAATAGGTCTTCCCACTGTTACAACAGATGGACTTTAGATAAAAACATCAAGATAATGCAACAGATGACACATCTATTAGGAAAAAAAAGAACAGATGTAGACATATGTCGCAACAGATGGACTTTATCTATTGCAACAGACGACACATCTATTGGAATAAATGAACAGATTTATGCATATGCTGCAACAGGTAGGTTATCTGTTGGAATTTATCAAACAGGTCTTTCCACTGTTGTAACAGATGGACTTTAGATAAAAACATCGAGATAATGCAACAGATGACCAACCTATTGTAACAGATAAACTATATGTCAGAATAGGTAGGATAACTGTTACAACGGATGGAGAATTTGTTGTATTATAATAATTCAACTTTCGTTGGACATAAAAAATTTCCACTACGTGAAAATGGTTAAAGTGAATTGAAATAAAAAAGGCACAACCCATCGACGGTGTTCAGTTCAAACACCTAAAATTAAATAGGCATCAAGTAGATATTTTCATTTTAAACACGTAAAATAAAATAGGCATCAAATGTGTTAGTGTCAGTCCTGGCACATTTCGCTGACTTGCCGTCACTTGGCCCCCAATGGTCATTCCCCCCCCTCTTTGTCTTATATATTCATCTTCCTCCTAAAATTTAACCCTAAATTCCCAAATCTTATTCTTCATCGTCATCTTCTTTTATCTATCCAAATTCTTCAAATTATTACTTTCATTTTTTCCAACTGACCTTGACAATGTCGAGCGCATCTTCCACTATTTTTTGTGATAATGATTTTTGATATTGTAAGTGCGGTCATGAAGCTCTGTTAAAGACTTTTTGGACTCAACAAAATCCAGATCGTAGATTTTTTACTTGTAATATTTCAAAGATAATATTTTTTTATTTAATTAATTGATTAATTATTGACCTATAATTATTTTATAATTGTGTTCTCTTTTTTATAGAAATTGGGTGGATGCGATTACTTTGATTGGTATGAAGAACGACACCTTTCACAAGCAAATCGTGTAATCTGGGGTTTGTTGAACAAAGTCAAGGCTTATGAAGAGAAACAAAATCGAGCAAGAAGATACTACATTGTTGCCATTATAGCTACTGGTTTGGTGTTGTTGGGCACATAGATATTGAAGCCTAATTGCTGAAATTTTCATGGTGGTGTGTGTATTTGCTACTGATTTGTTGTCGATGAGCACATGAATATTCAAGCATAACTGTTGGAAAATATCAAAAAGATTTAGGCATATGTTGTAAAATTTAGGTCTTCTGTGGAAATTATCAAAAGGCTTTCCCACTGTTGTAACAGATTAGACTTAGATTAGATTATTCATAGAAATAACATTGGCGTAATACAAAAGATGACCAATTTATTGCAACAGATAAACTATCTGCCAGAACGAATTAAAGATATTTTACAAAAGATTGACAATCTAATCTATTGCATTATAAAAAACTCAACTTTCATCAGAAAAAAATTATTGCCATTACATGTACATGTAATAAAGTGAAGGGTGACTTGAAATTAAAAATTTCTATTTCACAGGCTCTTCTATATACACAAGCTTCAAGCGTCTAGTTAGTACCCCATAAGCCTAGACCTCTTGTAGGTTTGCCACAGCGTTGTCGCACATAAAAGTCATTGGCTCGGCCATTTCTGTGCCGGTCAACAAATATTCGATATGTGCAAGAGCATCCGAGCAGCTTGCTTTAGCGGCATCATCTTTTGGAAGGATCATTCCCCTATTTTGACCTTCAAAATCCCATGATTTCTTCATCAACACTTCCTTTGACAAATGATTCATCAGTTTACTCTCCCTCAACAAGATGGGCAACAACACCATCAGTTGCTCCACGAGGAGAAAAAGATTGAAATTATCGATGAGAGGTGTGTTGGAGTCATAAACATTGATTTTTTCCTCCTTGAGTAGTATCTTAATAGCCTGATAATGTATGACATTCACGCTAATGATGGCAAAAATCTTTTTTGCCTCAGTCCAGCTCTTGCTGTGTGGATTTGGCCTATCCCCTCTATCATATCTTAACGTTTCTTCTTCATCCAAGACCAATGTAGGAAATAGGAAATCAAGTCCCACGCCAAGGGATGACGTATCTCCATTTAGTTGATCGTACCTATCCTTGAGCTTCTTACAAAAGTCGAGGTCCATTATCCTATCGGCAGCGTCATAAGCTTCTCGGTACATTAATTGCCTTTTCCTCATGAAGCAGAGAATTATCTCAACATGCTGTGAGATAAAAAGTCAATTTTTAAATAGGTTAGTAATTGTAAAGATGCAACGGATGGTCCATCTATTGCATAGGGTTCTCTGAATCAATAATCCAACGTAACTTATGCTACAGATGGATAATAAGTTACAACAAAACCACAACCAATTGCACCAGTATACCCAGCTGTTGCAACAGATGTGAAATCTGTTGCGTATCTTCTTCTTCATGGGGTAGATTAGAAAGGCTAGGTTAGGAAAATTAAACTTGCCTTGTCCTCATACGGCATACGCATATCAGTCATAGTCTGGAAGTCTTCGGGGGAAAATGGAGGCCTGGGGTAATCTGGTTCGCCTAGATTGACATTCTTGGCCTGTCGTAGATCCCTCTTCTCTTCGGCGCCAAGTTTCGCGTATATGTCCACCTTCTTGATTGACCTCGAAACTTCAATATCTTTTGGAGAGGGAGGAATTACAATTTCTTTTGATTTCCGAGCGGAGAGTACATCTCTAATTGCTCTTTTCTTTCTCCTAACCAACGCTGTAGGAGTGTGTGTCTCCCTCACCTTCTTGGATAGTATGACACACCTCTTGGATTTGAATTCCTCGATAGCTTTAGAGATAGCCTCTACTTTTTCAAAGAGTTTATCCTGTCTGTCTTTGCACTTATCGCATTTGCAATGAGAACACGAGGGTGAAAATGGGTGAGAGGGACCTGTGTAAGGGTGAAAAAAGGTGTTTTAAAACATATTTATTCTTTCTTGAGCATCAACATGCTTATCATCACGAGTGGTAGCAGCATCAGCATGCATGCCAGCAACACCAACAACTCCACCAGAAGAAGCACCTGGATCTGCCTTAGTAAAAGGTTGGTCATGAAGAGCCTCAACATTAGGCTGACCTTGCCTAATTGCTCTTTTTATGGTTGTTTCTCCAACCAATTCTTTCTTTATTAACTCCACCATTGGGTCTGCAATAGTATCAACATGACCTAGAGTAATATAAGAAGTCACTACCGACTCCTCCTCAGTAGGCATGATCGATGGATGCACAACCTATAAAAAAGAAAAAAAAGACAGATACATTTAAATCATATAATATAATAATTTTCATAGTTGGGCTACATTTTTTTTAAAAAAAGACCCAACTGTTGCATAGTTTAGTTTGCAGTATATGGTTAAAATCTTTTTGAGTCTGGTTTAGAGAAACAGAGCAACACATAGATAATCTGATGCAAAATATCAATTATCTGTTACAATAGCTGCACAAGATCGGTAATCTGGTATGCAACAGATGATCTATACGTCGTAACAGATGAATGATATATTATCAGATTAAGCATCTGTTGCATAATTTGCAGTAGATGATTAATCTTTTAGGAGTCGGGTTCAGAGAACCAAAGCCACAAATGGGTAATCTGATGTGAGATATACCCCATCGCAACAGATGTCCCATCTGGTGCATCAGATATAATATCTCATGCATTAGATATAATATTTTTTCAATATCTTTCTTATCTTTGAGTAGAATTATTTTACTTGAAGAAGATGTACTGCATTATCCGAAGGGTTAAAGAGATCAGCCTCCTTAATATTGGTGTTGCTCTTTGCAACCAACCACCTAAACATTCTTGGATGAGAAACCTTATCCGGGTAATCCATTAACTGCTTTTGGAGGAGAGGAATGGCTTCAAATGCCCAAGCCTAAAAAGTGTAAACAGGAAGCAAGCAAAAAAAAATCATAATAACTATATTCAATATAAATTAATGGATGAGTAAAATTAATGATTAATTTTACCATGAAAGCCCAAGGAAAGCCGTATAATGTGGTCGTCCCTGAGGATAGTTTTGTCATTAAGTATTGGACAGTCAAGTAGAAACTGTCATATCCCCAGGCATAATTGTTGAATTTATCAAAATCCTCAGCACGCGCCAACAAATCATCTTCTATGACCTTGTTGATGTCTCTTACCAAAATAACTGAATGGGCAAACCAAACTAAGCACAATTTCTCCCTGTACTGCTCTGGTATGGTTTTATCCTCGAGATCTGTCAACAAATCTGATGCTTTGTAGCCATGTTCAAGCAATGTCAAAAAACCCATCTATTTTTTCCTTGCATTTTCTTGCCATGGATCTTTTGCGGGGTGATGGTCCTTCTGGACGATGACATCTCAGGCCCGTCTCTATGGTAAGCTCTTGCAAGCCAAAACAAATGGGTATGCCACAGTAGTTGATCTAGATTTCATCCATCTTCTTTTTGCCCCCTCCTCCGGATCTTTATCATCCCCCGTGTACTTGATCCTGCGCTTGAGAAGATCATATACCATCATCATAGGGAAACAAATACGGGCAGAGGGGTCCTCAGGTAGCTCAAGAAAGCGTCCAAAGTAGCTCTTCTTAAAAAGTCCGCCTATGTTTTCGTTCTTCATAATTTTCATAAAATGTTCAAAAATTTTCCCCATCTGACATTTAAGTACAATTTGACCAGTTAGCTGTTTTTCTTCTGGGTCATTTATCGGCATCGCAACTTCAAAACTGTCAATACTAAAAGTTTTGACAGGATCATGCTGGGATGTCAATATTAACTCACGCCCCGTCGGTAATCCATTATCATCATGTTGATGATCATCCTCTTTATCTTTTTGACTCTCCAGTTCCTCCTCTTTCTCACTTTTATTTTCTTCATCACCATCTACGGACCCTTGTCCACCTCCCTTAACGTTGTTTTCATATCTCTCCTCAGCTTCACTTTTTCTTGACTGAGATTATTCAGGAAGCTCCTCTGAATCCCTCTGTACTGTAGCCTTTTTTTTGAGTGGTCAGACGTTGATCCACTTTCACTTTCTTTTCTTTTGGGAGACATGTTTTACTTACATACAAAGAAAAACTAAAATTACATTATAGTTGATGTAGGCATAGATTTTAAAAAATACATTACAAACACCACGAATACCGACACACCAACAACAACTACCACAAACACCACCAACCAATGCCAACAAATAAATAAATACCACGAATACCGTCACCACCACAAACACCACCAACCAATGCTACCACCAGTGCCACCACGATGACCACAAACGCCACCACCACCACCACCAACACCATCCAACTATACCACGACAGTCAACGGAACACTGCGATGGAAACTAGGGATTTCTCGAGTTCTTCCTATGATTTAACCATCAAAACTCAAAATTGTAAACCTATTCTTGAAGATAATACGACTAAAAGTTTTATTTTTTATCATTAACTTAAAAGCCCTTATTTTTTAGAAAAAAAAAAATATAGAGATCTTCTCGAACTCTGTTGCCTATGAAGACAAAGAAAACGACCAATACAAGCAAGATAATGTCAAAAATAACACCTATGTGGTCGAAAATTAGAAGAAAAACAATCTGTAGTGGAAGGTTGAGCAAATTTATTGAGTAGTTGTTGTCTGTACTGTATTGTTGAGTAAGAATGTGATAGAAAGAGCCAGACCTCGAGATTTGAAATGATAAAACATTTTGTATGGGTTGATTTATATTTTGGAAAAGAATGACAAGTAGTTTTTAAAATATTAATTTGGTCCGAAATGATCTTAGTTATTTTTAAAATCATAAAATATATGCGTAATTTTTAAAATCATATAAAAACAATTGAAGTTGTAGTTGACCGAGTACTCTAGGAGGTGACCCTATGAAAACTCACCCTTGGTCCTAGATTAATCAATTTAGGAGTCTAACATATGAACTCAATTGAAATTGTAAAAAATAAATGTTCAACATATTGCGTCAGATTTCTCATCTGTTGTAAATTATCAATCAAATTAGGTAACAACAGATTATGAATCTGATGTAAATTATCAAACAGATTAAGTCATCTGTTGGGACTGATTACCCATCTATTGTAAATTATCAAACGGATTATCATATGTCGCAACAGATTACCCATATATTGTAAATTATCAAATAGGCACTGCCATCTATTGTGGCTAACCTTATGAGAACTCACCCTTAGTCCTAGATTAATTGATAGTTTACCCTATGAGAACTCACCCCTAGTCCCAGATTATTCAATAAAGGTATTAGTACCCTAGTCCTAGATTAATCAATTAAGGTATTAGTCTAACATATGAGGTAGTAAGAATCGGTTTGGCTCAGAGTGATCGATCACCGACTCTGGTCGGGAGGAACGCAGTACCAGTTTGCTATCTGTTGGGAGAACTTAAAAATCCTTGTTATCAGTATAGTTTTTTTATGTGTTTTGTTTAGTACTTTGGTGGTGCTGTTTTTTTTGGGGGGGGGGGTTGTGTTTGAATATGTGATGTTTGTGTTGTGGATGGTGTTGGAACATATGGTGTTATTTTATTTATTTCTTTATTGTTGATGCTGTTATTGGTGGTGTTGCAATAGTTTTCTCAACTGTTGCAACTGATGAATCAGTTGTTGGAACAGACGGAGCAACTTTTTAAAGAAATCAAATCAGTAGCAAGGCTGGTTTGATTTATTCCAAAAGATGGCCTATCTGTTGCAACATGTTATCCATCCTTTGAAAATGATGCCTCATCGGTTGAACAGATGGGTAATCTGTTGCATCATATTGGTCATTCGTTGATTCACTTAATTTTGTGTTATCCTTTTGTAATGTTTTTTTTGTTCTTCTTTTGTTTGACATCAAATGTATTTCTCTTGTTTGTAGACAGAAAGAAGTGAAATTGGATCCACTTTTGCCCGACCAGCATTAAAGGCTAGAGTAAAGATGGGTTCGGAGAAATAAGTTTCTTGCACATGGAACCACTTCATATGTGGGAGGTATGTATTACTGATCAACCTATCATGAAAACACACATCCAGTATAATGATTTTGTGAATGTTTGTTCTTTACCTATTAGACATTAATTATTCAAACAAGATATAGAATTTTATAGTTAAAATTGTTAGGTTCAAACTGGTAAGGTTGAGGGACCAAAACAGTGGTGTTGATATCCTGTTACAATTTAATGACGGTTTATGCTCATGTTTTTGTGTCAAGTTTAGGGAAAGGTTCAAGTTTTTGGCGGCAGTGTAAATATCCAATAGTGATTGGACTGGTTTAGTGGCGCAATGGACTTGTTGAAAGGCCTTCGAAGCCTCACACTGCAATAAACAACGATGGATCTAATAAAAATTTTCCTGGTCTAAATTTATATGGATGGGTTGTTGGAAGAGACTATTATACAATAGAAGGTGTTTGGGAGAAAACCTGTGCGGGAAGAGGAAAGTTGAGAAGGTCATATATCATCTTAGAACTTGTTTAAGAGGATACACAGGGTCAGAAGGAAAGTGTAGCGAAATTAGCTTATGAAATTGACATGAAAAATGAAAAAATTGGTTGAGATGCGAATATGAAAGTGTATCCAAAAATGAAAATCCATCAGTCGTTGAAGAAAAAGAAGGATGGTCAAGAGGAATTGACCCTGTGTATCCTCTTAGACAAGTACTAAGATGATATATGGCCTTCTCAACCTCCCTCTTCCCACACAGGTTTTCTCCCAAACACATTCTGTTGTATAATAGTCTCCTCCACCAATCCATTCATATAAATTTGGACCAGGGGAATTTCTATTAGTTCTATCATTGTTTGCTGCATTTCGAGGCTTCAGAGGCCTTTCAAGAAGTCCATTGTGCCATTAAAATCGGTCTAATTACTATTGGATATTTACACTGCCGCCAAAAATTTGAACCCTTCCCCAAACTTGACACAAAAACATGTGCATGAATCGTGTCATTAAATTGTAACTGGGTATCGATACCACCGTCTTGGAATCCTTCGGCCTTATCAGTTCTCACCTATCAAACTAAACTATACAATTTAGGATTTTGTTTGAAGGATCAATGTCTAACAATAGGTAAAAAATTGCATTCACAAAATCATTGCACTTTATGTGTCTTCACAGTAGCCTGATCAATAATATACATAACTCGTATGCATTAAAATGGGATCCATTGCACGCATCTTATTCTTTCTACCCTATCAGGACATGTCAGTGTTGTTTATTTATCTATACGATGTGATGTCTATTAAAATAGAGGTGTGAAGAGTCATGACTTTTAATCTTAACACATTCAAAACAACTGATTAATCGAAATCTCCATCTGTTGCAACTGACGAATCAACTGTTGGAAGAAATCAAAATATCTCTTCCAAACATATGGTCCATCTGTCATAACAGATAATCTATATGTTGCAACAGATGGTAAATCTGTTGTGATAGACCTGGCTTTTTTTTAATTAATCTGCACGCATGTAATTACTTCTTTCTAAATATGTTTGTTTCAATTTAGTTTTCCTTTTTATAAAATCAAGAGAATTTTATTATATTCTTTGAAGATTACCCCTATTATTAAATGACTACATAAAGTATATTATTCATATTTATACTTTCTAATCATAATTAATAAGGACAATTTGGTAAAAAAATCACCTAATTTATATTTTTATTAATTGGTGTGCCAAGACCATGGGGCCCAACTAATACGTAACGAAGGGACTATTAAAAAGAGGTGAAGACTTTTATCTCACACATTCAAAACAACCAATGAATCGAATACTCCATCTGTTGAAACTGAAACTAATGAATTAGCTATCAGAAGATATTAAAATATCTCCTCCAACTTATACATACTGTCCATCTATTGCAACAGATAATACATAAGTTGCATCAGATGTCTTATTTGTTGCATATACAAACTATCTATTGTAACAGATGGTAAATCTATTTTGACAGCCATCTATTGCACATTTAATTCGTCCATCTATTGCAACAGATACTAAATCTATTAAAAATACTGGATGATTTATTGCAACAAATAATACATAAGTTGCATCAGATGTCTTATTTGTTGCATATACAAACCATCTATTACAACAGATGGTAAATCTGTTTTGACAGTCATCTGTTGCATATTCAATCCATTCATCTATTGCAACAGATGCTAAATCTATTAAAAATACTGGATGATCTATTGCAACAGCTTAATAATAACGGCTTTTATCGAGTCTCAAACCGCTATGAAAAGGTAGAAGTAATTAGTGTAAAAGAAAAAGTCGTGACTTTTCACAGAAAACAAAATTTCATCAGTTTGAATGTAATTAATACAATGGAGCTGAACCATCCTGCCTTTTGGCCTGACACGTCCAGATTATATTATAGGTCCCTTAATCTTCATTCAAATCTATTTATTTCTTGCATTTTTTCCTTTCGTGTGACATCTCCAATCACTTCTCTTCAAAGAGCATATTCCTTTCTCGTTGAGGTAAGTTTTTATCTGACGTAAATTTACCAGTTGGTCATATAAATTGTATTACATTGTGAATATTTTTCTTTACATTTGTCAATTCATGCGTGTTCTAGATATGGCTGATCCTTTTTCGGACATTGCTATTCTACGTGACACAGTGCGGGAACTTCAAAGGCAGGTTAATGACCTGCAGAGCGAGTTCGTCGCTGTGAGACCGACAATGTTCAGAGAGATACAGAGGCTGATGAGAGCCCTGCTGCTATGAGTTGATTGGTCGACTGTCATTAATGATGATGATGATAATAATAATTAGAATGTGGTTTTTCTTTTAGCGTATGTATTTTAATTTTTCTATATTGGATCTATACCTAAGTATTTTATTTTTCATTTATTGAAAAATTTACTTTTAGTTAGACTTTGGTGTTTTAATTCTTATACAATTTTCATTCTATTTTCTTCTAATCTAATATATGTTAACATGTCGAAGGTTGGAGGCAATCTTGAATCCAGTAGCACTAGCAATTTTGGCTTCTGAGTTCTTTCAACAGGTGGAACTGATTGGTCATCTGCTGGGTTTCAACAGATTATCCATCTGTTTCGACAGATTTTCATCTGTTGGAGGAAAGTATTCCAGTTGTTTGTGCAACTGTTGAGAATAATTATGGTCTGCTGTATTATTTAAGTTCATGTTTTGCCTCATTTTATTGATGTACAAGTTATTTAAAAAAAAGATATTTTATATATAATAAATGATAACATTAGGTTTACAACAATGAATTAAATATATAAAAGTCCACAACAAACAAACAAACAAACAACAACACAAGTTTCTGCAATTACAACGATCATGGTGGATTATGATTCAGGCATGTAGTTTTTTTGTGGCCAGCGCACTTACATATGGAGCACTTGTTTCTTCTTGATGAAAATGATTCTCCAACTCCACGCCTTTTTTTATATGGCTTTCTTCCCGCTTTGATAGTGCTCGGGTCAATATATGGAGGAGGTATTAATCTCCCCATAAGCTCTACTGGAACAACCCAAGATTCTTCGGGAGGCATCAGAATAATATGCCCACTATATGCCATTTCATATTTTTTCACTGAATAATATTGAGAAGAGTGCTCGTAAACTTCAGGTCCATATTTATGGACGTATTGAGCTCGAAGGTCTGTCATAGCATGTGGACAAGGTATTTTGTCCAAGTCAAAAACTCTACACGTACAAGATCTTGTTTGAAGATTGACCATGGCAGCATCACCATGACCGGTGATATGGAATTTGTAATATGCTATTTTATGAGAGAATAAACTATTCCCCAAACTGATGTTTGTTGATATTTTCTTTTCGATTTTGAGAACAAATCGGGTTCTTTTTTCTGGGCACTTGAACTGCACACGCCTTTCGTTAAAAAAATCACTATATTTCTGCTTATTTTTTCAAACATAGCCTTGATGGAAAATTCTCTTTCATCGCCAAATTCACCGATTCAGCTATGTTTGATGTCATAATATTGTACCTGTAGAAAAGAATCACTTAGTACGACATCAAACTAAACTTTTAAATCAAACAAGACAATAAATTCATAAGAATGTACCTATTTGCTGGACAGAATGCCCGGCTCCATCTCTCGAAGCTGACACATGAAAGAAATTCTACTACCTTGGGATTCACATACGCTATTTGATTGAAATGGTCTAAAAACTCCTCTCTACTATATTCTTTAGATGCTCTATAAAAAAGGGTGACGACCCTGATGCAACAATCAAAGTAAGCTGAAGTGAAGAAAAGTGAACCCATCTTTGGAATACTTGGATGCCTATTCGATACAAAACATAACTCTTCGGTATCTTTGATGCAGAGTCGCAGTTGTTCAAAAAATTCCATAAGAGGCATCACATTCCTTGTCCGCTACACAAAAAGAGACAGGAAAGATATGATTCTCCGCATCTTGCGCCACCGCCGCTAGCAGAACTCCATTATACCTTCTCCTCAAGAAGGTACCGTCGATGGCTATGCCTTTTCTCAAATGTCTAAAACCTTGAATCCAAGCACCATAGGATACAAAAAAGTACTTGAACCTTCCATTTTCATCCAGATGCAATGTCGTCTTACTTTCGGGATTTGTGGACTCAATCATGTAACAGTAAGCATCCAAGACTTCATACCCTTGCTTGAGTATCCCCCAAACCAGGTCCTTGGAAATTCTCATGGCCTTATATACCTTCCAATAACTGACTAGGACACCCAAATCCGTAAGGATTTGATTGGCCATAAGCCTTGTTGAATGGCCTTTGCCATCGGGGAAACTACTCCTAAAATATTCACCGAGGACCTTTGCCGTGGCGTGAGGATTTTGGCCCGAGATGTGCTCCAAACCACATGTGTGATGTTTTTCATGTTTATGAATGACGAATCTGTCAGAACTTGTGTACTTCACCGCTTTCAACCACCACTTGCAGTTTGAATTAGCACATTTAAAGCAAAAGACACTGCTCGAATTAATCACCTTCTTTATTCTGAAATCTTTTTTCACGCAAGAAATAAACAAAGTGTTAGATAGTTCATTCTTGTCCTTGAATGACATTCCAATAAAAAAGCCGGTCCCATCATCTTGAAGATTTCCAGATTGTGTCATTTGAAAAGAACTGCACATCGTATTGGTCGCATCAACGGCGTAGGTGTTTGATCATCATCTGGAATATTCATGTATAGATTATCCAACCTATCATCAAGGAAGTCTTCTTTTTTTTCTTCTTCTTCTTCTACGTTCTGGTTCTCATTCTCTCTCATCTTTTCAACCATGTATACCCTTAACACCGGCCTAGTTGAATTACTTAGATAAGAACGCCACCGAACCTGATCGGTTATCTTAAAAGGCAGTACCCTCTGATTTTCAAAGGAACTGTGCATGTAGCTGATGGCAAATTCTTCCGGTTGACAATTCAGTCCACAAAAGTTGATGATTAAGTTCACAAAAAATCATACGAAACATCACTTTGGACTGTCATAACTATCATCTTTGGCATTTCACCCTCCTTCAAACGCCATACATATCGATTTCTCTTCTCGACCCAATGACCATGACAATCCACCCCTATTTTTATTAATCTCTCCATTCGTGGTACCTAAATAAAGTCATTTGTTAAAAAAAGTTGATAGTGATTTCATAGTGCCGTGAATGAATCCCAACAGATGTGTTATCTGTTGTAAGAGGTAAGTGATGAGTCATAATAGATTCTTACCTATTGGGATTCATATTACGGGTCTGAATATCTGTTGCAACAGATGAATCGCCTGTTGGAATTGATATTATAACTAAATCACCTTTGAAGCTGATTCCAACAGATGAGTGACAATTGTAACAAATAATTAACTTGTTGTGACAGATGACTTACCTGATGCAATAGGTTATTAATATGTTGTAACCTATGTTGGACTCGTGTTCAGGTTCTGTTGCAACAGGTAACTAATCTGTTGCAACATATATGTCAAATGTTGTAACAGATAAGCCATCTGTTTAAATATGAATCCAACATATCAATCTTCCTTTGAAATAGATGTCTATCTATCACAACAGATGATTTATCTGTTTAAACAGATGGATTTTATATTGGATTCATGATTGGGTTCTATCCATTGTTGGAAAACAACAACTCAATAGCAGTTACCCAGATGAAAAATTCAACTAAAAATTATAATTTGACTTACCAACGTCTCCTATGAAGTAATGCCAAAGTGGAAAGTGATGTTAGAAATAAAATTTGACCTAAGAAATTGGTCAAATAGCAACAGTAGCGGTAACAACAACAACAACAACAAATGGTCAACAAGAACAAGAACAAGATGGAGATGATAATAAAGTAGAAGATGATGATAATGAAGCAGAAGATGATGAATGAAGCAGCAACAATAATAAATAACAAAAATCGCTAAGAGAGAGAAATCAACAAAGGGTGAGAAGAGAGAGAAAGGCGTCTTTTTTCCCTCTATTTTCCGTTATATAGGCTAACATTTGGATCAAAGTATAAATTTAAAAACTTATGGGTTATTTTCAAACTTTCCCAACTTTCTTAATCCATAATAAAATAATTGTCACCTCCACCTAATAGTTAAGACTTGTGTCACCTACACCTCATTTTAAAACTCTTTTGTCACCTGTGGCCCAAACCCCCAAGTAACTACTCTATTAATTTTAGTTAGAATTGATGGCTAAAATTCTCTTTTTTAGTTAAATAGAATTTTGTAAAATTAGTTATTTAAATATTTACTTCAAAAATGCAATCTTAAATAGAAAGACAACTTTATGGAGCATTTTTGCATCACATTCATATATCTACTATCTTTTGAAAAGATTACAAAATAAATTTTGCAAGTATTTAAATATTTCAATTGGTTTATTATTTTCTTGATTTTACTTACAAATCAATTTCTATTTGTTTATTTTTCAATTGATTATGTGTAGTATAAAAAATAAAAATAAAATATTTTTAAAAAATAAAATAACTTTTACCATATATGCGAGTGAGTCATAATCCTTGAATGTTAAAGTAGAATCTAAAAAAGTACAATTAATTATGTAACTTAGCTTTCAATTAAACATAATGTATATAGGTTATATATTAAAATTCTTTTTCTTTGAATAAAACTCATGATTTTACTTTTTTCTTTAAAATTCGTATTAAAATTTTTTTACATGCATTATGGAATTCATTTTAGTTATAAGGACATGTTAATAATTTTTTTTGAATCTGATTTAAAAAAAAAAAAAGAACTTTTTAAAACCAAATATATATGAGAGACATTCATATTTTGATAGATGTGGAAATGTTTGACTTAACTTATAAACATTTCTAACAGATTAGATTATTTTGAAATTTCTTCTAATCTATAATTCATTTATTTTGTTATGCATAACAAAATTTGTTTATTCTAATTTTTATATTTTGAGATAAGAGAGAAGAAAATACAAATATTTATTCGTGTAACACAAAATATAATCTAATTTAAGATTAAATTAGAAAAAATTAAAATAATCAAATTACAAAAGAAAAAAATGTATATGACTGATTAGGGGTGGGGTGAATTTAAATAATTTTTGAAAATATAATGAAGAAATAAGATAATACACATATTATTATTTGTAAAATTTTGCATGAAAGAGATGGAGGGACAGTAGAATAAAAATTTAAATTATTTTTAACAATTTGAAATCTTTAAATTGCAAAATATAATTAAGAAAATATGAAACATAATTTTTTTTTTGAAATTACATGACTATTTGGGCGGGGGGGGGGGGGGGGGAGGCTATTAACAACCCACCATCTTTAATTGTGAATAATATTATAAAAAATACAAAATATAGTTTTTCTTTACAATTAGATGATTGATTTTTCGTATAAATTTAGTTAGCGGTGGAAAAATTAAGCGCGGGAAGGAGTGGGTGAGGGTGGAGGTGGAGGCGGAGGCCGGGGGGGGGGGGATAATATTTATATTTTTAAAAAAAATTAATTCAGGGGTAGGGTGGAGGTGGGTAGAAAAAGATTTTATTTTATTTTCTCCTTTCATAGAGAAATCAGATGATAAACGGTTTTTTAAAAATAATATAATTTAACAAGTTCGAACGAGACATTTCAATATGAAGTAATAAAAAATAATATTATCGGTGCATCCTGTGGATACGTATACTAGTAGATTACTTAAAACTAAATAAATCACTTTTTGAAAGATTAATAATTTAAGAAGAGTTGAAAATTATTGAATTCACTTGATAATATTTTCACAATAAAATCTCTGTCTTCAAATAAATTTTTTTATAAAGGATAATTGCTTATTGCTTATACAATTCTATTTTATCACTAAAATAAATAATTAATTAACACTCCGTGAGGTTATTTTAATTAACTGGTTTAATTCTAGTAACTATTAAATTAATATTTTCTTGCCTGCATTGTGCTAAAAGGATAAAAGACCTCTTTCGATTAGTCCCTAAATCAATAAACTTATTTGAGTCAATCTCTCTGTGAGAATTAGGACTCAAAGAAATAAGATAAAGATTCTTTTAATCAATAAACTTGTTTGAATTAATTCCTCCGTGAGAATTGAGATTTAAAGAAATAGGATCAAAGATTTTGAAATAATAGATAACTAAAGATTACTTTCACTCCACTATTTTACTCATTAGATATCATATATCAATTTTGCCTTGTAAAAATTACAAAATTAATATAAAAGTAACTTAGAGATAAAATATATGAAGATGATAATAAGAATTAATTGAAAACTATATATTACTCCAGCACAAGTTGAAATATAAGTGAAAATCTTTAGGCTAAGATGTGTTGAGACCAGATAGTATTATAAAAATATATATCAAACTTTGTCACTATTTCAACAAAAAGAGATTACTCCATTATGGAGTAAGAAAAACTAAAAAGAAAACCAAAAATATTTCTACTACAAGAAAATGATTGGAGAAAGACACCAAGTTCAACTCTTTCTTTCTCCTTAGAAAAAATAGAAAGAAAATTAGAATATTAAATTCAAATAGATGGTAATTGGATGATCTTCCTTTACAACATATGTCTATTTATAGATAAATTTCTACTTAGACCTTGATGAGAGTTACAAGATATTTTCAATATATCATGATATCTTGATGAGAAATTGACATGATAATTTGTCATGCAATCTTGATGATATTTTGGCATGAATAATATCATGAAACTTTGATGAGAAATTCAAAGATGTTGGTGAGAATGTTCATGATTTTATCTTTCTTGTTCTTGTGTGGTCTTTGATGAATTTGTAATGGATAAATCTTCATTCTTTGTCTTATATCTTCTTCTTCTTTTTTTCTTATTTCTCATGCATTCTTTTTTCCTACAAGAATTGTTAGAAAATATAGAAGAATTAAATATATTTATTTATATTTTTTATTTAAAATTATTATTTTTATATATTAAAATACATGAATAATTTATATTCATCGGCCTTAATTTTCAGACTTGACCACTAATAAAACCATTATCTTCAGACTTATGTTGCTACCTTAGTTACCACCTTGTCTTCATTTAGATTCGATCTCCACCAAATTATAACATTTTCTTATTTTTCTTTCTCTATCAAAATTTCTACATATACAACTTGAGAAAATTGAAGGAAAGGTGTCTTTTAAGTCTTGAATGAAAGATTGGTGACATTGACCAACTTAAAGGGTCAAACATCATTAGGAAAATTGATTAAGTTAAATAAGGACTTGATTAATATTTTCAAAACTTTCTAATCTTTTCAAAAATACAAATCAACCCAACCCACACTCCTCTTCAATCCAAATCAACCACTCTCTCTCTCTAGCTTCTCTCAACTCCCTACCAACTAATAGTTCTGTAAAATTTCTTCCTTCAACCTCTGAAAACAAATAGTCGAGCGACTTTTTTTTCGACTTTCAATCGTTAATCGACGTGAAGACTTCTCCGGCGACAACTTTGAGTTCTTCGTCGTTCCATTTTCTTTTTCACTGATAAAAAATTATGAAGAAATAGAGAAACTTGAGCCAACTACTCTTCTAATATTGAAATGTGGACTGAATAAAACCCTAATTTCTGGCATTTTTATTCTTGTTGTCGTACTGTTGATTCGAATTTGTTGGTGATTTTTTGTCACAGTTGATGTTCTTAGTGTATATGTGTGTGTGTGATGTGTTGGTGTTGCTGGGTTAATTTGTTGTTTATCTTGGTAAAAATGGTATTGCAATAGATGAAACATCTGGTGTAACAGATGAAATATATGATACAACAGATGAAAATCTGCTGCAACAGATGAAAATCTGATGCAACTATGAAAATCTGATGCAACAGTTAAACAATCTAACAGATCATTCATCTGTTGCGACAGACGACTCTTCTATTTGGAAGAAATCTAAACAATATTGATCAATAGATAACTAATTAGTGATCGATTTTTATTCTTTCCAATGGTTTACTCTTCATTTTGCAACAGATTAGGACTATTTTTATTCTTTCCAACGGTTTACTCATTCATTGAAATAGGTCGTTTATATGTTGCAATAGATAAAATACCTGGTGCAACAAATTAGTGATTTATTTTTATGGTTTCCAACGAATTACTCATTCAATACAACAGGTCAGTTATATGTTGCATCAGATAAAATACCAGGTACAACAGATTAGTGCTATTTTTATAGTTTCCACGGATTACTCATCTGTTGCAATAAGTCGGTTATATGTTGCAACAGATAACATACTTGGTGCAACAGATTAGTTGTTTGTTGGAATTTTTATATTACTGTTATGCATTAATCAATTATAATCTATGTTATGTTCCTGTTAATTTAAGATAACATGGCTCCCAAAAGAAAAGAAATCTAATCAAGTCCAAGTAAAGGAACAAGTGCAGCAGCTCAGCTACATCCACCACTCTATGAGCTTGCTTTACAAACTTTATCTCAATCAGGAGCAGAAGATAATGAACACGGGGAAGAGGAATCTTTCAAAAGAGATGATCCAAATGCTAATAGCCTTCCGTTGAAGAGTTGGTCAAAACCTTCAGCATTGATCGTTATCCTATAAGAATGCAGTGCGATGGTGCCACAAATTTAATGGGTGATCTCGTGGTTAAGTCAGTCATGGAAAAGTCTTTCGGCGCCTTCATAAAAGATACTTTGAGAATAAAAATTAGATTCTTATTTCAGGGAAAGCTGCTTTGGGTAATATCTTGATTTGATGGAGGACAACAATGCTCATTTCCAGATGAAAATGGTATATGATCTTCTCAAGTGCAGGTTTATGTATGAAAACAAAGATAAGATAGATGAGGTATGGATAAATTACTGTGACATGCCTGTTTGTTTTGGTTGGAAGGAGTTTGCAATAGTTACTGGACTAAAATGTTATCCTCCTCCTTCTTAAGTTATACCTACTCTGACCCAAAAAAAAGCACCCCGCACACTCAAAAAAGGAAAAGGCAAGTCGAGTGATCGTGATGACCTGTGTCCATTGTTGGTCCAAGATTCAAAAATAAAAATCTGATAGAAGCGTTGAAAGGTAAAGGACTTTCAAAAAAGCACAAACAATCATTGTGCTTGGTTTGGTTTGGTTTGTACATAATGTTCTTTGGGCGAGAGACGTTAACAACAACATAATCTTCGGTTTAATAAATCTCTTCGAGGATATTGAGGCATTTAATAGCTATCCTTGGGGTTATGAAAGCTTCAAAATGACTGTCGAATATTTGTTGACTCCGTTAACGTCAAAAACAGTCAACTTATATGGCTTTCCATTGGCCTTCATGGTAAATATTTCTTTTATCATGATATGATTCATTAATTTTTTATTCAACAATGCTTTTGATTTATTGGTGTTATGTTATAGGCTTGGACATTTAAAGCCATTCCTTATTTAAGACAACAAGTGAACTACCAGGAAGAAGTTTCCTGTCCAAGAATTCTGAGATGGTTGTCGGCCAAAACAGATAAGAATGTAAAGTTTCTTGATCTTTTCAACCCCCCTAAGAAAGCAGTAAGTCCAATTATAATCAAGTTTTTGTTTTAATTAATGATTAGATGATTTCATCATCATTCTTAATATCTGTATCGATTTATCTTAGATTGTCTATCCGTGGCTTGTTCCGACCAACCAAGAGTTGAAGATGCCATTTTTTCTTACTTTACGGTCTGTGCAAACTTTATCAGACCCTAAGGTCATTGATGGAATAAAAATAGAATTTTTTGAAGCAACAACCATCACAAGAAAAATAATTTTGGAGGGTGGGGCTAATGATGCTCCTCTTACAGTTTTTGAAACAACAAGCCATTATGATTATGATCATAATGGTTGTACAAATGTTTCTCCAGATTTTGCCGTATCTAGCGAATGTTCTTCATGCAAATGTCAAGACTGCAAGGCAAAACACAATGGCATGATTAATGCTATTAATGCACTAACTGCTTCTGTAAAGAAAATGAAATCTAAGAGGGGTGTCATTCCATCAAAAAGGATTTCATATCCAGACACTCTACTAGAGATCAAGGCGGCTAAGAGGAGAAGGCAAGACACTTCCAAGGAATCATAAATCATCCAAAAAGCAAAATTGCAATGCCTCTATATTTGTATTTCACCGATGTTCAGTATGCAAGGGTGACACAAGAGTAGGATGACCTGAAGAAGGTGAATGTACATCATCTATTTCAAAAAACAAACAGGCACATATCTTTTTTAACAGATGATACATCTGATGAAAATTATCAAACAAATATATACATCTGTTGCAACTATTTTCTAACTTGTTGCATCAGATTCGTTATCTATTTCAATATATGAGTCTTATATTACAACAGATGGGTCATCTATTCGAAATTATCATACTACTCTGATTTACCTGTTTGAATTTATCCCAACAGATAATCCATCTGATGCAATATAAGACTCATCTGTTGCAATAGATGGAAAATCTATTGTATATCTCTACTTAGCATTGACAATTCTAGCTTTTCAAGTGGATGTCACAGCTACTACCGAAGAGCATAATATCACAGTTGATAATCCATCAACTGCTTCCAAAGATGAAGAAAAAGTGAATCCTGTCAGTTTGGGAGAATGAAAGAATTACCGATTTGAAGGGTTCAACATCTCGGACGAGGCTCCAAAAAAACTAACATAGTTGATCAACGACTATTCAGAATGTATTGTCAATGGGCTGTTAAAGCATCATACCGGCAGGTACATAAATCAATTTTATAGATACTGGTTTATACAATTCTTGTTGTAAGAACCTGACATTAACACATATAAATCATCATGTAGAAAATAAAATGACGAGCGCTACAAAGTGAACGAATTGAGTCTTAGTTTTGATATGTTCGACTTTGTTGTTGCACATCCTAGAATGAAGTATTGGTTCTATTTGATGTCACAGCCCCAAACTTGCTTGAAAGATGAGGTTTAAATGTCATACATATTATAATTAATTAATACTTTATTTAATTGCATCTGCGTATTAATTTTTTCATCACATAATCCAAAATATTTGATAATATGTGCAGCACATCGATGTCATTTTTTACTATCTCCTAAAGAAGGCTAAGTTGAAAATACAAGAACAATACAAATACACAACAGGCAATTGTTTGTTCAAAGTTTACATAAATAATGCCTACGATAGGTATTGTCAACAGTAGCCAGAAGTTTTTCGAAACGAGGAATGCTTAATCAATATCATCAAAGGTTTTAGCATTCCGGCTGGCTTACCTTGGTATTTGATCGACGAAGTGTACATCCCAATAAATTGTGGTGATGAATTCCATTGGGTGTTGGCTATCACCGTTCTAAAAGAGAGGCACATCCAAGTTTATGACTCGATGTCGCGAAGGAGATGTTCTAGGCCGTCGTCTGAGATGCAAAAGCTGGCCAAAATATTGCCTACTTACCTTGATATGAGTGGATTTTTAGACTAAAAGGTTTATACTGATTGGTCGACGATTGAACCATACCGGGATAAAATGGCTAATCCATTTGATGTACAATATATTGATGAAATTTCTCAACAAACCATTGGTAGCCTGTAAGTTTAAGTGTCATGATTTAGTTTCATTTCACAAATTTCATAACTCTTACATGAACTGCAAGACATGGATTATCTGTTTTTTTATAACGCAAGGATTGCGGTTCGTTTGTTGCCTCCTATGTCGAGTATTTGAGCGATGGATTACAAGTAACAAATGATGGACTTAATGTCGGATTACTCTGCAAAAGATATGCTGCTCTTTTATGAAAATATGGAGAAACAAAAGCTCAAAAGCCGTACGCAACTACGTTAAAGATCCACGATGACCAAAGCCGAATTCCGTAGCACCGGATGAAGAACAACTTGTCCATATTGATTAGATCTGTATAGCTTGAGTCCGTCAATGTAATAACCTATCCTCCTTGGTTTAACTTGTTGATTTATTTGTAGAGTAGATCGTTTGTACCCATAATAATTTTTTTTACATTTCATGTATTTGTTGAGTTATTTCATGTAATTTTCGAAGGCTTTGATTTATTTTATTCTGTCTATGAATATAATTAATTCTTAGTTTTGAACATATTAATTGAAATAGAGTGCTAGATTCAAATATCCCAACAAATAATACATCTGCTGTAATAGACGACATATCTTATCAGACAGATTTAGACATATGTTGCAACATGAGATGCAACACATAGGTCATCTATTGGAAATTATATAACAAGTGTTCCTACTTTTTTGATTTGTTCTAACAGATTACCGATCAATTGCAACAGATAAGTTATATGTTGTAACACATCGTAAATCTGTTGCAACAGACAACTGGGAACATCTGCATAACGCAATAGATGACCACATTATTCCAACAGATAATCAATATATCACAACAGGTACTATATCTGTTACGATAGATATAAAATCTGTTTCATTATAAAAATTCAACTTGGCCAGACATAAAAATTATTGCCACTACATGTAAAGTGAATTGGCTTGAAATGAAAATTTGTTATCATGTTCGTCTCTGTCTTTGTACATGTTATTATTTATACATGGGATCCACCCATTTAGTTAGTACCCCATATGCCCAAACCCATTGCATCTTTCCTACAATGGTGTCACACACACCGGTCATTTGTATGCCGGTCAGCAAACACTCGATGTATGCAAGCGAGTATGGCCCCCACGCTGCACCAGTTGTATTTTTTGGGAGCTGGATGTTCTTATGTCGACCTTTAAAATCCCATGATTTCTTTGCCAAAACTTCAGCCGGTAAATGATCCATCAGTTTACTCTGTGTCAACAACTTGGGCAACAACTTCAAGAGTGGCTGCATATTGGTTAAAAATATCTTCTCGCCGAAGACAAATAAGTTGCAGTCATAGATCTTATTCTTTCCCTCATATAGTAATATCTCAACAGTGAGAAAATGTATGACATCGACGTTCATGACTGCAAGGATTCTCTTTGCCTTGGTTCAGCTCTTGTCGTGTGGATATGGCCTATTCCCTCTAACATATTTAATCACTTCTTCATCCTATTAGAACATAGAAACTAACTGATCAAATCCTGAGCCACCAAAATTATCTATCTTAAAGATTTTAGCGTACCTATCCTTGAAATTATTGTAGAAGTTGAGGTCCATTATCCTATCGACAGCATCATAATCATCTGGGTACGCTAATTGCCTGCCCCTCATGAGGCAGATAAATTCATCAACATACTGTGGTATAAGAAGACAATTTTTAAATAGGTTAGTAATTGTAATGAATAAAAACACAGTCGAAAGAATATGATGTAGAGGGTTCTCTGAATCAGTTCACAGATTACCTAGCCAACACAACTTATGCAACAGATGTGTATTATGTTGCAATAGAATACCAAGTTTTTGCAACAGATTACATATCTGCTGCATAGATTCTTCTTCATGGAGTAGATTGGAAGGGTAGGTTAGCAAAAGTAAACTTACCTTGTCCTCGTACCACACACACATATTTGTCATATTCGAGAAGTCTTTGGCGGTAAATGAATGCATGGTGTATTCTTTTTGAACCTTCATCTTGATGAATTCTTCCAGTTCCTTCTTCTTTTCCTTGCCAAGCACCGTGAATATGTCCACCTTCATCGGCGACCCCTGAACTTCAACAACTATTAGAGCGAGGGGAGTTGCAATTTTTGCTGATTTCAAAACGGAGAGAATTTATCTATTTTTTCTTCTCTTCCTCCTAACCTCCACTGTAGGATTGCATGCCTCCCTCACCTCGTTGGATGGTATGACACCCCTCCTGGATTTCAACTCCTCAGCAGCTTCAGAAATAGCCTCTAGCTTATCGAGGAATTTATCCTTCTCTGTCCTTGCATACTTTGCGTTTGCAATGAGAACATGAGGGTGAGTAGGGGTGAGAGGGACCATTATAAGGGTGGGAGGGACCGGTGTAGGAGTGAGAGGGAAGAGGGGTGTTTTTAAACATATTTATTTTTTGCTGAGTACCAACATGCTCATAATCACGACTGGCAGCAGAAGAAGCAGCAGGATAGCTGCCACCATCACAAACAACTCCACCAGCAACACCCCCAGAAGAAGTACCTAGATCTGTTGCAGTTTGAGTTTGGTCGTAAAGAGCTTCAACATTACACTGAACTTGCCTAATTGCTCTTCTGATGGATATTACTCCATCCAATTTCTTCCTTCTTTATTAACTCCACCATTGGGTCTTCTTTTGTATCAACAAGACCCAGAGTAAGAAAAGAAGTCATCCCCAGCTCATCAATGGTAGTCACGATCCAAGGATGCATAACCAATAAAAAGACAGGAGGAATTTAAATCATATAATAATAATTTGCAGTCAGTTGGGTTACATGGGGCTCGGGTTATGTTAACACAGCTAACTTATGTGACAGACGATCTAGCTATCACAACAGCTGATATGTATGTTGAAACAGATTGATAATATATTGCATCAGACTACCCATCTATTGCATAATTTTCAGTAGATAGGTAATCTGTTGAGTAGGGTTCAGAGACCAGAGAAATATATGGTTAATCTATTGCGAAATATGGATCCTTTGTCACAATAGATTACCCATCTGTTGCACAAGTTTTAGTTGACAGGTAATCTATTACAACAGACGACCCATCTATCGCAACAGATGAAACATCTATTTCAATATCTTTCTTTGAGGTAAATTATTTTAGTTGAAAGAAGACATACTACATCATCCGATGGGTTAAACAGATCAGCCTCATTAATAGATGGGGAACCCGAATCTATTTGGAGACCTATTTAATATGTCCCAATAGATATTCCACCTATTGTAATAGGTGGACAAATTTTAATAAATTATTGTACGCCACATTACAAGAAAATACTCCAACAGATAACCCATTAGTTGGAACAGATGGGGAATTTGTTTGAAGACTTATTTAATATCTCCCAACAGATCTTCCACCCATTGTAAAAGATGGACCACCACCACCACAACCAATGCCACCACTAATTCCACCAAGACCACCACCATTACCACCATTACCAACACCAAGACCACCGACACCACCGCCAAAAAACACAAATACCAACACCACCAACAACAGCCACCAAAAACACCACAAACACCATCCAACAATACCATGATAGTCAACAAAACACTGAGAGAAAAACTAGGGTTTTCTCGGGTGCTTCCTACTTTTTTAGCATAAAAAATCAAAATAGTTAACCCATTCTCGAAGATAATACAACTAAAAGTCTTTTTTTCCATCATTAACTATAAATCCCTATTTTTTAGAATAAAGAACAAATGTAGAACTCTTCTCGAACTCTGTTATATGCGAAGACATAGAAAATAATGGATACAAGCGGGAATAAAGTCAAAAAAAACAACTATATATAGTCGTAAATGGGAAGAAAATTAACCTGTTTTGAAGGGTTAAGCAATATGTTGAGTAGTTGTTATTTGTATTGTTGAGAGGGAGAGTAGACTCCGAGAGAGAGAGAGAAGAGAAAGAACTTAAGATTTGAAATGAAAAGTTTTTAACGCAAATGGATGATTTGTATGGGTTGATTTGTAATTTTAGAAAAGAATGACAAGTTTTGAAATTGCTAATTTGGTCCGAATTGATCTTAATTAATTTTAAAATTTTTTAAAAGATATAGTTTTTTAAACATTGAGTTGATGAGAACTCATTCAAACTCAGAGTGATCGATCGATGACTCAGGTCGGGATGAACGCAATACCAATGCTATACAATTGCAAAGACTCGATTGATTTTGTAGTTGACCTTGTGAGCTCATTCATTCATCCCTAGTTCCACCTAAATTAACTTAGGTACTATAACTATCCTAACATTGAGTTGATGATTACTCATTTCAACTCAGAGTGATCGATCGACGACTCGGGTTGGGATGAACGCAATACCAATGCTATGCAATTACAAAGACTCAATTGGATTTGTAGTTGACCCTGCGAGCTCATTCAGTCATCCCTAGTTCCACCTAAATCAACTTAGGTACTATCACTATCCCAACATTGATTTGATGAGAACTCATTTCAACTCAGAGTGATCGATCAATGACGCGGGTCGAGATGAATGCAATACCAACGCCATACAATTGCAAAGACTAGATGGGATATGTAGTTGACCTTGCGAGCTCATTCATTCATCCATAGTTCCACCTAAATTAACTTAGGTACTATCACTATCCTAACATTGAGTTGATGAGAACTCATTTCAACTCAAAGTGATCGATCGATGACTCAGGTCCGGATGAACGCAATACCAATGCCATGTAATTGCAAAGACTCAATTGGATTTGTAGTTGACCCTGAAAGATCATTCATTCATCCCTAGTTCCACCTAAATCAACTTAGTTACTATCATTATCCTAACATTGAGTTGATGAGAACTCATTTCAACTCAGAGTGATAGATCAACGACTCAGATCAGGATGAACACAATACCAATGCCATGCAATTGCAAACACTCGATTGGATTTGTAGTTGACCCTGTGAGCTCATTCATTCATCCCTAGTTCCACCAAAATCAACTTAGGTACTATAACTATCCTAACATTGAGTTGATGAGAACCCATTTCAACTCAGAGTGATTGATCGATGACTTCGGTCGGGATGAATGCAATACCAATGCTGTGCAATTACAAAGACTCGATTGGATTTGTAGTTGACCCTGCGAGCTCATTCATTCATCCCTAGTTCCACCTAAATCAATTGCAATGAAATTTGTTGCAACAAACGACTGAAATGTTGAAAATTTTCAAACAGGTATTCATATCTGTTACAACAGATGACATATCTAATTAATTATCAAATATAAATTTGCATCTGTTGTGACAGATGATTGAGCTATTGGAAATTTTCAAACAGATATTTATATCTGTTGTAACAGATGACATGTCTAATTTAATTAATTATCAAATGAATATTTTCATCTGTTGTCACAGATGACTGGGCTGTTGGAATTTTTAAACAGATATTTATATTTGTTGTAAAAAATGACTGAGCTATTTGGATTTTTAAACAGATATTTATATATGTTGCAACAAATGAAATATCTATTTGAAAATCTTTTTTTATCTTTTAATTTTAAAGCAATCTTTTGGTTTGAGTAGATAATATCAAGTAGTAGTACTTACTACTTAAGGTGATAAAAAATATTTTTTGAATATCTCAAAAGTGAGTTCATTGAGCAGTCTTGTCTTGTCTTTTCAATGTCAGTAGTCTTATTCTTCCTCGTGCTCCTCAAATTATTAATAAAATTAATGAATATTGAAAACCACCACGTCTACGTACATAATACATACATACATTTATAGAAATTAGAAATTATCTCATCTCTTTCTTCAGCTACAGTTTATTTTATTAAACTCCCATCTTTTTCTTTCTCTCCTCTTTAGGGTCACAACTTTTTTTCTCTCTTTTCTCTTCTCTTCTCATAAAGAAGATCTTTTTGGATCAAAACTGATTCATATCTTTTCTTGACTTAAATTTCTGTTTTGATCTCCTTTTTTATATTAAGGCATGGTTCATTATTGCTCTTTCATTCTCGTCTTATTCTTTACAAGTTATTTACATTTGTTTTTTTATTTAATTACTATTTACCTATATCATATTTATTAAAAAAATTGAAGGAACTTTTAAGTGTTGAATAAATAAACCAAGAATTTTTATTACAATATGAGAAAAAAATCATCTGTTGGGAGAAGTTTAAAAGCCTTGTTGGCAGTATCATTTTTTTGTATGTATTTTATTTGTTTCTTTATTATTGATACAGTTATTGATGTTTTTGGTGGGGTTGACGTTGTTGGAACTTGTGGTGTTGTGTTGTTGATGGTTCTAGAGCAAAGGATGTTGCTTCTTTATTGTTGATGATATTGTTGGAACAAATGTTGTTATTTCTTTGTTGTTGATGTTTATGCTATTGTTGATGTTCCAATAGATGGAGAAACTGTTGGAACAAATAAAACCACCTGAAAGGCTGGTTTGATGTATTCCATCAGATTCCACATCTATTGCAACAGATTCCACATCTGTTGCTACAGACTCCATATCTGTTGCAACAGACTCCACATCTGTTGCAACAAACCCCACATCTATTGCAACAGACTCCACATCTGATGCAATATATAGATAATGTTCTTTTTGTGACATCAATTTTTTTCCTTTTCTTTGTAGATATAAGGAACTGACAGTTGATTAACTTCGATGGATTATCGCAAGAGGCTGCAGTAAAGATGGGTTCAGAGGAATAAGCTGTTTGCAGATGGAACCACTTCATATGTGGGAGGTATGTATTACTGATAATGTTATCGTGAAAACACACATAGAGTGCACTAATTTTGTGAATGTTGTTTTTACTGATTAGTCATAGATCGTTCAAACAACATGTCTGCAATTTTATGGTTAATTTTGGTAGGTCCGAACTGATAAGGATGAGGGACCATGAATATGGTTCTGATACCCTGTTAAGATTTAATATCGATTGTTGCTCATGTTTATTTGTCAAGCATTGTGAAGGGATCTAGTTTTGGTGTCATTGTAAGGATATTCAATAGCGATTGGACTAACTTTTAGGGTGCATTAGACCCTTAAAGGGCCTTCGAAACTTAGCACTACATCTAATAAGAACGAAAAACCAATATAGTTATTGCCCTAGCCAAAATTTACATGGTTGGGTTGCTCGCTCGGAGTGATGATTATATACCAGAAGGTGCAGTAGGAGAATGCCTTTGAGGAAAAATGGGTGGTTGATAGAAGACTATATCATCTGAGAGCTAATTAAAGAAGAGACATAGGGTAGAAAGTAACTTCTAGTGAATCTGGCCAATGAAATTATCTTAACAGATGCGAAAATCTGAATCAAGTGTAAATATAAAAGTGTATCCGGTAATGTAATTTAATATGTTGTGTCTCTGAAAGAAAAACAATGTATATGAACACTTTGCTAAGGAGCTGCGTGGTCGGGATTATCACCTAAATAGAAAATAGGAAAAGACCAACAAAGAAGCCGTACGGGCATCGAGGGTTGAAATGATGTACATCAAGTCTAGAAAACTTACGCCAACAGCAACTACAGTTAAAATAAGGAATCTAAGTGAAGGCGGCAATTTTTGAATTTTAAATTTCATCCCATGCTTTCTTGTTTGTCATTGACCTGATCGGAACCACAAACGAGATTGAAAGGCAAATAGAGTATCATTGCTTCCTTACCAATATTGTTATAATTGATTGTGTTTTCTTGCCTTAACATGCTTTCAACATTCCTTGAAGAAGATTAGATTCTTGCTTTAGTCTATGAATCCCGATAATTTTCAAGCTTGCCTCCAGCTTATTGATTCTGTATTCAAGCTGGTTGTTGCTATCTTCGAAGCTGGTAAGGAATTCCTCGTCTCTTGTGAGCTAGATCAGGAACACTACTTTCAAAGTTGTGGCATTCTAGAAGCCCTTCAGAACACTTTCTTTAGAAGCCTTAAAGGATCCATGGAGGGTCTCTGTGTTTGTTTTAGGTCAAAATGTGTTGATGCACGTTGAAGATGTGGTCCCAACAGTTGAACAACACACTTTTATCGAGCGTTTCTCCATGCATCTTGCTTAACTAATTTGATAAATTATTAAGCATAGATTTATGTAGTGTGTGATCTAAACTGTCTCTACCAAGCCTATCAAACATTACGTAACTCCAAGCTCATTACCCTATCAAAAAAATATGACCGAGTTAGTCCACAAATCGAATGAGGTCAATCTCTCAGCCTTTCTGTTGATTTCTCTTCTCCAATATAGATGACAAGATATCTACTATGCAAAAGTTTATACCATCATCAGACATGCTTGCTTGGGAGCAATTTTCTGAAGATATCTGTTGATGTCTTCTGAAGAATTGCTCCCAAGCAAGCATGTCTGGCGATGGTGTAGACTTTTGCATAGCAGATATCTTGTCATCTATATTAGAGAAGAGTGATCAGCCGAAAGGCTGACATATTGGGCTTGTTTAATTTATTCACTAACTCGGGCATATTTTTTTGATAGGGTAATGAGCTCGGAGTTACGTAATGTTTGATAGGCTTAGTAGAGCTAGTTTTGATCACATGGTACGTAACTCCATGCTTACTAATTTATCAAATTGGTTGAGCTAGATGCATGGAGCAAAGCTCAATAAAAGTGTGTTGTTCAACTATTGGGACCACATCTTCAACGTGCATCAACACATTTTGACCTAAAACAAACACAACGACCCTCCATGTATCCTGTAAGGCTTCTGAAGAAAGTGTTCTAAAGGGCTTCTAAAATGCCACAACTTTGAAGGTAGTATTCCTGATCGAGCTCACAAGAGACGAGGAACTCCTTACCAACTTTGAAGACGGCAACGGCCAGGTTGAATACAGAATCAACAAGCTGGAGGAAAGCTTGAAAATTATTGGGATTCACATACTACAGCAAGCATCTGATCTTCTCCAAGGAATGTTGAAAGCATGCTAAGGCAAGAAAACACAATCAATTAATCTATATTGCTAAGGAAGTAATTATACTCTCTTTGCCTTTAAATCTAGTTTGTGGTTTCGATTAGGTCAACGACAGTGGACCTGATCAGAAACACAAACAAGAAGGCATGGGATTAAATTTAAAATTCAGAAATTGGTGCCTTCGCTTAGTTTCCTTATTTTAACTACAGTTGTTGTTGCAGTAAGTTTTCTAGACTTGCTGAACATCATTTCTACCCTCGATGCCCGTGAGGCTGCTTTATTGGTCTTCTTCTATTTTCTACCTAGGTGATAATCCTGACCACGCAGCTCCCTAGCAAAGTGTCCATCTGCATTATTTTTCTTTTAGAGACAGAACAGATGAAATTACATTACCGAATACACTTTCATATTTGCACTTGATTCAGATTTCGCATCTATTAAGATAATTCCATCGGCCAAATTCGTTAGAAGTTACTTTCTACCTATGTCTCTTCTTCAGTTAGCTCTCAGATGATTTAGTCTTCCATCAACCACCTATTTTCCTTTGAAAGCATTCTCCTACCACACCTTCTGGCATATAATCATCACCCCGAGTGAGCAACCCAATCATATAAATTTTGTCCAGGGCAATAATTATATTGGTTTTCCATTCTTGTTTACTGTAGTACGAGGCTTCAAGGGCCCTCTAAGGGTCCAATGCATACTTAAATTTAAGACCAATTGCTATTGGTTCTTTGCAGTGATAACAAATATTGATCCCTTCTCAAAACTTAAAATGCATAAACACGAGCAATAACCGTCAGTAATTCATAACAAGGTATTTGCACCATCTTCATGAGGTCCTCAACCTTATCAATTTCGAACCCATCAAACTTAATGGTACAATGCAGGATCTTGTTTGAATGATTAATGCCTAATCAGTTAAAAACTGCATTCACAAAAATATTGTACTTTGTGTATATTGTCCCGGTGACCTTATCAGTAATACATACTTAACTCCCACACATATGATAGTGGATCCATATGCATACACCTTATTCTTCCTAGCTCATCTATGGCTTAAATTGAATAAACAGATGACTAGCTTGTTGTAACAGATGACACATCTGTTTATATTGTCAAATAATTGGAGACGTCTGTTACAACAGTTGATCAACCTATTGCATAAATCAAACAGATATATACATCTGTTGCAAAAGATTACCAGTATGTTGTAAGTTATCTAACAGAAAGAATATATTTTGCAACAGATTACCCATCTGTTAGTTTTATTTTAAAGAATTTTTTTTTCTTTTTGAGATACACTAATTTATAAATAGGTCCCTCCTTACAAATATGGATGATCCAGATTCGTACAAAAATATTCATATCGAGTCCTTGCGTGAACTTCAAAGGCAGTTTGATGAACTCCAGAGAGATTTGGCTGACTTCGGAGCAAGGCTGCTGAATGAAAAATGTTCGATTGACAATAATAATAATAGTAGTAATAATAATTAGGTAATGTTTTTTATTTTAGCGATTATTTTCCTCCTTTTGTATATCGGATCTACCCAAGGGATTCAAAAATCTATGAATATTTATTTCATTTTGTTGTCGATTTTGAATTTTTAATTCTTATTTAGTATTTAATAATAATCATTCTGTTTATTCCTTGTTCTCAACATGTCGATGGTTGGTGGTAGGGATTTAGCAGCAATTTGTGTCAACAGTTAGAGGTTAATCTGCTACGACAGATCGATCATATGTTGCACCTGGCGGTTATTAATAAAAAAGGGTTATTGTTGTTATTGAGAGGGTGAAAAGAAAAAGACATGACTTTCCAATTATTCAATATTAAAAATATTTCGTAAATAAATAATAAGGAAATAAATGATAAACACAATTTTAGTAACTGATTGTGACTTTTCACCATTTTTATTTTTGAATTTATTTTTTTAAATTATTTATTATATAATAAAATAGTTATTATTTTATTAAGAAATTTGAAAAGATGTTTTTTTTTTATTTATAAAATAAAAAAGTAATCAAATTTGGATTAATGATATGATGATAGTTATTTTTAAAAAAAAAAATAGATTATATGTTACAATAAATAAATTATCTGATGCAACAGGTTCACTATGGTTGCAATAGATGATATATCTGTTGTCACAGATGATTTATCTGATGCAACCTATATCGAGTCACAACTCAATAAAAGCGGTTCTTAAAAAGAACTAATTAATAATAATAATCTGAAAAGTTATGACTTATCACAATATTTCTTAATTTAATTAAGTTATTACTTTTCACATTAATAAAAAATGTAATTAATAAATGAAGGTGAATAGTTAGATTATATGTTACAACAGATATGTTATCTGATGCAACATATTTTATATTTGTTGCAACAGATAATATATCTGTTGTCACAGAAGTGTTATCTGATGCAACAAATATAGAATCTGTTGCCACAACTCAATAAAAATGGTTCTTCGAAAGAACTAATTAATAATAATAATCTGAAAAGTCATTACTTATATCACAATATTTATTTTCTTAATTTAATCAAAAATGTAATTAATGTATAGAGGTGAATAGTCGCACCTTTTTGCCTCTCATTCAAATTCAATCCTCTATAAATAGGTCCCTTCTTACTCAATCGTTTATTCAACTACACTATTTATTTATTGCATATCGTTTTTCATATTACACTCTAAAAGATAAGGTTATGGCTGAGCCAGTGTGGGATGTTACATTTTTTTGCAAGAGCCATGAATGAACTTTAGAATCTAGTTCGTGACCTGTAATGGGAACTAGGAGGAGTTAGAGCAAGAATGCTTCGTGAGATACGCAGGCTGAAGAGGGCCTTGCTACTTCCGATTGAAGATTGTTCGATTGGCAATGATGATGATAATAATAATAATAATAATTAGATTATTATTTTTCTTTTAGTCTATTATATGTATTTTTATTTATTTTTGTTTAATAAATAAATTATGTTTGATCTTTGACGTTTTAATCATATTTAATTTTCATTCTGTCTATTATCTTCTCAACAAACATGTCAACGATTCGACGTAAAAAGGAATAATTTAGAATCTAGTAGCAATTGCAAGATTAATCTGTTGGGTTTGTGGCAAGGGTTGATGTGTTGTTCAAAATAGATTACTCATGTTGCAACAGATAAGAAGTTGATGTAACAGATAAATAGTCTATTTCAATAGATGACTAGTTTGTTGCTTTGCTTGGCTCTGACTTTTTAATTCGTACTCCCTCCGTCTCAAATTACCCGTCCCAGATTGAGATGCCATATTGATTAAGAAAAATAATTAATAATATTTCTAGTTTACCATAACCCACTGATCAGTTGATGGGACAGTAGACGTGTTTGAAATAATAATTGTTTGCTATTCAATTGAAATTTCATAAGAGAAGAAAGCTTTTAACGTCAATCGACGTACAGTCCCCCTATTAAATGATGTTTCCATTTTAATTTGAAGAAAAAGTGATTAATGCAAAGGGTAAAACATGGATTTTTTTTAAGCTTTTCTTGATTAATGAAAAAGACAAGTAAAATGAGAAATCAAATTAGGAAATTCGGGACGGGTAATTGAACGTAAAGAATAATTTTGAATCCAGTAGCAATAGCAAAAGTTGAAACCATATTGGTTATCTGTTGGGTTTATGGAAGGGGTTGATTTGTGTTGTTTCAAATAGATTTGGCATTCATTGCAATAGATAATTAGTCTAGTGCAACAGATAAACATCCTGATACAATAGATAATACGTTTGATGCAACAGATAATACGTCTGATGTAACAGATAAACAGTTTGATACAACAGATAAATCTTCTGATGCAACAGATTACTCATCTGATGCACCAGATGATTGATCTGTTTAAATTATGGGCACTTATGCTGGATTCATAATCGGGGTTCTATCCATTGTTGGAAAAATAAAAGTGTACCCAGATGACAAATACGAATAAAAATTTTAATTTTACTTACCAAAGTCACCTATGAAGTAATGCCAAAGTGGAAAGTGATGTAGTAAACAAAATTTGACCTAAGAAATTGGTCAGATCGCAGCAGTAGCGCTATACCAACAACAACAACAACAATAACAACAAATAGTCGACAAGAAGAAGATGAAGATGATAATGAAGTAGAAGATGATGATGATAATGAAGCAGAAGATGATGAATAAAGCAGCAGAAACAGAAACAATGAACAACAAAAATCGCTAAGAGAGAGAAAACAACAATGAATGAGAAGAGAGAGAAAGACACCTTTTTTTCTCTCCGTTTTCCGTTATTTTAGGTATACATTGGGATCAAAGTATAAATTTAAAAACTTGTGGGTTATTTTCAAACTTCCCCAACTTTCTTAATCCATAATAAAGTAATTGTCACCTCCAACTAATAATTAAGACTTGTGTCACCTACACCTCATTTTAAAACTCTTTTGTCACCTGTGGTCTAAACCCCATATTACATAATAGACTACATTTTTAAGAGTAGAAGAAGCAAAAAATAAGAGGCTATAGTTAATGAATACTTCACGTAAAAATACTTCCACCTGTTTCTCTTAAGTGTTTTTGACCATTACCTTTTTTATTTTCTTCAAATTCGACCACCAATACCACCTGTTATTTTAAACTTCAAATACATATCTAAATATAATCAAAGTCAAGTATCTTTTTCCACTTTAACTTTACATATTTTTTTCTTTTTCAAAATTTAACCAAATCTTCACCCAAATAAACAAAGAAATTTAATATAGCTCAAATATTTTATATACTCCATCATCACATTTTATAGTCATAAGATTTTGAAAATTTAAGAAAACCTTTGATGTGTTTTTTATTTTTTATTTTCAAACAAGCCATAGATTTATCTATAATATATTAAAAGTGTGAAGACCCCTATAAAAGTGATTTTAACTTTTTGTCCTTCATTAAAAAACTCCGTTTTAGACAAAACTGTCTTTTCACAATTTTCTTCAATTTATTATTTAATTATTTTTATTATATTAATTAGATTCCTAAAATATATGGGACTCCTAAAATATATGGAAGGAGAATCAATTAATATTTTTCTTTGTACTGATCAATTAGAAAAATACTCCTAAAATATGATAGAAAAATATTCCTAAAATAGGACTCTATTAAGAAAATACTTCTATAAATAAATATTGAGATGCGAAAATATGATTGATGATAATCTAACTTGATTCGATTGCATGTCTAGATTGGTGGATGTTTAGTTTTCTAACCCTCAACTTCTTCATTATTTTTGTCAAACATAATAGAATTCAATGTATGGTATATACATCTTCTTTGTTTTCATTCAAGCATTCTTAATGTCAAAATTTTCACTCAGACAAGAATTATTTTCATCAAAACAGAAGCTTTGTGATCACTATCGTATTATTTTGTTGTGGTTTAAATGTCATAGATGAATTTACCGGTTATAGATGAATGTAGCTCGACTTTGAGAAATTTTTTTATGTAAAGGTTATGTTTAATTGTATTATTTTTATATTTGTTATGAAAAATTTTTTTGCGTGTAAAAGTAAAATTTAGTTGTATTATTTTGATATCTTTATTGTCGTATTATTTTGTTGTAGTTTACAGGTGGTAGATGAGTGTCGGACGGCTTTGAGGATATTATTGTGTAAAGGTTAGATTTAATTATATTGTTTTGATGTCTCTACCATTGTATTGTTTTGTTGTAGTTTAGAGGTGGCAGATGAATGTCGATCGACTTTGAGAAATTTTTATTAGTAAAGGTTAGGTTTAATTAAATAAATTCTCCAAAAGATGTTGAATTTAATTATTGTATTCATCTTTATCATTTAAACAAATATCCTATTTAGTGTAACATTTGAACTCAACAAAGTGAGGTACAAGCGCGAAACACGTACACCTAAACTAGTATATAGATAATAGCACACCAGACATAAAGGAAACCTAACACACCACGGAAAGGAACAAATTCCTTGCATTATTTTTGTAAGTAGTTTTGTATATAAGAAAGGGGGAGGGGAGAAGTACGTCCAATGAAGGTAGTCAGCATCATGAGCTAGTTTTGCCATGCATATTTTGCAATAAAACTGGCCTCGATATTGGTAAAGTATTAAGCAATATAAGATATTTTGGAAAAGGATTAAGCAAAAGTGAAAGCAATACCTGCTAATAAATCTCAATAATAAGCTTGGTTATATTTTGATTTTATGTCCGAAGTAGACCATGGTAAAGACCAAGCAATTGAACATCAAGAACCCAAGGATCCAGTTAGCTTTTTCATTTCAAAATACGCCTAACTCACCATCGTGATTAGTTGCGGGTGAACATGAGCCGACGATATTCAGTTTGATAAACCCAGGAGGGGAGGGCCCCAGGAAAGAGAGCATCAGATGGGAGAATGAGAGGTCGGGGAAGGAGAGGATTGTGTTAATGTCAGGAATTCAATGACAAGATAAATGACAAAATGGGGGAGACGAAGTTACAACGATTTTTAAAGATGTTTTTGTTGGGTTCAAAGTATATGAAAAGTGTGAATGGAAAATGGAGGAAACCAAGTAAAAGGAAAAATAGAGCAGAAAACACTAAAATGGAAAATGTACTCTAAAATGAAAAGTCTACTATTTCTCCCATATTGGTGGGAGAATGTGACTTTCAAGTGTTTATATTAAGAACCCCTACTCCTCTTGGTAAGTGAGGCATGAAATAAGAGATGCATCACGCCGTCGTCATCATCGCTCGCTCGGCTTCAACTTTGACAAATGATCAATCCTATCTACAAAATTTATTTTGATAGAAATTTAATCCAAAGGGAAAAAATATTTTCTCTGTTTTGATCCTCCAGTTATATGCATGCATGCAGTGTGTCAAACCGATGCTTCAGAAGAATGCATTGTTTCGATCTGATACTTCAAAAGGATGTACTATTTTGATCTGATACTTCAGAAGGATGCACTATTTTGAACTGATGCTTCGAAAGGATACAATCCTTCAACGAAATGACACACTGATTCATGAAATAGTTTGCCTATTCAAAAAAGATGCAATATTTGGACGAACAGACATGATTTTTCAGGAAAGGTCACACCTTTTAAGTGAACCATTGCCATTTTTCAGAAGAGGCATATGCAGGCTATATAAACCTGCTTTCATCCACAGGTTTAGATACGAATTTTTTGAAATACAAACTCTCTTCTTGTCTTAAAAAAATATTTTGTGTGATCAATCAAATCATTGAGTGAGTTCATTGAATCCAATAATTTGAGGTGCAACTACTGGGGTAAGATTCCATAACCTCGGGTACATTGAGGGAAATTATTCCTTAAGGACACTCCGTAAAGTCAGGGGAATTGTCCTTACAATTCTATTTCATCTCTTTTCTGAAAATTAACACACGTCTTAGATAGATTATTCATAATCTAGTGTTGAAGGTGTTAGGTAACTTCATAAGTGTTCTTGTCTTAGACTTGAACTAGAGTTGAAGTTTGTGTTACACATATACAGATTCTTGTACCCGAATATATACAATATAACAATTCTTAAGGAATATTTTTTTCAGAATCTGTATTGCTTGTTTTTGGAGATTAAAGCCTTAAGCTTTCTACTTTGTCTGAACTTAACTAGTGATTTGAAGGCATAAAATCTTCATCACAAGTTAAAGATCATTCGGTTGACGATTGGAAATCATAAAAACTTCATCGTTAACTAGAAACAAGAGGTGTTTTAAGTTATTGCAACTTTTTAATAAGTATTTTGATATACTAAAGGTATTATCTTGTGGTGACAGAAAAAATGACCGAAGAAAGTCAAGTGCAAGATGCGGCAACGACTGTGGAGGCAACTAGTATTACCACGATAAGTCGAGCAAATGCTCCGCAACCTATGGCACCTGCAGAGAAGCCCAAAAGGTTTGTGGGCATTGACTTCAAGAGATGGAAGCAAAAGATGTTCTTTTACCTCACCACTCTATGTCTTCAAAGGTTCACTAGTGAAGATGCTCCTGAGGTGCCCGACAGAACCTCGGACAAAGAACATTTCATGATTGTAGAAGCTTAGCAACACTCAGACTTTCTTTGCAGGAATTATATGTTGAGTGGTATCCAAGATGACCTCTATAATGTTTACAGTGAAACTAATACATCAAAGGAATTATGGGGGGCACTAGAACAAAAATACAAGACGGAGGATGTGGGAATTAAGAAATTCTTCGTTGCAAGGTTTCTGGACTTTAAAATGATAGATAACAAGTCTATTGTCTCTCAAGTGTAGGAATTGCAAGTAATCATTCATGATCTCCTTGAAAAAGTTTGATTGTGAATGATACATTTCATGTAGCAGCGATCATTGAGAAGCTACCACCTATGTGGAAAGACTTCAAAAAATACTTAAAGCACAAACGCAAGGAGATGACTATCAAAAATCTTATTTTTCGACTGCGTATTGAAGAGGATAATAAGGCTATCAAGAGAAGGAAAAAAGGGATAATTAATGGAGAACATATTGTAGAAGATGACCAAAATAATTCTAAGAAAAGGAAGAAAGTTGAACAAGGAAACAATCAATCCAAGAAGAAATTCAAGGGAAAGTGCTTCAATTGTGGCAAGGTTGGCCATAAGTCCACGGATTATTGTGCCCCTAAGAAAGGAAAGAAAAATACCCAAGCAAATATGATTGAGTCCAATAAAGAATGTGATGATCTGTGTGCTATGCTTTAAGAATGCAACCTGGTGGGGAATCCTCGCGAATGGTGAATGGATTCTAGTGCCACCCACTATGTTTGTGCCAGCAAAGAGTTATCTTCGACGTTCTCTCCAGCTCAAGCAGAAGAAATGATCTACATGGCTAACTCCGCTACTACAAAAGTAGAAGGAACTGGAAAGGTATGCTTGAAGATGACTTCCGGCAAAGTCTTGACACTTAACAATGTCTTGTATATTCTAGAGTTAAGGAAGAACTTGATTTCAGTTTCACTTCTAGACAAGAATGGATTCAAATGTGTTTTTGTTTTTGGAAAAATTGTACTTAGTAAAAGAGAAGTGTATGTAGGAAAAGGCTACCTCACTGAGGGCCTATTTAAAATGATTGTAATAAATGTTGAAATCAATAAAAGTTTAATTTCTTCTTACTTGCTTGAGTCTTATGATTTGTGGCATGAACATTTAGGCCATGTTAATTACAAAACATTATGAAAAATGATTAACTTAAAAGTTTTGCCAAACTTTGAGTGCAATAAATCAAAGTATCAAACGTGTGTAGAATCAAAGTATGCAAAGTATCCTTATAAGTCTTTTGAAAGGAATTCCAATCTCTTAGACTTAATACACACTGATATTTGTGATATGAAGTCAACACCATCACGTGGTGGGAAAAAATATTTCATAATTTTTATTGATGATTGCACTAGATATTATTATGTCTACTTGCTAAATATTAACGATGAAGTAATTGATGCATTTAGGCAATACAAAAATGAAGTTAAAAATCAGTTAGAAAAAAAGATCAAAATGATAAGAAGTGATAGAAACGGAGAATATGAATCTCCCTTTGCCAAAATATGTGTAGAGAATGAAAATATCCATCAAACTACGGCCCAGTATTCACCTCTATCTAATGGAATTGCGGAAAAGAAAAACCAAAATTTGAAGAAAATGATGAATAACTTACTTATAAGTTCAGGTTTACCGCAAAACTTGTGGGGGGAGGCTATCCTTACAGCCAATCGTATACTCAATAGAGTTCCTCATAGTAAGACACAATCAATTCTTTATGAAAAATAGAAAGAAAGGAAACCCAACTTAAAATATTTCAAAGTGTGGGGGGTGTCTAGCAAAGGTCCAAGTTTCTATGCCTAAAAGGGTTAAGATATGACCTAAGATGGTGGACTATGTGTTCATAGGATATGCTAAAAGTAGTGAAGCATGTCGTTTTTTGATTCATAAATTCAAACATCCAAATATTAATGAAAATAAGATAATTGAATCAAATAATGCTGAATTCTTTGAAAACATTTATCTGTATAAAACTAGACATGAACAGTCTAGTAGGGGGTCTAAATGACCTCGAGATGAACCAAGTGAGAATGTACATAATGAAGAAAATCCAAGATGTAGCACACATCAAACAACATCAACTTTGTTTGGTTCAGATTTTGTGACATTTCTCATAGAAAATGAGCCTCAAACATTTAAAGAAGCGATGTCGTCATCAGACTCATCTTTTTGAAAAGAGACAGTCAATAGTGAGATTTATTCAATCTTAAGCAACCATACTTGGGAATTGGTTGATCTTCCTCCAGAAAATAAACCTTTAGATTCTAAATGGATCTTCAAAAGGAAAATAAAAGTGGACGGTACTATTGACAAATACAAGGCAAGACTTGTAATAAAAGCTTCAAACATAAAGAAGGCCTTGATTACTTTGATACATACTCGCCAATAACAAAGATAACGTTGATTTGAATGTTAATTGCCTTAGCGGTGGTATATGGTCTTGAAATCCATCAAATAGATGTGAAAACCGCATTCCTAAATTGAGAATTAGAGGAAGAAATTTACATGGAACAACCTAAGGGTTTTGTGGTTCCAGGAAAAGAAAATAAGGTGTGTAAACTTGTTAAGTCACTTTATGGACTAAAACAAGCACCTAAGCAATGGCATGCAAAGTTTGACCAAACCATATTGGCAAACGGATTCAAGATAAATGAATGTAATAAATGTGTTTATATTAAAGACACTCCAAATAACCAAGTCATTGTGTGTTTATATGTGGATGATATGTTGATCATCAGTAGAGATATTTCAGACATAAATGCAATGAAACGAATACTCGAAAGCAAGTTTGATATGAAAGATCTTGGAGTTGCAGATGTGATCTTAGGAATAAGAATCCATAGAACTCCACAAGGGTTGGCATTGTCACAGTCTCATTATATAAAAAATGTACTTGACAAATTCAAGTATATGGAATTCGATATTGCCAAGACTCCATTGGATGTGAGCTTTGCACTTCGAAAGAATGAAGGTGAAAGTGACTCACAATTGGAGTATGCAAGAGTATTGAGATGTTTAATGTATAAAATGAACTGTACATGACCAAACATAGCATGCACTATTAGTAAATTGAGTCGGTACATGAGTAATCCCAATAAAACTCATTGGATGGCAATAAAAAGAGTTTTGGAGTATCTTAAATACACTCAAGACTATGACTTGCATTATAATAAATATCCCATGGTACTCGAAGGATATAGTGTTGCAAATTGGATCACCGGATCAAATGAAGGAATATCCACAAGTGGATATGTATTTACTATCGGTGGAAGAGCAGTCTCTTGGAAATCATCCAAACAATGAAATCTAAATTTATCGCATTAGATAAAGTCGGTGAAGAAGCAAAATGGCTTCGAAATTTCTTGAAAAATATTCCTTATTAGCCTAAACCAGTGGCACCAGTATGTATACACTGTGATAGCCAAACGGCAATAGGTAGTGCAGGGAGCATGATGTACAATGGTAAATCTCGTCACATACGACGAAGACATAATACCGTTAGGAAACTTCTCTCTAGTGGAATTATCACTGTTGACTATTTAAAGTCAAATGATAATGTCTTGGATCCACTTACAAAAGGCCTATCTAGAGAAGGAGTGGAAAGGACATTCAAGGGAATGGGTTTGAGGCCTAGGACAAGTTAGTATGGCGGTAACTCTACCTAGCATACTGGAGATCCCAAGAGTTAGGTTCAAGGAGATCAAACAAAGTTTTGACTGAAAGGTTCAACATTGTCAATATACCCAACCCATTCTCATGATGTAGAGAATGGTTAGTAAACAAGAATAAGACTTAAGGTGAAAAGTTTTTTATTGATTATCTAAACTTAGCAGATTTGACCAAATAATTTAATCTATAGGATTGAACATTTAGAAATCACCTATGTGAGGGCAAATTGGAAGCCGCTTCAAGGAGAATATTAGTAAAGGCCTATTCTCTAAGCTCTCATGAAACTAGGACGTGTTCGTAGATGAAAAGAACAAAACCATGAGAACCATAAATGGTAAAGAGCTGATTATGTGTCATGTATTGTCTAGGTGTACATTAAAGCTCGACGGTTCAAAGATATCAAATCTACTAATTGACCGAGTGCATCCGATGCATGTTCACTACAGAAAGTTCAAAGGGAAACCCACTTATCCAGATGCAATCAGTCTTTGCTTGATGATCACATACTTGTCCGTAAAAATTTTATGAAAAACAATATTCATTCCCCAGTCATGTGGGGGATTGTTGGTTTCAAAGTATATGAAAAATGTGAATGAAAAATGGAGGAAACCATGTAAAAGGAAAAATAGAGAATAAAATACTAAAATGGAAAGTGTACTCTAAAATGGAAAGTCTACTATTTCTCCCACATTGGTGGGAGAATGTAACTTTCCAGTGTTTATATTAAGAAACACTTATTCCACTTGGTAAGTGAGGCAAGAAATAAGAGATGCCTTGCGCCGTCGTCGCCGTCGCTCGCTCGGCTCAGCTTCGACTTTGGATTTGGATTTGGATTTGTCAAATGATAGATCGATGAGATCTATCTTTTTAGACAAAATTTATTTTGACAGAAATTTAATCCGAAGGGAAAATAAAAATTCAGTAAATATTTTTTGTGTTTTGATCCTCCAATTATATGCATGCATGCAGTGTTTCGAACTAATGCTTCAAAAGGATGCACTATTTCTAACTGATGCTTCAAAAGGATGCATTGTTTTGAACTGATGCTTCGGAAGGATACAATCCTTTAATGAAATGACACACTGATTCATAAAATGGTTTGCCTATTCAGTAAAGATTCAATCTTTGGATGAACAGACATGATTTTTCAGGAAAGGTCACATTTTTTAAGTAAACCATTGCCACTTTTCAGAAGAGGCTTATGAAGGATATATAAACCTGCTTTTATCCACAGGTTTAGATACAAATTTTTTGAAATACAAACTCTCTTCTTGTATTCAAAAAACATTCTATGTGATCAATCAAATCATTGAGTGAGTTCGTTGAATCCAACAATTTGAGGTACCGCTATTGTTCGGATTGAAGGCCATATTATCCTGGGAAAAAGATTCCATAACCTCGGGTATAGTGAGGGGAATTATTCCTTAAGGACACTCCGTGAAGTCGGGGGACTTGGCCTTATAATTCTATTTCATCTCTTTTCTAAAAATTAACACACTTCTTAGATAGATTATTCATAATCTAGTGTTGAAGGTGTTAGATAAATTCATAAGTGTTCTTGTATTAGACTTGAACTAGAGTTGAAGTTTGTGTTGCACGTATGCAGATTCTTGTATCTGAATATATACAATATAATAGTTTTTGTTATGGGTCAGTCAAGTGGCCCAGAGGATGTAGGAAATAAGGGTGACACCAGGAGCAAAGATGTGGAAGAATAAGGTATAAGAGGAGGAAGTAGAACATCTTATTTTTAGCCAGTAGAAATGATTAGAAGTGGAGAGGGAGGGCCAACATGGAAGAAGCTCCAAATATGTTTGGTCGGCAACCCATAGAGAAAAATGTGGAGTTTCTCCTCATCGAACATGTGACAAATGGGATAAGTTACATTTGGAGTAATGTTATGACGGAGAATGAAAGAGCGAATAGAAATGAGTTGATTGAGGAGTAACCAGAGAAGGGGTTTGATTTTATTAATGATCGAAAGATGTCATATCTAGTGAGTTGGAGCTAACAATGGGGGGTAAGATGTAAGCTGTGGGAAAGAGAGTATACACTTGATATAGAGAAATTGTCCGATAAAGTAAGTGCCTAAAAGGGTTGATCATGTAAAAGAGAAGAAATAAGCAGTGTATTATGAATTAAGTGAAGAATGTTAGGTGATAACTCAAAATAACAGTGTAGTGCACCAGGAATGATTCTAAATAAAAGCGGAGAGTGGAACATCAGGCTCATAGGGCGAGAAAGGGCCCGAAATTAGTTCTCGGTAGGAGTACGAAGGAAAAACTATTTGTACTGCAAGAGGGAGAGAGACTTGCTAGAAATCACTAGAGTGTATATAAAGGGTCGCCTTAGTAACGTTCTTCCAAATGTAAGAGGTGATGCGGTTTGGCATGAATGAGTAAAAGTTCTATGGCTATACATGAGGGAGTTAGCCAACAATATTTGTCCAATAGCATAGAGGCCTAGAGGGATCACTACTTTGTAATAACCATTAATGAAGACTAATGAAGATTACATGGATTTTATCACGGAGGTAGGGGATCCCCACACCTCTTTGGGATTTAGAAGTGGTAACAGACTACTAATTAACCAAGGATAGTTTGTGGTTATCAACAGTGAAGGCCCAAAGAAAGCGTCATTCAAAGTGTGCAATATAATGAATGATCTTGGAATGTAGGATATTAGTTGCATGGCATAGGCAGAAACTTGTAAGACCCAGCAAAATTCTCTTGTAATCTAAGCCGTAGAGTGTGTCAAGTGAAGTGTAAATTTGGCCCTAAAAGATTAATAAATGTTTCCCAAGTTAGAAATATTTTGAACCGTGTAGAATTTCCATAATATCGACTTTTTTCATGTAGAGCATTGAATAAGTTTTTCGTCGATACCAAATTTGCCCAAATTCGATATTCGGGCGAAGAGTTAGAGCCATTTTAGTGAGACAGTGTGCCACATGGTACTTTAGCGCATCGCAGAGCCAGCCAAAATGGCAATCTTCAAAATCTAGTGAGCCTCCTCAATTATGGCACATTGCGCCAAGGCTTAATTTCAGAGTTGTCAATTTTCAATGCACCAACGCAATTCCACCGCGTCGCAGTGCCTTTCCAGTTCTCAACCAAGGTGGCAATGCGATTTCCACCACGTCGCGCCACCAACTAGATTCCCAATTGTTCAGTTTCCAGTGAGCTGGTGTGATTCCACCGTGTTACACCAGCATGTGAAATCAGGACTTTCATATTTCGCTTTTAAATTTCAAGGATCAATTGGTAATTTCCTAAATCCCCAAACCAGTCTATATAAGGGATCTATACCCTAAATAACGAAAATACTTCATTATTCATCATTTTTTTCCCAAATCAAAATATTTTCTCACTCAAGAAGTCAAGAAACCTAGCCAAGAAATCAAGAACGAGACTAAGAATTTCTTCAAGAAAGAGTCTTCTAAGGTATGCAGATGTTGATTCTTGGGTCCCTTTCACCCAAGAAGCTCAATAACCCTTTTCAAAATTCAAAGATTCTTATGTTTATGAGTTTTCATTATTTATGTGAATTGAAATTGAAATTCATGCTATTATTGAGTTTTTAATTCATGTTTGTTTACAAGGTTTTCAAGCTTTGACCCTAGTATGTGATATTCATGTGATGTTCATAATAAACCATCTACAAGTTGCTTGTTAAGTGATGTGTTCATGTCAATTAAGTGTAGAAGTTGTTGAATAAGCAAAGCATGTTCCCCATATATTTGATAAAATGTTTATGTGAAAGAACTAGAGCCATTATAGCATGTTGACGAGAAACCCCCAATTGTGTGCCAGTCCATGCATACCAAGTATTTGTTGAAAATCCTTAGTGAATGAATTATGACATGATAGCATGAAATTCCCCAATTATGTGTTCTTTAATGTATGCTAAGTGTTTGATGCAAGACCTTATTGAAAGGAGTATGAGCCAATAGCATGTCTCCCTATGTTATTACATGTTTATGATTCCTAAATACTTGCGGAGATGGTTTAGTGATTATGATGGTGAATGAATGTCCATGGTCTTGATTATTCAAGAATGGTTATGTTTTACTTTTATGTTATCGAGTCCTGGGGGTATTTATACCCGACAAATTAGCGGCAGTCTAGAGTCCATGTCAGTTTCCTCGATAATCTTGGTTAAGCCACAATTCTTAGAATTCAGTGAGTTATAGAACTCTGTACTCTCAGATAGATACAGAACTTAAGTAGTCTCAGTATCGGTAGTATTCTAGCCTTAGTTCAATACTCAGCTCAGATCTAGTAGTATTCGAGTGTTCAATTCAGACCTCAGTAGTATTTGAGTAATCATTTTAGAGCTCAGTATCATTCAGTTAGATAACGAGATTCAGTAGTATTCCGTTAGATTAACTCAGTCAGATCATTTGAGAAACATGATCAGTATCAGATTCAGCTCAGTTTAAGTTCAGTTTAGAGTCTTTCAGTTGGGAGTAAGAGATAGCACCGAGAGAGTGTAGGAATGGCGGCTCCCCGTAGAGAGTCAGAGTTGTTAGGACCAATCTCTGAACTCCAAAACTGCGTAGCCAGCTCAAGAGTAGGAGTCACCCATTAGAATAAGGCTTTACTATTATACTACCTTAGGCTTGACTTCCTATGAGGGTCACCCGTTAGAGAGGCTAGACCAGAGTAGAGGTCTTTACCCATGGCACGGTATTAGCACCTTCCAGCTGGAGTTATAGGTTGGACCCCACCAGTTTAAATTCGAGGCATGTCAGTTAAGAACTCCCACAGTTGCAGTTTCAGTATCAATCTTCAAAGTAGAACTCAAAAATCAGGACTGTCAGATACAGTCACCTATCTCAGTAAGGAACTCAGATAGTTCTATAGATTCATGAACCACCCACTAGATAGGCCTGGTCCCTCATAAAGTTATTCAGTATTAGTATTATCAAATCTAGAGATCAACCGTTAGATAGGCTTGATCTCAGTCTCAGAATTAGTTAAGTAATCTCATTCTTAGATCCAGATATCACCCGTTAGATAGGCTTGATCTCAGTCTCAAATTTAGTTAAGTAATCTCATTATTAGATCCAGAGGTCACCTATTAGATAGGCTTTATCTCAGTCTCAGATTCAGTTGAGTAATCTCATTATCAGATCCATAGGTCACCCGTTAGATAGGCTTGATCTTAGTCTCATATTTAGTTGAGTAATCTCATTATCAGATCTAGAGATCACCCGTTAAACATGCTTGATCTTAGTCTCAGATTCAATTGAGTAATCTTATTATAAGATCCAGAGATCACCCGTTAGATAGGCTTGATCTTAGTCTCAGATTTAGTTGAGTAATCTCATTATCAGATCTAGAGATCACCCATTAGATAGGCTTGATCTCAGTCTTAAATTCAGTTGAGTAATCTCATTATCAGATCCAGAGATCATCCGTTAGAGAGGTTTGATCTCAGATTTGGTCAGTCAAGAGTAGTGAGCTCAACTTTCAGTCATTGATATGAGTAGATTCAGTTAATCACCTTCAGTATCATCAGTTTCTGAGATCACTCGCTAGATGGGAATAATCTCGATTTTTGTACTCAGTTTTCAATATCAGGAGATTCAGTTATTCTGTATCTCAGTGTTAGTAGTGAGTTCAGGTGTTAGTGAAGCAGTATCCGAGTTTTAGTATTTTGAGTTGCAATGTTTTTAGTTATGGTTTGTGCATTCATGTATATATCCTCATTCAGTATTCTCATGATTATTCAGTTAAGTGATTGTTCATGCATAAGACCTTGCATTTAGCCTTACCTTATTTTCATACTCAGTACATTCCCGTATTGACGCATTGTTCTATGGTGTTTTATTTGACACCATAGGTTCAGATGCACGAGATTTAGAGTACCCCTAGCAACTCAGTCCCAGTCAGCAGTAGTAGACGTAGCAGTAAGTCCTCTTTATTCGAGGATAATCTTTATTTTATTATTGCATCAGATTTAGTTTACTTTCAGTAGAAGGAGTTAGTTGGGGACATGTCCCATAAACTCCACAGTTCAGATAGTTTAGAGGCTTTTTGGACAGATGTACTAGTATTCAGTTTTCATTTTGAGTATTCTAGATGTTTTGAATCTTATGGCCAGTTTTCCATATTTATTACAGATATTATGCAGTGCTCAAGTATTGATATCAGTAGAGGGTTAGCTTGTGGTCCGTTGGGATCATGAGCACCGTGTGACATTTTGGTTACAGAGAAATTGGGTCGTTACAAACTTGGTATCAGAGCCTAAGGTTCAATAGTGTCCTAGGGAGTTTGAAAAGTTGCATCTAGTAGAGTCTTGTGCATGGGTATATTGCGCGCCACACTTATGTACAAGAGGCTTTAAAATGTTTTTAGGAGCAGTTTCCCTTCTTTCAATATTCATGTCGTGCGAGTGAGCAAGAGCTCAAGTTGATCCTCATTCTAATACACCTCTTTCTTCCATTTACAGAGTATGCCTCCTCGCAGAGATAGTGCCCACAAGGTTTATGACCAGCCACCTCAGCCAGTAGATCCTGAGAATGAAAGTGTATCACACGCCGAGTTTTGGGCAGCTTTTCATATGCTAGCCCAAGCTGTGACGACTAATGTTTAGGGGAATCGTCAGGCTGTGACCCCACCTCAGCAAGATAGGGGTTCAGCCGCAGCCAGAATTTGAGATTTCATAAGGATAAGCCTACCAAAATTTTTTGGGTCAATGGCAGGTAAGGACCCACAGCTTTATCTATAGGAGGTGAGGAAGATCACCCAGATTATGTATGTTTTTGAAGAGGAGAGTGTATATTTAGCATCCTATAGGCTGAAGGATATTGCTCATGATTAGGTAATGATATGGAAGAAAGGTAGAGGGGAGGATGCAGCTCTCGTGACTTGGCAAAAATTTCAGGATGCCTTTCTAGATAAGTTTTTCCCGCTAAAGATGAGAGAGGCAAAGGTAAAAGAGTTCATGAACCTAAGGAAAGGCTCCATGACAGTGAAGGAGTATTGTCTTAGTTCAACCAATTAGCTAAGTATGCTCCTGACTTAATAGCTGACCCTAGAGCGAGTATGTGTAAGTTTGTGACTGGTGTATCTAGGTTAGTATTGAAAGAGTGTAGGGCTGGTATGCTTAATAGAGATATGGCCTTGCTAGACTGATGATGCATGTACAGTAGATTAAGGCAGATAAGATGAAAGAAAGAGAGAGAGAGTAAGAAATCCAGAACAGGTAGTCATGGTTTCTCTCAGGCAGGGTCCCAAGTGGTAGTCGTTCTCAGTATAGCCAGAGATTTTCAGTCCCAGCTCTAAATCCTAGAGTAGTGCTAGTGGTGTTCGTACCTATCCTCTTTATGAAGAGTGTGGCAAGAGTCACCTAGGTGTGTGTAGAGCTAGTAGTGATATGTGCTTTGGGTGTGGTGATCCAGGCCACAAAATGCGAGAGTGTAGATTGCAAGATCATAGGGGTAGAGAGTTTTGGCAGCAGGGTGGCCCTTCCGGTGCCAATAGTGGTCAGCATTAGAACAGACTTTATGCGCTTCAGACCCACCATGATCAAGAAAGGTTCCCTGATATAGATTCGGGTATGTTATGAGTCCTTCATCTTTATGATATGCATTTTTAGATCCTTTTCTCCCATTTTAAGCTTATTTGTTAGCATGAGTCATGCATTAGTTTCAGATCTTAGTCGGTCAATCATGACCCAGTTCGTAGGTAGCCCATCTACCGCCCCAGTATTTTAGTGAAGTATGTTTAGAGAGACATAGAGTCCCAAGGGGGAGACACCACATGATATTACAATGTTTTCATGTCCTTAGACTCATTTGGTTGTATGTTCAGATTCTCCTTACGAAGTTAACACCAATTGTTATTATATAGCTAGTCATGCTTTCGAGAGTCAGTTCAGTCAGACATTCATGCATTTGATATGCATGTTCAGTAGAAAGAGTTCAGTTTTTCAGTGTATTCAGTCATGCATTCATAAGAATAACTCAGTTATGCATCGATACATTATATATGTATGTCTATTATGAGAATTCAGCTTATGAGTAGCTTCAGTCGAGTATTCCATGCATAAGATATGCATGTCCAGTTTGAGCCTTAGAGCGTGACAAGTGAAGTGTAAATCCAACCCTAAAACATTTAGAAGTGCCTTCCCAAGTGAGAAATATTTTGAACCGTGTAGAATTTCCCTAATAACAACTTTTTGTCATGTAGAGCATTGAAGAATCTTTTCGTCAATACTAAATTTTCCCAAATTCGACACTCGGGAAGAGAGTGTGCCACCTGGTACTTTAGCGCATCGCGGAGCCAGCCAAAATGGCAATCATCAAAATCCAGTGAGCCTCCGCGATTATGGCACATTGTGCCAAGGCTTAATTTCAGAGTTATCAATTTCCAGTGCACCAACGCAATTCCACCGCATCACAGTGCCTTTCCAGTTCGCAACCAAGGTGGCAATCAATTTTCGAATTGTCCAGTTTCCAGTGAGCTGGTGTGATTCCATCGCGTCACACCAGCATGTGATATTGGGATTTTTAGTTTTTGTTTTTAAATTTCAAGGACCAATTGGTAATTTCCTAAAGCCCCAAACCAGTCTATATAAGGGATTTATACCCTAAATAACGAAAATACTTCATTATTCATCAATTTTTCCCAAATCAAAATATTTTCTCTCTCAAGAAGTTAAGAACCCTAGCCAAGAAATCAAGAATGAGACAAAGGATTTCTTCAAGAACCTTCAAGAAAGAGTCTTCTAAGGTATGCAGATGTTGATTCTTAGGTCCTTTTCACACAAGAAGCTCAAGAACCCTTTTCAAAATTAAAATCTTCTTATGTTTATGAGTTTTCACGATTCATGTGAATTGAAATTAAAGTTCATGCTATTATTGAGTTTTTAATTCATGTTTGTTTACAAGGTTTTCAAGCTTTGACCCTAGTATGTGATATTCATGTGATGTTCATAATAAACCCTCATCAAGTTGCTTTTTAAGTGATGTGTTCATGTCAATTAAGTGTAGAAGTTGTTGAATAAGCAAATCATGCTCCCCATATGTTTGATAAAATGCTTATGTGAAAGAACTAGAGCCATTATAGCATGTTGACTAGAAACCCCCAATTGTGTGCAATCTCATGCATACTAAGTGTTTGTTGAAAAGCCTTAGTGAATGGATTGTGACATGATAGCATGAAATTCTCCAATTATGTGTTCTTTAATACATGCTAAGTGTTTGATGCAAGACCTTATTGAAAGGAGTATGAGCCAATAGCATGTCTCCCTATGTTATTACATGTTTATGATTCCTAAATACTTAAGGTGATGATTTAGTCATTGTGATGGTGAATGAATGTCCATGGTCTTGATTATTCAAGAATGGTTATGTTTTAATTTTATGTTATCGAGTCCAGGGGGTATTTATACCCGACAAATTAGTTGCAGTCTAGAGCCCATGTCAGTTTCCTCTATAATCTTGGTTAAGCCACAATTCTCAGAACTCTGTAAGTTTTAGAACTCGGTACTCTTAGATAGATACAGAACTTAAGTAATCTCAGTATCTCTAGTATTCTAGCCTCAGTTCAGTAATCAGCTCAGATCTAGTAGTATTTGAGTTTTCAGTTCAGAGCTCAGTAGTATTCTAGTAATCTTTTTAGAGCTCAATATTATTTAGTTAGATAACGAGATTCAGTGGTATTCCATAAGACATGAAATCAAGTAAATTTAGCTTAACTCAGTCAGATCATTCGAGAAACATGATCAGTATTAGATTCAGCTCAGTTTAAGTTTAGTTAAGAATCAGTTTAGAGTCTTTCAGTTGGGAGTAGGAGCTAGCACCGAGCGAGTGCAGCGATAGCGACTCCCCGTTAGAGAGGCAAAGTCGTTAGGAGCAATCCCTGAACTCCAAAACTGCATAGCCAGCGCAGGAGTAGGAGTCACCTGTTAGAATAAGGCTTGACTATTATACTGCCTTAGGCTTGACTTCCTGTGAGGGTCACCCGTTAGAGAGGCTTGACCAGAGTAGAGGTCATTACCAGTGGCATGGTATTAACACATTCCAGCTGGTGTTACAGGTTGGACCCCACCAGTTCAGATTTGGGGCATGTCAGTTAAGTGAGAACTCCCACAGTTGTAGTTTCAGTATCAATCTTCAGAGTAGAAATCAAAAATCAGGACTATCAGATACAGTCACCTATCTTAGTAAGGAATTCAGATAGTTCCATAGATTCATGAACCACCCACTAGATAGGCCTAGTCCCTCATAAAGTTATTCAGTATCAGCATTATCAAATCCAAAGATCACCCATTAGATAGGCTTGATCTCTGTCTCGGATTCTATTGAGTAATCTCATTATCAGATCCAAAGATCACCCATTTGATAGGCTTGATCTCAGTCTCAGATTTAGTTGAGTAATCTCATTATCAGATCCAGAGTCACCCATTAGATAGGCTTGATCTCAGTCTCAAATTCAGTTGAGTAATCTCATTATCAGATCCAGAGATCACTCGTTAGACAGGCTTGATCTCAGTCTCAAATTCAGTTGAGTAATCTCATTATCAGATCCAGAGATCACCCATTAGATAGGCTTGATCTCAGTATCAGATTTAGTTGAGTAATCTTATTATCAAATCCAGAGATCACCCATTAGATAGGCTTGATCTCAGTCTCAGATTCAGCTGAGTAATATTATTATCAGATCCAGAGATTATCTGTTAGAGAGGTTTGATCTTAGATTCGGTTAGGCAAGAGTAGTGCGCTTAGCTTTCAATCATTAATATGAGTAGATTCAGTTAATCACCTTCAGTATCATCAGTTTCTGAGATCACTCACTAGATAGGAATGATCTCAATTTCAGTACTCAATTTTCTATATCAGGAGATTCAGTTGTTCAGTATCTCAGTATTAGTAGTGAGTTCAGGTGTTAGTGAAGCAGTATCTGAGTTTCAGTATTTTGAGTTGCGATGTTTTTAGTTATGGTTTGTGCATTCATACATATGTCCTCATTCAATATTCTCATGATTATTCAGTTAAGTAATTGTTCATGCATAAGCCCTTGCATTTAGCCTTACCTCATTTTCAGACCCAATACATTCCCATACTGACGCATTTGCGCTATGGTGTTTTATTTGACACCATAGGTTCAGAGGCACAAGATCCAGAGTAACCCTAGCAACATGATGTGTGAGCTAATGCTAACATATTTGAGGCTTTTAACTAAGAATAATTGTGAAGTGTTAAGTAAATTTTGTCATTTTTTATTGTTTTATGTTTGATTTTGCAGAAGAAGCTAATATGTTAGAGAACCAACAAGAATGGAAGAAATTGAGATAAAATCTGAAGTAAATAAAGGCAAAGTATGACTGATGACATTTGTGATAAGTCGTCACCCCTGTTATAAGTTATCAGCTTCATCGTCAGCCATAGACAGAGAATTGGCCTAAGATGAAAGTTGTGATAACATTTTTTGATAGGTCGTCAAGGAGCTGATAAGCCGTCAAGAATGTGGTCAGCCTAAGGCAGCACATGAGAACTGAAGTAGAGACTTGACGACATTTGTGATAAGTTATCAAGGAGCTGATAGGGCATCACCGTTTGTTGTCAGCGTTAGGCAACAAGTGTCTAAAGCAAAGAGGAAGCTGACAATACTTGTGACAAGTCATCAACCTCCTGATAGGCTATCACAAATGGCGTCACCTAATCCAAAGAATTTCTGAATTTAATTATTTTGTTTTCATAATTAGGGTGAACTATTTAAAGCCTTGTTTAGGGTTTTCTTAAGGGTTCCAAACCTTGAGTTTTGATACACAATACTTTGATATCTTATCTCTCTAACTTCTTGGCTTGAAAAATCAATTAATTTGAAGACAATTTAATCATTATTTTAGGATTTTCTTTGTGATTTAATCAGAGAATCTCTATTTTCTATTCATCTTATGGTAAGTTTATCTTTCAAAGCATGAATTCATCTAGTTTATTCGATTATTACATTATGAGCAGCTAAATTCCTTTAACTTGAATTATGGGATCTAGGGTTAGGCCTTGATAAGGTGCTGAGTGTTCAGGATTCGAAAGGTGGTAGGACTTCTTGATAATTCTGATGTTTTAATTATTGTCTGTTGGTTGAAAATGATAGATAACACCTGCTTTGATTTGCTTGAGAAAGAAATCAAATACAGTGGGAAGTGAATTATCAACAAGGACTTAGAAACACTAAACTTCCGTTTAATAATCAGCACTGTAACAAGGTTAGTTAACCTGAGGTAAAATTTAGGCAGTGAATATAAATTTCCTAAGTCCAAGAGGATTAGGTAATTAAATGCTTAAGTAGGTCGAGATACATTTAAGCATAACTTCGATAAAGATAACTTGTTGTCCTACCTACCGTGAGAATTTTTAACCACTAGTAGCATCTGTCAAGTACCAAAATCCCTAGTGAACATAATTCTGGTTTTTCCATAAACTCTTATTACAAACTGAAACTAAGGTGACCAAAAATCATTTGCTAATCTGCAAAACTCCCATTTTATCTTTTCGTGCCAGGTATTTGAATTCAACTTGTAGCTATAATTTCAAATTAGTTTAATCGACACTCACATTGTTCTTTGTGGATTCGACCCCAACTCCAAAAGTTGGGTAAATATATTGATAACGACCGCCTTGCACTAAATTGATGTGTAAATTGAGCATTATTAAAAATGGCACCGTTGCCGGGGAACAATTTGGCGTATTGAGTTGGTTTGGAATTTTAGTTTACTTGCTTGAATTAAAACTTGTAAATATTTGTTTAGTTTATTTTTTTATTTATTTTATTTTATTTTATTTTTATTTTTCTCACACCTTTCTTGAGATGTCAGCCTGGATAGATGGTTTTTTGAGTAATGATGATTCTTGTTATTATTATTGGGGACCATATTTTGAGGCTTGTTGTGCAGATTTACCTGGAAGTGCATGGATAGGACCTTCACAATATGATGTGGATACTGTCCTACTTACTGTAACTTGGTGTTTGGCTTGTGTTCAAAGTGATCATACTGAAGATATATGTGCTATCATGATTCAAGCGAACAAATTGATGAAACGAATCTTAGAGAATCAAGAACAGCTATGGACAAAGCTAAAAGAGTTACCACTCCCACCATGTTTACAGTGGCTAAACAAAGAAGAATATGAGGGGGCCATTAGCCAATTTAAGGATAAAACTCAGGAATCACAACCACTTAATTGTCATCTTAATCTTGAGACTGACATTGAGAAAGTGAATAAAAGTGAGTACGTAGTAGATAGTGTAAATTTTGAAGTAGAATTAGTTGGGCCTCACTCGAAGCATTTTTTCATATTATGTTTAGATGATATCTTGTCTGGGGAATCATCTAAAATAGTGGAAGAGTGTGAATATGAGGAACAAAAATCCTATATTCTTTATTTTACACTTGATAAGCAACATAAAAACACATCTCACTTAAAGGCTGAGTGGTTTACCACGCTCAATCCATTACTCGGCTTCTTAATTTTTGTACCACTCCCCAACGATCAAGGCAAGAATATAGACTCTAAGTTGAGGGTGAAATTTAAATCATCTAAGTGGAGGGATAAAGTATGAAGCACTTTTAAGGTATCTTGATGAACTCTGTGTAGTCAAGATAACCTAGTCGTGCCGTGACACTAAATTAGGCACTTCTTGGGAAGCAACACAAGGTATATTATTGTTTGTATTCGTATTATGTGATTGACATCAGATCTTTGCACCCATGGTGCCACAGGTATGTTTCTGACTCTCTTGTTTTGGTTTGACAGATTGGGGACAATGTATGATTATAAGTTGAAGGTGGGATTACTTGTAGGTGTTGATGTCCTCTTGAGGTTCTTATTGTCGTGCCTCTTTTCCTCGGAGTCTTGTTCCTAGTAGATCCATCATGTTTAGGTGTGTTGTGATTTGTTGTAAAATGTTGTATTTGACTAGGAGAAATACAAGTACCTTAGGCAATTAACATATTTTTGTTGATTTTTGAACACCTTTCCAAAGGTCTATTTTATAACTGTGTGATATGCATTTATGTGTGACCATTGTGCATCTTGTTATGGCATTAGTACTAATGACATGATAACCATTGCTAAACAATTGCATGAACCAAATGGGTAGTAGTTTGTGATGTACCTTTGTGCCGTGTCTATGTGAAATACTACCTAGTTCTCAATGTGTGTTAAATCCAAAACTTGTCCGGTTGGTCTTGCCTAGGTTGAAGGATAGGGGTTAGGAAGGATCATAGGTCATTTTTATATTACCTCACTTTAGCCTAAATGACCTTCCCTATGTGCATTATATACCTTGATCCCTGTTTTGATCCTGATTAGCCTATTTTCTTTTATGACACCTGTCACCTTCCCATTTAGATCGCAATGAACCTATTTTGGCCCTGGTCCTTCTTGGACATTGTGCACCTTGACTTAGGCAAATGACCTAAGTTGAGGGTGGTTATCATAGGAGTGCATGATACAGAATGAGTATAAAGAAAGGTAGCATAAAAGAAAAGGATAAAAAGCTGGGTGTGGAGGAAGAGAGCAAGAAAAAGAAAAATTATGAAAAAGAATAAATGATTATGGAAAAGACCACATCCATCATAAATAAGTGTGATCAAGAAAAAAAAGAGTAGAAAAGGCTAAGGAGAGAGTAGAAAAGGCTAAGGAGTGAAACCCCAAAAGGCTAGTATAGTGTCAAGGAGTCTTAGTCACTTTAAATACCATCGAGTATCATACCATCCCCTAACCTACATTACAAGCCTAAGAGAAGACCTATAGTGATCCTAGTTGACCTATCTGAATATCTGGGTAATGAAAATAAGGGAAAGCCTATGGTACTTGGCATACATTGGTTGGAACTTCATTTTGAGAGTGAGTGTTTTGATTATCCCCATGGTTACATAAATGATTACTAATATGAGATAAGGAGGATTTCTTTGCTGTGAGGGCACACCAGATATTTTGCTAGTTTCTAACTTGTTTGGAGAGTGTAATACTAGTCTATGGATGGTTGTTATAGCTGAATTAATGTCGTATCTTGATTCATGTGTGTTGCATTGGTGTTCTTCAATAATATACACAGTTGTTCTTGAATTAACTGACCTTGGAGATGGTGAAAGTGTTTTGAGATGATATGGATGATTGACTGCCAAATGTGTTTTGTATTCTCTTAGTTGTGCTGAGTTGCTTTAGGATAAGCAATTGTTTTAAGTTGAGGGTGTTGATGTGTGAGCTAATGCTAACACATTTGAGGCTTTTAACTAAGAATAATTGTGAAGTCTTAAGCAACTTTTGTCATTTTTTATTGTTTTATGTTTGATTTTGCAGAAGAAGCTAATATGTTAGAGAACCAACAAGAATGGAAGCAAATGAGCTAAAATCTAAAGTAAATAGAGGCAAAGTGTGGCTGATGACATTTTTGATAAGTCGTCAGCCCTGTGATAAGATATCAGCTTCATTGTTAGCCATAGATACAAAATTGGCCTAAGTTGAAAGCTGTGATGACATTTTGTGATAGATCGTCAAAGAGCTGATAAGCCGTCAAGAATGTGGTCAGCCTAAGGCAGCACATGAGAACTGAAGCAGAGACTTGACGATATTTGTGATAAGTCATCAAGGAGCTGATAGGGCATTACCATTTATCGTCAGCGTTAGGCAGCAAGTGTCCAAAGCAAAGAGGAAGCTGACGACATTTGTGATAAGTCGTCAGCCTCCTGACAGGCTATCACAAATGGCGTCACCTAATCCGAAGAATTTCTGAATTTTATTATTTTGTTTTCATAATTAGGGTGAACTATTTAAAGCTTTGTTTAGGGTTTTCTTAAGGGTTCCGAACCTTGGTTTTTGGGACACGATACTTTGATATTTTCTCTCTCTAACTTCTTAGCTTGAAAAAGTAATTACTTTAAAGAGAATTTAATCATTATTTTGGGATTTCCTTTGTGATTTAATTGAAGAATTTCTAGTTTCTATTCATCTTGTAGTAATTTTATCTTTCAAAGCATGAACTCATCTAGTTGCTTTGATTATTACGTCATGAGCGGCTAAATTCCTTTAACCTGAATTATGGGATCTAGGGTTAGGTCTTGATAAGGTGCTGAGTGTTCAGGATTCGAAAGGTGGTAGGACTTCTTGATAATTTTGATGTTTTAATTATTGTCTGTTGGTTGCAAATGATAGATAACACCTACTTTGATTTTCTTGAGAAGAAATCAAATATAGTGAAAAGTGAATTATCAACAGGGACTTGGAAACACTAAACTTTCGTTTAATAATCAACACTGTAACAAGGTTGGTTAACCTAAGGTAAAATCTAGGCAATGAATATAAATTCCCTAAGTCCGAGAGGATTAGGTAATTAAATTATTAAGTAGGTCGAGAGACATTTAAGCATAACTTCGATACAGATAATTTGTTGTCCTACCTATCGTGAGAATCTTGAACCACTAGTAGCATCTGTCAAGTACCAAAATCCCTAGTGAACATAATTCTGATTTTTTCATAAACTCTTGATTACAAACTGAAACAAAGGTGACCAAAAATTATTTGCTAATCTTCAAAAACCCCATTTGATCTTTTTGTACCAGTTGTTTAAATTCAACTTGTAGCTATAATTTCAAATTAGTTTAATCGCCACTCACATTGTTCCCTGTGGATTCAACCCCAACTCCAAAATTTGGGTAAGTATATTGACGACGACACCCTTGCATTAAATTTATGTGTAAGTTGAGCGTTATCACAGCTCAGTCCCCATCAGCAGTAGTAGTTGCAACAGTGAGTCCTCTTCATTCGAGGATGATCCTTATTTTATTATCGTATCAGATTTAGTTTATTTTCAGTAGACGGAGTTAGTTGAGGACATGTCCCATCAACTCCACAGTTCAGATAGTTTAGAGGCTTTTTGAATAGATGTATCAGTATTCAGTTTTTAGTTTTGAGTATTCTAGATGTTTTGAACCTTATGGCCAGTTTTTGCCAGTTTTTCACATTTATTACAAATATTATGCAGTGCTCAGGTATAGATATCAGTAGAGGGTTAGCTTGTGGTCTTTCAGGATCATGAGCACCGTGTGACGTTCCGGTTCTAGAGAAATTGGGTTGTTACAAAACCGCGTTTAAAATTAAGCATAGAAAAAAAGTTCATCCAGCGTTGCTAAGGAATTTACTTTTCCATCCCTAGAGTTTATTATCAATACAATCAATAATAAACTAACAGTCAACAGATTTAGGATAGTAGTTTGGTATAATAAAGCGCAAGTATTTTTCAAATCTAGTGAAAGATGGAATATTGATAATGCGAGCAAGAGTATGTTGAAGAGCAATAGAGATATTACTTTATAACATAATTTTTGATTTGTGAAAGTTAATACGTTGACCAAGCGAAGCTAGATATCACTAAAAAAGTTAATATTAATGGTAACATTGGTCGTAGTAGCCTGAAAAAATAGTACAAGATGATCTACAAACAGTGAGTGAGAGAAAGGGTAAAAGCGATGCTAAGGAATTTAATTTTCCATCCCTAGAGTTTATTATCAATACAATCAATAATAAACTAACAGTCAACAGATTTAGGATAGTAGTTTGGCATAATAAAGTGCAAGTATTTTTCAAATCTAGTGAAAGGTGTAATATTGATAATGTGAGCAAGAGTATGTTGAAGAGCAATAGAGATATTACTAGATAACATAATTTTTGACTTGTGAAAGTTAATACGTTGACCAAGCGAAGCTGGAGATCACTAAAAAAATTAATATTAACGGTAAGATTGATTGTAGTAGCCTGACAAAATAGTACAAGATGATCTACAAACAGTGAGTGAGAGAAAGAGGAAAAATTCTACTAAGCTTAATGGGATGCCAAGTACAGAGTTGAGTAGCATTTTCAATACAATGAGAGAGTTATTTCCACCCAGATAGTAAAGAGATTTGAAAAAAGAGGGTCACCCTGACGGATGTCACGAATAGCTAGGTTGAAAGAAAGGAATAGGTTGGTTGTTAACCAGAATAGGAATAAAAAAAAATAGAGACACATGACATACTAAGTTGAATAAGTGGAACGGTAAAGTTAAGTTGAATTAAAGAAGAGAGAATAAAGGATCATTCAAGAAAGTCAAAGGCTTTTTATAAGTCAAATTTAATAAGAATAACACCCGTGTGACATTTTTTTTCTAAAAAGAATATAAAGCTTACTGAATTAGGAGAGAATTGTCTGCAACACAACGTCTAGGCATAAAGCTTGATTGGACGGGGTTAATAAGAGAACATAGATGGGTCAAATTTGAGCAATAACAATTTTGGTAAAGAGATTGTAAAGGGCATTACAGAGGCTAATGGAAAATATGTTCATGAGCTTTAACTTAGGGTTTAGGGTAATGTAGGTTTCATTTAGATATGAGGAATGATGGAGGACCGAAAAGCTTCATGACAAACAGGTGTGACGCGGTGCACGTAACTTCTTAATATTTTTGAAAAAAAAAACGAGAAGGAAGTCATTCGGACCAAACTCCTTTAAAGGTTGGGAGTTTTTGAGGGCATTATGAATTTCAGCATCGTTAGGAGGGAGAAGGAGAAAAGAATGATGAATCAGAGATAAATAAACATAGACTTAGGGGAATTAATCATTAGTAAAAAAGGATGGTTGGATAGTGTTGTTGGACAATCAAATTCTCGAGGCAAAAAATAATAATCCGAGATAAGAAAACATTGCAACAATCAATTTATTGACTTCAATATGTGAGTGTTACAATCTCTATGAATCCTCTGATTCACCTTTTCAAATATAAATTCAAGGGCTTGAAGCTTGATCTTGAATTTGAACTTGATTTGAATGATTTGAGGGACTTGATCTTGACTTGTGCTTGAATTTAGGGGCTTTTGAGCTTGTTCTTGAATATTGAGGTCTTGATCTTGAATCTTGGTGAACTTGATTTGAATGCTTGAGCTTTTTAGAGAAATTACGGCATTTTATCGACAACTTTCTCTTGCTACTTTTTAGAGTTTTGGGGGTCTTTTTCTAAATTATGAGACCCTTGTTTATAATTGTGGAAAGGAAAGAGTCATGATGAAGATGGAATTCCTTTGACCAATCAGATTTGAGTGACATGGCGCCTTTTATGGGCTTTGATTTCATTGGGTCTGCTGCATCATTTTGACATGTGGCATGGTCCTATTGACTCATTTCTTTGACTTGGTATGCCACATTATTTGACACGTGGCACTTATTTGGGCCTCTGGGATATAACAATATCTTGGGCTTAGCAAAGTTGGCTCATCATTTGTAGCCCAAATTAACGGATTAGCCCAATAAATATTGGACTTTATTTAAATCCATACATGTTTATACTTAAAAAATTAATCCAATTATATTAATCTGCAATATTTATTTGGAACTAATATATTTTGAATTTAATATAATTTGAATTTCATACAGATTTAAATTTAATAAAATCTCATTGCCCACAAAATGCCCCCTACTTCAATATTTATTGAGATATAACTTGAACGACAAGTTTTGAAGTATTGTCTTAATATTTTAATTAAGGTGATACGAGTATGAAAAAAAATCAACACTAATCAAAGCATGCCTCGTTACCGTCACGTAGCAGTATGTTGAAAAAAAAATATTCATTCACTAGATGTGACTTTCTTATACGTGAAATAACAACAATATCAAGAGGGGGAAATTTGACTTGCCTTTTAGCATTAAATGCTTAAGGTATCTTTTTCTTTCTCCTTGTTTTATTTACTTGTAATATTAGTACAAGCAGTTATACACTTAATTCCTTGCAATCATGTGTTACACTACTCCCAAGAGAGACACTTCTAATTTTATTATGTTTAAGTCCATCGCTTTCCGCCGCCTTTTAATTTATCCTTTTCCAATTTTATCTAGGAGTCTATCAATTCCCACTTTCATTTAATTTGGGAGTTGGCCGCCGCCCTTTGATAGCTATAAATACTCATATATTTTTTCATTCAAAGCATCAACTTGTAAATCTCCTTAGAGATGCCTCTTCTTTGAGCTTCAAGAATTAATATTGAGGTATTTTTTCTTTTCTTTACTATTTTTTTTTATTTTCTCTTTTTTTTTTTTAGGATTGAAATAAATAGCAATATGCAATCATTGGCCGGCTTAAGGTGCGAGAGTTTAATTTTTCCTTCATCACCTTAAGACCGACCAATTTTGATTGAAGACGGTGGTCGTCGACTTAAGGTGCGAGGATTTAATTTTGCCTTCGTCACCTCAAGACCCCACTAATTTTGATTGAAGAAGATGGTCATCGTCTTAAGGTATGAGGGTTTAATTTTGCCTTCATCACCTCAAAACCCGACCAATTTTGATTGAAGACGGTGGTCTTCGGCTTAAGGTGCAAGGGTTTAATTTTGCTTTATCACCTCAAAACCCAACCAATTTTGATTGAAGATGATGGTCGTCGGCTTAAGATGCAACGGTTTAATTTTTTCTTCGTCACCTCCAGACTTGACCAATTTTGATTGAAGACAGTGGCCGTCAGCTTAAGGTATGAGAGTTTAATTTTTCCTTCATCGCCTCAAGACTCAACTAATTTTGATTGAAGAAGGTGGTCGTCGGTTTAAGGTATGAGGGTTTAATTTTGTTTTCATCACCTCAAGACCCGACCAATTTTGATTGAGGACGGCGGCTGTTGGCTTAAGGTGCGAGGGTTTAATTTGCCTTTGTCACCTCAAGACCCGACCAATTTTGCTTGAAGACGGTGTCCATCGGCTTAAGGTGCGAGGGTTTAATTTGCCTTCGTTACCTCAAGACCTGACGATTTCTGCTTCAAGTATACATGACTATATTTCACCAAAACATGGAGGACCTTTATATTCTTTGGTATTTTTTGCAGGTATTTTTTTTCTGAATCTTGACTCTGTGTTTGACCAAGATTCTTTTGTTTATGCATATTGTAGAGATGGTTCACTTTAGAGACTATACATCTCCATCCTCTAAAAAAAATATCTCCTATTTAAAGCCGATGGTGGTACGGTTTTAACTAGGCTATTGACTGAAACTCCAACAGCAGGCAAGTATGCAGACTTGTGGCCACCCTTGCAAAATTCTCTCCATATGTCAGATAGACTTCAGAACATGACATTGGTGCTAATTGATTGATTAAAGTATGGTTTCCTTGGACCCCCAACCAATGTCAATTAATTATTGTGAGCACCCTTCCTTGTTTAGGACGCCGCATACTTAAAGAAGATATAAGTTGGGGAGACACTATGGAGATAACTGGTGAATATCATCATACTTAAGGATATTGGGAATGGGCTGAGGAAATAGTGTCCGAAAGTGCACAAACCTTGAAGGCAGCAAAAATATATGATGTGGTTTATACTTTACTATTTACATATGATCGAAACTCGAACATATTACAGTCATTCTTTGAGGCTTGGTATTTAACTACCAATACATTACTTACTTCAGTTGGAGAGCTATCCATATCCCTTTGGGACTTATACAAGATTAGAGGCCTGCCCATCGGAGCTCTTCCTTATGAAAATTTAGTGCCTAAAGCAAAGGAGCTTACGGGTGTTGATGAAAAGAATAAGAGACTTATCCCTTATTTTTGTGAATTCTTGTTTGTAGCTTTCAAACATCTTTAAGAAGAAGAGGCTTATAATCCAAGAGTTCCTCTAAGCAAGTGGATAAATATTTGGTGTAAGAGGGTATTAAGATACGAGTCAGCTCCACTCAGGAAGGAGTAAAAATCTACTCGCTTGAAGTCAACCCATAACCCAACTGGGACTATTCTAAAAGAAGTGAAATGACTAAGTGCAGATAATGTTATATTTTCCAAACTTGGAGTAAAGTATGAACACGGGACTAATACATATTTGTCAGTGTTCCTATTATGTTGGTTGTGCACCTTTGTATTTCCCTCTAAGAATAGACATTTCATTCACTGGGGAACTTTTAGAGTTGCAGCTATGATGGCAGATAAGCAAACTTTCAGTCTTGCATTTCTGGTACTGTCGAGCATTTATAATGGTCTCAACAAAGTCTATACAACTTTATAACTTGAGCAACTCAGAGTATCATTTCCTATCCATTATGTGTATGATTGACTTGCTTACTATTTTAAGATGCATTTTCCACTTTCTAATAGACCATCTATTTTGTTGATGACGGCATATTCCAACAAAGGCAGAGCAAGGTACTTTGATGGAGATCTTTCCATAAAGCGCATCCATCAAGGAGATAGTGCTATCTGTACTTCCACTATGCTAAGCAAGTCTGATCCTTGTTATTTTGTGGATGATGATAAGGATGACGAATTAGAGATAAGCTACTTCATGATCCTCCGTTTTAACCTCTTTCCTTTTAGATATGGAGGTTTATTCATAATTGAGCTATATAGTCCACACCGATTTAGCCATCAGTTTGGGTTTTAGCAAGGCCTTCCTGGAATCTTGGAAGATGATATTTGTAGTACTTTACTAGATGAAGGCCTTAGATTTTATCAAATTTGTGTACTGCATGGTTCTATGTCAAAATAAACTTTTCCTAAAGTCATACCCAATGCATGAAGACATTCATCCACGCAGTATAAATCTTGGTGGGATAAAGTTCATAGAAACTTTCTCGAAGTTAACTTGCAATATATGGTGAACGTCGTACGTTCTATTATTGACACTCAAGAACATGGTGAGAAGGTCCCAATTGTGGCTAAGACTCCAATTTTGAAAACTAAGGTAGTCATTCCATACGAAGTCAAGGGACCTCCACATGCAAAAAACTCAGAAAGATGAGCCGCCTGTAATGGCTAAATCAGCTTTCAATAAACGACCATATCAAGACGAGAGCGATAGTAGTCATGGAGATTATTGTTGGAAGAAGGTTAAACCATCCTTGTAAAAGCAAGGTGACTCTAAATCCCATGTGGAGATTTTTACTAGTTCATCGAAGACTCCATCAGCCAACAAGAAGGTAACGACTTAACTCTCTACTATTTCAAAGTATATGACTTGCCTTTATATACCCCTCATATGATTTTTTTGTATGTGGGCAGCCAGAAAATGTTCAAGTTCTAGAAGATCCTCACCAAAGTAATCCATAAGATAACAGCGAGTTTGTAGCAATTCCAGACTCAAGAAAGTTACTTTTGTCATCCAAAGAGGTCACATCTAACCCTTGCGGTAAACTTAAAGCAAATGTAGAGTCAAACTTTTCCCGATAACTAGCGGTAACCATGTCTATTTCTTATGGCAAGAAAGTTATTTCAAAGCTTAAAAAGGAATTTATCATGAAGGCTTGGGCTAGTATCTACACCAAACTTGCAGGCCTTACTCTAAATCATGTTTCTTCTATTCAAGATGGCGTTGAAATCATACTCAATTACATGAGTAGAATGGGGGCAGATATTTCCCCTTTGCAAGATTTATTGGGGTCTTTATTTGGGCTAGAGACGTCCTATTACCAATCACGATCTACCCTTGTTGATTAAACCACAGCAATTAAAGAGTCAGAGCCATATTTAAAAACCAAAGAGCATTTTGAGCTGGTATTGAGGGAGAGGGATGAGATATATGAAGAAGCTTCTACTGCCTGAAAATCTCTTGAGAAGGCGAGAAAGAAGGTGAAGAAGTTGAAAGCTCGTTGAGATGCTTCCAACCAAGAAGCTGCAGAGATGGAATCCGAAGTTTCAGCTACTGAAGAAGAGTTTTCCAAGTGTTCTGATGTCTCCCTTGCAACAGCAAAAGCCTCAAAGGTCATGGATAATAAGAAGCAAATCTTAGAGGCTGCTTTACAAGATTTATTCAATTATAAGCTATACTTATATTAGCCTTAGGAGATGCCTTCCTTCAAACCTTCCTGTTGCTTTGTTTTACCCTTTTTATTGAGTAGTCGGATCTATTAGTTATAATGGAAAATCTTTTTCCTTATATTACACATTTATTTTAATATTTTCTTTGAATTTCAACTTCAGGAATTGCTAGCTTATTTTGATGCATTAATGTTGTCATATTAAACCCTAGCTTTTATCTCCCAAATTTGTTGCTCATTGGCTTTACGTCTTTGTCTCACAACCGAGATGGACTTGCAACTTTAATTTAAAAGCCCTAAGAATTAAATCTTTTGAATTCATAATTGATAATTGCACATGTGGTAGATCTATGCCTTAACTGTAGGGTTTGGGTATTCCAAATCCTATTGAAGAGCTTTATTTCTTTTTGATGGGTTGCCCACATTGAGCCACAAGTATTTGACATAATCCTAAAACTTAATTGAGATGTATGCAGACTTGACTTTCATACGATGGATCAAGTAGGGTCATGTATTTTTTTGACACTCATGTAACTGAACTCAGAATGAAATTCCAAGTTCCTACGTACCTCAGTAAAGAGGATCAAATCACAGCATAGTTCTGGGTGGATGTTTTATTACTTTTTCCTAGGCCACCTCTTTCAAAGTTTTCAACCTAGCAAATATTTTTTTGAGTCATACATAGTTTATACTCTTGCGGGCTAGGAGTGAACAAGCAATTTATACTCGTGCCTTAAGAAGTGTCATCTTCCTTCAAGAATAGTACTTCTTCAAGAACTTGGCATTGATAGGGCCAATTTTCACTCCATCTGCATTGACAAACTTGTAAGCATCATTTGAATATGCCTCTTGTACAACATATGGTTCATCTCACTTTGGAGTAAATTTTCCCCCAGACTTACGAGAAGTAATAATGGGCCTTCTTACTGCAAGGACTTGATCTCCAACTTGGAAGAACCTCAAACGAACCCTTTTATTAAAGAACGAGATAGATGGGCTTGATAACATTCAAGATTTTGTTGAGCCTCCAACCTTTTCTCATCAAGAGCTTCTAACTTCGTAAGACGCAACTTAGTATTTTCTTTATCGGTGAGCCTTTGTTGAATAGTCAGTCTCAAAGAGGGTATTTAACGCTCAAGTAAAAGGAATGCTTTAACTCTAAAAGCAAGTGGGTATGGGGTTGCTTACGTCGGTGTGCAGTAAGTCATTCTATATGCCCATAAAGATTCTTCCATTCATTCATGCCAGTCTCGCTTGGACTTAGAGACGACTTTCTTCAATAGATTGCATAAAGTTTTATTAAATGCTTCGGCTAAACTATTGGCCGCAACTTGGTACGTAGAAGACTTGTTCTTCTTGAAGTCAAATAGATCACAAATCTTATTAATTCGTTTGTTATCAAACGGCTTTCCATTGTCGGTTATTATATATGGAGGGATTCCAAAGTGGTAGATGATATTCACTCCAATGAAATTTGCAATATTCTCCTTCTTTACTTCCTTAAGAGCTAAATCTTTGGCCCATTTCTAGAAGTAATCTGTTGCGGCCAAGATGTATAAGTGTCCACAAGAATATTTTGGTAGTGGACCAACAATATCCATTCCCCAAGCATTGAATGGCCAAGAAGATATAGTTGGGTGCAGTACCTTTGGAGGTTAATGTATGAAATTCTCATGGAATTGGTAAGCTTTGCATCATAAGAGTACTCCTTCAAATGATCTTTTGTACAGTGTGTCTTTGTAGTAAAGGAAACGAGGTGCACGATGATGAATGTCAGTCCTTCTCCTTCGATCTTTTAGAAGTATCCCATAAAACAAATAGTCAATGATAGGTTGTCTCCAATCTTCCTTTATAGATTCACAATAAGGTGTTCAACCTTATTTTCTATATCCTAATTTGATGGTAGTACTATCCATTCTTGGTGGATAGTAACTCGCATCTGATTCGGAAGAGTCAGGGTTGAGGCCAAAGCACCTAGGGCATCAGCTTGCTTATTTTCTCTCCTTGGCATATGTTGGAGGGTTACTTCTCCAAGCCACCCCATCAACTTCTATGTATAATTATGATATGGTCGTAGCTCAGGCTTTCTGACTTCATAGCTTCTCAAAATTTGTTTGATCACCAATTAAGAGTCTCCAAATACTTGTAATTGCAATTGTTTTATATCAACTGCCATATTAAGTCCAAGTATTAGAACCTGATATTCAACAACATTATTAGAGAAATGGTTTGTTAGGGTAAAAGAGTATGGTATGACCTCTTCTTCTGGAGTGACAAACACCACACCGACACCAGCTCCATCTCGATGTGTGGCACCATCAAAGTACATCTTCCATGGGGGTCTGGATTCAATAACTATTACATCTTCATCAGGAAGTTCATCACTTAGTTTTCAGTCATGGGTATCGGGTGGTCTACCAAGAATTTAGCCAATGCTTATCCCTTTACATCCTTTTGAGGAACATACACAATCTCAAACTATTAAAATTGAAGGTACCATCTTGCAAGTCGATCACTAAGGACTGATTTCGATATTACAAACTTGATGGGATTTGCCCTAGACACAAGACGAACTACATGAGCTTGAAAGTAGTGTTTTATCTTTTGAATTGAGAAGGACAATGCCAAATATAACTTTTCAGTTGGAGAATACTTTAACTCATTTGGTGTCATCATTCGGCTTAGATAGTAAAGAGAGTTCTCTTAGCCTTCACTATTTTCTTGAGCCAATAGTACTCTAAGTGACCTCTCTTGTGCCGAGATGTAGAGTATCAATAGTCTCCCAAGTATTGGTGCTGCAAGAATTGGTTGCTTTATTAAGTATGATTTGATACTCTCGAAGGCATTACTACAAGCTTGGTCCCATTTGAAGGGAGAGTCCTTCTTCATGAGATGACTAAATGGTTGACATTTTCCAGCCAGGTTTGAGATGAATCTCCTTAAATATGCTAGCCTTCCTTGAAGGCTTTTTAACTCATGAATATTTCGAGTCCCAGGCATCTTCAAAATTTCTCAACCTTGGCTTGATTAATTTCGATTCCTTGGTGTCGGACAATGAAGCCAAGAAACTTTCCAAAAGTAACTCCAAAGGTGCACTTCAATGGATTGGCACACTTCAATGGATTCATCCTAAGTTAATATCTTTGAAATAATTGGAACACCATTCTTAGGTCTTTTAAGTAGTCGTGTATCTTTTTTGACTTTGCCACTATATAATTCATGTAGCATTCAACATTTTTATGGAGCATACTGTCAAAGATATTTTTCATAGCCCTTTGATAAGTGGCGCCAGCAATCTTTAAACCAAAAGGCATCACCATGTAGCAATAAATACCTTTGGGCATATGAAATATAGTGAGTTCTTCATTCTTTGGTTCCATACGGATTTGATTGTAGCCGGATAAACCATACATGAAGGACATTGCCTCATAACCAGTGGTAGCATCAATCATCAACTCTGGTATAGGGATTGGAAAGTCATCCTTAGGGCAGGCATTGTTGAGATCCCGAAAGTCGACACAAACTTGAATTTGGCCATTCTTCTTTTGTACTGGAACAATACTTGAAATCCACATGGGATATTTGACTTCAGGAAACAATCCAACTTTAATGAGTGTGTTAACTTCATTTTTAATCAATGGAACCAACTCTGGCCTAAAATGCCTTTGGGTTTGCTTAATAGGACGAGCACTATTCTTGACCGCTAACTGATGGACTGCTACTTTTGGATCTAAGCCAGGCATTTCCTTATAGATCCAAGTAAAGACATCCATATATTCTTTGAGTATGTCCATATAAGCGATTTTCTCCTCTACTTCTAAAAACAAACTCAGGTAAGTTGGTCTTGGGTCTTCATCGGTTCCAAGATTAACTTCCTTCAAGAAATCTATTTTGGCCTTTACTCCTTCAAGTTGTGATGGAGCATTTCCAGCATCTTTCTCCTCTTGAGGATCATTGTCGTTGATGGATATATGGTAGCACCAGAAAGTATCTTCCATCACTTCATCAACCTTCATTTGGGATGAGATATCTTTCTCATTCCGTGTCGTAACATGATATAAGGAGCCAATACTTTCTTTATCTTCTTCATATTCCTTTGTATAAACCAAACTATGAGCCTTTGTTTTTAACACCTCATTATGTGAAACCACCAGTCCTGTCTGTCGCCTCATTCTAGAAGGAATCAAACTTTGGAAATCCTTATATATTTTAAGTGAAGAGTGCATCATCATGCTTTGACGATTTCTCTTACGCTTGTTGTTTTCTTCTTATTTAGAGGTCCCAACCTTTCAAACATAGAAGTTCTTGTAGTTAATTCTCCAAGTCAATTAAAAATAGAAGGCCTTTTGTTGGATACAGTAGACTCTTCTTCTACAGTGATGTAGTTACTAACTGCCCTTCTTATGGAGATGCAAATTGGAGGAGGCTACGTGTATCCTAGGCCTTCACATACCTGCTTGGTTGTACCTTCCGATAGAAGTTTGCCCAACCTTGACGGCTCATTAGGATTATATCTATCTTTTATAAATAGCTTGTATGCATTTGGTTCAAAGCCCTCCTTCGTATGTTTCGTAGGGAGTGTCATATCTTGTGGCAGATTTTGAGCCACAGACTCTCCAAGTAGTCTTGAGGATGGATTTATTGCATCAATCCTCCTGATAGGTAAAGTTATCCCCTTTAGCATATTATCTTGGGCATCCAATGAGTGATCTTTCTCTTTCTTTACCTTTTTTCACGTAGCGAAGAACAAGAGTTGCCTTCTTTTCCGTAGGTGCAACGCTTTTTTTTTCAAAGTGAAGAGGGACCTCTTGGTGGCGACTTTTTTGAAAATCACCGCGACCTTCTTAGATGCAAGATCATCACACTTGATCTTGGTGACATCTTCAATGCTTTTGGCATTCACAATATAATTCTTTAAGTAGAATTTTGCATCGACAAAATATGACTCAACTTCAGTAAATGGTTTGTCATCGAAAACTATCTTTCTTTCCACTCCGCCTTTGAGGTACTTCAAGCATTGATAGTAAGAGAAAAGTAATATATTGTATAAAGTTTTGGGATCGATCACATGCATCAATGCGTTTGATTGAAAATCATCCATGCGAATCCCCAACTTGATAGATCCCATGGACCTCAGGCCCCCTTGGTTAAAGCCTTGGATCATTATACGGCTTTCTTCCAGTTCATTAGTAGCGATGTCAAGTTCCTTCATCGTGCGAATAGGCAAAATGTTGACTCCTGATCCTTCATCAATCAAGATTCTATTTATCTTTTTTCCTAGTACTTGACCTACCATGTATAAGGGATGATTGTGTAGGGCTCCTCCAAGCAGAAGATCATCATTTGTTGTAACGCCCCGAATCTAGTACCTGGAATGTTACATGGTGCTCATGACTGCAAAGAACCACAAGCTAACCTATGACTGATATTTGTACCTATATACTGTATAATATGTTGTATAATGCGAAAACATGAACTGAAAGGCCATAAGGTTCAAAACTGAGATATAATATCTGATAAAATATAACATCAGGGTGTGGTATGAAATACCCAAAACTAACTAAAATAAACTATTTGCACATACTGTACTCTAAAAAGCCTCTAAAATATGACTGTCTGAATAAGGATTTGATGGGACATGTCCCCAACTAACTCCAACTAATAAACTAATTAATGAGATATTAAATAAATGGTTATGTCCTTGAAAGATGACGACTCACTGCTAACTCTGACCTTTGATACTGGAATGCTACTTATGCTCTAGAGCTCGTGTATCATAACCTATGGTATAAAACACCATAACGCAAATGCATCAGTACTTTGAATGTACTGGTATACATGTGACGTAGGCTAAATACATGGGGTTCATATGCATGAACAATACTGACTAACTGACTAATATGAACGTGAGAATGCATGCATGGATACATAGTAACTATAACTGAGATTGTGATGACATGAATTTACTGATAACTAACATGACTGGTAACTGAGTTTTGATGACTGATATAACTGATAGCATGAGTGATTGTATATGACAACCCTGAATTTGATGGAACTAGCTGAGCTCCGTACTGCATCTGAGTTGACTGTATCTGACAGTCCTAAATTCTGTAAAACTATCTAAGTTCTTTTACTAATACTGATACTGAAATAGTGGGAAGTAGCTATCTAACTGAGATGCCCCTAATATGCCATTATGGTTGAGTTGGGGTCAAATCTGTAACCACAAATGAAAGGGTGTCAATATCGCGCCACTGGTAAGGACAATCTGTGAGTAACCCTCATATAACAGGTAAATCTAGTGAGAATGGTGGGAACCCTTACATAATAGGTTAAGACACCTCATCTGCCCTTATATAGCAGGCTATGATGTCTTAACCTATGCTGGCTACATAGTTCTGGAATGCAAGGATTGCTTCTAAGAATCACACCCTCGTATAACAGGTGAGAGTTCCCATCCTTGGGTTCACTCGGTGCTAATTTCTACTCCTATCAGAATAGACACTGAACATGATTAACTGAACTGACTGGACTAAGTTAACTGAGTTCTATTGACTGATGGAATATTACTGAGGTCTGATAACTGACTGAGATTTATTAAAGTTACTGAGTTTTCCTAAGTCATAAAACTGACTGAATTCTACTGAACATAGCTTGAATGGGAGTATCTTGAGAATATGACATAGGCTCTAGGCACACAGCTAATTGTCGGGTACAAGTACCCCCAGGACTCGATGGAAAGAAACTGACAAAGCATGACTTTCTTGAATACATAACCAACATCACAATCCATAATTCATTTATTAAGGCATTTCATCAAGCATGAGATATGCATAAACTTGTACATACATGAGGATTGCATAATATCATACTAGTTGGGCACTTTTCCTTCGCATAGGCATTTAATCAAACACATGGTAAGCATAGTATATGTAGACAATATTATACAACAAATAAACATCATGATTCAACTCTAATTTCATCATCCAAGGGTTTAATCATAGGTTCACGTGAATCTACACCTATACTAATCAATTCCACATAAAATTGATCACCCAACATGGATTAGAATTCAATTGGTCATTATCAACATGAACAAAAGCAAACCTAATATGAAATTCATAAAGAAATCCATACACTTGAACTTTGAAAAGAGATTTTTGGGCTTCATGGACTAAAGGAGTCCATGAATGAACACTATGCATACCTGGTAGTGAGTTTCTTGAAGTTCTTGAACTTGAAGAATTTGAATCTCTTATTTCTTGAAGAAGATTTGGATTTTGTTGCTTAAGGATTGCTCTTAGGGAGAAAACCCTAATTTTAATATTGTGGAAGAATAATGAAATTATGAGCCTTGATCGGATATTACTAGGTATATAAACGGGTGACAAAAGACCAAAAGTCCCTTTAAAATGGCTTAAAATTTGCTAAACGAAACCTGTTATGGCTCATACGATGGTCAGTCGTTGGATAAATGGTCTGTCATTTCGACCGTCGTAGGTGGACTAGGATAGGAACTCACTGCCTAAGTAGCGACGGCTTGGGCAACGGTCCATCGTAAGTTCGACGATCAGTCAACCTGTCCATCGCATCTTATCCATAAGGTTTTGTATTGCCTTAGCTGCGATGGTCAAGGCGACGGTCCGTCGCTAGATCAACGGTCTGTCAACCTGGCCGTCTCACCTGGGTGATTCTGATAGCTTTGAGTAAAATGTCCATAACATTTTACTCCGATACCGAATTTGGACGAAATTGGTATCGTTAGAAAGATAATTCAATTTTCCACATGATAAAAAGAAAAAATCTTAAAAATTCCTCATGTAGAAAAATGGATTCATATTTCAAATCAAGTTTTAACATTCTTGAGACAATTCCAATCTAGAAAAAAGTATGAGATATTACATTTGTAAATGTAATTTTTCTATCACATACATGTGCCTCTTTGTTAAGAGTTTCAGCAAGCTTTTTGGAAGATGAAGAAACTTCCATGGGTAGATTCTCACCCTTTGCCCCCGCTTTAGTAATATTAAAATAAGACACCTCAAGGTTGACTCGAGCAGTCTTCGCACGAAACCAACTTGGTAAGAATTCCTCCAACGTTACTGGACATCGTGGTTTTTTAAGGTGAAGCTCTGTTATGCTCGTCTTTTTTAGAAGTTCAACCAGCTTCTATTTCCTTGGTTTCTTCACCATTCTCTTTTGGGTTGGCTGCTCAGATGACTCTTTTCGCTGACTCGTCCTCCTGTGTCTGTGCCTAGTCACTAGAGTCCAACCTTTATCATCGCCTTCGTCAACTAAAGACCTATCAGGCTTTAATACTTTTTCACTATGCTTTTTGACACATATTTGGACTGGATAGATCAAGCCAAATATGATAGAGATTTGATGAGAACTGGCCGTATCATCATCAAATAAGATCTTCTTCTCATTTGCTAGTTGCATGACTTTGTCTTTAAAGATAAAATATTTTTCCAGAAGGTAACTCACAAGCTTGTGATATTTGTAATAATTAGGGTCATTGGTCCTTCCAGCTTCATTGGGTAGCTTCATCTCTGGGAGTTCAATGAGCTTATGCACAAGGAACTCATTGAAAATCTCAGCAACATCAAAATCAAGGAAGGGATATTCTTTTTCTTGCATCTCCTTCAAATTTTTTGATTTATACGTACACCAGAAGTCGTCTTCACACTTTGGTTCTTTTTTACTTTTGTGGTGACCTTCACAGGAGATACATCAACATTCATAGACTCCTTATTATCATTTTTGGGGATAAACTTGCCCCATCTTTTGGGTTCCTGTTTATCCTTTCCCTTTCAAGGGTCATGGATAGGCGTTACTCCCTTTCCAGTAGAAGACATGCTCAGCTCCATGTCGTGAGCACGAGTAGCTAAATCTTCAAAGGATTCAGTATTAATGTCTTTCAAGATATAGAGAAGCTCCTAGTGCATTCCTTGGATGCACATCTCTATTGCAGAAGCTTTGTTGAGCCTATCTTTGCAGTTTAAGCTAGCATTTCTCCCTCGATTGATAAAGTCAATGATTGGCTCATCTTTTTTTTGTTGAGTATTTATGAGCTCTACTATGCTCACTGTTCAACTTGTGCTATAAAATCAATTTAGGAACTCATGATCCAAGTGCTCCCAACTATCGATAGATTTAGGCTCGAGGTCCATATACCAATCAAATGTATTTCCCTTTAGGGAACGAACAAACTGTTTAACAAGATAGTCACCGTAAGTTCCAGCATTATTACATGTCTCAACAAAGTATGCGACATGCTGTTTTGGGTTTCTGTTGCCCTCAAATTGTTGAAATTTGGGGGCTGATAGCCGGCAGATATTTTGAGGCTATCTATTCTCACGGTGTAGGTCTTGGCATACACAAGGAAAGATTTGGTTACAACATCATACTTATCTTTGAGGGTCCCTTCAATGAATTTCTTCAACTGCCTAATTGGGATCATTCCCTCAGAAGAAACTTGCACCTCTTTAGTTGGTGGTGTTTGTTTCACTGGATGTTCTGTCTCTTGAACCTCTGAAGATTTTCCAGGTGCATGTCTAGAATCTCCGTCTATCAGGCCTTCCATTCTATCCACTATCTTATCAATCTGAGCATCTTAATTCTGAACATATTTGGTCAGACCCTCAATTGCCTTTGTCAAATTCACAAGTTGTTCCTCCATAGACGAGGCATCAGTCACCATTGCTTGCATGATCACTGGACATGTTGGAAAGTAACACGGATTGTCGCATAAGTTGATCTTCAAAGTTCTCATCTTATGTAGTGTAAGTGGAGATGACGCATTTGTTGAACGACCATCGCTCTTTGCGCCAGAGTATTTGGAACTGGAATGCTCAAGTAGAGATAGATTCTTCTTAAGCATTCTGCCATACTGCTTTCTCCTTCCGAAGCACTTGCATTGGACTTCGTCCCTTTTAATGTTGAAGAATCAAAAATTGGAGTTGGCGTGGACGACACTGGATGTGTTTGTTGTCCTAGCATGCCTATCTTGCTTCTTGTGACAGCTCCTAAGCTTTCGAAAGTAACACCAAGGATGTTTTCTACTTCAGCGGAGAATTTTGAATTAGCAGCCTTGGAAGCAGTTGATTGAGAGTTGACCTTCTTGGAAGTCATTTCAGCATTGTTGAACTTTGCAGTTGGAAAAGTTGAGATGAGAGGTAGAGATTGTCCCACTAGGCATGCCAATTTTTTTCCAACATAATTTAGTTCATGGAAAATAAACTGCAACCACAAATAAAAATATGAAAAAACAATAATTTTATTGATAAACATAGTGGTTACAAATTTGTTCTTCCCTTGATTCTTCTCTCGATTTTCTTCGTAATTTGAGGTTCGTCAGTAGCGTATTTCTCGAATGTATAAAGATTTGGATATGAACTTATTCGTAATTCGAGGGCCGTTAGTGGAGTATTTCTTGAACGTAAGAAGATTTGGATATGAATTTCTCTGTAATTTGAGGGCCGTTAGTGGCGTATTTCTCGAACGTAGGAACATTTTGAATTTGATCTCCATGAAAGGAGGATTTGTCTTCTTGATGTATTTGATTATCAAGAAGAGAGAGTTTTGATCTTTATGAATATCCCATGAATTTATTGAGACTTTTTAGATGCCTCTTTAAAGGGATATTTGCCCCTTTATATAGCCGTAATTTAGGGTTTAGATAAAGTAGCCATCAAGCTAGATTTAGGGTAAAGTAGCCCCCAGGAGATCTAACCAAAATTGAACTCTTTTTGTAGAGTCCACAAAATTTCAATGTCTACAAATGCCCCCTTCTTCAAGGCTTGTCGGAGTGTAGACTTGATGAAACTCAAAGACGAGTCTTGAAGTACCGCTTCCATCTTTACGATCCTGCGGCTACAAATTTGCATATTTGATTTATGAGAGAAGAGATGAAGGGCAGATTTAGTCCCACTGGGCGTGCCAGAATTTGTTGGACAATAAAATTCTCGAGGCCAAAAATAATAATTCGAGACAAGAATATATTGCAACAATCAATTTATTGATTTTAATATGTGAGTGTTACAATCTCTATGAATCCTCTAATTCGCCTTTTCAAATATAAATTCAAGGGCTTAAAGTTTGATCTTTAATATGAACTTGATTTGAATGATTTGAGGGACTTGATCTTGACTTGTGCTTAATTCAAGGGCTTTCGAGCTTGTTCTTGAATATTGCAGTCTTGATCTTGAATCTTGATGAACTTGATTTGAATGCTTGAGCTTTTTAGAGAAATTGCAGTGTTTGACCCACGAGCTTTCTCTTGCTACTTGTTAGAGTTCTAGGGTCTTTTTTGAATTATGAAACCTCTATTTATAGTTGTGGAAAGGAAAGAGTTATGATGAAGATGGACTTCCTTTGACCAATCAGATTTGAGTGACATGGCACCTTTTATGGGCTTTGATTTCATTGGGTCTGCTGCATCATTTTGACATGTGGCATGGTTCCTATTGATTCCTTCCTTTGACTTGGCATGCCACGTCATTTAACACGCGGCGCTTATTTGGGCCTCTAGGATATAACAATATCTTGGGCTTAGCAAAATTGGCTCATCATTGTAGCCCAAATTAACGGACTAGCCCAATAAATATTGGACTTTATCTAAATCCATACATGTTTGGACTTAAATAATTAATCTAATTATATTAATTCGCAATATCTATTTGGAATTAATATATTTTGAATTTAATATAATTCGAATTTCGTACGAATTTGAACTTGATAAAATTTCCTTGCCCACAAGTGTAAAATTCCTGATAACGAGTTAAAATACTATTACGATTAGCGGAGGTGGTTAAAATTTCAGTTAATAGTGGAAAGGTGGAAGAAACGAATATTGGCATCAACATCTGTGAGCTATTGTACTCGTGATTTAAGTTCACTCTATTTTCAAGATTTTTTCTTCACATTTTGAAATTTTAATCACATTTTGAACAAGAAAAAAGAAGTCGTTTCACTCCAAAATTACCATCAAAGCCCGCTCTTGAATAAAGACAATGAAGCAAAGGCTTTACGCCCCCAATTCTATAGGGCCCCATTTTTTAATAATAATATTAGGTTTATAAATTAATTTTAAAAAAATAAATAAATATTAAAATTTAAAATAAACAAAAATTACAAAAGGAACTTGAATAATCGAAGTATATACATTTTTTATTTGGTGTAAAAATTAAGATCATCGGGTGACAGGAATATGAAAAATCATTATATTAATTACGAAATTTTCTTAAAATATTATGTTACTGAGATATTAATATTTTAGATTTACTTTTTCAATTAAAAGCGTGAAGGACAGTGACACAAATAGAAGATAATCCTTTTTTACTGTACTTCATCAGATAAAACTATTTGATTGTTTTCAAATGCTTAGATTTAAGGTCTCTCATTATGATTCGGCTTTAGGCCATGAAATTGAGTGAACCGCTCCCGACTATTACCGCGAGGAGTATAATTGAGTTGAGATTATTATTTCATTATTTTATTTTTTGAGGAATCAAAAATTTCCTTTTAGGTTTCATCTTGTAACATGTCTCGTTTAATATTTTATTTATAACTTCATTCCTGTCTAGTTTAACCTAATATATTCAAAATACAAAGTTATACGACATGATTGATACTTGCTAATAAAACTTTTATGTGTTTTTTGTTCTTTTTACAACTTTTTGTGTCACATAGATTTCAATAAATTTTGTCATTACAGATAAAATGAAATATTATTTCTTTATAAAAGGAGATTGTTCAAGTAGTAAGTCGAAAGGATACAAAAATTGTTTTTTCTTTTGGAAAGTAAAATTAAAATTTGTCAAATAAAGCTGGGTAAAAATTTATAAATAGCCAAGTTAGAAAAATAAATAATATATATTTTATTAAAAATATTATATGGATGGAAGAAATATCAAAAATATAATAAATATTGCATAAACTAAGAGGGCAAAAATTACTACTATATATAAGGGAGGATCTCAATTTTTGGTAGTCCTCACAATGGCATTTTAGATATTTCGCTAAGTGAATCTATAATCTATATCTATAATATATTAAAAGTGTGAAGGCCTTAGAAAAGTGATTTGAACTTTTTGCCCTTCATTAAAACATTTTACAATAGACAAGATCGTCTTTTCACTTTTTTTTCTCTAATTATTATTTAATTATATATATAATTTTGAATCCTAAAATATATGGGTTAGGATTTTAAAATATGGTAAAGGATTAGGACTTTAAAATATGGTAAATTTTTTTTCTTAAATTAGGACTAGGTTTAATTTTCAACTTATATTCTTAATTAGGGATTTGAAATCCACTAAATTTTGAATAAAGTGAAAGTTTACTATACTTTAATGGTACCTGCACTTTAACAACATTGTTTTAAATTTACAGCAATGCACATAGGCTTAATTTAATTATTTTTATATTATTTAAGTATTCAAGGTATAAAGAAATACTATACCTATTTTAACTCAACAGGAACTCCTAATATTTTACAATTCTAAATTAATTTAAATATTACCTAATATAACTACTTATTAATGTGTAGTAAATATAAGTCTCCAATAATTCTATTTAACTAATATTTTGCAAATAATTTTTAAGTCCGTTTATTTGTACTTCCTCCTTTCTCTTCTTATTCTGTCTCTTTTCTTCTTCTTGTTTGTCTTTTTGTTTAGGTTATGTACAGAAAAATCAAATATGATATATCTTCATCTCTTTTCTTCAAAGTATTAACCTTCGCTTCAACAAGAATGGTTGTGATTTTATTCGTTATGTTTTCTTCAACCATTGTAATTGTCATCCGCTAGGTTAGTACGTTATTCTCTCTCTTTTTTTGAGTTGTCTTTCCTTTTCTATTGGTTGTCGTGGCTTATTATTTTTTTTTAGCTTGGGAGTGATTTTAAGTTTAACACGTCATGCATTATTATATCTGTTTTGTTTGTGAATTTTAATTTCTAGGTTTGATATTCTCGTATGTTCAAATCTAACAACGTAATTATTTTTCTCATATATATATGTGCTTACGATAAAATATTTGTTTTGAAATTTTTGTACTTCATCAAAAACCTTCATAATAGATAAAATCGTTTAATTTTAAATAATCAAATATTACACGTGCGAGGCACGTGCAGCTAACCTAGATATATATATATATAAATATATATCTATAATCTATAATTTATAATCTATAATATATTAAAAGTATGAAGACCTTTAAAAAAGTGATTTGAACTTTTTACCCTTCATTAAAATACTCTTTTTTTAGACAAAATTATCTTTTCACTATTTTTAAAATTTATTATTGAATTATTTTTACTATATTAACTAGACTTCCTAAAATATGTGGGACTCCTAAAATATATATGATAGGAGAATTAATTAATATTTTCCTTTCAATTAGACTTCCTAAAATATATGAGATTCCTAAAATATATGGTAGGAAAACTAATTAATATTTCCCATCCTTATTGATTGTGATTCTAATTTGTGTTTTGCGCAGAAATACTAGCAATCTACATGATACTTGTGTTTTATTTTGTACAGAGATAATAGCAATCTACCTGATATTTGTGTTCTATTTTGTGCACAAATACGAGTAATCTACGTGGTATTTGTGTTAGCTTTGGTTCTGTTTTGGGGTGCGAGAAAAAGATTGATGCTCATCTAACTTGATTCGATTGCATCGATGCTTGATTTTTTAATCCTCAACTTCTTCACTGTTTTTGTCATCATAATAGAATTCAACATATGTGTGTATATATATATATCTTCTTTGTTTTCATTCAAATCATTCTCTGGGGTTAAAATTTTTGCTCAGGCAAGAATTAGTTGGATCAAAATCGAACTTTGTGATCACTATTATATTTTTTTTTATATTTTATAGGTTGTAGATGAATGTCGGTTGACTTTGAAGAATTTCTTGTGTAAAGCTTAGGTTTAATTGTATTGTTTTGATCTTTATTACCTTATTATTTTATTTTAATTTATAGATGCTAGATGAATGTCGGTCGGCTTTGAAAATTTTTGTTAGGTAAAGGTTAGGTTTAATTGTATTATTGTAATATCTCTATTAGTTTGTTATTTTGTGGTAGTTTACAGTTCGTAGATGAATTTCGATCTGGTTTGAGAAATTTTTGAATGTAAAATTTAGTTTAATTGTATTGTTTTGATATCACTTTTATCGTATTATTTTGTTGCAGTTTACATGTGATAGATAAATTTTAAATGTTAGTCGGCTTTGAGGAATTTTTTTATGTAAAGGTTAGGTTTAGTTGTATTATTTTGATATCTCTATTATCGTATTATTTTATTATTGTTTACAAGTGGTAGATGAGTGTCGAACGACTTTGAGAAAATTTTTGTGTATAAAGATTAGCTTTAATTGTATTATTTTGATGTCTCTATCATTGTATTGTTTTGTTACAATTTACAGATGGTAGATAATTATCGATCGACTTTTAAAAATATTTTTGGTAAAGATTAGGCTTAATAAATAAATTTTTCATCTTTACATACTCAAAAAATATTAAATTTAATCATTATATTCATCTTTATTATTTAAACAAATATCCTATTTAATGTAATGTTTGAACTTATTAAAGTGAGGTACACGCGTAAGGCGCGTACACCTAAACTAGTTAAGAGAATACACATGGCAATTGATGTTCATTTGTTAAATATTTTCATTTTTGTCCTTATTCTTTTTGTTAAAACCACTCCTACTTGTGTATTTGTAATTGGTCTCTTCTTACCACTTAATAGATTACCTTTTAATTAAAACTCCCTTCATTTTAAACTAATAATCACTTTTTCTCAAAAAAAAATTATTTAAAAATAACTTTTCATATAAAATCAAAATTAGTAATAATTTTCAACTACCTTTTTACAGTCAAATTGTTCAATTCTTAAAAAATATATATATAATAAATAGGTTAACTTAATCAATAATAAATAGTACATTGTCTTTATTATTTTTCTTAGCGCACATGAAAAAAGATAAACCGATCATTAAAATAGAATGAGTAAAATATTCTTTTAAAATGCGTGTAAAAGATAAACACGACAAGTAAATGGATTGAATGAAATAATTTATTAATGTAATTTAATTACTATTATTTAATATCCTTATAGATCACTATGAAGTTAGTTTGTGTAAAGGTTCTAAATTAAGATTGTAACTATCTATTATATTATAAAACAGAGGACGCAGCACCAGAAGAAGCCAAGTGGCAGCATAAGAATAAGCCACTTGAAATTTTAAGACAAGTTTAATAAAATGTTGTAATAAATTTTTGAATTAAAAGATGAAGATATTTGAATTTGAAAATATTAGATTAAAAAAAAAAAAAAAAAGATTATCATTAGCTTGAAACTAGAAACCTAACATTGAAGAGTTCTAAATGAACTCTTACTATTCATAAAGTAATTCTTTTCAATGATATAAAATATATTTAAATATTATATAGAATATAATATTATAAAAATAAATAGTAATAATAATAATAGTAATAATAGTAATGCACACGTAATTATAGCAATCTTAGTTTTTTAGAAAAACTTAGTAGTAATAATAATAAAAGAAAACGAATAAAATTAGAAAGAAAAAAAAAGAAATTTTTCCATTCTCATTTTTCCTCAACATTATCACAAACATTGCATTTTTGTAGAATAAAGTATTCTACGATTTGTATTATTACAAATTGCAATTATAAAAATATAAAATTATTAAAATTAGTTTATAGATAAAAATACATTCCATCAAAAATTATTTAATTTGAAATATTTTTTTATTGTTCTAGATTGAAAATACAAGAGAATACAATTTAATTTTAGAGATAAAGTTTATTTTTAAATTTACTTTTTGGATAAAATTAGTTAAAAATTAGTTATTTGAATTGACGTTAAATTAGTTATTTGAATTGACGTTAGTTTTTGAATTTTGAATTTGAATTGTCAGTTACAGATTCTTTTAATTTAGTTACAGATCCCTTTCAATATTTTAAATATATTTGAATTCGTTTAATTTAAATATTATAAAAAATAAAAATATAATAACAAATAAATAAGTAGTTATAGCAGTGAGAGTAGTAAAAGAAGCAAATAATAATAATAATAATAATAATAATAATAATAATAATAATAATAATAATAATAATAATAATAAATAGTAGTAGTACGTGACATTGTGTAGTAGTAGTAAATAATAATAATATAGTGGTATTACGTGTTGTAGTAGTAGTACTAGATGATGATGATGATAAATACTATAATAATAATAATAATAATAATAATAATAATAATAATAATAATAATAATAATAATAGTATATAACTAAGTTATATCCTTTTGTGGTAGGCATTTAAATCTCACTCTTATTTGGTAATTATTTTAAAATTAAATATAAATTAAAAGTTATCTAAATTCAATTCATTCATTTATATAAGGGAAAGGATCAAATATGCGCCTAAACTTTGCGAAAATGTCTAGATATACCCTCCGTTAAAAGTTTAGTTCACCAATGTCTTTGCCGTCCAAGTCTTGGGCCATATATACCCTTGTTTTCAAGTTTTGGGTCATATATACCCCTGTTGTCAAGTTTGAGGTCATATATACCCCTGTTGTCATTAATTGTTTTGCTAAAATTTTTCAACCTCCTTTTTTCGTTTTTTTTAAGAAATCATATTTCCACATCACTTTTAATTGTCATATCGCATATAATTAAATTCACGTATTTTTCTATACATTAATCATCCGTCAAATGCTCTCATCTACCTTATAATTTCTTTGAGTTTTCTCTAATTTGCCAAAATTTCTTTGTTGTGTTTTTTGATGTTTGCATAACCCCAAGAATAATCAAGTAAAAAATAAAAAAAGTCAAGAACACCCCAAAAAAATTCAATGCACAATTACAATAAAAATCAAGAATTAAAGTACTTACCAACTGCAAATTATTTTAGTATCATATCAACCGACATCATCTTTCACACCACCATCAATTCCAACATCAAGAATAAGAAGAATAAGGAAAACTCAAGTGAGAAATCGAGATGTAGAAGTGTAAAAAAGGCAGCCCATATAGAGACAACAAAAATAAGTTGTCAATTAAGAGGATATCTTTTGTATGTATGTATGTATGTATAAGAGAAACAGTTATGCAAGAATCTGAAAATAAAACAAAAGGATTTCGACAAATTAGAGAAAATTCAAAGAGATTGTGAGGTATATGAGAGCATTTTACAGACATTTAATGTGTATAATAAGGGGTAGATTTAATTATATGTGATGTTATCATAAAAATGATGTGGCAAATATAATTTTTTAAGAAAAAAAAGAAAAATTGGGTTGAAAAATTTCAACAAAGCAATTAACGACGACAGGGGTATATATGTCCCAAAACTTGGCAACGGGGGTATATATGATCCAAAACTTAACAACATGGGTATATATGAACCAAAACTTAGACGGGAAGGGCATTGATGAACTAAACTTTTAACGGAGGATATATTTGAATATTTTTGCAAAGATTAGGGGCATATTTGACCATTTTCCCTTTATATAATTCTAAATTACGAATTAATTTTTAATGAAAACTCATAAAAGGCAAATGATTAAAACCACACTTTTAGGCACATCTTGGTTAAGAAAAAAAAAAGGAAAATTATCTCCTATTTTTTTAAAAAAAAAAAAGATAATTAAATTAATTAAATGAGTTAGTTCCTAATAAAATGCTAACTGCTTATGGTCTTCAAGTTTGAAAATGATACAAATTCTCACAAGATCTTTTATTTTAAATTTATGAACTATAAGAAATGATACTTACAAATCTTATCTTTTGTAACAAACTAATATTATATTCAATTTTAAATTTGAATGAAATATTAGTTGACAACAAATCTAACTTTGTAACCTCTTATTTATATACCCTTTCAGCGAACATATATGATATAAGGTTTCTTAGGCAATTTTGTTAAAACTTACAAAAGAGTTGGAAAATGATATGTAGGTAACTCAAGTTTTAATAAGTGGGTGTGGGTGACAATTACTTTATTATGGATTAAGAAAGTAAGGGAGTTTGAGAATCGCCCACAAGTTTTTTAATTTATACTTTGATCCAAATGTAAAACCTAATATAACTAAAAATTGAGGGAAAACTGTGCGACTCTCTTCTCGTTTATTGTTGTTTTCTCTCTCTTTGTAATTTTTATTGTTCATTATTTATGCTATTTTATTTATCATCTTCTGCTTTATTACCATCATTATCTTCAGCTTGTTGACCATTGTTGTTGTCGATACCGCTACTGTTGCTACTTGATCAATTTTTTAGGTCAAACTTTATTTTGTACATCACATTAACATTAATTCATAGGTAACTTTGATAAGTAAAATTATAATTTTTAGTTGAATTTCTTATATGGGTACACTGATACTGATGTTTTTTCAACAATGGAAAGAACCCAAACATGAATCCAACATATGAGTCATCTGTTGCAACAAATGACTCATCTACTACGACATATGACTCATTTATTGCAATGAAAGACTCATATATTGGATTCATGTTTATGATTCTGTAGTGTTGTAACATGAATTGAATAGATGAGTCATCCGTTGCAACAGAGAAGTCATTTGTTGAAACTTATTACTCACCTATTGCAACAAAACTTGAAGTTAATTCCAACGTATGAGTCATTTGTTGCAACAGGTAAGTTATAATGAATCACCTGTTATTCATGTTACAGAACCATAGAACCTAAAGATGATTCCAATAGATGAGTTATCTGTTGCAACAGGTTAGTGATCTGTTACAATAGGCCATCATCTGTTGGAATTAACTTCAAAGGTTCTATAGTACTATAATATCTATCCCAACAGGTGAGTCATCTATTACAATAGATGGATAATCTGTTGCAATAAATGAGTCACCTATTCCAATAGATGATCTATCTGTTAAAATCAGGTTCAGGTTCTATAGTTTCGTAACATAAATCCCAATAGGTGGTCATCTGTTGCAGCAAATATCTCACCTGTTACAACATATTATTTATCTATTACCATAGATTACTCATCTGTTGGGATTCATGTTATAGTACTATACAATCACTATAGTAACGTAACATAAATCCCAATAGGTGGTTATCTGTTACAGCAAATATCTCACATGTTGTAACATATTATTTATCTATTGCCACAGATTACTCATCTATTGGGGTTCATGTTATAGTACTATACAATCACTATTAATTTTATTATCATGTTATTATTAAATTTTTTTAACAAATGTCTTTATTTAGGTACCACTAATGGAGGGATTAATAATAATAGGGGAGGATTGTCATGGTAAATGGATCGAGAAGAGCAATCGATATATTTGGCATTGGAAGGAGGGTGAAATGCTAGAGATGACAGTTATGACAATCCAAAGTGATGTTTCGTATGATGATTTTGTGAACCTAATCATCAACTATTGTGGATTGAATTATCAACCAAAAGAACTCGTCATCAACTACATGCTTAGCTTCTTTGAAAATCAGAGGGTACTACCTTTCAAGATAATCGATCAGGTTTGATTGCGTGCTTATCTGGGTGATTCAGCTAGGCCGATTTTAAGGGTGTAATATGGTTGAAAAATTGAGAGAGAATGAGAACCAAAATGTATAAGAAGAACAACAAGACATGTTTGATGATAAATTGGATGATCTAGACATGAATATTCCAAATGATGATCAAACACCTATTCCCGTTGTTGCGAGCAATACGATGGGTAATTCTTCTCAATCAACACAGTTGGGATATCGTCAAGATGACGAGACTAATTTTTAAGAGGGAATGTCATTCAAGAATAAGATAGAACTATTTACTTCTTTTTTTATTACTTGCTTGAATAAAGATTTTAGACTAAACAAGGCGATAAATTTGAGCAAAGTCTTTTCTTTTAGATATGCTAATCCGAACTGCAAGTGGTGGTTGAGGGCTGTGAAATACTTAAGTTCTGACAGGTTCGTCATTAATGTTTATAAAAAGTATCACACATGTGGTTCGAAGAATATTATGAGCCATAATTCTCACACCACGGCAAAGGTCCTCAGTAGTTATTTCTGAAATCGATTCCCCAATGGCAAAGGCCCTTCTATAAGTGATATGGTCAATCAACTCCGTACAAAATTGGGTGCTATGGTCAGTTATTGGAAGATATATATGGCCATGGGGATTGCCAAGTACTTGATTATGGGGACACACGAGCACGGGTATGTAGTCCTCGATGCCTACCATTACATGCTTAAGTCCATAAATTTTGGAAGTAAGACAACATTGCATGTTGATAAAAATGAAAGGTTCAAGTACTTTTATGTATCCTATGGTGCTTGGATTCTTGGTTTTTAATAGTTGAGAAAAGTCATAGCCATCGACTGAACTTTCTTGAGAAGCAAGTATGAAGGAGTTTTGCTATCAGCGGTGGTACAGGATGCGGAGAGTCATATCTTTTCTGTCACTTTTTGTTTAGTGGACAAGAAATGTGATGCCTTGTATGGATATTTTTTTGAACAAATGCAAAGCTTTGTTGAAGATACCGAAGAGTTGTGCATGATTTTGGATAGGCATCCAAGTATCCCAAAGATGGGTTTAATTTCCTACACTTTAGCATACTTTGGTTGTTGCATAAGGCATCTTGAAGAAAATATTTGAAAGAAATTTCACAACGAAATGGTTGTGTCTCTTTTTTATAGAGCAGTTAAAGCATATGTTATAGATAAGTTTTTTGACCATTTCATTCAAATAAGGGATATCTCACCCAAGGCAGCACAAAGTCTCAAATATTTCAATTTCAAGAGATGGACCCGAGCATTTTATCCGAGAAATAGGTACATTGTTATAAATTTAATGTCTTGTTTGATTTACATGTTTGTAATATTGTATGATGACATACTAAGTGATTTAATATATAGGTATAATATTATGACGTCAAACATAGTTGAATCAATTAATTCATTATTTGGTGTTGAAAGAGAATTTCCCATTGTGGCGGTATTTGATGAAATAAATAAGAAGTATGCCAAATTATTTCATGAAAGGCGCATGCAATTTGCAAACACAAGAAACAAATTTGTTCTAGAAGCGAAAAAACAAATATCAACGAACATCAGTTTGGGGAATAGTTTATCTGCTTATCAAATAGCAAACTACAAGTCAGTATCAACGGTCATGGTGATGTTGTCGCGGTTGATCTTCAAACAAGATCTTGTACATGTAGAGTTTTTAACTTAGAGAAAATAACCTATCCACATGCTATGGCAGCGCTTCGGGGCTAATATGGTGCATAATATGGAAATTAAATTTATGAGTACTCGTCTCCATATTATTTAGTGGAAAGATATATACTGGCATATAGTGAGAATATTAATTTGGTACCTCCTGAAGAATCTTGGGTTGTTCCTGTAGAGATTTTGGAGAGATTAATACCTCCTCCATACTATATATTGACCCAAGCACTATGAAATATGGAAGAAGGCGATATAAGAGGAGGCGTGGAGTAGGAGAATTATATCCATCAAGAAAAAACAAGTGCTTTGTATGTAAGAACGCTGGTCACAAAAAAGTCTACATGTCTGGATAGTAATCCACCATGATCGTTGTAATAGTAAAACTTGTGTTGTTGTTAGTGCTATATGAAGTTTTGATGATATGCAGCTAAACTTCAAGGGATCAGGTCCCTGGACATGCAAAGTATTGTACAGTTGGCACACGATATCTACACAGTTTTGTCCTCTTGTGTAACAATCTGACAAGTGCTATTTTGTACTGACTTGGAAAGCTGGTCCAATGATATTCCATCCCTAATCACCACTTAGCTATAAAATAAAAGAGATGTCTCTTCATCAATTAGTTTTTTGCACATTCTAAAGAGTGAAGTGAAGCAGTAAAAATCCAATTCCAAAAATTACTCAAGTTCTTAGCTGCTTATGTGAGCTTAAATTGAAACTGTTCTTGAGTGTTGACTTTTAAAAGAACTACTCATGTTATAAGAGTAGTGTTTTATTTTTGAGAGAGATGGTTAGGTTGAGTTGTCTAAGTTTGACATTGGTTAAAGCTAATCAATATAGAGAGATTCCTTAGTAGAGTTACCAAGATGAGCTGGTAGTAGAGTTGTTGCTAACTCAAGAAGCCTAAAGTTAGGTTAAAATCTAGATTGTAATCAGGAGGTTGATTATAGTGGATTTCGTTGGTGTTTGTGACGGCAAGCCGTGATTTTTCCCATCCTGGATTTCCACATAAAAATCCTTGTGTCTTTTACTCTTTCTGAACTATCTTTAGTCTTCTTCCACTCTGTTATTTGATTGTCTATGATTGATTCTGAGATACCTGGTCCCTCACTGTGTGGAGCAACCCCCAAAGGTTATAACAATTGGTATCAGAGCTAGAACACTCTAAAAGTTTCACATATAAAGTGATTTGGTTAGCATGGTTGCTCTACCTAACCTAGAAGAAGAGCAATCTACAATTAGACCACCAAGATTTAATAGACAGTATTATTGGTCGTGGAAAACTAGAATGTTTGATTTCATCATGCCTGAGGATAGTGAATTGATGGACATTATTCTTGATGGTCTATATGTACCTATAATATAAGTTAAAGAAAGAGATGTTACAAGAATGGTTATCAAAAGCAGAAAGGAGTTTAATAATAAAGACAAAAAAAGAATCAAGAAAAACTACAAAGAAAAAAATTATTTATCTGCGACATAGGACCGGATGAATACAACGAGATTTCAACTTGTGAAACAACTAAGAAAATCTAGGACTGCTTAAAGACAACTCATGAAGGAACCACAGATATGAAGGATTTAAAATTTGATATGTTAACAACTCTGTATGAAACCTTCACAATGAAAGAAGGAGAAACTATTCAAGAGATGCACACCAGGTTCACTTCTATCACCATGAGTTACACTGCTTAGTGAAGTAATTCCCTTGTACAAACATGTGAGAAAAATTCTTGGGGTCCTTCCCAAATCCTGGGAAAGCAAAGTGGATGCTATCACCGAGGCTAGGAACTTAAAAACTCTCACTATGGATGAACTCATTGGGAACCTAAAAACTCATGAACTTAAAAATAGCAAGTGCATGAGAAAAATGAGGTAAAAAGAGAGAAATCTCTGGCTTTAAAAGCTTCAAGATTAGGTCCAAATGAAGATGATACTGATGTTGCCTACTTGTAAAAAAGAATTGTTAAAGCCGTGAGGAAAAGTGGTCAGTTCCAGAGAAGTGGAAGCAGCGGCAGAAAAGGAGCCACTATGGAAGTTTGTCACAAATATGAAAGTACTGAATAGTTTATTAAGGATTGTCCAATGCACAAAATGGACCATCAGGTTTATCACAGTACTGGAGGTGACAAAGGAAGAGATAGGGACCAGGTCCCTGTCAGATCAAGAAGACAGGCTACAGTTGATCTTTCAGTTAAACAAGCCTTAGCTGGTTAGGATGATTCTTTTAGTAAATCTGATGAAGCCAGAAGTCTATAGATGGTTCCATTATTGTAGTGGAAAATGATAAAGTAACCTCTGATTTAGTGTTTTCCTTCATAGCAGACACTAAAAATAAAGAATAAAATGAGGTAACTATCTCTGACATTAAGAAGAATCTTAAAAATTATTCCGATAGGAAGATAAAGAAGCTAGAAAATGTATTGATTGATACGGTGTGCAAGCAGAGTACTGAGAAAAATAGTCTTGAAGAAAAGATAGAGAATCAGGAGCTTGAATTTATTGCCTTAACTCACCAGATTTCTAAAATAGAAGAATAGTGTGCAAATTTAAAATTTAACAATCCAAGGCTGGCAAGCCAATTAAAAAAAGCAGATGCTTCTAATAGAAAAGGGAAGTAAGAGGCCTTACAGTTTCACATTGATCTTGAAAAAAATTTGAAGTATTCTCAAGACCATCTCATGACTATGCCCCAGAAGAATGAGGAGTTAGAAAGGTACCTGGTCTGATTAAGGGAAGAATTAAAAAATTCTCTTTAGTGGACTTCATCCTCATAAATTCTATCTAATTTCAATGGTTAGGGAATCTAAAATGACAAAGGGACTAGATATCACTACAAAGTTCAATCTTTCGGGTTACATGACAAGGACGTTCAAAATGTCAAAAACAAAGTCCATAAACCCTTGTGCACTCACTATGGAAGAAAAAGGCACTTAAAAGAAAACTGTCAGAGCTGGATAAAAGCTAAAATGAATGGTTCCAGGTATATTCAGCAAGGGAATGTTCATTCTATGGGTTTCTGTAATACCCCGTATTTCTCAAGCTTAACTTAACTCTTAGTTCATGAGTTCTCCAATATGAAATTTTTTAAACTCTTAGTATTTTTTAGTTTAGAGCCTGTCATTGCGTAGAAAATTGAATTATCTTTCCAACGATCTAAAATTTGCCTAAATCTAATAACCGGGTGAAAATTTATGGCTATTTTAATTTTCAGTCGTTAAACACCATCATTCACGCCAGTAGCGCATCGCGGAGTAAGCCAAAATGGTAATTGTCAGTTTCCAGTGAGGTACCGCGATACCGACACATTGCACGAAAGCTAATTTTCACATTTGTTAATTTCCAATGAGCCAACGCGATTGTACCGCGCCGCGCCGATCTTCCAAGTCCCATCCAGTATTGAACCATGATTCCACCACATCGCACCACCAGCCACATTCCTAGTTGTCATTTTCCAGTGGCTTAGCGCGATAGGGGCGCTTTGCGCCAGGGTCCAAAATTAAGTTTTTCAGTACGAATTTTTAAGTCGTTCTTAGGGATAAATGGGTATTTTCCATGGCCCTAATCAATCTAAACACGAAATTTACCCCTAAATAAATCACTATCTCAATATTTATTCACCTTATTCAAAGATTAAGTCATTCTCTCTCAAAGGGGGCTAAACTCTAGCTTCAAGAAACAAGAGTAAAAATCAAGAGTCTCTCCAAGAACCTTCAAGAATTAATAAATTAAGGTATGTTAGGTGTTCATCTATGGTTCCTTTCACCCATAGAGTCCATGAATCCATTTTCAAAATATAAGATTGTTGAATTATGAACTTTCATGCTTGAATTGAATTGAATTCATGTTCATGTTATTGTTGGGTTTTAGTCCATGATCAAACTACATGTTTTTCTGAAATTAATCATTGTATGTGTTGAATCACATGATCTTTACGATAAAACCTTTAATTTGCAAGTTGATTGATGTAGCCATGATAACTATATGTTTTGATTATTGTATAACCTAAGCATGTTCCCTATGTGTTTGATAGAATGCCTATGTGAATGAAATAGTGTCATTATGACATGATAGCATGTATTCTCTATTCATGTATAAGTAGATGCATTACAAGTGTTTGATTAAAAGCCTCTATGAGTGAACTATGGACAAGTTTACATTGTTATGATTTTCAAGAGTATATCATGTTTTATTTTTCATGCTATCGAGTCCTGGGGGTATTTAATACCCGACAATTTAGTTGTATGCCTAGAGCCAGTGTCAGTTACAGAATCTCAATCATGTCACGATCAGTAGAACTCAGTCAGTTACAAAACTCAGTAGAACTCAGTTGATTACAGAACTCAAGAAAACTCAGTAAATTCAGTATTCAGTCCAGTCCAGTTCAGTATACTCAGTTCAGTGTCTTTCAGTTGGGAGTAGGATTCAGCATCGAGTGAACCCAAGGATGGGGGTTCACCTGCCAGTAGAGGGTGTGATCCTTAGAAGCAATCCTTGCATTCTAGAACTATACAGCTAGTGTAGGTTGAGACATCAAACCTGCCAGTTGAGGGTTGATGAGGTGTTTTAACCTATCAGATGAGGGTTCCACCTTTCTCATTAGAGTACCTACCAGATGAGGGTAACTCTCCATTGTCTTTACCCGTGGCACGGTACTGACACCCTTCCAACTAGGTCACAGGTTGGACCCCAACTCAATTATCTTATTTGGGGCATGTCATTTAGATGATTACCTCTCACAGTATCAGTCTCAGTCTTCAAAATAGAACTTAGTTCAGTTCTACAGAATCAGGACTGTTAGATAGAGTCAAACAGTATCAGTAACTCAGTTACCAGTAAATTCAGATATCAATTACTCAGTAATAGAACTTAGGACTTAGCTTCATACAAGCTCAGTCACAGTATTTATTTATATGCACATTAGTACATACTCAGTATTTACAGCAGTATCAGTTATCCATGTACTCTTATGTTCAGTTACTCTATATCATACAGTCAGTTATTGCTCACACATATGAACCCTTGCACTCAGACTTACCTCATCTAGCATACTAGTATATTCCACATACTGATGCATACTCTTTCTTTGCGCTATGATATCTCATATCATAGGTTCGAACACGCAGGTTCCCGACCACGCATAGATAGACTCAGATTCAGCAAGCAGTAGTAGATTAGAAGTGAGTCCTCATCGTTTGAGGATATTTTTTTATTTCATTATTTCAGTAGACTCAATATTTCTGTAGATGGAGTTAGTTGGGGAATTATCCTGTCAACTCCACATTCAGACAGTTTTAGTTAGAGGCTTTTCAGACTAGTTTTTAGTTTTACAGATTGTTATTTTAGATAATATAATTTATTAGTATTTTAGATGTTTTGAACCTTATGGAATTTCAGCCTATTATTCCATATTTATTACAGTATCATGTTTTAGTGCTCAGAGTAGCTATCAGTCATGGGTTAGCTTATGGTCCTTCGGGGTCGTAATCATTGTGTAGCATCTAGAGTACACATTTGGGGAATTACAAACTTGGTATCGAGCCTAAGGTTCAACAGTGTCCTAGGAAGTCTGAAAGACGCATCTAGTAGAGTCTTGTGCATGGGTGTGTAGCGCTCCACACTTATGGACAGGAGGCTATGAGATGTTTTAGGAAATAGTTTCCCTTCTTTCATTAATCATGTCATTCGAATGAGCATGGGCTTAAGTTAAACTCTCAGTCTAATCCATTTCCTCTTTTTTATTTACAGAACATACCTTTCAAAAAGACTAACGAAAAGAGAACCGAAAATCAATCAGCACCTTAGCCCGTTCAGGCAGATCCCTTGGACGAGCTTGTCTCCCATACAAAATTCAGAGTTGCATTCACAACTATAGCCAACTCTGTTGTAGCTCAGAATGAATGGCCAGCTGTTGTTCTGTCTAATCTAGTGGCCAATATTGCTGCAGCCAGGATTTGGGACTTCACCCGAATGAATTCTCCTTTATTCTCAGGATCTAAGCCAGAAGAGGACCCACAGGAGTTCCTCGATTAGATCCAAAAAGTCATAAATATTGTGGGAGTAACTTAGTACTGAGTTAGCTACCTATCACCTACAAGATATAGCTCATACGTGGTTTAAGCAGTGGAAGGTTGACAGGGGTGCAGATGCAGAGCCCTTAGAGTGGGAAGAGTTTGCTACTCTTTTCCTTTAGAACTGAGAGAATTCAAGGTGTTAGAGTTCATCAACTCAGGCAGGGCAGTATGAGTATGAAAGAGTATTCCCTCAAGTTTACTTAGTTAGCCAGGTATGCTCCCCATGTAGTAGCATACAGTAGGTCCAGAATGACCAAGTTCGTATCTGGGGTGCCAGATAGTGTGGTTAAAGAGTGTAGAACAGGGATGTTGATTAAAAAGATGGACATATACAGGATCAGTAGATAGAAGAAACTAATATTAGAGAGAGAGAGACAGAACAAGAGAGCTAGAACAGGTAGTTTCAATTTCAATCAGCCTAAGTCAGAGGGCGATAATCGTTCCCAGCTTCATCCAAAATCTTCAGTTCCAGCTCCGTCCTCATCCAGTGCTCCAGTACCTAAGTTCATAAATGGTAATAACGATAGGGCGTCAGGATCTAAATCACAGGGTAGTGTCAATAGTGCTTGAAAAAATCCTTTTTACCATACATGTGGCAGAAACCACAAGGGTGTCTACAGAGCTGGCAGTGATGTTTGTTTCAGGTATGGCAAGCTAGGCCACAGAGTCAGAGATTGTCCTTAGTCAGGTTCTCATGGTCAATATATTCGTTCTTCAGCTCAGTCAGGTCGCCCGAATCAGCAGGGTGACGCTTTCAATGCCACCAGTGGGAAACGCCCAAACAAGCTTTATACACTTCAGTCCAGACAAGATCAGGAAAATTCTCCTAATGTGGTCACTGGTACATTACAGATCTTCAATTTACATGTTTATGCCTTGCTAGATCCAGGAGCTTCTTTATCTTTCGTAACTCCTTACATAGCCGTTAACTTCGGAGTCAGTCCAGAAATCCAAGCTAAGCTTTTCTCAGTTTCTACCCCAGTGGGTAAATCTATCATAGCCCGATGGTTATACAGGAACTGTCCGATTATGATATCTCAAAAAGTTACTTTAGTAGAACTTGTAGAGCTAGAGATGGCAGATTTTGATGTCATTCTCGACATAGATTGGCTCTATTCATGCTATTCCTCAGTTGATTGTAGAAATAGAATAGGTCATTTTCAGTTTTCAAATAAACCAATCCTTGAATGGAGAGGTATTACCACATCGCTTAAGGGTTAGTTGATTTCATACCTTAGAGTGAGAAAAATGATATCCAATGGATGTGTCTATCATCTTGTGCGAGTCAAGGACTCTAGTTCAGAAACTCCCAGTCTTGAGTTAGTTCTAGTAGTAAATGAATTCTAAAATATGTTTCCCGAAGATCTTTCTGGAGTTCCTCCCATTAGGGAAATTAACCTCGAAATAGACCTTCTTCTAAATACTCAGCCCATATTTATTCTATCATACGGAATGGCTCCAATAGAACTCAGAGATTTAAAAGAATAGTTGAAATATCTCCTATATAAGGGATTCATCAGACCTAGCGTCTCGCCTTTGGGCGCACCAGTTCTATTCGTACGTAAAAAACACGGTTCTCTCAGAATGTGTATTGACTACCGTCAGTTGAACAAAGTCACAGTCAAGTATAAATATCCACTTCCCAGAATTAATGACTTATTTGACCACCTTCAGGGCGCCAGTTACTTTTCTAAGATAGACCTCAGATCAGGCTATCATCAGCTCAGAGTCAGAGAATGTAACATTCCAAAAATAGCTTTCAGAACCCGATATAATCACTTTGAGTTTCTAGTCATGTTCTTTAGTCTTAATAATGCCCCAGCAGCCTTCATGGTAAGGGTTTCAAATAGGTCGTCTGTCCCGACCCAATCCGGCCCGACCCGACCCACTTAGTCAACCCGGCCCGATTTGACCCAGCCCGATCAGCCCATAGGCTGTAGGGTACCGAGTACCGGGATGGTTTATTTTTAGTTTTGAGCCCGATTAACCTGGCCCGAACCAAGCCCGATCCAGGCCCGCCGATTAACCAGCCCGAAATCGGCCCGGTTAATTTTTTTAAAAAAAAATAACAAATGGACTAATTTACTATAAAGTATTATTAATTTATTATATTAAGTAGCATATGTTTTATCTAAAGAAGTACATATATTTTATATGTGTACGTATATATTGAATGGTACGTATATACGTGTATATATTTTCTAAAGTAGTATATATTTAACGTTTACATGTCTATATGTTTTAGAAATTAGTATATAACTATATATTTAGTGTGTGTATATATGGTAGCATATATATATTGCAGTATATGTTTAATTTAAAGTAGTACATATATTGAATAGTACGTATATATGCGTATATATCTTCTATAGACGTATATATTTAACGTATACATATATGTTTTATAAATTAGTATATAACTATATATTTAGTGTGTGTGTGTGTATTGTAGTATATTTTATTTAAAGTAGTACGTATATATTCAATGGTACGTAATATCTGTGTATATTTTCTAAAGTAGTATATATTTAACGTATACATGTGTATGTTTTATAAATTAGTATATAACTATATATTTAGTGTGTATATATTGTAGTATAAATATTGTAGTATATTTTGTTTAAAGTAGTACTATATATTGAATGGTACGTATATATTCGTGTATATTTTCTAAAGTAGTATATATTTAACGTATACATGTGTGTATGTTTTATAAATTAGTATATAACTATATATTTAGTGTGTGTATATATTGTAGTATATATATTGTAGTATATTTTATTTAAAGTAATACGTATATATTAAATGGTGCGTATATATATGTATATATCTTCTAAAGTAGTATATATTTAACGTATACATGTGTATGTATTCTAAAGTAGTATATATTTAACGTATACATGTGTATATATTTTAGAAATTAGTATATAACTATATATTTAGTGTGTGTGTATATTGTCGATTTGTAGTATATCTATATTGCAGTATATGTTTTATTTAAAGTAGTACATATATTGAATGGTACGTATATATGTGTATATGTCTTCTATAGATATATATATTTAACGTATACATGTGTATATATTTTATAAATTAGTATATAACTATATATTTAGTGTGTGTATATACTGTAGTATATTTTATTTAAAGTAGTACGTATATATTGAATGGTACGTATATATGTGTATATATCTTCTATAGACATATATATTTAACGTATACATGTGTATATGTTTTATAAATTAGTGAATAACTATATATAGTGTGTGTGTATATATTGTAGTATATATATATATATATATATATATATATATATATATATATATATATATATATATATATTATAGTATATTTTATTTAAAGTAGTACATATATATTGAATGGTACATATATATGTGTCTATATTTTCTATAGACGTATATATTTAATGTATACATGTGTATTTGTTATATAAATTAGTATATAACTATATATAGACTGTGTGTATATATTGTAGTATATATATTGTAATATATTTTATTTAAAGTAGTACATATATATTGAATGGTACGTATATATGTGCATATATCTTCTATAGACTTATATATTTAACGTATACATGTGTATATGTTTTATAAATTAGTATATAACTATATATATAGTGTGTGTGTATATTGTAGTAAATATATTGTAGTATATTTTATTTAAAGTAGTACATATATATTGAATGGTACGTATATATGTGTATATATCTTCTATTGACGTATATATTTAACGTACACATGTGTATATGTTTTATAAATTAGTGTATAACTATAAATATCGTGTGTGTATATATTGTAGTATATATATATTGTAGTATATTTTCTTTAAAGTAGTACATATATATTGAATGATACGTATATATGTGTATATATCTTCTATAGATGTATATATTTAACATATACATGTGTATATGTTTTATAAATTAGTATATATCTATATATATATAATGTGTGTATATATTGTAGTATATATATTGTAGTATATTTTATTTAAAGTAGTACGTATATATTGAATGGTACGTATATATGTGTATATATCTTCTATAGACGTATATATTTAATGCATACATATGTATATGTTTTGTAAATTAGTATATAACTATATATATATAGTGTGTGTATACATTGTAGTATATTTTATTTAAAGTAGTACGTATATATATGTATATATCTTCTATAGACGTATATATTTAACGTATACATGTGTATATGTTTTATAAATTAGTATATAACTATATATGTAGTGTGTGTGTATATATTGTAGTATATATATATTGTAGTGTATTTTATTTAAAGTAGTACGTATATATTGAATGGTATGTATATATGTGTATATATCTTCTATAGACCTATATATTTAACGTTTACATGTATATATGCTTTATAAATTATTATATATATCATTATATAATAGTATATATCTTGTAGTATATGTTTTATTTGGAGTAATATATATATTTAACTAACGTATAGTCGTATACACGATTACAAGTGTAATTGTGTATTTGTGTATGTATTTTTTCAATTCTAATGTAGTATACACTATATATATAGTGTATATATATTGTTTAACGTATTTAAAATGTATATAGGTGGGTATATATGGTGTATATTGGAAAAAAACTTTTTTTATTATTTTTGACTGAATTTTTAACCGAATTTGATCGGGTTTAGGTGAGTTAGACTGGATTGGGCTAAGTGGGCCGGTGTAGGGTTGTTTTTAAAAAATTTACTATTGAACTCGGACCTGACCCGGCCCACTTAACCATAACCCGGCCCGAACCACCCCATAACCCGCTAAATTTCACGGGCCGATTACGAGTTGACCCGACCCGGCCCACTTGACACCCTTACTTCATGGACTTGATGAATCAATTCTTCAAGTAGTACTTTGACATTTTCGTAATAGTCTTCATCGATGACATTCTTGTCTATTCCCGTAGCGAGAATGATCATGCAGATCACCTCAAAATCATACTTCAGACTCTCAAAACTCATTAGTTATTTTCCAAATTTAGTTAGTGTGAATTTTGGCTAAGGTCAATAGCATTCCTTGGTCATATTATTTTCGGTGATGGCATTAGAATTAATCCTCAAAAGACCAAAGTGGTGAGAAACTAGCCTAGACCCATTTCTTCATCAGATATTAGGAGTTTCTTGGGTTTAGCTGGCTATTACCATCGGTTTGTTGAAGAGTTTTCGTTGTTTGCATCCCCCATGTCCAGATTGACTCAGAAAAAAGTCTAGTTTCAGTGGTCAAATTCTTGCAAAAAGAGTTTTCAGGAGTTGAAGACTCAACTCACCTCTGCCCCAGTTTTGACTCTACCAGATGGTTCAGATGGGTTTTTTGTGTACTGTGATGTATTCAGAATAGGTTTGGGTTGTATCCTCATGCAGAGAGGTAAGGCCAAAGCCTATGCCTCCAGACAGCTTAAGCCTCATGAGAAGAATTATCCAACTCATGATCTTGAGTTAGCAGTTGTAGTGTCTACCTTAAAAATTTGGAAGCATTATTTGTATGGGGTGCATGTTGATTTGTTCACAAATCATAAAATCCTTCAGTATGTATTCTCTCAGAAAGATTTGAATTTACGTCAGAAAAGATGGTTAGAATTATTGAAAGATTATGACACGAGTGTTCTTTATCATCCGGGCAAAGCCAATATAGTGGTTAATGCTCTCAGTAGACTGTCTATGGATAGTGTTGCTCATGTTGAGGACAGTAAGAAGAATTTAGTTCAAGAAGTTCATCATCTTGCCCGACTAGGTGAACCTCTTAGTCGATTTAGTAGAAGGTAGTGTATGGGTGTAGACCAGTTCTGAATCCTCTCTAGTTTTTGAGGTGAAAGAAAAAATAGGATAGAGATCCCAGTCTTGTTAATTTAAAAGAGTCAGTCAAAGATTAGGAAGTAGAGGTTTTCTCCTAAGGGAAAGATAGTGTGTTGCGTTGCCAGGGTCGTTTATGTGTGCCAGGTGTAGATGACTTGAGGCAGAAAATTCTTGTAAAAGCGCATGGTGCGCGTTACTCTATTCATCCAGGGGACACTAAGATGTACTGTAATCTGTGGGAGATCTATTGGTGGAGTGGGATGAAGAAGGATATTGCAGAATTTGTAGCTAAATGCTCTATATGTCAGTAAGTTAAGATTGAGCACTAGAAGCCTAGTAGGTTCATGAAGGATTTCAATATTCCCACATGGAAATGGGAAGAAGTGAACATGGACTTTGAGACGGGTTTTCCTCATACTCGTCATTATCATGATTCCATTTGGGTTATCGTAAATAGGATGACCAAATCAACTCATTTCTTACCAATTCATACTTTTTATTCAGTCGAGGACTACACTAAACTCTATATTAGAGAGTTGGTCGGGTTACACGGAGTTCCAGTACCATTATCTCAGATAAAGGTACCCAGTTTACCTCTCATTTCTGGAAAGCATTCCAAAAGGGTCTTGGTACCCAAGTTCACCTTAGTACAGCCTTCCACCCTCAAATAGATATTCAAGCAGAAAGAACCATTCAGACTCTAGAAGATATGCTAAGTGTATGCATTATCGATTTTAAGGGTAGTTGGGATGACCACTTACCTTTGATCGAGTTCACTTACAATAACAGCTATCATTCCAGTATTCAGATGGCTCCATTTAAAGCTCTCTATGGTGGGATATACAGATCTATGATTGGTAGGTGAGGCCACAGTAGTAGGGCTCGACCTAGTGTTCGATGCCTTAGAGAAGGTTCAGTTAATCAGAGAAAGACTTAGGGTTGTCCAGAGCCGACAGAAATCATACACAGCTGTACGGAGAAAGGATATCGAGTTTTAGATTGGTAATTTTGCGTTCTTGAAAATCTCTCCTATGAAGGGGGTAAAGACGTTCAGCAAGAAGGGAAAGCTCAGTCCCCGATATGTTGGTCCTTATAGAATTCTCAGCCGTTTCGAAAAGGTAGCTTATGATCTTGAGTTGCCTTCAGATCTAGCCTCAGTGCATCCAGTATTCTACATATCCTTGCTAAAGAAATGCATTGGTGACATAGCAATCATAGTTCCTTTAAAACAAGTAAATTTTCAGAATGATCTCTCTTTGGAAGAGGTTCCATTCTAGATCCTCGATCATCAGATTCACAGACTGAGGAACAAAGAACTTTCCTTAGTCAAAGTTGTTTGGCAGAATCAGTCCGTTGAGGGAGCTACTTGGGAAGCAGATATGCGGACCAAGTATCCTCACCTCTTCTCCGCAACCTCAAATCCATCTTAAGGTAACAGTCTTCCTTAGTTTTACTCATTTCTATGTTCTGCTATAATTATAACTTAGTATCCATTACCAATGCATACTCAGTCATGCATTCATGAATCAGTTCAGTCATGTACTCATACATCAAATATGCATGTTCAGTAAGAAAACCCAGTTTGTCAATAGCTTCAGTCATAAATTCCATGCATCAGATATGCATGTTCAGTGTAAGAGCTCAGTTTATCAGTAGTTCAGTCATAGAGTCATGCATCAGATATGCATGTTCAGTGCGTAAACTCGGTCTATCAGTGTCTAAGTTTAATCAGTCTTATTCGAGGACGAATGTTCCCAAGGGGAAGATATTGTAATATCCCGTATTTCTCAAGCTTAACTTAACTCTCAGTTTATGAGTTATACAATATGTAATTTTTTAAACGCTCAGTATTTTTCTAGTTTAGAGCTTGCCATTACATAGTAAATTAAATTAGCTACCAACGACATAAAATTCGCCTAAATTCAATAACCGGATAAGAAGTTATGGCTACTTTAAGTTTTAGTCATTAAACACCGTCATTCAGGACAGTAGCACGTTGCGGAGTAAGCCAAAATGGCAATTGTCAGTTTCCAGTGAGGTACCGCAGAACCGGCCGTCGCGCCAAAGCTCATTCTCACATTTGTAAATTTCTAGTGAGCCAACACGATTATACCGCGTCGAGCCGAGCTTCCATGTCTCATCCAGTATTGCAACGCAATTCCAGCGCATCGCACCACCAGCCACATTCCCAGTTGTCATTTTCCAGTGGCTTGGCAAGATAGCGGCGCGTCGCGCCAAGGCCTGAAATTGGGTTTTTTAGTACGAATTTTTAGGTCATCCTTAGGGGTAAATAGGTATTTTTCCACGGCCCTAATCAGTCTACACACAAAATTTACCCCTAAATAAACCACTATCTCATCATTTATTCACTTTATTCAAAGATTAAGTCATTCTCTCTCAAAAGGGGCTAAACCCTAGCTTCAAGAAACAAGAGCAAAAATCAAGAGTCTCTCCAAGAACCTTCAAGAATTAACAAATTAAGGTATGTTAGGTGTTCATCTATGAGTTCCTTTCACTCATAGAGTCCGCGAATCCATTTTTAAAATACAAGATTATTGAATTATGAACTTTCATGCTTGAATTGAATTGAATTCATGTTCATGTTATTAATGGGTTTTAGTCCATGATCAAACTACATGTTTTTATGAATCATGATAAACCCTTCAATTTTCAACTTGATTGATGTAGCCATGATAACTGTATATTTTGATTATTGTATAACCTAAGCATGCTCCCCATGTATTTGATAGAATACCTATGTGAATGAAATAGTGTTATTATAACATGATAGCATGTATTTCCCATTCATGTATAAGTAGATGCATTACAAGTGTTTGGTTAAATGCCTCTATGAGTGAACTATGGACAAGTATACATTGTTATGATTTTCAAGAGTATATCATGCTTTATTCTTCATGCTATCGAGTCCTGAGGGTATTTAATACTCGACAATTTAGCTGTGTGCCTAGAGCCAATATCAATTACAGAATCTCAAACATGTCACGATCAGTAGAACTCAGTCAGTTATAGAACTCAGTAGAACTCAGTCGGTTACAGAACTCAGGAAAACTCAATAAATTCAGTATTCAGTCTAGTCCAATTCAGTATACTTAGTTCAATGTCTTTCAGTTGGAAGTGGTATTCAGCACTGAATGAACCCAAGGATGGGGTCTCACCTGCCAGTAGAGGGTATGATCCTTAGAAGCAATCCTTGCATTCCAGAACTACGTAGCCAGCGTAGGTTGAGACATCAAACCTGCCAGTAGAGGGTTGATGAGGTGTTTTAACTTGTCAGATGAGGGTTCCATCGTTCTCATTAGAGTACCTACCAGATGAGGGTAACTCTCCAGTATCTTTACCCGTGGCACGGTACTGACACCCTTCCAACTGGGTCACAGGTTGGACCCTAACTCAGTTATCTTATTTAGGGCATATTGGTTAGATGATTACCTCCCACAGTCTCAGTCTCAGTCTTTAGAATAGAACTTAGTTCAGTTCTACAAAATCAGAATTGTTAGATATAGTTAATCAGTATTAGTAACTTAGTTATCAGTAACTTCATATATCAATTACTCAGTAACAGAACTCAGGACTTAGCTTTAGACAAACTTAACCACAATATTTATTTATATGTACATTAGTGCATACTCAGTATTTACAGCAGTATCAGTTATCCATGTACTCTCATGTTTAGTTACTCTATATTATACAGTCAGTTATTGTTCATGCATATGAACCCTTGCATTCAGTCTTACCTCATCTAGCATACCAGTATATTCCACGTACTGACACATACTCTTTCTTTGCGCTCATAGGTTCGAACGCTCAGGTTCCCGACCACGTATAGATAGACTCAGATTCAACCAATAGCAGTAGATTAGCAGTGAGTCCTTATAGTTTGAGAATATTCCTTTATTTCATTATTTCATTATTTCAGTAGACTCAATATTTCAGTAGATGGAGTTAGTTGGGGGATTGTCCCATCAACTCTACTTTCAGACAGTTTCAGTTAGAGGCTTTTCAGACTAGTTTTCAGACAGTGTTCAAATTTACAAATTGTTATTTCAAATGATATAATTTATTAATATTTCAAATATTTTGAAGCTTATGGCATTTCAGCCTATTATTTTACATTTATTACAGTATCATGTTTCAGTGCTCACAACAGATATCAGTCATGGGTTAGCTTATGGTCTTTCAAGGTCGTAAGCACCATGTAGCATCCAGGGTACAGACTCGGGGCGTTATAGTTTTAAGCTGCAGAAAATTATGAAAATGACCTCACTGCCTAGATGGGTTAAAAGGTATTTGATCACACTATTGAACTCCTACTAAGAACTCAAACTCAAGTGGGTTCTCAAATTCAACTTAAGATCATGGCTTTAGGAATGAGAAAGGGGATTGTAGTCAGAAATAGTTCATGATAAAGCCTTAAATTTTAACTCTAAAAGATCTGATTGACCTCTCTCTTAGGACATTTCAATTGGAAGTGTCATATATTGAAAAGTTTGATATCCAAGGATCTGGTCCCTGGTGAAACAAAGTTGAAACTCTCAGAGTAAGAAGTGCATGGAGCTATTGATCCCTTGTGGTAGTAAAGCCTCTAAAATTGAAGAAAGGATCCATGATGATGATGGTGAAAGCCAGAAAAATACAAATGGGAGTGATATCATGTTGTGTAATAATTCTAACAAGCTAATGCTTGGGATAATCAAATCAACCTGACATACTATCAAGTGAATCAGTGTCTCTTCACAAAACTAGCTATCTTTAGCGGGCAGGTATCCTTGGTAAACTAGGTACATGTTGGTCTAACTCAGTACCATACTCTTGCAGGTATATACCCATTGGAACAACTTTGGAGGTGGACAGATATAATAAGAACAAATATGGAGATTAACTCAAACTAGAGAGGGTACCTGGTCCCATCTCTCAGGTTAGTATCTTGTATGTGCAAATTTTATATGTTCTGTCAGGAAAAATCCATGTCGTCCTATCCTTTTGTCAGAACAAAGTTGTCTTATTCCTAAAAGGAAAAGTGAGTCACCTAAAAGTCTGATATTGATCATATCTTGTTCCCCCAGAAAACCCTTTCTTATACCTATTTGCTCCCTTAAAACTTGTTGCATCCACTTCTTCTCGTACCAAAAAGAGAAAATCCAAATTTCAAATAACCCTTCTAAGAAAAAGACCTTTTTTATGGCTGCAGCTCTCCCAGTTTCTTATCGTTCAAAGGGTTCTAAGCTTAGCATTGTGAAAAATTCCTTTCCAAACCTTCTCAAAAAACATCATTCTTATTTTACTCTTCCAAAGCTTAACTCTTCCATCACTCTACCTGTCAATAAAAAATCATTCTTGAATCTTCAAAACTATTCTGATGATGTTTGGGATGGATGAAACCTAGGTTGCTGAAAATCTCATCTTCTTGTCAAATAGCCTAGGAAAGAGTGTGGATGATCACAAGAAAATTGATGTAAGTAAAACACCAAAAATTCTAGAGAATGCTCAAGAAATTTTACTAAGAAACAGCTGACTCTTAAGGGACCTATTCCTAAGAAGAGAAAAGTAGCTGAAAGAGAATCTGTGATTACTTACACCAGAGAAAGAATGGGGAGAAAATGAGGATGTATCCAAGGAATAAAGAACAGGTACTTGAAGAATCAAAAGGTTTTAACTGGAAGGATTTTTGATTAAACGTGCTAGCAAAACCTAGTATGGTGGAAATTGTTGAGCTCATTAAACATCAAGGGTGGATGCATCTCATGGAAGGAGTTGTTCCCATAGTTTTTAATGAAATAGTCAGGCAATTCTATCTCACTTTGGAATTCTAAAAAATAAAAAGCATCTAACTGTACAAGTCCAAGAAAAGAAGATAAAACTGAATGAGGAAACACTGGAAAGGATTTTGGAAGTTCCTGTATATGGGGTGAGAATTGTTACCAAGCAACTGCCTTTAATAGAATTCCTAGCAAATTCATCCAAGATTAATGGTGAATTTGTGGCTGCGGTGAATAGGAAATCACTCAAGAGTGGAGTTTCAATTGGTTTTTGATCTTGTGATTAAGGTGAATCTTCCTAGGTCACAAAATAAAAGCATTGTCTCATCCACTAATTTGTTTGCAATGGAATGCCTCAGTAGCTTTGAATTCATTAATCTACCTGCATTAATGATGGAACACATTCACAAAGTGGTTCTTGGAAAGAATGGAAATAAAGGCATACCTTATGGATATTGGTTGAACAAGGTATTTGACCAGTATAGTATTATTTGTGAAAATGGAACCAAAGGGACTGTGCTTCAAATGCTTGGCATTAAGACATTGTTCAATACTGAATGTGTCAAGTCAGGTAGCATTTATCAAAGGAAGCTCAGCAAGGTAATAGAGGAACTAAAGGGCAATTTAGCTGCCAAGGATGAAGAAATCAGCAAGTTTCAGGGGATAATTAAGCATCTTTCCAAAAAAAGCCCATTTGGCAATGAAATGCTCGAAACTGAGACTGTTGAACTGGAGAGGATGGTATTAATCTTAAATAGTGAGGTCCTTAAGTCAAATATAGAGATAAGGCATCTCAACAACAACCTGACCCTACTCCTTCGAACTCTTCTTCCTAGTCCATCACTTGTTAATCATTCTTGATTTCTGTGGCCTTTTCCCTTTAATTTATGCACTGTTATAATACTGATCCATCTTATGAATGAATCTTTTCCTTGTGTATTACATCTGTTCTGTTTAAATTGCAAGGTTATTCTTCATCTCGGTGTTTCCCCAGTGGCCATGAATTAACTAAACTGTGCTAATCTTTACTCTTGGTTTACCATTAATCATTTTCAATGATGTCAAAAGAGGGAAAAACTGAGTTTATGCAGTAGCGACTAGACACCAGGTAAATTGAGTTGCAGACCTAAAGGAAGTAATAATAATAGGGGGAAGTATGCAAATGCAAAGGCACCAAATAAAATGAAGGTGCATAATAACAGGGGAAAGTTTTTGCTGCAAAATAAAAATAAAGGATCAGGTCCCTGTGTTGCATGATGGAGGAAGTATGATGATAGGGGGAACATTCATCTTCAGGTAGTAATCACTTTGATTAAATGTGATTAATGTGCACTGATGCTCAAATTATATGGTTTGGTTTATCATCATCAAGAAGGGGGAAAGATGTTATTGAAGTTTTGATGATGAGCAGCTAAATTACAAGGGACCATGTCCCAGGATGTGCAAAGTACTTTACAGCTAGCACACGATATCTGCATAGTTTTTTTCTCTTGTGTAACAAAATTTTAGGTGCTATTTTGTACCGACTTGGACAGTTGGTCCAATGATATTCCATCCCTAATCATCACTCAACTATAAAAGAAAAAATATGCCTCTTCATCAATTAGTTTTTTGCACATTCTAAAGAGTGAAGTGAGGCAGCAAAAACCCAGTTCCAAAATCTGCTCAAGTTCTTAGCTAATTATGTGAGCTTAAATTGAAATAATTCTTGAGTGTTGAATTGTAAAAGAACTACTCATCTTAAAAGAGTAGTGTTTTCTTTTTGAGAGAGTTGCTCAGATAGAGTTGCCAAAGTTTAAAACTGGTTAGAGCTAATCAGTGTAGAGAGAGTCCTCGGTAGAGTTACCAAGATAAGCTGATAGTAGAGCTGCTTCTAGCGCAAATAGCCTAGAGTTAGGTTGAAATCTAACTGTAATCGAGAGGTTGATTATAGTGGAATTCATTGGTGCTTGTGCGGGAAAGTCGGGGTTTTTCCCATCCTAGGTTTCCATATAAAAATCTTGGTGTCTTTTACTCTTCCTGCACTATCTTTAGTCTTCTTGCACTCTATTATTTGATTGCCTGTGATTGATTCTGAGGGACCTAGTCCCTCACTGTGTAGAGTAATCCCCAAGGATTATATAGTTTGTTATGGACTTTGATCTTTTTAACTCATTATTGTAAATGTAAATGTTATTATTTTTAACTGGAGAGTGGATCATCTGTTGCAATAGATCTTTTGGAAGAACACAAGACAAATTATCAAACTGGATTATGTTCATCCAACATATCACCAATCTGTTGAGATAAATGGGTCATCTGTTGGAACAACACAAAATAGTTTTTGTCATTGGTTTGTGTTCTTCCAATAGATGACCAATCTGTTTCAATAGATGGTCTATCTGTTGGAAGAACTCAAAACTCTTGCTATTGATACTTGATTCAAAATTGTGCCAAACTCTCAGTCCTTACCTCCAACCCTTGACATGTTAAGAAGAAGAAATAGACAGAATGAAAATTAAACAAGAAATAAAGTCAAAGTAGACCAAACATAGATTTTTTAACTAAGCAATACAAAATACATTAGGCTTAGGTAGAATCCGATATAAATAAAGCAAAATAAAATGAAAAAACATAACCTAATTATTATGATTATTATTATTATTATTATTACTATTATCAACTGGACAATAGTCAACGGATAGCATTAGGGCCCTCCTCAACCTTCGAATCTCACACACCATTCTTGCTTTCATGGTTCCTAACTCCCACTGGAGTTCATTAACCTGCCTTTCAAGTTCCTGCACGGTGTCGCGCAGAATCACCACATCCCAAACAGGATCAGTCATATCTAGAACATGCATGCATTAACAAAAAACATAAAACATTAAAGAAAAGAAAAGAGCACGAATGTAATACAACGTATACTACCAACAGGTAGATTTAAAAAAATTTAACTCAACGAAAAAGAAATCTATTCTTTGAAGAGAAGTGTTTATAGATGTAATATGAAAGACAAGATGCAAGAAATAAATAAAGTGGAGTGTTCACCTCCATTTTATTAATTATATGTCTTAATTAAATCAAACTGGTGACTTTTTTATTACTGTGAAAAGTCATGACTTAATTAAATCAAACTGGTGACTTTGATTATTGTGAAAAGTCATGACTTTTCGGCTTTTTAATATTAATTAGTTCTTAAAATTAAAAACCAAGTTTCTTAATTAAATAATCAAAGACTTTTCACTTTTTCAATAACCATTTCTTTTAATAATAATTGTTTTTATTTAGTTGTTACAACAGAAGGTCCATCTATTGCAATAGATTACCCATCTGTCACAACAAATGGTCCACCTATTACAACTGATGGTCCATCTGTTGCAACAGATAACCCATCTGTCATCTCTATCATATCTTTTTATGTAGATTTTATGGGCAGGTGTAGGGGAGGAACAAGTGATTAGAATATGGTCAGATTGGTCATATACAGAGGGATTGTCCTTCTAAGGTTGTTTCTGGGGCAAATAAGACTCATGTTGCTACTTCATCAACTCCTTCACTAAAGGGTGCTGCTTCTGCTTTTAGCTCCACCGTTGGTCGAAATCATCTGCATGCGCTTGCAACTTGCCAGGATTCTAAAGCATCCCCTGATGTTATTACTGGTATGTTTAAACTTTTCTCTCATAATGTATATTGTCTAGTTGATCCTGGGTATACCCTCTTTTATGTGACCCCTTATGTGGCTATCCATTTTGGTTTTGACCCTAAGTGTATTCTAATCCCTTCTCTGTATCCACCCCGGTGGGTGACTCCATTATGGCTAAAAAAGTTTTTAAGGGGTGTGTGATATCGGTCTATGGTAAAGAGACCTTGGTAGATCTGATAAATTTAGACATGCTAGACTGTGATGATCTTGGGAATGGATTGATTGCATTCGTATTATGCGTCTCTTGATTGTTGAACTCGAAGGATCAATTTTCACTTCCCTAATGAGTCGGTGATGAGTGGGAAGATAGTTCCCTAGTACCTAAGGAAAGGTTCATTTCGTATCTTAGGACCTAAAAATTGGTTTCTAAAGGGTGCCTCTATCACTTAGTGCATGTTAAGGATTCTAGATTCGAAGGTCCTTCTTTGCAGACTATCCCTGTGGTTTGTGAATTTTTCGTGGAGTTCCCTAATAATTTTCTGATATTTCTATAGGGAATTTAATTTTGGCATTGATCTTCTTTCAGACACTCGTCCTATTACTATCCCTCCTTACAGAATGGTTCTGGCTGAGTTAAAAGAACTCAATAAGCAGTTAAAAAATTTTCTTGATAAGGGTTTTATTCACCTGAGTGTGTCCAAGTGGGGTGCTTCAATTCTATTCATGCATAAGAAGGATGGGTCCCTTCGGATGTGTATTGATTATGCCAATTGAATAAGAAAATGGTGAAGAATAAGTATCTGCTTTTGGAGGATTGATAATCTCTTTGAACTGCTTTAGGGTGCTAAGTTTCTTTTTAGGATTGATCTTCGATCGGGTAACCATCAGTTGAAGATTAGGAAGGTGGATATCCCTAAGACTGTTTTTCAAACTCGATATGGTTATTTTGAGTTTTTGGTGATGTCCTTTAGTTTGACTAATGCCTCGGAAATATTCATGGATCTCATGAATCAGGTATTCTGGCAGTTTTTGGATTTGTTTGTGATTGTGCTTATCGATGATATTCTGATTTATTCAAAGAGTGAGGCAGACCATGTCGATCACCTCCGCCTTATGTTACAAACCTTAAAAGATTAGTGGTTGTATGCAAAATTCTCTAAGTGTAATTTCTGGTTAAATATTGTGACTTATCTGGGTCATGTTGTTTCTAGTGAAGGGATCATGGTGGATCCACAAAAAGTTGCGGTGGTTAATAAGTGGCCTAGAACTACAACTCCAACCGACATTTAGAGTTTCTTGGGTTTAGCCGGTTATTAGAGAAGGTTTATGGAGAGCTTATCTTCTAATGATTCCCCATTGACTAATTTAACTCAGAATAAGGTGAAGTTCTTGTGGTTTAATGCGTGTGATGGTAGGTTCAAGAAGTTGAAGGATAAGTTGACTTCGGCTCCAGTCTTGACTCTACCGAGGGTACTGATGGTTTTGTGGTCTATTGTGATGCATCCCGAGTGGGACTGGGTTATGATTTGATACATCATAGCAAGGTGGTTTTGTATACTTCTCGACAGCTGAAAGTTCATGAGAAAAACTACCCAACTCAAAATTTAGAATTGTTAGTTGTGGTATTTGCCTTAAAGATTTGGCGACATTATTTGTATGGGGTATATGTAGATATTTATTTTGATCATAAGAGCCTGCAGAACGTGTTCACTCAAAAAAAATTGAATCCCAAGCAAAGGAGATGGATTGAGTTGCTAAAGGACTATGACATGAGTCTCCACTATCATCCAGGTAAAGTGATGATCTTAGAAGGTTATCCATGGGAATCTTATCTCATGTGGATGAGAAAAAATGGGATTTGGTGAAGGATATTCACTGTTTGGCTAATCTAAGAGTCCGTCTCTTGGATTCCAAAGATGGTAGTGTGATTGCAGAGGCGGTAAAGTCATCTCTAGGAACTGAAGTGAAGGAGAAGCAGATGTTGGATCCTATCTTGCTACAAATCAAAAATGATGTGGGTAGGCAGAGGTGATGGTTTTCAAGACTGCTAGTGATGGTATCTTGAGGTACCAAGGTAGATTATGTGTTCTCAATGTTAATAGGTTGCGGGTAAGAATTTTGATTGAAACTCATGAGTCGTGTTATACGGTTCATCCCGGTTCAACAAAAATGTATCATGAACTCAAGGAGATTTATTGGTAGAATAATATGAAGCGGGATATGGCCAATTTTGTGGCTAAGTGCATGGTGTGTCAGCAAGTGAAGGTGAAGCACTTGTGGCCCGGTGGGTTAACTCAAGAGATTGAACTATTGGTGTGAAAATGGGAATTAATTAATATGGATTTTGTTACCGGTGTTTTTCGATCTCGCCAATAATTTGATTTGATTTGGGTCATCGTGGATAGGATGACTAAGTCTGCTTACTTCTTGCCGGTGAGGACTAATTTCTATGTTAAGGACTATGCGAAGTTGTATATCCAAGAGATAGTGAAGCTACATGGTGCACCAGTTTCTATCATTTCTGATCGAGGTACTCAGTTCTCATCTCACTTTTGGAGTTAGTTCTAGCGAGGTTTGGGGACTAAGGTAACCCTTAGTACTATTTTCCATCTGCAGACGGATGCGCAAGTGTAAAGGACTTCAGGCCTTGGAAGACATTCTTTGGGCTTGTATATTTGATCAAGGTGATAGTTGGGTCGACCACTTACCTCTCATAGAATTCGCCCTACAAGACCAGTTATCTCTCTAGCATTGGTATGGCTCCATTTGAGGCCATGTATAGTAGAATGGGTAGGTCTTTTATTGGATGGTTTGAGGTTGGTGAAAATAAGTTAATTGGCCGTGATTTGGTTCACCAAGCCATGGACAAGGTGAAGGTGATTCAAAATAGGCTTAAGACCACCCAAAGTCGACAAAAATCCTATGCAGACGTGAGGCGAAGGGAATTGGAATTTAATGCTGGTGATTAGGTGTTCTTGAAAGGAGTGATGCAGTTTGGAAGGAAGGGGAAGCTCAGTCCCCTCTATGTCGGTCCGTACTTGGTTTTGAAGAGGGTTGGTAATGTTGCATATGAATTGGAATTGTCTTCTAGTTTGAGCCTCATTCATCAGGTGTTTCATGTTTCGATGTTGTGAAAGTGTGTGGATGATCCTTAGACGGACATTCCCTTGGAAAAGGTGGTCATTTTGAATTCCTTGTCCTTTGAGAAAGTCCCAATTGATATATTGGATTGACAAGCCGAAGAGGACATGAAATCCAAGTATCCATTCTTGTTCCCCGTTCCAGGTAATCATGCTTGAGGTATGTGTATTTCTTAACATCTTTGATTTCTATCTTTGTTACAGGTAAGTGTGGTTGTGTTTGGAGTCAACTCGTGCTGATAAATGTCTTGTCCAGTCATTGAAGACGAATGATCCTAAGAGGGGGTATGTAACATCTTGAATTTTTGGTGTTTGAAAATTTCTAAAATTTTATCCTCACTGTCCAGACTATCACTTACCCTACGAGTCGTAGAGAGTCTTAACGAGTCGTTGGACCCAATTGTAACCTAAATAGTGTGTGTGTGACTATTTCTGCTCTGAGTACGAGTGGCTCACTAAGAGTCGCAAAGACTCATTACGAGTCGTTAGGAGCAAATCATAGGATGAATAGTGTATACCTCAAGTGGATTCTATGTCGACTACGACTGGACCCTACGAGTCATGGGGTACCATTACGAGTAGCATTAGTTGAGTCATAGGGTCAAAAAATTATGAGTGCCCTGGAGACTGTCTTGGCTACGACTCGTGGTGATGAGTCTTAATGAAACCATACGAGTCATATAGTAACCCGTAGTCACTGATAACTAAATTTTACTTTTTAATTTGAGAGAACTTTGGACAACTCCCTTCTTACCCAATTAAAACCCCACGTTCATAAAGCACTAAAGGGGGTTATTTCTCATTCATAACGTAATCAAACACTCTCAGAAATCTCTCAAATCTCTCAAGCAAGATACTTAGTATTTTCAAGAAGTATGTCATTCAAGGGCTCAAGAGTTGAATTCCTTCTGTGAAATTTGGTATTTCAGGCATGTTGCTCTTCCCTAATTGCTAATTTTGTGAAATGCATATGTTTTAAAGTGTTGTTGACATGGTATTGATGTTGGTTTTGAAACATGGGTTGAGTATGTTAAATGCTTCTTGTTGAATAATGTTTCCCATGGTTTATACATGATTGCTCATGCTTTAATTTTGGTTTTGAACTTATGGGGTGCTTGGGTATGGTGCATAAATTAAGGGATTGTGATTTCCCCCAACTTTTGACTTTTGAAATGGTTATAACCTCAACCCCATACTGTGAAATTGGTTTTGAATATGGAGAATATGCACATTGAACTACTCTTGAATTATTACATGGAGTGAAATGTTAATGAAGCATAATGATTTTGAATTGAACCTTATGGGGTTGTGTAACTCCCCAAGCTAATGTATAACTGAACCAAGGGGCCATGAATTCTACTAGCTCGTACGTTAGTAATGGAATCAACAAACAAAACTAAAGAGACAACACAAGGAAACTAAAAAATCAAAATTTGATCTTAAAATTTTGTTGTGTGAACAGTAAAACGTGATGTGGCAGCCATGTATTGGTTTGGTTTTATCAAGTTGTTAATTTCAAAAGTTCAAGTCTTGGTCAATTTTCAATTTGGGACCTTTGGTGGAACTTGTTCAATGAAGGGAAATACAAACTAGTCTTTGGAGCTTCTTTTCAATTCAAAATTCAAGACTCAAATGTCTTTGACTAGGCTTGTACTACCCTTAAAACATGGATTCTTGAATCATGAAAATTTGTTGGAAAGTGGTTGAGATGTGATTGATTAGTTGATGAGTGATGGTAAGTCTTTCAAGACTAACAAAGTTTTACCTTTTTCCCTTCACCTTTATAGATCTAAGGTTCACTTTATTTTAAAAAACTATGAAGGTTGTGAAGAACTCCATGAACAACATCAACAATCCCCAAGAACAACCAACAACAATCTCCAAGAACACCAATAATTTTCATACGGCCAACTTCCAATTTTCACAATACAATATCTTCAACACTTGGCCAAGACAACTACAACTTCAACAAGATGGTTCTTAGGCCACCAATGAGCAAAAATACCACGTGTCCAAGCTTAGAACAACAACAAGATGAAGACCACAAGGCCAAAACAGTCCACCACAATAATGTTTCAACAACAATTCGGCTAAGTCTTATGTTCACAACAACAACATCAATTTTTAAAGGTCAAATCTAGATATAGACTCAACGTGTTAGTGAGGAACAAAACTAACACTTAGAGATAACAAATACAAGTAAAAACCTCGGCCAAGACACAACAAGAGCACATTTTTCGGTCAAGAACACAACACGAACAGATTGCTATTTTTTCTGAAATTTTCAGTTTTGAACACTTTTTTTAATTTTTTCACTAACAAGCCCAAGATTGATCTTGTGGGAACAAGATCAAGTCATGCTCTGATACGAAATGATACAAGAATGACAACGGAAGGCACAAAACACACTCCAAATCAGTCCACAATCTTAAGGATCCAAGGACCAAGATAGAGACCACTCTCGGATTCGCTATCAACAAGAAGAATACAAGATACAATGTGTATTTTAACACTAAAACAGCAACAAGAACAACAACAAGATTAACACAAGATGATAAAAAAAGAAGACACAAGATTCGGATTTAACAATAACAACAAGAACACAAGATTACAACACAAACAATAAACAAGATTACAAGAAGGTAAAAGGATAGATAGACCACATGAAGGTATAATCTTAAGAACCCAAGAATGGACAATCTTGGACCCTTAACACTACAAACAACAATAAACCTATCTCTTACAAAGACACAAGATCGAAATCCACCTCCCAAGCATTAATGTTTCCAAGCAAACAACAACAAAAGAGAATCCACCCTATTGCAAACAACAATAAAAGAGAATTCACCCTATTGTTGTATCCTAGTTTCGGTTTTGCCTCCAAAGAGAAGAGAGGACTTGTGTTTTCCAATGTCTTAAGACTTACAACATCATCAATAAACTAAGTCTAAAAGCCCTACAATGTTATATTTATACTAGGTTACAAATAAAATACAAAAAGACCAAAAGGCCCCTTAGAGACTTAGGTGCCCATCAAGTGTAATAAGTTGGCTGATTTTTAGTGCACTTAGGTTCCCTTTTTCACTTCAATTGCACACACCAAGTCTCGGACCCAAAATTCACTCCCATAAGTCCATATCCGTGATTATTCCCGTATCATATCGGCCCGTGAAACCAATCGCTCAAACTTTTTTTGATAATCTCACAGATCCAATTTGGCATAACTTAGTTAATTCCCCCAACTTTGACTTCTAATTGTTGGTCCAAACGAAGGTTGCATTGACGTTTGAACTCATCCCAAATGCATAAATCATATCTTTCTCTAGTTGAAGAAATAAGAGTTGTGCAATTCCTTTCAAATGAAAAAAAACAAGTATAATTTTTTCTTCTTCTGGCTTTTGTCGATGTCGAAAGAAATGTTCACACCTGTTCATCCATCCCAAGGGGTCATCACGGCCACCAAATCGTGGGAAATCCAACTTTATGTATCGGGGAATAATGGAACCTCCTCCTGTTTCTAATCCAGACCCTACCCTCCTACCACTGTATTTTTTCCTTTCCAACCTCGATTCTGACTGGTGTCTAGTAGATTCGAAATCGACCTTTGAATTTGCTAAATCCTTTATGAGTGCATCTAAGCGAGCATTTATTGCTTCCTGACTGGCTATATCGGTTGCACGTTCCCCTTGGAACAAGTTCACCAATTATGCCAGTTGATGTTTGTGAAAAATATGAGAGAAAATATTATTGAATTGTTGTATCTAAATTATTACATTGAGACCCTATTTATAGACATTACATTCCAATTCTCTTCCTAATAGGACACTACATTACAATCCCTTTCTAAGTAGAATTCAATATGTTATTCCTACTCATATTCTAACGCTCCCCCTCAAGCTGATGCATACAAGTCATATGTACCAAGCTTGTTACAAATGTAATTAATACGAGAACTGGTGAGGTACTTGGTGAAGATATCTGCAAGTTGATCACTCGACTTCACAAATTTTGTAACAATATCTCCCGAGAGTATCTTTTCTCTGACAAAGTGACAATCAATCTCTATGTGCTTGGTCTTCTCATGGAACACTGGATTAGATGCAATATGAAGGGCTGTCTGATTATCACATACAAGTTTCATCTTACCAGTTTCTTCAAATTTTAATTCTCTCAGCAATTGCTTGATCCAAACCGGCTCGCAAGTTGCTACAGCCATTGCTCGATATTCTGCTTCGGCACTAGATCGAGCAACCACACTCTGTTTCTTACTCTTCCAGGCTACCAAATTACCTACTACTATATCACAATATCCGGATGTAGAACGTCTATTAGAGGGTGATCTTGCCCAATCAACATCTGTATATCTAATGATATGCTCATGGCCTCAATTCTCGAAGAGTAGTCCTTTACCTGGAGATGACTTTATATATCGCAAAATCCAAACAACTGCATTTCAATGACTATCACAGGGGAAAGTCATAAACTGACTTACAACACTCACACGAAAAGAGATGTCAGATCTAGTCACTGTGAGATAATTCAACTTTCCAACCAACTGCCTATACCTTTCAGGATCACCCAGTGGCTCCCCCTGTCCTGGCAGAAGTTTAGCATTTGGATCCATAGGAGTGTCAGTGGGTCGACATCCCATCATTCCTATTTCCTCAAGAATGTCTAAAGCATACTTGCGTTGAGAAATAACAATACCTGAGCTGGACTGAGCAACCTCAATACCTAGAAAGTATTTCAATCTGCCAAGGTCTTTAGTCTGGAAATACTGAAAGAGATGTTGCTTCAAGTTAGTGATACCATCTTGATCATTGTCGGTGATAACACTATCGTCAACATAAACCACCAAATAAATACACAGATTTGGTTCAGAATGGCCATAAAACACTGAATGATCAGCTCCACCACGAATCATGCCAAACTCCTGAATAACTGTGCTAAACTTTCCGAACCAGGCTCGAGGAGATTGTTTCAAACCATAGAGTGACTTGCGCAATCGACATACAAGGCTACTAAACTCCCCCTGAGCAATAAAACCAGGTGTTTGCTCCATATAAACTTCTTCCTCAAGATCACCATGCAAAAAAGCATTTTTAATGTCCAACTGATAAAGAGGCCAATGACAAACGGAAGCCATAGACAGAAAAAGATGGACAGATGCTATTTTAGCCACGGCAGAGCAAGTGTCACTATAATCAAGCCCAAATATCTGTGTATATCCTTTAGCAACAAGGCGAGCCTTCAGCCGATCAACCTGACTATCTGGACCAACTTTAACTATATAAACCCAATGACAACCAATGGTAGATTTACCTGCAGGAAGGGAAACAAGCTCCCAAGTATCACTCGTATGTAAAGCAGACATCTCATCAATCATAGCATGTTTCCATCCTGAATAGGAAAGTGCTTCACCTGTAGTCTTAGGAATGGAAATAGAGGACAAAGATGATACAAAAGCATAATGGGGTGATGACAAACAATGATAACTCAAGAAAGTATAATGTGGGTTAGCATTATGAGTGGATCTTATACCTTTTTGAAGTGCAACTGATTGACTAGGAAGAGGCAGGTCCGCAGTAGGGGAAGCGTCAGGCGCAGGACATGATGTTTGGTGAATGATTCCTTGATAAGTCATGAACTCCTGAAACTGGGAGGATAAGTATTCTAAGGCATTATCACTAGGAAAAGCACTAATAGAAACACCAAATTGATTTTGTATTTCAGCACAAAAACTTTTGAATATAGAGAATAACTCGGAATGATCTTTCATTAAGTAAACCCAAGTACATCTTGAAAAATCATCGATGAAAGTAACAAAGTAACGAAATCCTAAGGGTGAACTAACTCTACTAGGACCCCCAATATCGGAATGAACTGATGAGAAAATAGACTCTAAACGACTCTCAATACTACGTGAAAAAATAGCACGGGTGTGTTTTCCAAGTTGACACGACTCACAATCTAATGTGGATAGACTAGACAAACTAGGCACGATCTTTTGTAGCTTGGATAGACTAGGATGTCCCAAACGTTTGTTAATAAGGTCGGGAGAATCTGTAGCGGAGCATGCTGTGAAGGAATTTGAAGAGGTAAGATGGTAAAGGCCCTGTGATTCATGTCCTATGCCAATTGTCTGTCCCGTTTTACGGTCCTGCATTAGAAAAGAATCATCAAAAAAAGTTATACTACAATTAAGGGCACGTATCAAACGACTAACAGATGCAAGATTAAAAGGACAACCAGGGACATAAAGAACAGAGTCTAGAGTGACAGAAGATAAGGGTTTGGCTTATCCAACTCCTTTTGGCTCTGTTCGAATTCCATTAGCTAAAGTAATAGCAGGAAGAGATTGAGAATAAACAATATCAGACAGAAGTGATTTGTCACCAGAAATATGGTCAGAAGCACCTGAGTCCGCAACCCATGATCCAAAGGTAGGAGATTTGCAGTTGAGGCTATTGGTAGAAATATATGCTTACTTGCTTGATACTGAAGATACTCATTATATTCCTTGTCAGATAAATATACACGTTGATCACATGTGGTATTAGACTGAGCAATATGAGCATTTTTGGATGGTCAACCATGCAAAGAATAGCATATTCCACGAGTATGTCCAAGTCGTTTACAATAACTACACTTAGGTCGAGAATAGCATACGCCACGAGTATGTCCAAGCCTTTTACAATAAATACAGCTAGGTCGAGATCTTTCAAATCGACCTTCCCGTCATTGATTCTTCATAAGCTCTGACATCTGAGTTTCTTATCTCCTCAGTAAGATTCAGATTTAATTATGAAAAAGAAATATTGTTGGAATTTGGCCCGGAAAAAAAAAAGTCCCTGGATATAAGATCTGATGTTTGAAAGTTGCTCGAAATCAGAAAATAATCATATGAGTAGCCTCGAAATGAATAAGCGAGGCTACTAAAAAAAAACTGTCGGAAAAGTCGCCGGAATTTAGGTTCTGGTGATCGGAACTTGAAAGACTTGTCAAAATCAAGAAAAAACTATTGGTACAGCCTTGTAATGAAGTGGCGACCTAGCTGGAAAAAAAACTTGACCGAAAAATGACCGAAATAAACCGCACGTGCCGGCGCATAAAGCACGTGAGGCGCAGATCTGAAAGTTCCGACGGCGCGTGGATCGCCGGAGATAAGATTCGAACACTAGGGTTTGCTCGCCTGGGTGTTTCTCACCTCGTGGTGGTGTTTGTTTTCGCACGCAACACTTAAAAAATAGACGAGGGCTCAAATTGGACTTAACAATCATCGAAAATTGAAATACCGAGCTGTCTTATTGAGTTTTCTTACTAGAAATTTTCTCACAAAACCTACTCTGATACAATGTGAAAAATATGAGAGAAAATATTATTGAATTATTGTATCTAAATCATTACATTGAGACCCTATTTATAGACACGACATTTCAGTCCTATTCTTAATAGGACACTACATTACAATCCCTTTCCAAGTAGAATTCAATATGCTATTCCTATTCATATTCTAACAATGTTGAATTTGATCACTCATAACTTTCGTCTCTGACACCAAGTTGATACGGTCCCCAGATATGTATCTAATTAAGGGACGTTGTAAGATGAAATCTGATGTTTCTTTCTACGACGTATGGCGTTAGTTCATTAAGAGAGACCTGCAATCTCGAGTTCGAAGTACTCAAAAACATAACTTTCTGGATATCCTTTTACTGAATCCAAAACAACACTACATACAACACTGCTGGATTAACTACCCAACTAAAAACAAGGAAATAACTTCCTACTATAACTGAAATGAGAAAATGGAGAAATAACCCCCTTGTTGCTAATAACTGCTACAGAAAAACTAAATTATTAGCTGCCGACTTTCAGATTAAATTTGGTAGACTAAAAGGGTGCTAACAGCATGTTTCCTGGAAATTATTAACTGTTACGTGTGCAGGAACAAGTTTCTTTTTCATCTCAACTTCCTGTTTATAAAATCAATCAGCCTAAAGTTTTTTTAGGGAGACTGATGTTGAGAATATGACCGAAAACAGGACAATCACCAATGTAATAGATAATACATGAACAGTTGCAGCAGTATTCCATATTGAACATAGTGTCATTCTCGTAAAAGGCATTACATCCAACTTCTGCACAAGATAATGTTAGAGAATTTGGAAACCCAACCTTGAGGATTAAATTAAGGATTATAGAATAGAATGCTAAACATCAACCAATGTCAAAGAATTGACAATCCTCTTATTTTCTAGATTTGATCCCAGTTTCTGTTGAATAAACCTTTAGTGCAGAGAACTCCACCTCTGTACTAACATTAGACTCCTTACTTCACATAACTAGCCTTACTGAGAACTCGACCTCTGCACATCTACCAACTGGTAAAGATCACCTCGTCTTTGCTTCTCTAATGGAAGGTTTGTCCTAGACATCAAATGATTCATATGTTAGTGTAGAGACTCCTAATAGTTTCTATATCAACAACAACAACATGCCCAGTATATTCCCACCAAGTGGGGTCTGGGGAGGGTAAAGTGTACGCATCCATACCACTACCTCGGGGGAGGTAGAGAGGCTGTTTCCGATAGACCCCCGGCTCAACACGAAAAAACAAAGTAGCTTCTATTACAAAGAACGTAAAAAAAAGGACATAGTAGGTGCATGGCACCTCACCTCCTCTGCTCAATTTGTGAATAGTCAATCTCCGAGATGACTATTGCCTCGCCATGTTCAGTTGTAGCCAGCACTTCTCCAAACTGCCACATATAATTAATCATAGTAGTAGTTACAACTACTGACACTCCTCTTTGTAAATGCAGAAGACTGTTCCTTCTCAAATCAGATGATTCGTTTTTGTATATTTCCATATCACAAAGACGTAAAATATGTTCACTTACTGGTCCAACTAGTGTGGAATGACCCCAAGCCACATATCCACCACCAACATCTCGAGCAGGTGCACATGTTGCAACATATAGCTGAAACAAATACATTCATATTTTACTAGAATACATATGAAATATTCAAAAGAAAATTCATACATGTTCTAAAAGTTTCTATACATGACACTTGTAAACAGGACTAGTTTGTGTCCTCTGAAAGTGACAGGTAGGTATTCTGATAACAAGTATGCTTTGCTTCCAGTGAACTCATTAATTTACCTATGTTGTATGCCCTATTCCTTATACTTATTTTGTCCCATTCATTTGTTTTAAAACTCATTTCCAAGACAAAAGTTAAGATACGATCCAAATCACTGAGAATGACAGGAAATCAACAACTTCCGGATAAACATCTGTCTTTATTCATCTTTCCCCATCCTTTCGTCAAATATTTCAAGCATCATATGGTAAGGCTCCACTGTCTTGGCTTATTTGGAAAATAATGCTCATAAGGGCAGCGACGGCTCAAGCTTATTAGTGGCCTAAGGCCGAAATCAAACAGAGACTTAAGTTTTTAAGAAAAAAATAACTTTTTAAATAAATTCTATTTTTAAAATTATAGGATCCTTAATAATATAATCAAATGCATTAATCTTTCTTAACATAGTACTCCCTCCGTTTCAAAAAGAATGACCTAGTTTGACTTGACACGAAGTTTAAGAAAATAAAGAAGACTTTTGAATCTTGTGGTCTTAAATTAAAGATATGTCAAATGTATCAAAATGTCCTTCAATCTTGTGGCCTTAAGCATGCCACGTGGAAAGTCAAAATTAAAAAGTTGTCAAAAAAGAAAAGGGTCATTCTTTTTTAAACAGATTAAAATGAAAAGTAGGTTATTCTTTTTTAAACGGAGTAAGTACTTTAGATATATCAAACTTTTCTAATAATTTTTTTTCTTTTATATAAAAAAATTATTTTTTCTGCAAATAATATTTAATATTTTTCTCAAAAAAAATATATAATTTATTACTGTTAAAAAATGAGGCCCCTCAAATTTGGGGGGCCTAAGGCGGGTCACCTTTTTCTTAATGAAGTAGAGCCGCCCCTGTATAAGGCAAAAATGGTTCAAGGTATTAGGTCTATCAAAACATGCGGAATAAAATGGTGTTGCACCAAAACAGTGAGAGGCATCCCAAGCCTTTTTTTTTTTTAGGAGGCACCCCAAGCCTTTCACTTTTAAACCTTTTATGGTCCAAAGAATGTGATTATAGATGCATTCCGTTATACCTGATTATCAACTGCCCTGCAGATGAGAAAAAGGTAGAGATTAGTGACATCACATGAAGCAATATAGGATTTGGACTTGTGAATGATTAAACATATAGTTTTAAGGATTTACATAACACTATTTAACTTACCATATCTACTTAAAATCCCTACTCTTTTATTTAATTATATCCCATCCCATATTTCCCTTTCTTTCTCTAAAACTCACAGATACATCACAGAAGCTGTGATGTATTCGTGTAAAATTAAGTGATGTATCCTTGTAAAATTAAGTCATTTATCCAGAAGAATGTGATGTATCTGTGTGGACAAGGCCAAGGCCAGAGATTTTTAATATTATTAAAAAAAGTTGGAATAGGGAGCAATTAGCACTAAAAAGATTGGAATTTTTGTAACTTTTACTAGTTTTAAATAAACAAAATTTAAAATAGCGATGCAACAACAAATTGTCTACTCAGCCAAATGACCTAGACGACGGATAATTAAACAACTTAACCAAAAAAAGAAATGCATATTACCTTGCCCTTTGCAGTAACTCCCAGTGCAGTGGTCCAGTAGTCATGTTGAATGCCCCAGGATAGCAAATCAGGTGAGCACCTGGTAATCAAAACTTTCACAAAGTTCAAAGACTTCACTAATGAAGATAATGATAGTGAAGGAACCATCAAAAAACAGCCACTCCTGTTAGGCGGAGCGCTGAGTTAGCACATGTTAGTATCTCAATGAACAAAGGACGGAAACAATTAACAAGGTATGTGATTCCACATAAGTGTTCAAGTAGCTTTGTTATGTTTACACCAAGTGTCATATTAGTTGCATGATATATCTTAAACTAAACTAAAGTTTGAAGGTTTAACACATTATCCCACCTTGTGGGAATACACTAATACACTGGGTATGTTGTTGTTGTTGTTGTTCTTGTTGTTGTAAGGTTTAACTTATTGGCAGCCACTTAAACTTGCGGGCAAATTTCATTTAGGCACTCAAATAACGATCTTTAACATGATAAAAGTGTTCCTATTGGTAAATTCAGTTCAAATTTTGGAAACATGTTTGTGCATGTTTTCAAGCGTCTATTAGGTAGTTAAGTTAACCACATAAAATATGTCACCTTATTTACTCATACACATCAACATCAAGAACATGGCTGAAGTGGTTAACATACGTAATGGACGCTTGGGAATACGTGTGCAACTTCTTGAAAATTTGAGCTTGAAGTGTCTAATACGAATGTGTTCAGGTGCTCAATCCAAAACAGGTAGTATTTGAGTGTCTGAACAAAATTTACTGGCAAGTTTAAGGGGATGTCAATGTATTCCGCCAAATTAGAAAGTTACACCAGATTATGATGACACATTTAATCATAGTAGCATAATGCTTTCCAGTTTGCGGCAATCACGCATCTCACTGTTTATTTCACAATTCTTTTCTTCTCTTCATTTTCAGTATACATCACCTTTTTTTAACCATAATCATTACGCCAATTTATTCTCAGCACTATTTTCTAGTGTTATTCAATAAACTAGAGTTTGAAAGGAAGCATGAATCTTTTGTAATGGTTCAGACCGGTCTCCATTTAGGTTTTGATACCAAACTCAGTGAGTGTAGTACCGGGGTGGCAAAATAAAGGAAACTAAGTGTATCGACTTTTTCGGTCATTTCCCCTAATTGAGACTTCCTGTAGGTTCATTATGTGTTTTATGACTTGCGGGGATAGGTGGCACGGGCATCGATGGATTCGGGTGCATTTTGGAGAAGAATAACCAAAACTAGAAGTTGGAAAACTTAATAGTTGACCAAAGTCGACATTTCAGGTTAACAAGTTTGGAATTGCATTTTGAAAGGGTTTTTTTTTGGGTAATAAACTGTAAATATTACCATACCCAACAAAGTCGATACACCTAGAGAGCACTTAGTTGGCTGATCCCCTTCTAGGAAGGTTGTCAAGCCAGCCTAAGCTTCTGAGAATCTAGTTACAAATACTGTCTATAAGGGGATCAGTATAGACATTTCAAGTATATATACATTTCCTAGCAACCTTCGACTTCCTAAACATGAGTACCCTCTCTCTGACTATCACTTGTATGTGTTGTGTCACAAAATTGGTATTTACATCATGCTCTCTACAAATCTTTTCATTCCTTGCTTGCCATATGTAGTACACCATAGCTCACAGCAACAGCTTCACACTAGAACTTTTTCCAGTGCTTCTGCTTTAATCTTTGGATAGTCCGTGGCACTTCCAGTGGTGTATCATCAACATAAAGCTAGCTTGAGATGCTTTGCCATAGCCCCCTAGACATGTTCCAGTCGGCAAAAAGTGTCTACCATCCTCAATCTTCTGCTGGTCACCAAAAAAAAAAAAAATTATCATCATCACATTGCATTCCCACAGCCTTAACAACCTTTCTCTGGTGAGTAGTTTCCATGCACGGCTAACCAAACTAGCACTCTATGCTTAGGTAACATAAGTTTACTCCAAATCAAGTCAGCACCCCACAATGTAGGCCTATCTCCCATCAATGTTATATAACTCGTGGAGATTTGAGTATACACCAGTGGTGGTAAGAGTGTACCTGCCAAACACTCATACCAAGCTTGATCTTGTGCAATTGTTTCCAATACCAACTGCAGTTACTAGGAGTATGAGACCAGAAATCTTCACCCCCTTTCATATAAATGTTTTGTACCCACTGTACCCTCAGTTGCTCCTTCCTTTGTTGTAGCCACCATACTAATTTACCTACTGCAGCCACATTCCATAATCTACCGCTCTTGATATTTAAACCCCCTTGCGCTTTGAGACATCACACTTTGTGCCATGCTACCAATGCTATTTTCCTTTTCTCCTCTGAGCTTCCCCAACTAAACTCTCTACATTTCTTCTATACCAGCTTAAGTACAGTTTGGGGCAGCAAGAATACAGAACCCCAGAAGTTATGTAGGGAGAACACCACAGAATTCACAACCTGGAGTATAAGTACATTCTGAATGAGTGATCTTCCTTTAACAAAAGGAGCTTGACTGGAATTCACTAGCTCGGGCAAAATAGTGGTCAATATACTACACATTAGCATAGAAATGCACTTGTAAATTGTGTTATAACATGATATGGGTCGGAATTGACTAGCCTTCTCAGGTTTGTCTAGCATAGGGATCAATGAAGTTCATGGTAGCAGTCAGTTGCTTCAATAGTTTCCCCTGATAGAAAAATCCTGCACAGCCATACATATATCATCACCAATAATCCCCCATGCATCTCTAAAGAACACTCTACTATCAGGGTCAGGGCTCTTATTAAAATTTATACTGAACATATTCTTAATCTCCAATATAGTCGAAGGTTGTAGGAGCTGGCATTGCTGCTCATCAGAGAGTATTGGTCCCTGCATCAAAATTCCCCTATGAGCCTTCCTTTTTGGTCCTCCTTCATCATCTAGTAATTATTTATAATACTTCACAAACACATCTGCTTTTAACTCTGGATCATGTTGATATGGTTATGCTCATCCTTGATTGGAGTAATAGATTGGATCAACTTCCTTTTCTTGATTATAGAGAAGAAGTATCTAGAGTTATCGTCCTCTTGCCTTAACCATGTAGCTTTACTTCTTTCAATACGAATGATTCTGCAAGATATGAAGATCTTTTGAACTTTTGCCCCATCCTTTTTTTCCTCTTGTTGCAAGGTTGTATGGCTCAAAGAGGGGGATAGGAATACAAATTACTTCCAGAAGGTGGCAAATTCTCAGAGAAGATACAACAACATCGACAAACTTTCAGTGGGAAGTGAAATCATTGAAGACCAAGAACAAATAAGGAAGGAGATTTTGGACTTCTATGAAAATCTTTACACAGAACAAGAACCACGGAAACCAAGTGCAAATTTTGAAGGGCTAGCCAATATAACTGGGGAGGAAAGTATGAGATTGGAAGGTACATTTGAAGAAGAAGAAGTGTTTGCCGTAATCAAGTCTTGTTCACCATATAAGACACCCGGCCCTGATGATTTTACAATGGCTTTCTTTCAAAAGTCTTGGGGGTTTATTAAATCAGATCTTATGAGGGCCCTAAACTATTTCCACCAACATGGTAGCATGGTCAGATCTAGCAATGCATCCTTTATTGCTTTGGTGCCAAAGAAAAAAGGAGCAATTCACCTAAAAGATTATAGGCCAATCAGTCTAATTGGGAGCATTTACAAGATTAAGGCCAAAGTTCTTGCAGAAAGGCTCAAGGTTGTAATGGGAAAAATTGTTTCCAATCATCAAAATGCTTTCATCAAGAACAGACAAATCACGGATGCGGCTCTAATTGCAAATGAAGTTTTGGATTGGAGAATGAAAAGTAAGGAACCGATAGAAAAAGCTTTTGACCAACTCAATTGGTCATACCTCTTCTCCATTTTAAGACAAATAGGTTTTGGAGAAAGGTGAACTACATGGATCAAGTTCAGCACCACTACAGTGAAGTATTCAGTTCTAGTGAACGGAAGTCCAGTTGGTTTCTTCTCACCACAAAACGGGCTCAGACAGGGAGATCCCCTCTCCCCTTTTCTTTTTATCCTAGCCATGGAGAGCCTTAGTAATATGTTGGATAAGGCCAAGCAGCTGCAATGGCTGGATGGTTTTAATGTTGGCACAAGGAACACTGTTAATGTGTCACACTTACTATATGTTGATGACACCCTTATTTTCTGTGGAGCAAATAGATCTCAAGTTCTTTACCTAAATCTAACACTGCTCATCTTTGAATCACTTTCGGGCCTTTGTATAAACATGTTAAAAAGTGTTATATTCCCTGTTAATGAGGTTTCAGACGTAGAAGAGCTTGCAGGAATACTTGGTTGTAACACTGGTTCCCTCCCAACCACTTATCTTGGATTACCCCGGGTGCCGCATTTGGATCTACATCTATTTGGGATGGGGTGATTGAGAAGTTCGAGAAAAAATTGGCATCTTGGCAGATGCAATATCTATCAATGGGTGGGAGATTGACACTGATTAACAACGTGCTAGACAGTATTCCAACTTACTACATCACTCTATTTCCCATACCTAGCAAGATATTGAAGCAGCTTGATAAGATCAGGAGGAATTTCTTATGGGAGGGTAACAATAAGGATCACAAGTTACACCTGGTAAAGTGGATTAAAGTGGTAATGCCAAAACAAATGGGAGGATTGGGCATAAAAGATTTAGCACTTCACAACAAATGCTTACTCATGAAATGGATAAGGAGGTATACTCAGGTGGATCAAGCTTTATGGAAAGAAGTAATCAAGGCAAAACATGGAGTCGAAAATCATTGGTGCTCCAAGCTGTCCAACTCCCCTCATGGTGTAGGCCTATGGAAGAGCATATGCAATCTTAAAGATGAGTACTTTCAAAACACTCGGTTGGTAGCAGGTAATGGTGTACATATCAGGTTTTGAAAGGATAGGTGGCTGGACAATATCATTCTGATGGAGGAATTCCCTAGGATGTTTCAAATTGCACGTGCACCAAATTCTTCATCTCTCAGAATAGGGAAGACAACACCTGGAATGTACTTTTCAGAAAGAACCTACAGGATTGGGAAATCGAAGAAGTGGTCAACTTGTTCTCTAGGCTAGAAGGCCAGGTGATAAATGTCCAGGAAGCAGACAAGCTAAGGTCGGATAGTGACAAGGATGGTAAATACTCGGTGAAAGCAAGCTATGTAATCTCATTTGCTCCTAATGGTGTGCTTGATAACTGGCCATGGAAGTTGATATGGAAGACAAAGCTCCAACCAAAGATCATATGCTTCAGCTGGACAACTCTTCATGAAGCTTGCCTCACTCAAGATAACCTTAAGAAAAGGAAATATCATATTGCCAACAGATGTTACATGTGCCATCAGAACGTTGAGTCCAACAATCGTCTATTTTTACATTGTAAAGTTGTTGCTGGCTTATGGAGTATGTTTCTGTCTATATTTGATATTAATTGGGCAATGCCACATAGCACGAAAGAGGCCTTTGAGTGTTAGTGCAATTGGAGAGTTGGTAAGGCCATCAAGCCAATCTGGAAGATGATACCTTCTTGTATTTGTTGGTGCGTATGGTCCGAAAGGAACAACAGATGTTTTGAAGGTTTATCAACTCCAAATCACCCCCTTAAGGCTAGGTGTCTTCTGTATCTATATCATTGTCATAACCTTTCACCCATAGATTCCTCTAAGAACTTTTTGAACTTTGTTAGCTCCCTCCCTTTTGTTTTTGAGCTAATGTACTGCTTCTTTCTCTAACTTTTTGTACTATTCTGCATTTTCTTGATGCCAGCAATGAAATGTCTATTACTTCATCAAAAAAAGGTTGTATCTAGTGGAGTGATCTGTATTAGTGTTCGCAATCTTCTGAGCTCCTTTCTATCCTCGTTGTCTTATCCCACCAAGTCATTAAATTGAATTGTCTCGGGCTTTGTTTCAACAGTTTAAGCTTTCTCACCACTTGGTACACATAGCATCCTTTCACCTGAACTGCCTAAATCTCTTGTATTAGCTGTTTAAATGAGGAGTGAGTACTCGACATATTACGATATTTAAAAGCACTATTTCTTCCACAAATTAGACTGCAACAATTACACCACTACTGGACAATGATCTCTGACCACCTCCGGTGACATATGAGCTCTCATGCCAATATACTACCACCCATTCACCATTAACAAACACCCAATCGATCTTGGAGAGTATCCTAGCATCCTGCTTGTCATTCCAAGTATATTTACATCCAGTATTTGGTAGTTCTTCAAGACTACATCCATCAATACAATCCTAAAACTCCACCACTTAAGCCAATGTAATTGCATTACAACCTAACTTGTCTACGACTCTACACTATGTAACACTGCATTACAAATCACCCAATACTATCCATGCTTGGTTTACACCCTTGGCTAATTAGTCTCAAGAGTTCAGTTTCTTCCTTTCAACTTTTAGATTGCAAGCATATACAAATGTAGACAAAAATCCCAACTATAAAGGCTCGTATTTCACTGTACAAGTCACATCTTGTGCAGTATCATGATTCACCACAACATTGAACCAGTCAGGTATCCAAACTACAAAAATCCTCGCATTATAATGGGGTTGTGATTACGATGATAATGTCATCCACTAAACATTTTCAGCAATCATCCCTAACTTGTTGGCCTTTATTCTTGTTTCCAAGAAACTAATCATCCTCGCCTTTAAATCATTGCAGAAGATCTTGATTTCCTTCTGCTTATTGAGGCTGTTTAGGCCTCTAGTGTTCCAACTTAGCAACTTTTTACGACCACTTGGAGGGATAACATTCCTCCCATGGCCAGTTTCAGTGGCTTGATTGTTTGTTTGAGTATTAGACTTCCCCAACAATTGGAATGAATTTGTGGTCGTCTCAGATTAGTATTTTGCTTCCATTCTAGACCATTTTTATTCCTATTCCCATTGCCTCTACCATGGGTCAAATTGGTATCATTTCTTTTCCCCTGGCTACCTGCAGCTAACACTTCAGTATCACCCCCTTCCCTTGTTCAGTCTTGGAAGGAGTCTTCCTACAAACTTCAGTTGCGTGACCATACTTTTTACACACTTCACAGATGGTAGGTTTCGAATCATAAGAAACTTTATGTTCTACAACATTCCTCTTCATTCTTAAAATGTATTATATCAGGTAGTGGACTAGCTATCTTCATCATAATTATAAGCTTCCCAAAATTGAACCCCGCCTTTTGTTCCTACATGTCTACATGATGATTTAGGACTTAGTGGAATGGTTCCCGAGGGGCTTAGGAGTGATTCAAAATGCTCAAGTTAAAACTAGTGATTTCAAAGAGTAAAGTTGACGACACCCAAGTCAATGAGGTAGGTTGAGAACCATGAAGTTTCACGTTTGAATTCCAACATGGACAAAAACACTAGGTGGTTTCTTCCCATCTGCCCTAGCCTTGGTGGATAGAGTTACCGGGTATTTGTTGGTCGTGGGAGATGGAAGGTATCTCGTGGAATTAGTCGAGGTCCCCACAAGCTTGTCCTGACACCATAATTATCAAAAAAAAAAAACAATAAGAGTTGACCACAAAAAAATATTTTAGTAACGAGCCCGAATTCAAGATTTAAAGGTTCCAACAGGTTCATATGATAATTCCACGTCTTCAACAAAATCAAAGAAATCAGTCATCGCCTTGTTTATTCTATCACAATTCTTCTCTATCTGGATAAGTTAAAATCCCCATATAGTTACCCAGGGTCCTTCACACAATCCCCGGGTAGCACCAACTTCCCCAAGTCTCTTCCCTCTCTAGTCTGTCAATTGGGGCACAAACCCCTGCTATACCCCAGCTGAAATCTTGGTTCTTACTGCTGACGCTACATGAAACAGAATACATGCCTACAGCACTCATTCTCCATGCCATTCCCTGTGGTCCCACATTATAACAATGTCCCCTTGTCCCACTAGCTTTCAATTGGATATGGTTTACCCAATTATTCCCCCAAACTTCCTCCACTATCTCTGTGATATCTCCTGAGCTTTGTGTCAAGGGAACACACTACATCAGTGTTCATGTGTGAAGCATATTTCTAATTAAACTCCTCTTTATGCACAGTTCAATCCCCTAACATTCCAAGACAGTATTTTCAACTTCATTGATTTTGTATTGCCAGATGTCCCCCCTAATTGATCCATAACTCCAAAATTTGGCATAAGCTCTAACCCTTTCAGCTCGTTCACCGCCTTCTTTTACACAATGGTTTATGTTAGAATATGAGTAGAAATAGGAATAGCATATAGAATCCTACTTGGAAAAGGATTGTAATGTAATGCCTTGTTAGGAAAAGGATTGAAACGTTTTATATATAAATAGGGCCTCAAATGTAACAATGTAGTTACAATAATTCAATAATATTCTTCTCCTATATTTCTCACATGGCATCAAAGCCTCTACGATCTTGGTAGAGAATCAAAGAGCTTCTGATGCCGGCAAGCGGTTACAACCCCATATATGTCACCTGTCTGGCCAATGATTATGCTAGCAAAAGTTGGGTCACCGTGAATCTTTTCAATGACTATTTCTCATATTCGATTTCCGTAGCATCGTGCATCTATCCAGTGACTACTTTCTCAAATCAAATTTGCGTAGCACCGTGCATCTCTCCAAACTATTTCTCATATTTAATTAACATAGTATCGTGCATCTTTTCGGACTACTTTCTCATATCTGAGTTGCATAACACCTGCGTCTTTTCAGTGACTCCTCAGATCTGATTTGCATAGTTCCGTGTGTCTTTATGGTGACTCTTCAAATCCTATTTGTGTAGGGTCATGCCGTCATTCCAACCCTACCCATATAATTTCTCTTTTTCAGTAAGAGCGTAGCGTCATTTCAACCCTACCTATATAATTCTCTTTCTTAGTAGGGTCGTGTCATCATTCCAACCCTACCCATATAATTTTTTCTCAGATTGTGACCATTTTTCAGCCATCAAATCTAATAATCCAACGTGTGAACATGTTTCGTTTAGTTTTTCGGTGACTTTCTTGTTCAAGATATACTCATCTCTTGATTTCGAGATAACCCATATATTTTATACCATCTTTCGGCAATTTTTCAGAAACAAATCGACTTTCCGGCGATGTTTACGACGTTTCGGATCACTTTTTCAATTTGTTCCTTTTCAATTGAGGTCTCCCAGACGTTCAAAGCAGTCCTTATCTGTCTTCTTGTAGATATCTTTCACCAAGTCCCTCACTGATCCTCGTATTAATTACATCCATAACAAGCTTGAAACATATGCCTTCTATGCATCAGCTTGAGGGGGAATGTTAGAATATGAGTAGGAATAATAATAGCATATAGAATCCCACTAAGAAAAAGATTATAATGTTTTGTCCTATTAGAAAAAGATTGAAATGTTTTTTTTTAAAATTAGAAAAAGATTGGAATGTAGTGTCTACAAATAGGGTCTCAATGTAATAATGTAGTTACAATAATTCAATAATATTATTCTCTTATATTTCTCACAGTTTGCACCCTTTTGTTCAATTGTTTGTTATTGTCTATCTTAACAAGTAATTCTTTGGCCTTCTCATCACAACCTTTGAAATCTACTGCAAATTTTGTGCTTAGTTTGATGATTTGTTGTTGAATCCAATCTGAAGAATTAAAGAATTAGTGTCTTGACTAATCTACTCCTCTAGTAATTGAATTTTCAAAGGAATCACATCTTCATCGATGCAATTTGTTGCTTCATAATGATCCTTTAGTTGCATGGCCTTGGATTACTTTTTATTCTTCTAATTGTGGGATCTCTTTTTGGTTGGAGAATCGTAGATGTTGAGCTCTACTTTTCCGCTTGAATAATCTCCAGTTCATCAAATCTATTGCTTGTGTTGAGCCTTGCCGTGTTTGCATGTATCCCGATGTTAGTTATGTCCTCCATCTGGCATCTGGGCATCTTCAGATATTGTTTGAGACCGGACCTTCATCAATGGGCTTAAAATCTTGTGCCTACTTATCCTTCTCTCTTGATATGACCAGTGACAACCCATTGTAGGACTTTCCCCTTTGTGTGCAGCCCACATGTCTCCACATTTAAATAATTCCCTTCTTTCGATGTACCCTTGTGTTTATCGTTCTCCCCGAGAACCGTTGAGTCTTTCATCAAAATAGAGTCTGATCATTTCTTATCCACTGGACCTAAGCTTCTCCCCACTCTCTTCTTTTCCTCTTCTTTCACGGTGACCTACACTTCAACCCAAATTGGAATAGTGTAGATGCATCTTCTACTGGTCAACTCGATCTCCCTCGTAACCTTTTTTCCATCACCAAGGACCTTGATGAGAGCCAATGAAGGTCACTCTTGAGAATGGTCTCTTATTCCGTTTCGATAAATCCCCCACACTGGTACACTGGTCTCTGATCTAGTTGAAGAAAAAATTTCTCACCACATGCTTAATGGGAGCCCGAGCAGCTTGATCCACAACCAGTCTGATCGTATTTCAGTTGGCCAACACCCCGTAGTTGGTTTCCACCATTGAAGTATCAATGTCATCTTCTTCCATATACACTTGTCTGATAGCACGTGCTCTGCCACTTCTTTTGAGGGCATTTCGAAGAAAAAATGACCATCAGTCATTGCAAAAGTGATGACAAAGGTTGTCTTCCATGTGTTGCACGCCCATCTTCTAACATTATTCAATGTAGGAGGTTCCTCCGATGAATTTTGGAATTTGCCGACAATGCATCTGCCCAGCAGATCCTTCGAGGAGGCTGAAGCTCCACCTACGATTTTTATGCTTTCATCCGGAATCTGTATTTGTGCCTTCCTCGAAGCCTCCGTCGTCCATCTGTTACTATTCACACCTCTTTGAAGGATTAACTCAACTGCTCTGTTTGGGCTGTCATGATTTCCTGTAAATTTTCTGGTTCCTGTATGAACTTGGGTATTTTGTGTGCATTGTTTCCCAAGTCTCCTCTGTTTGTGGTCTATGATAATAGACTTGTTCTGACCTTGTACAGCAATGAAGCCTACGTATCTTTCATTTTTGTTGTCCTAAAGAGTACAGAAAAATTTGAGAAGTGGTCCTTCATACTCCCATCTCCTAATCACCTCCACCTGTAGTTAAGAAACTTCAATAAATACTGCAATAACCACTTTAAGTCTTTAAAGTGACCTTACTCTCCTCATTAAATTTATGCTACGCTCCACCTGCTCGCATCAAGTATCGACACCAGCCTGACATTTGGTGATATCATATGACTTAAACCCAGCATTGTAGAATATTGTTCTCCTCAAAAGATTCAAATCCGGCCATCTCTGCTGGCCCTCACCACCCTCACCCCACAGAACGGAAAGAAACTAAAAGAAGAGTAAAGACTGTCTAGCATCAGGACTCATGCCTGGGAGCTTTTGACACAACCTTAAGAGGGTTTTTCCTCCTACGGTGTAAAACATTACACAGCACATTATGCTGACATCAACTATTAGTTTTAGAAAAGGTTTACATATATAAACTGCAGTCAGCAATTCATAACTCCACCAAGATTGGAAATGTCAACCACTTGCAAAAGTCAAATAAGGGAAATACACACCTCTTGCTGCATATAACATGGCCAATTCCTGAAAACGAATGTCATAGCAGATCCCTATACCAATTCGGCCAACCTCTGCAGAAATATAGTTATGATCATTTCCCGAAAGCACAGGATGGATACAGCAATTAACTTGCAAATAAAGAAAAAAGAGACATTCAATCTCTTCCGTGAAGCAAAAGAGCCAGGAACTCAAATCTATCAAAATAGGGAACACAAACATGCAGTTTAACTATGTTAACTGGAAGAAATTTCAGAGCAGTGGAGCAGTGGAGCAGTGTGACACTTTCTTAGCAGTAACTTGGTTGATTCATTATCAATGTATGTTCAAGAAATAAGAAGAAGAGAATACCTGTATCCACAACTGTTGGTGTCTCTCCTGCTGTAAGCGTCTGTGATTCCTTAAAGGTTATTTTACCAGGAATATCAATGTCAAAAAGATGTATCTGCAAAGACATCAAAGTGTCAGATATTTTGTAGAGTGGTGATCTTCTTGATTTGCCTGACAAACTACTACTCCGTCAGTTCACTTTTACTTGTCACTTTTAACAAATCAAGAAAAGACAATTATTTTTTCCTGTTTCATCCTCAACATTAATTACTTATTCTCCAAATTATTTCCCAAGACTAAGACTATAAATCATTTAATATGGGTATTGTGGTAAAATGCTTATATTAATCATTGTTTCTTAAGGGCCGTCCAAAGCCCAAAATGGACAAGTAAAAGTGAAAAGAGGGAGTAGATATGTTCCTTTTCCTTGGTGTCTGAACTTAATTAGCTAATGTGCACATGCTATCATGCAAGGCAAACAACCAGCATTTTATTTCCACTATTTCACATCAATCCTGCAACTTTCTGAACAGTTGCAGATATACTTCAATTAACATTAATATAGCTTACAAATGGACGACCCCAGACAGCTTATAGGTCGGCTCCCAAAATCTATAGTGTCTATAGTATTAGTTCCCAGCCTTTTTCTCGCAGAATAATACTTCCATTAAATTTTTAGTCATGAAATCTAATGGAGATTTGATTTTAAAAAATAAATAAAAGTAAAATAAGATCTATTGACAATCCTCAAGTGCAGAGAATAATCACCAGTTGAATAATCTTAGTTTATTCTCTTATATTTTTGTTTCACAGTTTGTTAATTTAAACCAGATAATCATCTGTTCAGTTCGGGCCATTGGCAGCACTCTTAGTGTAAAATGACATTATCAAGAAACTTTTGTCAGCCGGAAAAACAAAAAAAAAGAATAGAAGGGAAAGACCCCTCATATCTGTCAAATTACGTTAGCAGTAATTTTTAGGGAAAATTACGAGAAGCTGGAACAACTAAGCAACTCCGAGAACTGCATATCAAGAAATAAATGTCTGACTACACTCTGCAACATCATTCAATCTCTGAATCCAAAAACCATTGTACACTATGAGAACTTGTCCTAGTGAAGTTTATAGTTACATAATTGATCGAGCATACTATAATCACTTTCTTAGCTTCTTCTAGATCTTAATTGCTTAGTTACCTGCCATTACCACAAAAAGAGAGGTTTATGCTTACCTTTCTGTGCTTAGCTTTCAACTTTCCATCAGCATCAAAAACGCAGCAAGTGTTATACAACTTGTCCCCACTGCGTTCAGGTATAGATCCTCCCACTATTGTAATCTTCAGAAGTTGAGCTACTTCAGAGAGCATGGCAGTGGACGGAGATGCATCAGGACCAGCATCAATGTCTTCAGCATAAATTGGGAAGCTATCATTTGAATATGGACTATTCCATATTTCCTAGCAAAAAGAAAAGCTGAAACAGTAAGCTAAAACAACAACAACATACCCACTGTAGTCCCACAAAGTGGGGTCTTAGGAGGGTATAGAGTACGCAGACCATAGCCAACTTCAGGTAGTAAAAAATCTAAATAACAGGACATTTCTTTGCTGCCTCACTATCTACTCTCATATCCTAAGTCTAAAAGTTTATGCCAGAATTCAAAGCACAAACGCGAAAAAGAATCTGAAGCGATACTCAAAGTTAATCTATTATCTACATGCCATACGTAACAGCCCTTGTACAAAATGTAACAATAATAAGTGCATTTCATGTCCACTGATGAATTGGTATAAAGATTATAAAACAAGTGCAGGTTTCATAGGCTTTTGTGGGTAATAGGGAGGATAATTTAAGATTAAAGGGGCAATAATATCTGGAACTCATTTAGCTACGGTCAAAATATAGACAATGCCCATGTTTTCTTATAACTGTCGCAGCTTGCGCGCACCACACACCTCGACTAATTCCAACGGTATCTGCTACCTCCAACCAACACAAGTCCATCCTCCAAGCATAAAACAGATTGGAACAAATCACCTAGTATAAACAATGTCAGGTGCTAGTTGTATAAAGTGTTTAAGAAATTTACACCACCTACTCTAGCCATTATGTTAAAATATTAGGTTGGATGCTCAGATAGTTCACAGAGCTACGTTCAATTAATGGAACAAGAGATTGAGATGATGAATAAGAGTGAAGAATTTAGATGTGAAGTCACTCACAGGCAAAACAACAAGCTTAGCTCCCTTCTCAGCAGCTTCCTCAATTGCTGCACGCGCATGAACAATATTCCTTTCCTTATCAGACGTCACCGCTAGTTGACATAGCCCAATATTAAACTTAGTGATGGGAGGAGAGGGCAATTGGAGAGAGGGAGGAACCCTAGCTTGTTCGGGCTTGAAAGAGGAAGCCATGGAACAAGTGAGGGTTGTACGATTTGGGATGAAGTGGAAGGGAAGACGATGGAGGAGTGAGGGTGCAGGCCGTATGATGGACCGACAAATGGAGGATCCAATTACTGACAACGAAGAAGAAGAAGAAGAAAGGGATGAAGATACGAAGAAGAGGGATCCAACTCTCATTTCAACTTCACACTCTCTTTCATTTTCTCCTCAAACCTAAACTTCAAGCAAAATGGTTCGGTGACACTACTATGTTCCTTTTTATAATACACAATTCTAGTTACATATTTATCATTTGAATCATTAAACTCAATAAAAACCAATATTTCAAATCTTTTTTATCGTTGACCAACCTATGTGGCATTAAAAAGACTAATTAGAATAAGGCACGTGCAAGCACGCATCTAGGATGCGAGTGGAGGCTAATTTTTGATCAATTTTATATTAAAATAATTTTAAAAAATATTTAAAATAAAAATAAAATTCAAAAGGGCTTTTTATTCACTTTCTCAACTAAAATTTTTCATTTTGTTCCCCTTTCACTCCAAACTTGCCCTTTGCATACTTCACAGCAATGGCCGCCAAGAAATTCCCCCGTAACCCTAACCTAATCAACGGAATTGGCAAATTCTCCTGTTTCAAAATGTACCACAAAAAGGTCCTTTGGGCTATCAAGAAGAAAAACGGCGATAAAATCCACACCCACCCAAAATTCACCATCGTCATTACTCTGCCCTCAACCATCGCCGTCAAACCACCAAAATTCTACCCAACTGATGACGTGGAAAAACCCCTCATCAACAAACACAAACCAAAACCCATAAAATTGAGAGTCAATATTACACCTGGTACTGTTTTGATTATTCTAGTTGGGAGATTTAAGGGAAAAAGAGTTGTGTTCTTGAAACAACTTGTGTGTTCTGGACTGTTACTTATTAGTGGGTCGTTTAAGGTTAATGAGGTTCCATTAAGGAGAGTTAATCAAGCTTATGTTATTGCTACTTCAACGAAAGTCGATGTTAGTAGAGTTAAGATTGACAAGACTCAACGAAAGTTTATGTTATCCCTTATCTTTGTTGTGGTTGATATTGTCGTTGTTGTTCATTGTCAAAAAAAAATTGTTGTTGTTCCCTGAAGAGGGTCTTTGCTGGTTGATATTGTTATTGTTGTTCATTGTCAAAAAAAAAAATTATATATCCCTGAAGAGGGTCTTTGTTATGGTTGATATTGTTGTTGTTCAATAAAAAAAAATAATTGTTGTTGTTCCCTGAAGAGGATCTTTGTTGGTTGATATTGTTGTTGTTGTTCATTGTCAAAAAAAAATAAAAATTATATATCCCTGAAGAGGTCTTTCCTGTGGTTGATATTGTTGTTGTTGTTTTACTTTTTAATTTTTTTTATTCACTTTTTCAATTTAAATTTTTTATTTTGTTTAGGATTAATTTTGTAACTTTTACAAATTGTTAAAGATATTTAAATAAACATTGAAAATTCATTATGTTTGTGTATGCGAATTTTTAGTTAAAACTTTAAATTAATTGGAGAGAAATTTTAATTATTTGGAATAAATTTGATGTTTAATTAAATTTATTGTGTTTGTGTATTAGAATTTATAGTTAAAAATTTAAATTAAAAAATTATTGTGTTTGTGTATTAGAATTTCTACAATTTATAAAAATAATTTATTTAATTATGTTTGTTAAAGATATTCAAATTTAAAATTTAAAAATTCATTATGTTTGTATATATGAATTTATAGTTAAAAATTTAAATTAGTTAGAGAAGAATTTTAATTATTTGGAATGAATTTGATATTTAATTTGTGAGCAAAAATAAATTAAATGATATTTTATAATCTAATTATTTGGATATTTAATTTAAAACATGATTATTTAAATTTTTCTATAATTTATAAAAAAAATTTATTAAATTAAATTAATTTTAATATTTAATTTGTCATGTAGCATTAAAATGACTTGGAATTTAAGGAAATACTTGAAAATGATGTGGCAAATGATGTGGCACACGTGGCAGCTTATGTGGCAGCTGACATGGGAGAGTGTGTTACACTTACCAAAAAAGTGTTTAAAATGTTGTTTTTTAGTGGGTTCAGGGGTCCAGATGACAAACATGTAAGTAGAAGTGTAAAACTTACAAAACCGATATAGTACAGGGGTCCATCGAACCATTTTGCCAAAATTCAAATTCTTTCTCCCAATTAGGGGTCGTTTAGTAGTAAGCATATTTTGAGGGCTTACCTAAAAATTTTAGGAAAAATTACCGAATTAACTATTATTGGGCTTTTATTACCACTTAGAACCTAATTTTGTCATAATTACATTATGTAGCCAGAAATATGAATAAGTTTTAAGTTAATTATAGTTCCTGACACACATAAGTTTTTAAACCAATAAAGCAACGACACTTTTTTCACTTTACTCAAACTCTCCTTTTACCCCCCAAATCACCCTCTCTTTACCCCTAAATTCTCAACTTTACAAGCAGTTTCTTCTTCAATCCACATCTTTCTCACGATAATAATCAATAAATCCTCATAGTCTATCAACTGACATTCATATTTTAGGTTAGTTTTAACCTACTTGTATGTGTATTTAATTAATTTATAATTTGAATAGTTGTTTTTACTGCAGATCTTTCATTTTGATTTAGCAATGGTAGATAATACTCCTACGAAGATGGTTACTAGAAGTATATCACATAGTGACCCTGATGTACATACGGGTCCAACGTTTGACTTAAGAATTTCTCAAATCGAAGAAGATGCATTGCCTTCGGAAGAAGTTAGAGGTATTGGGCATAAAAAAAAGTTACAAATGATGTTCTGAGTTCAGACAATGAGGATGATGAGTTGGTGAAAGAGGTATTTTATTTTTCAATTTTCTTACTTTGATTTTTAATCATTTACTTTGTACTGAATGATTGTTATCTGTACTGTATGCATGTATTTTGTATGTGTATTTGTCCCATTAACGTGTACGGAATTATGGTTATGTAATGTATGCATATTTGGTACTATATGCATGCATTTATGTATGTGTATTTGTCCTATTAATGTGTACTGAATAATGGTTATATGTTGTATGCATATTTGGTATTATATGCATGTATTTATGTATGTGTATTTATCCCATTAATGTGTACTGAATGATGGTTATCTGTTGTGTGCATATTTGGTATTGTATGCATGTATTTATGTATGTGTATTTATCCCATTAATGTGTACTGAATGATGGTCATCTGTTGTGTGCATATTTGGTATTGTATGCATGTATTTATGTATGTGTGCTTGTCCTATTAATGTGTACTGAATGATGGTTATCTGTTGTATGTATATTTGGTATTGTATGCATGTATTTATGTGTCACGCCCCAAAATCCCATCGGGCCGGACTGACACCCGAAGCCGAGAAGGCCCGGGAGAACCCGTTCAAATACCTGTACCTTCACTTACATTCACCAAAAATTTGGGCAGCACTTCGTTACATATAGAAGGGTCTAATTTCCTATATCAGCACAACATGCACATATATATATATATATATATATATATATATATATATATATATATATATATATAATACTTGGCCGTCGGGGTCACCACATATACAAATATAACATCACTATATAAACTCCCATGACTTGACCCTTCCTTATGTTTACAAAGCCTCTAGGATATATATACATGACATAACTAGGGTCGGGACAAACCCCCACCCACACATGACTCCTGTACAATAACAAAACATAAGGAACCGACTCGGAAAGCTCCGAAGCAAACTGGAGCTCACCAACAATAGCTGTACGACCCGGCTCCTATCTATGCTGTGAATAAGCTGAAGTACCTGTGCCTGCAGCATGAAATGCAGGTCCCCCGTGAGGGATGTCAGTACGAAATATGTACTGAGTATGTAAAGCTGTAGATAATCATATGTGATATGGGGGATCAAGAAAATCATACACATGTGAATAAATCATAATAGAAGTGAACCACACTTCATAAACACTTTTAGGATCATGTACATTATCATTAATCTGAACTAGTTTCTTGGATTCAAACACATTTGTGGAACGGTATATATTCGTTCATTTCATTCTTTACAATTATCATTCGTCATTACCTCCTCCTCCCGAACCTCCAACCACCTAACAATAATCAATACTGTACCGTACTGTGACCATTAGGCTGCCTCCAGTACATATCAATTGGGATCGACCCATGCTAGGCTTATGCCCCTGGGATACCACCCATAAACACATAAATAGGGATCGACCCATGCTAGGCTTATGCCCCTGGGATACCACCCACACGTATATCAAGTAACACACATAAGAAATCTTTCCAATAACTTAGTTCAAAAGCTTTTGAGATTATTACATTAGTGTTCATGCCAATATAGTACCTTTGGAACAATGATACATCAATAGGAATCAAGTAATAGACCTTCTATACAATAACGATGTAATAAAGACTCATTAGTACATCAACAATGTGTTTCAGAATCATCAATATCACAACAATGAAATAGGAGCCTTTTGGTATATCAATGAAATATTTTGACACTTTATAGAATGGAAACAACTTCGTTGGTAATGTAGAACAATACATGTGTTTGGACAACCTTGGAATCTTACTTGATGGAACATTGGTGTTTTCATGCCAAAGAACATCGTTAGAGTATGCTTTACATACCTCGTTGTAGATTCGGACACCAATTCGACACAACTTCCCGCCTTTACAAATCACTTATCTACAATGAAATATTTGGCATCTAGTATTAGCAACCCAACACCACAATTCTCTTCCATAATTTCATACAACCAATATTTGTAAAACATTCCAAAAATCAACTTGATCAATAGGTTTATGTGTATATATATATATATAATCATTTCAATACCACATCATCGCACCAAATCCCTTCACAATTCAACATAATCCAACCATGCACAAGAATAATCCAACATCATTTCCAATCATCTTTCAACAACAATCAAATAACATACTTCTTATGCTCACATGCATATATATATATATATACATATCCATATAAATAACACCAATATAATTTACATCCTTACCATAAAATGGCACTTTTGATTTCGAAGTCCTGTTGGCACAAATAAGGGGTGCTTCTCAAAGCCCTCGAGACGGTGAACACAACTACGGAATCAATTTGGATTTTCTACGGTTGAATCACAAGATAATTGGTGTTGAAATTAGGCTAGGGTTTCTTATTTCCAATAATATGATGATAATTGATGGATATAAGACCAATTATATCTATATAATGACCAATTTTCGTCCAAGAGGTGATGGAAAATGACCATATTGCCCTTAAAAATTTAAGTAAATCCGAATCTGTCCATGGTGGACTGTTTTGACAGGCTAAAGTAAATCCGCCATAACTCTTTGCTCCGATATCGGATTTGGGTAAAATTGGTATCGTTGGATATATAATTCAAAGGGCTTTCATTTCATATAAAGTAGGCCACTCAGTTCGTCCTGTACAAGGAGTTATGATCGTTTGAAGTTGACCCTAAAAATCTATTTTGAGAGGCTGAAGTAAAACGAGTATAACTCCTTACTCAGATGTTGGATTTGGATGAAACCAATTGCATTGGAAAGAAGACTCAAAGATATTTCTTTTGATAGGTGGTATCTCTCCCAGTTCATTATATTGATGGAGTTATGATCGTTCAAAGTTGACCCAAAAAATTGGCAGGCCTCAGTAGTTTGAATTTCCTGCACATTTACTGTTCACAATTATTCCGGCCGCCATTTTATAGTTTCGAACGTGCTCGATTATATTCGAAACTTATCCGTTTTTGGAAATTTTTATATAGTTGGAAAGCTTATTCAATAAACTTCGTATGAAACCATCGACGGGCAAATTCCGGTATAAATAAAGTCGATTCCCATACACATATAATCAAACTATACACTTGAAACCATCTCAAAATAATCAATACTCATACTTAAACTCATATATACCTAACTTAGGATCAATACATATACTCCAACACATATAACCATGGCTAATGCACATAATTAAGTATGGGGCGTTACATTATGTATGTGTATTTGTCCCATTAATGTGTACTGAATAATGGTTATCTCTTCTGTATGCATATTTGATATTGTATACATGTATTTATGTATGTGTATTTGTCCCATTAATATGTATTGAATGATGGTTATCTCTTCTGTATGTATATTCCTTGTATTCATATGCTACTATATTTGTATTTATACTTATTATATGATTTTCATATGCTACTGTATGTTTATATATGCAGAATGTGCGATATTATATTAAGAAACTTCCTTCAGAATCACCTCATATGTGTTGTTATTCCAACAATAACATAATAGCATATTTGAAGGAAAAACTTTCTGTTACGCAGTTTCAGATGTTTAGCAAGACTTGTTTTGGGGTGTATATGCAAATACATGATTGTTCAGTTCAAGCACAACTAGTTAGGTGCTTTATGTCTTTGGAGTTGGAAGATAGTTCGAAAGATGCTCTGGTGATATATGTAAATGGATCGACACTTCAATTTACGCTTAGGTAATTTGCAATCATAACAGGATTAAATTGTGTTGCTAATGAAGATGATTTTATGATTGAAAATAAAGAGCCTAACCAGATTGTTTTTGGGTATTTTGGAGGTCAAAAAATCATAAAAAAATTAGTTTTGATTCAATATTTTGAAAACCGAGAATTGTGTGAGGGTAATGATGATGATGATGTCAAGATTGCTATATTGTATTTCATTAATACCTTCATTTTTTTCTTGCGAGAAGCATTGTGTATCTGTCCCTAAGATTCACTTTCATTTTGTTGAGAATGGTAAATATAAGGATTACCCATGGGGTAAAAAAACTTTTAAGGACCTAGTGAAGTTTATTTCGAAAAAGATGGATGCACAGAAACAGTACTATAGAAGTCATGGTATGTCACTTGCTATGCAAGTTTGGCTTTATGAGTGTTGCTCTGTTGTTGATCCAAAAATTGTCGTCAAACATGTTGGTAGAATTCTCATATTACTCAATTGGGAGACCACTGGTAGACATCCTTATTTTAAGGCTTTTACTAAAGACATGTTAGCTGATGTTGACAATCCGATAACTATGTCATTATTCTTACATTATTACATTTAGAATTAAGCTATTTACATATATTCAAAATAGTACACTAATGTATCTATTATTTTCAAGTTGTATACAAAAATATAACAACTACTTCTAGAGAAATGGCAATTTTACAACTGCCTTCTGTAGATGCAGTAGAAGATACAACCTCAAATGATGTTTCTTCTTCTGATGATTTTCAAGATGCTCCACCAGTTACTGAAAAAAACAAAGCAAAGAAAAAAGTTGATATTGCATCTTCTCCACCACATAAAAAAACAGAAACAAGTGAAGTCAGTACCTTTATCTTCAAACATTCCTAGCAGATCATCCTCGAGGAATACAACAAACCCTCTCATTTCTATTTCAAAAGCATCAAAGAGATTATTATCTCCTGTTGCAAAACATCAGACAAAGAAAGTTGTGACTCAAAAGACTGTTTCTCGAAGGACTCTTCCTAAGCAGCCGCCTATCCTACAGAAAAAAAAATCTGTTGTCATGTCTCCAGTTAAACCCAAATCATCCAATGTTCCTACTGATGTACCTTCCAACAGCAAACTGCATGAAGAATCTATTTTGGCTAAATAATTTACCATTTTCAGGAATTGGTAAATACAATTTTATTTTTCTTAAAATCTTTTGTATTTTCTTTTCACAAATTTCTTCTTGATTTTTTTGTAAAAAAGGTGAAGGCTGAGATTGGTGATCTGCACAAGTTGATAACTGATAACTTCAAGAGTGTTATGGAAGTTATCAAATCAATCAAGATTGCTGAAAAAGTAGTTATAATAATATTTACTTTCATTATTCTATATATGTAGATATAATGCATACACTATAGTATAGCAAATTTCATTTACAGGTCCTAATGTTGAAGTTGTGGCTGATATACCTATTGTTCCTCAATCGTCACCCCAAGATATTAATGTTGCTCGTTTCAGTGTTTCAAATCAGTCTGATACATCTACGATTGAGCTACAACGGGTATCAAATTAATAAATTTAATAATTGTATATATATGCAATGTATTGATTTTTTCAAGTACATTTGCATTTACGTTTTCTTACAATATAGAAGTATATAAAGAACATATTAGGCCATCATATTCATCCATCTTTTACAGGGTCACAATGTTGAAGCTGTGGAAGATATACCTGTTGTTTCTCAACTGTCATCTCAACATATTGGTACTGACCGTTCTAGTACTCCAAAGCAGGGTGATACTTGTAGCGTTGAGCTACAACGGGTAGCAATGTATAACTGTATTTTAAATTATATAACTATATACGTATGATATGTATTAATATTTATGTATTTATGTATCTAAGAAAATGCGTGACGCATATTTTGTCGTTGAGCTGGATGATGACATACATTTTAATGAGGTGCCAAAGAAAAAAGAGGTACATTCATATTTGTGCATAACTTTTATAGACAAAATGTGTTTGTATTTTTATTTGACACGGTGTATTCTGTATTTTTAGATACTTAAAGAAAATCCACATCAAATGCATACAACTGATGAACAAGTGATTGAGGATGATGGTGTTACTAAATTGGGGTCGAGGACTGAATCACAGTATGAGATCCCTCATGAACTCCTTCTAAGCTTAAAATTGATGAAAAATATCATCATATATCCAACTAGATGTATAAATAATTCAACACCTGTACCAAAATAAAGGAACAGAAAATTTAGTCGCTGAAACTTTTCTCTTTTTACAACAAAGTTTGGATCATCATCTGATACTCTATTATATATGTCTAATTGTATTTGTATTCATTATTTATCACACTATAAATACATATTATATTTATACAAACAACTTTCAGGTACTTCTGCAAGTGCATCATGTGATTCACCCATATTGAACGAAAAACATCCATTTACACCTTTTATCGGCTGTCCATATGATCCGTCTATTGAGAACAAGTATTTGAAATAGATTAAGGGAGGCCTCCTTACTACACATGAGCGAAAGTACGTTACTTTTACTATGTTTCAACTGATTAGCTTTTTATCATATTGAATCTATTTTCACAATACTTATGGTAGAAAGGACAATGAAGATCATTTCAGGAAGCATAAATTAGACATTCCGATTTCGTTGGAGTTTGGTGTAGATGTTATTAGTGATAAAAATTGATTCTACAAACTATCTTTTCCAGGCCAATTATTGAATGATGTGGTACATAGTACATTGACTTTATTTTATTATGTATTCGATTTTATGTATTGACATACAATTTAATGTTTGCAGCACATTAATGTCATATTCTATTACTTGCGCAAGAAAGGCAAGTACAGTCCTCCAAGTAACTTCATTTACACAACTGTTGATTGTGTATTCAAGATTAAAGTAGCAGAATTATGGAAGAAGTATGTGGACTCATAAAGTTGTACATCTTCTGTGCGCGAAGAATATGTTGTATATGAATACATGAATGAATATAGGTTGATGGTTGGTATCCCATGGCATACAGTGGATCATGTTCTAATTTCTTTATATATGAAAGAACGACTCCACTGGGTACTTGTTATAGTGTTGTTCTTAGATCGATGTTTATATGTTTACGACTTATACAACTCTGTAATCCATGATGTGTATGTCAAAACAGAGGTGCAAAAATTTGCAGAGGTTATACCTATTTCTCTTTTGAACATTGATTTCGATAAAAAGAAAATAGATATTGATTGGCAGTGTCACCCCAAGTACAGAAATAGAGATGAATCTAATCCATTTGAGGTGATTTTTGTCAATGACATACCTCAACAAAGATCTGGCATCATGTGCATATATAATGCATCAATAGTTCACTTGTAGTATTTATGTTGGTAAATATAGTAACATACTTTTGTATTTATGTTTTTTCGGGATTGTGGTATTTATGTTGCTGTTTATGCGGAGTTTCTCACTAGTGGTCAAGGTGTGCCAAATCAGGAATTTGATATTGCTCTACTCCACACCCGATATGCTGCTTTGCTTTGGGATTATGGTAAAAAAATGTGGCGCTACGAGTGACAATAAGGCACCTGCAAAGATGCATAGGCCCATCACTGATTAGGACAATATCAAGGACATTACTATATTGTAATGCTAGTTTATGTTGTAGAAAGTTTATGGGATTCTATAGTTTTGGATGAACACAGCAGCAATGTATGTGTTTTATGTGATACTGGTTTCCTTTTATTTAAACCGTACTCTATGCTTATGTTTTGAATACACTTTATCTTTTGTGGTTTTGGATGAACAAATCAGTGTATGTGGTTTATGTGATAGCAATTTCATTGTGTTTGAACCGTAGTGTATGTGGTTCTGTTTCGATATATTACATTTTATTTGCATTTGCTTTTCTCGCAATCTTTCGTGTGTATTAAATAGTCTCAATATATAGGTATTGATATATGTTTCGTACAAGATTTACAATCTCAATTGACATGTATTCTATCTCAACCTAATAGGATTACATTTTTTATGCACAAGTATTTAAGAAATGAAAAATCGTATGTATTTGATAGTGTCATTCTACTGCAAATACATTTGCCAATATATTTATGTGTGTTGCTGATTACCTGATATATGAAAAAATATAGAATATCAAATACAAAGATCAACAACTATCACTACATTCATAAATATAATAGATGTATTCAGCAAATTCATTATGATCATTAAATTTGTTCAAACAAGAATATAGTAAAGAAGACTTAGATTACAGTAACTAAAGCAGTAACACAAGACTTAGATTTGTTCAAACTAAAGCAGATTTTTAATGAGCAACAACTAAAGCAGTTTTTAAACTGTGTCCCAAATTAATTGTATGAAAGAAATTTAACTAGCTATTTATTACAACAACCTTTAGCTAATCCCAACTTCAATGTATCTTCTCATGTGGTGCATTACCACATGAACGCCCGTTATGACCACGAAATTCACATGTGCTGCGGATTTTTTTCTTCTTTTTATACAGCTCAGCGAATGACTTTTCCCACTTTTTCTTTGGTTTTCCAGGAGGCCTTTTAAACTTTGGTGGTAGTACCACTTCTTTTGCAACTTCTTCAGGTATCTACCAGTCAGTCACATCCGGAAAAGGATACACAGGAATCTCATATGTTTTCAACACAGTTTCTGGATTATAATATTTTGAGTAATATGGACCTAATTTGAATTTCTTTTTGTTTAAAACAACCAACGCATGTAATCATGGTATTTCATCATATTGAAACTATCCACAACGACATTTTTTTGTTTTCAAGGCAGATAATAAAGGTTTTTCCTTTGTCATTTATTGCATATAGGTAGTCTATTGACGGTGTTACCTGCAATGAATACATAAATACAACTCAAAACTAAATTTGAAATACTATAGATTAAATACATATGCATCCAACATACCGTCACGCGTGCTGATAGGGTATCATTCATTATAATCTCCTGAAATTTCATGCTAAGTGTTGTGGATGTGAAGTAAGGATTTTGCCTATTAGTGCAATTCCATTGCCCAAACATCTTTCTCACTTCTTCAAGAAAATTATAAATTGGCTTCTCTCTTGCTATTACCAGTGCTGAATTAATAGACCCTATAATATTTGATGTCATTGTCCATCCTCTGTGAACAGGCGCATACACCGCTGACCATTTGTCATATCCTGCCAACTCCAAATATTCCTTAACTCTCACATCTATATTTTGAACTATTTTTATCAATCTATTAAAATCAGATTGTTTGTATGCTCTAGTCATGGTATAGTAAACCTCGCTTAATTGGTCATGTGACTTCCTGTATCTTTTGTGTATATTTTTTCATAAGTTCAACATGCATGCATAATGTGTTATATCAGGGTACACTTTGAAAACAACTTTTATGATACTCTCATTTCTATCAGAAACAATGCACATCTCTGGCCTCTGACCATAAGCTTTCTTAAGTTGCTCAAAAAAGCAAGTCCATAAAGCATCATTTTCTGAATCAGCCACTCCGTATGCTAATGGTAATATGTTACTTGTACAAAAATATAAATACAAATATATGATAGATGTCAAAATAATTTCTAAGTTTTAATTTAAATAATGTAGTATAGATGTCAAAATAATTTCTAAGTTTTAATTTAAATAATGTAGTATACTTACCTGCACCATCTAAAGTACTAGCATAGACAAATGTCCCTATGTATATTGATTTGAGTTGGCTTCCATCAACTATAACGATTGGTCTACAATGCTCAAATCCCTTGATAAAAGCATAAAGAGATATAAACAGATACAAAAATCAATTTTCGGGCATTTTCTTTATTCGAATATGTGATCTAGGGAAAGTTTTTTCCATGATGTATAAGTATGTAGGTAACTTCTGGTAAGATCGACCCAGTTTCCCCATTGTAGAATCTACTGCCTTTTCCTTAGCATACTAAGCCACCATGTATGTCATATCCAGTCTAATGTCTTACTTTATATCATCTCTAATATCATTTGGTGTATATTTTCTCTTTAAAATGGCTATTTTTGGTTTAATAATCCCTGCTATCAATTTGGTAGTAGCATGAGAGTCTTTGTAGATCTTGTCCTTTAGTGAACATGTATGTTCGCTTACAAAAGACCAAACTACAAACAGTTTAGAATCATTCATGCTTGACAACTTGAAAAATCACTTGCATTCTCTAGATTTACATTTAAGCCAATAGCTGCATATATAGTGAATGCACAAGCCATTACAAAACTGTATATATTATGATAGTAATAATATTCAGTGAAATCAAATGTATAAAAAATAAACATACTTGCTGGAATTAGACTTAGGTACTTTGGTAGTAAATTGGTGATCAATCGAATAGTTATGCATTATAGCCTGAAGTGTAGCCTTGTCTTTGTATACATGGCCAACAACTACTTCTTTTTTATTAGTATCAAAAATGAAATTTTGCACTATCATTGGCTTGCCATAGTCAGTCATCATCATTTGAAGTGTATCAATTTTGAAGTTGTTGTATCAAGTTCATAATTATTTGCAGACACAACTTCATTTTCAATAAGATTTTCTACTGATACATCCTTACTGATCTCATTATCAGGAAAATTAACACACAAAGGATACTTGGCAAACACGTTGTTTAATTTCTTCAATTGAACATACACCTTGACTCCCATGTCGTTGTGTATCTCCAATAGTTTATTGGCACCCTTAATACTATATTTAATCTTCACAGTTTTTACTCTCAAGCCTATCATCAGTTGGCTACTAATTAACTCAACCAAGTCTCTATGAGAGGCATATTCATTTAAGACTATTCATTCAGTCTCGTAATCATCGTATTTATTACCTTCAGTCCAGCTTCCTAATTGCCAAATCATGATCATTATGCTTGCCAATTTATTTCTGTAAGCGTTGATGCAACTGCTAAAAGTCAGAAATATAGAAGCACAAAGTAAATATAGTAGTATATTATAAAGTGAATACAATAGTATATTTAATTTGATAATTCAGACATTGATAACAATTCAAAATTGAATACAGTCATTGAAATTAAAGTATCGACCAATTGAAAACTCTGCAAGCAGTACAAACGATTATACACAAAACTACAATTCACTGAATCATATCATTTAATCTAGTGTATTTGTTTCAAAGTCGAGGAATGGATTAAGAACTACATTACGACATAAAATATTTGTTTTCAAGGATCAATTAAAATTTTTGATATTTTGATGATTTTGAATTATTCTTATTTGTTTCAAGCTCGTATTACAGTAAATAAAACTACATTACAATATTTTGTATTTGCTTCAAAAGAGGATCAACCAAAATTTTGGAGATTTTAATGATTTTGAATTCTTCAGTATTTGTTTCAAACTCGAAGTATAGAACAGTGAAAAACAACATTACGATATACAATACTTGTTCTGAAGAAGGATGAATCAAAATTTTGAGAATTTTGATGATTTTGAATTTCTCAGTATTTGTTTCAAACTCGAAGTACATAACAGTGAAAAAACTACATTACGACATACAATATTTCTTCCGAAGAAGAAGGATCAATCAAAATTTTGAGAATTTTGAACTTCTCAGTATTTATTTCAAACTCGAAGTACAAAATAGTAAAAAAACTGCATTACGACATACAAAATTTATTTTGAAGAAGAAGGATCAATCAAAATTTTGGGGATTTTGATGATTTTGAATTCTTTAGTATTTGTTTCAAACTCAAAAAAATAGAGAAGAAAATACATGATGACATACCTGATACATTTCGAAGAAGAAGGATCAATCAATTTTTTGGGAATTTTGCGTTTTGTTTCTGAATTTAGCTCTATTTGTTGATAAAAATGGAGAATACAATTTTTACCTTTGAGAGAATCATGTTTAATTAGGCAAGAGATACTCAATTCAATGGGAAAAGCGTGATTGAGATTTTTTTTTCTTTTTAAGAATATTAAATTTCATTTTTGGCGCGACTAAATAGGGATTGTATTCATATTTTATATGAATACATACTATCTGTAAAACTAAATACAGTGGGCATAAATTGAATACAACGGCTATAAATGGTAATTATATAAAATGTGGCTATGGAAGGTGAATTTTATAGTAAAATGCTGCTATTTTTTAAAGATCCCTAAAATTTTAATATGCATCTCATACGCCACATCATAATTGTATGAGGCATTTGTTATTTTGACATGTGGACTATTTGGCCCCACTTTTCAGGCAGTTTTCTCTTTCCCTTTGCATTTTCTTTTTCGTTTTGATAAACCCCTTTGCATTTTCACTGCACTTTTAACTGTTTTGTTTCACAATTCATTTTTCTTCTATTTTCTTTCTTTGTCTTTTTCTTTCAATTTTTTCTGTGCTCGTGATACTAAGAAAATCAACTTTATACAATACTCACTTTTTTATATACTTGTGTCACCTTTTTTTAGTCTATTTCAAAAGAAATATATTTTTTATTTTTATTTATTTTTTAATTTAAATTTTTTATACGACACGCTTATAATCACAAAGGTTAAAAGAATATTTTGATATATTCTACATATTTTGAATTTAATACTAAAAAAATTCAAAATTTTTTTTTACTTTCTTAAACTTTGTACCAAAATAAAAATCAGACAAAACATATTAAACATAAAGAATATTCTTTTCATCAATTAAATGTACGAACAATCACTTAACTTATAATAATTGACCGTCAAAGTCATTCAACTTTGCTTCATTAGCTTTGGTTGTTATTTTAGCTTGAACTATAATTTTTGAATCATTTAATGATGTGACAACTCTAATTTTGAGAGAAAAAAATAAAAAAATTAAAGTAAATATTTAAATTTATTTAGCATCGAACCCATTTTAAATTTGATCCAATTTTTAATCCAGCCTGCTTAAAATAATTTTTTTATACAAAAATGCATTTAATAATAATAAAAATATATAATGGTTCTTCATATTTTTTATTTTTTAAATTGAAAATAGAGTTGGAGTTTTAGTTGACATAGTATTTGGGAAATAGGGTATTTTTGAAGTTGAAAATGGGGTTGTTTTTTGAAAATAAATTTAGATTTTAAAAAATAAATTTAAAAGTGCAAAAAGTGAATTAAAAAATAGTAAAACACCTCTTAAAGTGTTTCTCAAATATTCAAATATAGTGAAAATATATTTTAAAATATTTATGACTAAATAAATATTTTAAAATAAAATTAAAATTATATTTCAAGATATTGTGAATAATATTCATAACCTAACGCAAACTTAATATCGGATAGACAGGAAAATATTGAAAGAAAAAAATAAACAATAAAATAAAGAAAAGATAACTTGAAAAAAAAAAAGAATAGCAAAAAATGCTTTGTAAATTTTTTTTTTTACAGTGAACATGAAAGAAAATGTTGAGAGGAAAAAAAACATTAGTTTGACAGTTGGCGCCAAAAAGTCCACTTGTTAAAATAACAAATGCCTCATACAACTATGACGTGGCATATGAGATGCATATTAAAATTTTTCGGGCTTACCTTCCTATTAGATAGTAATTTTATTAGGTTCAAATATGCTCTAAATTTTGCTAAAATGATCATATATATCCTTCGTTAAAAGTTTAGCTCACCAATATCTCTGTCATTCAAGTCTTGGGTCATATATACCCCTATTGCCAAGTTTTGGGTCATATATACCCCTATTGCCAAGTTTTGGTCATATATACTCCTATTGTTGTTAATTGCTTTGCTAAAATTTTCCAGTCTCCCTTTTCTTTTCTTTTTTAAAGAAATCATATTTTTCAGATCACATATAATTAAACTCACTGCTTTTTCTACACATTAACCATCCCGTCAAATGCTCTCATCTACCCCACAATCTCTTTGAATTTTCTCTAATTTGTCAAAATTCCTCTGTTGTATTTTTCAATTCTTGCATAACCCCAAGAATCATAAAGTAAGAAATAAGAAAAGTCAAGAACACCCCATAAAAACTCAATGCACAATTACGATAAAAATGAAGAATTAAAGTACTTACCAACTGCAAATTATTTTAGTATCATCAATCGCCTCCATCTTTCGCAGCACTCTCAATTCCAACATCTAGAATAAGAAGAATAAGGAAAACACAAGTGAGAAATTAGGATGTAGAAGTGTAAAAGAGGCAGTTCATATAGAGACAACCAAAGCAAGTTGTCAATTAAGAGAATATCTTTTACACGTATGTATGTATGTATGTATGTATGTATGCATGAGAGGTGCAATTAGGCAAGAATTTAAAAATACAACAAAGGAGTTTCGACAAATTAGAGAAAACCCAAAGAGATTATGAGGTAGATGAGAGCATTCAACGGACGTTTAATGTGTAGAAGAAGGGGTGAAGTTAATTACATGTGATGTGGCAATAAAAAAGTGATGTGACAAATAAAATTTTTTAAGAAAAGGGGGTTGAATTCTAGCAGAGCAATTAACAGCGACAAGGGTACATATGACTCAAAACTTGATAACAGGGGTATATATGGCCCAAAACATGACAACAGAAGTATATATGGATCAAAACTTGGACAACAAGGGCATTGGTGAGCTAAACTTTAAATGGAGGGTATATCTGAACGTTTTCGCAAAGTTTAGGGGCATATTTGATCTTTTTTTCTATATAATAAAAGAGGATAGTCTAGCTTAAAATTAATATAAGTGTCGATCTTTAGAACTATCTATTTGAATTCTTACAACAAAAAACTATCATTTCATAATAAAGACTAGAACTGTCAATACGGTCTAGCCCACAGGGGCTTTGGAGTTTGACAGGTCAGGCCGGGCTGATCCATCAACATGACGGGCCATAAAATAGCAAGCTCAACCCATCACAATATTGGTTGCGGCCTCCACGGGCCAGCCAACTTTTTAAAATATATTATTTTTATAATCTTAATTTAAATTTTAAATTGTTAATTACATAAATATTTACAACATAATATTACATGGAGTTACTACGTGTTAATCAAGTTTTAAATTTACCAAAAAATTTTAATAATCTATGAAATTAAATAACTTTTGATAGCAAATTCAAAACAAATAGAGATGTTGAAAAACAAACGAAAATGTTAATGAGTAATAATATAACTAGCTAAATAGCAATATTAACCTAATTTTATTTTAATTGATCACAATAAAACACAAAGAAATGTCAATATTTAGTCTATTAAAAGTGAAAATGAACTCCTAAAAAAAACTCACATGACACTTATGGCATGTTCAACATCACCACATCATCTTCATCAAACATATTTTATTCCTTACAAAATTTAGTATTTTATATTTTAATTATTTGTATATTTTATAAACATATTTAATATTTAAATATTTATGATGGTTTAAATATACTTTGAGTTTGGACTCTTTTTTTATTCTTAGTACTCTATTCTGTTTTTTAGGGGTAAATCTCAAGAATAGACCCAAATTGGAGTAGCTTTCAAATTTTAGCCTCAGATAAAAAAGCTTCCTTAAAATAGCCTTTACCTATTAACTAATATTTTTTGAACGAAATTACCCCTGATCAATGGAGTAAATTACACGAATGATCCTCATAATGGATAACAACTCCATATATATCTCTTTCAACCTTCATTTTTTTTCTCTTTTTAGTTTTACTTTGATTTTTATTTTTTCTTTCTCTTTTTATTTTTGATCTTTTTCAACCCTTACTTTTTTCCTTTTTCCCTCTCGACTTCTTTTATTTTTCTTTTTTATTTTACTTTGATTTTTTATTTTTTTCTTTCCTTTTTTTTTTTGTTCTTTTTAGTTTTTCTTAATTCTTACTTTTTTCTTTACACCTCTCAATGTCTAATTTTATTTAAAAAAAATTCAATTTTCTTTGATTTTTATTTTTATTTTCTTTTTAAATTTTTCTCGGGCTTTATTTTTATTTAATCTTTTTTTTTTATTTTTATCAACCTTTATTTTTTCCCCATTCTCTCTCAACTTCCACATTTTCTTTAATTTTTATTGTTTTAATATTTTTTTCATTTTCTTCTTTTTCCATAATTTTTATTTTCTTTGTTATTTTCTTCGATTTCTTCCATTTAAGTTACATCTCATGAGCAAGAGTTGACACTATCACATTATAAAGGCAAGAATTATGACTTTCAAACAACAAACTACGTTTCATGGACAAGAGTTGAGACTACTACATTGTAGAGGCAAGACTTATGACTTTCAAACAACAAGTTATGTTTCATGGGCAAGAGTTGGCACTATCATATTGTATTTTGATTTATGAGATGTTTTATAACTCTTAGCTTAGAGGCAAGACTTAGCTCAGGGACTTTCAAACAACAAATTATACCCCATGAGCAAGAGTTGACTGTACCACATTATTTTTTCATTTATGAGATGTTCTACAACTATTGCCTTAGAGGCAAGACTTAGCTCAAGGACTTTCAAACTACAAATTATTCCCCATAGTCAAGAGTTTATTCTACCACATTGTATTTTCATTTATGAGATATTCTGCAACTATTGCCTTAGAGACAAGACTTAGCTCAAAGACTTTCAAATAATAAATTATGCCCCACGGGCAAGAGTTGACTCTACCACGTTATATTTTCATTTATGAGATGTTCTACAACTATTGCCTTAGAGGCAAGACTTAGCTCAAGGACTTTCAAACTACAAATTATGTCCCACGGGTAAGAGTTGACTCTACCACGTTATGTTTTTATTTATGAGATGTTCTACAACTATTGCGTTAGAGACAAGACTTAGTTTAAGGACTTTCAACCTACAAATTATGCCCCATGGGTAAGAGTTAACATTACCATGTTATGTCTTTATTTACGAGATGTTTTACAACTCTTATCTTAGAGTCAAGACTTAGCTCAATGACTTTCAAATAATAAATTATGCCCCACGGGCAAGAGTTGACCCTACCACATTATGTCTTTATTTATGAGATGTTTTACAATTCTCACCTTAGAGGCACAACTTATCTCAAGAATTTTTAAACAAGTTACGTATATTAGGCAAGAGTCAATACTAACACATTGTGTTTTTAACTTATGAAATGCTCTATAACTCTTGACTTTGAGGTAAGACTCAGCCTAAGAACCATCAAATAATAAGTTATGCCCCATGGGTAAGAGTTGACACCACCAGATTGTGTATTGATTTATGAGATATTTTATAACTCCTCCCTTAGAGTCAAGAATTAGATCAAAGACTTTCAAGTAACAAGTTGTGGCCCATGGGCAAGAGTTGACATTACCACATTGTGTTTTGATTTATGAGATATTCTATAACTCTTGCCTTGGAGGCAAGACTTAACCCAAGGACTTTCAAATAACAAGTTATATCCCACGAGTAAGAGTTGATATTATCACATTATGTTTTGATTTATGAGATGTTCTATAACTCTTGTTTTAGAGACAAGACTTAGCCCAAGGACTTTTAAACAATAAGTTACGCTCCATAGAAAAGATTTGATACTACTACATTGTGTCTTGATTTATGAGATGTTTTATAAATCAAAGACTTTTAAACAACAAGTTATGCCCCGTGGGTAAGATTTAACACTACCACATTATGTCTTGATTTGTGAGATGCTCTATAACTCTTGCATTAGAGCCTCGAATTAGTCCAAGGACTTTCAAACAACAAGTTACGCCCTATGGACTAGCGTTGATACTACCACATCGTGTCTTGATTTATGAGATATTCTATAACTCTTGCCTTAGAGGCAAGACTTAGCGTACAAGTTACGCCCCATGGAAAAGAGTTGATACTATCATATTGTGTCTTGATTTATGTGATGCTCTATTAGTCTTGCCTTTAAGACAAAACTTAGCACAAGAACCTCCTAAAAGAACAATTTACACCCAATGAACAAGTGTTGACACTACCACATTATTTTTTGATTTATGAGATATTCTACAACTCTTGTCTGAGAAGCAAGACTTAACTCAAGAATTTTCAAACAACAAGTTATGATCCACAAGCAAGACTTGACACTACCACATTGCGCCTTGATTTATGAGTTGTTCTATAATTTTTGTCTTAGAGGCAAAATTTATCCCAAAGAACTTCCTAACAACAATTCATACCCTTAAATTTGCTTTGATGTAAAAAAAAAAGACCCCTTTGTGGATTATCCAAATTTTTATTTATTAGCAAAATATAATAGAAGTTGAGGAAAAAAAAAGATCAAATAACATAGAGAAATAAAAAGAAGAGATTGAGAAAAAAAGGCAAGAAAAAAATAAAGATTAAGAAAAAAGCGAAGAATTAAAAATTGAGAAAAATAAAAATGAGAAGAATTTTTTTTTTGAGAAAAATGAGGAAAAAAAAAAGAGAAATGATAAAAAATCAAAAATAAAAGAAAATAAAGGTTGAGACAAATGAATTAGAAAAAAATTAATAAAAATAAAGAAATAGATAATGTTTGAGAAAAAAAGAAAAAAAATAAAGGTTGAGACAAAGGAATTAAAACATGAAAATAAAATAAAAATAAAATAAAATGTGAAAATAATAAAAATAAAAATAAAATTTGAGAGATAACTGAGTATGGAAAGTTTAAAAATATTTGAGATGTAGAGGGTAAAATTGTACTTGTACTATACTAAAAAGAAGGAAGACTAGTCTTTAAAGACTCTTCTTATTGGGGTAAAACATCCAAAGTCAACCATTATTGGGGCTATAACATATAATTTTTTGATTTTGTAATCATTTTTGTTTCGCCCACGAGCCAGCCCAACCCATATTGCTCAAGCCTCACGGGCCAACGGGCTTATACGGGCCGGGCTAAAAAGCTCTGTTCTTAAATAGGCTACAAAAATCATAGTCCAACCCTAACAGTTCACGGGTTGGGCTGGGCCAGCCTAACGGACTTGACCCATATTGACGGCTTTAATAAAAACCTATTTTGTCGATTATTTAAGTACTTAATATTATTTCATATTTCATATCTATATCTATAATCTATATTTATATCTATAATCTACAATATATTAAAAGTGTGAAGACTCTTAAAAAAATTATTTGAACTTTTTGCCCTTCATTAAAAGTCTTTACTTTAGACAAAATCATCTTTTCACTTTTTTCATCCAATTTTATTTAATTATTTTTATAATATTAACTAAACTCCAAAATATATAGGAAGAAGAATCAATTAATATTTTCCTAATACACAAAGACTCCTAAAATAAAAGAACTAAAAAGGAACTCAATTAGAAAAAAATTCATATTATAAAAGACTTCTAAAATAAAAGAACTCAACTTAAAAAAATTATAAAATAGAAGAATTAAAAAAAAAAAAATACACTATCAATATTATTTTTGGTGTCTTATTTTGTTTAGGTTTAAATTGACTTTGATAAACTTTAAAAAGAAAAAAATTCGTAGGCTCCATGTCTTTCTGGAAAAAAAGATTTGCTACAATTATAACTTTTATTAGTTTTTATTTTTGAAAATTTTTATTTGTTTGTATCTATAATTTATATTTATATTTATAATATATTAAAAGTGTGAAGACCCTAAAAAAAGTGATTTTAATTTTTTGCCCTTCATTAAAAGTCTATGTAATAGACAAAATTATCTTTTTACTTTTTTACTTTAATTATTATATTATTATAATGTTATAATATTAAATATTTATTATAATAAATATATTAAAAAATAAATAGAGAAGAAGTTTGTCAGGTTTAAAATTTGCTGAATTTTTCTATTTTCATGGGAAAAAGTTTGTTTTCTTCACTTGAAATAATAATGAAGATTTTGAAATACGTTTTAAAAATTATCTAAGAGATATAAAAAAGTTATCTAATTATTGTGAGGAATAATTTAGAATTTTAAATTAAACAATCCAAACTTTATATTAATAAATAAAGTTTTAACAACAACATCCAAATTAATGTATTAAAAATAAATGGCTATTACCTTATAATTAGAATAAATTAATTATATTAATACGTGGAGTTAAAGATTATGTGTTTTTAAAAAAAAAATACACCAAGAACAAAAAGACAACTATGAATTATTACAAAAAAATAATTAAGATTAATTTTTATTGGATGAAAACTATTATGATTTTCCATTATTTCATTTAGTGTTATCTCATCTCTCTCTCCATATATAATAAAGGAGGATAGTCTAGCCTAAATTTAAGCCAAGTGACATCTTGCGAACTACCCCTTGAATTCTTATGACAAAAAATTATCCTTTTAACAAAAAAGTTATTTTGTTGATTATTTAAATATTTAATATTATTTCATATTATGGTATAAGCAATTATGATTCATTTTTATTTGATGAAAACTATTATGATTTCGTATTATTTCATATTTTGGTAAGAAATGATTAAAATTTATTTTATATTTCATGTCTCTATATACAATAAAGGAGGATAGTCAAGCCTAAAATTAAGACAAGTGTCATCTTTGGAACTACCTATTTGAATTCTTACAACAAAAAACTATCATTTCATAACAAAAACCTATTTTGTTGATTATTCAAATACTTAATACTATTTCATATTTCATATCTATATTCTACTTTCTACTAATATATAAGTAAAGGTTTGGTGGTACTACTAATTTGTCTTATTCTCTTTCTTTCATTTTGTTTACTATTACTATTACTACTATTGTTTCTATTTCTATTCTATTTATTATTATATTATATTTTTACTATTACTATTATTATTACTACTATATATAAGTGAAGGTTGGGGTGACTACCAAGATTATTTTGGTAATTTTAGTCACCCCAACCTTCACTTATATATAGTAGTAAATAAAATGGTTACACATGCATATGCTTTTTTTTTATATTTATTAGTTTTATCCTCATTTTTATGGTGTAATAAAATAGTTACACATGAATATTGCTTTTTTCTTATATTTATTAGTTTTGTCCTCATGTATTGTTTTAATAATATTTTTATTTAAACATTTGTAATTGAATTATACATGGTAGTAGTTGTTTATAAATATCTTTTTGTTCCTTATTAAATGACAGCCAAGGGTATTTCGATAATTTTATATATAGTAGTAAATAAAATGGTTACACATGCATTTTTGTTTCTTATATTTATTAGTTTTATCCCTATTTTTATGGTGCAGTAAAATGGTTAAACATGCATATTGCTTTTTTCTTATATTTATTAGTTTTGTCCTCATGTATTATTTTAATAATAGTTTCATTTAGACCATTGTAATTGAATTATACATGGTAGTATTTTTTTATAAATATCTTATTATTCCTTATTAAATGACTACGAAGGATATTTCGATAATTTTATGGTGCAATAAGTGAAGGTTGGGGTGACTACCAAGGGTATTTCAGTAATTTATGCATTATTTTAATAATATTTTAATTTAGACCTTTGTAATTTAATTATACATGGTAGTGCTTTTCTTATAAATATCTTTTTGTTCCTTATTAAATGACTACTAAGGGTATTTCGGTAATTTTGTGATGCAATAAGTGAAGGTTAGGGTGATTACCAAGGGTATTTCGGTAATTTTAGTCACCCCAACCTTCACTATATATAGTAGTAATATCTTTTTGTTCCTTATTAAATGACTATCAAGGATATTTCGGTAATATTATGGTGAAATAAGTGAAGGTTGGGGTGACTACCAAGGGCATTTCGGTAATTTTAGTCACCCAACCTTCACTTATATATAGTAGTAAATAAAATGGTTACACATGCATATGTTTTTTTTCTTATATTTATTAGTTTTATCCTCATTTTTATGGTGCAATAAAATTGTTACACATGCATATTATTTTTTTCTATATTTATTACTTTTGTCCTCATGTATTATTTTAATAATATTTTTATTTAGATCTTTGTAATTGAATTATGCATGGTAGTATTTTTTTTATAAATATCTTTTGGTTGCTTATTAATGACTATCAAGGATATTTCAGTAATTTTATGGTGCAATAAAATGGTTATACATGCATATAGTTTTTTCCTTATATTTATTAATTTTGTCCTTATTTTTATGGTGCAATAAAATGGTTACACAAATATATTACTTTTTCCTTATATTTATTAATTTTTTCCTCATTTTTAGGGTGCAATAAAATGGTTACACATACATATTGCTTTTTTCTTATATTTATTAGTTTTGTCCTCATGTATTATTTTAATAATATTTTTATTTAGACCTTTATAATTGAATTATACATGGTAGTATTTTTTTATAAATATCTTTTTGTTCCTTATCAAATGACTACCAAGGGTATTTTGATAATTTTATGGTGCAAGAAATATTTTGAAATCGATGTATGTCTCCTCAACTTATATATTTGAAACTTTCAATTAATACGTGCATCACGTACTTTTTCAGGAATGTCCAAACGAAAGACATCATACTATTGCTATCCATAATGGAAAAGAGCATTTGCCTATTTATATAATGAATAGTATGGTAGACCACAAATTGGGAGAATTTGCACCTACATTAAATTTTAGAGGACATGTAAAAAGTGATAATAGATCTCGTCGTTAACATTAATATTAAAAAAATCTAGATGCTTATGATTCAGTCGGAGGAGGCAAAATTTATGCTAAAGAAGAAATAAACGGAAGTATATGATTTAGGTCAATATATATCTATGTCTGCTGACAAAACACGAAGAGTAAGTAATCAAATCCACGGACGTTCCTATGAGGAAACGCTTATGATGTCGTCAAGTGTAGTTGCAACAATTAAGCTAGATTTTTATCCACTTATATAATCACTTTTGTATTGGTTGAACCAGTATAGCAAGATCAATTTTGTTCCACACTGAATATATATATTATGTTAACAACGGTTTATTGTACTATATTTCTTTTCTTTTACTCCTATACTAAACAATTAAAACGAGTAGGAAATAATCTTCTCAAAGTTGTATCTCTTTTGCACATTATTAGTGTTGCCAAAATGTCCGTGCCTTGCATGGACATGGGTATCTAGTATAGTATATATAATAAAGGAGGATAGTCTAGCCTAAAATTAAGACAAGTGTCATCTTTAGAACTATCTATTTGAATTCTTACAACAAAAAACTATCATTTCATAACAAAAACCTATTTTGTTGATTATTTAAATACTTAATATTATTTCATATTTCATATTGTGGTAAAAAATAATTAAGATTATATACATACATACATACATACATACATACATACATACATACATACATAGTAGGTAGAGATGACCCGTGAAGCATGGGCCCAACATTGAAAGATATTGCGAGTCTACGATAGACATGGCTATTATATATATGGTTGGCAATCGTTTATATTAGTTGTAGTTGTATTGTTTCCACCAGGTATTTACATCCCATACTAAATATTTACTAAACATTAACTATTTACAGTTGATGCTATTTACATAGTGTTGTGCTTTGACTTCTTTGTCTTCTTTGTAGTATGAGTCAGCACTTGACAAAAAGTACCTGTGGAAGATCGATTTGACTGTAACATAAAGTAATGCAGAGTTAAAGATTTAGGAGTATAGCTTGATAGTGTAGTTATAGTTTTATGTTGTACCTGATGTTTTTCAAAAAGTAGGTAGCAGAAGCGTATGACATCAACATTTGCAACAGTTGAGCAGACAAAAGAGAAATACCAGCCATATTTAAAAAGATGTACGTATATCACTGATAACAAAATAAAAGAGTATTAAAAGCTCTCAACTTCTGATAGTGATATCAAATTTAATGAAGTCCATAAAAAAATGCGATTGAAATTGTTAGAAATAGGCTTATATCATTAATGTTGGCCGGTATCATTTAGGAAAATGAGAAGAGCCATTATAATATTATTTGTTGTCCAGAAGAATTCATTGTATAACAACTTCTTAGTTTTTCCAGGTTAAGGGTACAGTTAGGTGTAAATATGCTAGCCCAAGTAAACCAAAAAGTTATCGAACTAGAAAGCTATCAAACCATATTCTTATTACTGTAAAATATCAGTACTTGTTATACTTCCCAATGATTCCAGCCTTGTTGGTCCTTGTAGTCTGCAGGAGAAATAACACATTCCATATTAGAACAAGCTGCAAGTTTTACTATATTTCAGATATGCATAGTGCTCTTTATATCATCTCATCTCATTCGCATCAGACTCCCTATTTTATAGTAGAGTAAGTAAAACCATTTTTTCACAACCTTTATACAAATATGAGAAACTGTAACCTCACTAATAAGAAGAGCAAGTACCCCTATCTCGTGGCGTAATGATAACATCCACTTCAAGAAGATTAGGATGATTATCCAATAATAAAGAGAAGTAGAAAATATTTAAATCTATCAATGGACATAATAATAGCATTTGAAGAACAACATTTGGAAGAACATAAGGTTGTTCATTATGTTGGGTTCAAAGTATATAAAAAAGTGTGAATGAAATAATGGAGGAAAAATGGTGGAGAAGGGATACACCAATTTAGAAAGTGTACTCCCAAATTGGAAAGTTCACTCTTTATCCCACATTGGTGGAAGAAGAGAACTTGCGAGTATTTAAAATAAGGAACACCTACTCCATATGGTAAGTGAGGCAAGAAATAAGAGATGCATCGCGCCGTCGTCGTCATCGCTCGCTCGGCTCGGCTTCGACTTCGGCTTCTGCTTTGGCTTCGGCTTTGGATTTGGAAAATAATCGATCACTTCTGTGTTTTGATACTCCATTTATATGCATGCATGCAGATTCCAAAACAGTGTTTCAAAACAGTGCAGTGCTGAAATGAAGGGATGCAACCCTTCAGTAAAATGACATGCTGATTCATGAAATGGTATGCCTATTCGGAAAAGACATATTTTTTTGGACGAACAAACATGACTTTTTCAAAAAGGTCACACCTTTTAAGTGAACCATTGCCACTTTTCAGAAGAGGCATGCAGATTTCAAAACAGTATTTTGAAACAGTGCAGTGCTGAAATCAAGGGATGCAACCCTTGAATAAAATGACACGTTGATTCATGAAATGGTATGCCTATTAGGAAAAGACATATTTTTTTGGACGAACAAACATGACTTTTCCAGAAAGGTCACACCTTTTAAGTGAACCATTTCCACTTTTCAGAAGAGGCACATGTTGGCTATACAAAACCTGCTTTTTTCCATAGGTTTAGGTATAAATTTTTTGAAATACAAACTCTCTTCTTGTGTTGAAAAACTTTATGTATGATCTATCAAACCGTTGAGTGAGTTCGCTGAATCTAACAATTTAAGGTACTACTGTTATTTGGATTGAAGACCATTTTATCCTGGAAGAAAGATTCCAAAACCTCGGGTACAGTAAGGGAAATTATTCCTTAAGGACCTCCGTGAATTCAGAGGACTTGGTCTTAAATTCTGTTTCATCTCTTTTCTGAATCTTAACACACTTCTTAGATAGATTATTCGTAAGCTAGTGTTGAAGGTGTTACAGAACTTCATAAGTGTTCTTGTCTTGGACTTGAACTAGCGTTGAAGTTTGTGTTTCTTATTTACAAATTTTTGTACCCAAATACATAAAAGATAACAATCTTCAGAAATAAATTTTACAGAATCTGTATTACTTGTTTTTGAAGATTAAACCTTCAAACTTTCTACTCCGTTTGAACTTAACTAGTGATTCAAAGACATAAAATCTTCATCACAAGTTAAGGATTATTCGATTGACGATTGGAAGTCATAAAAACTTTATCGTTAACTAGAAAAAAGAAAAAGATTTTAAAGTTGCTTAACTTTATAAATAGTATTCTGAAAATACTAAATTTTATTGTCTTGTGGTGACAGGAAAAATGACTAACGAAAGTCAAATGCAAGAAGCGGCTACGACTGTGGAGGCAACTAGTATTGTCTCAACAAGTCGAGCAAATGCTCCGTAATCAATGGAGCCTGCGGAGAAGCCCAAAAAATTTGCGGGCATTGACTTTAAGCGGTGGCAGTAAAAGATGTTCTTTTACCTCGCCACTCTATGTCTTCAAAGGTTCACTAGTGAGGATGCTCCTTAGGTGCCCGAGGGAACCTCGAACAAAGAACATTTCATGATTGTAGAGGCTTGGAAGCACTCAGACTTTCTTTGCAGAAATTATATCTTGAGTGGTCTCCAAGACGACCTCTATAATATTTACAGTGGAACTAAGACATTGATGGAATTGTGGAGGGCACTAGAACGAAAATAAAAGATAGAGGATGCGGGAATTAAGAAATTTTTTGTTGCAATGTTTCTGGGCTTTAAAATGATAGATAGCAAATCGGTTGTCTCTCAGGTGCAGGAATTATAAGTAATCATTCACGATCTCCTAGCGGAAGGTATATCTTTGAAAAATACCTTAGTTGAACAAATTGAAAATGTTCTTAGTACTCACATAAACTGTTTTGTAGGTTTGATTGAGAATGATGCATTTCAAGTAGCAGCGATCATTGAGAAGCTACCACCTATGTGGAAAGACTTTAAAAACTACTTGAAGCACAAACGCAAAGAGATGACTGTCGAAGATCTTATTGTCTGACTACATATTGAAGAGGATAATAAAGCTGCCGAGATAAGGTCAAAAGGAAATTCTGCAAATGACCAAAACAATTCTAAGAAAAGGAAGAAAGTTGAACAAGGAAGGAATCAACCCAAGAAGAAATTCAAGGGAAAGTGCTTCAACTGTGGCAAGATTGGCCATAAGTCCACGGATTGTCGTGCCCCTAAGAAAGGCAAGAAAAAGGACCAAGCAAATATGATTGAGTCCAACAATGAATGTGATAATATGAGTGCTATGTTTTCAGAATGAAACTTGGTGGGGAATACTCCCGAGTGATGGATGAATTCTGGTGCCACCCGCCATATTTGTGCCAACACGGAGTTATTTTCGTCATTTGATCTGGCTCAATTTGAAGAAATGATCTAAATGGCTAACTCCGCTATGGCTAAGTTAGAAGGAACAGGAAAAGTGGGCTTGAAAATGACTTCAGGAATGGCCTTGACACTTAACAATGTCTTGTATGTTCCGGAGTTACGTAGGAACTTAATTTCTATTTTATTTCTAGACAAGAACGGATTCAAATGTGTAACCATTTCTGAAAAAATTGTAATCAACAAAGGAGAAGTGTATGTAGGAAAAGGCTATCTCACCGAGGGCCTTTATAAGATGAATGTAATGAATGTTGAAATCAATAAAAAATCAAATTCTTCTTACTTGCTTGAGTTTTATAATTTGTGCCATGAACGTTTAGGCCATGTTAATTACAAAACGTTACGAAAATTGATTAACTTAGAGGTTTTGCCAAACTTTAAGTGCAATAAATCAAAGTGTCAAACGTGTGTGGAATCAAAGTATGCAAAGCATCCTTATAAGTCCGTTTAAAGGAATTCCAATCCCTTAGACTTAATACACACTGACATTTATGATATGAAGTCAACATCATCACGTGGTGGGAAAAAGTATTTCATAACTTTTATTGAGGATTCCACTTGATATTGTTATGTCTACTTGCTAAATAGTAAGGATGAAACAATAGATGCGTTTAGACAATACAAAACTGAAGTACAAAATCAGTTAGAGAAAAAGATAAAAATAATAAGAAGTGATAGGGGCGGAGAATATGAATCTTCCTTCGCTGAAATATATGTAGAGAATGGAATTGTCCATTAAACTACGGCCTCATACTTACCTCAATCTAACGGAATTACGGAAAGAAAAAATTGAACGTTGAAGGAAATGATGAATGTCTTACTTATAAGTTCCGGTTTACCGCAAAACTTGTGGGTGGAGGCTATCCTTACAGCCAATCATATACTCAATAGAGTTCCCCATAGTAAGACACAATCAATTCCTTATAAAAAATAGAAAGTAAGGAAACCCAACTTGAAATATTTCAAAGTGTGGGGGTGTCTAGCAAAGGTCCAAGTTCCTATGCCTAAAAGGGTTAAGATAGGACCTAATACCGTGGACTGCGTGTTCATAGGATAAGCTAAAAGAAGTAAAGCATGACAGTTTTTGGTTCATAATTCCGAGCATCCGGATATAAATGAAAATATGGTAATTGAATCAGATAATGCTGAGTTCTTTGAAAATATTTATCTATATAAAACTAGACATGAACAGTCTAGTGGAGGGTCTAAACGGCCTCGAGATGAACCAAGTGAGAATGTACATAATGAAGAAAATCCAGAATGTAGTACACATCAAAGAACGTCAACTTCGTTTGGTTCGGATTTTGTAATATTTTTCTTTGAAAATGAGCCTCAAACATTTAAAGAAGTGATGTCGTCTTTGGACTCATCCTTTTGGAAAGAGGCAGTCAATATGCGATTAATGCAATCAAATCAAGTTAGATGAGCATCAATCATATTTTCCCAATAAGTAAACCATTTTCTTCTCCAGTTTAATGTGTATCTCAAGATTTATAGAAGTATTTCCTTAATAGAGTCCTATTATAGGAGTATTTTTCTATCATATTTTAGGAGTATTTTTCTAATTGATCTGTACAAAGGAAAATATTAATTGATTCTCCTTTCATATATTTTAGGAATCTAGTTAATATAATAAAAATAATTAAATAAATATAGATAGATATTTATTATATATATATATATAGTCCTAAATTTAATAAAATAATAATTATATTATAAATACTTTTAATGAAGGATAAAATTCAAAAAAAAAAAATTCTAAAGGTTTTCACGCTTCTAATATACTTTACCTTGAAAAAAAGAATAACCATATATGAAAAAGAATTTTTTCATAAAAGGAAATTATTTTAAAAGAAAGAATAATCATATATGAAAAAGAGTTTTTTCATAAAAGGAAATTATTTCTACCAATAAAAATAATTTCAATTATAATTAAAAGATCAAAGCATCCGAATGTAACATATTAGAATGTAACATATTTGATTTATACGATCTTTTTCTCTCCATAAATATTAAAATGTAACATATTTGATTTATATTAGGATACAATTTAACTAATTTTAAAATATATTAAATAAAATAGTAAAAAGATGATTTTGTCTTAAGTAAAATCTTTTAATGAAGGACAAAAATTTCAAATCACTTTTCTAAGGGACTTCACACTTTTAATATACTAGTTTAAGTGTACGTGCTTTGCACGTGTATAAAATTAAATAACAATAATAGAATATCAAAAGAACAAATTATTGTGTGTACGTTATAATATTAAGTTAAAAATTTAAAAATCCAACACTAATTTTAAGACAAAAAATGTGAAGAACATGATAATTCACCATACATTTTCTAATGTCTCTTTTAATTATTATAGATATGTGAAATATATTAAAATATACTTTAATCTTGTAGTTTTAAATATACTGTATGAAAATTTAGAAATAAAATATTTTAAAAAAAGATATTGAAATGAACTAAAAAAAAGTAAGATAAACAATTGGATTCGTGTATTTTTTCGTATGCTAAAGAAATAAAATATTTGTGTGCTAGAGTATGTATGTATACAGGAAAATATTTCTTTGTGTAATTTCTTTTACACCGACCATTAATTGAGCCAACAAATATTCTTTTTTTTAGAGTTTTTTTTACGTTTCATACCTTATAGAGTTTTAAAATAGTACTACTCCTTTAGGTACACATTTGTAGTGCTTTCTAGCTAATTAAGATTTAATAACCTTTTTTTAGTTGCTTTCAAAGTTCTAAATATTTTTTTAAAAGAATCCAATTAAAAAAATAAGATTAAATCACAGTTAGCACAAACTTTTCAAAAAAGTTTAGATGAAAATACATGAAAAAAATTCATGGTATTCAAAATCAAGGAACAATATGGAACAAACTAAATAACCATTATTATGTCTTATTTTAGTGCTCAATTAACTTGAGGTATCTAACTACAAAAAAAAAAACAAATAAGATCTATTAGAAAAATAACAATTAACATCCTAATGATCTATATTTAAATTGTCAGAATCCTCTATGAAGGTTCGAATCAATTATTATACTATATTTGTATTGTTGGATGGAATTCACTATTTAAGAGAAGAAATTAATCAAGAAAAAACACTGTAAAAAGTCAAGTTACAAGCCAAACAATTAATAAATAAAAATCAAATTTCCTAAAAATCTAATCCCATGAATAATCCTCAGATCGTAGTATACATAATTTTTTAACCATAAAACATAGATAAAAAAATCTTTAATTAATAAGATAACTAATTATTATGCATTCAAAATGACCTATCAATTTTTCGTAACGATGCGACGATCCAAATAATTTATTCAAAATCATAAATAAGTCAATTTCATTACTAATTATCATGAATTTCGAATGACTAATCAATTTTTCGTGACAAAATACGACGATCTAAATAATCTGTTCAAAATTATAAATAATTCAATTTCAAATTACTAATTGTATATGAAATACTATTAATAAAACTCACAAAGAAATTTCTCAATTTATAATTGTTTATCAAAAAATACATCATTTATTATTGTAAACTTCAAAATCAGTCTAAAATTTTAGAAAACATACCTCTGGACAAATTCACTACAAGAATTTGTAATTTTGATAAAGAATATGAATGATATATTTATGGTGGAAAACATAAAAGAAAGTAATAAGACAAACATTAAGATCTATTTAAAAGAAAAATTCGTAAAGAAAGAAAACCTAGAAATACAAAAGTGATAAAGTTTATGAATGAGATTGTACAATAATATTTTTTTATATATATAGGAGATCCTAAACCAAAAAGAAATTAAAAAAATAAATATTGTCTAAACCAAAAAGGAATTAAAAAAAAAATATTATAGATTCCAACACCTAAAAAAAAAAAATCTAAAACATGAAAACTGTTTGAAGAAAAAGACAATAGACTCTACTTTAAGAAAACATTACGTAAATAAGAAATATACAATTTTGTAAAGTATAGTTATACAGAATTTTAGCACGCTAATGTGATTTGGATAAATATGGTAATTTAAGAAAAAATAATAATTTTGGAATTTATGCTCTTAAAATATATTATAGTATTTATATGATTATAAGAGTTTTTACTACTAATAAAAAGAGAATCTGAATCTCTATTTTGGATCACCTGGTTTTAAAAAAAAATAATAATTAAAATTTAGTATATTTATTTTATTAGGATTCCATATATATTCTATTGGTTATTTCTTTCCATATATTTCAAAAGTCCTTAATTTCTATCCCATATATTTTAGGAGTGTTTAATTCTATTCATATATTTTTAGGAGTCCTTAATTTGATTAAATAATAATTTTTTTTTTTAAAAAGGTGAAAAGATAATTTTATCTATTGCAGAGACTTTTAATGAAAGGTAAAAAGTTCAAATCACTTTTCTAAAGACCTTCACATTTTTAATATATTATAAATTATACATATAGATTATAGATTATAGATTATAGATTATAGATTATAAATTATAGATTATAGATTATATATTATAGATATAAATATAGATATAAGAAAAATCATGTGGATAACTCTAGAACTTATCATTCATTGGTTGTATGCTTTTCTAACACAAGTAACTTAATTAATAGGTATGTCAAATAAACCTCTTTTTGGTAACAATATAATTTTTTACACGTGATAGAGTAATAATCAACGCAAGGCTAATTATCGGAAAATGATATATTTAATTTTTTAAAAATTGATATATTCAAATTTGTTCAGATAAGGAAATTGTAGTTTAATTATATCAATGATATATGGTAATTTTCTTATTCTATCATACAAATACAGTAATAATTTTCTATGATTAATTGATCTAATGATTGATCGCGCGGATATTAATACTAGTTTTAATATAAATAGTGGGATAAAATAGTTCTCAAATTAAATATGGAATGAAGTTAATTTTTAATTTTATCTCAAGATTATTTTTCTTATCTCTTAATATGAAATAAAGTTAATTTCAAACTTTATTTTGAAATTATTTTCTTATCCCTTCTATCAAATGATCACTAAAATTATGTATCAATTAAATATGTCATGTGCCACGACTCAAAACACTAGTGTTTCTTTCGGTATTTTAAAAGCCGGGTACGAGGCGATGCATTTTATTTATTTTTGGATGGGTCATAAATCTCATCAAACTTTAATTTTTAATATTTTTTAAATTAATATAATTAAAAAAATTATGAAAGAGATAAATTACTAAAAAAAAAGTAAAATTAGTTATATATATATATGTGTGAAAAAAATATTTTAGTTCTTGTGTTATGACCTTATTATAATGTTGCTCCCCGTGATATTTGGCTTCTCAAATTTAACCTTTAATTAAATAATTTTAATCCTATACTAACAATGATTAACAATTAAACAAACTTATAGTTACTGTTAAGGGTAATTAGGGTATTATAAATATTTCTATTACAAGTGTATGATAATAAATCGTTTTAGTCATTTTTTTGAAAGGCAAAATGATTAGGAAATTAAACATTAATAAAAGTGAAGAGACAGTCATAAAAGAACTATCTAGAGCTTCAACGAACACGCCATGTCTTAACTGAACTTTGGATAAGGCAAACAAAAATGTTAACCCCTGAATCTTGATTCTTCTCTGGTCATCTTCAGATCGGAAAAACTAGGTGAGCAGATGTTGAACATTTTTTACTAGTCCTAACTCTAAAGCTAAATCTCTTGTTGTTCTTTGTGAGGTGAGCTGCACAACAATGGCAAAAGATATCATCTACAAGCATTTGAGGCGATCCAGTGCTTCTATATCAAGGTAAGCTTTCTAAGTTCAAGATATATTCTGTTGGAATAACACAATCCAGTAGCAGCAAGGGTTTCTCTCCATTAGGTTTTTAGTTTTTGAGATTGTTGTTACCCTTCCCAGAATATTAAGAAGAAAGGTTTTGAAGATGGTTACCGTTTGAGCCTCCGTAGTTTTGTACACTACTTCCCGATAGGAACTGAATATAAAACACTGTTTGACATTGATGGGGTAGGAAGAATAAGGTGCGTCCAGATGGATGGACCCACTTTCATGTGTGGGAGTTATGTATTACTAATCGGGTTATCATGACAGCACACATAAAGTACAATGATTTTGTGAATGCAGTTTTTTACCGATTAGGCATTGATCCTTCAAACAAGATCCTGTATTTTACAGTTAAGTTTGATAGATGCGAATTAATAATGCCGAAGGGTTCTAAGAAGGTGGTGTCGATACTCTATTATAATTTAATAACGGTTTGACTCATGTTTATGCGTGTCAAGTTTTGAGAAAGGATCAATATTTGATGGCAGTGTAGAGATTCAATAGTGATTGGACTGGTTTTAATAGTGCAATGGAGTTTGATAAGACCTTCGAAGCCTTCCAGTGTAGCAAACAAGAATGGAAAACCAATAGAAATTCCCCTTGTCCAAATTTATATGGATAGATTGCTCGAGTTGATGATTATACAGAAGAACGTGCAATAGGAGAGTACCTGCAAGGGAAAGTGGAGTTGCTGAAGATTATATCATCTAAGACCTTATTAAAGAAGAAACATAGGATAGCAAGTAAAGAACTTCTAGCGAATCTGGCCAATGAATATGAAAAATTTGAATGAGTTGCAAATATTAAAGTGTATCCAAAAATGAAAATCTGTCAGTCGTTGTTGAAAAGAAAAATGGTAAAGTGGACTGGACCTGTACACTTTGCTAGGTTACTGCGATTAGTTAGTGTGGCCTGAATTATCACCTCCAAATAAAGGAACAGAACTCCAAGGAAATAAATTTGCGAGCACCGAGGGTTGGAAAGATGTACAGTCAAGAATGAAACTTAAACCAAGAACTCCTGAAGTAAAAATAAGGGATCAAGTCAAGGCATCAATTTCTGAAGTCTAACTTGTATTCCATGCATTCTGTTTGTGGTTCTGATATGTCAATGACAGTGGAAACAAAAAGGTTTGAAGTTGGGCAGGAATCCCATGTCTTTTTTATTCCACTGCTCTTGATCTAACCAGAACCAAAACCAAAAGGCCTTGAATGCAAGTTTAACTTTAGAAATTGCTGCCCTGGCTTGATCCCTTATTTTTAATTCAGGAGTTCTTGGTTTAAGTTTCATTATTGACTGTACATCTTTACAAACCTCGGTGCTCGCAAAGCTGCTTCCTTGGAGTTCTGTTCCTTTCTTTGGAGGTAATCATTCAGACCACGCTAACTAGTCGCAGTGACCTAGCACAGTGCACATCTCCAGTCCCCTTCACCTTTTTTTTTCAACAACGAGTGATGGATTTTCATTTTTAGATACACTTTCATTTTTTCAGCTCATTCAATTTTTTCATTTTTCATGTCAATTTCATCTTCCAGATTCGCTATACGTACCTTGCTACCCTATGTTTCTTCTTTAATAAGGTCTGAGTTGATATATAGTCTTCAACACCTCCCCTTTCCCTCGTAGCACCTTCTGTTGCATAATCGTCACCCCGAGCAACCCAACTATATAAATTTGGACCAGGACAATAACTATATTGATTTTTATTCCTGTTTAAAGCAGTGCGAGGCTTCAGAGGCCTTTCAAAAGTCCATTGAACCCTTAAAACCACTCTAGTCACTGTTGAATCCTTACACTCTCACTAAAAACTTGATCCCTTCTCTAAACTTGACACATAAACATTAACAAAAGTATCATGAAATAGTAACAGGGTATTGATACCACCTACTTGGTCCCTCATCCTTATCAGTTCGAACCTATCAAACTTAACTGTAAAATGCTATATCTTATTTGAATTATTAATGCCTAATAGGTAAAAACAACATTCACAAAATCAGTGTACTCTATGTGTGTTTTCACGATAATATATCAGTAATACATATCTCCCACATATGAAGTGGTTCTATCTGCAAGCAACTTATTCCTCCAAACCCATCTATACTCTAGCCTTTTATGTTGGTAGGGCAAAAGTTGATCTATTTTCACTTCCTTTTTTGGGGAGACATCTTTTAAATACAAACAAGAGAAAAACCAAAAAAACATTACCATTGATGTCTGCATAATTTAAAAAAAAAGGTAACATAAAATTCAATAAATACAACATATTACAACAAGTATTCCAACAAATGACCAATTGGTTGCAACAGATGACCAACATGTTTCAACAGATGGATCATCTGTTGGAAGAAATTTAACTAGTCTTGCTACTGGTTTGATTTTGACACGATCCAAACCAGGGTTAGGATATCTTAAGTCCAATCGAGACCGAAGACCACCTCTAATACCCATACCATTGACTACTTTTCACCTCATGTCGGATGGATTCTGAATATATAACAAGATAAGATAATATTAATTTTAAAACATGATAACAAGTCTAAAATCAAAACCTAAATCCACAACCAATTAACCATCCAATACCAATAACAATGCCAATACCAATACCAATATTAACACTAATACCGACACCGCTCATACCCATAGTAGTCCAAGAAAGCCTCTAGTTAGAACCAAAGAATATCCAGTCGGGACATGCCCCTGACCGTAGCCAAAAACCAAAACCAAGAAAATAATAATAACATAAAGAAGTCCATAGTATGAAATGGGGTCTTTCGGAGTATGGAAGCTCACCACTTCAGTTTGACTCAAAAGCTGACCCCGAATCACCAAGTTACTGAGCAGGAGGAGTGAAAGTATGATTGGTTCCTGCATCGCGTGGGGATACAATGATCAAAGAAGGTTAGCGGGGTGAATGCTAGCATGTAAATCAGGGATAAAGATAAAGTAACACCATTAATCTAAAACTAGGTCAAACCAATGCAAATAACCATATGCAATCATATATATACATATATATACCATGCCGGGATAGAGAACAAGGTTTAGCATGTGTTTTAAAATCTTAAACCGTATTGTGTAGCTTTACTATCATAAATCTACCTATAGGCTATATGGGTCTAGCGTTATCCCCTGAACGAGTCTCAGTGCGTGTCGCCGCATGAATCGGAGATATCATAGATGGTTGGGGATTCCCTTGTACTCTTCGCCCTCCATGATACATATATACATGTATAGACTTGGGGGATTACCGTATGACCCACAAGCACATGGTCACTAAGACTAACCCTCATGTCGGCAAGCATGAGTTTCCAGTGTCTGTCCTTCGTACTCATACCTTCACAGCTAGCTATCACAATCCCCTTTATTGCCCTATAAAAATATTTAATACATAACCAGACCACCAATTCCAGGAGTTAATTAATAAGGTATTATCAAGTGGTATCATCATACCGAGTATATCTTGCAAGCAATGTCATTAGCCAACACTTACGGGATTTCTGTGTACCCTGGAAACTCCATTATTAAAATCACTTAGGGGATTTGCGTGTACCCCACAAGGTTTTCAAAACCATCACTAACTAATTTTCCAATTATGCAATGCATTAATTCAAGTAATAAATCAAACCAAACACCTTGGGTATTCTATTTTACCCCTAATTCAAATTACAACCTTTCTCATAACTACTAACCAATTACAATATAGGGTTGGGGTCTAACCACTTCAAAAGTCGCAAGTTTAGAGAAAGTTACCATTATCAAGTTCCACCACCATACCCATGCACCTACATGTTCAAAAGCATATTTTAAACATGGAAAACCATAATTAAACCATGGGAAAATATCATTCAACATTAAGCATTCAAAAAACCCCAACCTTTATTTCAAAACCATAACAATACCATGAAAGCTATACATTAAAACATGTGCTTTTAATAAAATAACAATGTGAGGAGGGGGGGAGGGGGAGTAACATGCCTGAAATACCAAGAAATTTGGAAGAGATTGCACCCTTAGAACCCTTGATGACCTCTTTCTTTGAAACCCTAGCCTTAGCTTGAACAGAGAGTTTGAGAGAGAATTTTGGGAGTATTTTATTGGGAATGCTGTGATAATGAAGTCCCAAGGAAGTTTTTAAGTCATGGGTCCAAGGGGTTAAAGTGGGAAATGTCCAAAGTGCCCCCAACTTAAAAGCAAAAAAAGTGTTGTCTTTGGCTATAAGTCAACCATCGACTCGTAACCACAACATACGACTCATGACCACGATGACTCAACCACCCAACTCGTAACCAGACCATACGACTCGTAAGGTCCAGTCATATACAACACAAAACTCAAGTGGGTCAGACACTGGACTCCTTACGACTCTATCCAATGACTTATAACATATCCCTATGGCTCTCAGTGAGCCACTCGTATTCAGAGCAGAGTCAAGCCACTAAGTTACTGATTTGGTTAAAGTTCGTCCTAAGGACTCGTCATTACCCTTAAAAACTCATATCACCCAAGTAGTAACTAAGACAGAAACCCAAACACCCTTCACTGGAAACCTTACGAATAGGGTTACCTAACCTGTCAAGATACCATACGACTCGTATGGTCAAGTCGTACCCAAGGAAGTGAGATCAAAGCTCCGGTAATCTTCAAGGGCCAAAATACAGGGTGTTTTAATTCCCCCCCACTTAGATCATTCATCCTCGAATGATGGGACAAGGCATTGACTAGAATGATTAAACCCCCAAACATCTCCAATCTTACATTTAAGACAGAAAATAAAATACCAAGGAATTTACAACTCTCCTTTAACAAAGACAGAAAACAAAGATGTTAAGAACAACACATACCTTAAGTATAATTTTCTGGAACAGGGAACAGGAATGGATACTTTGACTTCATGTCCTTTTCGGCTTCCCAAGTAGCCTCTTCAACCTTGTGGTTCCTCTATAAAACCTTTACCAAAGCTACGTCCTTTGTCACAACCGACGAACTTGCCGATCCAAAATTTTAACTGTGACTTCCTCATAAGACAAGGAATCTGAAATACCAATATCCTTGATAGGCACAATTTATGATGGATCGCCCACACGCTTTCTCAACATAGATACGTGGAACACCGGGTGAACGGATCTCAAGCTAGAAGGCAACTCCAAATCATATGCAACACTACCAACCCTCCTCAAAACTAAGTACGAACCAACATACTGAGGATTGAGCTTCCCTTTCTTACTAAACTACATCACTCCCTTCATGGGAGATACCTTCAAGAACACCCTATCCCCAACCTCAAACTCTAACTTCCTATGCCTTACATCCACATAGGACCTTTGGTGATTTTGGACGACTTTAAGCCTATCCCAAATCACTTCCACCTTATCCATGGCTTGGTGAACCAAATCCGGGTCAAATATCTATGCCTCACCAACCTTGAATCACCCAATAGGAGACCTACACCTCATACCATACAAGGCCTCAACCTGAGCCATCCCAATGCTAGAATGGTAGCTATTATTATACACAAACTCTATAAGAGGCAAATGTTCAACCCAACTACCACTATAATCAACACAAGATCAAAGCATATCTTTCAATGTCTAAATAGCCCTTTCCGCTTTCCCATCTGACTGCAGGTGGAAAGTCGTACTAAGACTCACCTTAGTATCCAAACCTTTCTGAAATAATCGCCAAAAGTGTGATAAGAACTGAGCACCAGGATCTGACATGATAGAAACAGGCGCCCCATACAACTTCATGATTTCCTCAATAAACAACTTGGCATAATCCTCCACTGAGAAATTAGTCCTCACTGGCAAGAAGTGAGCACACTTTGTCATCCTATCCATGATGACCCAAATTAAATCAAACTGATTTCGAGACCGAGAAAGATTGATAATGAATTCCATATTGATCGCTTCCCACTTCTTCACAAGCAACTCAATTTCTTGATACAATCCTTTAGACATCAAGTGTTTAATTTTAACTTGTTGACACATCAGATACTTAGCCACAAAACTAGCCACATCCCGCTTCATATTGTTCCACCAATAAATTTTCTTAAGATCCTGATACATCTTTCTCAAACCACGATGAATAGCATAACACAACTCATGAGCCTTGGCCAAGATCTTTTCTCGCAACCTATCTATATCGGGTACGCATAATCTTTCTTGGTACCGCAAGGTACCATCACCATTAGCCTCAAAGGCCATCACGTTCTGCCCACCTACATCACCCTTGATTTGAATCAAGATAGGATTTAACACTGGTTTCTATTTCACCTTAGCACCAAGAGATGACTTTTCCACCTTCTAAACAAACACACCACCATCTTTCGAGTCCAAGAGGCAAACTACAAGGTTAGACAAACGGTTAATATGTTTCACCAATTCCCGCTTATCCTTATCCACATGAGTTAAAATCCCCATGGATAACCTGCTAAGAGCATCAACAACCACATTAGCTTTACTTGGATGGTAGTAAAGGCTCATGTCATAATCCTTGTGTAGCTCAAACCACCTCCTTTGCCTGAGATTAAGTTCTTTCTTAGTGAACACATATTGCAGGCTCTTATGATCAGAGAAAATATCCACATGTACTCCATACAAATAGTGATGCCAAATTTTTAATGCAAATACCACAACTAATATCTCCAAGTCGTAAGTTAGATAATTCTTCTATGCACCTTCAACTGTCTAGAGGCATAAGCTACCACCTTGGCATACTGCATCAAAATGCAACCAATTCCCACACGATATGCATCACAATAGACCACAAATCCATTAGTGCCTTCTAGCAAAGTCAAGATCGGAGCCGAAGTCAGCTTATCCTTCAGCTTCTCAAAACTACCCTCACAACTGGACCACAAAAATTTCACCTTCTTTTGAGTCAACTTAGTCAACTGGGAAACTATAAAGGATAAATTCTCCACAAGTCTCCTATAATAACCGGCTAAACCTAAGAAACTCTGAATATCAATTAGAGTCGTGGTTCTAGGCCACTTCTTAACCACTGCAACCTTCTGCAGATCCACCATGATCCCTTCACTAGCTATGACATGACCCAGAAAAGTGACAATATTCAACCAAAATTCATATTTTAAAAATTTGGCATACAACTGCTAATTTTTCTGGGTGTGCAATGCAATGCGGAGGTGATCGACATGATCCACCTTGCTCTTAGAGTACACCAGAATATCATCTATGAATACAAGGACGAACAAATTCAAAAACTGATAAAAGACTCTATTCATCAAGTCCATGAATGTCGCCAGAGCATTTGTCAACCCAAAAGACATGAATAAGAACTCATAGTGACCATATCAGCTATGGAAGGCAGTGTTAGGGATATCTGCCTCCCTAATCTTTAACTAATAATACTCGGATTGAAGATCAATTTTGGAGAAAAATTTAGCACTCTGAAGCTGAGCAAACAACTCATCTATCCTTAGAAGAGGGTACTTATTCTTTACCGTTACCTTATTCAGTTGTTGATAATCAATACACATCTGAAGGGGACCATCCTTCTTTTGCACAAACAATAACGGTGCACCTTAAGGGGGTACACTAGGATGGATAAAACCCTTATCTAAAAGATCCTTTAATTTTTCCTTAAACTTCTTTAACTCAGTTGGAGCCATTTTATACGGGGGAATAGAGATTGGACGAATGTCCGGAACAAGATCAATCCTAAAATCAATCTCCATAATGGGAGGAACACTAGGAAGTCCATCAGGGAATACCTCAAGAAATTCATTCACCACCGGGATGAAATATAAGAAAGGACCCTCTGAGTTAGAATCTTTAACTCAAACCAAATGATAAAGACATCCCTTGGAAATATACTTCCGAGCTCTAAGATAAGATATGGACCTCCCCTTAGGCAATAGAGAACCACCTTCCTACTCAATAAATGGCTCATTAGGAAATTTAAAGATGACCTTATGGGTCCGACAATCTAGAGAAGCATAGCATGAGTGTAACCAATCCATCACCAATATGACATCGAAATCAACCGTGTCTAAATCAAATAGATCTACCAAAGTCTCCCAACCATCCACAGATACCACACAACTCCTATAGACTCTTTTGGCAACCACAGAGTTACTCATCGGGGTAGAAATATAAAAAAGGTCCAAAATACACTCAGGACCGAAACCAAAATACACAACCACAAATGGAGTCACTTAAAAAATAGTAGACCCCAAATATAGTAAACAGTACACATCATGGTAAAAGAGTTTCAACATACCAGTAACGCCATCAGGCGATGCCTCAAACTTCTGATAGGTAATGAGAGCATAGAGTTAGTTTCGATCAGTGTCGGAGCCAAATGGTGCACCCTTTGGTGTTGGAGATGATGAAGAGGCAACCGAAAATGTATTTGCCCCTGAAGCAACCTTAAGGACTGGAAAATTTCTAAGCATACATGTCACGACCCAAACCGAGGTCCTAGCCGTGATGGACATCCCAAACCATGAAGGCCCGGACGCCCTTCTATATCTAGTAATCATGCACAACATTCATATAATAAAAAGAAGATGCGGAAATTTAATAAAACAGAATCATGGTCATACTCTAAGATCAATCTAACAATACAAAAAGAAATCCATCAACATCTAGACAACATCTATTTTAGTCTGCGAAATCTCTACTACAAAAGAAATTAACAAACTGTCTAAATCTGGGACAAGGCCCCCAATGAACCTAAACAAAAATAAACAACAAGTATTTGACAGGAAATAGGCCTTCTGAAATAGAGAAGGCTTACCAACTACACACTTCACTTTTGTCTGACAAACTCTACGGCTCAGCAGGACCACTAGACTAAACCTCAGACCCTGAAATATAGGGGGTCAATACATTTGTACTGGTACGCAGAGCAATCCAAAATAATGAATTTATACATATATAAAATAGGTGAGAGCAATTCATGAAACATCATGCATGATATAGTTTTAAATACATGGGCAATCTCTAATAATCTTAAAATATTCTTGTCAGTGCAGTTCGATGCTCTGTATTACTTCTGAACAAGGTGGCATACCCTACAACTCTAAAATTTCATGGGCTATATGGAATCTACCCTTGACTTGGCAACCAAGCCACCAACTCAAGTTTGCCGCAAGAGTTCGAGTCTTTGTCTTTGATATGCCACAGGGAACTAGGACAACGCATGGTCCCTCTTGGGGATATAATGAAACCCGTATCGGCAAAACACGATTTTGGGCTAGGAGTTATTTTAACTCAAGCATCCTTCGGGCAACCACCTAACCCTCTTCAAGCCCATTTTTAACTCTTTTAAGACATGTATTCTCTAAAATCAAATCTAAATCTCTTACTCTGTTATGGCATTCATTTATATGGTATCGTCATATCGTTGACTTACAAGTCATATCTTTAAGCCATACATTATCATGTTACAGTCTTCTCTTTCAAAACATTATTCTCAGACCACCAAACTATTCAAATAGTATATGAAGATGCATATAGTGAAATTCATGAAAACATAGGCAAAGATCCTTAATTTCAATTCACAAACCCGTGGTGGTCACTCCTCGTTTAATTAAACCATGAAATTCCTTCAATAATCTTATTTAGCATTTACAAACCATAAAATACTTGTATGATATGAAATTACCCTCTCTCCAATTCATAGATAAGATCAAGTTCATAACAATATTTAAAACACTAATCTCATGCTTTTAATTATACAGTGTCACAACCCATAACATGTGAAGTCAAGAAGTAATGCAACACGAGAGGGGTTTAATCATTCATACTCTTAATTTAATCATTATAAACTGAAAACACATACTTACATATATACGTACAAATATCAATTTCAAGGGGAGGCATCAAGACCAAAACAATATATATATATATATATATATATATATATATATATATATATATCAATAAAAAGGTTTCCATTACTTGGCCATTCAAAACAATTGTTCAAACCCTTGTTACAAACATCATATCGTACTTTCAAAGATTGATAAAACCATAATTTACCGCCCCACATATCTTAAGTAGTTTAATTCGAGAATTGAAACTCCAATCTTGACACTCTTCTTGAATTTTTGAACTTAGAATATAGGTTCTAGATAATACAGTTAGGAATTATAGGGAAAAGGATGAGACTGCCCTCAGACTTAAAAGTTGTTGAACAAATCCCATCTTTGAGGCTTACCGCGATACATTGATTGTGTCATTGCGATACCCACCGTGATGCGGTAGAATCACGACGACTTACTGGTTCGTGACAATTGTTGTTTTGGGGTTCACCGCAATGCGGTGCAATCGCGGTAACCTACTAGAATTGGACAAACGTCGATTTGGCCACTACCACGACGCGATGGCCTTCACATTGCTATTCTCACCGCGATGCGGCCCAATCGTAGTGAGCCACTGGAATAAATTCCAAATAAAATTTTAGATGCTCATCAAGACTCAATCAATGGGGAGGCTTTTGAAACATTTATGTGTAGGAATGACGGTCTATATTCTAGCCTAAAATATGGGTCGTTAAATTATCCCCCCTTGGGATCATTCATCCCCGAATGATGACTTAGGACACAACAAGTACAATTGCAAGAATTAAATGAAGGAAAAAGAGTATTATAGGATTTGTACCTTCTAAATCATTATCCATGGCCACGAAAAAAGTTAGGTACCTCGCACGCATATCATCTTTCGACTCCCAAGTAGCCTTCTCAACTTTTTTATTTCTCCATATAACCTTGACCAAAGCTATTTTCTTACTCCTCAACTTTTGAACTTGGCGATCCAAGATTGCAACAGGTTCTTTCTCGTACGAAAAAGAGTCCTTACCATTGATCTCCTTTATAGGAAACACTAGGGATGATCTCCAATGCACTTCTTCAACATGGACACATGAAATACGAGATGAACGAAAGCCAGAATTATGGGCAATTCTAACTCATAAGCAACCCCACCTATCCTTCTCATAATCTGATATGGTTCTATATGGCGAGGACTCAGCTTCCCTTTCTTTCTAAATTTCATGACTTCTTTCACAGGGGAGACCTTTAAAAACACCCAATCACCAATCTCAAATTCCATCTCCCTCCTTCTAATATCGACGTAGGATTTTTGACGACTCTGAGCTATCTTAAGTCATTCTCTAATAATCTTCACTTTCTCCATTGCCTGATGAATAAGGTCAGGACCAAACAACCGTGTCTCACCCACTTTGTACCACCCAATCGGTGATCTACATCTCCTCCCATAAAGTGCTTCAAAAAGTGTAATCTTAATGCTAGCATGGTAGCTATTATTGTAGGCGAACTCTATCTAATGCAAATGATCTACCCAACTACCCTTGAAGTCAATTACACAGGCCCTAAACATATCCTCTAGGGTCTGAATGGTGCGTTCAGCTTGCCCATCGGTCTTAGGGTGGAATGCAGTTCTTAGGTTCACTTGGGTACCTAAGCTTCTCTGAAAAGATCGCCAAAAATACAAAGAGGATTATGTACCTCGATCGAATATAATGGACATAGGTGCCTATGCAAGCGAACTATTTACTCAATGTACAACTTGGCATAATCATCTCCCGAATAGTTAGTCCTCACAGGCATAAAGTGAGCTGACTTGGTCATCCGATCCACAATTACCCAAAAGGAATCATATCAATTTCAAGACCTTGGAAGTCCCGTGATGAAGTCCATATTGATCATCTCTCTATTTCCACATAGGTAGGGCTATTTCTTGGGAAATACCACTTGGTCTAAAATATTCCAATTTAACTTGTTGGCAATCTAAACACTTGGAAACAAAATCAGCAACATCACGTTTCATATTATTCCACCAATATATAGTTTCAAGATCATGGTACATCTTAGTAGAGTCTGGGTGAACGACATACCTTAAAGTGTGAGCCTCATCGAGGATTCTCTCTCAAAAACCATCCATATTTGGTACACACAGCCTGCCGTGGTACCTTAAAATACCATCACCGCCAATTTCAAAGGACATCACCTTCTATTGACCCACATCTTTCTTGATCTACATCAAAATGTGATCCTCGACCTGTTTCTCCTTAACCTCCGCACATAAGAAAGATCTAGCTATTTCATGCACAACTACTTCCCCTTCTTCGAAATCCAGAAGTCGTACCCCTAGATTTGCAAGTCTGTGAATATCTTTCACCATCTCTCTTTTTCCTTTCTCAACATAAGAAATACTACCCATAGATAATCTACTGAGAGCGTCAGCCACTATATTTGCATTGCCCGGATGATAGTACAGGCTCATGTAATAATCCTTTAACAGTTCCAACCAATGCCTCTGTCTGAGATTCAGTTCTTTTTGAGAGAAAACATACTGTAAACTTTTATGGTCAGTAAATATATCAACATGTACCCCATAAAGATAATGCTGCCATATTTTAAGTACAAATACCACAACCACTAACTCCAACTCATGGGTGGGGTAATTTTGCTCATGCACCTTTAAATGCCTAGATGCATAAGCTACCACCTTGCCATGCTGCATAAGTACACACCCAAGTCCCACTCGAGACGCATCACAGTATACCATAAAACCCTCTGTACCTTCCAGAAGAGTCAAAATAGGTGCAGTAGTCAACTTGTCTTTCATCTTCTCGAAACTACTCTATCAAAAGTCAGACCACACAAATTTTACCTTTTTCTGTGTCAACCTGGTAAGTGGAGAAGCTATGGAAAAAAACCTCTCTACGAACCTTCTGTAATACCCTATCAAACCCAAGAAGCTCTGAATATCGGTTGGAGTCGTGGGTCTGGTCCATTTTATCACTGCCTTAATCTTTTAGGGATCAACTTTAATTCCCTCACTAGACACAATATGCCCCCAGAACGCAATAACACTAAGCCAGATTTCACACTTGGAAGATTTTGCATACAACGTATGATCTTTGAGGGTCTGAAGAATAATTCAGAGATGATTGACATGATCCTTCTCACTCTTAGAATAAAATCAAAATATCATCAATGAAAACTACGACAAACAGATCTAGAAACTATCGAAACACCTTATTCATTAGATCTATGAAAGTTGCAGAGGCATTAGTCAATCCAAAGGACATGACTAAGAATTCATAATGGCCATATCAGGTTCAAAAAGCTATTTTGGGCATATCTACCTCCCTAACCTTCAATTGATGATGACCCGAATGAAGGTCTATTTTTGAAAAACACCTAGTACCCTGAAGTTGGTCAAAGAGATCATCAATTCTAGAAAGGGATATTTGTTCTTAATAGTGACCTTATTCAGCTTATGGTAGTCTATACACATGTGGAGGGAACCATTTTTCTTACGCACGAAGAGTACAGGTGCACCCTAAGAAGAAACACTAGGATGGATAAAACCCTTGTCATGAGGATCTTTTAATTATTCTTTCAACTCTTTTAATTCTACAGGAGCCATCCTGTATGGCAGAATAGAAATATGATAAGTGTCCGGCAATAAGTCAATACCGAAATCTATCTTTCTATTAGGTGGTATTCCTGGAAGATTATTAGAAAAACTTTTGGGAATTTATTTACTACAGGGACAGACTGGAGAGAAAAACTTTCAACAATGGAATCCTTAACCCAAATAAAATGATACAAAAAAACCTTAGATATAAGTTTACAGGCTCTGAGATAAGAGATGAATTTTCCTTTAGGTTCTAAAGAATACCTCTCCCACTCTATCACAGGTTTATTTGGAAAAGAGAAAGTAACCTTTTGGGTTCTACAGTCTGGGATGGCGTAGCACGAGTGAAGCCAATCCATTCCCAAGATAGCATCAAAGTCAATCATGTCAAGCTCTATAAGGTCTTCCACAGTATTATGATTACAAACAGACACTACACAATTTTTGTACACTCTCCTAGCCACAACAGAGTCACCAACAAGAGTGGAGATAGAAAAAGGTTCAGGAATATTTTCAGCTTCAAAACCAAAACTAACGGACACATAAGGGGTCACATAAGACAAGGTAGATCCTGGATCAAGTAGCACATACACATCATAGGAGAAAATCTGTAATGTACCCGTGACCATATTTGGTGACTCCTCTGCATCCTGGCGATTGGATAAGGCATATAATCAATTTCAACCACTCCCGATAGCTGATGTAGTGCTTTTTGGAGGTGGTGGTGGCACAGAGGAATTAGCTTGCAACTTAGCTCCCCTAGTAATACATCTCATTGTTGGATAATCTCTCTAGATATAGCCTGGCTGGCCACAAGAATAACATACCATTGTGCCAAACTGACACCTTCCTGGGTGGTGCTTTCCACACGTGTTACATTGAGGGTATGACCTAGCAGGTTGTACCACACTTCCTTGCGACTGCGTACCCTATACTCTCGATCCATGGCTAGGCTGGAAATTCTAAAACCATCGATCAGCTGGGGGTCTGGGCGCTGGAGCGCTGGCTGTAGACTAAGCATTACCCTAAAACTTTTTCTTCGGCCACCTGTTACTCCAATTATCATCTTGGTGGTGATTGTTGTTCTGGTCTGCCGGTATGGCCCTCTTGGCCTATCTATCCTTCTCTCTTGCTTCAGCAACCCTCTTCTTCTGCTCCTCTACCTATTGCATGTGAATAGACAATTTGGAGAAGTCCATATCTCTGTTTAATATTGCCCCATTGCACTCCAACACCAAGTCATCCAAAAGACTAAATGAAAACTTCCTCATATGAGCCCTCATGTTTCCTGCTAATTACGATGCATAACGGGATAGTTGATTGAATTTTAGAATGTACTCCTTAACGCTCATCTTTCCTTGTTTCAAATTCATGAACTCTTCAGCCTTGAACTCCCTTAACTCCTGGGGAAAGAATCGGTCCAGGAAAGCTTCCACAAATTTGCCCTACACAGAAGGCTCAATAATGTCATCCCTCGAATCTTTCCATTCATTGTACCACTGATTTGCTACCTCATTCAGTTGATAAGCTGCTAGTTCAACCCCTTTTACTTCATCTATATGCATCACACAAAAGATTTTCTTTATTTCGTCCATAAACTCTTGTGGATCCTCCTCCACCTTTGTACCTATAAACTTAGGCAGATTTAACCTCATAAACTGACCCATCCGTGTAGTCTCAGATGCACTAGATGCAGACCCAATATTCTCTGATCATCAGGTTTATGAAGCCACCAACTATACAATTATTTGCATCGACTGTCTAAACTTAGCATTTGATATCTCTCTCTGGGAAGGTTGGGCGTGATTAGTCCCAGACCAGGGAGCCTTAGGTGCCCTGAGTGGACTGTTTTGAAAAGGAGGGACTCCAGAAGCAGTAACAAATTTAGGAGTGTGAGATCTGTTACGTGTCCTCATCCCGTGGGTAGGACAAACATCTTCAGGTTGGGCACTCTGATCATTGGAGCGACGTGGAGGCATGATAGCTTTTCTGAAATACAAGAAACCATTAATTAGTGGACATTTCAGACTATACAACACGAGCTAAATCTCAAAGAAGAGAGACATTTCTAAATGCCTAGTAGCCTCCTGCCTATAAGTGTGGTGCGCTACAAACCCATAAATAAGACTCTACTCGATGCGATTTCGCAGATACCCTGGGACCATGAACCGGGCTTTGATACCAAATTTGTAATGACCCGAATTGAGGCCCTAGCCATGATGGACATCCCAAACCATGGAGGCCCGAGTGCCCTTCTATATCTGATAATCATGCACAACATTCATATAAAAAAAAATGCAGAAATTTAATAAAACAAAATCATTGTCATACTCTAAGTTCAATTTAACAATACAAAAGGAAATCCATCAACATTTAGACAACATTTATTTCAGTCTGTGAAATCTCTACTACAAAAGAAATTAACAAACTGTCTAAATCTGGGACAAGGCCCCCAGTGAACCTAAATCAAAATAAACTATCTGAAGGAAATAGGCCTTCTGGAATAGAGAGGGCTCACCAACTGCACACTTCACTTCTGTCTAACAAACTTTATAGCTCAACGGGACCTCTAGACTGAGCCTCGGACCCTGAAATATAGGCGGTCAATACATTTGTATTGGTACGCAGAGCAATCCAAAATAACGAATTTATACATATATAAAATAGGTGAGAGAAATTCATGAAACATCATGCATGATATAGTTTAAAATACATGGGCAATCTCTAATAATCTTAAAATATTCTTGTCAATGCCGTTCGATGCTCTGTATTACTTCTGAGCTAGGTGGTATACCCTGCAACTCTGAAATTCCATGGGCTATATGGAATCTGCCCTTGACTCGGCAGCCAAGCCCCCAACTCAAGTTTGCCACAAGAGTTGGAATCTCTATCTCTGATATGCCATAGGGCACTAGTCCAACATATGGTCCCACTTGGGGACATAATGAAACTCATATCGATAAAACAAGGTTTTGGGCTAGGATTTATTTGAACTCAAGCCTTCTTCGGGCAACCACCTAACCCTCTTTAAGCTCATTTTTAACTCTTTTAAGACGTGTATTCTTTGAAATCAAATCTGAATCTCTTACTCTGTTATGGCATTAATATATATGGTATCGTCATACCATTGACTTGCAAGTCGTATCTCTAAGGCATACCTTATCATGTTATAGTCTTCTCTTTAAAAACATTATTCTCAGACCACCAAACTATTCAAATAGTATATGAATATGCATATAGTGAAATTCATGAAAACATAGGCAAAGATCCTCAATTTCAATTCACAAACCTGTGGTGGTCACTCCTCGTATAATTAAACCATGAAATTCCTTCAATAATCTTATTTAGCATTTACAAACCATAAAATGCTTGTATGATATAAAATTACCCTCTCTTCAATTCAAGACAAGATCAAGTTTATAACAACATTTAAAACACTTATCTCTTGCTTTCAATCATGCAATGTCCCAACCCATAACATGTGAAGTCAAGAAGTAATGCTACATGAGAAGAGTTTAATCATTCATGCTCTCAATTTAATCTTTATAAACTGAAAATGCATACTTACGTATATACGTACAAAAATCAATTTCAAGGGGAGGCCTCAAGACCAAAACAATATATATATATATATATATATATATATATATATATATATCAATAAAAAGGTTTTCATTACTTGGATATTCAAAACAATTGTTCAAACCCTTGTTACAAACATCATATAGTGCTTTCAAAGATTGATAAAACCACAATTTATGCCCATAGAGTTTAAGGACAGCCCCACGTACCTTAAGTAGTTTAATTCGAGAATTGAAACTCCAATCTTGACACTCTTCTTGAATTCTTGAACATAAAATATAGGCTTTAGATCTTTGGAAGAGAGGTTAGGGTTCTTTTGTTCTTGATAATTTTGAATAAAATGGGCATAATCTGCCCTAAAAATATTTTAATCCTCAGATAATACGGTTAGGAATTGTAGGGAAAAAGACGAGACTGCCCTCGAACTTAAAAGTTGCTGAAAAAATCCTTTCTTTAAGGCTTATTGGTATATGGTGATCAAGTCATCACGATACCCACCGCGATGCGGTGGAATCGCAGTGACTTACTGGTTCGTGACAATTGCTGTTTTGGGGTTCATCGTGATGCGGTGCAATCGCGGTGACCCACTGAAATTGGACAAACATCGATTTGGCCACTACCACGATGTGATGACATTTGCATTGCTATTCTCACTGCGATGTGGCCCTATCGTAGTGAGCCACTAGAATAAAATCCAAACAAAATTTCAGACGTTCATCAAGAGTCAATCAATGGGGAGGCTTTTGGAACATTTATGCGTTGGAATGACGGTCTATATTCTAGCCCAAAATGTCGGTCGTTGTAATATACCTTGGATGACCACAATTGAAGCACTTGTCCCTTCCCTCATCATAGAAACCTCGATGCAATCGACTACAATTTGCAGGGAGGATATGGCTGAGCTAATTGGGCTCCACTAGCCTGAGATTGAGATCCGTGTGCCCTAGAACCATTATCACCCTAAAAATGCCTATCACCAGACTATTTTGGGTATGGAAAACAAGCTGTCGATTCGTACCCAAAATTGTCCCACTTTCACTCGGATCACTTTCCTCTAACCCTGGCACTCTGTTGTTGACATCCCCTTGCTCTGAATGTTAGAATTTTTTTCTATGTCTTTCCCCTATTTCTACCTGATTCCTCTTATCTTCCTTCACTTGTTACATATATACAATCATCCTGGACATTTCCATGTCCTTGTTTAACAAGCCAGCCTTACTCTTCAAAATCAAGTCTCGGGATAACCCAGAAGCGAACTTTCTCATTCTAGCCTTCATGTTGGAAACCAACTTCGGAGCATACTAGGATAACTGATGAAACTTCAAGGCATACTCCTTGACTGACATTTTTCCTTGCCTTAGGTTAACAAAATCTTCCACCTTCGCCTCCCTCAGCTCTTGAGGAAACAAACGGTTCAGGAAAGCATTAGAAATATCATCCCATAAGGCTGACTCAGTATTGTCACCCCTTGAATGGTCTTATTCCTTGTATCACTGATACATCATATCTTTCAATTGGTAGTCAGCGAACTCTATGCCCGCCATATTAGTGGCATGCATCACACGGAAGATCTTTTCCATCTTATCAAGGAAACTTTGAGGATCGCCCTCAACCTTAACACCAGTAAATGTTGGAGGGTTCAACCTCATAAGCTGTCCAACCCTTATGGCCTCAGAAGATGGAGTAACAGAAGCACCACACTCAGATTGAGAAGATACCAATTGAGCGAATATATGAATATACTGATGAAACTTAATATTTATCACATCAGCCTGAGGAGCTCATGAGGGACTGATGGGGACCGGTGGAACACCAGAAGGGCAATCAGGAACTAGACCTGTAAACAGTTTTGGACCCCATAGTCAGGATGTGTCCCATCAATGTTGTCCTAGGGTGGGATAGAGATGTTTTCGTGAGCTTCAGATCGTTTGGGAGGCATGATCTGAAAAGCAAACAAATAGGAATTAGAGAAGGTTCCAGGACCTTAGACTCTACATCCCGAAAACAAAACACATGAAAGAGAAATATTCCTAAATACCTCGTAGCCTTTCCCTAATGAGTGTGGCACGCTACACATCCTTAAAAGAGACTACTCAACATGGCTTTGTGGACACCTAATTAACCATGAACGTAGGCTCTGATATCGATCTGACATGACCCAAACTAGATCCTGGCCATGTTGGGTATCTCAAGTCTAATCGGGACCGGAGACCACCCCCAATACCCATACCATTGACTACCTTTCACCCATGTCGAATGAATTTCGAACATATAACAAGATAAGATAATATTAATTTAAAGACATGATAGCAAGTCTAAAATCAAAACCGAAATCCACAATCAATTAACCATCCAATCCCAATGCTAATACCAATACCAATACCAATGTTAATACCAATACCGACACCGTCCATACCCATAGTATTCCAACAAAGCCTCTAGTTAGAACCAAAGAATATTCAGTCGGGACATGCCCCCAACCATAGCCAAAAATGTAAACAAAAGAAATAATAATGACATAAAAAAGAAGCTCAGGTCCCTGTATTGCATGGGGATACAATGACCAAAGATGATTAGCAGTTGGAACGTTAGCATGTAACTCAGGGATAAAGGGATAAAATAATGCCATCAATAAAACCAAGTCAAATCATCATATGCAATCACATGTATACATATACATATATATGTTGCTGAGATAGGTAACAAGGTTTATCATGAACTTTGAAAATATTAACCTGGGTTGTGTTGCATAACCATCATATACAAGGCACCCACGGGCTATATGGGCCCAGCTCTCCCCTAGTTTGAAGGGTCCTAGTGCATGTAGACTCACAAACCTGAGAATATCCATATCCGTACATGCCATTATGGGGGACTCGAACCTCCCGGCATAATCAAGGTGACACGGCACCAATGTATTCAATATAGGGCACTCAAACCTCCTATTCATACATCCATTCAGGGGACTCGAACCTTCTGATTATATAGACACTCGCACCGGATAATGAGATTTCTAGAGTTAGTCCTTCAAACTCCACGTTCACGGTTCGACTACACATTCCATGTTAAAGCCCAATTAAAACATCATTTACATATACACACAACTATTAGTCCAATCACTTACCAAATACATCCCATGGGTATCGTCATACCAACCCCAATTGCAAGCGTACAACATGCCATAACCATTATCATTTGACTTTGGGACTCGAACCCATTGTCTATACAAAGTCATCAATTCGATTCAACATTTAAGGACTCAAACCCATTTTGCCATTTAAACCACCAAGGTTATAATTCAAATCAACATATGGCCAACAAAGCCTTCATGAAACCATTTACCATCCATTTAAATTATTAGGTTAATGTCTTGGTTCAAATCACAATTGAATTCAATTTATGGTCATCAAGAACTTTTCAAAGCCATTTGTCCTTCATTAACATTCTTATGCCAAGCATTAGTTCAAAACACAATTCATCATGTGACTTGATTCTTCTCATAGACATTTTCACAAATAGGTTGGGGGCATACCGTTTTCAAACCATTATTCAAGACATAAACCAACAAGTTAGGGTTAATCATGATCCCTTAGTTTAAATCAAAATTTCCAAGCAACCACATGTGCACAACTATCAATAAATCATATATAAACACAAGTTAAAACATGAGAGATCAGTACCCCATAATATGCATTTAAACCCTTGACAATGGATTTTCAAAACCACCATTTATGATTCTAGAATAATATTAAAAACCTATGATTCTTGTGAACTAACAATGAAGGAACAGTCACATGCCTGAGTTATGAAGATTCACAGAGAGATTTTGACCCTTAAGCCTCAATATGGCCACCTTGATGAAACCCTAGCCCAATCTCCTTGAGAGGTCTTTAGAGAGTTTGTGAGTGTTTTGATCTTCCAAAGTGAAGAATGAGGGACCAAAGACGTGGGGTCTTAAGGGCTTGGGGTGAGAAATGTCTAAAATACCCATAACTTAAAAGCTGTAAATGACTCATAGAAGGGTAAAATTGGACCCCTCCACTCGTACCCATATCGTATGAGTGGTACCTTCTAATCGTACCTTGATCAGAATGTTGGACACCATATTCTGTCCAACATACGACTCTGTAGCCTAAATTGTACCCTACCATACGACTAATACCCTTCAAGTTGTACTCTAAGCAGAATGTCAAGGCTAGACACTGAACAACATACAATTTGGCACTATACTTCTCGTACCATGTACATACGATTCGTATGGTGCCTTTTTATACCACGAATAGAACTTGGCCAATGTGACACTGACCAACACATAAATAAGGTCCTTAACCCTGTACCCACACCATACTACTAGTATGGTGAGTCATATGATGTACAAAAGGTTCAAGATTTAGGAAATTTTACAAAGGTCAAAGTTTGAGGTGTTTCTGTCTCCCTCCCTTAGGATAATTCATCCTCGAATGATGGGTCGAGGTACTACAAGCATGATTAAACCCCAAACATCTCCACTCTTACCTTTAAGACAGAAAACAAAACATCAAGGAATTCACTGTCTACCTACAACAAGACATAAAACAAAGATGTTTAAAAAAATACATACCTTAAGCACGATTTTCCAGGATCAGGATTATGAATGGATACTTGAACTTTATGTATTCCTCGGCCTCCCAAGTAGCATTCTCAGACTTTTGGTTTTGGCATAGAACCTTCACCGAAGCCACGTATTTCATTCATGATCGACAAACTTGCCGATCCAAGATCCTCACCAGGACCTCCTCATAGGACAAGTAATCCAAAATACCAATGTCCTTCAAAGGGACAACTAACGAAGGATCACCCACACATTTCTGCAACATGGACACATGGAATACTAGATAAATAGAACTCATCCTAGAGGGCAATTCCAACTTATAAGCAATATTACCAACCCTTATTAAGACCACATATGATCCAACTTATAGGGGAATAAGCTTCACCTTCTTCCCAAACTGCATTACCCCCTTTATTGGAGACACGTTCAAGAATATCCAATCTCAAACCTTAAACTTCAAATCCCTTTGCCTTACATCCACATAGGACTTTTGGTGACTATGGGATGTCTTAAGCTTATCCCGAATTACCTTCACCTTTTCCATGCCTTTGTGAACTAAATTTAGGCCAAACATTTCCACTTCACCAATCTTGAACCAACCAATAGAAAACCTACAACTCCTCTCATACAATGCATCGAACGGGGCCATACCAATGCAAGAACGTTAACTATTGTTAACAGAGAATTCAATCAAAGAAAAGTGGCCGAACCAACTACCACCATAACTAATTACACAGGCTCGCAACATATCCTCCAACGTCTGAATAGTCCTTTCGGCTTACCCATCCGACTGTGGGCAAAAAGTCATACTAAGACTCATTTTAGTACCCAAATCACGCTGAAAAGAGCACCAAAATGCAATGAGAATTGGGTACCACGATGCAAAATAATTGAGACAGGTGCACCATGCAACCTTACAATTTTCTAAAGGAATAACTTCACATAATCCTCGGTAGAATAAATAGTCCTCACTGGCAAGAAGTGAGCAGACTTAGTCATTCTATCCACGATGACCCAAATAGAGTTAAACTGATTCCACAATTGCGGAAGGCCAATAACAAAATCCATATTTACTATCTCTCATTTCCACACCCGTAACTTAATCTCTTAAAGCAGCCCACCGAGCCTCAAGTGATCCACCTTTACTTGATGACATACCATGCACTTAGCCACCAATTCGGCCATATCCTATTTCATGTTGTTCCACTAATACATCTCCTTCAGATTATGATATATCTTTATTGAATCGGGATGAACCATATACCATAACTCATGGGCGTTGGCCAAAATCTTGCCTCGCAACCCATCCACATCTGGAACACACAACCATTTTTGGTACCTCAAGATACCATATCCACCGATCTCGAAGGCCATCACCTTTTGCTTATGCATATCATCCTTGATCTTCATAAAAAAAGATCTAACAAGTGTTTCTCCTTTATTTTTGAACCAAGAGATGATTGCGCTACCTGTTGCACTATCACACCACCATTCTCAAAGTCCAAAAGATGGACTCCAAGGTAAGCTAAATAGTGAATATCCTTCACCAATTCCCGCTTATCTTTATCCACATGTGATAAGTTACCCATGGACAACCTGCTAAGAGTATCAGTAACCACATTAGCTTTACTGGATGGTAGTAAAGACTCACATCATAGTCCTTCAGCATCTCAAGCCACCTCCTTTGCTTTATATTAAGCTCCTTCTGGGTAAACACATACATCTATTTTATGATTAAAAAAAAGATATCAACATGCACCCAATATAAATAATGATGCCAAATTTTTAGTGCGAATACCACAACTAACAATTCCAAGTCATAGTTGGATAGTTTTTCTCATGAACCTTCAACTGTCTAGAGGCATAAGCAACCACCTTACCATGCTGCATCAACACACAACCCATACCAATTCGAGAGGGATTATAATAAACCACAAAACCCTCGGTACCCTCAGGTAGAGTAAAGACTAAAGCTGAAGTCAACTTATCTTTTAGCTTCTCAAAGACACCCTCGCAAATATCAAGCCATAAGAAATTTCCCTTCTTCTGAGTTAATTTGGTCAATGGAGCAGCAATAGAGGTAAAACTCCCTGCGAACCTCTAATAATAACCCGCTAGACCCAAGAAGCTCCAAATATCGATTGGAGTCGTGGCTCTAGGCAACTTCTTAACCACAACAACCTTTTGAGGATCTACTATAATCCCCTCACTAGACACAACATGACCCAATAAAGTTCTAACATTTAACCGTAATTCACATCTGGAGAACTTAGCATACAACTCCTGATCTTTCAAAGTTTGCAACACAATACAGAGGTGGTTGGCATGATCACCTCGCTCTTAGAGTACACCAAGACGTCATCAATGAAGACATTAATAAACAAATCAAGAAACTAAAAAAAGACCCTATTCATCAAATCTATGAACGCCGTAGGGGCATTACTCAAGCCAAACGACATCACTAAGAACTCAAAATGCCCATACCTGGGTACAAAAATCTTTCTTAGGGATATCCACTTTCCTAATCTTTAACTGATGATACCCAAATCAAAGATCGATCTTAGAGAAGAATTTGGCACCCTGAAGATGATCAAAGAGATCATCAATCCTCGAAAGGGATACTTATTCTTTACTGTCACCTTTTTTAATTATCGATAATCAATACACATCCGAAGGGAACCATCCTTCATATGCACGAACAACACTAATGCATCCTATGGGGACATACTAGGACGGATGAAACCCTTGTCTAATAGATCTTTCAATTACTCTATAAGCTCTTTCAACTTAGCTAGAGTCATTATATATCGGGGAATAAAAATAGTCCGAGTGTTCAAAACAAGGTCAATACCAAAATCAATCTCCTTATCAGGAGGGACATTGGGAAGGTCATCAGGTAAGACCTCGGGAAACTCATTTACCACAAAATAGAATGCAAAGAAGGACCCTCTGAGTTAGAATCTTTAATCCAGACTATATCATAGAGACAACCTTTGGAAATTCATAGAGACAACCTTTGGAAATTAACTTTCAAGCTCTAAGATACGATATGAAATTTCCCTTAGATTCTAAGGAACCACCCTTCCACTCAACAATTGGCTTATTAAGGAATTTAAATACGACCTTATAAGTCCGGCAGACTAGGGAAGCATAGCATGAGTGCAACCATTCTATTCCCAGAATAATATCAAAATCAACCATGTCTAACTCTATTAAGTCCACAAGAGTTTCTTTATTACCAACAACTACCACACACCCTCTATAGACTCTTTTGACAACCAGAGAGTCTACTATTGAGGTAAACATAAAAAAGGGTTCGACAGGCACTAGGGAGAAAAACTAAAATGCACAGCCACAAATAGGGTCACATAAAAGAGAGGACCCTGGATCAAGTAAACAATACATATCCTGGTAAAAAAGTTTTAACATACTAGTAACAACATTCGGAGATGCCTCAAACTCCTGACGAGTAGTGTAAGCATAAAGGCTATTCTGACCAGTGTCGGAGCCAAAGGTGGCACCCTTTGTTGCAGGAAATAATAAAGAGGCAATAGGAAACTTGTTTGCCCCAGTAGCAACTCTAGAGGGACAATCTCATTGTATATGACCAATTTGACCACACATAAAATATTGGTTCCTTCCCTTCTCATACTAACCACGATGATGCTGACCATAAGTTCTATAGGGAGGGCAGGGTGGTGCAGATTAGGCCTCACTGGCCTAAGAATGAGCACCCTGTGCCCTCAAAGCATCATCACCCTGAAAATATCTGTCTCGCAATAGGTAGGGAGCACTAGCTGTCGAATGAGAGTTAGGACCCACTCAACTCTTTCTCTTAGGCCACTTTTTACTCTACTATTGGCCCTCACTCTATTTTGAAAATTGAGACCTCTTACTCTGCCTCTCACCAAGCTCAACCTATTTTTTCTTCTCCTCTTTGACCTGTTGCATAAACACAACCAATTTGGAGATATTCATGTCCTTGATCAACAAGACAGACTTACTCTCAAGAACTAACTCATGAGATAATCCTAAAGCAAACTTTCTCATTCGGGCTCTCATATTAGATACTATTTCAGGAGCATACCGAGATAATTGATAAAATTTCAAGGAAAACTCCTTGACTGTCATCCTTTCCTACTTTAAGTTAACAAATTTTTTCACTTTAGCTTCCCTCAACTCCTAAGGAAAGAAGCAGTCCAAAAATACACTAGAGAAATTATCCCACACGGCAGAACTAGAATCCTCACCTCTCGACTGTTCCTACTCTTCATACTATTGGTATGCTACATCTTTCAATTGGTAGGCAGAAAATTCTACACCTTCAACCTCTGAAGCATGCATAACCCGAAAGATTTTTTCTATTTCATCAATAAAACTTTAAAGATCGTTCTTAACTTTGGTACCAGTAAATATCAAAGGATGCAACCTCATAAATTGTCCAACTCTAGTAGCCTCAGACGAACCCATAGAAGCACCAGTAAAACTAGATTGTTGTGACTGAAACATTACCAACTGAGTGAATGGAGTAATAGAATGATAAAACTCAGCATTATAACCTCCCCGGAAGGCGACTGAGTATGAGTGTCACCCTCAGAAGAAGGATTAGTAAGGGTAGGTGGAACCCCACGAGTAAAGTCAAATACAATAACCCTTGATCGGGTTTGGACCTCAGAAGTTGGATGAGACCATCCATGTTATCCTCGGATGGGACAAAAGAGTTTGCATAAACATCAAATCTTCTCAGACCATGATCTAAAAGACGAGCCAACAAAAATCAGAAGAATCCAAGACATTAGACTCTATAGCACCAAAAAAGATAATAAGAAAGAAAAACATTCCTAAATGTCTCATAGCCTATCTCTTATAAGTGTGGTGCACTACACACCCATAAAACAGACTCTACTTGACACAGCTTTATAGACATCCAATTGACCATGAACCTAGGCTCAGATACCAACTTTTTCATGACCCAAACCAGGGCCTAACTTGATGGGTATGTCAAGTCCTACGTGGATTGGAGATCATCCTCTTGACCTAACCTAATCAACTTATCAACCACAAGTATCGGGTGAATCCCAAACATATAATAAGATATGCAAAATAAGACTAACGATAGCTTGTGAAATGTCTAAACCATTCATCACCACAACACACTAAAACAAATACACCCAAGTCCATAGTAATCCACAAAGCCTCTACAATCGAAAGTCAAGAAAATATCGGGACACGCCCCCGACAATAGACAAAATCCAAGGTTAACAAAGTCTATGACAAAAAGTAAAAAGACCAAGAAATATATGCCTTCCAAAGTGGGAGAGCTCACCACTTCAATGTCATCTCACAAACCACCACTTGATCACCGCACAGGAAAGAAGAAAAAACTCTGGTCCTTATATCGCATGGGGATACAGTATTCAGAGATGATTAACGGTTGGAATTCTAGCATGTAACTTAGGGATAAAGGGATAAAATAATGCCATCAATAAAACCAAGTCAAATCATCATATGCAATCATATGTATACATATTATATATATATCGTGTTGAGGTAGGGAAAAAGGCTTAGCATGAATTTTGAAAACATTAACCTGGGTTATGTAGCATAACCGTTGTATAACAAGGCACCCACCGGCTATATGAGTCCAGCTCTCCCCTAACTAGAAGGTTCTAAGAGTATATAGTCACATGAACCAGAGAATATCCATATCCGTATATGCTATTATGGGGGACTCAAAACTCCCGGCATAATCAAGGTGACATAGCACCAATGTATACAATATGCGGGACTCAAACCTCTCATTCATACATTTATTCAGGGACTCAAACCTCCCAGTCATATAGACACTACATCGGCTAACGCGATTTCCAGTGTTAGTCCTTTGGACTCCACTTTCACGGCCCGGCTATACACCCCACTTTAAAGCCTAATTAAAACATTATTTACACATACACACAACCATTAGTCTAATTACTTACCAAAGGCATCCCGTTGGTATTATCATACCAACTTACTTGAAAGCATACAACATGCCATAACCATTATCAATCAACTTTGGGACTCAAACCCATTGTGTATACAAAGTCATCAATTTGATTCAATAATTAGGGACTCAAACCCATTTATCCATTTAAACCATCAAGGTTACAATTCAAATTAACGTATAGCCAACAAGGCCTTCATGAAACAATTTACCATCCATTTACTTTACTAGGCTAATGCCTTAGTTCAAATCACACTCCAATTTAATTTATGGTCATCAAGACCTTTTCAAAGCCATTCATCCTTCATTAACATTCTTATGCCAAGCATTAGTCCAAAACATAATTCATCATGTGACTAGATTCTTCTCGTAGACATTTTCATAAACAGGTTCAGGGCATACTATTTTCAAACCATTATTCAAGTCATAAACCATCAAGTTAGGGTTAACCATGACCCCTTAGTTTAAATCATAATTTCCAAGAACCCACATGTGCAAAACCATCAGTAAATTATATATAAATAAAAGTTAAAATATGAGAGAACAATACCCCCACAATATGCATTCAAACCCTTAACCATGGATTTTAAAACCACTATTTATGATTCAAGAACAATATTTAAAACTCATGATTTTTATGAACTAACAATGAAAGAAGAGTCACATTCCTGAGTTACGAAGATTCACAAAGAGATTTTGACCCTTAAGCCTCTAGATTGCCACCTTAATGAAACCCTAGCCAAATCTCTTTGAGAGGTTTTTAGAGAGTTTTTGAGAATGTTTTGATCTTCTAAAGTAAATAATAAGGGACCAAAGACATGGGGTCTTAAGATCTTGGGGTGGGAAATGTCTAAAATACCCTCAGCTTAAAAGTTGTAAAAGACTCGCAGGAGTGTATAGTTGGACCCCTCCACTCATACCCACATCATACGAGTGGTAACTTTCACTCGTACCTTGATCAGAATATTGGACACCATATTTTGTCCAATATAAGACTACTTAGCCTAAATCATACCCTACTATATGACTAGTACCCTAAGTAGAATGTTAAGGCTAGACACTGAACAACATATGGTTTGGCATTATACTTCTCGTACCATGTACGTAAGACTAGTATGATGCCTTCTTTTACCAAGAACAGAACTTAGCCAATGTGATACTGACCAATATATGGATAGGGTCCTTGACCCGTACCCATACTATATGACTAGTATGGTGAGTCATATGATGTATAGAAGGTTCGAGACTCAGGAAATTTTAAAAGGGCCAAAGTTCGAGGTGTTTCAGTAATCTGATGCAACAGATGGTTAATCTATTATAACAAAATTATCATTTGTTGCATAAGTTATTTGTGTTAACATATTACCCAATTGACTGCAAATTATTATTTGATTTAAAATATCTACTTTCATTTATAGGTTGTGCATCCATCGCTTGTGCCTACCAAATAAGAAATGGGGATGAATTTTTTTACTACTCTAGGTCTTATTCATACAATAGCAGACCCAACAGTGGAATTAATAATGGAGGAATTGGCTAGAGTAAAATCAATAAGAAGAGTAGTAAGGCAAGGTCAGCCTCATGTTGAGGCTCTTCATGACCAACCTTCTACAATATATTTGGGTGCTGTTTGTGGGGGTGTTGCTGGTGGAGTTATTGGTGTTGGTAGTAGCCATGCTGATGCTGATAATGCTGCTAGTCATGATGATAAGCATGTTGATGCTTAATAAAAAATATATATGTTTGAAATCACCCTTACAGTGGTCCCTCTCACCGCTCTTCACGCTCATGTTCTTATTGAAAATACAAATAGTGCATGGACATATAAGAGCAACTCTTTACAAAATAGATGCTCTCACTAAGGCTGTTGAGGAATTGAAATCTAAGAGGGGTGTCTTACCATCCAAGAAGGTGAGAGATCCACACACTCCTATAGTGGAGGTTAGTAACAAGAAAAAAGTAATTAAACAGATACTCTCAAATAGGAAATAAAAAAAAATTGCAACTCCTCCTCCAAAGGTTGTTAAAATTCAGGGACCACTGAAGAAGGTGGACATATACGCAGAACTTGATGCCAAATCAAAGGTTGTTCTGAGAAAGTACACAAAATCCAAACATCGCGCAAAAGACTTCACCATGAGTACCTTTTTCCCCCAAGACTTCATCAATAAGACAAATATGAGGTATTGGTACGAGGACATGGTAAGTTTACTTTTCCTAACCTAACCTTCTAATCTACTTCATGTCTTATGTTCTAAGTCATCTTCTTAACAAATTACCCAGCTGCTACCTAAGTTGCTGCAGATTGGGTAATCTATTAACACAGGTTTAGAGAAGCTACAAAATAGATTTGTTATCTATTGCAACAACTAGGTATTCTAGTCTAAATATTGGTTCATCTGTTGCAATATATTATCTATCTATTGCATAAGTTACATTAGATGGGTAATCTGTTACATATTAAGAGAACCTATGCAATAGATGGACATCAACATACTGGAGTGGATCATTTATGGTAAGTGTGTGTGCTTTGGACTCCTGACCATCAGTTTTGAGGGACATTCAGACTAGTTATTACATTGACATAAATTGCAAACCTTGGTTGTCGCTATTTGTGTGAATAAGTAGCACCTTATGGTCTTATTCTCATGTTTACCATTATATACTTTTAGTAGATAAACTTCAGTTCTTCAAGGTTAGCATGAAAGAATTGCACAGATAGCATAAAAGAATTGGAAAGGTAAATAAAGGTTATATTTGGATTTAGAGTTGATTGCAGGACTCATGCCTTAGTTTTCCTTTGACTTGGGTGAGTTTTTGTTTGATTGTGCTGGTATAGGTATGGTATTAGTTTGTCATGGTTTATATTTACTTACATTAGCCTTCCTTGATTTAGTTGGAGGCTAGTTGGTGGTTGATGTTGAGTTTTATATGTTTGAGAATCAAGTGCGTAAGTTGGTTGAAAAAGGGATATCTGCACCAAAATCCCTAGGAAGGGTCATTTCTTCTTAGAGGTTATCTAGGAAATCTTGCCCAAACCATGCAAGACCAGTACCTCATCCCATTAAGCTTTTGCAGACAAAAGACCATTTGTGTCTTATTTCTACTTTGTTTTTCTTTTTTAAAATTACTAACCTTTTTAAAAATTGTCTTCTTATAACATAGTATGTTGATGAAATTCTCTACCTTATGAGGGGTAGGCAACTACCATACTTAGATGCTTATGATGCTGGCGATAGGATATTGGACTTCAACTTCTACAATAATTTCAAGAATAGGTATGGTGATCTCACTCACCTAGCGACAACTCCCGGTGGCCCAGGATTCGATTGGTTAGTATATATGTTTGAATGGGATCAAGATATGAATGACTATGTTAGTAGAAGAGGCCATATCCACATGGCAAGGACTAGATCAGGGCAAAGAGAATTTTTGCAGTCATAAATATGGACATAAAACATTTTGTGGCTCTTGAGATACTACTCAAGGATGGAAAGATGAAGGTTTATGACTGCAAGTTACCTATCTATAAGGAGACAGATTTTTTACCAAGATGCAACCACTATTGGAGTTATTCCCCAAATCATTGAAGCAAAGTGACCTGATAAATTATTTGTCAGTGAAAGTGTTGAATGAAAAATGGGATTTTAAAGGTCGAAACAATGACAAGGACCATTTTCTCATACCGGTCATACGCGCTTGCATACATCAAATGTTTGCTAACCGACACAGAAATGTCCATGCCAAGGACCATTCTAAATGATAACATTGTGGAAAGGATGCAAGAGGTTTGGTCTAATAGGGTATTAAAGAAATGGTTGGAGCTCGTGTATAAAACAAAGATGTACAAACACCATGACAATTTTTTTTTTAATTATACATGTAGTAACAATTTTTTTTATGTCTGATGAAAATTGAATTGGATTGTTAAAATTGAGAACTTATGAATTAGTACAAAAAATAATTACTAGGTTCAAATATTGCAACAAATGCATTATATAGATATAGACATCTGCATGATGCAACAGATGACCAACCTATTGCAACAAATAGTCTATCTGTTATAAAAATGGTAGCTCGATGCACTAAAGCAACTGCTATGTGTGGTGTCCGGGGAAGGGCCCCACCACAAAGATGTATTGTACTCAGCCTTACCTTGCATTTCTGCCAAAGGCTGTTTTCAAGGCTTGAACCCGGACCTTCTGGTCACATGGCAACAAATTTACCAATTACTCCAAGGCTCCCCTTCCGATAGTCTATCTGTTGTATTTATTGAAAAATAATGCAGCAAATGATGGATATATTGCAATAGATGTCACATCTGTTGAAAAATATCAAATAGGTCCTTCCTACAGATGAACCATCTGTTGCAACAGATAGTCTATCTGTTGGAACAATACAAACCTGTAGGAAGACCTGTGTGATATTTTTCAAGATATGTGACATCTGTTGCAACATATCGATTGTCTGTTGCAATATTTGAATCTACTATTCCATTTCACTTAATAAGTTCAAATCTAAGGATAAAATAAAATTCATAGATAAAATAAAATAAATCAAAGTCTTCACAAATTACATTAAATTAAATAAATCAACAAATAAATAGAATGTAAAAAATTGTTACAAATTTGACAGACTTAATCTATAAAGATCTACTCAATATTGACAAGTTATTCATCCGGTGCTATGGAATTCGGCTTTGATTGTCATGCTTCGTCAGTTTTTTAGGAGTCTCATTCGAGATGTTGAACTCTTCAAATAGATAAGTCTTTTGTTCTTCCGGACTGAAAGACCTCACTTTTTCTTCCTCTTTAGAAACAGTTGATGGATTATCAACTTTGGTATGTTGTTCAGCAGTAGCTTTACTGTAACATCCACCTGGGAAGCTAGAACTGTCAGTGCTAATCACAGAGATACAAAAAAATACAACAACATAACTCATCAGTTGGAAATTGTCATACAGGTCTTTCACCTGTGTTTATTTATTCCAAAAGAGATGAGTCATCTGTTGCAACAAATAGGTCATCTGTTTGGACAAATTAAAATAAGAGGAAGACCTATATGACAATTTCCGACAAATGACCCATCTGTTAAAACATGACTCATCTGTTAGAACAAACTAAAATAGTAGGCTTCCTTGATGTAATTTGTCCCAACAGATGACCCATCTGTTGCAAAAAATAGGTCATCTGTTAGGACACATTAAAATAGGAGGAAGACCTATATGACAATTTCTAACAAATAACCTATCTAATCTAACAAATGACTTGTTTGTTGGAATAAATGACTCATCTATTGGAACAACCTAAATAGTAGGGAAGTCTTGATATAATCTATCCCAACAGATGGGTCATCTGTTGGGAAAAATTGAAATAGTTGCTAACCTATTTGATTTTCTCCAAAAATGAGACATATGTTGCAATATATAATGCATCAGATGTAACAGGTTCGTCATCTGTTGCAAAAGCTGTCTATATCTATTTAATAATTTTTAGCATATGTGTTATCTATTGAAATAGATATGTAGTTTGTTTGTTTGTTGGAACAAATGATAAATATTTACCCTTTTCAGCTCATACTGCTCTCCTGTGGCCCTTGTACATTGCTCAATAGTGCAACACAAAGACAGAGGAGTTGCAATTTTGTTTTTTTGGATGCTTGATAATACCCTAAATATTGCTTTCCTTATCCTCTTAGCCTTAATCTCTAATAGAATGGATGGATATGAAATCCTCTTTGATGGAATGACACCCCTCTTAGATATCAATTCCTTACAAAATCAGTTAATGCATTAATCACTCTATTATGTTTCGCCTTGCAGTTTTGACATTTGCAAGTAGTACATTCGCTAGGAGGGGAAAAATATGTAAAACTAGTATGATCATTATCATAATGGTTTTTTGTTACGAAAACTACAAGAGGAGCATCATTATCCCCAATAGAAGCACCGCTACGACTACCACTTTCACTACCAACAACTCCATCACCACTAACACCATCAACAACAATAAGCCCACACTCAAAAATTATTTTTCTTGTGATGGTTGTTGCTCCAAACAATTCTATTTTTATTTTATCAAAGACCTTAGGCTCCAATAAAGTTTGTACATACCGTAAAGTAAGAAAAAATGAAATCTTCAACTCTCGATTGGTCAAAATAAGTCATGGATACACAATCTAAAATAAATCAGTACATATATTAGAATGATGATTAAATATTTTAAAAAATCATTAATTAAATCAAAAACTTAATTAGAATTAGACTTGTTGCTTCCTTCGGGAGGTTGAAGAGATCAAGAAATTCTATTTTTTTATCAGTTTTGGCCGACAATCATCTCAGTATTCTAGGACATGAAACTCCTTCCTGGTAGTTTACTTGTTGTCTCAAATAAGAAATGACTTCAAATGCCCAAGCCTATAAAATAACGCCAATAAATCAAAATCATTATTCAATAAAAAATAAATGAATTATAATAAATGAAATATTTACCATGAAAGCCCATGAAAAGCCATATAAGTTGATTGTCTTTGACATTAACAGAGTCAACAAATATTTGGCAGTCATTTTGAAGCTTTCATAACCCAAAGAATAGTTTTTAAATATCTCAAGATCCTCAGAGATATTTATTAAACTAAGTGATATATTATTGTTAACGTCTCTCACCCAAAGAATATTATGTACAAACCAAACCAAGCACAATTATTGCTTGTGCTTCTTTGAAAGTCTTTTACCTTTCAACACTTTTATTAAATTTTTATTTTTGAAGCTTGGACCAACAAGGGACACCAACTCATCACCATCACTTAACTTGTCTTTGACTTTTTTGAGTGTGCGGGGTATTTTTGGGGGTTAGAATAGGTATAAGTTGAGAAGGAGAAGAAGGATAGCATTTTAGTCTAGTAATTATGGAAAACTCCTTCCAGCCAAAACAAACAGGCATGCCACAGTAATTTATCCACACCTCATCCATCATATTTTTATTTTCATACATAAACCTACGCTTGGGAAGATCATATACCATGATCATTTAGAAACGAGCATTGTTGTCCTTTGGCAAATCAAGATATTGCCCAAAGCAACTGTCCCTGAATAAGCATCCCATTTTTTGGTCACAAAGTATTTTTCTAAAGCTGTCAAAAGATTTTCCCATGGCTGACTTAACCACTAAATCACTAGTAAAATCTGTGGCTCCATCACACTACATTCTCACAGAATAATTATCAATGCTGAAGGTTTTGACCAACTCTTCAGTGGAAGGGCTATTTGCATTTGGATTATCTCTTTTAAAACATTCCTCATCCCCATGTTCATTATCTTCTGCTTCGGATTGAGATATCGCTTGTCAAGCAAGCTCATAGAGGGTTGGATGTAGCCTAGCTACCTCACTTATTCCTTTACTTGGACTTGATTCGATTTCTTTTCTTTTGGGAGCCATATTATCTAAAAAATAATAGAAAAATAAAAAAGATTATAATTTATTAATGCATCGTTAAAAAGGATAACAGTAAATCTAATATGTACAGTACAGTAAAATAACAGTTCCAACAGATCACTCATCTATTGCAACAGATGGGTTTTCTATTGCACCATATAACCAACTTATTGCAACAGAGGAGTAATCTGTTAGAAACAATAAAACCAGTTTCAATATTGCTGTGACTTCTTCTAATAGATCACTCATCTATTGAAATAAATGACTGATCCGTGCAATAGATTATTCATCTGTTGCAACATATGAGTGATCTGTTTAAACTGTTGTGTTACGACCCAAAAATGAGGGTCAAGATAGCACTTGTCGCGGCGTACCTTAACAAGTAAGCCTATCACCCCAACTGATACAAAAAGGGAAAAGACATAAATATACCAAGGTGAGGCTTCTAGAATAAAGACGAACCATATAAGTAATCACAACAATGCAGAAAGAACTTATCCAAAATACAAATCATACCCAAAATCAGGTGTCAATAGTGTAAGAACTACTAATACAATCCAAGAGTCAGATACATCAGGAAAATATCCACAAAGGAATAATATATGTCTCTGAATATTAATAAAGACATAACTACTTGTAATGACCCGAGGCTACCCCCTAGTCGTCACACGGTGCTTAGGACCACAAGTGATCCCAAGATAACTCTTGTACTGGTATAACTCATGAGCAATTGAATTATATACATAACTCAAAAAGAATAATGCAAAAGATAAATCTTTTCTGAATATGAGCAATACAAAACTATATAAAAAGGATTATAACTCTACTTATACAAAACAAAACTTTAATCAAATACATTAACTCTACTAACTATCTATGAAGCCTCTACTAGTATTGACTATAGGTAGCTGGGATATGACCCCCAGCTATTCTGAATCAATATGACTGAATAAAGAAAACAAAATGCTAATCGGACTATGACTGACTCGAATCCTTGATCAAAAGGGCTCATCACCTACTGACTGGAAGCTGCAACTGTCTGATTATGATGTGCACACTACAACTTGTACCTACATTATTAAATAATGTAGCACATACACGTATATGTGGATCAATACTTTTGGAATGTACTGAGTATATGGGGGTGAATGCATAAGTAAAACAATATCTCAATATTTATATAAACTTGTAAAAGGATGCATGCTAAGTGTAAATGACTCACATTGGCTTGAATAATTGAAAGCTAAAAAATCATAAATCATGAATAATAAAGCATACTATATAAATCTTGTGAGCCATAACACTTAGTTCTGAAAGTTGTACTTTTACTTTTTCTATTGAGAGTTTCTTCTAATCGACAGAAACCATGCGAGATGTCATGGAGTCCAACATCTTATAAACGTTGGGGAGAGCTTTTCTACCCTTGCCATCGTAATAGAACCTTATCTTAAGTGATCACTGACTAAGCCCACTATGGGCACTCTTAAACCTAAGGTGGCGCTTAGTTCTGGGGCATAAGACCTTTGGAATCATACCCAACTCGGTGATAAACTCCCATACTTATCGCTCAAACTTTAGGAAATCCACCTTAAAATAGCATAAGGGTTTGTAAGGAAAACCAGTTATGCTTCTCTTTGCTTTAAGTCATAAACTATATGAATAATGTGGATTCCTTATCTTAGTTTAGGATCAAGATCAAATATTTCTTAAAATCTGAATACATGTTTATCAAAGAATGCTTAAACATCATCTTTCTTAAAATATCAAGATTTAAACTTGGGGCTTCAAACCCATTCTTGAAACTCATGTCAAATCACAATAAACTTCATGCTCAATAAAAATAATCTTGAAATACTTGAACAATTCTAGTCAAGATAATGAAATTCAATTCTCAATATGTGAAATCAAGTCACGCGTATAAACTTGTGAAAGAAAATATGCAATTCAACACTTAAATCACTTGTAACTTCATAAACTCAAATAATGATAATTGGGTATGAACCCTAAATTGAAATTCATGTAAAATTAACTTTAAAACTAGTTTTGGGCACAAGGATGAAAGAGTATCCTTGTTTATAACCTCACATACCTTAATGATGAATAAATTATGAAAAGATTGAGCCTTTATGCTTGATTGCCCAAACCCTAAGTTATTTTTCTCCTCTTGTGTATTAGATGATGAATTAATGATTTTTATAGGGTTAAAATGTGTTTGGGGACTATTAATCTCGTGTAGTTATGTTTAGGGACGGTTATGTAGTGTCAAATGACTTAGTTGCCCTCGAAATAACTCAAAAATAAAGTTTCTACACCACTTGGCCATAGGCTTTAGGGCGCAAACTCCATGGAAAACATTAGGCTTTGCGACGCAAACCCTATGACAAATATTTTACAGTGAATATTTGCGATGGTATGGGGATGCCTAGCCTTCACCTAAGCTCTAGTTTACGATGCCAACTTAGTTTTGAGGTCCTTAAAAACTCCCAACACCCCCCACAACATCAACACATGATCTACCATCACTACGGGGGTCCTAAAGATCATTTTAGAAGCATCAAAATGATGTTATGACTACGGGGTGTTATGTAACGCCCCATAAATGGAATTTGAGACGTCACATGGTGTCCCTAACTATAAGTAGTCTTGATCTAACCCTGCAATCTTGTTACTAATTCTAAAACTCAAAGTAAAGGAAATATAAGCATACGAAGTACTAAAACACTGAAATACTGTCTGAACTGGACTGAGTTTAAATGAACACAATGTCTGAAAGTACTTAACAAGGAAATCTGAACAACCAATACTGTAAAATTGAAATGTGTCTAATAGTCGAACAAGCCTCTAACATTACTAAATAGAGAGTCGCTGGGACAGGTCCCCAACTGACTCGAACTGACTGGAAACAATTGAATAAGCTACTCTATAAATCCGCAAATCTGAATAACTGGGTCCCTGAACTATGAGGACTCACTAACTATCGGGATGTAGATAGAGATACTCGCGGTCAATCATGCTGCTGGAACTGAGCACCTGAACCTACATTATTAAACAATGTAGCACACAGACATATATGTGGATCAGTACTTTGGGAATGTACTGAGCATGTGGGTGTGGATGCTTAAGTAAAACAATATCTCAATGTTCATATAAACTCATAAAATAATGTATGCTGAGTGTAAATGACTCGCGTTGGCTTGAATAACTGAAAGCTAAAAATCATAAATCATGAATAATAAAGCATACTGTATAAATTTGGTAAGCCATAACACCTACTTCTAAAAGTTGTACTTATAATCTATTTTCAAATTATGCAAGCTAAGTGTAGAAAGGACTCACCTTTATCTTGTAAAAACTAAAAGCTAAAATTCTGTAACCGATGTTATAAGTACGATGATATCTGAGTAAATTTTGTGAGCCTTTACACTTAAATTCTAAAAGCTTTTTTGTTATTCTTTCCTGTTAGGGAGGTTTTTCTAACCAACATACACTATGTGAGTTGTCAAAGTGTCCAACGTCTAGTTCCCCTAAGGGGAAAACCACACGTTGAGGAGAGGTGTCATACTCTTTCCAAGGAGTATAACCTGAGCTAAGTGATCACAATTTGTATCTACATCTATATAAATGGGAACAATTTGATAATCTGAACCTACGTTGGCTCGTAGTTCTGGGGCATGTGAACTAGGACACATACCCAACTCGGTGCTAAATACTACTCTCTTTTTTATCTGTATGCTAATTCTATAGGAAATCCACTTTAAAACTAGCATATGGGTTTACAATGAAAATCAGTTATACATCTATTTACTTTAAACTGTAATCAAAACTGTAAAGTAGATTCTATATCTTAGCTGAGGATCAAAAGATCAAATCTTGTTCAAAATCTGAATACAAACTAATCATAGGGTGCTTAAACACATAATCTTCTTGAAATATCAATACTCAAACTAGGGGCTTAAAATCCCATGCTTTAAACTCATGTAAATTCATAGCAAAACATCATTCTCAATATTCTTCTTGAAATACTTCACAATATCAATATAATGAGATCAACATTACAATATCATGCTTAAACTCAAATTGGAAATCTGTAATCAATGTCTCAAATCATACTCATGGTATTCAAATCATAAAAGAGAGTTCATTAAATCAAGACAAATATGGAATTTCATACTCCAATCACTTTATAAATCCATAACTCAAAACAAGATACTTTGGGTATAAACCCTAATTGCAATTCAAGTAAATTCATGTAAATTCATCTTTAAAAGCTAGTTTTGGGCACAAGGATAAAAAAAGTATCCTTGTTCATAACCCCACATACCTTATTTAATTAATTGAATGTAAAAGCTTGAACCTTGAATCCCTAGTGATGTTCTTGAAGCTTCATCTAGAAGTTCTTGAATTAGAAACCTTGAATTATAGATTATCTTGGAAAGGATGTGAAGGAGTTTTAGATTTCTTGGGATTAACTTAGGGTTTCTTTAAGAGCAATTTGATAAAAAAAAAGGGGTGAAATATGCTCAAAATGACTTTTAATCATCTGTTTTCACAACTTGAGGTAAGGGTAAATGACTCAAGTGCCCTCTTTGAGATTTAAGTAGCAACTGGAACGCCGTTTGAAACCTCACCATGACGTGATAAACTCTCTTTCTCTATACTCACTGCGATGTGGTGCAATCGCGGTAAAACACTGGAAGCTAACAAATGCCTTTTTACACTCCACCACGATGTGATGGACCTCTTGGCGCTATACTCACCATGACGCAATGGAATCGCGGTGAGCTGTTGGAATTCTAGCCCAAACACAATCCAAACCTAGTCCGAAAATCCAAAATCTTCTTGAGACACTACTCCTAACTCCCCTGATTATGAATCAACTCAAGAACCATTGTCTTAGAGTCCAAAAGGTCAACTTAAAATCTTCGAAGTTAAAGGGAGTCAAAAGTGACTAAGTCCCTTCACACTTAGTCTTATTTTTAGGTTCTGGGTGCCTTAAGCAAGCACTAGGGCCTAAGCTAAACTAAGAACGCATGGGTTATTACATGTTACAATTATAGTTTACACATGTAAGAACAATGCTTCAAATTCTAGCCCAAAATATGGGGTGTTACACTACTATAAAAATATAGAGGTGACCTTCAGATGTATGAATGTCCAACCGCTACCTTGAAAGCTCCAACAATCGCCCAAGTCAAGCAAGCTGAGGCACACTCGAGCTAGGATCTGCATCGAAAGAACGCAGTAGGCATGAGTACAGTTCACTTGTACTTAGTAGGGATCATAGGCCGACCAAGCAAAGTAGTAAATAAAGCATACAAAATATACACTAAAGGCATGTTACATGCAATCAGAAAATGTCCCATAATGGTAGCCCACACCGCTTGTACTAATATTTTCAACATATCACATACACACCAAGATAGAACACGAGTATACATTATATCACATATAAGTAGAATAAGGGGAAACATGCATATACAAGATCATAAAATACAAGTAAAATGAGATAAGACAATTACATAGATGTCAAATCAATATGAAAATACAACACAATATAAACCCAATAAAGTAAATTATATGATGGTGATGATGATTATGATGCACGAGGTTGTCGGACAATCCCCGTATACATCTACGGAGCTAAAGGTTCCCGACGTAGGACCCATAGAGGGTTTGTCAACCCGTATACAATCCACATATCTCATATCTCCTTTCTGGCATATCCCATAAAAAGGATTTTATAAAGTGTTACAATATCTCCTCCCCAGCACATCCCTCAAGGGGTTTTTTAAAAAAGGAGTTGCCAATGTTATTCAGGTATTGCCACGGTAATACCAATATTTCAAGAATGAATATGATATGAGGATGTAATTCTCACAACCAATCACAATGAGTATTTTCACAACCATGTGAGCCAATATCCACTCATTATTTTCGTTCATCCATGAATTTCCACATTCTCATATGCCAATAAAGTATGAATATAATCATAATACACCAATGGTACCACATTAAGAATTTTAACAACACAATAAAAATATTCATATGTATTCAAGGCTATCAATATCACATAGGACCCTACACGGTCACACATATCACATAATATCTTAATTTCGACGATTACATCACATCAGGCCCTCACACGGGCACAACATGTAGATAGTCATTTTCTATGATTAGTTCCCACCCTTAACATGCATTTTGTACCATCATTTACTATCCAACCCAATCTGAAAGAATTAAGTCATAACCTACCTCAAAAGCCGAAGTCGGTCTGCTACACTTCGAACCCACGATCTTACTTTGTATGAACAAGCTCAAACTCTACTAAAAATATCAAATATAAAATCTACGTGTCAAAATAAAACCAACGACACCCATATTGACTACTTTTGGTTTGGGGTCAAAACGAACCTCTGGAATAATTTTTTCAAAAAGAAGGGAAAAATCAGAACTTTACTTCATAAACATATTTTCCATATTTTTAGGAACCTATAGCTGAAAACTCAAGTTTAATCGAATAAAAAATGAGGTTCAAATCGAAGAAAAATTATTTTTGAGCTTTACCAGATAAAATCTTTGAAATTCAAGTTAAAATCAAGAATCAGACTTATTTTCAAGGTTAAATTAATGAAAAACCAGTCATTATAAGATAAAAATATTATGCAAGTGAAAATGAGTGAAATTGAAGTTTAAAATCAAGCTCTAAGATTTTTAAGGTTTTGAGAAATTAATTAAGAAAAGAGTGAATTCTTATCTTAAATCTATAATAGAATTAAGAAATATATGTTAATATAGTTTTCCAAGCTCTCACAAACTTTACTTTTAAGCTCTCACACTATTTTAGGGTTTAACTCTCAAGAGGAAGGTGAAAGAATGAGCAAAAAGGGGATAAAGGGCTATTTATAGTAACACCCTGATTTTTTTAACCGGAATGCTACATGATGCTCATGACCCCGAAGGACCACAAGCTAACCCATGACTGATATCTGTACCTATATACTGCATAATATATCATAAAATACGGAAAAATGAACATGAAAGGCCATAAGGTTCGAAATGAATAAACGTTTGATAACAAAATATCTGAAAAAGGTATAAAATACCAAAACAAGTCATAAATACTAAAAATAATGAGATCTGAATATCTAATCTGACATATAGTCTGAAAGCCTCTAACTGAACTAAATAAGGAGTTGAAGGAACATGTCTCCAACTAACTTCATCTAGCAACTGAATAGTAAATGTAGCAATAATCATACCGTCCTCGAATGAGAAGGACTCACTGCAAACTCTGAACACTGGAATGCTACTGTTGATCTGGAGCTCGTGCCTCTGAACCTATGGTGTAACACAAGAGAAAGCACCATGGCATAAATGTGTAAATACGTCTGAATGTACTGAGTATACGAGTGAGGTAGGCTAAATACAAAGGGTTATATGCATGAACAATGCTGACTAATATGAACATGAGAATACATACATGCATACATAACTGCAACTGAACTCGTGGAGATACTAACTAATGAGTCTGAATACTGACAACATGAGTGTACTGATACTGAGATACTGAATAGATGAACGACTATTTATGACAGTTTGAATTATGAAGAACTGGTCTGGTTGACTGTGTCTGACAGTCTTAAAGCTGAATACTGATATCATAAATTTTGATAACTGATATGACTGATACATGAGTTCAGAAAACTGATATAACTGATATAACTGTGATGATCGGCCTAACCGATGTAACTGATACTGAGCGACTGTATTTGATACTCTAAGTTCTGATGGAACTATCTGAGTTCCATTCTACTTGAAGTAACTAAATCTGAGATCAGTCCTATCTAGCGGGTGATCATGAGTATACTGATAATAAGGATGATTTGACTTAGTCTGAGATCAGTCCTATATAGTGGGTGATCTTTAAATCTAATGATTCTGATACCAATTAATCATAGTTGAGATCAGTCCTAGCTAATGGGTGATCTTGAAATCTATTTACAATGATAAGCATTGATTGTATCTAACAGTACTGAATCTGTACTACTAAGCTGAGTTGACTGTGTCTGAAAGCCCTGATTCTGTAACTGAAATTATGGGATGTGTTCATCTAACCGACATGCCCCAAGCTAAGATGACTGGGGTCCAATCTCTGCCCTGACTGGAAGGGTGTCAGTACCGCGCCACCAGTAAAGACATCTGCTGTGGAGTCAGTCCTAATCTAGCGGGTGACTCCTGGGATCAGTTCTATACATATAAATATACTAACGGGTGACCCCTGAGTATGTCAGTCCTATCTAACGGGTGATATCTCATACCTACACTGTCTACATAGTTCTGGAACTTAGGGATTGCTTCTAAGGATCTCAGTCCTAATCTAGCGGGTGAGTCCCCATCCCTAGGCTTACTCGGTGCTGAATTTTACTCCCATCTGAAAGACACTAAACTAAATGACTAGGCTGAACTGAATAACTGAACTGAACTGATTAGCTGAACTAATACTGATTAACTAGACTGATACTAGTGGTATTGTTTAGCGGAGCTAAACTAAGTTTACTGGTTTCCGATGACTGACGAAATATACTGAGTTCTGAGGACTGGTTGAGAGTACTGAAATTACTGAGATTGACTTTGAATACTGAGGTTACAGATATTACTGAGTACTGAGATCACTGAGATTACTGAACTACTGAGATTACTGAGGTTACTGGATTTTCCTGAGTCACATGACTGACTGAATTCTATAGATCATGGCTTGACTGAGAGTATCATGATAACATGACATGGCTCTAGGCACACAGCTATATTTTCGGGTACGAATACCCTCAGAACTCGATGGAAGGAAACTGACACAACATGACTGACTTGATCATAAGATTGGAGTCCACAATTCACATTGTCATAAGTAGGGGATATTATACTTCATGTAGTTCTTCAACATCTTAAGCATAGTAGGGAGTGAGTGGATATATTTCATGTAAATATAGTATATCTCTATTATCATACATGTTTCATACCACAACAATAGCAATACATCAATAGCATGGAATTTATATTGAAGTATATAGATAACATGGACTTGTCATTTAGATATCATGGAACCATGTAAACATGAATTTCTAGCATCCTAAGCATTTTATCAAACACCTTGCATGCATTATATTGAGCATAGGTGTACTTAACAAATTTAAAAATCTTGAACCACCCAAATTCATGGGTTTCCAACTAACCTATTCACATGATTCATGAAAAACACATCAAGACACAACCTTGAATCGAAACAACAATCATTAACATGAATATAGTCATGAAACAACAAGGAAATCACAATTTATAATTTAAAACATGATTCTTGAGCACCATGTATGAAAGGGACCCATGGGTGAACACTACGCATACCTTAGATTAAGAATTCGTGAAGATTGACGGCGAAATTTCCTTGAAATAGACTCTTCTATGAAAACCCTAGAGCTTGTTCTTGAGAGTTTTGATCTTGATAGAAAACCCTAATCTTGTGGTTGAGAGTGTATGAGAGAACTTTTTGAGATGTTTAACTAAAGAGAATGGAAGAAGTTACGCTCCTTGAGGGTTAAAAGTCGTGGAAAGTGAAGAAAAAAGACCAAAATACCCTTACTAAAACATCTCTCAATTGTTGGAAAAATATACTTGACGCCATCCGTGACAGGCCGTCAGGTCCGTGATAGGCCGTCACGAATGGTCATCACAAAAGGGGTCCAAATTCTTGATTTTCTGCCCAGGGATGACGACATTGTCAGAAATATCATCAGAATGTGACGACGTCGTCAAAAAGGTCATCAGAAACGTGATAGCCCGTCAGAAACGTCGTCATCGTTTTCCAGCTTGATATGCTGGAATAAAATAGGCATAACTCTTTGCTCTGATATTGGATTTAGGCGAAATTGGTATCGTTGAAAAGATAATTCAAATAGGCTTCATTTGATATATAGTAAACCACCCAGTTCGTCATATACAACGAGTTATGATCAATTGAAGTTGACCCAAGTTTTGACGCTCACTAAAACTTGAACGATAGGAAAGCTTTCAACTTGTACTTGAGTTAGGGGGCCTATATGATCTAAATTCATGCTCAAATAGATTCCCACACTACATAATTGATTAACATACTAAATTTACATAGGATTCGAGGCTTTTGAAATGTCTACACATAGGAATGACGGATTTTCATCCTAGTCCGAAATGTGGGGTATTATATTTATACTGTACCCAGGTTACCAGACATTTAACACATAAATCACAATCCTCAATCCCTATTTACCCTATATGTATCTAGTTGCACCAGCAACCTGGTGCACCAGATATTTTTAAGTCGAAGTGGACTTCAACGGGGTGCCCAAAATTCGATTAAAGTTCGGTATACGCAAATGAACTATGTAACCATACTAAATTCAACGCTCTGAATTCAATGGAGACATTAGAATTTCAAAAAAATATTGTTTTCATAAAGTCGACCCCCAAAATCCAAAATTATAATTTTTTAAACCGAGAGTCAAAATAAAATTTAAAAGCCGTAAAATTACACCAAACATGTCAACCTAGAATCGATGTTCTGGATCTGCTGGAAAAGTTAGATTTTCCATCCGATGTCGTTTCGACCAAACGTAGGTCCCACACTCATATTTCTAGTTTTTCAAATTTCCGACCAATAGGTCGAAATGAGCTTGGTTGCACGGGGACCCGAACCAAAGGTCTACCTAGCCTAAAAATGATATTCTATAGCTGCTAGCACAATCCATTCATCCATACGTCACATGATTAAAAGATATCTCATAAGTCTAAAATATGACTTTCGAAGCATCAAAAACCACAATATCGCATAAATGATATCAAAATACAGTGAAGACCAAGCTAGTCACTCCCACACCCCAGAAATATCATAATGCAACTACAGAGAGAGTTAAAATAATCAAATCACACAAAATCATAAATTTCATATATTTCATCAAATTTTTAGGTCGTTAGATGTTATCAATTGTCAATATTATTTAAATTTCTTCTAATAGAAAGGTCATCTGTCGCAACAAATGAATGATCTATTTGAAAAAATCAAAGTCTTGGACATGTCATCCTGTTGGAATAGTTAATAGGATTTCATCTATCGCATCAGATGGCTCATCTGTTGCATCAGATAGTTAATTTGTTGCATCAGATGATTAATCTATTGCAGAAAAAAATAATAACAAGATTTTGTTCTATAAAACAACAACAGTATCACCATTTAATAGCAAATACACCATTTTTACCAAGAACAACAACAAATCATCCCAGCAACACCAGCACAACACACACACCAAGAATATCAACAGTGACCAAAAACACCAACATTATTGCTTTGTTTGTACAAACACAAATAACAAAAATCAAACTTCAAAAAAACACAACAAACACCAATAAATCGAATCAACAGTTCGACAAAAAAAACTACAATAACAACAAAAAATTATATTTCACTCCGGAAAGAGAAGAGAAGAAATACTAGAAATTAGGATTTTTTCAGTCCCCATTTTAAATTTAAGCAACAAATAGTAAAATTGTTAACCAATAATAGAAGAGAAATTGGCTCAAGTTCATCTTTTTCTTCATAATGAAAAAGTCATAATTTATTACCTGTAAAAGAAGAAAAGAAACGATGAAGAACTCAAAGTTGTTGTCGTCGGAGTGTAATTCTGTCACGTCGATTGATGTTTGAAAGTCAGAAGGAACTCGAGGTCTAAGTTTTTATCGCTGGAGGTTGAAGTCATCGGGGATTGAAGGAAGAAATTTGCAGAACTGTTGGTTGGGAGAAGTTTGAGAGAAACTGTCGAGACAGAGATGAGAGAGACAATTAATTTGGAGAGGAGAGGGGTGTGGGTTGATTTGTATTTTTAAAAATAATAATCAATTCCACAATTAACTTAATCAAGTTTTCTAATTATGTTTAACCTTTTAAGTTGTTAAATGTCACCAATGCTTCATTCAAGTCTTAAAAGACACCTTTCCTTCAATTTTCTCAACTTTCTTCTTCTTCTTCTTCTCGATTTTTCTCTTTTTTGTTTCAACTATTTTTAGATTTAGATTTTGCTTATCTCAAAAAAATTGTTATAATAGTTATTAACAAAAGTATTGATTATTTTTTCTTTATTTACCTTAATTAATGCTATTTTGTCATATTTATTCTTTTGCTTTTTTGAAAATTTATATTGCTTCATTGTAGGAATTATATAAGATTATGAAAGGTATTAGATTGAGTATGTACAATTTTCTTTTGTTCTGCTGACTGTGATAACTACTCTATAATTCAAGAGGTCGAAGGATCATCAATCGTCATATTTATTTTTATGTTTATGTAAAATTTATCTGTATATATTCATATTACAATCTTATATAAATATATTTTTCTATTTTCATTGTCGGAATAGATGCAGCTATGTAAGTGAACGTTATATCACGAAAGTAATTTACTTAAAACTATTTCATTAGACTACAAAGTTATCGCTTATATGCTGAATTTAGGATAACAACTCTTTATATTAACCAATCATTCAAAAAAATCGTTTCATGTGAATTCACTTGTCGATGTAAAGTATGAAAAAAGAGATTTATGATGAATGTATCCAACATAAAAAAAAAGTTAAGTTGTGATGAATCAATCAATAATATTTAATCTTTAAATTATTTTTGCCTTGAAATTTTAAATTTGTAAAGTTATGTTATACTATACAAAGAATGTGATTATGATAATTAATTTGAAGTCAATTTTATAAATATTATGCAATGACTAATATTCCTATACATGCATAATCTTAAATATTTTCTTACTTTCATTAGAGATTGTTTACATATACATAAAAATATTATTTATTTTAAATTTTGTGCATAAAATTGATAGGATAAAAGTCACATGATGTTTTATAATGTTGATGTAAATTGATGAGTGGTGCATTAAAAATTATAATGAACATAGAGAAATTTATTCAAATTGTTATTGGGAGCATGCGTGAGAATCAAGTAGATGAACTCATAATTTAGGACTTCATATTAAAAAATTTGGTTCTTATCTATGAAGTTGATTCGATGTGTATTTGATAGAAAATTTTATTTTGAGAGAGTAAAACAAAATGAGTGTTTAATGCAAATTTGGTGCTACTTACAAATCATATATACACACATACTAGCAAAATTTATCCATTATAGTTTAATGATAATTGCGAAAAAGAAAAAAAAAGAAAAAGAAGTTAGAATTTATAAATTACGTTGCAATTTCAATTATTGCACACGAGTTTATCATTTGTTTTAAGTACAATTCAATTCATGTAAATAATTTATATATAAATTTAACTAATTTCATGGTATTGGCAGATGTAAACAATGCAAAGGCATTAATAGTAATAGTAGTAGTGTTACTACTGAATTAACAACTATTAAAAGTATTGATAGGTGTACAAGAACCAAATTCATAGTATATATTAAATGAAAAAAAAATTCTCATTATCACATTATTAGTGCGGTTAAGTCAAGTGACAAGCTATTAAGAAGCCACTGACAATTTTCAGACAAAATGAATAATATTGTAATAAAGGTTAGATTTAAAAAATTAGAAATATTTGAATTCAAAGAAATTAGATTTAAATTGAAACTATTTGAAAGTGTTTAACTTCAATTTTAAATTATAACTACTTCTAGCAGGTCAGATTATTTTGAAGTCTTTTTCTAATCTATATTTTATTTATTTTGTTATGCATACAAAAATTATCAGTTATAATTTTCATATTTTAAAATAAGACAGAAACAAACTCAACTGCTTATGCATATAACGTGAAAAAATATTTTGACTCAAATTCAAATTAGAGAAACATAAGTAATTAAAATATAAAAAAAAGGTATGTATGCTGAGGAGGGGGGATAATTTGAAATGATTTTAAAATTATATTGAATAATTATAATAAATAGAAGAGATAGAGAACAATAGAATAAAAATTTAAATTATTTTTGACAATTTAAAATCTTTAAATTGTAAATAATATAATAAAAAATATGAAATATATATATATATATCGCAATTACATAATTGTGTTACGGATATAGATCTGATTAGAGGGGAGAAGGGAGATATTAACAATCTAATATCTTTAAATTATGAATAATATAATAAAAAATAATTTTTTTTGAAATTACATGATTATTTTTTTTGTGTGTGTAGATTTAATTAGAGAGGTTGGGGGGGGGGGAGGAGGTGAATGTAGGGCGAGGGTGGATTCTTTTTTCTACAAAAGAAATTGAAGGTAGGGAGGGGACGAGGGGGGGGAGGTGGAGGTGGAAGGTAGACAAACTATATTTTTTTTATATAGTTGATTCTTTTTGAGGTAATATAATTTAACATGATTTAAACAAGACATTTTAATCTGAAATGATTTAAAAAATTTTAATATTATCCATGCATCGCGCAGCTACGTATACTAGTTTTTATATATACTTGAAGTCATTGAAATATTTTATTGTATTAGATGGAAAAAATGAATTTTGCAAAAACTTTTGTCCCGTGAAATTATAGGTGAAAATTGACACGATCCGAAACCATGTCATGTCGTATGGCACCCCAAGTCCACATGAACCGGAGGTCGTCCGATAACCCACCACAATCATCACGTCAATCACATGGGTCGGGTGGATCCCGATCATATAATGAGATAGCGAAAAACATACTACAAATCATAATTTAAACAATGTATAACCATTTCATAAATATCAACACGCTAGTCAATATACCCAAGTCCACAGTCATCCACAATACCTCTATACAACCAAAGTTTAGAAATGTATATGTCAGAACAAACCCCCGACAATAGCCAAATCAGTCAAAAAATAGACTAAGTTTAAAAGATAGGGGAGCAAGAATGAATGTCTTCCGAAATAAGAAAGCTCACCACTCTGTAGTCAATGCATGAACCACTTCGATCACCTAATCACTGCACAGAAAAAGAAAATGATACTTTGGCCTCTACGTCATGTAGGGACATAGCGTCCGGAGACGGTTAGCGGTTGGAACGCCAGCATGTAACTCAAGGATAAGGATAAAATAGCATCATGATTCGACAACAAGTCAATATATATCATATTCAATCACATTCATAACTTATATATGCATATAGACATATCACATGCTAACCAAGAGGATAAGCCTCCTCAACATATAGGAAACACTCATTCATCATGCATGTAATAGAGGACTCCAATCTTCTACACTCATAGATTCAAGCATTTCTTATTTGGCATAGGACTTTAACCATATTCACATATCATCAAGTAAGGGATTCTAAACATATACACATTCATTTAAGTGAGGGACTCTAACCACTCACGCACATTCATTCAAGCAAAGGGACTCTAACCACATGCTCACACATTAGGCCAGGGACTCTAGCCTTTTGCCATATTAAATAGGGGACCCCAACCCCAAGTCAATTCATTTGGTAAGGCACTTCGACCTCATGAGATCTCATTATGCAAGGGACTTTAACCACAAACGATTTCATTAGGTAAGGCACTTTAACCTCAAGCCATCACGACTACCATTAGTCGATATTGGGACTCTAACCTTTTGTCCATGCATCCCCATACATTCAATTCCACACATAAAGACTCTAACCCATTTAGCCAATTCAACACCATACATGACCACATAGTTTTCATGGGAGCCTTCATTGCTCAACCATTTCAATATACCAATGCCTTAATTCAACTCGTCATAAAATTCAAACTATGGTCTTTACGACCCTTACAATCCATTCATATTTTATTAGAAATTCTATACCACAATTTAGTCCCACACACAATTCACGTTCATTTTCATGTAGGGACTTTAACCCCCTTATCATTCATCAAGCCATAAAGGTCATCAATTATATAATACATGGCTCATTTTATCTTCACGGTATCATTTATGAAGCATTCATACATATTGAGCTATTGCCCTAGTTCAAAACATCATCATTATGTAACTAGACATCTCACTTAGACATTTTTAAAAACATCTTGTGTACATGCCTTTACCAAGACTAATTTCATGATAGAAACCATCAAGTCTAGGGTTTCTCAAGATCCACAAGTTATACCGCATACAATAAACATCCACATGTTCAAACTACCATCAATAATATGTACAAACAAAAGTCTAAGCGAGAATCATCATTATTTATCTTTAGGCAACAAAACCCTTTTCATTTGGTTTTCAAAACCACCATGTACACTTACCAATCCAAGTGTGAAATACATGGGATTAGAGTTATTTAGAAAGGGGAAGAGTTACATGCCTTAAACGAGATGAATCACCAAGAATGTTGACTCCCCTTTACCTCTTGAAGGCCACTTTTGAAACCCTAGCCTCTAATTCTTCAAAGATGAGCTGGAGAGAGTATTTAGGGTGTTTGATCCATCAAAATGGATGTTTAGGAGGATACACACAATTATATAGTGAGAGGTTATAGGGTTTTAGACATGGGAAACAACCACAAGGTCCTTAGCTAAAAGTTGAAAATTGAACTCGTTCAAGGGTACGACTCACTATACGACTCACTTAATAGTCATACCATAGGGTATGAGTGGTACCCTGAATCGTACCCGAGGCTTCTCCTAGGTCACACATACTATTAAGGGTACGACCATGAACCTTTGAGTCGTATCCAAAGGGTACGACTCACCCCTAACTCGTACACAACAACTGTACCCAAAATAGTCTACTTCCAATCTAATGACTCCCCTACACGACTCACCTAGGTACGACTCATACCCATAGGTACGATTGAGGGGAGGGTCACTCATACCTAGGACAGTAAGTGACCCTCACCACACCGCCTAGCATACGAGAGGGGAGAAGGAGAAGGATACGGCTCGTATCCAAGGGGTACGACTCAAGCCCCTAGTCGTACCCACCCTAGTGACACCAAAAGATGAAGTTTTTCAACGGTTCTAAGTCTAGGTGTTTCAAAAATAAAACAATAAATACAAAAACAAATTCCTTTCTTTCTATAACTGAGAAAGTACATTCCCGCAAATTTATTAAAATATTAATATTTTCTATTTTTTATCATCATTGAAATGTAATTATTAAAATATTATCATGTTATTTTATAAAATATTGAATTACTTGTGGCCTTTTGATAGATAGATAGATAGACAGACAGACAGACAGATAGATAGATTCTACGATAACACTTTATTCCGCATAAATAAATTTTTATATAAAATAATTCAATTCTTTGATTAAGAACTTTAATAATTTATTTTTTATATCTTGAGTTTAGGACCGAACTTAGCATGAATTTCATGAAACTAGTTTTTACTATAAACTTAATTTTTAAAGAAAAATTTGACACTGCAAGAGTGTGTTTTGTATGAAGGAAAACATTTTTAATGACTTCTCATCAAAACGCAAGGAAAACATTTTCCAAAAATCTTTTCAACCTCACTCTCAAGTTAAATATTTATACAACTCTCAAAATCACCTAACTCTACCCCGACCCCCAATCCCTTTCCACCCCATTCAAAAAAAATATTTTAAATATTTTCTTACCCCTTTCGCTACCCGACTCCTACCTCCTACCAGTTCATCCTCCCAAAAAAATATTTAATCTTTTTCTAAAATAATCATACTTTTTTCTTACCACACCCTATTTTTTTTCTTATCCTACCCTAATACCACCCCTTACTAGCCCCATTTTCTCTCCCCCTTCCTCTTAAAATTTTTTAATTATTTTTCTTACCCATCCTCACTCCCATACTCGAACTCCATACCCAACTACCTTCCTAAAAAAAGCCACGACCCATTTTTTGAGTCATAATGGCACCTACCATAACCCACCAATAGGTAAGCTGATACCGTAACTTAAAGTTAGCGCAATGGGTTAGTTTGGTGGAAACGTCCAACCCGGACCCTATATAGGAACACAATACAACAACAATATTCCACAAAAGAAACAACGAACATTCAAATACCAATCCCATTACCTGATAGTATAAGTATAAGAGCAACTCGAATATAAAAGATAAGTAAAAATAGAAGGGAAAGAGAGAAACTCGAACTCCAAGAGCTCACCTTATCTCCGATTGGTCAACGTGGCACGATCCTGACTCAACGACGGCAAATAGAACCTGGGTCTGCACCAAAAAGGTATAGAAGTGTAGTATGAGTACCAAAACATGGGTACTCAGTAGGCATCATCGACCGACTGAGTTAAATTATAATATAAGGACGATATAAGGTAAGACAATAACTTAAAGTCAAAGTATATGATCGAACCTAAATCTTCTTCAATATCACTGTATAAATACTAATCAACTATATCAATAGTACGACCATGCATTTATTGTATACCATAACCTTCATACAACATAGGTAATCGTTTTGAAAGCCTAAAGCCGCATAAAAATACAATAACAACCATGCATTTATTGTAATCAACACCAACCATCATTAGAATATAAAGCACAAAAACTTACCACGACATCCCATACCGTCTGGAAGTACACGTAAAAAAACACAACAAAAAACTCATCACGGTGTCCCGTACCACCAGAGATTACACCAAAATAATAAAATACAAGAAGTTATCACGGCGTCCCATACCACCAGAGAGTACACCAAAATATCAAACCATCAATATATCAAGGCACAATTACACAATCACTTACCCAAAACCGCGGGTCCACATTCCCACCATGGCCTCTTACTAAGGTCTACAATTATCATCAAAACCACATTTATATACAACGAAATCGAGATCACCAGAACATAGCTATATAGTCACTTATTCTCTATTTCATTAATGAACTCTAAGTCTAGTCTATATTAGCTAATCACTAAATCCATAAAGCACTAGTCTACAAGTCTTATAGTTTACTAATTATTAAATAAGAAAAAGCTACAAGTTACCAACACCATTATTTATCCACCTATCTCAAGGTCATTATCTAGTTAGCAACTTCATTATATAAGTCGTCATTTAAGCAACCACAGTATCATACGCTAGAAGTCAACTTAACTATTCATCATGCAATCCTAAGTCCAATATCATTAGGCATATTATAATATTAAGGACTAGTTTCCATATTTTAACCAAGTAAGATCCACCAACTAGTTTACTAGGTTTCTAACCCACAAGTCATAGCCATTTATTAGAAACAACTAGTTGTCACATAAGCAACTTTACTAGGCGAAACTCCATAACATAACCATTTATTCAAGTCAAGAAGATTACTAAGTGAGCCCTTAATTTTATACATGATTATCCTATCAAGTGGAATTAACTCAATCTTTAGCCTAACTTATCACTAGTTACTAATTAGAGTCAACAATGGCCACACCCTTATTTAGTGATTAGTGACAAAGAACGAGTATCAATTACCACGAAAGATATCATGTCTCGAGTACATCAACGGTTAGCCACACACAACATAACCTCACATATATACACATGCACTTATATAAAGTTGCCCCACACGGTATCATAACATCACTACTTTTTTTGGATTCACCGAGTATCATCATAACATCATTACCTCTTCTGAATTCGTATGGAATCATTATAATATCAGTATTTTCTCCAGATACATCGGACATCATCATAGTATCAATATTTCCTCCAAATTCACCGGGCATTATTATAGTATCAATATTTCCTCCTGATTCACCGAGCATCATCATAGTATCAATATTTCCTTCAGATTCACCAGGCATCATCATAGTATCAATATTTTCTCCGAAGTCACCGGGCATCATCATAGTATCAATATTTCCTTCGAATTAACTGGGCACCATCATAGTATCAATATTTCCTCTGTATTCACCGGGCATCATCATAGTATTAATATTTCCTCCGGATTCACCGGGCATCATCATAGTATCAATATTTTCTCTGGATTCACCGGGCATCATCATAGTTTTTAATCCATATGACTAGACATGAAATAATCATGCAATCATAAGATAGGAGAGGCCGAAAATATACCTTAAATCCCGATACTTGATCAATGAACAACCTATCATAAGCTAGCCATAATAATGATCATAATAATGATAACAAAAACATTAATAACAATGTGAATAACCGGCTACTCTAGACAACCAAATACCTAGCCGAGCATATGCGTACCCCCACTGCTAGGATCGGAAGGTTCAATCAACATACAATAGCACAAGACATATTTTTCACCCATATCTATGCAACCATCCTATACCGGCTGATAGACATAGGTGCATATAGTGATAGGCGATGCGCATAAAGGAATGAATGCAAGGTACATAATTAATATCATAACTCATCAGAACTATCCTCATCAAGACCATCTTCATCATAATCAACCTCCGTCCTTGTCAGGTATCAACGCATCATCAATATATCGGCTGGCCTTAGAGGGTATGAGCATCACAATAGTTATTACCGAATAACATACACTAAAATACTCATAAACATAATCATATCACCATAGAATATCTATCTAGTAAATACTTCCCAACCACTCATTATTAGTTAACCAACACTTATTATAATAGAATCACTAGTTCGCTAGTCATCACATAACCTCTAGTTATTAGACCAAACCTCATCCTTTACATAATTCTTATTCACGAGATAACTAACCACTATTTATTTAATAGTCGACATCTAACATATAGTCAAGGTTCATCATTAGACCAAAATTGTCATTTATCCACCATTCATTATTATCATCTGCTCAGCTTATATTTGTTAATCATTACTAGACAACACATTACTACTTGTCACCCAATCATCTTTTATTAACTGACATTATTCCTTAACTAACCATCGTTAGCTACCATATTTCAACTAAGAAAGATTTATTAACTAATACATTAGATTCCTAGTCATCAAGTGCTATAGTCCCCTAATAGACAACTAGTTACCACATAGCTTAACCGTCTAACAAGAAGAGCAGTCATAAGATCACATTTCAACTATAATCACATCATTTATAATGGTAAATAACCATAAAAGTGTCGAATCTATGCATGCCATTACCAGTATTCTGTCACGTAATGCTTCATAGATTAAGAGTTTTACTCGTCTAAAATATTAAAATAAATATTAAGAATTATTGAGGTGTTACATATTCAATCAGTGGAATAATAAGCATCTTACCACATCTTCCTCCATCTCATACCAGAGAGATGAGTAAACAAACATATATATATTTATATTCATAAACTGTAATCATATCATTTATAATGATAAACACTTCTCGACTATTCAATCAATATCATAACACGACCCTTGGACCATTAATTTATCTGAAATAATACACAACATCATAATCATGGCCTTAGGACCATACACATATCTAGAACTCATATCAATAATCATATTTATAAGTCGTAGCATATCCCTAATCATCTTACCTATAGGAGGCATAATATTGATAAGCATATCATCATCTCTCACACAAGAGGCATCTTATATCTATTATGAATAATATAGATAGATATGCAATTGCCTATAGGATATCATATATCAATAAGTCATACATCATGATAATAAGAAATATCACTCCTCTAGGCCAATTTACATATCCAAGAGGAACATCGTCTCTATAGGTCCAACAATCATGACTAAAGGAAATAGCAACTTTATAGGCCAATCATCAAGTCTAAGAGAAAATAACAACTCTATAGGACAATCATCAAGTCTAAGAGGAAATAGCATCTCGATAGGCCACATAACATATCTAGGAGGAATATCATCTCTAAATGGGCAATATCACTTCCACAAGGAGTATCATAACCATAACTCAAAAGCCGCAATCTGAGAACATCAATACAAGTTACCATGTTATGAAGTAACCTTAGTCTAAGGTTTACTAGCCTCATCTACGTCTAACATACACAACTAAATCCACAGGACTTAACACAAGCTTGGGCCTAAGTGGTCTGAACAACCCCACTTCTAATCCACAATTTCCATAATTAGGAATACTATACCCCAAACTAGGCTAAGGTATCTAGTTCATCTTCTAGATGTCAAGTAAGTCATATTCAAGCTTAAGATAACAACTTTGACTAAAAACAAGGGCACTCAAGTCAATTCTACCCAACTTATGATTTTAAGACTACCACACTAGCCCAAAAAGGCTAAATATATAAATCGTATTTCAAATGCTAAAACCATATTCCAAACATAGCATTATATCATATCCATGCTATAACTAATCTAAACTAAAGAGGGAAGGCAATAGGATACAAAAGGGTCATAAATATGTTATCTTAGGGGTCTAAATCCCTTATTTATTCCCCAAACATCAACAATAAAGGTCAAGTTTTCCTACTCATAATCAAGCCTAACATCCATATTCACATGCAACATACATTCCTACTCATAATCAAGCCTAACATCCATATTCACACGCAACATATATCATACATCATCTATAAAGAAAAGCAGACAAAAGCCTACATCAAGGCTAAACCATAAAACCTCACTTCATGTACCACATGCTCGTCTTCACTTTACAATCCTCAAAATCCCATTGTTCCACCAAAATCATAATCTACTCATTAATATGAGTCTAATGATATCTATATTGAACTATTATGCTCTGGGTCCAAAAAACGACACCAAAACCCCAAGTGGGTCCCACATAAGAAAAATGAGTTTTCGAGGCCAACCTAATGTTCACATGTGAACAAGGAATCATAACCCTCAAAGAATGGGTGAAAACTAAACATACTTTGGGCTAAAATCAAGCCCTAAGCTAAATTGCGGGTTTGGGTCCAAACGGAGAAAATTCAAGCATGAATTCAAGAAATTCTTACCTTAATCTTGAAGATAATCGCGATACAAGATGATAAATAAGCTCCCCAGTCACCCTCCATGAGCAATTTTGAGTTATTAAAAATATACTACAAACCAATTCAGACTCTTAGCACGATATGAATGAAAAAAAGTAAAGGACTCCTAAGAATGTCACATAGCCTCCTGAAGATAGGAAACAGACATCAATGTTCTGATCCACAGGACTCTATTAGACACTTGCTCTAGTACCAATATTATCGGTGAAACCTAGGCTCTAATACCAATTTATCACGACACATTTTTCGAGTCATGATGGCATCTACTGTAATACCCTGTATTTCTCAAGCTTAACATAACTCTCAGTTCATGAGTTATCCAATATAAATTTTTTAAAATACTAAGTATTTTTCAGTTTAAAGCCTGTTATTGCATAGGAAATTGAATTAGCTTTCAAAAAATATAAAATTTGCCTAAATTTGATAACTGGGTAAGAAATTATGGCTATTTTAAGTTTCAGTCGTTAAACACCGTTATTCAGGCTAGTAGCGCATCACGGAGTATGTGAAAATGGCAATTGTCAGTTTCAAGTAAGGTACCATAAAATCGGCGTGTCGCGCTGCCAGCTGATTTCTCAATTATCAAAATATAGTGTTGCTCCGCAATATTAGCGCGTCACGCCAAGGACCCAACCCACAATTGTCAATTTCCAGTAAAGCACCCGCGATTGTACCGCATCGCGCCAAGCTTCCAGGTCCCATCCAGTATTGCAACGCGATTCCACCGCATCGCGCCACCAGCCACATTCCCAGTTGTCATTTTCCAGTGGCTTGGTGCGATAGTGGCGCGTCATGCCAGGTGCCCAATCGAGAATTTTTTAGTAATAATTTTAAATTATTTCCAGTGGTAATTGAGTATTTTTCCATGACCCAAGTCAGCCTTTAACATGTAAATTACCCCAAATTAACCTAGTTACATCATTATTATTCAATTTTCCCCAAATCAAAGGCATTCTCTCTCAAGAAAACAAATCCTAACTTCAAGAATCAAGATGAATACTCAAGAATTTCTTCAAGCACCTTCAAGAATTAACTTTCCAAGGTATGTTAAGTGTTTATCTATGGGTCCATTTCACCCATAGAGTCCAAGACTCCATTTTTAAAACTTCAAGAGTTATGATTTATGATTTCCATGCTTGAAATTGAATGTATTTGTGATTATGATGGTAATTGGGATCCAATGCATATTTAATTATAAGTTTCCATGAAATTAAGATAGTTATGGGGTAAATTATATGAATTGCATACTTAACCCTTAAATTTGAAATTGAATGTTGTATTCATGATTACATGTGTTGACCATCATCATGTGAAATACTCCATGCTCCCCAAGTATTCGCTAAAATGCCTATGTAAAGTAGATAGTGGAATCTTGACATGTCATTATGTGGTCCCAATCATGTATAAGCTTATGCCCTACAAGTGTTTGATGAAATGCCTTTATGAATGAAATATGGACAAGTGTACATTGTTGTTTATCTCAAGATCATGTTATGCTTTATTTTTCATGCTATTGAGTCCTGGGGTATTTAATACCTGACAATTTACCTGTTTACCTAAAGCCAGTGTTAGTTATAGGATAGTCTCAATCCTGTCATAATCAGTAGTACTCTCACTCAATTATAGAACTCAGTAGAACTCAGTCAGTTACAAAACTCAGGAATATTCAGTAAACTTAGTATCAGTTCAATCCAGTTCAATATACTCAGTTTAGGTGTCTTTCAGTTGAGAGTAAGATTCAGCACTGAGTGAATCCAAGGATGGGGGCTCACCTGCCAGTAGAGAGTGTGATCCTTAGAAGTAATTCTTGCATTCCAGAACTACGTAGCCAGTGTAGGTTGAGACATCAAACCTGCCAGTTGAAGGTTGATGAGGTGTTTTAACTTGTCAGATGAGGGTAACTCTTCAGTGTCTTTACCCATAGCACGCTACTGACATCCTTCCAACTAGGGTCACAGGTTGGACCCCAACTCAGTTATCTTATTTAGAGCATGTCGGTTAGATGATTACCTCCCATAGTCTTAGTTTCAGTCTTCAGAATAGAACTCAGTTCAGTTCCACTGAATCAGGACTATCAGATACAGTCAACCAGTATCAGTAACTTTAGATATCAGTTATTCAGCATTAGAACTCAGGAGTAGCTTCAGATAAGCTTAGTCATAGTATTTATTTATATGCAAAGTAGCGCATACTCAGTATTTACTGTAGTATTAGTTATTCATGTACTCTCATGTTCAGTTACTCTATATCATTCAGTCAGTTATTATTCATGCATATGAACCCTTGTATTTAGCCTTACCCCATCTAGTATACCAGTACATTCCATGTACTGATGCATACTCTTTCTTTGCGCTATGATGTCTTATATCATTAGTTCGGATGCTCAAGTTCGTGCCCATGCATAGATAGATCCAAATCCATCTAGCAGTAGATTTAACAGTGAGTCCTCATCATTTGAGGATATTCTTTTATTTTATTATTACAGTAGACTGAGTATTTCAGTAGATAGAGTTAGTTGGGGGATTGTCCCATCAACTTCACTTTCAGACTATTTCAGATTAGAGGCTTTCCAGACTAATTTCTAGACAGTGTTCAGTTTTATAGATTATTATTTCAGTTGATACACTTTATCAGTATTTACAGATTTTGAACCTTATGAAGTTTCAGCCTATTTTTCCATAGTTATTACAGTATCATGTTTCAGTGCTCACAGTATATGTCAGTCATGGGCTAGCTTGTGGTCCTTTGGGGTTGTAAGCACCGTGTAGCGTTTGGGGTACAAACTCGGGGCATTACAAACTTAGTATCAGAGCCTAAGATTCAAAAGAGTCCTAGGAAGTCTGAAAGTTTCTTTTAGTAGAGTCTTGTGGGTGTATAGCGCGCCACATTTATGGATAGGAGGCTATGAGATGTTTTAGGAAAAGTTTCCCTTCTTTCAGTATTCATGTCGTGCGAGTGAGCATGAGCTCAAGTTAAACTCTCAGTCTAATATGTTTCTTTATTTTGTTTACAAAACATGCCTCCCAAAAAGACTAACGAAAGGAGAATCGAAAATCAGTTAGTACCTCAGCCCATTTAGGTAGATCCCCTGGACGAGCATGTCTCTCATACAGAATTCAGAGATGCATTCACTACTCTAGCCAATTCCATAGCAGCTCAGAATGAATAGCTAGCTGTTATTCAGGCCAACCCAATGGCTAATACTACTACAGCCAAGATTTGGTACTTCATCTAAATGAATCCTTCCCTATTCTCAGGATCTAAGTCAGAAAAGGATCCACAGGAGTTCCACGATCAGGTTAGAAAATCATAGACACCATGGGAGTGACTTTCAGTGAGGGTTCTGAGCTAGTTGTTTATCGGCTACAAGATGTAGCTTATACGTGGTTTAAACAGTAGAAGGTAGACAGGGGCATATATACAGTGCCCATAGAGTGGGAAGAGTTTGCTACTGCTTTTCTAGAGAGATTCTTTCCCTTAGAGCTGAGAGAAGTCAAGGTGTTAGAGTTCATCAACCTCAGGCAAGGAAGTATGAGCGTGAAAGAGTATTCCCTCAAGTTTACTCACTTATCCAAGTATGCTCCCCATGTAGTAGCAGACAGTAAGTCCAAAATGAGTAAGTTCGTATCAGGGGATGTCAGATAGTGTGGCTAAGGAATGCAAAACAACAATGTTGATTAAGGAGATGGACATATCCAGGCTCATGGTCCATGCTCAATAGATAGAAAAGGCTAAGATCAAAGAGAGAGAGAGAGAGGCAGAATAAGAGAGCTAGAACAGGTAGCTTCAATTTTAATCAGCCTAAGTCAGCGGGCAGTAACCATTCCCAATTTTGCCTGAAATCTTTAGTTCCAGCTCTGTCCTCAGCTAGTGCTCCAGTTCCTAAGTTCAGAAATGGTAATAAAGATAGGGCACTAGGCTCTAAATCTCAGGGTAGTATCAGCAGTGCTCAAACAAATCCTCTATGATAGCATGTGGCAAGAACCACTAGGATGTCTGCAGAGTTAGCAGTGATATTTATTTTGAGTATGGCAAGCCAGGCCACAAAGTCAGAGATTGTCCTCAGTCAGGTTCTCAGGGTCAACATAACCATCCCCCAGCTCAGTCCGATCACCTAAATCAGTAGGGTACCGCTTCTAGTACCATCAGTAGGCAACGCCCAAACAGGCTTTATGCACTTCAGTCCAGACAAGATCAGGAAAATTCTCCTGATATGGTCACTTGTACGTTACAGATCTTTTATTTACATGTTTATGCCTTGTTAGATCAAGGGGTTTCTTTATCTTTCATAACTCCTTATATAGCCGTTAACTTCGTAGTCAGACCAGAAATTCTAGCAGAGCCTTTCTCACTTTCTACCGTAGTGGGTAAATCTATCATAGCCTGATGGGTATGCAGGAACTATCCGATTATGATATCTTAGAGAATTACTTCAGCAGACCTTATAAAGCTAGAGATAGCGGATTTTGAATTCATTCTTGACATAGATTGGCTCCACTCATGTTATGCCTCTGTTGATTGTAGAAACAAAATAGTTCATTTTCAGTTTCCAAATGAACCAGTCCTTGAATGGAGGGGTAGTACCACAACGCTTAAGGATCAGTTGATTTCATACCTTAGAGTGAAAAAAATGATATCTAAGGGATGTATCTACCATCTTGTGCGAGTCAAAGACTATAACTCATAAACTCCAACTCTTGAGTCAGTTCCAATAGTAAATAAATTCTCAGATGTATTTCCCAAAGATCTTCCTAGAGTTTGACCCATTAGGGAAATAGACTTCGGAATAGACCTTCTTCTAGATACTCAGCCTATATCTATTCCACCATACAGAATGGCACCAGCAGAACTCAGAGAGCTAAAAGAATAGTTGAAGGATCTCCTAGATAAGGGAATCATCAGACCCAGTATTTCCCCGTGGGGTGCACCAATTTTATTCGTGCGTAAGAAAGATGGTTCTCTTAGAATATGTATAGACTACCGTCAGTTGAATAAAGTCACAGTAAAAAATAAGTACCCACTTCTAAGAATTGATGACTTGTTTGACCAACTTCAGGGTGCTAGTTACTTTTCTAAGATAACCCTCAGATTAGGCTATCATCAGCTCAGAGTCAGAGAATGTGACATTCCGAAAACAACTTTCAAAACCCGGTATGGTCACTTTGAGTTTCTAGTCATATCCTTTGGTCTTACTAATGCCCTAGCCGCTTTCATGGACTTAATGAATCGTGTGTTCAAGCAGTACTTAGACATGTTCATTATAATCTTCATCGATGACATTCTTGTCTATTTTCATAGCGAGAATGATCACGCAGATTACCTCAGAATCATACTTCAGACTCTTAGAACTCATAAGTTGTTCGCCAAATTTAGTAAGTGTAAATTTTGGCTAAGGTTAGTAGCATTTCTTGGTCATATAATTTCCGATGATCCCGTAAAAGTCGTGCATGGATTAGCCTTTAATAGAGTGCCCTTAGACTTAAAAACTTGAAAATTTTTCTAAGTGCAATGAGGACTTAGAGTCATTTTAGCTGGCAATCTTTGGGATATAACTTTTCAACCTTCCTGACATTCGTTTTTAGATTTTCAAGTTGCGTTATGATCGGTCAAGCTCATAGTACATCTCAGATAAGTTTTGGAATTTTTCGGAACACATAAGGCTACATTTGGATTTCAAAACAGTAGCAAAACGCATAACCTTCTTGCCCAGTTTTCAGCAATTCAGGGTCAATTTCAAATGATCATAACTCCATGTATATAATGAACTGTGTGAGCTATAATATATCAAAAAAAATCTCTTTGAGTCCTATTTCAAATGCAGTTAGTTTCATCCAAATTGATTCTATGAGTAAAAAGTTATAATCTATTTACTCCAGCCTATCAAACTGTCAACTAAGGGACAGATTTGACCTTAATTATTCCTTAGGGGTATTTTGGTCATCCTCCACCCCTATATATACCACCAATACAGTATTTAATCCCGCAAACACCAAAATATTATCATATTCATCAAATTATCTCAAGAACACTCCTTAGGGTTTCAAAATAAAAACCCAATTAACTCAAGATTTAGCCGTGGGTTTTTGAAACCAATTACATATTTGGAATCCCCAGAACGTAGGCATCAAAAAGCACCTATCATATTCGCATATAGAGGTATGTGGGGTTATCCAAAAATCTCATGGGTGTAGTTTTTATGAACATGCATGCTTTTAAATGGGGGTTTTCAATCAAATGCTAATAACTTGTTTTCAATATGATTTCTAAGTCATCTTTCTTTATGTCATGGGAATTATTTGCCAATATACTTCAATGGTTGAAACCATGCATATGTGATTTGAGATTTTCCATGGAAGTTTGATAAATATGAATGACAAATGCTTTCAAATTCCCATGATAGTGTCTTGATACCCCATATCATATTGCGATCAACAAAAGAGAGCATGAATTTGAAATAAATATTGTTCGCCACTTGTAAATGATGAAGCACCTTGGTTTTTACATGGTTATGCATATGTGGAAGTGATATTGCGGACTTGCAAGTCGGCTATGACGATACCCTACAGAACATGATATGTGATTGAATCAAATGAAATTTGAATCTATTGATTTTACATGAGAAAGGTAGATACTCGAAGAAGGCATTTGAGAGTAAGGGCTCATCGCTGGAAAACATGTTTGCCAACATGTAGATTTGGTACCAGACTAAGTGATCTTGTGTACTTGACTTTATGTCATTCCCAAATTGAGACTATAGGTAGGAGCCCAGACTAAGTGATCTTGGGCACTACCATTGGATCGAGACACCATGTTATATGATCTTGTGTGTCTCTCCCTCACTTATACTCTAATATCGGTGGCAACCGAGGTTAGATAGTTGGTGTAAATTATGTAGGGCATTCCACCTAGCTCAGTTGCATTTCATTGTTATTGAGAAACTATTGCATTATACCCATGTGTTTTCAAATGATTTGATACGAAATTGCTTTATAATGGCTCTCAACTATATTTTATAAAAATATTAATTTTTTTTATATCTCTGCATGCCAGTACTTTTGTGCTGACCCCCTCCCCTCTCCAACCTCTCAGGTTCAGAGGCTTAGTCTAGGGGTCAAGAGAATTAGTAGATCATTCAGACAGAGTTGTAGAGACAAGTGGCGAGCCTTCTATGTTTCGGAAGGTCTTATGTCCTGCAGTTCTTTTATCTTATATTTAGTTTTGGGGTCTACTGGGGGCCTTGTCCCAATTTATATACAGTTACTTGACTCAGTCATTTGTTAGAGATTTTCACAGACAGTTGTTTAGAGGTTCATTGATGTTAGGGGAACCTTATCTCCCCATTATTGTTTCTTTTCATATTTATGACCATGTTTTCAAATTATTGTGTTTCTTCCATATTACTTTGATCATATGAATTAGGTGCATGATTACCAAACAGATAAGGGTGTTTCGGGCCTCCATGGTTCGAAATGCTCATCACGGCCGGGCCTTAGTTCGGGTTGTGACAAACTTGGTATCAAAGAACGATTCATGGTCCCAGGGTGTCTGCGAAATCGCGTCGAGTAGAGTCTTATTTATAGGTGTGTAGCATGCCACACTTATGCGCATGAGGCTACTAGGCATTTAGGAATGTCTCTTTCTTCATGTTCTAGTTCGTGCAATAGAGTCAAAATGTTCCTCTTTCATGCTCTAATTCATGCTATGGTGTCGCCCATATGAAAGTAAAGTTATCCTAAATTCTTTCCTTACTCTGATGTTCTTAGACATGTCCCATTATTGAGCTGATTCAAGTGCAAAAAGTTTAGAATATACATGATATAGTCCTTTCCGATTGAGTCCTATAAGATTTTAAAAATTGTGCAAAGACTTGATAGGAGTCTGTTAGTGCATCAATATGTGTTGATTCTGATGTAAATATTGATCCTGATGGAATCGTGCATTCCAGCTTAAGGTATTAAGTTTATCTTGTCCCTCTCAAAATCTTGTTACAGATGTGGACAATGTATAGTAGAATGTTGGAACTGTATTTCTACTTGAATAGCAGCATAAGTTAAAGTGTTGTTGTCATGACCTATTGGTAGTGATATTGGACCAAGAAGTTGGTGATGTAAAGTCACAAAGTTAGAAGTCAGAGTGAGGATGATTTCAGTTGAATAATCGATGTTTGAGGATGATTTACCCCTTTATAGTGATAAACCAATGTGGTAGCTAGCAGCTTGTGTGGATGGTATGGTAGTCCATGGAGAAAGTGTTTTACTCAGATTTTTATTTATACAGAATAATATATATATTCTTAGACCATTAAATATTATGTGTCAATTTTCTATCCCTTGTAATATATAATCTTGTTATCATGGTGTTTTTGAAAAAAAGAATTAAAGTCTAGTGAAGCTGTATGGGGCTCTTTCGATTCACTAGCATAGTTGCCTTGTCGTCCATCTTATTTTCTTGTTCAAGTCTAGTGAAGCCGTGTGAGGCCTATTTCGATTCACTAGCAACTTGTTGTTCTTTCATTGGTTTAATATATGTATGGTTGAATCTGTTTGCATGAGATTGAGTTGGTAAAGAGGTAATTCGTCCTTGTGAGTTAGTTTAGTATAAGGTAGAGAAGGAGTTGTTAGTCAGGGTGATTTGTTGGTTGCTTGAATGTGAAAATGACTATATTAGTGAGTAAGTTATGATTATAAACTCATGGTTGTTTGAGGAATTTGAAGGCAGTCTAAATGTATGATTGAGTGAGTAAGTATGAGGTAAGAAATCCGTATAAGTAGAAAAGATTGTATGGGGTTATAATATAAGATTAAGGTTGATCATGTCTATTATATGACCTTACCCCTTGACCTTCTTTTGTTGGTAGTTGTAAACTAGTACTACTTATGAGAAGGTATGTAGTAGATTTTGAAGTATTTAAGATAGAATGTTCCAATTTGATGGATTAGTATATTATGTTGCCTTCGTCATTGGTGGTAGATGATTGATGCTAGACCATTGGATTGAATCTAATGTAGGATGTGGATGTAAGAATAGTGGCATGAGATTAATGATGTATGTTTGTGGGAATAAATATTAGTAGGCTTGATGTGTTGAAATAGTACGTGCTAATGAGTTATGATAAGGAAGACCGTAAGGTCAAGGTCAATTATTGTTGTTATGAAGTTCTACTGTACTAGTGTTTCTTGATATTTATTTCATGGTTTCCAAGTGAGAATCATGCGTAAGGTTGGGTTGTAAAATCATGTTTAGCACTAGACATTAAGTTTGAACAGTTGAAATAGCTTAAGTTTAAATTGATTCGTAATGAAGTATAATTTTGTAGGTATGGTGTAGAAGTATGCCAAGGTGATATGAGGTTGCGGCATATTTTTCTAAGACTATTACATAATTTGTGTGGCTAGTAGTACCATTGAATTGTTAAGTGGAGAAAGACTAGTTAGATGGTATATGGTGATCTAAATAGCCATGTTAAGTGTTAGAATCTAAGTTTGAGTTTTGAAGGTTGAACCGATAGAAATAAGTATGCAAGCACTATACTATGACTATTGGTGGCTATGGAAAGATAAAGTGTATCCCAGAAGGTAGTCATTCGGGTTAAGTCTACGATATGCATGTATTGTTATTTTTTTTTCTTTCAGACCCTAGAGTGCAGTAAGTGTAGTTCAGTTAGAATCTGGTAAGGGATCTCCCAAACTCTAAATGATGACTTGAAGCTAAGGGGGAGATAATAGAACGAATGACCAAGTAAGGCTCTCAGATTCTAGTAATGATGCAGTATGATTTAGAACATCAGAAAGTGAGGGTGAATCTCAACCCATTCCTTCTTCAGTATTTTTTTTATTCGGATGCTTACTCATGCCTTACGATCCAGTTCTGTGATAGTAGTTCATGATTCCTGTATGTGATAGAGAGTCACGTACTCTTCCAGTTCTGAGATAATGAGTTCTAGTTCATTCAAGTAGTCGGAATCACATTCCTTATATTATGAACTCTATTTGAGGTCATGCAACTCATGACACATGTACTCAATCTTTATAGTGTGCGCAGTCCCGTATAAAAATCTTTTCATGTTTCAAGGTCTTATGTTTTAACCTTTTTGTGACCCGCCCTATGCAATGATAGTGGTGATGATGTAAATCTTCTAGTTGATGGAAGATCATAGTATGCTTGTTTAGATACGGCCATAAGTATGAAGTAAGATTTGGGGCCAAGTCTTTGATACATGTGATGGTTAGTGGAAAAGTTTGTGTGTGTATGTTTTTAGGAAAGCGCGTGGGAGTTATATTGATAATAGTTTAGAAACTATGTGAAGTATATATTTATGGGTGTTTACCTTGAAGTTAACATGTGGTTATAAATTAGGCTTGAATGACGTTTTGGGATTGTAGTGGAAGGTCGCCATATGCATTAGTGACTTCATATTAAGAGTTCAGAGTAGTCATTGAAGTGGTAAGGCATGTTATGCTTAAGATGTGATTCTTAAAAGAGGTATAGAAGGTGGCATCATATGGTTTAGAATAATAGCGTGGTGTAGCATGTTGTATTTTTGTGATTTAGAGTTAGGCTTGATCGCGGTGTAAGGATTAAGCTATTTTTGACATTAGTAGAAAAAAAAATTGTCAATGCTCATATGAGAATTTTAAGCTGAGTTGAATGAATATGATATTTATAGGAATAGTATAGTTAAGGGATATTCGAGAAGTGTGCTAAGCTTGAAAGTAAGAAGTTGTTTTGCCAAAGGTCTGAAAATTCTATCCTAATTTAGGAGTTATAGGTTTATATTCCAAACTGCGGAATAGTGTCAATGTTGTGATTTCCTCAGTTGGATGTCTTGTGTAATCCGTACCCAAGATGCATGGCTCCCTATTACTGCTAGAGCTTCCTTAGAGAGAGTGTTGAAGAGAATACTCCAGTTAAGTATGAGGGTGTAGTATAATTCAGTCTGTATGGCCAATAAGTCAGTTTAGCAGTCAGATTTGCATGACTTGTTTTCTCATCTTTGCACTTATTCATGCTACTCGAAATCTCAGATATGCTACTATTCCAAGATAGAGTATACTAGTAATTGCGAGTATATATCAGTTCATGCGTCATGCATTAGATTCAGATTCTAGGGGTTCAGTTATGATTCAATTCGTAGGTGCCCTGTGCATCGCCTCAGTTCCCCGAATATCTTAGTGAATTGAGCATTCATAGAGGGACATAAGATCCCAAGGGGAAGATACCTCATTCAGTTGCACGCATAGATTCTTATTACAAGCCTCGCACCAGTTATCATTGCGTAATCAGTCACACATTCATACGTTAGTCCAGTCAGATATGCGTGCATTAGAAATACATGTTCAATAGAAAAAGTTCAGCTTATCAGTGTATTTATTCCTGCGTTCATGAGAACAACTCAGTCACAGATCCATGCATCATGGGTGTAGTTTTTATGAACATTCATGCTTTTAAATGGGGGTTTTCAATCAAATGCTAATAACTTGCTTTCAATATGATTTCTAAGTCATCTTTCTTTATGTCATGGGAATTGTTTGCCTATATACTTCAATGGTTGAAACCATGCATATGTGATTTGAGATTTTCCATGGAATTTTGATAAATATGAATGACAAATTGCTTTCAAATTCCCATGATAGTGTCTTGATACCCCATATCATATTGTGATCAACAAAAGAGAGCATGAATTTGAAATAAATATTGTTCACCACTTGTAAATGATGAAGCACCTTGGTTTTTACATGGTTATGCATATGTGGAAGTGATATTGAGGACTCGCAAGTCGGGTATGACGATACCCTACAGAACATGATATGTGATTGAATCAGATAAAATTTGAATACATTGATTTTACATGAGAAAGGTGGATGCTCGAAGAAGGCGTTTGAGAGTAAGGGCTCATCGCTGGAAAACGTGTTTGCCAACACGGAGATTTGGTACTAGACTAAGTGATCTTGTGTACTTGACTTTATGTCATTCCCAAATTGGGACTATAGGTAGGATCCCGGGCTAAGTGATCTTGGGCACTACCATTGGGTTGAGACACCATGCTATGTGATCTTATGTGTCTCTCCCTCGCTTATACTCTAATCTCGGTGGCAACCGAGGTTAGACAGTTGGTGTAAATTATGTAGGGCATTCCACCTAGCTCAGTTGCATTTCATTGTTGTTGAGAAACTATTGCATTACACCCATGTGTTTTCAAATGATTTGATACGAAACTGCTTTATAATAGCTCTCAACTATATTTTGTAAAAATATTATGATTTGTTTTGATATCTCTGCGTGCCAGTACTTTTGTGCTGACCCCCTTCCCTCTCCAACCTCTCAAGTTCAGAGGCCCAGTATAGGGGTCAAGAGAATCAGTAGATCATTCAGACAGAGTTGCAGAGACAAGTGGCGAGCCTTCTATGTTTCAGAAGCTCTTATGTCCTGCAGTCCTTTTATCTTATATTTAGTTTTGGGGTCTACTGGGGGCCTTGTCCCAGTTTATATACAGTTACTTGACTCAGTCATTTGTTAGAGATTTTCGCAGACAGTTGTTTAGAGGTTCATTGATGTTAGGGGAACCTTATCTCCCCGTTATTGTTTCTTTTCATATTTATGACCATGTTTCCAAATTATTGTGTTTCTTCCACATTACTTTGATAATATGAATTAGGTGCATGATTAACAAACAGATAGGGGTGTTTCAGGACTCTATGGCTCGAAATGCTCATCACGGCCAGGCGCTGGTTCGGGTCGTGACAAAAGTTGATCCTCAAAAGACCAACGCAGTGAGAAACTAGCCTAGACCTATCTATCCATTAGATATCAGGAGTTTCTTGGGTTTAGCTGGCTATTACCATTGATTTGTTAAAGACTTCTCATCTATTGCATCCCTCATGTCTAGATTGACTCAGAAGAAAGTCCAGTTTCAGTGGTCAGGTTTCTGCGAGAAGAGTTTTCAGAAGTTGAAGACTCGACTGACCTTAGCCCCAGTTTTGACTCTACCAGATAGTTTAGATGGTTTTGTTATGTACTGTGATGCATCCAGAGTAGGTTTGGCTTGTGTCCTCAAATAGAGAGGTAAGGTCATAAGCCTACGCCTCCAGACAGCTTAAGCCCCATGAGAAGAATTATCCAACTCATGATCTTGAGTTAGCAGCTGTAGTGTTTGCCTTAAAGATTTGGAGGCATTATTTGTATGGGGTGCTTGTAGATGTGCTCATAGATCACAAAAGCTTGCAGTATGTTTTTTCTCAGAAAGATTTAAATTTGCATTAGAGAAGGTGGTTAGAGTTATTGAAAGATTATGACATGAGTGTTCTGTATCATCCGGGCAAAGCCAATATAGTGGTTGATGCTCTCAGTAGACTGTCTATGGGTAGTGTTGCTCATGTTGAGGATAGTAAGAAAAAGTTTGCTCAGGAAGTTCATCAGCTTACCCGACTAGGTGTTCGCTTAATCGATTCAGCAGAGGTAGTGTATGGGTGCAGAACAGTTCTGAATCCTCTCTAGTTTTCGAGGTAAAGAAAAAATAGGATAGAGATCCAATTTTGTTAAGCTGGAAAAGTCAATCAGAGATTAGAAAATAGAGGTTTTCTCCCAAGAGGGAGATGATGTTTTGAATTGCCAGGGGCGGCTATATGTTCCAGGTGTAGATGACTCGAGGCAACAAATTCTTGCAAAAGCGCATGGTGCATGATACTCCATTCATTCGGGGGCTACTAAGATATACTGCGATATATAGGAGATCTATTGGTGGAGTGGGATGAAGAGAAATACTGCAGAGTTGGTAGCTAAGTTCTCTATGTGTCAGCAGGTTAAGATTAAGCACCAAAAGCCTAGGAGGTCCATGCAAGAGTTCAGTATTCCCACATGGAAATGGGAAGAAGTGAACATGGACTCTGTGATGGGTTTGCCTTGTACTCGTTATCAATATGATTCCATTTGGGTTATCATAGACAGGTTGACCAAATCAGCTCATTTCTTGCCAGTTCATACTTTCTATTTAGCCGGGGACTATAACAAACTCTATATTAGAGAGTTGGTCAAGTTACACGGAGTCCTAGTATCCATCATCTCAGAGAGAGGTACCCAGTTCACCTCTATTTCTGGAAAGCATTCCAAAAGGGTCTTGGTACCTGAGTTTACCTCAGTACAGCCTTTCACCTTTAGATAGATGGTCAGGAAGAAAAGACCATTCATACTCTAGAAGATATGCTAAGAGCATGCGTTGTTGATTTTAAGGGTAGTTGGGATGACCACTTGCCTTTGATCGAGTTTGCATATAATAACAGCTATCATTCCTGTATTCGGATGGCTCTATTTGAGGCTCTCTATGGTAGGAGATGTAGATCTCTAATTGGTTGGTTTGAGGTAGGTGAGGCTGCAGTAGTAGGTCCTGACCTAGTATTAGATACCTTAGAGAAGATTCAGTTAATCAGAGAAAGACTTAGGGCTGCCCAGAGCCGACAGAAATCGTACACAGATGTGCGGAGAAAGGATCTCAAGTTTGAGATCAGTGATTTTATGTTCTTGAAAATCTCTCCCATGAAGGAGGTAAAGAGGTTCGGAAAGAAGGTAAAGTTCAGTCCCCGATATGTTGGCCCTTACAAAATTCTCAGTTGTTTTGAAAAGGTAGCTTATGAGCTCGAGTTGCCTTCAGACCTAGCTTCAGTGCACCTAGTATTCCACGTCTCCTTGCTAAAGAAATGCATTGGTGACCCAGCAGTCATAATTCCCTTAGAGGGCGTAGATATTCAGAAGGATCTCTCTTTCGAAGAGGTTCTAGTCCAGATCCTCGATCGTCAGATTCACAGACTGAGGAACAAAAAAGTTCCCTTAGTCAAAGTCCTTTGGCGAAATCAGGTCGTAGAGGGAGCTACTTGGGAAGCAGAAGCAGATATGCTGACCAAGTATCCTCATCTCTTCTCCGCAACCTCAGATACAGCTTAAGGTAACAGTCTTCCTTAGCTTTACTCAGTTTCATGTTCATCTATAATTATAACTTGGTATTCATTACCATTGAATATTCAGTCATGCATTTATAAATCAGTTCAGTCATGTACTCCTGCATCAGATATGTATGTTCGGTGTAAAAGCTCAGATTATCAGTAGATCAGTCCTGTAGTCATCCATCAGATATGCTTGTTTAGTATGTAAACTTAGTCTATCAATGTCTCAGCTTAATCAATCTCATTCGAGGATGAATGTTCCCAAGGGGGAGATATTGTAATACCCCATATTTCTCAAGCTTAACTTAACTCTCAGTTCAAAAGTTATCCGCTATAAAAATTTTAAAATACTCAGTATTTTCAATTTAGAGCCAGCCATTGCATAGGAAATTAAATTAGCTTTCCAAGAAAATAAAATTTACCTAAATCCAATAACCAGGTAAGAAGTTATGGCTATTTTAAGTTTCAGTCATTAAACACCGTTATTCAGGCCAGTAGCATGTCGCGGAGTATGTCAAAATGACAATTGTCAGTTTCTAGCGAGCTAATTTCCCAATTGTCAAAATCCAGTATTGCTCTGCGATATTGGCGCGTCGCCCCAAGGACCCAATCTACAATTGTCAATTTCCAGTAAAGCAACGCGATTGTACCGCATCGCGCCAAGCTTCCAGATCCCATCCAGTATTGCAACGTGATTCCACCGCGTCGCGCCACCAGCCATATTCCCAATTGTCATTTTCCAGTGGCTTGGCACGATAGTGGCGCATCGCGCCAAATGCCCAAATCGAGAATTTTTCAGTAAAGATTTTAAATCATTCTCAGGGGTAATTGGGTATTTTTCCATGACCCTAGTCAGCCTTTAACACGTAAATTACCCCAAAGTAACCAGTTACATCATTATCATTCAATTTTCCCTAAATTAAAGGCATTCTCTCTCAAGAAACAAACCCTAATTTCAAGAATCAAGATCAAAACTCAAGAATTTCTTCAAGCACCTTCAAGAATTAACTTTCCAAGGTATGTTAGGTATTCATCTATGGGTCCCTTTCACCCATAGAGTCCAAGAATCCAATTTTAAAACTTCAAGAGTTATGATTTATGATTTTCATGCTTGGAATTGAATGTATTCGTGATTATGATAGTAATTGGGATCCAATGCATGTTTAATTATAAGTTTTCATGAAATTAAGATAGTTATGTGGTGAATTATATAAATTGCATGCTTAACCCTTGAATTTGAAATTGAATGTTGTATTCATGATTACATGTGTTGACCATCATCATGTGAAATACTTCATGCTCCTCAAGTGTTTGCTAAAATGCCTATGTGGAGTAGATAGTGGAATCTTGACATGTCATTATGTGGTCCCAATCAGGTACAGGCTTATGCCCTACAAGTGTTTGATGAAATACATTTATGAATGAATTATGGACAACTGTACATTGTTGTGTATCTCAAGATCATGCTATGCTTTATTTTTCATGCTATCGAGTCCTAAGGGTATTTAATATCCAACAATTTACCTGTTTACCTAGAGCCAGTGTCAGTTATAGGATAGTCTTAGTTCTATCACGATCAGTAGTACTCTCAGTCAGTTACAGAACTCAGTAGAACTCAATCAGTTATAGAACTCAGGAATATTCAACAAACTCATTATCAATTCAGTCCAGTTCAGTATACTCAGTTCAGTGTCTTTCAGTTGGGAGTAGGATTCAGCACCGAGTGAACCCAGGGATGGAGGCTCACCTGCCAATAGAGGGTGTGATCCTTAGAAGTAATCCTTGCGTTCCAGAACTACGTAGTCAGCGTAGGTTGAGATATCAAATCTACCAGTTGAAGGTTGATGAGGTGTTTTAATATGTCGGATGAGGGTTCCACCATTCTCATTAGAGTACCTGCCAGATGAGGGTAACTCTTCAGTGTCTTTACCCGTGGCATGGTACTGACACCCTTCCAACTGGGTCACAGGTTGGACCCCAACTCAGTTATCTTATTCGGGACATGTTGGTTAGATGATTACCACGCACATAGATGATTACCACGCACAGTGTCAGTTTCGGTCTTCAGAATAAAACTCAGTTCAGTTCTACAGAATCAAGACAGTCAGTTTTAGTCAACCAGTATCAGTAACTTCAGATATCGATTACTCTGTATCAGAACTCAGGACTTAGCTTTAGATAAGCTTAGTCACAGTATTTATTTATATGCACAGTAGCGCATACTCAGTATTTACAATAGTATCAGTTATCCATGTACTCTCATGTTCAGTTACTCTATATCATGCAGTCAGTTATTGTTCATGCATATGAACCCTTGCATTCAGCCTTACCCCTCTAGCATACCAGTACATTCCACGTACTGACACATACTCTTTCTTTGTGCTATGATGTATTATATCATAGGTTCGAACACTCAAGTTCCTGACCACACATAGATAGATCCAGATTCCTCCAGCAGTAGATTTAGCAGTGATTTCTCATCATTCGAGGATATTCTTTTATTTCATTATTACAGTAGACTCAGGATTTCAGTAAATGGAGTTAGTTGGGGGATTGTCCCATCAACTCCACTTTCAGACAGTTTCAGATTAGAGGCTTTTCAGACTAATTTTTAGACAGTGTTCAGTTTTATAGATTGTTATTTCAGTTGATACACTTTATCAGTATTTACAGATTTTGATCCTTATGGTATTTCAGCCTATTTTTCTGCATTTATTACAGTATCATATTTAGTGCTCATAGCAGATATCAGTCATGGGTTAGCTTGTGATTCTTTGGGGTCGTAAGCACCGTGTAGCATCCGGGGTACAGACTCAGGGCGTTACACCTACCATAACCCACCAGTAGGTAAGTTGACACCGTAATTTGACGCAAATGCAATGGGTTACCTTGGTGGAAACATCTAACATTGACCCTATATAGGAACATAATACAACAATAATATTCCACAAAAGAAACAACTAACATTTGAATACCAATCCTATGACCTGATAGTATAAGTACAAGAGCCCGATAACAAAAATTACAATTCGAAGTCTGACAACTTAAATAGTCTTATACAATTATCTCAAATACAAAAGACAAGTAAAGATAGCAGGGAAAGAGGAAAACTCGAACTCCAAGAGCTCACCCTATCTCTGATTGGTCAACGTGGCATGATCCCAACTCAATGACAGCAACCAAAACCTAGGTTTGCACCAAAAAGGTACAGAAGTATAGTATGAGTACCAAAACACGGGTACTCAATAGGCATCATCGGACGACTGAGCTAAATTATAATATAAGGACGATATAAGGTAAGACAATAACTTAAAGTCAAAGTATAGGATCGAACCTGAATCTTCTTCAATATCATTGTATAAATACTAATCAACTATATCAATAGTACGACATTCCATATCCGCATATGCCATAACCTTCATACAACATGAGTAATCGTTTAGAAAGCGTAAAGTCGCATAAATATACAATAACAACCATGCATTTATTATAATCAACACCAACCATCATTAGAATATAAAACACAAGAACTTACCATGATGTCCCATACCACTTGGAAGTATACGCAAAAGAACACAACACATAACTCATCCCAATGTCCCATAAAATTGGAGAGTACACCAAAAGAATACAATACAAGAACTCATCACGGTGTCCCATACCATCAGAGAGTAAACCAAAAGATTAAACCATCAATATATCAAGACGCAATTACACAATCACTTACCTAAAACCACGGGTCCACATTCCCACCATGGCCTCTTACTGAGGTCTACAGTCATTATCAAAATCGTATTTATATACAATGAAATCGAGATCACCATAACATAGCTATATAGTCAATTATTCTCTATTTCATTAATAAACTCCAAGTCTAGTCTATATTAGCTAATCACCAAATCTATGAAGCATTAGCTTATAGGTCTTATAGTTTACTAATTATTAAATAAGGAAAAGATACAAGTTACCAACACCATTATTTATCCACCTATCTCAAGGTCATTATCCAGTTAGTAACCTTATTATATGAGTCATCATTTAAGCCACCACGGCGTCAAATGCTAGAAGTCAACTTAGCTATTCATCATACAATCCTAAAACTAATATCATTAGGCATATTATAACCTTAAGGACTAGTTTCCATAGTTTAACCAAGTAAGATCCACCAACTAGTTTACTAGGTTTCTAGCCCACAAGTCATAGCCATTTATTAGAAACAACTAGTTGTCACATAGGCCACTTTACTAGGCAAAATTCCATAACATAACCATTTATTCAAGTCAAGAAGATTACTAAGTGAGCCCTTAATTTTACACATGATTATCCTATCAAGTGGAATTAACCCAATCTTTAGCCTAACTTATCACTAGTTACTAATTAGAGTCAACAATGGTCACACCCCTTATTTAGTGATTAGTGACAAAAAATGAGTATCAATTACCATGAAATACATCATGTCTCGAGTATATCAACGGTTATCCACACACGGTATAACCTCACATATATACAAATACACTTATATAAAGTTGCCCCACACGGTATCATAACATCATTACCTCTTCCAAATTCATCGGGTATCGTCGTTACCTCTTCTGGATTCACCGGGCGTCATCATAACATCAATATTTCCTTCGGATTCACCGGGCATCATCATAGTATCAATATTTCCTTCGAATTCACCGGGCATCATCATAGTATCAATATTTCATCTGGATTCACTGGGCATCATCATAGTATCAATATTTCCTCCGGAGTCACCAGACATCATCATAGTATCAATATTTCCTTTGAATTCATCGGGCATCATTATAGTATCAATATTTCCTCCGAATTCACTAGGCATCATCATAGTATCAATAATTCCTCCGAATTCACTGGGCATCATCATAGTATCAATATTTTTCAACACAACAACATACACACATATATGGCCCAAATCAATAAACATACACAAGTTCACACTAATTGAGTAAGAGAGATATAAGATACATAAACCATCACACTTTATTACTAGTTATCATTATGATACGTGAGTAGGAGCATAAGCATGAGTATCTAGATGATATACACAATTACTATCTTTCCATGGCTATCCATAACATGGCAATAAGACAACCAATCAAGTATACATATTTTCCAACCATCGACCTTATTCATAAACCGATAATCAGGTTTAACCCATATAATCTCAATACGTAATTTAGACGCTCATCAAGTATCTAGGTTGCCAATAAGTTACATGGTTCAAGCTTAAGGTGGGTTAAGTCCCACTTCTAACTTCCAATAATACTAAAGTCACTTCTATAAGACTAACTTCTATCCGGATTTAGGCTAGGTTATCTAAGTCACACCATAAGGGCTTATCAATCTTTACTAAGCCTATAGGAGAAATCTTCTTCAAGTATTCTTCCTAAATCAACCCAATGCCAAGGCCATTTCATAATTAAGAAATAACTAGGTCAACATACTTTTAAGGTCATTAAACAACATCATTCTCATCTAGTAGAGCAACTAAAGTGTTCTCATACAATTTATAAGACTGAACGTAGAACTATCCAAGATTCTAAGCTAAAGGTCAACAATCATACTTTTACAAGTTTAACAACCTATGAGAATCAACTAATCCCAAACATCATCATTCAACTATTTATCATCTAAAAACCCCACCCAATCTTACAAGATATCAATAATTGTATTACAACCAAGCTCAATCTAACTATGGGTAAGCCTAACCTACCTCAAGTCCAATTGCCAAACAATTTTTTTCTTCCCTTTTCTTGAAGTTTCTTCTTCCATAAGCCAAGCTATCAACAACATAATCTAAGTATCAATAAAAGAACAAAAATGCCCATTATGGCACCATTATGACAAGGGTCCAAAATGACACCAAACCCCCAAGTGGGTCCCACCTTTGAAAAATAAGTTTTCGAGACCAACTCATAGTTAAATATCATTAGCGAGCTAAAACCCTCAAGAAATTTGAGTAAATCAATCACATTTGTGGCTACAATTGAGCCTCAAAGACTTAGGGTTTGGGGATCTAGAAATCAAGAAATTAATACCAAATTTGAAGGAATCTTATCTTAGATTTGTAGCAAAAATGGATTACACAGGTTATTCAAGCTCTCAACCCACAAGACTCATTTTTTTGTCAACAATCTCTTATGGCTGCTAGGGTTCTCAAAGAAACGAATAATGCCCCAAAAATCCTCCTAAAGGACCTTTTATACGAGTTTAAATATGCCCGCAAGGTCAAAAATTATTTTTGTCCTCCCGGACTCATTCGGACTTCGTTTTTCGCAAACGAACTATGTAACCCTACTAAATTTGATATTTCGAATGCGTTGGTAAAGTTGGATTTTCCATCTGATGTTATTTAGCCCACTTATGGGTCCCACATCCATATATTATGACTCATGACTTTTCGACTAATAGGTCGAAATGAGCTCAGGTGTTGTGGGATCCGAACAAAGGATCTACCTACCCTAAAATCGATATTACATAGCTGCTAGCACAGTTAAAATTTGTATCTAAAATTATTTTATTGAAATTTTTGCTCGGCGGTCATTTGGAATCGACGAAGACTTCTAAATGGAAAATTGGTTCTAAAAACCAACGAACTATCCGGAAACCAAAATATCAGTTCCAGCAAGTCATAAATAACTCTGGACAGCTATGGAAAAGCTCTAACGATGAAAATAAGCGGGAATACAGAAAATGACCTGAAGGGTCATTACAACATCCACTACTAAGAAACTTTCGTCCTCGAAAGTTAAAGATGAGGAAATACCTGAAGTCTCGAACAGGTAAGGATACTGAGCTCGCATCTCGCTCTCTAACTCCTAAGTAGCCTCCTCCACTGGACGGTGCCTCCACTGAATCTTAACTACATAAATTTCTCTAGTACGTAACCGTCTCACATCACTAGCCAAAATGAGCACGGGCTCTTCTACAAATGCCAACTGCTCATTTAACTGGACTGAGTCCCACCATAGAACATGGGACGGGTTAGGAATATACTTCCGCAGCATAGAGACATGGAAAACTGGATGAACATCAACAAAGTATGGAGGTAAAGCTAACTCGCAGGCCACTTTGCCAACTATACAGAGAATCTCAAAAGGGCCAAAGCAGATATACACAACATATAAACAGAATGAAAACTACACCCAAGAGTCCAGAAATCATATAATAAGTCAATGAGAATAGTAAGAGAAAACTATCCTATTCATATCCAAGAGTCTAACATAATAAGACTAAGGAAGTATCAGGGTGAACTATCTTATTCCAGCTACATTCAATATACGTCAATGTTATACCATATATCCCAAGTATATATACGAATAAGGAGAGAAAGAAAGATATATAGTAACATACAAGGCAAAGTAACGACTATACAAAATGAACAACGAAGGAAGGAAGAGATATAGGTAGTACCATATATTTATACAAATAGATAGATATATAAATATATATACATATAAACATGAGGTCATCTCAGAGCATAACCTATATCATCATATCCTCATTTAAGACCTCATTATAATACTTATCAGGATTTAAATACTATCATACTCAGGGTTTCTAATCCACATGACTAGACATGAAATAATTGTGCATAATAATGCAATCATAAGATATGAGGGGCCGAAAACGTACCTTAAATCCCGATACTGTATCAATGACCAATCTTTCATAAGCTAGCTATAATAATGATCATAACAATGATAACAACAATATCAATAACAACGTGAATAACCGGCTACTCCGGACAACCAAATACCTAGCCGAGCCTATACGTACCCCCACCACCCAGGATCGGAAGGTTCAATCAATATAAAACAACACAAGGCACATTCTTCACCCATATCTATGCAACAATTCCGTACCGACTGATAGACATAGGTGCATACTAGTGATAGACGATACACATAAAGGAATAAATGCAAGGTACACAATTAATAGCATAACTCATCATAAATGTCTTAATCAGGACCATCATCATCGTAATCAACATCTGGCCTTGCCGAGTATCAACACATCATCAATATATCCTTCGGCCTTGTCGGGTATGAGCATCACAATAGTCATCACCGAATAACATACACTAAAATACTCATAAACATAATCATATTACCATAGAATATCTTTTAGTCAATACTTCCCAACCACTCGTTATTAGTTAACCAACACTTATTATAATAGAATCACTAGTTCTCTTGTCACCACATAACCTCTAGTTATTAGACCAAACCTCATCCTTTACATAATCCTTATTCACGGGATAACAACTAACCACTATTTATTTAATCGTCAATATCTAACATCTAGTCAAGGTTCATCATTAGACCAAAACCGTCATTTATCCACCATTCATTATTATCAACTACTCATCTTATATCCATTAATCATTACTAGACAACACATTACTACTTGTCACCCAATCATCTTTTATTAACTGACATTATTCCTTAACTAACCATCGTTAGCTATCATGTTTTAACTAAGCAAGATTCATTAACTAATACATTAGATTCCTAGTCATCAAGTGTTATAGTCCCCTAACAGATAACTAGTTACCACATAGCTTAACCGTCTAGCAATAAGAGCAGTCATAAGATCACATTTCAACTATAATCACATCATTTACAATGGTAAATAACCATGAACGTGTCGAATCTATGCATACCATCACCAGTATTTTGTCTCGCAATGCTTCATAGATTAAAAGTTATACTCGTCTAAAAGATTAAAATAAATTTAAGAATTATTGAGGTGTTACATATTCAATCAGTGGAATAATAAGCATCTTATCGCATCTTCCTTTATCCCATACCGAAGAGATGAGTATACAAACACACACACACACAAAAACATATATATAAACTATAATATAAACATATATATAAACTATAATCACATCGTTTATAATGATAAACACTTCTCGATTATTCAATCAATATCATAACATGACCCTTGGCCTATTAATTTATCTGAAATAATCACAACATCATAATCATGGCCTTAGGCCCATACACATATCCGAAACTCATATCAATAATCATATTTATAAATCATATCATATCCCTAATCATCTCACATATAGGAGACATAATATTGATAAACATGTCATCATCTCTCACACAAGAGGCATCTCACATTTAGGAGGAATAATATAGATAGACATGTAATTATCTATAGGATATCATATATCAATAAGTCATACATCATGACAACGAGGAATATCACTCCTCTAGGCCAATTTACATATCTGATTTTATTCATTTATTCCGATTCTTGACTTTCCGATTAATGGATCGAAATGAGCTCGGGTGTTGTGGGATTCGAACCAAGGGTCTACCTACCCTAAAATCGATATTACATAGCTGTTGACGCAATCGAAATTTGCATCTGAAATTATTTTACTGAAGTTTTTGCTCGGCGGCCATTTAGAATCGATGAAGACTTCTAAATGAAAAATTAGTTCTAAAAACCAACGAATTATCCGAAAATCGAAATATCAGTTCCAGAAAGTCATAAATGACTTTGGGCAGCTATGAGAAAGCTCTAATGGTGAAAATAAGCGAGAATATGAAAAATGAATTGAAGGGTCATTACAAAAGAAATATTTTAAATTTATTTTCTTTAAAAAATTATTTATTTTTTACTCCGCCCACACCCACCTATCCCAGTTCCACCCCTTATTACCTCTCCCCCCACCCCCCCGACCCCCTCCCCAAAAAATTAACTTTTTAATAAATTCAATTTTTTCTTACTCCCCTACCCCAACCTCTTAAATAAATATAAATACTTTTAGAAAATATTTTTTACTGGTATAACAAACACAAGAATATAAATAAAAAATAACTTAATTTTTTTAAAAATATTTTTCTCCTTCGTAATACCCTGAAGAAAGTATTTTTCGGGATCAACAATTATTTTCTAAAAAGTATTTTTACTCATTAACTAAACATTAAAATGTACTTTTTATATTTTTATTCGCCAATTAAATATTAAAAAATATTTAAAAAAAACATTTTTCATTTATCAATCAAACATAAGAAAATAAATAAAAAATTAATTTATTTTTCATCAAAACATTTTCCTTCCTACCAAACACACCTAAATGATTTTCACTTCACCTAAATTAAAAATCTAATTTCCTTTTTCCAGCGGCAGATGTGTTTCTCAGCTTAACTACTCTTTTACCAGGGGAAGATGCAAAAAGCATGATGAAGCGAAGGAATTTCCGAAAGAGAAGTATAGTTGACGACGGTGAAGAAAACTCATCAGCTAAGGATAACAACGAGTCCGACGACGAGCAAGAAAGAAGGTGAGAGTAGAGTGAGTTCACTATTCAATAATACACTTTAGGGTTTTCAATTTCAATGTATTGCCTCCTTTGTTAACGAGGATTTGAGATGATGACTAAAGCAGATTGGCTTTAGAGGAGGTGAAGTTTCTTCAAAAACAAAGAGAGAGGAAGCTAGGTGTTCCAGCTATATCTTCAACAACATCACAGGTTACAGCAGGCGGTGGTGGTAATAGCAGTGCAGGTGGTTTGGTTCGGAAGGTGAATGATAAGGGTGAAGGAGATGGAGAGAAGGATGAGTTGGTGTTGCAAGATACTTTTGCTCAAGAAACTGCCGTCATGGAAGAAGATCCCAACATGTAATGTCTAATCCTGAATCTTTCAATTATTGACTGGTGGATTCAATTGAACTCAGTTATTAATTTATTTTGATAACCGTCGTGTACGGGCTATCTTTTGGGCTAATTCTAGGGATACCTGCCACCCCCACCAGCAACAGGAACTCTATCTACCAATGCTGGGACTGATGGGAAGAGATCACCCAGTGTTTTTTTTTTTTTGTCTCCGTTGGTATTTGAATCTAGGTCTCAACCACTCCCTTCAACCCAGTTATTTTGACAGGGATAAAGGATTTTTGTGTGAACAAACAACGAAAAACGAATATTAGAGTGAACTTTTAATTTAGAAGTATGGTGAGTTCAGAGCTGAGAATTTTAAAGCTTAAACACATTAATCAAGTTAAAATTCTGGATCTACCTTTGCTTGTGGTATGGCATTAGGTTGATTTTTAGATAGATTGCATTAGGTTGATTGTTAGAAAGATTGCATTAGGTTGATTGTTTCCTCACTAGAGTTACTTTTTCAATCAAGTGTTGCCTTCATCTATATACAAACTTAATAGCTGTAACTATTTTTGTAAGTAGTATTTTCAGGCAGTGAACTATTCTTGCTCATCAATTGGAATCTGTCATTTCATTTGTATATAGAGCCAAAAATGATAATAGTAGGCTAAGTGTTGGTCAATATCGTAACACTTTGCTATTCAAACTCCTTCTTGCCATGGTACTACCGGGAGAGTTCAATATTATTTGAGGTGTAATTGAAAGTCAAGGAGGTGCCACATTTGAGTTTTTTTAATCATTAGTAAATACCTGCTTTGGTGATCTCTCTGATGATGCTGAAGTTTTGCCTTGAAAAGGTTGTATCTTTACTCGGAGAATGGGAAGAATCTTGGTTCCTCAATTTACCTGATTGTCAAGTTGACCCTGGTTTCCCTGTTTAATGAGGTTGATAGTGGACAAAACCTTTTTAGAATATCACATTTTGGGAATGGCAAGTCAACCTAGCTTCTCCACTACACTCATTAATCCTTGGAGGGTATGGTCATTGGTAGTCAACTTAGCGGTTTGTGGCAAAAGCAGCAACAGTGCAGAACAGATACATATTGCACACGTGCCTACCTGAATCCAATAACTTTAATCTCAAAGCAGCAATCAGATGTAATTCAGAATTAAGTCCTCTCATTCGTCACATTTTTTCTTTTGATACAACAATAAAAGGAGATTAAATGCATAGAATGCTGATACAACATTTTCTTTCGAAATTTGATCCAGCATCAGTGTCGTCAAAGCCTTGATTGAGCCATGAAGCTGGGCACAAACAGGTTAAACGCTTCGCCTTGCTTGAGCGGTTCATGCACCAAGGTATTAAGGCGTTCGTCTCAACCAATGAGCTTTGTCTTAAAGAGGGAAATGCTAAACAAATATTTTTCACTTAATTTTGTTGTCTGTTAGCATTTAAATCATTTTTGAAAGAACATACAGATTTTTTTCTCCACTTTCCTTTTTCATTAAAGCTTATGCTTTATTTACACTTTGCACTTAAAGCCTCAAAAGATATCTATGGTTTTGTCCCTTCACTACTCGTCTGTGATAAAACTAGTAGAGCTGAAAACAAACTTATTAGCTGCTATTCTCTTGATGTTAGGAAAGTTTTATCAGGAGCGGCAATTGGAGTTTTATCTCTTATTTCACTGGTGATATCATTATAATTTTCTTGGTAAAGTAAATATTTTATTGATTGCGAGAGGGAAATATCCGTACATAACATGTATGCCACAAGGTAAAAAGTCTCCTTATAAAAAATAAATAAAATAAAAATGGTAGTGTGTCTAGTACAGAAACATGGTTCTATTTGAAATCCTCCATGCTCTCCAAAACTGTACAAACCAACATTTTCAATTGCCTTTCTTAGTCGGACAAACTAATAGATGATTGTCTTGGTTGACTTGTCCGAAAAATACATAATCATAACGTGTCCTGTAAGGCAAGACAAAGTTGACACTCATCCTATTGGTAGCTGAAGGCTTAGATGTTTTTGGGCCATTGGTGCTTCTTTTCTAGCTGAAAAAATTGAAAAGCACTTGGGTTTAGTGGAGTTGAAGTTCTGGAATCTGATTTTTAAGGGGTTTCATGTGCTGTATAAAACACTTACAAATTTGTGAAATGAAGGAACATATTTGACAAGTTGAGGCTCAGGTTTTGGATCATTCTGGACATGTTCACTAAAATTTTTTGTTGGGGGTGACAGAACTGGTAACTTGAATATGGAGTTTTTAATGGTTAGGAATTGGTTATGAAATAGACTTGGATGATAGAAGGTGGCGGAATCGTATTTTAGAATGGCAGAAACATTTAGAGAAGGAAGCTGTATGAATACTACCTAGAATTATGTTTAAAAAACTGTGTATTGTCAGGATGGGTAGACCTGGTTTGAACAGAGAATTAGATGTTAAACCATCAATTCTCTCCCTTACATGGAATCTACAGATAGGCCTAATAAGTGTCCAGCTTTCGCTTTTGATTTTTTTTAAAAAAAGCTTCCAGCTTTCCTACGAAGGTTTTCAAATAATTAAGCAAGTCTATTACTCGACCTCTAAATCCAGTCAGAATTGAAGTAAGAAAGACAAAGTCTTATGCATTAGGATCTCATGTACTGGACTTATTGAAGCTTACTGTAAATAGTTGGTTATCACACATTTATGTCACCCCAAATACAAGTTTCAGACTGTTCCACTTGGTTGATTTTGCAACGATCAAAGATCAGAACAAAGAAGATATGTTCCAAGTGTGGCCTGTGGAGTCGAGAAGGTTTCCCGTTCTTGCTACTGTGTTCAACAATCATTAGGACATTAGCATTTCAACAGAAAGCTATGTAAATGCTCGGCTTCTTGGAGATGGCTTGCAAAGCAGAAGGTTGTACCAAAACATTACTAAGTAACCTATGTTTTAGATCCACTCCCCTTTATTATATCAATCTCTGTATTTTCTGTTTTCTAAATGTAATGTGCACCACATTAGACATTACACATTACATTTAGAAAACAGAAAATACAGAGATTGATATAATAAAGGGGCACATCGGGGCGTTACCGGGAGGCTTTGGTGATGTGCATGGTGGGTTTGGTTTTGGGGACAGAAATGAAGAGGGGACGACTCTATTGGAGTTTGCGAGGTCCTTTGGGCTGGTGGTGGTGAACTCCGGCTTCCCGAAGAAGGACGATCACTTGATCACCTTTCGAAGCGCGATAGCCAGGACCCAGATTGACTTTCTGTTGCTTCGGAAAGGGGATAAGGTGCTGTGTAAGGACTGTAAGGTTATCCCGAGTGAGAATCTTTCGACCCAGCACAGGCTCTTGGTTATGGATTTGGGTATAAAGAAGAATAGAAGGAGGAGAAGTAAGGAGGGTAGACCTAGAATTAAGTGGGGCGGCTTGACGCCAGTGAAGGCTTGGGAGATAGGGGAGCAGTTGGCAGGATTGGGGGTGTGGGAGTGTAGGGGGGACGTGGATAGTATGTGGGATAGGGCGGCGAGGTGCATCAGGGAGAGTGCAACTGAGGTGTTGGGTGTTTCTAGGGGCCGAGTCGGGCACCATCGGGGGGATTGGTGGTGGAATGAAGAGGTGGAGAAGAAAGTGGGGACCAAGAAAGGAGCGTATGCTAAGTTGGTTGAGAGTAAGGACGAAGAAGAAAAGCGGGTAAACAGGAAGGAGTACAAGCTAGCTAGGAAGGAGGCTAAGTCGGCTGTCACAGCAGCTAAGACGGCTGCTTTTGAGAGCTTGTATGCGGGGTTACAGGGGAAAGAAGGGGAGAAAAAGCTGTTTAGACTCGCTAAGGCTAGGGAGAGGAAGGGGCGGGACCTGGACCAGGTGAGGTGCATTAAGGGGGAGGATGGTAGAGTGTTGGTGGAGGACGGCTACATTAAGGAGAGATGGCAGTCGTACTTTCATAGGCTCTTGAATGACGAAGGGGATAGAGTTATTGAATTAGGGGAACTGGAGCACTCAGAGGAGTGTCGGGATTTTAGTTATTGTAGACGCTTTAGGGTAGATGAGGTTAGAGAGGCTGTTCGCAGGATGCGAAGGGGTAGGGCGACGGGGCCGGATGAGATACCGGTGGAGTTTTGGAAGTTCGTTGGAGAGGCTGGGGTAAGGTGATTGGCTGGATTGTTCAACGAAATCTTCAAGACGGCAAGGATGCCCGAAGCTTGGAAGTGGAGTACCATGATCCCCCTCTATAAGAATAAGGGGGACGTCCAGAGTTGCGATAACTATACGGGAATTAAGTTATTGAGTCACTCTATGAAGATTTGGGAGAGAGTGGTCGAAGCGAGGCTGAGACGGATACTGTCTATTTCGGAAAACCAGTTTGGGTTTATGCCTGGCCGCTCGACGACGGAGGCAATTCACCTGGTACGAAGGTTGGTGGAACAGTATAGGGAAAGGAAGAAGGATCTGCACATGGTGTTTATCGACCTGGAGAAGGCACACGACAAAGTCCCCAGGGAGGTGCTTTGGAGGTGCTTGGAAGTGAGGGGAGTTCCGCAGGCATACATCAGAGCAATTAAGGACATGTATGAGGGAGCAAAAACTCAGGTGAGGACTGCGGGAGGAGACTCAGAGCATTTCACCGTCTTGACAGGATTGCACCAGGGATCTACTCTTAGTCCCTTTTTGTTTGCGTTGGTGATGGATGTGTTGACGCGACGTATTCAAGGGGAGGTGTCGTGGTGTATGCTTTTTGCGGACGATATAGTTCTGATTGATGAGACTCGAGGGGGTGTGAAGGATAAATTAGAGGTGTGGAGACAAACCCTTGAGTCAAAAGGGTTCAGGTTGAGCAGAAGCAAGACAGAGTATTTGGAATGCAAGTTTAATGACGTAAGGCTGGAGGATGAGGTGGTAGTGAAGCTGGAATCACAGGTGGTATGTAAGAGGGATAGTTTCAAGTATCTTGGGTCCGTGATCCAGGGTAACGGTGAGATTAATGAGGATGTCTCGCACCGAATTGGGGCGGGATGGATGAAGTGGAAGCTCGCGTCGGGGGTGTTATGTGATAGAAAGGTGCCGCCCAAGCTTAAAGGCAAATTCTACAGGGTGGTAGTCCGTCCGGCCATGTTGTATGGAGCGGAATGTTGGCCAGTAAAGAATTCCCACATCCAAAAAATGAAGATGACAGAGATGCTGATGCTGCGTTGGATGTGTGGGCTGACTAGAGGGGATAGAGTTCGGAATGAGACTATCAGGGAGAAGGTTGGTGTGACTCCAGTGGAATGCAAGATGCGGGAAGTCCGATTGAGCTGGTTCGGACACGTGAAGAGGAGGGGCATGGATGCACCGGTTCGTAGGTGCGAGAGGCTAGCGTTGGACGGTTTTAGGCGGGGTAGGGGTAGGTCGAAGAAGTACTGGGGTGAGGTGATTAGGCGGGACATGGAGCAGTTACAGCTTACCGAGGACATGACCCTAGATAGGAAAGTCTGGAGGACGCGAATTAGGGTAGAGGACTAGGGCCAGTTTGGGTCGCTACGGTAGGGAATTACTTGCTGGGGGTAGTAGCCTGGTATGCTTCCGTGTTCCTTGTTCCTTGTTTTAGTACGAATCTGGGTGCTTTCCTCTGTTTTCTTTCTGTTTTCTGTTTTCCTTTTCTTTTACTTATGACTGCCGCATTTATGCCGTATTTATGTTATGCATGTTATGTTATGTAATCTTGTAATCTGTTCGGTGCTCTACTTTGTATTGTGTGGTATCGTGTGTCTTGAGCCGGGGGTCTATCAGAAACAACCTTTCTACCTCTTTAGAGGTAGAGGTATGGACTGCGTACATCTTACCCCCCAGACCCCACCAGGTGGGAATACACTGGGTTTGTTGTTGTTGTTGTTGTAAATGTAATGTGCACCACGTGTAATGGGGGTCTTAAAAAAGCAATACGTTCAGAAAGAGTTTTTGAATTATGTAACTTCTCTTAGTTTTATTCATTCTAACACCCAAGGGTGTGACCTGATCAATAAAGTGGGAAGAGAGCCATTAAATCTCATGTTCAAGTTCTACATGAGGCGATATCTCATGTTCAAGTCCCACATGAGGTGAAAAACGCTAGGTGATTTCTTCCCACCCTCCTAAGCCTCGATGGGCAGAGTTAATTGGTGCGTATTTGGAGGTAGCAGGTATCCAGTGGAATAATTGAGGTGCATGGAAGCTGGCCTCGACATCACCATCTTAAATTTGGACTAGTTTTTGTGGAGGAATTTGTATCCATTATTAGTTCTCAAATTTGGATCATGCACATGTTTTAGCTATAAATGTTTACTGCTTTCTTTCTTTTCTGCATTAAAAATTTGGCAGGTTGAGGTATGTTGAGCAAGAGTTGGCCAAAAAAAGAGGCAAGAACGTTGATGTGGCTGATCAAGTTGAAAATGAGGTGAAACGTGCAGAAGATGAACTTTACAAAATCCCGGAGCATCTTAAAGTGAGTAGTAGATTTATAATAGTTCTTGTCCCCATTAAAATCGCGAAGGATATAGGGGACGTACATATTTTCTCTTACCCTTTTGTTTAGCCCAATATGTTAAGTTACTGTCTTGACATAACTATATTTGATTTTATCTGTAAAAAAGAGAACCTGTATTTTCTTGTAGGATGTAGCATCCTCACCTTTAGTTTCTATTAGGTTCACGTTATCTATTTTATCTTCATGTATTCATCTGGATCCAAAATTTTATATTGCAGTTTTAGTTTGCTCATTTATGCCTCATGTCTTCTCTATTATATCGACGTTATCATCTGGATCCTAATAATCTGGATTTTGCTGTAGTCACACAGTTGGCACCGCAAAAGCCTGATATTTGCTAGACCATAACCTAATTTTTCTGTTTTTGATAATAGTAATGATTTTATTGGTAACAAAGAGAACCCTCATTGTAAGATTATTACACCTTCCGGTGTGCAGTCAGTACTCTTTTTTTTTTTTTTGGTAGAGACAACAAATCTAAAATATGTAATTATGCGGTTCCAACTGTTCCAGATAGATTAGGAACTAAGGATCATTTTTAAAAAGGGAAAATACTTGCCCCTAAATTATTAAGAATTAGGCTAAATTTCATGTTTATCCCCACAGGTTTTGTTTTCCCGTGCTACTCTTCCGTCAATCATCCATCAATGAAATACGCTGCAAACCAGAATTAGTTGCCTAGTTGGTGTCAGCTATGTGAATCCTCTATAGTTGTTCCGCTCCATCCGACACCTTTCTTTATATAATTTTATTTTGTATTCATGAACTAGCTCTTCTGTTTTCCTCTCAGGTGAAAAGAAGGAACTCAGAAGAGAGCTCTACTCAGTGGACTACTGGAATAGCTGAAATACAACTCCCTATAGAGTATGCCCGTTTATTCTTATGGTGTAAGACATGGGTTTTATTAATTCAGTTTTTGTGCTTGATAAAATGTGTATTATTAACCTTTATTTATTTAGAAAAGGTTTGCTAGGAGAAAAGTTTTTCATTTTAAGCTAGAATTAGCATTCTACTCATTCCCAAGATGAATAGGAAGATCTTTTCGCATATTGTTTTAAACAGTGGAAAACCTCACATATTTTTACTGTTCTCGGAAAAAAAGCTCACTTATTTTACTCTATTTATTTGTAAACATTGGAGCATGAAACGGGCCCATTCTTGCTAGTAGATTTGTACAATTTTCAGTTGATATGAAGCCAATAACAGATATATTGAAGTTGAGCTCTGTAGCTAGTTTTTTGATGTTCTTTTTCATGATTTGACTGGTCTAAGGTACAAATTGAAGAATATCGAGGAGACAGAGGCTGCGAAAAAGCTCCTACAGGAGAAGAGGCTCATGGGAAGAGCCAAAACTGAATCTAGCATCCCTTCAAGTTACTCCGCAGACTATTTCCAACGTGGCAAGGATTATGCTGAAAAACTCCGGAGAGGTAAGGTTGCAATTGCTTCTTGCAACAAAGTTTGCAGAGTTGCTTGATAATAAAAATTCCTTTTGCGTGTACTACAAACCTAGATTAGACAACCTTTGAATAATTTGGAGAATGATTGCGTTCACAGTTGTCTTCACTGCCTAGTTCCACAATTTTTAACCTCGTTGAGAAAGGTGACAACTGTATATGTGCTGTTAGCCAGTTACAGATTCCAAAGGACTGCAAAAAACGTGTGTTTTGTTCTTCTTACACAAGGACTCTAATCTCTATGATGTCTAGCGTGGATTCCTCATCATTTACATAATTTCTGTACACCAAAAAGTGAAAAAACAGTATTCAGTTCATCTTTACCTCTGAATTGCTTCTATTTTCAAAACACCTAGCGTTCCTATCCTTCTAGACTATCCACCATATGCAAGAAGGAGCGAGTTTCACAGGTTCTTCTGTCTTTACATTTTTCTCCCTGATTACACCAGCACCTCAAAAGATCAACTCTGAAGTTTGGCATAGTCCACCTGAGTCCAACCAACAACAACATATCAAGTGTAGTCCACCTGAGTCCAACCATGATAAGAAATAGTTGCCACAACTGTGTGGCAATTCCACAATGCAAAAAAAGATGGCTATTATTGTCTTACTCTGCATAGCATAAGTAGCACTGGGAACTCATCTGAATTCTTCCTTTCTTTTAAGTTTTCCGGGTTAAGCAAGTGCCTAGCCACTAACTACGCAAAACAAACTACTCTCAAAAGGAGCCGTGATTTTCCAGATCTGCTTCCAAGGCCAGTTGTTTGCCACCTAACTGTTTCCTTAGGGTGAGAAATAAGCTGATTTCACTGTAAAAAACTTACTGTTGGGCCCCATTTCTAGTTCCATGATTTCCAGTCTATGAGAACTGTGAGAATTAATGGAGAAAATATTATTGAAATTGTGTGTCTACATAATTACACCGAGACCCTATTTATAGACACTATAGTACAATCCTTTTCCAAGTAGGATTTTGCATATACCATTCCTATTTCTACTCATATTCTAACACTCCCCCTCAAGCTGGTGCATACAAATCATATGTACCTAGCTTGTTACAAATGTAATTAATACGAGGACCGGTGAGGGACTTGGTGAAGATATCCGCAAGTTGATCACTTGACTTCACAAATTTTGTAACAATATCTCCTGAGAGTATCTTTTCTCTGACAAAGTGACAATCAATCTCTACTTGTTTAGTCCTCTCACGAAACACTGGATTTGGTTCGATATGAAGGCCTGCTTGATTATCACACACAAGTTCCATCTTACCGGTTTCTCCAAACTTTAATTCTCTCAGCAATTGTTTGATCCAAACTAGCTCACAAGTTGCTACAGTCATTGCTCAATATTCTACTTCTGCACTAGATCGAGCAACCACACTCTGTTTCATACTCTTCCAAGACACCAAATTACCTCCTACTAAAACACAATATCCGGAGGTAGAACGCCTATCAGAGGGTGATCCTGCCCAATCAGCATCTGTGTATCCAATGATATGCTCGTGACCTCGATCCTCAAAGAGTGGTCTTTTACCTGGAGCTGACTTTATATATCGCAAAATACGAACAACTGCATCCCAATGACTATCACAGGGGGAAGTCATAAACTGACTTACAACACTCATAGTAAAAGAATATGTCAGGTCTAGTCACGGTGAGATAATTCAACTTTCCAACCAACCGCTATACCTTTCAGGATCACTGCCTGGTAGGAGTTTGGCATTTGGATCCATAGGAGTGTCAATGGGTCTACATCCCATCATTCTTGTCTCCTCAAGAATGTCTAAAGCATACTTGCGTTGAGAAATAATAATACCTAATTTGGACTGAGCAACCTCAATACCTAGAAAATATTTCAGTCTGCCGAGGTCTTTGGTCTAAAAGTGCTGAAAGAGATGTTGCTTCAATTTAGAGATACCATCTTCATCATTGCCGGTGATAACGATATCATCAACATAAACCACTAGATAAATACACAAATTTGGTTGAGAATGTCGATAAAACACTTGAGTGATCAGCTCCACTACGAATCATGCCAAACTGCTGAATTACTGTGCTGAATTTTCCAAACCAAGCTCGAGGAGACTGTTTCAGACCATAGAGTGACCTGCGCAATCGACATACAAGGTTACTAGACTCCCCCTGAGTAACAAAATCAGGTGGTTGCTCCATATAGACTTCTTCCTCAAGATCACCATGCAGAAAAGTATTCTTAATATCCAACTGATAAAGAGGCCAATGACAAACGACAGCAATGGATAGGAAAAGACGGACAGATGCTATTTTAGCCACCGGAGAGAAAGTGTCACTATAATCAAGCCCAAATATTTGTGTGTATCCTTTGGCAACAAGGCGAGCTTTAAGCCGATCAACCTGACCGTCTGGACCAACTTTGACTGCATAAATCCAACGGCAACCAACAATAGATTTACCTGCAGGAAAGGAAACAAGCTCCCAAGTACCACTTGCATGTAAAGCGGACATCTCATCTATCATAGCCTGCTTCCATCCTGAAAGAGAAAGTGCTTCACCTATAGTCTTAGATATGGAAATAGATGACAAAGATGATACAAATGCATAATGGGGTGATGATAAACGATGATAACTCAAGAAAGTATAGTGTGGGTTAGCATTACAAGTGGAACACATACCTTTTTGAAGCGCAACTGATTGGCTAGAAGAAGGAAAGTTCGCAGTAGGAGCAACATCCGACGCATATGGTGGACGCGGACGACGATGATAAGTCAGAAGTGGTGGCACAGTAGCTGGAGACGTAGAAGTAACTGTTGATTCCTTAAAGGTTGGTTCGGGTAATTCTAGAGATGTGGGTAAGACTAAGGATGGTGCGGGTAAAATCTCAGAGATATTAGGATAATCAGAAGATATATAGTAAGGTCGAGATTCAAAAAAAGGTGACATCGGCGGACATAAAGTAGCGTCGAAGATCTGGTGAATAACAATGATACCCTTTTTGAACTCGAGAGTAACCAAAGAAGACATACTTGAGAGCACGACGGGCTAATTTATCTTTTCCCGGGGCTAAGTTATGGACAAAACATGTGCTCTCAAAGACACGAGGGGGGATAGAGTAGAGATGTGAATGTGGAAACAATATAGAATGGGGAACCTTATTCTGAAGGGAAGATGATGGCATTCTATTAATTAGATAACAAGATGTGAGGACTGCATCGCCCCAAAATTGCAGCGGAACATGGGATTCAATGAGAAGAGTGCGAGCAGTCTCAAGAAGATGCCTATTTATTCTTTCTACTATACCATTCTGCTGAGGAGTGTACAGACAAGATGTCTGGTGAACAATTCCTTGATGAGTCATAAACTCCTGAAACTGAGAGGATAAGTATTCTAAGGCATTGTCACTACGAAAAGTACGAATAGAAACACCAAACTGAGCTTGTATTTCAGCACAAAAACTTTTGAATATAGAAAATATCTCAAAACGATCTTTCATTAAGAAAATCCAAGTACATCTTAAAAACTCATCAATGAAAATTTCCATAGGCTCATGTGTTCGTTTTTCTATGGTTTGAGATGCAAGAATAGCAGAGTCAACAGTGGATGATGAAACTACTTTGTGACTGGGAGGCGCGGCAAAACGAAGCAGACGAGAGAATAACTCATCAATTTTAGGAATCGTAGGACTAGCTAAAATCTGATCACGTACAACATCATGGTCAGTAGAAAATCCAGCAAGTGTAAGAACTAAAAACATCTGTCTTGTTGTTTTTCTATATCCGCAGTGACGGGCATCAATGTATCAAATTCCTCTACTTGTCCCAAGTAAGTAGACATATCGGATTCCTCTTTCTTCAAGTTGGTCATTCGAGCTATCACAGCATAAAAATGAGATGTCATTAGTGTATAAAGCACGAGCCTTTTCCCAAACTAAATAGCACATCTGGAATGGACGAAACAAACGCATCAACTTGGAATCAATAATCGCCATAAGAGACTACATAATTGAGCGCCAACTTTCTCCTATTGCTCTTTAGCTTTCACATCTTCCGCGCTAGACTTTCCCTTTTCATCTACCACACTAGCCTTGTTTGTTAAGTGATCTTGGACATCTTGACCTTTGCACCACAACTCAACCGAGGAAGCCCAGGCTAAATAATTTGAACTTCCCATTAAAGGTTCGGAAGTGATCATAGGGCTTGAACTTCCAATTCTAGTATTTTTGGAGCCAAAAATATCATGCCTGAAAGACATCTTGGGAATTTAACTGGAAAACCCCAAGAAATAGTTGCCACTGGAAACAGAAGACAGTAACCAGAAATATTATGAAGTCGCCGGATTTTAGGTTCCGGCGATTAGAATCTGGAAAAGAATATATGGTCGGAGTAGGAATAGACCGGCGACCCCAACAGAAGAAAGAAAAACTCAAAAATTTGATCGGAGACCGTCTCATGCGCCGGCGCGTGTAGTAGATCTCATCGGGATTCTGGCTGGCGCATGGATGGTACTTTTCCGGCGGTTTTGGTTGGGTTTTAGTCGCCTGGACTTTCCGATCCTCTTGGTGGTGTTGCATTTTTCACACAACCCACAAAATTAAATTTGACGAAAAAGTCACCGAAATTGAGTTATTATTTTTCTTATGTTTCTCACCAGTGCTCTGATACCATGTGAGAGTTAATGGAGAAAATACTATTGAAATTGTGTCTACATAATTACACCGAGACCCTATTTATAGACATTATAATACAATCCTTTTTCAAGTAGGATTTTGCATATACTATTCCTATTTTTACTCATATTCTAACAAGAACCACCACATGTCGTAACTAGGGGTGTTTATGGTTTGGTTTGGTTATTAACCAAACCGAACCGCGATCCAAACCAAACCGATTAAAAAAACTGATATTTGGTTAGGTTTGGTTTTGAATTTTAAAAAACCGATACTAATTTGGTTTGGTTTGATTTTACTCTAAAATAACCGACAAAATAACCAAACCGAACCGATATATATATATATTATAATTATTTATGTATTATTCATAAATACAATATAAATATTTATTTCATTTTATATTTTATTCATGATTTAACTTTAGTCGTAACGCATTAAGTTATTTCTTCATCTAGTTGATAGTACCTTATGAGATTCTAAGTGAATTTCACACTTTGAATGACAAATGATGCTAATTGTGAAAATAATATTTTGTTGTATATTAAAATTTATAGCTGAGATTCATTTGACTATATACAATCATTAATTTTAACTTTCTTTTTTAACCTTGTTGAGCAAGAAGTTTATGTGCTCACATTTTGGAGTGTTTATCATATCATTCTGTTAAATGTAGTTTTAAAATAATTTTTTAGAAGCATTCATATGGTGGTGTTCATAGCTTTGCTGAAGTATAACACTCGGTCAGAGGCGGAACCAGGATTTCAAGTAAGGGGGTTCAATATTCAAAGAAAATTAAGTCGAAGGGGGTTCAACACCTACTATAACCACATAAAAAAATAATTTTAATCATGTATAAATAGTATATTTTTCGGTCGAAGGGGGTTCGGACGAACCCTCTAAATAGGGACGGCTCCGCCTCTACACTCAGTTGACATCTTAGTTTCAAAGTTGAGATACAACACTCGGTTAACTTCTCATATGTTAGATTGAATTTTATTTTTTTTTAATTTTCAACTTTTATCATAAGCTAAAGTTATAAATCGAAAAAACCGAACCTAACCGAACTAAACTGACAAGAACCAAACCGACAGTTAGTTTTTTGTTTGGTTTGGTTTGGTTTTAGAAATTTAAAAATCGACTAAGTTGGTTTGGTTATGGTTTTGACCAATAACCGACCCATGAACACCCCTAGTCGTAACATAGGTTATCTCCTGTTTACCGGAAATACCATCAATGTTCTCTGTGATTCCCATTTCTGTTGAAATTTACCTCATAGTACTGGAGTTGATGACTCATTTGACCTGAATGCCGCTGTTAGAACCGACACATCTCATGCTTCTGGACTTCTGGTAGAAGAGGACGTAGTTTTGTATGTCATTTTCCCTTCAACTTATGTCAGCCTCTCAAATCTTGATATCAATTCGCCAATAAATCCTTTTGAGTATCTGATCTTCGTACTATAAGCTGGTGTATTGGGTTTAAATTTCTCGTTTTAGCCTTAGAATTGCGTGCAACTTTATAAATGTTTTTTTTTTAGCCTCATTGTTTCCTTTATCACTAATGATGCAAAAATAATGATGCAAAATCTGTCATCAACAGAACATCCTGACTTGTACAAGGATAAGAGTAAAGATACTGGACATTCAGAATCCAAACCCAATGATTCAAATTCAGATGTAGGCGTTAAAAGGCAAGCTGCGACAGATCAGTTCATGCTTGAGCGCTTCCGTAAAAGAGATCGCCATCGGGTCATGCGTAGATAGTGCATGAACAAGGTTCTCCCACATGTTCCTCAGTGATAAGTACAGCTGTTCAGCTTCATTTGCTGTCCTATCTGTGAAGGCATAAGCTGTGTTGACATGGAAGTAGCTGTCATTCCAACTTTACCAACCCTCGTTTTACACATTGGTAAAGGATCTTTACCAGCCAATTTTATATGCAGATTGATTTCCCTACATCTAGAATATGACTCCTCTTTAGAGACTAAAATATTGACAGTTTACTGCTGTTTTCCATTTTTTCTAGTTCTTTATCTATTTCTCTTTCTTGTCTTTCATAATATTGCCTTTTATGTCCCAACGAAAAAAAAAATGTGGCTAATTTTTTATTTCATAAGAATGTGAACTAGTCTAATTGGGACTGCTAGCCAATTTTTAAGTCCAATGGCCCACGGGTTGAGATTTGCCGTGGTTTGTTGGTATAACGTGCATTTGTATTGCGCTGCACGTGTTCATGAAATGATAGTTTTAAAATGATTAAGAGATCACAAATTTGATTTAATGCAATTTGATTATCCCTGATGGCTAGTAATTTATAGAAAAAGAGATTCTAGTGATGATTGAGCAAGAATTCTCTAATCAAGCTACAATGTTATTGTAAAAGTTAGTTAATTTGAGAAGTGTTGACCATTTTTGTGGTTCACAGCCAGGTTAATCTAGGATTATTTATCCACCTATCTAGATTAAATAGTTCTGTGAGGCTATGATTGTGGACAATTTATTATTATATTAGATAATACCTTCAAGGTAAATTTAATCCTAAATTTTATATCGGAATTACCTACTTAATCCTCTTGCCAAATTGCTGATGAGTTGCAGTACTACTTTTTTTTTGCAGTACTACTTTTTTTTTTCTTTTTGTTGTAGAAATAATGCTTACTAAATATCTTTTTGCTTTTATTTTTTAACTAGTTTAGGTGTACGCGTCTTGCGCATGTACCTTACTTTAATGAGTTCAAACTTATATTAAATAGGATATTTGTTTAAATAATAAAGATGTAGAAAATAATTAAATTTAATATCTTTTGAGTATGTAAAGATGGAGAATTTATTTATTAAATCTAATTTTTACCAAAAATATTTTTAAAAGTTGATCGACATTCATTTACCATTTGTAAATTGCAACAAAATAATACAATGATAAAGATATCAAAATAATACAAATAAATTTAATTTTTACACAAATATTTCTCAAAGTCATTCGACACTCATCTTACTACCTGTAAATAATAATAAAATAATACGATAATAGAGACATCAAAGTAATACAACTAAACATAACATTTACATAAAAAAAATTCTCAAAGTCAACCAACATTTATTTATCACCTGTAAATTGCAACAAAATAATACGATAAAAGTGATATCAAAACAATACAATTAAACTTAAAATTTACGCACAAAAATCTCTCAAAGCCGATCGAGATTCATCTATGAACTATAAACTACCACAAAATAACAAACTAATAGAAGTATTATGATAATACAATTAAACTTAACCTTTACCTAAAAAAAAAATTCAAAGCCGACACACATTCATCTAGCATCTGTAAATTAAAATAAAATAATAAGATAATAAAGATATCAAAACAATATAATTAAACCTAACCTTTACACAAGAAATTCTTCAAAGCCAATCGACATTCATCTACGATCTGTAAACTATAAAAAAAAATACAATAGCGATCACAAAACTTCGATTTTGATCCAACTAATTCTTGTCTGAGCAAAAATTTTGACCCTAAAGAATGATTTTAAATGAAAACAAAGAAGATATATATATACACACATGTTTAATTTTATTATGCTGATAAAAATAGTGAGAAGTTGAGGATTAGAAAATCAAGCATCCACCATCTAGACATGTAATCGAATCAAGTTAGATGGGCATCAATCATATTCTCCCAATAGGCAAATCGGTTTGTTCTTTAGTTTAACGTACATCTCAATATTTATAAAAGTATTTCCTTAATAGAGTAATATTTTAGGAGTATTTTTCTAATTGAACAGTAGAAAGAAAAATATTAATTAATTCGCCTACCATATATTTTAGGAGTCTCACATATTTTAGGAAGTCTACTATAAAGAAAAATATTAATTAATTCTCCTACCATATATTTTAGGAGTCTCATATATTTTAGGAAGTCTAATTAATATAATAAAAAATAATTAAATAATAAATTAAAAAATAGTGAGAAGACAGTTTTGTCTAAATAAGAGTCTTCTAATGAAGGGTAAAAAGTTCAAATCACTTTTCTAAGGGTCTTCACACTTTTAATATATTATAGATATAGACATAGATATAGATATAGATTATAGATTATAAATATAGATTATAGATTATAGATATAGATTATAGATATGATAGATTTAAAAAATGATCACACATATGAAATTTTAAACTCAACGGGTGAAATTTTATGATAATATTAGAATTTGAAACTTTACTATAGTGATTATTTTTCATTACAAAGACAGAAAATGACTATATAAAATTTATGAGTATTTTTTAACTTTGTTACTTTCTTGGTGACTCAAACCTACAACTTGAGAGTTGGTAATGTAGTGTTTACTGTTTGCACAAATAGTACAAATTTTATGAGCTGAAATTTATATGAAAGGCTTTTGATTGTGACGTGAAGTTGCTTTTGCGATCAAAAGTTAATACTAATGATGTCTTGACAATATTAATGTAATATCATACGACACACTACTAATCTGTTGACAATACTAATGATGTCTTGACAATATTAATGTAATATCACACGGCACACGTGGATGGTTTTTTACACGCAATTGGAAAGATAATATAATAATAATAACAGCTATATAAAGGATACGTCATAGCACATTTTTATTTTACTATACTTTTCTTTTCTTTTCTACATAGTAGATGTAATTATCAAAAAGATATAAGGGTAATTTAGACTTTAAATATATAGGTTGGTAAAAATCATTGTTCTTTCTATTGTGCTATGTGTATTTTATTAAATTCTTTAAAAAATGCCCACTTTCTTCCATTTAATTACAGACCATGCCACTATAAAAAGCCACTTACTTCCACTTAATTACGTACCATGTCCCAAATATATGATGATTCCATTATTTCATTATAATGATTTAAATATTTAATATATTCTATTAATTTATATTAATTAACTATAACTACATATTTGAAGTAAAAATTTTTTATTTATTTAATTGGTTATCATGTTCAAAAATAATTTGTTTATATTTATTTTAATAAATTAAAAAAGATTTATTATTTTTGTCCTATATAGAAATAGTAATATTTAAATTTAAAATTTTATAATACAATAATAAAATTAATTTAATAAAATAAATTTCTAATGAATATTTTCTTAATATCTGTATTGAGTCAGTATGTATCAAGTTAAAGGAAAATAATAAATATTTAAAATTATAAATTTTAATTTTGTGAGGGGTAAACATAATATACTATTAAATAATGCATAATAATGTTATATTTTATACAAAATTGTCTGCTTGAATTTTTTTTATATTTTAGTTTTTAAATTTGTTTATCTTATTTTTAAATTTTTGTATATATAATAAAAATTACATGATACATACCATAAATCACAATAATTAATAACTTAAAATATTTAAAAGACATATAAAAAATTTGTTGACTCTCATTATTTTAGCAGTGCCACATAAATTGTGACAAAAGAAAAAGTACAGCAAATCACAATAATTAACAACTTAAAATATTTAAAAGATATATAAAAAATTTAGTTGACTCTCAAAATTGTATCGAAGCCACATAAATTGGGACACAGGGAGTAAATATATTATTTGATAATTACGTAAAGATTATTACAAATCACAATAATTAACAAGTTAAAATAATTTTTAAAAATAGATAAAAGTTCTATTCAACTCTCAAAATTTTATCGGTGCAGCATAAATCATGACAGAATAAAAAATTATCTTAATTAATTGTAACTAAATATTTAAAGTAAATCAATTTTATTATTTTAATTGACTTTTTTTATAGAAAATTAATTTATTTATTTTTTTTAGTAAATTCAAATTTTAAAAATATTTTTTCTTATATAGAAATACTAATATTTAAACTTAACTTTAAATTTTTAAAGTACAAAATTAATAAATTTAATTTAATAAAATAAATATCTAATAAATATTTTCTTAAGATTTATGTTGGGTCAATATGTATCAAGTAAAAAATAAATAAAGATAAATATATAATAAAATTTTATTATTGTGAGAGATAAACATAATGCAATATCCAATAATGTTTAATAATATCATATTTTGTATATGCAAAATATAGCATCCCGTATTTAATTAATATACTACTCCGGCGAGTTATCGATAATTACTATTGAATATGATAAAATTATGTTAATTTTTATCGGAATAACATAATCAATCACTCTTAATTAATTATTATGAGTCATCTAGGTATTAAGAAAATAAATAATATTTAATAAAAAATAAAATAGACATAAAATGCAAAATTAACTTTTGATGTTTTAAATTAAATTGTCGTCTTTCAAACAATGATTTTACTATATCACCCCTTATTATAAGTCAAGTATGTATTAGAAAATTAAGAATAACAGAATGATATGTCAACATAAAAAAATTGATTGACTATCAAAAGTATATTAGTGTCATATAAATTGGGACGGAACAGAGGAAGATATAAAGCAACATATATTAGTTGAAATAACAATAATTAACAAAAATATTTAAAAAATTGATTGATTACCAAAATTTTATCCGCGCCTATCTTATTGAAAAATTATGTAAAAAATATTATAAATCAGATAATTAACAAATTTAAAAATTTAAAATCTAAAATATTTGGCTGACTCTCAAAATTATATCATTATCACGTAAATTAAAATAGAAGAAAACTATTATAAATCACAGGCTGCTTGCACTGTGATTTTATTATTACACCCTTAATTAATTATTATAAATTATTTATATATTAAAAAATTAATAATATTTAATTAAAAAATAAAATAGACAATTATGACATATCTGTTTCAACTACTTCAATCATGATTTTACTGTAGCACCCCTAATTAATTATTATAAGTTATTTATGTATTGAAAAATTAATAATATTGAATCTGTGATTTTACTATATCACCCATAATTAATTATTATAAGTTATTTATGTATTAAAAATGAATAATATTTAATTAAAAAAAGATAAAATAAACATTTATGACATGTCTGATTCAACTGCTTCAATCGTGATTTTATTATATCACTCCTAATTAATTATTATAAATTATTTATATGTTAAAAAACTAATAATATTAAATTAAAAAAGAAGCAAAATAGACGTTTATGACATGTCTTCTTCAGCTGTTTCAATCATAGTTTTACTAAATATCACCCCTAATTAATTATTATAAGTCATTTAAGTATTCAAAAATTAATAATATTTAATAAAAAATAAAATAGATATAAAAATGATAAATTAACTCTTGATGTTTTAAATTAACTTGACGTCTTATATGGGGTCCACTTAAAATTTTTTCACAAGTATTTTTTATAATAATTTTGCTATGTCACTTCTAATTAGTTGTTGTAAGTCATTGAAGATATTTATGCTTCGCTGCTTCAATCGTGATTTGACTATATTACCTCTAATTAATTATTATGGTCATTTAAGCATTGTGCCACTTAAATTGAAATAGAAAAAATATTATAAATCACAATGATTAAAAATTTAAATTATTTAAAGAATATAATTGGCGATCGTCGACACAAAACTCTGGACAAGGAGAGTAGCATATATTATTCAATGGTTACATAAAAAGTATTATAAATTATAATAGTTAACAACTTAAAATATCTAAAAACAATTTAATATGGTATATATTTTTAAAAAATACATAAAAAATACTAGAAATCACAATAATTAACAACTTAAAAAATTTAAAAGATATAAAATATTTGGTCGAATCTCGAAATTATATTAGTGTCACTTAAATTGAAAAAGAAGAAAAGTATAATCAATCACAATAATTAAAAACTAAAATTATTTTTAAAATATAATTGACTATCAATGCCACAAAAATTTGAACAAGAAAAGTAACGTATACTAATTTGAAAACTACATAAAAAAATATTATAAATTACAATAGTTAACAACTTAAATTATCTAAATACATATTAAAATAACATATGTTGAACTCATGCTAGATTCTGGATGAATCCTAGAAATCATATGCAATCCTTTTATTAAAAAAAATTATTTAAATATATCAAGATTGAAAAGACAAATAAATATCTTAATATTGGGTCCGTGCTGACACGGGCCATGCTCCTCTAGTACTATATTAGATGTGATGGTTTTGACATGGCAGCTTAAAGGCATTAGTAGAAAACTTAAGGGTGTAATAGTCTTTAAAGCTTAGTGTAGAATTCGCTTGCTGATAGGAATTGTCCTCAACAACAACAAACCCAGTGAATTCCCATCAAGTGGGGTCTGGGGAGGGTAAAATGTAAGCAGTCCATATCGCTACTTCTGAAAAAATAGAGAGGCTATTTCCGATAGACCCCCGGCTCAAGATCAAGAATAGTTAACACGGTCATAGTAATACCTGAAGCAGAATGGATGGCATAACCGAGATACGAAATGAGAAATAATACAAATAGAGCTAAGAGAGCCATGAAAATAAGAGCAATACGAAAGTAAAAAACGGTAAATAAGAAATAATAAAAGGTCACCCCCTCGTAGTAGCATACACTAACGACTCCTACCAGTGAGTACAGTCGTAAGCTTACTAAGCCGGCTACATCAGAGCTCCCTAACTACTAGCTATAACCCACATACGCATTAACCTTCTACCCTAATCCGCGACCTCCACACCTTCTTATCTAGAGTCATGTCCTTAGAAAGTTGTAACAACCCCATGTCTTGCCTAATCAATTCTCTCCAATATTTCTTCGACCTACCTCTACTCCTCCTGAAACCATCCAAAGCTAGCCTCTCACACCTAAATGCCTCCAGGAATTGTCCTCAATGCCTTACTTTTTGAATCTTTGTAATACTTCTAAAGAAATGCCTATCTTTTTCCATTTAATTACAGTTATGACCTTAATAAAAAATCCCTACTTTTTCATGTAATTACAATAATACCTCAAGTGTTATTGTATATGGTGGGCCATACTTATTAAAATGTATAATTAAATTCTAATTTATAGAATATTTCATTTATTTTTAAATTTAACTTCTCTTGAAGGTGAATAGTTTTCTCTCGAAGGTGAATAGTTTTTCCACTAATTTTTGCATTTAATTTTCTTATAAGTGGAAAAACTATTCAACTTCGAGAGAAATAATAAGTTATGTAAGTATTAAAAAATAAATAGTATTTCATGCATTAAAAATAAATAATATTTCATACTTTATCACCTCTAATTAATTATTATAAGTCATTTATGTATTAAAAAATTAATAATTATAATGTTCCCACAATATTTTTCATTTTAATGTGAGGGTATATTTACTACTATTTATATTCAATTTTTCACTCTCTTTTTTTCTTTTTATTTGTCATAAGTTCCTTTTTTATAGTCAAATAATATGAATTGTGACCAGCATTTTAAGATATATCTTTCATCATATTGAAATGAGAAAAATTGCAACTTTCGGGGGTTCGATCCCCGTCTCTGGCGAATGGAGAAAACTCTATGGCCAGTTCCCTACCGCTTAGTGCGCTGACAGAGGAACGAAGGATTAGTCTCATGGCTGCCGGCTATGGGGATACCTTGGGAAACCAAAAAAAAAAAGGAAAAATTACAACTTTAAGGACTTTTTGCATAGCTTTTGAATATTCAAAGTTTAATTAAAAAAATTAATTAAATTAAATTTAATTAACTTTAAAAATTAGTCAAATTAATTCTTGAAAACAAAACACGAAATATGATAATTTATATTAATTAATTATAATTAAATATTAAAATCAAATAAATATTTCTTTTTATTTATCTTTTATGCTAAAAATGTGATTTTCCTTCTTACTTATTTATTTTAGCAAATCATTTTATTTTATATTTATTTATTTTACTTTTCTTTTTTAATCTATTATATATTTGAGAATTTCATAAAAATATTATAAATTATAATACTTAGCAATCAATACCACACAAATTAGATAGAAGGTGTAATATCTATTATTTTAAAATTATGTAAAGGCATTATAAATCATAATAATTAATCTAAAAATATTTCACGTTATCCCTCTTAGTTTATATAATAGAAGAGAACGTTTAGTCTATATAATAGAAGAGAACGTTTCGACATTCCTGCTTCAGCAGGCTACTTGCTTCGTGATTTTACTATATCACCCTTAATTAATTATTATAAATTATTTATATATTAAAAAATTAATAATATTTAATTAAAAATTAATAATATTTAATTTAAAAAGTGAAATAGATATTTATGACATGCCTGCTTCAGCTGCTTCAACCGTGATTTTACTCTATCACCCCTAATTAATTATTATAAGTCATTTACATATTAAAAAATTAATAATATTAAATTCATAATTTTACTATATCTCCCTTAATTAATTATTATAAGTCAATTATGTACTAAAAATTAATAATATTTAATTAAAAAAAGATAAAATAGACATTTATGATATATCTGCTTCAATAGTAATTTTACTATAGCACCTCTAATTAATTATTATAAGCTACTTATGTGTTAAAAAACTAATAATATTTTATTAAAAAGTAAAATTTACATTTATAACATGTCTGTTTCAGCTACTTCAATCATAATTTTATTAAATATCACCCCTAATTAATTATTATAAGTCATGTAATTATTAAAAAATTAATAATATTTAATAATAAAGGTAAAATATATAAAATGACAATTAACTCTTGATGTTTTAAACTAACTTGACGACTTATATGAGGTTCACTTAAATCTTTTTCACAAGTATTTTTTTTACAGTAATTTTGTTATATCACTTTTAGTTAGTTGTTGTAAGTCATTTAAAACATGTCTGTTTCACTGCTTCAATCGCGGTTTTACTAAATCACCCATAATTAATTATTATGGCCATCAAAGTATTGTGCCGCTTAAATTGGAATAGAAAAAGTATTATGAATCACAATAATTAAAAAATTAAATTATTTTAAAAATATAACAGTTTATCGATGACATAAAAATTTGGACAAGGAGAGTAACATATATTATTTGAAAATTACATAAAAGTATTATAAATTAGAATAGTTAACAACTTAAAATATTTAAAAATAATTTAATCTGTTATATATTTCATAAAATATGTAAAAAAATACTATAAATCATAATAATTAAAAAACTTAAAAAATTTAAATGATATAAAATATTTGATTGACTCTCCAAATTATATTAGTGTCACTTAAATTGGAATACAAGAAAATTATTATGAATCACAATGATTAAAAATTTCAGTTATTTCAAAAATATAATTAACTATCAACACCACAAAAGTTTGGATAAAGAGAGTAACGTATATTATTTAAAAGTTACATAAAAAATATCAATGACTAGATAACCCTTTATCATACGAATAAAGATCTAAACTTAAAAATGCACCAAATTTATCATTTATATGAATAAAATATACATAATTATCTTGTGAGACTTGGTTCCTTAAAAAATACTATCAAGTAGTTAATATGTTAATTTTCTGTATTCATGTTTTATAATTCATAATTCGAATTGACATGAATTTAAATAATTAAAATATTTTATTGTTGGGCCCGTGCTGACACTGGTCATGCTCCTCTAGTTATAGAAGATGCATCAAAAGGATTAATCATTCGGACTTGTACAAGAAGCAGGAAATTACATGTCATAGATCCAAATGTGGGTGACTTTAGATTTTTTACCTCAATAAGAAAAGTCTTTGAAAACTAGTCTTCCTTCCCTTTTAAGTATTGTACAAGTACAATTTTACCCCTCTACACCTCAAATATATTTTTAAACTTTTCATACTCATTTGTCTCTTAAATTCTATTTTTATTATTTTCACTTTTTTTGATTTTTTTATTTAATTTTATTTTCATGTTTTAATTTATTTGTCTCAAGCTTTATTTTCTCTTTTTGCTTTTTTCTCAAGCATTATCTATTTATTTCCTTTTTAGTATAGTACAAGTACAATTTTTTCCTCTACACCTTAAATATTTTTTAACTTTTCGTACTCATTTGTCTCTCAATTCTATTTTTAATTTTATTATTTTCACTTTTTTATTTTTTTCTTTAATTTTATTTTCATGTTTTAATTAATTTATCTCAACCTTTATTTTTTTCTCTTTTTTCTTTTTTCTCAAACATTATCTATTTCTTCATTTTTTTTAATTCATTTGTCTCAACCTTTATTTTTCTTTTATTTTTGTTTTTTATCATTTCTTTTTTTTTTCTCCTCATTTTTCTCAAACTTCATTTTTATTTTTCTCTCATTTTTTTTTCTCCTCAATTTTTTAAATTCTTCGCTATTTTCTTAATCTTTATTTTTTTCTTGCTTTTTGATGTTTCGGCTTTTGACGGAACATTTTTCATCTTTTTCTTGGGAAAATTGCATGTTTTCAAGCAACCAAGGTTACATTTAATGTTGATTTTTAGTGTTTCAGGGTAAGGAGCTGACTGAAGGAAAAGACTTAGAAAATTTGTTGAAATACACTTCTGACGGTCAAAATGGTGGATCGTCAATTTTGCGACGAACCACCAACTCAACCATCAGCTCGAGGCAGAACTCATGACCTCTGAAGAGACAGCGACGGGCCATGTGGTGGATCGTCAGTTTTGCGATGAACCACCATTTTGGCCGTCAGCGTAAAGAAGGATCAGGCATCTTGAAAGGCTCAGCGACGGCTAACATGGTGGACCGTCAATATTGCGATGGACCACCATTCAAACCGTTAAGACTATCCAGAACCTGACTCTAAAGGGTCATCAACGATGGTCCAAATGATGGACCATCAACCCTGCGACGGACCACCACTTTGGCCGTCAGTCTTATCCAGAATGTTACCTTCCAGTATCAGCAGTGATGGTCCAAATGATGGACCGTCATCCTTACGATGGACCACCACTTTGGTCGTCACTTATGACGCGGATTTTACAATATTTGAATTTTAAATTCTTTTTACCTGGGAACATATAAATACCCAATTTCAGGTTTTATGAGACATCTTTTTTTTATCCATCTTTTATTTTATATTAGGATTTCCAACACTTGAAACATACTGTTACATAGTTTTGCTCTAAGATTCAATTCTGGAATGGGTGATCAAGATCTGATTATTATAGTTTCTATTGAAGATTGAAGAACAACCATTGTGACTTTTGTAAGTAAATTTTTAATTGATTCATGAATAACACAATGTCTTCTTCTCTTTCTATGGTGGAGATGTGTGGCTAAGCTTCCATAACTAGGGTTATGGGAGCCTTGATGTGAATAGCTGAATTGGGTTTGTGAATCTGGTAGGCTCTCATGTTTAATTGATGTTGCATAAACCCTTCTTCATTTTAATGACTTTTCTTGGTTGCAAACTTAAAAAATGGGCCCAAGAACACCACTTGTTCGAATAGAAAAGTGTTGGGAAAAAAGGGTTTACACAAATCTAAAGACTTTAATCTTTGGATAGAGGGTAGATGCCTTAACCCAATCAATTCACGTGAGAATGTAATTGAATAAATAGCTTGTTCCTTAAGTTTGAAAGAATTAAGGGATAAATTACTCATTTTGGGTTGAGAAACTAATGGGTAAGTCATAGAATTCAATTTATCTTGCAATTGAAATTGTTCATTAGGAATCCAAAATAGTTCACAACCCTAGCTTCTTAAGCATCTTGGTGACCATAACTCTAGTTTGACTACTCTTATTGAATTACTATTTGCAATACAATCAAAATTTGGATTACTCTTTGTGAAAAGTATTTAAATACAATTGATAAATCAAAACCCCCTCTCTATTTTAGAGCCTTCGATCAACAGTCTAATAACAACCACAATACTTAGTGAGCAAAGTATTTCCTGTGGGATTCGACAACCAACCCAGTTGGGTTCTATATTTGACAGCGACCACTTACTCTCTCGTAAGAGAGGTGTAATTTGGGCGTATCAAATTTTGGCACCGTTGTCGGGGAATACGGTTATAAATTAATTTTGTGCTTGTTAGTTGACCTTTGGTCAAGTTTCCTAAATTTTACTTTTGTTTGTTGTTTTAATTCTGTGCAGGGGAGTTATTATGTATGCCAAGTATACAGAGATCGAGTGCACCATTATTACCAATACATCCAGAACCACAACTAATTGGTAGAATGGCAGATCCTCAAGATGCTGAAAGACTAGCCGCTTTGGATAGAGCTCAACTAAATCAGCAGAATGATGGTCAGCAGGCATGTCACCCTAATCCTGATGACAATGATTTGGGGGATGATGACTTGTTAGATCCTGTTAATCCAAGGCATGTAGAAAATGTGGCTGCACTAGTGAATTAAAATATAAACAGAAATCTCCCCTTTAGAGAAGGGCAAGAATGTAAACTAGTGCAGTTTGATACTAACGACGATGAAGATGGAATGGATGGAGTAGGTACAACTGGAGCTATCATTCCTCCACCTCTAGCACTAGGAGCTAAATTTAATATTACCAGTATGATGATTCAACACCTTCATCTCAAGGGGTTGTTCAATGGTCTTCCTAAAGATGATCCAAACATGCATTTGGTGAATTTTGTCACCATTTGCAAGTCTTTTGATAATCCAAGAATGGGTCAGAATGCTATCCGCATGTATTTGTTTCCGTTGTCTCTATCTGGGGGGCGACACTATGGTTGAACAAACTGACTCCCGACTCTATAACCAACTGGAGGCAGTTGAAAGAGGCTTTCCTAGAAAGGTTCTTTCCACCCTCCAGAAGGGTATAGTTGAGGGATGAAATTAGTAACTTTCGAGAGCTTCCCACTGAAGCTCTTCATGAAACTTGGGGGAGGTTTAAAAAGAAGCTGATGCAATGACCGAACCATAATATGACAGATATTCATTTGATTGAAACTCTTTATCGGGCTTTGAACTCTATTACAAAGCCAGTTATGGATAATATGGCAGGAGGATCATTTGTGGACCTCACTTTTCCAGAAGCTTCTAAGATGCTTGATCGGATGACCAAATAAAGTAGAGCGTGGCATACTAGGGATTCTGTGGTAGCAAGCCCTACTGTGTCTGGTGTTATAAATGCAGAGCAACACAAGAAGGGGGGGGAATGCGACTAGTACATGGCACACTTGAAGACACAAATAGAGTTTCTAACCAAGCATATGTTGTCTGGAAAAAAAGAGAAGGTGAAAGTTGTTGCATCCCAGTGAAGAGCTGATTCTGATTCGGAAGAAGAGGCAAACTATCTAAATAATCAGGGGGGTTATGACGCAGTAACCAAGGAAATCAAGGTCGAAACTATTACGACAAAGGTGGTTACAAGTATAAAGATCAAAGGAACTGGAAGAGTAAAAATGATAGAAGTGGACTATATATACCACCTGGAAGCAGAGATAATGTTGTAACTAGCTCTGGAAAGATATCCATGGAGGACATGATGGAGAAATTATTAAAGGGAGTTGAGACTACCAACTCTGGGGTGACTACCATGAAGAGCGATTTGTCTTCTATGATCCAGTTGGTAAACTCGCACTCTACTTCTATCAAATAGTTAGAGCAGCAAATGAGCTAACTCTTTGCAGCATTGAATCAGAGAAAGAGCACAACACTGCCGAGTGATATAATTTAGAACCCACAGAATGATGGCTCTTGTATAGCTATTACCACACGAAGTGATAAGGTGTTATTAGGCCCTTCTCTGGGAAAAACTGTGAATGATATGCTAGGATATGCTAAATTTATGAAAGATCTTATGACAAAGAAAAGAGCGGTAAGCTATGAACTAGAGGATAATCTCTATTATTGTAGTGTTATTTCTACAAGATCTTTAGTGCAGAAGTAGGTAGACCTAGGAGCCTTCATCATCCCTTGTACGATTGGGTCTCTGGATTTTTCAAAGGCCTTATGTGATCTGGGTGCAAGCATCAATCTGATGCCACTAGCTATTTATAAGAGGTTAGGTTTGAGAGATCTCACACCCACAAACATGCGACTTGTAATAGCGGTAGGTCGGTAAAATGACCTATTGGTATTTTGTATGATGTGCTGGTGAAGGTGGCTAGCTTCATATTCCCTACGGATTTCATAATCCTGAATTGTGAGATGGACTTCGAGGTGCCCATAATCTTGGGTAGACCCTTCCTTACAATCGAAAGTGTGCTTATTGATTTGCGTACAATGAACTCTTGTTTAGGAAGAATGATGAAGTGGTGCGATTTGATATATCATAATCAATGAAGCAACATAAAGAAATGAGTGTATTTTCAACTATTGATGTATATTATGAGGATGAGTAGGAGGTGCCGATAGAGGAGAAATTTGCTTCCGTTAGCTGCAGTGCTGATGAATTTTGATTGCGAAGGCACTGAAGAGTATGAGGAGACTGTTTGTGCACTGACAGGAATGGTATCTTATTCTTATGCTCCTAAGAAGCTGGATCTTGATCTTAAAAATCGCCCAACACCACCGGCTAAGCCATCCATTGAAGAGCCACTGGTGTTGGAATTAAAGAAACTTTCAGACCATCTCTGGTATGTGTTATAGGCAGTGGAAACACTCTACCTGTGATTATTGCAGCGAATTTGGGCGAGCAGTAGGTGAAAGCACTTATTTCGGTGCTTCAGAGGTACAAAAGAGCAATAGGCTGGACTATTGCAGATATTATTGGTATTCCCCCAGCATCTGCACTCATAAGATACAACTTGAGGAGGACTGTACTTCAACCAACGACGACTTAATCCACAAATGAAAGAGGTGGTTAAGAAGGAAATTATTAAGTGGTTGGATGCATGAGTAGTTTACCCTATTTCTGACAGTAAATGGGTAAGCCCAGTTCAATGTGTGCCCAAAAAAGGGGGCATGACTGTTGTTGCAAATAAAAAGAATGAGTTAATTCCCCTCAGACCTGTGACTGGGTGGAGGGTTTGCATGGACTACCGTAAACTAAACTCATGAACGTTGAAGGACCATTTCCCTATGCCCTTTATGGATCAAATGCCTGATCGGTTAGTGGGAAGAGAGTGGTATTATTTCTTGGATGGTTATTATGGATACAATCAAATCTGTATTACTCCTGAAGATCAGGAGAAGACTACATTCACATGTCCGTATGGCACTTTTGCATTCAAACGGATGACGTTTGGGCTATGTAATGCACCCGCTATCTTTCAATAGTGCATGATGTCTATTTTTTCAGATATGGTTGAGGACACCTTGGAGGTGTTCATGGATGATTTTTCTGTGGTCAGAGATTCATTTGGGCTGTGTTTGGTGAACTTGAGTAGGGCCTTGCAGAGGTATGTGGAATTCAATCTTGTGCTTAATTGGGAGAAATGCCACTTCATGGTGAAGGAGGGCATGGCACAAAATTTCAGCAAAAGGGATAGAGGCCGATTGAGCCAAGGTAGAAGTTATTGAGAAGCTACCACCTCCCATCTCAGTGAAAGGGGTGCATAGTTTTTTTAGTCATGCTGGCTTTTATCGGAGGTTTATAAAGGACTTCTCTAAAATTGCAAATCCACTTTGCAAACTTTTGGAGAATGAAACTAAATTCTTTTTCGATTATGAATGAGTGAAGGCGTTCGAATGCCTTAAAAGAAAGCTGGTTGAGGCCCCTATCATTGTTGCTCCAGATTGGTCAAAACCATTCGAGATCATGTGTGATGCAAGTGGTGTTGCCCTTGGGGCTGTGCTGGGGTAAAAGAAGGTTAAGTTATTTCATCTAGTTTATTATGCCAGCAAAGCACTGAATGGAGCTCAAAAGAACTACACCATTACAAAACAGGAACTTCTTGCAGTAGTCAATACTTTTGAGAAGTTCCGGTCTTACTTGCTAGGTACTAAGGTGGTGGTCCAAACTGACCACACAGCCTTGAGATATTTGATGGCAAAAAAGGATGCGAAACCAAGACTGATTAGATGGGTGTTTCTGTTGTAAGAATTTGACTTTGAAGTCAAAGATAGGAAGGGTTGTGAAAACCAAGTTGCGAATCATCTGTCTAGGTTGGAAGGTGAACAAGTAGTTAGAGATGAAATTGAGATCAATGATGCATTTTTGGATGAGGAAATCTTAGCTGCTGTTATAGAGAAAATACCTTGGTACGCTGATTTCGTAAACTATGTGGTGAGTGAGGTAATTTCAAAAAATCTTTCTTTTCATCAAAGAAAGAAATTCCTCCATGATGCCAAAAGTTACTTCTAGGATGAGCCATATCTATTCAGGAGGTATGCTGATAGTATTATCCGAAGATGTGTTCCAGAAGCTGATATGTTGAGTATTCTGGAAGCTTGTCATGCTTCACCAGTCGGGGATCACCATGTTGGTGATCGCACCGCAAGAAAAGTGCCACAGTGTGGATATTATTGGCCAACCATATTCAAGGATGCATATAAAATTATGAAGAGGTGCGACCAGTGTCAAAGGCAAGGGTCAATTTCTAAACACCATGAGATGCCCATGTAAAAAATATTAGAGGTTGAATTGTTCGACGTTTGGGATATAAATTTCATGGGACCCTTTGTCAGTTCCTATGAGATGAAATATATCTTGGTTGCTGTAGATTATTTATCCAAATGGGTAGAAGCGGTGGCTCTGGCTGACATCGAAGGGAAGAGATTTGTTGCATTCCTCAAGAGGAATATTTTTTATCAATTTAGGGTGCCACGCACCATTATAAGTGACGGTGGATCTCACTTTTGCAATCGAGTATTCCGGGTTGCACTGGCTAAATATGGGGAAAAATAACATAAGATGGACACTCCATATCATCCACAAACCAGTGGACAAGTGGAGGTTTCGAACAGAGAGATCAAATCCATCTTTACTAAAATCATAAATGCCAGTAGGCAAGACTGGTCTCGAAAGCTAGATGATGTTTTTTAGGCATATAGAACAGCATTCAAAACTCCTATTGGTATGTCACTGTATCAACTGGTTTATGGCAAGTCATGTCATTTTCCAGTTGAATTAGAGCATAAGGCGTTGTGGGCACTTAGGAGGCTGAACTTGAATTGGAATGAAGCAATGAAACTGAGACTGGGCAATTGAATGAGATGGATGAATTTCATCACAGGGCTTATGAAAAAGCAGACCTATACAAAGAGAAGATGAAGAAGTACCATAATCTGTGGATCAAAAAATAAGACTTTTAGAAGGGCGATTGAGTACTCATCTTCAACTCCAGAATGAAGCTCTTTCCAGGTAAACTTAAGTCGAAATAGTTTGGCCTATTTAAAATTAATCAAGTCTACTCATCTGGAGTAGTTGGACTTAAAAATGAAGATGGAAGCGTCTTCAAAGTTAACGGGAAATGATTTAAATGGTACATCGGTTTGATGGACCCGATAAGAAGTATTGATACCATTTATCTCGATAAAGTCTGAGTAATCGAGATAACTGAGTCATGTCGCCACGATAAATCAGGCGCTAGTGGAAGGCAACCCACGGTGTGTTGTTGTAAGGCATTAGTTAAATTATTTTTGTTGTTTTTGTGCGTGTTTGATGTGTTTGACAAGTGTGCAGGATCAAAAGTGCAGCAAAAAAGAGTGATAGAGTTTGAAAAAAGGGTGAAAATCAGAGTAATTGGAGCAAAAGTGATGGTTGATTTGGTGGACCACCAGTCATCTGAAGGACCACCATTTCTACCATTGTAAAAAGGCTGAAAAGTTCATTCACTGGGTAAAGTTTATGGTCAAAATAGTGGACCGTCATAAATTTGGTGGACCGCCAAATCGACCATCAAAACTTAAGTTGGTGTCTTAAGTTGGAGCGACGGTCAAATTGGTGGACTGTCACCAAATTGGTGGATCGCCAAATTGATCATCACTATTAAGCTGAAGTGACCATGTTCTGGTAAGAAGCAACAGCCCAATTGGTGGTCCGTCGTAAATCCGACAAACTATTACCGAAGTTGTTGAAGTTACCCTAATACTGGGTCGGTTCGGGTTAATTTAGAAGCCTATTTAAAGGAGCCGTACTTGACCTAAAAGATTTTAAAGAGGTAAAATAAAGCTGTTACAACATTTGTAACCTCTTCCAACTCTTCAACTGCTTAACTCTCTATTTAAAGAAACCCTGTCAGCTTGTTCTTTTCACCACAAACAAATTACAATCAATATTAAAGAAGTTCTAAGTTTGTCTTGCTCTCTAAAAGTTGCAAGTTGGTTCACTGAAATTACAATGACCTAAATGGTTGATTTGTTGTTAAAATTCCATCTTGTTGTTTTATTTTAATTTGTTGGGTATAAGCACTGTTGAGTGAAGTCTGAGTAACTTATACGTGTAAAAGTGAGACATTGTGTGCATAAACGTGAATTGGGTGTCAATTGTTGCTTAAAAAGTTGGAGTGTATGCTAAATGAGCAACAAATATTAAATCAAAAACTAAAACTGAAGAAGGGGGTGTGACGGTCGAAGTGGTGGACCATCACTTTTGTGACGGACCTCTAAATTAACCGTCGCAATGACTCCAGATGTGACACCCACTGGATAAGATGTGATGGACCAAGTGGTGGACCATCGCTGTCTCGACAGACCACCAAATAGACAGTCGCAAGACTCTGAAATTTCAGACTTTCTGCATAAGACCTGACGGACTACCCGGTGGACCACCAATTACCTGACGAACTCCCAGCGTAGCCGTCAACCCAAAATTTTCACTATTTTGTCCTGTTTTGTGCTGTGAACTCATTTCTTACTTCTTCTACAGGCGTTATGGCTCCCAAACTTCCACTAAACAGAGGAGGAAGATCTCAAAGAGGTAGAGGAAACCAACACCCAGTTACAACACCAAGCAACGTGAAAGGGAAACTCTCCATCTCTCCCAATCTGAAGAGGGGAGCAACAGAAGCACAAGCAGTACCAACTTGGGCCCGGATGAGGCAACTATTGCTACAAACCAACCCAAGCTTGTTGAAGGTGAAACTGACGTTGTTGATGAGGGAGAGCAAACAGAGATGACTGAGGTAGAGAGTGAACCCAAGGATGTTAACGTAATCAAATATAAAGATCCTCAGGTTTAAGAAACAATTAGATGGCAGATAGATAGAGCAAGAGAGAAGTTCTATAATGGATTGACACTTACAACAATAGGGATAAAAAGGCCATTCACGGAGGAACATTAGATTGTGACAATGGAGCTTCATGAATACCATGAGTTGGAATGTTGTTTCAACGAGTATAAATTAGCATGGATGAGCAGACCACCAGGAGTGTACCAACCGAATAGGGTATGCGAGTTTTTTGCCAATTATCTTGTGTTAATGGAAAAGAACCGTCCAAAGGGGACATCAGTCGCCAGTTTGCCAAACAGAGAGTCTGTACCTGTTCGAGGAGTGACTATCAATATTTCAGCCCGAACAATCAATAAGATGTTGTTCGAGCCAGAATATGAGGCTCCACTTGCTATACCAGATCTTGAGATTAGGTTGAGGACTGCATCTACACAGAGTCCTTGGGTGGCTTCGTTATTGACTGATGATGACAACCCCTCTTGGTTGACCAATCCACGGGAGTGTATTGTAAAGTATTCCATTAGCTTCAAAGCTATATTCTAGTGGGCAGTTGTTCGCTTAAGGCTGATGCCAATAAAAGGTGACAAAAATTTAGATAAGCATAGAGATGTATTGGTGGCAAGCTTGGTTTTGGGGCTGCCGGTTGACTTCAGCCAGATTATGGTGGATGAAATGTTCATAAGAGCACATAAGACAACCAACGCATTGCCATTCCCCTGCTTAATCATTGATTTATGCAAACAGGCAGGTGTGCCACGGATTCGGTGAGTTGATAATGAAATCTCGGCTATACATAAACAGGACATTGAGAAGTCGAAAGATGACTCAAAGTTCAAGATATATGTTACCAAGCCCCCTGCTTACCAGACTCAATCTGCACCAACTCTCGATGCTATTGAAATGCCTGCAGGTATGCCTCTTCCCATCACCACTTATGTGCCACCCGAGTATGTGCCTCCAAATATATCTGCAGGGTCAGTTTTTCTACAGTCTATGGGTAGAGCAGATTTTGCTGAATATAAATTCACGTCAAATTTTTTTCTAAATTCGTGAAGATGCAAAAGAGGTTTCAAAGACAGCTAGATTAGTGGGTTGCAGACTTCAAGCCCTTTGTTGACGAAATTGTAGTTGAGGCCCTCCGTCCATTTCAAACCATTTAAGCTAGGATGGACAACATGGAGCACAGTATTAACAAAAGGCTAGATGCACTATCTCTGCCTGACTTACCAAGCTCATGGCCGAATTCGAGCAAGCGCAGTCTAATATAGTAGAGTTGAATGGAAGGCAACCATAATAGCCTGTGTTTGATCCAGCTTTTATGGTGAGCGATGACAATGAAGGTACAGTGGACCTAATGGAAAGGCTCGTGAAAGACAAAAGAAAGCAACAGATGGATGAGAAAGCTGTAAGAAAAGAAGAAAAAAGGAGAAAGAGAGCAGCAATAACACCGGAGCAACAAGAACAACATGATCTGAAGAGAGCTCGAAAGAAATCAAGAAAAGATGAAGAAAAGAAAAAGAAGAGAGCAGAAGATGAAGCAACAAGATTATCCGCTAGTGTTACCCCAGTAGGGGGGCAAAGTTCTGCATCGGCCTGAGAGATGATTCCTCCAATCCAGGAGGGGGAGGTTTTGAGTACCCCTACCATCATAGGGGCCAACATTGCACCAGGTAAGGACGCAGGAGCCTAACCACACTTCATAGATGCCTCAGATGATTGAGAGGCAATACAAGTATACCCATTCCTTTGTACGTCATTTAAATGCTTTGAGGACAATGCATGTGATTTTTTGTGAGGTGGGGTACTTGTACCATGGGCGGTTGTGTTGCCAATATTCTGGACCCCTACCATGTGCTATCTAGAAGAAGCGGAATGTCTAGGTTTAATTTTAGATTTGTAGTTTTCTTATTTTTAAGTCTTGTTATGTTGCTAAGGTTGGTCCATGAAAGACAAATGTTGGTTATGTTAGTATCTTGTTGTTGAATATGGGTGATGAATGATGTCGGCATCTAACTATGATTGTTTTCATTTAACTGTTTACTTTTACCCCTTGAATATGTGATCAACTGTTAGTGAATCTGTAATTGGCATTATTTTGTAAGTACACATGATATGTGATGCAAATCTTAACAACAGTAGAATGGGTGTGACTCAGTTTCCACTGTTTGTGCGAGTGTTTGTATTAGTTCTTACATAGTATAGTACCTAAAACTTTCCTAGTTCAATTGATGTTGTTCTGTAGTTGATGGGATGAGAAGTGATGGCAGGCCACCTTGTGCTTTTAGTCCTTGCAGCCAAAATAATTGACCCTACCAAAAATAAAAGTCTATTTTTTTTTAACCCTTCTTTGAGCCTTTGTAAATTTTTCTTCATCACTAGACATTCTAGTTAACTCTCTTTCAGCTGTTGACCCGTAGCTCTGGACCTGGCCTAGTAATAGGCAATGTGTACCTAAACTTAGGGAAAACACCTAAGTTGAGGGTAGCTATTGTAGGGTTGTTAGCTGTTTAATGGAAAGTTGGATGGAAAGTTGATCTAGTATTTTGAATTAAGAGCATTTGGCCCTGGTCTAGTTAAGACAATGTGCACTTTAACTTATGGCATCAGCCTAAGTTGAGGCTGGCTGATGCTTGTATATATATATATATAAATTAAAAAATAATATAGGGGGTCTACTGTGGTAAGCATGAATGAATACGAAAAGGGTAAGTGAGCTAGCAAAGCAATAACCTAGATAAGAAGAGTTTATAGGAAAAGAGAGTTAAAGTGTAGTTCTTAGCCACTTTTATCCAAAATCCCCTCCTAACCTAGCCTGATACCTCAGTGCTAGCCTAGAAAAGTCTGCTTGATCTTAAAACTCAGGTATAAGTGGGCATTGGATGATAAGGGAAAGTTTATGGGTGCAGGTACTATGTTGGTAACTTCTTTGATGAGTGAGAGAGTTGTAATTTATATCCACAAAAGATATTGAGTGGTAGATCTCCTTGAATGTGAGGGCAACTTGAGTCATACTTAATTTGGCTAATCTCTATAGATCCTTATATCCATATTGTGTAGATGAATTGAATTTGAAATGATATAGGTTATATACTCTAACATGTCAAAGCAAATGATTTGGGTAACAAGTGAATAGTTGTGAGAGAATTACTTCAGTGGTAAATGCCCGTCATTATATTGTTCAGATTTGAAATTTGATGTTGAGTTGCTTGAGGACAAGCAATGATCTTAAGTTGAGGGTGTTGATGTTCCGGCTTTTAACGGAATATTTTTTATTTTTTTCTTGGGAAAATTGTATGTTTTCAAGCAACCAAGGTTGCATTTAATGCTGGTTTTTAGTGTTTCAGGGTAAGGAGCTGACTGAAGGAAAAAACTCAAAAAATCTGCTGAAATACACTTCTGACGATCAAAATGGTAGACCGTCAACTTTGCGACGAACCACCAACTCAACCATCAGCTCGAGGCATGACCTCTGAAGATCCAGTGACGGGCCATGTGGTGGAATGTCAGTTTTGTGATGGACCACTACTTTGGCCGTCAGCATAAAGTAGGACCAGGTATCTTGAAAGGCTCAGTGATGGCCAATAGGTGGACCGTCAATATTATGACGGACCACCATTCTAGCCATCAAGACTATCCAGAACCTGACTCTAAAAGGTCGTCAGCGATGGTCGACGGGCCACCACTTTGGCTGTCAATCTTATCCAGAATGTTACCCTCTAGTATCAGCAGCGATGGTCCAAATAGTGGACCGTCAGCCTTGCGACGTACCACCACTTTGGCCGTCACTTATGATGCAGATTTTACAATATTTGAAATTTAAATTCTTTTTACCTGGGAACATATAAATACCCAGTTTCAGGTTTGATGAGACATCTTTTTTTCTATTCATATTTTATCTTTTAGTAGGGTTTCCAAGACTTGAAACATATTGTTACATAGTTTTGCTCTAAGATTCAATTCTAGAATAAGGGATCAAGATCTGATTATTATAGTTTCTATTGAAGATTGAAGAACAACCATTGTGAATTTTGTAAGTAAATTTTTAATTGATTCATGAATAACACAATGTCTTCTTCTCTTTCTATGGTGGAAATGTGTGTCTAAACTTCTATAACTAGGGCTATGGGAGCCTTGATGTGAATAGCTGAATTGGGGTTGTGAATTTGGTAGGCTCTTATGTTTAATTGATGTTGCATAAATCCTTCTTCATTTTAATGACTTTTCTTGGTTGCAAACTTGAAAAGTGAGCCCAAGAACACCACTTGTTCGAATAGAAAAGTGTTTGTTGGAAAAAAAGGGTTTACACAAATCTAAAGACTTTAATCTTTGGATAGGGGGTAGATGCCTTAACTGGATCAATCCATGTGAGCATGTAATTGAATAAATAGTTTGTTCCTTAAGTTTGAAAGAATTAAGGAATAAATTACTCATTTTGGGTTGAGAAACTAATGGGTAAATCATAGAATTCAATTTATTTTGCAACTGAAATTGTTCATTGGGAATCCAAAATGGTTCACAACCCTAGCGGCTTAAGCATCTTGGTGACCATAGCTCTAGTTTTACTACTCTTATTAAATTATTATTTGCAATACAATCAATATTTGGATTACTCTTTGTGACAAGCATTTAAATACAATTGATAAATCAAAACCCCCTCTCTATTTTGGAGCCTTCGATCAACAGTCTAATAACAATCACAACACTTAGTGAGCACAGTATTCCCTATGGGATTCTACAACCAACCCAGTTGGGTTCTATATTTGACAGCGACCGCTTACTCTCGTAAGAGAGGTGTAATTTGGGCGTATCACTTTTTTTCTCAATTTTTTTTATTTCTCTATTTTGTTTGATCGCTTTTTTCTTTTTTCTCAACTTCTATTTTATTTTGCTAATAAATAAAAAATTGGATAATTCGCAAAGGTATCTTTTTTTTTTACATTAAAGCAGATTTAAGGGCATGAAAATATAACATGGTAGAGTCAACTCTTGCCCGTGAGGCATAATTTGTTGTTTGAAAGTTCTTGAGCTAAGTCTTGTCTCTAAGGCAATAGTATTTGAGCATCTCATAAATAAAAATATAACGTGCTAGAGTCAACTCTTGCTCATGGGACATAATTTATTGTTTAAAAGTCCTTGAGCTAAGTCTTGCCTCTAAGGCAATAGTTGTAGAACATCTCATAAATAAAAACATAACGTGGTAGAATCAACTCTTGCCCACAGGGCATAATTTTTTGTTTGAAAGTTCTTGAACTAAGTCTTGCCTCTAAGATAATAGTCGTAGAACATCTCATAAATAAAAATATAACGTGGTAGAGTCAACTCTTGCCCGTGGGGCATAATTTGTAGTTTGAAAGTCCTTGAGCTAAGTCTTGCCTCTAAGGCAATAGTTGTAGAACATCTCATAAATAAAAACATAACTTGGTAGAGTCAACTCTTGCCCGTGGGGTATAATTTGTTGTTTGAAAGTCCCTGAGCTAAGTCTTGCCTCTAAGGTAAGAGTTATAATATATCTCATAAATCAGAATACAATATGGTAGTGTCAACTCTTGCCCGTGGGGCATAATCTGTAGTTTGAAAGTTCTTGAGCTAAGTCTTGCCTCTAAGGCAATAGTTGTAGAACATCTCATAAATAAAAACACAACGTGGTAGAGTCAACCTGTTGCCCGTGGGGTATAATTTATTATTTGAAAGTCCCTGATCTAAGTTTTACCTCTAAGGTAAGCTTTATAAAACATCTCATAAATCATAATACAATGTGGTAGTGTTAACTCTTGCCTATGAAACATAACTTGTTGTTTGAAAGTCATAAGTCTTGCCTCTATAATGTAGTAGTGTCAACTCTTGCCTATGAAACGTATATTGTTTGAAAGCCATAAGTCTTGCCTTTATAATGTGATAGTATCAACTCTTGCTCATGAAATGTAACTTGAATGGAAGAAATCAAAGGAAAGAACAAAAATTATAAAAATTGTGAAAAAAGAAGAAAATGAAGAAAAATATTAAAAAAAATAGGAATCAAAGAAAATGTAGAAGTTGAGAGAGAATAGAAAAAAATAAAAGGTTGATAAAAATTTAAAAAAAAAAGATTAAATAAAAATAACGATCGAGAAAAATTTAAAAATAAAAAAGGAAAAGAAAAAATAAAAATAAAAAAAGAATGAAAAAATTATAAAAGTAGGCGTTGAGATTTGTAAAAAAAAAATAAGGGCTGAAAAAAACAAAAAAGAAGAGGAAAGGAAAAATAAAAAATCAAAATACTATAAAAGAAAAAAAAGAAATTAAGAGGAAAAAGAGAAAAAACTAAGGGTTGAGAAAAATTAAAAATAAAAAGAGAAAAGAAAAAAGAAAAATCAAAGTAAAATAAAAAAGAGAAAAAAAATAAAAGTTGCAAGATATAAATATGGAGTTGTTATCTATTATGAGGATCATTTATGTAATTTACTCCATTGATCTTGAGCAATTTCGTCCAAAAAATATTAGTTAATAGGTAAAGGATATTTTAAGGAAGCCTTTTTATTTGAGGCTAAAATTTGAAAGTCACCCCAATTTGAGTCTATTTTTTAAATTCACCCACAAGAAGACATAAATAAAGAATGAACTAAAAAAATAAATGAATTTACATTACATGTATACGTTATTTTTTGGGTGAAATAGATGTGCATTAAATAAAGTTAATGAGTTTTTTTACAAAGTAAGGCCTAGTCAGGTACAAAAACATAACAATTGGGATTTGTTTTCCCATTACTAGATACACAACGGGAAAATGATTTCCCCTTAAAATCTTCCTAAAAAACTACTCCTACACTAGCTGGTGGAGTTGCAAACACATGCAGTATGTCAAAAAGGTTCAACTTAGAGCCTTGTTTTTCCATCAGGTCCGCTACTCTATTCTGCTCCCGATATGTGTGGTAGATTGGAGGATTCCCCAGGCTCCTTAGCAGAGATCTGCATTCCTAAACAACTAAATCGTAAATCAAGTTACCATGATACAACATATTAATAATTTCCATAGAATCAACGCAAACTTCCAAGGGCTTGAGGTTTTGGTCTAAGGCTAGGTTGAGGCCCTTTTTAAGGTCCAGTATCTCCATGAGATTATTTGTGGCATCAAAAAATCTTTTGCTAAAACCTGCCACCCAGTCCCCTCTGCTATTTCTAATGACCCCCCCCAAGTCCCACATCTCCCAGGGTTGCCCAGGCAAGACCCATCCGTGTTAAGCTTGAAAGAACTGGGGGTGGGGGAGACCATTTTATATTGACGATGTTCTTCGTAGAGGGCTCATTACCATTGCCTAGGTGTTGGTATTCTACAGTTTTAGCATGAGGTATGCTGAAACAAGAAAGGGAGTTGGTGTTATGGAAGTTGTTGGCATTTCTAGTTTTCCAGAGATGCCATAAGCAGAAAGGTAGTAGGGTGCCCCAAAAAGTGTTATACAATCACTGTTCAGTCTTTTTCAGGTTGTGGACCAATTATTGGTGTCAAACATGGCAAGATGGAGATTTATGTTGCCTTTGTACTTTTGGATAAGAGTTTTCCAGCAAGGTTACATCCAAAGAAGATGTGGTGTTAGTCCTTCTGATTATCACTGCAAGCATGACAGGGGTTTGTAATGTTCAAACCCCATTTGGAAAGGGTGACTCTAGTGGAGAGGCTATTGTGGTGTAAGAACCACATAAAGGTTTTGATCTTATTAGGGACTCTCATGTGCCAGATCAAGTTAGAGGGCGTGCGGGCTCTGTAAGGGTCTTTTTAAAGTTGGAGATGTAGTGGTAAGCACTCTTGTAAGATAAGGTGCCATCAATAGTGATCCTCCAAAGAGGAATGTCTTGAGTGAGGTGATTTCTCTTCAGGAAAGCATTCTGCATATTGTGGATAATATTGGTAGGAATTTCAAAAAGTAAGATGGTGAAATCCCATCTCCCCTCTTTCCAGATATCCTTGACCATGATGAGATTAGAGGGGTTGGTATTAGGACCTTGGACAATGGTGGAAAGGGGAGGCATACCAGGAATCCATATATCTTCCCAAGCTTTAGCCTTGGTTCCATCTTTGATGGCCCAAAATAAAGCATCATTACACAGGCTCCAACAGTTGATGATGTTATTCCAGGTCCTAAAGCCTTTTTGGTGCCCCTTCTTCCTGTCCCATAGTTGGAAAGGAGGATGTTAGCCCAAAGAGAAGTGGGTTTAAAGTAAATTATCCAACCCATACTACAAAGAAGGGCTTCATTCTTGATGGCAGCAATTTGCATGCCAAGCCCACCATCTTTCTTAGGGAGGGTGAGTGTCCCACCCTAAGAGATACATTTTCTTTTTGGCATCTGTGGTGCCCCGGATGGAGTTTCTCTGAGTTCTTCTATCAATCAAATTAAGAATGTTTTTAGGAAGGTGGATGTACTGCATAATTTGGCTAGGGTGACCCTACCAGTCATGTTGAGGAATTTAGTTTTCCACCCAGCCAGCTTACTGTTCAAGTTGTCAATAATGAATTAGAAGTCCCCCTTCTCAGGCTTTTTGTGGAAGATGGGGAATCCCAGGTACTTACCAAAGTGGTTAGAAGGATGTATGCCCAGGATAGTAGAGAGGTTATCCTGGTCCTCAGGTTTACAGTTAGCAGAGAAGATGACTTTGGATTTAGCAAAGTTGATTCTCTGTCCAGAATGGAAGATAAAACTATGAAGGACCCTATTAATGGTATTACAATTATTTGTGTCAGCTATAGAAAAAAGAGTGAGATTATCTGCAAAGAAAAGGTGGGAGATAGAGGGGCCTCTATTAGAGATGGATATAGTTGTCCAAAGGAGAATGTCCACTTCATAGTTGATTCTCTTAGACAGAAGTTCCATACATAAGATGAAGAGCCAGAGGGACATGGTGTCCTCTTGCCTAATGCCCCTGGAGGGGTTAAAGGGGATGTTCTTCCCACCATTGACCATAATAGAAATGTAGGAAGTAGACATGCAGGAGAAGTTGAGGTTAATGAGGTTCCGAGGGAAGTTGAAGAAGGAGAGGGCTTGTTTAATAAAAGACCACTCAATCCTATCAAAAGCTTTTTCCAGGTCAATCTTAAGGAGCATGTTGGCTTGATTACCCTTTATTTTGGATAAATGACTAACATATTCTTGGAAAATGATGGCATTGTCAGAGGCCCTTCTTTTAGCCAAGAAGCGAGCTTGGATGGGACCAATGATCTTTGCTAGAAAGGGCTTCATCCTAAAGGATATGATCTTGGTAATGATTTTATACTGGGTATTATAGAGGCCTATGGGTCTAATGTTCTTGAGAGAAGTGGTATTTATGCATTTAGAAATGAGACAGAGGTAGGTGGAGTTGACTCTGGGGTCCATGGAATAGGAGGTAAAGGTCTCCTGAAAAAACTTGACAAGGGGAGGTCCCATTATGTCCCAAAATTTTTGGTACATAAAGGGGTGTAATCCATCAGGCCCAGGGGCTTTGTTAGGCTTGAAAGAGAAGACAAACCTTTTGACCTCCTCAATGGAAGTGATGACTTGCAGGAGATCATGGTTGACGAAATTGATGGACCCCAAGGAGGAGGGGTTGGACTGGGTAGCAATGTGCCCTAAGGAGTGTTCAGTAGTATAGAGGTCAGCATAGTATCTAGAGACAATATTGGCTATAGTCAGGTACCACTTTCATCAATGAGAGGGTTGATCCTATTCCTTCTCCTCCTATTGAGGGTGGAAGTATGGAAGAATCTTGTGTTAGAGTCCTCTTTCAGGAGCCAGGAGATCCTAGACTTGAGCTTTAAGAACTCAATCTCTAGGTTGAGGATATGGTTAAACTCTTTCAGAAGAGTGTGTTCAAGCCCATAAAGAAAAGTGCTTGTGGGGTTGTTAGGAGATTTTTGGATGCCATCTAACCTTGCAAGCAAGTTCTTCTTCTTATTGAAGATGTTACCAAAAATGAGTCTATTCTAGTCCTTGGCCTTCTCCTTAAAGTCTAAGGTGGCCATGGTAATGCAAGTACATTTAAGAAAGGAATCTTTGATCAGATTGGGGAAGTTTTGGTGGCTGATCCATATAGATTCTACCTTGAAGGGCTTAATCTGATTAGCAAGGGAAGAGCCAATGTTTAGGAGGAGGAAAGAATGGTCAGAGTGAGTTCTAGGGAGATGAATGACAGACGCCTCAGGATAAAGGTGAATCCAAAGGTCATTGGCAAAGCATCTATCTAGCCTTTCAAGGATTAGGCCTTGTCTATTTCTATATCTCATGTTAGACCAGGTATATTTGCTACCCCTGAAGCCTAGATCAATAAGGTTATAGTAATTAATGCAGTTCATAAAGAGGTTGGTTCTATTCTGATAAATCCTGGAACCTTCAAATATCTCAGAGGCTCCCTCTACTAGCCAGCTCTTTCCCTCAGGGAAGATGTAATTGTCAGAGAAAGAAGCAAGTTGATTCCAGAGGTCTACCCTAGAGTAGAAGTCAGTACTAGCATAAATAATACTAACTAACCAAGAAGAAGAAAGGGAACTAACCTTGACCTTAGCATTAATGTTTGGGTGGAGATAGAGACAGAGGTGATGGAGATGAAATCCTTCCCCCACATAATGACCACTCCTCCTGAATTTCCATTTGCCTTATAATGGATATGGTTATGTAAGCCAAGCTCCTCACACAGGTCTTGGTGGTCAGTCATCTTGGTTTTTAAAAGAGCTAGTATGCATGGTTGATGTATATTAACCATGGATTTGCAGTGCTTCCTGAATTCAGCATTCTTATCCCCCTAGCATTCCACACAATGCATATCATCATATTTAAGTGAAGGGGTGTGGGGGTTCTGCTGTAGTTACCTTTTCCTTCCCTTTTGGGTTGGAGATGGATGACAGAGTGGAGGCCTTCTTTTTCCTGCTTAGAGGAGCTAGCAAGACCTTGGGAGTTTCTTCTTACATAGGGTTTGTTCTTAAACCTAGACCTGTTAACCCTAAGGGAATCAGTATGATCACTACCACCTGAATGGGCTCTGTGAACTCTAACTCTAGAGGGTCTACCAGGTTGAGAATCTCTATTCTTGGAACCCTGAGTTGAGATAGGAATTCCTCCATATCCCTATTGCTTGGTTTTAGAGCTCTCATAGCATTCAACCTCTCCACCCTCTCCAGAGTGAGATGCGGAGAGGTTGTGATCAAGGGTAGAGGTTGAGCCTGGCTTGCTGAAGTTTGGTGCTCCCCAGTGGTAGGTGCAAAAGCTGGGCCCAAAAATATCAAAGTTGGGTTATGTGGTGGAAAGAATGGAAGGCTCAGACTGAGCTTATTGATGATGTTGGCCAGTGACTCCGTAGTCAGCTTCTCCTAGAATGGTGAGTCGATTACTTGGAACAAGGTGGCTATCCAGACATTGGACCCGTACATCTGTAGGCCCTGGTTCAGGATCACCATGGCCATCTGAGCAAGGTACTGGGGATCCTGAATGAGAATAGTGATTTGTCTCCGCTCCCATTCAAGGTGTATGAGACAGTTTGGTTGGATAAACAAATCTCCAACCAAGAAGTTGGTTGTTGATCCGGGGATAGAGGTGTTGTGGTGAATATTATTTGGTTAGAGTTGGGGGAGTCCATGGTTGCTTTCTAGTGAAAGCTCAGTCATAATTTTTCTCCAGATATATAGAGTGAGTAAAGTTGAGATAGGGCAGCTGAGAGGTTTTACCATGGGAAACACCACCAGTATTAAATGCAATATCCATGTCCTGGACATTCCCAATCACATTACTGCAAGAAGAGGAAGAGTTTCCCGCAGTCATTGGTGTAGGCTCATCATTGCCTAAGTCCAGGTGGCTTTGGGGGGTCCCACAATGGGAGGTTTCTTTTCTTTTGATTCCCAATTTCCCAGAAGGGGAAGTAATTTTAGAAAAAAAAGGGATTTGGAGAAGTGGAGTCAGGTAGCTTAGGGCCCAATTGGGTCTTAGCATGAGGCCTAGGAGAGATAGTGGTATTGGGCCTCTGGGTTAATAGTACTATTGTTTGGCCCTCTACAGAAGACGATAGTTGTGCCTGTTTATTATTTGTCCCAGTATTCAGTCTGCTAGGGGAACTGTCGTTCTTAGGCATGGACTTAGAGGACTCACCTTGGGCCGGTCCAGTGGGTGAGAGTCCAGGTCAATGGGGAAAGAGGTTTTTTCCAGCACCATAGCATTCTAGGGTTAAGAAACTTACCTGACACCACATCGAAGGTCTTAACCTTCACGATTGGTGTTCCTTTAGAGGTTGGTTGATGGTTTTTTGGCACCGATTTTTTCTTTTTGGTGAAGTAAATCATTTGCCAGTCTGGTGCGTAATTCTCCATCGTCTTCTTCTCATCCAAAGTTGATTCTGTGGTTTGTGACCCTGCTGCTTCAATATTGTTTTTGGATTGATTTATTCTTAGTGGGTATGAGAAAATGACCGTCGTGTGGACTAGACGGCCACAGTTCTTACAAAGAAATCCCTCTCCCCGTAGAAGAGAGGTTGGATATGGTGGTTAATGGAGATAGAGGCTGCTACTGGTGTGTCCAAAGGGATTTGGACACAGATCCTAGCGTATCTTCCCCTTAGAGTAGCAGAGGTGCAAGCATCTACTTTCAAAAAATGCCCTATTTTCCTATCGATACTTTAAGGGTGGATATGTCATATAGTTCAGTAGGCAATTGAGAGAGCCTGACCCATATAGCGGTTGATTCTACCTTTGAATCGTTGGGTACAAAATTGGGTTCCCACTTCCTAATTGAGATGAAGCTTCCGGCAACGAACCACGGTCCTCCATGGAGAATTGAGGACTGACTTTCCGGTTTGGATAGTTTCACAGTAAAAAAGCTCAATCCCAGATCTATGAGGCACAGTTATTCTGAGAGTTTCCATAGATCCTCCAATTTCCTTTTAAAATATTGGTGGTTGAACTTCGATTTGAATGGTTTTATAATGATAGAGTGTATCCACAGTGTGTATAGTTTGTGCTTGTTTTCTTCCACTAGGAGGATTTCGTTCTCAGCAGTTTCTAGATCTTTATTCTCGACGGACATTCGAGTTTCTGAGTGCGAATTGGGGGTTGAGATTTTCCTTGCCGCTATGTCTCTATAGGAGGGGATGGCCTCGTCTATGAGAATTTCATTAGGGGTATCTAATATTGGGGGATTTGGAAGTAGGGGTGGGGTCAAAGTTGTATTCATGGCATGGTCTGTGCCGATGGAGTGGGAAGGGGATAGAGAGAGGATGGTCTTTCTCTCTCCCATGTAGACGTTATTACTTATTAGTACTACACTAAGTCAGTGGGGAAGGATCTTTGATGTGATATTGAGTTCTTTTAGCAACTAATAGTGGCCAAGTGAGATGGTTATTGATGTTGATGTTGATGTTGATTGTGATATTGAAGTTCCTTGTGTAAAAGTATTCTAATGTTAGGAAAATAGGTTAACATATGCTGCATTTCTAGAAATCATCCATTTTAACACACATAAAATATAAAGCATCAAAGAATTAAAAGACAGAAATTAATAACTGGACGTAATTTATTGAATTCATATAAAAAAGAATAGAAAAAATGAACTAACTTAAATTAGACACACTATATTTGAGTCATTTGATGTTTTAGTCCAAATTAGTGGATAGATACTTTGTTACATTTGATAGTTGATTTTTTTTATTTTTAATTAGTATGCTTACTGAAAAAAATCAAGTAATTAATATTTTTGAATGCTTATTACTACTGTATAGAAAGATGAGCAATGGAACGATCAATGCAAAACTGAAATTAAGTTCAATCAATAAGATTAAAGTGATAAATTGACATACAAAATATCTTTGGGGACAACTCTAGAAGCATCTTACTTCATCTCTCATTCCAAAAAAGCTCTTTCACATCTCCAACAATATTCATTGGTATTCATTAGCTTTTTTCTTCATCATTTCAAGACGCTCTTTTTCATTTTATCGATTGGATGATGACCAAGGATAAAAATGTCATTGCAATAATTTTCTAGTTTAACTACATCATCCAACTTCAAGCAGTTGTACAACATGCAAATATTATATTAAAATTTTGAAAAGTCATTCAAGTTGTATTAAATTCTAATGGACACGGAAAAATCACATATTAGAACAACAAAAATATCATGTGTACGTGTAAAAATGTGAACTCAATTTTTATCTTCAAATGGTCATCAATTATCACCCTTATCAGAGAAGCTTTTTTTGAAATAGATAATATTCAATGCTATATATATTTTTTCTTATTTTAAATTAATCTGAGATTTAATCTAATTATCTTTTGCAATTGCTCCACTTTAATTCATAACATAACTAATGTGAGTATAAACTATTTATTATTTTAGAAGTTAAACAAATTCATTATTTTTTAATTTAATTTTTGTTTAATATAATAAAAGTTGAATGAAAGTAGTGTGATAAAAACAAATAGTATATGTTAAATTGAAATAAAATAATTATTGAATTATTATTTTTAATATTTAATAGAGCATAAAAATAACAAGGCAAATAAATGAATCAGGAATGCTTGAAATTTAAAGTAAACTAAGTAGGAGTTTGGTCATAAATATTATTCACATTATTTCATAAAATATTTTCACTTTATTTTGAATTATTTGTTTGGCCATAAATATTTCGAAATAATTTTTCACTAATTTTAGTTTTTTGAAAAACACCTCAAGAGGTGTTCCACTATTTTTTAATTCACTTTTTGTACTTTTTAATTAATTTATTTTTTTGAATATTTTTTTTATTTTCATAAAACTTCAATTTTTTTAAAATTTATTTTCAGCTTTTGTATTTTTTTTTTAACTTCAAGAATTACTCTTTTCCAAAATATTATGATCAAATGGGTCCTAAGAGTAGTCCCTAAATTCAAAAATTGTAGTTGTTTATCTAAATAGAGAATCAAGTCTGTATTTTATTTCACTTTAAACATTAGAAAATACTTTAAACAGTTGAATTAATGTAAGTTTGATTTAACTTTGAGTTGCCGAATCAAATTTGATAAAAGGTATAAAGTATTCTTGAGCAATTAATATATGTTGAATTATTGATAATAGAATATCTTTAGATTATCAACGTAGATAGTGGTGCAGTGTTGGGATTGCTCCACCCTTAATCAGAGGTTTCAAATTTGAACGTTGAAAATGAAGAAAAATCTTTTGGGAGCACCACCCCTTGCAGTGCGTGATCCGAATTAGTCGGGGCTTTAATGCAAATACCGAACATAGTGAAAAATAAATTATTTTTATTATTTCTTTATTTTTTTAATTTTAAGATAATTAATATTTAAAATTCTGTTAGAAATAGTTTTTCTACCTCTGAGAGTGGAGGTAAGGTTTATGTATATTCTACTATTCTCAAACCTATTTTGTGAAATTATATATTCGATATGTTATTGTATCAATTAAAACTTAATATTATTTTAATAATTGATAATTTTGTACAAGTAACAATTTATGTGCAAAGAATAATGAAGAAAGAAGTACTAGAACCATGTTTTTAATAGATCTTTCAAAGGAAATAAAGGAGTTAGGAATACTGTAGGAAATTCATTAAATGCACGATATGGTTTTTGACTTTCTTGAATAAAGTATATTTCACGTATAATTCAGTTCAATCAAATAAATTAAATTATTTTTTAAATCGTAATAAATTTATGTCATTATGCGATATTGAAAAGCAAATTAAATTTTAGATCCTTAGTGCTTTAGAACAGTAAGAAATGAATGTTTTCATATTAGATACCAACAATACTTGAAAATATTTGTGAGTTAGGTAACTTTGTATATAGTATTTTATTTATGCTAAAATTTTAGTTGCTACTGATGTTTTAAAGGAAGTTTTGAGGCTCACCCTAGGACAAGGCACTGGCAAAACGCGTCGAGGCATAGGAGTAAGGCTTTACTCCTATGAGGCTTATGCCTTAAGTGCTTGACTGTACGCCGTAAACACGCTTAACACCCAACGCCCAGGGCTCACCTAGCAGATCTTAGACAAATTATGAGCCGAGTTTCTTAATTAACATTGTTGACTCTTATAATTCTATATTAAATAAATGACATTGCATAGTTTTTTCTTGACTATATGAATAAGAATTTTGTGAATAACTTAATAATGAGTCATTACATTACATATTTACTATTTGAAAGTACCATAAGGATGAATATCATTTAACATTATTTTAAAAAATATTTAATTAGTTGAATTCTACATTTTCACTTATAATTGATCTTCATATTATTTTCATACATCTCAAATTATCATATTTTATTATTTGCCACATGTCTCAAAATAATTGCTATGTGAAATGATAACTATCACAAAATATTGAATCCTCATTCTAATCTAGGTAGTTATCCACTTTTAATCGAATAGTAAGTAAATTATTGTATTTTATTATCTCAATATTACCATGGGGGTACTAATAAAGTTTATTGTTTAATTTCTTTTAGGATATAAATTGCAAGTACAGTAGTAATATATTTTACAAAAATGTAATTTTTTTATTATTTGAAAGTGCAAATGTTAGAATTGAATTGCTTATCACAACAGCTTATAACATTACTTTATTTATATGCATAAAATTAGATTAGAAGATTTATTTTCTATAATTTTGTTTAGTCATATTTTTAGTTGTTTACAGTTTTTGCTTTATGACATTATTTTACTATATTATAAATTAAAAATTGAAAGATCCATGGGACTTACGCTTCATTTCTTTGAGGCTTATGCCTCGCCCTGTGCTAACTAAAACGTCTCGCTTCACGTCTCTGCCTTTTATACCACTGGTTGGTATCAATAGAATGTTGGTCAAAATGCAATATCATATTTTTAAGAATAATTTTTAAATTTTTGTTTAATAGGCAAAATAGTAGCAAAAACTTGAAACTTTTTGTGTATACTTAATAAATTTAACGTTTGTAATAAGTTATATTGGATCCGTTTACGGACCTTAAAATTATCTAGTATGTAAATAAAGCTGAAAGACAATTTGCTTTAAAAATGAAAATCTTGAGGTTTGATCGATGGAATCCATAAATATTATGGAAACATAACGAAGAAGTATAATCTCCTAAGGCAGTTATAAATTTAACTTATTAAACTTTACACTCACTTAAAAAAATTATGACAAAAAATTTAATTGAATTTTTCTCGATATAATTGAATGATGAGTAATTACTAATTGACAACACCACTATGAATATAGGTAGTCAAACTATTTGAAATTTTCTAAATAAGATTTCTCTTATTTCAAATACGCCTATGAAGTAATAGATTATAGATTAGATGAAAGCATCTGAGATTAGATGAAAGCATCTTTATAAGGACATCTCACAGAAACATAATTCTCATAGACAATTTAAAAAACTGAATTATATTTGTGAGTGATTAATAATTAATTTATAGACTACTCAAAAAAAAAAAAAAAAAAAACACAACATATAGATGTTATCTTAAGTTTTTAATCATGATCCAAGAAAATGTAGAAACAATAAGATTAAATTCATTAAGAATGTTGAAATAGAAAAAATTATATAATTTTATACATGTCTAATTCTTATTGGATCACATAGTTATATTCATCTAAGATACATTAGAAGTCTATTTTTAATTTAGGAGGATAAGTTATATTAATTACGGAAGGTGAGATTTATCTTTGACTTGGACATTACTTTATTATAAAGATTTAAGTATATTATTAATAAATATGATATTTTTTCTCTTATAGATAAGAGGGAGTTAAGCAGCTCAAGCAGGCACGAGGTCGACATGTCAGCTTGTGTTGTCTGCTTCAGTCATAATTTTAATGTATCATTCTTAATTAATTATTATAAGTCATTTACGTATTAGAAATTAATAATATATAATAAAAATAAGTAAAATAGATATTTTTGACATGTCTGTTTCAGCTGCTTCAATCGTAATTTCACTATATCACCCCTAATTAATTATTATAAGTCATTTAAGTATTAAAAAATAATAATATTTAATAGAAAAGTTAAAATAACCATAAAATGATAAATTAACTCTTGATGTTTTAAATTAACTTAACGTCTTATATGATGCCCATTTAAAAAAACTTCACAAGTATTTTTTATAGTAATTTTGTTATATTACTTCTAATTAGTTAATTATAAGTCATTTAAGATATGTTTGCTTCGTTGTTTCCATCGTGATATAGTAAGTTAACATGCTGAAGCAGACACGAGGTTGACATGTCTGTTTATGTTGCCTGCTTCAGCTGTTTTCAACCGTGATTTTACCGTATCACTCCTAATTAATTAATATAAGTCATTTACATATTATAAAATTAATAAATATTTAATAAAAAGATAAAATAGACATTTATGACATGTTTGTTGCAGTTGTTTCAACCATAATTTTATTATATCACCCTTAATCAATTATTATAAGTCATCTAAGTATTAAAAATTAATAATATTTAATAAAAAATAAAATAGACATAAAATGATGAATTAACTTTTGATCTTTTAAAGTAACTTGACGTCTTATATAAGACCCACTTAATTTTTTTCATAAATATTTTTTATAGTAATTTCGTTATATGCCTTCTAATTAGTTATTATAAGTTGTTTAAGACATGTCTATTTCACTGCTTTCATCATGATTTTACTACATCACCTCTAATTTATTATTATGGTCATCCAAGTATTAAAATAATAATAATATTTCATAAAATGGTTAAATGAACACAAAATAATATGTCGACGTAAAAAATTTGATTGAATATAAAAATTATATTAGTGCCACATAAATTGATATGTAATAGAAAGTCGTTAAGTAGCATATATTATTTGAAAATGAGATAAAAAGGATTGCAAATGACAATAATTAATAACTTAATATAAAAATATATATATAAAAAAAAATTAATTGGCTGTCGAAATTTTATCACATAAACTAGGATAGAGAGAGTATTCATATCTTATTGAAAAATTAGGTAAAAAATATTATAAATCACATAATTAATAGCTTAAAAATTTTAAAAGATATAAAATATTTGGCTGACTCTCAAAATTATATTAGTCACTTAAACTGAAATAAAATAAAAAAATATTATAAATTACAATAATTAAAAAATTAGATTATTTTATTAAAAAATAATTATTTAAATTCTATTTATGTCACATAAATTAAAATTAAAAAAATAATATATATTTCACTCGTGTCAATATCTTGTTCCAAAAAGAATTGCACTAGTTTTTTGTCATATTTTTTGTGGAAATTCCTTTTGGAAAAATAAAAACTGCAGTAGTTTTATCTTTTGGCAAAATAAAACTTAAAGAGTTAAACGTGTGTTGTCTAATTAATTTGCAACTAACATTAATAACCCCCACCTTCGCGGTTTCACACACACACTCAACCCCCCACCCCCGTCACGCTCTCTCTCTCACTATAATTTATTATTATAAAGTAATAAAATACTTTTTATTCAATCACTTTGCATAGATTTTCTCTCCGTCATAGGTGCCACCTTAAGCTTTTCTTGTTTTTCTCTACTACTAGATATGCACAGGCCCTGCTAGAATTTAAGTTTTTAATCATTAAAATAATTTAAATTTTTAATTATTGTAATTTATAATATTTTATCTTTTATTTTAATTTAAGTGATAATAATATAATTTTGAGAACCAGCCAAATATTTTATATTTTTAAATTTTTAATTGTTAATTATGTGATTTATAATATTTTTTACATAATTTTTCAATAAGATATGAATACCCTCTTCGTCCCAATTTATGCAGCACAAATAAAAGTTTGGCAATCAATCAATTTTTTAAAATATTTTTGTTAATTATTGTTATTTACAGTACTTTTTATTTCATTTTTAAACAATATGTATTGCTTTATATCTTCCTCTATCCCGTCCCGATTTATATGACATTAAAATAATTTTGATAGTCAATCAAATTTTTTATGTTAACATATCATTTTATTATTCTTAAATTTTTAATACATAAATGACTTATAATAAGGAGTGGTATAATAAAATCATCGTTTGAAGAACGACAATTTAATTTTAAACATCATGAGATAATTTAATATTTTATGTCTATTTTATCTTATTATTAAATATTATTAATTTTCTAGACGACTTATAATAATTAATTAGAAGCGATTGATTATGTTACTTTTATAAAAATTAACATAATTTTGTCATATCCAATAGTAATCATCAATAACTCATCGGAGTAGTATATTAATTAAATACGGAATGCTATAGTTTGCATATACAAAATATGATATTATTAAACATTAATGGATGATGCATTATGTTTATCTCTCACAGTAATAAGATTTTATTATATATTTTTCTTTATTTCCTTTTTACTTCATTCATATTGACCTAACACAAAACTTAAGAAAATATTCATTAGAAATTTATTTTATTAAATTAAATTTATTAATATTATATTTTAAAAATTTAAAGTTAAGTTTAAATATTAGTATTTCTATATAAGAAAAAAATTAAATTTAAATTTACTAAAATAAATGAGTAAAAAAAATTAATTTTGAAAATAAAAGTCAATTAAAATAATAAAATTGATTTACTTTAAATATTTAGTAGCAATTAATTAAGATAAAATTATTATATTATTAAATTACATAAATTTAAGATGTTATATTTTGCATATACAAAATATGATTTTATTAAACATTGTTGGATAGTGCATTATGTTTATCTCTCACAATAATAAAATTTTATTATATATTTTTCTTTATTTCTGTTTTACTTAATACATATTGACCCAACACAAATCTTAAGAAAATATTCATTAGGAATTTATTTTATTAAATTGAATTTATTAACTTTATACTTTAAAAATTTTAAGTTAAGTTTAAATATTAGTATTTCTTTATAAGAAACAAATAATTCTAAAATTTAAATTTACTAAAATAAATAAGTAAAAAAAAATCAATTTTGAATATAAAAGTCAATTAAAATAATAAAATTGATTTACTTTAAATATTAATTAGGATAAATTTATTATATTATTAAATTACTTAAATTTAAATTAAATCTATGCAAAATTGGAACGTACTGTGGGACCCACCCATCATATATATAAGCATAATTAAATGTAGCTTAGAGGGCAATCTTGTAAATAAATAGAATAAGGTAGACTTTCTTAAGGGCATGGTCTGTAATTAAATGAAAGATTGTGAGCATTTTTTAAAGTTATTAATAAGATACAATTAACATAGCACAAAAGAAAAATTCTTTAAGCAGATTTTTCTCGTAAAAAGACTAAAATTCTCTAACTTTTTATTAATTAAAAATAATTATTTCAATTTACTTGTTCAAATTTTGAAATTAAGAAAATTTTGTTATATTTTCTTCTTGTCTATCCTTAGTATTTAATAATTATATAAAATATCAGTAGTCAAATTTAGAGTTTCTAAGTGCATTTAATAAAGTTAATTTAGTAAAATATACTCCTAATTAATGTTCTCTTAAGGGTGTATCAAGTCAATATGATCTTAAAAATTATTTATTAAAAAATTATTTTACTAATATGTTTTGAAAATCTAAATTTGATATAGTAACTTAATCACAAGGTTAATATTAGAAGAAAATAATATTTTTTTCTTAATTTTCTCAAATAAATAAGTAAAAAGAAAATTATATTTTCAATATATGAGACAATTTAACAATAAATATATGGAATTTATTAATTTTAAAATTCAATGACATTTATTACTTTTGAAAAGGTTGTATACAAATTAACAATAAATATATGACATTTATTACTTTTGAAATTCAATTATGGTTAATTAATATAAATTATATTTTCAATATAAGATATAAACTAACAATAAACATATGACGTTTATTACTTTAAAAATTCAATTATGATTAATTAATATAAATTATGATTTGTTTTAAATTACTTAATTATAATAAATTTAGAAAGTTATTTAAACATGTACAAAAAGTTGGTATGCAAATTAACAATAAAGATATAGCATTTATTACTTTTAAAATTTAACTATGATTAACTAATATAAATTATGATTTGTTTCAAATTACCTAATTATATTAAATTTACAGAAGTTATTTAAACATGCATAAATAGTTGGAACAAAAAAATAAATATTTTTTTTAATTTCCTAAAAGAAAGTATAAAAAGTTGGAACGAAAAATAAAATTAATTTTTTATCCCATAAAAGAAAACATAAATGAGTGTTTGTACCATTTCCATAAAAAGAGAATATGCATTTAAAAAGGAGTTTTTTTTTTTTTTTTTTTAAATAAGGATTTGTGCTTAGGATCATGGGTCCACCATGTGGAAGATGACATCACTTGAAGGGGACATAATTGGTATTTAGAGAAAGTTGATTGATTTGTTTGTCATTAGATATTTATATTCATATTTGTTTAAGTTATAGCACAATCCAACAATACACAAGTTTTTTTTTGAATTGACAATAATATCCTTAGAATAATTTCTTTTTACACAAGCACACATATTGAAGTGGCTCTTCTAATATATGTAGAATTTTGTTCTTTAGATAATTATTGCATCATCTCCGTACATGAGTTAACTTTTATATACTGGATACATCCAATAATCAACGCATACTTTCTTTTATAACTTCTGCTTTAACTTTTTAACTTTACGATTCTCTATTCTTTATGTATGAAAATATTATTGTCGATTTCAGAAGCAAATATTCTCAACGTCAAACAACGATCTCAAAGAAATCATTGATTTTGTACATAATACGGTATGCACTATGTCTTAAATAGTGATATAACTTTTGATTACTTTTGAAAATTGATTATATTATACTCTTCGATTATCGTTAGTAACAGATACAAGATTTATATGGAATTTTGAAATAACTATAAATTTATCATCTTTTTTCTATAAATCTAAAATATTATACTTAACCACTCCTAAAATTGTCCTTAACAATTAAGTTCCTAAAATATATGGTGAATATTACGATCAGAAACTAATTCCTAATCATAATACGGTGCTTAAAGTCATAAGTGATCCTAAGCTAATCCATGACCTGACATGTCACTAGAAATATTATATATAATCGATAAATACTAAGCAAAAGTTAAAATTTTAGTGATATGGTAGTAATCAAAACCAAAATTCAGTACTAGAGTCAAAACAAAATTCATCTAACATGAAAAAAAAGCTGAAAGTCTACTGTCTATCCATAAGCCTCTACTAAGACTAGTTGTTGGGACAAACTCCCAGTTAACAAGAACTATTTGAAACTGAAATAATATGTATAAAATACTGAAAACTATTCCTCGAATGATGAGGACTCATCAAACTCTGCTGCTGAGATGAATACGAGATCGTGTTAACTGTGAGCTGGAGGCTGAATATTTGAACCTATATTATAACACAATATAGCGAATAACAACTACAAGCTGGGCATGCTGATGATAAAATATTTAAATAAAAAATAATGTTGATGTATATTAAGATGCAAGGGCCCATCATATTAAGCATGAATACTAATGCGTGAGTACTATTTTGAGATAACTGAAATACTGTGAATAAGATTGAGTTGGGGTTATGCAAATATTAAAGTTAAATTATGAGAGATACTATTCACCGACATATATCCATGTGAGTTAAATGTGGAGTTCAGTGTCATACACCCCACTAAAAAAGATTATTCTAACCTGTCAAAGTAGGAACCATAAACACAAGGACCCTGAAGATGCTTCTAAGAGAGGGAAAATGTGTCAACCTCAATTAACGGAAGACTCTTATACTACGACGGCACGTAATTATGATACTTGAATTTATTTTGAGACCTTGTTCTCTCGATGTTAAGTACTACTCCCAACTGAATATAACTAATAGCTTTTGAGGATACTTATGGTAATATATTTGGATGTCAAACTAACCATAATCATGGATGCCATATTCGATTTCCATACTATTAGTGAACTTTGTTTTTTATAAGAAAACTGCTTTACTATCATTGATGACTTTTCGAAGACCGTGCTAATCGTGAAACTTACTTTTGAAGAAAAGTGCTCGAAAGCATTGGTGACATATCTGGATGTCATATATCATATTATTGCAGGCTGAAACTCCTGGTTGTATATATATTGAAACTTACGTTTGAAGAAAAGTGTTCGAAAGCATTGGTGCAATATCTGGATGTCATGTATCATATTATTGCAAGCTGAAACTCCTGGTTATGATATATATATATATATATATATATATATATATATATAAGAGACTTGCAAATTTATGGGAGACATGAGATGACTGAAGCAAATGCATAACTCTTCATAATCTAAGATCTATGCTCATTTGAAGTTGACTATAGAAAGATTCTATACAAGAATCCAATCGGTAAGAAAGCTTTCAACTTAACTATGAATTGGGAGTTACTTATGGCCTTAACGAATTCCCACTTCAAGCACTTTGTAAACTACCAAATCACTGAGTCTGGTTTTAAATCTACTTGAAAATTAATTTTGTTCTTAGTTTGAATTTTTGAAATGTTATAGTAAAAATGAAGTGTATTTAAAAAATGCATAGTCTCTAAAATATATCATAAGAGGAAAGATATGTGATAAAAGTTCTAAAATTTCTCTCATCAATACGTATGTATGAAATACTTTAAAACTTTAAAAAATCACAATGATGTTGATGAATTTTAATGCAGTCCTGAGAAAGGGGCGTAGTCCAAAAATATCAGTAGTATTCCGTTACAACTCTACAATAAACTTATATATTGACTTATGTTAATTTTTAATTTTTAATTCTGTGTTTTCACACTACTTCTAAAATATTTCTTTGGTTGTCAATTTCACATTGTTGTTGGGTTCAATTGATGTGAATGAAAAATAAAAAAGTTGTTTGGAAGAGACAAAACTCTTCGAGTAAAAGACACACTATTTCGAAAAAAGGTATGACTGTTTGGATGGTTGTGGCTATTTGGAAAAGTCACACTCTTTCGAATGGACTGACATGACTGTTCAGAAAGGATACACCTTTCCGGTGAACCATTGCCACCTTTCGGAAGGGGCACTTAATGACTATATAAACCTGCATTTTTTCACAGGTTTTGTATGAATTTTTCTGCACTTAAAAATATTTCTTGTATTCTAAAATACTCCATGTGATCATCTAACTGTTGAGTGAGTTCGGAGAGAATTCGATCGTTTGAGGTACCACTATAGTCGGATTGTTAAAATATTTTATCCTGGAAAGAAAATTCCACATCTTCGGTTACTTGAGAAAAATTATTTCCTTAAGGACAATCCGTGAATTCGGAGGACTTAGCTTTTTCTGTTTCATCTAATTTTTCTGAAAAAAACACACTTCTTTAAAAGGTCTTTTTGATCTTTTGTTGAGGGTGTTACATAACTTCATAAGTGTTCTTGTTTTATACTAGAACTTATGTTGAAGTTGTTGTTCTCATATACAGATTTTTGTGTACCCAAAAACAACAATCTTAAGGAAATAACTTTGAAAAAAAAAATTCTTTTTTGCTTGTTTGGTGAAATTTCTTTTCACAAAAGTTTTTTTCCCATAATCTGTATAGTTTGGTTTCTGGAGATTAAAGCTTTAAGTTTTCTACTCCGTTTGAACTTGACAAGTAATTTGAAGAAATAAAATCTCATCACAAGTTAAAGTTCATTCGACTGACGATTGGAAGTCATAAAAATTTCATCGTTAAACTAGAAACAAGGGGTGTTTAAAGTTGCTACAACTTTATAAGTAGTATTTCGATATACTAAAAATTTACTGTCTTGTTGTGACAAGAAAATAACCACTGAGAGTCATGTGCATGATACTGCAATGACTGTGACATCAACTAGTGTTGCCACAACGAGTCGTATGAGTGTTCCGCAGGCAATGGCACAAACGGAGAAACCCGAAAAATTCACGAGTGTTGATTGTAAAAGGGGTAGCAGAAGATGTTCTTCTACCTTACAACTTTATGTCTTCAAAGATTCATATCTGAAAAAGCTCCAAAGGTGCCCGAGGAAACTTCAGACCAGGAGAAATTTGTCGTTATGGAGGCGTGGAAACACTCCAATTTTCTATGCAAGAATTACATTCTAAATGACCTCCAAGAAAAACTGTACAACGTGTGTAGTGGAATGAAGACGGCAAAATATTTGTGGGGTGCGCTAAAAAGAAAATACAAGACTGAGGATGCTGGAATCAAGAAGTTCTTCGTTGCAAGATTTCTTGAGTTTAATATGATTGACAGCAAGTCTGTTGTATCTCAAGTTCAGGAACTGCAAGTGATTATCCACAATCTCCTCACGGAAGGTATGAGTTTGATAAATACCTTAGTTGAACATATTAAAAATGTTCTTGATGTTCACATAAACTTTAATTGTAGGTTTGATCATGAACGAGGTGTTTTAAGTCGCGACGATAATAGAGAAGTTACCACCTATGTGGTAGGACTTTAAGAACTACTTGAAACATAAGCGAAAGGAGATGTCAGTTGAAGATCTTATAGTAGGACTGCGCATTGAAGAAGATAACAAAGTCGCAGAAAGAAGGTGAAAAGGAAACTCTGCAATAAGTGGAGCAAATATTGTAGAAGACGACCACAACAACTCCAAAAAGTGGAAGAAAACTGGACAGAAAAACAATCAACCTAAGAAGAAATTCAAGAGAAAATGCTTTAACTGTGGCAAGATTGGCCACAAGTCAACGGATTGTCGTGCCCCAAAGAAAGGCAAAAAGAAGGACCAAACAGATATGACTGAATCCAAGAAAGAAGTGGACGATCTGTGTGCCATGCTATCTGAATGCAACTTGGAGGGAAATCCTTGAGAGTGGTGGATGGATTCCGGTGCCACCCGCTACGTTTGCGCAAATAAGGAGTTGTTTGCTGTTTTTTCTCCGGCTTAAGGTGAAGAGAAGATATATATGGCTAGCTCCGCACTACAAAGGTTGAAGGAACAGGAAAAGTCTGCCTGAAAATGACATCAGGCAAAGTGTTGACTTTGAACAATGTCCTATATGTACTGGAGTTACGAAAGAACTTGATTTTTGTAGATTCAAATGTGTATTTGTTTTCAAAAAAATTGCACTTAGTAAAAGAGAAGTGTACGTAAGAAAAAGCTACCTCACTGGGGGCCTATTCAAAATGAATGTAATGAATATTGAAATCAAATAAAAGTTCAGTTTCTTCTTACTTGTTGCTTGAGTCTAATGATTTGTGGCATGAACGATTATGACATGTTCATTACAAAACATTGCGAAAACTAATTAACTTAGAAGTTTTTTCAAACTTTGAGTGCAATAAATCAAAATGTCAAACGTGTTTGGAATCAAAGTATGCTAAGCATCCGTATAAGTCCGTTGAAAGGAATTTCAATCCTTTAGACTTAATACACACTGACATTTGTGATATGAAATCAACACTATTTCATGGTGAAAATAAGTATTTTATAATTTTTATTAGCGATTGCACTAGATATTGATATGTCTATTTGCTAACCGTAAGGATGGAGCAATAGATGCGTTTAGGCAATATAAAAAAAATAAAAATCAGTTAGAGAAAAAGATCAAACTATAAGAAGTGGTACGGGCGGAGAATTTAAATCTCCCTTTGCAGAAATATGTGTAGAGAATGAAATTGTCCATCAAACTACGGCCCCGTATTCACCTCAATCTAATGGAATTGCGAAAAAGAAAAATCAAACCTTGAAGGAAATGATGAATGACTTACTTATAAGTTCAGGATAACCGCAAAACTTATGTGGGAAGCTATTCTTATAGTTAACGGAATACTCAATAGAGTGTGCCATAGTAAGACACAATTTCATATGAAAATGGAAAGAAAGGAAACCCAACTTGAAATATTTCAAAGTGTAGGGGTGTCTAGAGAAAGTCCAAGTTTTTGTGCCTAAAAAGGTAAAGATAGGACCTAAGACGAAGGACTGTGTGTTCATAGGATGTGATAAAAGTAATAAAGCAAGTCGGTTTTTGGTTCATAAATTCGAACATTCAGATATCAATGAAAATACGGTAATTGAATCATACAATGTTGAATTCTTTGATAACATTTATCCGTATAAAATTAGACATGAACAGTCTAGTGGGGAGTCTAAACGACCTCGAGATAAACCAAATGAGGATGTACATAATGATGAGAACCCAAGACACAGTACACATCAAAGAACGTCAACTTCGTTTGGATCGAATTTTGTAACATTTCTCTTAGAAAATGAGCCTCAAATATTTAAAGAAGCGATGACGTCTTCAGAAATTATCCTTTTGGAAAGAGGTAGTCAATAGTGAGATTGATTCAATCTTAAGAAACCATACGTGGGAGTTGGTTGATCTTTCTCCAAGAAATAAACCTTTAGGTTCTAAATGGATCTTCAAAAAAAAAATGAAAACGAATGGTACTATTGACAAATACAAGGCAAGACTTATAGTAAAAAGCTTCAAACAGAAAGAAAGCCTTGATTACTTTGATACATACTCGCCTGCAATGAGGATAACGTCAATTCGGATGTTAATTGCCTTGGCGGAGGTATATAGTCTTAAAATTCATCAAATAGATGTGAAAACAACATTCCTAAATGGAGAATTAGAGGAAGAAATTTACATGGAACATCCTGAGGGTTTTGTGATTCCAGAAAAAGAAAATAATGTGTGTAAACTTGTTAAGTCACTTTATGGACTAAAACAAGCACCTAAATAATGACATGCGAAGTTTGACCAATCCGTATTGGCAAACGGGTTCAAGATAAATGAATGTGATAAATGTATTTACATTAAAGATACTCCAAATCACCAAGTCATTATTTGTTTGTATGTGGATGATATGTTGATCATTAGTAGAGACATTTCTGACATAAATGTTACAAAATGAATGCTCCAGAGCAAGTTTGATATGAAAGACCTTGGAGTTGCGGATGTGATCTTAAGAATAAGAATCCATTGAACTCCACAAAGATTGGCATTGTCACAATTCATTACATTGAAAAACTACTTGACTAATTCAAATATTCGAAATTTGGTATTGCCAAGACTTCATTGGACGTGAGCTTCGCACTTCAAAAGAATAAGGGTGAAGGTGACTCACAGTTAGAATACGCAAGAGTGTTGGGATATTTAATGTATATCATGAACTGTACATGACTAGACATAGTATGTGCTATTAGTAAGTTAAGTTGATACACGAGTAATCCGAATAAAACTTATTGGATGACAATGAAAAGAGCTTTAGGGTATCTTAAATACACTCAAGACTATGCTTTGCATTATAATAAATATCCCGCGCTACTTGAAGGATATAGTGATGCAAATTAAATCACCGGATCGAATGAAGTAAAATCCACAAGTGGATATATATTTACTATAGGTAGAGAAGCAGTCTCTTGAAAATTATCTAAACAGACATGTATTGCTCGCTCTACAATGGAATCAGAATTTATTGCATTAGATAAAGCCTGTGAAGAAGCAGAATGACTCCGAAATTTCTTGAAAGATATTCCTTATTTGCCAAAACCATTGGCACCAGTATGTATACACTGTGATAGTCAAGCTGCAATAGGTAGGGCAGAGATCATGAAGTACAACGGTAAATCTCATCACATAAGACGAAGACATAATACCGTTAGAGAACTTCTCTCTAGTGGAATTATCGCTGTTGACTATGTGAAGTCAAACGATAATGTGTCGGATTCACTTATAAGAGACCTATCTAGAGAAGGAGCTGAGAGGACATCTAAGGAAATGGGTTTACGGCATAGGACAAGTCAGCATGACGGTTACTTTATCTAGCAGACTGAAGATTCCAAGAGCTAGGTTCAAGGAGATCAAACAAAGTTGTGTCTGACAGATTCAACACCGTCAATATACCCAACCCATTCTCATGATGTAGACAATATTTAGTAAACAAGGATAAGACTTATGGATGAAGTCTTTTAATGATTATCTAAATTTGGCAAATTTGACCAAATAGTTTAATCTATAGGATTGAACGTTTAGAAATCACCTATATGAGGGTAAAGTGGAAGCCACTTCAAGGAGAATGTTAGTAAAGGCCTATTCTCTAAACTCTCATGAGATCGAGACGTGTTCATGGCTAAAATGAACAAAATCGTGAGAACACAAATGGTAAAAGGCTGGTTGTGTGACATGTGTTGTCTAGGTGTACATTAAAACTCAACGGTTCAAAGATATCAAATCTACCAATTGTACGATTACATCCAATGCATATTCACTATGAAAAGTTCAAAGGGAAATCCATTTATCCAGATGCAATCAGTCTTTGCTTGATAATCACATATTTGTCTGTAAAGTTTTACAAAGAGTAGTCATTCCCCAATCATGTGGGAGATTGTTGGGTTTAATTGGCGTGAATGAAAAATGAAAAGTTGCTTGAAAGGGACACAACTCTTCGAGTAAAAGACACTATTTTGGGAAAAGGTATGACTGTTTGGATGGTTGTGGCTGTTCGAAAAAGACACGCTCTTTCAAATGGATTGACATGACTGTTCAGAAAGGATACACCTTTCTGGTGAACCATTGCCACCTTCCGGAAGGGACACTTAATGGCTATATAAACCTGCATTTTTTCATAGGTTTTGTACGAATTTTTCTGCACTTAAAAACATTTCTTGTATTCTAAAACACTCCGTCTGATCATCTAAATGTTGAGCGAGTTCGAAGTACCACTATAGTCGGATTGTTAAGCCATTTTATCCTGGGAGAAAAATTCTGCAACCTCGGGTACTTGAGGGAAAATATTTCCTTAAGGACACTCCGTGAATTCAGAGGATTTGGCTTTTTCTGTTTTATCTAATTTTTTTGTTAAGTAAACACACTTCTTTGAAAGGTCTTTTTGATCTTGTGTTGAGGGTGTTACATAACTTCATAAGTGTTCTTATTTTATACTAGAACTTGTGTTGAAGTTGTTGTTGTTATATACAGATTTTTGTGTGCCCGAAAACAACAATTGCTTGATAACAACCTTTGTTTTTAATTTTGTTATTACCGTGGAGTGTTACACGCCTTACAAAGGATATGAAAAATATTATAGAACATAGCCAAAGATGCTTAAATCACTAAGAATCCATCTGGCAGAGTGTGTTAACAAAAATAATGCATGCATTCTTGTGTATTGTTAATATCTTGTTTGGTACAACTTTTCATCCTATATATAATTAGGGGTCGTTTGGTAGAGTGTATAAGACTAATGTCGAATATGGTGTATTAGTAATGCTTGCATTAGTAATGCAAGTATTAGTAATGTTGGTATTAGTTATGCAAACGTTATTTCTTATACAATGTTTGGTTTAATGTATTAAAAATAATATATATTTCTATAATTTTAATAAAAAAATATTTTTTTTACTAAAATGCCCTTCTTTCTATTAAAACCCCAACTTCAGTTCTTCATCACGATCCTCCAAAGCTTCTTCTTTTTCCTCAAAAAATTCTCAAGTATAAACAATTTTCAGAACTTCATCAAAAGTAGACATTCAGAATTCTTCAATAAATGCGATAATTCGCTCTTCCATCGAAAGTGATAAAGGTAAGTTGAAAAAGAAGGAAAATTTTGATGCTAATTGGAGAAGTTTAGAAAGTGATGTTGTTGAAGATCTTTGATGGAACAAAATAATAGAATCAAAGAGTAAAGCACAACTGATGGAAAAAACAACTATTGTTTGATTAATTGGACAGAAGAAGGAGAACTTGAAAAAATTATTGTTGCTTTTCCATGGCAAACTGCAGAAAAGAGAAAGAGGGACAATGATTTGAGGGTAATTTTGTAATTTATTAAGTTAATGCATGTGTTGAAGATTTTGTATTACTAATACATGAAAAATAATGTGTATTGGTAATACACACTTTAATACACAAAAGTGTGTACAACTAATGCAAGAATTAGTTATGCATAGTGTAAAAAAGGATACCAAATACGGTACTACTAATACACAAACCATAATGCATGTATTATATTTTTAATACACTCTACCAAACGATCCCTTAATGTTTGTATTAGTTATACACTCTATTGTACATTGAGCTTCGAATTACTAATATCATCATTTTCTATGCATAAGTAATGCAAAGTATTGTAACACATGCATTAATTTATTATATGAGAAATTTACCCCTCTAAAATATTTGTCAATTTCTTTTTTCACCAAAATTAAATTTTCTGACTCCGTTTTTCACCATCTTTGATTGTAAAAAGTTGTCTTCCTCTTTCTCTGTTCTACTTTTCATGGAAAAGAGGGCGATTTTTCACATGTTCTTCCTTCTTCCTTCTTCTTAATTAAACATTGCTTGCTTTTCTCCACTAGGTTAGTTATCCTATCAAACCTATGTTTTAGTCATCGTTGATAATTGCTATTTTTCGATTTCTTCCTCTTTATTTCAGTCAAAATTTCATCGATTTTATTGTCGGGCTTTTCGAATTTAGAGAAAGATCCAATTAACCTTAAAAAGATCAAAATTAAGAATCAAATTAAATGATAAAAAATAAATGTAAACGAAGGAGCTGCCCTCTGATTTGATCGAGAAACCCCAAAGCAATCCAAGGAGAGGGAAGCGGAAATTGGGTTTTCTTTTTCTACTACATTAGCTGCTACTTCGTTTCAAAAGAGAGTGGTATTTCGGTTAATTTTTTTTTTTATAAAAATTATGTAAATACATATTATTTTTAATACATCAAATCAAATAATATATAAGAAGTAGTGTCTGAATAACTAATACTAACATTAACCACCAGAGTTGGCATAGTGGTTCAGCGCTATGTCCCTTAAGCAAGAGGTTGGGGGTTCGATCCCCGCCTCTAGCGAATGGAGCAAACTTTGCGGCAGCAAACTTTACGACCAGTTTTCTACCGCAAAATATGCTGATTGAGGAACGAAGGATTAGTCTTATAACTGCCGGTGGGGATACCAATAATAGAAAAAAAAACTAATTCTAACATTATTAATATTTACATTAATATTATAAGTATTACTAATATACTTTATTCAACATTATTCGTATATATTCTATCAAACACACTTTATCAAACAATCCCTAAAGGAATATAAAATGATCCTAGTTTTTATCTTTTTATAAAAAACATACTACATGCCGTATCCTTTCTTGGAATGTCGTGGGAGTTGGCGCCTCCCAAGTAGTACCATATTTAATGCAAGGCGTGAGTCAACCCGAGGCCAATGCCATTTCCCTTATTTTATTTATATTCTTGGGTTAAACAAATTCTTCACATTTTATTCCTAGGAGTAGTTAGTCTTCAAAGTTAACATTAACCAGTATAGAAAATTTAAAGTAATTAACTCATGTTCATTAATTATTTTTTCCCCATGAGTTTGTCTTGAAAGTTAACATTGGCCTGTATAGAAAATTTAAGTGATTAACTCATGCTCATTAATTTTCTTTTTTTCATTTTAGTCATTTTACTGTGCAAGATTTTATATTATGTGCATTGATGTTTTAGTCTTCCAACGAGCATATTTATCATTTTGTTGAAGATATATATTTTTTATTTTGTGTGTCTATCTTTACTTATTCATTTTTTAATTGATTCTAAAATATAATAAATTATAAAGGTAATTTCACCATATTATCTTTTAAATATAATAAATTTAATATTTTAAGAAATGCATTAGATAATGAATTGTATCTAATGCTAAAAGTAAACTGAATAGAAATAAATAAATTATTTATTGACTTTATAAATTAAATAAATATTATTGAACATTCCAAAATAAAAAATAAGACAAGTGAAAATAGATAGAAGAAGTACTATAATTAAAAAGAAAACTAAATAAAGACATGATAATAAAACTACCTACCTTCTTGAGAAGCCTGTACTCATAACAAATAATTAGGAAAGTATTAAAGGAGTGTTTGAATTAGCTTTTATTTAAATGGTAATTTTAAAATCAAAAGTAGGTAGCTACTTCTTTTTGACTTTTGCTTTTTTTTTTTCTACTTTGTAAGCTTAAAGTAAAGTGATTAAGAATATTTTATGTCTTTACAAATCATCCTCAAGAATTTAAAACATTAAAAATAAGTTAATTTAAACACCGTCTAAAGTTAATCGAAAAAGGAATAATCGAAATGAAGATGCGAATGAAAAGGCGGGACTAAATTGTATTTTGCAGGAAAATAAGGAATCAAAACTGTAACTTTTTGTGAAGTTGCATTCGTAACGTAAAAAGAGAGAGATGGCACTAAACACACCCTCATTGGTTCAACGCCTAGAAATACAGATGGATAAAATTGTCGGAATCATTAGTAATTCCAACTCAAAACGTTTTTGTGTAGGTCCACTAATCCTTCCTCCTCTTCCACCTCTTCACTACAATCCACTCCTCCATTTCCACACTCCAATTTACTTTTCTCGCTACGTCCGGGATTCCCCTATATATATATACACACACACTTTACTACAGGACTACTAGTTGTGCGTTACAAACGAGAGCAATTTGGTTCAATCGGTGATTGAGTATTTGTGCATTTTGTGATTTGAAGGCCGGTGATTGTTATGCGATCGATGTCGATACCAAAGGAGCCGGAGCAAGTGATGAAACAACGAGATGGATCGGTTTTGGGGAAGAAAACGATTCTGAAAAGTGATCATTTTCCTGGTTGTCAGAATAGACGATTGTCTCCTCACATCGATGGTGCTCCTAATTATCGCAAGGTTTTTTTCTACTTGTGAATTTTTGTTTGCTGTTTGTACCAAATGCTGTTTACTGTTTGAACCAAATGTTGTTTACCGTTTGACTTATCATGTTTGAATTTCTCCATCTGTTTAATTTTCCAATTGTTGTGATCATGATTTGTTTTTTTTATTACTTGCTGGTTATATAACGCCCAAGTCAAACTCTGTATCCAGATAAATTGTTTTTAAAAAATTCTTAATTTTTTTTTTTTTGAGAAAGGTAGCAGTTAGTATCCTTCAGAAGTGTTGTAGTTACATTCGTCCTATCTTGCTAAATTACAACCAGTCAATAGCTGCATTGATTGCTAAAAAATTCCTAATCTTTTTGACTGTGCAGATTTTTGTTAAGTTTGGTATTCCCTTTTTGGTACATTTTATTGATCATGGCTATTGAAAAGTAATGGTTTTTGGTACATTTTATCAATCATAGCTATCAAAACACAGTTCTCATGGCACCCAAGGGTGTGATCTAGTGGTCAATGACGTGAGTTAAGGACTATGAGGTCTCAGGTTTAATTTCTAGCAGAGACTAAACACTAGGTGATTTCTTCCCATATGTTCTAGCTTTGTTGGATAGAATTAACGTGTCTGTTGTTGGTGGGAGGTATCTCGTGGAATTAGTGATGTGCGCACAAGCTGACCCGGATGTCACAGTTATAAAAAAAACACATCTCTCTTGATTCACTAAACCTCTAACTTCTAGCGTGGATTCATTTAGGCCATTTTGCATACATTAGTTGATGAAGATTGGGAAAAGTGAAATATTGCATAATTCTACACATATATGGAAGGTTAAGTTCACTTGCTTATGGTTTTGGGCGTAACCTACACGATGTTAAAGATGAAACTAATAGGCTTGACTTTATAGACTCACTACAGGAGTAGGATTTTCTATTGGTGGAATCTTCTCTCTTTTGCTTTTTACAGAATTCTCCCAAATTTTCTTTCTTTGGCATTAACTTAGTGCCAGGTTTCTGATTTAATACAATTACTACTTACCAGTACATAATTCTGCATGTAAAAGTTAACAATATATCTAATCATTCAGTTTGTTTATTTCTCCTTTTATGTTGTTTGTTCTTTTGTTTTGGTTGAAAGAAGTGTACCTCATTCTCCTACTCATCCAATACTGAAGGATATTAGAAAATTGAAACTGAGGAGTTACATAATGTCAGATATTTACTTCCCCTCTTTAGATGCCTTTTTAGTTCTATCTCTTTTGATTGGTAGAGATTGTATATTAGAATCACCTCCTGGACCCTGAAAGCAAGTGTTAAGTGTCTTGAAAATCTATCTCCTCATGATGAAGTGGAACGTCTAGAATTCCACTATTTTTAGGTTAATGTTGTGGAAGCAGCTGAAGGCATTGATGGACAGCAATCTCATTACCGAAACATTCTTTACAAATGAATCCTTACAAATGAAATATGCTATGTGGTGTAAGTGACTTTACTATGCATATCGGACTCAAGATTGTGGTCTGTGATGTATTAGATACATTGTGCATGATTTCTTGAAGAAACATTCTGCAGTTTGAGAGGAAAAAAGCTAGAGAAAGAAGGATAAAAGCGATATAGACCATTGTGAGGGGGAGGAATAGAGGAGCTTCTGGAGAATTAAAATATATTGTCTCAAATGAAACATTTTGTTATTATATTTTGTTTAACTTTGGGAACACATAAAATATTGAACATTGACTTGTATAGGACTCTCGTTTGGAAGAAAATTTCAGTATTGCAACAATGAAATGACATAGTTGCGGTAGAGAGGAAGAATTTGCAATACATGGTCTAAAATATAATGATTTATCAAGGCTGTGGATCTTCATACTGATCTTGACTTGTTTAAGATATTGTTAATCCACATTATGTAACGTTGTTGCTTGTGAGCGGTCAAAGCAACTGGTATTCTCACGGGCGTCCATTTCTTTGCATTTGCTATTGTTTATATGGTATTGTTCTTGGATGGCTATGTTGGTGAGATATTTTGGCTATCTCAAGGGGCATACTTCTCTGCGACCTTCAATCTAGGTGATTTCATATTGATGCATGCCTAAAATGAGGTGCAATTTTTTTTTCTTGGAGAAGAGATGCCAGGTTTAATTATATGTGGTCCTCATAATAGTACTAAAAGTACATGCATATATGATCTCTTATTTTACAATGACTTTGTTATGGTTACACATGTTGCTTAGCTGATCATCCATATTGGTCGACTTTTTTCTTTTCCTTTTCTTTTTAAAAGAACGGACAATTGATTTTTACAAATTTAAATCCTTGAAATATCTATTAGTAACGAGGGTTGCAGGTTTGTGATTGTGATTTGCCATTTACAATATCTTGTGTTCCCTGACTAAAGAATTTGCATTAGGCCGACCATGTTCATGGTGTTGCTATTCCAACAGTTGAAGGTATCCAAAATGTTCTCGACCATATTGGAACTCAATTGAGTGGGAAGAAGACTCACATCCTATGGATTAATCTTCGTGAGGAACCGGTAATAGTGCTTCATTACTTTTTTACATCTGCATTTCATTGAGTTTTATGAAAATTGCCCTTTATTTTATCGCTTCTTATAAGTGGTCCGTATTTCATCAGCAACTGCAATTTAGTTTTGTAAAGAATTTATGAATTGAACATATACTATAATCTTATTCTATATGTTCTGTTAGAATATTATTAGAAATAGGAATAGTATATATCAAATCCTACTTGGAAAAGGATTGTACTTTAGTATCTATAAATAGGGTCTTGATGTAACTATGTAAACACACCATTCAATAATATTTTTCTCTATTATTTCTCACATGGTATCAAAGACAGGTCCACCCAGTTCATTGTTTCCGATGTTGGGTTGTCCACGCTCCAGATGTTCAGCCCTGGGCGTGCGGGGGGTGTTGGAGTCTCATATTGGTGGGTTAGAGGGTCCTTGGTCTCCTTATATGGTCTTGGGCAATCCTCCCCTCATGAGCTAGCTTTTGAGGTTGAGTTAGGCCCAAAGTCCATTTCTTTATCATGGTATCAGTGCTTTGGTGAGAAACTTCAGAAAAGGAAAAAAAAATCCAGTCACCATTGTCAATTACGGAGACTGATTTGTGTCATTCTTTATTTTGAGGGTTGTGTGAAAAATACAACACCACCAAGAGGCTCGGAAAGCTCAGGCGATGCAACCCCGACCTAAAATCACTGAAAAATCAGCCCCACGCGCCCCACGCGCCTGTCGAAAATTGGTAAGTTCAATCATGCGCCGGCGCGTGTGCCTTCTTCGGTTGAATTTTTTGAGTGGTTCCTTTTTTGTTGGGTTGCCGTCCTTTTCCGATTCGGCCAGTTACCCTATATTCAAATTCCAGCAACTTTTTTGAAAATTCTAGCCGCCGAAGTTAGGGTTCCGGCGGCTTCAGTTTTTTTTTCCTGACAATTTTTTTTATTCAGAGATTTAGTTACTGTTCTTGGTACTTTCAAGTTAAAATTCCCAACATGTCTTTTGGGTATGATGTTTTTAGCCCCAAAACTACCGGTATCGAAAATTCAAGCCCAATGATCACTTTCGAACCATTAACGGGAAGTTCAAATTATTTAGCCTGGGCTTCCTCAGTTGAGTTGTGGTGCAAAGGTCAAGGTGTCCAAGATCATTTAACAAACAAGGCTAGTGTGGTAGATGAAAAGGGAAAGTCCAGCGCGGAAGATGCGAAAGCTAAAGAGCAATGGGAGAAAGTTGATGCTTAACTATATAGTCTCTTATGGCGATCTATTGATTCCAAGTTGATGCCCTTGTCTCGTCCATTCCAGACGTGTTATTTAGTTTGGGAAAAGGCTCGTGCTTTATACACTAATGATATATCTTGTTTTTATGATGTGATAGCTCGAATGACCAATTTGAAGAAACAGGAATCCGATATGTCTACTTACTTGGGACAAGTACAAGCAGTCATAGAAGAATTTGATACATTGATGCCCGTCACTGCGGATGTAGAAAAACAACAAGAGCACAGACAAAAGTTGTTTTTAGTTCTTACACTTGCTGGACTTTTTACTGGCCATGATGCTGTACGTGATCAGATTTTAGCTAGTCCTACGGTTTCTACAATTGATGTGTTATTCTCTCGTCTGCTTCGTCTTGCCGTGCCTCCCAGTCACAAAGTAGTTTCATCACCCACTGTTGACTCTTCTATTCTTGCATCTCAAAACATAGAAAAACGAACATATCAGCCTATGAAAAATCGGCGAGGAGGAGGTAGTTTTGGAAAATCTTGATCAAAGTGTAGTTATTGTCATAAAGTTGGACACACTCAGGATATATGTCATAGTTTGAATGGTCCACCATCTAGTTATGAGCCTGCTGCTGTAAAGGAATATAATGAGTTCCTTCGAAATCGAGCAAGTAAGCAGACATCTCCACAGCCTAATCGACCATCCAATAATGCTTATATTGCCCAAACAGAATATAATGAGTTCCTCCCGTATAGAGCAAGTAAGTAGACAACTCCACAAGTAGCGTTAGTTGCCCCTGATGCTTCTGTTGCTGGTAATCCTTTTGCTTGTGTTTCACAGTTTAGTACTCTTGGATCATGGGTTGTAGACTCAGGTGCTTCTGATCATATTTCTGGTAACGAATCACTTTTGTCTAATATTGTTTATTCACAATCTCTTCCTGCTATTACTTTAGCCAATGGAATCCGAACAAAACCAAAAGGAATTGGAAAAGCCAAACCTCTATCTTCTGTCACTCTAGACTCTGTTCTTTATGTTCCTGATTGTCCTTTTAATCTTGCATCTGTTAGTCGTTTGACACGTGCCCTTTATTGTAGGATAACCTTTCTTGATGACTCTTTTCTAATGCAGGACCGCAGTACGGGACAGACGATTGGTGCAGGACATAAATCACAAGGCCTTTACCATCTTACCTCTTCAAATTCCTTCACAGCATGCTCTGTTACAGACCTTCTAAACCTAATTCACAAACGTTAGGGACATCCGAGTCTATCCAAGCTACATAAGATGGTGCCTAGTTTGTTTAGTTTATCCACATTAGATTGTGAGTCATGTTAACTTGGGAAACACACCTGTGCTATTTTCCCACGTAGTCATGTCAACTTGGGAAACACACATGTGCTATTTCCCCACGTAGTATTGATAGTCGTTCCGAGTCTATTTTCTCATTAGTACATTCTGATGTTTGAGGTCCTAGTAGAGTCAGTTCACCTTTAGATTTTCGTTATTTTGTTAGTTTCATTGATGATTTTTCATGATATACTTGGGTATTCTTAATGAAAGATCGTTCTGAGATATTTTCTATATTCAAAAGTTTTTGTGCTGAAATACGGACTCAATTTGGTGTTTCTATTCGTACTTTTCATAGTGACAATGCCTTAGAATACTTATCCTCTTAGTTTCAAGAGTTTATGACTCATCAGGGAATTGTTCACCAGACATCTTGTCCATATACCCCTCAGCAAAATGGTATAGCAGAAAGAAAAAATAGGCATCTTCTTGAGACTGCTCGCACTCTTCTCATTGAATCCCATGTTTCGCTGCAATTTTGGGGCGATGCAGTTCTCACATCTTGTTATCTAATTAATAGAATGCCATTATCTTCCCTTCAGAATAAAGTTCCCCATTCTATATTGTTTCCACAGTCACATCTCTACTCTATCCCCCCTCGTGTCTTTGAGAGCATATGTTTTGTCCATAACTTAGCCCCTGGAAAAGATAAATTAGCCCCTTGTGCTCTCAAGTGTGTCTTTCTTGGTTACTCTCGAGTTCAAAAAGGGTATCATTGTTATTCACCAGATCTTCGTCGCTACTTTATGTCCGCCGATGTCACTTTTTTTTGAATCTCGACCTTACTATATTTCTTCTGATCATCTGATATCTCTGAGATTTTACTAGTATCTCCAGTCTTACCTGCACCATCTTTGGTCTTACCCATATCTCCAAACTTACCCGACCCAACCTTTAAGGAATCGACAGTTACTTCTACATCTCCTGCTACAGTGCCACCACTTTTGACTTATCATTGTCGTCCGCGTCCACCATTAGTTCCAGATGATTCATGTCATGCGTCGGACGCTGCTCCTACTGCGGACTTGCCTTTTTCTAGCTAATCAGTTGCACTTCAAAAAGGTATGTGTTCCACTCGTAATGCTAACCCACACTATACTTTCTTGAGTTATCATCGTTTATCATCACCCCAATGTCTATTTTCATACCTAAGACTATAGGTGAAGCACTTTCAGGATGGAAGCAGACTTTGATAGATGAGATATCTGCTTTACATGCGAATGGTACTTGGGAGCTTGTTTCCCTTCCTGCAGGTAAATCTACTGTTGGTTGCCGTTGGGTTTATGCGGTTAAAGTTGGTCCAGACGGTCAGGTTGATCGGCTTAAGGTCGCCTTGTTGCCAAAGGATACACGCAAATATTTGGGCTTGATTATAGTGCCATTTTTTCTCCAGTGGCTAAAATAGCATATGTCCGTCTTTTCCTATCCATTGCTGCCGTTCGTCATTGGCCTCTTTATCAGTTGGATATTAAGAATGCTTTTCTGCATGGAGATCTTGAGGAAGAAGTCTATATGGAGCAACCACCTAATTTTGTTGCTTAAGGGGAGTCTAGTAGCCATGTATGTCGATTGCGCAGGTCACTCTATGGTCTGAAATAGTCTCCTCGAGCTTGGTTTGGAAAATTCAGCACAGTAATTCAGCAGTTTGGCATGATTCGTAGTGGAGCTGATCATTCAGTGTTTTATCGACATTCTCAACCAAATTTGTGTATTTATCTGGTGGTTTATGTTGATGATATCGTTATCACCGGCAATGATGAAGATGGTATCTCCAAATTGAAGCAACATCTCTTTCAGCACTTTCAAACCAAAGACCTCGGTAGACTGAAATATTTTCTAGGTATTGAGGTTGCTCAGTCCAGATCAGGTATTGTTATTTCTCAATGCAAGTATGCCTTAGACATTCTTGAGGAGACAGGAATGATGGGATGTAGACCCATTAACACTCCTATGGATCCAAATGCCAAACTTCTACCAGGATAGGGGGATCCACTTAATGATCCTGAAAGGTATAGGCGGTTGGTTGGAAAGCTGAATTATCTCACCGTGACTAGACCTGACATATCCTTTCCTATGAGTGTTGTAAGTCAGTTTATGACTTCATAGTCATTGGGATGCAGTTGTTCGTATTTTGCGATATATAAAGTCAACTCCAGGTAAAGGACTACTCTTTGAGGATCGAGGTCACGAGCATATCATTAGATACACAGATGCTGATTGGGCAGGATCACCGTTTTACCTCCGGATATTGTGTTTTGGTAGGAGGTAATTTGGTGTCTTGGAAGGGTAGGAAACAGAGTGTGGTTGCTCAATCTAATGCAGAAGCAGAATATCGAGCAATGACTGTAGCAACTTGTGAGCTAGTTTGGATCAAACAGTTGCTGAGAGAATTAAAATTTGGAGAAATCGATAAGATGAAACTTGTGTGTGATAATCAAGCAGCCCTTCATATCGCATCAAATCCAGTGTTTCATGAGAGGACTAAACACATAGAGATTAATTGTCACTTTGTCAGAGAAAAAATACTCTCAGGAGATATTGTTACAAAATTTGTGAAGTCAAGTGATCAACCTGCAGATATCTTCACCAAGTCCCTCACCAGTACTCGTATTCATTACATTTGTAACAAGCTAGATACATATGATTTGTATGCACCAGCTTGAGGGGAAGTGTTAGAATATTATTAGAAATAGGAGTAGTATATTCCAAATCCTACTTGGAAAAGGATTGTACTTTAGTGTCTATAAATAGGGTCTTGATGTAATTATGTAAACACACCATTCAATAATATTTTTCTCCATTATTTCTCACATGTTCAATTCATATAAAGAATCTATCAGAAGTCCTAGAAATTTCTTCACAAAATTATATTGCAGTTACTGATGAAATACACTCACCTTATAAAAAGAAAAAAAAAAAAAATCTTATAGACAATTTTTACATGTTGTGTTACACTTTTAAATTTCATTATTTGGATTCCACTCATCATACAACATATTGTTTTTTGTTAAAGAAAAGACCATCATCTCTGTCTGCCTGTTTTTCTATCACCCCCTCTCTCAACCTTTTCCTTCTTTTTGTTTCTGTACATTTTTTTTGGGGTAAGTTTAATGAAAGACTTTCCTTGTACAAAGGCATCATTCTAAAGAGTAAACACACTTCTTTATTTTACAGTTTTTTCTCTTTCATGTATTGGGTTGAATTGTTAAAATAAGTGCTCTTGCCTGTCTTTAGATAGATCATGAATTTTTTGTTTAAGTGAACTTGCTTAGATACTAGCAAACATATACTTGTCACCATTCTCAACAAATAAAAGGAAAAAAATAATGCAAACTTATTTGCCATTAAATTTTGTGACGTCAAGTTCTTTAATCAATTACCTTAGATGCTACAATTGGTATCCATCTTCATGTAAAGAACAGAATATAGAAGATGAAATCCAACTGGCGGACTTCATAGGAGTTTTGTAAGTATTTCTGTCTTGTTTTTATGCAATGTAAAATGTTGTTTTTGGAGGTGGCCAGCATATCCTTAATGCTGAGGAATACAAAGTTACCAATTTCAAAAAATAAAAAAAAGAGTATCTCAAGGTGCAAATATCTGCTAGCATTTGAATGAACGATCATTAGAAAAAGAAAAATTTCAAACTGATTGGGTTGAGCATAGGTATATGCATGTTGGTATGCTTGATCTCGCTGATGGCGGAACTAGATAAACCATGTATAGTGATGCCTGTGTTTCTTCCTGGACATAAACTTTTTGATAAAAAATGCTGCAAGATTTCAATTCCTGAAAACTTTATCATGATTTTTTCTTTTCTAATCACGGAACAGGTGATATATATTAATGGACGCCCGTTTGTCTTGCGTGAAGTAGAAAGGCCCTTCTCTAATCTCGAGTATACGGTGCGTCATGGTTAGGATTGAATTTTCATTTTGACTTATTGCTGGTTTTGTTTTATCAAATGATCATGTTGATTCTGTGGGATTAGGATATTTTTGATAAAGTGAAAGTATTTTCAATCATATAATGATCATGTTGATTCTGTGGGATTAGGATATTTTTGATAAAGTAAAAGTATTTTCATTCATATACATGGTCAAACTGGCCTTATACAATGGATATACCAAAAGGTAAAGAATCTACAAAATATGATTCTCTAATAACTCCATATAAATCATCTATACAACAAGGAGCTTTCTCTTTACGCCAAGCAAAATAAGGAAGTTGAGACTGCTCCTCAACTGAGTGAAACTCAATTCTACTCCTTCAAAAACTCTTCTATTTCTCTCTCCATACTAACCACATCAACGCAAGCAAAACCATGTTCCAAGTCCTTTTTTTTTCTCATCCTTCTCACTCTCTTCCAGCTGAACATCAAATATTTCATTGTACTTGACATTGCCCAAGGTGTCCGAAACCACTTGAACGTATCCCACCATAATCTCATGGTAAGCCCGCAATGTAGAAGGAGGTGATCCACATCCCTGCCCACCTTCTTGCACATGAAATACCAACTGAGCAGACAACCTTCCGCTTTTTAAGATTTTCCGCTATCAAAATCACCTCTCTAGTAGCTAGCCAAGCGAAGAAACACACCTTCCTCGGCACACTTGGAACCCATACGCTTAGATTTATCAAAATAGTAAATCACCGTGTATCCACACTAATAACTTCAACACTTCTGATCAAGGTATCAATGAGATATCATAAGACACATTTATTGGACATTTTCTTTTACTTTTTATTCTCAATGCAGCATTGGTTGTAGGACTTTTGTCTAACACTTGCTGGGTATTCTTTCAGAGATTTATGACAAGTAATATGATAGACTTCTCTGTAGAAACCTGTAAATAAAGGAACAAGTACTGGTGTTTTATACTAAATACACTGATATTACAATAAGAAATCTGTAAACAACCACTCAGACACTGCTTACACTTGAAACACTGCTAAAGCTATAAATTTTCTCCTAATACATTCAGTTATACAGTACATAACACTAAATTCACACAGATTTCAGCATTCCTAGATATTCGATTGGCTAGAACTCTCCCAGAATTTCCTTTTCCTTTTTCTGAATACCTTCTTCTAACTGCCCTGCCCTTTTTTTACCGAATAAACCACGACATTATGACAGTTACTAAGTCTTTTAATTGTTTATTTTGGCCTTCTAAGTTTTAATAACTTGAGGCACATCATAATATGAACATAAACATATTACAAAGCTATACAGGATTTGTGGACAAGCAATTTTACCTTATTAAGATAGTGTGGCTCTTAATACCTGGTTGACCGAGCGAAGAATCTTGCCAATCCTACTTCCTCACACACCCGGAAGAATGTTCCCGGAAAAAGCACCAATGTTCTCTATTCTTTGATGTTTTATCACACTAAGACCAAGAGGTGGAGGATTGGCTTTAGTAATGCAGGGGCTTAAGCAAGCAATATTTGATGCATTTAACGTTTCTCCAAAGAGAATTAGTGCACATCAAATTTTTATTTGGAGACTTCAAACTCTAGCTTCTACCCCCGATTTTAGCCAAATGCCTTGTTGATTTCGCCGCCAAAAGATCTCTTCCTGTATGGATATTTTATCCTAGTCCCATTTGAAGACTTACTCTCTGAACCAAATCTTCAGTACATAGATTCCTTGTTTCAGCTTCATTGTTGAACTTCAGAATTTCCGCAAGGATGTAAGATCTCCTTGTCCCCAAGTGGCTAGAAGATTTCAGCAAGAATGCATGATCCTAGTGCTTCTTGTTATGGGTAAAACCGTTCTTCTGGCAATGCATATTGGTTTCCACATTTATCTTGTGTATGCTCACAACTTTTCTATATCTGGTATTTGTCAGTTTCTAATGCAAGTTTTTAACTTCATTTATTTTCCTAATCTATATGTTGATATTCTTCTTGATATGAACTTGGATTTTATATTAAATAGGGAATCAACAGGAAAAGAGTGGAGCAAATGGAGGATCGCTTGAAAGAAGATGTTCTACTTGAAGCTGCCAGGTTACTGTTTGCTCTATTTTATTGTCCGTGAATGAATATCTATTAAATGTCTCGGTGCTCACGTTATCAACATTTTTATCTGAACTCTTCTATTTGATAAACAACAGATACGGAAATAAGATCCTTGTAACTGATGAGCTTCCTAATGGTCAGATGGTGGATCAATGGGAGCCAGTAACATATGATTCTGTGAAAACGCCCTTACAGGTTTCATGAGTTTACGAAAGCTTTCTTGAAGTTGGCATCAGAAAAGATTGTATTGATTGCTCATTTTCATTTTGAACATCTCCCTCTAAGTTAGGTGTACGAGGAACTGCAATCGAAGGAGTACCTTGTTGAATACGAGCGGGTTCCTATTACAGACGAAAAATCACCTAAAGAGCTGGATTTTGATATTCTTGTGAGTATCTGTATCTTTATTTGGCTTTTACATTGATTCCCATTTTTTATGTCGAGGATACCTTGCTTGTAATCACGAAGGTATTGGAGTTTCCTTTTCTGAAGTTCTTATTATTCTTGGTCAGAGGTTACGTCTAAACTTAATACCTCATGCATTGGAATATAGTTGTTTTAAGTTGATTTGGATGGCCAAATCATGAAAATTAGACCATAAAAGTTTTTTGAAAACTTTAATCTTATGCAACCAATCATTTTTTTTTAATCTGGTAACTGTATATTTCATTATGAACGAATCAGTACATAGGTTGTACTGTAACCATATTTAATGAGAACTCGAATCTACTGTCCTATGACTATATGAATCTAAAACATTAATAATAGAAACAGTGTCATTGGAATATATCTGGTTACACCAAAAGCACAAGAGTCACGAGACAATTCATTTTAATCTGCTGCACAGTATTCTCTATTGTCTCAAAACATCTAGAGTCCCTCTCCTCCAAATTGTCCACCAGATGTTGAGATGCATGCAGGGATCATTCTCCATCTACTTCTGTTCTTAGCCTTCAAACCTGCTTCATCCCAGCTATGGATTGCCTCTCTAATCCTTCCAAGCATAGATCATGATATACCTTTGAGATTTAAGAATAATCTCCAATTTTTCGAATAAGATTTCTGTGTAGAAAGAGATGGTTAATTGTCTCAGCGTTTTCACCACAAAAGAAACATCTGGAGCATGATTTATGGGTTTCCACCCAATTTAGAAATCTTGAACCACCCAAATTCATGGGTTTCCAACTAACCTATTCACATGATTCATGAAAAACACATCAAGACACAACCTTGAATCCAAACAACAATCATTAACATGAATATAGTCATAAAACAACAAGGAAATCACAATTTATAATTTAAAACATGATTCTTGAGCTCCATGGATGAAAGGGACCCATGGATGAACACTACGCATACCTTAGATTAAGAATTCGTGAAGATTGACGGCGAAATTTCCTTTAAGTAGACTCTTCTATGAAAACCCTAGGGCTTGTTCTTGAGAGTTTTGATCTTGAGAGGAAATCCTAATCTTGTGGTTGAGAGTGTATGAGAGAGCTTTTTGAGATGTTTAACTAAAGAGAATGGAAGATAATACGCTCCTTGAGGGTTATAAGTCGTGGGAAGTGAAGGAAAAAGACCAAAATACCCTTACTAAAATGTCCCTCAAGTTTTGGAAAGAAAAGCTGACGACATTTGTGACAAGGCGTCAAAAATGTCGTCACACAGAAGTTGGATTCTGCCTAAGGCTGACGATGTCGTCAGAAATATTGTCAGAATGTGACGCTGTCATCAATAAGGTCGTCAGAAAAGGGTAAAATTTTGAGTTTCGGGTTAAGGTTGACGACATTGGTGATAGGCCGTCACGGGCGTGACAGCTTGTCACAAAATGTCGTCACCAGCGTCAGAAATCTGCCCAGGTCTGACGACATTGCTGATAGGCCATCACGGGCGTGACGGCTTGTCACAAAATGTCGTCACCAGTTTCCAGCCAAACATGCTGGAGTAAAATGGGTATAACTCTTTGCTCCGATATCGGATTTAGGCGAAATTGGTATCGTTGGAAAGCTAATTCAAAGAGCTTTCATTTGATATACAGTAAACCACCCACCCAGTTCGTCATATACAACGAGTTATGGTTGATTGAAGTTCACCCGAGTTTTGACGCTCACTAAAACTTGAGCGATAGAAAAGCTTTCAACTTGTACTTGAGTTAGGGGACCTATATGATCTAAATTCATGCTCAAATAGATTCCCACACTACATAATTGATTAACACGCTAAATTTACATAGGATTCGAGGCTTTTGAAACGTCTACGCATAGGAATGACGGATTTTCATCCTAGTCCGAAATGTGGGGTATTACAGATCCTCTCTCCCCTTTCCTTTTCATTTTGGCAATGGAAGGTCTTACTCAGATGCTAAGTAAAGCAAAGGAGCTTACTGTAATCTAATTGACTCTGTCAGTGTCTCACACCTGCTATATGCAGATGACACACTGATGTTCTGTGATGACGAGAGATCTTAAGTCATAAATCTCTACCTCATTCTGCTTATTTATGAAGCTCTAACGGGCCTACTCATTAACATGCTCAAAAGGCACTATCTATCCCGTCAATGAGGTGTTCATAATTTGGAGGTATTAGCAGAAGCTCTAAACTCCAAAATTGGTGCCAGGTATTAGCAGAATCTCTAAGCTCCAAAATTGGTGCCTTACCCACTATATATATCTTGGGCTGCCTTTGGGTGCAAAATTCAAATCCACTAGAATATGGAAAGATTGATAGAAAGAGTGGAAAGAAGGCTTGCAACATGGCAAATGCAATACCTATCCATAGGGGCAGGCTAACTTTGAATAGTAGTGGGCTTGATACATCCAACCTATATTATGTCATTATATTCTATGCCAGCCTCTGTCTTAAAACAACTGAACTGTTTAAGGAGGAGATTTTTATCGGAAAGCGGCAACAAGAGTCTCAAATTCTCTCTGGTGAAATGGCCCATTATCACCCAATCAAAAACCGCTAGAGGACTTGGCATCAGGAATCTTAAACAACATAACCAAAGCTTGCTAATGAAATGGTTGTGGAGGTATGAACAACCAGATGCAGGTTACTGGAAAAAGATCATTATTGTCAAATATAGAGCGGAGAATCACTGGAGTCCAAAGGTTAGCCCAGATCCTCATGGTGCTGGACTCTGGAAACATGTCGACAGCTTCCATGAAGCCCTATTTCAGAGCATATCCTTTAAAGTTGGCAATAGCTTGAATGTGAAATTCTGGAAAGATAGGTGGATTGGAAATGAAACACTCAAGGAACTCTTACCCAGCATATTCCTTAATGCCAGCAACCTGGATACATCTGTGGCTCAAAATAGAGAGGACAACATATGAAGACCTTTATTAAGAATGAACCTAAATGACTGGGAGATCATTGATCTGATAACTCTCCTAACCACGTTGGAGACTTTCACTCACATATGAGGAACCAGATAAGCTCTTATGGGGAAGCTCAAGGGAGGGGAAGTTCATAGTCAAAGAAGGTTACAATATTGTGTTTTCAAAATGGTGTGCTTGAGGAAGGTCCCTGGAAACATATCTGGAGAACCAAAATGCCACTCAATGTCTCTTTCTTTACTTGGACAGCTCTCAGGTAAGCAATTTTAACTCGGGACAACCTTTGTAAAAGCAAAATTGTTCTAGCTAGCAGATGTTATTTTTGCCATCAAAGCCTAGAGAGTGTCAATCACTTACTTTATCAGTGCCCTCTCACCTCTGAAATTTGGAATTTCTTTCTATCTATTTTTAGACCATCCTGAAACCTCCCTCGGACCATCAAGGAAGCTTACAGTAGCTCGATTTTTTGGAGAGTTGACAAAACCATCAAGAAGGTCTGGGAAATGATTCCGGCAGTCATCTTTTGGGTTGTGTGGAATGAAAGGAACCCCCAGGTGCTACGATGGGATATCAACTCCAACTCAAGCCCTGAAAGCTAGATGCTTAAGTTGTTTTGTTTAGTGGAATTTTCTTACTCCTGTTAATAGCATGAACAGTTTTTTGAACTTTGTTAGCTCCATGGTTGATGGTACTAGTATAGCTCTTTTGTAACAAAGGCTGACATGTTTTTTCTTTTTGCTTCAAAAGCCTACTGACTTTTGCTTTTGTAATTTGGCACCTTCCAGTTGCCAAATATCAATGCAACATCTTACTTCATTAAAAAAAAGAAGTAACGTGCTTCATAGAAAGGCCATTAAAGAGGTGCAAAATTATAGGAGGATAATAATAATACCAAAAATTCTCTCCTATAGAATTAAGGAAAAGTTTCCAAATTTTAACCAAAATATTTGACCATTCCAGAGTCACTTATTCGCGACTTTTTTCCTCCTTTTGGGTGTGGATTTCATGCTCACTTTTGGGCAGAAGTTTCAGTTTCATGTGGGCTCCAATATTCTTCTATTCGGGCTTGAACTTGAACCATAAAATATGAGTAGCACTTAATCCATTCTTCTCCATAATTCCTGGACTCGTTCTTGGGCTCTTCTTCCATGATAAACATCTTCTTGACTTCCCATTGAACTCCATCGGGGGTATGCCACCGTTGGATGCTATCAAAAGTGCTAATAAAATCCAAATACTATAATGAACTAGTTACTGCTGACAACATTGTCCAACAAAAAAGATTAACTAAACATTTAGCTTTAAGAGAATGTGGCTTGGAGTTGAGATGCCATCAAAACACTTTCTATTTCTCCCATTCCAAAGGCTCCAAAAAAATAGCAGCAGGGGTCATCAACCAGGTCTTCTTGATGGCCTTATCAACTTTCCAAAGATTCCATCTCATTTGAGCCTCTCTGAGATTCTGAGGCATCACCCATATTAATCCAAAAATACTGAAAAATATGTTTCAAAGGTCAAAAGCTACTGAACAATGTAGGAAGAGTTGGCTGACTGTTTCCTGCTGACAATTGCAGAAACAGTATCTATTGACCAGTTGAAATCCTCTCCTTTTTAATTTATATAGAGTAAGGCTGGCATTGTTGAGGGCCATCCAATTGAAACAACAACATACCTTGTATATTCCCACAAAGTGGGGTATGGGGAGGGTAAGTGTATGCAGTTCGTACCACTACCAACATATGATCTTAATAGGTAGTTTGGTCCACCAAATCAATTTCCAGGACCATGAGTCAATAACCTAATATTGGTTGCCAAGTTGTCTATAGCAATCTTTAACAAAGAAATTGCATTTACTGGCCCATCTCATTTTGTCCGAAATACTTATATCTATGTCAGATGTTTCCACTTTGTCTAGTGATTCCAATTTCCAGCAAGTCCTCTAACTCCCAGTCTTGTTGGTGTCTTCCGAAATGTATGTCCCAGATGTTATTGCTTCTACTCTGAGCAATTGAGAAGACCTTGTCCAATGCCATATTGAATAATTCAGGATACTCATCCTTTACGGTGTTGTTGCCTAGCCATTTTTCTTCTCAAAATTTGACATGTTCTCGATAGTTTAGGAGACTTATTAAGTTTCTCTTGATGAAAGTACATGTCTTATACTGCGACTTGAATTACTGGAGGAATCGTCACAAGAAAGGCTTAAATCCCTTGTGCTTTTGCATGATGGTGGAACTCTACAGCTTTCTGTTTTGCGTGAATATCTATTTTTTTTTGCACCCTTTGTGGTGTATTTATATGTCTCTCTGAATCTAACTAGGATTTAGATTGTGGATTATCCATCTTGGATTTGAATTGATAATGAGCTAGTACCCTTTATAGGTGGACCTGTCCTAAACCTGACATCTGCCGCTTAAACACAAAGGAGTGCTTAGTTTTTTTTTTTTTTTTTTTGAAGTTAACATATCTATTATCAACAAGGAGTGCTTAAGAGCCTATTTGGCTGGGTTTATAGCTTTTGGCTTAAAAGGCATAAGTTACGAATTCTAACTTATGCATTTTGGCTTATTTTTGTCTTTTTGTCTTAAAAACACTTTTTTATTTCCCAAAAGCTATAAAAGTGCTTAAAAGCTAGTTTGACTTGAAAGCACTTAAAATAAGACGATCCATACAAGCTCGAAATCTTACCAAGTCATTGTAAACTTATTTTGGTTTGGTAACTCAGGAGAGAGGTTCTTCATCAAAAGTTGTTTTTTAGGATATTTAACTTTTTCATGTGCAAGATTGCGGGGGAAGATGTGTATCTTTACGGATCATTGCTCCATGGCCTATATATGTTTGGAACTTGTTGGATTAAGCCAACCATTGTTAGAGCGCTGCTTCGCAGATGGAAGTACAAAAAGGGATATAAAAAGAATGTGATGCAACTCCTTAAGCACTCATGTGGACAATATTAAATGAGAAAAACAGATGAGACCTTGAAGAAGTAAACTCTAATTTAGATAAAAGTGGAAGATTGTTGAACTTTGTATATTTTTTGGAGTATACATCCTATTCCAATTTGTAATGATCATTAGTTTCTAATGTGGAAAAACACGTGGTCGTGTAAATTCTAATTATCTTATTGTTTACACCTTATTAATACCAGATCTTACATTTATTAAAAAAAGGACATATATGGTATTGAAGTATTCTTCCTTTATTGTTGCTTTTTAAAAGCATTTATGGTTTATATCCTCCAACTTATTCATGTGTGGCTTAGAAAATTGCTACTACCCCCGTCCTAATTTATGTGGCATATTTCCCTTCCAGAGATTCAAACATGTCTGTGCTTGATGTAACTTTTCATTTATATTTCAAATATTTTGAATAGTCAATTATTCTGGCTTATAGTACTTTTTACATAGTTTTCAAATATATAAATTTTATTTTAGAAAAACTGAAGATTTCATGGCCAATTCATGGTCTATCTTACCTTGTTTGATAATCAGGAAACGAAATATGATGCATAAATTGGGATGGAGGGAGTATGAAGTAAAAACATCAGCTATTTGCACTTTATCACCAAGAAAAAATTAGGAGAAAGTTACAACTCTCTTTGGTCAATTTAATTTTGCAATTAGTTGATTTGTCTTAACAAAAGAGAGAACCCCGTGTACAAGTTCTATACAAACTAAGGCTGTACTAAAGATTTGAATCTAGAAATCCCACACAATCATCTAGACAATAGAGAATATGACGTATTCTTTAAGAGTATACTGGGAATAACAAAATGTTCTTTGATTTGCGTCAATGAATTTTCCTGTCCTTCAAAATCCCTCTTATTGCAATTTCAGTACTCCCTAGCAAGTTGCTTGGACTCTTCACTTTCGATGCCGCACCCGTGTCGACATGACGTGCATGTGGGTGTGGCCTATGGGTAGGGGATCCGTACCGAATTTGGTCAGCCTATTTTGGCTACTTTGACCAAAATCGGCGAAGAAATTTGAGCTTGATACAATGATTTCTGTAATCAAAACAAAAGCTATAGTGAAATTTTGAAAAATGAAATGTCTTCAATTCCGCACCTGTGTCTACATGACGTGCATGTGGGTGTGGCCTATGGGTAGGGGGATTCGTACCGAATCTGGTCAGCCTATTTTGGCTACTTTGACCAAAATCGGTGAAGTAATTTGGGATTGATACAGTGATTTCTGGAATAAAAACAAAAGCTATATGAAAAATTTTGCAAAATGAAATATCTTCAATGCGCACTCTTGTCGACATAACGTGCATGTGGGTGAATCTGGTTAGCCTATTTTGGCTACTTTGATTAAAATCGACAAAGAAATTTGGGACTAATACAATGATTTCTGTAATCAAAACAAAAGCCATAGTGAAATTTTGAAAAATGAAATATCTTCGATGCCGCACCCGTGTCGACATGACGTGCATGTGGGTGTGGCCTATGGGTAGGAGATCCGTACCGAATCTGGTCAGCCTATTTTGGCTACTTTGACCAAAATCGGTGAAGAAATTTGGGACTGATATAATGATTTCTAAAATCAAAACAAAAGCTATAGTGAAATTTTGGAAAATGAAATATGTTGTATGTAAAAATTTCGATGCCAGACCTTTTCCTTTTATTTCCCTTTGGGATTCTCCTCTTGATTAATATTTTCTCTTCAGAATACTTTGTTAGTTTTTCACATAAATGTCTCATAATTTACACATATAACTTTGATTTTAGATATTTGAATTAGTTCACTCGTACTTGGATCCATATACCCGATTCTTAAAATTTGGATCATGAAGGATACGACCTCTAGATCTACACCCATATCTGACACCCTCATCCGAGTCCAAGCAACTTATCACCTTGCCTCTTCACGTTCTCCAGGATTTAAAATGTTACACTGTGTTTGGCATCACAAAGTTGATTTCCTTCATTCTAAATTAAGTTGCTCGGACTCGAGTGCGGGTTCCGATATGGGTACGGATACTTCACGGTCTCAATTTAAAGATTCGAGGATATGGATCTAGGGATCGATATGGGTGTGGGGATTTATCGAAAAATAATTTAAATATCTAAAAATAGAGTTATAAAACATAAATTATGAGATATTATGTGGAAAATTTGAGGAGAAAATATTGTTCAAGAAGAAAATCCTGAAAGGAGATAAAAGTTAAAACATTAACATAGAAATTTCTATATACAAGGTATTCCATTTTCTTCAATTTTACCTTAGCTTTTGTTTTGATTACAAAATTTCTTAAATCTATTCGGACTTTCCCAGTCGATTTTGGTCAGAGTACCTAAAATCGACTTACCAGATTGGGCACGGATCCCACACCCACATCCATGTCGTGTCAGCACGGGTGTGGCACCGAAAGTGAAGAGTCTGAGTAACTTAGACTCTAAACACCCTCACAAATTAGAAGCAAAATTACAGTTTTTCTTTTGATAACCATGGTGTCTAGGTCAGCTTGTGCACGCCTCGATTAATTCTACGAGATACCTGTCACCTCCCACCAGCAACAAATACCAGGTAACTCTATTCACCATGGCTAAAACAGATGGAAATAAATCACCTAGTGTTTGTCTATGTTGGAAATTGAACCTGAGACGTCATGGTACTCAACCCCACTTCATTGAACCACTAGGCCATACCCGTGCTAGGTGATAAACCTCTTTTCAGCCCCTCAAACATAAAGCACCAATTAAACAAATATTGTACTTCTTCTCTTTGAGTTTTCTTTCCAATGAGATTGAACTCCCGGAAGTAGTGGTGGAGCCACAACCAAAGAAGGGGGTTCAATTAAATCCCCTTTGTTGGAAAGTAATACCATGCAAATAAGGCAAACATATCCTTATTAACTTTTGGATCTCCTTGTGCAAAGATAGTTAAGAATTGCGCTAGTTCCTATGTTCAAACTTTATGTATCTCCTTTTTGAAATTCCTGGTTCCTCCACTGCCTAGAAGCTGTTGTTAAAATGCCGATTTTCTAGGTGCTTTTTTTGCCCGTACAGCTGCATGAGGGGAAGTCCTTGGGTTTCACAATCTATATAGCATGGCAGTGATCCAACTGTAAAAGTACCTGAAGGAACTCCCTCACAATTCGAGGAATGTCACCCTCTTGCAGGATCTTAATAGCATAAATATTATTTAGAAGTCCTGTGCTTCCTCCACTTTCTAATCATTGAAGGTTCTGGCTGAAGTTTAAGTCCCAACTCTTGTTGTTGACTCCACATATACTTGAAGGTTCTGGTTGAAGTTTAAGTCCCAACTGTTGTTGTTGACTCCAATCTACCTCACTTTTGCTTAAGAAATAGTGAAGTATTTCTTCTTTAGTACATCTTTTTTTTTTTGATCAAGTAAAAGTATTTTCATTAGTAATACGGCCAGGAATATATGGTCATATATAAGTGGTGTACCAAACAGTAAAGAAACTACAAAATTATATGAGCCTCACAAATGTCACCTAATCCTCTTACAACGAGTGACTACATGGGTGCACCAAAAGCGACATTCCATGCTTTGCATCTTCTCCTTCATCTCCCACTCCTTCAGAAGGTAATCTTTTACGGTTTTTGGCATCACCCATCGGATGCCAAACCACCTAATAAATCCCACTATAACCTCACAGCTAAGCCATAATGTATTTCTTTAGTATATCCTTGAGAGAGTGGTTAAGGTAATCTGCCCAAGACAGGATTGCTTTTGGGTTGAATATTCAGAAAAAAATTAGTGAGCAAGGTTTCTAGATTGCAAACTAAAACAAGAAGGGATTTTATGAATTCTTGTTTTTCATTTTACCATTTTAAAAAAATTGAGAGGAATGTATGTCGTTTTAAGGTAGTGTCTTAAATTTCGTGTAATTGGAGGGAGGGAGCTAGCTGGTTTTCGTTTACCTTTAAAATTAAGACTTTACGTTTCTGTTATAGTCTTGCTACTGTCGTGACTCATTAGTTAGACTTCTTTTGTGCATATTGACATGATATGGTTGTTTAACTTTTTTTGCTTTTTAATCAAGTAGTCTAAAAATGTATGTCAGACATGTTTTTATGACCACATTTAAGCTCTTAAAATTGTGCTTTTGTTTTTATAAATATTTCTGTCTTAATATGGAGACACTCTTCTAAATCATTTCCATGTTTGATTTGAACATTTGTTTTTGTCTTATTCCTTTTGTTTTTCTGGCTCCTTTTGATCGTTAGGTTCTTAGAGTTTCTCAAGCTGATGTGAACACACAGATTATTTTTAATTGCCAAATGGGACGTGGGCGGACAACCACAGGAATGGTGATTGCAACATTGGTGTACCTTAATCGAATAGGGGCTTCTGGTAATTCTTATTTCATGTCAGACCTGGCATTTCCCTTCAATTTCCAATTTAGAAATATTCCTGCCTTCAGTTTTTTTTTGTTCTAATGCAATAAGTAATTTCATTAATGGCATCCAGTGGATGCAGAAAATCAAAAGTACATAGTGCTAGAAAATATAGATCAGCTCCCACATAGAGAGATAAACTAAATATTTGGGGAGTTAACAGAATCTATTGGACTATCTTGGCAGTTTACGGGGAAGAGATTATGCCATCTTTTCATTCACTGCACTTTGACCACTTTCAGCACACGTGTCTGGCATTCTGAATATTATGAGGGTTAGCTGGGCAATGCCTAGGACAATTACTGAGCTCCTAAAATGTTGGTACTTGAAAGGGTTGGGCAAGGAAAAGTAAAAGATCTGGAATAAAATACCTGTTTCCATCTGGCGGATCATCTGGAAAGAAGGAATACAAGAATTATTGAGAGAAAAAAAGGAATCTGTTATCAGCATTAAGGGCAGATGCATTCCTTCTTGTTTTTTTGGTGTAAGATGGAAATCGTAAATGATGTAGAGGCCACTATAGACTTGAGCTCATTACACAACATGTAATGAGGCTTTCCAATGTGAATACTTTGCAGCAGTTTGCTGCTCTTTAATACCATAATTTTAGGGATACTTACAAGCCAATGTTTTTGGGTGATCTAGTTTACCAAATAACCAACAACTGTATAGGTTCTATATATTTAAGTATAAATATACATATACTATACATACATAATCACTAAAGGTTTTGTATACTTTGGTTAGCACCGGTAATTAAGTTAGGTTGGAGGGACATAAACGAAAGAATCCCATACTTTTATCAATAGAAAAAAGAGCATATGCCAACCGAATTGGTTAAAATATATCTAGCATTTACAATGTGAATTGGAGTTGATGCTCCATCAGAACATCTTCTCTTCCTTTATGTCCAGATACTCCAATACTCCCTTGCTCGTTGTTCTTAGATTCTGTTTTATTAAGCCTTTTTAGTTGGAAGGACCTTTTTTATTCTCTTTGGATAGTGACCTGAAATTCATTTGTTCAGAGAAGGTATTCAATTCCTTACTTTGATAGCATGAGAGAAGAGAAAATGATTCTTTTTCAATTTATAGAAGTGGGACACAATATCCACTACTTAAGTCTTCTCTTCCAAATTCCAGAAAGTTCAATGTTTAGAAGTGGGAATTCTTTTGAAAAAATGTTTATAGCAGAGACTCAATTTCTCAACTCTGATACCATGGAAAAAAGAAGAGAAGAAGACTTTCTGGAATGATTATCGGACATTTTATTTCACTGGGATGCAACACCTAAAATTCCACTCATGAAGAAAATAAAAAGAGAAAGTTTTGAAGTATATTTTACTTTAAAAAGTCACTCGAAAAATGCCAAAATAGTGTAGATGATGCCTCCAGAGAAAAGCGACACAAAGCCATTGAAGGGTCACTGAGAGTAAGTTCAGTGTTGTTGAAGCAATCATATGAAAAGACGAGTATTTTGAGAAGAACGAGCCTTGGCCAGATTGATGGCGAGCCTCGTGGGTAAGTAAAAGCTATTTAATGTCTATCAAAATGTGGAGACTTTTATATCATACAAAAGAGATGATAACATAATAGAACTTGCTTGAACTGGTTAAGAAAAACATACAATATGCTTCTTATATACTTCTTGAATCAAGAAGAGTTAGTAATGAGTAGAATTTTGAAATTCACAGTTGTGACTGAATGAGAAACAATATTCCGTACTACTAACGTAAACATAGAGAATGACTCCAGACTACTTTAGCTTGTAATTAATTGCATTAATTCTCTTGACTTTTAACAGATTGCATGCAAAGATTTTTTCCATCATATAAAAATTTGATTTCATAAAAAGGAAAAAACATAAGCAGGCTCTAGTCGCATGCTTTCCTTAACTGTGACAGCATTGAACATGATATCTTGTAATTAAAGATAATTTTTGTCCGGTAATTATTCCACAAAATACAATCAATTTGGCAGCAAAATCACTCATACACTCATACAGGGAAGGTTTGATGCGAGAAGATACCGATTTTAGATATAATGCTCATGTGGCCCTTGAATGGATAAGGGGTGGGGTATATGAAAGATCCTCCAGACTTCATACTCGAGTTAACCAACAAAAGGGCAGAGTTCCATTTGATGGGTGGGTCTAGGGCGAACGAAAGATGTGTAGTAGAGGCCACGTGCGGCATTGTCTCATCGAACAAAAAAGAAATTTGCTTTTCCATTTTTTAGTATGAGTGCTCCTATGTTAGCAGGACATTTTATGCAAGAACTAGATTTAATATTAAGTCCCTCATTTCTGCTAGTAGTTGATTCACACTTAGTAGAATGGCTTAATTGGACAATGAGAAATCATAGATCTTTGTATGTTCTGTTTGCTGTCCAACCCATTCTGCTACTTGGCAAAATGTTTAGAAAAAGGGAAATGGTAGGCGGAGGATGAAAAGACATGTGTAATGTTGAGCCTTGTCGATCCTGTGGAAAAAACGCACGCCGAGGGAAACTCTATAAGATTCAACATGGAGCGAAGAAGTATGGCTTAATTGGACAATGAAAAATCATAGATCTTTGTATATTCAGATTGCTGTCCAACCCATTCTGGTACTTGGCAAAATGTCTAGAAAAAGGGAAATGGTAGGCGGAGGATGAAAAGGCATGTGTAATGTTTAGCCTTGTCGATCCTGTGGAAAAAACGCCGAGGGAAACTCTATGATTTGGTAAGTCAGGAGATCATTATAATAGTAAAGTATCGATATGGAATTTATTAGGAAAGTGGTTATGGAGATTTGGGGTTTGCTCTTTGCAGGGAATGACCATGGAGAAACATGAGGTTTTGTAAGGGGGATGGAAGAGTAAGACGGTCACCCTCTTATATCGAATTTATATATAGATGAATTTGTTGAAGGGTTGGGCAGAGTTTAATGAGAATGTATCATTCGAGGAGGGGGATGGAAATAGAGTAATTTTTTGGTGTCACAAATGGTGTGGGAATGATGCTCTGAGAATTTCATTTTGAAACTTAAGCTAGATTTTAATCCAAAAGAAGATGCTAGTCCAACATGTACAAAGGTTACACAGTGAACTTTCACTGTGATTTGGTGTTGAGGAGAAACTTGCAAAACGAGGGAGTTGCAAAATTTCAAATTTTAGTGAATTTCTCCACGAACACAAGAAATGCACGATATATGGAATTGGAGTCCGGGGAATAGTGGCACATTTTCTGCTTACTCTTACTATGAGAAACTTTTGGTGATGGTGTTCTTTTTCTATATCTATCGGTATGGATCTCAAGGGTTTCGAGAGAGGTGTGTTTTTTCCATTTGACTAGCTTGGGGAGGGGGATGATCTTGACGATTGAGAATTTGAGGAAGAGGAAGATTACATATGTCGGTATTTTATGTGTAAAAGCTCGAATGAAGAAGTGGTGTCAGGTACAGTGGATGATGCCAGGCACCGGAAAACAAGTGATGTTTAGTTGGAACCTTAGAAGACGGAATGGCCTTGTACACTTGAAGAATAGCCTCTTCTCCTTGTTTTCTTTGTTTACACACGAGGTTCCTTATTTGTATGTATAGATGATTAGGTGATGTACTTTCGTTTGTAGAACGCCGTATCTTCTAGTAAAGTTTTTTGTGTATACTGGTATACTGGCAATTTTTTGCCCTTCGTTTATAAAGTCTTATTACTTTATCCCCCCCCCCCCCCCCCCCCAAAAAAAAACTGTGAAGGTAGATTGCCGGGACTTGATCTATGTTTAAATATTTGCTGGAAACATTATTGAGGTGCTTTCATCTAACAGGGATTCCGAGAAGCAATTCCATTGGTAGAGTTTCTGACTGCCTCTCCAATCTGTATGACACATTAGCAAACTCAGAGGAGGCAATACGTAGAGGGGAATATACTGTGATTAGAAGCTTGATTCGGGTATTAGAGGTATCAAAATAAAAATTTCTATTTCAATAATTTTAGCAGATTTGGCATTTTGTTGATTTAATGACTGGATTTGTGCTTCAAAGGGCGGTGTTGAAGGCAAAAGGCAAGTGGATAAGGTCATAGACAAATGTTCCTCTATGCAGGTAGGGGTGTATTATGTGCAAGAACATGTTTCCCTTCTACTACGTTTTGCCTTTGGTTATTTTCTCTACACAATCTGCTACGCTTTCCTTTGTCAAAAAAATCTGCTATGCTGTCTTATTGTTGGCATGACTGCTTCTTGTGATGAGAACAATCCATGAAGAATGTTTCTGCCATCCCTTCATTTCATCTCATTTGAGGATGCTTGAAATTTTGCTGTTCCTTTTTGTGTGGATCTGAGAAGAAAAAATTATGATGCAAAGTTTCCTTTTGAATTTAATATGTGGATCTATGTGCAGAATTTACGTGAGGCTATTGCCATCTATCGCAATAGCATTTTGCGCCAACCTGATGAAATGAAGAAAGAGGCAGCACTTTCGTTTTTTGTGGAGTACCTAGAAAGATATTACTTCCTCATATGTTTTGCTGTATATCTCCATACACAACGAGATGCACTTTTTGCAGGGTCCTCTGCTCATTGTAGCTTTAGTGATTGGATGAAAGCAAGACCAGAGTTGTATAGTATAATCCGCCGGTAAGGATAAAATATTCTGCTATTGTGTTTAAAGTGCTTTGTGCTGCCACTTTTGTCGTAGTTATTCTTATCATTGCTTTTACACTTTCATCTTTTTTGGCACATAAATACTGCTGCAACTGGCTCTTTCAGGTAATCTTACTTCATTTTTCATGTCAGTATTTTGTCACTGATTCATGTGTATGTTATTGTTTGGCCTGAATAACTTTCATAAGGTTGCGTAATTTGATTTGTCTTATATTTATGTGAGAAATTAAAGAGATGCCTCTGTGCGAACATAATTTGACTGAAATTGACATCTTAATCTCCATATATACTAAACTGGTGTTCAGTTGTTGAATTGCAGCTGATCACCCTAGCAGCCATGCAATTTACTTGCTCCTTAAATATTTAAGTATTTTAATGCATCTATATTTTATGGAGAAAACTTACTGTAATATTTCCCAAGAAAATCTACGCACTCACTAAGTTTGTTTCAATTTGTCCTGTATTAGTTCCCTTTAAGTTATTTGGCTCGGGGATTGATGTTTGGAGAAAGAAGGTAGAAACATCTTTGCAAACTTGTGAATCTGAACTTTGAGAAGCCTCTCAATTTTATTAAGTCAGTCGTCTCTACTATGCGATACATTGATCTAGTTACTTTCCATGTGTGGCTGGTGTTCTGATTTGCTTAAATTTTTCTTATGTAATGAAGGCTATCTTATGACATCTCATTTGTGTGGATGATGGTTTGTATTGAAAAAGATATTACTACATACACTAGTTTATGATTCTTGATATTGGACTAGTGTTTATAGAGCTTTGAAAGCACTTGTATGTGCTCCAAAGGGATGCTTTTAAAAAAAAAAACTGCAAAAGTCCAAAGGAATCCTGCAATATTGGAAGACTTACATGCTGGAGTTGGCTGCAGATTGCTAAGGAGAGACCCAATGGGAGCACTCGGTTATGCGAGCCTGGAACCGTCTCGTGCTAAATTAGTTGACAGTGCTGATAATCGCCCTTCTGAGATGGGGCAAGTAGCTGCTTTGAGGAACGGAGAAGTTCTCGGACCTCAAACTGTTCTTAAGAGTGACCACTGTCCTGGCTGTCAACATCCTGGCTTGCCAGAAATATTAGAAGGTGCTCCCAACTTTAGAGAAATTCCAGGATTTCCTGTATATGGTGTTGCAAATCCAACTGTCAGTGGTATTCGATCTGTTATTCAAAGGATTGGTAGCTCCAAAGGTGGACGTCCAGTTTTCTGGCACAATATGAGAGAAGAACCTGTTATCTACATCAACGGAAAACCATTTGTACTCCGTGAGGTTGAAAGGCCCTATAAAAATATGCTTGAATACACGGTATGAATGCAATTTCATGCAAATTTTTGATAAGTAACTTCTGTCGACCTTGTTACTGCTGACGATGCATAGACCCTTCATTTTGCATTGATGTACCATTGCCAAATGTGTGTGACATTGTATGGCATCATTATATGGATCCTTTAAACGGGTGCAACATGATATGGAACCATTATATGGATCCTTTAAAAACGGCATGTTAGAAACAGTCAAAAACTGAATGGGCCTGTATCAGATCCATACTTGTCTCGGATCTTGGTACTCGGTCCTCGTTTCTAAAACTCTTGCTTGAATCCATTTATAAATTGCTGGTGGTGCATCTTTTGAAGCTTTGTGCCAAATTTTTAGATTTCTATTGTGCTGCCAGAAGCCATTCCACTACCTTTTGGCTTTCTCTATTTGGAAGAATGCAGCTTCTTCTTTCTTTCCTTCTTTTTCTTTCTCTTTTCACATCAAAATCAGGAAAAGTAGATCATGAAACTTCTGTTTGATTATAGCTTTTTATCTTGGTACTTTAAAAATTCTTGCAATTTCTTGTGTCACATGTTATTAATTTTAGAAAATATTCTTATTGATATTAATTCCAATGAGATCTCAATACACTCCCTGTTTCAATCTATTTGTCTTACTTTCGTTTTTTATTAGTCTGTTTAAAAAACATTATTACTTTCTATATGTAGTAACTCTTTTATTCCAACATCGTACTTGGCATGTTTAAGACCACAAGATTCAAAGGGAATTTTGGTACATTGTGCACATGTTCAGTTTAATACCACAAGATTGAAAAGTCTCCCTTATTTTCTTTAACTCTGTGCCAAGTCAAATTTAGATACTTAAATTGACATGGAGGGAGTAGAACATAGTGCAAATATCGCTTTAAGTCCCCTTTTTGAACCTTTAGCTGTTATCAAAGACAATCGGATCTAATAGGTACTTCCTTTGTACCGAACAATCAGATTGCATAAACTGGAATTCATTTCGAACTAATTTTGATAGGTTTCAAATGGTGCAGGTAGTTCTATTTTGAATTATGCTTGTGTTTCTGTAGCTATTTTATCTTTCACTCAGAAGTTGTTAAAGTTCCTGTTCTCTATCTTAAAAGCCTTATTCTGTTTTCGTCAGTATACAATATTTTCATTTCTAATGCAAGGGCTTTTTGTATTATGAAGTTTGCTGAAATTACCGGATATTTTCTTCTTTTAAGTGAATTTGCTGTGGGATCTTGACTCCTCTATGACTTGTGATTTCAATTCATGATGATAAACTGGCTAAGTACAACTATCTGAATATAGGGGATCGATCGTGAAAGAGTCGAAAAAATGGAAGCTAGATTAAAGGATGACATTATGCGAGAAGCTGACCGTTATCACGGAGCTATAATGGTTATTCATGAAACTGATGACGGTCAAATATTCGATGCTTGGGAACATGTGAGCTCTGATGCAGTTCAAACTCCTGTGGAGGTCTTTAAGTGCTTGGAGGCTGATGGTTTTCCTATAAAGTATGCTCGTGTTCCTATCACTGATGGCAAAGCTCCAAAAAGTTCTGACTTTGATGTTTTGTCTTCTAACATAGCTTCTGCTTCCAAAGATACTGCTTTTGTCTTTAATTGCCAGGTAACCTAGTATACATTATCTTCTTCTTCCGATTCGAAGACATTTGGCTCCAAACAGATATGTTGATGTTACTTATTTCTGCGATTACAGATGGGTATAGGGAGGACTACTACTGGAACTGTAACTGCATGCCTTTTGAAATTGCGTATTGATCATGGGAGACCCATTAGAGTATTGCATGATGCATCAAATCCAGATTTAGGTGGTGGTATGTCAAGTGATGATGAAAGTGAAGGCCAACTCAATCCACCTGCATCGTTAGTACTGAAAAGTAGACCTCAAACACATACGAATGATGCATTTGGGATAAATGACATCCTGTTGCTCTGGAAAATAACAAGATTGTTTGATAATGGGGTGGAATGCCGAGAGGCCTTAGATGCTATTATTGATCGATGTTCAGCTCTGCAGAACATACGCCAAGCGGTTTTGCAATACAGGAAGTTGTTTAATCAGCAGCATAATGAGCCTAGAGAAAGAAGAGTAGCACTAAATCGTGGTGCTGAATACTTGGAAAGATATTTTCGTTTGATTGCTTTTGCTGCATACCTTGGTAGCGAAGCATTTGATGGATTTTGTGGACAAGGAGAATCGAGGATGACATTCAAAGATTGGCTGCACCAGAGGCCGGAGGTTCAAGCAATGAAGTGGTCAATTAGATTACGGCCTGGGAGATTTTTTACCATCCCTGTAATGCCTCTGTCATCTATCTTTCTCATGGTTTTGGATTTTTTTGAAGTTCGATTTGATTCGATTATAATTGTTTGTGCAGGAGGAACTAAGAGCTCCACATGAGTCGCAACATGGGGATGCTGTTATGGAAGCTATTGTGAAAGATCGGAATGGTTCTGTTCTTGGGAAAGGTTCTATTCTCAAGATGTACTTCTTTCCTGGCCAAAGAACTTCCAGTCACATACAGATTCATGGTGCTCCTCATGTTTACAAGGTATGTCAAATTTCCACTATTGTCAGGATGATCAGAAGAAGCTTAATTTTGATTTCGCATGCCTAATATGGAGATAGTTATAGTTGCGTTAGGGTTTCCAAGAGAGATGTATTAGTACCATTTGCAACACAGGCCTTTATGATAGAACTATGTCATGTATCCCCCCCCCACCCCCCCACCCCCCACCCCACACAAAAAAAAAAAAAAAAAAACATGCACCCTGCACACAATTTTCATCACAGAGATTTGAAACCAAGTAGTGACATAAACATCATATGGCAAAGAACTATTTTCAACTTGATAGAGTAATAATACTTTGAGTGAAATTTAGCATACAGTATATTTGGTGTATGCTAAATATTTTCTTCCATTTAAAAAAAATAAAAATAAAATAGCATGCAGTTATATATATAGTGTTATATTACATCTGTAAATGTGTTACTACGAAGTTTAACTAAACATATTTTTTTGTTGCCTATATTAGGAGAGATCAATACATAAATAGACTATCAATACATAAATAGACTTTAAATTAGGATCAAATGCAAAAATTTGAGTAAGAATACTCTGATGAAATGCAATTACACACAGTAAATTGAAGAGAAGAATATACCCACAAAATAACACACAAGAAACAACAAAAGAAAAAAAAAAAGAGGAGATGATTCATGATTATTCCTGGTTTTGTTATAGAAGATGGTTATTTTTTCCAACCGGCATCATAGAATGTTAGGAAATGAAAGCAATAAACAGTAAGTAAACCCTAAGCTGAAAGAAGGGAGGCAGCTATGTAGAAAATCGGGTCAAACAAAGAAGTCCAAAGTATTGTACCCCAATCAGCAATGCAGTATGGGGCTGGTTTATCCCTCTGCTACTATTAGAGATCTAAATGTAAAGCCAGAAATGAAAACAATGGCACAGCAAGATCAAGTAAGCAGAAAATTGCTATGCTTAAGAAGATTACAGAATATACTATTGACAACAATGGAAGTACAAAAATATTGTTTGTCAAACCTTACCAAAGCAATGTATAAAGAATGGGACAAACAAAGAAATCCAAATTATTCTACCCCTATTCAATCAGCGGTTCAGTAGGGGATTGGTTTATCCCTCAGCTACCATTATTGATCTCAACAAAATCTCCATAATCCAAATTGCAGTAGGGGGTTGGTTTATCCCTCGGCTACCATTATAGATCTCAACAAATATCTCCATAATCCAAATTGTCACGGCGTGGACTCTGTCCTTCTAATCAGGCAGAATTCAGGGCACAGAATAAATAAACCAAATATTCAACTTTTACCTAATTGTATAGGGTAGAGTTTTTAACATTTTTAAATGTCATGCAACTGCAATGCATTTATTTGACCTTGTAATGTAATAATAGAATACAGTGTAAGATAGAGGCTAAGGAGGTGAATATGCACAGTTTTTCAAATTTGTGAATTTTGAGTTTTTTTTCATGGCTAAAGCTTAAAATTCTTACTGAATTTCTCATACTTAGGTTGATGGATACCCCATTTATAGCATGGCAACTCCTACAATTGCTGGTGCAAAGGAAATGTTATCTTACCTTGGTGCAAAGCAGACGTCAAAAGAAAAAATTGCTAAAAGAGTAATTTTGACTGATCTGAGAGAAGAGGCTGTTGTTTATATTAATGGAACACCTTTTGTTCTTAGAGAATTGAACAAGCCTGTTGAATCCTTGAAGCATGTCGGAATCACTGGTCCATTGGTCAGTCTTTACTGAAATTACCCCTTCAAACATGGTTATATGATGATTTTATATCTATTTAAGTTCATTTTCCCCACAGGTGGAACACTTGGAGGCACGGTTAAAAGATGACATTCAATGTGAGATTAGACAATCTGGTGGTAGGATGCTTTTGCATCGTGAAGAGTATAACCCGACTTCAAATCAAGTTAGTATCATTGGATATTGGGAGAACATATTCGTAGATGATGTTAAGACTCCTGCTGAGGTATATGCAAGCCTGAAATGTGAAGGGTATGACATAACCTATAGGAGGATACCGTTGACTAGAGAAAAAGAAGCCCTGTCTTCTGATATTGATGCTATCCAATACTGTAAAGACGAGTAAGTGGCAGCACATAATTTAAAGAACATTTAAATGTCACTAGCCGTTTTTGTGAGGGAAAAGTTGGCATATTTGAACTGAGGCATAATTCGTTGATTGTATATGAAAGTTGGATAGTGCCTAGTCCTTCTGCAGCCATCACCATGGTAAAGAATGGATCTTGGGCCTAACTCAACCTCAAAAGCTAGCTCATGAGGGGAGGATTGTCCAAGTCCATATAAGGAGACCATGGACCCTTTAATCCACCGATGTGGGACTCCAACGCCCCCCGCACGTCCAAGGCTGGACATTTGGAGCGTGGACAATATAAGACGGGGGGGGCTAACATTGGAAACAATGAACTGGGTGGGCATGGTTCTGATACCAAGTGAGAATAAATATTATTGAATTGTTGTCTACATAATTACATTGACACCCTGTTTATAGACACTACAATATAATCCTTTTCAAAGTAGGATTTTGTATACTATTCCTATTTCTACTCATATTCTAACAAGGATGACATTGACAGATCGCTCTACATCTAGAAGTAAAATCATGTTTGTGTAATGGCTCGGCAACTGTAATATATCTCTGAGAATGTTCAATTGGAAATAATAGGATATGCCTCGCTGTACTTTTTTTTTTTTAATCGTGAGTTCAGGAATCTTGATCTGAAACAGCCTCTCTACCCCGCAATAGGGAGAGGTAAGGTCTTCGTACATCCTACCTTCCCCTACGCTTCCCCTACGCTAGGTATGTTGTTGCTTGTTTGTTGTGAGTTTAGGAATCTTGATAGAACTATCATTAACTTGTCATTGCCAATTTATACTAGTTAGTGGCGCAAAAGCTACTATTCCTGAATTTGTCTGGCTTGATTTGGTGTTTGAAAAGATTTAACCGTTCATTCTTTGATAAGAGTAGTGTTACAACATACTTCTTCTTTTGTTGTTGTCTCTCTGAATCCAGAGAAAAATTCTGTTCTGTGTCAGGTGCAGTGTGATTTTGATTGCCAAAGGGCAAAAAATGTCTTTCTACTAATGACTTTTTACCCATGTTGGATGAAGAATTTATTTGAGTTATTAATCAGTAATTTGCTTTTCTATGTTCTCATTAGAAGGAAAATTAAACTAATTGTTCTTTTTCTTTTCTCTAAACAGCTCTGCAGGAGCTTACCTTTTTGTATCACACACAGGATTTGGAGGGATTGCTTATGCAATGGCTATTATTTGTTTAAGGCTTGAAGCTGAGGCTAAGTTGTCATTAGATATTCAGCGACCATTTGGAAGTACTGGTCTTCCTTGTTCATCTGTAGAGAATTTCGATGTTCAAATTTCTGATGACGAAGCTGGGAGAATGGGTGACTATCGGGACATATTAAGCCTCACTAGGGTTCTTGTGCATGGCCCCGAGAGCAAGACTCATGTTGATGCTGTAATAGAAAGGTACACATCCTCTACTTAATCCATAATTGCATGGGTTTCCTTCTAGCTTCCTTTAGCAGTTCAGCTTCCTGAAGTACTACACAGGAGATTGGTTGAGGACAGATTCCATAAACTTCTCATACCATAAATTTTGTAAGGATTATTTAGATTCAGTTAGGGGATTCTCTATTCAACGGTAAAGGGAATTAGTCACTGAACTTTATTGACTTTATTGGGTGAAGACAATTAGTGAGTCAAATATATCCTTAATGCTTATTAAGATCTGTATATATTAGGGGAATTGGGTAAAACTAATTAGTCCAAGGTAAGGGGGAGACAGAGAGAGGAGGCAGTGACAAGTTGTTAGGTAATAAGGCTTAGGGAAGGGTGCTCGTTTATCGGTAAAGTCGTCTTACTGTGGTAAGTTGCTCTATAAAGATGTACATGTCTTCCCAAACCTGTCCGTTCGGATCCCCAAAAGCGCGAGAAAGATGTATTTTTTTTTGCATGGTTAGAGGCACTTATGTTGGTGCCTCATGTGCAAAATACAGGAAAGGATGTGGACTGCCTTCTATTGCATTGTCAGATAGCGTCACAACTTTGGTCAAAGATTCTGAGATGGTTTGATTTTGGACTATACCGGGTACGGTGAAGGATGTTATATTCAGTTGGGCTTTTAGATGACACAGTAAAAGATATAGGGCATGATATATTTCTTCATTGGCTTTGATGTGGGTAGTATGGAGAGAGAAATAGAAGAGCTCTTGAAGGAAGTGAGCTTGATTTTGTACATTTGAAGAATAGCCTCTTATCTTTAATATTTTCTTGGTGTCTCATGAGGTTCTTATTCAAGGACGGGTGTCTTCTGTAGAGAACCATTTATTTCTTTGTTTACTTTTTGGTATACTTCTTGTATATGGGAGCTTTACCTATTATTGATTAAATTATTCCTTGGAAAATAAAGACAAAAAGATTTGCCTTGGCTTTCTTCAGATAGTGTTGTAGTACGATTAAAGGAGGAGGGATTTCTTCGCATGAGGAATTTCTATAATTTGCACTGAGAATTTGGGGCTTCTTGAGATAATAATTGTGAGTTCACTTGGTACATAGAAGGCAGCAGAAGTACTGGGAATGAAGATTGTGGAACCTGAAAGGAATCCATTTGTAATACACGGGTGACCATTCTGCCTGAGCTGCCCCTGGTGAAAGAGACTCTTCTTCCATACCACAAGGTTGTTTCAAGACTTGACCACATTGCATTTCAAGAGGGGGGAATTTGAAAGAAGCCTCAGTGCACTATTAATGGTCATCAGATCTAAAAAAGAGGGAGCCAACAGACTGTAGAGACTACAGACCTATAGTCTAGTGAGAAGCATCTACAAGTTAATCGCTAAGATGCTTTCTACTTAACTCAAAAAGGTGTTGGAGAAGACAATGTCTATCTCTCGAAATGCATTTGTGGAAGGAAGAAAAATCCTAGACGCAACTTTGGTGGTAATTGAAGTGGCTAATTCGGAAAGAAGACACGAGGATTTCATGCAAACTAGATATTAAGGAGGCATATGATCATGTGAATAGAGAGTTCATGTACTTTATAATGTTGAAGATGGGACGAGTAGGTGGAGGAAGTGGATCATGTTTTTCATATGAAAGGTCGGATTTTGATCCTAGTGAATGGTAACCCATCTGGTTTACTTGGAATGTCGAGGCATCTAGCAGAGGACTCATTATCTCCCATGCTATTCATCCTGGTAATGGAAGCTCTTGGGCAGAATGATGGATAGATTTGTAGCACGTGGTACTTGAAGGGCTTCTTTGCAGCGATCGGGGGGCAATGCGCAGTAAGGGTATCACATCTCTTGTTTGCAGATGACAACAAAAGTTGTGCCTCAGTCCCAAACAAGGAGGGGTCGGCTATATATACCGGATTGACCATGCTTCCCATGTAAATTATCTTAGACCAATACTATATGAAATAAAAATGAAAATGAGGAGTGCTAGAAGTTATTTATATTTCCTAATACGGCTAAAAGACTTCTAGAAAGCATATGAGACTTTAGTTTTTTGTGACACATGCATCATGTGCTCTGGCAGGGTTGAAGCTCTTTTGAGTACCTATCTGGGCTTACCGTTGATGCTTCCAATAAGGACCAAGCATCATGGAGCCCTTGATGATTGAGAAAATTGAGGAGAGTATAGAAAGTATCAATAAAGTCCTAGAAAGTAAGAGAGAGAAGAGCTAGTTCTCATAAGCTTTTATTGAGGGGAGGAATTAGGTTTTCTTTCATTCGTATGGAATCCTCAACACCCAAAAAAGTTCTATTTGCCTTTTTTTTGGCAGCGAGTGAAAATTTGAGATAGAGGCGGATTACATATGTCGGTGCTTCATATGTAATTGTTAAGGGGAAGGTGTATATTGTCTGGTGGCAACTCGATTGAGGTGTGAGATTTGAGATGTCCCCGGCTGTGAAGGGCAATGTTGGACATAGTGAAGGAGGTACTCTCCATCTGAAAATTCAGAAAGCAGTTAGAGAGACAGGAATGTTGCTCGACTAGAACTCATTTGGGTCCTGACTCCTGTGGAAGTAAAGAAATAAGGGAGCGTTCCATGGGATAGAAAATGAGTACTTGAGTTTGAGGAATAATCTCTCATTTCTAATTTCTTCTTGGTGCGCCAATGAAGTTACAGAATCTAGTTGTATAGAAAATTGGGTGTTGTTTGGGAAGAATCATATTACTCTCTCCGTTTCAGTTTGACTGGACACAGTTTAAGAAAGTAAAGAAGACTTCTCAATCTTATGGCTGTTAACTAAAGGTGTATACTGTACCCAAATGTCCTTTAATCTGGTAGTCATAAACATGTCTATGTGGAATATTGCAATTAGAGAGTTGGCAAGTTTAGAAAAAGGTATTCTTTTTTTGAATGGGCTAACATAGAAAGTAAGACAAACTAATTGAAATAGAGGAGTGTTGTAAATTATATACTTTTTAGTATCTACCTGTGCATAGGAGATTTTCTCATTATTAATAAAGTCATTAGAGAGAGTATGTTTTTTTGTACAGCAGGAAGTGGGGAAATCATTGTTGACCAGCTTTTTAAGTTCGAAACTTATAGAAAAACAGAATTTTGCCACTTATCAGTAGACTCAGGTCATGCTTCTACTTTGATATGGTGTAGGTGTAGGAACTGATCTAACTAGTTTGACCTTGAAGGGTTAAATCAACTGAATTGCAAGCCACTGCTTTTCTGAATATTTTCTCTGACAGTTTCTTTCAATTTTTCAAAGGTGTGCCGGTGCAGGTCATTTGGGAGAAGATATTGTTCAATATTCACAGGAGCTGGAAAGGAAATTAGATGAAGATGAAGAACGTCGAGCATATGTCATGGATATGGGCATTAGAGCTTTAAGGTTAATTTTCATCCATCTCTTTTTTAAATGAAGAATATGTTGATAAAAATGGAAGGTAGAAGCAGAGAACAGAATATGCTCAGTTTTCAAGGAACAAACATACTGCTCTTGCACCATCTTCGAGGTCCTCTTTTGAACGCTTGATTAAGATAAGCTGGAATTTCTATTGAGCAGCAGAAATGCATATTACTGAACTTCGATTGTACAGCAGACAAGTATACAAAATATTGAAAACTAAAAAAGAAGTTGATGGAGCAGGGGACAACCTAAAATAGATAAATATTGAAAACACATAATGTGGACTGAGAGTAGTGCACTATAGTGAACATTTTGTCCTTGAGAAGCCCGTACTTCATTCATATGCTATATGGTCTTTATATAGTTAGCCTTTTCCTTGGAATGGAAAGGTGAATCCTTTTTCCCAGAGCAATGGCCTGTTAACATTACATCTTAGGTTCTTTGCTGCAAAACAGGTTTAGAACTGTTTAATAATAACGGTTTTATTTGTTTCTTTTTGCAGGCGATATTTTTTCCTGATCACATTTAGATCCTATCTCTACAGCAGTTCTCCAGCTGAGATGATATTTAGTGAATGGATGGGTGCGAGGCCTGAACTTGGACACCTATGTAATAACCTTAGAATCTGACAGAGGATAGTGTCAACTCATATCCAACATTAAACTCTTAAGGCTCTCTGTGTGCATACCTACAAATACAAAAGGGATGTGGAATAAAGTTGACCAGATTGAGAAATTTCTGATACTAAAACCAGAAAAGTTAGTAGCTGATAGCCATAGCCTTTAATTGGTTCAGAACATAGACGTTGTGCTGCAGCCAAGCAAATTGCAAGACTGTGGCGACAGAAATCAAGTTGAATTGAAAGAGCATTTTTTGTGTAAATTGGGGAAAAGAAACTTCGTAGGTTAAGGAATATTTCAGTACTCTAGTTGTCAACAAATTGTAAAGTAGTTTCTGAACAATGTATGTGTATATTAGCTTTTCCTGTGGAAACACACATAGATATAGTCTTTTAAGTGCAGATGTAATGACATGTTGTGTTAAATAACTGTTGACATGTATAGAAGCTGCTTCGTGTAGAGAAGGATTTAATTGCCTTGATGATCATAAAAGTAACTTTTATAGATATGAAACAAATTAAAGGCTTGTATTTTTTGGCTGTATACGACCTGCAAATCAACTATATTTCGATCTCAAATTAGTTGGAATTTGCTATAGGATTCTTTTGCACAAGTCTTCTCGCTACCCTATGAATGTGTGCTAATAGAAGGAAAATTATCCCTTACTAATGTAAAGGGATAAAAGAGAACGATGCATATTAAGGCAACTGCACATAGAAATATTGAAATACATTTGTACAAAAATGTGTTCCTCCATATGGAACACCCCAAGTCTAATTTGTTTTCATTATTATTAAATCAAATCTTTATTTGATAAGAAAATCATTTATGTTTGGTAGCGACGGTGGAGATGATTTGTAGTGGTGGTGGTAATGGTCGGTGGACATTGACAACGATGGTAGTGGTAGTTGTGATGGTGGAGATGATTGGTGTTATGGTATCTATTATGATGGTGTCAATTGATATTGGTGGTGATGGTTGTGATGGTGAAGTTGATTCATGTTAGTAGTTGGCGGTGTTGATGGTAGTGACTGAAAAATGTGTGCTAGTTGACGATGTGTTGATAGTATTGTTGCACCATTAATTATAATAGTGAAGGTGGTTGGTAGTAGGAGTTGGTCGTTCTGCTGGTAGTGACTAATAGTGGTAGAATAGGTGTAGGTGACAATGATGACGACGGTGGTGGTTGATGATGCGTTGGTAGTAGTTGGTAGTGAGGCTAGCTAGTTGTGATGGTGAAATTGGTTGATATAGAGATTGGTTGCAGTGGTGGTAATGGTTGATAGTGATGATGGGGTGGCGGCAGTAATAGTGACGGTGGTGGTGACAATGGATATATTTATAATGATAGAGGTGGCATATGTGATAGCAGTGGACAGTACTGAAGCGTCAAGAAGATATCGATGTAATAGAAAACCTCAGGAATCAATTGTATTTATGTGGGAATATGAAAGAAACTTTCAAATGCTTAAATATAAAAACGCTTCTTCTTGACGAAAACTAGAGGTCGTGGCTACTACCTATGACCAGCCATCTCAAATTGCTTGTCATTACCTTTTTCTAACACTGATTTCCCTCTTACAGTTCTGGCACCAACGCTTGCAATTGGAAATTATGCCTCAATCGTTAATCCAGCAACCACTGCTATTCATAAGAAAATAGATATTACACCTATTTCTATTAAAAAAGTTGACTATGTAAATGGAATGCCGGTAATCAAGTGTACTGATCAAGAAGTCAAACGAATGAACATTATTGAGGAGTTACAATTCGCAATTATCGGTAAATTCTCATATGGATGGCCTTGATATAGCAGAACTTAGAGAACAAATTTCAAAACAATGTGGTATTAAAGGTGATTGTAAAATAAGGCTTATTAGAAATTGACATGTTCTAATGAGATTGGAGTTGATTGAGGATTTTGTTAATTTACTATCTAAGAGTGCATATTACACTAATGCAAGAGATGGTGGTTCATTCAAATGTGTCCTCTCATTTATGATGAAAACTTCAAGCGGGAGGAGGAAACCACACAGGTTCTTTGTCAAAGAGGTCCTTTTTCACCTGCTTCAGCTGTTAGGAAACCCCTCCATTTGGATGTTGCCACAACAAATAAGACCAGAACAAGTCGTGCCAGAGTTAAAGTGCAACTGGACCTGATGGCAGAGAGACACCAATATATGATAATGGAAATTGAGAACGAATTGACAAAAGAAAAAAGGAGCATCAAAGTAAAGATCAAATATGATATGATTCTAACCTATTGTACTAAGTACAGTTTGCAAGGACATGAGATGGAGGAATGTAGAGTGCTTCATCCTGAATTAAGACAAGTTGTGGAGAAGCTTACAGAAGACAATCAACAAGATCACACTCAGCCACAACAAAATAAGAGGTGGAGATATGGAAGGGGACAAGAAAGATAGAATCCAACAAGAAAATGTTTACATATAATAAAAATGTAGATGCAGCAGAGGAGGCTCTCTCTTTGGCTAATCCATTTGATGTGCTTTAATAGGGGGATAGCAAAGAAGAGGAAGGAGATAAGGTGAGTGATCAAGAATAGTTTAATTCTAATAAAAATAGAGAAAAAACTCCAACAGCAGTGAAGGAAGCAATTCATTCAACAAAAGAACATGGTAAGAGTAAGTCACGACAAAAAGGAGAAAGCGATACAAAATGGAGAGATAGAGTGGAAGTTGAAAAATTCACACTTGAAGAAGGAGAAATTGATTCTACAAATATAGGTCACCAAACAGAGGGGAAACAATTGATAAGCAAGATGATGAGAGTAAAAACATATCTACAAAATAGTGGATATCTAAGTTTTTTCACAACCATGCAAAGGTTGGTCATACAATTGATTCAACGGAGACACTTGCAGATCAGAAGAAACAGTCAAATGATGATAAGGAAAAAGTCACACAAGCAGCAAAGGTTGGCGATATCTTGGACAATTATGGAACTCAAGGTAGGGAGAACTCTACTGATATGGAGGGAATTACTGATGAAGGGAACAATCAAGTAGTTATTCACATGCAGGGCCAGAAAAGTAAAAGTTTAAATAGATTAGTAATGGTTCAGAACACAGTTCCAACAAATGAAAGGGAGGAAAGGCACTTATCTTGCAGTAAACAAATAGCAACAACATATAATTCTTTGGTTACGATAGATATATCTTTGGATGTTGATGAAACAATACGTTGGAGAAATAACAAGCGAAATAATATTCTCCGCAACATCCTGACACATAACATTGGGAAAGTGCAGACAGTTGCACAACTTGAGGATGGAAATAATCAAAGTACCTCACAACTAGCAGATGCAGAATTGAAAGATGTTGATTTATCACCAAGGGATTTAAACTTAAATCAAATATGCAAAAAAGGGAAAGAAACAGGGTACTGGTGAGGCTAATTTGCCTAGCAGAACTCAGCCAAGAAAAAATAAAGGGTCGCAAAAGACAAAAAATTCATGAAGGCTATTTTTTGGAATATTAGATCTGTGAAGCCACAAAAGACTTTTCAGAGAGTGCAGATGTTACACAAGTTTCACAAGTTTGCTTTAATTTATTTACTTGAGCCATTTCAACATACAAGAACCATCAATAGATACAGGAGTAGAATTCAAATGTCGTTAGTATTTCACAATTGCAATGGAAAGATCTGGTGTTTTGTCAAACAAGGGTTTGATGTCACGGTTGCTGTAGATACTGAATAAAAGTTGACTATGAAGTTCAAGGATCAAGTTAGTGGTATTAATTTACTGGTGACAGACGTGTATGCTAAATATGATAGAAATCAGATATTACAAGTCTGGGACAGTATCTATGATATCTCAAATGGGGTGAATATCCCTTGGATAATTAGCGGATACTTTAATGTAGTTCTTTCAAGGGAAGATAGGATTGGTGGTGTTCTAGTGATGGATATTAATGTTGAGGGCTTCAAGAATTGTATTGAATCTTTCGGCTCAACACAAATATAATATAAAAGAAGTATATATACATGGTGGAATAGGAGAGCTGGTTCTGATTGTATATTTGAAAGGCTTGATAGAATTCTTTATAATTGATACTTTTAAGGTATGTATTCTCATTCAGAAGTAGAACACCTTTCTAGAGGTAGTTCTGATCATGTACCACTTCTCATAATTTGTGAGAATAGAGTCTCTAGATTTCAAAGGACTTTTAAATTTCTGAATTTTCGGTCTGAAAATGTTGACTTCAGGGAATGGTTAGGAGTAATTGGGATAGTGAATACTCTGATGATCCATTTTTGGATTTTAAAAGAAAGATTAAGAAGTTTAAAAAAGCTTTATCAATATGGAGTAGACAAGTATATGGGGATATATTTCAACAATTATTTATCAGAGAAGAGATTGCTAAGATTAAAGAAAAACTGTTTGAAGGCAATCCATCTCAAGAAAACAGGGCAGTAATGCAAAGGGCTAAGGTTAAATACATCAGGTATCTTCATTTAGAAGAAAATTACTGGCAACAAAAGGTTGGGTATGATTGATTTGAAAGTGGGGATAGAAATACCAGATTTTTTCATAATATTTTGAAAGAAAAGAGGAATAAATTAAAAGTTTTTAGAATTATGAATCAACATGGTTGCTGGTTAGAAGAGGAAAATCTTTTTGCAAATAAAGCCATTAACTTTTACCAAAAACAATTTACACAAGAAAGGGATGCTTGTTCTTTTGCATTGCTTGATCATATTTCAGAATTGATTTCGGATGAAGATAATGAGATGTTGGGAGCCATGCCTAATGATGAAGAAATTTAAAAGGTTGTGTTTAGCCTTAATAGTGACAGTGCTGGTGGTCCTAATGGTTTGACAGGAAAATTTTATCAGACTTGTTGGGATATTGTTGGAAATGATGTCATTAGAATGATCATAGATTTTTTCGCTGGAAATACTCTTCCAAAATCCATTACTCACACAACTTGGTTCTCATACCCAAAAAAGATAATGTACAATCTTTTTTGAATTTGAGACCCATTAGCCTTAGTAATTTCATAAATAAGATTCTTTTAAGAATTTTTCACGATAGATTAGAGGGTATTCTTCCTAACTTGATATATCCTAATCAATCAGGTTTTGTAAAGGGCAGAAACATTGTTAAAAATATGTTACTTTCTTATGAGTTAATTTTTTACATAGGAAAAAGAGGTAAACCCTCTAATGTAGTGTTAAAACTGGACATGGATAAAGCATATGATAAGGTGTCCTGATTTTTCTTGATGAAAGTTCTCAGAAAAATGGGGTTCTACAATAGAGTGGTTGATGTGATTCAGAGATTACTTTCTAATAACTACTATTTAGTGCTATTAAATGGCCAGTCTGTTGGCTTTTTCCACTCTACTTGGGGAGTGATACAAGGAGACTCACTATCACCTACTCTTTTCATACTGTCTGCAAAGGTCTTGACAAGAGCCTTGAATCAGTTATTTAAGGATAATAATTATGTGGGGTATGAAGTACCTAAATGGAGCTCTAATCTAAATCATCTAGCATATGCAGATGATACTATAATTTTTTCTCATCTAAAGTATATTCTATGGAGAAAATAATGTTGACTTTATAGGAATATGAGAAAGAGTCGGGCCAGAAGGTGAACAAAAAGAAAAACTTTTTTTACATGCATAAAAATGTTCAGAATAATATATTACAACAGGTGGAACAGGTTATAGGAATGGGAAAGGGTGATTTTCCTCTGAAATATTTGGGATGTCTTATATCACACTCAAAAGAAAGAGGACTTCGCAGACTTAGCGGACAATATTAGAAACAAACTACAAGCATAGAAGGGGAGGCTACTATTTTATGGTGGAAAAAAGTATTGTTGAAAAGTGTTCTCCTAAGTGTTCCTATATATGTTCTTTCGGTAGTTGTCCCTTCTAAGAGTGTTATTAAAGAGATTCAAAAATTTTTTTGCTAAATTCTTTTGGCATAATAAAGATTCAAGTAGAGGCAAGCATTAGTCTGCCTAAAAAAGGGTTTGTTTGCCAAAGCAAGAAGGAGGCTTAAGATTTTGATCCATGGATAATATCTCACAGGCTATGAATTCTAAGCTTTGGTGGAAATTTAGGACACAAAATAATTTGTGTACGAACTTTCTTTGGAATAAGTACTGTAAAAAATAAATTCCTACTCTAGTGTAGTGGAAAAGTGGGTCTTAAGTGTGGAAAACTATGCTAAGGAATAGGGAAAAACTTAAAAAATTTATTTGGTGGGAACCAAGAAGTGGAACTTCCACAATCTGGTTTGATAATTGGACCAAAATGGATCCACTGCTTAAACATCAAACAGAGGAACTCGCATGTCATCCTCCGAATGATGTTGGGGAGTTCGTTAACAAAAAGGGGTGGAACTATGAAAGTATGTAGAATCCTCTTCCTAATTATGTCATAAAATATGTCACACATAATATGGTATTTGTTTGCTATAATGATGGGATGGATAAACCATGGTAGACCAAGAACAGTAATGGGCAGATTTCTTCCAAGAGTGCTTGGGAGCTGCTAAACAAAGAGCTACGCTTCCTAATAGTGATTTAAAGGATATTTGGTGTAAGGGATTACCTTTTAAATATTTCTTTCTTACATGGAGAATTTGGTTGGGAAAATTTTCTGTGGCTGCTTTAGTACATCAGTAGAGTCCAGAAATTACTGCTAATTGTGGTTGTTGTAACTGTCCTGAGGTTGAAACTATTGGAAACCTTTTTCTTAAAAGTGAAATGTCTAAGAGAATATTGAACCATTACTATGGTGGAGATGGTATTATTGAGCATAGACTCAATTTGAAACAAAGTGTTAGATTATGGAATCAACAAGGAGGAAATAGTAGATTGAAGGTAGTGTTCACTGTAATCCCCATCCTCATTCTTTGGTTTTTATGGAAGAGGATAAACATAATTTTGCATGATGATAAATACTCAAAAAGGAAGATTTTGTAGGAAATCAATGACTCCATCATTAATTTTGTTAAGATAAGATTTGAAATGGTGATTGTAGGAATACTTTGGTCCAATATAGTTGATGATTTGCAGGCATATAATAGTATAACTACTGTTAAAATTGTAAAATAGAGTCCTCCTGATCAAGGTTGGTTTAAAGGAAATACAGATGGTGCATCAAGGGGAAACCCTAGTCCAAACTCATTTGCTTTTTATATTAGGTACCATGAAGGAAATATGGTGGTTGCTAAAGGTTCTAGTATTCACGACACAACATATTTAGTGGAAGAAGCTACAACCATCAAAGAGTGTTTGAGATTTTGTAAAGATAAGGGTATTCATCAGATTGTTATGGAATCAGACCCGTAGATCATGGTACGAATACTTGAAGGGAAGCGGGATATTTCATGGAGTGTATCAATGATTGTCAACACTATAAATCCCTGATGAACCTCCTAACAGTGAGAGTGGTGCATTCCTTTAGGGAAGGCAACACCCTTGCTGATTTTTTCTCTAATCTAAGTTTTGATTTTACAGGAGAGGTATGTTTTAATATTTTCTTTGAGGTTCCAGCTAAGTCCAAATGCATTATTAATCAATACAAAGCAAGTATACCACAAATCAGAAAAATAATTCAAGATCTACGACAGCAAGACAGAGAATATAGAGTAATACAGATCAAGAATTACTAATGTGGACACAGAAAAATAAAGAGTAAGAATTCTTATCTCCTGAGTTACAAGGATATATCAGGAGTCATTTCAATTACAATCCCCAACATCCAAAGAGTTTCATATGAAGTTTGTGTGAATAGGTGGTTCAATAACATCATTTGTAGGGAAAACAAGGATCTGAAATACCTTCTATTGGGAGAGAGTCCCATGAATAGGGTGTTAATGACTAAAATATTAGAACAATAGGTAAGCTCAGACTCACGTGTTTCCTCAGATATGATAACATGTACCCCTATTACACGAAAACACAAATCAGATTTAACCCTCTTCCTGATTCTTGAATCGATTTCTCAGGTTAAGCGGTGGTATTAGCTTCCGATGAAGCTCAACCCACTAATGTAAGAAAAAAAGAAAAGAAAAAAGAGAGGTTTGAACTTACTTCTACGATGTTAATACTCTATTAAGGTGGATTTGGGTCGTGAATTTGAAAAAGTTCAATATTTTCTTATGAGCAATAACTGGGAGCAATTTAGGAAAGCTGACTACACCTGTAGATGGAGATATAGAGAAATAGAGATGAAACATGACCATGTCTTGGTGTGTTGAAGATAACACAATGGTCGTTTTACAGCGGACCAATGATTAATTGTCGGAGAGTGCATGAACTGGCACACTTTATAACTAAAAATGCAATGTCTGACCTCGTCAAAGTAAGATACTGGAGAGCACCAACAACATGTCGATATAGTATTGGATCATGGAATTTTGGACTATTCTTTTGATATAGCTTGGCATTGGTTGTCATTGGCATAAGAAGAGGTTTGCAAGTGCTCATTCATTATTTTTCCAGCAAATTATGCACTTATTGAGCTTGAGAGAGTTTTAGTCCTGAGGTGCATCACTTCACTTCAATTTCAAGGAAGAAAGTGAGGTCTCCCATATCTCAAATAGAGAAGTCACAACCCAGTTGGTCTATAATGGCAATGATGAACTTGTTGGAGTTCTCTGTCAAAATAATATCATCAACATATACAAGAAGATAAGCTTTAATACCACCTGAGTTGCAGATAAATAATGAAACATCCATCTTGGAAGGAGAAAATTCAAGGGACACAAAAAATTGGAGAAGCTTGGTGTACCAGGCCCTCGGAGCTTGCTTGAGGCCATACAATGATTTATGGAGTTTGCAGATATAATGAGGTAATTATGGATGAGTGAACCCTGGAGGTTGAGCAATGAACACATCTTCAATGAGATCACCATGTAAAAAGGCATTTTGAACATCTAATTGACATAGGGGCCAGTTCTTCGAGACTGCTAATGAGAGAATAATGTGAATTGTCTTGGGTTTTATAACTGGGCTGAAAATCTTTTGCAACAAGGCGAGCTTTATACCTTTCAATAGACCCATCAGAATTTTATTTAATACGAAACACCCATTTAAAGCCTAACACATTCATAGAAGATGACAGAGGCACAAGAGACCAACTTTTATTTTTATATAGAGCTGTCATCTCAGCATCCATAACATCTTTTTATTCTTTGTATTTTGTAGCTTTAGATAAATAAGTAGGTTCAACTGTAGGAGGTGAGAGCTGTGAGGAAGAGGACAGTGAGGTAGAGTGGGATGAAGGAGGTATATGACGGAGTCGCATATAGTAAGTGAGCTCAGGTGGAATTTGGGCTGAGGAATGATTAACTACAGGTTGGGTGTTCAGTGGTATACCATGTGAGATGGGAATATTATTTCCAGAGACATCCGTTACTAATGGGGTAGACGAAGGCAAAACTACTGGTTGTTTTATCAATGGGGAATTTGAAAAAAAAATAATTGGAATGCTAGTTGGAAGAGACTCATGAACTGCTGGAGTGGAAGAGGATGTAGTGGATGGTGTATTAAGTTTCGATGAACTGGATAAGAGTGAGTGTTCTATGGGTTAGGAAAAACAGGTATAGTGGCAGTGGTATTTTATGACACAACACATGGAGCAACGAGATATGGAGACAATTGTAAGCGACGGGGCTGAGGATAGACTGATTTTTAAATGGAAACATTGACTCATCAAACTTGACATGTCGAGCAATGTAAATGTGACCTGTATGCCTATAGAGACACCTATAAGCATGACAATACCAAGAAAAATACAGGGAGTGCTGCGATAGTTAATTTTATGCTTGTTATAGGGTCTGAGATAAGGATAACAAAGACAACCAAAAACTTTGAGAAACAAATAGTTTGGTGAGCGATTAAAGAGCATCTCATAAGGTGACTTATTGCCATAAATGGGAGTGAGAAGGCGATTAATCAAGTATATTATTGATTGAAACATAAAGTGCCAATATTTAGAGGGTGTACAACTATCATCCATGAGACTTAGTCCTGTTTCGATAATTAGTCCTGTTTCGACAATATGCCGGTGCTTGTGTTCGACTCGACCTTGTTGTTCATGTATTTATGGTGATAGAAGTCTATGTTGAAATCTAAGGTTAGAGCAAATAGTGGATAGAGATCGAAACTCTCCACTACCGTCAGATTGTAGTGCTTTTAGTTTGGTGGTGAATTGGTGTCCATGAGGGCTAAAAATTATTGGAAAATAGAGGCAACATCAGATTTTTAAAATAATAGATAACACCATGTATATCCAGAGTAATCATCCACAAATACATAAATATTTATAGTCATTCGATGATTGAAAAGGTGAAAGGCCCCATACATCAGTGAACACTAATTATAAAACATGAGAACTTGTATTCAACATATTTGATAAAGAGAATTTATGTGACTTGCCAAGTTGATAAGCAATACATAGAGAAGCTAGCCTAAAACTAGAAAAAGGTAAATTATTTTTGTGTAGGAATTGATCGAGCACTCTTTGATGAGGATGGCCAAGGCGAAAATGCCAACAGGATGATGATGGCTTGACAACCATATAATCCACGGGAGAGGAGTATCTGTGGAGTGGAACAAGAAAGTGATAGAGTATATTGTTACTCAGCTCGAAAAGAAAAGGAGTCCTGGTTGTGGATCCTTAACAACAAAATGATACAGGTGAAATTCAAAAATAGTATTATTGTCATGAGTGAATTTTTGAATGGATAAAAGATTCTTAGTGATAGAAGGAACATGAAGAACGTTATTTAGAGAGAAGGATCGATGTGAGAAATTAGAGAGAGTGGCCTTACCCGTGTGCTAAATAGGTAAACTTTGGCCATTACCTACATGAAGTTGGTCATTGCCTCAATATTCTTCATATTGCGAGAGACTAGACAGATCAAGAGTGATGTGATGCGTTGCTCCAGAGTCAGGATACCTATTTTGTGTAGATTAAAGTGGAGCCTACTGTGCTAGATGAGCTGCTGGATTGATGAAATGGGCATAACACTGAAAGCAATTTGGAGCTAGATGATTCGAGCCATTGCAAATTTGGCAACACTACCTATTTTAAGAGTTTCAGTTGTTTCCAGACTGCTAATTATTTTCGGAGTAACTTGGTTGGCGGGAGTTGCGACCACGACCCAGGGATGAGTTGTTGTGCTGGTTGCGATTAAAGTTTTATGTAGAACGTTGGATGAAATTTGCAGTAGGTGATCGAATTGGATCCGGCATCAATGATGAGATTGACAAATTATGACAGAGACGGGCCATGAATAAATTCATGGCTTAATAGTAGGTTATGGAGCTCTGAATACGACACAGGTTCAGGGCGAGCAGAGAGACACAGGTTCAGGGCGAGCAGAGAGCATAGTTACACTATCTTTAAAATTTGAACGTAACCCTTTAAAGACATAAATATTGAAGTCCAATAAATTAAGATGACGCCCTGCAACAGATAGCTCATCTGAAAGAAGCTTAGCCTTCTAAAGGTATTGTGACATGCTAAGGTCTTCCTGTTTTAGATTTTGAAGTTGCATATGAAGATTTAAAATTCTCGTGTTGGAGTTTGACGATAAGTCAGCTTCAAGTGTATCCCATATTTCTTTAGATGTGTTGGGACCTATCACTATAGTTAGAGTTTCCTCCGATAGAGACGAAATTAACAAACTCATAATTAGTTGATCTTGTTGAACCCATTAAACATAAAGAGGGTTTGATTGAACATCTATGGATCCTTCAACAGAAATTGTAGGAAAGTGGCATGGTTTTTCTCCTATAATGAAGCCATGGAGATTTTATCTTTTAAGATATGGTAACAATTGGGTTTTTCAGAAGAGAAAATTATTCGATGTGAGCTTGAGTGAGATAAAGTGATGAGTGTAAGAAAGGGAGTCCGAGATGGAGTTGGACGAAACCACACTGGTTGTTATCATTAGAGAAGAGGGAAGAGTTGACAAAGACGAGGAGCTTGTCGATGAGGACGAGGATCTTTTCCCAGAATTTGGCTCAGATACCATATTGAAGCGTCAATAAGAGATAGATGTAATAGAAAACCTCAGGAATCAATTGTATTCATGTGTGGAATATATATAGATGTGATTGTCGTACATTAAAAGGAGTTAGGATTGGATTGCAAGTACTACACAAAGTCCTACACATAGACGAATTGATACTCTAATGAGATAGTAATCTACAAGAACTAGGATACTCTAATAAACAGTAGTTGGTAGAAATGATGGTTGTTAGAACAATGGTGATGGGTGGTTGACATTGGTAATAGTGACTGACATGGTGATGGTGGTTGCGATTAAGAGATGGTTAGTTATGGTGGCGGCTAGTGATTATGGATAATGTTTTAGTAAATTTTACCCACATAAGAAACCTCTTAATAATATTAAAACATATCCAGGTCAATTAAATGCTTAAATCTTATGAAAACAAATGTACTTAATAACTTAAGATATGAACCATTCAGATTCAAACCTTTATTAAGTTTAAATAAATAAGACCTAAGACTGTAAAATCTTCAACCATCCCTCATTTAGCTCTAGAGCATGCTAATAATATTTCTAAAGGGCACATTACCCCTATTATGAGGTCAAATAGTCAAGTTCAGGAGGTTAATTAAAATTACTAATAGGCTAGGAAGACGAAAAAACACAAATTAAGGAATTCTTTAGGTATCACCCTATTAAAAAAATGATAGACTATTAATAAGGATAATTTTTTAATTTGATAATAAGAGTTATTTGAAATTGAAAAAAATAATATCATTCATATTTGAATATGAGATCATAAATTTTCAACCCATTAATTGATCACTAGGGTTGGGGTGGTTAAATGCCACCATCTTTAGACATTTCAACTCTTTTTAATTGGCTGTCAGTGATTCGAGATTTGTAATTAAAAGTGATAAATAAATTTGTCAATTAAGTTAGAGGTCTTTAAATTTTAAAAATTAGGTAAAAATGATCATTCTTTTTATTTTTTTATTTTTGCTCCAACAACAATAAAAATTGTCACAACAATTGTAGAAATTATCTCAATAATCATAAAAATTATTTGACAATTGTGTAAAGTTTTTGAACAACTAAATAATTATCAAAATAACTAATATAGCTGTTGATCAATCGTATGCAGTTGTTTGAAGGACTTGACATACCGATCCATTAGTATTGGGAAACACACCCATCACTTTTACTTCCTCCATTCCAGATTGAGATGACATATTGATTAAGAAAAATAATTAATAACATAATTAGTCTATCATAATACCTAATGATGTTTATATTTTAATTTGAAGAAAAAATAATTAATATAAAAAGTAAAATATAAAAGAAAAATTTATTTTTTCTTGATTAATAAAAAAAATAAGAAAAATGAGAAATCAAATTAGAAAATTTAATACATGTACTAATTGGGTCTCGCCTATTTTCCCCTGAATGACCCCCTCAGAATTCATACTACATTTTGCTAAACAAATAGAGTGTCACCGTAAAAATGAGGATGAAATAGGGAAGGTCGGGGATTGATAGAAAATGATGACAGCACAGCAGAGGCCCAATCCCCCATGGAAAATTACAAACAAAACACAATGCAAAGTCCACTACCAGTTTCGTATACCTCGTCACTTCCCCTATCTTCAATTTTGTTCAAGAAGGTAGCCACAGTAGCTGCCGCTACGCACCGCCGCAACAGTGCTTTATCCGCCGCCCTCAGCGGCAGGTTCAACAGAAACGCTAACCTAACCTCTCGAAGATATCGCCATCATACTGTCACGTGTTCTGCAAACATCGAGTCAAATGCTACCGTTGACGATTATGAAGACGGCGATATCGGAGGAGAAGGAAATGACGACGACGATGATGATGACGGCGTTGAGATTGAAATTGAGAAAATGGGGAAAAATCGACGGAGTATTCGATCTAAGATAGCGGTGAAGGCTAGCTTACAAAATGTTTGGGAAGTCCTGACTGATTATGAAAGATTAGCTGATTTTATCCCAGGTCTTGCTGTCTGCCAGTTGCTTCAGAAGGAACCGAATTTCGCCCGACTTCTTCAGGTTTTTCTGTTTAATCCTTTTTTTATTTTATTATTATCTGCCCTAAACTCTGGCTCACATTTGTATAAAAGGTAACGTATTCCCGCATCAATATCCCATAAACTCTTGAGGTATTCACAAAGAGATCAAGGCGTGTCAAATATTGTCTTTCTCAAAGCCTATCTGATGCGCCTCATGATTAAATGTATCGTAAGGAGGCTAGAGATCAAATGTATCACAAAGAGGACCTCTTAAATAATTCTAAGGAGGCTAGAGATCAAATATATCACAAAGAGGTCTAAATAATTCTCAAACGTAGAACTTTATCAAAACTTCTATGTTTACGTTTGAGAAAAAAGCTACTAACGATCCTCGAATTACATAGATAATCAACAGAGAAGAATCAAAGGAACAAACAGAATTGTATCCACATTGTTTGTCAATAAAATTATGTTTCGTTCATATTTTATTTGAGATTGCAGTTTATTTCAAAATCCCGTCTTTGATAAGTTCAAGCTGCTATAGACGTCCAATATGGATTAGGGTCTTGAAGGGATTAAAATTACCATCACATGCTATAGATGCCAAGCTGCTACAAATTTTTGGGTATATTAACCTTAAAATTTACCCCTTTTAAGGTTAAAAAAATTGTTTGGTCATGGAAAGATTTTAGAGTCAAATGACATTGGCAGTTTTAGAATTTGTATTCAAGTGCAAATTTAGTTCTTGAATATCGATCAAAATGAGACTACTATGCAGTGTAGTAGAATGCAATATTGTGAATTCAATCTCAACCATTACTATTGGAAAGAATCTTTTAAGCATGAAAAATGAAAATCTTTGGCAAATTGAGATCCGTATGTAAGAGTTCCCAACCTACGTGAAGCCTTGTTTTAGTTCAGAAATTGATTTGCATAAGCTAAGTTATTGTTGTACATCAAGTCTTGTCATTAAGACTCAACAAGTTTATGTTCCAGCAAGCCTTGAAGTAAGGGCATCTGTAAGCACATTAATTTTATTGGATTAAATGCATGTTTGCTTGGGTTAAATAATTAATTTGGGCTTTGCAACTAAATAGGTCCTTTTTATTAAATTCAAGTCCAAGGTCCATTTCACCTTGAAGCCCAAACTCTACGCATGTCAATGTGACTTGGCATCCCAGTCAAATTCAAGACTAACAAGATGATGCCACATGTTCAAATGATGTGGCAATCCTAGTCAAATTCAAGAGCTAGTCAAAAGTTGTCAAGTGTCTAAAATGACATGTTTTCGCCAATCAAATGTGAGTTTATCACATAGTATTTGTGATAAACTTGATGATTTACATGAACCAATCAAAAGATGCAAGAGAGTTCATTTACACTGGAATGCCTACCCGACAACTATAAATAGGAGGTTATATAATTCTATAAGGGCATTCACCAAGCATTGGAGAAAGCATCGACATTGATTATACAGTTCAAAGGATTGTCGAAACTGTGAAGGATTGTCCAACATTTCAGGAGATCTATCTCATTTCTAGGACGTTTTAATAAACTTTCAATTTGAGAAACACGCTACTAGAAGCCCTTAAATCATTGAGAAGTTTAGGAGAAAAACTCAAGAGAACAATTAAATTATACTCAACAAGATTTATCACTAAAATTATTCTCTTTTATTTATTTTTGGTTGTAGTTAATTTTCAGCATTTCAAACATTTGTTATTTGCAACAAATTTTAATGTGATGGAAATAAACTGCACTCACAAAGAGAATATGAAGAAACATAATTTTATTGATAAACAATATGCGTACAACTCTATTTGTTCCTTGATTATCTCCTTAATTTAGGGTCGTTAGCAGCATATTTTCTCAAACATAGGATTGTTTGGACCTCCTTGCGATATATTTGATCGCGGAAAACATCATACATGCTTTGAAAAAGGCACTATTTGTCACCTTAATCTCTTTGTGAATATCTCAAGAGTTTATGAGATATTCAGAATGTCTCTTCAAGAAAATATGTTACTCTCTCCGTCCCATTTTATGTGGCATCATTTGACTTGCCACGGTATTTAAGAAAAGAAGGATGACTTTTAAAAATTGTGATCTAAAATAATACTTAGATATTATTGTGGTTGTAAATCATTTCATCAAGGGTAAGGGACAATTTTAAATTTAAATTGTTTCTAATTATAGTGAGGTGACATTTTTTTCGAGACGAGCTAAAAAAGAAAGGGTCCCACATAAAATGGACGGAGGGAGTACCTTTTATGTAGATGTGAGCTAGGCTTTAAGGTAGAGTGGGCTCCAAAAATTCTAACAGAGATTGGACTCGTCTTGTAGAGTCTCACAAAATTTTAATGTCTACAAATGTCCCCTACTTCAATGCTTGTCATTGTGTAGGCTTGATGAAACTCAAAGACGAAACTTGAAGCACTTCTAAAAATAGAGCTTCTATCTTTTCAGTTTTGTGGCTCTAGATATTTCAAATCTATTTTGTGAGAGATTAGATAAATGGTGAAATTGGCTTCACCGGGCGTGCCAAAATTTGTTTGCAACAAATTTTCGAAATGTCAAAAATTAACTGCAACAAAAAATAAATAAAAGAAAATAATTTTGTTCATGAATTTTGTCGAGTACAATTTTGTTGTTCTCTTGATTCTTCTCTCCTAAACTTCTCCGTGATTCAAGGGCCTCCAATAATATATTTCTTGAATTGCAAGAGATTTAAACCTCATAGAAATGTGTTTGATCTCCTGGAATGCCAGAAACATTTCGTTGTTTTGTTTCGAGTTGATGTCGAAGCAGAACTCCATCGATCAATTCGTTGAAGATTTGTGTAGTTGACACATATGCTTTCTCTGATGTTTGGTGAATGTCCTCAGAAATTTATGTAACCATCATATTTATAGTTTTTGGGGTAGGCAGTTTAAGTGTAAATGAACTATCTTGCCTCATTCTGATTAGTTTACGTAAGTCAGCAAGCTTATCATAAATGTTATGTGATATGACCGTTTGTGATTGGCCAAAACATGTCATTTTAAACACTTGGCAGATTTTGACTAGCTCTGGATTCATCTTGGCACGCAACATGAGTTCGGGCTTCAATAGGAAACGGACCTCGGACTTGAACTAATAAAATAGACTTATTTATTTGTAAAGCTTCATTAATTAATTATTCAACCCAAATGAACATAGATTTAATCCAATAAAATTTATGTGCTTACACTAAATAAAACAGTAAAGCAGGTAAAGAGAGTCTTATGAAGTTGTGGAGCTTCAACGTTATATTTCACACTGGATCCAGAGGTGTTATAGCATTGTAGGTGTTTGATGCGAAGACGTTTTTATATAATCAGTAAGCAAATAAGAACCAGTGAAATATATAGAGCTTAGAGAATGAGAGTAATAATATATTGCTTGTATTGTTCAGAATCCAACTCTTTACAAGTGTTTCAAAACTACTTATTTATAGGTAACAAAGGTAATATATTAACAATAGAAAAGCTCCACTCTAGCCCTAAAGTACAGTGACCAATCAACGTCCTCCTCATGGGAATACTGTTAATTATGCCCACTAACATTCCTTTGTCGTTGGCAGAGTCTTGTACGGATACATCCGTCATATCATTTCTTTCGTCCTTTTGCTACATTGGGAAATGGGTCCTTGTCTTCCGGCCATGAGTCCCCGCCTTTTTTTTCCAGTATTGATCACCTCTGCAATCTTGCATTTGAGCTGTGACCGAGTCGGGATTGGGCTTCTTCAAACACATCTTTGATCCGATCACCCTTGGGACACATGTTCGCCCAACGTCCTTCCATGTATACAAGCTACTTATTTACCTAATACTCATATGGTGCTTCGCTGCTCTTTGCTCCCTGATGAAAATCTAATCAACTCGACTTGTTACCACCAATACATAAAACATCAAATGGTACACCAATGTTCTTAGCTTGTCAGGTTCAAAATATTGAGCTCCCTAACAACTTAGCATCTTATCACAACCCAAAAGGAAAGAAGAGCCTTCACAGATGCTTAGGCTACAGTATATGATATGTTTATCAAGAAATGATATGGAACAAGATTGGAGAGAAATTAAAGTGCTGAATTAGAAACCAATATCCTTGGGTCAATTTACGAATATCACTGCTCGATTCCTTGTTGGCCATACACAGAGAGATATTATGCATTCAAAATATGAGCATTAGCACAGGCACACACATACACGCACAACAACTACCATGCCTCAATCCCAAACAAGTTGCAGTCAGCTATATGAATCCTCACTTGCAATGTTTCTCCATTTAAGTCAACTCATGTCGTTATCAAACAAAAAAGTGAAAATTAAGTTAAAAATATACTTATATATAAATAATAGTAATAAAAATAACATTAAAAGTTCTCTATATTTTTACTGGCACATAAGTCTGTGATAAGGTCCGAATAATCTTAGATAAGTAATAGGTGAAATCAGATCAATACCTATTTCCAACTAGTAGTTGACTCTTTTTTTACCTTTGGCATCTTCCAGATGCTATTGACAAATCAATTTACTTGTGCATGAATGCATCTGAAAGTCATTACTCCAACAGAGAGGAAGAAAGACGTTTACATTCAATTCAATGTGAATCAAATATTTCCTTTGACAACTGGTAACATGCTTCTCCTTGTGGAGATTTCTTAAGTTCGCTGATTGCTCATGTTAAGCATGAGTTTTGTGTTGATCTATCTGATATTTGAATTTATAATTTAGAGTCAATAGATGCCATGCCCTAATACCATATGGGTCATGAATTTCCAAGATAATGTATCTTAGAGTGATCTGGATTTTAAGTAGTAATATCTAACAGATTGGAGAGCAAGACCTAGCATTCGGGCTCAAATTTAATGCTAAAGGTGTCATTGATTGTTATGAGAAAGATCTTGAACATCTTCCCACTGGTCAGAGGCGTGATATTGAGTTTAAGATGGTAGAAGGTGACTTCAAAAATTTTGAAGGAAGATGGTCTATCGAACAGGTACAGGATTCTTTCCTCTCTTTTTTATAACTCTTCTTCTATCAAATCCCTTTGTCTCGTAACTGGATAATGTGTGTCTAAATGGAAGTTCCAACATATGATGTTGCCTAAGAATTATTCATGTACCTTTGTTTTCCTTGGGTAACTTCTCCTTCTGCTTTTTCTTATTTATTCCCAAGCAAATTTGCAACATATATTCTCCTCTTGCTATTCAGTTGTAATTAGAAACTCAGTAGAGAGGTTAAAAATTGAAGCGACAATTGAAACCTTAATCTGTTCTTTCTAGAATGTCTCAAGTTATGTATGATAAACTGCCGGTAAAAGCCGTATTGGTAATTTTACTGACATCTACATCACTCAGAAAAAGTAGATCTTAAAAATCAACTCTCTGAATCCATGAGTTAAAGCTGATTTGCAACACTTCTTCAATTATGAGCTGATTCTCTTTTTGAAGTGTAGTTGTGAGTTCTTCATTGCATGTTACCAAAAAGAAATTTTGTAGTTTTGTCGAAGCCCTTATGTTATTTAGTATTGTGAGAACATGCAGTGCAAGATAGGTAGTGAGCAAGAGCTTGATTCTTTTGTGGGCCAACCATTACATACAACTCTCTCCTACATTGTCGATGTTGAACCTAAGCTTTGGTTGCCTGTACTGCTTATTGAAGGCAGACTTTGTAAGGAGATAAAAATCAACCTGCGGTCTGTTCGGGACGAAGCACAAAAGGTATATCTCTCTTCATTTTCATCTTGTTAACCACGAATTAATTACTACTACCATTTATTGCTGAAGAAATGTATATATTCACGTAATACAGTTTTACCTTTACTTTTGCTGCAGTCATTTTGATTATGCGGATCAACTATTATAGGTTCATATTAGTTCATATTCTTTTTTCGTTTGGCCAATATGAGCACAAGATATAAAATAAGAATCAGTTTGTGATGTGTGTGTGTCTATATATCCCTCTTGTTATTTGGCGTTGTCTCCTATATAATTTCTTAGGAATTTCCATCACACAGCTCGCATCCTGATGTACCTATGAGCGAGCAATTTCTGTTATCCCATGGTCCTTAGTACCACCTTAAAATTTTAATCTTTCTTGGTGGGTGAAATTATAATCTTGCATTATTTTCCATTTTTCACCTAGTTTTTTCAGAAATATTCTCCCAAGTACTAGTCCCCATATGGCGTATCATTTTCTTTTTGCTCCATTTCCCAGAGGTCCACCTTCTTTCGTATTCTCTGGGAAGTACTCTGTTCGACACCATCTCTCGTCCTCTGTGTATATATGAGGGGGTATGAGTAAGCTCGTTATTCGTCCAGGATGAAATCTTTTAGGCTGTACGAAATATTCTTTGAAGATTTTAACGTCATGGAGTTGAGTAAAAGTTTAGCTAGAGAAAGATGGCTATTGCCGAGAAAGGGATGGAAAGTAATATTTTCTGACTACAGGATATTGTATTGAAATTATTTTTTTATAAAAAGCTCAAAAGTCTGCAAGGACTAGATGAGAAGGAGATTTGTTATCCCAAACATGTGGGAAATTATGGGGCCTGTCGTTTAATTCCAAGGCTTACTCGTTGGTTTGTTAAATTCTAAATGTGTTCTCCTTGTGAAGCTCAATATGGAAAGACGAGGCATGATAATCGATGAAAATGTCACACCTGCAACTTGCCAGTGGAAGCTATTTAGTCCACAAACTTGCCCTTATTCTCAATCTCATAAGGAAAAATTTATAGTTTGTTTGTCCAAATTTATGAGCACTTGATTTTTGGGAAAAGGTTTGAATTTATATCTATATCATGTGGAGATTCTCAGTTTGCTCTCCATTCCATTTTTAGTCCATTCTTATCCTTGGCTATGCGTAGCAAATTGTTCTGTATTTGCCTAAGCCGTTAACGAATTTCAACATGAAACGAGTGGATTTTACATGTTTAAATTCTTCGAGAAAAAAGTTTTAAGATCATCCTGCAAATGTTGGCGATGGTTTAAAATTACTTTTAGGTGGGAGTTCCATATCAAGGACAATAGCAAAGTTCTTTCCTAATGGCCAGGGGTAATATTAAACCAAAAGCCTAATGAAACACAAAATTGGACAACTTGGGTAAGTACACGATAAGTTGGACTTCTTTTTTATTTGTCAATTTATTCCTACCCAGGGGCCCATAGCTGCCAATTTATATTCAGCCTCGACGAGAATAAGGAATGTGTACTTGTGATCTGCAAAATGATATATCCATCGATTATTCTTATCCACTCATTTTGCTAATTACTCCCTCCATTTCATGTACTTGGTATGGCTCCTCTACTAAGAATGGATATTTTATTTTATTTGTTCATTTCACAAATTAAGAAAATTTTATTATTTTTTTATATAATATTTAATATTAAATAACTATATAAAATAGTAATAATCAAATTTAGAGTTTCAAGGTATCATTAATAAGGTTAGTTTAGTAAAAATCATTAATAAGGTTAGTTTAGTAAAATATATATACTTCTAATTAAAATTTTCTTAAGAAATATGTCAAGTTAATGGAGACCAAATAATATGAAATGAAGGGAGTAGGGGCAATATTTGGTGTCCGGTTCGATATTTTCAAAATTCAAATTCGATAATCGATAATTAAAATTGATATCAAATATCATATTAAACTTTGATTCGGTAAAATGAACTTCGATTAGACATGGTATTTAATGATACCATATTCCCATTTTGTTCTAAACTTTTTTTTTTTTTTTTGAAAATTAACCTACTCACTGTGAATGCAATTGCAAACGTGTTTGAGTAAATAGACTTGGAGCTTTTGGCTAATATTATTGTAAAGAAGTGAAGAACCGAGGATGAGTCTTTTGATCTTTGGGCTAACAATAGGTCAATTAGATATATTATTATAGATATATAGAGTGGATCTTTATTTAATAAGTAATTCGGTATTCGATAAATACCGAATGTCAAATGATATTAATATTTTGTATCAAAACTCATCTCAAACATCATAATTTTGAAATTTTACTCTTAAACACCGTACCAAATACTAAATATTAAATTTCTCGATTTGAATTAATAATTTGATTTTTTATATTTTATGTCCAGCCCTAGGAGTATATACTTAATCCAATGTTCTAAGAGCTTATTAAGAAAGTATCCGTTAGCACCAAAGGAGATATTCCTCCCCAATTGCCAAACGAGAAGCTTAGTTGGTTAGCTAAGAATAAAGAGAATAAATTCAGTCGCCGATGCTAATTTACAAACATAACATCCAGGGGCAGAACTTCAGAGTTTAAGTTATAGGTTGGTTCGAACTTAATAACTTTGATCAAGTGTTTCTCTTGAGAAATTTACTAACTATATGGAGTATAAGTAATTTACTCAAAAAATTACGAAGCTTTTTTTTTTTCTTCTAAAACTCAGTAATTTACTAAAAATTTAATAAGCTTTTTTTTCTAAAACTTAGAAGCAACCAATTCTAAATTCCCTCTAATAATTTTTGAGCCAAATTTTCTTAGAGGGTGTGATGTGATGATTATTTTCTTCTTATTCTTAAGTAAAGATCTCGGGTTCGAGCACTAAGAAATGAGAAGTTATAAGGAATGTTTTACTTGCTTAGTGAGCCTACTTGGAGTGAATTTGAACTTATCAAAGACGGTGAATTTTGAGAATACATGCAACAACAACAACAACAACAAACCCAGTGTATTCCCACCTGGTGGGGTCTGGGGGGGTAAGATGTACGCAGTCCATACCTCTACCTCTAACGAAGTAGAAAGGCTGTTTCCGATAGACCCCCGGCTCAAGACACAAGATCCCACATAGATACAAAGTAAAGCACCGAACAAGGTCACAAGATTACAGCACATAACATACATAGCATAAATACGACATAAATATGGTAGCCATAAGTAAAAGAGAAGAAAGAAAAGAAAGCAGAAAACAGAAAAGAAAACAGGAAACAGAGGAAGCACCCAGATTCATACTAAAATAAGGAACACGGAATCATAACCTAATTCCCTACACTAGCGACCCAAACTGGCTCTAGTCCTCAGCCCTAATACGCGTCCTCCAGACCTTCCTATCTAGGGTCATGTCCTCGGTGAGCTGTAACAGTTCCATGTCCCGCCTAATCACTTCAGCCCAGTACTTCTTCGGCCTACCCCTACCCCGCCTAAAACCATCCAGCGCTAGCCTCTCACACCTACGAACCGGGGCATCCACGTCCCTCCTCTTCACGTGTCCGAACCAGCGCAATCGGACTTCCCGCAACTTGCGCTCCACTGGAGTCACACCAACCTTCTCCCTGATAGTCTCATTCCGAACTCTATCCCCTCTAGTCAGCCCACACATCCAGCGCAACATCCGCATCTCTGCCACCTTCATTTTTTGGATGTGGGAATTCTTAACTGGCCAACATTCCGCTCCATACAACATGGCCGGACGTACTACCACCCTGTAGAATTTGCCTTTAAGCTTGGGCGGCACCTTCTTATCACATAACACCCCCGACGCGAGCTTCCACTTTATCCATCCCGCCCCAATGCGGTGCGAGACATCCTCGTCAATCTCACCGTTACCCTGGATCACGGACCCGAGATACTTGAAACTATCCCTCTTACAAACCACCTGCGAATCCAGCTTCACTGTCATCTCATCCTCCAATCTTACGTCATTAAACTTGCATTCCAAATACTCTGTCTTGCTTCTGCTCAACCTGAACCCTTTAGACTCAAGGGTTTGTCTCCACACCTCTAATTTATCATTCACACCCCGTCGAGTCTCATCAATCAGGACTATATCGTCCGCAAAAAGCATACACCACGGCACCTCCCCTTGAATACGCCGCGTCAACACGTCCATCACCAAAGCAAACAAAAAGGGACTAAGAGTAGATCCCTGATGCAATCCTGTCAAGACGATGAAATGCTCTGAGTCTCCTCCCGCCGTCCTCACCTGAGTTTTTGCTCCCTCATACATGTCCTTAATTGCTCTGATATATGCCTGCGGGACTCCACTCACCTCCAAACACCTCCAAAGCACCTCCCTGGGGACTTTATCGTATGCCTTCTCCAGGTCGATAAACACCATGTGCAGGTCCTTCTTCCTTTACCTATACTGCTCCACCAGCCTCCGTACCAGGTGAATTGCCTCCGTCGTCGAGCGGCCAGGCATAAACCCAAACTGGTTTTCCGAAATAGACAATATCCGTCTCAGCCTCGCCTCGACCACTCTCTCCCAAATCTTCATAGAGTGACTCAATAACTTAATCCCCCTATAGTTATTGCAACTTTGGATGTCCCCCTTATTCTTGTAGAGAGGTATCATGGTACTCCACCTCCAAGCCTCGGGTATCCTTGCCGTCTTGAAGATTTCATTGAACAATCCAGTCAACCACCTTACACCAGACTCTCCAACAAACTTCCAAAACTCCACCGGAATCTCATCCGGCCCCGTCGCCCTACCCCTCCGCATCCTGCGAACGACCTCTCTAACCTCTTCTATCCTAACACGTCTACAATAGCTAAAATCCCGACACTCCTCTGAGTGCTCCAGTTCCCCTAACTCAATAGCTCTGTCCCCTTTGTCATTCAAGAGCCTATGAAAGTACGACTGCCATCTATCCTTAATCTGGCCGTCCTCCACCAACACTCTACCATCCTCCCCCTTAATGCACCTCACCTGATCGAGGTCACGCCCCTTCCTCTCCCTAGCCTTGGCGAGTCGAAACAATTTTTTCTCCTCTCCTTTCTCCTGTAGCCCTGCATACAAGCTCTCAAAAGCAGCCGTCTTAGCTGTCGTGACAGCTGACTTAGCCTCCTTCCTAGCTAGCTTGTAGTCCTTCCTATTTACCCGCTTCTCTTCTTCGTCCTTACTCGCAACTAACTTAGCATAAGCCCCTTTCTTGGTCCCCACTTTCTTCTCCACCTCTTCATTCCACCACCAATCCCCCCGATGGTGCCCGGCTCGGCCCCTAGAAACACCCAACACCTCAGATGCACTCTCCCTGATGCACCTCGCCACCCTATCCCACATACTATCCACGTCCCCCCTACACTCCCACACCTCCATACCCGCCAACTTCTCCCCTATCACCCACGCCTTCGCTGGCGTCAAGCCACCCCACCTAATTCTAGGTCTACCCTCCTTACTTCTCCTCTTTCTACTCTTCTTTAAACCCAAATTCATAACCAAGAGCCTATGTTGGGTCGAAAGATTCTCACTCGGAATAACCTTACAGTCCTTACACAGCACCCTATCCCCTTTACGAAGCAACAGAAAGTCAATCTGGGTCCTGGCTGTCGAGCTTCGAAAGGTGATCAAGTGGTCGGCCTTCTTCGGAAAGCCCGAGTTCACCACCACCAGCCCAAAGGACCTCGCAAACTCCAACAGAGTAGTCCCCTCTTCATTCCTGTCCCCAAAACCAAAACCACCATGCACATCACCAAAGCCTCCCGGTAAAGCCCCGATGTGCCCGTTGAAATCTCCAGCTACAACGAACTTCTCCGAGCTAGGCACGCCCCTCACCACCTCTTCCAAAGCCTCCCAAAACCGCATCTTCTCCTCCCCCTCCGAGCCCACATGGGGCGCATAGGCACTACACAATTTTGAGAATACATGGTTAAAAGTAATTAAAGGCAGTATGACGCACTGAAACTTTCGCTATGTGCAGGGTTTGGAAAAAAATCGAACCACAAGGATCTATTGCGTGCAGTCTTACTCCTATATTTCCGCAAGAGGTTGTTTCATGATTGAACGTGTGACCTTCTGAACAAATGAGACCAACTTTTTCGACTACCCCATAGCCTCTCTTTCGCATGGTTAAATGTTTAAAAAAAAACATAAGAAGTTGGAATAATGTAGCAATGGTGCAAGAAATTCGTCCAATAGGATTGAGGCAATAAAGAGCACAATGTTGTCCAAGTCTATCAATCGTTTTCAATTAGGTATAAATTACTAGATATAGTGTAAACAATTCTTACATGCTCTCTTCTATATTTACGTATGACACATCGGCAACTAGCTATAGTGATCCTTGTGGAATTAAGTGGGCAAAAAGTTGCACGAAGAAGTTCGAGTGGCACACTAGTGGGTGTTACCTAATATTCCCTTATTCTTATTATTCCTAGCTACTTAGGGAGTTAGGTACCCCAATCTTTATAAAAAGTAAATAACCATCTACTATAAATTAGCTTCAATTCTTCATGAAGTAATCATCCTCCAATCAAAGCCACTATATCCCTGCATCATACGTTATTTGTGTCCTGTAGGTGCAGGAAGCTCTCCAGCTAGTTTCTTTCCTTCAGGATTTTCATCACCCAGGTAATTAAATTAAAGCAAGCCTTTCCTTTGGTATTTGTTTCTCCATCTATTTTTAATTGGTCACTCTATTAAAAATAGATTTCCACTTTACAAAATCAAGAGGTACTTTATTACTTAATTAGTTCTTAATTTACCCTTATTATTTACTATAATCATTAACTTCTCAATGCATCTAATAAAACATTAAATTTATTAGATTCGAAGAATGATTGGTAAGATTGTCATTTTAGTTATTACCACTTAAGAATGACTAAACAGCTAAAAATGGACGAAGGAAGTAATTTAAGAAACGATTAAAGATTTTTGGATCGGTAGTATTAATATATCACAATATTTGTTCAATCTATTAAAGAATTAACTTGTGGTCGGTACGTATGTATTAAACATACCTCACATTTCCGTGCATAAAAGAAAATAATTAAGGGTTAAATTATTTTCTAGAAAATTACTTTTCTCTTGAACACGGACTAAAAAAGAAAAAAATGTTGGCTAAAATAGAATAAAGTATATAATGAAGTAATAAACTAGGGTGTTTTGTATCTTCATTTGAACATAAAAGATATTCTGAGTTTTAGCTAATTTTTGGTCAGATAAGTTGACTAAGAAGGTAAAATATTCTTTATCAAAAAGTTCTTTATTTTCAAGATTTGTATTCAAGACATATGATGTAGTCTTGGAGTTTGATCATCGATCTCATCATGTCCCTTCGATTGTATAATTAAACTAGCACGACTTACTATATATATCTTTCATTATAAAAGTTTTCTGTTTGTCCCTTTGGTTTAATTAACCCTATTATCATCAGAATCCAAAAGGGTTTATATATACCACACTTCTGATTTTTCAATCTCTTTTCCAATACACCAACAACTAACAGATGTTAATAGTTTGTTACATGCTTGCTTTTTGGCTCCTAGTAATACTTTGCTTTATGACTTTCGTAATAGAAGTTTATTTTTTCTTGATTTGCTAGTATATCCGATTATATTTACGTTTAGGACTCTCTGACATATTTTGATCTCTCAACTTAATTAACCTTACACCACTTTGTATTACCTAACATCTTTTGCTTTTTAGGCAGAATATTTAAAGACTTTTATTAATTTGTTTTATTCAAATTCTTTCTAAAATATCAATAGTTTAATTACCTTCTGATCTTGACTATTTGATAAGTTTTACCCCTTTAAACTTTGATGAGGTAAAGAGAGTGTAATCACTCTATATTTTTGGAGATAGAAAAGAACCAACACCCACCACCACCGCCCTTATCCATTATAACCCTTCCAACTGTCACATACTTTTTAAAAAATATTTTTTATATGATATTAGATTAATTTAGTATTTTATTAAAATTTAAATATTATAAAAGCAAGCAATCTTAATTATTTATTATTGAGTATTTAGATTTTAATAAAAAAGATTTCTTAGTATTAGTGAAAGTAAATGAGAATTTATATATCACTTTAACTGCTAGTATTAGAATTTGGAGGTTTTGCTTTAAAGTTATTACCAGAAGAGATACAACCTTTTCAAAAGAAGATATGGAATATACTTTTGATTATCCTCATTCTCCTTCCCAACTAGGGAAATGTTTCTTTTTTTTTTTTTTGGTTTCCCAAGGTATCCCATAGTTGGCAGCCGTGAGATTAATCATTCGCTCCTCTGTCAGCGCACTAAGCGGTAGGGAACTGACCACAAAGTTTGCTTCATTCGCCAGAGGCGGGGATTGAACCCCCGACCTCTTGCTTAATGGACATGGTGCTGAACCACCATGCCAACTCTAGTGGTTAACTAGGGAAATGTTTCAACAAATCATAAGTTAATTAAGAGATTTTATATAGAATTTTGAAGGTATGTTTGGCCAACCTTCTCGAAAATAAAATGTCTAGTTACTTTTTATAATTATAAAAAATTAATTATCTTAGAGAGTTAAGGCGATTGACCAATTCTTAGAAAGAAAAAAAAAAGTGATTTAATTTTGAGCAGTACCTGAAACGGAAAAAATGTACGTAATTTTTTTTTTTTCAGAAGCATTTTTGAAACCTTGACCAAGTACAAATTTTTGTTCTGATACTTAAAATGTATTGTTCAAATATATTAATTAGCTAAATACAAATTACTATTATCTCAAATTACTTTTTCGAAATTCACTTTTCACAGAAAATAATATTCAAAATAAAAATTTTATAGACTATTTAAGCTAAGTGACATTTGCAGGCGTAAGCGAGCGTGTCTACTCTTGAGAATGGAATCCGTTGCAAGATCTGACAGTCTTAAGTTTGACTGCCTGTTGTTTGGTATGTTTAGTTTCTCCAACTATTATCTGGTTACATTACTGTATGTATATATATATAGTATGCTGTCTTTGGAACTTCAAAGACAACGAATTGTATCTATTTCATTAATTTCTTCCTTTATTATCCTAGAAAAAAAACACTAAATTAAAAAATGACTTTCTTATCAGAAATGTAAATTGTTTTTCCCAGATATGGATGACACTTTGTATCCTCTTAGCTCAGGTGTCAACCTAGCTTGTCGCAAAAATATACAAGGTACTATACTTTATCTTATCATGCCAAGTAATTAAATAATTAACCAATAAAATTTCATGATGATCAAGGAATTATATATAATAATTGTTGGCAAATAGTAATTAACATATTTCTTTCTAGAGTATATGTTGCATCACCTAAATATTGAAGAAACTGAAGTGCCAAAGATGTGCTTGGACCTATATAGGGAGTACGGCACAACAATGGCAGGCTTGAAGGTAAATTATATTTTTTTCATTTCAATTTATTTGTCTTATTTTCTTTTTTAATCTATTTCAAAAATTGAAGAATGCTTTTTTTTTTTTAAATCTTTTTGGCAACTCTTAGGTAGTGTATGTACTTGAAAATAATTTGCCTTTAAATTAATCAAATTCTCATTTTGCGCACATGATTTTACTAACATAACTTCTCATTTTGCCCACATGATTTTACTAACATATATACAAATGTGCCATGACATATTTAAGACAACTAGTTCAAAATATTTTTTTCCGTAATCTTGGTGCTCAATCAAAGAAAATATATCTACACCATATAATGTACTACAAGTTAATAATATGCACCAATGGTATGCAGGAGCTAGGATACGAATTTGACAACGACAAGTTTCATGAATTTGTGCATGGAAGATTGCCGTATGAGGTACTAAAACCTGATCCACTTCTGAGGAACCTCCTCCTTTCCATGCCACAACGCAAAATTGTAAGTACACTTTTAGCAAAAATTTTGGCTTCTCTACTGCTAGCTAGCTAGTATATTCTATAATTATAAAGATGCGATTACTATTTAGGAGAAATAATTTTTTAAAACATTAATAGTAATTTATTGGTGCTTGGTGAATTAATCAGATATTCACAAACGCGGATAAAGCACATGCAATACGAGTGCTGAGTAGGTTGGGGCTAGGAGATTGTTTTGAAGGTATTATATGCTTTGAAACTTTGAATCCTCCATTGGAGGATACTACTGATGATGAGGCTGCTAGTCGTCGTTCTCGTATTTTATGCAAGCCTTCACTGGAAGCAATGGAGGCTGCTATTCGGATTGCAAATCTTGATCCAAACAAAACTGTATGTAATATACTCCCTCCTTTCACTTATAATCTTTCGCTATACTAAAAATTAGATGTCCATTCTTGTACTTATCCCGTTGAGAAAACCGATTTGTTCTTGATTAAGGAATATGTCAAATGAATAGCGGACAGTCAAAAATGGACCGAAGGTGTAATTAATGTCATGAGTAATTTAATTTGTTCCTCCTCGATTGCCTTTTCAGATATTTTTCGATGATAGCGCTCGGAACATAGCAAGTGGTAAACAAGCTGGATTACACACGGTTGTTGTATGTTCCACCTTCTTTCTAGTCTTGATCAAAAGTAGTTGAAGAGTAACCTAGAGACAAATTTAAGATTTGAGTTTGATAAATTTAATCAATTTTTAAAATTCTTAATATTGAATTTATGAATGTGTGTGAAAAAGTATTGGATTTGATTAAACCGTTGGGTCATTATAAATTAATGAGTATTTTGGTGCAGGTGGGGAGCTCAACTTTGGTGGCAGGGGCAGATCATGCCTTGAGGAGCATACACAACATAAGAGAAGCCCTTCCTCAAATATGGGAAGAAGGAGGAGAATACTCACAGCAAATTATCCAATCCAATAACGCTGCTGAATTAACTGTCGTGCAAGCATAATAACCTATGTACTCTACGTGCATCGACACTTTGATTTGATGAATTTCAATAAAGATCTACGTGCAACGAAATAAGCCATGCATTATATGTATGGAATAAATGTGTTTTAAACATTGAGAACTATAAAAAAAAAAAAAAGGCAATTGCTATAATCTACAACGAGTTTGAGTTAATTGTTAACCATTTGCTCTTTATTTGTATAGTAAGTATTTCGATATAATTTGGAAGGACAATAATTGTATTGTCAAATGATAATTTCTTTAGATTCTCTCGGTCTTTCAAAAGGAGAAAGACGAACGGAGGGGTACATATTAGGACGCTGCATTAACAAGCAATGAGCATGTAGGGCTGTAGCTCTTATCACCTTGGCATCAAATTTTTAACTAAATAAAAAGATATAATTAGCTTTTATAAAAAGGAATTTTAAAATTGTTTATAAAATTAATCAAACAACGAGTATAATAAAGGGCATATTTGTCAAAAGTTAATTTTTTAATATGAAAGAAACATAAGCGTGATATGATAAATTACTTAATAAATACTAAGAGTGATGAAATTATAATTTTAATTATTTGCCACTCAAATTAGATATGTACTATTCATATTCACACATTACATCTTAAATAAACCCAAAGAGTTAGATAATTCAAGCTTCTATCAAAAAATTAAAAATAAAAATCAAGCTTAATATTTTTAATCTTAAAATTGAGTTACTTCAAGCAAATGATGCAAGCACTTAACATTAGTCTTTTATGTTTGATTTCTTGCTTAAGAATAAAACAATATTATAATAAATGTATGTTGTTGTAAATAAATACAATAAAATAAAAGGGAGGGGAGAGAGAATTATAGATATAAGAAAATGATTTTTTTTTTTTTTTGGTGTGTTTTTACAATGTAATATGCAATGCCTTTGTGTAGTATGGAGTTAATAACTCAAATGGTCACTCAACTTATAACTTTTCTCTCAGAAAGTCACTCAACTTTGTTTCTTATTCCAAAAGTCACTCAACTTAGGATTCTTCTCTTAGAAAGCCACCCAACTTTAATTTTTACTTCAAAAGTCATTTAACTATGGATATTTTACTTACAAAGTCACTCAATCAATTTAATTAAAATCTGCTAACATGAAATTTTATTTAAAAATAAAATTTTAAAAAATATAAAATCATTTGAACCATATTATTACATATTATATTTACTTTATATTTAACCCTCTGAAATTTTAAAATATCCTATATAGTTTACGCCAATTCACTTATAAAGTTAGTATTAATTTTTAAGATTTTCAGAATCATATTCATTTTGCTGATTAGATTTAATTAACTTTCAATGTTATATTTATTTAAGAAATTGATTTTCCAATCATAATGCAATTTTTTGTATTACCACTTGTATAATATACAAATGCATCAAATAAATACAATAAATTCTATTCTTAATAAGTTGATAAAAGAAAACGTTATAGATTTTAAACTAAAATGATATGATATAAAATATTAACAAATGTTATTAAACATTAGTAACATTATAGTACATACACTGCAACGAGGTAAAATTAGCAACAAAAATTATACAATCAAATGATTGTGATTTTAGGATATTAATTGATGATTTGTATAACTATATATACTTTAGAGTATAGAGTAATTATTGGACAAGAAAAATGCAAAAAATAGTTGTAAAACCAAAATTTTAAGAAATAAAAAAATTATTCATTTAAATGAATTTTGGATATGAGCGAATCATTGAATTGATGGTTTAAATAAAAATATTTTTTATTTCTTAAAATTTTTGTTTTAAATAAAAATTACATGTTAGAAAATTTTAATGAAAAAAATTAATTAAATAGCTTGAGTGACTTTGTAAGTAAAGACACTTATAGTTGAGTGACTTTTGGAGTAAAAACTAAAGTTGAGTGGCTTTCTGAGAAAAGAATTCATAGTTGAGTGACTTTTGAAGTAAGAATCAAAGTTAAGTGACTTTCTGAGAGAAAAATCTTAAGTTGAGTGACTATTTAGGTTATTAACTCGTGTAGTATGTGTAGTATGTGAAAATACATCCACAAAAGAAATAACTTCTTGACATGCTACAGTAGTATGTGTAGTATGTGAAGTATGTGTAATATGTAAATATCCATAAAAGAAATAACTTATTTACAATACTCCCCCTTGGATGTTCATGTAAAAAAAAATTCTAAAGAAAATAAGATGTACATAGCGGTTTGTAATACGCATTGTTTGCTGCCTCATTGAAAACCTTACTAGGAAAACCCAGTGGGATAAGACCTTAGTTAAGAAAAAAAAGTGCAGCGTGTATTTACTCCCCCCGATAAAACATCACTTAATATTTAGGAGACGACGCATCCCAATCTCGTATCTCAACTTCTCAAAGGTTGATGTTGGCATTGCTTTAGTGAAAATATCTGCTAGATTATCGCTTGAACGAACTTGTTGAACATCTATTTCACCCGTCTTTTGAAGATCATGAGTAAAGAATAATTTTGGTGAAATGTATTTTGTTTTGTCTCCTTGATGTATCCTCCACTTAATTGAGCTATGCATGCGGTGTTGTCTTCATACAATATTGTTGAAATATTTTTTTCAAAGTAAGGCCACATGTTTCATGAATGTGTTGAGTTATTGACCTCAATCAGACACATTCTCGACTTGCTTCATGAATGACTATTATCTCTACATGATTTAAAGATGTAGCAATCATGGTTTGTTTTGTTGAACGTCATGATATAGTTATACCTCCACATATAAAAAAATACCCTGTTTGAGATCGACCTTTATGTGGGTTAGACAAATATCCTGCATCTGCATAATCAATTAATTGTGAATCGTACTCATTTGAGTAAAATAGTCCTATATCAATAGTTCCTCGAGATATCTAAATATATACTTAATGTCATTCCAATGTCTTCGTGTTGGGGAAGAACTAAATATTGCTAATAAATTTATAGCAAAAGATATATCTGGTCGTGAGACAAGAGACATTAATGCCTCAATTGCACTAAGATATGGTATTTTAGCACCAACAAGTTCTTCATAATTTTCATGAGATCAAAATGGATCTTTATTAATAACAAGTGATCTCACAACCATCGGGGTACTTAATGAATGTGTTTTATCCATATAAAATCTCTTTAAAATATTTTCAGTATATGTGGATCGGTGGACAAAGATTTCATTCGTAAAATATTGAATTTGTAGACCAATACAAAATTTTATCTTTCCGAGGTATTTCATTTTAAATTTTCTTTTCAAACATTGTACTGTCTTTGAAAGCTCTTCAGGAGTTCCAATGATATTCAAGTCATCAACATATACAACTATTATGACAAATTTAGATCCAGACCTTTTAATAAAGACACAAGGACAGATTGAGCCATTTTTATACCCTTTTTTTAATAGGTATTTGCTAAGGCGATTATACCACATGCGTCCTGATTATTTTAATCCGTATAAAGATTTTGGAAGATTGATTGAACAATTTTCTCAAGAATAATTATATGCATCAGGCATTTTGAATCCTTCAGGAATTTTCATATAAATATCACTGTCTAATGAGCCATATAAGTAGGTTGTTACAACGTCCATAAGATGTATATCAAGTTTTTCATAAACTGCCAAATTAATAAGATACTTGAAGGTAATTGTACACACCACCGAAGAATACGTCTCCATATAATCAATGCCAAGTCTTTGCGAAAATTCCTGTGCCATAAGTCGTGTTTTATATCTAACGACTTCATTTTTCTCATTTCGTTTTCGCACAAAACTCATTTGTACTCCACTATCTTTATACCGTCAAGTGTTTAGACTATAGATTCAAAAACTTTATATTTTTCAAGCGAAGCCAATTCAATTTTGATTGCATCTTTCTATTTTGTCCAATTATTTTTCTTTCTACATTCTTCGACAGATTTTGATTCAAGATCCTCATCTTGTTGCATTATTTCATTAGCAACATTATAAGCAAAAATATTATCGACTATTATATCATTTTGATTTCATATTTTTTATGAGACATAACTGATTGTGATCTCTTTATTTTCAGGTACCTGAACCTCTTCTGAGGTTTTATCAATTGTTATGTCTTGCTGCTCTTCACGAGTAGCTTCCTCCACATTACGATTATTTTGTTCATTGATTTCTTTTCTTTTTTTGAGGATTTTTATCTTTGAAACCAATTGATCTACCATGTTTTAAGTGTGGTCTAGCGATTAATTGGAAGCGTTTAATCAATGATTCTGCTAGATCATTTTGAGTTTGGATGTGGGCAATCGGATGTTCAATTGTTATTTCGGTCGATATACAATAATCATTAAATGTCTGGGATGTAAATTCACCAGCATTATCAAGACGAATTGTCTTTATTGTATAATCTGAAAATTGTGCTCTTAGCTTTATTATTTGAGCAAGTAATCTCGCAAATTTCAAATTATGAGTTGATAATAAATACACATGTGATCATCTTGTAGATGCATCTATTAAAACCATATAATACTTAAATAGTTCACATGGAGGGTGAATGGGTCCATATATATCACCCTGTATATGTTCCAGAAATGCAGAAAATTCAACTCCTGCAAGTATGCATCTGTTACTTTGCCAGAGAATTATGAGGAAGAACTCCCTGAGATTGAACATATGCTATGAAATTCAGTGTCTGAAGCTAACGCTACGAAATTCAGACATTGAAATCGACTGATGTCCTTCTCAATAATTAAAAAATGAGTCCAAAAAATGATTTACTTGTGTGACTAATTTGGAGTGAAGAGATCTATTTTAATGTCAATAGAAAATGACTCATCGTCTAGGTAACATTTTAAATCACATTTTATAAATCTGAAAAATGAGGTACACGTTGTTAGTTGAAAATTATTTTTTTAACATTTTTAGATATATTTTCTATCATTGAGTTTTACATTTGTTCCGAACACTGCTATGTAAGCAAAGAATAATATAAAACCACATCACCAACTATTCTCTCATTAAATTTAACTCAACTTTAACTAAAGCTCATCAAAAAATTGAGCTTCTAATAAATTATTCAACATAGTTTGTGCAGACATAGATTCACCTCCAATCGTGTTAATGCGTCCAGCAGATTATACTATTTTTTAATTTATTTTTATTTTATATTTCTATTGATTAACTGAAAGATTTTGCATAAAAAGTTCAAATAGTTAGAATGTAATCTCAATTGGTGATGATTACATAATGTATGATTTGTTATTTTCAGCTGCAAATCAATGAAACTTGGAAGGTGAAAGCAACTCCTAATTGTACGTTGCTTCTCAAGGAAAAATTGCAAGCTAAGTGAGTAATAACCCATCTCTACTTTGAAGATGAATAACCCAAAAGGGTGACCTCGTTGTAGTTTGGGAGATCCTCAGGTTCGAAACCACACGTGTTTTCAGTCGAGCTCATAGCATACCTCTCCTGTTTGATTTGCTGGCTAGTGGCTATTATACTTAAGTGAGTTTTACCTTGTGCTCACCCGAAGGGTAGCGACTGTGGGTTCCCTTGTCATAAAAATAAGAAGATGATATCGTATTTTTAAACTTGTCTGTGCATCCTTTATTCTGAGTTATCTGTAAACTCCTATGTTGTCATGTTTAGAGGATAATATACTTTATTAATTCATATTTTGTACCCTAGTAGATGTGATCTCTGCGGTCTCTTTCCTATTTTGCTCCTTCACTTGTCAGAAGGAGGAACTCAAATTATTTTAGCAATCTATTTAATTAATGTTCTGGAAAAGCATCATAAATCTCAAAGTTTATGAGAAAATTTTTCTAATATTAGTGCTATGACAATTACTCAGTTAGTCTAGCATAGCATCATAAATTCACAGCCACCTGGTGTAGCAAGGAAAACATATCTTCTTATTGTAACTCAGTTCTTTTAGACGCCTTTTAATTGAGCTTAGATTGGAAGAGGACAACCCTCTGAAATTAGATCATGGCATTGGAGGCTGTTTGAGTTGTTACAGAGAAACTATTATCATATCATTTTGAATTTTTTCAAAAAGAGGCTTGAGAACTCATTATTCTAGAGAATATACTGTGATTTGTGGAGTTTCCTCTGTATCTGTTTTAGCGATAGTGAATAGATATTCTGCTGAACAATATTGTTGATTTTTATGCATTTAGAAGTTATGATTTCATCATTTTTTTTTGCGATATTTTCTTATTTTCAGTGCCGGAAGGGAAAAGACCTATATATGTGGATGGCCAAATACCCCAATGGTCCGTCTGTGAAGTTCTTTGTCAATGCAGGTAATCTAGCAGATGCTTTTTATCAATCTTGTTCCGATTTCTGTTCATGTATAATTGGGATGCGTTCGAAATTGTATGTCAACTGAAAATGAATATCTTATTTCCTCACTTATAATATTCTCTTGAATGAGGAAAAGTCCGACTTATTCTACTTTTTCCTTTTGTTTTGAAGTGCACACGATGGAAGAATTAAAATTCACTGAAAATCACTTGAAGGGTTCATGTCCTATTTTGACTTTCTCAAGCAATTTTGATAAACAGCCACACTAGAAGCTTTTGAAAGAAATGTTCATGCAGGTAATTTTACTTCATTTCAAGCATTAATTTTTGTAATAATTTTTCGTAACTAGTATTAAACTTAGATATGATAAAGTCATGAAAGGCAGAAAACATTAAATTCATTAATTAACTAATATTAAAATACATCCTTAACATATGAAGTAAAAAACTTAGATATGATAGAGTCATTATTCTTAAAAGAAATAGAACAAAACAAAAATTTAAAAGTAATTCTGGGTCATACCTAAATCTAGATCTAGAAAGTTAAAAGAAATCTAGCTAAATTTTTAAAGAAAAATGATCACACGTCCACTCCTTTAGAAACTTTTCTCCTTCTTAATCACCTTCTTTGGGTTGTTACCGAATAGCTGATCAACATCATCAGTAACTTCTGATATAGATCCTTCATTTTTTGGTCTACCTTTCTTTACAGTGTAAATTTGTATAGAAAATATATTCTCATTATTATTTGCGGAATCCTAACACAAAAAGGAAAATAGGAAATAGTCATTTTAAAAACAAACAAATAATGAAATATCTATTATAATTTTTTTATTTAAATAAATAAAGATTGAATACCTTGTTAACGTCTGTGTCTTCTTCAACACTGATATGAGATTCCTATTTTTAGATACAAACAGATTTAAACACCCCTTTTATGGTAAAATTTAGACTACTAACAATTACTTTTTTATAGTAAGATCATACATGATGTGACTGCATCTTCTTTTGATAATTTCTTGTACTGATTTATCAATTCTTCATTGTCATTGATCTTTGAAACTCCATAGACTCGATCACGTGATTCAATATTTTCTTGTTTAACATTCACTCTAAACATGATGATTCTATCAAGAAGAACATACAGCTCGATCGAATAGAAACACTCGTAAGGAGAATCAAAAATATAATATGATATTAGTTATATTAGTTGTAAGATCCATAAAACAAACTAAAAAAATATGATATACCTCCAACGGATAGTCTTTCAATTCAGAAGCGGATTTTTCAATGAGTGTGATTGCTTCGTTATCCCAAAGCAATAAAGAGACGATATCAATATCATCCATTACTTTAATTTGGATCCTATACCTGATATCATATTTTGTTTAAATATAAAATGTTGATTAAATTTATAACGTTAAGCAGATAATATTCAGGACAAACCTATAAGTAGCTGTTTGATAATCCGACGACATTTTTTGCAGTAAAATGTGTTCTTAGCAACTTCATCAACACTCTTCTAGCAGTTTGTGCATCCCAGGTATGACCAATTGTTCTTAAGTTCTAAGTTCACTACTTTTGCAATAATTCATAAATGTCCGGCCTGTAAAAATAAAAAATAATCATGTATAAAAATTGTATGAAATTTCAACAGTTTTATGTACTCTGCATAGAAATTAATATCGAGAATATTTCACCTGCACGAAATCAAGCAACTCTTTAACAGTTTCATAGTACCAACAATCAATTTTTTAGAAATACACAGACTACACTAAGAATTTGCTTGACTTAACATTTCAGGGGTAGCTTCAGACACACTTCCTAATCTGCATTATTTTTAAATTAGTTTAGCACATGATTTTTATTTTAGTATCAATATAAATGTATTATAGTGTAAAAGAAACCTGAATTTGAAATCATTAGCTTTGAAAAGATCTGGATTCATCCATAGTTTGAAGGAATTTCATGTATTTTGTATAGAATATATTCCTGAAAATATTAAGATAGTATTAGTGTATAATTTTTTTTAACTGAAAACGATATCTGAAGTGTAAGCTACAATATTGATAAACCTTAAAATTTATGCGCTCTTATAAGCTGCATAACAATAATGACAGATTGATCAATCAAATTGTGTATGTGAGGCATGATTTTATCAACAAAGTCTCCCCAAAAAGTTATTGTAATTGTACTTCTTCTGCATTAATAAATAAATATTAGAAATTAAGGTTGTAGAAAAATATTTAAAATTATTAATTGAATCATAATCTTACTCATGATCTTCGATAACAACATTCAAAAATTGACTGATTGTACCATCTCGAAGCTGATGAGTTTATTTTTTCGAATGACAAACAATTTGGTTTATGACATCTACAGGAAGGATAGAAAAAAATATTAAAATAGTGATATTTTGTAAATGAAAAAAATTCAAAGAGTAACATAGGAAAAAAATTATCAAACAGTTGAGTGTCATCAATGTCAATGTGATTTTTTAAATCCTTAAACAAACGAAAATTAAAAATATTTAAGCCAAAATCTGAATCAGTTGTCTCCAAAGAAATTGTCTTGGGTGTAAACTCAAGCTTCAAGTTATGTGAAATTGTTTTATTATGCATATTGTTAGGCTCAACAACAAAAGTATTCATAACATACAATCTCATTTCTTTTATTACATTTTTTTCTCTTTTGAAACGACGGACAACTGAACGTGGAATTGTTGCATGAATTCTTTCTCCCTGCAAATAAATAAGTGAGAACATAAGTTAGAATTAATAAGTTAGTATTGATACAAAAAATAGTAAAATATAGAGTAATTTTAGCTACCTTTTCATTTTGAAGAACTAACTCAATTGACAGAAGAAAATTTGATTTGTTTCTTGGTGTAGCATGCCACATATGTACAACTCTTACCTTCAAGTTTCAGTTCATTTTATTATCTGTAATTTGACTTGTATAATCAACTCTTGTCATATTTTTGAATATTTGTTTGCAGAAAAGCTATGCTACAGAATTTGAGACAATTAAATTTGCGTTGGATGTGTATTTATAGGAGACTAACTGTATTAAAATTGACTTGAAAATAGAGAATAAGATTTATTTATAAAAATAAAATTTAATCAAAAAAAGTTATAGTTGCTTAGTATCTTTGTTGTGAAAGTGGCTGTGTGAAAGGTTAGTGAAAAAAATAAAAGGACATGGGTGACATGATAAATGTGATCTATTAAAAAATTAAAATTGTATTAGAAAAAGATACAAACTGCTGAGTGTCTTTTTTGTGAAAGTGATTATGTGAGAGGTTAGTGAAAAAATAATAAGACGTGGGTTAGAAGGAGTTTTAGTAGTTGAAAAGAAGTGGGATACTGGGGGTTAAATATGATGGCAATTTAAAAATTTTAAGTAATATACTTGATAAAAATATGAACTAACATATTTTTATATCTAAACTTAAAAACATTTTCTTCTTTGTTTTTGTTTGAAACATTTTATATAATTTTATATCTTTAAACATAATTTCTTTCATTATGTTTATCTAAATAGTGTAATATGCGATACTGATTTTTTTTCCTTATTTAATATTTTTATTATGATTAAAAAAGTTTTCTTTCCAATCACAGTTGTTCTTATAAAAATTTTATTTATATTAGAAGATTATTAATTACTTAATAAAGAATTAAACAATAATTAAAATATGTAATTTGTTATTAACATGTGCAGACAACGAAGACTTTGTTTGCTTTAAAGATAAAAAAATAGAAATTTGTATATTTTAAAATTTATCTATATGAAAAACTGCGTAAAAAATTATTTTGCAATTTGCTTGAAAATAGAAAATGTGATTTATTTATAAAATTAAAATTGTATTAAAAAGAGTTACAAACTGCTGGGTATATTTGTTGTGGAAGTGATTGTGTGGTAGGTTAGTGAAAAACGTGAGTATGAATATCACTACTTATGTATAAAATGTTGTTATCTTTTTCATTTCTTAGTGTAATACTTTAAATAGGTGTTTTCTTTTCCACAACTAACTCTTGGTGCTTTGTATTAATTTATGTATTTATGTGATTTTTTTTTAAATCGAAGGTAAATTTTGTGAGATGATTGCTGAAAATTTAGATATCTAAAGTGAATATAATATGACTTTTCAGTCACAATTATGTTTTTATAAATTATTTTATTTATATTAGAAGATTATTAATTAGGTAAAATATAATTAACAATAATTGAAACATTTAATTTACTATTTACATTTTGCAGATAACAAAGACTTCGTTTATTTTAAATATAATAGATTAAGAAAATTGGGATATAAGTATTAGAAGATAACAATTTAAACTCTCTGGTAGAGATTTTTATGAGATTTGCTTGAACATAGGAATGTAATTTTGCTTTAAAATAGAAATTGAATCTAAAAATTATAAATTGTAAAAAAAATGTGTTGCTTTTTATGGTTGTGTGGGAGATTAGTGAAAAACGTGGGTAAAAAATATTTAATAATATTAACTTACCTTTTCAGATTAATTAATGATTCTTAATGTTTACTCCACTATCTCCTTTCAAAAATCAAAATTCATGTTTCAACTGCTATGCATTTTTAATATTCTTAAGAAAATATTTTAATTTTCAAATACAGTTATATTTTTAATCTAACATTTTAAAAATAAATTTCTAATATGTAAAATGTATATATGAAAAAGTGCATAGAAACTTATCTGAGAATTTGCTTGAGATTAGGAAATGTGATTTATATGTAAAACTAAAATTGTAGTAAAAAATTATAAAATGTCAAGTATATTTATTGTGCTAGTGGTTGTGTTGAAAGTTAGTGGAAAATGCGGGTATGAGTGTGCTATACATCATGTGTTTTAAATTTCTTAATGTAATTTCATAAAGAGAAAATGCATCAAAACCCCCCTAAACTTGTCCTCCCAACTCATTTTTGCACTTAAACTTGACTTTCGTTTATTTACCTCCCTTAACATCTTTAAAGTGAATTAATTTCTCCCCTTAATATTTAATACCACTCTCATGAGGGAGTGCATCACACTCGCTGCCTCATCAGCGCCACGTCAGAGCCATGTAAGAAGTTCGATTTTTCTAAAAAAAAAATTAATCCCCCACACTTTATTTTTATATTTTTTTAAAATAAAAAATATATATTTATTATTTTATTTATATGTATATATATATATATATATATTAAATAAAAAAGGCACCTCCCCCCCCCCCCCCCCCACAATTTTCTTTCTTCTTCACACCCCCCACCTAACCCGCCCACCCCGCCCCCTACCCTGCAACGCAGCCCCCTCCCCCCTTTCTATCTCTTTCAAACCACCCCACCTCTCCACTCACCTCCATTTTCTATCTTCTTCAAACTTAAAGCATATTACCAATTCAAGAAACAACCAATTCAAGAAACAACAATTCAAGAAACACCAATTATTCCTTCATCAAACGACCAATTGAAGAAACTCAAATTTCAGGCACAATTTTACAGCTTCATTAGAAAACTCTAGATATCAATCATGATTTCAACGAACTCATTTTTTTTTGTTTTCAAGCTTTTTCAAGCTTCAACAATGGCGGATACAAAATTAAACTAGCAAAATTCATACCAATCAAACTCAAATTTCAAGTACAACTTCACATTATTATGAGAAAACCTCAATAATCAATTTGAACATCAACCACAAATTCGACAAGAAATTAATTCGACAATAAATTCCAACCCATTAAAATTCATAACTTTTCACAAACATTTTTCTTTTGTTGAAGAAATTAATGAAGATAATGGAAGTGGAGATGGAGAGTTAGAAGAAGGAGAAAAGAAATTGGGGTGGATTGTAAGAAAAAATACAAGAAAATGGGGGAGTGGGACGAGGGGGGTATGAAGAAGATGAAGATCGGGTGGGATGAGAGGTAAGGGGTGGGTTTATATATATATATATATATATATATATATATATATATATATATATATATATATATATATATATATATATATATATATATATATTAAAAAAAGTAGGACCATATCAGTTTTAAAATTAAAAAAGGTTCTTTTAAAAAAAATCCATGTCAGCTTGAGGGGTGAAAATAATTCATTCTAAAGATGTTAAGGGGAGTAAATAAACGGAAGTTAAGTTTAAGTTCTAAAGTGAGTTGGGAGGACAAGTTTAGGGGCTTTTTGATGTATTATCTCGTTCATAAAATAAATAATTAAATGTTAAGTAGGTGCTTTTATTTCTACAATTAACTCCCGTTGCTTTGTATTGATATATGTATTTATGTGTATTTTATTTTTAAAAAAGGTTATATTTGTGAGATGATTTTTGAAAATGTGGATATCTAATGTAAATATAATATGATTTTTCAATTACAGTTATGTTCTTATTAATTTTTTTTTATATAAGAAACTACTAATTACTTAATAAAGAATTGAAAAATTATAAAACATGTAATTTAGTAATAAGATTTTGCTGATAGAAAAAAGTTATGTTTGTTTTAAGTATAGAAAAATAAAAAATAGGAACGTAAATATTAAAAAATAAAAAGTTAAACTCCTTACAGATGTTTGGTGAAATTTGCTTGAAAATAGAAAATGTGAATTGTATCTAAAAATTATAAACTGGAAAGTAAATTCAATTTTTCATGATTGTGTGGGAGATTAATGAAAAATACTGGCATAAAATTATAAAGGAGATGAAAAAGTATTTAAAAAATTTAAGTTATTTTCTCAATTTAATGCTCCTAAATATTTGATGTTGCTTTGTGTTGGTGTATGTATTTTATCCTTTTGTAGTTACAATTATGTATATAGTAAATTACGGAGCAAAAATTAAAAATCAGTGTGCACCTTTTTCTGTTACAACAGTAGGTGTCGATTTTGCTACCGAAAAATTGCCTCAAGTCTACTTTAAACCTCTTGGAAACAAAGCTTGAATCATAAACTAAATGCTCTAGCTTTGGCATTGTTTTTAATTTAGATTCTTTGTTTATGAACCAATTTTCTCTCTGGGGTTTTCTTGTCAGAAAAAAAAAGGAACATATAGAAAATTTTGGGGTGGGAACAGTTATTTTGTAACTGTTCCTCCTTTTTCTTTTGAAATAAGATTATGTGTTAATCTAATTTTTCTAACAAACAAATGGGTCGGGTCGGTCCACATGGGTGACCCATGACCCATAATCCAACATCTCCCACTTCATACATTGTGGACATTATCCGAGCCAGTACGACATCAACAAATCACCAATTCATACGGCAAATAGTTTGTGCGATCTGTGAGCATCACAAGCTCTAGCTATAAGATTTTACAAGCTATATTAAGAATTCAATCACGTGTGGAAAGAATTCTCTACTAATATAAGGATACTAATACTCACAATACCCCAGACATCATTCACTACTTCAGTAGTTACTTATCCGGTCCCTCATCCTCTTAAAGAGGTGAACCCGTTTATGATTAACTTTATATACACAATTACACTTGACTCTTATATGGTTAGTGTAATAGCTGGCTTGTGCAAACAAGTTAAAATATTCATTTTAATCGTCTTTTCTTTCTACTCGAATCTATCTATTCCAAATCAACTGCTTTCCTAGACATGCTAAAGTAGCAACACCGATTAAAACTTCAAGAAACAGTCAAGGTCTAAGGGTATTTCAATGAAAAGTTAAAATAACTTTGAGGGTCTCACACAATGAAGAAGCAGTGATTCATTCTTCGATTAACCCATTGGTCGCTAAGCACACGTGGTATGAAATACGTATTACGATGTTCTCACCTTATATTGGTGCGTGTGTCTCATTCTTTTAGCCATTCAACATCGTACAGATCTAGGTCTAGACATTCTAAATGCGTAACCTGAGTTTCTTTCTTTAATAATCCTCAAATTCATGTTCTTAGAGAAACTCACATATGGCTTTACAAAACAAGTCATTATCTTATGGTGGAACTTTTCTCTTCACGTTCCTCGAAGTAAGAGGCGATTGCTCATGTGAAAGAGAAAATATCACGACTTGTTCGACACACTATATTAATAAAATATATTTTCACATGCATATGAGAATGAATATAAATTCAAGATTCTTATATTGATAATAATTACAATTAATTTATCTATAATACATAAACATAATCATATCCTACGTAATCCTAGAGCCATAATATGTTTCTCAAACAAGTTTCTATCGTCGTAATAAAGGGATCAACTATCATTTCTCGTGTAGGAATGTATTGTAAATTTATTTCTCCACTTGCTACTATTTCTCTTACAAAGTTATACTTAATATCAATGTGTTTGGTCTTGTTGTGATATTTAGGATCCTTCGTATATGCGATAGCCTCTTGACCATCACAATATAAAATCATGGGACCTTCAGAATTCTTTGTAATATACAAATGCTCAAAGAATATCTTCAACCAAATAGCTTCTTGTACTATAGATGCCCAAGCCACAAATTCTGATTCCATAGCTGGCAGGGCTGTGCAAGTTTGTTTCTTACTTTTCCATGAGACTGCACCACCATTTAGTAAGAAGGCATAACTGGAGGTTGATTTTCTATCATACCTGTCACCAGCCCATTCAACATCTGTATAACCTCTTATGGATAAATCAGATCCACTATAGCATAGTGAATAATCAGCAGTTTCTTTCAGGTATCGAAAAATTCTCTTTACTACTTTCCAATAATCTTTTCCAGGATTGGATTGATACCTGCTAACCAGACCTACGGCATAACAAATGTTTGGATGAGTACACATCATAGCGTATATCAAACTCCCAACTGCACTGGAATATAGTACTCGAGAGATGTCTTCTTTTTCTTTTTCAGTTCTTGGACACATTCAAGGCTTAAAGTTTCACATCTTGCTATAGGAGTATCTATGGATTTGCAACTATTCATTCAAAAATATTCCAAAATTTTCATTATGTATGTTTCTTGAGATAGACTCAAAAATTTCTTCGAATGGTCTCTTTAGATTTTAACACCCAATTTATAGTCTGCTTCACCCATATCTTTCATGTCAAATGACTTTGAAAGCCATGACTTAACAGTTTTTACATACTCTAAATTGTTTCCAGCTAATAAAATATCATCCACGTAAAGAGAAAGAATCACAAATATTTCTTTGGACTATTTCACATAGATGCAATGGTCTTCATCGATCATGATGAAATCAAATGAAATCACTTTCTTATGAAATTTCATGTACCACTGCCTTGAAGACCGCTTAAGGCCATATATTGATCTGTTTAATTTACAAACCTTCTTTTCTTGGTCTTTAACAACAAAACCTACAGGTTGTTCCATGTAAATTTCCTCATTTAGTTCTCTATTAAGAAAAACGGTCTTCACATCCATTTGGTGTAATTCTAAATCTAAACGAGCAACTATAGCCAAAAGCAAGCGAATTGAGGTAAATTTCACAACAGGTGAAAAAGTTTTCTCATAATTTATTCCAGCTTTTTGAGTAAACCTTTTGCCACCAATCGTGTTTTGTGCCTTTCTATTAACCCATATGATTTGCGTTTAGCTTTGAGAATCATTTGTTCCCAATAGCTTTACGCCCAGAAGAAAGGTCAACTAGATCCCAGACTTTATTGGTTTTCATGGACTCTAATTCTTCGTTCATTATTTTTATTCATTCATTTTTTCAGGACTCGATAAAACCTCAGTCAAAGAATTAGGTTCATCCAATTCTGTGGGAGATACCAAGAAAACATAATCCTCAATCTCATAAGATCTTTTAGGTACACCTTTTCTAGTACTCTTACGTAATTGAAGTTCAGATTCCTCAATAGGATTTTGGGATTCACAACTCCCACTTGGACCAAAAATTATTTCTTGATCTATTGAATTATCAAGCATGTCCGACGACATTATTTGGTCATCTGAATTCAGTATTTTATAAAGAGGCTCATTTTCCTTTATTTCACCCCTTTTGAAAAAAATTATTTTTCAGGAATGTGACCTCTCGTGATTCAATTTAAGTAGTACTTTCATCTTTCAATTCTCTAATGAACACATATCCTTTGGAGTGTTCTGAGTATCTTATAAAGATATATTTCTTTTCTTTTGGACTTAGCTTTTCAAACTTACCAAAACGATCTTTAATATATACAGCACAACCCCAAGATCGTAGATCATTAAAGTTTGGTTTATTACCAGTTCATAATTCATAAGGAGTAGAAAATACTGATTTAGAAGGCACTTTATTTAATATGTAGGCCGCAGTCATATCCAACAATATTTTAGTCCTTCTTTCGGCTACGCTATTTTGTTGAGGTGTATAAAGAGTAGTTAATTGTATGATAATGCCTTTTTCAATACACAGTTCTTCAAACTGTTTTGACAAATATTCACGACCTCTGTCGGTTCTTAATGCCTTTATATTTTTGTCTAATTGATTCTCAACTTCATTCATATATCTTTTGAAGCATTCAAGTGCTTTAGAATTATGAAACATCAAATAGATATAACCAAAACGCGTGAAATCGTTAATAAAGGTAATGAAATATGAAGCACCAGTTCTTGCCCTCACATTCATTGGACCACAGATATTAGAATAGATTAATTGCAATGGGAATTCGACTCTTTTAGCCTTCACAAATGATTTACGTGTAATCTTTTTGGCAAGATAATTTTCACAAGTTGGCATTTTTATTTTGAAGAAAAAATCTAGATGTCCTTCTTTTGCCAATCTATTCATTCGATCTTGCCCTATGTGACCCAATCTAGTATGCCATGTAAGTATATCAACATCATTATCACTAGAATAACATGACAATACACAATGGTCAACATAAAAGTCATAAGTTGAAGGATTACAATCTAAAACAATAAAGCGATCATAACAATATCCAAAACCATAAAAAATATTATCTAGAGTAATTATTACACAATTACGACTAAAAAATAAATGAAAACCAACATCTAAAAGAACAGAAACAGAGACTAAGTTTCGTAATTTCTGAAGCATATAAGACATCATGCAACACTAAAGACCGGCCTCTACGCAAATCTACTTTGCAAGTGCCAATCCCTCTGACTTCAAGTCTTACATTATTTCCTACATAGATCCACCTTGATCCAGGTAAAACTCAATAAAAATTCACAAATGCTTCTCGATCTTGACTCACATGGTCAGTGACTCCTGAGTCTACAATCCATATAGTATAAGATTTAGTTAATAAAGCAGTGCTAAAAACATATGTAGCACTTAGAGTTGCGTTTAGAAATGCTACCTTTTTCTGCTCAGGACATTTATGAGCAAAATGCCCCAGAACTTTGCAACTGTAGCCCTTCATCTTGCTCTTGTCTTTCTTCTTGAAAAATCTTTTTTCCTTCTTGGAATTTGACTTGTTATTTTTCTCACAGGGTCCTTCTTTGGTCTCTTTACCCTTCCCGTTATTTTTTCACTTCTTCTTATGCTTGAATCCTAAAGACTTCTTACCACTTGATTATGCCATAAAGGCATTAGAAACAGCTTTAGTAGCACCAAGCCACTCATCTTCAAGTTCAACATGATGGGCAATATCAAAAAAAGTTTTGATGCTATCATTGTGGGTTAAGTTAACCTTCAAGTATTTTAAACTGTTGGGAAGTGATCTAACAACTGCCTGAACCTGCTGCTCATCTGAGAGAACATGACCAACACTTTTGAGCTGAGCTATCATATTGGACATCACCCTAAGGTGTTGTTTGATATTATGATCATGACGTTTTTTGTAAGTGTCAAATTTAATAGTCAACTGTCTGAGATGGGTGACAGAAGTACCCCCATATGTTCCTCGCAAGTGTGCCTAGATGGCATTGGCAGTAGGAAATTCCTCTCACTCGTGTATGAGGTCATCAACCACAAAACTTACAATAATTTCACATGCAATGAAATCAGCCTTTTTCCAAGACTTATAAACTTCAAGGTCTCTTCTGTGTTGTGAAGTATTACCCTCTTTTGGTAAACTTAAGACATGGTTAATATCTTTAGAACATTTTCCTCTTCTAGTACATACCACATTTTACGACTCCAAATATTGTAGTTGTTTTCATTTAGTTTTTCTCCTTTGTTCAAGTTAGCAATTATGCTTTTTGATGCCATGTCTGTTATTAAGAGACAATCACACAAATATTTTATCAATTATGCATGCAAATTACACATTTAAGTAAATCATTTCACATAAAGGTTTCATGTTTAGTGTAAAATCGAAAGGATACTTAAGAATTCAATCATCATATACAAACTAAACACTTGACCAAAATTAGAAATTAATTTCTTAATGTGTATTGGGATGATAGCTTTCAATTAAGTCATTTTAAACTCAAATAAATGAATGATTCATATAAAAGGAGATAAACAACTTAATATATATATATATATATATATATATATATAATATAATATAAAACTAATAAAGAACTTCATGTTACTAGTCAATCTAAAGATAAAAGTCATTCCATAAATATTCGAGACTACTTATATACACCTAAAAAGGCTCGCTAGGCCAAATCCCGTGGTAAACATCAATTAATCTCTCACCCCAAGGATCACGAAGAGAATTTGCTAAAATAGCTAATGCTTTTCAATTCGAGATTCTACATAGTTTTCTAGTTCTACACGTTTCAGTTCAAACAAATGAATAAAACTAGCAACTGTAATACTAGGTGACATCTTAAAAGACTTGATCTCTTTCTATTTCTTCTTTTTTTCTCTTCGCATAGCCCTTTTATTTCATAACAGATTTTGTGTGGCCTTGAGAACACCATTTCGTATGATCTCACGACCTCAAAAATATGTCCTTCGACGACGTGCTCTTCCACTTTGTCTCTTTGCTCGACATCCAAAACTCCCACTCGGAGTGATTCGAGTTTGTCCTTGTTCAGCTATTTCTGAAATAGGAACCAAGAAATAATTAGAATGGTTTAACCACTCAATGTGATAACTTATGTTATAATTTTTTGTAGAAGGAAAAATCTATTTAAAATAAATTTTGGGACTTGTTAAGACAAAAATTATATCAAATTTAATTCTAATACTTATATCACCAAAATTATTCACAGTCATTTTTAATACCTTAAAAAAGAAATATATTACTATTCATGAAGTAACATGAAAAAAAATCCTGTAAAAAAAAATAGTAGCAGTACACTGTTCTCATAACTAAATAAATGGAACAAGTACTTTTCTTCCCTTTTTTCTTTTAATTTAATATTTTTCAAAAAAAATTAGATGCATGGTTTATTATTCTTCATCCTCAAGAAACAAAGACTATGTTCACCCCTTAATTATCCTTCATCTTCACCAAAAAAAATGAAGAAAAATAATTGGTTAACAATCGAATCTAAAATGCAATTTCATCACATCTGATTTCAGCTAAGAAGGCTAAAAATTCAAGTTCTATCGGGTCCAAAAAATTTGATTCGCATCCGGCTATGAACAATTTCTAACAGGTATGTTAATACAATTTTTTTAAAAAAAGTTTTACACATTAAAACTCCGAGATATAACATGTAAAAATAGGATAATAGAACTTGTCTCTGATGCCATTTGTAGTAAAATATGGAGCAAAAATCAGAAATCAGTGTGTACCTTTTTCTGTTACAGCGGAAGATGTCGATTTTGCTACTGAAAAATCGCTCCAAGCCTGCTTTGAATCTCTTGAAAACAAAGTTTGAATCACAAATTAAATGCTCTCGTTTTGGCGTTTTATTAATTTCAATTATTTGTTTATGACCCAATTTTCTCTTTGGGTTTTTCTTGTCAGAAAAAAAAAGGAACACATAGAAAAATTTGGGCGGAAACAGTTATTTTGTAACTGTTCCCCCTTTTATTTTGAAATAAGATTATGCGTTAATCTCATTTTTCTGACTAAGAAAAGATTCGAGTCGGTCCACATGGGTGACCCATGACCCGTAATCTAACAATGTATGATATAAGTAATTGGAGTAACTTTACTTCGGTTATTAAAATAGTCCGATAAATATTTTCTTCTCATACGTAACCTTAGTGTGGTAAAGCAAGTATAATTTGTGCATATTTCTTCTATTATTAATTATTAATAATTTTAGTCTTAAAAATAAAAAACTAAAGCATTCATTAATAATGTAAATGAATAGCTAAAGTATAGGTGAGAAGCTAACCAAAATATTAAAATTATACTTTAGAAAATTGGGTATCCAAATACGAAAAAGTGTCAAAAATAGTCAAGTTTAATAATACTAAATTTATAAATATAAATGAAGTATAGTAATAATTTTATATCGGAAGTCAAAATATTTATATGTTATATAGATAAGCAACATAATTAAGGAACTAAATTAAAGAAAAAATTTATAGAAATAAGTGTAGAGAGATAAGTAGTTGATGGAATGGAATATTGAAAGAAACGAACAAAATCTAATTAGTAGTCACAAAAACATAAACACAATTTAACAAATCAAACAAATGGGAGAGTATTAAAAGGCATAAGGACAAACAAAAATTTTGATTAAAATAATGTAAACGTACAATTAAGCTTTGATAACAGTGATAACTAAATGATAAAATTATATTACATATATAATCTTAAATTTACATAACATTAAATATTTTATGGTTGAACATTGAATATTTATTTTCTGTAATATTTTATGATGAAAATAACTAATTGAATAGGATAAAATTATTTCTCTATATTTTTCAGGTAAACATCATTTAAATTCTTTGGTGAGATAATGTGTAGGTTTTATGTTCACTGCTGTAGTTCACATATTTGGAGCGAATCAGACATTGTTAATCAATTTGTTGAACACGTGAATTTATTTTCATAACATAAATGGGTAACATTGCACCAGCTTCTGCTCCCATATCTACAACAATATTTTAAAAAATTAAATAATTGAAAAAAATATATATCAATTTTAAGAGAGAATAGGTTGTTGGTAGTTCATTAGCATGTAAGTTGGGAATGAACTGTGGTTATGCTTAAGAAGAAAATCAGAAATAAGCCATCAGGATTAGACGATAGAGATTTATCCTTATCTGACACCATTATAGCAGAAGTATTTTTACTATACTACCAAATATAAAAAAGTACCAATCAAATGTACAAAAGTATTAAGAGTAAATGAATGTACCATCGTTGTTGAAATCCATGTGAATTCCTCCACTAGACATTAAGACGTTTGGAGGTGAATTTATAACTGCACAAAATATGTTAAGTAATTTATTTAAAGCTCGATTTTATGGTAAGATTTGGCTGAAGTTGAGCGAAATGTAATGAAGAGAATAGTATGTGTTATGTATTGATATTATTATTTGATTATATTTAACAACAGAGTTGGTGAAGATTCTTAAGAGGAGGAAAATTAATATTGTGTATGTCCAGAAGACTAAGTGGGTAGGGACTAAGGCTAGAGATGTGGATGAGTTTAAGCTGTGGTACTCGGGGAGTGACAGGCGTCGGAATGGTGTGGGGATCTTAGTAGATGAGAAGCTTAGAGAGCAGGTGTTCGATGTTAAGAGGGTTAGTAATAGGATGATGACGATAAAGTTGGTCTTAAGAGGGTCTACACTGCATGTGTGTAGTGTTTATGCACCGCAGGTGGGCTTGGGAGAGGAGGTGAAAGCAAGGTTTTGGGAGGCTTTGGACGAGGTGGTCAGAAGCGTGCTTAGTTCAGAGAAGATTGTCTTAGCGGGGGACTTTAAAGGACACATTGGGGTTCTGCCAGGAGGCTACGATGAGGTGCATGGGGGATTTGGTTTCGGTGATAGAAACGATGAGGGAGCGTCTCTGTTGGATTTTGCGAGGGTCTTTGGGCTAGTGGTGGTGAACTCGAGCTTTCAAGAGAAGGAGGATCACCTGATTACCTTCCGTAGCGCGGTAGCCAAGACCCAGATTGACTTTTTACTTCTAAGGAAGGGGGATAGGGTTTTATGTAAGGACTACAAAGTCATTCCGAGTGATCATCTTTCGACTCAGCACAGGCTTCTGGTGATGGACTTATTTTTTAAGAAGAGTAGGAAGAGAAGGGTTGGGGAGGGTCGGCCTAGAATTAGGTGGGGTGGCTTGATGCCTGAAAGTGCGCTGGTGATAGAGAAGAAAGTCACGGGATTGGGGGTGTGGGACTGTAGGGGGGAAGTGGATACTATATGGGATAAGGCTGTCAGCTGCATCATAGAGACTGCTAGAGAAGTGTTAGGAGTTTCGAGGGGTCGGGCAGGACGTCATAAGGGGGGCTGGTGGTGGAATGAAGAAGTTAAGAAGAAAGTGAAGGTTAAGAAGGGGGTGTATATTAAGTTGATTGAGAGTAAAGATGCAGAGGAGAAGGGGGGGAATAGGAAGGTCAACAAAGTTGCAAGAAAGGAGGCTAAGCTTGCAGTTATGGCGGCTAAGACTGTAGCGTTTAAGAGCTTATATGCGGGACTAGAGGAGAAAGGCAGGGGAAAAAGGTTGTTTAGTCTTGATAAGGCTAGGGAGAGGAAAGGTTGGGACCTCGACCAAGTGAAATTCATTAAGGGGGAGAATAGTAGAGTGTTGGTGAAGGATGTCCACATTAAGAAGAGATGGCAGGAGTATTTTTATAGGCTTTTGAATGAGGAGGGGGATAGAGACATTGAGTTAGGGAAGTTGGAACACTCGGAGGAGAGACGTGATTTCAGTTATTGTAGATGTTTTACAGTCGAGGAGGTTAGAGAAATTATTCGTATAATGCGGAGGGGAAGGGCGACGGGGCCTGATGAGATTCCGGTGGATTTTTGGAAGTTTATAAGTAGGGCAGGTTTAAGGTGGTTAACTATTTTGTTTAACAGTATTTTCAAGACGGCGAGAATGCCCGAGGCTTGGAGGTGGAGTACAATGATTCCGTTATACAAAAATAAAGGTGACATTCAGAGTTGCTCCAACTACAGGGATATCAAACTGTTGAGTCATACTATGAAGATTTGGGAGAGGGTGGTTAAGCGGAGATTGAGGAAGATCGTGTACATTTTAGAGAATCAGTTTGGTTTTATGCTTGGTCGCTCGACGACGGAGGCAATCCACCTAGTGAGGAGATTGGTGGAGCAGTATAGGGAAAGGAAAAGGGATTTGCACATGGTGTTCATCAACTTGGAGAAGGCGTATGACAAAGTCCCTAGGGAGGTTTTTTAGAGATACCTAGACGTAAGAGGGATCTCGGTAGCGTACATAAGAGCTATTAAGGACATGTACGATGGAGGAAAGACTCGAGTGAGAACGGTGGGAGGGGACTCAGAATATTTTTCCGTCGTGACAAGGTTGCATCGGGGTTTGACTCCTAGTCTATTTTTGTTTGTATTAGTGATGGACGTGTTGACACGAAGTATCCAAGGGGAGATACCGTGGTGTATGTTATTTTAGGACAATGTAGTGTTGATTGATGAGACGCGGAGAGGTGTGAATGAAAAATTGGAGGTTTGGAGGCAAACTCTAGAATCTAAGGGGTTCAGGTTGAGTAGGTCCAAGATGGAGCATATGGAATGCAAGTTTAGTGACTTGATGCAGGAGGAATATGTAGTCGTGAGGTTGGATTCCCAGGATGTTTGTAAGAGGGATAGTTTTAAGTATCTTGGGTCTACGATTCAGGGGAATGACAAGATTAATGAGGATGTCGCTAACCGTATTGGAGAAGGTTGGATGAAGTGGAGGCTCGCCTCGGGAGTTTTATGCGATAAGAAGGTCCCACTTAAGCTTTAAGGCAAATTCTATAAAGTGGCAGTCCGTCTAACTATGCTATATGGAGCAGAGTGTTGGCTAGTCAAGAACTCCGATATTCAGAAAATGAAGGTGGCAGAAATGAGAATGTTGTGTTGGATGTGTGGTCTTACTAGAGGGGATTCCGGAGATCGATATAGGATCCGGAGGTTTTCGCCTCTGCTCTAATTAGGGCTAATTGGGGAAGAACTCAGTCGATTGATCCTCGCTCACCCTGTCAGATTAGGAATGAGACAGTCCGAGAGAAGGTAGGAGTGGCTTCCGTGGAGGATAAAATGCGGGAAGAAAGGTTGAGATGGTTTAGGCATGTGATGAGAAGGGGTACGGATGCCCCAGTCCGCAGGTGTGAGAGGATAGTGTTGGAGGGTTTCAGGAGGAGGAGAGGTAGGCCGAAGAAGTACTGGAGGGAAGTGATTAGACACGATATGGAGCAGCTGCAGCTTACCTAGGACATGACCCTAGATAAGAAGGCGTAGAGGTTGTGGATAAAGGTAGAAATCTAGGATGAGTGCGCGAGTTGTAGCAAGTAGGTAGGAGCCACTAGTCAGGAGGGCCCAGGTGTCCCTGATCTGTGAATGTTTGTTACTACTAGGGGGTGTCGTATTCTGGATGCCCTATCGCTTATTTCTTATTTATTGGGCCTTTTTATCTTATTTAGTATTGCTCGGATTTATACTTTATTTTATTTTTATTTTAGTATGTCTTATTCCTTTTTATTTTATGTCATCCATCATGCTTCACTACGCTTTGGTTACTATTTACTACCTGGAGCCGGGGGTCTATCGGAAACAGCCTCTCTACTTCTTTGGAGGTAGTGGTATGGACTGCGTATAATTTACCCTCCCCAGACCCACTTTGTGGGAATACACTGGGTTTGTTGTTGTTGTTGTTGTTGATATTTAAGAATTTAGAATTTTAGTGAATTTCATAATTTTTAAATAATTGTCAGAAGCATTCATGGATAGAGTAGAATTTCATCACTGTACCAACAACATTAATACTTGAATATCTAAATGCAATGACATATCATTATAAGATTCATGATGTTTGACTTCAATGTATGTTATGCTTTATTTAAATTCAGAAATAATTTTGAAAATAATAAGCAAATATACAAATAAAACGCAAAAAAGTACCAATTATAATATCCATATTAAAATGAAAATAATATCAATGGTTCAGAAATCTTAACTTGTAACACAAAAAATCATACATCGATAAGAATAAGAGAGGGGAGTTATAAAAGAGATGTGGTGAATAGGAATGAAATACATTTCATTGTGATTTTTGTCAGAGACGGAGAAGACAGAAATATATTCTATTTTTGTCAACAGATATTGGTAGAGTACATGATTTTGAGAATTTCTTCCAAAATTGAAGCTATCTCCTATGTAAAATTAATTGATAGTAAAAAAAAAAGATGTAAACAATGAAAAAAATTATCCAGAAGTCACCAAATAAAAAAAACTGTCCGTGAGAATAGGCAATGGGGAAGTGGGATTAGTGGCGGTGGTTTTTGAAATAAAAAGTTAAATTTGTTGTGTGGGAATGGGAAGTTACTCGAGAAAATTGAAGGAAAGATGTCTTTTAAGTCTTGAATGAAGGAGTGGTGACATTAACCAATTTAAAGGGTCAAACATAATTAAAAAACTTGATTAGGTTAATTGTGGACTTGATTAATATTTTCTAAGCTTTTTAATCTTTTCAAAAATATAAATTAACCCTCACCCACAAAACTTCCCTCCCTCTGCAAATCAATCCCTCCCTCTTCTCTCTTTCTCTAGATAGTTTCTCTCTCTAACTTCTCCCAACCAACAACTTTTCAAATTTCTCCCTTCAATCTTGTGCAACTTCAACCTCTGGCAACAAATAGTTTTGAGTTCTTGCCCGTTTCTTTTTTACTTTCAACCTTCAGTCGACGTGACAACATTCTCTGGCGACAACAACTTCTAGTTCTTCATTATTTTTTTTATTTTCACAAGTAAAAAATTAGGGCTTTTAAGTTATGATGAAAATGAGGAACTTGATTTGTTGGTGTTTGTTATTTTTTATGTTTTTTGTTATTTTTTTTAATGTTTGTTATTTTTTAGTTAAATTTCTTATTTGGATATATCTACTACTGCTGTTTTTTAATAATGGATAAAACATGTAACGTAAATCCAACAGATGAGTATTTGTTGCAATATATATGACTAATCTGTTGCACAGATTAGTAATCTGTTGCAACATATATGACTAATATATTGCGCAGATTAGTAATCTGTTGCAACATATATGACTAATCTGTTGCAACATATATAACTAATTTGTTGCAACAAATGAGTAATCTGTTGCAACATATATGACTAATCTGTTGCAACATATATGACTAATTTGTTGCAACAAACGAGTAATCTGTTGCAAAAAATGAGTAATCTATTGCAACATAGATGACTAATCTGTTGCAACAGATTACTCATCTATTGGATTCGTTTTATAGTGGTGTAATATGAATCCAACTTATGGGTCATCTGTTGCAGCAGATTAGTCATATATTGCAACAGATTACTCACTTGTTGCAATAGATGACTCATATGTTGGATTCATGTTGCAGGTTTTATCCATTGTAGCAGTAGCAGATACACCAAATAAGAAATTCAATAAAAATTATAATTTTACTTACAAAATAAGCTATGAAGTAATGTCCAAGTGATATACGAACAAAATTTGACCTAAAATTTTTTAAAAAAATTTCAACAGGAGCACAAAAAAATTATTCATATATGAATCACTATCTGAAAAAATTAATTTCATATTTTTAGCACACCAAAAAAATATACTTATTATATGTAGTAGCATATTTGATCGACGATAATTCAACATTTCACTATTTGGGAGTAGAGGAAAACTCAAAAGTATAATTTTTTTTTAGAGAGAAATCGGTTAATTAAGGATAGAAGTAATTATTTTTTGATATAGAATAAATATAAGAAAATTATTAAGTTAATGAGGTAATTGATACTTCTATTTTTTAAATTTTTTATGTAAAATGTAAAAATTTATTACATAGAGAAAAAAATAAATTATTTGAACTACATGAAAAATATAAATAAATTTAACTAATCAAAAAATTCATAATTATTATATGTAAAAAGAGGAAAAAGTAGAAGTGATGGGACATTTGTGGAAAAAAGAATTGTGGGTGGGGGACCACTGCTATAAAAAGTTATGAACGTAACTTTTTATTATGTTGAACAACTCATTTTTTAGTATCTTTTTAATTGATTTGATAATTCACTGCATTTTTTTTCTCGGTCATCGTGTAAAATGTAAGAAGTTCTTACGTTTTATATTTTTTTTATAAAACGTAAGAATTTTTTACGTTTTACAAAAAAATGTAAAACGTAAGAAATTATAAAAGTCAACTCCGTTAATTGATCGTTAAGAAAAAAATAAAAAACGTAATAAATTATTACGTTTAGCCTATTTTGGTAACTTTTAAAATAGGTGGTCTATTTTGGTCACTTTTTAAATTCTGTGGTTCATTTTTGTTTTGAGTTCACATATATCTTATCTATTTAATAATTTCCAATAGATGAGTCATATGTTGCAACAATTTAGTCATCTGTTGCAATAGATATCTATATTTGTTGGATAATTTTCAATAGATGAGTTAGCTATTGCAACAGGTTAGTCATCTGTTGCAACAGATGTCTATATATATTTGGTCATTTTCAACAAATGTCTTTAACTGTTTGGTCTTTTGCAACAGATTACTCATCTATTGCAACATGTTAATTGAAATCATAATTAAACTTATCAATTCATATTTAATTTTAGTTAAATCAATGTTGTTATTACTAATAATATCTTAATTTGAATCATTTCAAATAAAATTGGTCAATTAACACTTTACTCAAGACGAATACACTTAGATGATCATGTAATTACTATGAGATTAATTGAAATCGTAATTAAATTATCAATTCATCTTTAATTTTAGTTAAATCAATTTAGTTATTACTAATAATTACTTAATTTTAATTATTTCAAATCAAATTGGTCAATTGATCATTCTACTTAAGACGAAACACTTAGTTGATCATGTAATTACTATAAAATTAATTGAAATTGTAAGTCAACTTACTAATTCATCTTTAATTTTAGTTAAATCAATATAGTTATTTCTAATTATGGCTTGGTTTGAATCATTTCAAATAAAATTGGTCAATTGATCACTCTACTTAGGACGAACACACTTAGTTGATCGTGTAATTATCATGAGATTAATTAAAACAGTAATTGAACTTATTAATACTAGTTAAATCAACTTAGTTCTTACTAATATAATGGCTTAATATGAATCAATAGATGACTAAGATGTTGCAAAAGATGAGTAACCTACTGAAAATGACCAAACAGATAAAGACATTTGTTACAACAGATTAGTCACCTATTGCAACAGATTAGTAATCTGTTGAAAATAACAAACAGATAAAGTCATATGTTGCAACAGATTGGTCATCTATTGTAAATGACCAACAGGTAAAGACATTTGTTACAACAGATGACTAATCTATTGCAACATATGTGTATATCTGTTTGATAATTTTCAACAAATGACTCATCTGCTGCAACAGATTAAATCTGTTGCAATAGGTTATACACTTAAATGATCATGTAATTACTATGAGATTAATTGAAATTGTAATTATTAAATCAATTTGGCTATTACTAATAATGGCTTAATTTGAATAATTTCAAATAAAATTAGTCAATTGATCACTCTACTCAGAACGAACACACTAAGATAATCATGTAATTAATATGGGAATAATTGAAATCGTAATTGAACTTATCAATTCATCTTTAATTTTAGTTATATCAATGTTGTTATTACTAATAATATCTTAATTTGAATCATTTCAAATAAAATTGGTCAATTAACACTTTACTCAAGACGAATACACTTAGATGATCATGTAACTACTAACTATGAGATTAATTGAAATTGTAATTAAAATTATCAATTCATCTTTAATTTTAGTTAAATTGATTTAATTATTACTAATAATTACTTGATTTTAATTGTTTCAAATAAAATTGGTCAATTGATCATTCTACTTAAAACGTAACACTTAGTTGATCATGTAATTACTATAAAATTAATTGAAATTGTAAGTCAACTTACTAATTCATCTTTAATTTTAGTTAAATCAATATAGTTATTTCTAATTATGGTTTGGTTTAAATAATTTCAAATAAAATTGGTCAATTGATCACTCTACTTAGGACGAACACACTTAGTTGATAGTGTAATTATCATGAGATTAATTAAAACTGTAATTGAACTTATTAATTCATGTTTAATTCTAGTTAAATAAATTCAGTTATTACTAATATAATAGCTTAATGTGAATCAATAGATGACTAACATGTTGCAAAAGATGAGTAATCTGTTGAAAATGACTAAACAAATAAAGACATCTGTTGGAAATAACCAAACGGATAAAGACACGTATTGAAAATGACCAAACAAATATAGACATATGTTACAACAGATGACTAACTTGTTGCAATAAATAACTCATCTATTGAAAATTATCAAACAAATATAGACATCTATTGCAACGGATGACTAAGTTATTGCAACAGATGACTCATCTGTTGAAAATTATCAAACATATAGGATATATGTTGGAAAACAATTTAAAATAGTAAAGCTCAGATGTTTTTAAGAGAACTCAAATGTTTGTCCCCTTGTCTAAGGTCTTGTCTTTAATTTTGGTTATATCAATTTAGTTATTACTAATAATTGTTTAATTTGAATCATTGTAAATAAAATTTATCAATTTATCATTCTATTAAGGACGAATATATTAATTGAAATTGTAAGTGAACTTATCAATTCATCTTTAATTTAGTCAAAATCAATTTATTTATTACTAATAATGACTTAATTTGAATAATTTGAAATAAAATCGGTCGATTGATCACTCTCCTCAAGACGAATACACATAGTTGATCATGTAATTACTATGAGTTTAATTGAAATTGTCAGTGAACTTATCAAATCATCTTTAATTTTAGTTTTATCAATTTAGTTATTACGAATAATGGCTTAATTTGATTCATTTCAAATAAAATTGGTCAATTGATCACTCTAATCATGACGAATACACTTAGTTGATAATTTAATTACTATGAGATTAATTGAAATTGTAAGTTTATCTTTAATTTTAGTTAAATCAATTTAGTTATTACTAATAATATCTTAATTTGAATTATTTCAAATAAAATTGGTCGGTTGATCACTCTACTCGGGACGAATACACTTAGTTAATCATGTAATTACAATGAGATTAATTGAAATTGTAAGTGAACTCATTAATTCATATTTAATTTTAGTTAAATCAACATAGTTATTACTAATAATGGCTTAATTTGAATCATTTAAAATAAAATTGGTCAATTAATTATTCTACTAAGGATGAAACACTTAATTGATCATTTAATTATTGAGATTAATTAAAATCGTAATTGAACTTACTAATTCATCTTTAATTTTAGTTAAATCAACGTAGTTATTTCTAATAATGGTTTAATTTGAATTATTTCACATAAAATTTGTCAATTAATCATTCTACTCAGTACGAAATACTTAATTGATCATGTAATTACTATGAAATTAATTGAAATCGTAATTGAACTTACTAATTCATCTTTAGTTTTAGTTAAATCAATATAGTTATTTCTAATGATGACTTGGTTTGAATCATTTCAAATAAAATTGGTCAATTGATCACTCTACTCAGGACGAACATACTTAGTTGATCGTGTAATTACCATGAGATTAATTGAAACTATAATTGAACTTATTAATTCATATTTTATTTTAGTAATCAATTTAGTTATTACTAATAATGACTTAATGTGAATCAATAGATGACTAACATGTTACAACAGATGAGTAATCTGTTGGAAATGACCAAACAAATAAAAACATCTGTTGAAAATGACCAAACAGATATAGACATCTATTGCAACAAATGACTCACTTGTTGCAACAACTAATTCATCTATTGAAAATTATCAAATAGATATAGACATCTGTTGCAACAGATGACTAAGTTGTTGCAACATATGACTCATCTGTTGAAAATTACTAAATAGACAAAATATGTGTTGAAAAGCAATTTAAAATACTAAAGCTCAAATATTTTTTAGGAGAACTCAAATGTTTTTCCACTTGTCTAAGGTCTTGTCTTCAATTTTAGTTAAATCAATTTAATTATTATTAATAATTGCTTAATTTGAATCAACAAATAACTAACTTGTTATAAGCATTTATTGCAACAGATGACTAACTTGTTGCAATAAATAGGTGATCTGTTGAAAAATAATTAAAATACTAGGGAACTCAAATATTTTTAGGAGAACTCAAATGTTTGTCGCATTGTCTTAAAGACTTGTCTTTAATTTTAGCTAAATCAATTTAGCTATTACTAATAATTGCTTAATTTGAATCAATAGATGACTGATATGTTGCAACAGATGATTCATCGGTTGGAAATTATCAAACAGATAGAAAATCTGTTATAATAGATGGATTATCCATTAGAAAGCAATTAAAATACCAGGGAACTTAAATATTTTTAGGAGAACTCAAACGTTTGTCCCCTCGATCCTTTTGCATTTGATGTATGATACACTATTTTTGTCTTCTTTACCCGTTTCATGAAATTTTTCATGTATTTCACTTATTCGTTCTTTTTGTTGAAATTTTTAGAATTTTTTTAGGTCAAATTTTGTTCGTATATCACTTGGACATTACTTCATAGGTGATTTTGTAAGTATAATTATCATTTTTGTTGAATTTTTTATTTGGTATATTTGCTACTGCTACAATGGATAAAACTTGCAACATGAATCCAATATATGAGTCACTTATTGCAACAAGTGAGTAATCTGCTGCAACATATAACTAATCTGTTGCAACAGATGCCCCATATGTTGGATTTATGTTACAACACTATAATACAAATCCAACAGATGAGTAATCTGTTGCAACAGATTAGTCATATATGTTGCAACAGATTAGTCATATGTTGCAACAGATTAGTCAATATGTTGCAACGGATTAGTTAATATGTTGCAACAGGTTACTCATCTGTGCAACAGATTACTCATCTGTTGGATTCACGTTACATGTTTTATCTACTGTTGAAAAAACAACAGTAGCAGATACACCAAGATGAGAAATTCAACTAAAAATTATAATTTTACTTACTAAAATCACCTATAAGTAATTTCCAAGTGATATACGAATAAAATTTGACCTAAAAAAATTTAATCAAGTAGCAATAGTAGCGGTAACAACAATGTTCAACAACAAGAAGATGATGATGATGAACAAAAAGAGATGATAATGAAGAACAAGATAATGATAATGGCGAAGATGATGAATAAAGCAACAACAACAATGAACAACATAAATCACGAAGAGAGAAAAAACTCCAATAAATGAGAAGAGAGAGAAACATGTCTTTTTTTCCCTCCATTTCTAGTTATATTAGGTTTACATTGGATTAAAGTGTAAATTAAAAACTTGTGGGTTATTTTCAAATTTTTCTTACTTTCTTAATCCTTAATAAAGTAATTATCACCTCCACTAAATTATTAAGACTTCTGTCACTCACACTTTATTTTAAAACTCTTTTATCACCTAGAGCCCAAGGCCCCAAGTTACTCAAACGTAGGTTGGGGTTAATTTAGATTAATTATTTTTTTTCTTTTTTACAAAGAATAATTTAAAGTGGATAGAAATGGATTAGCGGATGACTATAATTTAGGTGCAATTTTTTAGGCAGAGTATAACATTGTAAAAATTTGAATTTTGAATAACAACTCTTAATTTTAAAAATTCTAATGCTAATAATATAATTTTGAAAAAATAGAACAGATAATTCCAAATTGAATAGTTTATTCAAATTGTTAAATTTAAATTCTCATGTAGATATGAAATTCCTAATTGAAAAGTTTATACAAATTTTTAAATTTAAATTCGCATGTAGATATGATCCTAATTGAAAAGTGCATTCAAATTTTTAAACTTAAATTGTCATCAAAGTCTTTCTGACTTGGCCTGGCCAGTCACCATGTAGATATGAACTCAAATTAGAATATTATAAGATTTTTAAATTATCATTGGTGTGATTACAAAATTATAAATATTTGTTTTGTATTAAATAATATGTGAACGCTGTAACTTCACAAATGTTTGTATTTGAAATAGAAAATATTTATTTTTTTTAAATTTACATTAAATTTTTTTAAATTTACATTTAAAAAATAATAACTAATTTTACCTAACCTAACTAATTTGTCCTAAAAAGTAAGGCATTATCCTATTCAGTCACTTGGCAATCATCTATGCAAGACTTTCTTGCTATTTATAATAATATAGAAGATATAGATAGATAGTATGTGTAGTATGTGTAGTATTTGTAAATAACTTATTAACAATATATGCTAATTTCTTTTATTTGGGTCATGCTATGCTAATTTTTAAGGGGAAAGGATAGAGATAACACCTAAAACTAAAATAATTTCACAAAAATAGCACCTAAATTTAAAAACCCGGTAAATAGCCACTCCTGACTCCCATATGCTTAAATAATCAAAAATACAAAAAAATCAAAATATAACTTTACTTTTTTTCCTTTTTATTCACAATTTCCTTTTTATTCAAACTCCTAATTCTCCGTTTCTTTACCTTTTTTGATACTCCAATTTATCTTTCTCATTTCACAAATTTTATATAAAATCTTCAAAAATCTGCATTCAATTAGCCTCCTATAATTTTTTTTAATTGTAAATTTGCTCAAAATTGATACAAAATAATGGCTTCAACTTCAATTTTAGTTCCAATAATGATAAAATACGGAGTTATATGAATGTGCTATATGTACAAAAAAAATATGCACAAATTTCTCTCTATCCATTTGAAAAGGTGTATGAATGTGTTATATGTATTGTATTAATTTGGTATAGCTACTGTATATGCTTGCACAAATTTTTTTCGTAAAAGGTGTATTTATGTGGTATATATATTGTATCAACGTGGTATAAAAGTGTATCAATCTAATATAAAAGTGTATCAATGCGGTATAAAAGTATATCAATCTAGTATAAAAGTATATCAATATGGTATAAAAGTATATCAATTGGGCATAGAGACTGCATGCGACCGACGAGCCATCATCTTTACGCTTTTTCTTTGACGATACACCATCATCTTCACCATTTTTTCCCCGAATTCACTTCTTTTTTTTTATTCGCAGTAACAACTACACATTCATCGACCTTCTCCTTCCCTTTTGAAAGATTCTTTTCTTGATCTTTATATGCACCAAAAAGTCTCTGACTTTGTGACTGCGTCATCCTCTGAGAAGAACATGAACTTTCTGCCATGTCTTTTCTCTTACCTTGAGACCCCATTCTATCACATTTTTTCTTTTTGAAGATTGAACGACTAGGACATTGCTTCAAGTGCAACCACATATGTGATGATTTTGTAAAATTATCGTCATTAGTAATAAATTTGGGGTCAAAATTGACCCCTTTACCAACTAATTTAACTTTCCTTTACTTACCATTTTTTATTTCATGTCCATTGTTTTGAATGTTACAATGCAAAAAACAGCAAATCAATTTCTGATGTTGATTACAAAACTCAAATTTATCAACGCATAATAAGGGGAAAAAGAAGAAGATTTGAAAAAGTGATTTAAGAGTAGCCGTTGAAAGAATATTTAATACTCTTTATTGTGTAAGAATATTAATTTTGAACATGGCTAACCAATTTTTAAAATTATTTATCATTTTTTTTTAAAATGGTCCGCCCATGTCTTTTGCCCAATTTTTAATGATGATTTTGAGCTAGAGGCGGGTTAAGTATGACCCGAATTTGTGGCATCCCCTGCGCAATCGTTAACCGTTACACGGCCGCACAACTGAATTCTCTTCTCATTTCCTTTTAATTTACTGCACATACAATTTTCTTTCCTGTTATTCCTCTGATCATTTTTTCTCCATTTCACTAGACATAATTATTGGAACATCGCGCGCCTATTGCGCATTCAATTCTTATTTCTCCATTCCAATAAACGAAAGATTTTATTCAACACATATTTTATGGTTCGATGCCATTCCTCAAAGATATAGCGAGGCTTGCAGATGGATTATCTCTAGTCGCTAAAGAAGCTATTAGCCGGCAACGGCCTATTGACGGCGGCAGCAACAACTTGCAATCGTTAATTAAGACGACTCTTCTCTCCGCCACCGACTTAACTGGGCTCACCAAAGGCAAAGTTCAAAAGTTCGATAAGGAGATCGATGCAAATTCGAATGATAAACAAAGTGTTGTATACTTTACTGATGAAAAACCTAGCACGTCTAATGCTAGTACGTGTACTTCTGAGCCCCAAATTGAACGCCATTTAGAGGTGAAGGAAGTTTCTGCAGCTGAAGCTGAATTTCATGATAATGTAGAGCCTCCGCCTCCGCCTCAGGCTGCTGGGACATCCAGCGAGGGTGATCGTCAGATAGATTCGATCTCTTCTGAAAGCAAAGATGCCGAAGCTGTTGTTCCTGCTACTCCGCAGCCGAAAAGGCAGAGGAAGCTACGGGAGAGGAAAGTACCGACGACTTCTTTCTCTAGAGCGCTTGGGTATGTCATCCATTTGCTTCATTAGTCTAAAAAAAAACAGCCTGATTTCATGATTGTTACTGTTGCAAGATTTTAGGTATAATATAAGCCCCACATTAGCTTCCCATTTAACCGATGTGGGACTCAAGTCCCATACCTTGCAATAGGATCATAACAAGTTAGGATTGATTGTTTCCGTTTTACTGTACAATATCTTGCTGCTCGTTATGCTCGTTAGGTGGAACTTGAAGTTCCCTTAGTTACTTCCTGATATCCGTTGTTAGCTCCCTTTTCAACTGCACTCATCCCCGTTAAGGAATTTGTGGACATTTTAAAGCAGTTACTTCTATTCAATACTTCTCATATGTCTAGTGAACAATGCCATAAGTCATAAATGCATGTTTGTTCTTGGCCGACTCGTACATAATTTTATAAGCTAGATTTGAGGCACACTATATAAGTCAGATTTTTCAGACAATTGTACGTGCACCATTTTTTTAGTTGATGTGGTGTCGAGGCCAGCTTGCGCACACCATGACTAATTACACCAGGTACCTTGTACCTCCAACCAATACTAGGTAATTCTATCAATCAAGGCTTGAACAGACATGGACAGATAGGAAGAATCACCTAGTATTTTTTTGTTCTGGGATTTGAACCTGAAATCTCATGATTCTCAACGAAATGTTTAACTTGTCAGAGTACATGCAAGCCTTTTTCTTGCTGAGAACTAAATCATAGAGAGGCTGAAGATTTTGCTTACTGCTATTGCATTAACATTTTAGGCTTTCATAGTCTTTCTAATTCAGATGTTTGGAAAAATATAGAGCATACACTTAAAAAAGATCTCTGTAACTCTAAGTCGTTCATTGTATTACTCCATTTGGTTTGCTCTTTCCTATTTGAGCTGGAAACCTGAGGTCTTATTCTAAGGTTAAGGCTTTTAGAGATCTTTGGTTCATTGGATACTTATGCTTGACTTGGTATAGCTTTGAGGTGAGGGCCTTAGAGGTTGTACTCTTGCTTGTGCATTATGTGCAGGCAAATCAGTAAGTTGCCATTCATTCTTATCATATTATGTAATTGAAAGGCTTTTTTTAAAGGAAGAAATAAGAATTGTGCCTCAATCCCTTTGGAATAGAAAAATATGCTTCCACAGAGCTAGGCTGAATGGTCACTTTCTTGTATATAAATTTTTTTATTAAGCTTGATATTGCAGTCTTTCTATTCTCTAGCCTGAACCGAGGGTTTATCGGAAACAACCTCTCTATTTCTTCGGAGGTAGTGGTATGGACTGCGTACATTTTACCCTCCCCAGACCTCACTTTGTGGGAATACACTGGCTCTGTTGTTGTTGTTGTTGTTGATATTGCAGTCTTTCTTGTTATCCCAATCAATTTTGTGTTTGACTAATAATTTGCATGTAAAGAACCAAAATGCACCAGAAGTTGCTAGTATCAAGAACATCACTTTCTCTGTTCACATGACTTGGACTCTTAGCTTGAACAAAACCTTAATTTTGAAGGTTTGCGGGCCTTGGAGCTGGTCTTGCTTGGGGTACATTTCAAGAATCTGCCAAGAGGCTTGTTTTTGGTACTCCAAACGTGCAAGGCAAACAATCTGCTGTATCCCCCTATCTGTCTGAGAAAAATGCAGAACGTCTGGCTCTTTCATTATGTAGAATGCGTGGAGCAGCTCTAAAATTGGGGCAGATGTTAAGCATCCAAGATGAATCTGTGGTTCCAGCTCCGGTAAATATTTTGAGTCCCAAAATATGCGTTGGAGTTATTTTCTCTTGCTTGTACTCCCTCCATTGTATTTTGGCTTTTCATAGTCTTAAATACTCTTCACTTTGTGGGAATATACTCTGTATGTTGTTGTTGTTGATAGTTTTAAATACTGATAGATTATGAAGTGTTAAGTTGTCTTGTATATTAATGTTGTAGTGATGAAACTACTAAAGTAGTAGTATGAAAGTAGATTTTATGGTGAAAAAATCACATCAAAATTTTTATTGAATTGTTAAATATATTTAAATTCTGAAGATGTGAAACTTTTACAGACATGTTTATTTGTAGAAGTGTGTCAAACATTCAGGACCGAAATGGAAAATCTGCCATATAAATTGGGATGGTTGTTTGTAAGTAGTATATTTTCATCGACCAAACTGTCACCAACCCTATAGACAATATGCATTCAAGTGAGCACCATACAAAACCATTAATTTCCTAGAGACTCGTCCAATACATCTTATCTCCTTCAAATATATAAAGAAAAAGAAACTAGATATTTTGAATATGAATGAGTTTATACTTTTTCTCGGAAGATCTCAACTATTACAATGTACCGGACCGTTCAAAATGCTCCAAAACAAGTGGTGTGTATGAGATACCTTTTTTTTTGGTCTTTTTTATTATGAATTAGTGAAGTTTTTTAAATGCAACACAAAGGCTTGCCACAAGGTGGAGACTTTCTGTGACTTGAGAGTTAAAAGGGAATTACAAGACCGGAAGGTGGCTGAGTTTCAAAGATTGCTAGCCTTACTACGCAGGCAAGTCAATCCAGTTGATAATCCTAATATTTGGTGGTGAGGCCTGGGGAATAATGGAGTGTTATCTGTGAAGTCTTTGTATGAGAAACTTTTGGTTAGGGAGTAGCATGTTTTTCCATGTAATGCAATATGGATTCAAAAAGGTACTGAGTACAGTGTGCTTGTTCATTTGGCCAGCTGCTAGAGGGGTGATTTTGACAGCGGAAAATCATAAAAAGCGGAAAATTGTCTCGTCAATTGGTGTTACATGTGTCAGGAGGTGGGCGAGGACGTCGATCATGTTCTTCTACATTGTGGGTTGATCATTATGTTATGGTAGGATATGTTTAGGTGGTTTGACACTTCAAGGTCAATGCCAAAAACTGGGAAAGAGTTGATGTTTAGTTGGAAGAGCGGAAGGAGTAGACAAAGGGCTTAGAACATGGTTAACTTGCATTAGTGTGGGTTGGTGAGAGATAAATGTGAGAGCTTTTGAAGGAGTAGAGCCAAGCTTCTCTCGGTTGAGGAGTAGTCTCCGCTCCCTTATTTACTTTTGGTGCACACAGAAAGCTCCTTGTTATATAGACGATTGAGAGGAGTTTGTAGAGAATCATATTTTTGTAGATTCTTTGCCTTTTGATGTACCCCATGTATATGGCTGCTTATGGCCATGTTTATGAATGAAAATACATTTGCTTGATCAAAATCAACAAAAATAAAAGGCTTTCTCTAAGCAACTAACCAACCATGTAAAACAAGATACTTTACATGGAGTTTTGGATTTCCATATTTGTTTCCATGGTCATGGCCTGATCTGTTGCTTTTCTCTAGTTAGCACTACGTTATGTTACTTGACAGTGTATAGATCTCCACTTTGTTCCTTCCTTTTCAGTCTATACTTTTCATTAGAAATCCCCTGAAACACCCAATTACACTGTAAAGTATGAAAATTCCAGCTTTCTGAATTTAGTAACTATTCTAAACAGCATCAGCCAATACCTAGAACTTTTTTTTTTTTTTTTGGTAAACAGGTAACTTTCCATTCAACCAAAAAGCTTTACAAATCGGTTGGATACTTTTGACTCAGTTCCATCTCTCATTACATCTGTTTTCTAATCTATCTGCTAGTTATCTGAATTTACATTGGATAACCTGTTAATCTATCAATCTATCTAAGTAAACTTTCCATTTGCTATGTGTTTGACCTGCTATAAATAACTGAGTGACAATGCTTCTTACTCTTTGTCTGATATCCATTTTATGGGTAGTAAATCTTCTATCATTCCTTTCTGCCCATATGTGATACACTGCTGCTGTAAAGCAGAATCCAAGTATGCTAGCTCTTGGTCTGCTGTTGGACATTAGGTGCAACAGGTTCTGAGTGTCATGCTGCCAATCCCCTGTGCTCTGCTGATAACCTAGCCAATGCAGAATAGAGCTCCAAAGAGTTTGAGAGGAATTGCATTTAAAAAATAGATGCTCAAATGTTTCCTCCTCTGCTGATGTACAGAGCACACAGTCCTTCTTCACTTGAATACTCCATTTACTTATTCTATCCACAGTTGCAAGTCTGTTATGTAAAGCCAACCAAAGAATGAAGTGGTGGGCCCTTTATTTGCACATATAGCACCAACTTATATGGAATGATTGTCTTTCCTCAAGCTTTCAGATTGTGAATTAGAGTTCTGTGTCACTATCCAAACAAAGAATGCATTTCCACCCGTAGTTCAGAATCCAAATTTTTTTATGTTAAAGTTCAATCTCCTTTTTAGTAAGATCTGGTCAAAGGATTTTGAACATATCGTTTGTTTGCTTGGCTTGTAACTTGTATACAGTTCTTCTAAATGGGCGAATGTGTTTATAGCTGTGCCAGTTTCATGTTAATATACAACTGGTGTTTAAGAATTACAGTTATTGGATAAAATGAAGTATGGACTATTGGGTGATATTTCATCAAATGGCATGCATTCCATTATATGTCTTGAACCTCCATCTATTTGGGTCAAAAAGATTTCTGGTTTCTTCCAGATCTGCAAACAGACACAATAGGAACAGTAAAAATACTTTGTTTTCATTATGATAATCTGAGAACCTTCCGCTATAGTTTATTTGAATTAGATTCCACTTTGTTAACTCATAATCATTATTTTGTGAATTTTTGAAGAAAATTAGATGAAGTGGTAACCGGAGTGGTAAAATGTGAGAGACAGTTTGCTGTTCAATTCAGTTTTCTTTTAAAATGGTCTTTTCTCTTTCCTTTTTTATTTTTTTGTTCTGGGTTTTGGGTTTGGGAAGACGGGGGGGTTGGGGGTTGGGGGTGAGGGGGTGAACAATTGGACATGACTGGGAGGGAGGATGTCGACATTATCCTCTCAAAAGTAAAGCAGAATATATTGGAGATAGAAACTAAAGTAATGTGTAACAAAGACCCTTTGTCGTTTTCTTTCTGTTTTATCTACCCTATGCAGGGGCCTTTTCTACTTCTGACAAGGTTGTGGATTTCCACCCATTGATGTTAATTAATTTTGTTTCCTTTTGGTGTGAATTCTCTGATATGCTTGTAGATCTTAGCTGCTTTGGACATTGTCCGTCAAGGTGCAGATGTTATGCCTAGGAGTCAGCTTAATCTAGTATTGAGCAGTGAATTAGGTCATGATTGGTCATCGAAGTTGAAGAGTTTCGATTATGAGCCAATTGCAGCAGCAAGTATTGGACAGGTGATCTAGTTTCAATTAAACCAACATGTTCTCTTGTTTCTTAGTTGCTCACTTCAAGCCTACTTTATACTGCATATGCTGCTTACTATCATCTTTCTTGTATGAGATGTCTCCATTATGGTCATAACATCTTTTTAAGCAATATATTCATATTAGTATTGGAACAGCTTAAAGTACAATTTTTTAAATAAAAAGAAACATCTTAAAGTGCTATGTCTACTTCTATCTTACTTGATATAAGTGAAAGGTTTTATATCGAATAAGCGTTGGATTTCTAGTTGTATTAGTGGTGAATTCTTCCTAATTCGCCCCAGTTGAACTCATTTGTGCGGTTGAGATTGATCTGTTTATCTAATAGATTATTTAACAACACTTAAATTTATAGGAGACAGTAATAACAGGATAAATGTCACTGCCGGAAATAAATAAATAAAGTGTTTAGTTACTTCGGACTGTGCCTAGGTATTTGTAGCTTTGGCCACATGCTTACTACTTCTAAATAATGTCCAGGTCCACCGGGCTTTCACAAAGGATGGCATGGAGGTTGCTATGAAAATACAGTACCCAGGTGTTGCTGATAGCATTGAAAGTGACATTGAAAATGTAAAACTTCTATTAGGTTACACAAACTTAATACCAGAGAAGCTGTACCTTGACAATGCAATGAAGGTAAACTTATGTGTTTATTTACATATCAATCCCTGTATTAAACATTTCAAGCACGGTTCTTATAATAAAATAAGGGTAGGCTAATGTGACCTAATGAAGTGGTTACACTAGCCTTAATGAGGTGGACCTTGAAAATGTTTTGAAGGTAAATTTATCTGTTCATCAGTAGAAATTCTGGCATTTGACATGTCACCTGCAGTTCTTAGTGTGTAACTTATTACTATTTACTTTGGTTGAAAGAGGAGGATAGAGTGGAAGTTTAAGAGGTCGGTAAGATTTATTTACTTGTTTGGTGACGAAGTAAATGAATATAGGAATCAAAATTAAAGTGAGGTTAAGACGTGTCTGAAAGATGTTGGAGAAGGGAGTGAATGACTTTATTTCCCTTTATTGTCCTACTGACGAGCAAAGGTAGCTGATGAATGCTCACTTAAGGGAAGTGAAAATTCCTCCTCCCTGTCCCCTGACGTTATACTGATAAGTAGCTTAAAGTGGAGGCACGTCTCGTACAATGCTACTTTTCTTGATGAAGTTTCACAATTGAAGTGCGATTTGGTTTCCAGTTCACATCTGGGAAGTAATACCCTCCAAAGACACTTACCTGATGACAACATGCATCCATGCTTATACTGCAATTTTGATGAAACATATGTGGTTTTATTCGTCAACCTCAGGTTGCCAAAGAAGAACTTTGTCGTGAATGCGACTATGAGCTGGAAGCAAAAAATCAAAAAAGATTTGGCGTACTATTATCTGGCAAAAAGGGATTTTATGTTCCAGTGGTCATAGATGATTTGTCAAGTAAACGAGTACTGACTTCAGAACTTGTTCCTGGTAACTGCTTTAAACTTTAGGTTTCTTCTGCACATTTTCAACATTTAGAAAATACCAAAAATTAAATGTTACAGCTGGTTTCCTTTCATCACCTGATGTATTTGGGTCGGATCTATCAGATAATTTGAAGTTCATTCTGTAATTTTTAGTGCTCTGATTATCTTTTATAGGAATTCCAATTGACAAGGTGGCGTTACTGGATCAAGAGACTCGGAACTATGTCGGAAGGAAATTGCTCGAGCTTACTCTGATGGAGTTGTTTGTTTTTCGCTTCATGCAGGTACATTGTTCATTACAATACAAAATCAGTGGGTAAAATTTCTGGCCTATTTGTACTATATAAGATCCATGGTTACAATTTCCTCGTTGTAACTTGTGTACCATTAAGTGATATAATCCTCCCATTTCCGAGTAAGAAAGGTTGCTGAGAGAGTGGTCTAGGGAAGTCCCTGTAGGCCATCTACGGGCTTGACGTTTAACGTATTACTCTCTGGTTTATGATTTCTTCCTGATGTACATTACTTGACAAATATAACCATATCATGCTACGCTAAACAAGGGAGCTGAGAGAGTAATCATCATGCATGGGTTCACATTAGCCCCTATCTCAACCCACACGGCTCTCATTTCAACTGCAAGCTTTAGAAACACCCTGGGAAACTTTCCCTAAACAATTTTAACTTTTCTATCTCAATGATCTCTGAAATTATAGTCATCTTATGCTCACTGTTACAATTTTTTACTTTACTTCTTTCTATATGTACAACCGAACTAGGTTAGTAAGCTACCATGATTCAAGGTTTGGTTACCTGCTGGCTTATGGAGTATGTTTCTGTATGTTTCTGTCTATATTTGATATTAATTGGGTAATGCCACATAGCACCAAAGAGGCCTTTGAGTGCTGGTGCAATTGGAGAGTTGGTAAGGCCATCAAGTCAATCTGGAAGATGATACCTGCTTTTATTTGTTGGTGCGTATGGTCAGAAAGGAACAACAGATGTTTTGAAGGTTTATTAACTCCAAATCACTCCGCTAAGGCTAGATGTCTTTTGTATCTATATAGTTGGCATAACCTTTCACCCATAGATTCCCCTGAGAACTTTTTGAACTTTGTTAGCTCCCTAGTACTAGTGTAGCCTTTTTTGTTTTTGAGCTAATGTACTATTGTCATTTTCCAACTTTTTGTACTATTCTGCATCTTTTTGATCCCAACAATGAAATTTCTTATTACTTCATCAAAAAAAAAGTATTTGTTATCTAACGTGACACGTTGAATCTAAGTAGGTTAGTAAGCTAACATGATTCAAGAATTGAAATAGGAAAAAAAGTAAAGGTGCAAATTTAATCTAAAATAGGAAATAACTGAAGATATAATTCAGTTACCTGATGTGACACGTTGAATCTAAGTTAGGAAGCAATTGACAAAAGAAATCAATTACCTCCTTAATTGTGAACCCTAAGGTGCTGGGTATCAGCTTTAACATAGTCCAAAGGATGAGAAGGAATGACTTCAAAGATCATTTATTTTGGAGGAAGTAAAGGAAGCATTGAGAATCTATGATGGTGCCAAAGTTCCTGGCCTCGACTACTAATTAACTATACAATGGCATTTACCTGAAGTGCTGGTAATTGCAAAAGAGTAAATGATGAATACTTTTCAACATAAGAGCGTTGAGAATAAGCTTCACATTGCTCTTATACCAAAGAGAAGTGATGCCAAGGAGCTAAAGAATGATGAACCTAAACGTTTGATAGGAGCCAGGAGGCATATACCTTTCAGAAACACAATTATACTATAAGTATTTCCTTTGAGGAACAACTTATATCCTGCTTTGCATTTTGAAGACTTTGTAAGTTTCCTTATTTAGAATCATGCTTTTCATCATTAAAGTTTTTAATTTTTTAGGTACAAAATTTGGAACTGGTAAGTGTTATTATATGATTCGATGATACTAGTATCTTTTTTCCACCTTCAGGATGGGTTAGTGTTCAAAGTGTCTTTGTTGATAAACTATGTGGTGGTATGGGAATTTGGAAACTACACCTGAGAGCAAATTTGTATGTCTTTCAAGTGTTGATTAAACAAATTTGCATACATCTATAAATATACTGTCTCTATCACATCAGAAAAGGAGAAACAAAGGAAAAGGAAAAAACTACAAAGCATAACAAAATTCATGAAAACAAGCTGTCCTTTTTCTTCTCCCTAATGTTGACTTGTTTAAGCAGACCGATCCAAACTGGAGCAATTTCCTCTATGATGAGTCTGAAAAAGTAATCAATCTCATCGACTTTGGAGCAGCTCGTGACTACCCCAAAAGTTTTGTGGATGATTATCTAAGAATGGTAAGATGCCTTTTCTTACTTGAATTGCTCTGGAATTTATTTTCATTATTTACAAGTTTTGTAGTTATGTTTCACTGGACAGAGCTCTGGGGGTAGCTTTAAATAATTATATGGTTCAGCCAAATGAATAATGATATGTCTTTGCCCCACTTTGGAACTACCAAATCTACATAAAAAAACTGGTGCTCAAGTTGTAGTGGTCTTATCTCTGATCTCAACTATTGTTTATTGGCGTTGAAGCTTGCATATTTTCGCCAACTTTCTTTAAAGATTATATATGAAGCATTCTTTTATTGTCTTAAGTTAGCAGTAGCTTTCTCTAGTAAAAGCATAATCATCTCTGGCAAACTACATATTTTAGACCCACTTTGACTTTAGCTTTTGGTTATAACAAATAATACATGGTTGGCATTTAGTCTTTAGACCTAGATGAGCACACTTTTATATTCCATTATTCTTTACTCTGAGATACTGATCGATCACCAAAACCAGGTTTTTGCTTGTGCAAACAATGACCGGGAAGCAATAATAAAGTTGTCTCAGAGGCTTGGTTTTCTCACAGGGGAAGAATCTGAAATAATGACGGAGACGCATGTTCAGGCAGGTTTTGTTGTGGGGTTGCCATTCTCAAAGCCTGGAGGTTATGATTTTCGAGCTAACAATATTACTCAAAGCATTTCAAATCTTGGAGCAACGATGCTGAGGCACAGGCTGACACCGCCACCTGAGGAGGCTTACAGTCTTCACCGTAAGCTTTCTGGAGCTTTCCTTGCTTGCATAAAGCTTGGGGCTGTAGTGCCATGCAGGGAGTTGTTACTTGAAGTGTACGAGAAATATGAGTTTGGCGAACATGATAGTGAAAGATTGGCAAGCGGATGACAGTCATGATGGAGATCCATCTACCGCATTGTAAACTGTCCGTCGGGTTCAAGGATGCGGCAGAAAGTCCTTAAGAATGAGAAAGCCAACTAAAAAGCTATTCATGGTCTGGAATGCATTTAAATGACAGTATCTGCGGCTCTATTTGCTGTTCCATTGGCTATACCTCCATTTAGTGAAGCCTATGTTCACATAAACTCATGAGTGACATATATTGATTTATGATCCTTCTAGCACAACTTGCTGAAGTGTCGTTCCTGCTTTTCAGGAACTGCGGAAATCTTTTTGGAATAATACAAATTTGAAAAGGGGGAGGATATACAAATTTGAAGTCTATGTAATTGCTATAGGAAAATTTAAGAGAAATAATTCTGAAAAATGTACTGTACACTTTTAGCCATTTTCGTCTTCAATATAAGCGCTATTAGTTGAATCCCCTCAAATGAAATTAACTGTTCAAAAGAAATGGTTTAACTTTAGTCATATCTGAAAAGTCAAAATGCAAACTAAAATTGGCTTTCGTATATTATTTATGTAAAATAATCCATGCATAGTTGCTTATTTATAGATGAAAAGCAAATGCTTTTGCCAAATCTTGCAAAATGGACAACCACCGTGGACATATGCTTTGATACCATAATGATGTAAGTAGCTTGGCTCACATCTTGTGTAAAAGAGAGTTTCTTCAAATTTGTATTCAAACAAAATATATATATATATTGGGATTCACTTGGAACTCCTAAGAAAAGTAGGTGATTTGATCCTATTAAGGGATATAGGGATTTGTATCAAACCCCTATTAACACAGGAGGTGAACCCCGGTGTGGGATAGTTCTATTAAAAAATAATAATCCAATAAACTAAGATCCCAACATATTCAAACCTTTGCTTGTGGTTCTATTGAGGGAAAAGTTTTATTTTGAGTCTCACATGTCAAAGTCATAGTTGTATGAGACTCTTCAAAACTTGACATGGGGATAAAACGGGCCCACTTGAATCACAATTTTGTCTTTTCTCTAAATCTGTCCTCTTCCAAATAAATCTCTTTTACTTTTCCTTCTTTTACACTTAAATAAACTTGAAAAAAAAAATTCATTACTTTTACATTATTATTTTGTGAGGGGTTCATTGAAGAAATAAAGTGATTGTGAGGGGTTCATCAAAGAAATAAAGTGATGTAAAAATATTTCTCCCATATTAACTTTGGATCTCCATTTTTTTTTTTTTTTATCTATTCACAATCTATTTTCTAATTATTATTAAATACTTCATATCTTTTTTAGTATGTAGATTAATTTTCTAATTGTTATTAAATACTTCATATCTTTTTTAGTATGTAGATTAATTTCTTTCGGGGATTATTCCATCTTCTTGAAAGGCTGCCATGAATCTACTATAGTAGTTTAATTGCTAATAGATATGGATAAAAATAGGGTTGAGCATAAAATATCAAAAATTAAATTATCGAACCGATTAATTAAAATTCGGCAATTAGATATTTGGTATGGTATTCGGGAGTAAAATTTAGACATTTTGGTATTCGGAATTGGGTTTGGTACAAGATATTAATACCATTTGGTATTCGATATTTACCAAATATCGTAATATATATATATAATATGATATGTATAACCAACCCAATAGAAAATAGTATTAGTCATCCTAAAGAATCTCTTGGACCTTAGTAATATATTCATAAAAAGTAACAAAAGGAATACTAAATATGGTTTCTATTAAATATACTTTTTGAAGTTTAAACGTACATTTGCGCATCTCCAATTTTAATATGGTATTATCAAAAATCGTACCGAATCAAAGTTTAATTTATCAATTACCAAATCGATATTTATAAGTATGATATGCAGTATCTACGTTTAAATACCGATTATTGATTTACCGAATCCAAACTTTGAAAATACTGAACCGAATAGCGAACGGTCCACCCCTAGATAAAAGTCATTTCATGAAATGTTTATAGCTCTTTCTAAACGAGCAAGGAAAAAATTAAAAAGAAAGAGGAGACAAATATTAGACTATAGAAAGAGAGAGTGAAGAGAATATACTTCCTCCATCCCATAAATTTATGTGCCGCAGTTTTTTTTTATTCGTCCCAAAAAGATATCGTCTTTTTTTATTTGATAACTATTTAAAAATACAATTTCTTATTTATCCTTATTGGTTCACTTAATTGAAAAATAATAGTAATACATTTTCAATAAAGGATAATTTCATAAACATCACTAAGTCTTTTCTTATTTTTTAAACTCCGTCGATCAAAGTATATTACATAAAATGGGACGAAAGAGTTGATCAAAGCATGTTACATAAAATAGGCGGAAAAGAGTAATTTTTATTAGGATAGAGAGTAATTAGAGGAGCTTGTTTGGACAAAGAAAAATGATTTAAAGAGAGAAAAATTATAGTACATGTGGGCTCCACTTGTTCAAATGTCAAGTTTTGAAAAGTCTCACACAAATATAAGTTTGGCAAGTGAGACTCAAAATAAAGATGAAGTTGAAGAAGTCCGCGTTTATGATGAAAATTTAATATTTAAATTTTTTTCTATAGATTGTGGCATCACCAATTAAATAATATTTTAAAATTTGGTCAATTTTTAAATTTTCTGTCAAACTTCATTTGCAATAATTGCGTATATTTCTTACTTCGTAGATATCCAAAATGCTCTACATATCAACCAAATTACCTTTTAGACAGACGTAGTATGTGTCTGTACATTTATTAATGACTATAACTTTTATTGTATTTGATTATCAATTAAAATCATAAAATTGTGTATTTGAAATTGTTGTAATATTTGCTAGACATGTAGTGTTCACTATAATTTGTTATAGTGTAACTCATTTCATTTTTATCCATTCAAGAGTATTTTTTTTTCGGAAGAGGTATGCATCGTTTTCATTTATATTTCTTTTTTTTTTTCTAATGAATTTTAGAAATAAAATTAATTATATATGCATGTTTATGACGACAACAATTTCGGCGATCAATTTCTACATCAAATTGTCGGAATCCGACGAACGGATTCAAGAACACGTACTCACTTCATCTTTATCTTCTCCTCGGATCAGGTGCACTCATTTCATCTCTTCTAGTTTATTTGGTCTAGATTTCTTGACTATTGAAGGCGGAAATGTCCTATCTCATTTTGATATATATATTTTTCATCTCATTTGATTTTTGTTTGCCTATTTAGTTGTTTTTAACCGTCCCCTTTTGCTCGTCGTGTTCTTCTTTGCTTTCTTCTATCGTATCCATTTGAGTGGTGGTTGGAGTGATAGATGGTGGACTAGGGTCATGTCATAGGTTGGGGTCAGGGTTGGGATCGGGTCTAGGTTCGAGTCGGGGATTGGGGGCAAGAGGGAGTAGGGCTAGGTAGGATAAGGGTGCTTCTAGGTTGAAAGTTGGGTCCTGGAATATAGGGTCACTTCAAGGTAAATCTATAGAGCTGGTGAAGATTCTTAGAAAGGGGAGGGTTAGTATAGCGTGTATCTAGGAAACTAAATGGGTAGGCACTAAGGCAAGAGATGTGGGTGGATATAAGTTGCGGTATTTGGAGAGTCTATGATGAACGTTATTAGTGCCTAAGCCCCGCAAGTAGGTTTGGACGAGGAGGAAAAGAAGGGTTTTTGGGAGGTTTTGGATGAGGTGGTAAGGAGCATTTTGAGCACTGAGTAGCTTTTCGGGGGAGGATATTTCAATGGGCATATTGGGTCTTTGTCGAGAGGTTATGATGATGTGCATTACAGTTTCAATTTTGGGGAGAAGAATGAAGGATGATCTTCTCTTTTGGATTTTTCTAGGGCTTTTGGGTTATGGATAACGAATTCGAGCTTTCTAAAGAAGGAGGAACGCCTTATTACCTTTCGCAGTTCAGTGGCCAAGACTCAGATAGACTTTTTGCTTCTTAGGAAGGGTGATAGAGTGCTATGTAAAGACTGTAAAGTCATACCTAGCGAGAATCTTTTGACTCAACATAGGTTGTTGGTGATGGACTTGGTTATTAATAAGGGCAAAAAGAAGAAGAGCGTGGAGGCTCGATCTAGGATTAAGTGGGGTAGCTTGACTTTGGCTAGTGCTTTGGAAATAAGGGAGAAGTTGAAGAGTATGGAGGCTTGGAAGAGTAGAAGAGATGTGGATAGTATGTGGGAGATGACTACCAGTTGCATTAAGGAGACTGCTAGAGAGGTTTTGGGTGTTTTGAGAGGTCAATATAGCAAGCAACGAGGATACTGGTGATAGAATGGAAAGGTTAAGAGAAAGGTGGAGTCTAAGAAGATGGCTTATGCTAAGTTGGTTGAGAGCAAGGATAATGAGGAAAGACAGATGAATAAGGAGGAGTATAATTTAGCTAGTAGGGATGCTAAGTTAGCGGTTACGGCGGCTAAGATAATAGCTTTTGAGAGCTTGTATGTGGCTTTAGAGGAGAAAGACAGGGATAAAAAGTTGTATAGGCTTGCCGAGGCCAGGGAGCGGAGATCTCGTGACCTTGACCAAGTGAACTGCATCAAGGGAGAGGATGGTATAATATTGGTTGAGGATGCCCTTATTAGGGAGAGGTGGCAATCCTATTTTCATAAAATTTTGAACGACGAGGGGGACAAAGGTTTCGTGTTGGGGGACTTGGAGAAATATGAGGAGTGTTGCGATTATTATTATTGTAGGCGTATCAAGGTTGAGGAGGTCAAGGAAGCTATTCGCAGGATGCGGCGAGGTAGTGCGATGGGGCCAGATGAGATTCCAATAGATTTTTGGAAGAGCACTAGTGGGGCAGGTTTGGAGTGATTGACATAGTTGTTTAACATTATTTTTAGGACCGTGAAGATGCCTGAAGCGTGGAAGTGGAGTACGATGATTTCATTATATAAGAACAAGAGATACATACAAAGTTGCAACAACTATAGATGTATTAAGTTGTTGAGTCATACTATGAAGGTTTGGGAAAGGATAGTAGAGCTAAGGATGAGAAGGATCGTGACTATCTCTGAGAATCAATTCGATTTCATGCCAGTTCACTCAACTACTGAGGCTATTCACCTTATGATGAGATTAGTGGAGTAGTTTCGGGAGAAGAAAAAGGACTTGCACATTGTGTTTATTGATTTTGAGAAGGGATATGACAGAGTTCCCAGGAAGATTCTGTAGAGGTGCTTGGAGGTGATGATAGGTGAATTTACACGCATATAGCACTAGATTTTGCCCATATTTTAGCCATGTTTTGAGAACAAATTATATATTTCCTACACTTTTAGTCCTTTTTCCTGTAAGTGAGCTAACGAACATGATTAGCAAAGTTTCAGGTATAAATGATGCAGAATTCAGCATTTTATAGCTTACTTGACGCCAAAGAAAGCTTACGAAGGAAGGAAAGGGAGCTTGGACGCCTAAAGGACCAAAAGTGATGCATGGAAAATCTGTCCCGGGCTAAAACAACATTTCTGAAGACTTTGGGGACTAGCAGTAACTTATTAGGATTAGGATAATGATACATTAACCTAGTACAATTGTGTTAAGTATTTCATTAGTTTATTCAGATTTGGATAATGTTACATTAACCTAGTACAATTGGGTTAAGTATTTCATTAGCTTAGTAGGATTTGGTTAAGTATTTCATTAGCTTAGTAGGATTAGGATATGGGTATTATAAATACCCTATCATGCTAGAGATTTTAATACATTCCTCCCTTAGTGGAGAGAGACATTCCTCCCTTAGTGGAGAGAAACATTCCTCCCTTAGTTGAGAGAAACAATCCTCCCTTAGTGGAGAGATACATTCTACTTCTCAATTACAACTCTTCTAATCTTCCCATTAATTCTATTTTTCTTCTTCTATTCATCTATTCAATTCTTAATTTCCGCAACAAGAGAAATGTTACTTTGCTAAGGAATTCACGCCTCACGCCTACCACTTGTGCTACACGAAACTCATCTTTATTATGGTATATTAACAATGTCAATTGTGATTATCTTCGCATTCATGGGTAACTAAACTTCTCTGTTGGGGTTATGGAAGCCGTATGAGATACTATCTATTGCTGTGAGTTTATGAGTTCGTGACACGTATGCTGCTTATATCATTATTCTCTTCATCTTAATGCAAATTCTTGTAGCTGCAGACGCATAGAATAACGCCAGTATAACATTTAACTTGTTCGAAAGAAAGGTTATCTGTCTGGAAAAGAGATAATGTCAAGGTAGTAGGACACCCTTTCCTATTAAAAAGCTAGTGCCGTAACTGGACTAACCTCTTGGAGAATTCGTACCGTTAGACACTCTTTAAGCTTGAAAGAGTTAAAGTGAAATAATTCTCGAATAGGTCGAAAGACGCCTGGATTTACCATCGAATACAATTCTCTATAAGCACATGCATGTCACAATTCTACACACTCATAGCCAATAGAGACGTATAACTCAGAAGGTGGACATAACCCCAACGCCTCAATTCTCATTGTTTACAACTTACGTAACATTCTTCCTCTTTTTACTTTGCTATTTTCAGCTTTTACTTTATTGTTTTGGTTACACATTACAATCACCCCTTTTTACGAGACTTGCACTAAAAGTCTAGTAACCGTTGCTTACTTGTTGGCCAAGCTATTCCCTGTGGGATCGACACCCAACCCAGGTTGGGTTCTATATTTGCTAACGACCGCTTTACACTCCCACGAGAGTTGTAGATTGAGCGTTATCAAAAATTGGCGCCGTTGCCGGGGAATACGAGTGTCAATCAAGTTTGTGATAATTACTAGACCCTTTGGTCAAAGATTCTCGTACTTTTACTTTCAGTTTTTGTTTTTGTTTACTGCAGGTTTTTATTCAGTGCATACCCCATACTAGAAGTTCTGGTCAACCATTATTACCTATCAATCCTGAACCACAACGCATTGGAAGAATGGAAGCACAAGTAGAAATCGAAAGGATGGCTGCTCAACAGAAACAAGCAAGATTGGCTGCCCTTGCCGCTGCCCAAGTACACCAACAAAACATTGATAACCCTGGGCGAGCAATAAATCCGGACGATGAGGATTTAGGTGATGACGAGTTACTAAACCCTAGGCGTGATGCTGAAATTATAACACCTGCCAACAGAAGAGGTCGTCAAGCTCAGTTTAGGTATGATCGCCAACCCATGCAACCAGCTTTTGATGACGATGATGATGATCTTGATGGTGCCGTAGCCACTGGGGCCATAATTCCACCACCATTAGCGCCCGGAGCCAAGTTCAACATCACAAGCACCATGATTCAGTTATTGCAACTCAAGGAATTATTTGGTGGACTAGCAGGCGATGATCCGAATATGCATCTCATCAACTTTATTTCTACATGCAAGTCGTTTGACAATCCTGGTGTTGGTCAGAATGCAATTTGATTACGTCTATTTCCATTGTCTCTGTCTGGGGAGGCAACACTATAGTTGAATGGGCTGACTCCTGATTCTATTACAAATTGGAGGCAATTGAGAGACGCTTTCCTAGAAAAATTCTTTCCGCCATCTAAGAGGGCGCAATTGAGAGATGAAATCAGCAACTTTCGTCAGCCTCCCACTGAAGCTCTTCATGAAACATGGGAGAGGTTCAAGACAAAGCTAGCGAGGTACCCAAACCATCACATGACCAATGTTCACCTAATGGAGATCTTGTATAGAGCCTTGAATTCAATAACTAAACCAGTGGTGGATAACGCAGCTGGAGGATCTTTCATGGACCTTACTTTTGGTCAAGCAAGCAATATGCTAGATCGTATGACGAAACAAAGTAGAGCTTGGCATACCAGGGATTCTGAGGTAGCAAGCCCCACTTTATCTATTGGCATGACTGCAGACCAAAGAAGAAGAGAAGAAGAACGTGATCAAGATATGGCACATTTGAAAACACAAATGGATCTTCTTATAAAGCATTTATTATCAGGGAAGACCGAAAAAGTGAAAGCTATTGCGTCAAAAGGAAGAGACGAATCTGATTCGGAAGATGAGGCCAACTACTTGAACAATCAGGGGGGTTTCCGCGGGAATGCCCAAGGAAACCAAGGTCGGAACTATTATGATAAATCTGGAAACAAGGACCAAGGTAGTTGGAAGAACAAGAATGAAAAGAGTGGTTTGTACGTTCCCCCTGGTAGACGTGACACCACCACATCTAATTCTGGAAGTATGGAAGACATGATGGCTAAATTATTGAAAGGAGTGGAAGCAACGAGCGCGGGAGTAACAGAGGTAATCAATGATTTGTCCTCCATGAAACAATTAGTTGATTCACATTCCACTTCTATCAAGCAAATAGAGCAGCAATTGAGCCAACTTTCAGCAGCACTCAATCAAAGAAAGGCCGGCACTTTACCCAGCGATACTGTGCCAAACCTAAGGCGATCCGACACCAATCAATATGAGGCTCGTGATGGCTGATAGGTCGGTAAAAAGACCTGTGGGTATCTTGAATGATGTGTTGGTGAAGTTTTCTTCATTCATCTTTCCTGCAGACTTCGTTATTCTGGATTGTAAGGAGGATTCTGAAGTTCCCATAATCCTGGGACGTCCTTTCCTTGCAACCGGAAGTGTGCTTATTGACATGAAAGATAATGAGCTTTTGTTTCGAATTAATGACGAAGTAGTACGGTTTGATATATGCAAAGCCATAAAGCAGCCCAGCGATATGAATGAGTTATCTGTAGCTGATGTTCATCAAGAGGATATGAAAGCATTATCTATAGAGAAACAGCCTACTGTTGAGCCATTGTCTGCTGCGCCACTGAATGTTGAGCATGAGGATAATGAAGATTATGAAGAACTTATGGGTGATCTAACAGAAATAGAGTCTTATACTCCTAAGCAACCGGATTGTGATCTCAAGAATCAACCAACAGCGAAGACTCCCATTGACGAGCCACCAATGCTAGAATCGCAAGAGCTCCCCGATTATCTAAGGTATGTGTTCTTGGAAAGTAGAAATATACTTCCAGAGAGTGCAGATGATTTAAGTGAACAGCACGTAGAGGCTCTCATCTCTGCTCTGAAGAGATACAAGAGAGCTATGGGGTGGACTATTGATGATATAATTGGTGACTCTCCGAAGAAACATATGAGCCAGCTCGAAAAAGATCGCATGCCCACAGGTAAGCCTCATTGTCGTCTAAATCCTTTCAGAAAACGATCCACCATTTACCTCGACGAAGTCTGAGTACTCGAGGTAACTATGTCGTGCCACGACAATAAATAAGGCGCTAGATGGGAGGCAACCCATCGTTTATCATTTTTCATTTATTGTTTATCGTTTTGTCTTTCTTTCGTTCTAGTACTTGTTTTGTTTTTGATAAATGAAAATCCAAAAATAAGAGTCGTGCCACGACCAAAACTAAGGCGCTTGGTGGGAGGCAACCCATCATACTAATTATTTTCATTGGTTTTGAGCAAATATAGGTGCGAGAAGTATTCAACGAGGAGATTGGTTTCACATGACGATTTGGACGTATTGTATGGAAAAGGTGGTAAGTTAGGTATAAGGATGCATAAGGTTATGGATTGAGCATTGCTCATGCCAAAATAGGCATCGAGGAAGGCTAGGCCTAGGTAAAACTAGGCCACGAACAATGCACAACCTATACTATAGCCTAAGGCCTCGGAATTTAGTGTGCTATACACTATGCGCCGCCCATTCGCAAGTGTGCTATACACTATGCGCCGCCTATGGTATAGCATTAAGTCTCAGTATCTCATATGTTGTACACTATGCGGTGCATATGTCCCTAAATGCCATAGACTATGCGCCGCATATGCCCCTAAATGCCATACACTATGCGCCACCTATACCATGACTATGCCAAGCATTATGCGCCGCATATGTGGTATTTTTGTCTTCAAAACCGTTTGGAAATGGGTCAAAACCCGACCCATTCTCTTCCTATATAAAGGGGATTTAGTCTTGAAACATAACCACATTAGAAATTGACCCAAAGGCGCCGCACATCCATCCAAATCATCTCAAAATTTTTCTTTTTGCTCTTCCAATTCACAAGAACATCTCCAAAGGCTTCAATCACGTAAGTACTCTTTTGTTCTTCATCCATTTTTTGTAAGTACTACGTTGCTATGCCTATTATGAATTGCTATATCTTGAAGAAGCATTGGTGATATTCATGTGTTTGAATTGTTGATACACAACCAAGTGAGTGAACATATACGTTAGGATGATCTTAACTTGTTTCCAACTTGAATTTGATTTTTATGTATTGTCATACTCTTGCGGAATTGCTATAGTCATTAACATTGCATAATCTTGTCACTTGAATACTTACATGTTGGAATGAATTGTTCATCGGAATAAGACTTATAGTTGCCTACCGACATAGGCGGTTGTGATTATTGATAGATACTATACCTTGATGTAATCCCTATGTAATAGTCTTGATATAATCTTACATGCAAGTATTGCCAAGAGTACAAGAAGTATGACTCACTGATTTTATTGTTGGAATAGAGCACCTAAAACGTATGTCGATGAAGTCTGAGTAATCGACCACTTTCACTTCACTAGTTGGTGCCAACAACCTAAGTGTGGGGTGGTACCTCCACTGCTTGTTTATAGATTGTATCCATTGAGATGATGCTAACATGACTCTATTGAGATCTCAGGTACAATGGCACCAAAAGGCAAGGCAAAGATAAGGCTACCACTTCACAAAAAGAGCAAGGAGAACCCTCCTCGATGCAAACACTTCGACTCACTCTTGGAATTAAGTGGGATACTTATGAGGAACTTTTAAGGATGACGACTCTGATGATGATTCCGATGCAAAGGGGTATGACCCCAGACATAGAGAATGAGTCCGACTAACCAGGTTCTTCTTATTTATTTTCCACTGAGGAAAGTGTCCCGTTTAAGTGTGGGGTGGCGGTATTGCATGCTATAATTCTCTATTTGCATCTATGTTTGTTTACTTTGTTTTTGTTTGTGTTTCGTTTTTAAGTTTTTTTAGTAGTAAAATTTTTTTAGCTTCGCATGAAATTATTCTAATAGGCAGCATGAGATTATAACAAGAGTTTGTGCTAACATCATGACTATTGAGACGTTTAGGCTCTAGTTGTGACTCACTATGTGATATTGTGTAGTTCAATTCCTTCACTTGTTGGGTCGAGAGTCTATATTACTTCTAATCAAGTTGACCATGTGCCTTGTGTGTGTGAGATAATAGTATATTCTATGTTTGTGGCTGATGCTAGAACTTGCCTGGTATGTATGCAAAGCGAAAATAAGGAGTGTAAGTTTAGGAGATGATTTAGGCATTTCTTTGGCAACCTATACATGTTTACCTTCGTTTTACCTACCCATGGACATCATCCTAGTTAACCCCTTTTGAGCCTTTAGCCTATTTTCTTTGACAACCTCATATGTAAGCCTAATCCATTTTTTTTCAAGACCATAATTTGATCCAAATTCCTAAGTACTTTAAAGTATAAAGTCATGTGACAAAATAAGAGGAAATTGGGTGAGTATGATGCTTTAGAATGTATTGGTGCTTGAATTTGTTATGAAAAAGAAAGTGCTATCATAAGAGGTATGTTATGAAAAGAAAAAGGAAAAGAAAGCTGAAAAGCGAGTTGTGCTTAAAATTGAAAAAATAAAAGAGGAGAACAAGGGTGGTAGAATAAAAGAAAGAAGAAAGGTTGAAAGAAAAAAAAATATCAATGATACAATGTGATGTATTAAAGTGCTTAGGAACTTAGTCACTATTTCTGGCCAAAATAGCTTATCCTACCCGTCCCTTAGCCTACATTACAACCATCAAAAGACCTACTTGATCCTAATCTTAACATTCTGACATTTAGTGGAGTAGTACACTAAGGGCAAGCCTATGGTCATCAGTTGCTGCATACGAATTCTTTGTGAGAGCGAGAGAAAGGATATTTTGATATCCATGTTTGAAAAATATGCTATACTTGTGAGTGACTATGGGTAATATATTGTGAGACACACATGGTTGATGAGTTTTGGATAGTTGTACATGATTCTTTGTGCCTTGACTTTTGAATATGAGTTAACCACCATCACGAGTCTATGCTAGAGGTTAAATGGTTTCTACTAATGATCGGAAAACTACTCTTTGTTGATAATTGTTGTGCTTGTCTTGACGAATGTTTTGTGTTGTTGCTGTGAAACCCTAAGTTGATGTTTAGAGGGACATGATATTTTGTTCGAGGACGAACAAAGCTTCAAGTGTGGGGTGTTGATGATAGGCCAATTTACACGCCTATAGCCCTAGATTTTGCCCATATTTTAGCCATGTTTTGAGAACAAATTATATATTTCCTGCACTTTTAGTCCTTTTTCCTGTAAGTGAGCTAACGAACATGATTAGCAAAGTTTCAGGTATAAATGATGCAGAATTCAGCATTTTATAGCTTACTTGACGCCAAAGAAAGCTTACGAAGGAAGGAAAGGGAGCTTGGACGCCTAAAGGACCAAAAGTGATGTATGGAAAATTTGTCCCGAGCTAAAACAGCATTTCTGAAGACTTTGGGGACTAGTAGTAACTTATTAGGATTAGGATAATGATACATTAACCTAGTACAATTGGGTTAAGTATTTCATTAGTTTATTTGGATTTGGATAATGTTACATTAACCTAGTACAATTGGGTTAAGTATTTCATTAGCTTAGTAGGATTTGGTTAAGTATTTCATTAGCTTAGTAGGATTAGGATATGGGTATTATAAATACCCTATCATGCTAGAGATTTTAATACATTCCTCCCTTAGTGGAGAGAGACATTCCTCCCTTAGTGGAGAGAAACATTCCTCCCTTAGTGGAGAGAAACAATCCTCCCTTAGTGGAGAGATACATTCTACTTCTCAATTACAACTCTTCTAATCTTCCCATTAATTCTATTTTTCTTCTTCTATTCATCTATTCAATTCTTAATTTCCGCAACAAGAGAAATGTTACTTTGCTAAGGAATTCACGCCTCACGCCTACCACTTGTGCTACACGAAACTCATCTTTATTGTGGTATATTAACAATGTCAATTGTGATTATCTTTGCATTCATGGGTAACTAAACTTCTCTGTTGGGGTTATGGAAGCCGTATGAGATACTATCTATTGCTGTGAGTTTATGAGTTCGTGACACGTATGCTGCTTATATCATTATTCTCTTCATCTTAATGCAAATTCTTGTAGCGCAGACGCATAGAATAACGCCAGTATAACATTTAACTTGTTCGAAAGAAAGGTTATCTGTCTGGAAAAGAGATAATGTCAAGGTAGTAGGACACCCTTTCCTATTAAAAAGCTAGTGCCGTAACTGGACTAACCTCTTGGAGAATTCGTACCGTTAGACACTCTTTAAGCTCGAAAGAGTTAAAGTGAAATAATTCTCGAATAGGTCGAAAGACGCCTGGATTTACCATCGAATACAATTCTCTATAAGCACATGCATGTCACAATTCTACACACTCATAGCCAATAGAGACGTATAACTCAGAAGGTGGACATAACCCCAATGCCTCAATTCTCATTGTTTACAACTTACGTAACATTCTTCCTCTTTTTACTTTGCTATTTTCAGCTTTTACTTTATTGTTTTGGTTACACATTACAATCCCCCCTTTTTACGAGACTTGCACTAAAATTCTAGTAACCGTTGCTTACTTGTTGGCCAAGCTATTCCCTGTGGGATCGACACCCAACCCAAGTTGGGTTCTATATTTGCTAACGACCGCTTTACACTCCCACGAGAGCTGTAGATTGAGCGTTATTAGGAGGATAGAGGGATGTCTGTGGCATACAATAGGTCGATTCTAGACATGTATGATGGTGCGAAGATTCGTGTAAGAATGAAAGGTGGAGATTTGAAACACTTTCTAGTTTTGATAGGGTTGCACCAATGATCGACTCTTAGCCTGTTTTTATTTTCCTTGATGATGAATATTTTGACGTGACATATTTAAGGGGAGGTTCCTTGGTGTATATTATTTATGGATGATGTGGTACTGATTGATGAGACTCGGAGAGGAGTTAATGATAAGTTGGAGATTTGAAGACAAACTCTTGAGTCTAAAGGATTTCGGTTAAGCAGAACCAAGACGGTGTACTTGGAGTATAATTTTAGTGATGTGTCATAGGAGGCTGGAGTGGTTGTAAAGCTGTACTCTCAGGCCATTCAGAAGAGGGAGAGTTTCAAGTATCTAGGGTCTATGATTCAGGGTAATGGTGAGATTGACGAGGATGTCACACATCGTATTAGGGCAGGGTGGTTAAAATGGAGGTTTGCTTCGGGAGTTTTATATGATAAGAAGGTGCCCCTGAAGCTTAAAGGTAAGTTCTAGAGAGTGACAGTCCGGCTAGCTATATTGGATGGAGCGGAGTGTTGGTCAGTTATGAACTCCCACATCCAAAAGTTGAAGGTGGCGGAGATGAGAATGTTGCGATGGATGTGTGGACATACTAGGAAATATAGGGTGAGGAATGAGATTATTTAAGAGAAGGTGGGAGTTGTTTTGGTGGAGAAAAAAATACGAGAAGTAAGGTTACGTTGGTTTGAGCACGTAATAAGGAGGGGATCTAATGCTTCAGTGGAGAGGTGTGAGACACTGGCTATGGATGATTTTAGGCGGGGTAGAGATAAACCAAAGAAATATTGGAGGGAGGTGACTGGGCATGATATGGAGCAGTTACAGCTTACGGAGGACATGACCCTTGTAGGAAGGTGTGGAGGATGTGGATTATGGTAGAGGGTTAGGCGATGGGAGTGCGTCGGTAATAGTAGGAGAGTGTTTTTTTGTGTCTGAAGTTTCTTGTTCGTGATGTTGTGGTTGTTGTATTATCTTGTGGCTAGTGATGTTAGTTTATTTTTGCATACCGTACTAGTTTATATGCACTTATATTTTGTATTTATTGTACTGTTATCAGTCCTAAGCCGGGGGTCTATCAGAAACAGTCTCTCTACTTCTCCTGCGGTAGTGGTATGGTCTGCGTACACTCTACCTCCCCAGATCCACTCTGTGGGAATACACTGGGTATGTTGTTTTTGTTGTATATGCATGTTTATCCTGTTCTTTTCTCTCAATATAATCGAGTTTCATTAAATTTTTATGATTTATTTTCTGGCCAACAACTCTATTTAAAATAAATTTATTTATGGGTTCTAGCAATATTATTCACGATAAATTTATCAACACTAGTCTTAAATCAATATAGGCTTAAATTTTTTTATAATTAATATTGTTATGAGTTGTGGAATAAATATAGTGATTTAACTCCGTAGTTTTGCATCAAGTTTATTAATTTAATTAGTAATATATCCGCAACTCCGTAGTGCTGCATCAAGTTTATAAATTTAATTAGTAACGTATCCGCATTTCACGCGATTAAAAATAATATTAATATAGCTACAAATTGATCAAAACCCAATAATGGATATAAATATATATATATATATATATATATATATATATATATATATATTGAGTGAGTTCATACTGTGGGCGATGCAATTTTATTAAATTTAAATCCAAACAAAATTCGAATTATATTAAATTCAAAATATATTAGTCACAAATAAATATTGTGGATTAATATAATTGAATTAATTATTTAAGTTCAAATAGGTATGGATTTAAGTAAGGCCCAATATTTATTGGGTTAGTCCATTAATCTGGGCTACAAATAATGAGCCCACTTTGCTAAGTCCAAGATATTGTCATATTCTAGAGGCCCAAATAAGCGTCACGTGCCAAATAACGTGGCATGCCAAGTCAAGTGAAGGAGCCAATAGGACCATGCCACATGTCAAACTGATGCAGCAGACCCATGAAATAAAAGCCCATAAAAGGTGTCACATCACTTAAATTTTATTGGTCAAAGGAAGTCTATATTCATCATGACTCTTCCTTTCCTACAACTACAAATATGGGCCTCATAATTCAAAAAAAATACCTCCCCAAAAACTCTAACAAGTAGCAAGATAAAGCTCGTGGATCAAACGTCGCAATTCTCTAAAAAGCTCAAGCATTCAAATCAAGTTCATCAAGATTCAAGATCAGGACCGCAATATTCAAGAACAAGATCCAAAGCCCTTGAATTCAAGCACAAGTCAAGATCAAATCCCTCAAGTCCATCAAATCAAGTTCAAATTCAAGATCAGGCTTTAAGCCCTTGAATTTATATTTCAAAAGGCAAATCAGAGGATTCATAGAGATTGTAACACTCACATTGAAATCAATAAATTGATTGTTGCAATATATTTTTCTTGTATCGATTATTTATTTTTCGATCTCAAAAATTTTATTGTCCAACAAATTTTGGCACGCCCAGTGGGACTGTCTCTACCCCTCATCTCAACTTTTCCAACTACAAAGTTAAACAACACTAAAATGACTTCCAAGAAGGTCAACTCTCAATCAACTGCTTCTAAGGTTGCTGATTCAAAGTTCTCTGCTGAAGTAGAAAGCATCCTTGGTGTTACTTTCAGAAGCTTAGGAGCTGTAACGAGGAGCAAGGCAGGCTTTCTAGGAAAACAAACACTTCCAGTGTCGTCCGCGCCAACTCTAGTTTTTGGATCTTTAACCCCAAAAGGAATGAAGTCCAATGCAAGTGCTTTGGAAGGAGAAAGCAGTGTGGCAGAATTGCTTAAGAAGACTCTAGCTCTACTTGAGCATTCTGGTTCTAAATATTCTGGCGCAAAGAGTGATGATCGTTCAAGCAACTCATCATCTCCGACCATACCACATAAGTTGAGAACTTCAAAGATCAACTTGTGTGATAATCCATGTTACTCTCCAACATCTTCTGTGATTATGCAAGCGATGGTGACTGATGCCTCATCTATGGAGGAGCAACTTGTGAATCTGACAAAGGCAATTGAGAGTCTGACCACATATGTTCAGAATCAAGATGCTCGAATTAATAAGATAGTGAATAGGGTGGAAGGTCTGATAGATGGAGAGTCTAGCCATGCACCTGGAAAAGCTCCAGAGGCTCACGAGTATGAACATCCTGTGAAACAAACACCACTAACTAAAGAGGTACAAGTTTCTTCTGAGGGAATGATCCTGATTGAGCAATTGAAGGAATTCATTGAAGGGTCCCTCAAAGACAAATATGATATTTTCACAAAATCTTCCCTTGCTATGCCAAGCCCTACACTGCGAGGATAGATAGTCTCAAAATTCCTGCCGGCTATCAACCCCCCAAATTTCAACAATTTGAGGGCAAAGAGAACCCAAAACAACATGTCGCACACTTTGTTGAGACATGTAATAATGCTGAAACTTACGGTGACTATCTTGTCAAACAGTTTGTTCGTTCCCTAAAGAGAAATGCCTTTGATTGGTATACGGACCTTGAGCCTAATTCTATCAATAGCTGGAAGCAATTGGAGCATGAGTTCCTAAATCGCTTTTATAATATAAGGCGTACAGTGAGCATGGTAGAGCTCACAAATACTCAGAAAATAAATAATGAACCAGTCGTTGACTTCATCAATTGATGGAGAAATGCTAGTCTAAACTATAAAGATAGGCTCAGCGAAGCTTCTGCAACAGAGATGTACGTCCAAAGAATGCACTGGGAGCTTCTCTACATCTTGCAAGGCATTAAGCCTAAACTTTTTGAAGAGCTAGGTAACCATGCTCATGATATAGAGTTGAGCATATCTTCTTCTGGAAAGGGATCAACGTCTATCCATGACCCACGAAGGGGAAAGGATAAGCAGGAACCCAAAATATGGGGCAAGTTTTTCCCCAAAAATGACAACAAGGAGTCTATGAATGTTGATATGTCTCCTGTGAAAGTCACCACAAAGGTGAGTAAGAAGCAAAGTGTGAAGATGACTTCTAGAGCACGTTCGAATCAGAAAACTTTAAAGAAAATGCAAGAAAAAGAATATCCCTTCCTTGATTTTGATGTTGCTGAGATTTTCGATGAACTCCTTCAGCATAAGCTCATTAAACTCCCAGAGATGAAGTGTCCCAATGAAGCTGGGAGGACCAATGACCCTAATTATTGCAAATATCATAGGCTCATAAGTCACCCTCTGTAAAGTGCTTTGTCCTTAAAGATAAAGTCATGCAACTGGAAAGAGAGAAGAAGATCTTCTTCGATGATGAGATGATCAGTTCTCATCAAATCTCAATCATATTTGGCTCGATTGATCCGGTACAAATATGTGTTAAAGAGCATAATGAGAAAATATTAGAGCCTGACAGGCCTTCAGTTGACGAAGGCAATGATGAAGGTTGAACTTTGGTGATCAATCGTAGACATAGGAGGACAAGTCTTCAAAAGGAGTCGTTCGAGTAACCAACTAGGAGAAAAATGGTAGAGAAACCAAGGAAACAGAAGTTGGTTGAATTCCTAAAGAAGATAAGGGTGACGAAACTTTACCTCTAAAAAACTCGACGTCCGGTAACTTTAGAGGAATTCTTACCAAATTGGTTTCGTGTAAAGACTGTCCAAGTCAACCTTGAGGCGTCTTGTTTTAATACTGCCAAAGAGGGGGCAAAGGGTGAGAATCTACCCATGAAAGTTCCTTCACCCTCCAAAAAGCTTGTTGAAACTCTTGGCGAAGAGGCATATGTGTGTGATACAAAAATCACATTCATAAATAACGATCTTCTACTTGGTGAGGCCCTACATAACCATCCCTTATATATAGTGGGTAAAATTCTAAGAAAGAAGATCAATAGAATCTTGATAAATGAGGGATCTGGAGTCAACATCCTGCCTATCCGCACGATGAAGAAACTTGGCATCGCTACTAGTGAACTGGACGAAAGCAGTATAATGATCCAAGGCTTCAACCGAGGGAGCCAGAGGGCAATGGGATGTATCATCTTGGGGATTCATATGGATGATTTTCAATCAAACCCATTGATGCATGTGATCGATGCCAAAACTTCATACAATATATTGCTTGGTGCACGGGAACAAAATTATCTCATCCTCTTACTATCAATGCTTGAAGTACCTTAAAGACGGAGTGGAAAAAAATATAGTTGTCGATGACAAGCCATTCACTGAAGATGAGTCACATTTTGCCGATGCAAAATTCTACTTAAAAAAGCATGTTGTAGATGAGAAAAGGGTTGAAGATGTCACCAAGATCAAGTGTGATGATCTTGCATCTAAGAAGGTTGCGGTGACTGTTGAAAAAGTCACCACCAAGAAGCCTCTCTCCACTTCAAATAAAGAAAGTATCGCTTCTATAAAAAAAAGGCAACTCCTGTTCTTCGCTACGTACCAAAGGTAAGGAAAAAGAAAGATCACTCGACGGATTCCCAAGATAATGTGATAAAGGGGCTAACTTTACCTATCAGGAAGACTGATGCAATAAATCCATTCTCAAGACTTCTTGAGGAGTCTGTGGTTCAAAATCTGCCACAATATATGACACTCCCTATGAAGCGTACGAAAGAAGGATTTGACCCAAATGCATATAAGTTATTTGTAAAGGCTGAATACAATCTTAATGAGCCATCAAGGTTGGGCAAACTTCCATCGGAGGGTACAACTAGGCAGGCATATGAAAGCTTAGGATACACGCAGCCACCTCCAATTCGCATCTCCATAAGAAGGGTGGTCAGTAATTTCATCACGGTGGAAGAAGAATCCACTGCTGCTGATAAAAGAACCTCTGTATTTGACCGACTTGGAGGGTCAACTGCAAAAACTTTTGTGTTTGAAAGGTTAGGAACTCTAAATAAGAAGAAAAGCAACAAGCATAAGACGAGTTGTCAAAGCACGATGATGTACTCTTTACTTAAAAAACAGAAGGATTTCCAAAGTTTGATTCCTTTTAGAATGAAGCGACAGATGGAATTGGTAGTTTCATGCAACGAGGTGCTAAAAGCAAAGGCTCATACTGTGGTTTATACCAAGCAACGCGAAGAAGATGAAGAGAGTGTTGGCTCCTAATATCATGTTACGACCCAGAATGAGAAAGATGTCTTGTCTCAAATAAAAGTTGATGAAGAGATAGAAGATGCCTTTTGGTGTCATCATATATTCATCAATGATGATGATTCTCAAGAGGAGGAAGAGGCTGGAGATGCTCCATCGCAACTTAAAGAAGGAGTCAAAGCCACAATAGATCTCTTGAAGGAAGTTAATCTTGGAACCAATAAGGACCCAAGACCAACTAACCTGAGTGCGTTTCTAGAAGTGGAGGAGGAAATCGCTTACATGGACATACTCAAAGAATATATGGATGTATTCACCTGGAGCTATAAGGAAATGCCTGGATTAGAACCAAAAGTAGCGGTCCATTAGTTGGCGGTCAAGAATGGCGCTTGTCCTATTAAACAAACCCAAAGATGTTTTAGGACAGAGTTGGTTCCATTGATCGAAAATAAAGTTAACAAACTCATTGAAGCTGGATTTATTTGTGAAGTCAAATATCCCATGTGGATTTCAAGTATTGTTCCAGTATGGAAGAATAATGACCAAATTTAAGTTTGCGTTAACTTTTGGGATCTCAACAATGCCTGCCATAAAGATGACTTTCTAATCCCCATACCAGAGTTGATGATTGATGCCACCACTGGTTATGAGGCAATGTCCTTCATGGATAGTTCATCCGACTACAACCAAATCCGTATGGCGCTAAAGGACGAAGAACTCACTGCATTTCGTACGCCCAAAGGTATTTATTACTACAAAGTGATGCCTTCTGGTTTGAAGAACGTTGGTGACACTTATCAAAGGGCTATACAAAACATCTTTGATGGCCTGCTCCATAAAAATATATTGAATGCTACATGGATGATCTAGTGGTGAAATCAAGAAAGAGAGACGACCACTTAAAAGACCTAAGAATGATATTCAAATTACTTCAAAAATATAAACTTAGGATGAATCCATTGAAGTGTGCCTTTGGAGTTACTTCTGGAAAGTTTCTTGGCTTTATTGTGCGACACCAAGGAATTAAAATTGATCAAGACAAGGTTGATGCGCTTTTGAAGATGCCCGAACCTCAAAATATTCATGAGTTAAAAAGCCTTCAAGGAAGGCTAGAATATTTAAGGAGGTTCATCTCAAACCTGGCCGGAAAATGTCAACCATTTAGTCATCTCATGAAGAAGGACACTCCCTTTGAATAGGACCAAACTTGTAGTAATACCTTTGAGAGTATCAAATCATACTTAATGAAGCCACCAGTTCTTGTGGCACCCACACCTGGAAAACCGTTGATACTCTACATTGCGGCACAAGAAAGGTCAGTTGGAACACTATTGGCTCAAGAAAATAGCGAAGGCAGAGAGAAATCTCTTTACTAACTGAGCAGAATGATGACACCAAATGAGTTGAAGTATTCTCCAATCGAAAAGTTATGTTTGGCATTGTCTTTCTCAATCCAAAAGATGAAACACTACTTTCAAGCTCATGTTTTTCGTCTTGTGTCTAGGGCGAATCCCATCAAGTTTGTAATGTCAAAAACAGTCCTTAGTGACCGACTTGCAATATGGTACCTTCAATTTCAACAGTTTGAGATTGTGTATGTTCCCCAAAAGGCTGTAAAGGGACAAGCATTGGCTGACTTCTTGGCAGAACACCAAATACCTAATGATTGGGAATTGAGTGATGAACTTCCTGATGAAGATGCAATGGTTATTGAAGCCAAACCCCCATGGAAAATGTACTTTGATGGGGCCTCACGTCAAGATGGAGCTGGTGTCGGGGTGGTGTTCGTCACTCCGTAAGAAGAGGTCATCCCATACTCATTTTCCCTAACAAATCATTGCTCTAATAATGTTGCTGAATATCAAGCATTAATACTTGGACTTGAGATAGTAGTTGACATAAAACAACTGGAATTACAAGTGTTTGGTAACTCCCAGTTAGTGATCAAACAACTTTTGGGAAGCTATGAAGTCATAAAGCCTAAGGTGCGACCATATCATGATTATGCATAGAAGTTGATGGGGTGGTTTGGAGAAGTAACCCTCCAACATGCTCCAAGGAGAGAAAATAAGCAAGCTGATGCCCTAGCTATTTTGGCCTCAACCTTGACTCTTCCAAATCAGATGCAAGTTACTATCCTCCACGAATGGGTAGTACCGCCATCAACTGAGGATGAATAAAGTAAATTCGAATACCTCGTTGCCATATCTGAAGCTTCAAAAGAAGACTGGCGACAACCTATCATTGATTACTTATGTTATGGGATAATTCGAGAGGATCCAAGGAGAAGGACTGATATTCGTCGTTGTGCACCTCGCTTCCTTTACTACGAAGACACACTGTATCGAAGATCATTTGAAGGAGTGCTCTTATAGTATTTAGGAGAGGAAGAAGCAATTCAAGCTTTGCAAGAAGCACACTCAGGAGTTTGTGGATCACGTCAGTCTGGACCGAAGCTTCATTTTCACATTAAAAGGATGGAATATTATTGGCCAACGATGGTGAAATATTGCTTGGACTATGCTAGAAGATGCAAAGCTTTCCAATTCCATGAAAATTTCATGCATCATCCTCTAGAGTTACTACATCCAGCTGTAGCATCTTGGCCATTCAATGATTGGGGAATGGATGTTGTTGGTCCACTAGCAAAGTCTTCTGGTGGACACTTATACATCTTGGCCGCGAAAGATTACTTCTCAAAGTGGGCCGAAGTTGTTGCTCTTAAGGAAGTAAAGAAAGAAAATATTGCAAACTTTATCCGAGTGAATATCGTCTACCGCTTTGGAATCCCTCAATATATAATAACTGACAATGGTAATCTGTTCTATAATAAACTGATGAATAAGATTTGTGATCTCTTTGGCTTCAAGCAGCGCAAGCCTTCTATGTACCATGCTGCCGCCAATGGTCTAGCCGAAGCATTCAATAAGACTTTATGCAACTTGTTGAAGAAATTCATCTCCAAATCCAAATGAGACTGGCATGAGCGAATGTAAGAAGCTTTATGGGCATATAGGAAAACTTACCGTACACCAACGCAAGTAACTCCATACTCGCTTGCTTTTGAAGTTGAAGCAGTTCTTCTACTTGAGCGTTAAATACCTTCTTTGAGACTGGCTATTCAAGAAGGGCTCACCGATGAAAAAATACTAAGTTGTGTCTTGCAGATTTAGAAGTTCTTGATGAGAAGAGGATGGAGGCTCAACAAAATTTTGAATGCTATCAAGCCCGGTTATCTCGTTCTTTCAACAAAAGAGTTCGCTTGAGGTACTTCCAAGTTGGAGACCAAGTCCTTGCAGTAAGGAGACCCATTATCACTTCTCATAAGTCTGGAGGCAAATTTACCTCGAAGTGAGATGGACCATATGTCGTGCAAGAGGCATATTCAAATAGTGCTTACAAGTTTGTCGATGTAGATGGCGTGAGGATTGGCCCCATCAACGCCAAGTTCTTGAAGAAGTACTATCCCTAAAGGAAGATAACACTCCTTAAGGCACGAGTATAAACTGCATGTCTACTCCTGGCCTGCAACAGTATAAACTGTGTACGGCTCAAAAAAAAAACCTTACCCAGAACTACGTTGTGACTTGATCCTCTTACTGAGGTACGTAGGCGCTTGAAATTTTATTCTGAGTTCAGTTGCATGAGTGTCAAAAAAAATATGTTCCTGTAAGTATCTACCATATGGATACCAAGTATGAAACTATTTTAATTAAATTTTGGACTTACTCTAAATATCGGTGACTCAATGGAGGCAACCCATTGGAAAGAAAGAGAGTTCCTTCAATGGAATTTGGAATGCCAAAGTTCTCCAAGCCTATAACTAGAAGGATCTCAAAATTTTCATGCCTTAAGGTGGACAATATTTGTTCCTTTGCACCTTAAGCGGGCCTCTAACGAGTTTATCCTTAAAAGGATATTGAAATTTTCATGCCTTAAGGTGGATAAGTTTGTCCCTTTGCACCTTAAGCTAACCTATCATGGGCTTATCCTTAAAAGAATATCAAAATTTCCATGCCTTAAGGTGGAGAAGATTTGTCCCTTTGCACCTTAACCTGGCCTCTAACGCGTTTATCCTTAAAAGGATATCAAAATTTCCATGCCTTAAGGTGGACAAAATTTGTCCCTTTGCACCTTAAGCTGGCCTCTCACGGGTTTATTCTTAAACGATATTGAAATTTTCATGCCTTAAGATGGACAAAATTTGTCCCTTTGCACCTTAAGCTGGCCTCCAACAGGTTTATCCTTAAAAGGATCTCAAAATTTCCATGCCTTAAGGTGGACAAAATTCGTCCCTTTGCACCTTAAGATGGCCTCTCACAGATTTATCCTTGAAAGGATATCGAAATTTTCATGCCTTAAGGTGGACAATATTTGTCTCTTTGCACCTTAAGCTGAACATTGAAAATGGCCCATACTTAAATAAAATCACTGCACCATCTTCGAGTAAAATTAGTAGGACTTAAGGTGACGGACGCGAAGTTAAACTCTCGCATCTTAAGCCGATGTCCACCGTCTTCAAGTAAAATTGGTTAGACTTAAGGTGACGGAGGGAAAGTTAAACTATCGCACCTTAAGCCGATGTCCACCGTCTTCAAGTAAAATTGGTCGGACTTAAAGTGACAGAGGCAAAGTTAAACTCTCGCACCTTAAGCAGATGTCCACCATCTTCAAGTAAAATTGGTCGGACTTAAGGTGATGGAGGTGAAGTTATACTCTCATACCTTAAGCTGATGCCCACCATCTTCAAATAAAATTGGTCGGACTTAAAGTGACGGAGGCAAAGTTAAACTCTCGCACCTTAAGCCGAGTCCACCATCTTCAAGTAAAATTGGTCGGACTTAAAGTGACGGAGTCGAAATTAAACTCTCGCACCCTAAGCCGATTGTTGCATATTGCTATCTGTTTCAATTCTAAAAAAAAAAGAGGAAACAAGAAAGAAATCGAAAACACAAATAGAAAGGATGTTACCTATCAAAGCGTTGTGATCTTAAAAGTTGTATATCACCAACTTGGATTGAGACAAGATGCCATGATGAGAATAAAGCCCTCAAAATCTAGTTTGAGGTAATCAAAACGCCCTTTGGTGGTGATGGTCCCACATCAAGAAATAAATTATTTGGTGAGCCATGCAAATCTTGAATTCTCTGTCGGATAGCATATAAGATCGACTTTAAATAACCATCTAGGACAATCAAAAAAGTGTTAAAATTTAAATTTTGGATATATTTTTCCGGAATCTATAGAATCAAGTGGACCATAATTTTGGTACTCTCACATTGAGATATAATTTTTTTGGTGATGTCGCATAAATCTGAAATTGTTGATGCATCAAAACTCAATGTTGAATTCAGGATCATACCTGAAAATATCTTGATTGTATTAAATTATGAATTTTGGATATGTTATAGATCTTTGTGTCTAGTTTTACAAGAATCTAGCGGCTTATGATTTCATCTTTCCTACTTCAAGATATGAAAGTTTTAGTAAAGACGCGCAGATCTGAAATTTTCAGCATGATAAAATTCTGGGGTAACTTCAAAAAATTATCGAGAATTATATTGAAGGAATTTAAATATAAATTTTTGATATGTTATAGATCTCGAAGTCTGGTCTCTGAAATATCTCACGGTTCATAATATTGATATTCATACAATTAGATATGAATTTTCTACCACTAACATGTGCTAAAAAAAAGTGACGAAAATAAGAGAAAAGTAGGAGGGAAAGAAATTACCTCAATATTGTTGATGGATTGAACACCCCAAAATTGATATTGAAAAAGTGGAAAAACTACCTCCTTTTATAGAGTTGTAGGATAGATGTTTTCTTTTCCAATATAAATTCAGATTGGAATAACTTCCATCTCCAAATTCAAATTGGAGATTATTTTTTTCTCCAATATAAATTCAGATTGGGATAGCTTTCATCTCCAAATTTAAATTGGAGATTATTTCCTTTTCCCATACAAATTCAAATTGGAGGTTATTTCCTTCTCCCATACAAATTCAAATTGGAGGTTGATTTTCTTCTTCCATACAAATTCAAATTGGAGGTTGTTTCCTTCTCCCATACAAAGTCAAATTGGAGGTTGTTTCCTTCTCCAATCTAAGTTTAAATCGAAAGAGTTTTATTCCTGGTTAAGTAAGGCAATGAAAAAGTCTTCCAAAACTATTTGAAATTGGATATCATGCCTCACCAATGGGTTTTAAGTATAGAGATTCGTGAAAAAAAATAAGCGAACTTTGAGAGACAATGTCAATATGGTTCGGCTTTAAAGGTTTTGAATGAGGTGTTCTTGTGTATGAAAAATCATTGAAGCATGAAGGAAACATGTTTAAATAATCATACTTCAAGGCTAGTCTCTAAAATACTAAATGTCTCGACATGTCCTGAAGTAGGGGGCATTTGTGGGCGATGCAATTTTATTAAATTTAAATCCGTACAAAATTTGGATTATTTTAAATTCAAAATATATTAGTCCAAAATAAATATTGCGAATTAATATAATTAAATTAATTATTTAAGTTCAAATAGATATGGATTTAAATAAGGCCCAATATTTATTGGGTTAGTCCATTAATTTGGGCTACAAATAATGAGCTCACTTTACTAAACCCAAGATATTGTCATATTCTAGAGGCCCAAATAAGCGCCACGTGCCAAATAACGTAGCATGCCAAGTCAAGTGAAGGAGCCAATAGGACGGTGACACATGTCAAACTGATGCAGCAAACCCATGAAATAAAAGCCTATAAAAGGTGCCACATCACTTAAATCTGATTGGTCAAAGGAAGTCCATATTCACCATGACTCTTCCTTTCCTACAACTATAAATAGGGGCCTCATAATTCAGAAAAAAGATCCCCCAAAAACTAAAAGAAGTAGCAAGAGAAAGCTTGTGGATCAAATGCCGCAATTTCTCTAAAAAGCTCAAGCATTCAAATCAAGTTCATCAAGATTCAAGATCAAGACAGCAATATTCAAGAACAAGATCCAAATCCCTTGATTTCAAGCACAAGTCAAGATTAAATCCCTCAAGTCCATCAAATCAAGTTCAAATTCAAGATCACGCTTTAAGCCCTTGAATTTATATTTCAAAAGGCAAATCAGAGGATTCATAGAGATTGTAACACCCGTATTGAAATCAATAAATTGATTGTTGCAATATATTTTTCTTGTCTCGATTATTTATTTTCGGCCTCGAGAATTTTATTGTCAAACAAATTCTAATTTGTTTCCAACATAATTTAAATTCATGGAAAAGAAATTTCAACCACAAACAAAAATACGAAGAAACAATAATTTTATTGATAAACGATTGTGGGTACAAATCTGTTCCTCCCTTGATTCTTCTCTCTCGATTTTCTACATAATTCGAGGGTCGTTAGTGGCGTTATTTCTTGAATGTAGGAAGATTTGGATATAAATTTCCTTGTAATTCGAGGGCCGTTAGTGGCGTATTTCTCGAAAATAGAAATATTTGAATTTGATCTCCATGAAAGGAGGATTTATCAATCTTCTTGATTTATTTGATTAATCAAGAAGAGAGGATTTTGATCCCTTTGAGATATTCGAGATTTATGAATATCTCATGAATTTGTGGGATATTTGAGATCTTGGAGATACCTCTTTAAAGAGATATTTGCCTCCTTTATATAGGCGTAATTTGGGGTTTAAGGTAGAGTAACCACCAAGTTAGATTTACGGTAAATAGCCTAAGAACTCTAACCAAAATTGAACTCTTTTTATAGAGTTCACAAAATTTCAATTTCTACACATACATTAGGATTATTTAAAGCATATATTTCTATATAAAATTAGCTAATTATTTATCTTCAGAGTTCAGTGAAATTTGTTTAACTATACCTAAATAAGAATGATTTATGGAGTATTAAGAGCACAACAAGATAAATTTAAAATGATACAACTTATATTAACGTAAAAGTGAAACATTCAAATCACTTTTAATGCAAAATGAGAAGATATAATTTTATACAATAAAATTAAAAGTTTTGATTAGCAAAAGTCTTCTTTAGCAATAAAATTATCCATATAATGGAATTGATATTTGAAAAGAAAAAAAACACCTCTTATACAGTTCCCCAACCTTCCTCAAAGTCAAGGGCATGTATACCTTGAAACAATTATATCCGATCTTTGTTATCAAATTACTTATTTAAAAAATGATTCAAAAGTGCAATAAAATGAGTTTATCCAAAAAAAAAAACTATAAAAACGCAATTTTGATATAAAATATGTAATAGTACCTAAAAGTAAAACATACAAAATGGAAAGTATCAAGTTATAGTAATTATTGCATCCTCCATTGTTGTCTTATCATATGACTATTTATAGCCTACAATGGAAAATTCTCCATTTATTATTGACAAAGGGGTGGAGGATTAGTAGGCTTCTTGCCTACTTAATATGTAGCCACATGGCATACATGTGGCATCTATGGCATTCATTTCACAATACTCCCCTTGAATGTTCATGTAAAGTGAAATTTACTGAATACGCTTGTCTTATTAAAAACCTTACCAGGAAAAGTTTAGTGGGATAAAAACCTTGGTTAAGAAAAAAAGAGTACAACGCGTATTCTTACTCCCCCTAATGAAGACCCCGATTCAACCGGCTCAGTCTTCGCATCCCAATCCTGTATACCATCTTCTCAAAGATTGAGGTTGGTAAAGATTTGGTGAACAAATTTGTTGAATTGTCACTTGAACGAATTTGTTGTACATCAATATCTTTATTCTTCTGGAGATCATGCGTGAAGAAAAACTTTGGCGAGATGTGCTTCGTTTTATCTTCCTTTATAAAGCCTCTTTTTAATTGAGTTATGCATACTGCATTGTCTTCAAATATGATCGTGAGTACCTTGATATCGAGCTTCAGGCCACATCTCTCTTTGAAGGAGTGTACTACTGATCTCAACTATATGCATTCTCTACTTGTTTCATAGATCACTATTATCTCAGCATGATTAGAAGAAGTAGAAACGATGGACTGCTTTGTCGATCACCATGATATTGCAGTACCTCCGTATTTAAACACATAACTTATTTGAGATCGTGCTTTATGTGGGTTAGATAAATAACTTATATCTGCCTGACCAACAAGATCTGAACTAGCTTTGTTAGTATAAAATAGACCCATATCAATAGGCCCCTTTAGATATCACAATATATGCTTACCTCTGTTTCAATGTCTATATGAAAGAAAATTGTACCTGGCTAGAAAATTAATAGAATGGGCTATATGAAGCCTTGCATATTAGCAAAATACATAAGTGTACCAATAGCATTGAGATATGGTACTTCAGGACCAAAAATCTCTACACCCTCTTCTGGAGGTCGGAATGAATCTTTACTCACTTCATGATCGAACAATCATTAGATTATTTAATGAATGTTCTTTGTCCAAGTAAAATTGTTTCAAGACATTCTCAGTATAGGCAGATTGGTGGATAAAGATCCTATTTGCTAAATGTTCAATCTGCAGATCAAGACAAAACTTTGTCTTTCCAAGATCTTTCATTTTGAATTCTATTTTTAGATATTCAATTGCCTTCCGGACCTCTTCTGGAGTTCCAACGAAATTTATGTCATCCACATAAACAACGAGTATAATAAACTCTAATGTTGTTTTCTTAATTAAAATATAAGTACAAATGACATCATTTATGTAACCTTCGTTTATTAAGTACTCACTAAGGCGATTATACCGCATACGCACTGATTGTTTTAAATCGTATAGCGATCTTTATAATTTGATTAAATATAATTCTCGAGACTTTGAACTATATGCTTCAGGCATCTTTAATCCTTCTGGAATTCTCATCTAAATTTTATTATCAAGTGAACCATTCAATATTAAATACATGACATCTTCTAGAGTCAGGACTGCAGGCCAAATAAATCTTATGCTTATCAAGAAGCATATTCTCCTTGATAATTATTTCTACATCACCATGCTTAAATAAACATAGAATTCAAATTCTCATAATATTTACAATATTGCGCGCTATTGTACTAAAGATATCGTCGACGATATATCATTAGTATCGGTTCACATTACGACATAACATATTGAGATCTCATCACTTCATTATTTTCAGGTACCTGAACCTCTTCTGGAGGTTTCACGAAGCATTATGTCGTTGCTTTTTAAGAGCATATTACCTCTTTATTATTTTCATTTGATCTATTTTCTTGTCAAGAATTATTTTATTTGGAATCGATTGATCTACCATGCTTCATGCATGTTATAGAATCTGTCCTTAAGGGACACATAGTAGGAGCATCTGCAGCTAAATATAAAATCAATTTTGGGTCAGCAAATACTTCTGGCATTTGACTAGAATTATCTTTTAAATGAGGATCGTACTAACGATAATTCACAACATATTTCTTAGCTGCTTATTATCTACCCCTTATGTTAGAAAAACTAATATATACTCCAATCTATTTTGGAGAATCCATCTTTGTAAGTCATGGTATATCTATTAATTACATACCACATGTCAAAAAGTTATTAGATGAAAAATATATAGTTCCTGACCCTGAACCAATTGAGAGGGAAGAATTGATCATAACTTATTGGTCTAATACACACAAGTGGTATTGTATGCAATATATATTTCAGACCAATACTTTTTATCTTTGTTCTCATAAGCACCGATTTAGCTATTTATTGAGGCATTCAACGCTAAACCAACTTGAATATAACCAGCATTATCAAGACCAATTGTCTTGACTACATTATCTGAAAATTATGCTCTTGACTCAATTTAATTGAGAAGGCAATTTTATGAATATCAAATTGCAGGTTGACAATAAACGTACATGTGACCATCTTATGGATGCATTATCTCATATGACGGGTGAATGGGCCCTTATTCACCTTTTATGTTTTTCAGAATTTAGGAAATTCAGTTCCAACATTAGCTGGTTCAATTAACTTATCATGAGAACAAGTAATAGTTCTTGAAGAATCTTCTAGTTCTTCATTATATGTCTAAAAATCAATATGCTCATCTTCAGGATGACAAAATCGTTCACGTAATAGATAGAATTATTTAAACTAGTAAACTTCAAATTTATCATGGCATGAGCTATTTATTAGCGTAAAAGGTCTGCCACTTCGAGAGTAGTTTGCAAGATTTTACTATTGCACAATCTTATTACTTCGAGAGTAAATATCAAATTTACTACTTCACAAGTAAATATCAGATTCACTACTTCTGGAGTAAATTTCAAGGTTCTATTATTTCAGGAGTAGATTTAAGATAAATTCCAGACTTACTACTTCGGAAGTAAATTTCAGAATAATTCTTTCTACTCCTTCTAAATGTGGTTTTCATAATCAAGTGCACATTTATATACCTTACTAAATATCACATTCACCTCAGAGAATGGATTTGTAATTGTAACATTGAGAATGGATTTGTAATTGTAACATTTATCAAAAATTCTTATTCCTTGAGAATGAAGGATAATTAACAATTTATCAAAAGTTTTCATTCTTCGAGAATGAAATATAATTATTACAATATGCTCTAAGCATATCAAACGATGATATCTTAGGACTTCTTTCAATATTTTGCTACTTCAGGAGCAAATCGAGGTATACATATAGCTGTAGAGAATTTTCTCTATCATATCTTTAATTTCATATTTACTACTTCAGGAGTAAATTTCTAATTTTCTACTTAAGGAGTATTCATATATTCTTCAAGATGAAAACATAAACAATGTAAACATTATAATATTACTAGCACATAAAGTATTACACAAATTTTATTAATTTACAAAATTAGTGAGATACTATTAACAAAATGTAAGCTAATTCAACTAAACAGGAAAGTAAAACAATCAGACTATTTCATATTCATCATCTACAGGATGATTAACACATCCTTCGGGGATTGTAAAGAAATCTGAGGCATCTAAATTCATGTTCTCAATATTATCTTCAGAGATAAAGTTTGCCTCAACGTCATCATCTATTTTCTTAAGGGATGCCTGATAGAGCTTCACCAGATGTTTTGGCGTACGACAGATACACAACTAGTGTCTCTTTGTCCTACATCGACAACATCTATTTTCAGTGTTCGTCTTTGGCGTTGATTCAGGAACTTCACCATTCTTTTTACACTGCTGGTGTTTAGGATCATTGTTTATTGCAAGAAAATCACCCTAATTAAAATATCCACCTCTTCCACGACCACGACCATGACCATGACTGGGGTCAGGGCTTCTGTCACTCCTGGTTTAGTGAAAATGTGCAGCATTTACTTTAGAAAATGGAGCAGTACCAGGAGGATGACTTGCTTGATTTCTCATTAAAAGTTCATTATGTTGTTTAGCAACAAGAAGATGAGCAAGCAATTCAGAATACTTTTTAAATCTGATTTCTCGATACTGTTGTTGCAGGAGCATACTCGAGGCGGGAAAAGTAGAGAATATTTTCTCTAACATGTCGTGATCAGTTATATTTTCTCTGTATAAATTTAACTACGATTTAATTTTGAACATCGCAGAATTATAATCAGTTATATTTTTAAAGTCCTGTAACCTCAAATAAGTCCACTCATAATGTGCCTGTGGAAGGACGACCATCTTCAGGTGGTCGTATCTTTCTTTTAAAATATTTCACAATATAAGTGGATCCTTAATTGTGAGGTATTTCATTTTCAGACCTTCGACAAAATGATCATGGAGAAATATCATGACTTTATCCCTGTCTTGATTTGATGCCTGATTTTTATTTTTGATGGTATCTGCCAGACCCATCGCATCTAAATATATTTCATCATCCAGTTTCCAAGACATGTAAGTTTTGCCCGATATATCTAAGGCAACAAATTCTCATTTGGATATATTTGACATTATTTAAGAAAAATAAATACTTACCTTTATTACCTGTATTTGGTCAGAATGGTAGAGACTCGTGCTAATAACGTGATATAAAATATGTAATAGTACCTAAAAGTAAAACATACAAAATAGAGAGTATCAAGTTGTAGTAATTATTGCATCCTCCATTATTGTCTTATCATATGGCTATTTATAGCCTACAATGGAAAATTCTCCACTTATTATTGAAAAAAGGGTGGAGGATTAGTAGGCTTCTTGCCTACTTAATATGTAGCCACATGGCATACATGTGACATCCATGGCATTCATTTCACAAAAACTTTTTATTTTTTTTGATAACTAACATTTTATTGATTACCAAGTGAAGCATTACAAAACTGGTGCAAGTCAACATAACTATGCAACCATCATGAAAAGAAAAAACTTAACTCCTACTTAGCAACTGGAATAATACTATCAGAACAAGAAACATAATCCTTAATACCTATTGGTTTTGAAGCATTTTAATATGAATAACAACTTCATTATTATTGTAGTAATAGTTCTTAATAAGGGCAAAATGTGAAAGTTTTTGTTTTGCTGTCATTATGGGCTTACTTAGACCGTTTCTTTGATTGGTAGTGCAACATTATCCTTCATGTTTAATTCTATTATTTGGAAATGAACCCACGATGCATGGCTGCATTTTCAACCTCCAAAACTCTCATTTCATTTGTGTTTTTGTGTCTTTAAATACAATAGTTAGTGGTGATATAATGTGGATATAAGTTTCATGTAACTTATCACTCTTTATTCCTTCATTATCCTACTCTTTATGTATTGTAACTCCTGTAACGTAAAGGCATTTGATATTCCATCTTTACTACCCCTCATTCATTTTTACCTACCCCTCATTCATTCTTACTCATTGCAGGAAAGACTTTCTCTCCTATAAATAAAGGTGACCTTGCATATTTTTTCATGGACAAGATAATATAGAATTTACAAAAGTTAATAAAAAAGAAAGTTTATTAGTTGAAGGGAGGTGTTCTTTTTGTGGAGCTTTGAACTCAATCAATTCTTTTATAGAGTTATTGAGTTATTATTTGTGAGAAGGTGATTATATCTTGGAGGGAACAAGTCATGAAGATTACTGTTGGATCGGTGAAATAATTTATTGCAGTGATCTTGAATCTCCTTAATAAAGAGAGCAAGATATCCGCGCCTCAGTCGGAGAAGAAGAAGAAGATAACTTTTATTTTTCTCCACTTGTATTTTTTTCAATTGTAATATTATTGTAATTTCACAAATAATTTTAAGGAATTCAATGACAACAACTGAAAAATTTGCGGATGTCAAGATGGAAGATCTTAACAAGACATTTTGGTTCAACGGTACTCATTTCAAGAAGTGGAAGGGTAAGTATTTTCCTACTTACGTCTTATCAAAGTTTCTTATGTGTTAACTTAGGAGAATCCAAACAAAGTGGATAACTCTTCCATGAGTGATGAAGAACTTATTTCTCTTCAAGAAAAAGTTGAAAAATATGATGGTGACTCTTACAAGTGTCGTACTTTTTCCTTAATTTTCTATCTGACATTTTTTATGATTATTATGATAGAATTTACTCTAGTGCAAAAAAAAATTGGAAAGAATGGCAGAGTAATTATGACACTGACAAGGCTAGAGAGAAAAAGTATGCCACTAGCAAATTTTTTCATTTCAAAATGGTGGACAATAAATCAGTTTTAGACCAAGCGCAGGACTTCATAATGATTGTTGGAGAGCTCAGGTCTGAGAAAGTAAAAAATGGAGATAACCTTATTATTTGTGGCATAATAGATAAACTTTCTCCTTCTTGAAAGGTATTTCAAAAAACTATGTGCCACAAGCAAAAGAAAACTTCTCTTGAGACTTTGATAATGAGAATTCACATGGAAGAAGAGGCAAGGGGCCAAGATTTACTTTTGCAAACAGAACAGAACAACATCACATCGAAAGTAAATTTAACTACTTCAAATAAAGCTACCCCTGAAACTAATAAAAATACTACTTTGAAGCCTAAGAAGAAAAAATTCAAGAAAAATGAAGGTAGACATCCCAAAGACGATAATGGTGAAAATAACCAAGCAAAAAATCAACATGTACAAGAAAAGAGACCTTGATTTATCTGTGGCAAGAGTGAGAATATTGCTCGATTTTGTAAATTTCAAAAATGTGGACCACACCCTAGGTAATCATTACTGAAGAACGTGGCGGTGATAACAAACATAAACCTGATGAAGAATGTTGTTGAATGGTGGGATGACTGGTGCAAACCGTCATGTCTGTTATGACAAAGACTGGTTTAAAATATATACTAGTTTTGAGGAGCCCAAAACGATCATACTTGGAGATTCACACACTACTTAAGTACTTGGAATGGGAGATGTCAAGTTGAGTTTTACTTCTGAAAGGGTATTAATTTTAAAAGATGTACTTTATACTCCTTTCATAAGAAAACTGATGTCTAGTTTTCTTCTAAATAAAGCAGGCTTCAAACAGATTATTGAATCTGACTAGTATGTAATTGTGAAAAATAATATTTTTATGGGAAAGGGGTATGCTTGTTATGGGATGTTCAAGTTGAATATTGAAATGAATAAAACATCTTCTTCTGTTTACATGTTTTCTTCTATTAATTTTTGGCATGAGTGTTTGCGTCATATAAATGATTTCTATGTGAGAATTATAATTAGTTTAGGATTAACTCCAGCGATCAAAAAGAATTTAAAAATTGTCAGGTTTGTAGTAAAGCCAAAATCACAAAAAAAGCCTTGTTTTCAAGTTGAAGAAAAGTTGATTTATTAGAATTAGTTCATACTGATATTTGTGAACTGAACTTGAAAGAATTTTAACTCGTGGAGGAAAGAGATATTTTATCACTTTCATTGATGATTTTTCTAAGTTTACATATGTTTACTTAATGAAAAATAAAAGTGATACTTTTGAGAATTTTAAAAGAGTAAATGCTATGTTTCCACACTGAACATTATACGAAATTGCTGAGACACACCCGAACTTTAGAAGGGTCCTATACCTTCTGGACTAATTAAAATCGTATTTTTGACAACCCTAGTATCTACGTGGCACATCAATAAATCAACACACTAAAGGTCCACGTAGGCACACGTATATGCCAGTAGGCACTAAGGTTGCCAAAAATAGAATTTTAATTAGTCCAGGGGTAATAGGACCTTCCTAAAGTTCGGGTGTGTCTCAATAATTTCTTGTATAGTTAAGGGTGGAAACAAAATATTTTCTCATTTTAAAACTTTTCTTAATGAAGTTGAAAATCAGTTTAGTAGAAAAATGAAAAGAACTAGAAGATATAGAGGCTGTAAATATAAGTCACATGAGTTGAATTCTTTTGTTAGATCATTAGGTATAATTAATGAAACTGCTCCTCCTTATTCTCTTGCATCTAATGATGTAGCGGAAAGAAAGAAGAGAACTTTGGTTGAGTTGACTAATGCCATGTTAATTGAGTTTTGTGCACCTTTAAACTTTCGGGGTTAAGCTCTTTTGACTGATTATTATGTGTTAAATCGTGTGCCTCATAAAAAGACCAAATTAACTCCTTTTGAGTTGTGGAAATGTCATAAGCCAAATTTGGGATATCTAAGAGTTTGGGAATTGCTTAGCCTATGTAAGGTTAATGGATCCTAAAATCTCTAAGTTGGGTAAAAAAATTACTATTTGTGCTTTTCTTGGTTATGCTTCAAATAGTACAGCTTATAAATTTTTTAATCTTGAAGATAATATTATAATAGAATCTAGTGATGCTATTTTTCGTGAAAAGAAATTTTCTTTTGATTCTAAAAATCGTGGGGTTCTAAGGACTAAAGAAAATACTGTCACTACCTAGTTCTTCTACTTTTAACTTTGAAAAATAAAGAAAATAATGATTTTGAGTTAAGAAGAAGTAAACGAGCTAGAGTAGAAAAAGATTTTGATCCTGATTATTATGTTTTTAATGTTGGAGATAACCCTATCACTTTAAAAGAAGCTTTGTATTCACATGATGCTATTTTTTGAAAAGAGAATGTAAATGATGAAATGAAATCACTAATTTTCAATAAAACTTGGAAGCTAGTTGATTTACCACCGGATTTTAAAATAGTTGAATGTAAATGGGTCTTACATAAAAAGTTAAAATCGAATAGCTTTATTGATAAATACAAAGCTAGGCTAGCCGTTAAAGCTTTTAAACAACTAGAATGCCTACAATTTTTTGATACTTTTTTTCCGATAACTAGAATTATATCAATTAGGCTTTTAATTGATATTGCTGCAATTTTTGGTTTGCAAATTCATCAAATAAATATAAAAACTACTTTTTAAAATGGAGACCTAAATGAGGAGATTTACATGGAACAATTCGAATGTTTTGTTGAAGCTGGCCAAGAAAGCAAAGTGTGTAAACTTACTAAAATGCTATATGGATTGAAACAAACACCAAAGCAATGACATAAAAAGTTTGATTTCTGCATTATTGATAGTGTCTTTAAGCAAATGAGTGTGAAGTGCATATATCATAAGTCTTGAAATAATTCGCATGTTATTATTTATCTATATGTTGATGATTTATTGATCTTTGACTCTAACATGAATGTTATTGGAGAGACTAAAAATAGTCTTAGAAGTTATTTTGATATGAAAGATCTTGGTGAGACAAATTTTATTCTAGGAATAAAAACTACTAGAACATGGGATGAAATTTCCTTGATCAATCACACTATGTTGAAAAAAAATTTTAAAAATATAATTTTCTTGATTGCAAGCATGTTGTAACTCTTTTTTATTCTGGTGTTCACTTGTTTCCCGTTGAAAGTGAAAATGGTGTTATAAATCAAAAGAAATATGCTAGCATAATTGAAAGCTTGAGATATGTGACTGATTGCACTAGGCCTGATATTGTATATGCAGTAGGAGTACTTAGCAGGTTTATTAGCAAGCCAGGTAATGAACATTGACATGTTATAATGAGAGTAATGAGATATTTAATTGAAACAAAAACTTGTTGTTTGTTCTATAAAAAATATCCTGTTGTACTTGAAGGCTTTTGTAATGCGGATTGAAACACTTTATTAGGTGATTCCTTATTTACTACTGGTTATATTTTTACTTTGGGTGGTGGTGCTATTTGTCGGAAGTCTAAAAAGCAAAATATTATTGCTAACTCTACCATGGAGGCTGAACTAATTGTTTTATCTTCAACTAGTGAGGAAGTGAATTGGTTGAAAGATTTGTTATTTCAAATACCTTATTTTGAAAAATCAATTCCTCCTAATTTAATTCATTGTGATAGTATCGCTACAATTAGTAGAGTTTAAAACCATCATTACAACGATAAATCTAAATCTATAAGAAGAAAATACAGTAATGCGTTTGATATCATATTCTACAAATGGTACCGTTAATATTGATTATGTCAAATCTTGCAGATCATTGACTAAGGCCTTAGCAAGAGAAAAGGTCTAAAGCACATCGAGGGGATGAGATTTAAGCCTATTGAACTTGAGTCATATGTGAGCAAACCCAACCTGGGACTAGGGATCTTATAACCAGGTTCAATGGGAAAATGAATCACCTGATGACTTATTGTGAAAAATGCACTATTTTTGTATCCCTCTCTATGGTGTGAGTGCATTTATCTGTAATAATTGTGAGGTTGAGTTTTAAAAAATTCTTAATGAAAAAAATTGCAACTCGTATGAGTGGGGTGCTAAATTACAGGAGCACTGTCGACAGATTTCACCTATGTAAGTGTGGAAGTAGACCGCTTCCTATGAGAATTAGGCTCATTCTCAAAGACACTCATGAAACCAGGATAGCACAAGGCCGTAATGTGTTGGCTATAAAGCTCACGTCAATACCTTGATTATTATGTGTAAGCAATAACTTTTTATTTCTCTTAAGCAGTCATAGTTCAAGTCTGAGATCACTACGGCTCTGGAGTAAAAATTATTGTTTTACTAACTGAAGGTTCAATACAGAGCACACCTTCATTATGCATGGTAGTCGTCCTTCAGCTAGTAGAATCTCTTTTATTAATATTAAAATGAGTGAGGAATTGTTTATTTTTAAGCATTTTAATATGAATAACAACTTCTTTATTATTGTAGTAAGTGTTGTTAATAAGGACAGAATGTGGGAGTTTTTGTTTTGTTGTCATTATGGTCTTACTTAGACTGTTTCTTTGATTGGTAGTGCAACATTATCCTTTCATGTTTAATGCCATTATTTGACAATGAACCCACAATGCATGGCTGCATTTTCAGCCTCCAAAACTCTCATTTTATTTGTGTTTTTTATGTCTTTAAATATAATAGTTAGTAGTGATATAATGTGGATATAAGTTTCATGTAACTTCCAACTCTTTATCCCTCCATTATTCTACTCTTTATGATTGTAACTTTTGTAATCTAAAGGCCTTTGATATTCCATCTTTACTACGCCTCATTCATTCTTATTCATTGCATGAAAGACTTCCTCTCCTATAAATAGAGGTGATCTTGCATATTTTTCATGTATAAGATAATATAGAATTTACAAAAGTTAATAAAAAAGAGAGTTTATTAGTTGAATGGAGGTGTTCTTTTGTGGAGCTTTGAACTCAACTCTTGTCCAGAGTTGTTGAGTTGTTCTTTGTGAGAAGGTTGTTGTATCCTGGAGGGGATAAGTCAAGAAGATTATTGCGGGACTGATGAAATAATTTGCTGCAGTGGGCTTGAATATTCTTAAAGAGAGCTAGATATCCGCGTCTTAGCCGAAGAAGAAAAAGAAGATAACTTTATTTTTTTTCATTTATAATTTTTTCAATTGTAATATTATTGTAGTTTCACCAATAATACCCACGGGTGCTCTCACATTATATACATATGCAATCCCTCATGCAGTTTGATACCAATTTTGGTGCTTCTTCTAAAAAAATTTCTGATCTTTTTCTATTCACAGACAAATTATTTCTGTGTAGACAAGTTTGAAGAGTTGAGTTGGCAGGAGTCATGCCTTTAGAACATTTCAACACCAAATGAAGATGTTGATGTCAAGTCATCATGTTCAAGGCCAATATACAAATTAAATATAAATTTTACTCCCTCTTGTTTCGTTTTAGTTGACCCTCTTTCTAAAAATATTTGTTTCAATTTAGTCGTCCCTTTGATAAAATCAAAAGAATTTTATTATGTTCTTCCAATAATACTCTTAATATTAAATGACTAAACAAAGTGTATTTACTCGCATTTATATTTTCAAAGCATAATTAATAAGATTAATTTGGTAAAATAAATCTCCTAATTAATATTTTCTTAATGAGTGTGTCAAATCCATAGGAGTCAACTAATTGAAACGGAGGGAGAATATATTGTACTTACCAAAAAGTTTTAGTCACATGTAGTTATTTATCATTTAACGAATTACAACTTTAATATTTTTAATCAAACTTTAATTATAATAATTGGATATATTTACTACCTCATAAATATCCATATGCTCTAATATTGTATGTTCACACCATAAAGTCATAATTAGCAAGACTGCAATAACCTTTCTCTTTCAAAATAAACTAAGTCTTTTTTCTTTTTTTTTTAATTAAAGAAAATTAAAGTCTTTGTTATTCCTAAACTTAAAAGTCAATTTTCACATTAAAAAATAAAAAAAAAAATGACTATTCATTAAAATCACAGAATGTATTTATTTATTTTAAATAAGTTATATTTTAATAAGATATGATACAACTTAATAGGATATTACAACTTATTTTAAATTGGGGGGGGGGGGGGGGGGGGGGCTTAATGCACGTAGTTAGGTCGATTAGGACAATTGAAATTTGAAACATTATAAAATGCAATTCCGTAAATGGGAAATTATATATATATATAATTTCCCATTTATGGAATTGCATATTTCAAATTTTCAATATTTAAATGATTAGTAGTGAACACTTTATAATATGAATATACTTTCTAAATTTTAAAATGAAATGCTTACACATGTACTTTGATAATTTTACACTTACACCTCCTATGAAGTGTCTCTGTAATTAAATATATAATATAATTTTTAAACGATAAATTATAACCATAAATATAAATAAAATATTTTTGTAAAGTTATTCTAAAGAATATTTAAAACAAGGGTATAAAAAATTATTCATAAATTTGATTAAAAGATAAATAAATATTTTGAAAATAGGCTATAATATAACTTATTTAAAAGATATACCCACTATAAATTATAACTTTCTATGGCTTTAAGTACGTAAATGTTTTGTAATTTTATTAACTATAATATTTTATTATATATAATCTCTTTTTAATTGTAGTTTTTATTTATTTTTCCTTGAAAATTATTTATATATAACTAGTTAAATAAAGTTTCAGTTACGTAGGATCTTCATTATATGCAAGGTTTAAATGTTTTTAGCAAAAATAGGATTAACGTTTTTGGGGATGTAACTGTAGGTTTTTCATAACATAGAAGATGTAAGTGTTTAGTGTAATTAATTATTGTTGATAATTATAAAGTGTTTTGAGCTTTGACTATCTTTATTGATATATTTTAAAATTATATTTAAAAAATATTTAAATATGTAGTTTCTAAATTTATTTAAATATAATAAATAATAGAATTACTTAATTAGAGGTTTCATTAATTATACAATTAACTAATGATTCACAAGTTATCAAATCGGCTTAATATAGAGGAGCAAGACTGCAACATTAGTTCATGAGTATTCTCTTAGGTCGATGTTAACTAGGGTCATCATTAATTATTTGAATTTTTATTATACTTTTTAAAAGATGATAACTAATATATATGTAAAACATCAACATTTTTTTTTGGTAAATAAATAATTTTATTTAACCAAGTGAGCGTTTACAACACCAGGAAGCTATAAAACTTCAACATTAATATGTGAATCTCTTGAGTTGTTATAAAATATGATTGACTTATGGATCAATGATTTTTATGATTTATATAGATTGGCGATTTCTACCATGTCTAAAATATTTTTAGTTTAATTTCTACTGTCGTTATTGTATTATTTTCAAATTGTGTTTAAATATTTACTTAAATATGTGTTTTATATTTATTTAAACATAATAATTTATAAAATTATTTAATTAGAAGTCATAATAATAACAAATATAAGTAATGATTCTTAAATTATCAAATCAGTGTAATATGGGCGCAAGACTACAATATTAACGTGTGACTCTCTTGGGTTGTTGTTAACTAGAGTCGACGATAATGAATACTTTGATTTTTATAACTTGTCAATGTCCACCACGTCTAAAGTATTTAAGTCTTGACTGACGTTATTACAATATTTTCAAATTATATTTAAAATATCGTTCAAATATGAAAAATTTTAGATTTAAAATTTAACAAACAAAATACGCTCAAATATAAGTAGTGATTCACAAATTATCAAACCAGCATAACATAAGGGTGCAAGTCGACACATTATAAAAAACATTCATCTAGTCATATGTGTCGAACCAAAGAGAGTGAGACATAAGTGTTGATGGTACAAGTCTTTCGCCCCTATGCTACGCCGGTTTAATTGTAGGGGGTGCGGATAACTTTAATAGATTTAATGGATCTATTGTAATGGATCTATTTTTATTTGTGCGTGGATATTTCTTAACTTCTCTAAATATTTTTATTTTTAGTTTATTGTTCATATCTTAGGGGGTGATTAACTGGTATTTGATTAAATGCTTTACTGTAGTATTCTTTAGTTTTTTCTCTTAGTCTTTGTAATTCTTCTATATTATTTTTTAGGTATTCTAAATAATCTATATCTTTTGTTCTAAAATATTTGATTAAATTCTCTTTCATTAGCATTTCTTCTAATCTTATTTCTTCCATATCTTGTCATCAATATTTTAAATACTCATAGTTTATCATTTTATTCTAAAGTAATTGCTTGTTTACTAGTTTCTATGTAATATTCTATTTTAATTATACTATAATTTATATCTGAATTAAGATTATTAATACTATAAATTATCTCTATTTCTTCTTCTCTTAATGAGTTTTTTATGTTATATAAACTTTTATTTGTATTTTTTTCTAAATTTTCTAAGGTTTCTTTTATCCATATTAATTTTTCTTGTAGATTTTACATTATTTCTTTGAGTCGGTTTCTATAATTAATTTCTTCATATAGGTCATTTTGGTTTTCTCTAATTTTTCTAATATATTCTAACATTTTAGTCTCAATAATATCCATCTGGGTAATTATCTAGGTATAGTTGTTCTATCCAATTTATAATTTCAATTTCATAGTCTAATATTTTTTCTAATATTATTCTCTTAATATCTATCATTTCTATATTTCAAAGTATATATAAGATTAATATTTTAAGATTGTTCGTCATTTAAAATTGGTTAAATACTTTATTATAATATTTTTTAGTTTTTTGTTTTAATCTCATTAATTCTTCTATATTTTCACTGAGAAATTGTATATATTTTATATCTTTAGTCCTCATATATTCATCTAATTTTTTTTTCATTTGTTTTTGTGTTGATTGTATATTTTTCATATTCATTTTCCAAAATTCTAAATATACATAATTTATCATGGTTGATATGCAGGTTTGGTATATAAGCATTTGTAAGAGTAGTTAGGTAAGTGTGATATATAATTTACTATAGTAATAAAATATTTATCAAATATTTTTTCTAATATGATTTTTCTTATATCTGTAATTCCTATATCCTTAAGTACATTTAAAACAAGTATTTTAAATTTATCTACCATTTCGTCAGATAAATAAGTATTCATTTTTCATATGATGTTTTTTCAAAATATTTCCTTCAATCATACATATAACAAAATATGATCATTTTAGATTACTATATACTAGCTTATTCTTAAATAACATATTCTTCGGTCACTATTAGCATGGTAATCTGGATACTTTTCCCTTAAACAGCGCCTCTACTCTGGCTACTCCCCTATCACGGCTTTCTTGCCTCACCGATTTCACCTTTAGGATGGCACAGTTCTTAGAGATTTTTCTCCTTTTCCACTTTGCTAATAAACTTCTTAACATGCTATTTTTCGAATAATTCTACTATAAAGCAACTAACATGAACTTATTTTATCATATCATGATTGTTAGGAGTTTGTGAATTTAGCTATTCATAATAGTAAATGAATATACCTGTTCTGGTAGGTCTGATAATTCTAAGCTTTGTTCCTCCATAGATTTTTTCATTGAAATGTACCTATTTTTTAATAAATATTTAAAAGTTTGTTGTGAAAGAAGAGTGTTTGCTTCAACGCATGAAGGCTTGCCTTCTTTCTGCCTTCGATGCCTTTCATTTATAATGAGAATACTTTACAAAAGTTTTACACGTATCCTAACTTTTTTACAAAATCTTTATCTAACTTAATTATTGTCCTAACTATTCTCTACAAAATGTCTTTACGTAAAGACTTAGCTAACTATAAAATAAAACTCATAAAGGCTTTTGGCTAAAAAGTCAAAAAAACTATTAATCTAGCTATCTTAAAGTCTTTACAAACTTTGTATCATGAACCTATACAATAGATTTTACGTGTCGCTTTCACAATTTAATAGCTTGTCTTTTATCTCCATTATTTTGCTCCGTAGCTATCTTTTTCCTTATCTCTTTCTTGTCGTATCTGATACTTTCTAGCTTCTAGTCAGTGTAGCATCACATCTGGAATAAAGTTGTGTCTGCCACTACATCTTTTGAATATGTGATCATTGTATTTTTGACCAACTTTTTCACAAAATTGTTCCATAGCTTCTTCTGAGATAATTTCTTTTTAGATAGATCTCGTCAATGGTTGTTCTTCTGGTCTGAGGAGTGTTAATCACCATTTCCTAAGTTCTTACATGTCTTGGTTTCTAACTTCTTTACAAGTTGAATAAACCAATGTTTGATTCCTCGAGCTATATATCCAAATGGGTTTCTGATTTGAATAATTATTAAGTAATTCTGATAATATATTACTAAGTCCAATAACTCTTTTGTTGCGGTAAAATCCTGATATATGTGTCTTTGGTATCTCGTCTTGTTCACATATCTCTTCTGAATAATACAATCTCTGGTCATACCTATCTTGATTATTGTAATAGTCTTTAACTTCATCAAATAATATTTCGGCTGGGGCAAAATAAAATCGAACATAAAATAATTGTCCTTTAGTAATCCTCTTGTAGATCATAAATCCATTGTGAATATCTGGAATTCCTTCTAACTCTTCTCCAGTAGTTGTGTAAACTGTAGATAATAATCCATAATAGGAACATGATTTGATTAAATTCGAACTTGTACCTAGAAAAGCAATAAGTTTATTGTAATTCTGGCATCTCTGGGTAATATATCATTTTTGTTGTGCGGATAGTTCTTTACTTTGAATAGATTTGGTTTTTAACATGGTTTGTAAGGTGTATATATTTTCAATATATTTTCGGACAACATAGTTGTATGTTTGTTTTTCTTGGTTAAGTGATTCAGAATATGTATGTATTTGGGGAGGTGCAAATGATTCTGATCTTTGTATATTTGGCGTATATGGTTTTGAAAATATCTGGTTGAGGTTGTAATTCTTTTTCTTTGGTATTTCAGGTTTAGTTTTAGTGGCTATATTTTTCCTTTTGGATATATCTCCTGCGCCTGCAGCTGTAACTGTAATTTCATTAGTAATTTGAGTTTTTAGGTGTTTCTCATCGTCACCTTCTAGGTCTAGTTTTTTAATCTGCTCTTCTTGCACAGTATCTTGTTTTTTAGAGTGTCCAACCTGCACTTTTACGTTTGTAATTTCAGTAGTTAGTGTAATAACTCTTTCTTGTAATAACTTCATTTGCTCAAACATTTGAAGTAATAAATCGGTCTGGGTATCTTTGGCATCAGCCTCTCCCATTGATAAATCAGTTTGAGAAGCTTTGTCTTGATATGTAATCTGCAATAACATTTTTGTTAGTACTAATTACTTCAATTATAAATGTGAAATTTAATATATTCAAGACTAGTCTCCAAATCTCTTTTATTGTAACTGAATTTTGTATTTTCTTTGTTAACCACCAGCGTACCTGTGTATTATTCGTTCGTATAATAAACTTGTTATATACAATATATGGCTCAAATGCTAACAAACATTTATATAATGAACATAATTCTTTCCTATTTATTTCCCATTTTATTTATGTTTCATTGAACGTACCTGAGTAGTATCTACAATGGTGTTCTAATTTTTCTGCTTCATATCTGTATTTAAGTACTCCTCTATAACTACATTCACTAGCATCTGCTTCTACTATATATATAAATTTTCTATTTTCATCTGAAAATTGTAGTTTTGGTAACTCTTTACAAAGTATTTTTATTTTCTGGACTTGTTTTTTATCTTCGTCGTTGTAATTATATTCGATATCCTTTTTTAATTTTTTCTGTAATGGTTATAGATTTTCTGCTAATTTTGTTATATATTCTCTTACTTGATTTACTAATCCTAAGAACGATTGTAATTTCTTTTTTGTATCTAATTCTTCTTTCAAATTTATTATTTTTTGTACTATATGTTGTTGCATTTTTACTCCACTTTTATCTATTTGTATTCCTAAAAATTCTATCTGATTTTTCATAATTTCAGCTTTCTTTTCACTTAAACTTATTCTTGATTTTTCTATTATATCTGTAAATTGTTCTAATAATTTTAAATGTTCATCTTTGGTTTTTGTATATAATATAATATCATCTATGCATACTATACAATTAGGTAATTTTTTAAAATAACTATCCATAAAGTGTTGATATCTACCTGGTGCATTTTTATATCTAAATGGTAATACGTTTCATTCACAAAATCCTTGTGGTACTGTAAATGCAGTTAATTCCTTAGATTCTTCTTCTAACTTTAAGTGGTAAAATTCTGATTTACAGTCAAATTTACTAAAATAGTTATGTCCTTGTATTTGTCTTATTTTTAATATCTTATTTGCTATTTGATAATTATATGTCATAGTTTTTGCATTTAAATTTCTATAATCAATAATCATTCTACTTTTACCTCTTTTTTGTTCATTATGTTTATTTACTATAAATGCTGGACTATTATGTTTACTATTACTTTTTTGTATATATTGTTTCTCTAATAATTCATCTATATGCATTTTAAATTCTTTTAAATTGTCAAAATTATATGTTAATGGTTTTTGGGTTATTATGCTATTTAAATCTATTAATTCAATTTTTATAGTAGTTTTATATTTTTTTTCTCATTCTTTTAATGGATCTTCACTATATAATCTTTCTAATTTGTTCTTAATTATTTCTATCTTATTTACTGAGAATATAGTTATTTCCTTTTTATTTATCGAAAATATGACTAGTTCTATTGTGTCTTCAGTATTTTTTATATTTTCTAACTTCTGCGTAATTTTTTCACTTCCTTCTATCCAATCAGTTTTCTTTCTTATTTTATTAATAACTCTTTTTACTCTTACTTTTTGGTTACATGGTGTTGTAAACCACCAATTTGTTTTAGTTATTATATGTGGGTATAATTTATCTAAAAATGGCATTCCTAAAAACATATCTTTTGATGTTAGTTCATAATTATAGATTTCTTCTATTGTTATTATTTTATCCCATAGTTGTATTTTTACACTTTTAGCTTCATATGTAATTAGACTTCCTTCATTATTAAATCTTTTGACTACTATTGGTGTTTTTAATTTATCCCATTTATTTTCTGGTAAAAAGTTGTATCTACATAAGTTTGCTTCTGCTCCTGTATCTATCATAGGTGTATAATATCTATTATAAGATCCTTCTACTATTATTTTTACAAGCACATATATTTTCATATCATGTTAAAGTTCTTTTTATGAATAATCTTTCTTTATTATACATTATAGATAATTGTGTGTGTTCTATATGGTGTGGTTTTACTTGTTCTAACCATTTTATCCCTAATATTATATCTGTTTTTTGCATTTCTTCCTTTATTTCAAATTCTATTTTTATTTTTCTAATTTCTATTATTATTTATTTTTCTATCGTATCCTTAATGTCTATTTGGCTTCTTGGTAAATCTGGGCATATATTACTATTAGATTTTATTTCTTCATTTTTTACTAGATATTTTGCTATATAATTTTCTTCTTGTCCAGTGTTTAGGAGTATTAAATATTCTTTTTCATTTATTGTTTTCATTATATAATATTGATTTAAATTAACTGTTGAAGTTGTTTCATAACTTGTTCTTTTTTATGAACTTGATGATTCTGGTTTTTCGTGAGTTATTCTTTTTGATGTACTTATCCTGTCATTTATTATTTCTAAATCTTCTTCTATATCTATATTTTTGTAACTATAGTCATTATTATCAATTGTTTTTACGAATTGTTCAAAAGGACTTTCTATTTGTATTTTATTAATTTTATTTTTCCTGTTATTTTATGTTTTGTTGCTAGTACATTTAGATTTTTACATCTTGTTGTAAATATTTTACTTCTTGGGGTTAGTTCTAATACTGGTATTTTCCAATATAATACTAATGATTTGTCTATATTTTTATTTGTTATTGCTACTGAATAATTCGCACTTATTATAAATTTAAATTTTTGGTATATTAAATTTCCTTTTATAGCGGTTATTATACTTTTTCTATAGGTTTTATAATTCTATCATCTGCTAAATATAATTCTATTGGTGTATCTATTTATTCTTTGAAACATGCTTTTATTAAGATCTCTGTTCCTCAAGGTGTACAGATTTTATTGGGTCTTTACTTTTTTATCGTTTATTTCTTTATTAATTATTTTTTTTGTTACTAGTGGTATGCTAGCTCTTCCTTTTGCATATCTACAATCTATTACATGTTCCTTTTGACTTACTAAGTAGTATTCTTCCTTTTTTCTACTAAATATATTTTTTATTGTTGGTATTTTAAATATTTGTTCTATACTTAAATCTAACTCTTTTCCTTTTATTTCATCAAATATATTACTATCAAATATTATTTTTTGATCTGTTCCTTCTTCATTTAAATATTCTTCCTTTATTATTATTTTTATATCTTCTTCAGTTATTTGGTTCATTTTAATATTTTCTTCAGTCATTTGATTCATCTAATTCAATATATATTTCATTATCTGTTTCATCCTCCGAAATTTCATATATACTATCTTCACTTTCTAATTCATAATCTATATAATCTATCTGCATATATTTTGTATTTTGTATTTTTATTTCTGATATTTGTTTATTTTTTGAATTTTTTGGTAATTTACAATCTCTAGCTAAATGTCCTAGTTTTCCACAATTATAACAAGTACATTCTTTTATAGATTTTTTTTTCTATATGGTCTTTTATGTTTATAATTTCTTACATAATATCTTTTTCTTGGTTTCTTATATTTATATTTTGATTTTTTGTATTTCTTATGTCTTTTTCTTTTCTTATAATATCCTTCTTCACATCCAAATTGAGGTGCTATTTTATCTTTAAAACATGCTAAATTTCTTATTAATATTTTTTTTAATTTTGGTTTCTTCTCTATATTTTTCACATAGATTTCTATACCATTGTTGTAAAAATTTTATTCTTGCTCCTAGGGTATCTACTATTTTTGCTTCATCCCAACTCTTTATTATTTTTGAACTTAATGGTTCAGGTAATTTACTAAAATATAATTTTCTTATTTCTTCACTTTCTTCTATATTATATGTTTCTTTATAATAATATTCTTTAAATGCGCATGTATACTCATCTATATAACACATATTACATATTGCTAATTTTAACATTAAATTCCTATTCTTATCTTTCTCTTTATTTTGCTCTTCTTCTTCTGTTGTTATACTACTAAATTCTTCTCTTATAGCTATTTCATATTTTTTCAATATTTCTTTTGGTAGTATTTCAGTAGGTATTGATGTTTCTTCTATTTTATTATCAGATCTTTGTACTTTTTTACTTGCTTCGGCAAGGTTTAAAAATCATAATTTTACTGTTCCTATATATATCTTTTCTATATATTCTGGTGTGTTTCTTGTATCTATTTTATTATCTAATAATTGTTTTGACATGTATCCTACCCATAGTTGTATTATTTTATTTGTGTCTATTACACAGTCTAAATTTAAAAAGTTGTAATTAATTATTTGTTTTGGTATCCATTGGATTATATCTTTTAAACTTATTTTTTTAATTATAGGTTGGTTTTCTTATTTCTGATGTATTATGTATTATATTTTTATCTAGAGTATTTACTTCTGTATTTATTAGTTCTAGATTTTCTTTATTAATTACTTCTTGTTTTTCATTAATTTCTAGTTTTCGTATGTTTTTTAGAATTTCTGTATATGTTTCACTATCTTCGAATCATAATTATCTGTTTCTTCAGCATTTATTGTATTTATTTCTAATTCACCGGTTTCTGGTTCTTTATTTTTATTTCTAATTTTTCTTTAAATTGATTTATCTCAATTAATAATTTTTGTTCTTTATCTTTGTCTTTTTTTCATACAAATCTTTTAGCATTTGTAGTTCTTTTTTTAATTCAACAATCCTACTATTTTTAGTTTCTTCCATTTTTCGTATTTCTTTTGTAGTTTGTTGTTTTATTTTATCTATTTCCTTTTTTCTATCTATCTCTTCGTTTTCTCTTTCTATTCTTACCATGACAGCCAACTTATCTTCTAATTTTAATTCTTCTTTTTCTAACATTAAATATAAATGTTCACCTATTTTTTTATATCTCCTTCCTAAATTAGAGAATACTATTTTTATTTTTAATCCTTCGTGATTTTCATATATTTTTTCGTCTATTATAAATTCTTCTTTGTTCAATTTATTTTAATGTATATAGGTTATGTTGATATATATATATATATATATATATATATATATATATATATATATATATATATATATATATATATATATATATATATATATATATTCTAAATTTGATATTTTCTTCTTTTTGTGCATTTATTGAGTTTTTACTAACTCCAGCAATTATGTTATACTGTAGTCTTTCTATCCTTATTTTTAATTCTTTACGTTTTCTAGATATTATTTGTTTTAATTCTTTATATTGTTGTGGTTTTTGTAAGTTATTCATCTAAACAAATATTATAAATATTGTTTTGGCGGATAGCTAAATCTAATTTTTATCATAAATTAATCAAATAACTCCAAATATATACTACTTCCGTAACTTTTAACAACATAGACTTTGATACCAATTGTAGGGGGTGCGGATAACTTTAATAGATCTATTGCAACTTTAATAGATCCATTGTAAAATATAAATATATATTTAAATAATTCTCAGGCATAATTGTAAGATATCGCAACAACGACAATTCAACATACCTTAAACCTGATAAACATTGACACTTATAGAAATTATGCATATAGTTCACATCTATCAAACAAAAGAGAATGAGGTATAAGTGTTAATCATATAAGTCTTTCACCCCATATTACGACATTTTGATAAATTATGAATTATTACTTATATTTGTTACTAAAATGATCTCTAATGATTTTTTCTATTACGCTTAAATAATATATATATATATATATATATATATATATATATATATATATATATATATATATATATATATATATATATATATATATATATATATAATTTGTAAAATATTATGATAACAATAAATCAACACACTTTACCTTGATCAAGTGTTACGGCAGCGGTTATTTTATTTGAAGATTCGAACCTCATCTATTTGAACAATGTTTTTATAGTCTAATACTAAATTATTAATTAATAGTTACTATAAATATAGTTATAATTAATTAAACCAAGGATTAATAATTGAACATAGCTATCACAAAAGTGTATTTGTACAATAATTTATATCTAGATAAATAAGTGATTAAATTTTGTTATTTTTTAATCAACTTATTATAACAAAATTAAACAAATTAACTTTAATAAATTTTACTTTAGACTTGTTTCATCAAAATAATATGTCACGGCCCGAGTCAGGTCCCTGACCGCGATGGGCATCCCAAACCACAAAGGCCCGAGAGACCCCTGCCTCTGCCCATCCCACTGGTGATATTGTTCGCTTTGGGCCCAGGCCCGCACGGCTTTAAAATGCGTCACTAGGGAGTAAGACTTGCTTACTTATATACCTAACATTCCTCCTGTATTTTGTCAATGTGGGACTCCTTATCCTAAGTTGGGGTGTTACATTTTATCGGTCTGGTTTAATTAGTGTTGTCAATGATGCGATTCAATTTTATAACTTGTAAGTTTCAAATATAATTTATCAAAAAAAATAAATATCTATATTAATGATTCTATTAACTTCAATTAACTAATTTTAAAGAATTTAAACAAGATTTTAATATGTTTCACTCAAACTTCATCATGATCATGTGTTTTAAGAATTTTAGAGGTGTTTATTATTCGACTTAATTCAAATTTACAGGATCTTATTTATAAGTTTTAAATATAATTTGAATAAATAAATTATTATATCTGATTATTGTATTAATTAATATACTTAATCTCAAGAAAATTTTATAAATTCTCGTTAATTATATGAAGATAGATACAAATTATTTGTCGCGGATAAAATCACTTACTATATATATATATATATTGTAAAGTAAAATTTTCTTTATAACTAAAGTCTGCAATATAATAGATTTCATAGCGATAAGTATAAATTCTCAGTGATGGATCATGTAGAATATGTATATAAACTTTAGTTACATTTATTGCTACAAATGTTACAAAGAAAAAAATTTTGTGGTTAAATTATTAAGCAAAATAACTTTTTACATTTAACCACGACGTATTTTTTAGTATATCTATCTATAGACAAATATAAAATAACAAAATTTTAAACATGCCAAAACATATTATTATCAAAACTCTGAGTGAATTTGAGAATTCCTTTCAAATATCACTTATATTTCATTTAGGACCACAATATTACTCAATTATCACTCTTTTCCTAAAAAAAAATACTAAACACCTCAAAAATATATATCTATCTTAGTTGACATGCCATGTCATTAAAATCACATTTTTTAACTAATAAATTATTTAATTCATCAAACGCATCTACTCAAAATTACAACTATATTCTTTTTTTTAAAAAAATGCATTAGTTTAATTTTCTGTTTAGAAATTCTTTACCATATTTAATCTTTATCATATTATTTTAAATGCAAATTAAAATCTCTAGATAACTTATGTAATTTAGTAATATTATTTTCTTTAGAAAACAACTGATCTTTGTAGGCAATTATATGTAAAAACCTGAATGATTATCTAGAAAAATAACTCTAGAAAAAAATATAAATACCTAAATATGAGAATTTCTTCTTAATAAATTAATAAATATATTTAAAAAAGATAAAAATATTATTTTGGTTAAATGAGTTTGCGGAGTTAATATGTTTATTTATTTTTTATTTAAAAAAGATAAAACTATTATTTTGGTTAAATGAGTTTGCGGAGTTAATATGTTTATTTTTTTTTTAAATGATGGTTTACTAACATGACATGCTAATTAGAAGAGGAGGAAACTTACGAGGTACTTAGTGATTTTTTGAGAAAAATATTAATGACTGAGTGATATTATTGTCTTAGCAAAAACAAAATGTGATTTTTATAAGCGACTTCAAAAATATTTATAACAATCCAAGAAAATAACCTTAGAAAAAATTTGAAAGTTTAAGTAATGATAAAAGATTTCTAAGCATGAAAATTTCTTCTTAATAAATTAATATATTTTTAAAAGAAAAGAATAAGAATATAATTTTGACTAAATAAGTTTGATGATTTAAATAAGTTTATTATTAAAAAATAATTTAATAACATGGCTCGCCAATTAGAAGAGAAAGAGACATATAAGATACTTGCTTTTTTTCTTTTGAGAATAATAGTGATAGTTGAGTCATATTATTATCTCTAAAAAGATAAAAATAATTTTTGTAGGAAATTCAAAAAATATAAGTGGCCATTGAGAAAAATAACCCTTGAAAAAATATATGTCAAGTTTTAGTACCGATAAATTTTTTCTAAGTATATATTTTTTTAAAATAAACTAATGCATTTTTCAAAGAATAAAAAATTATAGTTTGATTAAATGAGTTAAATAGTTCTAGTCTTTTAAAAAAAAAATAAAAAATTAGTGACATTCATGTCAACTAAGAGAGAAGAAGACTTTTGAGGTGTTTACTATTTTTGTGAGGAAAAAAGTGATAGTGGAGTGATGTTGTGGTCCTAAATAAACCTTAAGTAATATTTGAAGAAAATTTTAAAACTTAGCTGACTATTTAGAAAATTCACCCTTAAAACTCTATTTCCATACAATAATTTTCATATTCAAATTCGTATAAGATATATTATCTCTTTCTGTAGCCAAATCTTTGGAGGTTCCTTTTCATCCATCGATCAGGAATACGGCGTGAAGCATGAGGAATATACGTTGGAGACTTGTGTATACATGTCTAGTGCATCTCACTGGTTGATAGTATATTGATTGGGATTTTGATGGAGTGCAACAAGGATGAAGCCCTAAGGGCTAAAGAGTTGGCTGAGAAGAAAATGCACAGTAATGACTTTTTAGGGGCTCGAAAGGTTGCATTGATAGCTGATCGGCTTTACCCTCAGCTAGAGAATATATCGCAGCTACTTACTGTTTGTAATGTTCATTGTTCAGCTCAGAGCATCCGTACAGTGGGGGGGATCAGAAAAGGACTGGTATGGGATTCTCCAAATTGATATGGTTGCTGACCAAGTGACCGTCAAGAAACAACACCGGAGACTTGCACTTGTGCTTCATCCTGACAAGAACAAGTTTCCAGGTGCAGAAGCAGCTTTCAAGCTAATTGGGGAAGCAAATATGGTGCTTTCCGACCCGACGAAAAGGGCTATGTATGATAGTAAGTACAGGGTTTGTTTATCTAAAGGTGCAGCAGCAAGACGACCATCTCATCAGGTTAATAGAAATCCTTCGGCTAGACAAGATAATAATATTCCAAATGGTTTCGGTTCTCAGTTCAGTAATTTGAATAATATTCAGAAAACACAACCGATTCCGTCAGCAATGCCGGAAACATTTTGGACTGGATGTCCTTTTTGCAATATTAGGTACCAGTACTACCGGAGTTTTGTGAACAGAGCTTTACCCTGTCAGAAATGCTCAAGACCTTTCATTGCATATGATTTAGGTTCTCAAGGTGCTCCTCTCGGACCTAAATGGAGTCAGGATGTGGGCCCTCCGTATCAGCAGAAAGAGGTTTCCAACCAGGGAATCTCAAGAATGACACAAGGAGCTGGCAAAATGGGATCTCAACAGGGTCCTATGGGGTCACAACCAGAGGTACGAAGAGAAGAAACTGCTCAGGTAAATAACACTAATTTAAAGGCTAAAGGGAAGGCTGAAAAGTATGACAAGGAAATGGGCGATACAAATGAAGGGGCTTGTGTGCCAAAGGCTAGTAAAAATAACAGGAAAAGGAGTAGGAAGCAGACAGTTGAATCAAGTGAGAGGGTTGATACTTCCAGCTGCAGCACCGAGCCTGAAACTGAGGACATTAAGTCTGGTAGCTGCGGCCCTAGGAGATCTTCTCACCTATGGCAGCATGTCTCCTATATTGAAGGTGCAAGTGATGACGAGAATGATTTGGCAAACCCTCTGAGGAAGGTACGGGCAAACCAATTAGCTGGAGATGATAATTCAAAGCAGGAAGAAGCGGTGAGTGGTGATGACTTATGGAATGCCAAATTTACTGGTTTTCATGGTAATTCCAAGGCAAAGGCTACTCAAAATGGAACAGCCCCTCCTAAAGAGAAAGGGCAAGATAAAAGTGCCCACTGTAGGAAATTTGACAAACAGGTTGCTGGACCTCCATCAAGTGGGGTAGAAAAAGTTGAAGTCATTGATTCTGATTCCGAACCAGATACTGGTGATCCTCCAGAGTTATACGAGTGTCCTGATCCAGAGTTTAAGTGATTTTGATAAGCACAGGGAAGAAAGTTGCTTTGCTGTTAACCAAATCTGGGCTTGTTATGACACCACTGATGGAATGCCAAGATACTATTGTCAGATTAGGAAAGCTTTTGTCTCCTGAATTTGAGCTACGGTTCACTTGGCTCGAGGTTAATCCAGAGGATCAAGGAAACATGGAAGGGGTAGAGGCAGAGTTACCAGCTGGTTGTGGGAAATTTAGACGTGGGAGGTCTCAAAAGTCTAATGATTGTCTTACATTCTCTCATCTAGTGCAGTGCGGAAAGGGTAAGACAGGTGCATTCATTGTTTATCCGAGGAAAGGGGAGACATGGGCTCTCTTTAAAAATTGGGATATTGGTTGGAGTTCAGATCCAGAAAAACATAGCAAGTACAAGTATGAAATTGTGGAGGTTCTTAATGATTTTGTCGAGGATGTTGGTATAAAAGTAAATTACCTGGATAAAGTGAGTGGATTTGGTAGCCTTTTCCAGCCCACCAGCCAGACTGAGGTTGGCTCATTTTTTGTGAAGCCAAATGAACTTTACAAGTTCTCTCATCGAATCCCATCATTCAGAATGACTGGAACTGAAAAAGAGGGTGTATCTGAGGGATCGTTTGAACTTGATCCCGCTGCTTTACCTCTTAATCCAGATGACATTTGGTACCCTGGGAAACTGAGCAGAAATGCAACATCTGAACTGGAGAATTTGACAACACCTAACAAGTCTGTGGTTTTGAAAGGAATGTGTGCTACTAGTGGAGAGTCATCTAAGGTTCGAAGATCTCCCAGGAGGGTGAATATCTCCATGACCAGAAAACTGTAGACATGACAGATTCTTTTCTTCTGTTTTGCTTGCTCAGTGGAGCTTTCATTGGGCTAGACTTGTGGATTTTGTCATCACTATAACTTGTAGGGATACCATTAGGATTAAGAGGATAGTTGTTGCTGGCCTGAGCTCTTTTTTTGACTGCAGTATGTGTTCCAACAACTATTATTGCCAGTGTATGTCCTTTGTGTAGTTTTTGCTGAATCAATGTATTTTCAGATCGTTTTGTGAGATGGATTAAGGATATTGAGTTTGAAGAAAAAAAAAAGATTAAATTCATTTTACTTTTCTCCATTCCAGACTTTCTTGTGCAAGGTATGAGTGTTTTTGTTGACATGTTCTCTCTTTTTATGAACTTAAGAAATGAAATGAATATTTTATATAAATTAATATGTGCGTGTTTATACTTTTTCTCTCAAAATCATCCAGATTAATTAAATATTATTGATTCATTTTATCAGGCCACCAAAGTTCATTTTTTTTTTTTTTTTTTAAATTGGGGTTAGGGGAAGGGGAATGAGGGAGGGGATTACAATGTGGGAATCGAACCTTCACCAACAAGGTGGAAGTTCAGGTAACTAACCAACTAAGCTACTAAGATTCCCCCATCAAAGTTCATTTAAAAATGAGTTTATCTACGGGTGCAAATAATATTGCTCAAGGTAAATTCAGTAACTCTAGCTTTTAAATTATAGGTTTCGTTATTTTATCATAAATTTTTTGTAAGAAATCAATGTTGTGATCTCATTTCGTGTGGTGTTATACTCAAGTTTATTTATTTTATCTTGCAAATTAGCTAGATCTTCTTTTATATAAATCAGATGTTTAATAAAATTTAGTGAATCATTTGAAATTGCGGTTGAGCTTACGATTTATTGATGGATGGTGATGATTGCCTTCCTTTACCTTTTGAATTAGAATGAATCATTAGATCTTAAATCATCGATCAAAAGTTATTGTATGAAAATGAGTAAATTTTAGTTAAATCCTTTAATCTGATTCTTTGACTTTGAAAAAGGGTACCCTTCACCTCTTGAATGATAAAAGAGCCCTTGGATCTCAAATGTGGAAGTTATTGTATCGAAATAACTAAATTTCGTTTAACAGTCCTAGTATTTTAATAAGAAAATAAAGCATTTTTTGGATTAGCAAATCAGATGGTTTTCAAAAATTCAAATATCACATTACCTATAAAGTATGTAACATTCAAAGTTATTTCCTTTTATTTGTAAAATAATTGTCAATAAAATATTTTTAGAAATAACTTCACGTAATTTGTAAGAATAAAGTGAAACAAAAAAAATGATTTACACAATCAGCTTTGTGCAATTGATATTTTGTAGGTTTTCCATTCCCTGTTCATTAATAATAAAAACATAACTGTAAGAGTTAATACATAGAAATGACACTAAACTTGACATCAAATTATAACTTTGACCTTAAACTTTGATAGTTCACAAATAAGATCATTAACTATTCAAAACCTGAACAAATATGACCTCTGATTTTGCAACTCCATGCGTGAGTCTCACTCGCGCCTACGTGGAAAGGTAATCCATTCACGCGGTGCTACGTCGTTAAAAGGGCTGATTTGGAGAGAGGTCATATTTGTGCAATTTTGAATAGTTAAAGGTCATATTTGTGCACTATCAAAGTTTTACTTTTTGTATTAAAACGAAGTCGTTTTTATTATTATTATTATTATTATTATTGTTGTTGTTGTTGTTGTTATTATAATAATAATTTTTTTATATATTTCTATAGTAGCAGCACCTAACTTTTTTTTTAATTTAAAAAAATTATTATTATTGTTTTATTTATTTCTATAGCAGCAACACTTAGCTTTTTTTTAATTATAAAAAAAAATCAGCCATTAGCAGGGATCAAACCCGCACAATAGGCCGAAGGAAGCACCCAAGAAGAGCAAATAATACCACTGGGCTATCTAAGTGCCTTGTTTCATGTGGTTCAACATTAATATACGTACATAAATATACATTTTCTATCTTATATATATACAACGTAATTTTTTTACGTTAATTTAATATACTACTACTACTATCTTTAATAACATTAATTTAATAACGTTTTATAAAAACTATAGTTTTTTTTATTATTAGTATAGTTTCATCTTTAATTTAATATTTAAATAAATTATTTAGATATATTATATAACTTAAATTCGTCCTCTGCTTTATAATATATATACATATCTGCTCGATTTTTCGTATGAGGCTGACCCGCCCAATTAATAAATCTTCAATATTGCTCCTTTTCCGCAATGACAAAAGAAATTAGATGCCATTTTCATTTTTGAGCCGAAAATAATAAAAAAATAATAGTGAAGAGTCATTTAAAGGTCATATTTGTGCAGTTTTGAATAGTTAAAGGTCATATTTGTGCACTGTCAAAGTTTAAGGTTATATTTATGTATTATGCCCTTAGATTTTAAGCTGGACGCGCCCAGTTTTGCGTGTTGAACACGTGTTTTGCCACGCAGGATTGGAGGTCATATTTGTGCAGTTTTGAATAGTTAAAGGTCATATTTGTGCATTGTCAAAGTTTAAGGTCAAAGTTATAATTTGGTGTCAAGTTTAGGGTCATTTTTATGTATTAACTCTAACGGTAAAAAGTATAAACAAACAAAATTACCACTTTATATTTTAAAATCATATTATGTAAGAGTTTATTGAATTTCTAATAGTAAGAACTATTATAATTGATTGCAAATATCCTATAACTTATTATTTTGAAAATTTTTAGAACTTATTATAATCATATCGTCTGATGATTTTGATGAAGGTGGCTCATTTAGTACTCATGGGTTGTCAAGTGTTGCTAACAATGAGGTTAGTCTATTGGAGTATTTATTTTTCTACTCTTAGCCCGTTCTTGTTTGATTTGGTGATGGATGTGTTGATGCAGTGTATTCAAGAAGAGGTGCCTTGGTATATGCTTTTTGCAGATGATGTAGTTTTGATTGACAAGACGCGGGTGTGTGTGAATGATAAATTAGAGGTGTGGAGACAGACCCTTGAGTCTAAAGGGTTTAGGTTGAGCAGGAGCAAGACAAAATATTTGGAATGCAAGTTTAATGACTTGAAGCAGGAAGGCGAGGTGGTAGTAAAATTGGATTCCCAGGCGGTGTGTAAGAGGGATAGTTTCAAGTATCTTGGGTCCATGATTCAGGGGAATGGTGAGATTGACGAGGATGTCTCCCACCGGATTGGGATGGGATGGGTGAAGTGGAAGCTCACCTCAGGGGTGTTGTGTGATAGGAAGGTACCGCCTAAGATTAAAGGCAAATTCTACAAGGTGACAGTCCGTCCGGCCATGTTTTATGGAGCGAAATGTTGGCCAGTCAAGAACTCTCACATTCAAAAATTGAAGGTGGCGAAAATGCGGATGTTGCGTTGGATGTGTGGGCTTACTAGGGGTGATAAAGTTCGAAATGAGACTATTCGGGAAAAGGTTGGAGTGGCTTCGGTGGAGGACAAGATGCGAGAAGCCCTTTTGAGATGGTTCAGACATGTGAAGAGGAGGGGCACGAATGCCTCGGTTCGTAGGTGGGAGAAGCTTGCTTTGGATGGTTTCAGGCGGGGTAGGGGTAGGCCAATGAAATACTGGAGAGAGGTTATCAGGCGGGACATGGAGCAGTTACAGCTCACAGAGGACATGACCCTAGATAGGAAGATCTGGAGGACACGGATTAGGATAGAAGGCTAGTGCCATTTTGGGTCGCTGGGGTAGGGCATTACTTGACAGGGTATAATTCTTGTTATGACACCTTGTTGCATGCTTTATTTCGAGTTTGTTTACTGCTCTTTGATTATTATTCCTTGTGGGTGGCGTAGGTATGTACTGTCATCTTGTTCTATGCTTTATTAAGGATTTGTGTATTATTCCGTGTCTTGAGCGTGGGGTTTATCGGAAACAACCTTTCTACTTCTCCGTAGGTAGTGGTATGGACTGCGTACATCTTACCCCCCCAGACCCCACTATGTGGGAATATACTGGGTTTGTTGTTGTTGTAATAAATATAAATAAATGAATAAATAAATAGAATAATAATAATAATAATAAATATAACTAATTAATTTTTAAGAAAATACAATAAAAATTTATTAATAGCCTTAAATAAATATAATTAAGATAGTACTAAAACTACTAGCTTATTTATTTAAAATTTAAAAAGAAAAATATTTTTAAATTTTTGTATTATTTTTAAAATTAGAATAAAAATAAAATAAAGTATCTCAAAATTAACTTTATTTAGTTATTTATTTTTTAACTAAAAATTTATTAAAAATAAAATAAAATAAGAATTTAAATAATATCAAACCAAATATAAATATTTGATATCAAAAAATAAGTTAAAATTTGAGGAGGATCAAAAATCACGTGTCTATATTTTTGCCCCTCTTTGTGTGGAATCTCGAAGAGTTTTCATACAAAGAAGTAGACAATATATAATTTTTGATCCTCCGATCATTTGAAAGGTAAGGATAAAACAAAAATAAAATAAAAAGAAAAAATGTGACCGAGTCTTGATTTTGGACCTCTTTCTAACTCGGGTAATAAGGGAATCAGGTCACGAGTAGTTCAAAGGTAACATGGTGAAAGAATGAGTTAGACGTCGAGTGAGATTCTGTTGAGTTTTCGGTTAATGACTTCTGTTTTTTACATCAAATGACTAACAAAATCAAAAATGAAAAATGCAATTTTTCTGAAATTTTGATTCGAATTTTCATGACTTGAACTTGAAAATTCACCCTATTCTTCAAGCTATGGGTGTGTAAAAGCCGAACCGACCGATAAACTGAACCGATAAAATTGTTATTGGGTTAACAATTTTTTATTGATTTATAAAATTTTTTATTGGGTAAACGGTTCGATTTTAGCTTATCGGGTTATCGGTTAAACTGATAACCCAATAAGAATAAACTAAGTTATTGTTTTACTTTTATCTGTGTTATATATATATATATATATATAAATATTTATATTACTAATATACACACACACACACACACTACTTATTCACAATTTAGAGATTCATAAAGTATTAACTTATTCAGGGAAACAAAGGCACAATACAAAGCTCGGGCACTGTCGTATTGGAAAGCTTGAAGCATTTCGTAGCTTCCAAAAATTAGGATTCAGTTATTTTTTGATCTAACATTCAGTTCAAGTTTGAAGATTCTTGTAAACTAAAATGCATTGTGTATGATTTCGGCGGCAACTAAAATTTCATTTTTTTATTTTAGTTGTTACTATTTTTATGTTATGAGTATTTTCTTATTGGTTAAACCAAAAACCGAACCGTTAAGCATCAAAAATCTATAAACCAATAACCGATAAGTAAATATTTTATTGGTTGCTTATTGGTTTTGTATATTTAAAAACCAAAAAACGATAAACCGAATCAATAACACATAAAACTGAACCGAATCGACCGATACACACCCCTACTTCAAACGGGCTCCTGGCTTGCTTTTTCCTCTTCACCTTATTCTTCAGGCGGGCTCCTGATTTATTGTTTTTTCACCCTGTTCTTCAGGCAGACTCCAAACTAGTTACTTCTTCACCCAGTACTTCAGACGGGCTCCTGCCTTGTTATTACTTCTTCACCCTATTCTTCCGGCAGACTCCTGACTTGTTATTACTTCTTCACCCTGTTCTTCAAGCGGGTTCTTGGACTCAAAGTAAATAGTGGAATAGAGAAATAACATCCCATTCTTCAGGAGGGTCCTGCGCATAAAATAAATTTTCATTCTTCAAAAGGGTCCTGTTCCATTCTTCAGGAGGGTCCTGAACATAAAATAAATTTTCATTCTTAAGGTGGGTCCTGTCCCATTCTTCAGGAGGGTCCTGAGCATAAAGTAAATTTCCATTCTTCAGGAGGGTCCTGAGCAAAAAATAAATTTCCATTCTTCAGGAGGGTCCTGTCCCATTCTTCAGGAGGGTCCTGAGTACAAAATAAATTTTCATTCTTCATATAGGAAACTCTTTTTTTTTTTTGCCCCAGTTTGTACTGGAAAAATTTATGCGTATCACCAGATCTTAATGTTTTGAACAATATAGTGAAAGGATAAATCAAAGCCTAGAATAGCTTTAGTAAGTACATCTCGCAAAGAATAAAATTTACCATAACCGAGATCCAGCATCGTGTGCTATAATCATGCTCTTTGTGTTGACAGAAGTGTGGAATTGCATCCTTTTATTTGAAACTTTAATATGAAAACAATATCCCATCTCTGTTTCAAACAAAGAAAAATTGTGAGTTTTAAAACATGTGGTGGTTGGTTTGTGGCATTTGGCTTTTGAAGTGACCGCTCTTGCACTTGCCATGCTCAAATTTTTTTTCAATCCTTGATAAATATTTATTGACTTGTCATACTTCTGTCCCTAAATTCTGAATATTGAGAATTTCAACTCAAAACATATTTCTCTTGTATGATGCCTCTGAATTTAACTTTCAATACACCTTTTATCTTTCCATGAGTCCAAAATTGTCAGATCACAATCATTCTGAGTGTCTTAATTTACTTTGAAACGTTGTCCTTGTGCGTCGATCCTTTGTTTGCTTTGTACCATTAAAGAAGGTGGTAGAAAGTTTGAAGTCCTTTCTCATTTGACTTGATGTGAATTTGACTCAAAAATACACAAAAGATGACAATAATTTTCGTTTGATGACAATGACGCAAAAAATTAAAAATTAAAATAAAACAAAAAGAAAAGAAAAAAACAATAAACAACTTTTTTTCAAAACAAAAAGGAAATCTTATATGGGTATGGAAGCTGATTCCAATGATTATGACATGTACTTTGAATTACACAACCAGATCTAATCACCAATCATTATTAACTTTTGCCCATTTATTGAACTTGACATTGCGCCAATCCTGAACTTGTTCCTTTTGTATTATAATTCCCCTTCGGCTAGTGATATCTTAATGGATTTTTGCCAATGAGCCTATATTATTTTCATTTCTTTCTCGACTCACAGTCACTTCATGGTGCCCATAGGGGTTTTCACCAATAAGACTCTCATTTCATTATTCTCACAATTCACTGTCGCCTTATGGTGTCCAAGAAAGTTTTTACCAATAAGACTCTCTTATTTTCATTTTCATTTCATTTTTTTTAAGAAAAATAATACCCAAATATGAAATATCATGCACCCATAAGATGTTAAGCCTTGACATTCTCAAAGATTGATCTGAAGGTCTTTCTTTGGTTGTAACTTAGCTTTTGAAAAGGTTTAGAAAGAAAGGGTGGCATGAGGCTAAAAAATTTACATAACATTAGGTGAAGCATACAACTTTTGGAATTGACTCTTTAAGGAAATAAACTTTTGCCCCATTTTTGTGTCATTCTTGGTAACTTGAATCAGAGTAGGGCTGCCTACGTATCTTGTCATAGCAAGAATCAGGTCAAACGTAGTTTATGAAAGTCATTCTTTTGCTTGATTTTGATTATAATTTTTTTTCTTTTTTTTTCATCATCAACATCATTTTTTTTCACTCTTTTTTTTGTTGTTGTTAAAACTTTTGAATTTAATTGATTTCAAAAGAGTGGTACGAAAGAAAGATAAAATCTTAAAGGGGGTAAGCAAAGGTTGATATATTATTCAGATAGTAGAACAAAATGCCTTCATCATTTCAATCTTTTAAAATACAAGTACAAAACATACATTGCATAATTGTACATGAATATCATACATAATATCTCTTAACTACGTCAGCATTGACCGACATTCCTTCTAGTTTGCCTTCTACATCCGTCATTTATAATGCACCATTAGGTAACACATTCTTCACCATGAACAATCTTTTCCAATTAGGAGAAAACTTTCCTTTGGCTTCAATCTGATGGGGAAGGATGCGTCTTAGTACTAACTGACCGGCATCAAATTGTTTGGGACGCACCTTTTTGTTATAGGATCGAGCCATTCTCTTTTGGTATAGTTAGCCATGACATACCAATGCCAGCCTTTTCTCATCAATCAAACTCAATTGCTCCAATCAGGTTTTGACCCACTGATCATCATCAATTTCTGCAGGTATAACTGCTTTAGTTTCGTACACCAACGAGTAAGAAATTGCACCAATTGAAGTCCAAACTATAGTACGATAATCCAACAAAGCAAAAGGTAACTTTTTATGCCATTGTCGGGAACCCTGTACCATCTTGCAGAGTATTTTCTTTAAGTTCTTGTTGGCAGCTTCTATAGCCCCATTTTTCTTTGGCCAATAAGTAGTTGAATTTTGATGTATAATCTTAAATTATTGGCACACTTCTTGTATCAAGTGTCTGTTGAGATTTGCAGCATTATCCATGATAATTATCTTTGGAATTCCAAACCGACAAATGAACTTGGAGTGAACAAAATCAACCACCGCTTTCTTGGTCACTGACTTGAAAGTCACCGCTTCTACCCACTTCGTGAAATAATCAATGGCTACCAAGATGAACCTATGCCCATTCGAGGCCTTCGGTTCAATTGGTCTAATTACGTCCATTCCTCAAGCTACAAAAGGCCATGGAGCAGTCATTGTATGCAACTCATATGGAGGGGAATTTATCAAGTCCTCGTGTACCCGACATTCATGATACTTACGAACGAAACTGATGGAATCTCGCTCCATAGTGAGCCAATAATAACCTGCTCAAAGTATTTTCTTTGCCAAAACATACCCGCTCATGTGCGGTCCACAAGTCCCAGAATGTACTTCAGTTATGATTTTCAAAACTTCTTTAGCATCTATGCACCTTAAAAGTCCCAAATCCAGCGTCCTCTTATACAAGATTCCCCTACTTATTAAAAATCCACTAGCCAAATGTCGAATTGTTATCTTTTGGTTACCATCGCATGTACAAGATATTTTTCAGTCTGAATATATTCTTTAATGTCATGGAATCATGGCTCTCCATCAAGTTCTTCCTCGACAAAATTAAAATATACATGTTGATCACAGGTTTATATATGCAAGGGATCGATATGAGTTTTGTCCGGATGTTGGAGCATCGAAGATAAAGTTTCCAAAACATCAACAATCTCATTATGAGCTCTGGGAATATATTTGAACTTTAATGATACAAATCATTGATAAAGATCTTGTAAACAATCTCGATATGACATAAGCTTGTAGTCACGAGTCTCCCAATCTTCTTGGATCTGGTGGACTAGTAAGTCAAAATCTCCTAACACCAATAGTTCTTGGATTCCCATATCAATGGCTAGTCTCAAGCCCAGAATGCAAACTTCGTATTCTGCTATGTTATTGGTATAGTAGAATCAAAGTTGAGTTGTTACAGGATAGTATTGTCTCGACTAGGAAATAAGAACTGCCCCTATACCTGCTCCTTTTACATTAACGGCTCCAACCTGAGTGAAAATTATTAGAAATAACATCATCAACATATAAGGCCTCTTCATCTGGAAAGTAAGTCTTTAACGGCTCATATTCCTCATCGATTGGATTTTCAGCCAAATGATCCGCTAAGGCTTGACCTTTCATTGCAGTTCGTGTTACATAAACAATATCAAACTTTGTGAGTAACATCTGTCATTTCGCGTGTCTGCCTGTGGGCATGGGCTTCTAAAAAATATACTTTAAGGGATCCATATGGGAAATGAGGTAAGTAATGTAAGATGACAAATAATGCTTCAGCTTTTGTGCTACCCAAGTTAAGGCGCAACATGTCTTTTCAAGTGTATACTTAGCCTCATAAGTGGTAAACTTTTTGCTAAGGTATTAGATCACCTGTTCTATTTTGCCTGTGACATTATGTTGACCTAACACACAGCCAAAAGAATTGTTTAACACAGACATATACAATATCAAGGGTCTGCCTGGCTCTGGAGGAACCAAAATAGGCGAATTCGACAAGTACCTCTTAATTCTGTCAAATGCCTCTTGACATTCTACAGTCCATTCAACTTTAGCATTCTTCGTCAACAAATTTAATATGAGCTCATAAGTCGTCGAGAGTTGGGCAATGAAACTACTGATATAATTCAACCTTCCAAGTAAGCTCATCAACTATGTTTTATTTTTTGATGGAGGCAAATCTTAGATAGCTTTTATTTTTGAAGGGTCTAACTTAATGCCACATCGATTGACTATAAACCCCAAGAGCTTTCCCAACGGGACTCCAAATACGCATTTCTCTAGGTTAAGTTTGAGATCATACCTTCGAAGCTTTTCAAAGAATTTTCTCAGATTTTTAACATGGTCAGACTGCTCTCTTGATTTAATGATCATGTCATCCACATAAACTTCAATCTCTTTATGCATCACGTCATAAAACATGGTGGTCATTGCCCTCATGTAAGTTGCCCCAATATTCTTTAGTTCAAAAGGCATAATTCTATAACAATATGTCCCTCATGACGTAATAAATGATGTCTTTTACGCATCTTCTAGATCCATAATAATCTGGTGATACCCCGCATAATAATCCATAAAAGACGCAAGATCATGTTTGGCACAATTATCCAACAAAATATAGATATTGGGAAGTTAAAAATCATCTTTCGGACTTGCTTTATTTAGATCAAGATAATCAACACACATTCGAACTTTGCAATCCTTTTTTGGAACAGAAATAATATTTACCAACCAAGTAGGATATTAGGCCACTCGAATGACTTCAGCCTCAAGTTGCTTCGTGATTTTCTCTTTGATTTTTAAACTCATGTCGGTTTTAAGCTTTCTTAACTTTTGCTTGATAGAAGGGAAAACAGGATCAATTTGTAACTTATGAACTACCAAATCAGTGCTCAAACCGAGCATATCATCATAAGACCACGCAAAGATGTCTTTGTACTCAAGCAAAGCTTCAATTATAGTTTTCTTTTGTTATGGTCGAGCATGTATACTTATCTTAGTCTCTCTAATATTTTCATTATCTCCTAAATTGATCGCATCAATTTCATCCAAATTAGGGTTTGACTTATTCTCAAACTGTTTGAAATCTTTGCTTATATCCTCAAATGCTTCCTCTTCATCGTATTTAACTTCTTTATTCATTATTTCATAATTAGATTGATTTTTTAAATTTGGTTGATAATTCTTCATGCATGTTATATCACTAGAATTGGCATAGAAAGAACTATATGATAGAAAATAAATAAGTAAATATTAGACACAAACTAAAACAAAGGGAAATTACGTTTCATTAAAACACCGATAGAAAGAGTTTTAACCTAAAATACCAAGGTAAAGATATGAATTACAATCCTAGAACGATTTAAATTATAGAAAGAAAAACAAATAAACTACCAAGACTGAAAGAAAAACAAACAAACTACCAATACTCCTTCATAGTAGGGAGAGGAGTGGCATCCCTATTGTTAAGCTGGACATTAGGGACGATAAATTACACATCTACGTTGCTGGTACCTTCCCCAATCTCAACCATATCAACTTCAATGAACATGTTCTGGAAAAGACCAATCAACTCTGTATCATCATCATTCATTGACTCTGCAGCAGGTAACATGGAGGACCCAACAACACTGACTTTGATGAATGACTTGTGAAGTGGTGGTATCGTCTTGGTAAGTGACCATGACTCTTTATTATGCTTTTTAGCCTTCTTTCTGTCTTCAGCAGTGGGCTCATATCCCAAACCAAAGGTACTGATGTTCTCATGGAGGTTTATTGGATGAGCCCTACTTTGCAAAAACATCCTAAACCTTTACCTGGTTCGAAACCATGCTTTAACATTTCATTCACTACTATAACAGATGTTGAGGACAGTTGTGGTCTTGAGATGAGATTTCCTTCGAGGATATACTCAACAACCACTACCTCAAAAGCTTGATGAATTAGCACTCTATCTACAGTATCTGCTTCGATGGAAAAATGAAATAGTCTTTATACATGGATAAGTCTCCTTCACCATGAACAACTATTTCTTACCTTTCATGTTCAAATTTAACCATTTGATGCAATGTTGATGCGACTGCTCCAGCCCTATGAACCCATGGCCTACCCAATAACATATTATATGAAGTATCAATGTTCAACACTTGGAAATATAAGGTAAAATCCATAGGCCCGATTGTCAATATGAGCTCTATTTCACCAATGGCATCCATTTTTGCTCCGTCAAAACCTTTGACGCATACATTATTAGGTCAGATCATTTTCATATTAACATTCAACTTTTGCAAAGTTGACATAGAAAAAATATTAGCACCTGATCCTCCATCAATCAACACTCGAGTGACGTTGGAATGCTCATATTTCACAATAATGTACATACCTCGGTTATGTTCTGTACCTTTTATAGGCAATTCGTCATCTGAGAAAGTGATCCTATTTACCTCAAGGATCCTTCCAACAACTTTTCCAGCTGATTCACCTTAATCTTACTGGGAACATATGCCTCATTAAGAATCTTCATTATAGCCTTGCGGTGATCCTCTGGATGTATCAATAAAGACAACAAAGAAATCTGGGCTGACATCTTCTTCAACTGTTTTACAACAGAATATTCTAGTAATTTTATCTTCTTTAAGAATTCTTTAGCATCTTCTTTAGTAACTGGTTTCTTGACTGTCATTCGTTTCTTATTGCCTTTTCTATTCTTTCTTAACTCCATTGGGGCATAACACTTCCCAGAATGGGCTAATCCCCATACTTCATCCGCCTCTTTAATTATTTCCTTCCTCTTGTGCATCACCACAACACGATCATAGTTCTAGGGGACCGCCTTGGTATTAACCATAGGCAATCGTGATACTATTTAATGATAATGGGAGCTATGAGAGCTCCTTTTATAATTAAGAGAGGCTTAGTGGATTTTCCAGGAACAATGAGCTTTGGTTTTACTTGACCTGACTCAATATTTTCTGGAATCTTTTTCTCCATGACTGAGGGAACATTCGATGATTCAGGCTTTGGTATCACTTCTTTCACTTTTGCAGGTTTTTCTTTCGTCAAATGCACAATATTTATTGATTTTTCCAAATCATTTTTAATCTTAATGATTGGCTTGAAAGAAATCATAGAATCTTCACCGCCAGGTATCACTTCAAGCATGTTTGTTTCATTATGATCTGGCAGTGAATTTTGATTAACATTTGGAGCATCTAGACTTTGCACCATGATTTGTTGTATGTCAATCAGCTCTTTAATTGTTCTTTTCAAGTACCAATATTTCTCTGTATCATGCCCTTTGGCATCAGAACAATATTCATATCTTCTAGAATAATCTAAGTTCTTCGGGGGAGGATTCCGGATCCTTTTCTTAATTGGGCTTAGAACATTCATTTTCCTCAGCCTCTTAAACAAGCTGACATAAGATATTCCAATAGGAGTGAAATTATCTTTTCCCATGTTATTTTTCTTGTAGTCCGCTCTAGGTTAAAAATTAAACTTAAAGGGGCTCTTTGAACTTGCGGGACCGATGGATGATTTTGGATGGCTGGTGAATGCCATTGCGGGTAAGAAGGAACCCAAACATATGGTTGTGCATTATAGGTAGAATACTGAAGAGATGGAATGGAATATAATGAATTTTATGAAGGAACATATTTTCATGGATGATTATATGGGTCTTGGTCATACATTTGGGACTGAGATTATGAGTAAGGGTGACACACACCTCTCTAATTTTGTCGTGGACCTGGCACAATAGTAGCTACATTCTCTTTTCTTTTCTTTCCACCAAAACTTCCTGAACCACTTTGAATTACCTATGTTGTTGCTTTTAAAATGGCCTGGCTGATAATCTTTCTGGACTTAATTTTATTCTCTACTATCTCTCCAACTTTGATGACTTCAGCAAATGTGCTTCCAATAGTAGAAAGAAAATGATGGAAATAATCGGGTTCTTATGCCTGTAAAAAGATATCAATCATTTAAAACTCCTTTATCGATGGTTTGACTCTTACAACCTGCTCTCTCCATCTGACAACATATTCTCAAAAACTTTCAGTTGCCTTTTTTCTCATGTTAGCAAGTGTAGTGCGATCTGGCACTATTTTAATATTATATTGAAATTATTGAACAAAATCCCAAGCCATGTCATCCTACACGTTCCAACGGAAAATGTCTTGGTCAATAAACCATTCAGAAGCTATTCCTGTCAGGCTTTCTCCAAAGTAATCCATGAACAATTCTTCTTTTCCTCCTGCTCTCCTTAATTGATTGCAGAAACTTTTCAAGTGAGCTATAGGATCGCCATGACCTTCATATTTGTCAAACTTTAGAATTTTGAACCCTAATGGCAAATGGACATCAGGAAACATACATAAATCCTTATATGAAACACTCTTTGGTCGTCATAATCCTTGCATATTTCTCATACTCTACCTCAAGCTTCTTACTTTTCAAGCCATCTCCTCTTGTTCCTCATTCTTAACAATCTTTCCAATCACGATAGGAGAATCGTGTTGATGAGCATGATAATGTGGATTTTGGGGTTTGAAATTTGTTTCAGAAAGATATAAGAAATTATGACATGGTTTCCCCATATTCTTCTATACTATCGAATGAGGGCCCACAATAGCTGGTGCTACAAAAGTGAAAAATGGGTTATTTGTGACAGATGGATTTAGTGGGGCGAATGGTATAAGTACCATCAACGCCAGACACATTAGTAAACGGGACGAATCCAGGTGGGTATAATAGATTGCTAGTTTGAGCTTGAGCAGGATTTGGATCATTTGTATTCAAAAGTACAGGGGATTGAGGAAGGCGGGGATTGTCCATTCAACCAAGCTTGGTACATTTCTGCCATCTGTTGTTTCAATAACTTAATTTCTTCCATTGATGCTAATTCCTATAAAATCAACTAATTTTGCTCTTCCTCACTGTCAGACCCTACACCTTCTCTGCGGGGCATCTTTCTCTTTCCTTTGTATTTGGTGTTGTACGGATGCAATGCCAGTTTAAACCACAAAACAACCACCAATTATTTTATATTTTCTATTACCAAGTAGTAAATGAATGAGTGTTACACATTTAACACATTATAATGCCACGTTATATGTCATGCTTCTATATGTATTCTCCAACCTATCATGGAAGGCTTTATGTTTCATCCTGATTTTTCTAGGCGTATTTTTTGAAAAGTTTTGATTGAAACCTTTGAGGGTTGCCTACGTACCATGCCAGGGTATGAATCAGATCTTGCGTAGTTCGGGAAGACTTAACAAAAACAATTATTTTTCTTTTTTAAATTTTTTTAAAAGAAAATAAATAAAGTAAAATATATGTAACATATATAGAAATAAACAACCAACTTCATTACGTTCCATAATTTTTCGAATACAGATACGACACAACTCCTAAAATAAAACTTACTAATTGACATCTGACAAAAACAAATAAAAATAACTAAAAAAAAACATAACATCTAAACAAGAAATTCTAAAACTGAAACTGAAAAACTGTGACAAAGAAAAAATAACTATCCATCCATACAACTAAAATCCACTGTCTTCAGGTCTTCAAGTGATTCTCATAACTTCAACATACTCAGTCAAGGATATTTCGGCTTAATATGACCTCCCAAATCCAAGTATATGTCCTCCAATGAAGTGGTGAGATGTTGGCTGAAAGCTGGTACTTGTGCCAAAAATTCTTCACGATTCAACTGCTAGTAGTCTAAACCCATTCTGGCGGTATCCTGTGCTACACGAAGGACTTTTCCTCAAATGAAACTAAAGGCTTGATCCTATTCTTGGGCCTGTCGATATCGAGTATCAATCATCTCTCTTGCACGCTGTTCACGAGCGAAAGCAACCTCTAACTGTTCTTGCAATATCCCTCTTTTACTATCCACTGAAATCTCTCTTGGTCAAATTCTTCTTGCATGTTATTTTAAACTTCTCGCAACTGCTTTCGGTGATATACGGCAAGTTCTGTAATATGTGACCCACTAGTTGTAGCCAATTTGATTTGTCCTCAAAGTGCGACCTTAATATCTGCTGAATTAGCTTTCTCTTCAGCAAATTTCCTTTGTTGTTCTTCTATTTTTGCCCTGGAATGCTCTAATTCTACTCTCAAAGCTTGGTTGGCAGCATGACGTTCTCGCATTTCTCTCTCAAACCCTATCCTAATTACAGCTTCTTGATCAATGGGTCCCTTAATCGATCTTTCCGGTCTGACTGGGGACTTGGTTGTTTTTCAAACCATTCATGGTAGTATAGGTGTACTTCTTTTTTCTCACACTCTATGACCATTGTTTTACTTCCCTTGATATGAAAACCATCCCAAATCTACTGGGCCAATCCCTCCGATAGTGGAATCTCTGGTCTAACCTTAAATTTATCTCAGCCATATTTTCTGTTATGGGAATTACTTGATGTTTGCCTAGCTGATGTAAGATCTGCAATGGCACGTAAAGTTGAACACTCCTAATACCCATTAATAATAATGACGGCCGAATGACAGAACTATGTATGGCTTGCCTCCAAGGGAACCAAGAGAGATTCCAAGTGATTTTATCTGCTGTCAGAGAACGAAAAAGCTTATCCCAATCTTTAATTCCTTCAGGGCACTTATATTTATCCATAATTTCTTGTAATACTTGATGTGATTGAATCATTCAGGAATAAATGTCGCCACCGTAGGACCTTGATAATGATGCTCTACAATCCACATCTGTAATAAGAAATTACATCCCTAAAAAAAACCTTTCCTTTCTGAAAAATGGTTAGAGCATGGTAAATATCGGCCAAGATCATTGGTATTATAGTGTAATCCTTCTTAATCAGTATATGTTCTACTCCAACTAAACGAATATTAATTTCTCTCTCTCTCTCCTTGGGAAGACCATAGTTCCTAAAAAGGCTACCATGAATTCGAATAATCTATGAACTTTCCAAGACTCAAAACATCCCTTATTACAAAGTTGTTTTCCAAACTTCTAAAACCCCTATTGTCTTTCATAACTTTCATACAAAGACTGCAAGGAGACCCAACTTTTTTTCATTGATTCTTCTTTTGAGTTCCGTATGTTTATGAGCTTGCAGAATCTATTTATCGAGATGAGTCTTGGAGCTATAAGTTTTTGTCGATGCATATCCCCATATCCAACATAGGCTGCTATCTCCTCTAAAGTCGAGGTCAACTTGAAATCTGAAAAGCGAAATACATTGTTCTTCAGGTCCCAGAAAGTCAGCAATGCATCAACCACATCCCTACTAAGGTTTATTGTCATGATACTTGTCAAAAAAGTCAAATAATTATGTATCTTATTATAATCAAATGTATTCATTTCATTCCACCACAACCAAAGCTGCAGAGGGGTGCAATCCACAACCTGAAGTGGTTCCCATCCCCCTTCCTCTTTTGACACTTTCTACGAACTGGAGGAGACATGTTATACCTATGGATAGAGAGACAATATTAGGAGATGTCTAGACTTATGCAGAACTTAATTCACTAATTTTGAATTTTTAAACTTGACTCATTAATGTGACCACCAAATTGGACTTAGATGCAAATAATTTTATTCAAAAATAAAAATTGAGAAAACATGAATGACAATATTTTTTTTTATAAAAAGGGGCACTTATTTAAACTGACTCTACCAAAAATTTACAATAACAGACCTCTAGACAATTTTGACCATGTATTTGGAAAATAACCCCCTAAGTACACTTAAAAGAAAATGACTTAGAATGTAATACCCCATACTTTTCCTAACTTGAAATCGTCTCAAGAATGTCAGAAGCTTTATTTGAAAGATGAATCCATTTTTGTACATAAGGTATTTTAAATATTTTCATCATTTTTCATGTGGAAAATTAAATTATCTTTCCAACGATACCAATTTAATCAAAATCCGACATCGTAGGAGAAAGTTATGGCCAAAATACGGAAGGCAGTAAAACCACCCAGGTATGACGGTGAGGCCAACGGACCATCGCCTATGATCTTCATAGAGAGGCAGTGTGACTACCTTCTACCTAAGAGCAATGGCCCAGGACGATGACCGTCGTACTAGCGACGAATCATCGCTCAGGCCGTCGCAAGGGAAACAGTGGGGCCACCTTCTGGATAAGGTGCGATGGGCAGGTTGACGGACCGTCGAACTTGCGATGGAATGTCGCCCAGACCATCGCAGCCAAGGCAGTAAGAACCTATTCAGGTCCAGGTGCGATGGTCAGAATGACGTACCATCATACGAGCCATCGTATGTCCCGATTTAGCAAATTAAAGCCATTTTAAAAGGGTATTTTGGTCATCTACCACCACCTATATATATACCCAATTATATTCGATTTTAGCCATTTGATTCATTATTACTTCACAACCAATATTAGGATTTCTCTCTAACATTAATCTCCAAGAACAAAATCCAATCTTCTTTAAGAACTAAGGGTTTTTCGATTCTTCAAGTTCAAGAACATCAAGAATCTTAACCCAGGTAGGCATAGTGTTCATTCATGGACTCCTTTCATCCATGAAGTCCAAGAATCCCTTTTCCAACTTCAAGTTATGGATTTTCTTTATGATTTCATGATTGGGTTGTTCTTGTTCACGTTGATAAATGAGAAATTGAATTCTACACCATGTTAGGTGATAATTTCTATGTGGGTTTAATTATTATAGATATAGATTCATGCAAACCTATGACTAAACCCTTGAATAATGAAATTAGAATGTGACCATGATGTTTAATTGTTGCACAATGATGTTTACATGTACCATGCCTACAATATGTTTGATTTAATGCCTAAATGAAGGAAAAGTGCCTAACTAGCATGTTGTCATGAAATCCCCATCTATGTATAAGCTTATGCTTATCACATGTTTGATGAAATGCTTCAGTAAATGCATTATGGTAATTATTATGTATTCTAGCAAGTTATGCTTTGTCAGTTTCCTTCTATCGTGTCCTGGGGGTACTTGTACCCAAAATATTAGTTGTGTGCCTAAAGCCATGTCATGTTTTCATGATACTCTCAGTCAAGCTATGATCCTTAGACTTCAGACAGTCTTTTGACTCAGGAAATCGCCATGATCTCATCAACTCAGTCAGTTGTTAGATATCAGTAGTATTCTGTCAGTCAACGGAAGTCAGTCACTCAGTCCATGTTCAATTTCATAAAATCATATTCAACGTCTATTCAGATGGGAGTAGAAATTAACACCGAGCGAACCCAAGGGTGAGAACTCACCTGTTATATGAGGGTGTGATTCTTAGAAGAAATCCTTGCATTCCAGAACTATATAGCTAGCATAGTTTGAGACATTATAACCTGCTATATGAGGGTAGATGAGGTGGCTTAACCATCTATATAAGGGTTCCCACCGTTCTCATTAGATTTACCTATTATATTAGGGTCACTCATATATTGTCCTTACCAGTGCCACGGTATTGATACCCTTTCAATCATGGCACAGATTGGACCCCAATTCTGCAATAATGCATCATTTGGGGCATGTCTGTTAGATGACTACTTCCCACAGTTTCAGTATCAGTATCAGTCAAGAACTTAGATAGTTCTTCAGATTTCAGGACTGTCAGATATAGTCAATTCAGATACAATACGAAACTCAGCTAGTTCCATCAGATTCAGGTCTGTCAGATACAGTCACTCATGTTATCAGTTATATCAGTTATCAGTATTTCATGTTATCAGTATTCAAATTCAATAATCATGTTATCATGGTATCAATGTCAGTTATTATGCCTCATACATGTATTCTCACGCTTATGATAGTCAATCTGCTATTGTTATTGTTCATGCATATGAACCCCATGCACTCAGCCTACCTCACATGCATACCAGTATATTCAAAGTACTGATGCATTTGCGCTATGGTGTCTTATACCATAGGTAAAGAGACAAGAGTTCCAGAGCATCAGTAGATCCTAGTCTCAACAGTCAGAGTTAGAAGTGAGTCCTCATCTTTTGAGGACACAATCATCATTTTATTAGCTCGTTAATTAGCTTATTAGTTGGAGTTAGTTGGGGACATGTCCCATCAACTCCTTATTCAGACAGTCATGTTTAGAGGATTTTTAGTCTACAGTATGTTCAGATATCTTATTCAGTTTTGTTTTGGGTATTTCATACCCTATCTATATGTAATGATTTATCGGATCTTATGTTACAGTTTTGAACTTTGTGGCCTTTCAGTTTATATTTCTGCATTATACAGTATGTATGCAGTATACAGGTACAAATATCAATTTTGGGTTAACTTGTGGTCCTTTAGGGTCATGAGAATCGTGTAACATTCTGGGTACCAGATTTAGAGCTTTTCAAACTTTATATCAGAGCCTAAGGTTCAACAGTGTCCTAGGAAGTCTGAAAGCCGCATCTAGTAGAGTCTTATGCATGGGTGTGTTGTGCGCCACACTTATGTGCAGGAGGCTATAAGATGTTTTAAGAACAGTTTCCCCTCTTTTAGTATTCATGTCGTGTCAGTGAGCATAATATCATGTCAATCTCTCAGTCTAATCCATTTCTCCCTTTCTTCTACAGAATATGCCTCCTAAAAGAAAAAATGAGAATCAGCCAACCCCTCGGCCCAAAGAACCTTTGGGCGAACATGTTTCTCATGCAAAGTTCTGAGCTGTATTCACTGCTCTTACTCAGTCAGTTGCTGCTCAGAATAAACGAACAACTTTCATTCCGGCCAATCTAGTGGCCAATTCAGCTGCAGCCCAGATTTGGGATTTCACTCGAATGAATCCTCTATCCTTTCTCGGGTCTAAGTTAGATGAGGACTCTCAAGAATTCCTAAATCAGGTACGGAAGGTTATGGACATAATGAAGGTTACTTTTAGTGAGAGTGCTGAGCTAGATGCATATCAGTTGTAGGATATTGCTCACACTTGGTTAAATAGTAGAATTCAGAAAGGCCAGATGATGCAGGGCCTGTTGAGTGGGAGGAGTTTGCTTCTACTTTCCTTGATAGATTCTTTCCCCTAGAGCTTAGAGAAGCTAAGGTACTAGAATTCATCAACCTCAGGTAGGGCAATATGACAGTGAAAGAGTATTCTTTTAAGTTTACTCAAATAGCCAGATATACCCTTCATGTGGTTGCAGATAGTAGGGCAAGGATGTGTAAGTTTGTTTTGGGGGTGAACGATAGCATGGTTAATGAGTTCAGATCCGCCGTGCTAAATAGTGACATGACTTTAGCCAAGCTTATGACTCATGCTCAGCAGATAGATGAGCAGAAGATTAAGATGAGGGAAAAACATAATAAGAGAGTGAAGATAGGTAGTTTCAACTTTACTCAACCTAAGTCTGAAGGAGGAAACCGTTCTCAGTTTTGTCCTAAGTCCTCAGTTCCAGCTCCTTCTTTAGCAAGTTCTCCAGTTCTTAAGTTCAAAGAGTGTAACAAAGATACAACGCCAGGCTCTAATTCCCAGGGCAGTGTTAGCAGTGCCCGCACCTATCCTCTTTGCCAGACTTGTGACAAGCACCATTAGGGTATTTGTGGAGATGACAGTGGTATTTGTTTCAGATGTGTCAAGCCCGGCCACAGAGTCAAAGACTGTCCTCATCCAGGTCCTCAGGGTCAACAAAATTACTCCTCAACTCAGTCCGGTCGCCCAAATCAGTAGGGTGCTACTTCCAGTGCAACTAGTGGGCAATGCCCAAATTGTCTTTATGCTCTTTAGTCTCGAAAAGATTAGGAAAATTCTCTTGATGTAGTTACCGATACGTTACAGATCTTTCATGTGCATGTTTACGCTTTTCTAGATCCTGGAGCTTCTTTGTATTTTGTCACTCCTTATATAGCAGTAAATTTTGGAGTTAGTCCCAAAATTCTAGCAGAGCCCTTTTCAGTCTCTACCCCAGTGGGTAAAACTATCATAGCCCGTCGGGTATATAGGAACTACCCAGTTATAATATTTTAGAAAGTTACCTCAGCAAACTTAGTCTAATTAAAGATGACTGATTTTAATGTCATTCTCGACATGGATTGACTTCATTCCTGCTATTCCAAAGTCAACTGCAGAAATAGAATAGTCCAGTTCCAGTTTCTGAATTAACCCATCCTAGAGTGGAAGGGTAGTGTATCCGCTTTCAGAGGTCAGCTTGTTTCCTACCTTCGGGCACAGAAAATGATATCTAAAGGATATGTCTATCATCTTAGTCGAGTTAAAGACACTAGTTCCAAAACTCTCAGTCTTGAATCAGTCCTAATTTTCCATGAATTTCTCCCAAAAGGGAAATAGACTTCGGTATTGATCTTCTTCTGGATACTCAGCCTATCTCTATTCCGCCATGAAGAATGGCACCAGCAGAACTCAAAGAACTGAAAGAGCAGTTGAAGGATCTATTAGATAAAGGATTCATCAGACCCAGTGTGTCCTCGTGAGGAGCACCAGTATTATTCGTGCGCAAAAAAGACATTCTCTCAGAATGTGTATAGACTACCGTTAACTTAATAAGGTCACAGTCAATAACAAGTATCCTCTTCCCAGAATCGATGACTCGTTTGACCAACTTTAGGGTGATAGCTATTTTTCTAAGATAGACATCAGATCCGACTATCTTCAGCTCAGAGTCAGAGAATGTGATATTTCGAAAATAGCTTTTCGTACTCAGTATGGTCACTTCGAATTTCTAGTCATGTCCTTTGGTCTCACCAATGCTCCAACATCTTTTATGGACTTGATAAACTGTGTGTTTAAGCAGTACTTGGATATGTTCGTCATAGTCTTCATAGATGATATTCTGGTCTATTCCCGCAGTGAGCGAGATCATGTAGACCATCTCAGAACAGTACTTCAGACTCTCATAGATTATTAGTTATTGCCAAATTCAGTAAGTGCAAATTTTGTCTAAGGTTAGTAGCATTCCTTGGCCATATTATTTCTGATGATGGTGTTAGAGTAAATCCTCAAAAGATTGAAGCAGTAAGAAACTAGCCTCGCCTTGTTTCTCCATCAGATATCAGGAGTCTCTTGGGTTTGGCTGGATATTATCGACGGTTTTTTAGGGATTTTCTTCTGTTGCATCCCCTATGTCCAGATTGACTCAGAAGAAAGTCAAGTTTCAGTGGTCAGATCCTTGCGAGAAGAGTTTTCAGGAGTTGAAAACTCAACTCACCTTAACTCCAGTTCTAGCTCTTCCAGATGGTTTAGATGGGTTCGTAGTGGATTATGATGCTTCCATAGTAGGTTTAGGTTGTTTCCTCATGCAGCATGGTAAGGTCATAGCCTCTGCCTCCAGATAGCTTAAAGCCCATAAGAAGAATTATCCTACTTATGATCTTGAGTTAGCCGCCGTAGTATTTGCCTTAAAGATTTAGAGGCATTACCTATACGATGTTCATGTAGATGTGTTCACATATCATAACAGTCTTCAGTATGTGTTTTCTCAGAAAAATCTTAATCTTCGTCATAGAAGGTGGTTAGAGCTCTTGAAAGATTATGATATGAGTTTCCTTTATCATCCGGGAAAGGCCAACGTAGTGGCCGATGCTCTCAGTAGACTGTCCATGGGTAGTGTTGCTCATATTGAGGATAGAGCAGGGTAGAGGAGGGCGATATATGGGTTCATAGTAGTTCAAAATCATCTCTAGTTTTCGAGGTAAAAGAAATACAAGATAGAGATCCCAGCCTTGTCAAGTTGAAAGAGTCAGTTCAGGATCAGAAAGTAGAGGTTTTCTCCCAAAGGGTAGATGGTATTCTGCGTTTTCAGGGTTATTTGTATGTTCCAGCTGTAGATGACTTAAGGCAGTGAATTCTTGAAAAAGCATATGGTGTGCGCTACTCTATTCATCCTGGGGCCACAAAGATGTACCATGACTTCCAAGAAGTCTATTGGTGGAGTGGGATGAAGAGATATATTGCAGAGTTTATGGCTAAGTGATCTACATGTCAGCAGGTTAAGATAGAACATTAGAAGCCTAGTGGTCATATGCAGGAGTTCATTATTCCTGCTTAGAAGTGGGAAGAAGTGAACATGGACTTCGTGATGGATTTGCCTCGAACTCGTTATCATTATAATTCAATTTGGGTCATCGTAGATAGAATGACCAAATCAACCCATTTCCTTCCAGTTCATACCTCTTATTTAGCCGAGGATTGCGCCAAACTCTACATTAGGGAGTTGGTTAGATTATATGGTGTTTCATTATCTATTATCTCAGATAGAGGTAACCAGTTCACCTCTCATTTTTGGAAAGCGTTCTTAAAGGGTCTTGGTACCCAAGTTTATCTTAGTGCAACCTTTCATCCTCAGATAGATGGTGAAGCAGAAAAGACCATTCATACTTTAGAAGATATACTAAGGGCGCGTGCAATTAATTTCAAGGGTAGTTAGGATGACCACTTGCCTTTGATTGAATTTGCATACAGCAACAGCTATCATTCCAGTATTCACATGGCTCCATTCGAATCTCTCTATGGTATGAGATATAGATCTCCAATTGGTTGGTTCGAAGTTAGTGAGGCCTCAGTTATAGGGCCTGACTTGGTATTCGACGCCTTAGAGAAAGTCCAGTTGATCAGAGAAAGACTCTTGGCTGCTCAGAGCTAAAAAAAGTCTTATGCAGATGTTTGTAAAAAGGATCTCGAGTTCGAGATTTGTGACTATGTCTATCTAAAAATTTCTCCCATGAAGGGAGTGAAGAGGTTCGGCAAGAAGGGAAAGCTTAGTCCCCAATATGTCGGTCCTTTTAAGATTCTCAGTCGCTTTGGCAAGGTAGCTTATAAGCTCGATTTGCCTTCAGATCTAGCCTCAGTTCATCCAGTCTTCCATGTCTCTTTGATTAAGAAATGTATAGGTGACCCAGCAGTTGTAGTCCCTATTCAGAGCATCGATGTTTAGAACGACCTCTCTTATGAAGAGATTCCAATTAAAATCCTAGACTATCAGACTCGTAGACTGAGGAACAAAGAAGTCCCCCTAGTTAAAGTTCTTTGGCAAAATCAGTCTGTCATGGGAGCTACTTGGGAAACAGAAGCATACATGCATACCAAGTATCCTCAGCTCTTCTCCGCCGACTCAGATTAATCTCAAGGTAACAATTCTCCTTAAGCTTACCCAGTTTCATGTTCAGTGTTTGTCACAAACTTGGTATTAAATACCATTGCATATTCAGTCATGCATTCATGTATCAGCTCAGTTATATAATTATGCATCAGACATGCATTCTCATTGTGAGAAACTTGGTTCATCAAAACACCCAGTCATGCATTCATGAATCAGTTACACATGCATCAGATATGCATGTTCAGTATGATATGTTCAGTTATCAGTCATTTCAGTTATGAGATCATGTTTCACTATTCATACTTAGTATATACGTTGGTTATTCTTACCCCTCACTCAATCTCATCGGAGGACGAATGTTCTCAAGGGGGAGATATTGTAATACCCTATACTTTTCCTAGCTTAAAATCATCTCAAGAATATTAGAAGCTTTATTTTAAATATAAATCTACTTTTGTACATGTAATATTTTTAAGATTTTCAATTTTTGTCATGTGGGAAATTGAATTAGCTTTCCAATGATACCAATTTCATCAAAATTCGACATCGAAGGAGAAAGTTATGGCCAAAATATGAAAGGTAGTAAAACCGCCTAGGTGCGACGGTGAGGCCGACGGACTGTCGGACTAGCGATGGACCATTGCCCATGAACGTCGCAGTGAGTTAGTATGACTACCTTCTGCCTAAGAGCGACGACCCAAGCCGACGGATTATTGGACTAGTGATGGACCTTTGCTCAGGCCGTCGCAAGGAAAACAGTGAGGCCACCTTCTAGATAAGGTGCGACAGGAAGGTTGATGGACCATCGAACTTGCGACAGACCATCGTAACCAAGGCAGTGAGACCCTATTTAGGTCCATGTTCGACGGTCGGAATGATGGACCGTCGAGCCAGCGACGGACCGTCGCAGGTCCTGATTCAGCAAATTAAAGCCATTTTAAAAGGGTATTTTTGTCATCTACCACCCACCTATATATATACCCAATTATATCCAATTTTAGCCATTTGGTTCATTATTACTTCACAACCAATATTAGGGTTTCTCTCTAACATTAATCTCCAAGAACAAAAATCAATCTTCTTCAAGAACTAAGGGATTTCCAATTCTTTAAGTTCAAGAACATCAAAAATCTTAACCCAGGTATGCATAGTGTTCATTCATGGACTCCTTTCGTCCATGAAGTCAATGAATCCCTTTTCCAACTTCAAGTTATGGATTTTCTTTATGATTTCATGATTGGGCTATTGTTGTTGACGTTGATAAATGAGAAATTGAATTCTACTCCATGTTGGGTGATAATTTCTATGTGGGTTTAATTGTTATAGATATAGATTCATGGTGTTAAGAATGTGAATTAGAATGTGACCATGGTGTTTAATTATTGTACAATGATATTTACACGTACCATGCCTACAATATGTTTGATTTAATGCCTAAATGAAGGAAAAGTGCCTAACTAGCATGTTGTCATGAAATCCCCAAGTATGTACAAGGTTATGCCTATCACATGTTTGATGAAATGCTTCAGTAAATGGATTGTGGTGATTATTATGTATCTAAGCAAGTCATGCTTTGTCAGTTTTCTTTTATCGAGTCCTGGGGGTACCTGTACCCGAAATATTAGCAGTGTGCCTAGAGCCATGTCATGTTTTCATGATACTCTCAGTTAAGCTATGATCCTTAGACTTCAGATAGTCTTATGACTCATTAAATCTCCAAGATCTCATGAACTCAGTCAGTTGTCAGATATCAACAGTATTTCATCAGTCAATGGAAGTCAGTAACCCAGTCCATGTTCAGTTTCATAAAATCATGTTCAGTGTCTATTCAGATGGGAGTAGAAATTAGCACCGAGCGAACCAAAGGGTAGGAACTCACCTGTTATATGAGGGTGTGATTCTTAGAAGAAATCCTTGCATTCCAGAACTATGTAGCCAACATAGGTTGAGACACCATAGCCTGCTATATGAGGGTAGATGAGGTGTCTTAACCTGCTATATGAGGGTTCCCACCATTCTCATTAGAGTTACATATTATATTAGGGTCACTCGCATGTTGTCCTTACCAGTGGCGCGGTATTGACACCCTTTTAATCAGGGCACAAATTGGACCCCATTTCAGCATAATGCATCATTTGGGGCATGTCGATTAGATGAATACTTCCCACAGTTTTAGTATCAGTATCAATCAAGAACTGAGATAGTTTTTCTGATTTCAGGACTGTCAGATACAACTAATTCAGATACAGTGCAAAACTCATCTAGTTCCATCAGATTTAGGACTGTTAGATACAGTCACTCATGTTATCAGTTATATCAGTTATCAGTATGTTATGTTATCAATATTCAAATTTAGTAATCATGTTATCACGGTATCAGTGTCAGTTATTATGCCTCATGCATGTATTCTCACGCTCATGATAGTCAGTTTGCTATTGTTATTGTTCATGCATATGAACCCCATGCATTCAGCCTACCTCACATGCATACCAGTACATTCAAATTACTGACGCATTTGTGCTATGGTGTCTTATACCATAGGTACAAAGACATGAGTTCCATAGCATCAGTAGATCCCAGTTTCAACAGTCAGAGTTAGAAGTGAGTCCTTATCTTTTGAGGACACGATCATTATTTTATTAGCTCGTTAATTAGTTTATTAGTTGGGGATATGTCCCATCAACTCCTTATTCAGACAGTCATATTTAAAGGCTTTTCAGACTACAGTATGTTCAGATAGCTTATTTCAATTTTGTTTTGGGTATTTCATATGTTATGATTTATCGGATCTTATATTACAGTTTTGAACCTTATGGCCTTTCAAATCATGTTTCCGTATTATACAGTATGTATGTAGTATATAGGTACAGGTATCAGTCATGAGTTAGCTTGTGGTCCTTCGGGGTCATGAGCACCGTGTAACATTTCGGGTACCAGATTCGAGGCGTTACAGAAATAAAAAAAATGATTGTTTTATATATGATGTTGTTTAAAATTTTTAGCCTCGCGACCCCTAAAGATTCAGGACTGTTAAGATCTATGCTTACATATTTTATTACTTTATAAAAATTCAGCTCACGACCTAAAGGTTCAGACTATTAGGATTTGTATTAAAATTAATTTTAGTTTTGATAATAAAAAGGGAAAAATAAGATAAAGATAATAATACTCATGAAAATAATCATTTTTTTAAATTTATTATTTTTTATTATTTTATGTCAAAAAAATCCTTCAATAAATTTGTGAATATATTTTTTAAAATACAAGGTTGTATTCCGGATAGAATTTCCTACATATCTCACTAAAGAGTGAGAATCAGACCCTTGTAGTTCATGAAGACCGCAAAACTATGTTACTATATATTTAAAATTATTCCTTTCTTTTAAAAATAAATTTTTTCATTGAAAAATGATTCACTAAATTTGAAGATAATATAATATCTTGCGTTTCAAAGTTGCCTAAAAGTCGGTCACAAACAAATAGCCTTTCAAAAAAATATCAAAGAGCACGTAGGATGCACATGTTGGTCATTCTCGCTAAGTCAAATGCACATGATGCAAATAAAGCAGAACCTAATAGGGATAACCAGATTCTGAGTTTTCAGTTCTTCTAAGTTTATCCTGATAGGGATAGGTGTCTAGACTGGCTTACCTGAGCGGACATTTGAGTCGGGGAGGGACAACTTATTCGGTAGCAGTGCTACTCCGCCTTCGTTGCTGATCCGAACCCCGCCTAACATGTGTGACTATAATCCTTCATCAGGTGTCTTGACACTTTGACTATCTTTAAAAGAAAGTAGGATGCATACGCTGCATTCCTTTTATCCTATTTTAGAAACTCAGAGAGGGTGCGTAAGAGAAGACAATTTATAAAACAGTTCAACAGTATCAAAGCAGTAAATTAGAGACAAGTAGCACATAAGACCAATAAAAATAATTAAAGCAAATAAAAGTCAATATCAAAAGCTCGAATTATTATATTTCCCCAGCAGAGTCGCCAGAGATATCACACCTTTTTTTCTCCCGATGGGTCGAGTTGAAGGGTTTTTCCAATTAAAGTGACAGTTTTGAATAGGGATTGTTTTATCATTTTTAGAGTCGCCACTAAGAATTGAGTTATGGTGTTCCAAGTCACCTTTTGAATTCCTAATCAAAAGGATATGACTCTTTTATTGGTCTGCAAAAATAGTACATAGGGTAAGGAATTCTATTGACCGAGGAAAAGGTGTAAGGCACCCCTCGAATCCCGTGGTTCTAGCACTGTCGCTTTATTGACTTATACTTAACTAAAACTATTTTGATAAATTATGTTAAGACCTAAATTAGCTCATTTTATTACATTAAATTAATGAAAAATTAATTTTAGAAAAATATTTGTCAAGGTTCATTATTGCATTCGTGTATTTTTAAATGCCTCAGAAAGATGCGTACACCGCATTCTTAATTGAGACGAACATTTTAAACATACCTAAAATTTGTCTATCATTATAAGCATGACTAGTCTACTATAAATTCGTAATGATTTTTATTTATTCAAAATGCTATATAATTTTAACAATAAATTGAGCAAAATTCACTTAAAAGCAATACATTAATTTAATAAATAATTATTAATTCTTATCAATGACAATAAATAAATAAATAAATAAAATAATAGAAATAAAAATAATATAAAGGGTATTCATCAGTAAATTAAATTAAAAATTACGGTAAATAGAAAAACATGACATTAGTGATATTTTTTTGAATTTGAACAGTAACTACGGAGTGATTCCGGCGAGGAGGTTGGCTGGATAAGTGGCGCCAATGCATGGAATTGATGGCCGGAGGAGGGCAACACCAGATCTGATTTTTTGGTGGTTGCCTATGGCGGTTGGGGTTGGCCGATGTTTTTTTTTCTTTTTAGATTTTTCGGCGGAATAATGACGGTAGTAGTGGAAAAGAGTAGATTCAGCTGTTTGGTTACCATTTTTTATGGTTTTTCTGGCGGGATCTGGAGAGAGAAAGAAGTAGCGGCACTAATTGGCCTTCGCCGATCGGTTCGCCACTGTGACAGCGTGATTGGTTGAAAGGGGAGGTCACTAGCGATTTTGACTGGTTTTAGGGGGTTTCCTATGGGTTATCGTCGGAATTAACCATGGGGTCGGATTTGAGGTATTTTTCTGTGGTAGAGGGGTAATTATGGTTGCTGGTTTACATGATCATGGTGGGTTTTCGCCATTTTTTGGCGGGTTTGGCCGGCGAGAGTCAAATGAAAATGCAACTATGGTTTTGTTGGTCATCATTTTCAGCGTTTTTCGGTGATAACTTCGCCAGAAAATTATACAGCCTTCACTGGAACTTGTCCCATCTAAAATTTCTTTTTCGTTCACCCAACTAATTTTTCTCTGTATTTTTTATTTCTTACTAATTTTTTTCTCCCCGGCCTATTTCCGGCATGCGTGTGTATATTAGTGTATGATATGTATCTGCGAAAAAGATGATAGAAATATTCTCATTGTTGCTAAGAAGTTTATATGTGAATTCTATTTATATGAAAGTGTATCTGTTACTGCGTCCATTTCTATTAATTTAATGCAGTACATAAATAATATCACATATTAAACCACGAATCATTAATGCAACTACGAAGATGATTTGATTCACTAAAAAAAATCATACAATAAATAATATAAAATTGAATAAGAACCTGTTAATGAATTATAATAGAAATTCGAAAGTCGTCACCGGAAATTTCAAAAGAAACTTCGCACTCTAAATCTGACCCCTTCTCCTTTCTTCTTTCTTTATGACTGATTCTTAGTGTTGTTTTCTCTCTTTTTCTCAGATTTTTTTGATTGTTGTCTGATGCACTATTTAATAGTGATAGTGTAAATTATTTTTTCTGAGGGTTGAGGAAGTCTTTAAGTAGAAGGATTCTTGGGGGGGGGGGGGGGGGCCCCAGTTGGAGGAACAGTTACTTCAAATAAGAGGGAGTGAATTTAAATTTTAAAAATATTTTTTAATTAATAATAATAAATAAAAATAAATAATAAATAAAAATAAATGAATAAATAAATAGAATAATAATAATAAATATAAATATAACTAATTAATTTTTAAGAAAATACAATAAATTTTTTTAAATAGCCTTAAATAAATATAATTAGGATAGTACTAAAACTACTAGTTTATTTATTTAAAATTTTAAAAGAAGAATATTTTTGAACTTTTATATTATTTTTAAAATTAGAATAAAAATAAAATAAAATATCTCAAAATTAACATTATTTTAAAAATAAAATAAAATAAAAAATTAAACAATATCAGACCAAATATAAATATTTAATATCGAAGAATAAGTTAAAATTTTGAGGAGGATCAAAAATCACATGTCTACACAATATATTTTGACAGACATTATTTTGTTTATTTGTCGACTTTAATCTAGAAGTTGATCATGAAATTACAAGTTATCCAATTAGAATTTCACGTCCTATAAAATCGTACCAACTTGCATCATCACCGAGGTAATTGTGCCATATATTTTTAAAAATAATTAAGTTTTATGAATTATGACATTTTGAATATTATATTTTATTTCTGTGTTGTTGTTAATTGTTTTGATACGTTAATTTAATATAGCACAATTGAAGGAAAACAAATATCCTCACCGGCACCAGAGAAAAGTACAATGGTATAAAAAATGAGTAGGGCACTGGACTGTAATAAACCTTATCAAGCCGCAAATGACAACAAAGTTGTCAAGGAGAAGAGGGGAAAATCTGAAATTCAAGAGGGAGGGGATGAATTGAAATTTTTCTTCTATGAGTCGGCTACTGACCCTTCACAGTCGACTCGCCTGCAGATCAGAACACTTCACAAACAGATTAAATTCAAAACAGTTAAGCAATAAAGTAACAAGAAGTAAAGTAACAACACAAAGATTTATCTTGGTTCAGCACACCAATGTAGTGCCTACGTCCAGTCCTTTTGGGTTTCAAAGTTTGATTAGATCGTTGAAAGTTTGACTCGAGTACAATGATAGAAAACAAGTTCTGAAGACTTATTTTGCTCATCAGATCTTGTGACACAACTTCAGTTGATGTTACAAAGTTGACTCAATCCTACTCTTTATATAACAACTGGAAACTAAAGTTACAGAACTTTGTAAGACTAAGAATGAGACACTTTGAATTTTCTCATTGAAGTTATGTAAATAGTGTGTGTCTTCGGTCTTCTTCTTTTATAGTCTTTGATTACGACTCTTCATAGGGAAACCTAAGAGATTTATTCTCAATCAACGATTTAAATTGATTCCTTAATTGAGGAATGTAGCCATTTGATATGTCCATATCAGAGATGTCCATATGCGGCTTTGGATCACATCCATATCAGCTATGTCCATGATCTATTTTTGTTTTAGTCTTGATGGCCATGTGACGATTGAGTCCTTCCTTCTTTCGTTCAGATTCTGATTGATCTAATCTTTCGTGTTTTTGGGATGGTAATTCTGTTTCCATTTTAAAGATATTTGATTAATTCTCTTGCCATGCTTTTTTGAGTACCATGATCTTCTGTTGATTGGATGTCCTTCCATTTCAAGAGCCAACTTCCTTTATCAGTGGTCTTAAATATCCTACAAGGATCCACTTGTTAGTTTGTCATTATTAAAATATAGACTTTGGAGGCTAACAAATCAACAGAAAGGTCTACATTGCCCAAAAGAATGAAAACTAGTCCATGAATGTTTGACTTAATTTTGAGATCAGAGAGCTATAGTTATATCGTAGACTCTTCATTAAATTTCTAAAGAAATTGTTGGTGCTTTGTTTATTTTGCAAATGGTTATTTTTATTTCTTAGCTTTTGACTATCTTCTTTATGTGATTTTAAAAGTGCTCACGAATTTAAGATATATTTTAAATTTATAAATTTTGAATCATAACATTTTTTCTTTAGGTTGTTTTGAACGGATTACTTATACCTATTAAGTGAATTTCTTTACATAAATATATGGTGTGTGTGTGTTAAGCTTTTATCTTTATCATCAAAAGAGGCGATTCTAGGATTTCTAGAATGTGGGTGCACCATTTTCACGATTCAAAAATAAGGGTCATGATGACACTTGTCGTGGCATACCTTGACAAGTAAGTCTATCACCCAACTGATACAAAAAGGAAAAATAAAAGAAATACCCAAGGTAAGGCTTCTAGAACAAAATCGAAACGAACAAGTAATCATAACAATACGGAAAGAACTCATCCAAAATACCAATAATGCCCAAAATCAAGTGTCAATAGTGTAAGAACTACTAATACTATTCAGGAGTCAAATACATCATAAAAATATCACAAAAGAATAATATATATATATGAATACTAATAAAGACATAACTAATATTGAAAGATAGAGGTGAACTCCTAACATATGAATGTTTAACCGCTACCTTGAGTAATCTGAAGACGCCTAAAATCAATTAGTCTAAGGTGCACTAGAACCTGAAGCTGCACCGAAAGGGTGAAGTAGGATACAGTCCACTTGTACTCCGTAGGTATCATAGGCCGACCAAGCAGAGTAGAAAATAAAGCATACAAAATACACACTAAGGGCATGTCACCTACAATCAGAAAATGTCCCACAATGGTATCCTACACCGCTTGCACTAATAATTCTAATATATCACATATATTATAACATCACACCAAGATAGAACACAAATATGCATTATATCATAAATAAGTAGAACAAGGGGGAACATGCATATACAAGTTCATCAAATATAAGTAAAAGAAGATAAGGCAATTACATAGATGGCAAATCAATATGACAACACAACACAATATAAACACCAACTGTTGAGAGAAAGAAAAGACACAAACTAGAAAACAAAGAAAAAGAACAAGAGTTTGAGTTTGGAGTTCCTGTCGAGTTCTAGGTGACGTCTATCGTGCTTCTCTTTTAATCAGTTTATTATTCAGGAACCGCATTGTACACTTTGTCTCTAAATTGTTTGATACTCAAAGTTAAATAAAGGATTTTTCAGCTTATAAAGGTCCATTTTTAATATGTAATCGTTACACTATTATGTCATGACATGCTTTAATTAGTCCATTTTTCTTTAGTGTTCTCGTGTTCTTGATTTGATTATTTTCCCCGGAAGTGGCCTAATGTATATTGTCTCATATTGTTTACCACTAAGTTGCTGCATCTTCATGTAAATGGAGTAAAATATCATATTTTTGGCAAAAAGTGACCTTTAATAATATTTTGGTAGCATCACTACGTTAGTAAGCTACGTCTCTTTGATTCATTTTGGTTTCTTCCTAATCGTATGTTTAGTTCAACATTTGTTTTTGTTGGGCTCCAGACATTTCATTTTTCTCTTAAGTTGGATTTTGGGTTAGTTTGATGTGCAGCAGTTTAGTATATTTTTGTTGGTTTTGGTTTTGTCTTACTTGACAAATGATTCAAGAATTTGTATGCTCTTTGATTAATGTCCTAGTCACGTGTTTAAATTTTCCATTTGATTAATATTGTATCAACCTTCAAGTTGTCTTGCTCATAATTTTCTTTAAGTTTTACGTTGTTAATCTTACTTCCTGGAAGGGTTTGTAATAGAGAGTTCATCATGTTATAGTTGTTAAAATCGAACACTCTTTGGCATAGATCAAAATAAAAGGCCCAAAATATTTTGTTTATTTAGTGTGAGGATGAATGAGATGGATTACGAATTTATTCAAGACCCATTGCTATTGATAAATAAAAGATATATATATAAAAAAATTATAAGGGAGGAGCGAGATGGGATGCAGATCTATTCTAAATCCCATTGTATAAAAAAATAAAAGAGAGGAAAGGCCCATTTGTGAGGGAGCGAGGCGAGTTACAAAATAATCCAAAACTCGTTGCAAAACAAAGAGCGAGAAAAAGGGTGTGACATTTCTGGTGACTCTGCTGGGGACTTTTAGAATTCGAACTTTTGATATTGACTTTTACTTACTTTAATTATTTTGATATTGTGTTTGTTGGCCTAATGTGTTACTTGTGGCTCATTTACCCCTTTAATATTGTTGAATTGTATTCATAAACTGTCTTGTCTTGCGGTGCCTCTTTGAGTCTCTAAAATAGGATAGAAGGAATGCAGTGCATGCATCCTACCTTCTTTTTGAGATAGCCGGAGTTTCAAGGTACTTGGTGAAGGATTATTAGTCACACATGTTAGGCGGGCTTTGGATCCACAACGAAGTCGGAGTAGCACTGCTACCGAACAAGTTGTTCCTTCCCGACTCGAGTGTCTGCTCAGGTAAGCTAGTCTAGACACTTATCCCTATTAGGCTAAACTTAGTATAACTAAAATTCAGAATCTGGTTATCCCTATTAGATTCTGCTTTATTTACATCATATGTATTTGACTTAGTGGGACTCGGCACAGGGGTCGGGTCTGTGTAAGACATGTGTCATTCTTTATAATGACCAACATGTGCATCCTACACGCTCTTTGATATTTATTTAAAAGGCCATTTAATTATTGACCTGCTCTTAGACAACTTGGTAAAACGCAAGAGAGTATTTTGTCTTCAAATTTAACAAATTATTTTTTTCTAAGAATTTTAATAATACGTAACTAGTTTTTAAGGTCTTCATGAACTACGAGGGTCTAATTCTCACTTTTTAGTGGAATACGTAGGAAATCCTTTTCGAGATACGATCCTATCTTTTAAAATATAAAACTCATTCACTAATTTATCTAGGGATATTTTTGAAAATAAAATTATTTTTCATTAGTGATATTATTTTATTTTATATTCACTTTTTGCTTTTTTCTTATTCTCAAATTTAATCTTTATACATATTTTAATAGCCCTGAACCTTTAGGGGTCGTGAGCTAAGTTTTAATAAATTAATAAAATATGTAAATATATAACTTAACAGTCTAGAATCTTTAAGGATCATGAAGCTAAGTTTTACTAAATAAAAATATATATAAATCTTAACAACCCTGAATCTTTAAGGATCATGAGGCTTAATTTTCACAAAATAATATATATATATATATATATATATATATATATATATATATATATATAAATCTTAACAACCCTGAATCTTTAAGGGTCTCGAGGTTGACTTTTTTATGACATACATTGCACGAACTACGCACATCAATCCTTGACATATTTGCTATTTTCAAAATTAAAATAGTATTAAAGTGGTTGGTTTGTGGTTAAGCTGGCATCTCATACATACAACACCAGGTCAAAAGATAAGACAAGATATCCCATAAAAAGAATGCAAAATCTGAGATGAGGTGATATAGACTGTTAACAATTTGGAATAAGAGGAGATGACCAAGAAGGTGATAAGTTGGAGGAAAATATAAGAAACATAAAAGGATTGGGAAAGAAAAAGAGTGTATTTTACAAGGATTTGTACATGTTTCCCAATGATCATGTGTCTCTAGGGTTCAAAACACCAAATTTGGAAAAATACAAGGGGCATAGTGATCATTTAGGTCATTTGAAAAGGTTTTGTAATCAACTAAGGGGAGCAAGGAAAGAAAAACTGTTGATAGATTACTTTGGAGGGAGTCTGGTGGGGATCGATAGTTTCAAAATGGTTCAGGATACTTTGGGATTAAGAAGAAAAACTGCTGAGATAGCAATGACTGTGGAGACTCCATTAAGGCAAATTAGTGGCTAAGATGTCAAACTCGGCAATTCAGTAGTCACTTCGCTCCCCATAAGAAGAGAGTCTTGGTAGTATATTTTGTTTTCCTTTCTGTTACCCAAATTATTTTAGGGTTATAGTTCAGGATCTATCTTGTCTTATTTTTTTTTATCATTTCTGTTCAAACCCTTTTGTCTTTTATGTCAGCAAAATGTTGTGTCCCTTTTATTTTTTCTCATTTTTATATATATGTTGTTTGTTCGTTTTACTTTATTTACATAGTTTTTTCTATGGAGATTTTAGTGATATGATATGCATGATGAATTTTCACCAGATCTTAAAACATAATCTAATCTTGAAACATTTGACCAAGAAGATAGAGCTGAAAAAAATATATAAGGAAATAAGTGTTGAGATGTTTGGGGACCTAGTTACAGCCTCACTTGAATCTATTGAGGCAATCACTTTGCGAATAAAAAATGACTTGGTCTTCAATGAGAAGGTCCATCTCAAGAATTTTGAATGAGATCAACCAGAGGATATATAGTTTCTATTGTCAGGAGAAGCAAAAAAAAGTTAACTCTAAAAATACATGATCCTTTAATGGGAGGAATGCGAACATAATTGGACCTTTATGTTTGACACATACATAAAAATATTGACATACGTGCTCAGTCAAGGTCAATGTTGGAAAAAGATGTGCATGATCTTTATGTTCCACTCTCAAATTGCATGTTATATACATGCATTTTTAAGGATTGATATGATGAAGACATTTCATTCTACTATCCAAATGTTGTGTCATCCTTTGTTACCCTTTTTAGCTATAGTTTTATTTTCTTTCGTACCCCTCTTTTGGAATCAGAATGGAGTTTAAAAAGTGTCAAGAAAAAATAAAGTAAGAAAGAGTGCCAAGAAAGAAAGATAGAGTCAGAAAAAAATCTCAAAAAGAGAAAAGCCGAAGAAAAAAAGAATAAAAAAAGAGAAAAAAAACCAAGCAAAGGAACAAGATGCCTAAACTATGTTTGACCTGATTCTTGCTATGACAAGATACATAGGCAACCCTACTCTGGGGTTCGGTCCAACCAAGTGAAAATTCAAATTACCCAGTATGAAATAAAACCGGAGCAAAAATTATTTTTCTTAAAAGTTGATATCAAAAGTTGTATACTTCACCTAATGTCATGTATATTTTTGAGCCTCATGCCACCCTTTTCTTCTAACCCTATCCAAACATCAAGTTACAATCAAAGAAAGACCTTCAGATCGATCTTTCAGAATGTCAAGGTTAAACATGTTTGAATGCAGGATTTTTCGTACTTTGGGCATCGTTTTCCTTAAAAAAATAAAAAAATAAAAATGAGAGGGTCTTATTGGTGAAAACCTTTTGGGAACTATAAGGCAACAGTGAGCTGAGAAAAAAATAAAAATGAGATAGGCACATTGGCAAAAAATCCATTGAGGTGACACTAGCCTAAGGAAGATTGTGATCTAGAGGGAGCATGTCCAAGAATGACTCCATTTCAAACTCAATAAGTGGGAAAAAGTTTTAATGATTGGTATGAGTAAATCAGGTTGTTTAATTCAAAATGCATGTCATAATTGAAAAATAGATGCCTATTATCTTTTCCTTTTGTTTTTATTATTTTTATTTTTGATTTTTGTATCTTTGTCATCAAATGAAAAATCATTGTTATCTTTCACGTATTTTTAAGTCAAATTCACGTCAAGTCAAATGAGAAAGGATTTCAAAACTTTCTACCAATTCATTCAATTGTACAAAACAAGAAAAAGGACTTGCACACAAGGATAATATATTTCAAAATAAAGTAAGGTACTCAAGAATGCTTGTGACCTGACAGTTTTGGACTCGTGGAAAGATTAAAGGTGTGTTAGAAGTTGAACTCAGAGGTATCATACAAGAGAAATATGATTTGAGTCAAGAGTCTTAGTAATCAGAATTCGGGGTCAAAAGTACGACAAGTTAATGAATATTTATCAAGGATTGAAAAAGAAGTTAAGCATGGCAAGTGCAAGACCGGTCACCTCAAAAGCCAAATGCCACAAACCAACCACCACATGTTTTAAAATTCACAATTTTTCTTTGTTTGAAATAGAGATGGGGTGTTGTTTTCACATTAAAGTTTTCCAATACAGAATGTAATTTCACACTTCTGTCAATGCAAGAAGCATGGCTACCTCACACGATGTTGGATCTCGGTTATGGTAAATTTTATTCTTTGCGAGATGTACTTACCAAAGCTATTTCAGGCTTTGATTTATCCTTTCACTATATTTTTAAAAATATTAAGATCCGGTGATACGCATAAATTTTCAAGATACAAATTGGGGCAAAAAAAAAGTTTCGTGTGTAAAGAATGATAATTTATTTTTATGCTCATGATCCTCTTGAAGAATGAAAATTTATTTTATGCTCAGGACACTTTTGAACTATGAAAATTTATTGTATGCTCAGGACCCTTCTGAAGAATGGGAATTTATTTTATACCCAAGACCCTTTTGAAGAATAAGAGTTTATTTTTTGTCCAGTACCTTCCTGAAGAATGAAAATTTATTTTATGTCTAGGACCCTCCCGAAGAATGAAAATTTATTTTATGCCCAGGACCCTCCTGAAGAATGAGAATTTATTTTATGCTCAGGACCCTCCTGAAGAATGAGAATTTATTTTATGTCCAGGACCGTCCCGAATAATGAAAATTTATTTTATGCTCAGGACCCTCCTGAAGAATGAGAATTTATTTATGCTTAGGACCCTCCTGAAGAATAAAAAGTTATTTTATGCTCAGGATCCTCCTGAAGAATGGAAATTTATTTTATGCTCAGGATCCTCTTGAAGAATGAAAATTTATTTTATGCTCAAGACCCTCATAAGAATGAGATATTGTTTTTCTGTTAACTATTTACTTTGAGTTTAGGAACTCGCCTAAAGAACAGGGTGAAGAAATAGCAAGTCAGGAGTCTGCCTGACACTACTAAAAAAAATAGGAAAACCGACCACAACTTGTGGTCGGTTATAATTTTTTTTAAAAAAAATAATCACATGTGATCGCTTTTATATTTTAAAATTTCAAAATAATCATTTCAATAATTTTTATATTAATTGTTATTTCTTTTACAAACAAAAAAAATAAAAAAACCAACCACCTGTGGTCGGTTTTAATTAAAAAAATAATTAAAAAATATTTTTAAAAACCGACCACATATGGTTGGTTTTTAAAAATACTTTTTAATTATATTTTTAAATAAAACCAAACACAAGTGGTCGATTTTTAATTTAATTTTTTTTAAAAAAAATCTACCTCTTGTGATCGATTTTTAATTAGAATAAAAAAAAGAAAATTATTTTAAAAAATTGACCACTTGTAGTCGGTTTTGGAAATAAACATAAATAAAAAAGTAAATAACTTTATAAAACAGACCACTTGTGGTCAGTTTTGATATTAAAAACATATTAAAAAAATTATTTAGAAAACCAGTGGTTGGTTTTAATTAAAAAATAATTATATGTATAATCTAATATATTATTTTTTAAAATTACACTGATCACACGTAGTCGATAACCAATATAATAATAAAAATTAATCAATATTAGATTTTCTGAAACAATTATACTAAAAAATATATCAAATAAAATAAACAAATTACGTTAAACATAATCTTTATCTTTTACTTATGTTTCAATATATAAAATAAATATTTTTCTTTGTATATACGTTAAATGACGTTTAACATGCATAATCTTTGTATAATGAATATGTGTGTGTGTGTGTGTGTCTATATATATATATATATATATATATATATATATATATATATATAGATATAGATATAGATATCACACCATTGAGATAATGATATTATGCTGCTATTGCAGTCATAAATAATGTACATATATAACTAATAATTCATCAGAATATAATGAATGTGTTCTATTATGAGGTAATATACTTGTGGATGTGATGTATACATAGTATACATTCAAGAGTTCATATATATAAATATTATATATATATATATATATATATGTATGTGTATATATATATATATGATGTAGTGATCGATCGATGAACAATGTAGTCAAAAACTAGTAGAATCTATCCAAACTTATTATTGAATACCCTGATTTGAAAGGATAGAAGTATAATATACTGTACGTTGAAGTTATATTAATGCAAGCTAATCAAATTAATCGATAACTCATCAGAGTATGTATATGAAATACGTCGCATTATATTATTGGATAATTTACTCGTGTACGTATGTGATGTATATAGTACATATTTAGAACTTGATATAGTCGATAGTATGTATATGTGTGTGTATGTATAGGTATATATATATTATATACATATTATGTAGTGAAGGTATATTAATGATATAAGGTAACTAACCGATAATTCATCTGTGTATATGTGAATTATGTTGTATATTATTATGGGGTAGTAAAATCGTGTATGTGATGTATATAATACGTATTTGAAAGCTGATAGCCAATTGAATATATTTATATATACGTATATCTCGTGTAGTGACGTATGCAGTAATCGAAAGTTAGATAACTGAATCTATATATCAAAATATTTTGAATAATAAGTTGATATCATACTATTGAGGAAATAGATATACTATTTTGTGTCAATGTAGACACGCATATATCATTGAAGTTGTAATAACGTAAGACAAGTATTACTAGGTATATATATATAATATCGTATTTAAAATCTAATTAACCAAAAATTTATTGTAATTTGAAAAATTCATTGATATTATTATACAATTGAGGAAATATACTATTCATGTTAATGTGATGATAAACTAACTAATTATCTGATTTATATATATATGCATTGCATTAAATTATTTGGATGTTGTTATAAATATAATACAATTTATTAAAATTTTAATTTTTAATAAAAATCAACCAAAAGTGTTCATTTTTTGAATGATACTTTTTTTTAAAAAATAAATCAACTGCATATTTTGGTATTATACGGTTGAGAAAATATACAACTCGTGTTAATATGATGATAAAATAACTAATTATATGATTTAACTTTTTCAAAAATAAAGACCACATGTGATCGTTTTCCAATAGTAACTATTTTAAAACTAAATGGAACACTTATATTTTAGTTTGTAAATAATTTTGTAAAAACTGATCACATGTGGTCGGTTTTTAAAAATATTTCCAGAAAACTGACCATAATTTTTTAAATACCGACAACATGTGGTCGATTTTTTGGAAATTAATTAAAAAATATTTTGTTATATAAATTAACTCTACTAGACCCCACCCCACCTGATCCGACCCGAGCCAAGAATATAACACAAAATTCCCCAATTGAAACATGATTTAACACACAAAAAAAAATTGCGACATACACACACAAAATACACACACATCAACCCACTGCCGCCGCCGATGAGAGTGCCGTCGTCGACACACCGCCGCGCAGGTACCGACACACCACCGACATACACAAAATACACAAATTATAAAGTAAAACAAGTTACTTGTATACACTTTGCTGCAAATTTTTCTATATTTGGTTAGTGTTTTTTATTTTTTTAAAGTTGTTTACTGGATATAAGTGTGTTTTCACTATTTTTTTTTGGTGATCGGTTTGTTTGTTTATTTAGTGTATGTGGTTTTGGAGTGAATTGAGGGTTTAAATTGGATATATGGTAATTAGATTGTTTTAGGTAAGTGTTTTTTTTTTGGTTTATTTATTTTAAAAGGATTTCTAAGAAGTGTTGTTTGTAGATGTGGGATTATTCACTGTAGTATTGTTTTTATATAAAGCTTTTGAATTAGCAATTGGATTTGTATCAATTTCTACATTGCATCATGTTTAACTATATTTTTTGCTGATCGGGGAGAATTAGTTTTGATGAATAGTGATAGTAGAAACAAGTATCATTATCTCCACGACTTCATGTAGCAAACCATAGTCTATAAAGTAGAGTACAAGATACTTGTCGTGCAGTTTGTTTTAATTATTTTCAGTTTGAAATTGTAGACTTTGATTATTCTCTGTGGTTAAGAGTGATTGCAAACAAGTTAATCATTTGGAAATGCAGGTAATTTGTGAGGTACTTGAAATAAGATTTTTTGTGTTGAATGTAGTTTAGTGTGGTAAATTGGAAGGTTACTTAGTGACTTGAAAATGATGAAGTTTAGGTACTTGAAATGTGAATTTATCATTTTGAATGTAGTTTAGTTTATTTTTTTGGGAGGTGACTTAGTGACTTGAAATTGATTAAGTGTAGGTACTTGAAATGTAAATTTTTATTTTGAATGTATTTTAGTGTGGTAATTTATGAGGTGACTTAGTCACTTGAAATTGAGTAAGTGTAGGTAGTTGAAAGGTGAATTTTTGTTTTGAATGTAGTTTAGTTTGGTAATTTGTGTAGTGACTTAGTGTCTTGAAATTGATTAAGTGTAGGTACTTGAAATGAGATGTTTTGAGTTGAATGTAGTTTAGTGTGGTAAATTGGGAGGTGACTTTTTCACTTGAAATTGATTAAGTGTAGGTACTTGAAAGGTGAATTTATCATTTTGATGGTAGTTTAGTTTGTTTTTTTTGGAGGTGACTTAGTGACTTGAAATTGATTAAGTGTAGGTACTTGAAATGTAAATTTTTGTGTTGAATGTAGTTTAGTGTGGTAATTTGTGAGGTGACTTAGTCACTTGAAATTGACTAAGTGTAGGTAGTTGAAAGGTAAATTTTTATTTTGAATGTAGTTTAGTTTAATAATTTGTGTGGTGACTTAGTGACTTGAAATTGATTAAGTGTAGGTACTTGAAATGAGATTTTTTGTGTTGAATGTAGTTTAGTGTGGTTAATTGGGAGGTGACTTAGTCACTTGAAATTGATTAAGTGCAGGTACTTGAAATTTAAATTTTTATTTTGAATGTAGTTTAGTATGGTAATTTGTGAGGTGACTTAGTCAGTTGAAATTGATTAAGTGTAGGTAGTTGAAAGGTGAATTTTTGTTTTGAATGTAGTTTAGTTTGGTAATTTGTGTGGTGACTTAGTGACTTGAAATTGATTAAGTGTAGGTACTTGAAATGAGATTTTTTGTGTTGAATGTAGTTTAGTGTGGTAAATTGGGAGGTGACTTAGTCACTTGAAATTGATTAAGTGTAGGTACTTGAAAGATGAATTTATCATTTTGAAGGTAGTTTAGTTTATTTTTTTGGGAGATGATTTAGTGACTTGAAATTGATTAAGTGTAGGTACTTGAAATATGAATTTTTGTTTTGAATGTAGTTTAGTGTGGTAATTTGTAAGGTGACTTAGTCACTTGAAATTGACTAAGTGTAGGTAGTTGAAAGGTGAATTTTTATTTTGAATGTAGTTTAGTTTGATAATTTGTGTGGTGACTTAGTGACCTGAAATTGATTAAGTGTAGGTACTTGAAATGAGATTTTTTGTGTTGAATGTAGTTTAGTGTGGTAAATTAGGATGTGACTTAGTAACTTGAAATTGATTAAGTGTAGGTACTTGAAAGGTGAATTTATTATTTTGAAGGTAGTTTAGTTTTTTTTTTTTTTTGGGGAGATGACTTAGTGACTTGAAAATGTTGAAGTTTAGGTACTTGAAATATGAATTTTTGTTTTGAATGTAGTTTAGTTTGGTAATTTGTGAGGTGACTTAGTCACTTGAAATTGACTAATTGTAGGTAGTTGAAAGGTGAATTTTTGTTTTGAATGTAGTTTATTTTGGTAATTTATGTGGTGACTAAGTGTAGGTAGTTTGGTAATTTAGAAACGTGAACTTTTGTGACTTGAACTAATTACTTGAATTTGATTGATTGTGTAGATGGAACCTAATTATAGCTGGATATATCAACGGAATAATGATAATAGAATGGGTCTTAGGGTGGAATTTGTTGAAGGTGTCAGACGATTTGTTGAACATGCTAAGACACTTGACGCTTGGTCACTTTTTTGGGCTATTCGTTGTCCTTGTGTTAGATGTGATGGTACAAATCTTTTAAAAGAAGAAGTTATGAAGGAACATCTTTATACAAGGAGGTTTCACGAGGACTTTTTAAGAATACTACTATTCACGATGATGTTGAGCAAAATAACTTTGTTGATGGTGAAAGTAGTAGGTCTGCAGGGCATTATAACTATGAAGATACTAGGATGACAGAAATAGTGCACGATGTTTTTGGGATGCAGCATAGAGGCGACTTTAGGGAAAATGTCGAAGATGTTCCCAATAGAGAAGCAGGCCATATTTATGAACAACTGCATGCTGCTAGTCATCCTTTGTTTGACGGGTGTTCACATTCTCATTTTTCTGTTGTTGTTAGATTATTAAGTATTAAATCTAATTGGAATATTGCTGAAGAAGGAATGGACTCAATAATAGATCTTATTAAAGATTTGATTGACCCCACCTTAGAGATTCCTAATTCTTTCTATAATGCAAAAAGATTGGTGTCAAAGTTAGGTCTTTCATCGATTAGAATTGATTGCTGTGAAAATGGCTGCATGTTATACTATAAGGGAGATGCTAACCTAGAGTCCTGTAAGTTTTGTCATCACCCTTGATATAAGCATGGTTGTAGTGGAAATAAAATTGCTATTAAGGCGATGCATTAGTTACCTCTAATACCAAGGTTGAAGAGGTTGTATGCTTCAAACAGATCAACTTCTCATATGAGATGGCACAGTAAAAATAGAAAGCCCACTGGTGTTATGCGTCATCCATCTGATGGAGAGGCTTGGAAGCATTTTGATGCAACTTATTCATATTTTGCAGCTGAGCCACAAAATATTCGTTTGGGATTATATGCGGATGGCTTCTCACCTTTTTCAGTTGGTGCGGCACCATATTCATGTTGGCCTGTATTTATCACCCCATATAACCTTTCTCCTAAAATATTGATGATTACTCCATATATATTTCTAAATTATGTTGTTCCTGGCCCACGTAATCCAAAAAGCGGAATAGATATCTACTTGCAACCTTTGATGGATGAACTTCAAATTTTATGGCACGAAAGGGTTGAAACTTGGGACATTTCACTTAAATTGAATTTCAATCTGCGTGCATATCCAATGTGGACTGTTAATGATTTTCTTGCTTATGGAATGTTGTTTGGGTGGATGAAAGTTGGAAAGTTGGCTTGTCCATACTGTATGGAAAAAATAAAATCTTTTACATTGAGACATGGCAGGAAAAATTCATAGTTTGATTGTCATCATTGTTTCTTGCCACCTGATCGTGAATTTAGGAGACTCAGGAATGCATTCAGAAAGAATAGAACTGAACATGATGGTCCACCTCCAAGGTTATCTGGTCATGACATATGAGAGATAGTGCAGGATTTGTCAAAAGTTATCGAGGAATCATTGTATAGGCTTAATGGATATGGCGTTTCGCATAACTGGACTAAGCAAAGTATATCTTGGGAGTTAGAATATTTTTCAGATAATTTACTTATAAATAATGTTGATGTCATGCATATTGAGAAGAACTATTTTGACGACTTGTTCAACACAGTTATGGATGTCACCGGCAAGACAAAGGATAATCCTAAGGCCAGACTTGATTTACCAGAATATTGCAAGCGCAGAGAATTACACTTACAGGAGGGGCCTAATGGCAATGTTCTTAAGCCCAAGGCTAGTTATACATTCAAGTTGGACCAAAAGCAAAAAATATGTGAGTGGGTTCAAAGTTTAAAGATGCCCGATGGATATGCCTCAAATTTGGGAAAGAGGGTTGACATGGCTCAAGAAATCTTACATGGAATGAAAAGCCATGATTGTCATGTTTTCATGGAACAATTACTTCCAATTGCTTTTATTGATTTACCTGAAAATATATGGAAACCAATAGCAGAGTTAGTTTGTTCTTCAAAGATTTATGTGCCACCAGATTAAAAGAAAAAAATTTGGCACGAATGGAAAGTAATATTGTTGTTATCACCAACAAGTTGGAGAAGATTTTTTTGCCAGGGTTCTTCGATGTGATGGAATATCTTCCCATTCACTTTGTCCACAAAGGTCGGCTAGGCAGTCTAGTTCAAATTAGGTGAGTGTATCCATTAGAATGGTAAGCAATTGCAATATATTTAAATTCATACATATCTTTTTAATAGAGTAAACATCTAATCTTAAGATTGTGCAGGGCAATTGGAAAATTGAAAAGGGGTCCCAAAAATAAACTAGGGTGGAAGGATATATCTTGCAAGAGAAATATCTTAATTTTGTTCATACTACTTTGGTAATGAAGTTGCTTGTTCAAGAAACAGATTGAATCGTCATCAGGATAATGAGAATGAGCCTCATTTTCAATCGATATCAATTTTCAATCAATCTGGTAGTAAGGTTAAAAAGACCATATTTTGCCGACTCACTATATGTAGCACAAATCAATAACTTTGTATGTCTTGCTGAATTGCCCGGAAGTTGAGCCCTCTTTGAAGTAAGGAGATTAAATATTAACATATCTTATTTATTTAGTCGTTCCCTCAAGGAAACTAATTGTGTTTCGCATGTTGGATCTTTAGTTCATTTAAGACTCAATTCCACGAAAATCAAGTCTATGCATTCTTTGCAACATGGTTTACATATGAGGTTCGTAAGTGTATTAATATTTTTATAAATTTTAAACATTTACACATTCTTCAACATAGATATATACACCAGTCACCAAATGCGGCCGCATACGATCAGTTCTTGAGATATATATATTTAGGACCAGTTGAAGCTCATACAATGTCCCATTACCCAGTAAATGGGTTTAAATTTTCCACCGAAGAACACTCCAGAATAAGGAAAACAAACAATAGTGGTGTTTGGGTTAAGGGTGATGATGATGTTGATTACTTTGGCATCATACAATAGATATTTAAACTGGAATATGCTGGTTTCCCAATTAAAAAAATTATCCTCTTTCGATGTAAGTGGTTTGATCCAAGCACAAGAGGCACACGAGTACATAAGAAGCATAACATCATTGAAGTGAAGCACAATAGGTCGTATCCTATTTACGATCTCTTTGTTCTCGCATAAAATGCTAAACAACTACATTATTCTCCTTATCCGTTGCACAGTGATAAGTCTGATTGGTGGGCTGCAATCAAAATAAAGCCTATAGGACGGGTGGAAGTTGAGAATGTGTTGGAGACTGCGTATCAAAATAAAATGCAAATTGATCACCAGTTAGTGGACATTGATTTGGTTGATAGTTTGAATCTCCCGAAAAATATATTTGAAAAAGTTAATATTGCAGAAGAAAAGGCTGAGTGGGTAAGATATAAGAAAACTTTCGAAGAGGGTGAATGGTTTAGTGAAGAATCTTAAGGAGAGGAGGATTAGTTTGTGTAGGTTGTATTTATTATGTATTGATGTTTTTATGCTTTGTACTATTTACCTTTATATTTCTTCTTTAAGATTGATATGTAATATACTGTGTAATATTGTTGTTTTCACTTTTCCATAATTTATGTAGTAATAGAAATATTCTTATCTATCTCGTGTTGTCGGAGCGATTTGAAATGTGAATTAGTAACTAGAAATTAGTTACTTGGAATATTTTCTTATATATTTATTTTGTAAGGACTAACTACTTGTTAACTTTACATAATTTAGATGACAGGTAGAGGTGACAAAGGTAAGCAAGAAGTTAATCCTACAAAAACAAAAAGAAAAAAAAACCTCTGCCTTAAATATGACCGACAGATATTCATATATCTAGGGTCGGTTTGCTGATGTGCCAGCACAATTCTCATATTCTAGGTCGTCGCAGCATTCAATTCCTACTCCTACGTATGTGGGTCCACTTCATGGGTCTTGAGCGACTCATTCTGCTCCCAACCCCGTGCCACCGCTATCACAGTACTATTAGACGACTGCTGGCACATCCAAGCATCTACTATTGTCTGCAGTACCCTCTACTAGCAGTCACCCACATTCTCACAGTGATTCCACTAGATCTATTGGGTTGACGGATCTTTATCTTGGAGGCACTCCATCCGGTGCTTTAGATTCGCCCACGCCAGTGCATCCACCAGCACTTGTTCCGCAACTCAAAGACAGAGATAATTCTCGAAGGCGGTATATTATTCCATATGGAATAGGGTGATATTTCTAAATATAATAACATTATTTATTTTTCATTTACTATATTATTATGCTCTATGAAATTACTGTTTAATCTTGTGTTGTAGGTTTAAACCCGATGATGGAGTTGAAAAAATTATGTCTAAATGCATTAGTCGGAACTTCAATGGCTATTGGACCAGTTGGCAAAAGGTTCCGTAATATGACAAAGATAAAATGTTTAAAGAATTTTATGTAAGGATTTAACTTATCGACTACTTAACACATTGTTAGAACAAATTATATTTTGGTTTTGGTTGTAGAAATATTTTTAGTGGGATGACGCGCATGAAAGTGCTATAGGGAGAATTTTTTATAGAGGAGCTAGAGCCAGAATGAACGGTCTGTTGGATTATGCCAGAACAAACAGGGTACGACCAGGGTTTATACTCGAACCCATGTGGCAAGATTATCTTTACTATTGGAATAGCGAAGAATATCAATTGTTGAGTGAGAAAGGAAAGAAAGCCAGGTTATCATCCAAGGGTGGTTCTCTACATACTGCGAGTGCAGTTAGTCGGATTACTATGGAGCAAAAAATGGTATGTAACTTTTACAGTTTTAATTTTTTGTTTCTATTTAAATTTTTAATTATTTGAATATTAATAATTTTATCATATGCAGGAAAAAAATTTGGATGGGAAGGTAAGACACACGAGGTATTTGAGGAGACACACGTGAGGAAGAAAAAGAACCTAACTGATGAAGATGTCTGGATTGAGCCTCGTGCAAAAGCTGCCCATGTAAGAATCAAATTTTGTCTTTATGAATCTTTTTTTCAAAGTTGATAATATTCAAGTACAAGTAGTTTAATTTATTTTTAATTTTAACTTTACTTTGAATATAGGACAAATATATGCAGCTCGTTAATAAGTATCGTAGTATTCATCTTCCTGAAAGTCAGGGTGACACAATACCTGAAGACCTAGAGGAGGAGTTATGGAAATAAACTGTGGGTTCTCCAGTTAGAGGTCAATACTATAGATACCATAGAAAGTATTTTGGCGAGAATGTTAGGTCTTCGTCCGGCCCTACATCCTATCCCTCATCAGTTGATAGAGAAATCGTTGAATCACTAAGAAATACGATTTCTAAACTCACCGAAGAGCTTGCTGCACAGAGATAGAGCGCGAAGGAGAATGAGGAGGAAACAACATCACAAATCAGGATGCTGCAGCAATAATTTAGCTCTTTTATTCAATCTGCAAGAATTCTTCCTCTATGTCCTGGTGATGCAGTTTGGGCTGCAAAAGGTCTAGGCCCACTGGATGATATCAACACAGATGAGAAATCAGATCCTGTGTGTGCGGTTGAGGATGCAGATAACGAAGACGATGATGATAAATGGTAGTTTTTTGACTTTTGTATGTGTTGTAGTTTGGATTTGGAGATGAGTTGTAGTTTTTACACTTTTGTATGTTTTGTATGTTTTAGACTTATATTGTATCCTGGTTATTTGAATGGAATATAGCATATTTATTGTATGCTCCTTTGTTTGGCTGGTTGATGGAATGTAGCATATATAAGCTTTTATTTTTTTAAAAAAATTACCAGAAAAATCGACCACATGTGGTTGGTTTTCTGAAAATTTTTACATAAAACGACCACAAGTGGTCAGTTTTTTTAAAATAAATAAATTAATTTAAAAATAAAATCGATCATATGTGGTTGATTTTTTTAAAACTAATTAATTAATTTAAAAATAAAATCGACCACGTGTGGTTTGTTTATTTTGAATTTTTTTACTTTTTAAAAAATAATATTGAATTTTAAATATATATATATATATATATATATATATATATATATATTTTAAAAAACCGACCACACGTGGTTGGTTTTAGAAAAGGTACCATGTTTTTATCGACCACGCATTTTGATCGATTTTGTGGTCTATAATGCACAAAAACCAACCATATGTGGTCGATTTCTTTTTATTTCTTTAGTAGTGTGAAGAATAGGGTGAAGAAATAGCAAGTCAGGAACCTGCCTGAAGAATAGGGTGAAGATTTTCAAGTCCAAATAGAAGAAAGTCTAAAGAATAAGTCAATTGCCAAATTCCTCTTCAATGCCAAGAGCCAACATGGAGGAACATTTCATTTTCAAAGTTGCAACTCAAAATAACTACTATCTCACCACCTGAGAAGTCACAAAGATTCAAGTCAAGATTCCAGATAAGCTTAATAGATAGGATCTTTCACTTGTATCTTCAATTTTATTTTTGTTATTCATTTATATGTAAAAGCAGAAGTCGCGAACCGAAAACTCGACGGAACCTCACTCTACCTCTAACTCGTTCTCTCACTATTTTACTTCTAAACTACACGTGACCTGATTCTGTTATAACCCGAAATAGGTTGGAGGTCCAAAATCAGGACTCGGTCACATCTTTTCTTTTCTTTTATTTTATTCTTACCTTTCGAATAATCAGAGGATCAAAAATCATATCTTGTATACTTCTTTGTATGAAATTTTTTCGAGATTTCACACAAAGAGAGCAAAATGTAGACACGTGATTTTTTATCCTCCCCGAGTTTTAACCTATTTTTCAGTATTAGATATTTATATTTTTGTCCAATATCTATTTTAACTCTTATTTCTTTTTTAATAAATTTTTAGCTAAAAATAAATAATTAAATGAAGTTACATTTTGGGTATTTTATTTTTATTTCTATTTTTAAAAAAAGTATAAATAAATAAATAATACAAGAAATTCAAAAATATGTTTTTCTTTTAAATTTTAATAAATAAGCTAATAGTTTTAATACTACCTTAATTATATTTATTTTTGGCTATTTATAAACTTTTATTGTATTTTCTTAATATAAAATTAATTAATTATTATTATATTTATTTTATTTATTTATTATTTTTATTTATTTATTATTTTTATTTATTATTATTATTTTCTATAATAGTAATTAAAAAAATAAAAATAAAATTCAAAATTTAACCCCTATATGATGTCTGTAACTGTTCCCTCCTAAAATCCCTGTATTTAAGGACTTTCCCACTCCAAACTACGTAGATCCCTATCAGACATATACCAGACAGTAAAAATAAATCAGAAATAAGAAAACGTAGATCAGAGAAAAAAAAACAGAGAGAGAAAGAACTGGAAAACAAAGAAAAAGAAGAGTTTGAGTTTGGAGTTCCTGTCGAGTTCTCGATGACATTTATCGTGCTTCTCTTTTAATTAGTTCATTATTTAGGAACTGCGTTGTACACGTTGGCTCTAAATTGTTTGCTACTCAAAGTTAAATGAAGGAGTTTTCGGCTTCTAAAGGTCCATTTTTAATATGTAATCATTACACTATTATGTCATGACATGCTTTAGTTAGTTTGTTTTCTTTTAGTGATCTCGTGTTCTTGATTTGATTATTCGACCCGGAAGTGGCTTAATGTATATTGTATCATATTGTTTATAATTGTTTACCACTAAGTTATTGGCATCTTCATGTAAATGGAGTAAAATATCATATTCTTGGCAAAAAGTGACCTTTAATAATACTTTGGTAGCATCATTACGTTAGTAAGCTACGTCTCTTTGATTAATTTTGGTTTCTTCCTAATCGTATGTTTAGTTCAACATTTATTTTTGTTTGGCTCCAGACATTCCTTTTTTTTTTTTTTTTAAAGTTGGGTTTTGAGCTAGTTTCATGTGCAGCAGTTTAGTATATTTTTGTTGGTTTTGGTTTTGTCTTACTTGACAAATGATTCAAGAATTTGTATGCTCTATAATTAATGTCCTAGTCACGTGTTTAAATTTTTCATTTGATAAATATTGTATCAACCTTTAAGTTGTCTTGCTCATAATTTTCTTTTAGTTTTACGTTGTTAATCTTACTTCCTGGAAGGGTTTGTAATAGAGAGTTCTTCATGTTAGTTGTTAAAATCGAACACTTTTTGGCATAGATCAAAATAAAAGGCCCGAAATATTTTATTTATTTAGTGTGAGAATGAACGAGATACGTTGCGAATTTATTCAAGACCTATTGCAATTGATAAAATAAAATATCAAGATGGGATGCGAATCTATTTTAAATCCCATCGTATAAAAAAAAGAAAAGATAGGAAAAATTCATTTGTGAGGGAGAGAGGCGAGTTACGGAAAAATCCCAAACTCGTTGCAAACTAAAGAGCGAAAAAAGAGGTATAACAATAATCAACTAATTTCCAATAATCTTTGATCATGAACTTCCTAATGGAGTTTTAATTTTCTCTTTTTTTTTTGGTTAAATTAATTTTCTCTTTTCATTGAAAGGAGAGAAGTTTCACATTTTTATTCATCAAGTATGAAACTCAAACTCAGACTTAGTGAAGAATGAATCAAAGTTTCTAAGGTCCCAAACATTATCTAGAGGGGCGGGGGGGGGGGGGGGGGCGGGGATGTCGGCGCTTATAGTGAAAATTAGTGTTTAATTATTTCTCCAAGCGTTAGCAACAAATTAAATATAAATTTTAAATATATACTAATACTTTACAAAAAAAATTATTCACTTGTAGTTATTTATCATTCACTACTGAATGACAAGTTTTACATTTTCAGTCAAACTTTAATTGTAATAATTGGATATATTTCTTACCTCATAGATATCCATATGCTCTAATATTGTATGTTTACACCATAAAGCCATAATTACCAAGATTATAATGTACTTAATTACTATTATATTTATGAATTAATGTTTTTGATGAAATTGTATCATATTTCCAACTTAAGTCATTCATCAATAATTATGCCTTTTGTTGTATTTCATTGCAATAATTAAAACTATAAATGAAATCTGATTGGAATTATCGTAGCCTTAACTAGACACGTCATATTCATTATAGAAGTTGTGAAAGATTTCATTCATTCTACTTTTCTCCATTTCAGACTTTCTTGTGTGCAAGGTATGAGTGTTTTCATTTATAGGTTCTCTCTCTTTTTATGAACTTTAGAAATGAAATAGATATTTTATACATAGATGTGTGTGTATACTTTTTCTCTCAAAATCATCAGATTATCTAAATAGTATTATTGATTCTTTTTATCAGGTCAACAAAGTTCATTTAAAAACGAGTTTATCTATGGGTGCAAACAATATTGCTTAAGGTAAATTCATTAACACTAGCCTTTAAATTATTGATAGGCTTCATTTGTTTTATGTTGGTGTAATATACTATAAATTACAATAATCATTATAGTTGAAAATAAAATGAATAAAAGTGAAGAAAATAAAATAATCTTCTTCTTGATTGAGGCGCGAATATCTCGCTTTCTTTAAAGAGATTCAAGCTCACTGCGACATAATCTACACCAATCCAGCAGTCTATCTCGTGACTTGTCTCTTCCAGGATACAACAACCCATCAACGATGTACAATTCAAGCAACTTCGGATTAGTTGAAGAGTCCAAAACTCCACCATAAGAACACCTTCCTTCAACATATGTTTACTCTCTTTGTATAGTGAATATAGTTAAAGACTTAGAATATTCACTACAAAAAAGAGGTCAAATTACGGGGGTTAATTTTACGGTTTGCGGGGGTTTAAAACCCCCCCAAAATGTAATTCCGGCGGTTCTCGAAACCCCCACAATTTGAGCCGTCACAAAAAAGTTGCGGCAATTTTTTCCAACCCCATAATTAATTTGCGGCGGTTAATTTGTGGCGGTTGACCCCCATTACTCTAAATTTAATTATTTTTATAATAATTTTTTATCTAGAAGTTGCGGGGGTTTAAAACCTCCGTAATTTTCGGTTGACCTGCGTTACTTTAAATTTAATTATTTTTATAATAAACTTTAATTTAGAAGTTGCGGGGGTTTAAAACCTCTGTAATTATTCTTAATTTTTTTTTTAAAATTTAGTAGGTCTATCAATTTTCAATAACTAATTATCGATTCTAATTTTAGCTCAAATTTAAATATTTCTTTAGACATAACCTACAATCTAATATTTATTCAATTCATATATCATTAATACAAGCATTAAACATTATAATTGACAAGCATATCAAAAATACATTGAATGTTAAACTTCAAAATTACATTTTCAACACTAACATCTTCAAACTCCAAATTTTCAACATTAACTAGTATCTTCAAACTGCAAAATCAAATTTAAACACAAAAACTTCAATATTCTAAGATCCACTCCAACCACACAATTACATCATCATAATTGAATATCCAAGACAAATGCAACGAAATCAAAAAATGCCATTAGGATCATTATCTCCGCGTGATCTCCTTGCATCCATTGGCGAAATGGATCCACTAGCAGCATCACTTGGCTAGATAAAAATGCAAAGTATAAAAATCAATCGATAAATCGCTTTTAATAGAAGTAAAGAGAACATTAAGCGAGACAGACTTAGCAAGGAAAGACACCAGAATTAGCAAAAAAGATTTCTACTTTAACTAGCCAAACCAACTAAATTGTAACTACTAATTATTAGAACAATCAACACAATAACTTAACAAATCAATAACCAGCTAACCTAAATAACATCAATTCAGCGCCTGAATAAACTAATGGCTGTATTTCACAAAAATCGACCAAGAACTTCAAAGAGCAATCTCATACAGTTAAAAACTATGGCCAAAAGTACTTGTGAAGAATCCCAGTCAGCAGTAAACAAACTAATCAGCATCCACTGAGGCATTACTTTAACCACAGCTAGTAGCACACAAAATGATGTACACTAAGGATTGATTAAGCAAAAGAGGGATGCATGTCAACACAATCTGCCCTATGTGTAGGCTAAAACAAAAAAGTATCAACCATATTTTCTGTAAGTGTTAATTATACTCCAAAATCTGGATGAGAATGTTAAAATGGCAAGACATCTACAAACAGGCACTAGAGTGGAAGAAAGAAGTTCAATGATCTTCGAATCATCAAAATGGTAAAGTAACTAAAGAAAAGATGTATAGGATGATCCTAAGTGCTACTATGTACTTCACTGTCCAGAATGGAACCTTAGAGTTTTTCAAATAAAATAAAGACATGCTGATGTAATTGTTCGACTAATGGTGCAGGAAGTGGCATATAGACTGTAAGTGAAACCAAAACTAGCATGGAGTGTACGAAAGCTTAATTCTTTTCCTTAATGATAGATTTTGGTAGATAATCTATGTTTTTAGCAAGTTGTTAGCTGAAATTTAGGACTCTGTTCAACCTCAAGTTATTTTTTTGTGTTGTATAATTCTTTACTTGGTAATGAAATATTTTATTGCCGAGAAATCTATGATAAAAGATTAATAATACAAACAACAAAATAAATAAGAAATATAAAGAGAAGACAAGAAATGAGAGCTTTTCATTCTTCCAAATACCAACTGTACACATATTTTCTAGTTTGTATAATATCAAGCTTTATGCATCTATTGATAGTGTTACATAGAGGAATATCTTTGTTCACAATCTGCAGGGCAGAGGTCACTTTCAAGAACTGCAGTTGGACAGTTTGTATGTAGAAAAATATGGGGAAGAACTGAAGAAGAGAATTTGGACACTTAATATTCAACTAATTCCCACTCCTCAGTTAATTTATTAATATTGAGCAATTAAAGGGCAAAAACCATTTTAAGACCCACCAAAACTAAAGCAGACAATCTAGCAATTTGTTCAGAGCAAAGTTATCACAAAATCTAGGAGTTCAGCACATGAATTTCACAAAATTATGTGAACTTTTACTAACGTACGCACTTATAGGTAGTGTAGTAAATAAGAAAAGCAGAGACAACTTACGGGAATGAACTTATCGTTTAACGGGTCCCAAATATCTGGGTTAATACCGTTCACTATACCATGGAACTTGTAAAGGTGAGGTGCAATTACAGGGTTTCCAGACACCTCCCGTGAGTACGTTGGTGAAACTGTTGTAGTATTTTTAGGGTATAAGGTTCATTTTTTACCTAAACTTTTTTTTCCCTCTCCGATGATTCCTAAATCTGCAACCATCTCCATGAGACATAAAAAGAGACTTCCTACATAAACTCAACTGACTTGTTCTTTCCTCACAAAAGTTTTAATTTTCAATGTGATTAAAAAAAGGAACAATTTTGCCCTAATTAAGAAGCATTAGACCTAAATATATAAAACACATATCACCAAACACCGAGATAAAAAAAAGTAAAAAGAACTTTACTTACTGCTGTGGGAGAAACCATTGAAGGAGAATAAAAGAGACCCAAAAATTATTCTGGTATCTTTCCTTCTTTCATTATCATATATGCCTTCAAAACACTCAGTATTTGATACAAGAAAGACCAAGAAGACACAAAACAAACACCCAAAATAGTCCACTAGTCAAGAAAACCATAGACCCTTTGGATGTTTGTTTTGTGTCTTCTTGGTATTTCTTGTATCATTTTATATCAAAGCCATCTTTGATTTTATTCTAACAAGATCAATCTTGGGCTTGAGATTCGAAAAAAAAAAAGCTTGTGTTCTTGAGTTGTTCTTGACCGAGACTAGTGTCTTGTTGTTGTCTTGGCCAAGTTGTTGGTGTCTAGATCTTGGTGTATTTTATTTGTTTAGTTCTTTTAAAAGTGTTTGTTTTATTGTTCACTATCACTTTTAGTTTAGATCTAAAATTGAGCTTGAATTGTTAAAAGTTGTTGTGTGAACATTGTTGTGGCCGTGTGTTGATGATGTTGTTATAACTTGGCCGAATGTTGAACTTGTAGTTGGACGTTGGTGTTGTTGTTATAGCTATTGAAATGAGTGTTTTTGTTGTTGATCTTGAAGTTCTTCACAACCTTCCTCTCTTGTTTAAAACCGAAATACAACACCAAGAGACTAGGCCGTTTGTTGGAGGTTTTGTAGTTGACCTTGTTGTTGTTGTTCTTGGAGATTGTTGTTGGATTTTCTTGTTGTGGTTGTTGTGTTCTTGAAGTTCTTCTCCATATTCATCACCTTGTTAACATTAAAGTGAACTTTAGATCTTCAAAAGGTGAAAGACAAGGTGTAGTACTTGTTAAGTCTTGAAAGACCCCTAACCACCAAAAGACTTTACATCACATCTCCACCACTTTTTCATAAAACAAGGGTCCATGTTTTAAGGATAAGTACAAGTCTAGTCAAAGATTTTTGAGTCTTGAAATTTGAATTCCAAAGACTAGTTTGTATTTCCCTCCATTGAACAATTTCCATCAAAGTCGAAATTGTAGAATTGATCAAGACTTCAAAATTTGGAAAGTAAAATTATTGATCGAGGCCAATCAAGGACTGCCATGTCACCAATTACTGTTCAACGATAAATTTTAAGCTCAAATTTTGATCTCTTAGTTTCATTTTGTTGTATCTTTAGTTTCATTTGTTTATTCCAACACTAACTTACAAGCTAGTGACCATTTACTAGATTGTGAGTTGGTTTAGAAACCATTCTTCATATTTACGTCCTTGTGTGTTTTTCTTGTTCTTTGGAGTCGTTGTAAACATTTGGTTCAGCTCTCAATACCTCACGGAGTACAAGAAAGCATACAACACTTGTGGGATTAAGTGTGAGGAATCCGAGAATAAAGAAATAAAGGGAGCGTGTGAGGAACTTTCTTTTACAACTAACTCATTTGTTGTTTTGTAGTGTAAATTCTTGGCTTAACTCAATTGATTCGGATTATATTAAAGGCAAATCTCAATATGGAGAGGAAGCCAAGATGAAAAATGAAGGCGTTGGCCGAGACTTAAAATTGTTGTGTTCTCGATTTCTTCTTATTTTGTAGACTATTTTAGTTTAGTTATGCCGTGAATTTAAGGTCAAATTACTCTCAAGATGGAGAGGATGACACGGGCACGATCATGATGATGGAATTTTTTTAGTATTTTGAATACAATAGAGGGAATATGTGAATTGACGTGTGAAAAAGGGCCTTGGTGTGCACAAGGCAGCCATAAGACATACTCCATGGGCACCTATTTTGTGCCTTTTTCATTAAATGACTCTTTTGTCTTTTTACCTCTTATTGTAATAAGTATATAAATAGAACATGATAGGGTTTTAGTTCATTAGTTGTTGAATGTTAAAGAAAGAACCATCTCTTAGAGTGAGAGAGAGTCCAACCGTAACTAGGGCCATATACAAGTATGGAATCACTTGTGTGTTGCATTTAGCTTGATACCTTTGTGCTTGGGTGGTGGACGCCTCTCTTGTATCAAGTGTAAGAGTTAGGTCTTTGTTGAGTGTGGTGTTAAGGGTCCAAGAGTGAAATTTGCTCTTGGTTTCTTAATCTTATACCAACCATTGGTCTATCTTTCTATCTTTTGTTCATTGTAATCATTGGTTCTTGTCATTATTAATGTAACCCATGACTTCTTGTTGTTCATTTTTATTGTGGTTGGGTTGTTGGCTGTCATAGGTGTAAAAACACCTTAGTATCTTGCATTCTTGTTGTGTTCTTGAATCCAAGAGTGGTCACCAAAGAGGTCAATGATTTTCTTGAACTTGTGGACTGATTTTGGTGTGTTTCGTGCTTTCCTTGTGTTTCTTGTATTAGTATTTGATTGTGAGAATTCATCATTTGATTGTAGCTTTCTCAACATCGGAACGAATAAGAACCTCTACTACTTGATGCACTTATACCACCAAAACAAGGTCTAACTTGTTGAAAAACTTTAGTAGGAACAACTCCTAATCCCAAACATCTCACCGTTCTAGAGTGCTCTTGCCCTAGCACCTTACCAACGACATCATTTGGCGAAACTTGAGACTCATCTATGGTGATTTGGCTCAAAGTTGACTCAATTTTTTCCTACATAACAAAAATTTATTGTCAAAATAAATTAATAATAGAAAGTCATTTGGCATACCGTGGTTGATTGCTTAATAATAGTCTATGGCACATAAGTAAAACTCACACATATTTCTTTTGCTGCTTCATTAACATATTGTAATACCCAAAAGTTTCCTAACTAATTTTGTCTCAAGAATGCCTAGTATTATCTTCTAAATTGAATGATGTTTATTCCATGAGGAATTTGTAAGATTTTTACTTTTTGTCATGTGGGAAATTCAATAAGCTTTCCATCGATATAAGATTCTCCCAAATTCGATAACTGGGTAAGAAGTTATGACTATTTCTAGTTTCTATCGTAAAACAATGCCATATTAGTCAGTGGCGCACCGCGCCACAGGATAAAATGTCAATTGTCAAATTCCATTAGGGGTCCACGATAGTGGCGCGTCACGCCAAACTTCCAGGTCATAAATGAAGTGGCAACGCAATGGCTCCGCATTGCACTATCCCTCAATTTTCCAGTTGTCAAATTCTAGTGACACGACGCGATAGCACCGCGTTGCGCCAGGGGTCCAGTTCGGGAAATTTTCACTGAAATTAAAAGACGCATCAGGGTTAAAAGGGTCAATTTCCTACCCCTATTTAAATCCAATAACACGTGATTTAGCCATTCTTTACCCAAAATATACTAGTTTCTCTCAATTTTCTCTCAAGAACAAGCTAGGGTTTCAATTGGGAATTCAATTTCAAGAAAGTTTCTCCATCAATCTTCGCTAAACCAAGAACTAAGGTATACGTTGTGATGATTTATGGATTCCTTTCATCCATAAAGCTCAAGAACCCTATTTTAAATTATGAATCATGATTATTATGTCGTGGGTTGCTTAAGTTATGTGATGGCTGTTGTTTGATTCCCATGTTGGGATCCTTATGTGAAATTATGAAAACTACGTTAGCATATAAATTGAAATCCATGAATTTGGTGGTTTATGATTTGTGAAATTTGATGATTTCACCTATGCCTTAAGTTGTGCATATAAGGTGTTTGATAAAATGCCTAGGAGGATATAAATTATGCATTATAGCTTAATTGTGATCCAAAATGACTTCCATGTTATTCTTATGTATTGAAATTGTTGTTGGATTGCTCATGAGTTAGCTTTATGAAATTGTGCTATGTATACATGCTATCTTATTCACGTATCAAGCTATGATAATCAAATGCCTATGAAATGTCTTTAATTATTGTATTATGGATTGTTGATGTTAGTTATGTATTCAAGAATGTCATGCCTTATTAGTTTCCTTTCATCGAGTCCTGAGGGTACTTGTACCCAAAAAATATAGTTGTGTGCCTAGAATCAGTGTCATGTTTCAAGATACTCTCAGTCAAGCCAGGTTTAGTAGAATTCATCCAGTCTTATGACTCAGAAAAAACTCAGTAATCTCAATTAGTTATCAGATCTCAGTAATATTACATCAGTCAATGGAATTTAGCTAATTCAGTTAATTCATTTTAGTTCAGAAATCCATGTTCAGTATCTATTTAGATGGGAGTAGGAATTAGCATCGAGTGAACCCAGGGATGGGAACACACACTGTCAGATGAGGGTGTGATTCTTAGAAGTCATCCTTACATTCCAGAACTATGTAGCCAGCATATATTAAGACATCAACACTGTCAAATGAGGGTTGATGAGGTGGATAAACACTATCAAATGAGGGTCCCACCATTCTCTTTTAGGGGACACTATCAGATGAGGGTCACCCACAACTTGTCCTTACCAGTGGTGCGGTATTAACACCCTTCCAATTGGGGTTACAGATTGGACCCCAACTCAGCTATAATGGCGTATTAGGGGTATGTCGGTTAGATAAATACTTCCCACAGTTTCAGTTACAAAATTCAGGACTGTTAGATATAGTCAACTCAGAATAGTTCGGAACTCAGCTAGTTCCATCAGATTCAAGACTGTCAGATAAAGTCACTCATGTTATCAGTTATATCAGCCATCAAAACTCAGTTATCAGTCAAGTTAGTTATTAGTAAATTCATGTTATCACGATCTCAGATATAGTTACTATGTATTCATGCATGTATTCTCATGTTCATATTAGTTAGTTAGCTAGTATTGTTCATGCATATGAATCCCATGCATTCAGCCTACCTCACATGAATACCAATACATTTAAAGTAATGACATATTTGAGCTATGGTGTCTTATACCATAGGTTCAGAAGCACGAGCTGCAGCGCATCAGTAGCATTCCAGTCTCAGCAGTTAGTGTTAGTAGTGAGTCCTCATCTCTCGAGGACATGATCATTTATTTATTATCTTATTAAGTAATTTATTAGTTGGAGTTAGTTGGGGACATGTCCCATCAACTCCTCATTCAGACAGTTCAGTCAGTTAGAGGCTTTCCAGACTATCATGTTCAGACTATCATGTTATTTCAGTTTTGTTTTGGGTATTTCATACCCCATTCAGATGTTATATCTTTATTAGTTATGTTAGAGTCTTGAACCTAATGGCCTTTCAGTTCATGTTTTCACAATCATACAGTATATCATGCAGTCTACAGGTACAGATATCACTCATGGGTTAGCTTGTGGTCCTTCGAGGTCATAAGCACCATGTAGCATTCTGGGTACCAGATTCGGGGCGTTAAACATATACTCCATCTTGATTCTTATGAGTAGAAATGTACATTTGTGCTCGCCCAGGCCACTGTTCAGTCTCAGCCATCTATAAATTTAAAAATAAATCAAATTAATTTACTATTTAGGAATAATTACATTCGAGGTTAATTCACTCACCATTTCATCCCTTCTTGTAGTATTGGATTTAGAGCCACCAGTGTGAGGAATTATCTATTTCTTTCGATTTTCACGGTTCCTTTGACGCATTTTCTTATAAAAATATATTTTAACATCAATTATAAAAAAATAATTATAGAACTATATATAAAGAAATCCATTTACATAAATACCTTTGTTGACTCTTTAAAATTGTATTCAATAAAAGAAATCCATTGATCTGGTGGGATCCCGTCTGACACCTTATCCATAATCTGAGATTTACTTTTAAGTGGATCATCAACTTTATTCCTCATGTAAATCTTATTTGCAGCCCACTTTTTTCTAATAGATAAAGAAATATGTCGTCGAGCAACTGTTTCGACTGTGTCAAAGAAGAATTTGGGCTTCAAAATGAAAATATTGGTTAGCTTTTCTATTACATGCAAATATAAAATTCAAAGACAAAAATAAAAAAATAGTTGTCTGTCTCAAAAAATAATAAGTAGTGGTATAGTCGTCAGAATTTAGAGCTTATACCTTTATAATATGATCTAAGACACAATTAAAGTATGTCACAGGTAAACTCGACCATTTTTCAAAGTTGATTAGAAATAAAGAGCAATCACATGCTAAAATTCCACAAAAGCATGAAAGAAGGCTGTGTGCTTCACCAAATGGTTCATTATAAATATCAAACTTAACAACGATACGTTCTTCACCTGTTAAATTTAGCATTTCCTTAGCTTTTAATTTGATTTTCTTAACATTATTTCTTGAATCTGTTATAAGAAAAGAGATTAGTTGAAGCTATGAGAGACATTACATTGGAGTAGAAAGGTCTATTGAATATATATTGATAGTCTGAAGTGTTTACCTATTGCGTCTACTACCCAATGCATATTTGATTCACATCTAGAATGTTTTTTGGGTGCAGCCTGATCTGTGGGAGCTGCTTATGACGAGTCTTCATTTGTTGGATCCGAATGTCATGTAGAATGAATTGATTGAGATGACTGTGATGAATCCTGATTTGCCAGACCCAGATGTGATATAGAGTGAAATGATAGAGAGAGTTGTGATGAGTCTTGACTAACTGAAGATGGATATGGTGTTAATTAAACTGACTGGGATGGTTGTGATTCAGGCCAAACTGTCGGACCCAGATATGGCGTGTCCTGATCCATAGGAGTTGGATGGGATGCTGAGTAAACTAGTCGAAATGGTTGAGGTTCATGCTGAATTTCCGCAGGCAGATTTGTTAGCAGACATGCTGATCAGTACCTTGTAATGTAGACACTGGTAAATCTAATTTTTGCTTTTTCTGTGAGTGCTTGAACCTTGGCATATCTGCAATATATTGACAAATATCCACATTTTTGTTACAATTACAAAACAAGAAGAGTGTTACAGCCTGAGCTGTTTAGCTAAAGTTAATTCAGTTCATAGAACAAGACAGATGTGACTCGAAACAAGAAGGTATCAGAAGAGTGTTATTCATGAAATCCTCAGAAGCTATCTTCCGCATTATAATTGAACCATATTAGTTAAGTGGAATTAAGACATAAACTGAAAAATCCCAGGAGAACTAGACAATGCAGATAAGGTATCAGAAAAGCTAAAAGCACATATCTGATCCACACAAATAAAAAGCTCATCTTTATCTTTTTTCCTTTAGTTCCAGGTATGTTTAGTAGTTCTCAGCTTCCAGATTTCAGATCATGTCATATTGTTTGTCAAACTAAAGTCCATTAATAGATGTTTGAAAAGTTAAGATAGGATCTCATTACTTCACCTGTAACCAAACATCAGTAATATTATCACACCTAAACCTCAAATCTGCATACAAATTATAATACACAAGCAAAAATAAATATATCTAACTCAGAATTTCCTAGCATTGGGTTCCACTGTGTGACTAAATAAAAATTTACAGGATCCCTTATTAAGCATTAGAATTCACCACTAAAAGTACCAAGAAAACAAACCCCCAATAGTCCCTCTTGTTTCCTACTAGATCTTAAAGCACTACAAAGATCGATAACCTCTCAATTAGACAAGTTTATTGTAAAGCTCCTTAGACAAAGGTTCCTTAATTTAGTATTTTTAATTTCCAATTTGAAAGTAAGTCCAAACAAGTTGCATTTCCCCGCTTTGTCTGACCAGATGGAAGTACTGTTCAAATAGGACCTCAATTGTTTTTTTAACCAAAAAGGAGATGGACACAACTGCACAATATGACTTACTCTATACAGAAGCATCTTTTATGGTTATCTTACTTTCTTGTGTGCATAAAAATACAGTACCAACTGTACAAGTGAAAAAAAAAGGATTTCCGATAGTAGATCTTATCACTTTTGCTTCTTTTTATGGTGAAACTTCATGTCCTCATACACCAAAAGGGTGATCCTAATAATGAATGGAGGATTGGTTACAAATATCAAGTTAAACCACCCCAGGATACAAAAAAATTTCACCAGAATACTATTGCTGATAGGTAATTCTAAGACAACTCAGTAGCTGTTTTGCTTTCCTACCTTTTAGACTGCTAGAGATACAAAAGTCACCAAAAAATTGACTTACAATACATAGAGGTGTGTAAAAAAGATAGACACAAAAAACTAATATGCATTGTGAGTGTCAATTTTCAATAATCAAAAAGAAAAGATCAGACACGAGGAAATGATCTCTAATGCCAACTTACAACTTGTATAGAGGAAGATCACTCCACAAAGACCCAGATCTAATGCTATAATTTTTATCTATTACCAATGGAATGGGACATAATAACAAAAATAACCTTTCCAAATCTCCCATTATATGCCCTCACCATTGCAGTAAAGTAACATACAAGTTACTTCCATCTCAGAGGGGAAATAAAAGGTTTCAGAGATTGCAAGATAGTAAACTTGTAAGTAAGCACAATCTTAAAAGAACATTGGATAATAGTGCTCCTGATTAATATTTGTTTTCTCAATGTATCTTATTGATAGCTGATTAATAACAAACAAGGGTGCATTAACACCTAAAACCCCTTCTTCTAATTGGTGCATGTAACCAAGAACAGCCTGAGCAGTTCAGTTAAAGTTAATTCAGTTCATAGAACAGGACCGATGTGACTCTAAATAAGAAGGTATCATAAGAGTGTTATTCATGAAATCCTCAGAATCTATCTTCCGCATTGTAAGTGAACCGTCTTAGTTAAGTGGAATTAAGATGTAAACTGAATAATCCCAGGAGAACCAGACAATGCAGATAAAGTATCAGAAAAACTAAAAGCACATATCTGATCCACAAAAATAAAAAGCTTATCTTTATCTTTTTTCCTTTGGTTCCAGGTATGTCTAGTAGTTCTCAGCTTCCAAGTTTCAGATCATGTCATATATAGTTTGTCAAACTAAGGTCTATTAACAGATGTTTGACTAGTTAAGATAGGATCTCATTACTTCACCTGTAACTAAACATCAGTTATATTATCACACCTAAACCTCAAATCTGCATACAAATTATAATACACAAGCAAAAATAAATATATCTAACTCAGAATTTCCCAGCAGTAGGTTCCACTGTGTGACTAAACAAAAATTTACAGGATCCCTTATTAAGCATTAGAATTTACCACTAAAAGTACCAAGAAAACAAACCCCCAATAGTCAAATAAAGATGCATAAACCAACCATTTTGCATTATGACTAGTATGTAAAAGTGATTACAAACCAGTTAGCAATATTATTGTAAATAATTCAATGACGTGGCAGATATAGCAATTTTTAGGATCGAGACCTTATTAGATACGTGCATATTGTATTAGTATGATCATGGTTTTTAAGGTTTCTATAATTATTGTAATAGTATGGTCATGGTTTCTCATTTTTGAAGAGTTCGAGCAACATAGCTGGAGACGGATAGGTAAACCAAAAAAAAAGTCTCATTTAGTAAAAGTTTTAGTTACTTCACTATGCATATTCAAGTCCTCAAATAGCAAAAAAAAGAGAAAATTAATATAGTTATAACTTTCTAAGCCAAAAGACAGTAAATTTTGAAAAAAAAAACACTAATCAAGCGAGAAAAAGAAAGTGCCAGAGGAAACTAAAAAATAATGATATATCTATTCAGTCATATGCTCCTCTATTGCAATTTGGACATTCTCGTAATCAACATTAAAAAATTATCCAAATTCTTATTGTTGGTACGACTCATTCTCGTATATTTCCTCTTCATCAATCTCTCCCATGTCAAATAAATCTCTTGATTTTAGATGTACAGCCACACTCCATTTTTTATCATTTTCATCATCAACATAGTAGACCAATTAGCTTGTGATGCTTCAATATACGGATCATCATCCACACGATCACCGGTATGAATCAATTTGGAAAAGTTGACATAATTAAACTTCCAAGCATCTATTTTGAACCCTCTGTTCCGAGTAGTGTCAGCCTACTGACATTTGAAAAGAACAACCCTAAATTTGCCATAATAATTAAGCTTAACAATGTCTTTCAACTTTCCATAATATGATAGGTTTGCTTGGTGTTGCATCGGTTTGCTTGTGTTGCATGTCTATCTGCACTAGATGCAACACAAGAAGAGTTAGAGACAAGAAAAACTCCACTATTTTGAGTTTTTAATCCTTGTTCTCTAGATAAAGTTTAAAATTTGAATCCACTAATGTTATAAGCACTGAATCTTCTTGCATCTCGGGATGGACCTTGTGCTAAGAACTTTATCTCATCAGAGATAGTATCTGCTATATTCGGATTCATAATCTAAATATATAAAATATTTATATTAGAAATTTTAAGTTGATATAAAAAAAGTATACAAAAATAAATATTTTAATATCATTCACTCACTCTCTTAGGAAACCAATCAGGGAACTTTTTACTAACTCTTCTCTCTACCTCTGTTGCAGAAAGTCTATGGCCTCTTGTACTTCTTTTGATGTAATCTCAAAATTCACTATAAAGGCACCATAATTAAAAATTTTAATCAAATTAATCGAAACATATCTTATAAATAAAATCAATGTAAATTTCTTACTTAATAAATGACTTCATGGCCGCACAATTAAGTAACACATATCGATGAGCTTGTGTTTTCTCCAAATGAGTCAGTGGTTCTGTTATGAAGCCTCCAACATGCTTACCTTGTTGAGAGAACATAGTTTACTTCTCATATGCCTCATTGTGGCTTGGTTCATCATTTATACATTTAGGTCGATTTAACCTTGACTCAATTTCCTCAAAATAACGAGAATAAATAGTAAAAGCCTCTTCAACTACGTAACTTTCAGCTATAAAACCTTCTGGTTGTGATTTGTTCCCTACAAGGGACTTGAAATGTCCCAGCAATCTATACCCAAAACATTAATATGTAATAAGAAGCATTTACACTAAAGTATTACCGTAAAATCAACTAAAATAATTTTGAATAAGAAATATTTATCTTTCAACAAAATAAATCAAGCGATAATGTACCGGGCCATCTTTTTTTACCTCATCAACTAAATGAACAACTATATGAACATTACAGTAAAAAATGATGGAGGAAACAAAATCTCTAAATGGCAGAGTTTTCACAATTCGATTTTGTAGCTTGTCTAAGTCTGCAAGACTTAAACTTTTCAGACAAAGATGCCTAAAAAAGGAAGAAAACTCAACCAAAGTTGCAACAACTTGTCTTGGAAGAACATTGCGAATTGCTATAGGTAACAACTAATGCATAAGAATATGACAATCATGACTTTTTAATCCAAAAAATTCTTTTTTGATCCAAATTAATACGACGAGATATATTACTTGAATAACCATCCGGCACTGAGATATTCTTTAAATCCTTGAGGAAGGCCACTTTCTTGTTCTTTGGAATTGAAAATGCAGCAAGTTTACACTCATCATTCTCATCGACCCATAGATTATGCCTAATGCCCATATCTTGTAGATCTCTTCGGGCTTTAACATGATTTTTTGACTTTTCTTTATCATTTAACGAAGTCAATATAACATTGTGAAAAACATTCTTTTCAATATGCATCGGATCTAAATTATGGGGCAATGGGTTAAACTCTCAATATGGAAGATCAAAGAATATGCTTTTATTATTCCATTGTTGAGTTGCATCTTCCCCAACATTCTTTTTCCTTTTTCTTTTCTGCAACTCTGGTTGTCTTTCAAATGTGACATTGATATCTTTCACTTGCTGTAAAATTTTTGAGCCAGATAACTTCTTTGGAGGGGTCCTCTCTTCCATATTTCCATCAAAATAATGTATCATCAGTCTAAATTTATGATTTCTTGACAAGAATCGACGGTGGCCAAAAAAACACCACTTTCTACTATGACGAAGTCAACAAAGTTCTGCATCAAAATTATAAGAAGGACATGCAAGACCAGTATGCGTGTTCCAACCAGATAGATATCAAGTCCAGGAAAATCGCTAACTGTCTAGATAAGAGTTACTCGCATTTTGAACATTTCATTCTTTGATGAATCAAAAGTATCCATACCTTCACTCCACAACTCATTCAACTCCTTAATAAGTGATTGTAGATATACATCTATGTTATTCTCTACTGTACGTGGACTTGGAATGATCATTGAGAGGATAAAATTTGATTGCTTCAAACACAACCAAGGAGGAAGATTGTATGGAAACAAAACCACTGGCCAAATGCTATAGTTAGTACTCATTGTTCCAAAGGGATTGAAACCATCAGCAGCTAGTCCTAATCTTACATTTTGAGGATCTGAAGCAAGTTCAGGATAATTTATATCAAGAATTTTCCATGCTTCACCATCTCGAGGGTGCCTTATCCCATCTTTGTTATCATTCTCTGCATGCCATCTCATATGCTCTGTAATTTTAAAGCACATAAACAATCTTTGTAATCTTGGTTTTAATGAAAAGTAGCGCAAAACTTTAGCAGGCTTCTTTTGCTTCTTCTTTTGTTTCTTACTTGTACTAGGAGCATGATCAAGATCGCTATCTTTCTCAGGCTTCCATCTAGAAGTGTGACAATGCTTACATGTTTCTGCATTAACATCATCTTCCCAGTACAACATGCAATCATTTGGGAAAGCATCTATCTTGATATAATCAAGATACAACTTGTTGATAGTTTTCTTAGCCTGATAAAAAGATATAGGGATCTTTGCAAATTTAAATGCATCCCTGAGTAGATCTAGCACCATAGTTATTCCCTTATCACTTAACCCAGACAAGTACTTTATGTGATAAAGCTTTAGTAAAAATTCTAACTTTGAGTACTTGGATCCTTCATACAAATCTTCACTTCCATCTTTAAGAAATTCAAAATAATCTTTGTTATTTGAATCAGACAAATCTTGTAAAATTTATTCTTCTCCCACTTCTTATGACGGACCTGCATCAACACCCTCATGCCTTAAATTATGGAATGCTTTATTAATCAATAATTCAATAGAATTTTTAATAGGTTGTGTATTTTGAGTAACCTTTATGTTTCTAGAATTAGGCAAAACATTCATTTCCCCATGCATAACCCAAATGATGTAATGTTGTGGAAAATCCTTGTCCATCAAATGGTGAAACACCGCATTTTTTGTTTTCCACTTTGTAAAACCACATATAGGACATGGACACTTTATTTTATCTCCTATAGCTCCATTGGTAAATGCAAAATCTAGAAACTGATTCAAACCAAGCAAATACTCTGGTGTGTTTCTTGGCATTCCAATCCAAGATCTATCCATTGAAGAATTTGATGAATATGCAAAATATCCCTAATAAGATTTCATAAAGAAGAAAAGTGAATGTAATATAAAATAAATAAATTGTTGAACTCTAACATAAAACATACATAACAAAATATCATATGAAAAATTACTCTAACAGATAATTATAATGTCCGGATTAACTTTTGCACAACTCGACTAACTTTACAGACATAAAAAAATAAGTTCAATGAACATAATCAAGCAACAATCAGTCAACTAGACTTCAAACCCAAACTAGTTGAGGTCCAATAACAACAACATACCTAGATGATAAAAAACAATAATGCAAAATTGGGAGCAATTAGAAACCATAAGCAAAACTGTTATTATATAATTGGGAGCAATTACACAAAATCACACATAAATTTAAAGTTGTAAAAACTAAGAAGGGGGTTTGTGACTTATCTGAGTCAGAATTGGGAATGTGGAAAAAATGCGTGGACTCTTTTGGTTACTAAAGACACCCTTTAACTCCTTTAACAGTAACAACAGTACTCCAATTTCCCAAGATTTTTGAATCTCTTTCAATGCTTTCACTGAAAAAACAAGTCACAATACTATGTCAAGAAAATGAACATAATGTTAATTGAAAAAAATAACCAACAGACTTTAATTTCGATTCTAAACAATTGAAGTTTTTGATTTGTGCTTATTTATTCTAACCGATACAAGTTTGTTCCCCAAAACAATTGTAATACTTTCCTGACACATATAGTATTACAGCTTACAAGTATCACCTATAAACTTTTTCCATTATAACCACCACCACGAATAACAATATACCCACTGAAATACTACAAGGTGGGGCATAGGGATGGTAGAATTTACAGGCAAGTGTTTCCATCCAAAGACTAGCACAATGTGCTATCTAATCTATTGGTAACTTCACTTGTGCTAGTTTACATAATGAAAAATAGAAAAAGTCGGTTATGACCATCTATCTGCCTCATAAAGAAATGCACATGTCAAAGAAAAAATGAAGAGTTAAAACCCAGAACCTTAAGATAAAAAAATATCCATTTAAAATGAATCTGCCACAATATCTATGAAAATTGTAGGGATGGAGGCATTTTCATATTGGTGTGGGGTAGCTAAAAATTGGTTGTTGGCTGTAAGATAAAAAATAAACAATTACAAACAACATAAGAGCTTCATAGTTGACTATAATGTTGAGACACAAGGATTGAGGTAATGACTGGGTAATATGGTTATTGAATAAGCATGAGAGGTTGGATAAAAATCCAGACTGTAACACCCCAGTTTTTTAAACCAGATCACTACATGGTGCCCATGATCCCGAGGGACCACAAGCTAACCCATGATTGATATTTGTACCTGTATACTGCAATATATGTCGTAATAATACAGAAAACATGAACAATAGTCCATAATATTCAATTGCATATAATATCTGACAAATCATAACATCCATATGAGGTAACGAATATGAAAAATAGCTGAAATCTGAATCAAATCTGAGCTAAATATGAAAGCCTTTAATATTGTTTGAATAAGAAGTTGAAGGAACATGTCTCCAACTAACTCCATCTAGCAAAACTGAATTGAATTAATAAATGAAATAAACAATATCATCCTCGAATGGATGAGGACTCACTGGAACTCTACGATTGGAATGCTACTGCTACTACTGATTTGGAGCACGTATCTGTGAACCTATGGTGTAACCTAAGAGAAAGCACCATAGCGCAAGTGCGTCAATACAACTGGGAGTACAGAGTATACGACTGAGGTAGGCTAAATAAAAAAGGGTTTTCATGTATGAACGGTGCTAACTGACTGACTGATATGAATATAAGAGTACAAACATGCATACGTAGTAACTTAGATTGTGATTACGTGATATCTAGATCTGGACACTAATACATGATCTATTGATATCTAGCATGACAAATATAGAAATTCTGATAATATAGATGACTGTGTCTGACAGTCCTAAATCTAATGGAGTTATTTGTGGTCTATTTTGTAACTGAATTGACTGTATCTGACAGTCTTGATATACTGAAATCTGAAGAACTATCTGAGTTCTTTTACTGAGATTGGGACTAAAACTGTGGGAGGTAGTTGTTTGAACGACATGCCCCAATAACGCATATAGCTAAGTTCGGGTCTAGTCTCTACCCCGACTAGAAGGGTGTCAATACTGCGCCACTGGTAAGGACAACTGTGAGTGACCCTTAGCTAGTAGGTACTCAAAATAAGAATGGTGGGAACCCTAAACTGACGAATTAAGCCACCTCATCAACCCTAATCTGACAGGTTAAGATGTCTCAATATACACTGGCTACGTAGTTCTGGAACACAAGGATGATTATTAAGAATCACACCCTAAACTGGCAGGTGAGTTCCCATCCTTGGGTTCACTCAGTGCAAACTTCTACTCCCATCTGAAGAGACTGAATGTTATTCTACTGACGGTACATGGACTAAGTAACTGACTTCCATTGACTGACGGACTAGTGCTACTATTTGAGAATTAACTGAGATCATGAGATTTCTGAGGTTTCCTGAGTCACATGCTCGACTGAGTTCTATATATCATGGTTTGACTGAGATTATTATGATAACATGACATGGATCAAGGCACACAGCTATATCTTTTGGGTACAAGTACCCCCAAGACTCAATGGAAGGAAACTGACACACATGATTGACTTGATCGTAAGAGTAGAGTCCACAATTTACCATATCATGAGTAGGGGATTTCACACTAAGCATAGTTCTCAACATCTTATACATGGAAGGGAAATTCATACAATATGTATATACTTGCATAGATCTAATATCATGGTCAATCCATATCACAACAACAACACATATCCTCACATGGAATTCATAGGAAATCGTAAATCATAGAACATGGACTTGTCATTTAAGCACTATTAAATCATGGGACAGGAATTCTATCATCTAGGTATAATGTCAAACACTTTGCATGAATTCTTTTAGCTTAAGTGTGTTCATTAATTTCACCATATTAAGCCACATAAGGATCATGGGTTTCAACTAACAAACACATATTCTTCATGAAATCACCTTTAGATATCATCTTGAAAATTAAACAACAATCATCAACATGTACATGCTAATATCACAATAAGACAATCACAAAATAATATTTAAAACATGGTTCTTAAGATCTATGAACGAAATGGATCCATAGATGAACACTACGCATACCTGACTCAGGGTTCTTGATGTTTTTGAACTTGAAGGATTTGAAATCCTTTGATTTTTGAAGAAGATTGGGTCTTGTTCTTGGAGATTAAATTTAGAAAGAAACTCTAGTTTTTGTTTGTGAAATAATAATGAGAAAAATGGCTGAATTCGGACTGATCTGGGTATATATAGGGGAGTGGTAAGTGACCAAAATACCCTTGTTAAAATGGCCTGGAAGTAAATTGAACGTGGCGTGTGATGACCCGAATGACGGTCCATCAGGAACTTGACGGTCCATCATTTCGACTGTCATACGTGGACCAAAAATGGGGTCCATTGGATAAGAGTTGACGGCTTGGATGATGGTCCGTCAAAAATCTGATGGTCCATCAACTTGTCCATCAATCCTTATCCAGAACGTGGCCCTACTACCTTGGCTGTGACGGTCAAAGTGGCGGTCCGTCACTTATTTGGTGGTCTGTCAACTTGGATGTCGCACCTGGGCATTTTGGTTAGTTCTAAGTAAAAAATCGCAACTTTATCGTATAGTGTCGGATTTGGAAAAAATTGGTACCATTAGAAAGGTAACTCAAGAAAGTAGAAATCTCAAAAATACCACAGGTACAAAAAAATAGATTTGTATTTCAAAGCAAGTACTAGCATCCTTGAGATGATTTCTAGCTAGGAATAAGCACGGGTATTACAATATCTCCTCTTGAGAACATTCGTCCTCGAATGATATTGACTAAGAGGGAAAATAGTAAATGAACATGAACTGAATATGAGTGACTGAGACATGACTTCATGACTGACATGCTAAATATACTGAACTCATGCACATCTGATGTATGGCTAACTGGTACATGAATGTGTGACTGAGTGTTCTGATAAACTGAGTTTCTCAAGACGAGAATGCATAGCTGATGCATGATTTTATAACTGAATTGATACATGAAAGAGTATAAAATGGTAGTAGATACCACATTTATAATGGAAACATGAATATAAAACGGAATAAGCTTAAGGCGAACTATTACCTTGAGCTTGATCTAAATCGGCGAGAAGAGGTAAGGATACTTGGCACGTATATCTGCTTCTACTTCCCAAGTAGATCCCTCGATGGACTGATTTCTCCAAAGAACCTTAACTAGAGAGACCTCTTTGTTCCTCAATCGACGAGTCTGATAATCTAAGATTTCGACTAGAATCTCTTCATAAGAGAGACTATTCTGAACATCAATGCTCTGAATAGGGACTACAACTGCTAGGTCACCTACTCACTTCTTGAGAAAGGATTCATGGAAGACCGAATAAACTGAGGCTAAATATGAAGGCAAATTGAACTCATAAGCTACCTTGACTAAATGACAGAATCTTGAAGGGACCGATATAGTGAGGACTGAGTTTCCCTTTATTGTCGAACCTCTTCACTCCCTTCATGGGAGAGATCTTAAGATAGATATTATCATCTACCTCAAGCTCGAGATCCATTCTATGAACATCAGTATAAGACTTCTGTCAGCTCTGAGCAGCCTGTAGTCTCTCTCTGATCAACTGAACTTTCTCTAAGGCGTTGAAAACCAAGTCAGGACCTATTACTGAGGCCTCACTAACTTCAAACCAACCAATTGGAGATCTACACCTCCTGCCATAGAGAGCTTTGAATGGAGCCATTTTAATACTGGAATGATAGCTATTGTTATATGCAAACTCAATCAAAGGCAAGTGGTCATCTCAACTTCCCTTGAAATCAATTGTACATGCCCTTAGCATATCTTCAAGAGTCTGAATGGTCCTTTATGCTTGACCATCTGTCTAAGGATAAAAGGCTGCACTGAGATGGACTTGGGTACCAAGACCCTTTTGGAATGCTTTCCAAAAGTGAGAGGTGAACTGGGTACCTCTGTCTGAAATAATAGATAATAGAACACCGTATAATCTGACCAACTCCCTGATATAGATTTTGGCATAATCCTCGGCTGAATAAGAGGTATGAACTAGAAGGAAATGAGATTACTTTGTCATCCTATCTACAATAACCCAAACAGAATCGTGCCGATGACGAGTTCGAGGCAAACCCATCATGAAGTCCATGTTCACCTCTCCTTACTTCCAAGTAGGAATGGTGAACTCCTGCATGGGTCCACTAGGCTTCTGATGCTCTATCTTAACTTGCTGACATATAGTACTTAGCCACAAACTTTGCAATATCTCTCTTCATCCCACTCCACCAATAGATTTCCCGCAGGTTGCGATACATCTTAGTGGCCCCTGGATGAATAGAGTATCGCACACCATGCACTTCTGCAAGAATCTACTGCTTTATGTCATCTACACCTGGAACATACAGACAACCCTGACAATGAAGAAACCTATCTCCCTCTTGGGAGAAAACCTCTACTCTCTGATTTTGAACTGAATCTTTTAGCTTGACAAGTCTAGGATCCCTGTCTTGCCTTTATTTTACCTCGGAAACTAGAGATGACTATGAACTACTCTGAACACATACACCGCCATCTGAAGAATCGACTAAGCGAACACTTATTCTGGCGACATGATGGATTTCCTGAACTATCTTCTTATTGTTGTCCTCGATGTGAGAAACACTACCCATGGAGAGTATACTGAGAGCGTCGGCTATAACTTTGGCCTTGCCCGAATGGTAAAGGACACTCATGTCATAATCTTTCAAAAGCTCTAACCACCTTCTCTAACAAAGACTGAGATCTTTCTGAGAAAAGACATATTGCAGACTCTTATGATTGGTGAAGACATCTACATAAACTTCGTATAGATAATGCCTCCAAATCTTTAAGGCAAATACTATAGCTACTAATCCAAGATCATGAGTAGGATAATTCTTCTCATATGGCTTTAACTGTATGGAGGCATAGTCTATGACCTTACGATGCTGCATGAGGACACAACCTAAACCCACTCTGGATGCATCACAATATACCACTAACCCATCTAAACCATTTGGAAGAGCTAGAACTAGAGCTGAGGTGAGTCGAGTCTTCAACTCTTGAAAACTTTTTTCACAAGGATCTGACCACTAAAACTTGACCTTCTTCTGAGTCAATATGGATATGGGGAATGCAATAGAAGAAAATCCCTCGACAAACCATTTGTAATAGCCAGCCAATCCCAAGAAACTCCTGATATCTGAAGGAGAGATAGGACATGGCGAGGCCAGGTTCTTACCGCTTTGGCCTTCTGAGGATCTACTCTAATGCTATCACCAAAAATAATATGGCCAAATGCTACTGATCTTAGCCAAAACTCACAATTACTAAATTTGGTGAATATTTGGTGATCTCTGAGAGTTGAAGAACAATCCTAAGATGGTCTGAATGATCACACTCTGTGCGGTAATAGACCAGGATATCATCTATGAAGACTATGATGAACATGTCCAAGTACTGCTTGAACACACGATTCATCAAGTCCATGAAAGTGGTTGGGGCATTGGTAAGACCAAAGGACATAATTAGAAACTCGAAGTGACCATACCAGGTAAAGAAAGATGTCTTCGGGATGTCACATTCTCTAAGTCTGAGCTGATGGTAGCCTGATCTGAGGTCTATTTTGGAGAAATAATTGGCACCCTAAAGTTGGTAAAAAAAGTCATCTATTCTAGGAAGAGGATATTTGTTCTTGACTGTAACTTTCTTGAGATGACGGTAATCAATACACATCCTGAGAGAACCATCTTTCTTGTGAATGAATAACACTGGTGCACCCCATGGGGATACACTGGGCTTGATGAATCCCTTATCTAAGAAATCCTTCAACTAATCTTTCAGTTTCTTAAGTTCTGTTGGTGTCATTCTGTATGGCGGAATAGAAATAGGCTGAGTATTTAGAATAAGGTCAATGCCAAAGTCTATTTCCCTTTCAGGAGGAATACCTGAAAGATTTCTGGGAAATACGTCTGAATACTCATTTACAACAGGGACTGATTCAAGACTAGGAGATTCAGAACTAGAATCTTTAATATGCATGAGATGATACACATACCCCTTAGAAATTATTTTTCTTACCCGAAGGTAGGAAATAAGCTGACCCCTGAAAGATGAAGTACTACCCTTCCACTCTAGGACGAGCTCATTCGGGAACTAAAATTGAACTACCCTAGTTCTGCAGTACACTGTGGCATAGCAGGAATAAAGCCAATCCATGCCTAGAATAATATCAAAATCTGTCATCTCGAGATCGACTAAATCTGCCGATGTGGCTTTCTAAAATATCATAACCGGGCAGTTCCTGGATACCCGCTGAGCTATGATAGTTTTACCCACTGGGGTAGAGACTAAAAAGGGCTCTACTAAAATTTTGAGACTAATTTCGAAATTGCCTGCTATATAAGGAGTAACAAAAGACAAGGATCCACCTAGATCTAGCAAAGCGTAAACATGAACATGGAAAATCTGTAACGTACCAGTAATGACATCAAGAGAATTTTCCTGATCCTGTTAGGTCTAAAGAGCATAGATTTTGTTTGGGCGTTGCCCACTAGTAGCACTGGAAGTGGCACTCTGCTGATTTGGGCGACCAGACTAGGCTATGGAGTGATTCTGCTGACCCTGTAGACTTGACTGTGGACACTCTCTAATCCTGTGGCCTGGCTTACCATAACTGAAACAAACATTGCTACCAGCTCTACAGGTACCCTTGTGGTTTTTACCACAAGTCTGACATAGGGGATTAGTTTGGGCACTGCTGACACTGCCCTGAGACTTAGAGCCTAGTGCTCAATCTCTGTTGCCGTCTTTGAATTTTGGCACTGGGGCACTGGTGGAGAAAGGAGCTGGAATTTCTGGCTTAGGACAAAACTGTGAACGATTTTCTCCTTCTAATTTTGGCTAAGCAAACCTGAAACTGCATGACCTTGCTCTCTTATTCTGTCTTTCCTTAGTCCTAATCTTCTGCTCCTCTATTTGTTGAGCATGAGTCATGATCCTGGATAAAGTCATATCACTGTTCAGCATCATAGACCTACACTCATTTACGATGTTATCATTCACCCTTAACACAAACTTGCTCATCTTAGCCCTGTTGTCTGCAACCACATGAGGGGCATATCTGGCAAGCTGAGTAAATCTGAGAGAATACTCCTTAACCGTCATATTTACCTACCTGAGGTTGATGAACTCTAGAACTTTTGACTTCCTCAGCTCTTGGGGAAAGAATCTGTCTAAGAAAGTCGTAACAAATTTCTCCCACTCTATAGGACCTGCATCCTCTAACCTCTCAGACTTCCTCTATTTGTAGTACCAAGTGTGAGAAACATCCTGTAACTGGTATGCGGCCAACTTGACACTCTGACAAGAAGTAACTCCTATGATGTCTATGACCTTATGGACTTGGTCAATAAATTCCTAAGGGTCTTCATCAGACTTAGACCCAAAGATAGATGGAGAGTTCATTCGGGTGAAGTCCCGAATCCTAGATGTGGCTGAGTTGGCCACTGGATTGGTCAGAATAACTGGTGGCATTCATTTAGGGCAGCCACAGACTGAGCAAGTATGGTGAATGCAGCCCTAAACTCTGCATGAGAAGCATGTTCGCCCAAAGGATCTTTGGGCTGAGGAGCTGGCTGGTTTCTTTTCTTTAGAGGCATATTCTGAAATAAGATAAGAACGGATTAGATTGAGAGTTTAAATTGAGATTATTCTCACTAGCACGATATGAATATCGAAAGAAGGGAAATATTCCAAAAACATCTTATAGCCTCTTGCACATAAATGTGGCGCGTAACACACCCATGTACAAGACATTACTAGATGTGGCTTTCAAACTTCCTAGGACTCTATTGAACCTTAGTGTGATTCCCCAAAGTTTTGGGGCCTGTCACCCGCTAAGATTGTGCGTGCCAACTAGGCCGCAACCTTGTCAGCTATGTAGGCGGCATGTGCTGAGGGAATATGCTGAAGTCGAAGATGAGGAAAAAGGGCATAACATGAGGTAACAAGAATCTATATATGTTGCACGACATATCCTAAGAGTGAAATGGTGATTTGGAAAGGGCTTAGTGTGAGCCTAAGGGGGCGGAGGCATGGTGAGGATTGGGTGCGGTGTTCGATATCAGCGCCATACCATTTTGAGCTACAAGTGGAATCTGAGGATTCCGATTTAAAGTGTTGATATTAAGGGTACCTTATGTATGCTTATAAAATTTGGGGTCATTTGGAGTCCGTTTGGATAGGGGATTGACTTGGCCAAAGTCCAGTGGCATTATCATAATTTGCTGATTGGTCTGAAGGCCATAACTCGTTCCATGTGTATGGGAATAGGGTGAAACTTCATGGAGGTATGAAGGAAGTCAAGAGAAAGGAGTAGGAATAAATGGAACCCAATTTAAAGGTCGGATGAATGATCTAAGCCCCAGTATAGTTCTTGGGCAAAATGATGTCTAGTGGCATACATTGGGATTATTTATTTTAAGCATATGTAAGGGGGGTATACATGGTGACAGCCTACCAGCCTCCCCCGGGTGTGTCGATAGATGGCCACCCCAAGTGTGCTGCCTTGAGGGACAACCTCAAGGGCCTTCCTTGGCATGTCAAAGGAATGCGCAAGGTACTCATAGGGCTCAGAAACCCTATGGGCAATGCAGGGTCGGGTGGACTAGCGTTGGGCGCCCGAAAAGGCTAGAGATTGGTTATATGAACCGACAAGCCCCGTGGGTTGTCTAGGTGATGGAAGGATGCCTTCAAGACAATAGAGCAATCGAGATACTCTCCCCAAGAGACTCGTGAGCTAACTTGTGAGCTTGGTCAAGGTTCAGCCAAGTGAGCAAGGGTCCGTTGGTCTAGACGCACAGTTGTGGGGCGACACTGTGCTATGATAGTTGGATACAAGTTACGTGGGCTATGTTTGGCTATTCCATAAGACATGAGAGTGCATATCAAAGGAAAATGCTTGTGACTAAGGCTAAGGATTGAGGGTTATCCTACTTGGGCGAAGAAAAGGCCAAGTGCACATGCACGAGGCAATGTTAAGCTTGAGGATAAGAATGTGCATGCGATGGCAATGCTCAGGCCAAGGCGAGGGATGAGTATGTCCATAGCCATCCCCAGGAGCGCATATGGATAAGATCCAAGGATTAATGGTGTGCCAGAAGAGTTGCTTATACGTTGGCCATGTCAGCCGGCATGTTGATAGACCGGCACCAAAGGGAGAAAACCTCTGAGGCGAGCTTACCACAGGTACAAGATCGTGCTAAAGACCTGGGAAATGAGGAAGGCTGGCCTTGGGGGAACTATGGGCGCCGCAAGGGCGAAATTGTGTGCCGCTGACACAGTGAAAAATAAGCCCATGACAAGTGGTATCAGAGCAAGACCATTTGCTATGCAAGTGGTATCAGAGCATAGATTGAGATTCCTCGTGCTCATAAAGATCGTTTGAGACGATGCTACCTTATGAAGGGAATTGGTTGTATGTTGAGATGCTTGAGTTAGCCATGTTAACTAAGGCCCATCATTTCAGAATCACGCCATGTCACAGCCGTTGATTCCGCCTTCGTCTGTGTAGGTTGATTCATCTTCGAAGCATCTAAGAGTGATTAAGAAACCCTCAAAGGATGACTTCAAATCAGTGGGTACTGTATGCAGAGGGATTCTATAGAGGCACGTTGGGACAACAGGTGTGGTGATCGTGCGATGCTGTTTGAGTGGAACCGTAAAGTTGGACAATTGGATAGCTGGTGCTCAAATTTCCTTGATTGTGGGGAACCATCAGTTCGTCAGAAACTCTGTTAGCGGTATGCTGGCAACTATGGTCAGAAGAGAGCATGGACTTGACGAGGACGTCAAGCAAGGTTGGTGAAGTGCATCTGAAGCTTGTCAGTCAAATAGTTTGTTCATGCAAAGCGATGAACTAGAGTTGTTAGCCATGAAAGAGTCTAGGCTGAGGTAGAGAAGGGGATATGCCGATAAGTCGGGTGGTCAAGAGGATGAGCCATGTCTGCCAGGTCGTGCAACCATGTTCCAAGAGAGTTGAAGCCATAGACTATTAACATTGGGCTTGATCATGCTTAGATCTTTCCATGGATACATTTAAGGCATCAAGTTGAGTGTCCACCAAGAAGGTTGGACTTGAGTTTTACCGAAAGGAATGTGAAACGGTCCGTCTAAGGAAGTAGAATCAAGGTTAGAATGAAACCTAGACACCTAATGGGTTGCGAAGAGTGGCAGGAGAGTCCCTAAATCTAGCCACCTAATGGGTTGCGAAGTGTGGCAGGAAAGTCCCTAAACCTAGCCACCTAATGGGTTGCGAAGAGTGGCAGGAGAGTCCCTAAACCTAGCCATCCAATGGGTTGCGAGGAGTGGCAAGAGAGTCCCTACAAAAGAGAGCCATGTAGGATGAGTGGGAAGTGAAGCCTACGGCATGGGCAAGCGGAGCTTGCAGTTGGAGAGAGTGCTATACAAGAACCAGGCTAGCACGAAGTGGACCATTGGGCCACGACAATGTAAAGAAGGACCTGAGTGCAGGTTTCTTTATAGGAAGATGGGCCTTAAAGTCAGGTAGAGGTAATGCCATTAGGTGTGTGAGCGACACGTATAAACCAAACCATTTCATGGAGAGGTGTTGTGCTAAAGTACTATGGGTAAGGAAAATCATCAAAGTGGGATTAGCTAAAGCGCTAAAAATGAATTGGGTTGTAAGTTCGAGGATGGGTTCTTTCCAAGAGTAGAAGAGTGAGTCGGAGGCCGCAGATGGGAGAACCAAGGGAGTTCTCGCCATAGGCTATAGGTACGAGGGTACCCCAAAGTCGAAGGACTGCGAAGGGAAAGAGAGAGTTTTGAACAAAGTGTCTAATTCACAGAGTAATGCGCAGATGCCGGCACTTTGAGATAAGAAGTACTTGCCAAAGGTACGTCCTAAGAGAGTGAGAGGTGCCTATGGGAGCGGAGCACACGAGATGTCAGAAGGTGCCATGGTGAAGCATGGGTTTCCAAAGGCTGTTGTGAATGATGATTGGGACAAAGTTCATAATTTGGGCTACCGCCAGTGACGTCGCTCGAGGAAAAAATATAAAGACCATAAGGGCATGGTTGGCAAAGATGCCACATCGAGGGATGCCTACCTAGATATGTTATGCTGAAAAGGTAAAAGTCTAGGAGGGAAGATAGTTGTCTACCAGAGGCAAAGGATCGAAGGGCTACACATGCCAGGTATGGATGGGCTAGTAGGATCGCTAGGGTGGAAACAGATTTCCAGACAAGATGAAGGCCATGAGGAGCATGATGTGGATATGACGTAAGGTCACCGCAAAGATAGTCACCAGAGGGTGTAGATGTGGAGAAACCGTTCGAGAAGAAGTGCAAAGTGCACACTTGGATAAAACTAGGGGGAGAATAGCAAGGGGTCTGACTACATTTTTAAGAAGGAGCTCACAAGAGTTCCTACACACAAGGATTTGGGGGTCGCGATATAAATCCCCAAGGGTGCAGACTTTGGGTTGTCGTTGGTGTTGCATATCATTGAGGACAATGACTACTTCAAGTGTGTGAGGGTGTTACACCCCAAAGTTTTAGGGCCTGTCACCCGCTAAGATTGTGCGTGCCAACTAGGTTGCAACCTTGTCAGCTATGTAGGCGGCATGTGCTGAGGGAATATGCTAAAGTCGAAGATGAGGAAAAGGGGCATAAAATGAGGCAAAAAGCATCTATATATGTTGCATGACATATCCTAAAAGTGCCAAGGTGATTTGGAGAGGTCTTGGTGTGAGCCCAAGGGAGCGGAGTCATGGTGAGGATTGGGTGCGGTGTTCGATGTCAACGCCGTACGATTTTGAGATACAAGTGGAATCTAAGGATTTCGGTTTAAAGTGTTGATATTAAGGGTACCTTATGTGTGCTTACCAAATTTGGGGTCATTTGGAGTCCGTTTGGATAGTGTCTTGACTTGGCCAAAGTCCAGTGGCATTGTTATAATTTGTTGATTGGTCCGAAGGCCATAACTCATTCCATGTGTATGGGAATGGGGTGAAACTTCATGGAGGTGTGAAGGAAGTTAAGAGAAAGGAGTAGGAAAAAATGACACCCAATTTGAAGGTCGGATGAATGATCTAAGACCCAGTACAGTTCTCGAGCAAAATGATGTCTAGTGAGGGACATTGGGATTATTTATTTTAAGAATATATAAGGTATACATGGTGACAGCCTACCAGCCTCCCCCGGGTGTGTCGATAGATGGCCACCCCAAGTGTGCTGCCTTGAGGGAAAACCTCAAGGGTTTGCCTTGGCATGTCAAAGGAATGCGCAAGGTACTCATAGGACTCAAGAACCCTATAGGAAACGTAGGGTTGGGTAGACTAGCGTTGGGCGCCCGAAAAGGCTAGAGGTTGGCTATATGAACCGACAAGCCCCGCGGTCTATCTAAGTAATGGAAGGATGCCTCCAAGACGATAGAGAAATCGAGATACTCTCCCCAAGAGACTCGGGAGTTAACTTGTGAGCTTGGTCAAGGTTCATCCAAACGAGTAAGGGTCCGTTGGCCTAGACGCGCAGTTGTAGGGCGACACTGTGCTATGGAAGTTAGTACAAGTTGTGTGGGCTATGTTTGGCTATGCCATAAGACATGAGATGGAATATCTAAGGAAGACGCTTGTGACTAAGGACAAGGATTGAGGGTTTCCCTACTCGGGCGAAGCAAAGGCCAATTGCACATGCACAAGGCAATGTTAAGCTTAAGGATAGGAATGTGCATGCGATGACAATGCTCAGGCCAAGGTGAGGGACGAGTATGTCCGTATCTATCCCCAGGAGCGCATATGGATGAGATCCAAGGATTAAAGGTGCGCTAGAAGAGTTGCTTATACGTTGGCCATATCAGTCGAAATGTTAATAGAGCGGCACCAAAGGGAGCAAACCTCTGAGGCGAGTTTCCCATAGGCATAGGATCGTGCTAAAGACCTGGGAAATGAGGAAGGATGGACCATAGTTGGGGGAACCATGGGCACCACACGGGCAAAATTATGTGCCTCTGACATAGTAAAAAATGAGCCCATGACATTAGGCTTTGATACTAAGTTTGTAATGCCCTAATTTTCTAAACTGGATCGCTACACGGTGCCCATGATCTTGAGAGACCACAAGCTAACCCATGATAGATATTTGTACCTGTATACTGTAATATATGACATAATAATATGTAAAATATGAACAATATGCCATAACGTTCAACTGCATAGAATATCTGACAAATCATAACATCTATATGGGGTAACGAATATCCAAAACAACTAAAATATGAATCAAATCTGAGCTAAATCTGAAAGCCTCTAAATACTATCTGAATAAGGAGTTGAAGGAACATGTCTTCAACTAACTCCATCTAGCAAAACTGAACTGAATTAATAAATAAAATAATATCATCCTCGAATGGATGAGGACTCACTGCAACTCTACGACTGGAATTCTACTGCTATTGCTTATCTAGAGCTCATATCTGTAAACCTATGGTGTAACCTGAAAAAAAAGCACCATAGCGCAAATGCATCAGTACAACTGGGAGTACTGAGTATATGAGTGAGGTAGACTAAATGCAAAAGGGTTTACATGCATGAATGATGCTAACTGACTGACTGATATGAATGTAAGAGTGCAAACATGCATACATAGTAAATGAGATCGTGATTACATGATATCTAGATCTAGACACTAATACATGATCTATTGATATCTAGCATGACAAATACTGAAATTCTAATAACATAGATGATTGTGTCTGACGGTCCTAAATCTAATGAAACTATCTGTGTTCTGTTCTGTAACTAAATTGACTGTATCTGATAGTCCTGATATACTGAAATTTGAAGAACTATATGAGTTCTTTTACTAAGACTAAGACTGAAACTGTGGGAGGTAGTTGTTTGACCGACATACCGCGCCACTGGTAAGGACAACTGTGAGTGACCTTTAGCTGGCAGGTACTCAAAATGAGAATTGGTGGGAACCATAAACTGATGGATTAATCCACCTCATCAACCCTAGTCTGATAGGTTAAGATGTTTTAACCTACGCCGGCTACGTAGTTCTGGAACATAAGGATGATTACTAAGAATCACACCCTAAACTGGCAGGTGAGTTCCCATCCTTGGGTTCACTCGGTGCTAACTTCTACTCCCATCTGAAGAGAATGAATGTGATTTAACTGACTGTACATGGACTGAGTAACTGACTTTCGTTGACTGACGGATTAGTGCTACTATTTGAGAATTAACTGAGATCATGAGATTTCTAAGGTTTCATGAGTCACATGCCCGATTGAGTTCTATAGATCATGACTTGACTGAGATTATCGTGATAACATGACATGGCTCTAGGTACACAGCTATATCTTTTGGGTACAAGTACCCCCAGGACTCAATGGAAGGAAACTGACACACATGACTAACTTGATCGTAAGAGTAGAGTCCACAAATTACCATATCATGAGTAGGAGATTTCACACTAAGCATAGTTCTCAACATCTTATCATGGAAGGAAAATTCTTACAACATGTAAATACTTGCATAACTCCAATATCATGGTCAATCCATATCACAACAACAACGCATATCACTCACATGGAACTCATGGGAAATCGTAAAGCATAGAGCATGGACTTGTCATTTAAGCACTATTAAATCATGGGACATGAATTCTATCATCTAGGCATATTATCAAACACTTTTCATGCATTCTTTTAGCTTAAGTGTGTTTATGAATTTCACCATATTAAGCCGCATAAGGATCATGGGTTTCAATTAACAAACACATATACTTCATGAAATCACCTTTAGATATCATCTTGAAACATAAACAACAATCATCAACATGTACATGCTCATATCACAATAAGACAATCACAAAATAGTATTTAAAACATGGTTCTTGAGCTCTATGAATGAAATGGATCCATAGATGAACACTACGCATACTTGACTCAAGGTTCTTGATGTTCCTGAACTTGAAGGATTTGAAATCCTTTGATTTTTTAAGAAGATTGGGTCTTGTTCTTGGATATTAAATTTAGAGAGAAACCTTAGTTTTTATTTGTGAAATAATAATGAGCAAAATGGCTGAATTCGGACTCATCTAGGTATATATAGGTGAGTGGTAAGTGATCAAAATACCCTTGTTAAAATGGCCTGGAAGTAAACTGAACGTGGCATGTGACTACCCGACTAGCGGTCCGTCATTTTGATCGTCATACGTAGACCAGAAATGGGGTTTACTGGATAAGAGTTGACAGACTGGATGACGGTCCGTCAAAAATTTGACAGTCCATCAACTCGTCCGTCAATCCTTATCCAGAATGTGGCCCTACTGCCTTGGTTGTGACGGTCAAAGTGGCGGTCCATCACTTGTTTGGCGGTCCGTCAAATTGGATGTCGCATATGTACGTTTCGTCCAGTTCTGAGTAAAACATCCATAACTCCCTCGTTTGGTGTTGGATTTGGACAAAATTGGTTTCGTTAGAAAGCTAACTCAATTTACCACATGATAGAAAGTAGAAATCTAAAAAATACCACAGGTATAAAAATAGATTTGTATTTCAAATCAAGTACTAACATCCTTGAGATGATTTCTAGCTAGGAATAAGCACGGGTATTACACAGACCCAAGTTGGACCAGTTGACAGAAGACATAAAAAGAACAGAGGACGGTTTCAATGGAATACTATTGGTTGAATAGAAACCACCCTATTGGTTGAATACTTAATAGCATTCAGGGAAGTATTAGTGACATTGAACGGGAATCAATATTCATAAAGTAGCCTTACAGTTTGTGCTAACAGATGCCACATGAGTAATAAGAGGGAAGAGACTATGACACACTTATTTCTTTACTATACGATGGCTAGTCAATTGAGGATTACTTTCCTTAACCTCAGAGAGCTCCACTTGACTGTGCCTAACAGTGGCCAGACATTCCAAAATATGGGAAGAAAACCCAATACCAAGGGAACTAAGGAAATATTAGAAAGTTGTTACACTTCGCTTTTGGTTGGACATTATTAAATGAGAGAAAATAAGATGTTTTGTGCAAACATCTTAGTGGTGGATTATAGGAGAAATCAAGGAGTACCAAGTGTTTTGTGCAAACTTGACCTTGAAAAGGCATACGATTATGTGAATTTGAATTTCTTAGATTCTATCATGACTTCATTGTCACATGGCCCCTTAACTCACAGATCAAAACTAACCATTAAGAATGACGCAAAAGTATTATGTGTCCCTTGTATCTCATCTTAAGTCCTAGTTACAACAACCTCCTTATGATTTTGGTAACACCTGTATTGTGACTTTTGATTCTAAAAACAATGAGAATTGCCTCTATGGTACTGTAACAGACTAGAAAAGTCTCTTAATGATCTATGGGCAATCAATAACTAACACAACCTCCATTATAAATTCAAACTAATCCTAATGTAATATCGAGGTTTTGTAGCTCTTCACATTCTTGAAAATGATGAACATTACTCTACAAAAATAATGATATCAACTAGTACACCTCAATCCCAAGAGACTTTATTAGTCATATTATTTTAGTTTCAAGATTTTTACTAAGCATTAAAGAACACCCAAACTTTGTAAATTGAGAAAACTTGAAGAGAATAATTGATACCTACAGAACCATGTGAATCTACTACGGGTTATTAAAGAACACCCAAAACTTTGTAAATGGAATGGAGTTGAGGAGAGAGTAATTTATACATATTTCTATCCCCTGATAAGTTTTTACAACATTGGTGAACTTCTCTTAGAGGATTCAGTATGTGAAGATACGGCCAACCAGAAAACCAGATACAAAAAAGCATGAACCTTTTTATCTATACCTCAATATGTTCATCCAAACTTGGGTTCTTATCTTTAAGAAATTAAATTATATCATGTGTCCCTTAATCAACTTGAATACCCAAAGATTATAAGCAAATATCATAACAAATAAAACATAATCTATTAGCACGTCACTTCCTAACTCTAACAAGCTCGGGATTTCTCAAAAAAAATCAGCTTGAAACATTAGCTTAAGCACTTCTTTCGGAAAAAAGAATCCTTACTTCGACCATAAAATGCAACATGTTTCAATATAAATAAACACTAAAATAGGCTCAAAACATCTACTCAAAACATGAATAAACTCAAATAACCCTAATTTAACTTACAGAAAAAGATGCCAATTTAAGTTTAGTTTACAAAATTGCACAAAAACTGAAACAATCAGTGGGGATTTCCTGTGAATCTGTGGTTATTGCAACCTCAATGACTCATTTTTGCCTACCAATTGAAATGACTACCTACCAATTTGGGAAATGAGATAGGGAAATAATTTTACGGAGGTTAAAATAACCTTCGCAAATAAATTCCTGCAATATCACCCATTTTTTGTAGTGATTTTCTTTGACTCAGATCTCTCTTTCACTTCACAATTTTCTTCTACACATCAAAGAAAGAAACACAACTATTTATAGGTGATGAATTCTTCCATGTATTGAATAGGATGAGTGAGGGATAGTAATGTGGGTAGATGAATAGCTTTGAGGTTACATATTTTACATGAGTTATAAGACATAAAGGAATGAATAATGGGCAAATAAAGACTTAGTGGTTATAGGAGTTTCAAGAAACTCATGACCACATTCTTCCACTAACAAATGTAAATAATACCCACTAACATATGCACTTAATATAATAATAAAATGCAAATACATCAACATTCCCTCACTCATTTTAATATTAAATTATGAGAGTTCAACAATTTAGTTGAAGGTAGACTATTATGCATAATGAAGGTGTGCTCTGCATTGAACCTCTACTTAGTAAAACAATAACTTTTACTCCAGAGTCAGTAGTGGTCTCAGACTTGAACCATGACTGCTTAGGAAAAATAAAGTATTACTGCTTACACACAATAATCAAGGTGTTAACATAAGCTTTAATACCCAGCACATTACAGCCATTTGCTATCCCGATTTTTCATAAGTGTTTTTGAGAATAAGCCTCATTCTCATAGGAAGTGGCCTACTTCCACACTCACATAGGTGAAATCTGTCAAGTGTGGTCCTATAATTTCAGCACCCTACTCATACGAGATACAAAATTTCATTAAGAGTCCTTTGACTCAGCCTTCACAAATCATTACAGGAACAATGCACTTACATCATAGAGAGGGATCAAATAATAATGCATTCACAACAAGTCATCATATGATTCTTTCTTCCCATTGAACCTGATTATAGGATCTCTAGTTTCCAGGTTGGGTTTCCTTATGGATGACTTATATTTTTGAGCTTCAATTCCTTTCCCCTCAATGTGATTAAGACCATTTTCTTGCTAAGACATTAGTTTTGAATCTCCAAAATTATCACAAAGTTAACACAATTAATACTGATATACCATTGATCAATATAATCTCACAATATTGTATTTTTCTCCTTATGATCCAAATTTATCATTATGATAATAATTTATACTCTACCAATATATTTTGGTGCTATCACAATAACTCAAAATTAGATAAATTAATTTCTCAACATAAAGTGATTGATCAATTCACCTTTTCACTAGTTGAAACTAAAATAGTTAGTTCAACCTCCATAATGAGTTAGCAAAAATAGTAATTTATTTCTAATTAGTAAATAGCACCAAGTTATTTTTTTTTTTTTCCATTTTGCATCAAAAACACTTAAGTACAACAAGCCACAACCTTTTTATTTTAACCAAGTAAATATACTTGATTTGCTTGTTTAAGTACTTTTACATAATTTCATGTCAAGTGCAACTAGCAACATATCTCATATTTCATTAGGCTAGTAAACTCCTTTTTTTTTCACTCCACTTTCACATATTTGAATCAAAAGAAGTTGCATGGCTCATACAATCAACAAAATGTATTTCACAATTTTTCTTTTTCACTATAATGTGACATGTCAGGGAAGAGTTCATCACATAATTTAAGTATTTTTTAATTCCAAGAATGAAATTTATCTCACCCAAATATTTAATGTCAAATGGCTACTTAATATTTTTTATTCTTTCTTTGATAACATGTTAGAGCCAAATATAAAGACATCAAGTCATATGCAAATTAATAATGACATGTGATTTACTCCAACAATAATTATGCACTTATAACACTTTTTTTAACTCATTCTCAAAAGTGCAAATGTCACAATTTTGTGGTGATTTTTTTTCATTTCATTAGCCCCCACTATTTCAAGATTTTGAATACCACTTTATGATCATGAAAAGTAGTATCATTTTTTCCATTAAAAAAAATAGGTAGAAGATTTTATTTCTTTTACCTTTTCTCCGCAACAAACAGAAAAGTTTTTTACCTTTCATCCCCTTGAGTTGAGCAAGTAGAAAGATACTTTACTTGTTATCTCTTGCCATCCATCTTTTGAGATCTCTCATCTCGATATCCGTGATTTTTTAAATTGTAACAAAACATGAATCTCCTTAAATTGTTGATGTAATATACCACAAATTACAATAATCATTACAGTTGAAAATAAAATGAATAAAAGTGAAGAAAATAAATAATCTTCTTCTTGGCTGAGGCGTGGATATCTCTCTTTCTTTAAGGAGATTCAAGCCCACTGTGGCATAATCTACAACGATCCAGCAGTCTATCTCATGACTTGTCCCCTTCAGGATACAACAGTCCATCAACGATATACAACTCAAGCAACTCCGGATTAGTTGAAGAGTCCAAAGCTCCACCATAAGAACACCTTCCTTCAACATATATTTATTCTCTTTGTATAGTAAATATAGTTAAAGACTTAGAATATTTTCTTTGTCTCAACTCTCTCTTTCACTTCACGTTTTTTCTTCTACACATCAAAGGAAGAAACACCACTATTTATAGGTGATGAATTCTTCCATGTATTGAATAGGATGAAAGAGGGATAGTAATGTGGGTAGATGAATAGCTTTGAGGTTACATACGTTACATGAGTTATAAGACATAAAGGGATGAATAATGGGCAAATAAAGACTTAGTGGTTATAGGAGTTTCAAGAAATTCATGGCCATATTCTTCGACTAACAAATGTAAATAATACCCACTAACATATGCACTTAATATAATAATAAAATGCATATACACCAACATTTTATCATATAAAATTCTTATAAGTTGTGAAATTCATGATGTGATCTCATTTCGTGCGGTGTTATATTCAAGTTTATTTATTTATCTTGCAAATAATTTAGATCATATTTTATAAATCAGATGTCTAATAAAATTTGGTCAATCATTTAAAACTGTAATTGAGTTTACGATTTATTGGTGGACGGGGATAATTGTCTCCCTTCACCTTTTGAATGAGAACGAACCATTGTTACTTAAATCATCGACCAAAAGCTATTGTATGAAAATGAATAAATTTTCATTAAACCCTTTAATCCAATTCTATGGATTTGAAAAACAGTACCCTCTTCACCCCTTGAATGACAAAGAATCCTTGGATCTCAAATTTGAAAGTTATTGTATAGAAATAAGTAAATTTGTTTAACTGTTTTAGTATTTTAAGATAAGAAAATAAAGCATTTTTTGAATTAGCAAATCAGATGGTTTTCAAAAATTTAAATATTGCATTACCTATAAAGTATGTAACATTCAAAGTTATTTCCTTTTATTTGTAAAATAATTAATAATAAATTTTTAAAAATAAGTTCACGTGATGTAAGAATAACGTGAGACAAAATAAATGCTTTACACAATCAGTTAATTTGTGCAATTGCTGATTTGTTATGTTTCCCATTCCTATTTACTGGTCATAAAAACATAATTGTAAAGAGTATAAACAAACAAAATTATCACTATATATTTTAAAACCATACAATTAAAGAGTTTAATTGTATTTCGAATGAGAAATATTGTGATAACTTGCAAATTTCTTATACCTTATCATTTTTCAACTTTTATTTTGATGATTTCTAGAGATTGTTATAATAATATGATCATCTGACGATTTCGATGGAGGTGATTCATCTAGTACTCATGAGTTGTCAAGTGTTGCGGACAATGAGGTTAGTCTACTGAAGTATTTATTACTCTATATTATGACTTGAGCATTTAATAACTAGTGTAATCTTATCTTAATATATACGTACATAGTAATTATATAGTATTGTGTATTAATTAAGTGAATAGAAAGGATCTACATTTGAGTTTTAAGTGTTTAAATTAAAGGGCTTTAACTTTAGTTCGCAAATAACTAAAAGTGAGGGGTGTCAAGTGGGCCGGGCCGATCCGGTCCGGTTTAACTCGGCTCGGTAATCCCTAGGGCTTTAGGGTTTCGGGTCCCGGGTCGGTTATTTTGTTAAAATGGGCCCGGCTAACCCAGCCCGGACCAAGCCCGATCCAGGCCCGCCAGTTAACCGGCCCGGCCCAGCAAGGAAAAATTAAAAAAAAAAATATTTTGGATTTTTGGACCATAGAAAAATTATATAATCACTATGCTGATTTATTTGATTTAGCCGTACCTACAAATATCACTCCAACTGTCGCTCCTCATCCTCCCGAGGAGCCATCATCTTCTAAAAGGCCGGCACATAGTGGTTTTTCTGATTCGTTTTATGATTTAAATTGTTGGAACAGTGTTGATGAGAGAACTTACACATCAACTTATCGGGAAGAGCTGAAATATTATCTTCGGACGGCACCAGAGGATCGCAGACGATGGATCAACACGTTGGATTGGTGGAGGAGTAATGAAACACAATATCATGTGCTTTCAAGATTATCTAGAGATATCTTGAATGTTCCAATGTCAACCGTTGCATCAGAGAGCGCCTTTAGTCAGGGACGACAGCAGCTTAGAGACAACCGACACTCATTGGGAAGCAATGCAATGAATGTTCTAGTTTGCCTCAGAGATTGGATTAGAGCGGAAAGAAGAAACCAAGGAATGGAACCGGAGCCGAGCGACGAGTTGAAACTTGAAGAAATTATGACTTCACGGGAGAACTCAGCAGAATCAAGTCCAATGCATGGTTTTGCCCCCGTTGACTTCGACTATCCTATGCAAGTTCCCATTAATATTAACATAAATGAGTTGGAAAAAATGATGCATAATTTATAGATTTTTCATTCATGTAAATTATAAATTTTGGATCATTTTGCAATCAATAAAATTCCCCAAATTCATTCACTCCTTAGTCCTTGTTTTTTTTTTTTTTTTTTCATTTAACGATTTAAAATTTTAAATTGAATTTCTAGTTTTCTACTTTAAATTAAAAACTTACTTCTAATATATTATTAATTTACTACCAAATATTATTAATTTATTATATTAAGTAGCATATGTTTTGTATATTTGTGCATATATCTTCTGTAGAAGTGTATATTTAACGTATACATGTGTATATGTTTTATAAATTAGTATATAAGTATATCTATATATATTGTAATGTATATATAATGTAGTATATTTTATAAGTAGTAGTATATATACATTGAATGGTGCATATACACGTGTATATATCTTCTATAGAAGTGTATATTTAACGTATACATGTGTATATGTTTTATAAATTAGTATATAAGTATATCTATATATATTGTAATGTATATATAATGTAGTATATTTTATAAGTAGTAGTATATATACATTGAATGGTGCGTATAAATAGAATAGAGTGTATATATGTGAATAGAACTTCTATAGACGTGTATATTTAACGTATACATGTGTATATGTTTTATAAATTAGTATATAACTATACAAATATATATTGTAATGTATATATATTATAGTATATTTCATTTAAAGTATTACATATACATAGAATAGAGTGTATATATGTGAATGGATCTTCTATAGACGTGTATATTTAACGTATACATGTGTATATATTTTATAAATTAGTATATAACTATACAAATATACATTGTAATGTATATATATTGTAGTATATCTCATTTAAAGTATTACATATACATAGAATAGAGTGTATATATGTGAATAGATCTTCTATAGATGTGTATATTTAATGTATATATGTGTATATGTTTCATAAATTAGTATATAACTATACAAATATATATTGTAATGTATATATATTATAGTATATTTGATTTAAAGTATTACATATACATAGAATAGAGTGTATATATGTGAATAGATCTTCTATAGACGTGTATATTTAACGTATACATGTGTATATGTTTTATAAATTAGTATATATATTGTAGTATATACTTTTTTTAAAGTAGTACATATATATTGAATGGTGCGTATATATGTGTATATATCTTCTATAGACGTATATCTTTAAAGTATACAAGTGTATATGTTTAATAGATTAGTATGTAACTATTTATATATACATATTGTTGTATATATATATATGTATATATTGTACTTTATATTTTATTTAAAGTAGTACATAAATATTGAATGGTGCATATATATGTGTATATATCTTCTAAAGTAGTATATATTTAACGTATACATGTGTATATGTTTTATAAATTAGTATATATATATATATTGTAGTATATATATATATATTATACTATTATAGCATATGTTTTATTTAAAGTAGTACGTATAGTCATATACAATTATATATTGAATGGTACGTATATATGTGTAATTGTTTATATATTTTTTAAAAAATATATATTGTATATATTGGAGTGTATATAGTGTATATTGGAGTATTTATTTATTTTTTAAATGGATTTGAACGATTTTTAACCAGGTTTGACCGGATTTTGGTGGGTTTGACCGGGTTGGATTAAGTGGTCCGGGTTAGGGTGGATTTTAATTTTTTTACTGTTTGGCCCGGCCCAGCCCGACCCCGTTAACGTCAAAACCGGCCCTTAACTGACCCTCAATCCGGTTAAAATGGAAGGGGCTAGTTCCGGGTTGGCCCGGCCCAACCCGTTTGACACCTCTACTAAAAGTACATCATATTTTACTTTGACATGCATTACTTTGTGGATTCTTCGACTTTAATCAAGAAGTCGATTAGGAAGTTACAAGTCATCCAATTAGGATTTCACAACTTGTAAAATGTACCAACTTGCATCATCACCAAGGTAATTGTGCCCAGGGGTGGATTTAGGGGTATAAGTGGGGGTTTCTGGAACCAGTAATTTTTGTGCGGATTCAATATTTATATTAAGAAATTTAATAAATATATAAGAATAATAAGTTGAAAACTTATAAACAAAGTGTGTTGTTGGTCTAGTGGAAGAGAAGAAATTGCTAAATTAAATACTATATTAATTTATTTTTTTCATAGGAACCCACAAACTTTAAATTCTAGATTTGCCTCTGATTGTGTCATACATTTCTAAAAATAGCTATGCTTAATGAATTATGACATTTTGAATTTTATATTTTGTTTTTTTTGTTGTTGCTTATTTACTTTACTTTAATATAGGACAATTGAAGGAAAAAGAATATCTTCACCAGCAGCAGAGGAAGCTAAAATGATAGCAGACATGCATAAATAGGGCACCCGGCTTAATTAAAACTTATCTAGCCACAAATGACAACAACTACTCCATGTATGTTTTACTTAATTCTGAGATCGAAGAGCTATGATTACATCTTAGACTCTTCATTAAATTTCTGAAGACATTGTTGGTGTTTTTGTTTGTTTTGACAAATGATTATTTCCATTTCTCAGCAGTTGACTATATCCTTTATGTGAGGGGGGTGCGGATAACTAAGATTTATAAATAGATTTATAATAGCTGATGAATCTATTCTTTTTTGTGCGTGGTTATTTTTTAGATTTTGTTTCAATAAGTTATTCTTTTTATTAGAAGATGTATTAATTAATTTTAGTTTATTATTTTATCCTGTAGTAACTACTGAGTTACAAATTCCTGTGTAATAACTTATTCTTTCTGAACTGTAGTGTATATCTAATTCTAGATTTTCTATGTCATTTATTATTTTGTGTTGTTCTTCTCGTAGTGAGTTTTTTATATTATATAAACTGTTACATGTACTTTTTTCTAAATTTTCTAAGGTTTTTTCTATCCATTCTAACTTTTCTCTTAGATCTTCCATTATTTTTCTAATATGGTTTCTATAATTAATTTCGTTATTTAGATTATCTTGGTTTTCTCTAGTTTTTCTAATATATTCTAACATCCACAATCTTGGTCTGAATAATATCCTTCTGGGTAAATGTCTTCGTATATTTGTGCTGTGGCATTTATCATTTCTATTTCATAGTTTATTTCATAGTTTATTACTTCTTCTAATATCATTTTCTTAATATCTATTATTTCTATATCCTTAAGTATATATAAGACTAAAATTCTAAGGTAGTCTAAATGGGCTATTTTCTAAGATTTATATTTTATAGCTATTTGTTTTAGGCTTAGTAGTTTTTGCATATTTTTATTAAAAGATTTTATATATTTTTTATTTTCCATGTAATTGTCTATATTTATTTTTATCTGTTTTTCCAGTAACTGTATTTTTTGCGTATTTTTAAAAGTCCTACGTAATTTTAACATAATAAATATTTATAAGAGTAGTTAGGTATGTGTGGTATATAATTTATTCTATCCGTATAATTTTTTCCATATGCTTTTTCTAATATAACTTTTCTTATATCTGCAACATCTATATCTCTAAGTGCATACAAAACAAGTATCTTAAATTTATCTACCATGACATCAGATATATTATCATTTATTATCATAAAATTGCTTTTTCAAAATATTCCCTGCAATCATATACATAATAAAATATAGTCATCTCAGATTACTATATACTAGATTATTCTTAAATAACATGTTCTTCGGTCACTACTAGCATGGTAATTCGGATATTTTCCCTTAAACAGCGCCTCGACTTTGGTTACTCCCCGCCACGGCTTCTTGCCTCATTGGTTTCACCTTTAGGATGACATAGTTCCTTGGGATTTTTCTCCGTTTCCACTTTGCTAGTAAACTTCTTAACATATTATTTTTCGAATAATTCTACTATAAAGTAACTAATATGAATTTATTTTATCATATCATGATTGTCGGGAATTATGAATTTAGCTATTCATAATCGTAAATAGATATACCTGTTCCGGTAGCTTTGATATTTCTGAGGTTTGTTGTTCCATAGCTTTTTCCATTGCGGTGTATATATTTAATTAACTGGGCTAAATATTTTTGAACTGGAATGGAGAGAGTATTTTTTCTGAATGTAGGAAAGCTTGCCTTTGCAATGCTTCCTGAGTCTTTATTTATAGAATAAGAAATCTTTACATCCGTAACTTAAAACTTAAAGAAAAAAGACTAACTAAAAGACTTGGAAAAGTCTTACCTAACCTAGTTTGAAAATCTTTTTCTTTACATTAATTATACAATAACCTACTTTGAAATTTTTGCCTCTACATTAATTGTACAATAAATGATACAAGGCTAATGCTATCTTTTACGTAACTTTGTAAATAAGTCTTCCGTCTTTCTGTCATATCTGCAAATAAGTCTTCCGTCTATTTTGTCATATCTGTTATATCTCCATTATTGCTCTGTTCTTATCTTTCCAGCTGTCGTCCTTATCTTCTTTTATTCTAACTGTACTGCTGGGAAGTCATTATCTCCTCCGTTACATTTTGAACATCTGTGATCTGGGTATTTGTGTCCAATAGTTTTGCAATATCTGGTCAATAATTCTTCTGAAATAAATTTTTCTTTAATAGCTCTGGCGATAGGTTCTGTCTCCGGTTTAAGCAACGTCATAATCCATTGCCTAATTGTTTCCATAACTGTTTCTCGTAGTTCCTTTGAATTTGAATATATCAATACATGGTTTCTTGAATAATAACTCCATATAGGATTTTGATTACAATATGTATTTGCTAGTTCTTGTAAAATCGTAGATAGTCCGATAACTCTTTTATTCGCATAAAATTTTGGTATCTCGATTCTTGGTATCTCTGGCTGTGTACCAATATCTTGCGGTATGATCATATCTCTTGTCATTCCTATTTTTACAACTTGTATAGGTTTCTTAACTTCGTCAAATAATATCTCTGCCGGTGCCGTGTAGATCTTTATAAAAAATAAAGTACCTTTAGTTATTCTTTTAAATATGGTAAATGCTTCATATATCTCGGGTATAGTAGATATCTCAGTTCCATCTGTGGTATATACGGTACTAAGTAATCCATATTCGTAGCAAGTTTTTACTAAGCTGGGTCTAGTTTTGGGTAAGGCGATTAGCTTGTTGTATCCGGTTAATTTCTGGGTTATATAGTTCGTATCTGGTTCTTGGATATTTGTAGCTTTTGGGTTGCTATTTAAGAAAGTTTGTACGTTGTAGATATTTTCTATATATGTACGGGCTGTGTAGTTATATGTCTTTTTGTCTTGATTTAGGCTTTCTCGATATGTGGTAACTTGTGGGGGTGTAAACATAGGGTCTTTTGGTATATTTGGTGTATATGGCTTGTCAAATAGCTTATTTAAGTTCATATTTTTTCTAACTCCTTTGCTTGTACCTGCAGAAGTAGATTGATAAGCGTTATGGGTTTTATGGAGTATCCCAACATCTCCTTCTAGCTCTGGAATTTTATTGTCTTCCGATCGACATAGCTCTGCACATTGCTGAGTTAGCTGATTCATAGCTATAGACTTCAGATTATCTTCACTAGTCTTTAGCTTTAGCTTTTCTATCTCAGTACCCATACTGTCTACTTTCAATGAAAGCATAGTCAGGGCGTTGAGTATCTTTTCATATATATTTTCTTCTATCATTTCAGTTTGCGTAGCTTTGTCTTGATATGTAATCTGCAATAACATTTTTGTTAGTACTGATTACTTCTATTATAAATGTAAAATTTAATATATTTAAAACTAGTCTCCGAATCTCTTTCGTTGTAACTGAATTTTGTATTTTCTTTGTTAGCCACCAGCGTACCTGTGTATTATCTGTCTAACTAAAAATAGAGAAGCTTTTAGAAAAATTAAAGAATCGTTAGTTAGTAATTATTCAGAATATATAAGTTTAAATAAAACAAAAGAAAATCCACAAAGATTAGCCTATTTAGTTACATTAATATCTAGTATTGAAGCAAAATTAATAATCCATTTAAAATCTAGAAGAATGAGACATATACCACCTAATTATGACAAAATTAGATTTAGATATCCACCAAAATATTATAAACACAATTTAAATGAATAAAGAGCAAAAATACAAAGAATTAAAACAATTTATCTCTGAAAAACGTAAAGAATTAAAAATAAGAAAAGAAAGATTACATTATAATATATTTGCCGGAGTTAGTAAAAATTCAATAAATATACAAAAAGATGAAATATCAAAATTAGAATCTCAAATAGATAGTTTAGAATATATATGTCAACACGAACTATTCACAATAAAATGAATAAAGAAGAATTTATAATAGATGAAAAAATATACGAAAATCACGAAGGTACAAAAATAAAAATAGTATTTTCTAATCTAGGAAGAAGGTATAAGAAAATAGGAGAACATTTATATTTAATGTTAGAAAAAGAAGAATTAAAATTAGAAGATAAATTAACAGCAATGGTAAGAATAGAAAAAGAAAATGAAGAGATAGATAGAAAAAAGGAAATAGAAAAAATTAAACAACAATCCACGGAAGAAATACGAAAAATAGAAGAAACTAAAAATAGTAGAATTGCTGAATTAGAAAAAGAATTACAAATGTTAAAAGATTTATACGAACAAAGACAAAAAGAAAAAGAAGAAATAGATAAAGAACAAAAATTAATAAATGAGATAAATCAATTTAAAGAAAAATTAGAAATAAATAATATAGAGGTAGAAGAAACGGATAATTATGATTCAGAAGATAGTGAAACATATACGGAAATATTAACAAATATAAAAGATTTAGAAATTAACGAAAAACAAGAAAAAATTAATCAAGAAAACTTAGAAAATAATAATACAGAAATAAATACTCTTGACAAAAAAGAAGATGAAAATTTAATATCCAAAACAACAGAAATAAGAAAACCTATATATTACAAAAATAAATTTAAAAGATATAATGAATATGACAAATGGACACCAAAACAAATAGTTAATAAAAATTATAACTTTTTAGATCTAGACTGTGTAATAGATACAGAAAAAACAATACAATTATGGGTAGGATATATGACAAAACAATTATTAGACAATAATATAAACATAACAGATGCACCAGAATACATAGAAAAAACTCTAATAGGATCAGTAAAATTATGGTTTACAAATTTAACTGAAAATAGTAAGAAAGTATTAAGAGCTAATAAACCTATGGAAGGAGCAGCATCAACGACAACTAAATTAACACCTATAGAATTATTGAAAAAATATGAAACAGCTATAAAAGACGAATTTGGTAGTATGACAACATTAGAAGAAGAACAAGATGAAGAAAAAAATACAAATAGGAATTTAATGATAAAATTAACAATATGTAATATGTGTTATATAGATGAATATACTTGCGCATTTAAAGAATATTATTATAAAGGAGCATATAATATAGAAGAAAGTAGAGAAATAAGAAAATTATATTTTAATAAATTACCCGAACCATTTAGTTCAAAAATAATAAAAAGTTGGGAAGAAGCAAAAATAGTAGATACATTAGGAGCTAGAATAAAATTTTTACAACAATGGTATAGAAAGTTATGTGAAAAATATAGGGAAGAATTAAAAATGGAAAAAACATTAATAAGAAATTTAGCATGTTGCAAAAATAAAATAGCACCTCAATTTGGATGCGAAGAAAGATATTATAAGAAAAGAAAAAGACATAAGAAATATAAGAAATATAAAAAATCAAAATATAAGTATAAGAAACCAAGAAAAAGATATTATGTTAAAAATTATAAAAATAAAAGACCATATAGAAAGAAAAAATCTATGAAAGAATGTACATGTTATAATTGTGGAAAGTTAGGACATTTAGCTAGAGATTGTAAATTACCTAAAAATCCAAAAAATAAACAAATATCCGAAATAAAAATAGAAAATACAGAATATATGCAAATAGATTATATAGATTATGAACTAGAAAGTGAAGATAGTATATATGAAATTTCAGAAAATGACACAGATATTGAAATAGATAGTGAGATAGATGAATCAAATGACTGAAGAAGATATAAAAATAATAACAAAGGAAGAATATTTAAATGATGAAGGAACAGAACAAAAGATAATATTTGACAGTAATATATTTGATGAAATAAAAGGAAAAGAGTTAGATTTAAGTGTAGAAAAAATATTTAAAATACCAACAATAAAAAATATTTTTAGTAGGAAAAAAGATGAATATTATGTAGTATGCCAAAAAGAACATGTAATAGACTGTAGCTATGCAAAAGGAAAAACTAGTATACCACTAGTAACAAAAAGAATAATTAATAAAGAAATAAATGATATAAAAAGTAAAGGAGATCCAATAAAATACGTACACCTCGGAGGTACAGAAATATTAATAAAAGCATGTTTTAGAGAAGGAATAGATACACCGATAGAATTATATTTAGCAGATGATAGAATTATAAAACCTATAGAAAAAAGTATAATAACTGCCGTAAAAGGAAATTTAATATACCAAAAATTTAAATTTATAATAAGTGCAAATTATTCAGTAGCAGTAACAGATAGAAATATAGATAAATCATTAGTATTATATTGGAAGATATCAGGAATAGAATTAACCCCAGGAAGTAAAATATTTACAGCGAGATGTAAAAATTTATATGTATTAACAACAAAACATAAAATAACAGGGAAAAATAAGATTAATAAAATACAAATAGATAGCCCATTTGAGCAAATTGTAAAAACAATAGATTATAATGATTATAGCTATAAAGACATAGATATAGAAGAAAATTTAGAAATAGTAAATGATAGAATAAGTACAACGAAAAGAATAGCTAATGAAAAACCAGAGTCATCGAGCTCATCAAAAAGAATGAGTTATGAAACAAATTCAATAAGTAATCTAAATCAATATTACCTAACAGGAAAAATAAATGAAAAAGAACATTTAATACTATTAAACACAGGATAAGAAGAAAATTATATAGCAAAATATCTAGTAAAAATTGAAGAAATAAAAACTGATAATGATATATGCCCAGATCTACCGAGAAGTTTAATAAATAATAAGGATATAGCAGAAAAAGAAATAATAATAGGAGGAATTAGAAAAATAAAAATAGAATTTGAGGTAAAAGAAGAAATGCAAAAAGCAGATATAATATTAGGAATAAAATGGTTAGAACAAGTAAAACCATATAACATAGAACATACACAATTAGCTATAACATATAATAGGGAAAGATTATTCTTAAGAAGAGCCTTAACATAAAATGAAAATATATGTATTAATGAAGATAGTAGTGGAAGGATATTACAGTAGATATTATACGCCTATGATAGATACAGGAGCAGAAGCTAATTTATGTAGATATAATTGCTTACCAGAAAGTAAATGGGATAAATTAAAAATACCAATAATAGTTAAAGGATTTAATAATGAAGGAAGCTTAATTACTTACAAAGCTAGGAATGTAAAAGCACAAATATGGGATAAGATATTGACAATAGAAGAAATTTATAATTATGAACTAACATCAAAAGATATACTTTTAGGAATGCCATTTTTAGATAAATTATACCCACATATAATAACTAGAAACGATTGGTGGTTCACAACACCATGTAAACAAAAAGTAAGAGCAAAAAGAGTTAGTAATAAAATCAGAAAGAAAACTGACTGGATAAAAGGAAGTGAAAAAATTACACAAAAGTTAGAAAATATAAAAACTGCTGAAGATACAATAGAATTAGTAGTATTTTCAATAAATAAAACAGAAATAACTATATTTTCAATAAATAAGATAGAAATAGTTAAGAAAAAATTAGAACAATTATAAAGCGAAGATCCATTAAAAGGATGGGAAAAACATAAAACTACCATAAAAATTGAATTAATAGATAAAAACAGTATAATAACCCAAAAACCATTAACATATAATTTTGATGATTTAAAAGAATTTAAAATGCATATAGATGAATTATTAGAAAAAGAATATATACAAAAAAGTAATAGTAAACATAATAGTCCAGCATTTATAGTAAATAAACATAGTGAACAAAAAAGAGGAAAAAGTAGAATGGTTATTGATTATAGAAATTTAAATGCAAAAACTATAACATATAATTATCCAATACCAAATAAGATATTAAAAATAAGACAAATCCAAGGATATAATTATTTTAGTAAATTTGATTGTAAATCAGGATTTTACCATCTAAAGTTAGAAGAAGAATCTAAAGAATTAACCGCATTTACGGTACCACAAGGATTTTACGAATGGAATGTACTACCATTTGGATATAAAAATGCACCAGGTAGATATCAACATTTTATGGATAATTATTTTAAACAATTACCTAACTGCATAGTATACATAGATGATATATTATTATATACAAAAACTAAGGAAGAACATATAAAATTATTAGAACAATTTACAGATATAATAGAAAATTCAGGAATAAGTCTAAGTGAAAAGAAAGCCGAAATTATGAAAAACCAGATAGAATTTTTAGGAATACAAATAGATAAAAGTGGAGTAAAAATGCAACAACATATAGTACAAAAAATAATAAATTCGAAAGAAGAATTAGATACAAAAAAGAAATTACAATCATTTTTAGGATTAGTAAACCAAGTAAGAGAATATATTCCAAAATTAGCAGAAAACCTAAAACCCCTACAGAAAAAATTAAAAAAGGATATAGAATATAATTATAATGAAGAAGATAAAAAACAAGTTCAAAAAATAAAATTACTTTGCAAGGATTTACCAAAATTACAATTTCCGGATGAAAATAGAAAATTTACATATATAGTAGAAGCAGATGCCAGTGAATACAGTTACGGCGGAGTACTTAAATATAGATATGAAGCAGAAAAAATAGAACACCATTGTAGATACTACTCAGGTACGTTCAACGAAACAGAAATAAAATGGGAAATAAATAGGAAAGAATTATGTTCATTATATAAATGTTTATTAGCATTTGAGCCATATATTGTATATAACAAGTTTATTGTGCGGACAGATAATACACAGGTACGCTGGTGGCTAACAAAGAAAATACAAAATTCAGTTACAACGAAAGAGATTCGGAGACTAGTTTTAAATATATTAAATTTTACATTTATAATAGAAGTAATCAGTACTAACAAAAATGTTATTGCAGATTACATATCAAGACAAAGCTACGCAAACTGAAATGATAGAAGAAAATATACATGAAAAGATACTCAACGCCCTGACTATGCTTTCATTGAAAGTAGACAGTATGGGTACTGAGATAGAAAAGCTAAAGCTAAAGACTAGTGAAGATAATCTGAAGTCTATAGCTATGAATCAGCTAACTCAGCAATGTGCAGAGCTATGTCGATCGGAAGACAATAAAATTCCAGAGCTAGAAGGAGATGTTGGGATACTCCATAAAACCCATAACGCTTATCAATCTACTTCTGCAGGTACAAGCAAAGGAGTTAGAAAAAATATGAACTTAAATAAGCTATTTGACAAGCCATATACACCAAATATACCAAAAGACCCTATGTTTACACCCCCACAAGTTACCACATATCGAGAAAGCCTAAATCAAGACAAAAAGACATATAACTACACAGCCCGTACATATATAGAAAATATCTACAACGTACAAACTTTCTTAAATAGCAACCCAAAAGCTACAAATATCCAAGAACCAGATACGAATTATATAACCCAGAAATTAACCGGATACAACAAGCTAATTGCCTTACCCAAAACTAGACCCAGCTTAGTAAAAACTTGCTACGAATATGGATTACTTAGTACCGTATATACCACAGATGGAACTGAGATATCTACTATACCCGAGATATATGATGCATTTACCATATTTAAAAGAATAACCAAAGGTACTTTATTTTTTATAAAGATCTACACGGCACCGGCAGAGATATTATTTGACGAAGTTAAGAAACCTATACAAGTTGTAAAAATAGGAATGACAAGAGATATGATCATACCGCAAGATATTGGTACACAACCAGAGATACCCAGAATTGAGATACCGAAATTTTATGCGAATAAAAGAGTTATCGGACTATCTACGATTTTACAAGAACTAGCAAATACATATTGTAATCAAAATCCTATATGGAGTTATTATTCAAGAAACCATGTATTGATATATTCAAATTCAAAGGAACTACGAGAAACAGATATGGAAACAATTAGGCAATGGATTATGACGTTGCTTAAACCGGAGACAGAACCTATCGCCAGAGCTATTAAAGAAAAATTTATTTCAGAAGAATTATTGATCAGATATTACAAAACTATTGGACACAAATACCCAGATCACAGATGTTCAAAATGTAACGGAGGAGATAATGACGTCCCAGCAGTACAGTTAGAATAAAAGAAGATAAGGACGACAGCTGGAAAGATAAGAACAGAGCAATAATGGAGATATAACAGATATGACAAAATAGACGGAAGACTTATTTGCAGATATGACAGAAAGACGGAAGACTTATTTACAAAGTTACGTAAAAGATAGCATTAGCCTTGTATCATTTATTGTACAATTAATGTAGAGGCAAAAATTTCAAAGTAGGTTATTGTATAATTAATGTAAAGAAAAAGATTTTCAAACTAGGTTAGGTAAGACTTTTCCAAGTCTTTTAGTTAGTCTTTTTTCTTTAAGTTTTAAGTTACGGATGTAAAGATTTCTTATTCTATAAATAAAGACTCAGGAAGCATTGCAAAGGCAAGCTTTCCTACATTCAGAAAAAATACTCTCTCCATTCCAGTTCAAAAATATTTAGCCCAGTTAATTAAATATATACACCGCAATGGAAAAAGCTATGGAACAACAAACCTCAGAAATATCAAAGCTACCGGAACAGGTATATCTATTTACTATTATGAATAGCTAAATTCATAATTCCCGACAATCATGATATGATAAAATAAATTCATATTAGTTACTTTATAGTAGAATTATTCAAAAAATAATATGTTAAGAAGTTTACTAGCAAAGTGGAAACGGAGAAAAATCCCAAGGAACTATGCCATCCTAAAGGTGAAACCAATGAGGCAAGAAGCCGTGGCGGGGAGTAACCAAAGTCGAGGCGCTGTTTAAGGGAAAAATATCCGAATTACCATGCTAGTAGTGACCGAAGAACATGTTATTTAAGAATAATCTAGTATATAGTAATCTGAGATGACTATATTTTATTATGTATATGGTTGCAGGGAATATTTTGAAAAAAGCAATTTTATGATAATGAATGATAATATATCTGATGTCATGGTAGATAAATTTAAGATACTTGTTTTGCATGCACTTAGAGATATAGATGTTGCAGATATAAGAAAAGTTATATTAGAAAAAGCATATGGAAAAAATTATACGGATAGAATAAATTATATACCACACATACCCAACTACTTTTATAAATATTTATCATGTTAAAGTTACGAAGGATTTTTAAAGATACGCAAAAAATACAGTTACTAGAAAAACAGATAAAAATAAATATAGACAAATACATGGAAAATAAAAAATATATAAAATCTCTTAATAAAAATATGCAAAAACTACTAAGTCTAAAACAAATAGCTATAAAATATCAATCTTAAAAAATAGCCCATTTAGACTACCTTAGAATTTTAGTCTTATATATACTTAAGGATATAGAAATAATAGATATTAAGAAAATGATATTAGAAGAAGTAATAAACTATGAAATAAACTATGAAATAGAAATGATAAATGCCACAGCACAAATATACGAAGACATTTACCCAGAAGGATATTATTCAGACCAAGATTGTGGATGTTAGAATATATTAGAAAAACTAGAGAAAACCAAGATAATCTAAATAACGAAATTAATTATAGAAACCATATTAGAAAAATAATGGAAGATCTAAGAGAAAAGTTAGAATGGATAGAAAAAACCTTAGAAAATTTAGAAAAAAGTACATGTAACAGTTTATATAATATAAAAAACTCACTACGAGAAGAACAACACAAAATAATAAATGACATAGAAAATCTAGAATTAGATATACACTACAGTACAGAAAGAATAAGTTATTACACAGAAATTTGTAACTCAGCAGTTACTACAGGATAAAATAATAAACTAAAATTAATGAATACATCTAATAAAAAGAATAACTTATTGAAACAAAATCTAAAAAATAACCACGCACAAAAAAGAATAGATTCATCAGCTATTATAAATCTATTTATAAATCTTAGATATCCGCACCCCCCTCCAAATGCTATTATAAATCTATTTATAAATCTTAGATATCCGCACCCCCCTCCAAATGGTATAAGTTCAACTTTATGTGTTAAATTTTAACTTTGTCATCAATAGAGGCGAAGCTAGAATCTATATCTATAATTTATATACATAATCTATATCTATAATTTATAATCTATATTTATAATATATTAAAAGTGTGAAAATCTTTAAAAAAAAATACTTAGAGCTTTTTGCCCTTCGTTAAAATACTCCGCAATAGACAAAATCTTCTTTATACTGTAATCTAATAATTTTTAAAATTAAAAAAATCATTAAAATTTAATTATTAAATTTTTTTCTTATTTAAATTATATACCTAAAGTTTAAGTTTTTTTTTGAAATAGTGTTTATATGGAAAAGTAAACCGTTTAATAGTACAACGTAAGTCTTTCCTGAAGTAATGTGTACTTTTTTGAAGAACAAATTTATTTATATTTTAACTACCTACATATGTTATTAAATTCCTAAAGTCAAGTTTTATTGTTATTGTTTTTCCTTCGCATAGCTATCCACTTTAGGTAAAGTTTCGTTCACAGTTAATTTTATGTGTAATTTTCTTAGATTTAGTTATTTAATCTAGGTAAAAATGAATCATCATATATTTTGCATTTTTACATCAATTAGAATTTCACTTATATGTTATCAAAAAAAAATTTCAATTATGTATATATATAAAATTAATTTTATTTGAATAATATTTTGGATTAAAATTTATGAGAACATACCACCACTTATACTTTTTATTCTTAGCTTGGTATTAATTCAAGTTGTTTTTATTTTTTCATTCATTATTATTTGTTTGAATTTTTCGCTCTTTATTAAAAGTATCTGCTTTAAACAAAATTGTCTTTTCACTTTTTTCCTCCAATTATTATATCAAAAAATAATTTTTAAACCTAAATGATTGTCTGCTTTGTACATGATTTGTTAATTTCACTTTTCTTGTTAAGGGTTTTGCCCGAATTTTCTAACTATATTTAAGTTTTATTTTTTCTTAGAAGGAAAATAAAAGTTACTATAATTACTTTTACTTTTCCTGAAAGAAAAAAATATAATTCTTTTTCATATTTGGCTAACCTCTTTCTTGGAGGAAAGGTTTTGGACATCTATAAATAGAAGACCCCCCTTTTCATACCATAACATAATAGCATCCATAATGCAATCTTTAAAGAGTCTTTGTTTAGGGAGAAATTTATCCCAATAAGTTTTAGGATTTTCAATTTTATTTTTAGTATGTAGGCCGTTTGGCCAAACCATATCCAATAATATATTTTTAGTTTAATTTTTCATGTGTCGTCTGATTTAACGTCTTATGGTTTGCAAACTAAAAGCTTTCGCAAGTCGCCTTCTCGATTTCGAACCCAACAAGTGGTATCAGAGCTTACGGTTCAATGGTCCAATGGTGTGGTGAGACGAGATTAAACAGGTTTCAAAATCAAGCTGCAACAATTTAGATGATAATGAAGATTTTTGTCGAGCTACATATGAAAAATAAGTTTCAACAATATTTTCAACACGCCTGCTGCTGTATCTTTAAAAATAAAAATAAAATATTACTTTTAAATCAATTTTTAATCATGTTATTTTAAACCTTATTTTTAACCGTGACAAGCAGCAGTTATGAAGATTATATCAAGAACGAAGTTCATGCATGTGATATGAAGAGAAGACGGATCAAGTGAAAAAAATCAAGCCAAAAAGGGGAGATTTGTTAGGATTTTTGCCTTGATTTTCTTACTATATTTAAGTTTTATTTTTTCTTAGAAGGAAAATAAAAGTTATCATAATTACTAAAAATATAATTCTTTTTCATATTTGGCTAACCTCTTTCTTGGAGGAAATGTTTTGGACATTTATAAATAGAAGGCCCCTTCTCATACCATAACATAATAGCATCTACAATGTAGTCTTTAAAAAGTCTTTGTTTAGGGGGAGATTTCTCCCAATAAGTTTTGGGATTTTCAATTTTATTTTTAATATGTAGGCCGTTTGGCCAAACCATATCCAATAATATATTTTTAGTTAAATTTTTTATGTGTCGTCTGATTTATCATCTTATGATTTGCAAACTAAAAGCTTCCGCATGATGCCCTCTCGATTTCGAACCCAACATTTTTTTCTTCAATTATCATACCAAAAAATAATTTTTAAAACTAAATGATTGTCGGTTTTGTACATGAATTTTTAAGTTTATGGGAAACAATTAACTTTTCTTTTATTAGGTTTAGAATTCTTTGTGTTTTTCTTTGTTTAGGATTTTTCCTTCCACGGCTTCCTCTTGACTTGATATTTAATTTGGCTGAGAGCTTCATTCGATCGATTATTCTTTGCTGCACTGATTCTTCTTCTTGATATTTTCTTTTATGCAGACCCCACATACAGTATTACTAAAAAATGGGAGGAGCATGGAGAATGATGATTTGCTATAGTTTCTTCATATCTTCTTCCTCCCATTCTGTATTAATGTTATATACATATTGATTAACTATGACATTATCTTGCCAATCTTCTCAAAACTATTTTGCATTTGTGGGATCACAATTTTATATATTTCATGTTTGCAAAATTTATAATATTTGCCTTTGGTGTTGTTCAAGAGCTCTTTCTTTCTACTTGCATTATTATTATGTTAATCTACTTTTTGTACCAGAAACTGACTTTGTTTACTCAATTATTTGTAGTTCCATCTCTTTTGAAATGGGTATATAATACTAAAGTTATTGTTGCAGTTTATGGTCCTAGGGAGGTAATTCCACATCTCAATCGATCTGTCGACTAGGATCTTTTTGGATTATGAATCAATTTTTTGGTTATTTTTTGACATTAAGGTCGGGTGAAGTGATGGTTTTGAACTGAAAAATAAAAGAGGGAAGTTGATCATGCAGCAGTTTGTGTGACATTGTCTTCCACGGTGAAGGAAAAGTGGCATCGTAATTCAAAATATACGAATTCTTCTATCAGTCGTGCCATGTGAAATTGCCTTCCTAAATAATTCATCACATAATTTTATTGTCCTTATCTATTGAAATTTTCCTTTGATGCAGTAAAGTAATAATTGATCAGCAACTGATGCCTAACAGAACAAAAGTGAAAATTTTGATTGGCTTAGTGCATTTTATTGAAAAGGTATATAGTTTGATTAATAATAGGAACATCTCCGGTATACAAGCAGTATACCAAAAATTAGAAATTACCTCCTTCACTACCTAGCATCACCGATTGCAATTCAAACCATCTTAAAAACTCACATTATAAGAGAGTTTCCACTAGACAATGTACATCTTCACGTGCATGCTTGCAAATGACGCATCAACCGCCATATGTAATATTGAGATAGATGTAAAGAGACCATAAGGAAGCTCAGGCATGGTGTAAACAAATTTACTAACGAGATCGTATTGATCGCGAAGCTTCAGCCCAGAAAGTTTGTGAAACTACTGAGATATTACTATGCAGGAATGGAAAAGATATTTTTCCTTGCCAAAAGTCTTGGCTATTTCTTATTTAGTTGGTTTCAATCTTCTATAATTATTTCATTGCTACAATTTATTGATATGGAAATGACCTACCGCTTGCAAAAATGTGAGTGGTAAGGCTGCATAATATAGACTCAATATGCTTTGCTCCAGTGGTGGAGCCATCTTATGCGAATGGATATCAAATGAGATCAGTGGTGGACCACCTCATACGAAGGAATGTCTCCAGAAAATTACACCGTTTAGCTTGGTAAAGTTTTAATTTTATGTATTTAGTTCTATGTTGACTCCCCTTATTTTTTGTATAGTTTTCTACTTTTTCATGTTTTGACATCCATTAGTATGAGTATAGTGTGAGCTTTGTACACCGGGTTGCTTTTTTTTTTCCTATCACAGAGATATATTTTCTTAATCTATTGACAATCTAGCTTCTACAGTTTACATTCTGCATTTTACATAAAGTGATTTTTAAAGAAAATTAAGAGTTGTTGTTTCCTATTGTCTTGATCGTTATTTTGTACTGTTGGATTTTACATCCATTTTACGTAAATAAAACTTTGTTGTTGGTAAGCTTTTGAATCCAGAAATGTAGCAGTTATTGTACTGGTCGAGACGTTACAAGATTATAGTTTATAGGCAGGATTGCACTTGGAGTACTTTACCTTCACGAGGATTATCATCTAATAATTATACACCGTGACCACAAAACAAGTAATATTTTGTTAAATGCAGAAAAGAACCCAAAAATATCAGATATTAGAATAACAATAATATTTGGTGAACAAACTGCAGAAATTATGAGCAAAATTATTATTGGGACATAGTAAGTATTGAATCTGTATATGTTGAATTGTTTATATATCCTTGTTTCTTGTCTTAGTTGGCTTTAGTTAGATAGACCGTGGTAAGTTTTGTTTCCCCTTTTTTCTCTTTCCTATTCAACATTGCCACTTTTACACGTTTGATGTTCTAATTGTGTACCAGCCTGTGGACCATGGAGGTTGACTTGAAAGGGGGTTCGTTGTAAAGCTAGCCTAAAGTAAATGTTACACCAGAATGGAAAGAGAAAGCCAGGGGCAATAAAAGAGCGAGATCAAAATTTAATATTGAGGCACCTTTTTGGGTTAACACCCTGTTGGAATCCCACATCGATGGATTAAAGGGTCCTTTGTCTCCTTATATGGTCTTATGCAATCCTCCCCTCATGAGCTAGATTTTGAAGTTGAGTTGGGTCCAAGGTCCATTTCTTTACCACAGTATCAGAGTCAGGCCCACCCAGTTCATTATTTTTGATGTTGGCCCCCCCGTCTTATATTATCCGCACTCTAGATGTCTAGCTCTGGGTGTGTGAGGGGGTGTTGTAATCCTACATCGGTGGGTTAAAGGGTCCTTGGTCTCCTTATATGATCTTGGACAATCCTCCTCTCATGAGCTAGATTTTGAAGTTGAGTTAGGCCCAAGGTCTATTCTTTACCATGGTATCAGAGACAGGCCCATCCAGTTCATTGTTTCCGATGTTGGGCCCCCTGTCTTACGTTATCCATGCTCCAGATATTCATCCTTGGGCGTGCGGGGGTATTGGAATCCCACATTGGTGGGTTAAAGGGTCCTTGGTATCCGTATATGGCCTTGGGCAATCATTCCCTCATGAGCTAGCTTTTGAAGTTGAGTTAGGCCCAAGATTCATTTCTTTACCATAGATCTTGAGGTTGAGTTAGATCCAAGGTCCATTTATTTATCATGGTGTCAGAGCCAGGCCCACCCAATTTATTATTTTCTATATTGGGCCCCTCGTCTTATATTGTCCACGCTCTAGATGTCCAGCCCTGGGCGTGCGAGGGGAGAGGGGAGAGGGTGTTGGAGTCCCACATCGGTGGGTTAAAGGGTCCTTGGTCTTCTTATATGGTCTTGGGCAATCCTCTCCTCATAAGCTAGCTTTTGAGGTTGAGTTAGGCCCAAGGTCTATAAGGAGACCAAGGACCCTTTAACCTATCGATGTGGGACTCCAATGTGGTCTTTGTCTCCTTATATGGTCTTGGGAAATCCTTCCCTCATGAGATAGCTTTTGAGGTTGAGTTAGGCCCAAGGTCCATTTCTTTATCATGGTATTAGAGCCAGACCCACCTAATTCATTGTTTCCGATGTTGGGCCCCCCGTCTTATATTATCCACGCTCCAAATGTTCAGTCCTGGGCGTGCGGGGGGAGAGGGTGGTGTTGGAGTCCTATATCGGTGGTTTAAAGGGTCCTTGGTCTCCTTATATGGTCTTGGGAAATCCTCCCCTCATGATCTAGCTTTTGAGTTTGAGTTAGGACTAAGGTCCATTTCTTTATCACACCCAATGAGACAAAATCATCAATCTTGAAGGTTGGCCAGGTCGAAGACTTTTGTAATTGGATCTAGACTATTTCAAATGGTAGCAAAGCAAATATAATGCTAGGATAAAGCTTAGTAGAATACTGAGTCCCCAAGGGATGAAGAGTGATGAAGGGAGAGTACGATGGCTCACACACCACTAGCTTATTAGGAGCAATAAAAGTGAAATTCAACATCAACTTTTACATAGTTTTTCTAAGTAAAAGTTCAAAGAAACAAAATATGAGACTTTACACATATACATAAGATGAAAGGACTCTATACCTTTTCAATTGAGCTTCAATCATTACAACTTGTCCACTAAATCACTCAATATACTCACACTTGCGACTTAGCTATGTAAGTTTTACATTCATAACCATTAACTTTTTTTTTCTTATCTTAGTCCATTTGTAAATGAAATTGATGCTAGTTAATTTTGAAAAATTTATGCATAAATCTTGTAGGTTTGGAAGATTTGGAGAGTCGGAACACCACTGAGCATAATGGATCCAACTTTGGGAGAACACATGTTACGAGTTAACTTAACATGATAGTATAAAAAGTCTATATTTGTAATTGAATATATGTAATATAAAAGTGATTGAATGAGGTGTAGTTCTCTATTTTTGTCACGCCCAAAAATCCCATCGGGCCGGACTGGCACCCGAAGCCGAGAAGGCCCGGGAGAACCCGTTCAAATACCTGTACTTTCACTTACATGTCACCAAAAATTTGGACAGCACTTCGCTGCATATAGAAGAAGCTAATTACCTGTATCAGCACAACACGCACAAATATATAGATATATATATATATATATATAACACTTGGCCGTCGGGGCCACCACGTATACAGATATAACATCACTATATAAACTTCCATGACTTTACCCTTCCTTATGTCTACAAAGCCTCTAGGATATATATACATGACATCGCTAGGGTCGGGACAAACCCCCGCCCACACATGACTCCTGTACAATAACAAAACATAAGGAACCGACTCGGAAAGCTCCGAAGCAAACTGGAGCTCACCAAAAATAGCTGTATGACCTGGCTCCTATCTATGCTGTGAGTGAGCTGAAGCACCTGTGCCTGCAGCATGAAATGCAGGTCCCCCGTGAGGGACGTCAGTACGAAATATGTACTGAGTATGTAAAGCTGTAAATAATCATATGTGATATAGGGAATCAAGAAAATCAGACGCAAGTGAATAAATCATAATAGAAGTGAACCACACTTCATAAACACTTTTAGGATCATGTACATTATCATTAATCTGAATTGGGTTCTTGAATTCAAACACATTTGTGGAACGGTATACATTCGTTCATTTCATTCTTTACAATTATCATTCGCTATTACCTCCTCCTCCCGAACCTCCAACCACCTAACAATAATCAATACTGTACCGTACTGTGACCATTAGGCTGCCTCTAGTACATATCAACTGGGATTGACCCATGCTAGGCTTATGCCCCTGGGATACCACCCATAAACACATAAATAGGGATCGACCCATGCTAGGCTTATGCCCCTGGGATACCACCCACACGTATATCAAGTAACACACATAAGAGATCTTTCCAATAACTTAGTTCAAAAGCTTTTGAGATTATTACATTAGTGTTCAATCCAATATAGTACCTTTGGAACAACCATACATCAATAGGAAGCAAGTAATATACCTTCTATACAATAACGATGTAATAAGGACTCATTGGTACATCAACAATGTGTTTCAGAATCATCAATATCACAACAATGAAATAGGAGCCTTTGGGTATATCAATGAAACATTTTGACACTTTATAGAATGGAAACAACTTCGTTGGTAATGTAGAACAATACATGTTTTTGGACAACCTCGGAATCTTACTTGATGGAACATTGGTGTTTTCATGCCAAAGAACATCGTTAGAGTATGCTTTACATACCTCGTCGTAGATTCGGATACCAATTCAACACAACTTCCCGCCTTTACAAATCACTTATCTACAAAGAAATGTTTGGCATCTAGTATTAGCAGCCCAACACCACAATTCTCTTCCATAATTCCATACAACCAATATTTGTAAAACATTCCAAAAACCAACTTGAACAATAGGTTTATGTGTGTGTGTATATATATATATATATATATATATATATATATATAATCATCATTTCAATACCACATCATCAATACCACATCATCACACCAAATCCTTTCACAATTCAACATAATCCAACCATGCAGAAGAATGATCCAACATCATTTCCAATCATCTTTCAACAACAATCAAATAACATACATCTTATGCTCACATGCATATATATATATATATATATATATATATATCCATATAAATAACACCAACATAATTTATATCCTTACCATAAAATGACCCTTTTGATTTTGAAGTCCTGTTGGCCCAAATAAGGGGTGCTTCTCGAAGCCCTTGAGACGGTGAACACAACTACGGAATCAATTTGGATTTTCTACGGTTGAATCACAAGATAATTGGAGTTGAACTTAGGCTAGGGTTTCCTTATTCTTTAATAATTTGGATAAAAATGATGGATATGAGGCTAAGTGTATGTATATAAAGACCAATTTTCGTCCATGAGGTGATGGAAAATGACCATATTGCCCTTAAAATTTTAAGTAAGTCCGAATCTGTCCATGGTGGACTGTTTTGATAGGCTAAAGTAAATCGGCCATAACTCTTTGCTCCAATATCTAATTTGTGTAAAATTGGTATTGTTGGAAATATAATTCAAAGGTCTTTCATTTAATATAAAGTAGGACACCCAGTTCGTCTTGTACAATGAGTTATGATCGTTTGAAGTTGACCCTAAAAAACTGTTTTGAGAGGCTGAAGTAAAACGAGTATAACTCCTTACTCAGATGTTGGATTTGGATGAAACCAATTGCATTGGAAATCAGACTCAAAGATATTTCTTTTGATAGGTGGTAGCTCTCCCATTTAATTATATTGAGGGAGTTATGATCGTGCAAAGTCGACCCTAAAAACTGGCAGTCCTCAGTAGTTTGAATTTCCTGCACATTTACTGTTCACAATTATCCCAGCCACCATTTTATAGTTTCGAACGTGCTCGATTATATCCAAAACTTAACCGTTTTTGGAAATATTTATATCGTTGGAAAGATTATTCAATAAACTTTGTATGGAACCATCGACGGAAAAATTCCGGTATAAATAAAGTCGATTCCCATACACATATAATCAAACTATACACTTGAAACCATCTCAAAATAATCAATACTCATACTCAAACTCATATATACCTAACTTAGGATCAATACATATACTCCGACACATATAACCATGGCTAATGCACATAATTAAGTATGGGGTGTTACATCCTTTCCCCCTTAAGGACATTCGTCCTCGAATGTAAATGTAGTTATTTAGTCGAAACAAGTTCGAATTCATAATTGATATTCACGTCATCATATAGATATTCTGCATATGTAAAAACTCACTTGTTAGTGTCCCAGTTACACTCCTTGCACTTCTTTTTCACCTTTGAACAAATAAGGGTATTTCGATTTCATTGCTTCCTCCGCTTCCCATGTAATCTCTTCCCTTTGTTGATTTCTCCAAAGTACTTTCACCGATGCTACTTCTTTATTTCTCATCTTCTTAACTTGACGATCTAATATAGCAATAGGCATCTCTTCATAGGTAAGATCTTCTGTTACTTGCACATCTTCAGTAGAAGTAATAAGGGACGGATCTCCGATGCACTTTCGAAGCATCGATACATGAAATACTGGATGCACTGATGAGAGTTCCTGGGGTAGCTCTAATTCATAAGCAACTTGCCCACATCTTCAAATAATCTTATATGGGCCTATATATCGTGGACTCAACTTTCCTTTCTTGCCAAATCTCATCACCCCTTTCATTGGCGATACCTTTAAAAATACCCAATCGCCTAACGAAAACTCTAGCTCTCTTCTTCTACTATACGCATATGACTTGTGTCGACTTTGAGCTGTTTTCAACCGTTGCTGAATCACCTTGACTTTTTCTATGGCTTGATACACAAGATCCGGTCCGAACATAAGAGTTTCACTCGCTTCGAACCATCCTATTGGTGATCTATACTTCCTCCCATATAAAGCTTCATATGGTGCCATTTTGATACTTGAATGATAGCTATTATTGTAGGCAAACTCAATAAGAGGTAAATGATCATCCCAGCTGCCTTTAAAATCCATAACACATGCTCGTAGCATATCTTCAAGTGTTTGAATGGTGCGCTCTGCTTGTCCATCCGTCTGAGGGTGAAAAGCTGTACTCAGATTCACTTGTGTTCCCAAACTCCGTTGGAAAGACTTCCAAAAGTTTCCAGTAAATTGAGTTCCCTGATCCGATATAATAGAAGTTGGCACTCCATGTAATCGGGCTATTTCTTTAACATACAGCTTCGAATATTCTTCAACTGTGTAAGTGGTCTTAACGGGTAAGAAATGTGCGGATTTAGTAAGCCTATCCACAATCACCCATATAGAATCAAATTTTCGAGCTGTACGAGGAAAACCTGTAACAAAATCCATGTTGATCATGTCCCACTTCCAAATTGGAAGATCTATGCATTGCATATAGCCTCCGGGCTTTTGATGTTCCACTTTAACTCGTTGGCAATTTGGACATTCAGCTACAAATTCTGCGATGTTCCTTTTCATGTCATTCCACCAATACATATCTTTCAAATCTTGATACATTTTGGTTGATCCTAGATGAATGGAATACCTTGAAAAATGTGCCTCTGTCATAATCTTCTTTCTTAGCCCGTCTACATCCGGCACACACAATCGGTTTTGGCACTGAAGTAAACCTTCTCGCGTAAGCTCAAATGCCTTGGTCGCACCACTCTGAACGTTCTCCTTAAGCTGTAATAAAATAGGATCTGCATCTTGCTTCTCTTTCACCTCAGCTACTAATGAGGATTCTGCGGCATTATTCACAATAAGCTCCTCGTTCGGAGTTTCGAGTAGACGAACTCCTATACTAGCTAATTGATGAAGATCTTTAACCATCCCTTGCCTTTCTATAGGCGCCATCATAGCCTTACGACTTAACGCATCAGCTACCACATTTGCTTTCCCTGGATGGTACAAGATATCAACATCGTAGTCCTTTAATAGTTCAAGCCATCTCCGCTGCCTTAAATTTAGATCCTTCTGATTAAAAATATATTGCAAGCTCTTGTGATCAGTATATATATCAACATGAACCCCATATAAATAGTGGCGCCATATTTTTAAAGCAAAGATAACCGCTGTCAGCTCAAGATCATGTGTGGGGTAATTTTTCTCATATGGACGCAATTGTCTAGAAGCATATGCTATTAACTTACCATGCTGCATCAATACACATCCTAAACCAATTCTAGAAGCATCACAATACACTGTATACCCTTCGGTGCCTTCTGGAAGTACCAACACGGGTGTAGAAATCAACTTGTTCTTCAATTCTTGGAAACTCTCCTCACACGCATCATTCCATTGGAACTTGGATGCTTTATAAGTTAGCTTGGTTAAGGGTGCTGAAATGGAAGAAAAGTCTTTAACAAACCTTCTATAATAACCAGCCAACCCGAGAAAACTATGAATCTCCGTAGGCGTTGTGGGCCTTGGCCAGTTCTTCACAGCTTCTATCTTTTGAGCATCAACCTTTATCCCTTCACTAGATACAATATGACCCAAAAATGCCACCGACTTTAACCAAAACTCACATTTAGAGAACTTTGCATAAAACTTACAATCACGAAGAGTCTGCAATGTCTGTCGTAAGTGATTGGCATGGTCCTCTTCTGATCTAGAATAAACTAGAATATCATTTATAAAAACTATCACAAATACATCCAGGAATGTCTTAAACACCCTATTCATCAAATCCATAAAAGCTGTAGGTGCATTTGTTAGCCCAAATGACATAACTAGAAACTCATAATGACCATACCTTGTTCGGAAAGTTGTTTTGGGTATATCTTTTTCTTTGACCCTCACTTGGTGGTAACCTGACCTCAAATCAATCTTAGAAAAGCACTTGGCCCCCTGTAACTGATCAAATAAATCATCAATTCTTGGGAGAGGATATTTATTCTTAATAGTCACCTTATTCAATTGCCGATAATCAATACACATCCTCAGCGAGCCATCCTTTTTGCGCACAAATAACACTGGTGCTCCCCAGGGGGACATACTAGGCCTTATGAATCCCTTCTCTAGCAAATCTTTCAATTGCTCTTTCAATTCTCTCAATTCTGCTTGGGCCATTCTATATGGAAGAATGGAGATTGGTTGGGTGCCTGGTATTACATCAATACCAAACTCTACTTCTCGTTCAGGAGGTAAGCCTGGAAGATCTTCAGGGAATACATCAGGATATTCATTTACCATTGGTACAGTGTGAAGATCTGGTGATTCCAATTCCGTATCCTTTACTCTAACTAAATGACATATGTAGCCCTTGGAAATCATTTTTTTCGCTTTGAAATAAGAAATAAATCTACCTCTTGGTGCGCCAATCTTACCTTGCCATTCAATAACTGCTTCATTAGGAAAATGTAAATACATCTTTTTTGTACAACAGTCAATTTTGGCATAACAAGATGCCAACCAATCCATACCCATTATAACATCAAAATCTACCATTTCTAGTTCCACAATATTGGCCATCGTGTCTCGATCACACACAGTTACTACAGAATCTTTATAAACTCTTCTAGCAATAATAGATTCCCCAACCGGGGTAGACACTTCCAACGGCTTATCTAATAATTCGGGGGTTCTTTTGAACTTTCCAGCAACCAAAGGAGTAACATATGATAATGTAGAACCGGGATCAATTAGAGCATATACATCAAATGAAAATATGGACAACGTACCCGTAACCACATTTGGGGAAGCCTCTAGATTCTGTCGATCCGCTAAAGCATAAGTGCGATTCTGAGTCCCGCTGGAACTGGCGACTCTTTTTCCATTTCTAGCGTGACTCGCAGGTTGTGCGCCCCTACCAGAATAAGATACCGATGACGATGATGCAACAGCTGATCCCGAAGGTCGTGCTACGCCACCTGCGCCCCTTCGTAGGCATTCTCTCATCATATGCCTCGTCATACCGCACCAATAACAAACATTTGTTCCCATTCGACATACGCCCATATGATGCCTTCCACATTTATTGCATGGCTCTCGAGGAGGTCTCGATTGGATCATATTCCCTTGCCCATTAACCCACAGATCGCGAACTAGGACCCTCACTTCTTTGCCCAAATTGACTACCTCTAAACCCCTGATGCTGTGGTGGAGCACTAGCTGCAGAATAAGAAAATAATGGCCTAGGTGGTCTAGCAGAAAATTGAGGTCTAAAACCTCCCTGTGGCGCCATAAACTGCCCTGTAGATCTGGCCCTCTTAGAAGATCCGCTTTCAAATTCCTGTGTTCTTCTTCTTTGCCTCTGATCTTTCATTTTCTGTGCAAATGCTTGGATCCTAGCTATATCCGTGTCTTTATTCAGTGCAGCAATAGTACAATCCCTAACCAAATACGGATCTAATCCATTCACATACCGATGAACTCTGTCATCCATAGTAGCTATAACATTAGGAGCATATCTGGACAAGGAATTAAATTGAAGACTATACTCCCTCACACTTGTATTACCCTGCCGAAGATTTAAGAACTGATCCGCACGGGCCTGACGAGTCTTATATGGAAGATAATGATCAATAAATGCCTCTTTGAACTCTTTCCAAGTAGCTGGGGGTGCATCAATGCCCCTTGACCGTTTCTAGTCTTCATACCAATATATAGCCTCACCTTTGAATCTATACACGGCTAACTCCACTGTCTCTCTGCCTGATACATGCATCACCTCTAGGGCCCTTTGGATCTGATCAATAAAGTCCTACGGATCTTCGTTAAGATCGGATCCGGTAAAAGTAGGCGGATCCATCTTAAGAAAATCTTGCGTCCGAAGACTAGCCGCCCTATCAGTACCGCTAGAACCCGCGGCAGGAATAGCTTGCCCTTGGACTTGCCCAGCAACTATACGAGTCAAAAGTTATACTGCATTTCTAAGATCTTGATCAACAACATTAATAGGTGGCTCTGGGGATATAGTTCTCCTCCCCCTTATTTCTTCCGGACTGGGGGAAGTTTCTGATGCATGCTCAACTGGAGCCTCACTTTGATTAGCTGGTATAATGGGTGACTTACTAGTCCCCTCTCCGGCAGCCATATCTACTTGCTTACCGGTATTCTTGCTTTTGGTAACCGGCATCATTACTATAATAAGAGAAACAAACTGATTCAGTGGTCAACTATGACTTCATATACAATATAAGCTCTATCGCACGATCTAAGACATGAAGAAAAGAAACAATTCCTAAATGTCCATAGCCTCCTGTTTATAGATGTGGTGCACAACACACCGATAAACAAGACTCTACGTAGACACGACTTTGTAGACTCACTAGGACGAACCGCTCTGATACCACTTTTGTCACGCCCCAAAATCCCATCGGGCCGGACTGGCACCCAAAGCCGAGAAGGCCCGGGAGAACCCGTTCAAATACCTGTACTTTCACTTACATGTCACCAAAAATTTGGACAGCACTTCGCTGCATATAGAAGAATCTAATTACCTGTATCAGCACAACACGCACAAATATATAGATATATATATAACACTTGGCCGTCGGGGCCACCACGTATACAGATATAACATCACTATATAAAATTCCATGACTTTACCCTTCCTTATGTCTACAAAGCCTCTAGGATATATATACATGACATCACTAGGGTCGGGACAAACCCCCGCCCATACATGACTCCTGTACAATAACAAAACATAAGGAACCGACTCGGAAAGCTCCGAAGCAAACTGGAGCTCACCAACAATAGCTGTATGACCTGGCTCCTATCTATGCTGTGAGTGAGCTGAAGCACCTGTGCCTGTAGCATAAAATGCAGGTCCCCCGTGAGGGACGTCAGTACGAAATATGTACTGAGTATGTAAAGCTGTAAATAATCATATGTGATATAGGGGATCAAGAAAATCAGACGCAAGTGAATAAATCATAATAGAAGTGAACCACACTTCATAAACACTTTTAGGATCATGTATATTATCATTAATCTGAATTGGGTTCTTGAATTCAAACACATTTGTGGAACGGTATACATTCGTTCATTTCATTCTTTACAATTATCATTCGCCATTACCTCCTCCTTCCGAACCTCCAATCACCTAACAATAATCAATACTGTACCGTACTGTGACCATTAGGCTGCCTCCAGTACATATCAACTGGGATCGACCCATGCTAGGCTTATGCCCCTGGGATACCACCCATAAACACATAAATAGGGATCGATCCATGCTAGGCTTATGCCCCTGGGATACCACCCACACGTATATCAAGTAACACACATAAGAGATCTTTCCAATAACTTAGTTCAAAAGCTTTTGAGATTATTACATTAGTGTTCATGCCAATATAGTACCTTTGGAACAACCATACATCAATAGGAAGCAAGTAATATACCTTCTATATAATAACGATGTAATAAGGACTCATTGGTACATCAACAATGTGTTTCAGAATCATCAATATCACGACAATGAAATAGGAGCCTTTTGGTATATCAATGAAACATTTTGACACTTTATAGAATGGAAACAACTTCGTTGGTAATGTAGAACAATACATGTTTTTGGACAACCTCGGAATCTTACTTGATGGAACATTGGTGTTTTCATGCCAAAGAACATCGTTAGAGTATGCTTTACATACCTCGTCGTAGATTCGGATACCAATTCAACACAACTTCCCGCCTTTACAAATCACTTATTTACAATGAAATGTTTGGCATCTAGTATTAGCAGCCCAACACCACAATTCTCTTCCATAATTCCATACAACCAATATTTGTAAAACATTCCAAAAACCAACTTGAACAATAGGTTTATGTGTATATATATATATATATATATATATATATAATCATCATTTCAATACCACATCATCAATACCATATCATCACACCAAATCCTTTCACAATTCAACATAATCAAACCATGCACAAGAATGATCCAACATCATTTCCAATCATCTTTCAACAACAATCAAATAACATACTTCTTATGCTCACATGCATATATATATATATATATATACATATCCATATAAATAACACCAACATAATTTACATCCTTACCATAAAATGGCCCTTTTGATTTTGAAGTCCTGTTGGCCCAAATAAGGGGTGCTTCTCGAAGCCCTTGAGACGGTGAACACAACTACGGAATCAATTTGGATTTTCTACGGTTGAATCACAAGATAATTGGAGTTGAACTTAGGCTAGGGTTTCCTTATTCTTCAATAATTTGGATAAAAATGATGGATATGAGGCTAAGTGTATGTATATAAAGACCAATGTTCGTCCATGAGGTGATGGAAAATGATCATATTGCCCTTAAAATTTTAAGTAAGTCTGAATCTGTCCATGGTGGACTGTTTTGACAGGCTAAAGTAAATCGGCCATAACTCTTTTCTCCGATATCGAATTTGTGTAAAATAGGTATTGTTGGAAAGATAATTCAAAGGCCTTTCATTTAATATAAAGTAGGACACCCAGTTCGTCCTGTACAATGAGTTATGATCGTTTGAAGTTGACCCTAAAAAACTGTTTTGAGAGGCTGAAGTAAAACGAGTATAACTCCTTACTTAGATGTTGGATTTGGATGAAACCAATTGCATTGGAAATCATACTCAAAGATATTTATTTTGATAGGTGGTAGCTCTCCCATTTAATTATATTGAGGGAGTTATGATCGTGCAAAGTCGGCCCAAAAGACTGGCAGTCCTCAGTAGTTTGAATTTCCTGCACATTTACTGTTCACAATTATCCCGGCCACCGTTTTATAGTTTCGAACGTGCTCGATTATATCCGAAACTTATCCGTTTTTGGAAATATTTATATCGTTGGAAAGCTTATTCAATAAACTTCGTATGGAACCATCGACGGAAAAATTCCGGTATAAATAAAGTCGATTCCCATACACATATAATCAAACTATACTCTTGAAACCATCTCAAAATAATCAATACTCATACTCAAACTCATATATACCTAACTTAGGATCAATACATATACCCCGACACATATAACCATGGCTAATTCACATAATTAAGTATGGGGTGTTACAATTTTATGGACTTCTTTTTTAAACGTAAAACTCAGTGCAACGCAAGTATCCTATACTAGTTTCTAAATATGGGTGCACCATTAAAAGAAAGAAGAAAATAATGTATTTAGTGAGAATTGATCATTAGTCCTCAAGGTAGATAAATTAACCTTTAATCAGGTGCATCGTTTAGTCTTCTTATAGTGTGGGTGTCAACAGGTAATATTACACTAATATTTTAAAACTATATACATAAAATACCTAAATTTATAAAGAGATGACGGATTCCTGTGCCCTTTTTAAGTGTAAATTCGTCCAAGATAAATGGAGTTTCAGTAAGTACTTTCACATATATAATGTATCAATTTGAGTTTTGTCTCATTGTTATTATAAGTAATTTGTGGACGATCAATTGTTTCAGAAATGTTATTCAACATCAAATTGCAAAAATGTCGTGTAGGTAGTCACTTTACCCAAAAAAAATTGTCCCATTCATGATAGTGAATGCTATATACTAATATGTTTTATTAAATAGGACTATAGGAGGAATATATGCCTATATGGGGATGGGTATATTAAGAAAGGAAATGAGAAGTTTTTTTTGGGGAGGCGGGGGGTTACTAATTCGGATAGCGCATTATAGGACCCATTTTAGGGTGACGCTCCCAAAAAAAATTTCTTCATATTCAGAGCTCGAATACGAGACCTCTGGTTAGGGATGAAGTAGCTCCACCACTGCACCACAAGATAAGGAAATCAAAAGTTATGACAGCAGTTAAGACATAAGTTCATGAAAGGCAGCAACTTCTTTACGTTTTAAAGCAAATATGATTTGCATGATCTAGAGAATCTTAGTATTTGCAAATTGCCTCACTTGTAGTATTCAAATATTAGTTGTTTTGTTTTCAAAAAATTTGGTGGTGCACGGTTATGGTGGAGAAAATACTACAATATTGATATTTGATAGGAATTAGTAATAGTAAGAGAATAGTCACAAATACTGTGTCGTGGCAAGCCACTGCCTTGAAAGCAATTTTGGCCCGACTCCAGCGCAAATCTTTCTAGCTGGTCGCTCTCCAATGTTCCATAACTACTTTCAAACATGTGCACTCGTAGTTGGAAGTTTGGAGGTTTCCTAAACCAATTGCCCCAAAGTTGTCAAAAAATAGAAAACCAAGATTAAGGCAGAGAATTGATGAAGGGGAGAGAGTATATTATTTTCTATGTTTTCTTGCCTCTTATTTCTCAAATGATACTCCTTAAATAGGTATATCATTTACGTTTCATCTATAAAAAGAGTGAGATAAGACACATAGAGTTAATGTACGTAATGTAACATTACTCTTGAATTAATGACAAGTCATAAAGGGTAGTAACTTTCAAGACTTCTGAATGTCTCTTCATTCACAAAGTTAAATTTAATCGTCATTTGAATGAATGTACATTTATGAAGTAATAACTCTCACATCCTACAAACTTTTATGCCTTACAGATGTTCACACAAATTTATTACAGAGAGTTACGAGAGTTTTTTAATCTTTGCATTAATTAAGAAGGAATTATCCTTCAATTCCCCACTAATGCAAAGATAAATAATGAAATAATTTTGGGCAAAAGAAAGGAACATGTACTTAAGTGTCAATATCTTTCGATTTAAATTGACACGTAGTGATGTGAGGCAATAACAAATGTCCAAAAAGTGAAGTACTCTTGAACTAGATGGACATAAGTTGAGACCCCCACAACACATACCGAATTTTTTATTTTAAGCAACATCCGTGATACTATAAAGTGCTTTTATGGTCATGCACACAAACCTTGGGTCTCATGAGGGCTCTAGAAAGATGATCCAAGTCTTTCATAAAAAGGTGACCAACCTTTTACACTCACATAGGTGATCCATCAAGTCTATCTCATAGACCACCTTAAGGCTATGTATTATTAAAACAAAAAATAAGCTCATCCTTATTATACACTACCTCACGCTATAGGGATAGGATATGTAGTGTTTATTGAAGGCCTATATGGCTTTGTTTGACCACAAACAGGTATCCACCATATTACCTCAATCCATAGGCTTTAGCCCCACCTCCCTCGACGATTCAAGGACTATCTTACTCATCAAACCTTGATCATAGGATCCACCAAATTTCTTTTGGACCTTACATATTTCAAGAATATAATACCATGTTTCAACAATTATTTAACTGTACCATGTCTTATGCGAATATATCTTTTTTCTTATTGTATACACTAATTTTAGAAATCTCAATTGTCTCTTGTGAGTCACAATGTAAAGAGACCGATGACACTTGTCTTTCCCATAAAGGCATATCTATCAAAAGGTTTCTCAGCCACTCAACTTTTTTTTATATCAACTCGGATGCAATGAATTCATATTCCATGGTAGAACGTGCTATACAAATCTGCTTTTAAGACTACCATGAAATAACACCTATACCCAAAGTAAACATATAGTCACTAGTGGAGCTAACTTCATCATTGTCAGTTACCCAATTTGTATCACAAAAACCTTCTAAAATAGTAGGAAATTGTAATGCCCCAAGTCTGTACCCCGGATGCCACATGATGCTTATAACCCCAAAGGACCACAAGCTAACTCATGACTGGTACCTGCTGTGAACACTGAATAATAATACTGTAATAATGCGGAACATAGGCTGAAATGCCATAAGGTTCATTATCTGAATATTGATAATAATAATATCTGATGATAATATCTAAAAACTGAATGCTGTCTAAACTAGTCTAGTCTGAAAAGCCTCTAAATGAACTATCTGAATGTGGAGTTAATGGTACAAGCCCCCAACTAACTCCGACTACTAAAATACTGAAGCTACTGAGAATACTAAAATAAAAGTATATCCTCGAGAGATGAGGACTCACTACTGAATCTACTGCCGCTATCTGGATCTGTCTAAGCACGATGGGGAACCTGAGCGTCCGAACCTATGATATGAGACATCATAGCATAAAGAAAAAGTATGCATCAGTACGTGGAATGTACTGGTATGCTAGATGAGGTAAGGCTGAATGCAAAGGTTCATATGCATAAATAATAACTGACTGAATAATATGTAGAAACTGAATGAGAGTACATGAATAACTGAAGCTGCTGTAAATACTGAGTTTGCAATACTGAGAATACACATGTGTACTGTATCTGAGCTTTTACTGAAGCTGAGTACTGATTTTTGATAACTGAGTAACTGATATCTGAGATTTACTGATAACTAAGTTTCTAATACTGATTGACTGTATCTGACAGTTCTGATTCTGTAGAACTAAACTGAGTTCTATACTGAGACTGAAAGTAAAACTGTGGGAGGTAATCATCTAACCAACATGTCCCTTTTCTGAATTGATTTGGGGTCCAACCTATAACTCTAGCTGGAAAGGTATTGGTATCGTGCCACGGGTAAAGACAAGCCGAATAGTCACCCTCATCTGGAAAGTGTCCTGAATGAGAACAATGGTACCCTCAACGGGCAGGTAAAACACCTCATTAACCCTCAACTGACAGGTTGATGTCTTAACCTACGCTGGCTACGTAGTTCTGGAATGAAAAGACTGCTACTAAGGGTCACACCCTCTACTGGCAGGTGATTCCCATCCTTGGGTTCACTCGGTGTTGAATCCTACTCCTATCTGAAGGACACTAAGTCTTATACTAGACTTAACTGGACTGATATTGAGTTTTACTGAGTTTTGTAACTGACTGAGTACTACTGATCATGACATTACTGAGACTATTTTGTAATTACTATAGCTCTAGATAAACAACTAGATTTTTTAGGTATTGGATACCCCCAGGACTCGATAGCATTAAAAGTAAAGCATAGCATGATCATAAAAGCACAACAATGCACTCATTTAGACATTTTGTCAAACACTTGGTATACATAACTTGTACATGAATGGGACCACATAACATGTCATAAATTCACTATCCAATGCACTTGAGCATTTTATCAAACACTTGAGGAGCATGCTTACTTCATATAATACTAAACATATAATAATACCATGACTACTACATTCAACTTGTAATTCAAGAGTTCAACATGAAGATCACATAATTCAACCCACAAACTATCTATTTTTCATGAGACTTGTAATTAATCATGAAATTAAATCTCAAATAATAACATGAACATGAATTCAATCTAATTCAATCATGGAAATCATAAATATGAGATCTTGTATGTTTAAAAGGGGTTCTTGAATTTCATGGGTGAAAGGAGCCCATGAATAAACACCTAACATACCTGAGAAGATTAATTTTTAAAGGTTCTTGCTAAAATTCTTGAGATCGTTCTTGATTCTTGAAGCTAGGGTTTTGTTTATTTGAGAGAGAATAACTTAATCTTGAGAGAAAGTGAGTGAATAATGAAATAATTAGCAATTAGTGCTCTTTTAGGGCTTAATTTTGTATTTAGGACTGATTAGGACCATGAAAAAAAATATCAATTTACCCCTAAAAAATTATTAAAATTGGTCACTGAGAAACTCGATTTTGGGCTTCACTGCGATGCAGTGGCATCGCGGTGAGCCACTGAAATTCGATTGGAAACTGTGTAAAAAGAACTAGCATAAAATTGACCTTTGGCACAATGCGGCACTATCGCGGAGTCTCACTGAATTTTGACAATTGAAAAAGTAGCCCTTGGCGCGACACAATGGGATCGCGGCCCCTCACTGGAAAATGACCATTGTGAATTGGAACATTGGCGCGATGCACCATTATCGTGGAGCTTTACTAGAAATTGATGAATGCCATTTGAACTGGCTCCGTGACGAGGTGCTGCACCAGGTGGCACACTATTTTAAAAAAATTGCTCTAACTCTTCGTCTGGGTATCCGATTTGGGAGAATTTTATATCGTTGAAAAGCTGACTGAATTTCCTACACAATGGTAAGCTCTAAACTAAAAAATTCTAAGTATTTTGAAAATTTTATATAGAAATACTCATATACTGAGAGTTAAACTGAGCTAGGAAAATACGGGGTATTACAATATCTCCCCCTTATGAACATTCGCCCTTGAATGAAACTGATTAAACTAAGGACTGCTGATAGACCGAGTTTGTATATATAATGAACATGCATATCTGATACATGAGTGCATGACTTAACTGATTTATGAATTCATGACTGTCATGAAGATGGGATGCACTGTAACTTCCCTTATTCAGTTACAGTGCACTTTAACTGAAACTACATCTAAACAATCAAATTTTTTCAACATCTTTTCAATATAATAAGACTAACACAAAGAGAAACCATTAACATTTCTTTTGATTTTTATCCCTAAAATCACATCAGCTTCGCCAAGGTCTTTCATTTAAAATTTAGAAAATAAAAATTTCTTAGTCTCATTTACAACATTCACATTAGGGCAAAAGATTAACATGTCATTCATATATAAACATATAATCACACAATCTGATCCTATCAATTTAGAATAAACACAGGTATTAGATGAATTAACAACAAAATCATTATCCATTAATGTGAAATTAATTTTTTCATACCACTGATTAGGTGCCTTCTTAAGTCCATATAAGGACTTTCTCAATTTGCATACTTTATCCTCTTGTTCTAGGACCACAAAACCCTCAGGTTGAGTCATATAGATTTCTTCCTCTAACTCACTATTTAAAAATATAGTTTTGACATTCATTTGGTGTACCACTAAACTATGAATAAAAGCTAGAGCAATAAGAGTCTTAATGGTCACTATTTTAGTCACAAGAGAATAAGTATCAAAATAATCAACACCTTTTGTTTGATTAAAACCCCTAATCACAAGTCTAGTCTTATATTTATCAATTGTACCATCAGGCCTCAATTTCTTCTTAAATATCCACTTGCTACTTATGGGTTTACAACCTTTAGGCAAATCATACAAGTTCCATGTGTGATTAGAGACTATAGAGTCTAATTCACTTTTAATAGTCTCTTTCCAAAATATCGCATCTATTAAACTCATTACTTCATCATATGTCTTAGGATCTTCTTCTATTAAGTAGATAGACATTGAATCACCATTTAAAGTATCGATATTAAAATTCTCAGTTAAGAAAGTGGTGATAAAATCAGGACCAAAATTAGTCTCAAATCTACGTCTTTTACTCCTTCGAAGTTTATTTTCATGCTTATTACCAATAACATCCAATGCAGGCATTACTTGAGAGTTAATAAACATAAATATAGAAGTATTATTTTGCACATCAACAGACACATCATTTTCAAAGGAAAAACAAACTAAAAAAATTCCGCAACTCTAGATTCACAAATAAAATAATCATTTAATGACATAAATCTATATGCAACACTATTTTGAACATAACTAATAAAGACAGTGTCAAAGGTCTTAGAACCTACATTTACCTGTTTAAAATCAGGTAGACCAACCTTAGCCAAACACCTTCACACTTTTAAAAATTTCAAGTTAGGAGCAAATCCTTTCTACGGTTCATATGAGTCCTGTCTAACTTCTTATGAGGAACTCTATTAAGAATATAACATGCAGATAAGACAGCTTCCCCCCACATATAGTCATGTAGACCCAAGCTTAAAAGCATAGAATTCATCATTTCCTTAAGTGTTCTATTCTTTCGTTCGGCTACACCATTTTGTTGAGGAGTATAGGGAGCACTAAACTCATGGATAATATCATTTTTCTCCCAAAAATCTTCTAGAGTTTTAGTACTATATTCACCGCCCCTATTAGATCTAAATCTCTTGATTTTCCTATCTAATTGATTTTCTACTTCTGTTTTGAATTTTAAAAACATGCTTTCAGCCTCATCTTTAGACTTAAGGAGGTATACCTTAGTGTACCTAGAAAAATCATCAACAAAAGTAATGTAATAATTCTTTCTATTTTTCTACTAGTATTCTTAAAATCTTCTAAGTCTTAAAGTACTAGTTCAAGAAATTCGATTTTTCTACTAGTAACATATTTAAAAGGTTTCTTGGCATGCTTTGCTTCTACACACAGAACATTTAGAAATGTCGTCAAAATTTACTACAGGAATTAAATTCATTTTTCTAAGTCTTTTAATAGAAACAATATTAACATGACCTAATCTACCATGCCACAAATTAATAGACTCAGTAATATAAGCAGAATTAAAAATACTTGCATTATTGGCGGTCTCTTGAACAGTGTTCAGTATATATAAACTATCACTAAGGTATTCTTTTCCAACAAAGTCTCTTCCACGAAAAATAATTATTTTATCAACTTGAAAAATAAGTTTAAGGCCTACTTTATTTAGAAGTGCTTCAGAAATTAAGTTTCTACGGAGAGAGAAAACATATAGAACATTGTTCAAGACTAATGTTTTATCAGAAGTTAATTTAAGAGAAAATTTTCCCTTACCCATAACTCAAGCAGTAATGGAGTTACTTATGTTGACGCACTCTTCATCAATGGACTTGACAAAGTCATGGAACAATTTTTTATTGGCGCAAAAACGCTTTGAAATCCCTGTGTCCAACACTCAATCAATCTTATTAGCTACGAAGTTCGTCTCGATGACTACTGCAACAATCACTTTATCAACAAATCACTTAGCAAAAAGAACTTGGGCATCATTTTGTCTTCCCTGTTTTGAGTTTTGCAAATTATCCCACATTTATTTAGTAGATTTGTAAGTAACAAATAAATCAAATAAAGTATTAGATATATGACTCAATACATGTCATATAGCATTTTTGTTATCCTTTTTAAACTTCTTTTTAGTAGATTCATCAACAACCATAATAGTATTAGAACCAGTAGTAATGTTAGAATAATTAATAAATAAAACATTATCAACTTCTTATTGTTCGAAGAAAATCAGAAATTTTTGTGACTGATGTCTAAAATTATTTTTGTCCAATGACTCAAGTTTTGACAAATCATAATAATTTTTGTTCAAAAAAATTATCATTTATCAATATTGTATATAAGGAAATCGCTTTTAAATTGTTGGAGAATATACTACAATATTGATATTTGATAGGAATTAGTAATAGTAAGAGAATAGTCACAAATACTGTGTCGTGGCAAACCACTGTCTTGAAAGAGATTTCAGCCCGACTCCGGTGCAAATCCTTCTAACCTGTCGCTTCCCAAGGTTCCACAATTACTTCCAAACACGTGCACTCGTGGCTGAAAGTTTGGAGGTTGCCCAAATCAATTGACCAAAAGTTGTCAAAGAATAGGAAGCCAAGATTAAGTTAGAGAATTGATGAAGGGGAGAGAGTATATTATTTTCTATGTTTTCTTACCTCTTATTTCTCAAGTGATACTCCTTAAATAGGTATATCATTTACGTTTCATCCATCAAAGAGTGAGAGAAGACACACAGAGCTAATGTACGTAATGTAACATTACTCTTAAATTAATGACAAGTCATAAAGGGTAGTAACTTTCAAGACTTCTGAATGTCTCTTTACTCACAAAGTTACATTTAATCGTCATTTGAATGAATGTACATTTATGAAGTAATAACTCTCATATCCTATAAACTTTTATGACTTACGAATATTCACACAAATTTATTACAGAGAGTTACCCGAGTTTTTTAATCTTTGCATTAATTAAGAAAAAATTACCCTTCAGGTTAAAACTGAAATCCAGGTGAAATGAGATAAGAAAATATTTGTTTATAAGGTGTTGTTTGAAGGAATTTGGGTGTACCTCAATTATTTTATCAAGCACATCCTCTAACCAATATAAACATCAAATAACTTTGTCTATTAATACTTAGGCGTATAGGGTTGGGGGTTGGGGGTAGGCGGTGGGGTGGGGGTGAATCCTCTAATAATTTACTCCATTAGTTTAAAAAAGAATGACCTACTTTCCTTTTTAGTCCATTTAAAAATGAATGACCATTTTTCTTTTTTGGCAATACTTTAATTTCAACTTTTCATATGACATATTTAGGACCACAAGATTAAAGGACATTTTGGTACATTTGACACAACTTTAATTTAAGACTATAAAATTTAAAAGTCTTATTTATTTTTTTAAATTTTGTGTCAAGTCATAATAGTTCATTATTTTTTAAACGAAGGGAGTACTAATTTTGCCTCTGGTGGAAGGATTCAAATGATGTTCTCCAAGGCTCCTTAAAATATTTTCCACCTTTATACATGTAGGAATTTACACACGAGGTGAATATCTTGACTCTTTATAGTTAATAATTCAGAAGCACACGTAATGTAGTTCTATCAGAAAGACTTGCCGCCGCCAAAGGCGTGTCTAAAATTTTAAGATTATTGGTGCACTATTATAAAAAATTAAATTTAAGATTTTATATTTGATGAGTTCAACCTCTAGGTTTTTAGATTGAATTCATCAAATATTTGAAACTATATATTCAAAAGTATCTTTTTGCAATTTTAGTAATTTTCACAAATATATCTATTCTATATCGAGAATATGTGATCAGATGAACCCATTGACTATGTATTATATCCGCCAGACATTCGATTTGATTATACAAAATGTGACGATGATATCCATTAAGTCTATGAATTTCAATGTGCAAACTTTGAGAATGTTAAAACAATAAAAACCAAAGAAAGAAATAAAGACCAAAGCATAATTGAAATGCATGAAGAAGGGGACACAAGGCATGCTCATTTCCCGTGAACGTCCTAAATCTGTAAACAAAAAAAAAAGGAAGGTTAAAATATTAAGACATACATGAAATTTGAACATCAATTTCAATCCCAAAAAAGAAAAAATAGTCGTGACACAGAAACCCCGATTTCATTTGTATAGATACACTTAATAAATATGACATGATAGGACTCTTTGAATTTGAACGTATGCTAATTAAGAACTTGATATACAATATATACACTTAATATCTACTATTCATGTTCTTTCTGTGTCTCTTTTGAAACTTAACTCAAATTTTGCTTAAATTTACTCCAAACACTTCAAACTTAAAATCGTATTCTCAAGTTCTATTCGGACCAAACCAAATGATCCTCTCTGTGGTTCCAAATCAATTCCTTCTCACCAGCCATTGATACAGGGGGGAGAGGAGAGGGGGTGTGCAGGAGAAAGAAGAGAGAGATTATGTAATTAACTGTATTTGTTTGAAATGGAAACTTTAACTCATTTGATCATGAAATTTTCTTTACTTTATTTGAAGTTTAGTATTTGGCCATGAATTCAAATACAATTCGAAATTGTTTTGAAAAATAGTCAAAACCCTATTTTCACTTTTTAGTTTTTTTCAAACAAATCTCTATTTTTTATTTCATATAGACTCGTTTAAATTTTATTTCATGTTTAAACTATATATATATATATATATATATATATATATATATATATTTAAAACCTCTTTCACTGAGAACTAATTGAATGTCTTTACGCAGGTGAGTAGTCCTATATTATGCTAGGAAAGTTTAGATTCAAGCCCAACTCATGAAAAAGCCTTTGCTATGAGTACATTTCCTCGTTCAATCTCATATCAGTCAGTCGTCTTATTGACATTCAGAATGAATTCTTTCCCAAAAAAAACTCATCTTTTTTTCAGTAAAATAACATTGATAGCACACTTTCCATCTTACCTTGAAAAGATTTTCACTCAATTATATTCAGAGAGGGCTTTTGCCTCAATATATAAAAGATGATATATATGGTATAGTTGAACACAAACTCTCTAAGAGATAAACTATACAATTCTAATCAAATATAAATACATAATATGTGACTATTATGGCATCCTAACATGCCCCCACAAGCTGAGCAGTGGCTGGGCTCAGCTTGGAATGTAGGAGATGAAATCGATGGGAAGGAAGGCTCTTGGTGAAGATGTCTGCTAACTGATCCAAGGAACTGATGTAGCGAACATTCAAGTCCTTTGAGGCCACTTTCTCTCGAACAAAATGAAAATCTAACTCAATATGTTTGGTTCGCGCATGAAAAATAGGATTGGCAGTGAGGTAGGTAGCGGATAGATTATCACACCATAGTATGGGAGCTTGGGGAAGAGAGATACGCAACTCTTGAAGAAGATGTTGAAGCCAGGTAACTTCGGTAGTAGCCGCAGATAAGGCCCTATATTCAGCTTCGGTACTAGATCGTGCAACCACTCGCTGCTTCTTTGAGCTTAGTGACACTAAATTGGATCCAAGAAATAGACAATAACCATTGATAGACCGCCGATCATCTGGGTAACCAGCTCAGTCCGCATCTGTGAAGGCCTGAAGTTGTAAGGAGCTAGCGAAATGCAAATGCAAGACAAGGTTTATAGTTGCCTTTAAATAGCGCAACAAACGTTTCATAGCAGTGATATAAGACTCCATAGGATTATGCATGAATTGACATAATTTGTTGATAGTGAATGATACACCTAGATGCGTGATGGTTAAATATTGAAGAGCTCCTATCAAGCTGCGATACAATCATGGATCCGAAAATGGTGAACTCCCATGTTGAGACAGTTGAAGTCCTGTGGCCATAGGTGTACCAATTGGCTTTGCACCATCCATATTGGCACAATCAAGGAGTTCTCGTATGTATTGTGATTGAGTAAGGGTCAATCTAGTGGGCTAATAATGGACCTCAACACCAAGAAAGTAGTGTAGCTTACCAAGATCTTTTACAACAAAGGCATTAGACAATTGGAAAACAAGGTTTGCAATGAACACATTAGAGCTTCCTATAACAATAATATCATCCACATACACCAATATAATAGTAATATGGCCGTCAAAATTGCGTATAAATAGAGACATATCAGATTTGGAAGGTATAAAATTAAGTTCACGCAATTTTGAGCTAAGCTTCTCAAACCATGCCCGAGGTGCTTGTTTAAGGCCATAAAGGGCTTTGTGAAGCTTGCACACATGGTTGGGATATCTTGGATTAGTAAATCTAGGGGGTTGAGACATGTATACCTCTTCATGTAATTTCCCATGAAGAAATGCATTTCTGACGTCGAGCTGCCGTAAAGACCACCCTTTGGACAGAGCTAAAGAAAAAACCACTCGGATCGTTGTAGGCTTTACCACGAGACTAAATGTTTCATGATAGTCCACTACATCCTCTTGCCTAAATCCCTTTTCCATTAAACGAGCCTTGTAACGCTCAATGGAGCCACTAGGATTGAGTTTTAACTTACAAATCCATTTGCATCCCACAATATTCTTTGCCATGAAGGATGGAACAAGGGACCAAATACCGTTTTGCAAGAGGGCGTTGTACTCTTTTTGCATAGCCTTTCGCCATTTTGGATCCTTGTTGGCTTAGGTAAAACAAGTAGGTTCAGGTGGAAGGGTTGATGGAGGCAAAGGATATTTTGTGGTAATATGAGCTTAGGGAAGTTATGATTTGTTTTTACTCCTAGTAACTATAGGATGAGGTACAAAGGATGTGGTCCGAGTAGCCGGTGGTTAAGAATTAGGAGCAATGGTAGGTGTATCAATAGGTACTGGAAGATCAACAGTAAGGTTAATAGCAGGGATGGAAGAAAGAGACAAATCGGATAGGACTAAAAAACACACCGGTGAGCTTGATGATAGACTTGGTGAAGAAAGATTTGACGAGTTTAACGATAGAATTGGCGAGACAACATCTGCTACAGAACTATTATTGGAAGAAGTGATAGGCGAAGTGGAATTACAATGCTAAATGATGGGTAACGAGGTCATGACAGTAGAGTCGAAAGTCGGTGCTCTATTTGAAGTTGAAGATAAACTAAAAAAAGGAAATTGTAACTCGTCAAAAACCACATGCCGAGAGATATATATTCGGCCACTAGGAACATGTAAACACTAATATCCTTTATGATTTCCACTATACCCCAAGAAAATACACTTTAAGGATTGGAAGGCTAGTTTGTGAGAATTATAGGGATGAAAGAATGGGAAACACGCGCAGCCAAAAGTTTTCAGAAAATGGTAATCAAGAATTTGTTTGAACAACTTCTCATAAGGTGAAACATTATTGAGCGAGGGTGTTGGGATACGATTTATAGTGTAAACGGCAGTAGCAAAAGCATGATCCCAAAAGGTGAGAGGAAGGGATGCATGTGCGATAAGTGTTAAACCTATTTCAACAATATAATGATGTTTTCTTTCGGTAGTACTATTTTGTTCATGGGTATAGGGAAAAGATAAGTGATGAACGATCCCCTCTTGAGCAAAAAAGTTGGATAATTTCCTATATTCACCACCCCAATCAGATTGTACCACTTTTATATGGCGCTCAAAGAACTTCTCGACGTGAGTTTTAAATCGAAAAAGTATTGTATAAACTTCATTTTTGGAACTCATAGGAAATAACCATGTAAATTTGCTAAAGTCATCAATAAAAGAAACATAATAACGGTATTTTTTACAAGCCAATTGTGGAGCAGGAACCCATACATCACTGTGGATCAAATCAAGGGGAAAACTAGCACTAGAACTAGAATTAGAAAATGACAATTTGTGACTTTTGCCATACTGGCAAGAAGAACAAAAACTAGACTGAGGACTCAATTTGACCGATAAAGAAAGACTCCTAATAATACTATTGACTTCTCGTAGAGACGAGTGACCTAAACGACTATGCCATAGATCAAAAGATGACTTGGAGATATGGAAAGCCTGTGATTTATTTGAGGAAGAAGACTGGTCGAGTAACTGGGTTACAAGGAGACGATAAAGGCCATGCTCAAGAGTCCCGCGTAGTAGTACTTTCCCCGTTGCCCGATCCTTCACAAGAGAAAAACGAGGGTGAAACTCAAATATACCATCATTATCAGAAGTGAACTTTGCTACACTAAGTAAATTCTTGGTAATTTTAGGCACCAATAATACATTAGATAAATGTAAAGGTCGACTAACTATAGGTAAGATAGCATTACCAAAGTGAGAAATTGTCAAACCTGTGCCATCACCAATATGAATTTGATCATTTCCCATATACTCTCCTCGTACCGTCATATTCTACATATCGTTAGTTAAATGATGAGTAGCCCCAGAATTTGGATGCCAATTTGAGTCTCCAACCATAGAAGGTTGTGCAATGAGAGCAGCCATGTGCGATTTGGAAGGAGCTTGATAGGCATGGTCAAAACGATGGTACCAAACCAAGGTGGAGTGACCAAATTTATGGCAAACTTGACATTGATTTTGGTTGGATGAGTTGGCGTTGCAACCTCGACCTCGTCCTCGTCCAGATCTGCCACCATAAGCCTGATTGTTATTGATATTAGTAGGTTGCTTAAAGGAGTTATCATTCTTAGTATTGTTGGATTGTCTAGTAGACAAGTTGGTTTGGCTTAATACTTGTTCTGTACTTGTCATTTGCTCCAAACGATACTCTTGAATTAAAAGCAAGCAATGAAGATCGGCTAATGAAATTAACTCGGCCCTAGTAGTGACCGAGACAACCACAACATCATATTCTTGTCCAAGTCCTCCAAGAATATATAAGACAAGATCATCATCAGTGACCGGGTGTGCCGTAACCGCGAGATTATCGACACAAGTCTTCATTTTTTGAAGATATTCTACCATGGATGAGTTTCCTTTCTTTGTGGTTTGTAATTGCAACCTTAGTTGCACTATCCTAGCCTTGGATTGCGATGCAAACATCGTATCAAGTGCTTGCCAAACCGCCTGAGATGTTGTACAGCTGACTACTTGGGCTAAAATCCCTTTGGTGAGGGTTGAGAGAATTCAACTCAATAAAAGTTGGTCTTATTTGATCCATAAACTGTACGCTGGGTTGATAACCCCGTCAGTTGAGGTTGCTTCAAATGAGCTATTTGGAGTGAACTTTGGAGGGCACTTGTGCGTACCATCCACATATCCCTCGAGTTCGTTACCCCGTAGAACTGGGAGAATTTGTGATTTCCACACAATATAGTTATGACGGGCTAATTTGAGAAGATGAGACTGATTAACATTGGTTGCGAGCGAAAAAATTCTGGGAAGGAGTTTGTGAGGTGATACTGGTAATTGAGGGAAGTGCCATGGTGGGATGTGAGTCTTCACAAGGCTTTGATACCATGAAAAGATTTTCACTCAATTATATTCAGAGAAGGCTTTTGCCTCAATATATACAAGATGCTATACATGGTATAGTTGAACACAAATTCTCTAAGAGATAAACTATACAATTCTAATCAAATATAAATACATAATATGTGACTATTATGGCGTCCTAACATACCTGTTGCATTCTTCATTTGGCAAGGTATAGCAGATAAGAGCTGAAAGAGTATCTGTCATTAATGTGATGCTTTAAAATGACTTAGAAATCTGTAGATACTCAAAATAAGAAAGTTTCCTGACCTGATTTTCTATTCAATTCCACAATCAATTCCACAAATTGAATATCTTATATAATATAAATATTTAGTTTCTATTTATTCCTTCTTTTTTTCTTTAACGAACTCTTTGCTATCCGTTTTAGTGATTTTGGGTTGTCAACTTCTCTTGTCTCATTTTGACTCCACCCCTTTCTCAACTACGAAAAGGGTTTGGCTTGACTTTGTTCATTATTAAATAACCTACCAACACTGCTTATTGAAAGATAAGTAAATTTGTTCATTAGGAGAATTCGACCAATAAAACTGAGGGGGAGATATATTTGTTTGTGTATTTTTTATGGTTCAGATCGAACAAGTTAAATTAGGGTGTGTTTTATTTTTTAAAAAATAGGTCGTTTAACGTTAATTTGGACTTTTCTATTAAAGAAAGAGTACATGCGAAAAGTTTTTAACAATGGTAAATTTAGCTTCAAAGTATGACATCAAGGGTAAATTTGACCCCAAAGTATGATGAAGGATATATCTAGACAATTTTTCAAAATAGAGGGATAAATTTTGACACCCAAGTTTGCCAGTGAGAGTAAATCTGACCCCAAAATATGACGAAGGGTATATTAACCAATTTTCTAAAGTAGAGAGGTAAATTTGATCTTTGTTTCCTAAACTTAAAGTCTTAGTTGTCATATAATAATACTATATTTAATATTTGTGATTTATAAAATAGAGGTGAAAAATAATTGAAGGATTTACCTTTTGTGAGTCGTAAAATTACGTGATTGTGCAAAAAAGGTTCCAATGATGGTGGACACAAGTTAAACTCATATCTTAAACTATTTTCAATGTGTAGAACTTTATGAATTTCTCTTTTAATCAAAGATTGTCATGTTTCTTTGTTTTTTACTCTTTCTCGAGATTGTTTTAAGTTTAAGCATTTTATACAAATTCTTAATGAACAATTTTAGACCGTGAATGATAGGTCACACAATAAAACAATCAACTAATATATGCAACGGTGTTTCCTAACCCCCCTGAAGTGTTGGTAATTACAAAATTCACTCTGCTAAACAATTGCTGCTCAAATTTAGGCTTATATTATTTTATTATTTTTTTGGGCTAAGGGGCCTTTCAGAATACATATGTTAGAATTCCCTTCTTTCATAAGAAGAACAAAGAAGAGTTCCAGCTGACACTTTAACCATCCTTTATTTACTAATCTTAGTGCTTTGAATTATGTTTAGTTCAGAGGCACTAGTCGAGATGCATGTTTGATCAAGCAAAAAAAAAAAAAAAAAAACCTTTTCATACGACAGTTTCTCTAGTTTCTTAGTTGCTTTCAGTAGATCAATGTATATATTTTGCTCTTAACTTACATACATGCTATTACTAAGGTTGTCTAGATTTGTTTACATTCAAATTCTCTTTGCCCTAAACGTAAGGAGGCCGTCTTTCATGAAATAATATCCAAATATTTCAACTTCTGTTTTCCATAATATCTATCTACAAATTTATATATGACTAGTAGTGAAATTGGGGAGACAATATTCAATTTTCAAGTTTAAAAATCAAATAATCCAAGATGAGTACCAAATATATTTCTCTAGTGTACTATTCTCTATATATTTTTATCTCTCCCATGATAGGTATAGTTAGTACTTGTTTAGATCACTCCTCAAAATTTATTCTTTACGGCGAATTGGATAATTTCATTTTCCATTTATGGAAAGTCGATTTTATGCCCCCTTCATGTGTTTACTTTCTAAATTTGATTAAACGTGGTAGGATTCATGTCAAATCCTCCCGGATAAGAGAATTAAACACAGTGGAAAAAGTCAGTAAGATATGTAATTTGACATTGAAAATGATTGTTCATGATCTAATTATTCACAAACTATATAGACTGCTATAAAATAGATGAACAATGAAGTAAAAATTTGTAATAATTAATTGAAAATGTTCTAAACGGTTGCATTTACTTATAAAATAAACGAATAGTAGTATTAATCATATTATGAAGATATTAAAGTTATAAGTTGAACGACTTCTAAGGTAGACACTTAGTGAAATTATATTATATATGATTCATCATGCTTTAAAAATTGTGTAATAATCAATTAATTCCCAGTAATCTTTGATCATGAACTTTCTAATGGAGGTTTAATTATCTCTTTCCTTTGAAAGGAGAGAATTTTCACATTTTTTATTCTTCAAGTATGAAAACTCAAGCCTAATGAAGAATGAATCAAAATTTCTAAGGGTCCAAACATTTTCTAGAAGAGGGGTGTGTGTGGTTGGGGGAGGGGGGTTGAAGTTGTCGGCTCTTATAGTGAAAACTAGTGTTTAATCTTTTCTCCATAAGTGTCAGCTACAAATTATATACAAATTTTAAATATATAGTACTTAACAAAAAAATTTATTCACTTGTAGTTAGTTATTATTCATTGAATGACAAGTTTTATATTTTCAGTCAAATATTAATTATAATAATTGGATATATTTCTTACCTCATAGATATCCATATGCTCTAATCTTGTATGTTCATACACCACAAAGCTATAATTAGCAAGATTATAATATGCTTAATTCTCTTATATTTATGATACAACCTTTTTATTTGTTCAAATTCATGTTTGGATGAAATTGTATTATATTTTCAAGAAAAAATGGTCAAATACCCCTCCAACCTTTACCCCAAATCCCAACTATAAAACTATACTTTAAAGAGGTCCTACGACCCCCCTGAACTATTTAAAAATGGAATATATACCCCCCAAACGTTGACGTGGCAAGAGTGTGCGTTTCACTTTCTTTAAAGAGAGTGAAAACCGAATTTTTTATGAAAAATTTAATTTTAATATTTCTTTAAATAAATATATATAATTTTAATTATTATTTTCTTTATTTATTTTCTTTCTCTTCTTCTTCAATTCATTTTCTTTCTTCTTCGTCAATTCTTCTTCAATTCTTCAATTCTTCTTCTTCTTCTTCTCTTCTTCTTCTTCTTCTTCTTCTTCTTCTTCTTCTTCTTCTTCTTCTTCTTCTTCTTCTTCTTCTTCTTCTCCTTCTCTTCACAGACAATGACATCCAAGAACTCATCAATGATATTTTTCTTTCTTCCTCTTCAATTCTTCTTCTTCACAAACAATGGCACCAAGAACTCATCAATGACATTTCTTCTTCTTCTTCTTCTTCTTCTTCTTCTCCTTCTCTTCAACAAAACACAAAAAATCATGGCTGCTCCCCCCCTCCCCCCCCCCCCCCCACCAAATTCTGAAATTTCATAAAAAATAAATAACTAATTTCATTCCATTTCAAGAACACACACCCTAAATGGGTCTATCTTCAATTCCATCAAAATGACAAAATTAACAATTATTTCAACAATTGGTGCAATAGCTAAAATAAAATTTGGTGGTGGTGTTGCGTCGATTGGTGGTGGACAGTGGCGGCGCCGCCCTCGCCGGAGTTCGTCAGCGGCGACGCTGCGCTCAAATATGATTTCACGGCGATTGGAGCATCGGTTTTGGACGAATTTTGTTGGGGTGTGCTCACGTTGAGGTGGCGCACCTGTTGGGACTGGTTTGCAATGCCAAAAGTCATCGGAGCTCCGGCGAAGGTGGCAGACAGTGATGGATTCATGATTTGACGGCGGCGACGACGCCAACTTGGTTGATTCAAGTTGAGTTGCTCACATGAATTTTTGGAAATGTGAACATATTCATGAATCAAAATTTGGTCCTTCTCTTCAATTAATCCAGATTTCTGTGCTTCCAAAAATGCTTCCAAACGGAAAGAAAAATGGGAAATGGAAAGGGAAATTCAAAGAAGAGAATATATATATATATATATATATATATATATATTAAAGAATAATAATTATTTTTTTATATAAAAAAAATAATATTATGTGGAAATTAGGTGGCATTACATGGCAGGTGTGTGTTTCTCACTTTCCATTACGCATCTGGGCGTCAACGTTTGGGAGGGTATATATTCCATTTTTAAATAGTTCAGGGGTGTCATAGAACCCCTTCAAAGTATAGTTGTGTAGTTAAAATTTGGGGTAAAGGTTGGGGGTATTTGACCATTTTCTCTATTTTCAACTTAAGACATTCATTAATAACTATGCCTTTTATTGTATTTCATTAACAATAATCAAAACTATAAATGAAATCTGATTGAAATTTTTGTAGTCTTAATTAGACACATAATATATTCATTATAAAACTTGTGAATACTCTTCTCCATTCCAAACTTTTTTGTGCAAGGTATGAGATAGTATATTTGTTTATGTATTTTTTGTGGTTTAGATTGGACGAGCTAGATTTGGGTGTGTTTTATTTTTAAAAAATAGGTCACTTAACGTTGATTTGGGTGTGTTTTATTTTTAAAAAATAGGTCACTTAACGTTGATTTGGGTCTTTTTATTAAAGAAAGAGTACATGTGAAGAGTTTTTAACAATAAGGGTAAATTTGACCTCAAAGTATGATATTAAGGGTAAATTTGATCACAAAATATGATTAATGATATATTTAGCCAATTTTTCAAGGCAGAGGGAGGAAATTTTTCCACCAAGGTTTGACAGTGAGATTAAATCTGACCCCAGAATATGATGAATGGTGTATTAGTCAGTTTCTCAAAGTAGAGGGGTGAATTTGATTCTTTTTTCCTGAACTTAAAGTCTTAGTTGTCTTGTAATACTACATTTAATATTTGTGTGTTAGAAAATAAAGGTGAAAAATAATTAAAAAATTTATCTTCTGTGAGTAGGGGTGGGCCGTTCGGTATTCGGTTCGGTATTATTATAATTCGAATTCGGTAATTCGATAATCAGTAAATGAAAGTACATACCAAATACCATACCATTAAACTTCGGTTTGGTAATTTGGTAATCGGTAAATTAAACTTCGGTTCGGTACGGTATTTGGTAATACTATATTAAAGTTAAATTTGATAGACTCTACTCTAGGCCAACGATACAGTTTACTTTAGAACTGAATCAAAACACAAGATAAAGTTTCTGCCCTATGCCTTATGGAAACAACACTTTTTAACACTTCATCAGTAATGTTTTATAGCTAATTTATCATCTGCTGATTTAACATAATAACTGTTTAATGATGAAATGACTCCGGAAGATAATAGCCACATCTGTTCCTCAAATATTGCCTCATAGTGACTAATGAGTGAGTTTAAATAAAAGAATTCACTAACCCTTTCATCAAGAATAACTTATGAGATATTTAAAATCATACAACATAGTGTCAAAACTTTTTGATAACTTAGTTACTTAGATATGGCAGGAAATGAGTATCTCTGCATCAACTCTCTTACTGGACATAGCTTAGATACACCTACAAGTTGCATCAAGACTAGACAAGTTCAGGTTGTCTTGATAGATAGAACCAGAATGAAGAAAACGCGAGTAATATGAAACAATAACTTTATATTTGAACATGTTGTCCACTGCTGCTAACAATAAAAAATTTTAAAAGTGATTTTCATTTTAAAATTTTAAAATGAATATAGTATTATAAACTTTTAGGTTGTGGGCTTTTTTTGACCTTTTGTAGAATATTGGGCAAATTACGTAAGTATACAATTTTATAGTCTATATTACAAAATCTACCACTAGTTTCAAATTTTCAAAATATATCACTAAAAAAATAACAATAAGGTAAAAAGGACAAAAACAGTTAAAAGTATCAAAATTTGATAAAGAATAATTGATCTTCTTTCCTATAATTTCTCTTAATATATTTTCAGTTTCATAACCAATTCCATTTCTTTTTTAAAAATAAAATTGTTTTGGGAAAAAATTTAAAATTACTAATATAAAATTAACATACGCACACAGAAGAACATGAAATTTGAAACCAAAAAGAGGAGCATGTTCTATCATTCACAAATTTCTTCTTCTTATTCTTTCCCCTCTCTTTTATATTTGATTTATTTTTGTTTGCTCTTTTCTATTTTTTCTTCTTATTATTAATTATTTACCTCTTTTTTTTTTTTTTTATTTTCTCGTGTGTTACTGGTTTACACAGAAAGAAGTTACCCATTTGTAATAGCATGATTTAAGGAGACAATTAAATGATTGATGTTTTATCTTATAAATTCTTCTACTTTATTTTTCAACTAAATTTTAAAAAAAAAATAGTAAATAAGATAATTGAAAAAACAACACATTTATTTGATATTTTTTTATGTTTATAAATTTAATTTATTTAATTCAATGAACATTAATTTTTAATACTTCTAAGAAAAACATTATTAATGATAGTAAATTCTCCGATTGATTCAAACCACATCTTATACAAATTTCATACACCATAAATTTATTAATAAATCATAAAATTATTAATAAACTTATTTCTATATCGATCAAACACCATAAAAATAGATCAATTTCGATACATTTTAGACACCATAAAATTATTGATACACCAATTTCTATATATTTCAGATACTATAAAATTATTATTATTATTGATACACCTATTTCTTAAAAGTTCAAACATTATAAAATTATCGATACACCAATTTCTAAGACACCTTAAAATAAAATTGATGACATACCAATCTCTATATAATTCAGACACCATAAAAATTATTAATATATCAATTTCTAACTATTTCAAAAATAATAAAATTATTGATACATCAATTTTTATACAATTCAGACACCATAAAACTGTTGATACACCAATTTTTATATAATTTAGACACCATAAAGCTGGTGATACACCAATTTCTATACAATTCATACATCTATACAATTCATGCACCATAAAATCATAGATCACCAATTTTTATATAATTCATGCACCATAATAGATACACTAATTTCTATATAATTCATGCACCACAAAATTATAAATACACCAATTTCTATATAATTCATGCACCATAAAGTTATAAATACACTAATTTCTATACAATTCATGCACCATTAAATCATTGATATCCTTCCTCGTCGATGTCATCGGACAATTCTCTAAAATCATCGAGACTACCCGACGATCTAATCTAATTGGCCTATTTATTTTCAGCACTCTTTCTTTCCAACACCGCATAAGTACAAGAACAATCAGTAGAAACAAACATTCGAAAAAAATTCAAAATCTCCATCAAAAATCATATTCATTCACCATAAAATTATTGATTCACCAATTTCTAACTATTTTCAAACATCACTAAATTGTTAATACACCAATCTCTATAAAGTTCAAACACCATAATATTTTTTGAGTGAATTTACGAAGGAGTAATCGGGAACGAAGTTAGTGTTTTGGGAGGAGGAAGAGATGACGTGGCCGGTGGAGTGGGGGAAGTAATAGGAGAAAGAGAAGATGTAGAAAAGGAGAGTTAGAGCATGAAAGGCGAGGAGAAAAAGCAGTAGCGGATGCCTTGCCATTTTTGATATCTGCATCACTCATTCACTGCTCAACAACACATGGCAATGGCCAGAGAATATTTTTGGAAGTTGGAAAGCGAAATATATAGGAAATTGGAAGATTAAATTAAAGAATTAGGAGTGAATTATTAGTGCAAATTACAAGCAAGTTTTTTCCTTAATTTTCGAATTGCAAGCAATTTTAAAAACTCAAAAAATTGTTTTTATAGTGGATGATAGATTTTGTAAATAAAAACTACCTTTGGTAAATAAAAATAATAGTGGTAGTTTTTGTAATATTGATGCTTAAATTGTATATTCTTGTGATTTTTCCTAGAATATTAAGAGGGTGTTTGGATAGGATTAAAATCTAGTCAAACTAGATTTTAATCACCTTTTTTAGCTTTTTTAGGTGTTTGGTAAATTGAAAAGAGCTTAAAAAAAAGTTAAAAGTGGATTTTAATAAACAAAAATTGAGAAGCTGGATACCCCCAACTTTTTACTTTTTAGATTAAAATTTTTTAGGTTTGACCAAAATATTTACCTTTTTATCCCTTATATTTTCTTCTAATTCCAATAATACCCTAAACTTTGTAGCCCTTATTGATTTTTCTTTCTGCGGCTTTTTTTCATCTTTTCCCTCCAGTTTTCTCTTCATCTTTCTCCTTTATTTTCAGAGAATCCATCATTACATAAGAAAACACTCAAAAATTTTATCATCAAATCGAGTGGTAAGTTCTTCTCTATCCGTTCATATAGAATCTCTGCATGTTATTTAAATTTTAAAAATTGATTCTTTTTAATAGTTTGTTTCATTCCTAAAAATTTTATGTTGTTTACAAGCTTGCAATATTACAATATAATACTATATTTATATAAAAAATATCTTAAAATTTTTATTTTTTAATATTTAAAAATAAAAAAATAACTTATATTTATAAATTGACCTGACATAATCACTTTATGTTGAAAGTGTATTTAAATAGAAATTATTTTTGAAGTATTAGAATTAAAAATCATAAATAATTCACGTTATTATGTGTTAACAACTTTAAGGATATTTAAGTCATTTTGACAATAAAAAAGTGATTGACAACACTTGTTTACCAAACACATCAACAATTTTTTTTCAGTTTCAGCACTTCTATCCAAACACTTATCTGCTTAATTTAAAAGCACTTATTTTAAGCTTTTAATCACTTAAGCTAAAATTTTTTTTTAATCCTATCCAAACAGGCTCTAATTTGGACTCGTGGCCTATGGAGTATAGACTATGGTCAGTTAATAATAATTTGGTATTCGGTAAATATCAAATACCAAATGGTAGTAATATCTTTTACCAATTCCGAACCCAAATATCGTAATTTTAAAATTTTACTCCCAATTACCATACCAAACACCAAATTACCAAATACCGAATACCAAATTCTTCGATTCGATTCGATAATTCGATTTATGATATTTTATGCTCAGTCCTATCTGTAAGACTTAAAATTACGTGACTGTGTAAAAAAAGGTTCCAATGACAGTGGACACAAGTTAAACTCATATCTTAAACTATTTTCAATGTTTAGAACTTTATGAATTTCTCTTTTGACCAAAGATTGTCATGTTTCTTTGTTTTTTCTCTTTGTCGAGATTGTTTAAGTTTAAGCATTTTATACAAATTCTTAATAAACAAATTTTAGACTATGAATGATAGGTCAGACAATAAAACAATCAACTAATATATGCAAGTGTGTTTCCCAGTCCCCCTGAAGTGTTGGGAATTGCAAAATTCACTCTGCTAAACAATTGCTACTCAAATTTAGGCTTCTATTATTTTATTTTATTTTTTGGCTAAGGGAGCTTTCAGAATAAATAAGCTAGAATTACCTTCTTTTATAAGAACAAAGAAGTGTTCCAACTGACACTTTAACCATTCTTGAATTACTAATCTAAGTGCTTTGAATTATGTTTAGTTCAAAGGCAAGAAACTATGATTCTTTAGGATTAAAGATCTACTGAATCAATATGATTAAAAATAAGTGTAATTCCCTATCTCTAATTGTAAAAGGAGTCAGACATTAAGTCCCCCTCTATTTGGTTGTGTATTTTTTTGGTGCTATATTGACGCGGTTGGAGTCTTTTCAAGCCTCCATCACCACATGAGGTGAAAGACTGGGAGAAAGAATTTTTGCAAAGAAAATGTTCAACAAATTAGTCGAGATGCATGTAAATTGATCAATAAAACAAAAAAACTTTTCACACTACAGTTTCTCTAGTTTCTTAGTTGCTATCAGTAGATCAATGTATATATTTTGCTCTTAACTGATATACATGCTATTACTAAGACTCTAGATTTGTTTACATTCAAATTATCTTTGCCCTAAACGTAAACAGGCCGTCTTTCATGAAATAATATCTAAATATTTCAACTTCTGCTTTCCTTACTTATTATCTATCTACAAATTTATATATGACTAGTAGTGAAATTGGAGAGACAATATTCAATTTTCAAGTTTCAAAATTAAACAATCCAAGATGAGTACCAAATATATTTATCTAGTATACTACTCTCTATATATTTTTATCTCTCCCATGATCGGTATAGTTAGTACTTGTTTAGATCGCTCCTCAAAATTTACTCTTTACTGTGAATTGGATAATATCATTTTCTACTTATGGAAAGTCGATTTTATGTGTAATGACTCTTCAGGTCATTTTCCATACTACCGACTTATTTTTGCGTTAGATTTTTTTCATAGCTACCCCAAGTCATTTATGACTTGCTGCAACTAATAGTTTGGTTACCAGGAAGTTCATTTGTTTTTTAGAACCAATTCCTCATTTAGAAATCTTCGCCGATTCTAAATAGCCACCGAGCGAAAACCTCAGTAAAATGACCCCAGATACAGTTTCTGACTATGCCTGGGACCCTAACCAATTACCAGGAAGTTAGTTTGTTTTTAAGAACCAAGGGTTATGATTTCCTAATGATAGTTGAACATTGGGTTGATCTCGAAAACGTATTTTCCATATGTGGGACCCACTTGGAGTTTTTGGACCCAAAGCACAATGGTCCAATATGGGTATCGATGTTCTTGTTATGATGTGTAGAATGTGTTTTTGATAGCTTGGCTGCTTGAAGAAGCTTCTCGGAAGAAAAAAATAAAGGTTTAGCAGATTGTTGGGCATTTGTCAGATTTGAAGCAGGCTGGGTTTATTCCTTGTTAGATTGAGCTATGTTATAATAATATAATTGTGATACGTTGTTAGATTGAGATGGGTTTTAAGTATTAGATTGATGAAATGCAAGACTCGGGTAAGTGGGATCAATTAAGCTATGTGAACATTAGAGGTTGAAAAGATTGACTTGTTCCCTATATATTAGGTGGAATAGACTTCATTACTCATTTTTAGTTATGTGCTATAGAAATATAGCACTTTCGACACTTAGAACAAGAAAAATATGCAAGTTTCTAAGGCCTTTTTGTTAGATATAATCTGTTTTGGATATGTTTTGCAGTAAACCCTTTTTGGATGATAAGTTCGTGAAAAAGGTGAAAAGGGTATTTTTGGCCACTTTTAGAGCGATTATGGATGTTTGGAATGTTTTTTGACTTAATCGTGATCAATGCATGTTTGAGAGTTGAAGAAGAGTTGAAGAACTGACTCCCGACACCTACTAAGTCAACCTAATTACCGCATATAGACAAAGCGGGTGCCAGAAACCCAAATCCTGAGATCTGACTTGCAAAAATTTAATTCATCTGCAACTTGCGGTCTGCACCTATGCCCTGTGCCAGACCGCAGGTACCACCTGCGTCTGTTCCAGCCCGCAGGTACAGAGAGCAGGTGGCCACCGACCCTATTTTCTCCTATTTCATTAGGACTTTGTTTTTAAGGTTTTCTCATGTATTATAAATGCCCCTTTATGTAATTTTTAGTTGAGGTTACACACTTTTACCACTTAGAAATATATTTTGATTTCAAGATCCTTCTTTGATCTTGAGATTCTTTTGTATTAACTTTGATTGATTATTCAATTTACGGTTATGGATTTTTATTCATCTTATCATTGTGATTTCATCTACACTTTCCAATATGAATGTTATTGATTTATTAACAATCATGAGCAGCTAAAACCCACAGCTAGGGTTGTGGAAACCCTGATGAATTGACAAAGTAGGGAAAGTGAGATTGTTGATCTGAACCAATACCCATTACATGCATTGCTTTATCTTCGTTATGATTAATTTCTTAATGGGTACACACATTAGGATCCCGTCTAAATATTGCTACTTACTCCAAAAGAGTAGTATAGTGACTAGGAAAAGATAATGACAACAGTAATTTAAAGTTAATTGTCGATCCATTGCTCACAAAGAAATATAGTGAATGACCGTTAGCTTTCATCTAATAACTAGAGACTCAAAAGGTAATACTTAACTGGGATCAAGATAAGATTTAGTAAGGCGACACCCTGAGACTCAAAAGGTAAAGGGTAAAATCCTTCTACTCGTCCAAAAGACTATAGAAGGTACATAACTTATTGATTCTACATGCAAGGTAATTGGGTTGGTTCAACAATGCACGATAAGCCTACGGAGTTGAGAAGCCAGGAGGAACATAATCCTAGTGTTCACTTATGACTGATTTTCAACCAAGTTAACACCGTCCTTTGCTCGAGACTACTACAAATAAATCCTCCCATTTACTTTTCTTATTTTGCTCATAGACTATAACCACTGAGATCTTCTAAGCCACATGTTTCCTTGGGATTCGACCCCAACCTTAGTTGGGTTAATATATCTTGACAATGACCATACCATCATCTAAAATGAGGTATTGCTTGGACATCATCAAGCAATGGCGTCGTTGTTGAGGAACACAGTGTTGATTAGTTATTTGAGGTTGTTGTAGTTTTTGGGATTTTAGTTTTTATTTTTGTTCTTAGTTGGGCATATACCGGTGTATGCCCAGCACACAGAGTAGAGACAAGCCTTTAATCCCAGTTAATTCGAATCCATAGAGGATCCTACAGACACCTGCTAGGATGTCTGAGCTAAAAAGAGCTAATAATACTGAAGGGGTTCGTGATGTTGTACCTCCACCCAAAGGAGTACAAGATATTGTTGATTGTTAAACTGGTGAGCTGTTATCTCAAGTTGAAGCCAAGAAGAGGGCAACGGAAGAAGCTCAAAGAGTAGCTAGGGAAGCAGATCTTACTGAGAAGAGACAAGAAACAGACCGCTGAGCAGCACTCGGTGGAAACTAAAATAGATCTAAAAGTTCCCGTGTTAGAGTAATCCCAACATATTAGTACATGTATCCATATATATATGATGAAGAAGATATGGGATATGTTGAGCCGACCGAGGCTGGAGCCATAGTACCTCCTTTTTTGCCCTCATGCATCAAATTCGACATCACGAGTGCCATGATCTAACTTCTAAATTTGAAGGGTGTGTTTGCAGGATTGCCTACCAAAGATACAAACTTGCACCTTGAAAATTTCCTTTATGCACCTCGTATAACATTCCAGGGGTAGATTAGGAAGAACTTAGACTGAGGCTTTTTCCCTTCTCACTTGCAGGAGAAATATCTTTATGGTTAGGGGAATTGCCAAGAGGCTCTATCACAACTTAGAACCAGTTGCGTAGACAATTCTTAAATAGGTTCTTTCTTTCGTCGAGGATGTTGCAGCTCAAGGACGAGATCTATAATTTTAGGTAGCTGCAATCAGAGTATATGTATGAGGCTTGGTTCAGGTTTAAGAAGAAGTCGAGCATGGTGCCTAATCATCAGTTGATGGGGACACCCTTATTAGAGATATTCTACAGAGCCCTGATCATCAGTTCTAAAGCCATGATAGACACCATCTTTGGAGGAGTTTTCGTGAGACTACGTTGGGAGACAGCTTCAGAGATTTTAGATTAGATCTCACTCAATAAGCGAGGGTGGAAAACTAGGGAGGTGGAGAGGGGATATGATACTTATGCTATTAGTTCCTCATGCGACCAGAAAGTAGCTGATGATACATTAGCATAAGAAATTGCGTTACTAAGGACTAATTTAGGGGTGTTAGCGAAGCAATTTGCAACGGCTAATTCTGAGAAAGTGAATGCATTAGAAGCACAGAGGTCAACTTTCAAAGCGTGCGAGTCAGAATTATAAGAGAAAACTAATTATCTGGATCATTAGATGGCGGGTTTTCGAGCCCAAGGGCAAGGAAACCAAGGTCAGAACTACTATGATAGATTTAGAGATCATAGCAGATAGTGAGATATTGACTGGAGGAAGAAGGATGATTATAGAGAGAAGGGAGATGGTATATTCTACTTGGTAGATGCGATATAGAATCCAGAATGAAGGAGATGTTGGCTAAGCTGGTGAAGGTTCAAAAAAATTAAGAAACTAACCTTAAGGAGATTAAGGCTGATATTTTAGGGTTAACCCAGAAGGTCGAGTCATATTCCACTGCTATCAAGCAGTTGGAGCACTAGTTTAGGAAGATGCCAACAACTCTAAACCAGAGGCAACCAGGTACCCTTCCGAGCAATATAGTGTAAAATCTAAGAAATGATGGTCATGTACTTTCTATTACCACGAGGAGCAGTATCACTACTATAGATCCCCCACTATCTGTTGTTGAAGCTATTAATGATGAGATACATGTTGTTGTGTCTGAGAAGGTAACAGGTGACAAAGGTACAGTTGCTGAAGACAAAGGTTAGGGTCCAATCGTAGAGCCAGAAGTTAGATAGATTTTGAAAACACCCCATATTTTCCTCAGCGGTTGAGACCGAAGAAAGAGGAAGGTAAGTTCAAGCGATTTATTAAGATGCTGAAACAATTGAGCTTGAACATACCTCTTCTTGGGGCATTAGAGCAAATGCCTGGATATGAAAAGGTTCATGAAATAGTTCATCACAAGGAAGAAAAGAGTGACTTTTAAGGATATTGATGGTGTGTGCCACTGTAGTGCCATCACGACTAGGTCATTGGCTCAGAAAAAGAGTGATCCCAGAGCATTCACTATACCGTGCACTATTGGATCATCTGAATTTACCCGAGTCTTGTGTGATTTAGGAGCCAACATTAATTTGATGTTTTTGGAAGTATTTAAGAAACTAGGCTTAAACCCTCTGGAATCGACTTCAATGCGGCTATTGATTACCGACCGCACAGTAAAAAAACCTGTGGGAATGTCATTTGATATGATTGTGAGGGTGGATAACTTCATCTTTTTGACTAATTTTGTCATCTTGGATTATTAGGTTGACACCGAGATGTCTATTATCTTGGGACGACCATTTTTGGCCACAGGTATAGCTATGGTTGACATGGAAAAAGGTGAGCTGAAATTCAGAGTCAACAGTGAGGATACGACATTCAACATTTGACAGTTCATAAAACAGCCAACCAATATGAGGGTAGTGTCGGTTATTGATTGTATTGATGATCCCGGAAGATACTCCTATGGGTATCTTGATGAATTCTGAGTAGTCAAGATACCCACGTCGTGCCGCAATATTAAATTAAGCACTGCATGGGAGGCAATCCATGGACTTGTTGGTGAAGTCTAAGTAACCACCATAGCTAAGTCGTGCAATAAATGTTCACGTTTTTGTTGTTTTTGTCTTTTATAGGTTTTTAGATTCTTGCACCTTACCCGAAATACAGTAATAATTGCTACATTCATCAATTTCCAGGTAAGGGGACTGTGTGATCAACCCATCATGGTCATAAGTTCCACAGAAAAAGTTGAGCAATAAGTTGGAAATTTGAAATTTTGATGATGAAAAATGATAAGTTATGAACTTTGGTATCTAATTTTAATTTTGGGACCTAAAACTTAGGTTTCAGGACCATAAGTATCTGAAAAAATTTTGAAACCCCAAGTCCAAATTGCAAAAGAGTGGGCCAAAAATTTTGGCCCGGTACCTGCGCCTAGTGGGCCGCAGGTACTACATCCGCCCAGGGCCCGACTGCGGGTACAAGCCGTGGGTAGGGATAGTTTTGGGCCAACTTTTTATTTAAAATTTTTGGCCCACCAACATTTAAATATGTCCTAATACAGACCCTCCACCTATATATAAACATTCTTACCCTCATTCTAACTCATTCAAATCCTCGAAACTTCACTTTTCTCTTTGAATTCAAGCTTCCCATTAAAAATACTAAACCCCACACTTGAGTAAAGGCTAAATTGATACTTATTTGAGATAGAAACTTGTTCCAACATGCTAAAAACACATTCCAACTTTGGTTTGCTTGATTTCTTCATTGTTCACTTTTGAATCTTCATATAAAAGGTAACTTTCTCGGCTCATAAAGGTTATTTATTGATCTATTTATTGTTTAAACAAGTTGATGTATGTATTCCATTGCAAAATATATAGAAACTATCATGCTTGTATGTAGGAGCCTTGAAATAGACTAAAATCTTAGTGTAGGGCCTTGTTTTAAATTAAAATTCTAAGTTTAGATCCTAATCGGAAGTTGAACTTGAATGAATGAAAGTAATACCACGAGTTGAGCATGTTTGTTTGCTTTGAAATTCATGATTCTTGATTAGTATGTATACATTGGACTTGTTGGGATTTCAAATATGTCATAGGGGTGTGAAAATTGAGGAAAAATTCTAACTTTTTGAATTTTGAGTTTTTCTTCAACTTTTGCTATCCCTCACTTTTGTTGGAAACTAACAACTGATTTTTCAGGTACATATGGCACCTAAAGCGGTGAAGATACAACAACCAGTAATTCGAGGAGACGGACAGATTCTCCTGAGCCTAGTGGTTTAATGGAGGAGTATCCGAGGAAATGAAGTAAACACTACCACTAGGGTAACACACAAAGTCACGAGAGGACGGACTCGCCAGGCTACTCAGGTAGCTGCAGCCCGATCGAGGATGAAGTTTGAATGAATATCACCCCCACACACTCCTCCACCTGATGATGACAATAATGAGGAGACAGAGTCTGAGGCTACTCTACAAGTTACTGTTAGTACCCCCAGTTTGAGGTAGGGTCCCATGCTCTTTTAAGGAGGTTGAGTAGGAACAGTCATCAGTGGTGCCTAGTCTGAGGAGGGTAAATCCACTCATACACAAAAGACAGAGGTACCCCAGTTTGAGAAGGGTATAATATAGTCTTCCAAGGATATACAGCCGGAGTAGACACCCATACCTGCACCTACCGCAGATGCTCCTCCTGAGGAGAGACATCTGAGGTGGTGTGTGGAAGAGATGTGACATATATATGAGCTTGATAGCCATTTTTGGGATCTAGGAAGGCCTACGATATGTGTTTATGAGGAGCACCAGATCGACTTATCAAGACTAGAGTGGTCATCATAGTTGCAGGCGGCATTAGACAGATATCAGCTAGAGTAGATGACTAGGCCACTCGATTCTTACATTCCAATTATGGTGCGAGAGTTTTATGAATCTTATAAAGACTCCATAGTTTTTTGTATGCACCATCATCCAGGCTTTATCAGATTTTCACGACAACCACTGCTTGATCACACACTGGTCAGAGGGGTCAGAATTCATATCAGAGAGGAGATTATCCAAAGAGTCATATTTGGCCCATATTATATCACTCCTACATCTACAGATTAGTGCGACCATAAATTAAGGATCACACGTGATCGTCTTGTTATATGGGATGCTGAGCACCAAGCAAAGAGTTATCTAAATAGATAATCAATTACATTTCACCACTGGGGTGATGAGACCCCATGGATTGAGGGGAAAATAGTGATCAAGAAGGGCCTATTGATATTAGAGGCCAAATTTTGGTGGTTGCTGATCAGATACCGCCTGCTACCTACTACTTCAGATAATACATTGACGTAGAAGGGAGTTGCATTAGTTTCCTGCTTGATGGTGGGTTATGATATTGATTTTGCTGCCATCCTCTGGTATGAGTTGCATGACTGAGCCTTTGGTAAGTTGACGAACATACCATTTCCTTATATGATCCAGAGGCTATACAATGAGGCAGGTGTGCTTGAGTTAGCAGGTATTGATGAGAGGGTACCTACGACTATGACTACATAGACGAGGACCATGAAGGGTCTGGCACATCTAGATACTTCTAGGAGATATAGACAGCGGGAAGCACCACCATAGGCCAGTCTAAGGGCCAAATAGTTTTTGTAGAGCCTAATGAAGTACATACAAATGATGCGGGTGTTGGTGTAGACATAGAGATAGAGTAGTAGTGAGATGCTCCAGATTAGAGTACACAGGGTGAGATGATATAGGCTACTTATTCTTCAGCCCTGCTTTGACTTCAGAGCTAGTTGGTGCATCTATAGAGCCTTCTCTCCCATCCACTATAGCTCCTGCGACAGGTATGATTACTGTATCCAGTGGGTTTTTTTAAAGCTTAGTGGACAGCCAGAGGGCTACAGCCACTCAGTTAAAGGTTGTCAAGACCGATATGACTACCTTATTTGGGCAGATAAGATCGGGGGTTAGGACTAGATTTGAGCAGGCTGAGGCTAGATGGGAGGCTTATTAAAGAACCGCATTTTCAAAGCTGCGTAGTAATTTTTTAGATACGGATCAATGAGTTGGAGAGGTAGGTTACATCCTGATATGTAGAGATAGGTGTACCAGACCTAGTTTAGATGAGAGAGGATTTTGATATCCTACGAGCAGAGGTTGATAACGCTCAAACTATACCTCTCTTACGAGAATGTAAGCGATCGTTGTCAATATATAACCCAACTAGGTTAGGGTCGAATCTCACAGGGAATATGGTGTGAATTTGAGTTATCTGCGGGTTAATCAACTGATAGTTATCAGTTTCCTGTGAATGGGTTTTTTTTGGAAAGGTAACAAATAATTACTTCTCAATTCAGTGTTTGAAATTAATATGATAAGGAAAACCAGAGTTATGTTCACTATGGGTGTTGGGATTTGACGGACGCTAGTAACGGTTCAAGATTATTGTGGTAGGTAGGAACAACAGACTATCCTTTTTGAAGTTATGTCTAAATGTTTCTCAACCTATTTAGACATTTAACCACCTAATTCTCTCGAACTTAGGGAATTTATACTTCATAACAGGATGTTATCTCAAGTTAATTAATCTTGTTACAACATTAATTATTAAATGGAAGTTTGATGCTTTCAAGTCCCTGTTGATAATTCACTTATTACTAGGGTTGATTTCTTATCTCAAGCAATTCACCAGTAAGCAAGGCCTATTGTTTGCAACCAATAGTCAGAGTATAAAATAATGGAATTAACAAGAAGTTTCTATCACCGTTAGAATCTTGAACACTTAGTTACGTTACAAACCAAAATCCATAGATCCCACAACTCAGGTTAAGGGAATTTAATTACTCATAATAAAATAATCAAGACAACAAGTTGAATTCATAGTTTGATATATGAACTTACAGCAAGATAAATAGCAACAAGTGTTTCTCAGATTTGATTCACAGTAGAAAATACAAAAATAATTATAATAATCTCTCCAAAAATAATTGTAGAGTTCAAGTCAGAAAACTAGAGAGAAGATATTTTCAAAACGTTAGTTCCGCCCCCCCTCCCTTTATTAGAAAACCCTAACATATGCTTTAAATACTTCAACCTAATTATGGAAACAAAATAATAGATCACAGTATTTTCTCGAATAGGAGATGACGTGTGTGATGACTTATCAGGAGTCTGACGACTTATCAGGAATAGCGTCAGCTCCTCTTCACTTTTGACAATCTCTGCCTTAGGTTGACGATGAGACATGACGGCTTATCAGACATATGTCGACTTATCAGAATTGTCGTCGCTTTTTCACTTCAAATCTCATTCCCTGCCTAAGCCTAGTGAAGAGCCTGGTGGCTTATCACAGTTCTGATGGCCTATCACAGATGTCATCACGAATTCTAGCTAAAGCCCATTCTCTATCTAAGCCTAACGATGAGCCTGACGGCTTATCACACTTCTGACGGCCTATCACAGATGTCGTCATGAATTCCAGCTGAAGCCAATTCTTTGTCTAAGGCTAACAACAACTCTGATAGCTTATCACAAGGCTGACAACTTATCAGACAAGTCGTCAGCTATACTTCCCTCTCTACTTGCTCAAAAATCAACTCATTTGCTTCCATTATTGCTGGTTGTCTTGCATGTTGACTTTTACTGCAATATCAAACTGAAAACAATTAAAAATGACAAAAGTTGCTTAAGACTTTGCAATTATTCTTAGTTAAAAGCCTCAAATGTGTTAGCATCTTCTCACACATCAACACCCTCAACTTAAAATAATTGTTTGTCCTCAAGAAACTAAAACACAACCAAGAGGATACAGAGTACATTCGGCAGTCAACCATCCATATATCTTAAAACATCTTCACCATCTCCAAGGTCAATTAATTTAAAAACAACAACTGTGCATATTATTGAAGAACAACAATGCGACACACAGGAATCAAGCTATGGCATCAATTCAGCAACAACAACCATGCATGTACCAAGATTACACTATCCAAAAAAGTTAGCAACTAACAACGTAACCAGTGTGCCCCCACTACAAAGAAGTCCCTCTCCACTTATGTCAGTCATCACATATGTAACCATGGGGACAGTCAAAAGACACTCACTCTCAGAATGAAGTTCCAATCAAGGTATGACAAATACCATAGGCTTGCCCTTATTTTTATTACCAAGATTTTCAGACAGGTCAGCTAGGATCACTATAGGTCTTCTCTTTGGCTTGTAATGTAGGCTAGGGGTTGGTATGATACTCGATGATATTTAAAGTGACTAAGCCTCCTTGACACTACACTAGCTTCTGGGGTCTCACTTATTAACCTTTTTTATTCTTCTCTTTTTTTGATCACACATATTTAGGATGGGTGCGGTCTTTTCTACAATCACTTCTTTTTTTTCATAACTTGTCTTTTCTTGTTCTTTTCCACCGCACCCAGCTTTTTATTCTTTTATTTTATTCTACCTTTCTTCATACCCATTTTACATCACGCACCCCTATGATAGCCACCCTCAACTTAGTCTATTTGCCTAAGTCAAGGTGCACAGTGTCCAAAGAGGACCACGGCCAAAACAGGTTTATTATGATATAAATAAGACGGTGATAGGTAACATAAAAAAATAGGCTATTTAGGCTCAAAATAGGGATCAAGGGATATTATGCATACAGGGAAGGTTATTTAGGCTAAAAGTGGCTAGTATCAAAACGACCTATGATCCTTTCCTAACCCCTATCCTTCAATCTAGGTAAGACTAACCGGGAAAGTTCTGGATTCAACATACAAAGGGAACTAAGTAAGATCTCACATGCATATGGCACACAAGTATATCATAAGTTACTACTTATCCAGTTCATTAAATTGTTTAGCAATGATTATCAAGTCACTAGAACTGACATAGTGGTCACAATTAGAAACAAATCACACAGTTAAATAATTAGACCATTTAAGAGGTGTTCACAAAACAACAAAACCATGTTAACTACTTCAGGTACTTGTATTTCTCCTAGTCAACTACAAAATGTTACAACAATAACTCACCCTACATCCTCAACTTAAAACCAAAGAAAAACTAAACTAAGGGTTACTTCAGACTTCATTGAGATAAATAGTAGTAATACTTTTCATCGAGTCTTTTAGACCGATATAAAGTTTAACTTGTTGCCCATTAACCTTGAAGAAGTTTCCGTCTTCATTTTCAAGTTCTAATAATCCAGATGAGTAGACTTGACTAACTCTAAATGGTCCTGACCACTTAGATTTAAGCTTACCTGGGAACAGTTTGAGTCTGGAATTGAACAGAAGCACTAAGTCACCTTTTTGGAAATCTCATTTCTTGATCCTCCAATCATGATACTTCTTTATTTTTTTCTTGTATAGGCCTGCTCTTTCATATGCCCTGAGATGCAATTCATCCATCTCATTCAGTTGTCCCAGTCTTAGCTCTGCTGCCTCCTTTCAATTCAAATTTAACCTTTTGAGTGACCATAAAGCCTTGTGCTCCAACTCTATTAGTAAGTGGCATGCTCTTACATAGACTAACAATGGTGACATGTCAATGGGTGTCTTGAAAGAGGTCATAATCGAGCTTTCGAGACCAGTCTTGCTGACTAGTGTTCACTATTTTAGCTACGATGGCTTTAATCTCTCAATTTGATGCCTTCACTTGCCCACTAGTTTGTGGGTGCTATGGAGTAGCTATTCTATTTTGTTTCACCCTAAATTTCGCTAAGGCAGCTCAAAATACTTTGTTGCAAAAATGAGATCCTTCATCACTTATAATAGTACGTGGTACTCCAAAGCAAGAGAAGATGTTATTCTTAAGAAAAGCAACAACCCTCTTTCCTTTATTATCAGACAAGGCAATAGCTTTGACCCATTTCAAGACATAGTCAACAAAAACTAGAATATACTTCATCCCATATGATCTTACAAAAAGACCTATGAAATTGATGCCCCAGACATTAAGCAATTCCATTTCAAGCATCTTAGTCAAAGGCATCTCATGTCTTTTGGAGATCGACCCCTGTCTCTGACATTGGTCACATTTCAGCACAAACTCGTGAGTATCCTTGAACAACATTGCACAATAGTAGCCACTCTGCAATACCTTCCTAGCTGTTCGATCACCCGCATGGTGACCTCCAACTGGGGAAGCATGACATGCTTCCATTATACATAATACATCCACTTCTGGCACACATCTCCTTATAATATTGTTAGCACATCACCAAAAAAGATATGACTTATCCCAGAAGTAATGTGTCACATCATGAAGGAATCTATTTATTTGATAGAAAGAAAGGTTTTCTGGAATGACCTCACTCACAACATAATTTGCAAAATTAGCGTACCAAGGTATTTTCTCCATAGCAGTAGCGAAGATCTCCTTATCAGGAAATGCATCATTTATCTCTATTTCATTACTAGCTGCCTGCTCATCTTCCATTCTAGATAGATGATCCGCAACTTGATTTTCACAACCCTTCCTATCTTTGACTTAAAAGTGAAATTCTTGTAGTAGCAACACCCATCTAATCAGCCTTGATATTTCATCCTTATTAGCTATCAAATACCTCAAGGCTGCATGGTCAGTGTGGACCACCACCTTGGTCCCAAGCAGGTAAGCCTTGAATTTCTCAAAATCATACACTACAGCCAAGAGTTCCTATTTAGTGATGGTGTAGTTCTTTTGCGCTCCATTCAGTGCTTTGCTGGCATAATATATTGAATGAAATAGTTTGTCCTTCTTTTGTCCTAATACATCTACAAGGACAACACCGCTTGCATCAAATATGATCTCTAATGGTTTTGACCAGTCCAGTGCAACAACGATAGGGGCCTCGACCAACTTATTTTTGAGGAATTCAAATGCCTTCAAGCAATTATCATCGAAGGAGAACTTCACCTTCTTTCTCCAAAAGTTTACAAAGTAGATTTGAAACCTTTGAGAAGTCTCTTATAAACCTCCGGTAAAATCCAGTATGTCCAAGAAAACTACACACTCCCTTCAGTAAAATGGGAGGTGGTAGTTTCTTGATAACTCCAACCTTGGATCGATCAACCTCTATCCTTTTTTCTAAAATTTTATGCCCAAGAATGATGCCTTTCTTTACTATAAAGTAGCATTTCTCCCAATTAAGCACCAAATTGAATTCAACGCATTGTTGCAAGGCCATACTCAGGTTTGCCAAACACAACTCAAACAAATCTCCCACCACAGAGAAATTATCCATGAACACCTCTAAGGTGTCCTCCACCATATCTAAGAAAATAGACATCATGCATTGTTGAAAAGTAGCGGGTGCATTGCATATCCCAAATGGCATCCTCTTAAATACAAAGGTGCCATATGGTCATGTGAATGTCGTCTTATCCTAATATTCAGGAGCAATACAGATTTGGTTATATCCAAAATAACCATCTAAGAAGCAATACCATCCACTTCCGGCAAATCAATCAAGCATTTGGTCCAAAAAAGGCATCGGGAAGTGGTCTTTCAAAGTCCATGAGTTTAGTTTGCAATAGTCCGTGCAAACTCTCCACCTAGTCACAGGCCTGAGTGGAATCAACTCATTCCTTTCATTTGCAACAACAGTCATGCCCCTTTTTTTTGGCACGTATTGAACTGGGCTTACCCATTTACTGTCAGAAATTGGGTAAACCACTCCTGCTTCCAACCACTTAATAATTTCCTTATTAACCACCTTTTTCATTGGTGGGTTAAGACAACACTGGTGCTCGATGGTTGGAATACACTCTTCCTCAAGTTGTATTTTATCGTGCAGATGCCAGGGGGAATGCTAATAATATCTGCGATAGTCTATCCTATTGCTCTTTTGTACCTTTGAAGTACTAAAATAAGTGTTTCTACCTTCTGCTCGCCCAAATTAGCTACAATAATAATGGGTAGCATGTTTCCATTGCCCAAAAATACGTACCTTAAATGCCCTGGCAATTTCTTCAATTCCAACACCGGTGGCTCTTTAATAGATGGATTAGCCGGTGGTGTTGGTTGATTAGCAAGATCAAGATCTAGCTTCTTAGGAGCATAAGAGTATGAACCCATTCCTGACAAATCACAAACAGTCTCTTCATACTCCTCAATACCTTCACGATTAAAATTCATCAGAACTGCGGCTAAAGGCTCGACAACAAGTTTCTCCTCTATTGATACCTCCTGCTCATCCTCATAATATACATCAACAATTGAGAACACACACATTTCTTTATGCTGCTTTATTAATTTGCATACGTCAAATAGCACCACCTTATCATTCATCCTAAATAAGAGCTCATTAGCTCGCAAATCAATCAACACACTTTTGATTATGAGAAAAGGTCGACCCAAGATTATGGACACCTCGAAGTCCACCTCACAATCCAGAATGATGAAATTCGTAGGAAATATAAAGCTAGCTACTTTAACCAACACATCATACAAAATACCAATAGGTTATTTTACTTACCTATCCGCCATCACGAGTCGCATGTTGGTGGGAATGGGATTTCCCAAACCCAGTTTTTTATATACAGCCAGTGGCATTAGATTAATGCTCGCTCCTAGATCACACAAGGCCTTAGCAAATTCCAGAGACCCAATCGTACAAGAAATAGTGAATGCTCTAGGGTATGCCTTCTTCTGCACCAAGGACCTCATAGAAATAGCGCTACAATAATGGAGATTATCCTTCAATTCGTAGCTCACCGCTCTTTTTTTCGTTACAAGGTCCTTCATGAATTTAATATACCTTGGCATTTGCTCGAGTACCTTCACCAAAGGCACATTTATCGTTAACTGCTTTAACATTTCCATGAATTTACTAAATTTTATGTCATCAACCTTTTTCTTCAATCTTTGAGGAAAGAAAAGTAGTGGTCTTGGGAGTGTTTTCACCACTACTTCCTTTTCTTTCTCCTTTCCTTGTTCCAGAGCATCATCAGAACCATCCAACTTCCTAGACTCTACTGGACATTCTTCTTCGGGTTTGTCATCTGCTTCAGTCACATCTTCAGCTCCACCTTTTCCCACAGAAGAGCCAGGTAATATCTCACCACTTATAGTGGTAATCGCCATACATGATCCATCATTCCACGGATTCTAAACCGTATCACTAGGAACGTTCTACTCTAACTCTGGTTCAGCGCTTTGGAGAGTTGGCTCATTTACTATTCTATCTATTTAATCGAAGTAGAGTGTGAGTTTACCAACTAACTCATACAGGATAGATCGGTCTTCATGGTAGTCACCCCTGAGTTGGTAGCCTCCACTTTCTTTAATAATTTAGCCATCATGTCCTCTAGGGACATCTTTTTAGAACTTATTGTAGCAGCCTCACGATTTCCAGGAGGGACATATAACTCGCTCCTATCATTATTGCTCTTCCAATTACCTTGCTCCTGGTTCTTATATCCAGCCTTGTCATAATAAGTCCGACCTTGATTTCCTAGGCTATTGCCTCAAAAACCCCTTGATTATTTACATAGGTCGCCTCTTCTTCTGAGTCAGACTCCACTTTGCTCTGCAATCCCACAGCCTTCACTTTCTCAGTTTTATTTGATAGTAAATACTTGGTTAGCAAGTCCATCTACGTTTTTTGGTGAGCCATGTATTGATCATGCTCTTCATCTCTTCTGCATTGTTCCGTAGTCATACTAATAGAAACAGTGGGGCTTGCTACCACAGAGTCCCTGGTATGCCATGCCCGACTCTGTTTGGTCATTCTCTCAAGCATTTCTAAAGCCTATAGGAATGTAAGATCAACAAATAAACCACCAACAACATTATCTATAATCAGTTTTGTCACGGTGTTGTGAGCCCTGTACAAAGTCTCTATCAAGTGTATGTCTGTCATGTTGTGGCAGCTTCTTTTTGAATCTCTCCTAGGTTTCATGCAAGGCTTCAGTTGGGAGCTGTCTAAATTTACTGATCTCATCCCTTAATTGTACCCTCTTGGAAGGTGGAAAGAACCTTTCTAGGAAAGCTCCTTTCAACTACCTCTAGTTGGTTATAGAATCGGGTGTTAGCTCATTAAGCCATAATTCTGCCTCACCAGACAGAGACAACGGAAACAATCTCAAACGGATAGCATTTTGACCCACTCCTAGGTTATCAAAAGATTTACAAATGGTGACAAAGTTCACCAGATGCACGTTCAGATCATCCCCAGGAAGGCCACCAAACAACCCCTTCAGGTTAAGGAGTTGAATCATAGTACTCGTAATGTTGAATTTTTCCCCACGTACTAATAGTGGAGGAATAATTGCACCCATTGCACCTGCTCCATCCATTCCATCATCATCATCATTGAGGTCATACTGGACCGGCTGGTGATCTTGCCTTCCTCGGAATGGACGGTTCCTGTTAGCATTACACTGTACTGGTGCAGCTATTTGCTTTGCACGCCTTGGGTTACCAAGGTTTAGTAACTCCTGCTCTCCCAAGTCGTCATCCTCAGGATTTGGTTGTCGTACTTATTAACTGTCATTTTGCACATTCACTTGAGCTCTAGCTAAGGCTGCTAACCTGTCAGCCTCCTGTTGGTCTATCATTCTGCCGATTAGTTGCGGTTCTGGATTAAATAGTAATAATGGTTCTCCGAAACTTCTAGTTCTTGGCATGCACCAAAAAAATCCCGCAGCAAACAAAACCAATAAATAAACGTAAAACTAGGAAACTTGACTAACAGTTAATTAACGCACACAACTTTAATTTACAATCATATTTCCCGCCAGTGATGCCATTTTTGATAACACTCAAACCACTTCTCTTATGAAAATGTAAGCGATCGTTGTCAATATGTAACCCAACTAGGTTGGGGTCGAAACCCACAGGAAATATGGTGTGAATTTGAGTTATCTGCAGGTTAATCAACTGATAGTTATCAATTTCCTGTGAATGGGATTTTTTGAAAAGGTAATAAATAATTACTTCTCAATTCAGTGTTTGAAATTAATATGATAAGGAAAACTAGATTTATGTTCACTATGGGTGTTGGGATTAGACAGACGCTAGTAACAGTTCAAGATTCTTGTGGTAAGTAGGAACAATAGACTGTCCTTATCGAAGTTATGTCTAAATGTTTCTCAACCTATTTAGACATTTAACCACCTAATTCTCTCAAACTTAGGGAATTTATACTTCATAACAGGATGTTATCTCAAGTTAATTAATCTTGTTACAACATTAATTATTAAATGGAAGTTTGATGCTTCCAAGTCCCTGTTGATAATTCACTTCTTACTAGGGTTGATTTCTTATCTCAAGCAAATCACCAGTAAGCAAGGCCTATTGTTTGCAACCAATATTAAGAGTATAAAATAATGGAATTAACAAGAAGTTTCTATCACCGTTAGAATCTTGAACACTTAGTTACATTACAAACCTAAACCCATAGATCCCACAACTCGGGTTAAGGAAATTTAGCTACTCATAATAAAATAATCAAGACAACAAGTTGAATTCATAGTTTGATTTATGAACTTACAGCAAGATGAATAGCAACAAGTGTTTCTCAGATTTGATTCACAGTAGAAAATCCCAAAACAATTGTAATAATCTCTCCAAAAATAATTGTAAAGTTCAAGTCAGAAAACTAGTGAGAAGATATTCTCAAAACGTCAGTCCCTCCTTTATTAGAAAACCCTAACATATGATTTAAATACTTCAACCTAATTATGGAAACAAAATCATATATCACAGTATTTTCTCGGACAGGCGATGACGTGTGTGTTGACTTATCAGGAATGTCGTCAGCTCCTCTTCAAGTTTGACAATCTCTGCCTTAGGTTGACGATGAGACTTAATGGCTTATCAGATATGTGACAACTTATCATTATTATCATCGGTTCTTCACTTCAAATCCCATTCCCTGCCTAAGCCTAACGATGAGCTTGATGGCTTATCACATTTCTGATGGCCTATCACAGATGTCGTCACAAATTCCAGCTGAATCCCATTCTCTGTCTAAGACTAACGACGATCCTAGCGGCTTATCACACTTCTGACGGCCTATCACAAATGTCATCACAAATTCCAGCTAAAGCCCATTCTCTGTCTAAGGTTGATGGCAACTTTGATAGCTTATCACAAGGCTGACACCTTATTAGACAAGTCGTCAGCTATATTTCCCTCTCTACTTGCTTAGAAATCAACTCTTTTACTTCCATTATTGCTGGTTCTCTTGCATCTTAACTTTTACTGTAATATCAAATAGAAAACAATCAAAAACGACAAAAGTTGCTTAAGACTTTGCAATTATTCTTAGTTAAAAGCCTCAAATTTGTTAGCATCTGCTCACACATCAGAGGTATATTCTCTTGCAGAGAGCTATGTAGCAATTATTCCCTCAAAACCCGATAGTCTATATATCACCTCCGCATACACCGAGACACTTTGATTTCTTTGTGAAGGATGAGAAGGAGGTCCCAACAGTTGGGACCGAGAGAGGTCACTTAGATAATTTGTAGGATCCTACTATGACAGGGGAGGAGGCTGTTAAAAAGGCCAGACACAATTCTTTAGAGATTACATTCGTTGATCGACAGAGGCGTGCATCTATAATAGCGGGTGGATCCACTAGTAGTGCACCACCACCACTGCCTCTGTCAGCTGATATGCCCTAACCTGGGGATCCTCCTGACTCGGGCACCTAGTACGTCCCAGGTATGTTCTCATTTCCCCATGATTTGCTTTGATTTTAGTTCATTGAGGATAGTGCACAATTTTTAGTTAGGGGTAGGCATACGATGCCACTGCAGGTTTTTGTTGATGTTCTTCTTTTTTGGTCGGCAGCGGTATAGTTGTTGAACTAACATGTCTAGGTTAATTTTTGTGTAGTATTGTTTTTTTATCCGTATTGTGTTGTGTCTTTTTTTAATTAGGAAATTTTTAAGTATTTAGGTCAGTAGTCATATTTTGACTAATTTTTTATACCCCTCCAAAATTTGATCTTTTAGAATTGTGTTAATGTATATATATGTGAACTTTGTGTATATTGTTTTGGCATTATGTTAGGGACATGATAACCATTTCCTGACAATTGCATGAACTGGATAGGTAGTAGTTGGTAATATTGACTTTGTGTTATGTGAGTGTGTGGTACTACCCAGTTCCCTTTGTGTGTTAAATTCAGAACTTGCCTGGTTAGTTTTGTCTAGGTTGAAGGATAGTAGGTTAGGAAAGGATCATAGGCTATTTTTTAGTATAGTCCAATTTTAGCCTAAATGACCTTCTATGTGCAAATTGTATCCCTTGATCCCTATTTTGAGCTTTAAAGACTATTATTCTTGTTTTCACCATTCACCTTCCCATTTATAGTACAATTGACCTATTTTGGCCCTGTTCCTCCTTAGATAGTATGCACCTCATGTCACAACCTGAGGCTACCCCCTAGTCGCGGCAACGGTGCTTACGGTCACAAGTGACCACAAGCTAACCCATGAACTGGTACGTGCATGAGCACTGAATAAAGCAGTAATATAAGACATGAATGGAAGATAAACTGATAAAATACTATAAATCAAAATTCTGAAATACGCATCAAAATATGTCTGAAATATCTCATAAAATACTGAGAGTCAAACTATCTATCTGAGAACTGGTAATAGTAAAAGAATCAACTGACCGTCTAATGATATGTTTGAAAGCTTCTAAACATCTTGAGGATTTGATAGAACAAACCCCTAACTAACTCTGACTGACTGAACATAAAGAAATGCTAATATAAATGAGATAAACATATCGTGTCCTCGATGGATAAGGACTCACCACTACAACTACTGAGTAACACTGGGCTGTCTAAGAACGGTAGGGAAACTGCGCATCTAAACCTATGTTATAAGACAACATAATGCAAAAAAAATGTATACGGTCAGTACTTTAAATCTACTGGTATATAAAATGAGGACTGTATGAAATGCATGAGATAGTTGAGTATGAATACATGAACAGGTGATATATGAAAATACAAGACTAAGCATAAACATGTACTAAAATAAGTTGTATAACTGAATGACTGATATCTGACTAACTGAATAACTGTATACCTGGTCACGCAAACTTGAGCTGACATACTCTGAATACTGAGCTGAGACAGTGAGAGGTATTATGAAACCGACATGGTACAATCTAAGCTAATTGGGGTTTAACTTGTAACCCAGTCAGAAGGGTGTCAGTGTCGTGCCATGGGTACTAACACTGGATGTGTGGATCCACTGAACTAGTATCCCGAAGGACTAAAGAGTCACCCTTTACTAGAAAGTGCTCTCATAAGATACGTATCAACCCTCAACTGGTAGGAAAACATCTCAAACCTAAGATGGCTATGTAGTTCTGGAACTCAGGGATTACTACTAAGGGTCACACCCTCTACTGGAAGGTGAGCCCCCATCCCTGGGTTCGCTCAATGCTAAATCCTACTCCCAATTGAACTGACACTGATATTGAACTAAACTAAACTCAACTAAACATAACCATTGATATTGCTCATTGTGACCTTAGTAACGAAATAAATGGTAACATTCAAGGTTTAATTAAAATCATTACTAAAAAGGGGTTTGACATGTAAGTAAATAGGTAGGTATCGAGTGTTCATAACCTGCCAGCACTGAATATCCATAAGACACAATATTAAATCTTAAAAATTATAGTAGGAAGTCATTATTCAAAACCCAAAACATAGGCATTTCGTCAAATATGTGAAAATCTTGAACTTGAACATGGAAATACTTTAAAGCATAGGAAATCAACATCATTATGTGAATAAGATCATAACTTGCTAGTATAACATGAAATTCACTTTAATATAGCATGGGAGATTGAAGCTTAAAGAAAGAGATAACCCAAATTTTCATGAAATCATCCGTGGGCATGAATTGAATCAAATTACTAAGGAAGGACATGATTTAAACTGATCTTGAACATGTGCAACTTCATAAAAGGGAAAAACTCATATTTTTAATCAAAGTAAGGTTTTTTTTGGCTCCATGGGTGAAATGGACCCATTGATGAATATCTCACATACCTTAATAGCTATAATCCTGAAGATTGCTTGAACTTAGAAGCCTAAACTCTTAATTTCTTGAGAATGAAGCTTAGGTTTGTTCTTAGGGAAAAATGACGGTTTCTTGAGAGAAATTTGGGGTGAAAGGGGTAAATAATGCCCTTTTAGGAGTTCCAAATCGTGTTAAGAATGAAATAGGGTGAGGGAAATGACTCAAATACCCCTTGGTCACTTAAAAAATAACACTGTGCAGGATAGATCCATGCGTCGCGCCTCTCCCTCCATGGGAGAGATCAACACACCATATAACTTACTTTAGGGGAGAAAGCAATGCATTGTGGAGCTCTTCACCATGGGAGGGAGCAATGCATCGCGGTTAAATCATGTGGCTTTACTATTTTGGATATCCAAACATGGCCCGAACCTCATCCGAAAATCCTGAAACTTACCCGAGATATACTTTTAACCTCTCTAACTATGAATCAACTTAAAAACCAATATTTCAGAGTTGAAAAGGCCAAACTTAAAATCTGCAAAGCTTAGGGGTCTTGAAAATGACTAAGTCCTCAATACTTAGTGAAATTTTTAAGCCTTGGACCCCTTAAGCATGCAACTAAGAAATGAATCGAGGCTTAGAATATTATGGGGTATTACACCTCAACATAGGTAAAATGCCTAAGTTGAGGGTGGTTGTCATAGGGGTGCATAGTGTAAAATGAGTATAAAGAAGTGTAAAGAAAGAAAAAGTTATTAGGGTTGGGTGTGGTAGAAAAAGAAAAGAATAAAAGGAAAAAATTATGAAAAAGTCTAAAAGAAAGAATAAAAGACCAAACCCAACCTGAATGTGCATAAAAGTAGAAAAGGGAGAAATTAGGGTGGAATAAAAAGGAAACTGACTAATAAGTGAGACCTCAAAGTTAGTGCAGTGCCAAGGAGGCTTAGTCACTTCAAATGTCCCTACAAGCCAAGAAAAGTCCTATAGTGATCCTAACATGACTATCTAAATGCTAAGGTAAAGAAAAAAAAGGGCAACTCTATGGTATTTGACATGCATTCACTGGAACTTGTTTGTTGAGTATTAGTGTATCTTAACCATCCCTGAATTGATATGCATTATTTCCTATGAGTGAAGTGGGACATCCTTGTTGTGACAAGTCATGTTGCTAGCTATTTGCTTGTTTTGGTTAGTGTAATTTATACATATAAGTGGTTGTCTGTTGCTAATGTAATTGTGTAATACCCCACATTTTAGGGCTAGTCTTTAAACCATCGTTCCTATGTGTAAAAGCTATAATATAAATGATTCCGATCCAAATATGAGTTTCATGATCTTTATCCTCATGTTTGATTTGCTTTTGAGGTGAAAAATATTCATAAGAGTCACTTAGAACAAAGTTGAGCTTAGAGCCTTTGATTCGTCCAAAGTTTGACATTTGATTCTACAAGGGCCTACTTTAAATGTGTATAACTTTTAAACACGTAGAATTTTTTATGTAATCATGCTATGCTCTCATGTTTAAGATGTTCCCATGTCCAAGTTCATGATCCCCATGTGTTTGGCGAATTGCTCCATATTAAAGTATTAATCTCCACATGCTTGATAGAATGCCCATGTGAATTGAATAGGGTAATCATGATATGTTACCATGTGTTCTCATTCATGTACAAGTCCATAACCTCCAAGTGTTTGATAAAATATCTCAGTGATTGAATTGTGAACAATTGACAATGGCTATGCTTTTCAAGATCAAACTATGCTTTACTTTTTATACTATCGAGTCCTGAGGGTATTCAATACCCAAAAATCTAGCTGCTTACCTAGAGCTATAGTAGTTATAGAACAGTCTCAGTAGTGTCATGGATAGTAGTACTCAGTAATCAGTCAAAGTCTTAGTTCAGTATTCAGTTCAGAACTCAGTGAACTCAATTAGTTAATAGAACTCAGTAGTCTTCTGTCAGTCAGCGGGAACCAGTAAAATTAGTTCAATTCAGTTAGACAACATGATCAATAATAGTTCAGTCAAGCCTAGTACCATATAGAAATCAATTAGTGTCTATTCAGTTGAGAGTAGGAATCAGCACCGAGCGAACCCAGGGATGGGGGCATTCGTGCCAGGATAGGGTTTGACCCTTTATAGTAATCCCTGAGTTACAGAACTACGTAGCCAGTGTAGGTTGATATATCTTCCTGCCAGACTAGGGTTGATACATCTCACATGAGTTTTCCTACTAGTGAGGATTGACGAAAATGTTTCCTGTCAAAGAGGGTTAACTCACAACTTGTCTTTACTCGTGGCACGATATTGATACCCTTCCAAATGGGTTACAGGTTAGACCCCAATCCATTTGGAGAGGGGCATTTTGGTAAGATAACTACCTCCAACATTTTTAGTTTTAGTCTCAGTTTAGAAATTAGTTCAGTTTTTCAGATTCAGGACTGTCAGACACAGTCTCCCAGCTCAGTATAGAACTTAGTTCTGTTCTAAAGAATCAAGACTGTCAGAAACAATCACTTAGTTATTAGTACTACAGTTTCTATAAACTCAATTATCAGTCATTCAATTTTTAGAACTCATCATCCAGTGTTAATGTGATATTAGTTACAGTCTCAGTCACAATCTCAATCGAGTAATCAGATCAGTAACTCAATTAAATTTTAGGTTTACTTGACCATAGCATACCGTTATCAGTTATTCAGTTATCAGTATTCTGGTACCTCAGTTTACAGACTATTTCAGAATTATGTTATATGTTTGGTCTTGTATTCTCAAATATACAGTTTTCATGAATTCATCCTCAGTTATCTCATGTTACTTAGTCAGTCCTTATCTCATATGCATCATACTCTACAATTTCAGTCCCGTTATTTAGACTAAATACAGTTTAGTCTTACATGTCCAGTATTCAGCTATCTGATATTCAATTAATTAGATAAGTTAGTATGTTTATGCATTTGTGCTCAGTGTGATTGTATATTCAGAACCTCAGTTTATGCCATTATCCATCACGTAGTTTTAGAACCAGTATTCATAGAGTATCCATGTCTTATCATATTCCAGCTTTAGTTATACTTATATCATTAAAGCAAGTTTACAGAAACTAAGTATAGAGATTCACCATCTTATCAGAGAATGTTTGCCACTCATGCTTTAAGATATTTTAGTTTTCAGTTTATTCCAGCCTATTGGTGAGTCTACTTACACTTAGCATGCATGTTTTATTATTACGTATGAAATCAGTTTTACTTATTGCATTCGCCCCTATATACTCAGTATATTCTAGAAGTACTGATCTATATATATTTCTATGTGCTACATTGACTCATAATGTAGGTATCAATTATAGCCTACGCATCATGATCAGACAATTGCAGATTCTAGCTAGCATGTGATGAGTTCTCCTACTTTGGGAACTCCAGATAGTTTTAGTCATGTACAGTTTATTTATTTTTTGTGTATTGATTTGTGGTAGTTGGAGGAATATCCCACCTATCTATAGTCAGTATAGTAGAGGCTTCATGGATGTCAGTCAGAGTCAGTCATGTAATTTTAGTTTCATTCTCCAGATTTATCAGATTGTAAAGCTTTATCAGTATTGTATCTATTTTAGATTTTTTTGTATGATTATGTTTTCGCAAAGTACAACATCTATTTATTATGTTATAATTCAGTTGCTTAACAGTATGCCAGTTCATTGGTTAGCTTAGGATCACTGGTGGTTCCAAGCACCATGTGACGACTAGGGGGTACTCTCAGGTTATTACAAACTTGGTATTAGAGCATAGATTTTAAGTGTACTAGGGTGTCTATGAAGCCGTGTCTAGTAGAGTCTTACAAAATGGTACAAAGATATCTGTAATTTTATTTGAGAGGCTACAAAGCATTTAGGAAATATTTCCCTTCTTTCAAGTCTCAGATCGTACAGTTGAAGTATTATCTAAGAAATTTATATAGATCCTCATCTTGCACTATTCATGCTAACTCTGCCTTATTGTTTAGGTGACAAAAATAGTGAATCTTAAGTCCTTACAGATACTATTTCCTCATCCATTCCCCACATACAATTATAGGATTGCGTGTTAGCTCAGAAAGTTTCCCATTAGTGCCTTTATGTCCTAAATTTTGAAATATTTCATTCATGTTCATGACAATCGTGCATTAAGTCAAATTCAGATGTACTTTCAGATTCTCTCTCAGAATCCCTTTTACAGTATATGATCTACAGTTAGAATCATGACCCAAAATTTTAGCAGTAGTAAACTTGGGATAACATTATCCAGATTGAGCAGATTATGTATTTATCAGATAGTTGTACTAAAGTTAAATCAGTAGGCTTAAATAGTGCATGCAAGAATTTAAGTTTACTGATTTGAAATTAAGTATGATGGTGTGGATGTGAGTTAGGAGATGTGATATTAGTAGTCTATGAAGAAACAGAAGCATATGATGTGTTTAGTGAGGCAAGTATGTGTCGAAAAGAGCGTAAGTATGTGATAATAGAACAAGTGACCCAGTTAGGCTCTCAGATTCTAGTAATAGTGCCAGTATGTGTAGAAAAGTAGTAAGGGTGGATGATTCTCAACCTATTCTTATCTCAGTGCAAAGTTTTTCAGTCATAACAATATCTACTTATATCTTACATGTCAGCCCCATTATCACAACTCATACTCATGCACTTTATAGAAAAACCATATACGCTTTCAGTTCTAGTATGAGGAGTTTCAATTTACTCAGCAGTATAAATCATGTTCCGTGAAATCATGAAATCCAAACTCAGGTCATATAGATCATGACTCAGGTACTCATGTTTTATAGTATGTTCAGTCCCAGTACTCATGCTACACTCCTAATAATCACCAAAATTCAAATTATATCATGTATGTCCTCAGTTTAGACCTCTCTGATGAATTCATGTCATTGATACTTTATTCCTCAGGCCTCAGTTGAGTGTCAAAGTAATCCATTCATGCTCCAGGTCCTCATGTTCTAAGTTTCAGTGACCTCTCCTTATGTCATGATTAGTTAAAATTCTATGTGTGTTTTCTTGGGCTAGTGCATGAAAGTTTTAAGGATAAATGTTTAGAGAAAATAATAAAAATGCTTTTGTGGTGGTTTGCCTACTAGTTCATATGTGTTTATGAAGATAGGCTTGAAGGTCATGTTGGCATACAAGTAGAATGTATAGTTGAGTATAAGCTTTTAGTATAATTTGGTCTATATAGCCAGCAATCCAATCTAGCAGTCAGACAAACAAGTTCCTATGGTTTTCCATTTTTCTATTCATGAGGTAATTCACGTTCATGCAAATTTGAAATTCAGATCAGTTTATGCATATGCATCAGTTTTAGATCCCAGATATTCATTCATGATTCAGTTCATAAATGTCCCGTGTATCATCTCAGTCTTTCTTTAGTATTTCAGCTAAGACAGTATCATTCGAGGGACGAAGTATCCCAAAAGGGAGATGTAATACCCTGAGTATTCATGTCCTAAACCTTTTATTTTTTTCACGAAATAGGATTTATCTTGAAGTAATGGTTACTCATCTGTTGACTCTCTCACTTCTACTCAGCCTTATAATCATTCTCATGTCAGTGCATGTATTCACGAAATTAGTTCAGATCATGTATAATGTTTCAGAATCAGTAATACAATCATGTTCCAAGTCAGTCATACTCAGGATATAATCTCAGTTACCTTCGCACAGTACTCTCAGTCTAACCAGTCTCATTCGAGGATGAATGATCCCAAAGAGGAGATAATGTAATACCCCGTAATTTTAGGCTAGTCTTTGAACCGTCGTTCCTATGCATAAATGATATGATCTAAATGATTTCCATAAAAATATGAGTTTCATGATCTTTATCCTCATGTTTTTTTTTGCTTTTGAGGTGAAAAATGTTCATAAGAATCACTTAGAACAAAGTTGAGCTTAGAGCCTTTGATTCATCCAAAGTTTGACATTCGATTCTACAAGGGTCTACTTTAAATGTGTATAACTTTTTAAATATGTATAATTTTGCAGCTCAAGATCCACCAAATTGTAGATAATTGAATTAGCTTTCCAACGATATCAATTTTGCCAAAATTCAATACCCGAACAAAAAGTTATGGCATTTTTCGTGTCAGGAAGTAAGCCGACGCAATAGCGATGCGATACGTCTTCCTGCACTTTACAGAACTATTTCACATACTAATTCAGTTTTTAAAGGGTCTAGGGGCACTTTTGTCACTTTTCCTTACCCAAATCCGTCCATAACACTTAATTTCAGCCCCCCAAGGCAATATACACTCAGTTATTCATTTTTTCTATCAAAGAAAAACCCTAGCCTCCTCAAGAACACCAAGAACTTCATCAACTTTTCTTCAAGAAAAGCAAGAACTCAAGCTTTCTAATTCAAGAATGCTTTCAAGATTGTTTTTCTCCTTCAAAATTAAAGCTTTAAGGTATGTGGGAGTTCATGCATGGGTCCTCTTTCACCCATGGAGCCCAAAAACTCTTTTCTTTTAATTCAAGAATAAATTTTTCATTATTATGGTATTATGTGTGTTCAAGAAAGATTGAATTTCATGTTTTCAAGGTGGTTTTTAATTCAAATCAGCCCATGTATGATTTCATGCAAGATTTTAAATTCCTTATACTATGAATTTATATTTCCTAAGCTTTATTCAAGTAAATTCCATGATAGATCCTAAATTCATGATGTTTAGCAATATTCTCATGTTTTAAATTCATGCTTTCCACATATTTGATGAAATTCCCATATCATGTTAAGTCAATTTCAAGATGAATCCTTAAGCTATGAACTTTGCCATGTAACTCTATTGTTCTCTCATATTTAAGATATTCTTACTTTCAAGCTATGAACTGTACATGTTTTGATGAAACACTCATGTCCTATTTCAAGCGAATTACATGTGAATTCCCCAATTCATGATCTTAGTTATGTAATCATGCTATGCTCTCATGTTTAAGATATTCCCATGTCCAAGTTCATGATCCCCATGTGTTTGGCAAATTGCCCCATATTAAAGTATTAATATCCATTTGATAGAATGCCAATGTGAATTGAATAGGATACTCATGACACATTACCATGTGTTCTCATTTATATACAAGTCCATAACCTCCAAGTGTTTGATAAAATATCTCAGTGAATGAATTGTGAACAATTGACTATGGCTATGCTTTTCAAGATCATGCTATGCTTTACTTTTCATGCTATCGGGTCCTAGGGGTATTCAATACCCAAAAATCTAGCTGCTTACCTAGAGCTACTGTAGTTACAGAATAGTCTCAGTAGCATCACAAACAATAATACTCAGTAATCAGTCACAGTCTCAATTCAGTATTCAATTCAGAACTCAGTCTGTTACCAAAACTCAGTAGTATTCCAATAGTCAGCGGGACCCAATAAACTCAGTTCAGTTCAGTTAGACAACACGATTAATAATAGTTCAGTTAAGCCTAGTATGATCTAAAAATCAGTCAGTGTCTATTTAGTTAGGAGTGGAAATTAGCACAGAGTGAATCCAGGGATGGGGGCATTCCTGCCAGCATAGGGTTTGACTCTTAGTAGCAATTCCTGAGTTACAGAACTACGTAGCCAACGTAGGTTGAGATATCTTCCTGCCAGACTAGGGTTGATACATCTAACATGAGTTTTCCTGCCAGCGAGGGTTGACGAAAGTACTTTCTGTCAGAGAGGGTTAACTCATAACTTGTCTTTACCTATGGTACGGTATTTATACCCTTCCAACTGGGGTTACACGTTGGACCCCAATCTATTTTGAGAGGGATATGTCAATTAGATAACTACCTCCCACAATTTTAGTTTCAGTCTCAGTATAGAACTCAGTTCAGTTCTACAGGCTTAGGATTATCAGACGCAGTCACCCAGCTCAGTATAGAACTTAGTTCTGTTCTATAGAATTAGGACTATCAGAAATAGTCACTCAGTTATTAGTACTACAGTATCTGTAAACTCAGATATCTGTCATTCAGTTTTAAAACTCATTATCCAATGTTAATATGATCTTAGTTACAGTCTCAGTCGAGTAATCAGATTAGTAACTTAGTTTAATTTTAGGTTTGCTTGACCATAGTGTAACGTTATCAATTATTCAGTTATCAGTATTTTGGTACCTCAGTTTATAGACTATTTCAGAATAATGTTATACGTTTGGTCTTGTATTCTCAAATAATATAGTTTTCACGAATTCATGCTCAGTTATTTTATGTTACTCAGTCAGTCTTTATCTCATATGCATAATACTCTACAGTTTCAGTCCCAATATTTAGACTAAGTACAATTCAATCTTACACGTCCAATATTCAACTATCAGACCTTCAATTAATCAGATAAGTTAGTATGTTTATGCATTTGTGCTCAGTGTGATTGTATATTCAGATCCTCAGTTTATGCCAGTCTCCATCACGTAGTTTCAGACCCAGTATTCATATAGTATTCATGTTTTATCATATCCAGCTTCAGTTATACTTATATCATTAAAGCAAGTTTATAGAAACTAAGTGTAAAGATTCACTATCTTATCAGAGAATTTTTTTCACTCATGCTTTAAGATATTTCAGTTTTCGCTTTATTCCAGCCTATTGGTGAGTCTACTTACACTTAGCATGCATGTTTTACGATTACGTATGAAATTAGTTTTACTTATTGCATTCAACCCTGCATACTCAGTACATTCCAGAAGTACTAATCCACATATATGTCTATGTGCTACATTATCTCATAATGTAGGTATCGGTTATAGCCTAGGTATCATAATCAGACAATTACAGATTCCAGCCAGTAGGTGATGAGTTCTCCTACTTCTGGAACTCCAGACAGTTTTAGTTCATGTATAGTTCATTTATTTTCATGTGTATTGATTAGTGGTAGTTGGATACATGTCCTAGCTATCTATAGTTAGTATAGTAGAGGCTTCATAGATGTTAGTCAGAGTCAGTCATGTAATTTCATTTTCATCCTTCAGATTTATCAAATTGTAAAGCTTTATCAGTATTGTATCTATTTTAGATTATTTTTTGTATGATTATGTTTTCGCACAGTAGAACAACTATATATTCTGTTATAATTCAGTTGCTTAATAGTATGATAGTTCATGGGTTAGCTTGAGATCATTGGTGGTTCCAAGCACCGTGTGATGACTAAGGGGTAGTCTCAGTTTATTACAAATTATCATTGTGTCACCTTGTTGTGCTTCATATTCATTCACAGTTAGTTTTGAAAAGAGATATATGAGGGGATGTTGTGATTTGAACTTAATATGATGATTGACTGCCTTGAATAACGTTGATTCTCTTAGTTAAGCATCATTTTTATTTTTTTGTGTTTTTGTTGCCTGAGGATATGTAAACATTCTCAGTTGAGGATGTTGATGTGCTATAGAAATATAGTACTTTCGATACTTAAAACAAGAAAAATGTGCAAGTTTCTGAGGCCTTTTTCTTATATATAATCTGTTTTAGGTATGTTTTGCAGGAAACTATATTTTGGATGATAAGTTCGTGAAAAGGTGAAAAAGGGTACTTTTGGCCACTTTTAGAGAGATTATGGATGTTTAGGATTTTTTCCGACTTGAACGTGATCAATTCATATTCGAGAGTCGAAGAAGAGTTGAAAAACTGACTCCCGACACCTTCTAAGTTAACCTACAGACCATATGTAGGCAAAGCGAGTGCTAGAAACCCAAAATATCAAGAGCTTACTTGCAGGAATTTGATCCATTGTCAACCTATGGTCTACACCTATGCCTTGTGCCAGACCGCAGGTACCACCTGCACTTGTGCCAGACTGTAGGTACAGAGAGTAGGTCGCTACCGACCTTGTCTTCTCCTATTTCGTTTGGGCTTTATTTTTAGGGTTTCCTCATGTACTATAAATAACCCTCATGTACTTTTTAGTAGAGATTATGCAATTTTAACACTTAGAAATATATTTTGATTTCAAGATCCATCTTTGATCTTGGGATGCTTCTGTATTGACTTTGATTGATTATTTAGTTTATGATTGTGGGTTTTTATTAATTTTATCAATGTGATTTCATCTATACTTTCCAATATGAATGTTATTTATTTCTTCACAATCATGAACGGCTAAAACCCATAGCTAGGGTTGTGGAAAATTAACGAAGTGGGGAAAGTGCGATTGTTGATCTAAACCAATACCCATGGCATGCATTGCTTTATCTTTGTTATGATTGATTTCATAATCGGTGCACACATTAGGATCCCTCCTAGATATTGCTACTTACTCCAAAAAAAGAGTAGTGGCTAAGAAAAGATAATGACAACAGTAATTTAAAGTTAATTATTGATCGATTGCTTATAATAGAATATAGTGAATGATTGTTAGCTTTTTTCTAATAACTAGAGACTTAAAAGGTAAGGTATTGGGTTGATTCAACAACGCATGATAAGCCTACAGAGTTTAGAAGCCAGGGGAAACACACTCTTAGTGTCCACTGATAACTGATTTTCAACCGAGTTAATACTGTTCTTTGCTCGATACTACTACAAATAAATGCCCCCATTTACTTTTCCTGTTTTTCCCATAGACTACAACCGCTGAGATCTACTAAGCCACGTGTTCCCTTGGGATTCGACCCAACCTTAGTTGGTTTACTATATCTTAACAACGACCGTACCATTATTTAAAAAGAGGTGTTGCATGGAAATTATCATTTAGTATGAGAATGCCTTAGAATACTCATACTTAGGTGAAATGCTCTAATTGCTCATAATTAGAGTAAGCTGGCACTAGTTGCTTATACTAGAGGAAATTGCCTTTGTTCTAATGGCCTTGGTGAAAGTGTTTGAGTGAATACATCTACCTTAGGGCTTATGGTGTCTTGTTATACATCTAAGAGTTGGTTTAGATGCCTTAGACTAGTACCAGGTAAAAATTGACTTAGAATACACTTCGAGAATTTAGATGTGGGCTTGTTAACTCACCTTAAGGAAAGATTGAGGATTAGTTCCCTTTAACCCTTACACTTAGTAATTGACTAGAAAGTTCCCTTTTGAGGCCATATTAATGATTCTTGATATTGGTTGGTTATGTGGAATGGTATTGAGGAAAATTCTCAAATGATTAGGCCTTCGTATGACTTGTTGGATAAAGCCCGTGTCAAGCTATTAAGTATGGTATTGTGATTATATATTGTTTGGGCTATTGAACGTGCTATTAAATGAGCCCTTGACTATAATATGGCCTAAGCCATATATGATGTTATTGACCATGCTATGAATAAGCTATAGATTATATAAGGCTTTAGCCATTGTTCATACTAATGATGAATTACCTTTAGGCCAATATTAGGCCAATATATATATTCTACTAATGGGTCATTGTTCATGATACCGTTTATGGTTATGACCAAGGTCTAAATGACTAGATTATGGACTATTTAATTATGAGCCCTTGATTATACGTTTGATAAAGCCATTTTTTAGGCTAGTGTTTTGTAAAGCCCCGAGATCCCATCCCGAGATGACACACGGTGCTTATGACCCGAAGGACCACAAACTAACCCTTTTACTGATATTTGTACCTGTGCACTATATAATATCTGAAACAAATGCAAAAACTAGCCATAAGGTTCAACACATCTATGAATACACAAAAATAAAAACTGAATACTAATACAGCCATCTGAAAAGCCTCTAAACTATCTGAACTGTGGAGTTGATGGGATATGTTCCCAACTAACTCTGTCAACTATAAGTAAAAAAAATCTGATGCAATAATAGTAAACTGAGATTCGTCCTCGAAAGAAGAGGACTCACTACTACGACTACTGCTGCTGACTGGGACTGAACTACTGAGGAAACTCTGGGTCTCGTGCCTCTGAACCTATGGTGCCAAATAAAAAACCATAGCACAAATGCATCAGTACAGGGATGTACTGAGTATGTAGACGGGGTAAGGATAAATGCAAGGGCTCATGCATGCATGATATCTAAACTGAATAATCATAAAAATGCCGCACGAGAACACATACACATATATGAATGCATAGACCATAGTCACAATCATCACAACTTTAGAGACTGAAACTCGGATACTGCCTTACTACAGACTGAACTCACTACTGACACTGAGATATTGAGACACTGACTCATCTGATACTGATGAATGGGAAATTAGATGTACTTACATCAAGGACTAAATTTTGAGCTTACTACTTCCGACTGACAGGATTAGAGATCAACTTTTCTAACGGATGATTCTGGAAGCTATTATCAATGATAAGAAATATGATTATATCTGAATCTGACAACAAGGATACTCAATAGAATCTGAGACTGTCATCAATCCTGTCTGGCAGCATATCTATGAGTATGATATCAAATGGTTATATATAAGAACAAGCCTATCTGACGGGATGGTCCATGAAACAATGGAACTATCTGAGTTCCTTATAAAAATAGATGACTGTATCTAACAACCCTTATTTCTGAAGATTGATACTGAAACTGAAAATGTAATAGAAACTGTGAGAAGTAGTTACTTAATAGACATGCCCCAACCTTCCACAGGTGGGGTCCAACCTGTAACCCCGGCTGGAAGGGTGTCAATACCATGCCACGAGTAAAGACCTCTCTCTGCTCAATCCTCTCTAGCGGATGACCCTTACCAGGAAGTCGACCTAAGGAAATATAATAGTCAAATACTCTCTCTCTGGAGGTGACAGCCTTTTCCTAATAGTGGCTCTTGTATCCTGCGTTGGCTACGTAGTTCTGTAGATCAGGTATTGCTACTAATGACTCCAGCCTCTCTCTCGCTAATGGGAGAAGCCGCCATCCCTTTCCTCGCTCGGTTCTAGTTTCTACTCCTAACTGAAAGACTTTTACTGAATTATTAACTGAACACAACTGAACTGAATTTGATACTGGTCATGTTTCTCAAAAGATTTGACTAAGTTACGCTGAGATCACTTAGTTCTGTATTTGACAAAACTAGTATTGAATCACGGTATCTGACTGATGATACAGAGCTTGAATAGATTATTCGGTCACTACCGAGATTAGAATAAAACACTTGCATACTGGTAGATCTGAGCTGAGTACAGAGCCGAGGCTAGATTACTAGCGATACGGAGATTATAGATATTACTGAGATTACTGAGATTTCTGAGCTTTCTTATGTTCTGCAATTGTCTGAGGATACAACATTCTATAATTCACTGAGTTCTGAGAGTCATGGCTCGACTGAAATTATCATGAAACTGACACGGGCTCTAGACAACAACTAAATTATCGGGTATAAATACCCCCAGGACTCGATAACATAAAATAAAGCATAATCATTCCTCCATCATCACAACCATTCATTCATCATAATAATAATAATTCATTCATCATCACAGACATTCATTCATCATTATTATCATTAAAGCATCTCTTCAAGTATTTAGAAAACATAAACATGTACTAGCGTAGGGAAACATGCTACTAGATTATACTTTCTTCAACAAGGTCTTACCTCAAGTACTTCACACTTAAATCAGTCTTGACATGTATTTGGATATCACATGATTTGGGGAAAACTTCATAATATCATGTCTCAACTTACTTGCTAACCACTTGGCATGTATTAAAAGCTTAGCATATATCAGAGAGCACATAATTGGGGGAATTTACAACCATCATATCTCGACTTGTTCACTAAGGTCTTTCAACAACATTAAGCAAGTACAGGTTCAAACTTATTTGGGGATTTCCTATTATCATGGAATAATTCATTCACTTGGGCATTTTATCAAAAACTAGGCATGCATAGACTTGGTCATACTTTGGGGTTTCCAAATCAACATACTATAGTGACCCTTATGCTTCACCTAAGCTTTTTATCAAACCTATGGGGGACATGCTTCGCTTATTCCACCATTTCTACACCCAAAGGACGTGAACACATCATATAAAAAACAACTTCAAGAGGGTTTATCACAAACATCACATGAATTCCACATACTAGGGTCAAAGCTCATGAATCTTGTAAACAAACATAAATCAAAACTCAACAACACATGGAACATCAATTTCAACTCATACAAATCATGGGATCTCACAAACATAAAAATCTTTGAGTTTTGAAAAGGGTTCTTAAGTTTCTTGGATGAAGGGGACCCAAGAATCAACATCTACATTCCTTGGAGAAACTCTTTTCTTGAAGGCCTTTGGAGAGATTTCTTATTTTCTCTAGATCTTTCTTGATTTTTGTTAGAGAAGAAGAGAGGATTTAATTTTTTTGGAAACCCTAGTTTTTGGAGTGGAAGAGCAAAATGAGGCTGAGATCCCTTGGCTAGGTATTTATAAAGGCTAGGAAAAAGGAGAAAGGACCAAAACGCCCTTGAAATTAAACTAAAAAATCCTCGACTTTACATGCTGGCGTGACGTGCCATAATCGTGCTAGTTCACTAGGATTTGAAAAATTGGGAAACTGTATGACGGAGCAACTCGGTGTAAATCGTGTTGCCATCTTGATTGCGAACTGGAACTATACCGCGACGCGGTGAAATTGCGAAGGCTCCCTGGAAATTGACAAATTCTGAAATTAAGCCTTGGTGCGATGCGCCATAATCGTGAAGGCTCACTGGATTTTGATGATTGCCATTTTGGCTGGCTCCACGACGCGCTACAGTGCCAGATGGCACACTGTCACACTAAAATAGCTCTAATTCTTTACCCCGAGTGTCCAATTTGGGCGAATTTTGTATCGATGGAAAGCTTATTCAATGCTCTACATGAAAAAAAGTAGAAATTAGGGAAATTCCACACGTTTCAAAGTATTTCATACTTAGGAAGATATTTTTAAAACTTTTAGACTCGGATTTTTGCTTTACTGAATACGCTCTAAGGCTCAGACTGGAAGAGGACTTTGTGGGGTATTACAGTTCGGGCCGTTAATTATACAATTTCCCAAGTTATTATCATGCTTAATAATTATGCTAATAAACCATATTGAAAATCTTTCTTATTGTCTATATTGGGAATGATGATGTTAATTGTAACAACCAAGATTTTTAGGTCCTTACAAATTTGTGAAAACTTTTTTGGATTCTTTGTCTCATCTTACTACTGTTTATCAACAAATATCTAAGGATGAGGTTAGTTTCTTTATCCTCACTGCCCAGACTATGACTTCTCTTATGAGTTGTAGAGAGTCTTGATGGGTCTTAAGAACCCAATCATATCATGCTAGTATGTTGACCAAGAGTTTATGCTATGACTACGACTGGTGGTTAGGAGTCATAAAGACTCAAAATGAGTCATTTGGTGTCTTCCATAACCTGACCTATGTGATGTCCAATTATTTCTGCTTTGACAACGACTGAACTATATGAGTTGTAATAACTGAGTATGAGTCATATGGTACGACTCGTAGAAAAGTCAGTTTTGGTGGTCATGGACACTGTCCAGACTGCTTGCGGGACCCTACGAGTCATAAGGTGACTCTCCGAGTGGCAAGGTCACCCGTAGTGACTGGGCAGCAATTTTTAATCTTTTTATTAAGGGCATTCTGATCAATTCCCTTTTCCCTACTCGGACCCCAGGACCATAAAGCACTCAAAAGGGGTTATTTCTCATTCATAATACAATAAAAAACACTCTCAAATTCTCTAAACTCTCCAAGGTCAAGATACTTAGGGTTTCCAAGAAGTTGGTCATCTAAGGGCTCAAGAGTTGATTTCTCTCCATAAACTTTGATATTTCAGACATGTTATTCTTTCCAAATTATTAGTTTATGAAAATCATGTACTTAATTGGTTTAATGGGATGGTTTTGAATATAGGTTTCCAAAATAGTTGAGGATTTTGACATGGTTGATTCTTAAATTGCTTTCCCATAATTTATTATACATTATTAATGGTTTTGAACATATGGGGTGCATGGGTATGGTGAATAAACTAATGGGTCATGGTTTTCCCCAAATTGATACTTTGAAATTGGGATTGGTTTTGAATAATTGTGTTTCCTCAACCCACTTGTGTAAATGGCTTTGAATTGTGAAATTGTCACTTGGTTTGACTTACTTACTTATGAAATTGCATTGCATAAAAGGTTAAACAATGAACATGAATTTTGAAGGCCTTTTTGGCTATGTTTTGATTTAACGAACAAAGAGGGTTGAGGCATTCCCCCATACATGACTTGATAAATTAAAGGAGGTCAAGACATTTCTTCAATTTTCTTTAAGAAACAAAGGGGGTCGAGGTATTCTCTCAAGTTAATGTGATTGTTATGTCATAGAGATAAGTTTACAAGTGTAAGGGTATGATGATACCCATAGTGTCCTTTAATGATTAATTATGTGGTTAATAAATGGGTTATGTGAAACTTATTTTAAATTAGGCTTAAAAGGGGTTATGCAGCTAGGTTGTGAAGGTGTGGGTTTTGGATGACTTGTACTGGAAACTCATATTTACCGATGTGAGATTTGATCTTGATGACTTGTGTGCGTGGTTTATACTATTCATATATTTGTATCTTGGATTGGCGTGGAGTTGGGGCATTCTCTGGTCTTCCTTGATACATCCAGTTCATACAGCTACACGTACTAGAGCCCTTTCAGTAAGGGAAGCTGAACCCATATAGCTCGTGGGTGCCTGTTATGACAGTTGAGCAATATAGTCCAGGATGATGTTTAACTTCATTCTAAGCCTTATTCCCTATTCCAGCATATTAATTATATATGTATATGATGATGTTCACATGGTTTTAAATCGGATTTGACTTGACATTATTTTATTCCCTATCCCTGAGTTACAAGTTAGTGCTCAACTCACTAACTGTCTTTGAATGTTGTATTCCCACACGATGCAAGCACCAGATATAATTCCACTTTTCCTGCACAGTGTTAGGTGGATCAGCTCGATTCATCGATCATTGGTAGTGAAGTGGTGGCTTCTATTTTTTTGGAAGACTTGGTCACTTCATCTGTTTCCCTTCATAGACTAGAATTGAAAAGTTTACATTATCATTGTCATTGTCATTGTTAGGGTTAGGGACATGTCCTAACTTAGATTTATTTTTGGTATTTTTTAGAGGGTTTGTGGATATTTCTGTGGTTAGGTTGTTGTGATGATTGACACTATTAGTTATCTTGAGTTATTATCCTCTATCTTATTATATGTTTGGATTCCAGCCGCTGCTTGGTGTGCTATGTTTTGTTTGGCTATGCAAAGGGGGTGGTATCCGTTCCTCGATGAACTTGAGATACCCATCTGGGCCAGGCCCTGGTTCGGGTCCTGACATTAATAGCGTTTGATGGAATACTTTTGAATATATGAAAATATACCCTATAGATTATCCTTTATTATTGATATGATAATGACATTAATATCGTTTGATGGAATACTTTTGAATATATGAAAATATACCCTATGGGGTTTGTCCTTTATTATTGATATGATAATGATGTCTGGTAAGGTCGGAGGATATATTGATATGATGATGATGCCCGACGAGGTTGGAGGATATAATGATATTATGATACCCGACAAGGCTAGAGGTTATTGTGATGATATATTGATACCCGACAAGGTCGGAGGATACTATGATGATATATATTGATACCCGATATGGACGAAGGTTATTATGATGATATATTGATACTAGGCAAGGTCAAAGAATACTATGATGATATATATTGATACTCGATAAGGCCAGAGGTTATTGTGATAATATATTGATACCCGATAAGGCCGAAGATTACTATAATACTATATTGATATCCGATTCAGTCGAAGAATATGATGGTGATATATTGATACCCGATTTGGCCGGAGGATATGTTGATGATATATTGATACCTGATTCAACTAGAGGATATGATGATAATATTATGAAACCTGATTTGCTAGAAGGATATATTGATGATATGATAATACTAGTTAGAATTTGGCTAACCCAATGTATGATAATTATATGTTTATTTATGTTCTTGTGTAGTTGGGTATAATGTTGATAGATGAAATGTCAATTATAGTCTCCAAATGAGTTAAGGTATAAAGTGAAATAATCATTGATTTAAGGTGAATAGATGCTTAGTGGTGGATACTGCTTGAATGACTAATAGTGACTAATGGACTAATGAACCGTAGTGATAGAGATGCCTAGTGGCATTAATGACTATTAATGGCAATGAGTATTTCATTATGGTGGTTAGTGATAAAGGATTTAGTGATGGTGATGATTAGTTGCTATTGATAACTAAGTTTATGATGTTGATTAGTTGTTAAACGTGGATTTATGAATTTATGATCCTAGTTAATATGAGATGTTAATTGATAGATGAATAAGTGTATAAATGGTGATTTTGGGCCTTTTTATTTGATGGTGGCTAGTGAAATTATGATGTCTAGATATAAATATTGGTCAATTGGAGAATATGGTCTAGTGGTGAGTGTTGATTAGATACTAGATTTGCTAGTTAGTAGATGATGGTTAGTCGTTGACCCATAAATAGTGTCTAAGTGATGAATAGTGGATAGATAATAATAAAAGGTTATATGATGACTAGTGAGTTATTGGTCTAGTAATAAGCGTTGGTTAGTTAATAATGAGTTAATAGGGTGTATTGATGGGATAGATGTCTATATGATGGTATGATTACGGTTATGAGTATACTGTTATATATTATGTAAATACGATTATTGGTGATGATTATGAATGTTGGCAAGTGGTCGTCTGATGGAAATTGTGAAAATGATGGATAATGAGAAGTTGGTTTTATACATACATACATACATACATACATACATACATACATACATACATACATATATATATATATATATATATATATATACATTGATGATTTTATCCTTTGATGTGCCCTCCGATGGTATTGGGTGCTGTGATGGATTCTTTACTTTATGCTCTCTTGGGTGTACTCTCCGGTGGTATGAAATGTCGTGATGGGTTTCTTTATTTATGCTTTTTACCTGTGTTTGCTTGTGATTGCACTTGTGTTGTCTTACAATTCTGAATCATTTATTTCTTATGTATGGCGATATTGGCATACGTTGACGCCTTATATTATATTGTTATTTTGATGCTTATGCGTTGACGCCTATATTGTGATTCTGATATTTCATACTTGTGATGTTTAGCGTGATTGGCACATGTTGGTGCCTTATGTTATACTGTTATTTCAAATTACTTAATTATTATATATAGTGATGATGGAGATAATTCAGGTTTGATTCTGTACCTTGACTTAGTTATGATTATATTACACTTTATCATTCTTATATCATGATTTAGCTCAGTCGGTCGATGATACCTACTAAGTACCCGTTGTTTTGGTACTCATGCTACACTTTTGTACCTTTTTGGTGCAGACCCGAGTATTAATTGTCGTCGTTGATTGTGGTTCGTGCAATGATTGATTCCCAGAGATAGGATGAACTCTTGGAGTTTGAGTCACCCGATTTTCTTCCATCTCTTGTGTTCAGTCCTTAGTATTTGAGACAGATGCATTAACTATTTTAGACTCAGAGTTGTATTAATATTATTAGTTGCTCTTGTATTAGCTTTACCAGGTTTTGGGATTGGTATCTTATATGACTGTTTATTCTATCTAGAATCCTTGTATTTACAATTGATGTTCTTGAATTTCACCTATGTGGGCTTTTCTTACCGGATTAACACATTGCGTTAGCTTCGGGTTATGGTATTGGCTTACCTACCGATAAAAATTGGTAGGTGTCATCATGACTCATAAATTGGATCGTGACATTATGCCCCCTCCTTCATATGTTTACTTTCTAAATTTTATTACACAGGGTAGGGATGATCATGTCAAATCCTCCCGGATGAAGAGAAACACGATGGCAAAAGTCAGTAAGATGTGTAATTTGGACATTGAAAATGGTTGTTCACGATCTAGTTATGCACAAACTATATATAGACTGCTACAAAACAGATGAACCATGAGGTAAAAATTCGTAATAATTAATTTAAAATGTTCTAAACAGTTGCATTTACTTATAAAATAAACGAATAGTAGTATTAATCATCTTCTGAAGGTATTAAAGTTATAAGTTGAACGACTTCTAAGATAGAGACATAGTGAAATTATATTATATATGATTCATCATGCTTTAAAAATTGTGTAATAATCAATTAATTCCCAATAATCTTTGATCATGAATGGAGCTTTAGTTATCTCTTTTCATTGAAAGGAGAGAATTTTCACATTTTTTATTCATCAAGTATGAAAACTCAAACCTGATGAAGAATGAATCAAAATTTCTAAGGGTCCAAACATTTTCTAGAAGAGGGGTGTGTGTGGTTGGGGGAGGGGGGGGGGGGTATTGAAGTTGTCGGCTCTTATAGTGAAAACTAGTGTTTAATCTTTTCTCCATATGTGTTAGCTACAAATTATATATAAATTTTAAATTAACAAAAAAAAATTATTCACTTATAGTTAGTTATCATTCATTGAATGACAAGTTTTATATTTTCAGTCAAACATTAATTATAATAATTGGATATATTTCCTTCATAGATATCCATATGCTCTAATCTTGTATGTTCAGACCATAAAGCCATAATTAGCAAGAATATAATATGCTTAATTATTATATTTATGACACAGGCCTTTTTATTTGTGCAAATTAATGTAAGAATGTAACATTCAAAGTTATTTCCATTTATTTGTAAAATAATTAATAATAAATTTTTAAAACTAACTTCACGTAATGTAAGAATAACGTGAAACAAAATAAATGCTTTACACAATCAGTTAATTTGTGCAATTGCTAATTTATTAGGTTTTGCATTCCCTATTTATTGATCATAAAAACATAATTGTAAAGAGTATAAACAAACAAAATTATCACGGTGTATTTTAAAATCAGACAATTAAAGAGTTAAATTGTATTTCGAATAAGAAATATTGTGATGATTTGCAAATTTCTTAATTATAACTTACCATTTTTTAACTTTATTTTGATGATTTCTAGAGCTTATTATAATCATATCATCTGACGATTCTGATGAAGGTGATTCATCTAGTACTCATGAGTTGTCAAGTGTTGCGGACAATGAGGTTAGTCAACTGGAGTATTTATTACTCTATATTATGACTTGAGCGTTTAATAATTAATGTAGTCTTATCTTAAAATATGTACATACATAGTAATTTTATAGTTATTGTGTATTAGTTAAGCGAACAGAAAGGATCTATATTTGAGTTTTAAGTGTTTAAATTAAAGAGCTCCAACTTAGGTTCACAAATAGCTAAAAGTAGATTATATTTATTTTGACAGGCATTACTTTGTGGATTGGTCGACCTTAATCAAGAAGTTGAGCAGGAAGTTACAAGTCATCCAATTAGGATTTCACAACTAGTAAAATCGTACCAACTTGCCTCATCACCAAGGTAATTGTGCCATCCATTTTTAAAAATAATTAAGCTTAACGAATTATGACATTTTGAATTTTATATATATATATTTTTTTTATTGTTTAACTATTTTGGTACTTTAATTTAATATAGGACAATTGAAGAAAAAAAATATCTTCACCAGCACCAGAGGAAGCTAAAATGATATCAGAGATAAATGCGGCACCCAACTCAAAAACAAATTATCGAGCCACAAATGACCACAAAGTTGTCAAGAAGAAGAAGAGGGAGAGATCAACAAAAAGGTCTACATTGCCCAAAAGAAAGAAAACTACTCCATGAATGTTTTACTTAATTCTGAGATCGAAGAGCTATGATTATATCGTAGACTCTTAATTAAAACTCTGAAAAAATTATTGATGTTTCTGTTTGTTTTGGCAAATGGTTATTTTCATTTCTCAACTTTTGACTATATCCTTTATGCGATTTTAAAAGTCCCGATGAATTTAAGATATATTTGACGTTGCTTAAACCAGAGACAGAACCTATCGCCAGAGCTATTAAAGAAAAATTTATTTCAGAGGAATTATTGACCAGATATTGCAAAACTATTGGACACAAATATCCAGACCACAAGTGTTCAAAATGTAATTGAGGAGTTAATGACGTCCCAGCAGTGCAGCTAGAATAAAAGAAGATAAGAACGACAGCTGGAAAGATAAGACCAGAGCAATAATGGAGATACAACAGATACGACAAAATAAACGGAAGACAAGATATTTGACATATTTGTATAAATCCTTAATCTTTTTACGTAAAAGATAAGATGAGTAGTTGATAGATTGGTAGCATTTAATGTAAAATTTGAATTATTGACTTTATAGGATTAGGTAGGCATATAGAGTAGAAGACTTCTTTAGGTTGTTTTGAACGGATTACTTATACCTATTAAGTGAATTTCTTCACATAAAGAAGTGTGTGTGTTAAAATTTTATCTTTATCTTCAACAGAGGCGATTCTAGAACTTCTAGGATATGGGTGCACCATTAAAACAAACAACAACAACAACATATCCAATGTATTCTCACATAGTGAGGTCAGGGAAGAGTAAAGTATATGCAGTTCATACCACTAGTTTCAAAGAAGTAGCGAAAATATTTTCGATAGACCCCGACTCTGGACAAAAAGACAGTAAATAAAGTCGGAATAAAATATGAAACAAGATGAAATAACAGAAATAAAACACCCATAGAGTAGTACTATGCACTATCTAACCGAAAGTACACACCTCACCCAAATCCTCCTAACTAGAATTCCAACTTATGAGCAAAGCCCTATGAATACTAGCAAGGCTACACCAAAGCACTCCTATTTACTGGCTACAATTCACCCACACACACTACCCCTCTAACCTAATTTGCGTTCTCTAACCATTCAAAGAAAGAAGGAAAATATGTATTTAGTGGGAATTAAGGGTGTCAGACGGGCTGGGTCGGCCCGGCCCGATTTGACCCGACCCGGTAAGCCCTAGGGCTTTAGGGTTCCGGGTCCTGGACCGGTTTTTTTGTTAAAATGGGCCCGGTTAACCTGGCCCGGACCAAGCCCGGTCCAGGCCCGCCGGTTAACCGGCCCGGCCCGGCCCGAAAAAATTAAAAAAAATATATTGGTTTTTGGGCCAAACTAGCCGTTGGCCCAACGGCTATATAGCCGTTTTTGGGTCCAAACGGCTAGTTTGGGCCCATTTAATAAATAAAAAAAAACTTTAAAAAATATTTTTTAATCCCCAAAAAAAATCTATAAATACCCTACAACTTCAAATCATTTTTCACACAATTTCTCACTCTCTCAAATCTCATTCTCTCTCAAATCTCAATTCTCAATTCTCAAATATTCAATATATTTAATTTCTTAAAGTGTTCACTTTAATTTTTTAATTTTTCGTTTACAAAGTACGAGCGGAAGTTTCTAAAGTCGCAATCTTCGGATACTTCCAAAATTTGGTATTGTCGTTTCATCTCTTACGTTTAATTTTTATTTATTGTATTAATTGTTTAATATTTAATTTTATTATATTTGTGTATTTTGAATATTTTTAGTTTAATTTAATTTATATTATGGATAAATTAAAAAACCTCGCTGCTAAAGGTGTTAAAATTTTTTGTCCCGAAAGCGGTAGTGGTAGTAAAAAGCGAATTACTAGCGGTAGAGGTAGTTCAAGTAATAGATATACCCGTGTGCCTTCGCCTCCGGTGCCGCTTGGTACACCTTTTGAGGAAGAAATAGGTGTAGGTGCTCACGATATGGATTATGTAGAAGCTCAGGAAAATTACGGTATAGAAGAAGAAAATGAAGTAGATGCAGTTAATTTAGACGAAGATGATGAAAATATTGCTGAAACACCCGCAGTAGGAGATGCTAACGTTAGATCTGAATCAGTTAATCTCTCTTCCCGTCCTCCCAGTGCCCCAAAACCTCGTAAAAGAACTAGTATTGCATGGCAATTTTTTGAACGTATATCAGATATTGAGGTGCAGTGCAATATTTGTCAACAAATACATAAGCATAGAAGTGGAGGTAAGCAAGGGGGTACGGGTACGTTAATGAGACATATAGCTGAAGATCACAAAAGAGAGTTAAATATTGCAAAAGGTGGTGGGAATGTTGGTGGGTCAATGCAAACTAGAATGGACCAAACAACCGGTCAAGTAGCGAAAAAGTATAATAAATTGAGGGACAGGGAAGAAATAGCTAAAATGGTAGCTGTGGGTTGTTTGCCTTTTAGTTTTCCTTCTTCTGATGCTTTTATTCGTTATATACAAGCAATTTATAATCCTATGTTTAATGGTATTCCTAGAACTACTTGTCGGTCTGATATTTTTAGACTCCATTCACAATATTATTTTTATTTATCAACATTGTTAAAAAATATTCAATGTAGATTGTCCCTAACTTCTGATCTTGGTCGTGCTGTAAATAAAAATGATTATTTAACCGTAACTTGTCATTGGATGGATAGTAATTTCGTGATGCAAAAACGTATTCTTGCTTTTTTATATGATGAAGATCGTAAACATACTGGACAATTTATTGCTGATTCTATTGTTAAAATTTCCGGATATTATGGTATAGAAAATAAAAGTTTATGTATTGCTTTTGATAATGCTTCTAACAACAAGACTGTTATAACAAAAATAAAATCTACGCTATCTCCGCCCTTGCCTGAAATTTTTCATATTAAGTGTGCATGTCATATATATAATTTAATTGTAAAAGATGGTCTTGACTTTTTTGAGCTTTATATTGAAAAAATTCGTCTTGCCGTTGGTTTTATTCAAGGAAATAATCGTAGATCGAGAATTAAAGAATTTAAAGTTAAATGTCAAGAAAATGGACTTACACCGATTTTGATGCCTGAGGAAGTTGATACTAGATGGAATTCTATGTATGAATTTTTAAAAACTTGTTATAAATATAGAATTCCTATTACACTAGCTTTTAACCAACATTGCGGTTCATTTGCTGATTCTGCTGATTGCATGCTACATAATTCTGATTGGGTTGTAATTAATGATCTTGTTAAGTTTTTAGAAAAAATTTATGTAGCTACGATTGAATTTTTCGGTGCTTACTATCCTACTGTTTGTAATATTTTGGCATATATAGCCGATATTTCTGGTTTGCTCCAACAATATAAAAATAAAGAAGGTTATAAAAAAGCTGTTGGCGCCATATTTACGAAATTTAAAAAATATTTTTTCCCGATTCCCCCTATTTACTTGGTTGGTGCTATGCTAAATCCGTGCATGAAATATAATCATATGTGTCACTTTAGTACTCTTATTTATACTAACTTAGAAATAAATACTAACCATGATTCTGAACAAGTACAGCCTGATTTGTGGACGGCTACGGCTGATGCAAAGGATTATATAGAAAAATTATATAATTACTATGCTGATTTATTTGATTCAGCCGTACCTACAAATATCACTCCAACTGTCGCTCCTCATCCTCCCGAGGAGCCATCATCTTCTAAAAGGCCGGCACATAGTGGTTTTTCTGATTCGTTTTATGATTTAAATTGTTGGAACAATGTTGATGAGAGAGCTTACACATCAACTTATCGGGAAGAGCTGAAATATTATCTTCGGACGACACCAGAGGATTGCAGACGACGGATCAACACGCTGGATTGGTGGAGGAATAATGAATCACAATATCCTGTACTTTCAAGATTAGCTAGAGATATCTTGAATGTTCCAATGTCAACTGTTGCATCAGAGAGCGCCTTCAGTCAGGGACGACAGCAACTTGGAGACAACCGACACTCATTGGGAAGCAATCCAATGAATGTTTTAGTTTGCCTCAGAGATTGGATTAGAGCGGAAAGAAGAAACCAAGGAATGGAACCGGAGCCGAGCGACGAGCTGAAACTTGAAGAAATTATGACTTCACGGGGGAACTCAGCAGAATCAAGTCCAATGCATGGTTTTGCCCCCGTTGACTTCGACTATCCTATGCAAGTTCCCATTAATATTAACATGAATGAGTTGGAAAAAATGATGCATAATTTATAGATTTTTCATTCATGTAAATTATAAACTTTGGATCATTTTGCAATCAATAAAATTCCCCGAATTCATTCACTCCTTAGTCGTTGTTTTTTATTTTTTTTTATTTAACGATTTAAAATTTTAAATTGAATTTCTAGTTTTATACTTTAAATTAAAAACTTACTTCTAATATATTATTAATTTACTACCAAATATTATTAATTTATTATATTAAGTAGCATATGTTTTGTATATTTGTGCATATATCTTCTATAGAAGTGTATATTTAACGTATACATGTGTATATGTTTTATAAATTAGTATATAAGTATATCTATACATATTGTAATGTATATATAATGTAGTATATTTTATAAGTAGTAGTATATATACATTGAATGGTGCGTATACACGTGTATATATCTTCTATAGAAGTGTATATTTAATGTATACATGTGTATATGTTTTATAAATTAGTATATAACTATACAAATATATATTGTAATGTATATACATTATAGTATATTTCATTTAAAGTATTACATATACATAGAATAGAGTGTATATATGTGAATGGATCTTCTATAGACGTGTATATTTAACGTATACATGTGTATATATTTTATAAATTAGTATATAACTATACAAATATATATTGTAATGTATATATATTGTAGTATATCTCATTTAAAGTATTACATATACATAGAATAGAGTGTATATATGTGAATAGATCTTCTACAGACGTGTATATTTAACGTATACATTACTTTATGTTTTATAAATTAGTATATATATATTGTAGTATATACTTTTTTAAAAGTAGTACATATATATTGAATGGTGCGTATATATGTGTTCATATCTTCTATAGACGTATATCTTTAAAGTATACAAGTGTATATGTTTTATAAATTAGTATGTAACTATATATATATATATATATTGTAGTATATATTTTATTTAAAGTAATGCATATATATTGAATGGTGCATATATATGTGTATATATCTTCTAAAGTAGTATATATTTAACGTATACATGTGTATATGTTTTATAAATTAGTGTATATATATATTGTAGTGTATATATATATATTATACTATTATAGCATATGTTTTATTTAAAGTAGTACGTATAGTCATATATAATTATATATTGAATGGTACGTATATATGTGTAATTGTTTATACTTTATATATTTTTTTAAAAATATATGTTGTATATTGGAGTGTATATAGGAGTGTATATAGTGTATATTGGATTTTTTATTTAATTTTTAAACGGGTTTGACCGATTTTTAACCGGGTTTGACCGGGTTTTGGTGGGTTTGACCGGATTGGGTTAAGTGGGCCGGTTTCGGGTGGGTTTTAATTTTTTTACTATTTGGCCCGGCCCGGTTAACACCAAACCCGGCCCGGAACCGGCCCAGAACCCGGGTAAAATGGGAGGGCCGGTTCCGGGTTGGCCTGGCCCGGCCCGTTAGACACCTTTAGTGGGAATTGATCTCTAATCCTCAAGATAGATAACTTAACCTTTAAGCAAGTGTACCATTTAGTCTTCTTATAGCATGGGTGACAAGTAATATTACACTAATTTTAGAAAATATATACATACCTAAGTAAGTTTACGAAGAAACCACAGGTTCCGGTGCCTATTTTTTAAGTTTAAATTCGCCCTCGATCATCAAGTGGAGTTTCAATAAGTACTTTCACATATATAATAGATCAATTTGAGTTATGTCTCATTGTTATTATAAGTAATTTATGGACAATCAATTGTATCAAACACGAGACCTCTGGTTAAGGGTGAAACAACCCACTACTGCACCACAATGTAAGGAAATCATAAATTATGAAAGTAGTTAAAACATAAGTTCATGAAAGGCGGTAACTTCTTTTTAAGTTTAAAGCAAATATGATTTGCATGTCAACAGATCTAGAGAACCCTAATATTTTGCAAATTGCCTCACTTGTAAGATTCAAATATTTGTTGTTTTATTTCCAAAAAGATTTGGTGGTGCACGGTTAAAATTGAAATCCATGTGAAATGAGATAAGAGAATGTCTTTTATAAGATGTTGTTCGAAGGAATTTGGGTACACCTTAATTATTTTGTTGAACACGACCTCTAATCAATATAGAGTTGGGTTGCGGGGAGGAGGGGGGTTGATCCTCTAATAATTTAGTAGGGAAAAATTGGCAAAAGGATACATTTTCAAAATTATTTTGCCATATACCCATTAAATTTTTTTTTGATTTAATTTTTAGGGTTAGGGTGAAAAAAGTGAGGAAAAGATGAAAAAATGAGGCCCACACGTGGGTTAAGGGATCATTTCATCATTTTTACAACTTTGCAAATTTAATATAGTACACCTAACATCCTCCACTTATTCCAATATAAAAAAATCCTCTCTTCTCTTCAATTTTCTCCCAACTCCTTCTTTCGAGAACCTTGCTCCCAAAAATGCTATTTTCGTTTCTTCTTCTTCTTCAGCTTCTAAGGGCTCGTTGTTGCTTTCTAAGTTTAGTTAAAATCAAGTTTCGATCATTTCTAGATCTATTTAAACGGGTTTCTTTGCTAATTGATTCATAGTGATGTAGGAATTTATTTATTTTTGAATTTGGTTGATTAAGTTGTTAAAAAATGAGAATTTTATAGTTAATGAGTTTGATTTTGAAGTAATGATTGAGGTTTTATGAGGCATTTTTGACAGATTTTTTCGTCGATCACGGTGTTGAATTTTGAAACTTTTGTTTAGCAGTTTTAGTTTAGTTCTGGGTTTTTTAGCAACGAAGTATTGAATGGTGGGATAATTGTTATTTGAAGAGTTATTTTGACATTTTGATTTGAATAATGACCTATTTCTATCCGTAGACCCATGGTCTATCCGTAAACTCGTGGTCAATGAAATGAGAATGCCCTAGATTGAAATTAATTTTTAGACGTATGAAATTCTTTTAAAATATGATTGTTGAAATATTGAAAATTGAAAGATTAATAGCTAATTAGTTTGATTAGGTGCACTAGTTTGATTTTTAGCAATTGTTGTATTTTGATATTGCATGTTGAATTTTGATTAAGTTATTGTATGTTTGTATAGTGAACTGTTTAATGGTGGGGTATTTCTTTAGTTTTTTTTATTTTTTATTTTTTGGGGGAGGGGGGGGGGGGTCATTTGAGCATTGAGTTATTTCTGTTAATAGATTTATGGTCTATGAACTGAAAATGAGAGATTTGTTCTGCAGGTGTAGATTGTGTTGAAAATGGCTAAAAAACGCATCCTTCCTAAACACAAAGACGATACCACTTCTGATTCTGCTGGTATCAATAGAAAAAAAAAGTTGAGGCAGTTAGAAATATCTCAAAAATAAAAAAAAATTGAAGAGGCAGTATCTGAATCAGATTCGGAGTTAAAGGAGATAAGCGACTACGTCGATTCTAGTGAAGATGTTGCCAAGCGCAGTGTTAGTGGTGAAAGTGAAGAGAGTGAGGAAAGTGGGAGAAACATTGATGATGGGAATAATGATCCTTTGTTCGTGCCATCTCTTTCAAGGTTTATTTTCGTGGAGCGGTATGACCTTCGAATGATAATTGATGAGGCCGAATCTTTTCCGACAAAGATATCGGTCAGATAAAGAATGGTTGCTTATCGAGAATTTAAGCAAGTTCTTGTCGACCAGGAATTGAAGAAAAGATTCAAGCGGTCCTATTTTGGACACCTAAGAAACCTGCCGGAACATCTCAAGTTCAATGGGCAGTTGGTTTATTATTTGTTGTTGTAACGCGTCAAGAATGATAAGATGCGTCATGAGATGCGGTTCTGCATTAACAACAAGCCTGCCTATTTTGGCTTGAAAGAGTTTTGTTTGATCACGGGGTTTAACTGCTCATCATACCCTAGTGAATCAAAAATGAAGAAGGTGTTAGCAAAGGGAGAAAATTTTGGCTTTAAGGTAACGAAAAATAAAAATATTACGGTGGCCAACTTGTTACACCTGATCAGAAGGAATAAGCTAAAAGAGGACCAGAAGTTTAAGTATTGTTTACTGTGGTTCTTGCACACCATATTTCTTGCAAAAGATTCGATGAAGATTGTCGACACAAAACTGATTCGAATGGTCAATTCTTTGAGTTTCTTCGAGAATTATCCGTAGGGAAAAGAGATATTTTAACTGACCATGGACCATCTGAAGAAGAAAAGTGACCTGAAGAAGTAGAGGGAAGTATTTGATGAGAAGCAGAAGGCATCCTATGCTTTATTTGAATTTTTCTGGGCATTCATGGTATCTACCATAAACCCTTTAGTGAGTTTATCGTAGATTCTGATTTTATTTATACTCTGTCATAGACTCTGACTTTTTTTCACTATTGTACTACTTACAAATTTGGATCTATGAGGCCTTTCCTTATCTTGAAAAATTTACTGAAAAATCAATGGATGAGCCCTTTCCCATTCCCCTCATCCTTAGATGACACACTACAAAAAGTGACAAGATAATCGAAGACGACCCCTTCAAGTATAAAGAAAAAGTTATCAAGGTGTGAACTTATTTTTTATTATGTAATAATACTACTTTTGTATTGAATGTTATGTAATTGTTAATTGATATTTGGTAGAACGTTCATCCGTACATCATCCCTACTGTTTGTGAGACGAAGATGGATTACATGATTATGTTTAAGCTATATACAAACGAGGTGAAGAATAACGTCCTCGATAGCTTGAAGAAAAAGTTAGAAAAGGCGAATGTCCTTACTTCAAATGAGGATAGTAATGATGACGGGGATTTGGGTGGTAACCCCGTTGGAGTACGCGTTGGTGATGATGCTTCTCTAAGTACCTCCAAAGATGCAATGGGCACCTCATTCCCTGGAGATCCTTATAAGCGTGTTTCTATGGTCGAGGAAGCATTGTTTGATATTGTTGCCTATATCAGAGAAAAAAGACTGAAGAAAAAGGAAAAGGATGAGCGACAACACGAGCGAGGTAACTTTATTGAATAATTGATGTTTTTAATGAGTTTTCAGCTTTAAATATCAGTAATACTTTGTAATATAATGATACGGTGCATGTGGACCTTCATGAATCGGAAAGGAATGAAGAAGGAGAAAAAAAGAGCAAAATGGATGAGTTGGCCATTATTGTGGCAGAAGAGGAAAAAATGGAGAAAAAAAGGATGAAGATGAAGAAATAGAAGAAGATAAAAGCCAAGAAAAAAGTGGAAAAGAAGTAGTTGCAGAAGAAGAAGAAGCTGAAAAAGAAGCAGTAGCAGATGAAGAAGAAGGCAAGAAAAAAACAAAAAGTTGATGAAGAAGAAAAAGAAGAAGAAACTGAGAAAGAAGAAACTGGAAAAGAAGCAGCGGGTGAAGAAAAAGAAGAAGTTGAGGAAGAAAAGGAAGCTGAAGAAGCAGCTGAAAAAAAAAATAACAAGGTGAGAATGAAGCAGCAGTTGTTGAGAAAAAAAAGAGTTGACGCTGAAGATGGAAAGGAAGAAGCAGTAGACAAAAAATAAGGAGAATAGAAAGAAAAAAAAAAGAAGTAGACCAAAAAGATGTGGTCATGAATATCGTTGATAAAATCAACAGTAACATTTGTGGTGATGAGAAACATAGAAAAAAAAGACATTTGAATATTAATATTGTTAATGTGTTGTTGAATGATGAGTTGTTAGGATATGATAATTTTTTTTATTTCACAAATATGAAGGTTGAAGGATCTGGTGGTAGGATATGACAAACATTCTTTTATTTTATGAAATTTATTATGATTCTGCACTGAATCTACTTTTATTAAACTGTATTGTTGCATGGAATTTGAATATGCATTTTGTTGTCATAATTGATAGTATTTATACTTCACATCATAGAATACATATTTAATCTATCGTAAATAGCTTTCATAGTCTATCATTACCATGCTACTCGATTTTAAGTTGATGTGTTGTTTAATCAACTATGATTCTATGAAAAACAATATTAACATTATAGAAAAAATAGAAGTATTTTTATTTATTCAATATCACTTCATCCATGTTACACTTTTCGAAAGAACGAATACTAGCATTATAGCACAAAACATTATTTTTAGGTCATTCTCCTTTTCTTCGGCCAAAATTAATTTTTGTTTTAGTTGATCTCTCTCTATTTGGGTGTCATGTAGCAATACTTTCAACTGATCCCTCTGTTTTTCGGCTTTTTTTAACGAAGTCATGAGAAAATCTCTATTTTCTTCGCATTCTTGGAGCCTTTGTAATAGATTAAATTTTATCAAGCCACAAAAATTTGATGTCTCGAGTCTAGGACTCAACGTTGATAGACTTCTTGGAGGTGATAGCTCATTGAGCCATTTAAAAAATGAGCATGCACCGTTATCCTAGAAATAAATTATAATTACATAACGATTAACTTAATATTATAAAAAAGACATACACGACTCACCTTCGCAATTGCACAATTATAAAATTTGCGACCTGGATTTGAGTCCATGTATGACGTCCTCAAGACAGCCGCATTCCCACAATGACAAATTAGAGTCTTTTTAGAATTGAATGTTTGAGATGCTTGAGACATTGTAGAATTTTTAAATAAAAACAAAGTGGATGAAATAAAATAATGAGGGATGGATGACTTTATAGATGAAGTAAAAAAGAAGTGTTAAGTACAAAATTAGTCGTTTGTGATCGTTGAAACAGTAATTTTGTTTTTGAAACTGGTGGTGACACTTAATAGACTGTCGTAGATCATGACCTATGTCAGCCATCAACGAGTTACTAAATTCTACCATAGACACGCTTAATCGATGGACCTTCAATAACATGTTTAAAAAAAATATATCAGTAAAAGATATACTTGTTCTTTAAAGGTCTATTGATTCATCCGGTCTATCGTAGACCTGCACCTTTAGGAGTGCATCGATTAATCTCCTAATTATGCATAGACCACGGTGATCTATGTACACTGCTATAGACTAATACTTGGATGTTGTTTAAAAAGGAATAAATAAATTAAAAATAAATTTAGTGTGGGTTTCTACACATGTGAAGGAGTGTAAACAAGTCACACAATCATATTAGAGCTTATACAAATTAGGGATGGTGTATCAAGGAGTGTGTGGATGGGTAGTGATTGAATGTTCAATATCCTAAGAGTAATGTTTGTCAAAGCACAAGTATGTTTTGAGGATATATTTTGTTCAATCACTTTTCATTCCACATACTCTTTTGATTTGGGGGTGGTGATTGAAGGAGTATGTGGAATGTGTAGTCATCAAATACAAAATATATCCTCAAAACATACTTGTGTTTTGACAAACATTACTCTTAGGATATTGAACATTCAATCAATATCCATCCACACACTCCTTAATACACCACACCTAATTTGTATAAGCTCTAATATGATTGTTTGACTTGTTTACACTCCTTCATATGTGTAGAAACCAACACTATATTTATTTTTAATTTATTTTTTCCTTTTAAAACAATATCCAAGTGTTGGTCTATAGTAGTGTACATAGATCGTCGTGGTCTACGCATAATTTGGAGATCCATCAATGCACTCCTAAAGTGCAGGTCTATGATAGACCGGAAGAATCGATGGACCCTCAAAGCAAAGTATATCTTTTACTGATATTTGGCATGGGCCAACATTAATGACAGTCTATTAAGTGTCACCAACAGTCCAAGATTATCTATTTAAATCATTTTTAATTTAATTATTTTCTTCAACCAGCCCCAAAACATGTTATTATCAGTTTAAATTATTTTTAATTTAATTATTTTCTTTCGCCAGCCCCAAAACATGTGATTATCTATTTAGATTATTTTTACTTTAATTATTTTATTCCACCAACCCCAAAAAATGTTATTATCTGTTTTAATTTAACTGATGGGCCATTGATTCACATGATTGACGATCGACTACTATGTTAGGTCGAGGACAGATGAAGTATACGATCGATGATAGACTATATATCATTTTTTATTGTATGATCGATGATAGATTATATAGACTATACGATCTAACAATGCATAAATATTTAAAACGTTGTCTACATAGATGAATAACTGTCACAAAAAAAAGGAAAAACATAATGTACAAACTGAAATACTTATATTGATTGAACCTGTTCATTGCATTACATGAATTTTAAGCAAAAAAAGGCAAAATTGAAGAAGCTTTCTTCTAACAAAATCCTATTAAGAAAGCTTCTTCAGCAATGAACAATAAAAGAAATACTACAACACAATGCATCTATAGCTACGAAATCGAAGCTAGGAATTTAAAAATCGTAGCTATTACTTAGTAATAGCCATAAAATTTTAAATTCCGTAGCTATTTACAAATTCGTAAAATTTCTTAGCCACGACAATCAAACTGACAAAGCTAATTACCCACTTTTACTACAATTACTAACAATCGAAACAATAACTGCCTATATAGCTATATTTTTTTTGCTACGGTAAAATATTATAGCAAATCATATGATTTTGCCACGCAATAAAAGTTATTGTAACAAGAGTAACCTTTTAGCCACAATAAAATATTTGAAATAAAATATTATGGCTAAATATCTTTGTTTGCTTCAAGCAATAAAAAACTATGGCAATAGTTACATGATATAGCCACGTCGTTTTTGCTATAATAGAATTTCGTTGCTAACAATTAATTTTTGTCATGAGTTAAAATTAATTGTAGTAATAGTAACTTATTAGCCACAACAAACTATTTGAAATAAAATACTGTAGCTAAATAATTTTTTTAATTCAAGTTATAAGAAAATTGTAGTAATAATTAAATAATATTTTCACGTCTTTTTTGTAATAGTCTAATTTCATAGTTAATTATTATTTTTAAAAAAAAAATTATTGTAGTGATAGTAATCTTTTAGCCACAATAAATTATTTTAAATAAAATATTGTAGCTAAATAGATATTTTTGCTAAGTTATAAAAAAAATGTTGCAATAGCTAAATCATATAGCTATAGAGTTTTTGATACAAGAAAAATTTGTAGCTAATTATTAATTGTTGTCAAGTGTTGAAACTTGTCGTAGCAATAGAGACTTTTTAGCCATACAAAAATTATTTAAAATAAAATATTATAGCTAATAAATACTCCCTCCATCCCATTTTACTCGTCCCAAATTTTCTAATTTGATTTGTCATTTTCATTAATCACGACAAGATAATTATTTTTTTTTCTTTTTTACCCTTAGTATTAATTGATTTTTCTCCAAATTAAAATTTAAACATCATTTAATGGGGGTACTATGGTAAAGTAGTCATGTTATTAATTATTTTTCTTAATTAATTTACAATGTCAAATTGGAACGAGTAAAATATAACGGATGAAATATTTAGCATTGAGCACTAAAAAGTTATGACAATAGTTAGCTTGATACTAGCTATAATTTTTTTATCGTGAAGAAATGATTTCGCCATAAATTTAATATTTTTATAAACTTTTGTAGCTCACAATTCATTTTTATTCAGGAACTGAAATATGTTATGGCAATACTAATTTAGTGTAACTGGAGGTATTAATCGTTCAATCTGATTCAATGCTACATGTCTACTTGTGAATTTTAACTATAATAGCAAAAAATAGGTGATTATATCTAATTAATTTTGATGAAATAATTATGTCAAACTTAAATATAACTTCACTAAGTCTCTGTAGTATCCCGAACTTTCTTTAAGTTAAATCTAGTCTTCAGAAGAGTTAGTGATGACTTCCTAAATTATTAATGTTTAAGCCAGATAGAATTTCGCCAATTTTAATTTTTTTATCATGTGGAAAATTGAATTATCTTTCGAACGATACTCATTTCATCCAAATCCGTTATTGAAGTAGAAAGTTATGAACATTTTACTGACAGTTGTCAGAACCGCCAAGGTGCGACGGGCAGGTTGACAGGCCGTTGAGCTAGCGACGGACCGTTGCCTAAATCGTCGTAGCTAAGGCAGTAAGTCAACCTTCTGTTTAAGGTGCGAAGTACAGGTTGACGGACCATCGAGCTAGCGACGGACCATCGCACGAGTCATTGCAAATCCCGTTCAGCAATTTAAAGCCATTTTTAAAAGGGTATTTAGGTCTTTTTTCACCCGTTTTAACCCCTAATTATACTAGACAATAGCTAATAACTTCATTATTCATTCGCAACATCCAATTAGGATTTCTCTCAAAGATCAATCCCCAAGAACAAGAAACCCTAGGTGCTTAATTTCAAGTCAAGAATTCAAGCTTTCCTCCACAAATCTTTGAAAAATCATCTACCCAGGTATGTCAAGTGTTCATTCATGGATTCCCTTCGTCCATGAAGCCCAAGAATCCAATTTTAAACTATAAATTGTGATGTTTATGTTGTGTATTAATTACGATCATGTTGATGTTGTGTATGATACCCAAGTTGAAATCGTTAAATGTGTTTTCATTAATTTATGCTAGCATGTGGATTGAAATCTACTAAATTATGTTGATTTATGCAACCATGATGATTTAATTTAATGTCCAAGCTTAAGCTTATAGTTATGCATGCAAGGTGTTTGATAAAATGCCTAAGAGAATAGAAAACATGCCTTATAACTTAATTGTGACCAAAATGATGAATCTGTGTTTCACCCTTAAGTTCAAATGACTCCCATTGTTATTGTTATGCTTTGTGATGGATTGATGTAATGATCATGAGATTGGGCTTATGAAATTATGGCATATTTATATATACTTCTAATCATATGTGAGCTTATGGCATGCAAATACTTCATGAATATCCCTGATGATTGAACTATGAATTGTTGACTATGTTCATGTGTCAAGAAGTGTCAAGTCTTGTCAGTTTCATGCTATCGAGTCCTAGGGGTACTTGTACCCGATAATTTAGTTGTGTGTCTAGAGCCAATGTCATATTTTCAAGATACTCTCAGTCAAGTCATATTCAGTAGAATTCAGTCAGTCTGATGACTCAGGAAAACTCAGTAATCTCAGTCAATTATCAGATCTCAGTAATATTTCGTCAGTCAACGAAACTCAGTAAACTCAGTCCAGTCAGTTCAATATAATTAATTCAGTGTCTAATCAGATGGGAGTAGGATTCAGCACCGAGTGAGCCCAAGGAGGGGAACTCACCTGCCAGTAGAGGGTGTAATTCTTAGAAGCAATCCTTGCGCTCCAGAACTATGTAGCCAGTGTAGGTTAAGACATCTAACATATTAGATGAAGTTTGATGAGGTGGCTTAACCTGTTAGATGAGGGTCCCACCATTTTTCTTAGAGTACCTGTTAGATGAGGGATCACTCACAACTTGTCCTTACCAGTGGCGCGGTATTGACACCCTTCCAATTGGGATTACAGATTGGACCCCAACTCAGCTATATTGCTTTTTTTGGGATATGTCGGTTAGATGACTGCTTCCTATAGTTACAGTCTCAGTCTCAGTAATAGAACTTAGATAGTTCTACATAATTCAGGACTACCAGATACAGTCACCCAGTTCAGTACGAAACTCAGCTAGTTCCATCAAAAACAGGACTGTCAGACACAGTCATTCATATAATAGTACAACAGTTATAAAAAACCTATGTTATCAGTATTTAGATTTAGGGATGTCTTGATCTCAGATACAGTTCACGTATTCATACTTGTATTCTTACATTCATGTTATTCGGTCAGCTAGTATTGTTCATGCATATATAAACCCTTGCATTCATCCTACCTCACTTGCATACCAGTACATTCAATTGTATTGACGCATTTGCGCTATGGTGTTTTATACCATAGGTTTAGAAGCACGAGCTCCAGAGCATCAGTAGCATTCCAGTCTCAGCAATCAGAGTTAGCAGTGAGTCCTCATCCTTCGAGGACATGATCATTACTTTATTGTGTCATTACTTAGTTTGTTTCAGTAGTTGGAGTTAGTTGGAGACATGTCCCATCAACTCCTTTTTCATACAGTTCAGTTTTAGAGGCTTTCAAACTACAGTATGTTCAGACAGTTTATTTCAGTTCATGTTTTGGTATTGATATACCGTACTCTCTGATAGTATATTTTATCCATTTTGAACCTTATGGCATGTTTCAGTCTATTATTTTCGCATTTTACATGATGTCATACAGTATATAGGTACAGATATCAGTTATGGGTTAACTTGTGGTACTTCGGGGTCATGAGCGCTGTGTGGCATTTCGGGTACCAGATTCGGGGCGTTACAGTCTCACTGAAATAACTTTATCTTGATCAGTGCTTCCAAAATTGTTATTTGAGTCAAACATATTTCATCAAAATACTCTATGTATCACTCAAATGTGATTGAAGGTATTAGTTGTTCGATTTATGTCAATTTTATAAATTGTGAGTCTTAAATATAACTTAAATAAATACTTACTTTAATGTGTTTATTTAAATTAATTAACTAATCATGTTAAATTTTAGTAAAAAACTTCAATAAGTCTCACTCAACCTTTATTCTAACCAAGTGTTTTTAAAATTATTGTTTGACATGGACATGACCTATTAAGATATTACTTTTAAAAATTCAGTGTAATTGAATGTGTTTATCATTCAACTTGATTAAATTTTATAAGATTTTACTTTTAAGTTTCAAATTATAAGCGCACACACACTTTGATTTATTTTTAAAAAAATTAATTGAATTATAACAACTTTACATTAGCTATCCCTCCCTTTGTAATTCTTTTCTGCATAATATTTAAATAAATTTTCAATTTGGTATTTTACCTTTTATTAATTATTCAATAATGAGAAGTTATCTTTGATAATTTACTAATATATAATATAATATTAAACTTGACATTTTAATTTGTACTAGTCATTTTAGATTCATATAATTTTTATATTTTCAATTCGAACTAAAAAATGCAGTAATTCAAAATTTGTATTCTAGTTTAAATTTAAATTGAAATAATCAAATATTGTGAAAGTATGATTCTATTATAACAGAATACTTAATTTGATTTCACGTTGTTACTGCAAAGAAATTGATTGTCATTTTCTTTTTAAAGTTTCTATCTTGAAATAATGTCCAAACTTGAAATATTATGGTAATTAGCACTTGTCACTATAAATAATTTTTTGATTCAACCGTATCATATGAAATGTATTAGATAGATGTTTTGATATTAATAACATTATCTTATTTTAAATTTTTTATTTTTAAATTTGTCATTCTAATCCATATAAATTATTTTAAATTCATAGACAACAACAAAAATAACATACAGTATGTCGTCATAAAGTAAAAAAGACATCTCAATAAATTAAAGTTTCCATTATGCATAGGATTCGAAGAAGAGTCCAACCACAAAATAGAGTTTAAAAGGAGTAGAGATTACGTAGACTTTACTTTTACTTCCTAAAATAGAAAAACTCATTTTAAATTCATATATTTTTTATATTTTTAATTCAAACTAAAAATTTGTAATTTAAAATAATCATAAAATTTAATAATATTCATAAAATTTAACTTTATCCATTAACTTAAAGTAAAATATATATTTACTATTAATTTCATTATATGATTTTTATTTTTTAGGTTCATTTTTTTTGTTATAATTCTTTCATTTGTTAGTTACAATAGCATTTGTAAAAGAAAAAAATTATACATATTATATTAGGCAAGAAAAACAACAAAGGCCAATTGGCCAACCTAAAATTACCCAGCCGCCACCCTCCCTTCCCCATTTATTTTCAATTCAATTAAATTTCAAAAATCTCACCCCCAAAAAATAAAAAAATTGTGAAAAACAAAAATCTCCCCCAAAATTATAAAACCTAATTAAATAACCCTACTCCCCTTCCACTAAAAAAAACTCCCAGATTCCCCTTTCCGTCCTCCCTCCCCCTTCGTCCCTCACCATTGTCATCTCAATTTTGTTTGATTTGATTTGAAAGCTTTATATTGTGTTGCTAATTTTTATTTTTTTTTGGTAGGTTTTACAACATAAAAGTTCTCCAAATATATGAGATAAGTTTTATAATATCAGTATTTTATTGGATATATATTTTTGTTAATCTAAAGATAATTATTTATCTGTGTGAGTATTAAAATTAATATTGAAATTTGAGATCTCTTATTTATAGAATTATATTGAATATGTTATTATTGTGATATTAAAATTTATATCTATAAAGTTTAAAATTTTTAAAGTATCTACAGATTTGTATACTTTTTTGGTTGTTTGCAATTTTCTTATTTTTATTTGTTAAAGTTTTTCGTAAAAGAATTATCTAAACATATATGTTTTCTTCTTGAAAATCTCTATATGTACACAATTGCATATATAATTAATTGGTCGTGATTTTCTTGATGCTAAAATATTTGATCATAATCGACAGGCTGAGTAATGGATTAAGAGCATATAAATGATGAACTAGAATGGATGTTGGTCAAGTTGAAGTGCAGTTGAAGACCATAGAAGAAGAGAGATATGAGATGATTATGTTTCTTTAGACTCAAACAAGACAAAAAGAATTGTGTATTGTGACTGTTCTCAAAATTGTATAATGCAATTATATGTAATTTGATAATTATTTTGAAATATCAAAATGAATTAGTAGTTGCGTTATGTAACTTTTCTTACTACAAATCTAGTGGAAAATTCTTTAATTTATAGTATTGAAATTGTTAAAATTTATTTTATTTTAATTAAATATTAGAGAAATTCGTGTAATTAATAATGCTTATGATAATATTCATCAATTTCTAGCAATAGATTTTGTAGTTGTGGCTAAACCTATATATAATATATAATTATAAAAAAATATAATTTATATTTTTGCTTTTCATAAAAAAAATAAAAAGCAACTACTATAATTTCTATATTTCGTGGCAAAAAGAATGAATTCTTAGCCATGTACAAAAATACATGTAACAAATATTTCATTTTATAGTTATAGATTTTTTAACTCATACCTAAATACAAATATTATTATAACGAGAATAGCCACAAATTTTATATTTTCGCAACAAGCAAATCAAGCATTTTGCCACAACAGAATACATTGTGCTATAATATAAAAATTGCTACAAATTTTATTTGTCGTGGCAAAGGAGTAAAATTATTTGCTATACGTATATATTTCATAGCAAGAACTTTTTACCATCACAGCTACCACATGATTTTCTTGTAGCTGTAAGTATTTGTTCTTAGCCACAGACTATGTAAAGTCTGTGACAAACTTTTAGTTACGCCATTTCTTACTACGAATGCTACGGAAAAAAAATTGGTGGCTAAAGTATTTAGCCATAGAACTTTTTATATTTATCTACGATATATTTTATAGCTATATATATATTTTCTTGTAGTGAAAACTTAAATACATAAAGTAAAATAAAAACCTAAACTAAATTAGGAGGATAGGAGGGGGGGGGGGGTTGATGTAGTCATTGTCGTTCATGCCAAGCCTCTCCAGAATTGCTCGGAGGAAACGAGCAATACGTCGAAGATCACGCTCTAAGTATACTCGGTCTTTCCCCAGGCCGTTGAAGAGCCGATCAAAGTCATTAGCAGCAGCAACAGATAATAGTGATGAGGCAGAACTCATCTGATTGGGCGAAGGGGAATCCGACAACCAGTCATGATTTCAATTTTGAGGAAGAAGACGAGGGTTTCTGGTGTGTTGGGTGTAGGTACAACTGAAGGGTTACATAGAAATAGTCACTTTACTTATAGACCTATAGAAGACGTCCTTTCATAGCTCCACCTGGATTGCGTATACCAGTGGTTTTTCTTGTGAATAAATATTTTTGCAGCTTTTAATTAAATGGAAACAGGTAATAATGATTCAATGCATCGATTAGAGAGATAAGGTGATAAAAATACCATATAGCATGTTTGATGAGTAATCATATAACGAATACATAACATTTTATAGCCTGTATGAAAGATATACCGTAGAATTGACGTAGTCTATCGTATAAAAAGCTTTAAGTCGATTACAACTGAACGTTAAATTCTACAGAAATGCACATTTATCCTCCAAAATAGTAGCTTTACAACTGAAGCAAAAAAAAGCCTATCTATGATTTGTTTCCCATTCTACATGTGGTTCTTTTGTGCCCGAATTTCTTGCATATTGAACACTTATTCCTCCTTTTGGACTTGAAGGTCTCACCGATACCCTTAACGTGTTTGACTTTCTTCCTTCCGAGTTTGGGATCGTAAGGGGGTAGAGAAATCTTAGTGTCTTGCACTTCCTGTGGCACAATCCATTCGGCTTCTGGAGGGACAATGTTAATAGCTTCCGAGTATGCGAAGAGGTAAGTTTCAACTTTATAAATTGGCGAAGAGTACTCGTAGATGGATTTACCATAAACTACGCCATCGTCATCGCCATACATTGCTCGCAAAGCTGCCAGCGCATATTCGCACAACATTTTCATCAAGTCAAATTTCCGACATGAACAACTCCTCACCAAGAGATTGAACTTGGCAGTAACGGCATTGTCGAACACCGTGAAATGGTCGAGACCCCCGTTTGCATTAGTCACATACAAGGAATTGATCGCATTCTTGTTATCCCTTAGGATCCTTTCCGCACAAGAAACAAATTTGTTGTTTTTATCATCGAAAAAGGCATGCCGCTCCCTAAACTTTTCACCAAATTTTCTAGCAATTGAATTGAATATGTGCGACACGGGGTAATCTTGTTTATCCCTCAACACTGATTTGAGCGACTCGACGATGTTTGTGGTTGTCACATCATACCTATTGCACAAGAAGTGTGCTCTACTCCATTTCTCAAAACCAAGCACATTTTCAAGGACATATGCGGCCTTGGGGCAATTATTTTTGCTAAACTCATCAACAGTATAAGCCTTTATCGCGGTGTAGAACAGATAAAGTTGTTCTCCACAGTGCTGATTTACACGCGAATTTTCAGCAAGGTGCCTTATTCAAAGTCCATGATATGCACGACTGTAAACATGGAAGAAAACATTGGCAATGCTAGTGTGCCTATAGGAGATGACACATAGATCTGGTTCATCTTCTACTATAGACACCAACTTCTAAAAAAAGAAGGTTCAAAAAGCATCGTTCTCTTTATCCACGTCAAAATGCAATTGAAAAGATATAATTTTTGGTGTCCTGTGCAACGACACTCAGCAAAACACCCTGTACTTGCCATACAAATGTGTACCATCGATGGCAATTCCCTTTTTTATGTGGGCATGTCCTCGTATGCAAGCTTCGAATGCTAAGAAGTAGTAAACGAACGATCCATCCGGTTTACCATGATAGAGTAAGAAGACCCGAGATTTAATAACTCCACCATGTGGGAAAAAATCGGCAAGCAAGCATATCTATGCTCCAGTATCCCATGAATGATGTTCTTCGCAATTACACTTCCTTTCCAACACATCCAACAACTTGCATTACAATGCATCTCCTTAAACACAATCCTTTGAATTTCTCTTATGCTTGGACCCTTACTATCCTGAAAATAATTTACGCATAGTGAATCAATCAATTCAAAGGAGATTCTCTTATGTCTATGGTTGGCGTGTTCAAAACGGTACATGTGCAACCTGACATACTTGTTTATGCGAAATCTGTTCGAGGTTTCGTATTTTTTTGGGCGCAATAACCAGCAACAACCACGAGATAAGTATTTCGCCTTCATAAATTTGGTGCAGCTCTTCTCCATACAATAATTAAAAGACAGCCTCGCTGCTGCTGCGTCTATTAGTATATTCAACTCTTTCTTGTCGTTGAATATTTGATCACAATAGAAATTGGTTTCGTCGGTGAAGAAATGTGTTGGTTGTGATCCCATTCCATAGTCTTCTTCATCATCTTATGAGTCCGATGAAACGTCTTCCATATGCATAGAATTTCCATATTAATTGGATGATTGCCATCATTCTCGTAATCATTCAAATCGTTGTCGACTGCCGGGCGCCGAGGTGAGGGTGGTGATGAATTCAACGATCCTTCAAAGGACCTCTCAACTACATTTATCCTCAGAATAGGCCTAAAGCCATCTGCATCAACATCCATCATGTACGTCAGCATACGTACATCGTTATTTATTATCATAGGATTCATTTTTTTCCTCGAATGCATTAGATAACTAATCACCACATCGCTCGGCGCGCAATCTAGATCCCCGTTTTGCATTACGCTTGCAACCAATTCGTCGTACGAACTATTGCGGCGAACAGGAATGGGCATTGTCACCTTAGTAAAATATCTCTATTTCCAACATTTGGGAGTCTCCACCCATTCTACCATGAAATCACCAGAAACCAGAACAAATTTTGTAATAGACATCCTAGAATTATGCTTTGGTCGACGGTCGATTATGCTTATGATCTAGGTCGGGTTATATGCACGATCAATGAATGACAACGAGTGGTCGATGACTGGGCAGGTATCCGTACGAAAATCTTAAAATTGCAAATATTGCTTCTAATCAACGATCGTTGGGTTTATGAAATAGAGAAATGAACTTAGAGTTGCCTGAGCTGCTGTAATGGACTTTCTAAAGTGGTTTTGAGTAATGTTAGTGATTTAAAGCTTTTTAACAGTGGTGGAAAGTGTGTTTGAGAAGATAGGAAACAAATGGGGTAACAATGGATGCAATGGACAAACTTATGATGTTTGTGGACTGATTTACAGCTGATCGTCGGAAAATAACGTCGGAAAAGTGGCCGAAATCGAAGCTTTTTGGAGGAAAAAACAACCACCTTCTATTTTTACTTTTTGTAATTTATTTATTTAATATTTTTAAAAACCTAGATATTTTTGTATATATAATGATGGATGATGGAGTGGGTTGAAGTGTATTATTAGAAATTTGTGGGTGAATTTATTAAGTTAGAAATATTGGGTTGAAATGAATTATTATAAAACTTGTGCGTGAAGCTGTTGAGTTGAAAAAGTTAGTGGTGATGTGAAATTAAATGGGTATATGACCAATTTTTTCAAACTTAGGTCTATTGGCAAAATAGTTCTCAAAATGCCCTTTTTGGCAGCAAACCCCAATTTAGTAGTTGTGCCTCTGGTCGAAGGATTCAAATGTTGTTCTCCAAAGTTCTTTAAAATATTTTCCACCTTTATAGATTTAGAAATTTGCACACGAGTTGAATATGTTGACAATTTATAGTTAGTAATTAAGAAGTACGCACACATTATGCAATACTATCAAGAAAGACCCGCGACCGCCACAGGCGTATCTAAAATTTTAAGAACATAGGGGCATTATTATGAAGAACTGAATTTAGAATTTTATATTTGATGGCTTCAACTTTTAGGTCCTTAGATGAATTCATTAAATATTTGAAATTATATATTCACTGAAATTATATATTCAAAAGTATCTTGTTTGCAAATTTAATAATTTTCACAAATGTATCTATTTCATATCGAATATATTATGATCAATTAAACCCATTAACTACATGCCATATCCTCCAGACATTCGATTTAATAATATAAATTTTAACGATTACGATCTATTAAGACTGAATCTCAAAGTGCAAACTTTGAGAATTTAAAAGAATAAATATCAAAGAAAGAAATAAAGAAAAAAACATAATAAAAACACAAGACGTGCTCATTCCCCGTGAACCCCTTAATTCTGAAAAAGGAAAAAAAGGAAGGTTAAAATAATCTATATCTATATTATATTAAAAGTGTAAATGGTCTTACAAATATTATTTGAATTTTTTGTCCTTCTTCGCAGAAAACAAAATTGTCTTTTTACTTTTTTCCCTCAATTTATTATTTAACTATTTTCATAGAATTGTATCCTAAAATATATGAGATCAGGACTAAAATATATGGTAAAACTTTTTTCTTAAATTAGGTGTGCTAAAATATATGATAAATAGTAACAAAAAACTTATGGTATAAAATAAATAAAAACTCCTAAAAGACTTTAAAAGGACATTTAAATTTTCTCAAATATTAAAAGAATAGTACGTGTAGTTTCACATTTTTAATGTAAAAAAATTTCTACACGTTATTTTTTTAATATCAATTTTTTTTAGGGTATAAATATTATGGTTTGTTCTATGTAACCATAATATGCTTACTCATATGCACATGAAGTATGTATTCTTATGGAGTATATAAAACTATGAAACCCCAAACAATGTAACAGTCAATACCCATGCACATATCGTCCCTCAAGGAGGAGTGCTGGTAAAACTTGCAATTACGGGCAATAAGATCCTAAGGCCCTTTGCAAGTATTATAGCAGATCAAAAAATCTGATTTCAATTATGTTCATGTATTGACATTATTTTTAAATGTTTTGGGGCATAAATAGAATGTTAAATTTTACCTACAATTATGGCGTATCGAGTTGTTAACTTTCAATTTGATTCTCAGCTTCTTCTACGTCTACTTTTTTCATCTTATTTTAGTTTTGGTTTAAATCATATTCTTGCATTTATTCATGTTTTCTTACTTTCTAGTTACATTATTTATTGTCGTATGTCGTAAGCATAATTTTAATAATTTATTGTGTAATATACTATTATTATCTTAAATTTAAACTTGATCAAGATTATTATGCAACGTGTAACGATGGGGAATCATATTGATAAGGAGAACCATAGTCACATACATCGAAATAAGAATTCATCGTAGAAACAAAAGGGAAAATAGAAAAGGGATATTCCAGAATGCTAAAACTTTAGCTAAGAAAATAAAAGTCAACTTCATAACATGAGCCCAAATAGATTATATTCCTCTACTATAAATATACATCTTCCCGGGGTCCCAAATGTAATTTAACATCTTTGCAAATAGGACCTCCATCTTGGTTAAATTCATAACAATTCTCCCACCCTCAATAAGAACCTTGTCCTCAAGGTTCGAGTATAGTTGTACGGAGACCATGGTGTTGTTATGTTCCTCTTTGTCAGTGTTAACAACCCAAAAGAATTTTTCCAAAGCTTCATTATCTAAAGCAACTTCCAACATTGATCCTTCTTTTTGCTTTTCAAACCAGAGGATGCATCCACATCTAATGCTTGACAAGAATTCGCCGTTAGGTACATACACCACCCATGAGTCATAATCATAGTAGCAACAAAATTCCTTCAACTTTTTCTTGTTGAGGCGAAAGTGACATCAAGCCCTTGAGAGAATCAATCCATTCAAGTATTCTTGCAGGATGACAAATCACCAATTCCAGATTAATTTGCCTTGTAAAATTTTCATTCTTACACTCAAAGTTAAAAGGCAACAGAAGAGGCAAGCCTGGTTCTACTTGTTCGGATGAAGAGAGCTCAATCAATAAGGATAAAATTGTTGCACGTGCCATACTATAAGACAATAGACAGATATAAGATCTGGAATTTCCACTAAAATTATTAGCAGTCTCTAATATGTACCTCTCTACACTAATATTCCTCTTGCAATTGGCCTCAACATGCCTGAATTGATCAATTGCGTACCTCTCCACACTAGAAATAGTAGCTCGATCAAAATGATACAAAAATGATTTCTCTGTAGATATACCCAGTAGCTTGTAGGAATGACAAAAACTTGTAAGATTATCACTGCATTCAATTAACACTTCAACCTCACCTATATATTCAGAGTCATACTACATTGAAAAACATCTACTTCTCTCAACAATTGTATCAAACAATTTAGGCGCATCTGATGAGAAAGTTAAAGCATTAATCAAAAGAGGAGCACAACCTAAGAGCTTAATTTGGTTGTATTGGCGTATGTCGAATGAATCACGTAACTACCCAGTATCCACCCACTTGTAGTCGTTAATGCTCAATACAAGTGGAATCGAGCCAATAGGTGCACTAGGACTAGGAAATTCTGCAGAAATATCCCTCTCCGACAATCTATCGAATACCTTGTAGTCAAACTCTAGTGGTCCCTTGACGGAGAAAGAGAGGTGAGAATTTGAGCTCGGTAGCATCAATAGAAGCACCGGACAGCACGTTAGAGAAAATATATTATGGTATTGTATCTCCAACACCAAGAATAGGGAGCTCTGAATCCAAATGGGAGTTTACCAAATCAGCCACCTCGGTGTTACTATCAACGGAAGCCGACTCTGATACAGAGGTGATATTTATAGCATCTGAATTCTCTAGAGTATCAATGGAAGTAGAGTCCAATTGCAACTCTTCCTGCAACACTGATCGCACATCGCAAATAGAAGAAAGCATACGTTTGGTACGTTCTTGCGACTCTACCACTATATCCTGCACGATTTTGAGGAAGCGTATATCTTCTCCAAAATTGCAGGTGGATAAGTGGGGCTCGGTGATGAAGGTGCATTAAGAAATTGCTTGTTGTATGGGGCTGGTGGAGTTTGAAAGGAAGATGATACCCATTTAGTAGAGGAGGGACAATGAAAGCACCATTGTAACGATAGGGAATCATATTGATATGGAGAACCATAGTCACATACATCAAAATAAGAATTCATCGTAGAAACAAAAGGGAAAATAGAAAAGAGAGATTTCAGAATGCTAAAACTTTAGCTAAGAAAATAAAAGACAACTTCATAACATGAGCCCAAATAGATTATATTCCTCTACTATATATAGACATCTTCCCTGGGTCCCAAATATAATTTGACATCTTTGCAAATAGGACCTCTATTTTGATTAAATTCATAATACAACGCACGTACGGATAAACTAGTATTATAATAATAAGACATATATACATGAAATTTGGACATCAATGTCAGTCCCTAAAAAAGAAAAATAGACGTGACATTGAAACCCCGATTTCATTTCTAGAGGTGCACTTAATAAATATTACACCATAGAACTCTTTGAAGTTGGCCGTATGCTAATTAAGAACTTGATAGACAGTATTATACACTTACTATATACTATTCATTCCAAATTAAAAAAAAAACTATATACTATTCATCTTCTCTTCGTATCTCTTTCGAAATTTAACTCAAATCTTACTTAAATTTACTCCAAATCACTTCAAACTAAAAATCGTATTCTCAAGGTCTATTCAGAGCAAACCAAATGATCTTCAATGTGGTTCCAAATCCCTTCTCACCAGCCATTGATAGAGAGGGGGAGGGAAGGGAGTGGGCGGAGAAAGAAGAGAGATTATGTTCATATGTTTTAAATGAAAACTTTAACTTATTTGATTATGATTTTTTTTTTTACTTTATTTAAAGTCTAGTATTTGGCGATGAAAATTTTAATACAGCTTGAAATTGTTTTGAAATATAGCCAAAAACCTATTTTCACTTTTTAGTTTTTTTTTTTTTTCAAACAAATCTTTATTTTTTATTTCATAATAAACTCATTTATGTTTAAATCATATTTAAATTTTTTTTGAAACCTCTTTCACTGAGAACTAATTGAATGTCTTTAAGTAGGTGACCAGTCCTATATTATGCTACGAAAATCCAGATCCGAGCCCAGCTCATGAAAGAGCCTTTATTATGAGCTTGACATTTCTTCGTTCAATCTCATATCAGTCAGTCATTTTATTGACATTCGTAATGGATTCTGTCCCAAAAAAAACCATCTCCTTTTCAATAGAAAAACATTGATCACACATTCTTTATGTCACCTGTTGCATTCTTAGTTTGCAAGGTAGAGTAGATGAAAGCTGAAAGAGTGTCTGTCATCAATGTGATGCTTAAAATGACTTAGAAATTTGTAGATTCTCAAAAAACGGAAGTTTCTTGACCTGATTTTCTATTCAATTCCACAAATTCAATATCTTATATAATATAAATAATTTAGTATCTATTTATTTTTTATTTTTTTCTTTAAGGAACTCTTTGCTATTCTTTTTAGTAACTTTGTGTTCTCAACTTCTCTTGTCTCGTTGGTTTAGACTCCACCCCCTTCTCAATTATGAGAAAGGTTAGGCTTGACTTTATTTTTCCTCACCTTATCACTTGTCATCAAGACAGAAAAATTGTTAGATTTAAATTTGCTAGTTCTTACCAAATCAAGCACTTTATAAGACTATAAAGTTAGAATTAGGAGCTCGAATCGACACTCAATATTTTAAAAAGAAAATGATGAGTATCACTTTGCAAACAATATGATGACTTTTTTGTTTGGTAATACTTACCCTTCTCATTTTTTGTTTCAACTCTGTGACTGCATGCATTACATCTGCGAATCTTACGTGAACAATTTGCTAGTTTTTTCAAAAGAAAGAACCGACCACATTGTGGGTAGCTTTTGTTGTCTTTTCTTTCATTTGAACTTTTTATGTTCCTAATATTTTGAGGCATTCAAAAGTATAATTAAATTTATAATATGTATCACAGAAAATATAAGCAAACACAGCTCTAACTTTAAATTTTTTAAATAAAATAATATTTCTTTTGTTATTTTTATGACCAAGCGTCTGCTAAAATCTTTTAACACATGAAATAGAAATCATATTTAGCATCAAAAGAGACTAGAAAACTAGAATAACGAAATGGTGCTATAAATTATGTTAGGTACTATTTCCTGCTGTCACCACCCATACCATGGCCCCCGCAGTGACGGGCATCCCAAACCAATGAAAGCTTGAGATGACTCCTTAGCATTATATCATAAGCATAGTCATATCTAAAGTTCTGAAAACAAGACCATATCAAAAGAGGTTCAACATTTAAAACAAAGTAACTTTCATGTCTTAAGAACCAAATCCAAATCATTACCAAACACCTATATATGGGTAAAAACTTACATGCACCGGGTATATACACCAAACTAATGTTCATTACCATGGTTATGTAATTAAATTAAGTAAAATACATATTGATTAATCATGGTTAAGTAACATGAACTTTAAATTCAAACACATGGCATGCATGTATTGGCTTGGTGTAGACACCGGGTGCGTGTAAGTTTTACCCACTATATATGAAGCCTCTAACTTTAAGAATAACTCCTAAGTTGAGACATGACCCCCGACTACACCATAAAAATCATAAAATATTGGAACAGAGATATAAATAAAAGGTACTAATGTCTTTTGGATGATGGAGGGCTCACCACTTCTCATCAGTTGTCCTAGAGAGAACACGAATACCCTAGTGTTGCACAGAATCACGGGAAAATACTTTCGAACCTACATCATGAAATGATGTAGCGTCCAAGGACAGTCAGTATGGCGAGTACTGGCATGCAACCCAAGAAAAAGAAAATAAATATTTTTTTAAAGAAACTCATAACCCATTTAAACGTCCATAATAATAATAAAGTAGGGGATCGGGGACATGGACATAAATACATAACCATTTAAAATTTAATCCAGAACTACGTAGCTTTTCACCGACATCCTGTAACCCATGGGCTATTGAGTCTGACACTTCTCAACCGGCGGGGCCTCAGTCCATATTTGTCGCAAGTATTGAGATTAGGCTAAAATTACCAATAGACTAGAGCCACCTATTATCCTCATGTTAAGGACACCATTCGTCATCTTATAAAGGTACGACATCACTATGTTAGCAAAATATAAGTTTCGGGCTTTGTTCATGAGGACATATGCCTTCTCAGTGAAGTTACATAATTCTCTTTAAACCCCAATTAAAATAATTTTATAATCATTCATCCATGAAGTCTTTCATTAAGGCATTCTCATATTGGTATCGTCATACCAAGACTTGCAAGTCATTTATATTATGTCATACCAATTTCATAAGACATTTAGACTCCCAATTCTATCTTTAAAGTTCATAAACATAATCCCCAAGGGCTTTCAGAAAAAATCATTTAGTCTTTCATTCTTTCATTCCATACTTTATTCAAAAGACGTAAAAATCATAATTCCTATAAAAATCAAGTTTGAAATGGGTTTAGGATCATATTTTTATCATGCATAATATAAAGAGTTGTGAATCCATGCTAACAAGTTTATCATTTTCATTGAATGTACTTACAACTCAAAACCGATTAATAATGCTTAGGAAAACCAAAAAAACAAGAAGAAAAGTCAATTTAAGGCTTTTCACAACAATCTCTTCAACCCTAGTTTTAAATTACCAATTTAAACATATACAAGAATAGTTAAAATTCATACTTTATGATAATAATATAAGTAAGGAGTGTTTAACATGTCTTTTAGATGAATAGAGCTTGAATCTTAAACCTGAGGTGTTCTTGCCTCTTAGGATATTTTGGGAGAAGGGGAAGAGTTTCTAATCATATTCTTTTTAAAGATGATCGAAACTGAGTGTTCAAAAGAGGTTTTAGGCATATAAGGGTCGGATCTCATAAAAAAATGATCAAAATGCCCCTAAGCTTACCTAAAAAAGAATTTCAAGAAAAAAGTTCCCGCAGATTGACCCATGTGTCGTGGGTTGGCCTCATGACTCATGGTTCTAACTCGTAGGAATCAGATAAGCTTTTTGGGCCTCAAAACCCGACTCACGATTCGTACTCACAAATCATAGGTTGAACCCATGAGTTGTGGGTTAGAGTCATGAAAATCAGATGAATTTTCAGCTTTCAGGACACAACTTATGACTTATACTCATGAATCGTAAGTTGAACCCACGAGTCATGGGTTGCTAACAACTTGACAAATCTTCAAGAAAATGGCCATAACTTTTTACTCCGATATCAGATTAAGGCAAAAAAAGATGCGTTGGAAAGATAATTCAATTATCTATCATTTGGTGGGTCTTGAGCTCAAAAATACTATATTATCTAGGAGTTATTCTCATTTAAATTTGACTATAGTAAGATATTTCATGTGAAATTAATTGGTAAGGGAGGTTTTACTTGGCTATGAGTTCGGAGTTACTTGAGGCCTTATATAATACCCCACAAGCTCCTAGATAAGTTTCCAACTATTTGTAATGTGTTTAAAGGCCCCAAAATGATTATATCAAACCATAAATAAGTTTCACGACAATTCACCTTATGTGTGAAGTATTTTCAATGCAATTATGCTCATAGAAAACACATAGAGCAAAGTAGAGTTGAGAACATTTGAATTGATTGAGTTTTAGTATTGGATTCTACAAGGATCAATTTTAAATGAGTATAACTTCTAGAATATATAGATTTTAGAGATCAAGATTGTCACGACCCGAACCGAGGCCTGTCCGTGATGGGCATCTCAAGTCCACCGCAGATCGGAGACCACCCTCATTTCCTATCTAATTAGACATACTCAACAGTAGAGATTGAATCCTGAACAGATAACAAGATAAAGTAAAATGAAATTTATGATAATTCATGATATGTCTATACCGACCTTCGATAATCGAACGATCGTCCGTCACCATTCAATCAATCAAACCACCCAAGTCTATAGTAATCTAAAAAAGCCTCTACAAACTGAGTACAATAATATGTTGGGACATGCCTTCGACAATAGCCAAAACCAAATCCAAAAAAGTAGTCAAAATATAAAATAAACCTTAACATAAAATGGGGGTCTTTCCAAGTATGGAAGTTCACCACTTCAATTTGACTCTCTGGCTGATCTCGAATCCTAGTCACTAAGCAGGAGATGTGAAAGTATGGCCAGTTACTGTATCCCGTGAGGATACAGCGTCCGAAGCCGTTTAACAGTTGAAGTGCTAGCATGAAACTTAGGGATAGAAGAACAAAATAATGCCATGATAATAGTTCAAAACTAGTACAACACCCAATGCATCTTATCCGATGAAGTATATATATATATATATACATTATATCACATGATGGAGAAGGGAAGAAGGCTTAGCATGAAATTTGAAAACCTTAACTTGGGTTTATGTCACATAACCATCATAAGACAAGGCACCCACGGGCTATATGGGCCTATCTCTTCCCTAGCTGGAAGGGCCCAGTGCATGTAGCTGCACGAACTAGAGAATATACTTACATATATGCCTTTATGGGGGATTCAAACCTCTTGGCAAAATCAAGGTGACTTTAGCACCATTTTATACAACATCGGGGGCTCGAACCTCCCAATCATATAAACAAAAAGGGGGACTCGAATCTCCCAGTCATTTTGACCTCCATGTCGGCTAGTGCGGTTTTTTATGTTAGTCCATCGAGACCACCACTTTCATGGATCGAATATATAACCCGCTTTAAAGACCAATTTAAAACATTTTGCACACAATCTTGATCATTAATCAAATTATATTTTTAAGACATCCTATTGGTATCGTCATACCAACTCTACTTTCAAGCATATGAAAATTATTACATTAAATGGGAATTGAACCCATTGTCCGCAAAGGACATCAATCAGCCAAACACATGGGACTCAAACCCATTTATCCAACCAAACCCGATGGCTCCATTTCAATTCAATTTATGGCCACCAAGGCCTTCATAAAGTCATTTATCCTTCATTAACATTCTTATGACAATGAATTAAGTTAAGTACATGATTTAAACTCGTGACAAAGCCATTCTCATTAACAATTTCACAAACAGGTTGAGGAAATACCATTACTAAAGCCAAAATCCAAGCCAAATCATCAAATTGGGGGTTAACCATGGACCCTCAATTAAATCACCATTCCCATGCACCCACATGTTCAAACCTATATTTAAAGCATGAATAATCATAATTAAACCATTGGAAAACATTTTTCAACACTAAGTATTCAAAACCCTCAACCCTTGTTTCAAAACCCATATCAATGTCTCATGAACAATACTTTAAATCCCATGTTTTTACAAAATTAACAATGAGGGAAGACTAGCATGCCTGGATTACAAAGTTTCACAGAGAGAGATCAACCCTTTGAGACCCTAGGTGACCATTTCTTTGAAACCCCAAGTTTCTTGCTTGGTAGATTTTGAGAGAGCTTTTAGAGTGTTTAATCCGTTAAAGTGTGGAATGAATGCCACAAAAGTGTTTTATGGACGTGGGGTCTAAAGGATTTTAAGTGGGAAATGTCTAAAGTGCCCCGACTTAAAAGCTGCAAAAGTATCAACCTTGGCTACGAGTCCACCATCGACTCATAACCATACCTTACGACTCGTCACCGCGAGTCATAACCAAAACAATCTCAGGACTCTTACCAACTATTATCCTTGTGACTCAACCATCAGGCTCGTTATATGACCCTATGACTCGTAGGGTCCAACTCATAATCAGAGCAGAACCAATTGGGGTGAACACTACACATCCCACAGTTAGGACCTAAGGAATCGTTATGATTCCTTACGACTCATGGATTCAAGTCATAATGAAGATAGTGTCTTGGTCCAAACTTACTAAACACCTTACGAATAGAGTCATATGACCCGTCAAGGCACCCTATGACTCATAGGATGAGTCATAATCAAGGCAGTGAAGTCAAAACTTTGAATTTTCCAAGGCCAAAAGTCTGGGGTGTTTCAGTCTCCCCCCCTCACGGATCATTCATCCCCAAATGATGGTTCAAGGCATTCATTAGTACAATTTAACATAAATACACCACCACACTTCCCTCTAATAAAGTCAGAAAACAAAGAAGTCACGAAATTCAAAAATTTTCCTTTAATAAGGACAGAAAACAAAGATGTTAAAAATCCTCATATCTTAAGCATGAATTTTTGGAATAGGGAATAAGAACGAATACTTGGACTTCATGTCCTCCTCGGCTTCCCAAGTAGCTTCCTCGAACTTCTGGTTCTGCTATAGAACCTTTACCATGCCATGCTCTTCGTATGCAACCGACGGACTTTCCTATCCAAGATCCTCACTGAGACCTCCTCATAGGACAAGCAATCCGATACACCAATGTTCTCCAAAGGAACAACCAACGAAGGATCACCCACACATTTCCGCAACATGGACACATGGAACACCGGGTGAATGGAACTCATACTAGAGGGCAAATCTATCTCATATACAATATTACCAACCCTCCTCAAAAGAAAATACGGGCTAATGTATCGGGGACTGAGCTTTCCCTTCTTCCCAAACTGCATCACTCCCTTCATGAGAGATACCTTCAAGAATACCCAATCTCCAACATTAAACTCCAACTCTCTCCACTTAACATCCACATAGGACATTTGGTGACTTTAGGTGGTCTTAAGCCTATCCCAAATCACCTTCACCTTTTCCATATCTTGGTGAACCAATTTCGGGCCAAACATCCCAACCTCACCAACTTCAAACCAACTAATAGGAGATCTACACCTCCTACCATATAACGCTTCAAAGAGAGCCATACCAATGCTAGAGTGGTAACTATTTTTATAAGCAAACTCAATGAGAGGCAAGTGGTCAACCAAGCTACCACCAAAATCGATCACATAAGCTCAAAGTATATCCTCTAATGTCTAAATGGTTCTTTCTATTTGCCCATCCGTCTGTGGGTGAAAGGTGGTACTAAGGCTCACTTTAGTCCCCAAACCACTTTGAAATGAGTGCCAGAAATTTGATGAGAACTGAGTACCACAATCCAAAATAATTGAAATAGGCGCACCATGAAAGTTTGCAACCTCCTAAAGGAACAACCTTGCATAGTCCTGGATAGAATAATTTGTCCTCACCGGCAAGAAGTGAGTTGACTTGGTCATCCTATCCACAATGACCCAAATAGAATCAAATTAGTTCCTAAATCATGGAAGACCAATAATAAAATCCATATTTATTACTTTCCTCTTCCATACAGGAAATTTAATTTCTTGAAATAGCCCACCAGGCCTCATGTGCTCCACCTTCACTTGTTGACACACGAAACACTTAACCATAAATTTGGCTACGTACCGCTTCATGTTATTCCACTAATAAGCATCCTTAAGATCATGATACATCTTTGTTGAATCAGGATGAACTGTATACCGTGATTCAATGAGCCTTGACCAAAATCCTACCTCGTAACCCATCACCATCTGAAACACACAACTTTCCTTGGTACCTCAAGAAACTATCACTACCTATCTCAAAATCCATCACCTTATGTCTACCCATATCATTCTTGATTTGCATCAAGATAGGATTAAACACCTATTTCTTTTTAACCTCAGTACCAAGAGATGACTGCACCACTTATTGCACAAACACACCACTATTTTCAGAGTCTAAGAGACGAACTCCAAGGTTAGCCAAATGGTAAATATCTTTCATTAATTCCTTCTTATCGTCATCCATATGCGACAAGCTACCCATAGATAACCTGCTAAGAGCATCAACAACTATGTTAGCTTTACCTGGGTGGTAGTTAAGACTTATATCATATTTCTTCAGCAACTCAAGCCACCATTTTTGCCTGAGATTAAGCTCTTTCTAAGTGAACACATATTGTAGGCTCTTATGGTCAAAAAAGATATCAACATGAACCCCATATAAATAGTGACACCAGTTTTTCAATGCAAACGCCACGACTAATAACTCCAAATCATGAGTCGGGTAGTTTTTCTCATAAACCTTCAACTGTCTAGAGGCATATGCAATCACTTTACCATGTTGCATCAGAACACTACCCAATCTAACCCCAGACGCATCACAGTTGACAACAAAACTATCAATGCCCTCAAGCAGAGTCAAGACCGGAGCTGAAGTCAACTTATCCTTTAACTTCTCAAAACTATCCTCACAAGATCAGACCATAAAAATTTCACCTTCTTCTGATTTAACTTAGTCAATAGAGAAGCAATATAAGAGAAGATTTACACAAACCTTTTATAGTAACCAGATAAACCTAAGAAACTTTGAATATCGGTTGGAGTCGTAGGTCTAGGCCACTTCTTAACAACCGCAACTTTTTGAAGATCCACCATGATCCCTTCACTAGAAAAACATAATATAGATAAGTCATAGCATTCAACCAGTACTCACATTTAGAAAATTTGGCATACAAACGCTGATCCTTTAGGGTCTACAACATAAGACAAAGGTGATCGACATGATCCACCTCACTCTAGGAATACACAATATATCATCAATATAGACAATCATGAACAAATCTAAAAACTGGTGGAAGGATCGATTCATCAAGTTCATGAATGCCACAGGGGCATTGGTTAAGCCAAATGACATCACCAAAAAACTCAAAATAACTATACCAGGTACGGAAGTTAGTCTTAGGGATATCCATCTCCCTAATGTTCAGCTGATGATACCCGACCAAAATTCAATCTTAGAGAAGAATTTAGCACCTTGGAGCTAGTCAAATAGATCATCTATCCTTGGAAGAGGGTACTTATTCTTTACCGTCACCTTATTCAGTTATCAATAATTAATACACATTCGAAGGGAACCATCCTTCGTATGCACGAATAAAATAGGTGCACCCCACGTAGATACACTAGGACGGATGAAACCCTTGTCTAGAAGTTCCTTTAACTACTCCTTGAGCTCCTTCAACTTAGCTGGAGCCATTTTTTATGGAGGGATAGAAATAGGATGAGTGTTCAAAACAAGATCAATTCCAAAATCAATCTCTCTATCAGAAGGGACACCAGGAATATCAAGAGAAAATACTTTAGGAAACTCATTTACCACCAAGATAGAATGTAAAGAAGGACTTTCTGAGTTAGAATCTTTAACCCAAACCAAATAATAAAGACAACCTTTTGAAATTAATTTCCCGACCCTAAGATATGATATGAACCCCCCCTATGCACTAGGAAACTTTCCTCCCATTCAATAGCTGGATCATTATGGAATTTAAAAATGACCTACAGGTTCGATAGTCTAAAGAGGCATAGCACGAGTACAACCAATCCATACCTAATATGATATTAAAATCGACTATGTCTAACTCTATCAGATTTACCATAGTTTTTTTATCACTAAAAGACACCACACAACCCCTATATACTCTTCTAGAAACCACAAAATAACCCACCAAGGTAGAAATAGAAAAGGGGCTTAATACATACTCAGGATCGAAACCAAAATACACAGCCATAAATAGGTTCACATAAGAAAGAGTGGACCCCAGATCATATAAACAGTACACATTATAGGAATAAAAGTTTCAACATACCAATAATGACATCCGGAGATGCCTCATACGCCTAACAAGTAGTGAACTATAAAAATAATCCTGACCAGTATTGGAGCCAAAAATTGCACCCTTTTGTACAAAAGCTGATGAAGTGGCAATAGCGACCTTGTTTGCCCCAGAAGCAACTATAAAAGGGCAATCCTACTGTATATGTCTAATCTTACCATAATTAAAACATCGGTTCCTCCCTTTGTCACACTGACCACAGTGTCGCTGACCACATAATTTGCAAAGAAGATAACATGAAGCTGACTGAGCCCCACTGGCCTGAGATTAGGCACCTTGTGCCCTAGAAACATCACCACCCTGAAAATGTTGATCACCAGATGACTTTAGGTAGGGAGAACTAGCCATCGAATAAGAGTTAGGACTCCCCTAACTTTTTTTTAGACCAATTTCCACTCTGCTGCTGGCCTCCACCCTGTTTTGAGTACCGAAATTTCTTACTCTGCCTCTATCCATTCTCAGCTTGCTTCTTCTTCTCTTCTTTGACTTATTATATAAAAACTACAAGCAGAGAAATATCCATGTCCTTATTTAACAAGGCAGTCTTACTCTCCAAAATCAAGTCTTGAGACAACCCAAAATCAAACTTTCTCATCTTTTCCCTCATGCTAGTCACCAACTCAGAAGCATACCTAGATAATTAGCGAAATTTCAAGGCATACTCCTTAACTGTCATCATTCCTTGCTTTACATTGACAATTTTATCTGTCTTCACCTTTCTTATCTCTTGAGAAAAGAAGCAATCCAAAAAAGCACTAGAGAAATAATCCCATTCTACATACCATTGGTATGCTACATCTTTCAATTAGTCGGCTGCAAATTCCATTATAATACCCTGTACTAATATTAGCTTGATTCAGTTCTTAATTGCATACTTAAGGGGCTTAAGGCTTGAAATTTTTACTAAGTATTGGGGACTTAGTCATTTTAAAGACTTTAAGGATTTTCATTTTGACCTTATCGACCTCGAGATGTTAGTTTTTAATTTAATTAATGTTCAGGGTATAAGAAGCATGTCTCAGAGAAGTTTCAAATTTTTTGGATAAGGATTGGGTCATGTTTGGATCACGAATCCAGCAAGTCACCGCGATAGTGCCACATCACGGTGCTATTCCTATTGGCGTAAATACCACATCGCAGTAAAGGTGTTGTACCCAGTTCTTGATTTATAATTTAAATGCTTTTTTCATGATATTTATCCTAGTGTGTGAAGTGCTTATAAGGTGAAAAATGTTTATATGAATCACGTAGAACAAAGTTGAGTTAAGAGCCTTTGATTCTTTTAAAGTTTGGTGTTTGATACTATAAGGGTCAATTTTGAATGTGTGTAACTTTTGACATATATGGAATTTTTCATCTCAAGACCTACTAATTTGTAGAAAATTGAATTATCTTTCCAACGATGCCAATTTTGTCTTAATCTGATACTCGAGCGAAAAGTTATTATGATTTTCGTTAGAACCAGTAAGCCACAACGATAAGACAGTGCCGCGATGACCCTTTAAAATGCGGTTCAGTTGCAAAATAAATTGCCTAAGGGTAAAATAAGTCTTTTCCCCTCAACCCAATCATTCATATCATGATTTGGGGCATATTTTAGGTCATTATTGGCCCTTTTCTCCAACTTTTCTCTCAAGAAAACCCTCCCCTGTCCCCAAAAATAAATTCAATTCCTTTCTCCCCAAAAAATCAAGAATTCAAGTTTCCAAATTCAAGAACGCTCAAGAAATCCTTAAGATTGGTGTTCCTCTTTCAAGTTAAAGGTTTAAGGTAAGTGAGGTATTCATTCATGGGTCCTTTTTACCCATGGAGCCCAAAAACCTTCTCTTTTATGTAAACTATGGAGCATTTCCTTTATTTTGATATTTACTATGTTCAAGAAAGATTTAAGTCATGTTTTCATGGTAGTTTAAGGTTAAATTCAGCCCATATATGATCCCATGAAATATTTAATTCCTCGTACTTTGGATTTTAGTTTCCCATATTTTATTAAAGCAAATTCCATGTTAAATCCTTAATTGTGATTTTAGTCATGTAATCATGATTGTTCCTCATGATTGAAGCACTCCCATGTTTAAATTCATGACTCCCGTGTATTTGATAAAATGTCTAAATGTTGGATTTTGAGCGATGATCCTTTATTATGGGTTCTAAAGCTTTATATATCCTTATTGATACTTTTATTCCGTGCTGGTGGGTTATGAACACCTGATACCTATGTGATTTATATAAATTTAGCTTTTCAAGTACTCAGACAATTACTCCGTAAATATTATCAGTATACTCAGACATTCATATTCATAATAAGCACTATTAGTTTTGTAACATTTAGTTGAGTTTAGTTTAGTTCAGTACTAGTGTTAGTTCAGTTGGGAGTAGGATTTAGCACCGAGAAAAATTAGGGATGGGGGCTCATCTGCCAGTAGAGGGTGTGACCTTTAGTAGCAGTCCCTTAGTTCCAGAACTATGTAGCCAGCATAGGTTAGAGATATCAGCCTGCCAATTGAGGGTTGATAAATCATTTACCTTTCAGTTGAGGCTAACAAATATCTCATTAGAGCACCTGCCATATGAGGGTGATTCATTAGTCTTCGAGACATTATTTTAGTGGATCCACACAGCTATTATTAGTACCCGTGGCATGATACTAACACCCTTCCTACATGGGTTATAGGTTGGACCCCAATTAGCTCAAATTAGGGCATGTCAGTTAGATGATATCTCCCAGAGTCTCCGTATAGTATTCAGTGTATTATCAGTTCAGGTTTTCTTGACTAAGTTTACAAACTTTTAGATAGTTATATAAATTTTAGTCTTTCAGATTACAGATTATCTCAGTGACATAACAGATATACACTTAGTCTTGCATTCTCAGATATTACAGTTTTCATGCATTCATGCTCAGTTATCTCATGTTGTTCAGTTAGTTCTTATCTCACATGCACAGTACCCCACAGTTTCGATCTAGTTATTTAGACTAAGTATAGTTTAGTTTTACATGATCAATATTTATATATCCGCTACTCAACATACAGATATTAGTTATCTTTTTTCTTCAATTTCAGTTGTTCGGTCACACAAACATCAGTCATTCAGTTAATCAGATCTACTTAGTACATATTATGTTGGTTTTGTATGTTTATTCATTCGTGCTCAGTATATTTGTATATTTAGATCCTTAAACTAAGTTAGTTTCCACCACATAGTTTCAGACCCAGTATTCATGCGTCATCTTCAGTACAGTTTTTACAGCATATTCAACCTTGAAAGAGAATTGCTTACAATATTTATGTTTCTACCGCCTCTTAGCTTATAGAATGTTTTCAGCTCATGAGTTATAAATTTTCTATGATTTACAATTTTCACATTTAGTTATGTTTCAAATGTATATTTCAGGAAATAACTTATATCCTCAGTTTTATAGCATATTTGAAATATTTTCCAGATTTAGTGCATATCTCCATATACTCAGTATATTCCAATGTACTGACCATTTATATGCATTTGTGGCTGTATCCTTCATAATTTATTTACCATATGTAGCTCTTACACTAGGGTCAGACACTTTGTAGCTTTCAGCCATCAGGTGATAAGTTCTCCTATTTCAAGAACTCCAGACAGTTATAGACCATGTACTATATTTTTTTGATTTTTCATATGTATTGATTAGTGGTAGTTGGAGGCATGTCCCAGCTATATATAGTCAGTATAGTAGAGGCTTCATAGATGTCAGTTAAAGTCAGTCATGTAATTTCAGCTCTCTTTCAAATTTTATCAGATCATAATTATATAAGTATTATATTTTTCCCAAATTTTGTCATGATTATGTTTTTGCATAGTAGAACCAGCTATTTAATATATTAATAGTATGCCAGTTCATGTGTTAGTTTGGGATCACTTGTGGTTTCAAGCACCATCTTATGACTAGGGAATAGTCTCGAGTCGTGACAAACTTGGTATCATAGCATAAAGTTCAAGTGTCCTAGGGAGTCTATGAAGTTGTGTCTAGTGAAAACTTGCGGAATGGTATGAAGGCATCTGTACTTTTCTTTGAGAGGCTGCAGGGAATTTAAGAAATATTTTTTTATTTCATGTCTCAGATCATGCAGTAGAAGTGTTCTCTAAGGAACTTATGCAGATTTTTGTGTTACTCTATTTATTCCAACTCTGCCTTAGTTTTGAGGCAACAGAAATAGTGAAGCTTAAATCCCTACAGGAAAAGTTTTCTCAGACAGTTATGGGATTGCATATAGGCTAGAAAGTATCCCAGCAGTGCTTTTAAGTTCCGAAGTTTTATGAACTCCATTTATGTTCATGAAAAATCATGCATTAAGCAAAAGTTAGATATGCTCTCAGATCCTTTCTCAGAATCCTATCATTGCATATGACCTAGAATTAGAAGAATGAACCCAGAAGTTTAGCAGCAGTAGATTTAGGATAGTGTTATCAAGATTAAGTAGATTATGTATCCATGGGGCTAGTTGTATGAAGGGTGAATCAGTAGGCTTGAAATAGTATATGCAAGAATTTAAGTTTGTTCATTCAAAATTATATGTTGTTGATGTTGGGTATGTTGGAGTAATCGTAATTCTCATGATTTAGGGAGAAATATAAGTTTAGAGTTATGATATTAGTAGGCTATGATGAAAGTTAGTATGGTTTATTAGAAGTGAGGGAATATCTATGTCAAGTCTTAAAATCTAAGTTTGAATCTTGAATGATTGAGCTAATAGAAAGATGGTTTAAAGTTTTAGACGGTGTGAACTCATGGTATAATGATCCTTCTAAAATTCTAAGTTAGTAAGTGATTAAGTTATTATGATGAATATTGGGTCTATAGAAATTTAAGAGTTCTATCTCTGAAGGAAGTATTAACAGTGGGTTTTACATTATCAGGTGTAGTCTTTCAGGGTGAATTTATCATTTATATGTATTACCCCAGACTCTATAGTAAAGTGGTTGCAGTTCAGTTAGACTTTAAAAGGGTCTTACAGACTTAGAATAATGGCTTAAAGCTAAGGGAGAGATGATAGGACAAGTAACCAAGTCAGGCTCTCAAACTCTAGCATGATGCAGTGTGTTATAGAACAATACTAGGGAGGAAAATGCCCGACCCATTCTTATTTTAGTATTTGTACTTCAGTTATCATGATATCTACTCAGGCCTTACATGTCAGTTCCATGATTATAGCTCAAATTCATGCACTTTCCATAGAATTATGTATGCTTCCAGTTTCTAGCATGAGGAGTTCCAACTCACTAAATGGTACGAATCATATTACATGAAATTTATGAACTCTAAACTCAGGTCATGCAGCTCATGACTCATCTACTCATGCTTTACAGTATGTTTAGTTCCAGTACTCATGCTACATTCTTAATGATCAGCGAAATTTAGATTATTCATTTATATCCTCAGTTTTTATCTCTATAATGAATCCATGTCATGGATACTCTATTTCTTAGGCCTCCGTTAAGTGTCCAAGTTATTCATGGTATTCTTTTATGCTTCAGGTCCTCATGTTCTAACCATTCAGTGACCTCACCTTATGTCTAGATAGTGATGATCCATAATTGTTTAGATAAGGCCATAAGTGTGAAGTAAGATTGAGGCCAAGTCTTTGATACAAGTTGGGTTAGTTGAAATTGTATGTGTATGGTCTTGGGGTAGTGCATGGGAGTTATTGTGATAGAGGTTCAGAGAATATGAGGAGTATGCTATTATGGGTGTTTGTTTAGACGTCCAGATGTGATTATAACAATAGGCTTGAATGTCATATTGGTGTATAAGTTGATAAATGTAGTGCGCGTTAGTTTTTGACCTTCCTGACCTTGGAATGTAAATTTTTAAGTTAATTTATGGTCGAGGTTGTCGATAGCACATCTCGTGTAAGTTTCAAATTTTTCAAGCTAGGTTTGAGACCTATTTGGATGGTAAAAACAGTGAGGCAACACAATATGGCTGCAGCATATTGCATATTGTGTTGGTAGGAAGCAATACAATGCATCGCATATCGCGTCGGTAGAGCGATGCAATACGTCACTTATTTCGGCGGTAGTCCAGTTCAGTTATGCCCAAGATTATTTGATCCCTAATATTATTAGAATTTCATATAAGATTGTTGAAGAATACTCCATTTGAGAATGGGAAGTCAGTATGATCGAGTCCATATAACCTGCAATCCCATTTAGCAATCAATCAGATAAGCTCCTATAGATTTCTAACTTTCTATCTAGTCTTACTATCCGAAGTCTCATGAATATGGCCATTTCAACAGGTAGTTTGTTCGTATCCATGTAATTTGTGAATTCATCTCAGTTCATGCATCATGCATCAGTTTTAACTTCGAGCTATTCAGTCATGATTCAGTTCGTAAGTGTCTTGTACAACATCTCCATCTTTCCTTGGTATTTCAGTCAAGTTAGTATTATTCGGGGGACAAAATATCCCAAGGCAGAGATGTATTGTAATACCTCGAGCATTCATGTCCTAAACCTTTCATCTTTTCTTTACGAAACCATATCTAGCCTAAGGTAGTGGTTACTCACAAGCCGACTCTCTCGTTCCTATCTCAGCCTTATAATCATTCTCACATCATTGCATTTAGTCGAGAAATTAGTTCAGTTCATGATATTCAGTTCATGTAACATATTTCAAAATAGGTATGCAATCATGTTTTCAGTCATGCGTGTTCAGAATTTCACATGCTATTTCAGTTCTTATTGGGTCTAGGGGCACTTTGGTCACTTTCCCTTACCGAAATTCGTCCATAACACTTAATTTCCGCCCCAAAAGCATTAGATACATCATAATTCATCTCTTTCTCTCCAATAAAACCCTAGCCCATTCAAGAACACCAAGGACTCCACCAAATTTTCTCCAAGAAAGTTAATAATCCAAGCTTTTCGGTTCAAGAACTTCAAGAATAAGCTTCAAGAACGCCATTAGAGATTCATTTCACATTCAATTTATCAAATAAAGTATGTATGGTTATGAACAAGGATACTCTTTCATCCTTGTGCCCAAAACTAGTTTTAAAGTTGAATTTACGTATGTTGCAATTAGGGTTCATATCCAACTTATCTTATTTTGAGTATATGGATTTGTAAAGTGAATTAAGTGTTAAAGTGCATGATTATTCTCCTCTATTTATTCTTAATTTAAAGATTTTCAATTGAGATTTAAGCATGATATTATGTTGCAAGTTATATAAAAGAAAGCGTGAGATTCAAAGGCTTTAGTGCATCAAGATTTCGCATGCTCATATTTTGATCCATAAGACTCATATTGTACTTTTGATTTCATTATCTTGACTGAAATTATTGAAGTATTTCAAGAAGATTATTGAGCATAAAGTATTATTTTGATTTGATATGAATTTAAAGCATGGGTTATTAAGCCCTAGTTTGAATATTAATATTTTAAGAAAATTATTCTTTCAGGCATCCTATGATTAGTTTATACTCAGATTTTGAACAAGATTTGACCTTTTGATCCTCAGTTTAGATATGGAATATACTTTATAGATTTGATTACAGTTTAAAGTAAACAGATGCATAACCGGTTTTCATAGTAAACCCTTATGCTAGTTTTAAAGTGGATTTCCTATAGATTGAGCATACAAATTAAAGGGAGTAGCATTTAGCACCGAACGGGAAGTGTGGATTTAGTGTATCCTACTTCTCCGAAACTACGAGCCAATGTAGGTAAAGATTACTCAGATTATTCCTATTTATATGGATGATAGATATATATTGTGATCACTTAGCTCAGGTTATACTCCTTGGCAAGAGTATGACACCTCTCCCCAACGTGAGATTTTCCTCTTAGAGGAACTAGACATTGGACACTATGATAGCTCACATAGTGTATGTCGGTTAGAAGAACCACCCTAAAACCTAAGTCCTAAAATAGAATAACAGAACAGCTTTTAGAAACTAAGTTTAAAGGCTCACAATTTTACGTAGATATTGTTTTACATAAGTCATTAGCTATGAGATTTCAGCTTTTAGTTTACAGATACAAAGGTGAGTCCTTTTTCACTTAGCCTGCATGATTTGAAAAAAGACTTAACTTTAATTCTACTTAGTCCACTAGCAAAAAGAGTAAAAGTACAGCTTTTAGAACTAAGTGTTATGAATCACAAGATTTATACAGTATGTTTTATCATTCATGATTCATGATTTTCAACTTTTAGTTATTTCAGCCAATGTGAGTTATTTATACTTAGCATGCATTATTTTACAAGTTTATACGAACATTGAGATATTGTTTTACTTATGCATTCACCCCCCATATTCTCAGTACATTCCAAAATTATTGATCCACATATACGTCTATGTGCTACATTGTTTAATAATGTAGGTACCAGTTCAATTATAGTCCATATATCACGATCAGACAGTTGCAGATTCCAGCCGGTACATGATGAGTCCTCCTACTTCGGGGACTTCAGTTAGATGTTATTTATGTACTTTACTTTCTTACTCATATGTATTGATTAGTGTTAGTTGGATTCATGGCCCAGCTATCTATAGTCAGTATAGTAGAGGCTTCACAGATGTCAGTCACAGTCAGTCATGTAATTTCAGTTCTGCTCTTCAATTTTATCAGAATATAAAATTATATCAGTATTGTATTTTTTCTAGATTTCATTATGATTATATTTTCTTACAGTAACTTCAGTCATTTTATATATTTGTAAATCAATTTCTTAGCAATACACCACTACAAGGGTTAGCTTGGGATCACTTGTGGTCCTAAGCACCGTGTGACATCTCTAAGCCTATGTTTGGGGTATTATATCATGTAACGGAGAAGTTTTGGATTTTTCAAATGAGGATTGGGTCATGTTTGGATCACGAATCCAGTAAATCACCATGATAGCATCGCGTAGCGGTGCTATTCTGATTGGCATATATACCACATCACAGTGAGGGTGTTGTGCCCAGCTCTTGATTTATAATTTGAATACATGTGTCATGATCTTTATCCTAGTGTGTGAAGTGCTTATGAGGTGAAAAATGCTCATAGGAATCACTTAGAACAAAGTTGAGTTGAGAGCCTTTGATTTATCTTAAGTTTGGTGTTTGATCCTACAAGGGTCAACTTTGAGTGTGTATAACTTTTGAAATATATGGAATTTTTTATCTCAAGACCAATCAGTTTTTAGAAAATTGAATTATCTTTCCAACGATACCAATTTCTCCTTAATCTGATACTCGAGCGAAAAGTTATGATCATTTTTATCAGAACCAGTAAGCCACCACGATAAGACCACATCGTGGTGACCCTTTAAACTGCGGTTCAGTTGAGAAATTAATTTCCTGAGGGGAAATTGTTCCTCTTTCAAGTTAAGGGTTTAAGGTATGTGGGGTACTCATTCATGGGTCCCTTTTACCCATGGAGCCCAAAAACCTTCTCTTTCAAATAAACTATGGAGTTTTTCCTTTATTTTGGTATTTACTATGTTCAAGAAAGGTTTAATTCATGCTTTCATGGTAGTTTAAGGTTAAATTTAGCCCATGTATGATCTCATGAAATATTTTTTTTCCTCATGCTTTGGATTTCAGTTTCCCATGTTTTATTCAAGCAAATTCCATGTTAAATCCTTAATTCTGATTTTTGTTGTGTAATCATGATTGTTCCTCATAATTGAAGCATTCCCATGTTTAAATTCACGACAACTTCTGATTCCTTAGCCATTTTTCTATTTGTGTTGGTTGTTTCCCCTTATAATTGCCTCTTTCATTATTATTCTTTTTCTCCATATCTAATTAATTCCTTCCAAAAATATACAAGGTTTTTGATTTTGCTCTATAGTTAGCATATTGTTTTTTGTAGATTAATTACTAGTTTGTATATATACTTCATATTGGGTGCTTTTAGTAGTAGTTATCAGAAGTGTATAGCAACAATATTACACGTGTTGAAAGAAGTAATGTTCTCACCATTTTGAGAAATGCCCAGCTTCTGCTAGCAAAAGATGATGATTATGTCATTTTTTTACGTTAATCTTTTTTGTGTTCGATATTTGTATTGGGAGGTCAAATTTGATGTCTATATATCTTTGTTAAATGTTGGGTTTTAAGCAATGATCCTTTATTATGGGTTTAAAGCTTTATATGTCCTTATTGATACTTCCATTCCGTGTTGGTGGGTTATGAACACCCGATACCTATGTGATTTATATGAATCTAGTTTTTCAAGTACTCAAACAGTTACTCCATGAATATTAACAGTATACTTAGACATTCATATTCATAATGAGCACTATCAGTTTTGTAACAACGTTCAGTTGAATTTAGTTCAGTTTAGTACCAGTGTCAATTCAGTTGGGAGTACGATTTAGCACCGAGCGAACCCAGGGATGGGGGCTTACCTACCATTAGAGGGTGTGACCTTTAGTAGCAATCCCTTGGTTCCAGAACTACGTAGCCAACATAGGTTAGAGATATCAACCAACCAGTTGAGGGTTGATAAAGTGTTTACCTTCCAGTTGAGGCTAACACATATCTCATTAGAGAACCTGCCAGATGAGGGTGAATCATTTGTCTTTTGGGACTTTTGTTTAGTAAATCCACAAAGCCATTGTTAGTACCTGTGGCGTGGTATTGACACCCTTCCAACGGGGGTTACAGGTTGGACCCCAATTAGCTCAGATTGGGATGTGTTGGTTAGATGATACCTCCCAGAGTCTCAGTATATTATTCAGTGTATTATCGATTGCTTGACTAAGTGTATAAACTTTCAGATACTCAGTTATATAAATTTTAGTGTTTTAGATTACAGATTATCTCAGTGACATAATAGATATACACTTAGTCTTGTATTCTCAGATATTATAGTTTTCATTCATTCATGCTCAGTTATCTTCTGTTGTTCAGTTAGTTCTTATCTCATATGCACATTACCCCATAGTTTCAGTCCAGTTATTCAAACTAAGTACAGTTATGTTTTACATGATTAGTATTCATATATCCGCTACTCAGCATACTGATATTAGTTATCCCTTTTCTTAAATTTTTGTTGTTCAATCAAACAGACATCAGTCATTCAGTTAATCAGATCTACTTAGTCCATGTTATGTTGGTTTTGTATGTTTATTCGTTCGTGCTTGGTATATTTGTATATTCAGATCCTTGAGTTAAGTTAGTTTCCACCACATAGTTTCAGACCCAGTATTCCTATGTCATCCTCAGTACAACTTTTACAACATATTCAGCCCTGCAAGAGAATTGTTTACAATATTTATGTTTGTACTGCCTCCTAGCTTACAGAATTGTTTTTAGCTCATGAGTTATAAATTTTCTATGATTTACAGTTTTCATGAATAGTCATGTTTCAAAATTTTAGCAAATAACTTATATCCTCAGATTTACAGCATGTTTGAAATATTTCCATAATTTAGTGCATGTCTCCATATACTCAGTATATTCCAATGTACTGACCACATATATGTATTTGTGTCCACATTCTTCCTAATGTATGTACCATATGTAGCTATTACACCAGGGTCAAACACTTTGCAGCTTTCAGCCATTAGGTGATAAGTTCTCCTATTTCGAGAACTCCAGACAATTGTAGACCATGTACTATATATCTTTTATTTTCCATATGTATGGATTAGTGGTAGTTAGAGGCATATCCTAGTTATCTATAGTCAGTATAGTAGAGGCTTCATAGATGTCAGTTAGAGTCAATCATGTAATTTTAGTTCACTTTTCAGTTTTATCAGATTATAAATTATATCAGTATTATATTTTTCTCAAATTTTGTCATGATTATATTTCTGCACAGCAGAACCAGCTATTTATTATATTATAAATCAATTTCTTAATAGTATGCCAGTTTATGGGTTAGTTTGGGATCACTGGTTGTTCCAAGAACCGTGTTACGACTAGGGAATAGTCTCGAGTCATGAATATCTTGGTATCAGAGTGTAAGGTTTAAGTATCCTCGGGTGTCTATGAAGCAGTGCCTAGTGGACTCTTGCGAAATAGTATGGAGGAGTCTGTACTTTTCTTTGAGATGCTATAAGGCATTTAAGAAATATTTTCCTTATTTCATGTCTCAAATCATGCAGCAGAAGTGTACTCTATGGAACTTATGTAGATTCTTACATTACTCTATTCTTTCCAACTCTGCCTTAGTTTTGAGGCAATAGAAACAGTGAAGCTTAAATCCCTATAGGAAAAGTTTCCTCAGACAGTTATGGGATTGCATATAGGCTAGAAAGTATCCCAGCAGTGCTTTTATGTTCCGAAGTTTTATGAACTCCATTTATGTTCATGAAAAATCGTGCATTAAAAAGTTAGATATGCTCTCAGATCCTTTCTTAGAATCCTATCATTGCATATGACCTAGAATTAGAAGAATGAACCCAGAAGTTTAGCAGCAGTAGATTTGGGATAGTGTTATCAAGATTAAGTAGATTATGTATCCATGGGGCTAGTTGTATGAAGGGTGAATCAGTAGGCTTGAAATAGTATATACAAGAATTTAAGTTTGTTAATTCAAAATTATATGTTGTTGATGTTGGTGTAATGGTAATTCTCATGATTTAGGGAGAAATATAAGTTTAGAGTTGTGATATTAGTAGGCTATGATGGAAGTTAGTATGGTTCATTAGAAGTGAGGGAATATCTATGTCAAGTCTTAAAATCTAAGTTTGAATCTTGAATGATTGAGCTAATAGAAAGATGATTTAAAGTTTTAGATGGTGTGACCTCATGGTATAACGATCCTTCTGAAAATTCTAAGTTAGTAAGTGATTAAGTTATTATGATGAATATTCGGTCTATAGATATTTAAGAGTTCTATCTCAGAAGAAAGTATTAACAATGGGTTTTACATTGTCAGGTGTAGTCTTTCAGGGTGAGTTTATCATTTATGTGTATTACCCCAGACTCTATAGTAAAGTGGTTGCAGTTCAGTTAGACTTTAAAAGGGTCTCACAGACTTAGAATAATGGCTTAAAGCTAAGGGAGAGATAATAGGACAAGTAACCAAGTCAGGCTCTCAAACTCTAGCATGATGCAGTGTGTTATAGAACAACACTAGGGAGGAAAATGCCCGACCCATTCTTATTTTAGTATTTGTACTTCAGTTATCATGATATCTCCTCATGCCTTACATGTCAGTTCCATGATTATAGCTCAAATTCACGCACTTTCCATAGAATTATATACGCTTCCAGTTTCTAGCATGAGGATTTCCAGCTCACTCAACGGTACGAATCATATTACATGAAATTTATGAACTCTAAACTCAGGTCATGCAGCTCATGACTCATGTACTCATGATTTACAGTATGTTTAGTTCCAGTACTCATGCTACATTCTTAATGATCAGCGAAATTTAGATTATTCATTTATATCCTCAGTTTTTATCTCTATAATGAATCCATGTCATGGATACTCTATTTCTTAGGCCTCCTTTAAGTGTCCAAGTTATTCATAGTATTCTTTTATGCTTCAGGTCCTCATGTTCTAACCTTTTAGTGACCTCTTCTTATGTCGAGATAGTGATGATGCACAATTGTTTAGATGGGAGGAAGTAAATGTTTCATATTGGGAAAGATTGTTGTATGCCTGTCTTCTGTAAGTCTATAAGTTTGAAGGAATATTGAGGTAAAGATTTTTGTATAGGTCATGGTTAGTTGAGAATTTCATGTGTGTCTTCTTAAGAATAGTGCAAGAAATTTGTTATTGATAGAGGTTTAGAGAATGTGAGAAAGATATTTTTGTGGTTGTTTGCCTAGAAGTTCATGTGTGGTTATGATGATAGGCTTGAATGTCATGTTGGTGTATAAGTAGATGAATGCATTGTGCGTCAGTGAATTTCCTAATAAGGGGTTGAATTTAGTTGTTGAAGTGGTAAGAAGAATTATTCTTAAAATGAAAAGTTGTGAAAATGTAGGTTGTATTGAATTCATGATTTTTGACTATATTTGAGAGAATTCAGTTCAGCTCAGACTTCAGTAGGTAGAGTTATCAATGCCCATGTGAATATTTTAAGTAGCCTCAAGTGAATTGCAGTTTTGAGTGGAATGTATAGTTGAGTGTAAGCTTTCACATGATTCAGTCTGTATAGCCAACAATTCAGTTTAGCAATCAAACAGACAAATTCCTATGGTTTTTCTATCTTTCAATCTAGTTTTACTAGTTGAAGTTTCATGAGTATGGTCATTCCAGGAGGTAATTTGTTTGCATCTATGTAAATTGTGAATTCAGTTTAGTTCATGCATCATGATTCAGATTCAGATACTCAGTCATGATTCAGTTCATAAGTGCCTCATGCATTATCTCAATCTTTCCTTAGTATTTCAGCCAAGTCAGTATCATTTCGGGGGACGAACTATCCCAAGGGGGAGATGTTTTAATACCTCGATTTTCATGTCCTAAACCTCTCAACTTTTCTTCAAAAAAACAGATCTAAACTGAGGCAATTGTTACTCATAAGTTGACTCTCTCATTTCTATCTCGGCTTTATAACCATTCTCATGTCATTGCATGTATTCAAGGAATTGGTTCAACTCATGATATTCAGTTCATGTATCATTTTTTAAACTTAGTTATGCAATCATGTTTCCAGTCATGCATGTTTATTATGCGATCTCAGTTGCCTTAGTTCAGTACTCTAAGTCTAACCAGTCTTATTCGAGGATGAATGTTTCTACAAGGGAGATATTGTAATACCCCATATAATCTTAGCTCGATTCAGCTCTTAGTTGCATGCTTAAGGGACTTAAGGCATGAAATTTTCACTAAGTGTTGGAGAATTAGTCATTTTCAAGACCCTTAAACTTTGAGGATTTTCATTTTGACCTTTCCGACCCCGAGACGTTAGTTTTTGAGTTAATTCATGTTCAGGGGTGTAAGAAGCATATGTAATACCCCGCATTTTTGGGCTAGTCTTTGAACCGTCGTTTCTAAATGTATAAGCTAAAATCCAAATGATTCCCATGTGAATATAAGTTTCATGATCTTTATCCTCGTGTTTGATGTACTTTCGAGGTGAAAAATGTTCATAAGAATTACTTAGAACAAAGTTGAGCTTAGAGTCTTTGATTTTTCCAAAGTTTGGCATTCAATTATACAAGGGTCTACTTTGAATGCGTATAAATTTTTTATATACGTAGAATTTTTCAGCTCAAGATCCACCAAATTATAGATAATTAATTAGCTTTCCACGATACCAATTTTGCCTTAATCGATACTCGAGCGGAAAGTTATGGTATTTTCTGTGTGAGGCAGTAAACCAATGCGGTTGGGACATGATGTGTCATTCATCGACGTGATTAGTGATGCGACACAATGGCAATCGCATTACAGAACTGTTTCACATGCTATTTTAGTTCCTAAAGGGTCTAGGGGCACTTTGGTCACTTCCCCTCACCGAAATTCGTCCATAATACTTAATTTCAGCCCTAAAAGCATTTGATACATCATAATTCATCTCTTTCTCTACAAGAAAACCCTAGCCCCTTCAAGAACACCAAGAACTCCACCAAATTTTCTCCAAGAAAGTTAATAATCCAAGCTTTCGGGTTCAAGAACTTCAAGAATAAGCTTCAAGAACACCATTAGAGATTCAAAGTTCAAGCTTTCACATCCAATTTATCAAATAAGGTATGTGGGGTTATGAACAAGGATACTCTTTCATCCTTGTGCCCAAAACTAGTTTTAAAGTTATATTTACGTATATTGCAATTAGGGTTCATACCCAACTTATCTTGTTTTGAGTTTATGGATTTGTAAAGTGATTTAAGTTTTAAAGTGCATGCTTGTTGTCCTCTATTTATGTTGGATTTAAATATTTTCAATTAATTTTTAAGCATGATATTATGTTTCAAGTTATATAATAGAAAACGTAAGATTCAAAGACTTTAGTGCATCAAAATTTTGCATTCTCATGTTTTGATCCATAAGATTCATATTGTGATTTTGATTTTATTATCTTGACTGAAATTAATGAAGTATTTCAAGAAGATTATTGAGCATGAAGTATTATTTTGATTTGACATGAATTTAAAACATGGGTTATTAAGCCCTAGTTTGCATATTGATATTTCAAGAAGATTATGCTTTCAAGTATCCTACGATTAGTTTATACTCAAATTTTGAACAGGATTTGATCTTTTGATCCTCAGTTTAGATATGGAATCCACTTTATAGATTTGGTTACAGTTTTGATTACAGTTTAAAGTAAACAGTTACATAACTAGTTTTTATAGTAAACCCTCATGCTAGTTTTAAAGTGGATTTCCTACAGATTGAGCATACAGATTAAAGGAAGTAGTATTTAGCATCGAGCTGGAAGTGTGGGTTTAGCGCATCCTACTTCCCCAGAAGTACGAGCAACCGTAAGTACAGATTACTCAGATTATTCCTATTTATATGGATGACAGATATATATTGTGATCACTTAGCTCATGTTATACTCTTTGGCAAGAGTATGTCACCTCTCCTTAACATGAGGTTTTCCTCTTGGGGGAACTAGATGTTGGACACTATGATAGCCCACATAGTGTATGTCGGTTAGAAGAACCTCCATAAAGCCTAAGTCCTAAAACAGAATAACAGAATAGGTTTTAGAAACTAAGTGTAAAGGCTCACGATTTTATGCAGTTATTGTTTTACATAAGTCATTAGCTGTGAGATTTCATCTTTTAGTTTACAGATACAAAGTTGAGTCCTTTTTCACTTATCCTGCATGATTTGAAAATAAACTTAACTTCAATTCTACTTAGTCCACTAGCAGAAAGAGTAAAACTACAACTTTTAGAACTAAGCGTTATGACGCACAAGATTTATACAGTATGTTTTATCATTCATGATTTTAAGATTTCAGTTATTCCAGCCAATTTGAGTTATTTACACTTAGCATGCATTATTTTACAAGTTTATACGAACATTGAGATATTGTTTTACTTACACATTCAACCCTATATGCTCAGTACATTCCAAAAGTACTGTCCACATATATGTCTATGTGCTACATTATTTAATAATGTAGGTACCAGTTCAGTTGTAGTCTATATATCACGATCAGATAGTTACAGATTCCAGGCAGTAGATGATGAGACCTCCTACTTTGGGGACTTCAGTTAGATATTATTTATGTACTTTACTTTCTTACTCATATGTATTGATTAGTGGTAGTTAGAATTGCGCCCCAGCTATCTAAAGTCAGTAAAGTAGAGTCTTTATAGACGTCAGTCAGAGTCAGTCATGTAATTTCAGTTCTGCTCTTCAGTTTCATCAAAATGTAAAATTGTATCAGTATTGTATTTTTTTTCTAGATTTTAATATAATTATTTTTCCACATAGTAACTTCAGTCATTTTATACATAAGTAAATCAGTTTCTTAGCAGTATACCAGTACAAGTGTTAGCTTGGGATCACTTGTGGTCCTAAGCACTATTTGACATCTCAGGACCCATTTTTAGGGCGTTACAAACTTGGTATCAGAGCACGAGGTTCAAGTGTCCTAGGGTGTCTGTGAAGCCATGTCTAGTAGAGTCTTGCGGAACGGTACAGAGACCTCTATACTTTTCTTCGAGAGGCTACAGGGCATTTAATAAAAGTTTCCTTTCTTTCATACTCTAGATCTTACTGTAAAGTTTTTCTCTCAAAAACTTCTGTTGATTTGTGTGTCACTCCATAATTTTTCATCTATGTTATATTCTGGAGATCACATGATTAGTAAGTTCTAATTCATCCTAAGATGATACTCTTAAATTTTCTATCAGTAACTTCAAAAATCATACAAAGGGCTTGAGAGGAGCTCACTAGTGTGTTATAATTGCCTCAGATCAAAATTTATGTCCTCATCCATATGAGTTGTTTAGGTAAGACAGAATAAGATATGCATTCAGATTCCTCATTATTCCTTTAATACAGATAGTACTTATAAGAGGATATAGTATGAACCTAGATTGTTGAATAGAGTTTGCATTCGAGGGATATTGCAACCCGGAGTGTTATGATTCATAAGTAGTAGAACCTTATTATAGTTGGAAGTATGGGTATGGAAGAGTAGTGACAAAAAAGGTGAGAATGGCGATTGATAGAAAGTATAGAGATAAAATTATGCATGCTATAGATTTTGCATTATGGTGATATGTCCTGGTGTGTTAGTTTAGTAGTAGGCAGAGAAGGAGTTATTAGTTAAGGTGAATTATTGTTTGCTTGAAGTATGAAAGGAGTTATTGATGGTAATTATTGTGTTAGAAAGTATAGATTATTAATGAAGTATTAAGTGGTTTAATATTGTTAATTTAAGCTTCCCTTCAGGTTGCAAAAAGGAGTTTAGTTGAAACTTATAGAATTATGAAAGTAATTTAGGAGTATAGATGGGTAAATAGTCGTAATGTGTCTAAGGAGGATGTGCTAATGGATTATAATAAGATAGGCCATACGCTCGTGATCAATTATTGTTATTATGGGGTTCTAGTGGACTAGTGTTTCTTGATGTCTTGTTTTATAGCTTCCACGTGAGAATAGTATATGAGGTTAGGGTGTTAATCATGCCTAGCCCTAGACACTAAGTTTGAATAGTAGATGATCATCAAGGTGGATGTAATGGTAGCTTGGTTAGTGATGCTAGTTATATGAAGGTGAACCAATAGGCTTGAAACAGTGAATGAAAGAATTTAAGTTTATTGATTTGAGATTAACTATTATGTTGTATATGTGATTCAGTTCAGTTAATGCATCATGATTCAGATTCAGATACTCAGTCATGATTCAGTTCATAAGTGCCTCATGCATTATCTCAATCTTTCCTTAGCATTTCTGCTAAGTCAGTATCATTTCGGGGGACGAACTATCCCAAGGGGGAGATGTTTTAATACCTCAATTTTCATGTCCTAAACCTCTCAAATTTTCTTCACAAAACTAGATCTAAACTGAGGCAATGGTTACTCATAAGTTGACTCTCTCATTTCTATCTCAGCCTTATAACTATTCTCATGTCATTGCATGTATTCAAGGAATCGGTTCAGCTCATGATATTCATTTCATGTATCATGTTTTACACTCAGTTATGCAATCATGTTCCAGTCATGCATGTTCAATATGCGATCTCAGTTGCCTTAGTTCAGTACTCTAAGTCTAACCAGTCTTATTCAAGGATGAATGTTCTCAAGGGGAGATATTGTAATACCCCGTACTAATCTTAGCTCGATTCAGCTCTTAGTTGCATGTTTAAGGGGCTTAAGGCTTGAAATTTTCACTGTGTTGGGGACTTAGTCATTTTCAAGACCCTTAATCTTTGAGGATTTTTATTTTGACCTTCCCGACCCTGAGATGTTAGATTTTGAGTTAATTCATGTTCAAGGGTGTAAGAAGCATGTCTCATAGAAGTTTTAGATTTTTCGGACGAGTATTGGGTCATGTTTTGATCACGAATTCTGCAAATCACCGCGATTGTGCCACATCGCGATGCTATTCCCGTTGGCGCATATACCGTATCACAGTGTTGGTGTTGTGACCAGTTTTTGATTTATAATTTTAATGCATATGTCATGATCTTTATCCTAGTGTGTAAAGTTCTAATGAGGTGAGAAATGTTCCTAGGAATCACTTAGAACAAAGTTGAGTTAAGAGCCTTTGATTAGTCCAAAGTTTGGTGTTCGATCCTTCAAGGGTCAACTTTGAGTGTGTATAAACTTTGAAATATATGGAATTTTTCATCTTAAGACCCACCAATTTGTAGAAAATTGAATTATCTTTTCAATGATACCAATTTTGCCTTAATCTGATATCCGAGCAAAAAGTTATGATTATTTTCGTCAGAACCAGTAAGCTGCCATGATAAGACCGCGTCGTGATGACCCTTTAAACCATGGTTCAATTGCAAAATTAATTACTTGGGGATAAATTAAGTCTTTTCCCCTAAACCTAATCGTTCATAACACAATTTGGGGCATATTTTAGGTCATTTTTGGCCTTCTTCTCCAACTTTTCTCTCAAGAAAACCCTCCCCTTTCCCCAAGAACAAATTCAATTCCTTTCTCCCCAAGAAAACAAGAATTCAAGTTCCCGAATTCAAGAACCTTCAAGAAAGCATTAATATTGGTGTTCCTCTTTCAATTTAAAGGTTTCAGATATGTGGGGTATTCATTCACGGGTCCCTTTCACCCATAGAGCCCAAAAACCTTCTCTTTCAAGTAAACTATGGATTTTTTCCTTTATTTTGATATTTACTATGTTCGAGAAAGGCTTAATTCATGTTTCATGGTAGTTTAAGGTTAAATTCAGTCCATGTTTGATCCTATGAAATATTTGATTTTCTCATGCTTTGGATTTCAGTTTCCCATGTTTTATTCAAGCAAATTCCATGTTAAATCCTTAATTCTGATTTTTGTTGTGTAATCATGATCGTTCCTCATAATTGAAGCATGAATCACCCATAAGATCTCCCTTATCTCATCAATGAAGCTTTAAGGATCCTCCTCAACCTTGGTACCAGTAAAATTCAGAAGATACAACCACATAAATTTGTCAATTCTAGTGGCCTCTGATGAACTCACAACAATACTCGTAAGACCCGACTGTTGTGACTGAGACATCACCAACTGATTCAATAGGTTAATGGAGCGACAGAACTCAGCATTGGTGATATCCCCTTAAGGCGATTGAGTAGAAGTGTCACCCTCTGGAATAGGATAGGTGGAGACAGGTGGGACTCTATGAGGACAGTCAGATGTTGCAACCCTTGACAGAGTTTGGACCCCAGAAGTTGGACGAGCTCTATCCACATTGTCCTCAGATAGGGCAGAAGAGTTCACACGGACATCAGATCTTCTTGGAGGCATGATATGAAAGGAAAATAAATGGTAATTAGAGGAATCTAAGACCTTAGTCTCTACATCCCAAAAATAAGGCAACAAGAAAGAAAAGCATTCCTAAATGCCTCATAGCCTCTCTCTTATATGTATGGCATGCTAAATAACCATAAAATAGACTCTACTTGACACGGTTTTGTAGACACCCAATTGACCATGAACCTAGGCTCTGATACCATCTTGTCATAACACAATTTGGGGACTGGCCGTGACGGGCATCTCAAGTCTACCTTGGACCGGAGACCACCCCCGTTTCCTATCCAACTTGACATACTCAACAGTAAGGATTAAATCCCAAATAGATAACAAGAGACCATGAAATAAAATTTATGATAATTCATGATATGTCTATATCGACCTTTGGTAACCGAACGATCTTCCGTCTCCATAAAAGTAACCAAACCACCTAAGTTCATAGTAATCCGACAAAGCCTTTACAAATTAAGTACAATAATATGTCAGGATATGCCCCCGACAATAGCCAAAACCAAATCCAAAGGAACAGTTAAAATATAAAATAAGTCATAGCATGAAATGAGGGTCTTCCAAAATATGGAAGCTCACCACTTCAATCTGACTCTCTGGCTGATCCCAAATCCTAATCACTGAGTAGGAGATAAAGAAGTATGGCCAGTTCCTGAATTGCATGGGGATACAACATTCGAAGATGGTTAGCGGTTAGAGTGATAGCATAAAACTCAAGGATGGAGGAACAAAATAATGCCATGATAATAGTTCAAAACCAGTACAACACCCAATGCATCATATCCTATGAAGTACATTATATATATACATAATATCACATCTTAGGGAAGGGGTAAAGGCTAAGCATGAACTTCGAAAACCTTTACCTGGGTTTGTATAGCATAATCATCATAAGACAAGGCACCTACGGGCTATATAGGCCCAACTCTTCCCTAAATGGAAGGTCCCCAGTGCGTGTAGCCGCATGAACTAGAGAATATCCGTACATATATGCCTTTATGAGGGACTCGAACCTCTAGGCATAATCAAGGTGACTTAAGCACAAATTTACACAACACGAGGGACTCGAACCTCCTAATCATATAATCAATAAGGGGGACTCAAACCTCTCGGTCATCTTGAACCCCGCTCGGCTAGTGCAGTTTTTGATGTTGGTCCATTGAGATCACCACTTTCACGGCCCAACTATAAAACGCACTTTAAAGCTCAATTTAAAATATTTTGCACACAATCTTGATCATGAATCCAATTATATTTTTAAGGCATCCTATTGGTATCGTCATATCAACGCCAGTTGTAAGCATAAACCATGCCATGACAATTATTACATCAAATGGGACTCAAACTCATTGTCAGCAAAGGGACATCAATCAGTCAAACACTTAGGACTCAAAACCCATTTAGCCAACCAAACCCCAAGGCTCTATTTCAGTTCAATTTATGGCCACCAAGGCCTTCATAAAGCCATTTATCCTTCTTTAACATTCTTATGACAATGCATTAAGTTAAGTACATAATTCAAACTCATGACAAAGCTATTCTCATTAATAATTTCACAAATAGGTTGAGGGCATACCATTACTAAAGCCGAAATCTAGGCCAAATCATCAAAAATAGGGGTTAACCATGACTCCTTGGTTAAATCATCATTCCCATGCACCACATGTTCAAAACCATGTTTAAATCATGAATAATCATAATTAAACCATGGAAAAACATTGTTCAACAATAATAATTCAACCCTTGTTTCAAAACCCATATTAGTGTATCATGAACAATACTTTAAATCATATGCTTTTACTAAATTAACAATGAGGGAAGAGCAACATGCTTGAATTACAAAGTTTCATGGAGAGAAATCAACCCCTTGATCCCCTAGGTGACCACTTCTTGAATACCCTAAGTTTCTTCCTTGATGGATTTTGCGGGAGATTTTAGAGTGTTTAATCTGTTAAAGTATGGAATGAATTCCCCAAAAGAGTTTCATAGATATGGCTTCTAAAGGGTTTTAAGTGGAAATTATCTAAAGTTCCCCCAACTTAAAAGCTATAAAAGTGTCATCCTTCGCTACGAGTCCACCATCGACTCGTAACCAAAATAATCTCAGGACCGCTACCTACTGCTATCATTATGACTCAACCATCAAGCTCATCATGTGACCCTATGAATTGTAGGGTCCAACTCGTAATCAGAGCATAACCAATTGGGGTGAACACTAGACATCCTACGGTTGGAACCTAATGACTTATCATGAGTCCTTATGACTCATGGATTCAAGTCATAATGGAGACAGTTTCTAGGGATAAACTTACTCGAAACTTTATGACTAAGGTAACATGACCCGTAAAGTCACCCTAGGACTCGCAAGGTAAGTCGTAATAAAGAAAGTGAAGTCAAAACTTGGAATTTTTCAAGGTCAAAAGTCTGAGGTGTTTCAGAGACCCACCAAATAAATGACCTTTGAGTCTTCTTTCTAACATATCAGATTTTACCTTAATTCAATATTGGAGTAGAAAGTTATGCTTATTTTACCTGGGAGTGTCTATCTGAGAGAAAGTGATGACTTGAGTTGACAAACTGTCAACTAAGTGACGAGTTGTCAACTTAGTCATCAGCCTTAACCAAAAAATACTATAAATCATTAGAGAAGATAACGAATAAGTTGACAAGACTTCAACTAGTTGACAACTTCAACCTTAACCAGAAGTGTCCAAGTCCAGGTAGAGGTTGACAACTAAGTTGACGAGCTGTCAACTAGAAAATTTCTACAATTATTTTTAAGTTTCCTTAGGGGTAATTTGGTCTTTTTCTCACCTCAAACTCCTCTCAAACGACTTAAATCATTCCGTAGGAGTTATTTATCCATTGTTTATCAGTTTTCCATGCTCATTCTTCTCTCTATTCTCAAGATAAAAGAAGTAGGGTTTTTTTCAAAAGTTCAACTCTCAAGACTCCAATTCAAGTTTCTTTAAGAAATTTACTAAATTCAGGTGTTTGGAGTTTGAACAAGGATAACCTTTCATCCTTGTGCCCGAAAACCTTGATTTTTATAATTTAATTTATAAGATTTCAATTAGGGTTCATACCCATTTTTTCTAGTTTTGAGATTATGGCATTTTCATGTGATTTAAAGTTCAGTTTGCATAAGAATTCACCTTTACTAATGTTTTTACTTACGTGATTACTATTATGAGATGAATTTCATTATTTGACATGAAATTTCATAAGTTGATAAAATATTTCAATTTAAGCATTGAACATTCAGTTTACAAGAAGTCAGATAACAATGTCCATTCTTCTCCCACTTTCAAGAACAACAAGGCTAGGGTTTCTTCCAACTACCTCCCAAGTTCTCTAGTTCAAGTTTCTTGCAAGAAGTCAAGCAAATTCAGGTATGTGGGATTTGAGCAAGGATAATTTTGTATTCTTATGTGCAAAGACTTTAAATTTCAAATTGAATCTATGATATTTCAATTATGGTTCGTACCCAATTTCCATGTTTTTGGGATTATGGCTTTACCATATGATTTAAAGTTTGGTTTGCAAGAAAATATACCTTTACTCATATTTTAACTCACATGATTGCTATTGTGAGATGAATTTCATTATTTTGACATGAAGTTTGATGAAAGATTTCAATTTGAGCATTGAGCATAAATTTTTATACAAAGTTTCCATGAAATAATGCATGAATTTTAAGACTTAAGTATAAGATCATAAGTACAAGAAATTTACACTTATATGTTCAAGTTATAAGTATTAAAACACGATTAAATTTCAGTTTTGATCTTATGATCTCAGATAAGACATGATATCCACAAGTTTCCTCATGAGTATGATTTAAGTAAGAAAAGTATAGTTAGCTTTCAGTTTACAAACCCATATGCTAATCTAAGGTGGATTTCATAAGTATGAGTGTGTGTGTGTATATATATATATAATTTGGGAGTAGTATTTAGCATCGATAAGGAAATGTGGGTTTAGCGCATCTTATTTCCCAAAATCTATGTGCCCCCGTAGGTTTAAGGGACCTCGCCAGAGAGTGTCTTCCCGCCCTATTTGGGATAAGCATAATGATATCTTAAGTTAAGTTTCTATTTTGATGGCAAAGATAGGACAGCTCTCCCTAATGTGGGTAGGACGTTGGACTCCATGATAGCTCACATGATTTATGCCGCTTATAAGAATCTCCCATAAAGAAGAACAAAAGTAAGGATTTCTAGAAACTAAGTGTAATGATTCACTAAGCTTCTAAATTATGTTTCATTATTCATGAATTTATGATATTTCTGCTTTCAATTTTTATTCATACCCAATGTGAGTCTTTTACACTTAGCATGCGTGGTTTGAAAATATGCACAGTTTAATTTTACTTTTGTATTCACCCCCATATACTCAGTACATTCCAGAAGTACTAACCCACATATATGTCTATGTACTACATTATCTTATAATGTTGGTTTTGGTGCTTGTTCCCAGCAGGATGATTGATCGCAGGCATCATCTCCTACCTCTCAACATTTGGTGAGTCTTCATAGTCTGAGGATTAAGTTGATAAGAGTTTTAGACTTTTATGCTTGTTCCCTTAGTTATTTTATTTTCAGTTTGGGTCAACTGTAGTCTATCCTAGAGATTCCTTAGTATCAAACAAGAGGCTTGTTAGACTATGTTCTTTTAGTTTTTAAGAGATCTATTGAAAATTCTACTCTACAACTTTAAGATTAGGATTTTAAATTGTGTTACTTCAGTTATTTTGTATATTTTAGTTTACTATCCTGCAAGTCCGGCACTGAGTAGATAACAAGGGTTAGCTTGGGACTACTTGTAGTCCTAGGAACTGTGTGATATCCATGGGTCTCTCAAGACGTTACAAACTTGGTATCGAACCCTGAGATTTTAAGAAGTCATAGGGAGTCAGACAAGCCATGTTACATAGAATCTTGATCATGAATATGAAGTATCTTTATCTTCTCTAGTTCGTGCTTTCACGTGATAGAAAATTTTGCCTCAGCGAGCTTATGCATGTAAAAATGGGGATCAGCCACCACTACTGCATGTAAACCCTCTAAATAAGAATATATCTCGTGCTTAATTTTGAGTTGCCTTTCAAGTGTTAGCCCAGGTGGTGAATGCGAATGTTCAGGGAAATTAGCCGGCAGTAGTCCCACTTTGCCAAAATGGTAATTTAGCTGCAACAAAGATTTAGGATTTCTTAAGGATAAACCCACCTAAATTCTTTGGGTCAAAGGTGAATGAGTATTTTTAGTTTTTTATCAATAAGGTGATAAATATCACTCATATTATGCATGTTACGAAATAGGAAAGTGTGGAACTGAGATCTTATCAATTGAAGGATGTTGCGTATGATTAGGTTACCATGTGGAAGGATGGTTGGGATGATGATGAGGCTCTTATGAGTTGGTAGGTGTTTCAGAGTGCCTTTCTGGAGAAGTTCTTCCCTCACAAGATAAGGGAGGCTAAGATGGAGGAGTAGTGGTTCAGACAGTTCTGAATCATCTATGGTAGTGGTAGTGAATAAAAAGCAGCATAACGATCCCATACTTAGCCAAACATTGGAAGCAGTCCAGCAGCAGAAGGTCGAGGTTTTCTTAAAAAGGGTAGATGGTGTACTTTTCTATCAAGGTTGGTTGTGTGTTACCAATGTGGATGGCTTAAGGGAAAGGATAGTAGTTGAGGATACAGTTCAAATATTTGATCCACCCTAGTGCTACTAAGATGTACCTTGATTTACAAGAAATATATTGGTGGAATGACCTTAAGAGAGACATAGCAAAGTTTGTAGCTAAGTGTCCCAATTGCCAGTAGGTTAAGGTCGAGCACCAGAGATTGGGTGGTACACTTTAGGAGATCAGAATTCCTACTTGGGAGTGGGAAGTAGTGAACATGGAATTCATCACAGGGTTGCCTCGTACAAGGCATCAGCATGATTCAATTTGGGTCATAGTTGATCGGATGACTAAATAAGCTCATTTCCTACTTGTTAAGATGTTAGATACAGCGGAAGATGCCAAGATGTATATTCGCGAGTTAGTGAGGCTTCATAGGATACCCTTGTCCATTATTCCAGATAGAGGCACATAATTTACTTCCTAATTTTAGAAATCATTTCAAAAAGGCCTTGGTATAAAGGTTAATCTTAGTACTACTTTTCATCCACAGACCATTAAAATACAGATATGTTGAGGGCTGTGTATTAGACTTTAAGGGAAATTGGGATGATCATTTACTTTTGATCAAGTTTTCCTATAATAATAGTTATCATTCTAACATTTGAATGACTCTATTTGAAGTACTGTACATGCGTAGGTGTAGATCACCCATAGGGTGGTTCGATATTGGTGAAGCGACTTTAATTAGGCTAGAATCTCTTCTTGAAGCTATGGAAAATGTCCAATAGATTCATGAAAGGTTAAGGAATTCTCAGAGTCACTAGAAATCATATACAGACGTAAGAAGGAGAGAACTCAAATTTGAAATGGGTGATTGGGTATTCTTAAAGTTGTCACCCATGAAAGGGATAATGAGATTTGGAAATAAAGGAAAGATGATTCCATGATCTGTTGGTCCGTATGAAATAATTAGATGTGTTGGAGAGGTTGCTTATGAGTTGGACCTTCCGCCAGAGTTGGCCATTATCCACCTAGTTTTGTATGTCTTGATGCTAAAAAAGTGCATTGGAGATATGTCCCTAGTAGTCTCCCTAGAGAGTATTAAAGTCAAGGGTAACTTGTCCTATGAGGAAATTCTGGTCAAAATTCTTAATAGGCAGGTCTGAAAGCTAAGAAATAAGGATGTCGCGTCATTAAAGGTTCTTTGGAGAAACCAGTTGGTTGAAGGAGCCAATTGGGAAGCCGAAGTAGACATGATAACCAAGTACCCTCATTTGTTTTCTTTCAATTCGTCCCCTACTGAAGGTAAATTATTTCTCTTCAGCAAATTCTTTCTCTTTCAGTCCATCTAAGTATTTTCATAGTGTATCATGCGTTCTTGCATTGTAAGTACGTGTACTAGTTATAAGTTTGGTTGTAAGATCAGCGTGGAAATATCAGTTTTTCCCCAAAATCCTCATCCTTGGTAGTTGGCATTCGAGGATGAATGTTCCCAAGGGGAAGATATTGTAATACCCTATGTATTTGAGTTCACTTCTGACCCTATGACTCACTCATTGAGTCGTGAAGACTCAGTACGAGTCGTAAGTCTCAGTCATAGTTTAAAAATATGGGATAGTAGAGGTTCTGCCTTGGCTATGACTTATACCAAATGAGTTGTAACGAGACTATACGAGACATATAGTGCAGCCGTAGTCATCTTAGGTGGGTAGTCAAATATTTATAGACACTTGATGACTTAACCCTATGAGTCGTTAAAAGGTAGTACAACTCGTATAGTGTAAGTCATAAGGTCAATAGCGTTGGGTTCCTAAGCTTCTGATCAGACCACAATTGGTCTTTACGAGTCGCAGTGACTGACTATGATTCGTAGACTACGACTCATAGTCAAACCAGTGTGTACCTTTCTTGTTATTGCCAACACTACAAGCCATTGGGACAACTTGTAGATAGACGTCACGAGTCGTAAGGTAGCCCGTGATGACTTGCGACCAAGTTTTGGTGCGTTTAGTTAAGGGTACATTTGGTCTTTTCTCCTCTTTAAACTCCCATCCAATGACTTAAAATGTAAAATAGGTATTATTTGCCCCTCTTCTCAATTAGTTAACAATGTCCATTCTTCTCCCACTTTCAAGAACAATAAGGCTAGGGTTTCTTCCAAAAATTTACCTCCTAAGTCTCCAAGTTCAAGTTCCTTTCAAGAAGTCAAGAAAATCCAGATATTTTGGGGTTTGAGTAAGGATAATCTTTCATCCTTATGCCAAAAGACTTTATATTTTTAAATTGAATCTATGATATTTCAATTAGGGTTCATACCCAATTTTCATGTTTTTGAGATTATGGCTTTACCATATGATTTAATCCTCAGTTTGCAAGAAAATCTATCTTTACTTATGTTTTAACTCACATGATTGCTATTATGAGATGAATTTCATTATTTTGACATAAAGTTTGATGAGTTGATGAAAGATTCCAATTTGAGCAGTGAGCATAATATTTTTATACAAGTTTCCATGATATAATGCATGAATTTCAAGACTTAAGCATAAGATGATAAGTACAAGAAGTTTAAGCTTATATGTTCAAGTTACAAGTATTACAACATGATTAAAGTTCAGTTTTGATCTTATGATCTCAGATAAGGCCTGATATCCACAAGTTTCCTCATGAGTATGATTTAAATTAGAGAAGCATAGTTGATTTTCAGTTTACAAACCCGTATACTAATTTAAGGTGGATTTCATAAGTATGAGAATATATATAGAGAAAGAGAGAGAGAATTTAGGAGTAGTATTTAGCATCGAGAAGCAAATGTAGGTGTAACGACCCGAGAAGGGCCTGCCCGTGATAAGTATCTTAAGTCCCACGCGAATCGGAGATCACCCCTTGCACCTAAACAAGTACTCACAACATTCCCAATGTTGGATGAATTCCGAATATACAACAAGATAGATTCAAGAATAAATTATATATCTATGATCAATATCCAACAACCAGGCTGAAATAACCGACCAACACCACCCAAGTCCACAATAATCCAAATAAAGCCTTCTAAGCAAGATCCAAAACTGAATAACAATAAGGCATTGGGACGTGCCCCCGACTATAGCCAAAAGCAAGTCTAAATAGTCTAAAATATAAGAGACCAAAACATAAAATGTAGTCTTTTGATGTATGAAAGCTCACAACTTTAATGTCAACTCACGAGCTAATCCCGAATCCTAATCACTGAACAGGAGAAGTAGAAGTATGGCCAATTCCTGCATCACGTGTGGATACAACATTTAAAGACGGTTAGCGGTTGGAGCGCTAGAATGTAACTCAGGGATATAGGATAACATAATGCTATGATCAACAGTGCAAAATCATTAAAAATTCCATGCATATCATCCAATGCATATACACACGCACACACATATATATATATGTATCACATATTGGGATTAGGAACAAGGCTTAACATGTAAATTAAAACCTTAGTCTGGAATGTGTAGCTCAACCGGCATAATATACAAAGGCACCCATAGGCTATATGGGCCGAACTCTCCCCCAGCTGGTAGGGCCCTAGTGTGTGTGGCCGCACGAACCAGAGGATATACATATGCACTATGGGGGACTCGAACCTTCTGGCATATCAAGTGACACAAGCACCAATCATGTAATACAATATGGGGAACGCGAACCTCCTAATCATATGAAAATAATAATAAGGGGGACTCAAACCACTCGATCATATAGACCCCTGTGTCGGCAACCACGGTGTCCAGTATTTGTCCCTCAGGACCTCCACTTTCACGACTCAGCTACACAGTCCTCTTTAAATCCCAATTAAATATATTTCACACATAGTCCCATTTATTGAACCATAATACACATTTAGGCATACATTGTCGGTATCATCATAACAACTACACTTGCGGTAACATCAACATGCCAAAAAATTAACATCAATTGGGGGAATTCACAAACCCCCTTGGTTCAATTTATGCAATAGCTATTGAAAACACCAACCCACAAGGTTCAATTTAATATCATAATGCAATAGTTCCAAAATAGTTAAATTCCCACATTTCTCATAACTAAAAATAATTTCACAATATGGGGTTGGAGTTATAACCACTTCAAAAGTCACAAGTTGGGAAATCACAATCCCTTATTTTGTTCACCATAACCATGCACTCACAAGTTCAAAACCATTGTTAAAATATGAGTAAAGCATAATAAAATCATGGGAAAACAACTACTTGACCATTCATGTCAAAAACCCCAATCATGTCAAAACCCTCACTTTCAATCACATAAACAACCATGTATTTTCATGCAATGGAGATATTAATTGTAAGGGTAGAGTCATATGCCTGAAATATCAAGTTTCACAAAGAGAATTTAACCCTTGATCCCTTTATGACCAACTTGATGAAACCCTAGCTTGACTTGCTTGAGGAAATTTAGAGAGCCTTTTGGAGTGTTTGAGAAGTTGTATTTGTTTCTGAGTGCTAGTGACTCCCTAAAGGGGTTATAAGACATTGGTTTTAATTTGAGTAAGAGGGGAAATATCCATAATGCCCTTAACTTAAAAGCTTAAATTAGTGCCGCCATTGACTATGGGTCAACCGTTGACGCGTAGTCACTCCTTACGACTTGTCACCACGAGTAGTAACCCGGACAGTCTCTAGGAACCCATACACTGTTGACCCTACGGCTCAAAGGCACGACTCATAATGGGACCCTATAAATCTTAGGCTCCATTCGTAGTCAACACAAAACCCATTTGGGATATATATTAGACACCCTATGATTTACACTGAATTACTCATAACAAGTCCTTACGGCTCATAGTGAGCCATTCGTACGCAGAGTAGAATCTAGCCACTTAATTATTGATTTGGTGACAACTCATCCCAACGACTCGTCAGTATTTACGACTCATCCCCCAAGTCATACCCAAGACAGGAAATCAAGCATCACTCACTGGATACCTTATGACTAGGGTCACCTGACCCATCAAGACACCCTACGACTCATAGGATGAGTTGTAGCCAAGGAAGTGAACTCAAAACACAGAAAAATTTCAAGGACCAAAAACCTGGGGCATTACATACTCCGCCCTTAGGATAATTCATCCTTGAATGATAGGACAAGGCATTTACTAGCATAATTAAACTCCAAACACAACTATGCTTACCTTTAACAAAGACAGAAAACAAAGATACTAAGGAATTTACAATTTCTTTTAACAAAGACATAAAACAAAATGTTAAGGAATACACATACCTTAATTACGATTGTCCGAATCGGGGAAAAAATAGATACTTGGAATTTATGTCCTCCTCGGTTTCCCACATAGCTAACTCAAACTTGTGGTTCCTCCAAAGAACCTTAATATAATACACATCATTTGTCCATAACTGACGAACTTGTTGATCTAAGCTTTCTATCGGAACTTCCTCATAAGAGTAAGAATTTAAAATACCCATTTTGTCCAAAGAAAAATCGTTGAAGGGTCACCCATGCACTTTATCAACATAGAAACATGAAACACCAGGTGAATGGAGATCAAACTAGAAGGCAACTCCAATTCATATGAAACATTACCAACCCTCTTCACAACCAAGTACGGAGCGACATAACAGGGCCTGAGCTTTCCCTTCTTACCAAACCACATTACACCCTTCATTGGAGACACCTTTAAGAACACCCAATCACCAACACTGAATTCCAACTCTCTTCGCCTCACATCGGCATAGGACTTTTGGAAACTTTGGGCGGCCTTAAGTCGATCCCAAATCACCTTCACCTTCTCCATGGCTTGGTGAACCAAATCGGGACCAACTAACTTATTTTTACCAACTTTAAACCTCTGAATAGGAGACCTACACCTCCTACCATACAAGGCCTCAAATGGATCCATACCAATGCTAGAGTGATAACTGTTGTTGTAGCCAAATACAATGAGAGACAAATGGTCAACCCAACTACCACCAAAATCAAACACATAAGCCCGAAGCATATCTTCCAAGACCCAAATTATTCTTTTTGCTTGCCCATTTGTCTGTGGGTCGAAAGTGGTACTAATGGTTACCTTAGTCCCCAAACCTCATTGGAATGACCTCCAAAGTGAGATAAGAACTAAGTCCCCCAATTAGATATGATGGAAACTGGAGTACCATGCAATTTCACAATCTCTTCTATGAATAACTTAGCATAATCCTCAAAAGAGAAATTAGTCCTTACTAGTAAGAAGTAAGCAGACTTAGTCATCCTATCTACCATGACCCAAATCGAATCAAACTGTTGGCGAGACCGCGAAAGATCGATAACAAAGTCTATGTTGAACACTTCCTATTTCCACACTGGCAACTCAATCTCTTGAGATAATCCATCGGGCCTTAAGTTCTCAACCTTCACTTATTGACACACCATGCACTTAGCCACAAAATCATCCATATCCCACTTCATGTTATTCCACCAGTAAATTTCTTTAAGATCATGGTACACTTTTATCGAACTAGAATGAATAGTATAGCACGACTCATATGATTCTTCCAAGATTCTTTCTCGTAACTTATCAACCTCGAGAACACATAACCTACCTTGGTACCTCAAGATACCATCCTCACCAATCTTGAAAGCCATCACTTTCTACCTACCTACATCATCCTTAGTTTTAATCAAGATAGGATCCAATATCTATTTCTCCTTCACCTTATCACCAAGAGATAACTTTGCCACCTCTTGATCAGTCATACCCCCTTCTTTTAAATCTAAGAGACAAACTTTGAGATTATCCAAAAGATAAAACATCCTTCACCGAATCTCGCTTCTTCTTATCCACATGATACAAGCTGCCTATGGACAAGCTGTTATGAGTATCAGTAACCATGATAGCTTTACCTGGGTAATAGTAAAGGCTCATGTCATAATCGTTGAGCAACTCAAATAACCTTATTTGCTGAGATTTAGCTCTTTCTGAGTGAACACATATTGCAAGCTCTTATGATCAGAATAAATATCAACATGAACTCCATACAAATAATGATGCTAGATCTTTAATGTGAACACCATATATAACAATTCTAAATCATGAGTCAAATAATTCTTTTCATAAACCTTCCACTGTCTTGAAGCATATAAAACCACCCTGTCATATTATATTAATACTCAACCCTATCCTACCCGGGATACATCACAATAGACCACGAAACCATCAGTACCCTCAGGCAGGGTCAAGACTGGAGATGAAATCAACTTATTCTTCAACATCTTGAAACTACCCTCACAAGCATTCCACCATAAGAACTTTACTTTTTTTATCAACTTGGTCAAAAGGGCAGCAATAGAATAGAAATTTTATACAAACCTTCTATAGTAACCGGCTAAACCTATGAAGCTCCAAATATCGATTGGAGTCATGGGTCTAGGCCACATATTAACCACTAAAACCTTAGGTGGATCCATAATGATCCCTTTACTAGATACAAAATGACCCAAACAAGTCAAAGCATTCAACTAAAACTCATACTTAGAGAAATTAGCATACAAACGTTGATCCTTTAGGGTCTGCAACACAAGGCAGAGGTGATCGGCATAATCTGCCGTACTCTTGGAATACACCAAAATATCATCAATAAAGACAATCACGAACAAGTCCAAGAACTGATAAAAAAATCAATTCATAAGATCCATAAATGTCATCGGGGTATTAGTCAAAACAAATAACATCACCAAGAACTCAAAGTGATCATACCAGGTTTGAAAGGCAATCTTAGGGATATCCGTCTCCCTAATCTTCAACTGATGGTACCCAGACCGAAGATTAATCTTAGGAAAGAACTTAGCACCCTGAAGTTGATCAAATAGATCATCAATCCTCAGAAGTGGATACTTATTCTTTACGGTCACCTTATTCAATTGGCGGTAATCAATAGACATTCGAAGAGACCATCCTTATTAAGCATAAAAAACACGAGAGCACCCTATGGAGACATACTAGGATGGATAAAACCTTTATCCAGAAGGTCTTTCAACTGCTCTTTAAGCTCTTTCAACTTACCCAAAGCCATTCTACAAGGAGGAATAAAAATAAGATGAGTGTCTGAAAAAAGATCAATCCCAAAATCAATTTTGCTATCGACAGCAATACCAGGAAAATCATCAGGGAACATCTCAGGAAATTCATAGACCATATGGACAGTTTGCAAAGAAGGACCTTCGGACCTAGAATCCTTAACATGCACTAAGTGATAGAGGCACCCTTTAGAAACCAATTTTTAGGCTCTAAGATACGAAATAAACCTCACCTTTGGTACTAGGGAACTACCTTTCCATTCAATCACTAACTCATTTGGGAACTAAAAATAACTTTTTGGGTCTGACAATCTAAGTAAGCATAGCACGAATGCAACCAATCCATCCCCAATATGACATCAAAATCAACCATGTCTAAGTTTATCAGATCTACCAAAGTTTCTCTATCACCAATATACAAAACACAACCTCTATAGACTTTTTTAGAAACCACAGTCACCTACCAAAGTAGATATAGAAAAGGGGTCCAAAATGCACTCAGGACCTAATCCAAAATGCACAACCATAAATAGGGTCACTTAAGAGTGGGTGGACCCCAGATCAAATAAACAGTACAAGTTATGGGAAAAGAGTTTCAACATACCAATAACGACATTAAGGGATATCTCAAACTTATGATGAGTAGTGAAAGAATAGAAACGAATCCACCCAGTGTCAGAAGCAGAAGTAGTACCCTTTGATGCAAAAGCTGATGCAGTAGAAATAGGAATCTTATTTTCCCCAGAAGCAAACCTATAGGGATAATCTCTATGCATATGACCAATTTAACCACATTTAAAGCACTTCTTCCTCCCTTCTTCACAAACACCACGACGCACCTGACCACAAAATATACAAGGGGGATATGATGGAGCTAACTAGGCCTACTAGCCTGAGACTGGGCACCCTATGCCCTAAAATCATCACTACTCTGCATATGACAATCACTCGATGGCATTAGGTAGGGAGCACTGGCCATAGAGTAGGATCCAGAATTGTCCCACTTCTTTTAGACCATTTTTCTCCATCTCTGCCACTTTGTTGTTGACCTCCACCCTAATTTAAGTTGTGAAACTTCTTACTCTGCCTCTCCCTAAATCCATCTTACTTCTTGTTTTTTCTTTGACTTGCTATACATAAAACACAAGCTAAGAAATATCCATGTTCTTGTTCAACAAGGCATCCTTGCTCTGCAAGATCAACTCGCAGGACACCTAGAAATGAACTTCCTCACTATAGCCCGCATGATAGACACCAATGCAGGAGCATACTGAGATAACTGATGGAATTTCAAGGCATACTTCTTGACTGACATCCTGTCTTGCTTTAAGTTCACAAATTCCTCAGCCTTTACCTCCGCCAACTCCTGAGGAAAAAAAGCAATCCAGAAAAGCACTAGAGAAATCATCCCACAAAGAAGACTCAGCATCATCGACCCTAGACTAGTCCCACTCCTCATACCACTGATATGCCACATCTTTTAATTGGTAAGAGACAAACTCCACGCCATCTATATTAGTGGCATGTATCACACGAAAGATTTTTTCTATCTGACCAATGAAATTTTAAGGATCTTCCTTAACTCTAGAACTAGTGAAAGTAGGAGTACTCAATTTCATGATTTACACAACTCTAATGGCCTCGAATGATGGAGTAACAAAAGTAACCCTCTTATTCTGAGAGGCTACCAACTGGGTAAGCAAGTGAATCGACTGAAAAAACATAGAATTAGAAACATCAGCCCGAGGTACTTGAGGAGGAATAGGGGGATCGGTGGAGCTTCATTAGGGCAATCAAAAGTAGCGATCCTAGCCCGAGTCTAAACTCCTAGAGTAGGATGAGCTCCGTCCATATTATTCTTAAACTAGATAGAAGAGTTCCACATATATCAAATCTTCTTGGAGGCATGAAAGAAAAACATTCCTAAATACCTCATAGCCTCTCCATTATAAGTGTGATGCACTACATACCCATAAAAGAGACTCTACACAATAAGACTTTGTTGGACACCCAATGGCATCAAACCTAGGCTTTGATGCCATATTTGTCATGACCCGAACTAGGGCTTGGCTATGCTAGGTATCTCAAGTCCCACGTAGACCAGAGACCACCCCCTTCACCTAACCAAGTACTTATAATGTAACACCCTAATTTTTTTGAACTAGAATGCTACACTGTTCTCATGACCCTATGATAACGCTCAATCTACAGCTCTCGTGGGAGTTTAAAGCGGTCGTTTTTCAAATATAAAACCCAACCTGGGTTGGGTATCGATCCCACAGGGAATAGCTTGGCCAACAAGTAAGTAAAATTACTAAACTTTTGGTGCAAGTCTCGTAAGAAGGGGGGATTCTTGTCTTGCAAGTAATGTAAACAAAAGCTGAAATTAATAAAGTAAAAAGAGAAATTATTACGTAGATTGTAAACAATGAGAATTGAAGCGTTGGGGTTATGTCCACCTTCTGAGGTATACGTCTCTATTGGCTATGAGTGTGTAGAGTCTTGACATGCAATTGCTTATAGAGAATTGTAGTCGATGGTAAATCCAAGCATCTCGCGACCTAAACAAGGACTATTTCACTTTAACTCTCGCGAGCTTAAAGCGTGTCTAACGGTACGAATTCTCCAAGAGGTTAGTCCAGTTACGGCACTAGCTTTTTAATAGGAAAGGGTGTCCTACTACCTTGACATTATCTCTTTTCCAGACAAATAACCTTTCTCGCGAACAAGTTAAATGTTCGACTGGCGTATTCTTGCGTTTGCAACCGCAAAGAATGTAGATTAAGATGAAGAGAATAATGATATAAGCAATATACGTGTCTTGAACTCACAAACTCACAGAAATAGATAGTAACTCATTCGGCATCCATAACCCCAACTAAGAGGTTTAGTTACCCATGAATGCGAAGGATATCACGTTTTGCATGGTTGATGGCGTGAGAAGTAGGTGATAGGCGTGTGGTTTTGGTGATTCCCTAGCAAGTAACGATTCTCTTGTTGTGGAATTTAAGAATAGAAGAGTAGATTAGAAGTGTTTGTGGTGGAAGATGAGAGGGATGGAAGAAAATTAATTGTTGAATTAAGTGAAGAATGAATTTCTCCACTAAGGGAGGAGTTGCCTCTCCACTAAGGGAGGACTTGCCTCTCCACTAAGGGAGGACTTAATTAAAAATATCTAGCATGATAGGGTATTTATAATACTCTTATCCTACTCCTACTAAGCTAATGAAATAAATAGCCAAATCCTACTATACTAATGAAATCCTTGACCCAAATGTACTAGGGTAAGGTTACAATATCATAATCCAAATAGAATAGTGAAATACATAACCTAATTGTATTAGGTTAATGTATCTTTCTAAAAATCCAGCTTTGTGTCTGTAAGTCCCCAAAGTCTTCAGAAATGCTGTTTTAGCCCGGGACAGATTTTCCATGCAGCAGATTTGGTCCTTAGGCGTCCAGCTCCCTTCTACTTCGTTTGTGAGCTTTCTTTTGCGTCAAGTAAGCCATAAAATGCTGTATTTTGCATCATTTATACCTGAAACTTTCCTAATCATGTTCGTTAGCTCATTTACAGGAAAAAGGACTAAAAGTGCATGAAATATATAATTTGTTCTCAAAACTAGGCTAAAATATGGGCAAAATATATTGATATAGGCGTGTAAATTCGCCTATCATCAACACCCCACACTTGCAGCTTTGTTCGTCCTCGAACAAAATATCATGTCCTTCTAAGCATCGACTTAAGGTTTTTACAGCAACAACACAAAACATTTATCAAGACAAGCACAACGATTATCAACCAAGAGTAGCTTTCCGATTATAAATAGAAACCATTTACTCTCAAGCATAGACTCGTGATGGTGATCAACTCACATGCAAACGTTCAAGTGCATAGAATCATATACAACTATCCAAACTCATCAACCATGTGTGTCTCACCATTTAGTACCCATAATTACGCACAAATATAGCATATTTTTCAAACATGGGTATCACAGTGTCCTTGCTCTCACTCTCACAAAGAATTCATATGTAGCAACTGATGACCATAGGCTTGCCCTTAATGTAGTACTCTACTAAATGTCAGAATGCTAAGCTTAGGATCAAGCAGGTCTTTTGATGGTTGTAATGTAGGCTAAGGGACGGGTAGGATCAGCTATTTTGGCCAGAAATAGTGACTAAGTTCCTAAGCACTTTAATACATCACATTGTATCATTGACACTTTTTTCTTTCAACCTTTCTTTATTTTATTCTTCCACCCTTGTTCTCATCTTTTGTTTTTCAATTTTAAGCACAACTCACTTTTCAGCTTTCTTTTCCTTTTTCTTTTCACAACATACCTCTTATGATAGCACTTTCTTTTTCATAACACATTCAAGCACCATTACAATTTAAAGCATCATACTCACCCAATTTCCTCTTATGTTGTCACATGACTTTTTCACTTTAAAGCACTCAGGATTTTTGATCAAATTATGGTCTTGAAAGAAATGGATTAGGCTTACATACAAGGTTGTCAAAGAAATAGGCTAAAGGCTCAAAAAGGGTTAACTAGGATGATGTTCATGGGTAGGTAAAACTGAAGGTAAACATGTGTAGGTTGCCAAAGAAATGCCTAAATCATCTCCTAAACTTACACTCCTTATTTTCGCTTTGCATACATACCAGGCAAGTTCTAGCATCAGCCACAAACATAGAATATACTGTTACCTCACACACACAAGGCACATGGTCGACTTGATTGGAAGTAATATAGACTCTCGACCCAACAATTGAAGGAATTGAATCACACAATATCACATAATGAGTCACAACTAGAGCCTAAACGTTTCAATAGTCACAATTGTAGCACATACTCTTATTATAATCTCATGATGCCTATCAAAATAATTTCATGCGAAGCTAGAAAAATTTGACTCCTAAAAAACTAAAAAAACGTCAAACGAAAAAAACAACAAAAAAAATGGAAGTAAACAAACAAACATACAAACATAGGTGCAAACAAAGAAGTATAGGATGCGATTCTGCCACCCCACACTTAGACGGGACACTGCCCTCAGTGGAAAATAAATACGAAGAAACTGGTTAGTCGGACCCTTCATCAATGTCGGGGGTCATACCCCCTTCGTTGGAATCATCATAAGAGTCATCGTCAGAGTTCTCCTCATCATCAGAATCAGGCAAGCGTCGATCATCATCAGTCGGCACGTCATCGTCTAGAGGTTCCTCAAAATATACGCCCACTCCACACATCTCCCGGGCATGTATGTTCATTGGGTAGTCGTGGTCCAGCTGTTGGAGCTCTTCAGCGGTTGGAATACGTCCACCACTCATCATAGTAAATCGTGTCATGCCATAGAGATGACGGAAGAAACTCTCATCACGAGCATGTCTCTCCGCAGTAGTAAGGTTGACTCCATGAGTTGTTTCAGCATCTTTGACCTTGGTGAGGTCAACCTTCTTTGGGTTATGTGGGAGTTTGTGGTCAGCTGGTTCCTCTTCGACATCCTCCTTCCGCAACATTGCTGTCAACAAATTGCCGAATGTGAAATGGGACCTTTTGTGGAGTCTGGCCTTCCTCATGGTAGATCGAATGATTGCCCCAAAGTTGAAAGGGACATTTGTCATCAAAGCATAGACCAAACACACTCTATCTCTCGATATCTTGGTGTATAGAGTTCCAGGAATAAGGCATGAGTTGACAATACGCATCCAGATTCTTGCTTCCCTATTTAGTGGAGCATAGGGGAAGGTGTTGTGTCGACCTGTTTCTTTATGTCTGCCCCACCTTGCCATCGATCTGCTTCCACAAAGCGTGTGTCGTATTGCTCTGTAAGGAGGCTTGCTGTACAGTTCTTTGAATGGTGTTGTGTCGACTGGAGGTAAGCCAAGAAAAGAGTTGATCCAATCCGCGGTGAGCTGTAACACTTGGCCCCGAATTTTGACTTCATTGCCTGTTGTATTCGGTGACCAGGTGGCATAAAACTCTCTTGTTAAGTCAAGATTGCACTCTCCCATGTCGCGTAAGATGAAATCCAGCTTCAAAGCCATTATTTTTGCCAACATTCGCGGCTCCTTCTTTGTTAAGGTCTCCTTGTTGATCAAGTCGACGTGCACATATTTTCTTTCTTTGTTGCTGCTGTACCATGCTTTGGATTCTTCCTCAAGAACCCATTTTATTCCGAACATTCTGCGTGGTAGGTGTGTTGAGGATGATTCTCCTTGGTCTTTTCGACTTCTCTTCTTGCCCTTTTGGGACGTGGTAGCCTTCTCCTTGCCTTGCCTTGTTTTAGGTGTCATTGTACCTGAGACTAGAAATAATGTAAGTTGCAGCACAATCTCAGTTGATACAATCTATATGCAAGCACTAGGGGTACCACCCCATACTTAGTTTTGTTAACACAAATCAGTGAAGCGAAAGTGGTCGATTATTCAGATTTCGTCGACATACATTTTAGGATTGTATTTCGACAAGAAAATCAGCAATGCATCACTTACTTGCAGCCATTGGACTACTTTCATGGTGGATATAGAAACACTACAACATAGGGGTTACCACATGGAATCGGTATTCTTACAACAAGCACAACCTCCTAAGTCGATAGGCACTATAACCTTATCCCGATAGCCGGGATAGTCTATCATGTAAGCATTCATACAACAATCTTAAGCAATATTCATAGCCATATCAATTCAGCAATTATCATAACAATGCTTTTGAAACCAAATTCAAATCGGAAACAAGCCAAGAATTCCCTACGTATATGTTTACTTCACATGATTTTGTAACAACAATCCAAACACATGAATATCACCACCAATCTTATATGGTTTAGCAAGTCATCATAAACATAGCAACGTAGTACTTGCGCGAAATAAATGAAGAATAAGAGAGTACTTACTTGCTTGAAGTTCGTGGAGATGTTGTTGTGAATTGGAAGAGCAAAAGAAGAAAATTTTGAGAAGATTTGGAGGGTTATGCGGCGCCTTTAGGGTTGTTTCTAATGTGGTTGAGTTATAAAACTAAGTCCCCTTTATATAGGAAGAGTATGGGTCGGGTTATGACCCATTTACAATCGGATTTGGGGACAAGAACACCACATATGCGGCGCATATCACTCGGCATATCAATGACATATGCGGCGCATTGTCTATGGCATAATGGGACATATGCGCCGCATAGTCTATGGAATTTGTAGATATATGCGCCGCATAGTCTATGGCACATGAGATACTGAGACCAAATGCCATAGCATAGGCGGCGCATAGTCAAAAGCATACCTAGGAATAGGCGGCGCATAGTGTATAGCACACTAGATTCCGAGTCCTTAGGCTATAGAATAGGTTGTGCATCGTTCGTGGCCTATTTTTACCAAGGCCTAGCCTTCCTCGAAGCCTATTTTGACGTGAGAAAGGCCCAATTCATCGCCTTATGCATCACCATTCCTAACTTACCGATTTTACCATACAATGCGTCTAAATTGTCGATGGAGATCAATCTCCTCGTCGCATACTTCTTGCACCTATATTTGCTCAAAATGAAAACGATTAGTACGATGGGTTGCCTCCCACCAAGCGCCTTAGTTTGGGTCGTGGCACGACTCTTATTTTTTTGAATTTTCATTTATCAAAAAGAAAGAAAAAAAAGAATACTAAAACGACGAAACAATAAAACGATAAAACGATGGGTTGCCTCCCATCTAGCGCCTTATTTATTGTCGTGGCTCGACGTAGTAATCTCGAGTACTTAGACTTCGTCGAGATAAGTGATGGCCTTGTCATTCATCGAGTCAAGAGGACCGATATATGGCTTAACACGTTGGCCATTCACTTTGAAGACAACACCATCATTGTCTTCCAATTCGACTACTCCAGACGAGTAGACTTGGATGACTGTAAATGGACCAGACCACTTTGATTTTAACTTACCTGGGAAGAGCTTGAGTCTGGAGTTAAAGAGTAGTACCATGTCACCTTTTTGGAAGTTTCATCGAACAATCCGCTGATCATGATACTTCTTCATCCGCTCCTTGTATAAATCTGATCTTTCATATGCATGGAGACGAAATTCATCAAGTTCGTTTAGCTGCTCCAACCTCAGGTTCTTCACATTATCCCAATTCAGATTCAAATGCTTCAATGCCCACAATGCCTTGTATTCAAGCTCGATGGGTAGATGACAAGCCTTCCCATAAACTAGCGGATAAGGTGACATGCCAATGGGTGTCTTGAATGCAGTCCTATACGCCCATAATGCATCATCTAGCTTTCGAGACCAGTCCTTCCTATTCGCATTAACCGTCTTGGCAAGGATTTGCTTGATCTCGCGGTTGGAAACCTCAACTTGTCCACTGGTTTGGGGATGATAAGGCGTAGCTACCTTGTGTTGCTTGACTCCATACTTGGCCAATACAGATTTGAATAGCTTGTTGCAAAAGTGAGATCCTCCATCACTTATGATAGTACGAGGTACTCCAAAGCGAGAGAAAATATTCTTCTTTAAAAACGCTACAACACGCTTTCCTTCATTGTCGGCCAATGCTACAGCTTCAACCCATTTTGACACATAATCCACAGCAACCAAGATGTACTTCATTCCAAATGAATTCACGAATGGTCCCATGAAATCAATACCCCACACATCAAAGAGTTCTACCTCCAGAATTTTGGACATGGGCATTTCATGGTGTTTTGAAATAGCACCTTGACGTTGGCATTGGTCACACCTTCTCACATAGTCGTGTGCATCTCTGAATATTGTAGGCTAATAATAACCACTTTGCAAGACTTTCCTTGCCGTTCGATTCCCTGCATGATGTCCTCCAACTTGCGAAGTGTGGCATGCTTCCAATATAGTAGGCACTTCTTCATGGGATATACATCGTCGAATGATACCATCCGCGCATCTTCGAAACAAATATGGCTCATCCCAATAGTAGTGCTGAACGTCATGCATAAACTTCCTCCTTTGGTGGTAAGATAAATTGGAAGGTAACACATTACTCACCACGAAATTTGCAAAGTCGGCATACCATGGTAATTGCTCCATTGTGGTCGCTAGTATCTCCTCGTCAGGGAATGCATCATCAATCTGATTTTCTGGTTGTGCCACATACTCATTCTCAAGTCTAGATAGGTGATCAGCCACTTGGTTCTCGCAACCTCTTCAATCTTTGACTTCGAAATCAAACTCTTGCAGCAGCAATACCCATCGAATCAGCCTTGGTTTTGCATCCTTCTTCGTCATTAGATACCTAAGAGTTGCATGGTCTGTATGAACGATCACCTTAGTACCCAATAGATAGGCACGAAACTTCTCAAACACATACACAACCGCTAGGAGCTCTTGTTCAATAACGGTGTAGTTCCTTTGGGCTTCATTTAGGACCTTACTTGCATAATAGATAGGATGAAACAATTTCTCCTTTCTTTGTCCAAGAACAGCACCAACGGCTACACCACTAGCATCACACATGACTTCGAACGGGAGCATCCAATCTGGTGCTACCATGATAGGGGCTTCAATGAGTTTTCCTTTAAGGCATTCGAATGCCTTTAAGCAATCTTCATTAAAGTCAAACTTCGCATCTTTCTCCAGTAGTTTGCACAATGGACTAGAAATTTTGGAGAAGTCTTTGATGAATCTACGATAAAATCCAGCATGGCCAAGAAAACTATGAACTCCCTTCACCGAAATTGGAGGTGGTAGCTTCTCGATTACCTCTATTTTTGCGCGATCAACCTCTATTCCTCTTTCGGAGATCTTGTGCCCAAGAACGATTCTTTCTTTTACCATGAAGTGGCACTTCTCCCAATTCAGCACAAGGTTGAACTCTACACATCTTTGTAATGCCATGCTCAAGTTCGCCAAACATGCTTCAAAGGACTCACCAACAACTAAAAAGTCATCCATAAATACCTCCAAAGTGTCTTCTACCATATCAGAGAAAATAGACATCATACAACGTTGAAAGGTGGTTGGTGCGTTACATAACCCGAATGGCATACGTTTGAAGGCAAACGTACCATATGGGCATTTAAACGTTGTCTTCTCTTGGTCTTCAGGTGCAATACAAATCTGATTATAACCTGAATAACCATCCAAGAAGCAAAACCATCCTTTCCCCGCTAATCGATCTAGCATTTGGTCCATAAATGGCATGGGGAAGTGATCCTTGAGTGTCCAAGAATTCAGCCTGAGGTAGTCCATGCATACTCTCCATCCAGTAACGGGCCTGAGTGGAATAAGTTCATTCCTTGCATTCGCGACCACGGTCATGCCTCCTTTCTTGGGAACACATTGTACTGGGCTTACCCATGTACTATCCGAAATAGGATACACGACTCCTGCGTCTAACCACTTGATAATCTCCTTCTTCACCACTTCCTGCATTGGTGGGTTTAGACGTCTTTGATGTTCAATGGTGGGTGTGCACTTTTCTTGAAGCTGAATTTTATGAGTGCAAATCCCAGGTGGTATACCAATAATATCCGCAATGGTCCATCCAATGGCTCTAATATACTTGCGTAGGGTTGCAATAAGAGCTGCAACTTGTTGCTCACCCAAATCGGCTGCCACAATGACTGGAAGAGTGTTTCCGCTTCCTAAAAATGCGTACTTCAAATGGCTTGGCAGCTCCTTCAATTCTAACGTGGGTGGTTCTTCAATAGATGGCTTAGCTGGTGGTGAAGGTCGATTTTTGAGATCAAGATCCAGCTTCTTGGGGGTATAGCGATATGTTCCTAATCCCAATAGAGCACAAATAGCTTCTTCAGAAATTTCAGCATCCTCATTCTCTCCTTTCATGAGCGAAACCTCCAAAGGATCATCAAGAATTTGTTCTTCTTCAAGTCGTTCTTCCTCGTCATCAACGACAACATCAGCCACAGAAAATACACTCAGATCTTTGGGTTTCTTCATTGATTTGCAAAAGTCAAAACGAACCACTTCGTTATTGATTCGGAATGAGAGTTCATTAGCTCTCAAATCTATGAGCACACTTCCCGTAGCAAGGAAAGGGCGTCCCAAGATTATGGGAACCTCTGAATCTGCTTCAAAATCCAAGATGACAAAGTCTGCTGGAAATATGAATGAAGATACCTTCACCAAGACATCGCATAGAATACCAACCGGTCGTTTTACCGACCTATCCGCCATAACAAGCCTCATATTAGTTGGTGTAGGATCTCCTAACCCCAACTTCTTGTAGATCGATAATGGCATCAAGTTGATGCTGGCTCCTAAGTCACACAATGCTTTAGCAAAGTCCAAAGATCCGACGGTGCAAGGAATCGTGAAAGCTCCGGGGTCGGCCTTCTTCTGAACTATTGATCGGGTAGCAATTGCACTACAATGATGCACATCATCTTTCAGCTCATAACTTGCTGCCCTCTTCTTAGTCAAAAGATCTTTCATAAACTTCGCATACCCAGGCATTTGTTCAAGTGCCTCTACCAATGGGACATTAATGGTCAGCTGCTTCAACATAGTCATAAATTTGCTGAACTTAGTGTCATCGGCCACCTTCCTCAATCTTTGTGGAAAAGGTGGTGGTGGGTATGGAAGTGTTCTCTCCATGGCTTTCTTCTCCTCTTACTTCCGTTTATCTTTTTTTCAGGTTGCACGTCACTAGGTAAAACATCCTTGACGTTTGAAGTAGTTGTTGCGGCTTCTTCTCTTGTAACGTCACTAGGTGTGGCGTCAATGTCTGCTGCTACGTCAACCACTTGCTTGCCTTTTGCTGAAGTTTCCAGCACCTTACCACTTCTGGTAGTGATGGCCATGCATGACCCATCATTCCTTGGGTTTTGCACAGTATCGCTCGGTAAGGTGCCAGCCTTTCTTTGATTGAATGCTGCTGAAAGTTGGCTCAATTGCTGCTCTATTTGCTTGATAGAAGTGGAATGAGAATCAACTAGTTGCTTCATGGAGGACAAATCATCAATCACCTCCTTAACTCCCGCGCTCGTTGCTTCCACTCCTTTCAATAACTTAGCCATCATGTCTTCCATACTTCCAGAATTAGATATGGTGGTATCACGTCTGCCAGGGGGAACGTACAAACCACTCTTTTCATTATTTTTCTTCCAACTACCTTGGTCATTGCTTCCAGATTTATCATAATAGTTCCGACCTTGGTTTCCTTGGGCATTCCCACGGAAACCCCCCTGATTGTTCAAGTAGTTGGCCTCCTCTTCCGAATCAGATTCGTCTCTTCCTTTCAGCGCCACAGCTTTCACTTTTTCGGTCTTCCCTGATAATAAGTGCTTTGTCAGAAGATCCAATTGTGTTTTCATGTGTGCCATGTCTTGCTCACGTTCTTCTTCTCTTCTTCTTTGGTCTGCAGACATGCCAATAGATAAAGTGGGGCTTGCTACCTCAGAATCCCTGGTATGCCAAGCTCTACTTTGCTTTGTCATGCGATCTAGCATATTGCTTGCTTGACCAAAGGTAAGGTCCATAAAAGAACCTCCAGCTGCGTTGTCCACCACTGGTTTAGTTACTGAATTCAAGGCTCTATACAAGATCTCCATGAGGTGAACATTAGTCATGTGATGGTTTGGGCATCTCGTTAGCTTTTTTTTGAACCTCTCCCATGCTTCGTGAAGAGCTTCAGAGGGAAGCTGACGAAAGTTGCTAATTTCATATCTCAATTGAGCCCTCTTGGATGGCGGAAAGAATCTTTCTAGAAAAGCGTCTCTCAATTGCCTCCAATTTGTGATTGAATCAGGAGTCAGCCCATTCAACCATAGTGTTGCCTCCCCAGACAGAGACAATGGAAATAGACGTAATCGAATAGCATTCTGACCAACACCAGGATTGTCAAAAGACTTGCATGTAGAAATAAAGTTGATGAGATGCATATTCGGATCATCGCCTGCTAGTCCACCAAATAACCCCTTGAGTTGCAATAACTGAATCATGGTGCTAGTAATGTTGAATTTGGCTCCGGGCGCTAATGGTGGTGGAATTATAGCTCCAGTGGCTCCGGCACCATCAAGATCATCATCATCATCGTCGAAAGCTGGTTGCAAAGGTTGGCGATCATACCTATACCGAGCTTGTCGACCTCTTCGATTGGCAGGTGTTGCCGTTTCAGCGACATGCCTTGGGTTTATCAACTCGTCGTCACCTAAATCCTCATCGTCAGGATTTGCTGCTCGCACAGGATTATCCATGTTTTGTTATTGGACTTGAGCAGTGGCAAGAGCAGCTAATCTCGCCTGCTCGTGTTGAGCAGCCATCCTGTCGATTTTAGCTTGTGCTTCCATTCTTCTAATTCGTTGTGGTTCAGGATTGATTGGTAATAACGGTTGACCGGAACTTCTAGTATGGGGCATGCACTAAAAGAAAAACCTGCAATAAACAAAAACAAAAACTAAACGTAAAAGTACGAGAATCTTTGACCAAAGGGTCTAGTAATTATCACGAACTTGATTGACACTCGTATTCCCCGGCAACGGTGCCAATTTTTGATAACGCTCAATCTACAGCTCTCGTGGGAGTGTAAAGCGGTCGTTTGTCAAATATAGAACCCAACCTGGGTTGGGTGTCGATCCCACAGGGAATAGCTTGGCCAACAAGTAAGTAAAATTACTAAACTTTTGGTGCAAGTCTCGTAAGAAGGGGGGATTCTTGTCTTGCAAGTAATGTAAACAAAAGCTGAAATTAATAAAGTAAAAAGAGAAATTGTTACGTAGATTGTAAATAATGAGAATTGAAGCGTTGGGGTTATGTCCACCTTCTGAGGTATACGTCTCTATTGGCTATGAGTGTGTAGAGTCTTGACATGCAATTGCTTATAGAGAATTGTAGTCGATGGTAAATCCAAGCGTCTCGCGACCTAAACAAGGACTATTTCACTTTAACTCTCGCGAGCTTAAAGCGTGTCTAACGGTACAAATTCTCCAAGAGGTTAGTCCAGTTACGGCACTAGCTTTTTAATAGGAAAGGGTGTCCTACTACCTTGACATTATCTCTTTTCCAGACAAATAACCTTTCTCGCGAACAAGTTAAATGTTCGACTGGCGTATTCTTGCGTTTGCAACCGCAAAGAATGTAGATTAAGATGAAGAGAATAATGATATAAGCAATATACGTGTCTTGAACTCACAAACTCACAGCAATAGATAGTAACTCATTCGGCTTCCATAACCCCAACTAAGAGGTTTAGTTACCCATGAATGCGAAGGATATCACGTTTTGCATGGTTGATGGCGTGAGAAGTAGGTGATAGGCGTGTGGTTTTGGTGATTCCCTAGCAAGTAACGATTCTCTTGTTGTGGAATTTAAGAATAGAAGAGTAGATTAGAAGTGTTTGTGGTGGAAGATGAGAGGGATGGAAGAAAATTAATTGTTGAATTAAGTGAAGAATGAATTTCTCCACTAAGGGAGGAGTTGCCTCTCCACTAAGGGAGGACTTGCCTCTCCACTAAGGGAGGACTTAATTAAAAATATCTAGCATGATAGGGTATTTATAATACTCCTATCCTACTCCTACTAAGCTAATGAAATAAATAGCCAAATCCTACTATACTAATGAAATCCTTGACCCAAATGTACTAGGGTAAGGTTACAATATCATAATCCAAATAGAATAGTGAAATACATAACCTAATTGTATTAGGTTAATGTATCTTTGTAAAAATCCAGCTTTGTGTCTGTAAGTCCCCAAAGTCTTCAGAAATGCTGTTTTAGCCCGGGACAGATTTTCCATGCAGCAGATTTGGTCCTTAGGCGTCCAGCTCCCTTCTACTTCGTTTGTGAGCTTTCTTTTGCGTCAAGTAAGCCATAAAATGCTGTATTTTGCATCATTTATACCTGAAACTTTCCTAATCATGTTCGTTAGCTCATTTACAGGAAAAAGGACTAAAAGTGCATGAAATATATAATTTGTTCTCAAAACTAGGCTAAAATATGGGCAAAATATATTGATATAGGCGTGTAAATTCGCCTATCATCAACACCCCACACTTGCAGCTTTGTTCGTCCTCGAACAAAATATCATGTCCTTCTAAGCATCGACTTAAGGTTTTTACAGCAACAACACAAAACATTTATCAAGACAAGCACAACGATTATCAACCAAGAGTAGCTTTCCGATTATAAATAGAAACCATTTACTCTCAAGCATAGACTCGTGATGGTGATCAACTCACATGCAAACGTTCAAGTGCATAGAATCATATACAACTATCCAAACTCATCAACCATGTGTGTCTCACCATTTAGTACCCATAATTACGCACAAATATAGCATATTTTTCAAACATGGGTATCACAGTGTCCTTGCTCTCACTCTCACAAAGAATTCATATGTAGCAACTGATGACCATAGGCTTGCCCTTAATGTAGTACTCTACTAAATGTCAGAATGCTAAGCTTAGGATCAAGTAGGTCTTTTGATGGTTGTAATATAGGCTAAGGGACGGGTAGGATCAGCTATTTTGGCCAGAAATAGTGACTAAGTTCCTAAGCACTTTAATACATCACATTGTATCATTGACACTTTTTTCTTTCAACCTTTCTTTATTTTATTCTTCCACCCTTGTTCTCATCTTTTGTTTTTCAATTTTAAGCACAACTCACTTTTCAGCTTTCTTTTCCTTTTTCTTTTCACAACATACCTCTTATGATAGCACTTTCTTTTTCATAACACATTCAAGCACCATTACAATTTAAAGCATCATACTCACCCAATTTCCTCTTATGTTGTCACATGACTTTTTCACTTTAAAGCACTCAGGATTTTTGATCAAATTATGGTCTTGAAAGAAATGGATTAGGCTTACATACAAGGTTGTCAAAGAAATAGGCTAAAGGCTCAAAAAGGGTTAACTAGGATGATGTTCATGGGTAGGTAAAACTGAAGGTAAACATGTGTAGGTTGCCAAAGAAATGCCTAAATCATCTCCTAAACTTACACTCCTTATTTTCGCTTTGCATACATACCAGGCAAGTTCTAGCATCAGCCACAAACATAAAATATACTGTTACCTCACACACACAAGGCACATGGTCGACTTGATTGGAAGTAATATAGACTCTCGACCCAACAATTGAAGGAATTGAATCACACAATATCACATAATGAGTCACAACTAGAGCCTAAACGTTTCAATAGTCACAATTGTAGCACATACTCTTATTATAATCTCATGATGCCTATCAAAATAATTTCATGCGAAGCTAGAAAAATTTGACTCCTAAAAAACTAAAAAAATGTCAAACAAAAAAAACAACAAAAAAAATGGAAGTAAACAAACAAACATACAAACATAGGTGCAAACAAAGAAGTATAGCATGCGATTCTGCCACCCCACACTTAGACGGGACACTGCCCTCAGTGGAAAATAAATATGAAAAACCTGGTTAGTCGGACACTTCATCAATGTCGGGGGTCATACCCCCTTCGTTGGAATCATCATAAGAGTCATCGTCAGAGTTCTCCTCATCATCAGAATCAGGCAAGCGTCGATCATCATCAGTCGGCACGTCATCGTCTAGAGGTTCCTCAAAATATACGCCCACTCCACACATCTCCCGGGCATGCATGTTCATTGGGTAGTCGTGGTCCAGCTGTTGGAGCTCTTCAGTGGTTGGAATACGTCCACCACTCATCATAGTAAATCGTGTCATGCCATAGAGATGACGGAAGAAACTCTCATCACGAGCATGTCTCTCCGCAGTAGTAAGGTTGACTCCATGAGTTGTTTCAGCATCTTTGACCTTGGTGAGGTCAACCTTCTTTGGGTTATGTGGGAGTTTGTGGTCAGCTGGTTCCTCTTCGACATCCTCCTTCCGCAACATTGTTGTCAACAAATTGCCGAATGTGAAATGGGACCTTTTGTGGAGTCTGGCCTTCCTCATGGTAGATCGAATGATTGCCCCAAAGTTGATAGGGACATTTGTCATCAAAGCATAGACCAAACACACTCTATCTCTCGATATCTTGGTGTATAGAGTTCCAAGAATAAGGCATGAGTTGACAATACGCATCAAGATTCTTGCTTCCCTATTTAGTGGAGCATAGGGGAAGGTGTTGTGTCGACCTGTTTCTTTATGTCTGCCCCACCTTTCCATCAATCTGCTTCCACAAAGTGTGTGTCGCATTGCTCTGTAAGGAGGCCTGTTGTACAGTTCTTTGAATGGTGCTGTGTCGACTGGAGGTAAGCCAAGAAAAGAGTTGATCCAATCCGCGATGAGCTGTAACACTTGGCCCCGAATTTTGACTTCATTGCCTGTTGTATTCGGTGACCAGGTGGCATAAAACTCTCTTGTTAAGTCAAGATTGCACTCTCCCATGTCGCGTAAGATGAAATCCAGCTTCAAAGCCATTATTTTTGCCAACATTCGCGGCTCCTTCTTTGCTAAGGTCTCCTTGTTGATCAAGTCGACGTGCACATATTTTCTTTCTTTGTTGCTGCTGTACCATGCTTTGGCTTCTTCCTCAAGAACCCATTTTATTCCGAACATTCTGCGTGGTAGGTGTGCTGAGGATGATTCTCCTTGGTCTTTTCGACTTCTCTTCTTGCCCTTTTGGGACGTGGTAGCCTTCTCCTTGCCTTGCCTTGCTTTAGGTGCCATTGTACCTGAGACTAGAAATAATGTAAGTTGCAGCACAATCTCAGTTGATACAATCTAAATGCAAGCACTAGGGGTACCACCCCATACTTAGTTTTGTTAACACAAATCAGTGAAGCGAAAGTGGTCGATTATTCAGATTTCGTCGACATACATTTTAGGATTGTATTTCGACAAGAAAATCAGCAATGCATCACTTACTTGCAGCCATTGGACTACTTTCATGGTGGATATAGCAACACTACAACATAGGGGTTACCACATGGAATCGGTATTCTTACAACAAGCACAACCTCCTAAGTCGATAGGCACTATAACCTTATCCCGATAGCCGGGATAGTCTATCATGTAAGCATTCAAACAACAATCTTAAGCAATATTCATAGCCATATCAATTCAGAAATTATCATAACAATGCTTTTGAAACCAAATTCAAATCGGAAACAAGCCAAGAATTCCCTACGTATATGTTTACTTCACATGATTTTGTAACAACAATCCAAACACATGAATATCACCACCAATCTTATATGGTTTAGCAAGTCATCATAAACATAGCAACGTAGTACTTGCGCGAAATAAATGAAGAATAAGAGAGTACTTACTTGCTTGAAGTTCGTGGAGATGTTGTTGTGAATTGGAAGAGCAAAAGAAGAAAATTTTGAGAAGATTTGGAGGGTTATGCGGTGCCTTTAGGGTTGTTTCTAATGTGGTTGAGTTATAAAACTAAGTCCCCTTTATATAGGAAGAGTATGGGTCGGGTTATGACCCATTTACAATCGGATTTGGGGACAAGAACACCACATATGCGGCGCATATCACTCGGCATATCAATGACATATGCGGCGCATTGTCTATGGCATAATGGGACATATGCGCCGCATAGTCTATGGCATTTGTAGATATATGCGCCGCATAGTCTATGGCACATGAGATACTGAGACCAAATGCCATAGCATAGGTGGCGCATAGTCAAAATCATACCTAGGAATAGGCGGCGCATAGTGTATAGCACACTAGATTCCGAGTCCTTAGGCTATAGAATAGGTTGTGCATCGTTCGTGGCCTATTTTTACCAAGGCCTAGCCTTCCTCGAAGCCTATTTTGACGTGAGAAAGGCCCAATTTATCGCCTTATGCATCACCATTCCTAACTTACCGATTTTACCATACAATGCGTCAAAATTGTCGATGGAGATCAATCTCCTCGTCGCATACTTCTTGCACCTATATTTGCTCAAAATGAAAACGATTAGTACGATGGGTTGCCTCCCACCAAGCGCCTTAGTTTGGGTCGTGGCACGACTCTTATTTTTTTGAATTTTCATTTATCAAAAAGAAAGAAAAAAAAGAATACTAAAACGACGAAACAATAAAACGATAAAACGATGGGTTGCCTCCCATCTAGCGCCTTATTTATTGTCGTGGCTCGACGTAGTAATCTCGAGTACTTAGACTTCGTCGAGATAAGTGATGGCCTTGTCATTCATCGAGTCAAGAGGACCGATATATGGCTTAACACGTTGGCCATTCACTTTGAAGACAACACCATCATTGTCTTCCAATTCGACTACTCCAGACGAGTAGACTTGGATGACTGTAAATGGACCAGACCACTTTGATTTTAACTTACCTGGGAAGAGCTTGAGTCTGGAGTTAAAGAGTAGTACCATGTCACCTTTTTGGAAGTTTCATCGAACAATCCGCTGATCATGATACTTCTTCATCCGCTCCTTGTATAAATCTGATCTTTCATATGCATGGAGACGAAATTCATCAAGTTCGTTTAGCTGCTCCAACCTCAGGTTCTTCACATTATCCCAATTCAGATTCAAATGCTTCAATGCCCACAATGCCTTGTATTCAAGCTCGATGGGTAGATGACAAGCCTTCCCATAAACTAGCGGATAAGGTGACATGCCAATGGGTGTCTTGAATGCAGTCCTATACGCCCATAATGCATCATCTAGCTTTCGAGACCAGTCCTTCCTATTCGCATTAACCGTCTTGGCAAGGATTTGCTTGATCTCGCGGTTGGAAACCTCAACTTGTCCACTGGTTTGGGGATGATAAGGCGTAGCTACCTTGTGTTGCTTGACTCCATACTTGGCCAATACAGATTTGAATAGCTTGTTGCAAAAGTGAGATCCTCCATCACTTATGATAGTACGAGGTACTCCAAAGCGAGAGAAAATATTCTTCTTTAAAAACGCTACAACACGCTTTCCTTCATTGTCGGCCAATGCTACAGCTTCAACCCATTTTGACACATAATCCACAGCAACCAAGATGTACTTCATTCCAAATGAATTCACGAATGGTCCCATGAAATCAATACCCCACACATCAAAGAGTTCTACCTCCAGAATTTTGGACATGGGCATTTCATGGTGTTTTGAAATAGCACCTTGACGTTGGCATTGGTCACACCTTCTCACATAGTCGTGTGCATCTCTGAATATTGTAGGCTAATAATAACCACTTTGCAAGACTTTCCTTGCCGTTCGATTCCCTGCATGATGTCCTCCAACTTGCGAAGTGTGGCATGCTTCCAATATAGTAGGCACTTCTTCATGGGATATACATCGTCGAATGATACCATCCGCGCATCTTCGAAACAAATATGTCTCATCCCAATAGTAGTGCTGAACGTCATGCATAAACTTCCTCCTTTGGTGGTAAGATAAATTGGAAGGTAACACATTACTCACCACGAAATTTGCAAAGTCGGCATACCATGGTAATTGCTCCATTGTGGTCGCTAGTATCTCCTCGTCAGGGAATGCATCATCAATCTGATTTTCTGGTTGCGCCACATACTCATTCTCAAGTCTAGATAGGTGATCAGCCACTTGGTTCTCGCAACTTCTTCAATCTTTGAGTTCGAAATCAAACTCTTGCAGCAGCAATACCCATCGAATCAGCCTTGGTTTTGCATCCTTCTTCGTCATTAGATACCTAAGAGCTGCATGGTCTGTATGAACGATCACCTTAGTACCCAATAGATAGGCACGAAACTTCTCAAACGCATACACAACCGCTAGGAGCTCTTGTTCAGTAACGGTGTAGTTCCTTTGGGCTTCATTTAGGACCTTACTTGCATAATAGATAGGATGAAACAATTTCTCCTTTATTTGTCCAAGAACAGCACCAACGGCTACACCACTAGCATCACACATGACTTCGAACGGGAGCGTCCAATCTGGTGCTACCATGATAGGGGCTTCAATGAGTTTTCCTTTAAGGCATTCGAATGCCTTTAAGCAATCTTCATTAAAGTCAAACTTCGCATCTTTCTCCAGTAGTTTGCATAATGGACTAGAAATTTTGGAGAAGTCTTTGATGAATCTACGATAAAATCCAGCATGGCCAAGAAAACTACGAACTCCCTTCACCGAAATTGGAGGTGGTAGCTTCTCGATTACCTCTATTTTTGCGCGATCAACCTCTATTCCTCTTTCGGAGATCTTGTGCCCAAGAACGATTCCTTCTTTTACCATGAAGTGGCACTTCTCCCAATTCAGCACAAGGTTGAACTCTACACATCTTTGTAATGCCATGCTCAAGTTCGCCAAACATGCTTCAAAGGACTCACCAACAACTGAAAAGTCATCCATAAATACCTCCAAAGTGTCTTCTACCATATCAGAGAAAATAGACATCATACAACGTTGAAAGGTGGCTGGTGCGTTACATAACCCGAATGGCATGCGTTTGAAGGCAAACGTACCATATGGGCATGTAAACGTTGTCTTCTCTTGGTCTTCAGGTGCAATACAAATCTGATTATAACCTGAATAACCATCCAAGAAGCAAAACCATCCTTTCCCCGCTAATCGATCTAGCATTTGGTCCATAAATGGCATGGGGAAGTGATCCTTGAGTGTCCAAGAATTCAGCCTGCGGTAGTCCATGCATACTCTCCATCCAGTAACGGGCCTGAGTGGAATAAGTTCATTCCTTGCATTCGCGACCACGGTCATGCCTCCTTTCTTGGGAACACATTGTACTGGGCTTACCCATGTACTATCCGAAATAGGATACACGACTCCTGCGTCTAACCACTTGATAATCTCCTTCTTCACCACTTCCTGCATTGGTGGGTTTAGACGTCTTTGATGTTCAATGGTGGGTGTGCACTTTTCTTGAAGCTGAATTTTATGAGTGCAAATCCCAGGTGGTATACCAATAATATCCGCAATGGTCCATCCAATGGCTCTAATATACTTGCGTAGGGTTGCAATAAGAGCTGCAACTTGTTGCTCACCCAAATCGGCTGCCACAATGACTGGAAGAGTGTTTCCGCTTCCTAAAAATGCGTACTTCAAATGGCTTGGCAGCTCCTTCAATTCTAACGTGGGTGGTTCTTCAATAGATAGCTTAGCTGGTGGTGAAGGTCGATTTTTGAGATCAAGATCCAGCTTCTTGGGGGTATAGCGATATGTTCCTAATCCCAATAGAGCACAAATAGCTTCTTCAGAAATTTCAGCATCCTCATTCTCTCCTTTCATAAGCGAAACCTCCAAAGGATCATCAAGAATTTGTTCTTCTTCAAGCCGTTCTTCCTCGTCATCAATGACAACATCAGCCACAGAAAATACACTCAGATCTTTGGGTTTCTTCATTGATTTGCAAAAGTCAAAACGAACCACTTCGTCATTGATTCGGAATGAGAGTTCATTAGCTCTCAAATCTATGAGCACACTTCCCGTAGCAAGGAAAGGGCGTCCCAAGATTATGGGAACCTCTGAATCTGTTTCAAAATCCAAGATGACAAAGTCTGCTGGAAATATGAATGAAGATACCTTCACCAAGACATCGCATAGAATACCAACCGGTCGTTTTACCGACCTATCCGCCATAACAAGCCTCATATTAGTTGGTGTAGGATCTCCTAACCCCAACTTCTTGTAGATCGATAATGGCATCAAGTTGATGCTGGCTCCTAAGTCACACAATGCTTTAGCAAAGTCCAAAGATCCGACGGTGCAAGGAATCGTGAAAGCTCTGGGGTCGGCCTTCTTCTGAACTATTGATCGGGTAGCAATTGCACTACAATGATGCACATCATCTTTCAGCTCATAACTTGCTGCCCTCTTCTTAGTCAAAAGATCTTTCATAAACTTCGCATACCCAGGCATTTGTTCAAGTGCCTCTACCAATGGGACATTAATGGTCAGCTGCTTCAACATAGTCATAAATTTGCTGAACTTAGTGTCATCGGCCACCTTCCTCAATCTTTGTGGAAAAGGTGGTGGTGGGTATGGAAGTGTTCTCTCCATGGATTTCTTCTCCTCTTGCTTCCGTTTATCTTTTTTTTCAGGTTGCACGTCACTAGGTAAAACATCCTTGACGTTTGAAGTAGTTGTTGCGGCTTCTTCTCTTGTAACATCACTAGGTGTGGCGTCAATGTCTGCTGCTACGTCAACCACTTGCTTGCCTTTTGCTGAAGTTTCCAGCACCTTACCACTTCTGGTAGTGATGGCCATGCATGACCCATCATTCCTTGGGTTTTGCACAGTATCGCTCGGTAAGGTGCCAGCCTTTCTTTGATTGAATGCTGCTGAAAGTTGGCTCAATTGCAGCTCTATTTGCTTGATAGAAGTGGAATGAGAATCAACTAGTTGCTTCATGGAGGATAAATCATCAATCACCTCCTTAACTCCCGCGCTCGTTGCTTCCACTCCTTTCAATAACTTAGCTATCATGTCTTCCATACTTCCAGAATTAGATATGGTGGTATCACGTCTGCCAGGGGGAACGTACAAACCACTCTTTTCATTATTTTTCTTCCAACTACCTTGGTCTTTGCTTCCATATTTATCATAATAGTTCTGACCTTGGTTTCCTTGGGCATTCCCACGGAAACCCCCCTGATTGTTCAAGTAGTTGGCCTCCTCTTCCGAATCAGATTCGTCTCTTCCTTTCAGCGCCACAGCTTTCACTTTTTCGGTCTTCCCTGATAATAAGTGCTTTGTCAGAAGATCCAATTGTGTTTTCATGTGTTCCATGTCTTGCTCACGTTCTTCTTCTCTTCTTCTTTGGTCTGCAGACATGCCAATAGATAAAGTGGGGCTTGCTACCTCAGAATCCCTGGTATGCCAAGCTCTACTTTGCTTTGTCATGCGATCTAGCATATTGCTTGCTTGACCAAAGGTAAGGTCCATAAAAGAACCTCCAGCTGCGTTGTCCACCACTGGTTTAGTTACTGAATTCAAGGCTCTATACAAGATCTCCATGAGGTGAACATTAGTCATGTGATGGTTTGGGCATCTCGTTAGCTTTTTTTTGAACCTCTCCCATGCTTCGTGAAGAGCTTCAGAGGGAAGCTGACGAAAGTTGCTGATTTCATATCTCAATTGAGCCCTCTTGGATGGCGGAAAGAATCTTTCTAGAAAAGCGTCTCTCAATTGCCTCTAATTTGTGATTGAATCAGGAGTCAGCCCATTCAACCATAGTGTTGCCTCCCCAGACAGAGACAATGGAAATAGACGTAATCGAATAGCATTCTGACCAACACCAGGATTGTCAAAAGACTTGCATGTAGAAATAAAGTTGATGAGATGCATATTCGGATCATCGCCTGCTAGTCCACCAAATAACCCCTTGAGTTGCAATAACTGAATCATGGTGCTAGTAATGTTGAATTTGGCTCCGGGCGCTAATGGTGGTGGAATTATAGCTCCAGTGGCTCCGGCACCATCAAGATTATCATCATCATCGTCGAAAGCTGGTTGCAAAGGTTGGCGATCATACCTATACCGAGCTTGTCGACCTCTTCGATTGGCAGGTGTTGCCGTTTCAGCGACATGCCTTGGGTTTATCAACTCGTCGTCACCTAAATCCTCATCTTCAGGATTTGCTGCTCGCACAGGATTATCCATGTTTTGTTGTTGGACTTGAGCAGCGGCAAGAGCAGCTAATCTCGCCTGCTCGTGTTGAGCAGCCATCCTGTCGATTTTAGCTTGTGCTTCCATTCTTCTAATTCGTTGTGGTTCAGGATTGATTGGTAATAACGGTTGACCGGAACTTCTAGTATGGGGCATGCACTAAAAGAAAAACCTGCAATAAACAAAAACAAAAACTAAACGTAAAAGTACGAGAATCTTTGACCAAAGGGTCTAGTAATTATCACGAACTTGATTGACACTCGTATTCCCCGGCAACGGTGCCAATTTTTGATAACGCTCAATCTACAGCTCTCGTGGGAGTGTAAAGCGGTCGTTTGTCAAATATAGAACCCAACCTGGGTTGGGTGTCGATCCCACAGGGAATAGCTTGGCCAACAAGTAAGTAAAATTACTAAACTTTTGGTGCAAGTCTCGTAAGAAGGGGGGATTCTTGTCTTGCAAGTAATGTAAACAAAAGCTGAAATTAATAAAGTAAAAAGAGAAATTGTTACGTAGATTGTAAATAATGAGAATTGAAGCGTTGGGGTTATGTCCACCTTCTGAGGTATACGTCTCTATTGGCTATGAGTGTGTAGAGTCTTGACATGCAATTGCTTATAGAGAATTGTAGTCGATGGTAAATCCAAGCGTCTCGCGACCTAAACAAGGACTATTTCACTTTAACTCTCGCGAGCTTAAAGCGTGTCTAACGGTACAAATTCTCCAAGAGGTTAGTCCAGTTACGGCACTAGCTTTTTAATAGGAAAGGGTGTCCTACTACCTTGACATTATCTCTTTTCCAGACAAATAACCTTTCTCGCGAACAAGTTAAATGTTCGACTGGCGTATTCTTGCGTTTGCAACCGCAAAGAATGTAGATTAAGATGAAGAGAATAATGATATAAGCAATATACGTGTCTTGAACTCACAAACTCACAGCAATAGATAGTAACTCATTCGGCTTCCATAACCCCAACTAAGAGGTTTAGTTACCCATGAATGCGAAGGATATCACGTTTTGCATGGTTGATGGCGTGAGAAGTAGGTGATAGGCGTGTGGTTTTGGTGATTCCCTAGCAAGTAACGATTCTCTTGTTGTGGAATTTAAGAATAGAAGAGTAGATTAGAAGTGTTTGTGGTGGAAGATGAGAGGGATGGAAGAAAATTAATTGTTGAATTAAGTGAAGAATGAATTTCTCCACTAAGGGAGGAGTTGCCTCTCCACTAAGGGAGAACTTGCCTCTCCACTAAGGGAGGACTTAATTAAAAATATCTAGCATGATAGGGTATTTATAATACTCCTATCCTACTCCTACTAAGCTAATGAAATAAATAGCCAAATCCTACTATACTAATGAAATCCTTGACCCAAATGTACTAGGGTAAGGTTACAATATCATAATCCAAATAGAATAGTGAAATACATAACCTAATTGTATTAGGTTAATGTATCTTTGTAAAAATCCAGCTTTGTGTCTGTAAGTCCCCAAAGTCTTCAGAAATGTTGTTTTAGCCCGGGACAGATTTTCCATGCAGCAGATTTGGTCCTTAGGCGTCCAGCTCCCTTCTACTTCGTTTGTGAGCTTTCTTTTGCGTCAAGTAAGCCATAAAATGCTGTATTTTGCATCATTTATACCTGAAACTTTCCTAATCATGTTCGTTAGCTCATTTACAGGAAAAAGGACTAAAAGTGCATGAAATATATAATTTGTTCTCAAAACTAGGCTAAAATATGGGCAAAATATATTGATATAGGCGTGTAAATTCGCCTATCATCACCCTAAAGGACCACAAGCTAACCCATGACTGATATCTATACCTGTACACTATATAATATAACATGAAAATGCAGAAACATGTACTGAATGGACATAAGGTTCAAATCTGAATAAAACATCTAATAAGACAATATCTAAAAATGGTATAACAATACCAAAATAATTCTGAAATAACTGTCTGACATGCTATAGTATGGAAAGCCTCTAAACTGACTGAATAAGAAGTTGATGGGACTTGTCCCCAACTAACACCATCTAGCGACTGAACTAAAATAGTAAATGAAGCAATAATCATATCATCCTTGAATGAGAAGGACTCACTGCAAACTTTGAACACTGGAATGCTACTGCTGATCTGGAGCTTGTGCCTCTTAACCTATGGTGTAACATAAGAGAAAACACTATAGTGTAAACGCATCAATACATCTGAATATACTGAGTATACAACTGAGGTAGGCTAAATGCAAAGGATTATATGCATGAACAATACTGACTGATATGAACGTCAGAATACATACATGCATAAGCAACTATAACAGAACTCGTGGAGATACTGACTACTGAGTCTAAATACCGACAACATAAGTGTACTGATATTGAGATACTAAATAGATGAATGACTATTTTTGACAGTTTGAATTATGAAAAACTGGTCTGGTTGACTGTGTTTGACAGTCCTGAAGTTGAATACTGATATCATGAATTCTGATAACTGATATGACTGATACATGAGTTCAGAAAACTAATATAACTACTATAATTGTGATGATCGGCCTAACCGATGTAACTGATACTGAGCGACTATATCTGACAGTCTAAGTTCTGATGGAACTATCTGAGTTCTATTTTATATGGAGTAACTAAATTTGAGATTAGTCCTATCTAGCGGGTGATCTTTAAATCTGATAATTTTTATATTGTTTAACTATAGTTGAGATCAGTCCTGTCTAATGGGTGATCTTGAAGTCTATTTATAATGGTAAGGATTGATTGTCTCTAACTGTACTGAATTCGTACTACTGAACTGAGTTGACTGTATCTGACAGTCCTAAATTTGTAACTGAAACTGTGAGATGTATTCATCTAACTGATATACCCCAAACTAAGCTGACTGGGGTCCAATCTCTGCCCTGACTGGAAGGGTGTCAATACCGCGCCACTAGTAATGACAATATGTGAGCAACCCTCATATAACAGCTAACTCTAGTATGAACGGTGGGAACCCTCATATAATAGGTCAAGCCACCTTATCTACCCTTATATAACAGGCTACGATGTTTCAAACTATGCTGGCTACATAGTTCTGGAACTTAGGGATTGCTTCTAAGGATCTCAATCCTAATCTAGCGGGTGAGTCCCCATCCCTAGGATCACTCGGTGCTGAATCCTACTCCCATCTGAAAGATACTAAACTAAATAACTGGGATGAACTGAATAACTAAACTAAACTGATTAGCTGAACCGATACTGATTAACTAGATTGATACTAGTGGTATTTTTTAGCAGAGCTAAACTAAGTTTACTAAATTTCGATGACTGAAAGAATGTACTGAGTTCTGAGGACTGGTTGAGAGTACTGAAGTTACTGAGATTAACTTTGAATACTGAGGTTACAGATATTATTGAGTACTGAGGTCACTGAAATTACTGAACTACTAAGATTACTGAGGTTACTGAGCACTGAGATTACTGAGAATACTGCACTACTGAGATTACTGGGAATACTGAACTATTGAGATTACTGAGTTTTTCTGAGTCACATGACTGACTGAATTCTACTGAATCATGGCTTGATTTTGTATATCATGAAACATGACATAGCTCTAGGCACACAGCTATATTTTCGGGTATGAATACCCCCAGGACTCAATGGAAGGAAACAGACAAACATGACTGACTTGATCATAAGATTGGAGTCCACAATTCACATTGTCATAAGTAGGGGATATTATACTTCATGTATTTATTCAACATCTCAAACATGGTAGGGGAAAGCATGGATATATTTCATGTACATAATTCATATCTCCATTATTATACATATTTCATACCACAACAATAACAACACATAAATAGCATGGAAATCCATATTTAAGTGTATAGCTAACATGGACTTGTCATTTAGATATCATGGAATCATGTAAATATGAATTTCTAGCATCCTAGGCTTTTTATCAAACACCTTGCATGCATTCTTTAAGGCATAGATGGATTTCATACTTGCATCATATCAAACCACCCAAAGTTCATGTTTTTTCAACTAACAACCACATATATTCCATGAAAACACCTTTAGATATTATCTTGAAACTTAAACAACAATCATCAACAAGTACATGCTCATATCACCACAAAAAGTTTACAAAATAACATTTAAAAGCATGATTCTTGAGCTCTATGAACGAATTGAATCCATAGATGAACACTACGCATACCTTAAAGCTTGATCTTGAAAGAGATCTAATATTTCTGAAGGTTCCTGAAGAAATCCTTAGGCCTGCCCTTGATTTTTCTTGACTAGGGTTTAACCCCTTTGGGAAAGAATGATCTTGTTCCTGAGGAGATGATCTTGAGAGAAAACCCTAATCTTGTGGTTGAAAGTGTATGAAAGAGCTTTTTGAGATATTTTAACTAAAGAGAATGAAATATAATACATTCCTTGAGGGTTATAAGTCGTGGGAAGTGAAGGGAAAAGACAAAATACCCGTATGAAATAAATTCCCAGTTGCTGAAAATAATAGTTGACGACATTTGTGACAAAGCGTCAAAAATGTCATCACACAGAAGCTGGATTCTGCCTAAGGCTGACGACATTTGTGACATGACGTCAAAAATGTGGTAAGCCATCAAAAATGTTGTCACACAGAAGATGGATTCTGCTTAAGGCTGACGACATTTGTGACATGGCATCAAAAATATGGTAAGCTACCACGAATTTTGTCACTTAGGAGCTGGAAGCCAGAGGCTGATGACCTTCGTGATAGGGCGTCACAAATGAATGTCGTCACTTAGGAGCTGGTTTCTTCCTAAGGTTGACGACCTTCATGATAGGGCATCACAAATGTAGTAAGCTACCACGAATATCGTTACTTAGGAGTTGGTTTCTGCCTAAGGCTAACGACCTTTGTGATAGGGCGTCACAAATGTCGTCACACTATTTCCAGCCTGACATGCTGGAGTAAAATAGGAATAACTCTTTTCTCCGATATCGGATTTAGGCGAAATTGGTATCGTTGGAAAGGTAATTAATTATATATCTGTTGATCATGAGCTCAAAAATTCCAAGTATAATGAGAGATATGCTCGTCTGAAGTTGACTATACCAATATCCTTCTCAAGAATTCAATTGGTAAGGAATGTTTTGATTCGTCTGATATCTGGGAGTTATTTGAAGCCTTAATATACATCTAACTTACTCATAAAACTATAAAATAACCATGATGTACTATGCATGAGCTTGGTAAATGGCTCTAATATTTGTTTAGATTTTTTGGGGTATTACACATAACATTCCCAATGTCGGATAAATTCTGAACATATAACAAGATAGATTCAAGAATAAATAGTATATATATATATGATCAATATCTAACAACCAAGCCATAACAATTGATGAACACCACCCAAGTATACAATAAGACTTCTAAATAAGAGTTAAAACTGAATATCAATAAGGCATCAGTACATGCCCCAACTATAGCCAAAATCAAGTCTAAACAGTCTAAAACATAAGAGACCAAAACATGAAATGTAGTCTTCCGATGTATGGAAGCTCACCACTTCTATGACAACTTATGAGATGTTCTCGGATCCTAATTACTGATAAAAAGAAGTAGAAGTATGGCTAGTTTTTGCATCGCATGGGGATACAACATCTAAAGATGGTTAGTAGTTAAAGCACTAGTATGTAACTCAGGGATACGAATAACATAATACCATAATCAACAGTTCAAAATCATTTAAAATTCCATGCAAATTATCCAAGGCATATACATACATATATATATCATATGTCGAGATTGGGAACAAGGCTTAACATGAAATTTAAAACCTTAGTCAAGATTGTGTAGCTCAACTGACATAACATACAAAGACACCCACAGGCTATATGGTTTAGCTCTCCCCCATCTAGTAGGTCCTTAGTATGTGTGGACATATGAATCAGAGGGTATACATATGCACTATGGGTGAAACACCCTGGGTTTTGGAACTATAGAAAATTTCTTGGATTTTTGGTTGTTGGACATCAAATGACTAAGGGGTACTAGTCGTATAATGGGGTACAGTTAGTATGGTCTTGGTCATATGCTAACTAGTGTTGGTTGTTGCGTTGGATTGGTTTCTGGTATAGGTTAGACTTAGGTGGGTACGAGTCGTATAGTGGGTAACAACTCGTATGGTTTGGTTTTTCCATCACTTAATCTAGAACTAAGTACGAGTAACTCACCATAAGTCATAATATAGGGTACGAGTTGGACCATTCATATGTATGGTAGACAGTGTCCAACTCCTCTTTGATTTCCATTCTGTGGTAGGTGTAGGTCAAGGGTACAAGTCGTATAATTGGATACAACTTGTCTTGGATGTTCGTATGTTGGACAGTATTGGGGTTTAAGAAGAGGCCTAGGGTATAAGTGGTGGGTACCACTCATATGGTGGGGTACGACTGGTATGGGTATCCGCACCCTCCTGCGCAATTTTTGTTATAGTTTAAGTGGGGGTAAATCTGGAAAATTCCCCACATAACCTCTTAAGGCCCCATGACTTATAAATCTTTTGGGATATCATTTACCCTAATATTCTAATCTTAAATACTTATAAACTCTCACAAATTCTCTCTAAGGCTCTTGGGTAAAGAAACGCTAGGGTTTCATCTAGAGGATTAATTTGGGCTTGTATGGGTAATTTCTCTTCATCATCTTTGTAATCAAAGGCAAGATACTTCTCCCCCATTGTTAGTTCCAACTAAAGGCATATTTTATGAATTGTTTTCATGGCATTATTATTGTATGGTTTTGGGTTTTCAATCATGTGTTGGGGGTTTTGGTTATAAATGCTTAGTTATGGTTTTCCCGTGTTTTTAATTATGGATTTACATACTTTAATAGTGGTTTGGAAATTGGTCGCATGGGGAATGGTTTATTGATAATTGGTTTTGGTTTTGGAAACACTATGCCCCCAACATATTTGATAAAATGCCTATGAGAATACTTTTACTATATTGTTGGACTTTTAATGGATATTTTAAATGGTTTGGAATGGTTAAATGGTAAGGTTTGGTGGTCATGGTTATGGTTAATTAAACATACTTCTGGGGTACAAGGAAATCCCCCAAGCAAACTTAATAATGGTATACTAGTGGGGTACACAGAAATCCTCTAAGTCAACTCAATAATGTAATCTATGGGTACATGGGAATCCCTTATTCACTAAAGGTTGGCTAAGAACATTGCCTGCAAGTTATAGTCGGTATGATGATACCACTAATGATAAAATTGGTTAATAATAAATAGAATGGTGGTTTAGTTGTACGTTAATGGTTTAATTGGGCAATAATAGTGGGGTGTGATAGCTAATTGTAAAGGTATGAGTTCAAAGGATGGACACTGGAAACTCATGTTTGCCGACATGAGGATTGGTCATGGCGACCCTATACTTGAGGGGTACATGAGAATCCCCCAACACTTTTATATATGTATCATAAAGAGCAAAAGGAATACAGGAATACCCTACTCCTATGGTATCTCTGGTTCATGCGGCTACATGCATTGGGGTCATCCAGGAGGTCATGCGGCTACATGCATTGGGTTGGGTAACGGGGGTGGTTCCCGGTCTTCGTTGGACTTGGGATGCCCCTTACGATAAGGCCATGTTTGGGTCATGTCAAGTTGGTATCAGAGCTTTAGGTTCATGGTCAATTGGGAGTCCACAAATCCATGTCTAGTAGAGCTTTTTTAAGGGTGTGTAGCACGTCACACTCATAAGGGAGAGGCTAAAAGGTATTTAGGAAATATCTTTCTTTTTTGTGTTCTATTTTTAAGCTTAGGGTTTGAGCACTAGAATCTTCTCTAATTTTGTTTGTTCGCTTTTCAAATCATTCCTCGATGATTTGAAGTTCATGAAAACTCCTCTGTTCCAACTGGGGACAATGTTGATGGGACATAATCTACTCAAGGGATCCATACTTAGTCTAGGGGTCCAGTCCCTAATATTTTTGGAATTCCACCAATTCCTTCTAGTCCTACTCAGGCTAATATGACTAATGATGAGTTTTTTCAGTCGATTCACATGATTTCTCAATTGGTATCTTCCCAGGCTTAACGTGGTGCATCTAGTATTCTATCCTCTGAGGCTACAAGGATTGGCCAGTTCATGAAGATGATTACTCTAACCTTTACTAGTGTTAAGGTGGAGGAGGATCCTCAGGGTTTTCTTGATGATATGGAAAAGATTTTCATGATTAAGCATGCCATGAATGTAGAAGGGCTGGAGTTTGCAGCTTATTAGCTCAAAGATGTATCGTACCAATGGTACAAGAAATGGGATCAAGCAAGGGGTGAGGTTGATGAGTCTTCTCTATAGGAAACTTTCTCCAATGCTTTTCTAGACCACTTCTTTCCTTAGGAGTTGAGGGAAGCAAAAGTAGAGGAATTTGTTAATCTGAAATAGAGAAAGATGTCAGTCAAGGAGTATGCCTTAAAATTTCATCAATTGTCTAGGTATGCTTCAGAATTGGTGTTTGATATGAGGTCCAGGATGAGAAATTTCACTTTAAGACTATCTCGGGATTTGATCCTTGAAAGCAAGACTATATTGCTGATCAAGGACATAGATTTTTCTTGATTCATTATTCATATGCAATAGGTGGAGAAGAAAAAGAGGAAGTAGGCTAACATAGATGAACGGCAGGGTAAGAGGTTTAGGTTCTCTGATCAAAGTGGTGGTCAAAAGTAAAATGGTTGGTATGGTGGTAAGTGGCCAAAGAAAAAATGGGGGAGTTCTGGTTCCTTTTCCACAGCTAGTGCTCCTAACCCAAAGCAGTCGGGTAACAAGCATCACAAGGGTGGCAACAACTTCAGGACACAGGGTGTCTTAGTCAAGTGGGGTACAGTCAACTCTATCATGTCTTTTTTGTAGGTTTTGTGGTTGATTATATCAGAGCTTCTGCGATAAGAGAAGGGACATGTGTTTTAAATATGGTCAGTCAGGCCATATGCTTAGAAATTATCCGATTGGTAAGGTTGCTTCAGGAGAAAATAAGGTTTTGGTTGCCTCTTCCATCTGCTCCTGCACCAAAGGGTATTGTTTCTGTATTTGTTTCTACTTCTAGTATCGGGACAGGCTAAAATAGGTTCTATGTTTTTGCTACTCGCCAGGAATTAGAGGCATCTCTTGATGTCATGACTGGTATGTTACAACTCTTTTCTCTAGATATTTATTATTTACATGATCTGGGGTTTTCTCTCTATTATGTGACCCTATTTATGGTTGTGTATTTTGGTTTAGATCCCGAGGTTATTTTAGATCCTTTTCTGATTCTACCCAGTAGGTAACTATGTGGTTGCTAAGGAGAATTTGGTTGATTTGTTTGAATTAGATATGGTGGATTTTTATGTTATTATGGGGATGGATTAGTTACACTCGTGCTACATGTTCTTAGATTGTCGGACTCATAGGGTTATCTTTAAGTTTCCTGGTGAATAGATTATTGAGTGGGAGGGTGGTTCCCTAACTCCTAAGAGAAGGTTTATTTCATATTTTAGAGCTCAAAGGTAAATCTCTAAAGGGTGTCTCTATCATTTGATATGGGTTAAAGATTCTAACTCAAAAGGTCCTTCTTTGCATTCGTCTCCAGTGGTGAATGAGTTTTCTGAGGTCTTTTCGGATAATCTTCCTGGTGTCCCTCTGGATAGGGAAATTGAGTTTGGGATTGATTTGGTTTCGTACACTTTTCCAATATCTATTCCTCCTTATAAAATGGCTTCAGCTGAGTTGAGGAAACTCAAGGAGCAACTTAAGGATCTCTTGGATAAGAGTTCCATTCGTCCTAGCATGTCCTTTTAGGGTGCACCTATGTTATTCATGTGTAAGAAGTATGGTTCCCTTTGGATGTGCACTGACTATCGATAGTTGAATAAGGTAACGATTAAGAATAAGTATCCTCTTCCAAGAATAGATAACTTATTTGATCAGCTGCAAGGTGCCAAATTCTTTTCTAAGATAGATATTTGGTTTGGGCATCATCATCTTAAGATTAGGGAGGTGGATATCCCTAAGACATCTTTCTATACTCGGTATGGGCATTTTGAGTTCCTGGTTATGTCATTTGGTTTGACTAATGCCCCGATGGCATTAATGGATTTGACAAATAGGATATTCCATCAATTTTTAGATCTTTTTGTCATTGTGTTCATTGATGACATCCTGATATATTCAAAGAGCAAGGTGGATCATGCCAATTACCTTTATACGGTGTTGTAGACCTTGAAAGAACAGCAGTTGTATGCCAAATTCTCTAAATATGAATTCTGGTTGAACGTTGTTACTTTTCTTAGTCATAGTATTTCTAGTGAGGGGATCTTGGTGGATCCACAAAAGGTGGTTGTGGTTAAGAAGTGGCCTAGACCCATGCCTCCAACCAATATTCAAAGCTTTTTGGGTTTGCTGGGTATTATAGGAAGTTTGTGGAAAGTTTCTCGATGATAGCTGCCCCATTGACTAAGTTAGAAGGAGGTAAAATTCTCTGGGTCGAGTGCTTGTGAAGGTAGTTTCGACAAGCTTAAGGATAAGCTAACTTCGGCTCCAGTTTTGACTTTGCTTGAGGTCAGTGAGGGGTTTATGATATACTGCGATGCATCCCGGGTGGGACTTGGTTGTGTTTTGATACAGCATGGTAAGGTGATTCTCTATGCCTCTAGGCAGTTGAAAGTGCATGAGAGGAATTATCATACTCATGATTTGGAATTGTTAGCTTTAGTATTTGCATCAAAAATCTAGTGACACTATTTGTATGGAGTGTACGTGGACATCTTTTCTAATTATAAGAGTCTACAGTATGTGTTCACTCAGAAAGAGCTTAATCTCAGGCAGAGAAGATGGCTTAAGCTTCTCAAAGACTATGACATATCCAAGTAAGTCTAATGTTGTTGCTGGTGCTCTTAGCAAGTTATCCATAGGAAGATTAGCCCAAGTGGATAAGGATAGGCGGGAGTTGGTGAACGATATTCACCACTTAGATAATCTTAGAGTTTACCTTTTAGACTCAGAGAATGGTAGTGTGATGGTGCAGGAAATGGTTCGGCCATCTCTTGGTGCAGAGATCAAGGAGAAGAAAATGTTGGATAATATCTTGATAAAAATCAAGGTGATTTATGTGGGAGAAAGGTAATGGTATTTGAGATCAGTGGTAGTGGTGCCTTATGGTACCAAGGGAGGTTATGTATTCCTGACTTTGATGGGTTGCGAGAAAGGGTATTGACTGAGGCACATGAATCGCGCTATGTTATTCATCCTGATTTGAATAAAATATATCATAATCTCAAGGATATGTATTGGTGGAATGGTATAAAGAAGGATGTGGCTAATTTTTTGTCCAAGTGTTTAGTGTGTCAATAAGTGAAAGTTGAGCACATGAGGCCTAGTAGGTTATATTAGGGAATGGATTTACCAAAATGGAAATGGGAGATAATCAATATGGATTTCATTACCAGTCTTCCTCGATCTCGAAATCAATTTGATTCGATTTGGGTCATAGTGGATAGGATGATAAAGTAAGCACACTTTTTGCCAGTGAGGACTAACTTTTTGACTGAGAATTATGCGAGGTTGTATCTTTATGAGATTGTGAAGCTGGATGGGGTGTCTGTTTGAATTGTCTCTGATCATGGTATATATTTTTATCTCACTTTTGGCGGTCATTTTAGAAGGGGTTAGGTACTAAGGTTAGTCTGAGTACTACTTTTAACCCGCAGATAGATGGACAAGTAGAAAGGACTATTTTGACATTAGAAGATATGTTTCATGCATGTGTGATTGATTATAGTGGTAGTTGGGTTGAGCATCTACCTCTTGTAGAGTTTGCTTACAATAATAGCTAACATTCTAGCATTGGAATGGCCCCTCTGAGACATTGTATGGTAGGAGGTGTAGATCTCATATTGGATGGTTCGAGTTAGGTAAGGCAGATATGTTTGGCTAGAATTTGGTTTGTCAAGCTATGGAGAAGGTAAAACTTAATTCGGGATAGGTTTAAGGCTATCCAAAGTCACCAAAAATCCTATGCGGATGTGAGGCACAGGGATTTGGAGTTTGAGCTTGGGGATAGGGTGTTCCTAAAGGTGTCTCCCATGAAGGGAGTAATGCGGTTTGGGAAAAAGAAGAAGCTCAGTCCCCGGTAGGTTGGTCTTTATATGGTTTTGCGGAGGGGTGGTAATGTGGCTTATGAATTAGAGTTGTCTTCTAGTTTGAGCTCCATTCATTCGGTATTTCATATCTCTATATTGAGAAAGCGTCTTGGTGATCCTTCTTCAGTTGTTCCTCTGGAAGGACTGGGTATTTTAGATTCTCTATCATATGAAGAGATCCTTGTTGAGATATTGGATCGACAGGTTTGTTAGTTACGGACCAAGGATGTGCCCTAGGTTAAGGTTCTATGGCGGAACCACAAGGTGGAAGAGGCTACTTCAGAAGCGGAAGAGGACATGAAGTCCAAGTATCCTCACTTGTTTTTTGCTCAAGATATTCATGCGAAAAGTATGTGTTCTTAATCAATTCTTTGTTTTCTAACTTAGTTAAAGGCTAGATTGATGTTTGATAATGCAATGACTCATGCTTGTGCTTACCCGACCCGTCATTCGGGGATAAATAATCTTAGTAGGGGAGACTGAAACACCCTGGGTTTTGGAGCCTTAGAAAATTTCCTGGATTTCTGATTGTTGAACATCATACGACTAGAGGGTAGTAGTCGTATGATGAGGTGCGGTTGGTATGGTCTTGATCATATGCTAACCAGTGTTGGTTGGTCAGTTGGATTGGTTTCTGGTGTGGGAATGACTTGGGTGGGTATGAGTCGTATGGTGGGTGACGGTTCATATGGTTTGGTTTTTATGTCACTTAATCTGAAACTTGGTAACTTAACTTGGATCTGAGTACGAGTGGCTCACCATGAGCCATAAGATAGGGTACGAGTCGCACCATTCACTCGTATGGTCGACAGTGTCCAAATCCTCTTTGATTTCTATTCTCTGGTGGGTATGGGTTAAGGGTACAGGTCGTATAATCATATACGACTTGGATTGGATGGTCGTATGTTGGACAGTGTTGGGGTCCAAAGGAAGGCCTAGGTACAAGTGGTGGGTACCACTCGTATGGTGGGGTACACTAGTATGAGGTGGTCGTACCCTCCTTCAGGATTTTTTTATATAGCTTAAGAGGGGGTAATCTGGACATTTCCCCACTTAACCTCTTAAGGCCCCACGACTTATAACTTTTGGGACATCATTTACCCTAATATTCTAATCTTAAACACTTAGAAACTCTCTCAAATTCTCTCTAAGGCTCTTGGGTAAAGGAAGGTTATGGTTTCATCTAGAGGATCAATTTAGGTCTTGTACGGGTGATTTCTCTCCATCATCTTCATAATATAAGGTAAGATATTTCTCCCTCATTGTTAGTTCCAACTAAAGGCATACTTTATGAATTGTTTTTATGGCATTATTGTTGTATGGTTTTGGGTTCACTACAAAAAATCACTATTTTTGCGGGGGTTATATTTACATATTACGGAGGTTGAAAACCCCTGCAATGTGATTGCACAGCGGTTTTCAAAACCTCCATAATTACAGGAGTCGCAATCAATTTACGGCGGTTTGTCAATTACCGCCGCAATCAGTTAGTGGCGGTTATGTAACGGCGGTTTCGACCCCCACAATATGTAAACTAAAATTAGCTCTCAACTAATACTTTAAAACATATAGCGGGGGTTAAAACCTCCACCGTATATTTTTAAAATTGCAGGGGTCAAAACCCCCACAATTCACTTGATATTTTTCAAAAAAAAATTACACTGTTCATGATCAATATTTAAATTTGAATTTTATGTAATAGATTTAATATATATCATTTACTGTTGAACCAAACAAAAATACATCTTAATACAAAATGTGTTTGCTGCTTAGATGATAACTCTTCCACAATCAACATCATGAGTAAATCAAAAACAAAAAAATAAATAAATTAGTCTTAAACTAGTTTAAAAACAGTAAATGATTATTCAATGAATTGCATCTTCTTCTGATGTACAAAAAATAATGCAAGCAAGTTGTGTCTTGTAAAGCTGAGAAAATAATAAAATTTTGTAGCGATTTGTTACGCGTATCGACTATCGTTTAGCTTTTGATACCTCTTGTAATGATGTCAAGAAGTAAAAACTTGGTGTTAGAAGAATCATAAGATGTATACGTCGAAAAATTGAAGTATGTCAAGTTATGCAACTCACTTTAGGTTCAACAGATTTTGCTGACTCAGTAGATTTTGTTGCCTCAGCAGATTTTGCTGCTTCAGCAGATTTTGCTGCCTCGGCAAATGTTGCAGATTTTGGTTCAACTGCTTTTGGTTCATCAGCCTTCACATGCTCTTCACTTGTACAAAAATTTTATCATCAGTATTGTTTCTTAATGATTTGTTATTTTGTGTGAGTTTACGTTCTATGTACTGAAGAGTAAAAAAAAATTCTACACAATCAGGTCACATAACAATAACAAGAAGATAAAAACAATGTTAGTGAATTGAACAAGGCCACACACTGCTTCACTAGACTTCAATATGAACAATAACAAAAAGATAACAACAACGCTAGTGATATTAAACATTTGCTTTGGTAACTTTGCTTTCTATGCTTGTTGGCTTCTCAATTATGTTTGTAACTTATTTTTGATATCAAGCATTTAACAATAAAGTTGTTAAAATAGAAGTATGTTTCACTTTTATCTCTCTCTCTTTTTTCAAGTAGTGTGAGGTATCTATCAATTTTGCATCAATTACTTTAGGATCCACATCTATATTATCTGAGGAAGTATCATTTGCATAAGTTATTTGTAAAATTTATTCTAATTCTTCAAAGCTTCTTCATGTGATTATATTACCTGCATCAAGTTATTTGCATTTTTTTGGTATTGCATATTTATCATTTTGATTTTCTTCTGCTTAACTAAGGTGCACAAATTTTCCAAGTTGATTATCTTTTTGCCTTTACTATGATATTTTTGAAAGTGATTAAACTGATAATTACATGAAAGTTGCCCTCCTCATTCTAGCTCAAGGGATTTCACAACCTTGGCTTCTGAGTGGTTATTGTAATGTCGTATTGATTCAAGACTATGTGTGTATCAAGAGATTCCAACCAACACAATAACAACAAGATGAACAACAAGGTGCTAGTGAATCATAATAAGCCTCACACGACTTCAATAGACTTTGAGTTTGTGTTTTGAACAAGAAAATAAGATGAATAACAAGGTAACAATGCTAGTGAATCGAAATAGGCCTCGCATGGCTTCACTAGACTTGAGTTTGTATTTTGAATAAGAAAATAAGATGAACAACAAGGCAACAATGCTAGTGAATCGAAAGAGCTCCACACGGCTTCACTAGACTTTAGATTCAACAACACAATATTAAAATGATAAAAATTGCTCAACAGAGTACTTACATAAATCTCTTTTGCCACTTCATTAACATATGATCCATCTTCTTTCTTATGAGTAGCAAGATAAAGTTTTGCTCGTCCAGGCTTATGTCCAGTAGCAAGATAAAGTTCTGCTCGTCCAGGCTTATGTCCAGTCTTAACTATCTACAAATAATATTAACTTAACAAATTAAGGATAATTTCATGTTTACTAAACTTTCAAGTTTCTCATTGATTTTTGCCCTCAGTTTTTCCTACTTGAGAAAGAAAGGGATATTATAGTTCCACAAATTTATCCAACCAAAAGAAAGAAAAAATAAGATCAAGAATATAAATATAAAGCAACCACAAAAATAAGTTCAATCAGCACAACAAAGGGAACAAATGCTTCAAAATTTACTAATACATATAGATTAGCAGACAAGAAGATGGAGAGTAAAACTAACTCATTTAATAGTTGTAATTAGTTCTTCCTCACTTTGTCTAGATAGATCCTTTTAGTTTAGCAAGTAAGTTATATTGACAAATCTTTTTCTAGAATCAGATACCAAGAACAAAACACAATTAGCAAACAACAGTAAAGGAAAAAATTGATTGCGATTAAAGAAATGTACCATTTGGGATATTGTTCAGCTAAATACCTTGACCCTGCATTTAAAAATCAAAATAAAAGAGTGAATTTAAAAATAAATGATAAATAGTAGCACTTGTTCACTAGACGGAACGTAGAAACTTGCAAGAGACAGTAAAAATATACCCAGTACATTTCTACAAAGTGGGTTTTGAAGACAACAACAATATACCATAGTTGAATCAACCTAAAATAACAAGAATCACCAAAGCTCCAAGAGCAATAAATCACAAGAGTAACAGTAAATATACCCAGTTGCATAGTCGCATTTTACTCTTTCAATTTGTCTACTAGCACAAACTAAAAATACAAGGATCAAACACAAGGATTTCATTGGAAAAAGTGGAAAATTGAAAATTCTTTCCAAAATCATATATTTTCCTAAATTTTGCACAAACAAAAATGTTAAAACAAACCCATTGACGATTGAACAAAAAATAAATTGAAAACCCTAGATTGCAAAAAATTGTGACCTGGAAGAAGCAAATCTACCATTGCCCGCTACTGCGAAATGCCTAGAACTCTAAAACCTTTTGGGATGAAAATGTGTGCTCGGTGAGAAGTGATTTTATTGTGAGAAATTCAAGAGAAACTAGTGATATTGGGTGGAGCGGTTTAGATAAAGTCAAACAAAGAGAGAATGATCTAACACAGTATGGCAATCCCTTCAAGATTTTGGGTAAAAGGAGAGAAAAAAATAGATGGGGGGAAAATATTAGGGCTTCTTTAAACTGCAGAATTATAGAAGAAGAAGAATTTAGGAAGAATTTTTTTTTCCTTATAGGTTAAGTAAATTGAGTAAAGAGGGATTTTGGGAAAAATAATATATTAGTGGGTTTATTTCACTATCCTAAAATTATTTACGGTTTATTTTTTTAAGTATAGAGGGGGTTTCAACCACCCCTAAAATATTTGCGGTTTATTTTTACTGATAGCGGGGGTTTTGACCGCTGCAATATTAATAAAATTATGGGGGTTATACAAACCCCCGCAATTCGATATATTTGTGGAGGTCAATACCGACCCCCGCAATTAAACCTCCATCAAATACACTTTTTTGTAGTGGTTTTCAATCATGTGTTGGGGGTTTTGGTTATAAATGCTTGCTTATGGTTTTCCCATGTTTTTAATTATGAATTTACATGCTTTAGTGGTGGTTTGGACAATTGATTTCATGGGAATAGTTAATTGGTAATTGGTTTTGGTTTTGGAAACACTATGCCCCCAACATGTTTGATAAAATGCCTATGAGAATACTTTTACTATATTGTTGGACTTTTAATGGAATTATTGAATGGTATAACTTGGTAATGGAACCCTAAATGGTTTAAATAATTTGGAATGGTTAAATGGTAAGGTTTAGTGGTCATGGTTATGGTTAATTAAACATCTTTATAGGGTACATGAGAATCCTCCAAGTCAACTCAATAATGTAATCTATGTGTACACGGGAATTCCTTATTCATAAAAGGTTGGCTAAGGACATTGCTTGCAAGTTATAGTTGGTATGACGATACCACTAATGATAGCCTTGATTAATAATAAATGGAATGATGGTTTGGTTGTGTGGTAATGGTTTTAATTGGGCAATAATTGTGGGGTGTAATAGCTAACTGTGAAGGTGTGAGTCCAATGGACGGACACTAGAAATTCATGCTTACCTACATAAGGATTAGGCATGGCGATCCTATATGTGAGAGGTACACGAGAATCCCCTAACACTTGCATATATGTATCATGGAGAGCGAAGGGTACACGGGAATCGCCTACTCCTATGGTATCTCTGACTCGTGCAGCTACACGCATCGAGGCCCATCCAGGGGGTGACACTGGACCCATATATCCCATGGGTGGATTATGACGGTTAAGCTATACATACCCAAGTTAATGGTTTTAAATGTATGCTAAACACAATTTCCTCTTCCCTGGTTATATATATGTCTATGTATGGTTGTGAATGTATATGGTTGGTTTACTTGTTTTTAAAGGTTGGCATTGTTTTATCCTTATCTTAAGTACTATCTAGCATTCACCCGCTAATTCATTTTCAGAAGAATGTATCCCCACGCGATGCAGTTCTACTCCTCCATCTTAGTTATCAAATTTGGGATCAGCTATTGAATTGAAGTGGTGAGCTTTCATATTCCGAAAGGCTTTATTTCATATCATAGATGTCTTTACATACTTCGATCATTTTATGGATATTGTTTTTGGAAATGGTTGGGGGCGTGTCCCAAATAGATATTGTTTTCCCTTTGGTTAGAGGCTTTGTGGAACTACTATGGGTTGGAATAAGTGATGTCAGCATTAGCATCAGCCTTAGTATTGTCATTGATATTGGGGTTGATACCGTTTGACTGAATTTATGATTGCTCCATCCTTTTATGTTGTGTTATGGACAGGAACTTGGTCTTTATATTGGTTTTGTTATGATTGTTGGTTGGAATTGGATGGATGGACTTATTTGGGTTGGTCACGGTTATAGACCTATTCCAGAGTTTGGAATTATAATAACGGTACCTTCTTATACATTCGAAATTCATCTAACTCTGGATATGCATATTTGGATATTGGGTTGGGTGACGGGGGTGGTCCTCGATCTTGGATAGACTTGGGATGCCCATTACGATAAGGCACTGGTTCGGGTAGTGTTAGTGGGGTACTCAAACTTCCCGATATATCAAGGTGACACAAGCACAAAATTATGTAATACAATGTAGGAGAGTCAAACCTCCCAATCATATGAAAATAATAATAAGGGGTACTTAAACTACCCAATCATATAGACCCCCGTGTCGGCAATGCGGTTTCCAATGTTTGTCCCTCAAGACCTCTACTTTCATGACTCAGTCCCTTTTAAAGCCCAACTAAATATATTTAACATACATTCCCATTTATTGAATCACAATACACATTTAGGCATACATTATCGGAATTGTCATACCAACTACACTTGCAAGGTAACATCAACATGCCAAAAAATTAACATCATTTGGGGGAATTCACAACCCCTCTTGGTTCAATTATGCAATAGCTTTTAAAAACACCAACCCACAAGGTTCAATTCAACATCATAATGCAATAGTTCCAATTAAATTCTCATATTTCTCATACTAAAAACAATTTCACAATATGGGGTTGGAGTAATAACCACTTCAAAAGTCACAAATCGGGAAATCACAATCCCTTAGTTTATTCACCATAACCATGCACCCACAAGTTTAAAACCATTGTTAAAACATAAGTAATGTAGAATAAAACCATGGGTAAATAATTAATTGAGCATTCATGTCAAGACCCTTAATCATATCAAAACCCTTAACTTTCAATTCACTTAAACAACCATGTATTTTCATGCAATAGAGATATTAAGTTTAAGGACAAAGTCACATGCCTAAAATATCAAGTTTCACAGAGAGAATTTAACCCTTGAACCCTTGAGCTTTGAGCTCACTGACCTAGTCACTACTTGATCCTACAAGTCGTATGGTGTCTTGATGGGTCAGGTGACCTTAGTCATAAGGTTTCCAGTGGTGTTTGGATTACTGTCTTGGTTACAACTTGAGGACACGAGTTGTAAGGACTCGTAATGAGTTATTAGGATGAACCATAACCAAATCAGTAAATTTATTACTTGAATCTGCTCTGAATACGAGTGGCTTACTAAAAGCTGTAAGGATATGTTATGAGTTATGAGGAGAAATCATAGGATGTCCAATGTCTAACTCATTTGAGTTTTGTGTTGCCTATGATTGGACCTTATGAGTCGTATGGTCTGGTTATCAATTGGGTGGTTGAGTCATAAGGTTGATAATGTATGGGGGTTTTGGTTACGACTCGTGGTTATGAGTCGTAAGGAGAGGTTACGAGCTAATGGTTGACTCGTAATCAAAAGCAACATTTTTCCATCTTTTAAGTTAAGGGCACTTTGGACATTTCCCACTTTAACCCCTTGGACCCCACGACTTAAAACCTTCCTTGGTACTTCACTATCACAACTTTACTAATAAAACACTCCCAAATTCTCTCTCAAACTCTTTGTTCAAGTCAAGGCTACGCTTTTAAAGAAAGTGATCATTTAGGGTTCTAAGGGTGTTATCTCTTCCAAATTTCTTGGTATTTCAGGCATGTTACACTTCCCACATTGTTAATTTCATAAAAGCATGTGATATAAAGCATGACTCATGGAGTATTGATGTTGGGTTTTGGACTATAGGTTGAGGGTTTTTAACATAAATTTTATAACTGTTTCTTCTATGATATTTATGAAATTGATTTACTTAAATTGATGGTTAGTAAATTCATTGGGGTGCATGGGAATGGTGGATGGAAATAGGGGTACAATGGAATCCCCAAATTGATTGTTTTGGCATGGAAATTGGTAATAAACTCAACCCACCTGCATAATTGATTTTGGTTTGTACATTATCACATGGCTTGACTTATTTCTTAAAACTAATATGTATACATGGTTAAATGGTTAAGGATGGTTTTGAAAATCTTGTGGGGTACACAGTAATCCCCCAAGTAAATGTATAGTAAAAAGCTTGTGGGGTACACGGGATTCTCTCAAGTGATTTTAATAATAGAGTGTGCGGGGTACATGGAAATCCCCTAAGTCTTGGATTAATAATAGTGCTTGCTAGCTATAGTCGGTATGATGATACCACTTAATAATGCCTAATAATTGACTCTTGTAATTAGTTCTTTGGTTATGTTTTAAATGTTTTAATTGGGCAATAATGGGAGTTATGATAGCTAGCCATAAAGGTGTGAGTCTGAAGGACGGGCACAAAAACTCATGTTTGCCGATATGAGGGTTGGTCTTGATTAACATGTCCTTGTAGGATAAAGGGAATCCCTCAATACTGTATACATATATATGTATCATGGAGGCCTTAGGGTACAAGGAAATCCCTGGCCATCTATGATATCTCCAGTTCATGCGGCTAACACGCTCTGGGGCCCGTTCAGGGGGTAATACTGGACCCATATAGTCCGTGGGTTGTTTTATTACAGTAATGCTACACATCCCAGCTTAAGGTTTCAAAATACATGCTAAACTTTGTTCCCTATCTAAGCATGGTATATATTTGTATATATGTATTTGCATATGGTTATGTGTATTAATTTGATTTGGTTTTGGATTAATGAAATTACTTTATCTTTCTCCCTGATTTACATGCTAGCATTCACCCACTAACCATCTTGGGGCACTGTATGCTCATGTGATGCAGGAATCGACCATACTTTTACTCCTCTTTCTTAGTAAGTTGGTGATTTGGAGATAGCTTTTGAGTCAGACTGGAGTGGTAAGCTTCCATAATCCAGAAGACCCCATTTCATGCTATAGACTTCTTCATGTCTTTATTATTCCTTTTGGTTTTGGTTTGGCTATGGTCTGGGGCATATCCCGACTGGATATTCTTTGGTTTTGATTAGAGGTTTTATTGGACTACGGTGGACATAGGCGGTGTTGGTATTGGTATTGGTATTAGTATTGATATTGGTATTAGGATTTGTATTGGTTAGTCATATCGTTGTGGATGTTTTATTTTGGTTATAGACTTGTTATAATATCTTTAAATTAATATTATCTTATCTTATTATATGTTTGGAATTCATCCAACATGGGGTGAAGGGTGGTCAATAAGTATTAAGGGTGGTCTCCGATCCCGGTTCCACATGAGATACCTGACACGGCCAGGCCCTGGTTCAGGTCATATCAAGATGGTATCATAGTGCTAGGTTCATGGTCGGTTGGGGTATCCATAAAGCCATGTCGAGTAGAGTCTCTTTTAAGGGTGCGTAGTGCACCATATTCATAAAGAAGAGGCTATGAGACATTTAGTAATATTTCTCGTTCTTGTCTTCTATTTTTGGGATGTAGAGTTTAACGTATTGAAATCCTCTCTAATTTCCATTTGTTCACTTTTTATAACATGTCTTCTAAAAAATTTGAAGCTTATGAAAAATTTTTTGTCCCACTCGAGGACAATGTTGATGGGACACGCTCTACTTATAAGGTCAAAACCCAGTCTAGGGGTCCAGTTTTGGATTTCCCTTTTGGAGTTCCACTGATTCCCTCTTGTCCTTCTCGAGATCCTCAAGCTGATGTGATAAATGTTGAGTTTCGACAGTCTATTCATATGTTGGGACAGTTGGTAGTTTCTAGGTCTGAGCATAGTACTTCTATTACTCCATCTTCTGAGGCTGCAAGGGTCAACCAGTGTATGAGGTTGAACCCTCCAACCTTTACTGGTGTTAAGGTTGAGGAGGATCCTCAAAGTTTCCTTGATGAAATGGAAAATATCTTTCGTATGATGTATGCCACTAATGTGATACGAGGAATGGGACCAAACAAGGGGTTATGATGTTGAGTCAACCCTGTGGGATGATTTTTATAGTGCTTTCCTGGACGTTTCTTTCCTCAAGAGCTGAGAAAGGTGAAGGCAAAGGATTTTGTCAACCTGAAGCAAGGCAAGATACCAGTCAAGGAGTATGCCTTAAAGTTTCAGAAGTTATCTCGGTATGCTCTAGAGTTGGTGTCTAGCATAAGGACTAGAATGAGAAAGTTTGCTTTTGGTTTATTCTAAGACTTGATTTTAGAGAGTAAGGGTGCCTTGTTAAACAAGGACATGGATATCTCTAGGTTAGTTGTGTACATGCTGCAGGTTGAGGAAGAGAAGAGGAAGCGGACCGAGATAGGGGAGAGAAAAAACAAGAAGTTTAAATTTTTTTATCAGGGTGGAGGTCAGCAGTAAGGTGGCAGGGATGGTGGAAAGTGGTCTAAGAGAAAGTGGGGAAATTCTGGGTCCTACTCAACGGCTAATGATCCCTACCCAAAGCTGTATGGTAATAAGAATTTTTAGGGTGGCGACAGTTCTAGGGCAGAGGGTGCCCAATCTCATGCTAGCGGGGCCCAATCAGCTCCATCATATTCTCACTACAGATTTTATGGTCAATTGAATTGGGGTTTTTGTGATGAGGGAAGGGATAAATGCTTCAACTGTGGTTATCCAGGGCATATGCTTAGAAACTGTCCCATTGGTAAGGTTGCTTCTGGGTCAAACAAGGTTCCTATTGCCTCTTCATTAATTCTGGCACCAAAGAGTTCCCCATCCGGTTCTGACACTGGTCAAAACCGTCTCTATACTCTCACTACCCATTAGGAGTTCGAGGCATCGCCTGATGTTATTATTGGTATATTGAAACACTTTTCCCATGATATGTGCTATTTACTTAATTCGGGGTCCACTCTTTCTTATGTGACCCCAATTGTGGCTGTGTATTTTGGTTTCAGTCCCGAGTCTATTTCAGACCTCTTTTTTATTTCTACCTTGGTGGGTGACTCTGCGGTGGCTAAAAAAATCTATAGGGGTTGTGTGGTATATGTGGGTGGTCGGGAGACTTTGGTGGATTTGTTTGAATTAGACATGGTTGATTTTGACATCATATTGGGGATAGATTGGTTGCATTCGTACTATGCTTCTCTAGATTGTCGGACCCATAAGGTCGTCTTTAAATTCCCTAATAAGCTATTCATTGAGTGGGAGGGTGGTTCTTCAGCGCCTAAGGGAAGTTTCATATCATATCTTAGAGCCCGGAGATTAATCTCCAAGGGGTGTCTTTATAATTTGGTCAGGGTTAAAGATTTAACTCAGAGAGCCCTTCTTTACATTCCATTCCAGTGGTGAATAAATTTACTGATGACCTTACTGGTGTTCCTCTCGATAGGGAGAATGATTTGGGGATTGATATTATTTCGAACACTCGTCTTATTTCTATTCCCCCATATAGAATAGCTCTAGCTGAGTTAAAGAAGCTTAAGGAACAACTAAAGGATCTTTTAAACAAGGGTTTCATTCATCCTAGTGTGTCTCTGTGGGGTGCACCTATTTTGTTTGGGAACAAGAAAGATGGTTCCCTTCAGATGTGTATTGATTACCGATAATTGAATAAGGTAACGATAAAGAATAAGTACCCTCTTCCATGGATAGATGATTTGTTTGATCAGTTTCAGAGTACTAACTTTTTCTTCAAGATTGATCTTTGATCTGGGTATCATCAGCTAAAGATTAGGGAGGCGGCTATCCCTAAGACTGTCTTTCATACCTGATATGGTCACTTTAAGATCCTAGTCATGTCTTTTGGGTTGACAAATGCCCCGACGGCATTCATAGACTTGATGAATAGGGTTTTTCATCAGTTTCTAGATTTGTTTGTCATTGTATTCATAGATGATATTTTGGTGTACTCTAATAGTAAGGTGGAGCATGCCGATCACCTCCACATTGTATTGCAAACCCTAAAAGATCAGCAGTTGTGTGCCAGATTTTCAAAATGTGAATTATGGGTGAACGCTGTCACTTTTTTGGGATATGTCATATCTAGTGAAGGGATCATGGTGGATCCACAAAAAGTTGCAGTGGTTAAGAAATTGCCTAGGCACATGACTCCAATCGATATTCAGAGCTTCTTAGGTTTAGCTGATTATTACAGGAGGTTTGTGGAAAGTTTTTTTACTATAGTTTCCCCATTGACGAAGTTGACCTAGAAGAAGGTGAAGTTCTTGTGGTTTGATGCTTGTGAGGGTAGTTTTGAGAAGCTGAATGATAAGCTAACTTTGGCTCTGGTCTTGACTTTGCCTGAAGGCACTGATGGTTTCATGGTCTATTGTGATGAATCTCATGTGGGGATTGGTTGTGTTTTGATACAGTATGGCAAGGTGATAGCTTATGCCTCTAGACAGTTGAAGGTACATGCAAAAAACTATCCAACCCATGACTTGGAGTTGTTAGTTGTGGTGTTCGTGCTGAAAATCTGGCATTACTATTTGTATGGAGTGCATATGGATGTCTTTTTAGATCATAAAAGACCGACATATGTTTTTATCCAGAAGGATCTTAATCTCACGTAGAGAAGATGGTTTGAGTTGCTCAAGGATTATTACATGAGCCTTCACTATCACCCAGGTAAAGCTAATGTAGTTGTTGATACTCTTAGTAGGTTATCCGTGGAAAGTCTAGCTCACGCCGATAAGGTAAAGCGAGAATCGGTAAAAGATATTCACCATTTGGCTAACCTTAGAGTTTTTTCTCCTAGACTCTGAGAATGGTGGTGTATTTGTGCAAAAGGTGGCACAGTCATCTCTTGGTACTGAAATAAAGGAGAAGCAGGTATTGGATCCTGTCTTAATAAAGAATAAGGGAGATGTAGGTCAGCAAAGGGTAGTGGCTTTTGAGAATGGTGGTGATAGTATGTTGAGGTACCAAGGCAGATTATATGTTTCTGACATAGATAGGCTGCGAGAAAGTATCTTGGCTGAGGTTCGACAAAAATGTATCATGGCCTTAAGGAGATTTATTGGTGGAACAACATGAAGCGAGATGTGGTTAGTTTTGTGGCTAAGGGAATAGTGTGTCAACAAGTGAAAGTTGAGCACTTGAGGACCAAAAGATTGTATCAAGAAATTGAGTTGCCTATGTGGAATTGGTCTCGAAATCAATTTAATTTGATTTGGGTCATCGTGGATAGAATGACAAAGTCTGCTCACTTACTTCCAGTGAGGACTAATTTCTCGATAGAGGATTATGCAAGGTTGTACCTCCAACAGGTTGTGAAATTGCATGGGGCGCCTGTTTCTATCATTTTGGATCGTCGTATACAGTTTTCATCATACTTTTGGCATTTATTTCAAAAATTTTGGGGAACTAGAGTGAGCCTTAGTACTGTTTTCTAGCCGCAGCCGAATGGGCAAGCAAAAAGGATTATTTAGACATGGAAGGATATGCATTGAGCTTGTGTGATTGACTATGGTAGTATTTGGGTTGAGCATTTGCCTCTCATAGAATTTACATTTAACAATAGCAACCACTCTAGTATTGGGATGGCTCTATTTAAGGTTTTGTATGGTAGGAGATGTAGATCTCCTATTAGGTGGTTCAAGGTTGGTGAGGGAGTAATATTTGGTTCACCAAGCCATGGAAAAGGTGAAGGTGATTCGAGATAGGCTTAAAGCTGCCCAAAGTCACCAAAAGTCCTATACGGATGTGAGACGTAGGAAGTTGGAGTTTGAGGTTGGGGATAGGGTGTTCTTAAAGGTATCTCCAATGAAGGGAGTAATGCATTTTGGTAAGAAAGAGAAGCTCAGTCCTCGGTATGTTGGTTCGTACTTGGTCTTGGGAAGGGTTGGTAGTGTTGCGTATGAGTTAGAGTTTCCCTCTAATTTAAGCTTCATTCACTCGGTGTTCCACGTGTTGATGTTAAAAAAGTGCGTAGGTGATCCTTCGACAGTTGTTGCCTTGGAGAAGGTGGGTTTTTCAAACTCTTTGTCTTATGGGGAGGTCTTGGTTGAAATCTTGGGTCGGCAGGTTCATCGGATACGGATCAAGATATAGCTTCGATAAAGATTCTATGGAGGAACCACAAGGTTGAAAAGGCTACTTGGGAAGCAGAAGAGGATATGAAGTTCGAGTATCTGTTCCTGTTCCCTATTCTGGAAAATCCTACTTAAGGTATGTGTTATTCTTAACATCTTTGTTTTGTCTTTGTTAAAGGAAAATTATGAATTCTGTGGTATTCTATCTTCGGTCTTAAAGGTAAGGGTAGTGACGTTTGGGGTCTAATCGTGATAGTAAATGCCTTTTCCCATCATTCAAGGACAAATGATCCAAGTGGGGGAGAATTAAAGCACCCTGGATTTGGCCCTTAAAAATTCCTTGAGCTTTGAGCTCGCTATCGTGGTCACGACTTGATTTTATGAGTCGTATAGTTTCTTGACGGGTCAGGTGACCTTAGTTGTAAGGTGTCCAGTGGATGTTTGGGTTACTGTCTTGGTTATGACTTGGGGACATGAGTCGTAAGGACTCGTGATGAGTCGTTAGGTTGAATCGTAACCAAATTAGTAAGTTTGTGGCTTGACTCTGCTCTGAGTACGAGTGGCTCACTAAGAGTCGTAAGGATGTGTTACGAGTCATGGGTGAAATCGTAAGATGTCAAGTGTCTAACCCATTTGTGTTCTGTGTTTCCTATGACTGAATCTTACCAGCCGTATAGTCTGGTTATGAGTTGGGTGGTTTAGTCGTAAGGTTGACAGTGTATAGGGGTCTTGGTCACTGTCTTGATTACGACTCATGGTCACGAGTCGTAAGGGGAGGTTACGAGTCAATGGTTGACTCGTAATCAAAGACGACATTTTTTCAGCTTTTAAGTTAAGGGTACTTTGGATATTTCTCACCTTATATCCTTGGAACACATGACTTAAAACCTTTCTTGGGACTTCATTATCACATATTTCCCAATAAAACACTCCCAAATTCTCACTCAAACTCTCTATTCAGGTCAAGGATAGGCTTTCAAAGAAAGTGGTCATCTAGGATTCTAAAGGTGTTATCTCTTCCAAATTTCTTGGTATTTCAGGCATGTTACTCTTCCCTCATTGTTAATTTCGTAAAACCATGTGATTTAAAGCATTATTTATAGAGTACTGATGTTGAGTTTTGAACTATGGATTAAGGGTTTTTAGCACAAATTGTTTAAATATTTCTTCTATGATATTTATGAAATTGTGTTGCTTAAATTGATGGTTGGTAAATTCATTGGGGTGCATGAGAATGGTGGATGGAAATAGGGGTACAATGGAATCCCCAAATTGATTGTTTTGGCATGGAAATTGGTAATAAACTACACCCACCTGCATAATTGATTTTGGTTTGTGTATTATCATTTGGCTTGACATATTTCTTGAAACTAATGCATGGTATACATGGTTAAATGGTTAAGGATGGTTTTGAAAACCTTGTAGGGTACATGAGAATCCCCAAGTGAATGTATAATGAAAACCTTGCAGGGTAAACAGGAATCCCCCAAGTGATTTTAATAATAGAGTCTGCGGGGTACATGGGAATCCCCTAAGTCTTGGCTTAATGACAGTGCTTGCAAGCTATAGTCGGTATAACGATACCACTTAATAACTCCTTAATAATTAACTCCGGGAATTGGTGTCTTGGTTATCTATTAAATGTTTTAATTGGGCAATAAAAGGGGTTATGATAGCTAGCCGTTAAGGTGTGAGTCTGAAGGACGGACACTGGAAACTCATGTTTACCGACGTAAGGGTTGGTCTTGATGAACATATGCTTGTGGGATACAAGGGAATCCCCCAAGCCTATACATGTATATTTGTATCATAGAGGCCGAAGTGTACAAGGGAATCCCCGGCCATCTATGATATCTCTAGTTCGTGCAGCAAACACGCACTACGGCTCGTTCAGGGGGTAACACTGGAATCATATAGCCCGTGGGTGAATTTATGATGGTAATGCTACATATCCCAGGTTAAGGTTTCAAAATGCATGCTAAACCTTATTTCCTATCCCGGCATGGTATATATTTGTATATATGTATTTACATATAGTTATGTATGTTGGTTTTATTTAGTTTTGGATTGATAGCATTACTTTTTCTTTATCCCTGAGTTACATGCTAGCGTTCACCCGCTAACTGTATATGGATGTTATATCCCCACGCGATGCAAGAACCAACCATACTTCCACTCCTCCTGCCCAATGACTTGGCGATTTAGGGACAGTTTTTGAGTCAGACTGAAGTGGTGAGCTCCATATTTCAAAAGACCCCATTTTATTCTATTGACTTCTTCATGTCTTTATTATTCCTTTTGGTTTTGGTTTGGCTATGGTCGGGGGCATGTCCCGATTGCATATTATTTGGTTTTGATTAGAGGTTGTGTCGGACTACGGTGGGCATGAGTGATGTCGGTATTGGTATTAGTATTGGTATTGATATTGGCAATGGAATTTGTATTAGTTGATCGTATGGTTATGGATGTTTGGTTTTGGTTATAGACCTGTTATAATGTCTTTAAATTAATATTATCTTATCTTGTTATATGTTCGAAATTCATCCGACATAGGGTGAAGGGTGATCAATGATATGGGTATTGTGGGTGATCTTCGATCCCAATTGGACTTGAGATACCTAACACGGCCAGGCCATGGTTCGGGTCATGTCAGGTTTGTATATAATATTCTTTGGGCGAGAGATGTTAACAAAAACATATCGCTTGGTTTAATAAATCTCTCTGAGGATCTTGGGGGATCTAACAACTATCCTTGAGGTAATGAAAGCTTTAAAATGATTGTCATATATTTGTTGACACTGCTAATGTCAAAGACAGTCAGCTTACATGTGTTTTCATGGTAAATATTACTTTTTTATGTTTTATTTATTTATTATTGAATAATGCTTTAGATTTATTGGAATAATTCTTATAGGCTTAAGCATTTGAAGTCACTTCTTATCTTAGACAAGAAGTGAACTACCAAGAAGAAGTGTCATGTCCAAGAATCCTGAGGTGGTTGTTGATCAAAATTATTTAAAAAATAAATTTTCTTGATCTTTTCAACCCTCCCTCTCCCCCCAGCCCCACCCAGAGGAAGCAGTAAGTCTAATTTTGATTAAATTTTTATTTTAATTATTGATTTATTTTAATGATTTAATCATCATTCTAATATATGTACTGATTTATTTTAGATTGTGAATCTATGGCTTTCCCTACTAATCAAGAGTTGAAAATATCATTTTTTGTTACTTTACGGTCTGTGAAAATTTTATCGGATCCTAAAGTAATATATTGAATAAAAAAATAGTTGGAGCAACAACCATCAACAGAAAAGCACTTTAGGGGGGTGTACTTATTCTTAGTGATGATGTTGTTTATGGTGTTTATGTTGGTGGTGGTGGTGGTGCAACTGGTGGTGTTGGTGTTGTTGATGGTGCTACTGGGTGTTGGTGGTGGTGATGATAGTGGTGGTGATAGAGTTGTGTTGGTGATGGTGGTGGTGATGGAGTTAGTGGTGGTGGTGGTGGTAATAGTGATGGTTTAGTTGTTGGGGTTAGTGGTGTTGATAAGTTAGTTGATGCTCCTCTTTCAGTTTTTGAAATAAAAAATGATCATGATTATGATCATATTGGTTTTACTGAATTTGGTGGTAGATATACCCTTTTAAATTGTCATACTACAGATTTCTCACACATAAAAGGTAATCAAATCATTTGGAGGTGTTGCCTCGCTTAGCTTATGTTTTGCATGCAAATGTCAAGAGTGCAAGAAAAAACTTGATGGAGTGATTAATAATATTAATGCATTAACTATTGTTGTAAAGGAATTGACATCTATGAGTTATGTCATTCAATCAAAGAGGGTTTTAGATCCATTCATTCTATTAGAGGTTATGAGGAGAAGGAAAGTAATTGCCAATGTATTATCAAATGTCAAACAAAGAAAAATTGTAAATCCTCTTTCTTACACTACTGAGCAATATACAAAGGTCAAAGGAGATCAGCATGAGCTGAAAAGGGTAAATATTTATCATTTCTTGCAACAGATAGGTCATCTGTTGCAACAGATTATCCATCTATTGTATAACTTTATATATCCATTGCAACAGATGGGCTAATGTTATGCAACAAATTACCCATTTGTTGTATAACTTAATGCATCTCTTTCTATTTCATTTTGTATCTTTTGATAACCATTGACAATTCTAGCTTTACAGGTGTATGTCATAGTACATGCTACTGCTGAACAACATACTATCACAGTTGATAATCCATCAAATGATTCCAAAGAGGAAGAAAAAGTGAAGTGTGTCAGACCGAATTAAAGTTTAGATATTCTTCATAAATATCCATTTGAAGATTTCAACATCTCAAATGAGGCTCCAACATAGTTGATCAATATTTATTTAGAATGGATTGTCGATGGGTTATTAAATTATAATGCCAACAGCTAACATAAATCATTTTTAAAAAAATTGATCCATAAACTTCTTATACAAACATGATATTAATACATATATCATGCAGAAAACAAAAGGACGACCACTACAAATTGAAGCAATCGGGTTTTGGATTTGATATGATCGACTTTATTCTTGCACATTCCAAAATAAAGGATTGAGTTTATTTGATGTCACAGCCCAATACTTGCCAGAATGATGAGGCTTAAATGTCATATACCTTTACTATTAATGCTATATTTGATGTCTATTTTTATTTAATTATATCTATTTAATAATTTTATTATTACTTAATTATAATGTTTGATAATATGTGCAACACATCGATGCTAAATTTTACTACCTCCAAAAGAAGGTCAAATTGAAAACACAACACCAATATAGATACATGGCAGCCAACTGTTTGTTCAAAGAATACATCAATAAGACCTACGAAAGGTATTATCAACAACATCTGCAAGTTTCTCAAAATGAGAAATATTTAAACAACATCATCAAAGGTTTTAGCATTTCATCTGGACTACCTTGGCATTTGGTCCATGAAGTGTACATTCCAGTCAATTGTGATGGTGAGTCCCATTGGGTGTTGGCTATTGTTGTTTTAAAATAAAGGTGCATCCGAGTTTATGACACGATATTGGCAAAGAGACATTTTGAGTCATTGCTCGAGATACAAAAGATGGCCATAATATTTCCTACTTACCTTCATATAAGTGGCTTTTTGGACCAAAAGATTCGTACTAATTGATCAACGATTGAAGCATACCGAGATAAAATGGGTGATAGCCATTTTCTACAGGATAATCTATTTGATGTAGAATATGTTGAAGGAATTGCTCAACAATTCATTGATAGCCTGTAAGTATCATGATTCATTTTCATAAATTTCACAATGTTTACATCAATTAGATATGTATTATCTAATTTTTACAAATGCAGGAATTGCAGTATTTTTATTGTCGCTTACGTCGAGTACTTTGAAAGATGGCTTACAAGTACCAAATGATGAAGTTGATGTCGAATTACTTCATAAAAGATATGTTACACTTTTATAGAATTATAGAATTGTGAAGTTACAGAAAGGGCACGTAAGCGACAGTAAAGATCCACCACGATCAAAGCCAAAGATGAAGCACAACAGGTCAATATTGAGTAGATATTTATTGCTTGATTTTGTCAAAATAACCTTAGAAAGTTGGCTTTAAAACTTAAATTGTAAATTTTTATCATCTGTTGCAATATATTACCCATAACAATTTTATATTTTATATTTTTGTTAAATTATTTAATGTAATTTGTGAAGGCTTGAATTTATTTTGTCATGAATTTTATTTTAATTGATAATCAGTTATTTTGTTATGACCCATCTATTGGAAATTATCAAACAAATATATGTATCTGTTGTAACAGATGACACATCTGTTGAAAATTATCAAATAAATATATGTATCTCTTGCAATAGATGACTAACCTATTGCAACATATTATAACATATTACAACATATGTCTATATCTATTTGATGATTTTCAATATATGAGACATATGTGTTGCAATAGATATCTTTATCTGTTTGATTATTTCTATTGGATGACTCATTTGTTGATATAGGTTAGTCATCTGTTGATGACTCACCCATCTTCTTATCCTCATTCTTCAATTCTTCATCATCGCTCTTATACTTAATCCTACGCTATAGAAGATCATATATCATGGTCATTTGAAAATATGCATTATTATTCTTTGGTAGATCAAGAAAGTATTCAAAGCAGCTGGACTTAAAATAATCCTCTAGTTTTTCATCCCTCAAAATCTTCCTAAGCACATTAAAATTTTTACCCATGAGAGATTTAACTATAAAATCACCAGTTAAATTTGTAGGGTTATCAATAGGCATCTCAACTTGGAACTTATCAATACTAAAAATTTTGACAAAATCATACTGGGATTTTGATCTAAGTTCACGTTCAATCGATGATGTAACAAGATCATCATCAACATCTGCATCCTCTTTTTCATTTTCTTTTTCAGATCCATCTTCTTCCCCATCATCTCCTTCCTCACTTGTTTTTTCCTCTTTGTCCTCACCATCTCCTACCTTACTTTCTTTTCCCTCTTCATTTTCACCTTCATCCCCATCTGTTTTATCTTCATCATCTTCTACTATCTTCATCTACTTTCTAGATTTTATTTTCATCTTCCCCCTCTACAAACTCTTTTTCATCTCCCTTAACTTCCTTTTATACATCATCTTCTTCAGTAGATTCTGCACTATTTCTTTCTCTTTCCATATCTCTATTCTCTACAGATAGTAATACTTTATTCACTTCTGAAAGAGCTTGTTCAGCAAGAGAAAAATAAAAAATATTACAATTGATGTACGCATTATTTAAGATAATAGAAAATTTAATAAATACAACACATTACAAAAATATTTTCAATAGATGACTCATTTGTTGCAACAGATGACCCATCTATTGCAATAAATAATCCACCTGTTGCAACAGATGGGTCATCTATTAGAAAAAATCAAAATAGTCTTGCTTCTATTTTGATTTCTTCCAGCAAATGACCTGTCACGACCCGAACCGAGGCCCTAGCCGTTATGGACATCCCGAACCATGGAGGCACAGGCACTCTTCTATATCTGGTAATCATGCACAACATTCATATAATAAAGAGAAGATGCAGAAATTTAATAAAATAGAATCATGGTCATACTCTAAGTTCAATCTAACAATACAGAAGGAAATCCATCAATATCTATTTCAGTCTGTGAAATCTCTACTACAAAAAAAATTAATAAACTGTCTAAATCTGGGACAAGGACCCTAGTGGACCTAAACCAAAATAAACAACAAGTATCTGAAAAGAAATAGGCGTTCTGAAATAGAGAAGGCTCACCAACTGCACACCTCACTTCTGTCTGACAAACTCTACGGCTTAGTAGCACCTCTAGACTGAGCTTCAGACCCTAAAATATAGGGGTTAATACATTTGTACTGGTTCGTAGAGCAATCCAAAATAATGAATTTATACATATATAAAATAGATGAGAGCAATTCATGAAACATCATACATGATATAGTTTAAAATACATGGGCAATCTCTAATAATCTTAAAACATTCTTGTTAATGCAGTTTGATGCTCTGTATTACTTCTGAGCTAGGTGGTATACCCTACAACTCTGAAATTTCACGGGCTATATAGAATCTGCCCTTGACTCAGCAGCCAAGCCCCCAACTCAAGTTTGCCGCAAGAGTTGGAGTCTCTGTCTCTAATACGCCACAGGGTACTAGGCCAGCGTATGGTCCCCCTTGGGGACATAATAAAACCCGTATCGTCAAAACACGGTTTTGGGCTAGGAGTTATTTGAACTCAAGCCTTCTTCGAACAACCACCTAACCCTCTTCAAGCCCATATGGTATCATCATACCGTTGACTTGCAAGTCATATCTCTAAGCCATACATTATCATATTACAGTCTTCTCTTTTAAAATATTATTCTCAGACCACCAAACTATTCAAATAGTATATGAAGATGCACATAGTAAAATTCATGAAAACATAGGCAAAGATCCTCACTTTTAATTCACAAACCCATGGTGGTCACTCCTCATGTAATAAACCATGAAATTCCTTAAATAATCTTATTTAGCATTTACAAACCATAAAACGCTTGTATGATACGAAATCCCCTCTCTTCAATTCATAGACAAGATCAAGTTCATAACAATATTTAAAACACTTATCTCATGCTTTCAATCATGCAATGTCACAACCCATAACATGTAAAGTAAAGAAGTAATGCAACACGAGAGGGGTTTAATCATTCATGGTCTCAATTTAATCTTTATAAACTGAAAAAGCATACTTACATATATATGTACAAAAAACAATTTCAAGGGGAGGCCTCAAGACCAAAACAATATTTATATCAATAAAAAGGTTTCCATTACTTGGCTATTCAAAACAATTATTCAAATCCTTGTTACAAACATCATATCGTGTTTTCAAAGATTGATAAAACCATAATTTATGCCCATAGTGTTTTAAGGACAACCCCATGTACCTTAAGTAGTTTAATTTGTGAATTGAAACTCCAATCTTGACACTCTTCTTGAATTCTTGAACATAGAATATAGGCTCTAGATCTTTGGAAAAGAGGTTAAGGTTCTTTTGTTCTTGATAATTTTGAGTAAAAATGGGCATAATCTGCCCTAAAAATATTTTAATCCTCAGATAATACAGTTAGGAATTGTATGGAAAAAGACGAGACTACCCTCGGACTTAAAAGTTGTTGAGCAAATCGTGTCTTTGAGGCTCACCGCGATGCGGTGATCGTGTCATCGCGATACCCACCACAATGCGATGGAATCACGGTGACTTATTGGTTCATGACAATTGTTGTTTTGGGGTTCACCGTGATGCGATACAATCGCGGTGACCCACTGAAATTGGACAAACGTCGATTTAGCCACTACCGCAATATGATGGCCTTTGCATCACTATTCTCACCACAACACAGCCCAATCGCGGTGAGCCACTGGAATAAAATTCAAACAAAATTTCAGACGCTCATCAAGTTTCAATCAATAGGGAGGCTTTTGGAATATTTACGGGTAGGAATAACGGTCTACATTCTAGCCCGCAATACGGGTCGTTACATGATCTATCTATTGCAATAGATGAGTCATTTGGTGTAATAGATGACTCACATGTTGCAACAGATATCTATTGGAAGAAATCAAAACAATTTAGCTATTGGTTTGATCCAACGGATTACCTATCTATTGCAATAGGTGGGTCATTTGTTGGATAATTTATTTTGATTTCTTCCAATAGATGACCCATCTATTGCAATAGGTGGATCATCTGTTGGAAGAGTTGCTTTAATTTATTCCAACAGATGGGACATTGCTATAATAATTTAAGCCAGTTAACCAATAGATATATAGTTGTTTCCAACATTATGTATCAACAAGAACAAGAACACCAAGCTCTATATCACCACGCAGACACACACACACTCTGAATAACACTAATGTTTTTGCCAATACACTAACACCATCAACAATAACACCAACAATACCAACAAAATAAAACATACTTAGAACACAAACAACACCAACAAAACAAACAAAGAACACCAACAACACACACCAACATTCATTAACAACACTAACAAATACCAAGTGAAGTGATTCAATACAAAAACACAAACAACAAGATAAAATTATCAATTTTTGAAAAAGGTCAAAGTTTGAGTTTGTGTAATTTTTACAGCAATGTTCGAGAACAAGAACAACAACAACAAGAAATCATATTTTCCTCAGAAAATATACTCCATTTACATAAACCACCATATTAAGAGAACAACTACCACAAACTAGAATTTTCTCGAGTTCTTCTTGCCTTTTTAGCATCAAAACTCAAAATTGTTAAACCATACTTGAAAATGATACAACTAAAGTTCTTCTTTTTCTTCATTAACTAAAAAGCCCTAATTTTTTAGAAAAACTAAAAATATAGAACTCTTACCTGCAAAGAGAGAGAAAATAACGGGTACAAGGAAGAAGAAAGTCAAAAATAACAATTGATGTGGTCGAAAATAGGAACAAAATTGATCTGTTATAAAGGGTTTGAGCAATCTGTTGGAATAAAGAGTTGAGTATTGAGAAAGAGAAAAGATGAAATGTTTTGAGATTTTTTAAAACAAAATTGAGGGAAATCATTAACCTTTTGTATTATTTTTATTACACATTAAGTAGAAAAATTGTGGGGGGTTGATTTGAATTTTGAAAACGAATAACAAGTTTTGAAAATGCTAATTTGGTTTCAATTATCTTAATTAATTTTTTAAAAGTGATTTTGATTAATAGATTGATAAATTGACTAATTTGATGTGAAATGATTCGAATTAAATCATTATTAGTAATAACTAAATTGATTTAAGTAAACACTTCTTATAATGGTGATGCCATCTATGAATGGAATATTGACGGATTATCCGACCGACAAATCTCTATTTTAATTCATCGTATGTCAATGTATGTCACTATTTGTATGGCTACACGTGCTACGGCTAGGAATGATAGATCTTACCAGACAATCTGCAAAATGATTGTTGTTGGGTTTACCGGCCAACTTCGTGGTTGGTGGGATAACTTCCTAGACGATACTAAACGCCAGGCAATTTATAATGCCATCAATCTCAATGAAGGCACAGATAATCTCGGCCGAACTCTAACGGTAGGACGATCTGATGTCGTTTACACTCTTATGCTGACTATTATTGAGCATTTCGGTGGTAGATTTACTAACCATCACGAAAATACTCGAACTTCATTAACAGGATCTCTTAGGCTGGGGTAAGCCGCTCAGCCCGCCAGACCAAGTAATAATATCGGCTATAAGCTTAAGTCGGAAAACCGAACCGAAGCACCAACCGAAACAGTAACGAAATTCAAAAAGTTTTTGACTGTATGGAAAAACTTTTACCTGAACAAGGGGCCTGTCCGGTACACACACAATTATACGAAAGCCCTTGTCTAGTAGTTCTGACTATGCCAAGATGCGCCCTTACGCTTCTTCGCTGCGGGCTTAGGGGGCATAGCTTACTAGACCGGCCACTGAGACCAGGCTGACATAAATTGATGGCTCCGACTGTACCACCATTTCAGAACCAAGTCAATAATCTTCTTGTATTTCGTCGGCTATCTAAGTAGAGTCTGGATCTTTCATAGTTAACATACCTCGAAAGGTTAGAACTATAGTATGAACATAAAAGAGGTCTAGCCGGACATAGTCACGGCTTAGATTTGGGAGCGATTAAAGGAAAACAAAACAAAAGAAGTAGATATATATGTACCTGTTGACCGGAGAGTCGCCGGAGTAAAATAAGTTCTCTTGCATCAAGTTTTTCATAAGAAGGTTTATCTTCAGTGTTTTCAGCAGTAATTGATGCAAAGGTATCTGCAGTCTTTTTCTGTGCAGACAGATAATCTTTAATCTGCTGATATAAAGGATGTGTTTCAGGAATTTCATCGAGATTAATATTCGGAGTTTGATCTTGATGGGATGACGATGCATCGTCTTGAGATATTCTGGAGTTTATCAAAGTTTTATTTCCGTGTTTGAGTACCGGAAAATTGGAACTTGATGTGCTATAAGCAGTGTTTGATCGGGCAGTGCTTCGAGGGTAGGAAGGATTGGTTCTTCCCCCATACTGCAAATATGCAGAATTTTGATTTCGGCCTCGGCCGCGTCCTCTGACTGTCTGCCAGGGGGGATCTGCCATACTGCATAAATCAAATGTAGAGTTAGTTTTCATTTACAACTTCTAACCAATCATCATATGGTTCTGGATCGGCATACCACCAGGGTTTTTCATGAATGTAATTATACCACCATGTATCATCTAGCATGAGGTCAGAGATTAATACCTCTAGAATTTGTTTTTTACAATCCGTAGGTAAAGGGAAGAATTTAAGAATGGTAATAATAATCTTATCGGGGAGAAAATCAGTATAGATGGTCATGTTAAGTATTCACGTGATAAGAAGTCTGGTAATGAATTCTCACTACCCTTTTTATACTGAATTTCAAAATCAAATGGGGCTAATTGAGCCTGCCACCTGGCGAATATTAATTTAGACGCATCGTGTTTAAAATCTTTGTCAAACATGAATTTAACAGATTGAGCATCTGTTCTAATAACAAATTTCTGATTATACAAATCATCTTGGAATTTTAACACGCATTTAACAATAGTTAGCATTTCATGAGCTACCGTAGCATATTTCTTTTGGCTATCGGTCCACTTTCCTGAATAAAAACGAATTAAACATTCAGTTTTTGTATGAGGATTTAATTGTTTTAGTATCCCACCATATCCAATATTAGAAGCATCAGTTTCAATAATTTTTTGCCAATGGGGATTATCAAGAGAAGTGCAAGGAAGTGATTGAACACGAGTTTTAATCAATTTTACCAAATTAGTGTGGGCTTGAGTCCACAGAGTTTTTTGATCTTTTTTCAATCTGTCATACAGAGGGGCTAAATCTCTAGACAGATTTTTATAAAAAGGAGAAATATAATTGAGACTACCAAGAAATCTTTGGAGTTGCTTCTTGTCAGTAATCTCGTCAGGAAATTTAGTAGCGAATTCTAAAACTCGCTGAATGGGTTCAATGGAACCTTGAGAAATATTATGGCCTAAAAATCTAATACTTGTTTGAAATAAACTGATTTTAGGTTTAGAGATGACTAAGCCATTTTGAATAATGACCTGTTTAAAAATATGCAGGTGTTTAAAATGATTTTCAAGGGTTTTTGAAAACACAAGAATGTCATCAATATATACAATAATGAAATCCAAATATGGATTAAAGATATCATTCATAATCTTCTGAAATTCAGAAGGAGCATTTTTTAAACCAAAAGGCATAACATTCCATTCGTATTGACCAAAAGGAACATTAAAAGCAGTTCTATATGTATGAGTTTTATCTATTTGAATTTGCCAATATCCAGATTTTAAATCAAATTTTGAAAATATGTTGGCATCATACAGTCTAGAAAGAAGATCTTTCTTATTTGGAATTGGATACCTGATCCATTTTAAAACTTTGTTCAGGGGTTTGTAATTGATGACTAATCGAGGTACACCTCTTTCTTTTTCTGCAGCATTATTCACATAGAAAGCAGTACAAGACCAAGGGGATTTTGATGGTTTAATGAGACCCTTTTGTACGAGACTATCAATCTCTTTTTTACAGAATTCTACTAATTCTGCATTCATCTGACAGGGTCGAGATTTGGTTGGAATTTTGGCTTCATTGAAGCCATCTTCATAAGGAAGGGAAACAATATGCTTCTTCCTATTCCAAAAAGCGTTTGGATGATCGGCACAAATATCAAGCATTAGTTGAGAAGAAATATTTTTTATCTTCTCCTGAATTTTGACAGACTTCATAGTGTCAGTAATATTGATACTCATTATTTCTAATTGCAAGAAATTAAGCTGATTTTGTTTCATAGTAATAAGAGCATTTATGTCCCTTGTTACAGGTTGAGTAACGAAAGGATAAGAAATAGGCTGATTTTTATACGTAGCCCTAAAGCCATTTGCATCAATATGCGTATAAGGATAAATAGCATTTATAAAAGGCGTTCCTAAAATAATAGGAGGATATATTTGATTTTTAACTAAAAAGAAGAAATGAGGAATGCAGACTTTATCACGACAAATATGAGCATTAGGCAGTTTATAATTAATGTCAAGAGAGTGACCAGTTGCAGATTTAACAAGATGAGTAGTTTTTTCAAAATATTTTGTGGGAATTAATCCCTCCTGAATACAACTAACGTCTGCCCCACTGTCAATCATGGCGACATTAGTGATAAAGAATTCTCTATTTACCAGAATGGTACAATTAATATACCATTTGTGAGCAGTAACAATCTGCAGCATTCCCAAGAAAGAATCATTTTTCAGATTTTCAACATTCAATTTTTCTATTTGAAGAGTTTCGATATTTTCTGAATTTTCTGCTTCCTTACTTGTTGAAGCAGTTGCAAAAGTCGGATTTGAAAAACTTTCTTTTTCCTCGAGTTTAGAAAGTCGATGATCAGTAATTATCTGATTTTGTTTTAACGAAATAATTTCTTTTTTAAGTTTTTCAACTTCGATTTTTAAATCATCAAAAGTGGTATCTCTACCAGGAGTTTTGCTTAAAGCTAATCTTCGATTAACTTCAGCTAGAGAATAAGCCATAGGCTGATTTTCAAAATCATCTTTTGCAGTGTTATTAGAAGAAGGAGTAGAGGATTTTTGAGTAGCAAAATGCAGAATTTTTTCACGAAGTTTTTCATCCGTGACATCCTTTAATAATTCAAGAACATTTTCAGCAGTAAGCATTTTTACATCCAAATTAAGATCTTCAAATTGAGCTTGAATTTTATACATCATTTCATCACAATTGCAGTTGGGTTTATTACAATCAGCACAATTATTATTCTGATTTAAATCGCTACCAGAATCCGGTAATTCAAAATCATTTTCAGATGTTGAGTCAGAATCACATTCAGAATCAGAAGTATATAATAAATTATACACTTGATCATGAACTTCATCAGAAAGATTCAAAGATTTAAGTTTTTGCAATTTGCAGTTAGGAGCAATATGACCATATTGATTACACTTATAGCATTTAATTTTTGATAAAGGACGTTTTGAAAATTTTTTTCAAATCTTGTAGACTTTCGGAAGGATTTACGAGCTTCACGTTGTTCCTTACTCCGACGTCTAGGGTGTTTAGACTTGTATTGATATTTCGAATTCCTCTGGGGTTTTCGAATTATGGGTTTTTCCATGCCAAATTGTTCACAGAAATCACCCAATTGAGATTTCTCTCTGAGTTTATCAATCTTGATTTGTCTAGCTAATTTTAGCTCATTACAGAGGGCTAAACCTTCCTGCGTACAAGCTACAATTAGTTGACCATAGGTTTTTTCAGAATAAGGGATCGCTCCATACGATCCACGAAGAGTTTTTCGAACACGTTCTGCAAAGAGAGGAGGAAGACCATCAATGAATTTGGCTTTCCAGTGTTCGTATCGACTTTCGGGTAAATCCATAACCCGACTGAGGAAGGTATCTTTGTACCATCTGAATTCACCTAAGTGACGGCATTTTAACCCATTTAAAAGAGTTTGAATATTTTCGTGATGGTTAGTAAATCTACCACCGAAATGCTCAATAATAGTCAGCATAAGAGTGTAAACGGCATCAGATCGTCCTGCCGTTAGAGTTCGGCCGAGATTATCTGTGCCTTCATTGAGATTGATGGCATTATAAATTGCCTGGCGTTTAGTATCGTCTAGGAAGTTATCCCACCAACCACGAAGTTGGCCGGTAAACCCAACAACAATCATTTTGCAGATTGTCTGGTCAGATCTATCATTCCTAGCCGTAGCACGTGTAGCCATACAAATAGTGGCATACATTGACATACGATGAATTAAAATAGAGATTTGTCGGTCGGATAATCCGTCAATATTCCATTCATAGATGGCATCACCATTATAAGAAGTGTTTGTAATATTCCAATCCCTTTCCTCTATCAGAACATCTTGAGGAGTAGGACGGGGGTAATATGCAGTGGTCATGCGAGGAATGTCGGCATATCTTTTGCCTGGTTGATTTTTTATCATTCCTCGGAGTTTATTTAGTTCTGAAGACAGAACTTCACCCGGATTATCGGTGACTTCAATATTGTCAGCAAAATTGGACTCAATAACTTGAATATTTTCAAGATCCATATTTAGAGGTTGAATATTAAGACCTTTGAATTTTTTATCAAAAAGAGTTTCTAAGCGTTCCCAAGAGGTAGAAGAAGTCGTTGAGAATCCTTCTATCTCAAGTGGTGGCTGAATGCAAGGTGCAGAAAATATAAATTCCTCATTTTCTTTGACAGATTTTGAGGTTGAAGCAATATTTGGCGATTCTAATTGTGTACTTAGTTTGTTAATTAAAGCAATAAGTTCATCGAGTTTAGTATCCAAAGAACTAATATGTTCACCAAGAACTTTAACATAGAGGCTTAAATAATTATTCTGAGAAATAAGATTATTTATTTCAGAAACAGTAATTTTCCCAATATCATCATTAATGAATTTTTGAAAAGCTGTAAAAGTCATACCCGTATTATTTGGTAAAATAAAAGAAGATTGAGGAGGGTATTTTGATTGAGTAGTCGTACCGTCAGGATGTTGGTAGGATCTCTCAATGAGTTTAATGTAGGAAGGTAAATATGCAGACATAAACCAAGGAACAAAGAAAATGATTTGATTATGCAGAGCACACATTTCATACAATTCTTCAGAAATATTCCGAAGTTCATCTTTAGAATAGGTTTCAAAGAACCATGTTCTAAACGGTTGCCATTTTTCAGCAAAGAAGTCTTTTTGAATATATTTTCTGGCTTGAGAGCCAGGACTGAAATCAATAATTTGTTTAAACATATTTAAACAGAATTTATATCAAAATCCATCTCCGAAGGAGTAGGGTTTTCATTATTGAAATCTTGAACAATATTTGTTCTTGGATTGATTTTAATTTTTTCAACATTTCTAGAAGAAGTAGGAAGATCAGCAGAGTTTAGAGTATGCAAGGATGCAGCGCGATTCCTAGCTGGACGATAAACTGGTGCAGAAGGTTCTATTGGAGAAATATGCTGAATTTGAGGAAGTTTTCTTGGTATAGAAAAAGAGTTCCGATAAACAGGAAGACTATTGTAAAATTGTAGACAAATCTGTCCATCGGAATTTTGAGTCACATGAGTTAACTCAGAATTTGTTGCTTCTTCCGCCAATTGTTTTGGAGAAGTAACAGAGTTTAAGATCCAAGTCTGAGGGAAATCAATTTCATCCCATCGAATTGGTCTTCGAGTGGTTATTTTAGATTTTATAAAATTGGTCTCAATAAGCAGAGTGCAATCAGAATTATCATCTATCAATTTACAACGAGGATTTAAAGTAGATAACAATCGATAATATATGCGGTATGATAAACCAATAAGCTCAGATCCAGGAGCATAATTGTAACCATGAGTTTTAATATTCAGTGTTAGAGCATGAAGAATATTAACATCAGTCAGAGATAATAATAGATTAGGCTGAGTATTAAAATAAACAGGACCATAAGCAAGAGTTGACTCTATAGATCCCATAAGCGATTTGCGGAAATTTAAATTTCTAGCATCTCGGAGAGCTGCTAAAAATGTCTCAGGAAGGCCTTTCAAAGATGTTCTGATAGAGGAAAGGGATTGGAATATTACAAACACTTCTTATAATGGTGATGCCATCTATGAATGGAATATTGACGGATTATCCGACCGACAAATCTCTATTTTAATTCATCGTATGCCAATGTATGCCACTATTTGTATGGCTACACGTGCTACGGCTAGGAATGATAGGCCTTCCTGAGACATTTTTAGCAGCTCTCCGAGATGCTAGAAATTTAAATTTCCGCAAATCGCTTATGGGATCTATAGAGTCAACTCTTGCTTATGGTCCTGTTTATTTTAATACTCAGCCTAATCTATTATTATCTCTGACTGATGTTAATATTCTTCATGCTCTAACACTGAATATTAAAACTCATGGTTACAATTATGCTCCTGGATCTGAGCTTATTGGTTTATCATACCGCATATATTATCGATTGTTATCTACTTTAAATCCTCGTTGTAAATTGATAGATGATAATTCTGATTGCACTCTGCTTATTGAGACCAATTTTATAAAATCTAAAATAACCACTCGAAGACCAATTCGATGGGATGAAATTGATTTCCCTCAGACTTGGATCTTAAACTCTGTTACTTCTCCAAAACAATTGGCGGAAGAAGCAACAAATTCTGAGTTAACTCATGTGACTCAAAATTCCGATGGACAGATTTGTCTACAATTTTACAATAGTCTTCCTGTTTATCGGAACTCTTTTTCTATACCAAGAAAACTTCCTCAAATTCAGCATATTTCTCCAATAGAACCTTCTGCACCAGTTTATCGTCCAGCTAGGAATCGCGCTGCATCCTTGCATACTCTAAACTCTGCTGATCTTCCTACTTCTTCTAGAAATGTTGAAAAAATTAAAATCAATCCAAGAACAAATATTGTTCAAGATTTCAATAATGAAAACCCTACTCCTTCGGAGATGGATTTTGATATAAATTCTGTTTAAATATGTTTAAACAAATTATTGATTTCAGTCCTGGCTCTCAAGCCAGAAAATATATTCAAAAAGACTTCTTTGCTGAAAAATGGCAACCGTTTAGAACATGGTTCTTTGAAACCTATTCTAAAGATGAACTTCGGAATATTTCTGAAGAATTCTATGAAATGTGTGCTCTGCATAATCAAATCATTTTCTTTGTTCCTTGGTTTATGTCTGCATATTTACCTTCCTACATTAAACTCATTGAGAGATCCTACCAACATCCTGACGGTACGACTACTCAATCAAAATACCCTCCTCAATCTTCTTTTATTTTACCAAATAATACGGGTATGACTTTTACAGCTTTTCAAAAATTCATTAATGATGATATTGGGAAAATTACTGTTTCTGAAATAAATAATCTTATTTCTCAGAATAATTATTTAAGCCTCTATGTTAAAGTTCTTGGTGAACATATTAGTTCTTTGGATACTAAACTCGATGAACTTATTGCTTTAATTAACAAACTAAGTACACAATTAGAATCGCCAAATATTGCTTCAACCTCAAAATCTGTCAAAGAAAATGAGGAATTTATATTTTCTGCACCTTGCATTCAGCCACCACTTGAGATAGAAGGATTCTCAACGACTTCTTCTACCTCTTGGGAACGCTTAGAAACTCTTTTTGATAAAAAATTCAAAGGTCTTAATATTCAACCTCTAAATATGGATCTTGAAAATATTCAAGTTATTGAGTCCAATTTTGCTGACAATATTGAAGTCACCGATAATCCGGGTGAAGTTCTGTCTTCAGAACTAAATAAACTCCGAGGAATGATAAAAAATCAACCAGGCAAAAGATATGCCGACATTCCTCGCATGACCACTGCATATTACCCCCGTCCTACTCCTCAAGATGTTCTGATAGAGGAAAGGGATTGGAATATTACAAACACTTCTTATAATGGTGATGCCATCTATGAATGGAATATTGACGGATTATCCGACCGACAAATCTCTATTTTAATTCATCGTATGTCAATGTATGCCACTATTTGTATGGCTACACGTGCTACGGCTAGGAATGATAGATCTGACCAGACAATCTGCAAAATGATTGTTGTTGGGTTTACCGGCCAACTTCGTGGTTGGTGGGATAACTTCCTAGACGATACTAAACGCCAGGCAATTTATAATGCCATCAATCTCAATGAAGGCACAGATAATCTCGGCCGAACTCTAACGGCAGGACGATCTGATGCCGTTTACACTCTTATGCTGACTATTATTGAGCATTTCGGTGGTAGATTTACTAACCATCACGAAAATATTCAAACTCTTTTAAATGGGTTAAAATGCCGTCACTTAGGTGAATTCAGATGGTACAAAGATACCTTCCTCAGTCGGGTTATGGATTTACCCGAAAGTCGATACGAACACTGGAAAGCCAAATTCATTGATGGTCTTCCTCCTCTCTTTGCAGAACATGTTCGAAAAACTCTTCGTGGATCGTATGGAGCGATCCCTTATTCTGAAAAAACCTATGGTCAACTAATTGTAGCTTGTACGCAGGAAGGTTTAGCCCTCTGTAATGAGCTAAAATTAGCTAGACAAATCAAGATTGATAAACTCAGAGAGAAATCTCAATTGGGTGATTTCTGTGAACAATTTGGCATGGAAAAACCCATAATTCGAAAACCCCAGAGGAATTCGAAATATCAATACAAGTCTAAACACCCTAGACGTCGGAGTAAGGAACAACGTGAAGCTCGTAAATCCTTCCGAAAGTCTACAAGATTTGAAAAAAATTTTCAAAACGTCCTTTATCAAAAATTAAATGCTATAAGTGTAATCAATATGGTCATATTGCTCCTAACTGCAAATTGCAAAAACTTAAATCTTTGAATCTTTCTGATGAAGTTCATGATCAAGTGTATAATTTATTATATACTTCTGATTCTGAATGTGATTCTGACTCAACATCTGAAAATGATTTTGAATTACCGGATTCTGGTAGCGATTTAAATCAGAATAATAATTGTGCTGATTGTAATAAACCCAACTGCAATTGTGATGAAATGATGTATAAAATTCAAGCTCAATTTGAAGATCTTAATTTGGATGTAAAAATGCTTACTGCTGAAAATGTTCTTGAATTATTAAAGGATGTCACGGATGAAAAACTTCGTGAAAAAATTCTGCATTTTGCTACTCAAAAATCCTCTACTCCTTCTTCTAATAACACTGCAAAAGATGATTTTGAAAATCAGCCTATGGCTTATTCTCTAGCTGAAGTTAATCGAAGATTAGCTTTAAGCAAAACTCCTGGTAGAGATACCACTTTTGATGATTTAAAAATCGAAGTTGAAAAACTTAAAAAAGAAATTATTTCGTTAAAACAAAATCAGATAATTACTGATCATCGACTTTCTAAACTCGAGGAAAAAGAAAGTTTTTCAAATCCGACTTTTGCAACTGCTTCAACAAGTAAGGAAGCAGAAAATTCAGAAAATATCGAAACTCTTCAAATAGAAAAATTGAATGTTGAAAATCTGAAAAATGATTCTTTCTTGGGAATGCTGCAGATTGTTACTGCTCACAAATGGTATATTAATTGTACCATTCTGGTAAATAGAGAATTCTTTATCACTAATGTCGCCATGATTGACAGTGGGGCAGACGTTAGTTGTATTCAGGAGGGATTAATTCCCACAAAATATTTTGAAAAAACTACTCATCTTGTTAAATCTGCAACTGGTCACTCTCTTGACATTAATTATAAACTGCCTAATGCTCATATTTGTCGTGATAAAGTCTGCATTCCTCATTTCTTCTTTTTAGTTAAAAATCAAATATATCCTCCTATTATTTTAGGAACGCCTTTTATAAATGCTATTTATCCTTATACGCATATTGATGCAAATGGCTTTAGGGCTACGTATAAAAATCAGCCTATTTCTTATCCTTTCGTTACTCAACCTGTAACAAGGGACATAAATGCTCTTATTACTATGAAACAAAATCAGCTTAATTTCTTGCAATTAGAAATAATGAGTATCAATATTACTGACACTATGAAGTCTGTCAAAATTCAGGAGAAGATAAAAAATATTTCTTCTCAACTAATGCTTGATATTTGTGCCGATCATCCAAACGCTTTTTGGAATAGGAAGAAGCATATTGTTTCCCTTCCTTATGAAGATGGCTTCAATGAAGCCAAAATTCCAACCAAATCTCGACCCTGTCAGATGAATGCAGAATTAGTAGAATTCTGTAAAAAAGAGATTGATAGTCTCGTACAAAAGGGTCTCATTAAACCATCAAAATCCCCTTGGTCTTGTACTGCTTTCTATGTGAATAATGCTGCAGAAAAAGAAAGAGGTGTACCTCGATTAGTCATCAATTACAAACCCCTGAACAAAGTTTTAAAATGGATCAGGTATCCAATTCCAAATAAGAAAGATCTTCTTTCTAGACTGTATGATGCCAACATATTTTCAAAATTTGATTTAAAATCTGGATATTGGCAAATTCAAATAGATAAAACTCATACATATAGAACTGCTTTTAATGTTCCTTTTGGTCAATACGAATGGAATGTTATGCCTTTTGGTTTAAAAAATGCTCCTTCTGAATTTCAGAAGATTATGAATGATATCTTTAATCCATATTTGGATTTCATTATTGTATATATTGATGACATTCTTGTGTTTTCAAAAACCCTTGAAAATCATTTTAAACACCTGCATATTTTTAAACAGGTCATTATTCAAAATGGCTTAGTCATCTCTAAACCTAAAATCAGTTTATTTCAAACAAGTATTAGATTTTTAGGCCATAATATTTCTCAAGGTTCCATTGAACCCATTCAGCGAGTTTTAGAATTCGCTACTAAATTCCCTGACGAGATTACTGACAAGAAGCAACTCCAAAGATTTCTTGGTAGTCTCAATTATATTTCTCCTTTTTATAAAAATCTGTCTAGAGATTTAGCCCCTCTGTATGACAGATTGAAAAAAGATCAAAAAACTCTGTGGACTCAAGCCCACACTAATTTGGTAAAATTGATTAAAACTCGTGTTCAATCACTTCCTTGCACTTCTCTTGATAATCCCCATTGGCAAAAAATTATTGAAACTGATGCTTCTAATATTGGATATGGTGGGATACTAAAACAAGTAAATCCTCATACAAAAACTGAATGTTTAATTCGTTTTTATTCAGGAAAGTGGACCGATAGCCAAAAGAAATATGCTACGGTAGCTCATGAAATGCTAACTATTGTTAAATGCGTGTTAAAATTCCAAGATGATTTGTATAATCAGAAATTTGTTATTAGAACAGATGCTCAATCTGTTAAATTCATGTTTGACAAAGATTTTAAACACGATGCGTCTAAATTAATATTCGCCAGGTGGCAGGCTCAATTAGCCCCATTTGATTTTGAAATTCAGTATAAAAAGGGTAGTGAGAATTCATTACCAGACTTCTTATCACGTGAATACTTAACATGACCATCTATACTGATTTTCTCCCCGATAAGATTATTATTACCATTCTTAAATTCTTCCCTTTACCTACGGATTGTAAAAAACAAATTCTAGAGGTATTAATCTCTGACCTCATGCTAGATGATACATGGTGGTATAATTACATTCATGAAAAACCCTGGTGGTATGCCCATCCAGAACCATATGATGATTGGTTAGAAGTTGTAAATGAAAACTAACTCTACATTTGATTTATGCAGTATGGCAGATCCCCCCTGGCAGACAGCCAGAGGACGCGGCCGAGGCCGAAATCAAAATTCTGCATATTTGCAGTATGGGGGAAGAACCAATCCTTCCTACCCTCGAAGCACTGCCCGATCAAACACTGCTTATAGCACATCAAGTTCCAATTTTCCGGTACTCAAACACGGAAATAAAACTTTGATAAACTCCAGAATATCTCAAGACGATGCATCGTCATCCCATCAAGATCAAACTCCGAATATTAATCTCGATGAAATTCCTGAAACACATCCTTTATATCAGCAGATTAAAGATTATCTGTCTGCACAGAAAAAGACTGCAGATACCTTTGCATCAATTACTGCTGAAAACACTGAAGATAAACCTTCTTATGAAAAACTTGATGCAAGAGAACTTATTTTATATATTGAAACTCAGCATATTCCTTCAAAAGAAAACTCTGAAGAAACCTGGCGGATTCTGCAAAATTATCTAACCGCTCATGTCTATGTAGCTGGTGAATCTTACAAAACTCGGACATATTATGAGCAGATTTTGATTCAAACAGCTAGTGCCACTTTCGAGCACAGCCCTTTGGGCGAGTCTACTCCTGGGGTACACGGTTACTCCAAAATTGTTATTAAAAAACTCATTCCCATTGAAGAATGGGGAATCTCATCCATGACCCAACGAACTCTACCAATGGGTCCAACAGGACAAACTCTTGCCAATTTTACATATTGGGATTATATTAAATCCTTTTCTCAAGTCTTATATTATAATAATTATAAACATACCTGGTTCATAAAAATCTGTTCAAAAGTATTTGAAAAACCGATTCCTAATTGGTTCGTTCAATGGTGGACAAATCACGGCCCATCTATTAAAATCCTACCATCTGAATATTCATCTCTTTACCATGATTGGAAAAATTCTTCTCCTTTTTTAACTAACCTTTACCTTGGAGAACATGTCTGCAAATTAGACACTATTGATCAAATGTATTTTTTCATTGAATTTTCTATTCCTTGGATACATCGATGGTCCATAGAATTGGGCTATGATTCTCAACAAATCCCAGCGTTATATCGCACTTTTTACTGTAACTTCTGGGATAAGTTACTCAGAATAGACCCTGCAACTAAGCTCCCTTATGGTCATGACCAGCGGAAAGAAATTAAAAACAAAATCTCTGCATATCAGCAAGCTCCCAGAAAATCAATTTTAATCGAAGACAAATCCCTCAATTATGTTTCAAGACGCATCTCCGCGCATGACGGAAACAAACTCCAGCTAATTGAAGAATATTTGGCAGAAGTGCGCGACAAGTTAATGCTTAATGTAGAACAAGCTTCAGACACTTCTATGAATAGCACTGAGGCAAACACGGATGACATCATCACGGATTCTCAACTTCCAGAAACCCCGAATGATGAAGATGTTCTCACCAATGCGGAAGAATTTTTAAAATGGGGACGAAAAAAGCTCTGAATATTGTAATAATACTATTGTAATAGTAAAACACTGTGCACAGGACCCACATATCACTGTGCAATATTCCTTTTTCTATTATATAAGGAGCCTCATTCTGTTTAGAGAGGCATAAGTTTTTAGAAGAAGTTTTTATTTTTTTCTTTCGAGTTCTCTCTCTCTCTCCTGTACATCTCTTTATATTCTAATAAAAGCTGGTTTCAACTACTCCGGCGACTCTCCGGTCAACAGGTACATATATATCTACTTCTTTTGTTTTGTTTTCCTTTAATCGCTCCCAAATCTAAGCCGTGACTATGTCCGGCTAGACCTCTTTTATGTTCATACTATAGTTCTAACCTCTCGAGGTATGTTAACTATGAAAGATCCAGACTCTACTTAGATAGCCGACGAAATACAAGAAGATTATTGACTTGGTTCTGAAATTGTGGTACAGTCGGAGCCATCAATTTATGTCAGCCTGGTCTCAGTGGCCGGTCTAGTAAGCTATGCCCCCTAAGCCCGCAGCGAAGAAGCGTAAGGGCGCATCTTGGCATAGTCAGAACTACTAGACAAGGGCTTTCGTATAATTGTGTGTGTACCGGACAGGCCCCTTGTTCAGGTAAAAGTTTTTCCATACAGTCAAAAACTTTTTGAATTTCGTTACTGTTTCGGTTGGTGCTTCGGTTCGGTTTTCCGACTTAAGCTTATAGCCGATATTATTACTTGGTCTGGCGGGCTGAGCGGCTTACCCCAGCCTAAGAGATCCTGTTAATGGTAATATTAAATCATTATTAGTAATAACTAAATTGATTTGAGTAAAATTACCTTTCAATTACTAAGTTCAATTAAAATTTCAATTAATTACATAGTAATTAGTAATTACATGAAAAACTAAGTGTATTCATCCATTGATTAATTGACTAATTTAATATACATTTATTAAATCATTATTTAGTAATAACTTGTAATTCTCTTAATTCATCCTCCCAAAAATACGAACCGAGGGAGTAAAAGTTATGTTTGTCCAAATAAAATTAGAAACTTGTGCTACCATTTGTGAGGTATTTCAAAGTGTGTTTAGATTAGAGGAGAGGAGAGGAGGTGCCACTTGAATGATGATTGGCGGCAAAATCCAGGAAATGGAGGATGATGTTACTGTGGAAGAGTATTTGAGGAAAGAAGTAGCCGATTGGGACGATGAAGTGAAGTGCGTTGCGAGGTTCAAGGCATTCAGCGGTCAGAGAAGTGATTGGGAGTCCCTTTATGTATTCTGGAGGGATTTGATACTCAAAGTTGCTCGACACCTTCGTATCTTCATTATTCGTCCTTCTCAGGTGAACCAACCTCTCTTTTTTTATTTCTTAAGTCTTACTTTCTAACATTTGTGATGACAAGAATTGACCCTTTCTTTTGTGTTGTCAATGGAAGGTGAAGATGTGGTTCAACAGAGGAGGCCTCGTTCCTTTGTGTCTTGATCAAGTACTGGTATGCCTTACTTGGCCATTTTGATATGTCATTTTACTTGCAGTAGTCATATTTAGAGTTCCCAAAGCATTATTAATAAGGTTAGTTTAGTAAAATGCACCTTTGATAAAAAGCTTTTGTAAGGGGTGTGTCAAGTCAACATGGGTCGAGTAATATGAATTGGATGGAGTAGTAAATGTTCAATTTTTTTTTTGGTGGGTTTGGAAATGTATTGCATAAACAAATACTTGTCTAAGTTAGCTTGCGATTTTTGGTTGGGATGGACGGAAAGAGCATGAGGGGGGTAGTAGTGGGAGTTGGAAATTCTAGCGATTGAATTTGAAGTTAATATCCTCAAGTTTGTGCCTCAACTTGAAGTAGTGTTTAAGTTATGTATATGATTGAGAACGTGATCATGTCACTTATCTAGAGATACTGATTTCACTAGTCAAGTTTTCCAAAAATCTAATGCTTAACTTACAATTGATGTGTTAGATTCTAAAATCTACTTTCAATGTTTGACACAATAGACGTATCATTAATCTCTATATCGAGATATGATGGCATCAATTAACATACTATTTCACGAATAAATATTCTTACCAGACATTTTGCTCTATCTCAAGATCTTACCTTTTAATAAATCAAAATGACAATATACATATATAGCTCATAATAGTTATATCACGATTGAGAATATAAGTTAGTCAGTCTAAAACACTATCCTTCCAATCTCGAGAAAGATTTCCTCAAGCAAGGCACATAGTGAAGAATTTGGGTCACTGGAGTCTCTGGAGAGAAGCTAGATTTTGTGATTGATTCATAATTGGAGATGGAAGATTGAAGAAACCCAACCTGAAACCACAAAAGAAAGGGTTTCCTATAAAATTCTGATAAGTAGAATTGGCAGCAAGGTCATTTACTGCATTATTGAAACAATAGAGAGTGATAATTATGGGAGACTAGGGTTTTAATAACAACAAATCCTGTGTAGTCCCACAACTGGCATCTGGGGAGGGTGGTGTGTACGCAGTTTTACCCCTACTTGTGAGGGTAGAGAGGTTGTTTCCGGTAGACCCTCGGCTCAGGTAAACTAGTATTCTTTAACCTAGATGCAAAAAAAAAAATGACTTCTATCAACTTGCTTAAGCATGGTGGATTGAGTTATCTAGTACATGTATTGGTGGGAGAATATAGAAATCTGGTGAAACTGTTGAGGTGCGTGCAACTTAGTCCAGCCACCACTGTTCAAAAATAAAAGGCATAGCATTAGGATTTTGGTGAATGGTCACAGAGAAGGATGAAAGGAATTTTGTGATAATAGATAAAGTTAACTTCAGCACTTTTGCCAGAAGAGGAAGGCTTTGTTATAGAGATGGCAAACTTTCTTCGAGACCTATATCAAAAGGAAAAGCAGACGGTAACAGTAGAAGAAGAGTATCTGGTCAACTATGGGAAGCTCAACTGCCTGATAGAAAGTATATTGATTCCCAATTGGAAGTTGTGATTCCTCTAATGGTGACTGTTCATCAAAATCTAAGCATGGAAGTAATGAGACCCTAAGAAATCCCCGAAGAAGATTCTAGTAATTTAATCACCGTCAGTTTTGCTTTATTAGGGGCCTGCTTTGTGTTTTCTTTAAAGACAAGAAAAGAAAAAGGAGACTCTGGGCAAAGTGCGTATTAAAACATTTTATATTGTCGGAAATGTATCTTTTTGACTTAAAGAAGACGTACACATGTGGAAGGAAGTTAGCAGCAGAAGATTATTCATTTTGCAGAAAGGTGTATAAGAACCTAGGTAGATCGTTCTTCATTTAGTGATACTGATGAAGATGAGTAACAGGAAGCAAATTCTAGCTGCTAGCTGTATCAAGACTAAATGGGACAGTGACACTGAAACTCTGATTTTACTTGTTAATGGCAAAAATGTAATACAATGTAAATATGGAAAGAGTTATGTATTAATGGCAAAAATGTAATACAATGTAAATATGGAAAGAGTTATGTATCCCTGTAATTAGGTAACTAGGAGATTTTGTAGGAATGCAATTATTTTCTTCATTTTTTCTTTGTTTATATTTCTTTTAAAGGTTAGTTAAACCCTAATGGCTTAAGGGAATAATCAAGTCACCTATTCACGAATTCTCTTCTTCTATGTTTGTTTCACATTATCTATGGTTGGCCTCTTAGAACTACTGATAAGAACATGGAATAACTGTATTACTGCCTGATTCAGACTGGAATCAATTAAAGTATTTTGGGCAACATTTAAAAGTAGTTTGGATAACACTGAGGCAAGCTTATTAAAATGCAAATTTGAAAGAGCTAATAAGAAGGTTAACATAGGAAGAGCAAGAAAAAAAATCAGCAAAGAAGCTTCCACTCTACAAAAAGAAAACCAAGAAATGAAGCTTATCTCGGACTGTTGCATGAAGTTGGATGGAGGAATAAAGTTCACGATAAATTAGATGAACACAATGAATTGTTCTATAAGGTTTGTTTGCTGTTAGGATAGAAGGGATCTTTCATTAGTCTATGTTGTTTTTTCCTCTTACTTTAGTATACTCTGTTATACGTGCGTCTTACCCTGCCTTCTGTTCTTTCTGATTCAATCTCTTTTGCATGAAAATATATCAAAATTATATTAATTGAACAGTATCATTAATCATCAAAAGAGATTGTAAGCAAATTATCTTAAAATCCAATAAGTTGAATCAGTACCCCTTTTAAATGTTTACGCTGGAATTAAATTCTTTCCTGCCCCATGCATTTGTCTGTCCACACAATGCATCAGCCAGAAGTATGACGATACTATTCTTTACATAGCTTGAAATGTATGCTGCTGGTGAACTATTGCGGAATCTGGGAGTTGCTGATCCAGCTAGTGGTTGGGTTTCTCAAATGTTGTGGAGAGTAGTAAATTTGGGAGGTCTGCTGAGACCTTCTACTCAAGAAAAGCTTGCCGAAGACTATTACATAATTCCTGTGTTACTGAAGGTAATTGTCTTGTTCTTAAAGTTATCATTGATATTATTCATCTTTATGTACCTGATTTGGGAGGGATGTCATCTATATAAAACTGATCCTTCCAAAAAGCCCGTGTGAAACCAGAACTGTTTGTTAGAAACTAAAGAGGCTAGTGGAAATATGAATGGTCTTATCTCAAGCATTGCGTATGTCAGACTGTCTATCACTATATCCTATACTTATGATGTTAAATGTCGTCTTTGTTCTTTCTTTCCTTTTGTGCTTTCATTGGTTTCTGTTCATCTTTTCTTTTTTCCCATGGTTTTCCTTACTTTGTGTCTTGGCTCTATTTCCTGTACTTCCTTTTTGAGATAGCCCTAGTAATTATTTCATTGAAGTTCTCTTAAATGGTTATTGGATTTTCTAATCTTTCAACCCGCTACCCCAAAACACTAAACTAGGAAAAGGCTCTTCAAGTGGTCCAAGCGTTATCGGAAAGCCACTGGACAGCTTCGTGTGTAACTACATGGAGGAAGTTCCAGGAAATTTCTGGCGGATTGAAGGAAGCTCATGCAGTCTTGAATCACTTATGTGAATACGGGAAAGCAAAGTACCTTGTAACAAACAAGAAGGACTTAATGGAGGTAATGTTAGTTGGAATACTGTTTTCCATTTACATTTCATGTATCAACACTACGTTTGGTTCCACAAAGGGAACTGAAAGGGTGAATGAGAGAGAAACTCATCACTTCTCCTTGAAGGACTTGTCATCATTTATGGCTAGTAATCTGGTACAATTGGAAGGGAAATAAAAGAGATGTACTATTTTCTCCATTTTGGTAGTTGTATGCCACCCCTCAGTTTTAACTTCCCTCTCGCTTTACTTTCATGTATAGCAAGGGAAATAACCTTGCCTCTTCTCATTTACTTTTACTCCTTTCACCTTTCTCTTTACTGTGAAATTTATACGGAGAGGGGGTGGAAATGGCGAAACTTTTCTTTTTATTTTTATTTTATTTTTGTAACGAGAACAACAGTATTTTTTTGAGTTTTTGACAAAAAAGCATCCCTATTGTTTGGGTTCAAATTTGACTTCTTCCCTGTAGTTACCACTTAACAAAAAAACATACCTGATGTATTAAAGTATTAACACTTTCTAGTCCAAAACCTAACAAGTATAGTGCAATGAACGAGTTAGTATATTGCTTTGAAGTAATAGATTATAGTGCAATGAACGAGTTAGTATATTGCTTTGAAGTAATAGATCACTAAACTATTTTAACGGACTTTATACCTGTAGCAATCAAGAAAATTGTATATGGATGTCTGACAATCTTTATTGATTCCCATTCCATAATAATTGGTTGCTATTTGTTTCTCGTTTACGGTTGGTACCTAAAGCTCTCGTCTTCCAGAGGTCTTGACTGCTTCTTAGTACTGCCATATTCAACTCTGTTTTTGTTTGTTAAATCATTGGAAGCTTGGTTCACCAGTCCTGGAACACTGCTAGTAATATGGATGGATGTAGTTTTTCCATACAGGGAGTGAAAGTCTCTCTTTCAGAAAGAGCACTTTCTGGCACAACAAGTCTCGATTTTGATGTGCTGCATTTGATTTCGACGGTAGAGAAACTTGAGCATCAGCTTAATGTGATAGATCAACGCTGGAAAAGGTAAGGACTATTATCCTCCATTATTTAATGCTAATTACAATGTAGAAGAGATTCCACCAATAAATGTTTCTGTTGTTTAAATCCCCCAAAATAATTGCTTCATCCAAAAAAGGAAAGTGCGAAAAATAAGTGTTTTCCCTGCGGTCAGGATAGGGTAAAAAATGCCCAATTTTTTCGACATAGTGTATTGCAAGGCTCTTACTAATTATAATGGCTCTATTTGGGGCTCATTTAGGTAGTGCTGTTCTTCAAAGTTAACCTAAAATAACTAGGATGCTTGTTCTATGCACAGGTCTAGAGCATCTGCTTTAGCTTCCTTAAAACTTGGGAACAAACAAGTGGCTCTAAAGTGTTCGAGGGAGATGAAGCTGGCTTCTTTGAGCAGAGAAAAATGTACAGCGCTTTTAAACCGAGTGGAAGAAGTCCTTGGGGTTATTGCTGATGCAGAAGCCTCAAAGGAGGTTGATTGATATTTTATGATGTGAAATTTTGCTTGGTCTAATCCAAAATTGACAAGTTACAAATGACCCTATTAATCCTTTTTGAACTGATTTGACAACTTTAAACTTAGCCCTGATTAATGGCAGGTTGCTGAAGCCATTCGAATTGGCACAGAGGCTATTAAGGAAAATGGGATCAATTATGATGAAGTTGAGCTGTGTCTACAGGAGCTGAATGAGTGTATTGAATCGCAGAAGCAGATTGATGACATTCTAGGTAGATATCTGTCCCAATCTTACCAGATACTCCCTACGTTTCAATATGTTTGTCTTACTTTCCTTTTTAGTCCATTTCAATGGATGTCCCTTTCCTTTTTGGGAACTCTTTAATTTCAACTTTACACATGACATGTTTAAGACCACAAGATTGAAGGACATTTTGGTACATTCTACATATATGTAATTATAACTCCACAAGATTCAAGAGTCCTTTTTAATTTCTTATTTCATGCCAAGTCTGAAATGGAGGGAGTATTAAAATTCAAGAGAAAACATATATAGTTAACTCATTTGGTAAGCATGGTAGTGAATATTCTTATATACTATTCACTAGAAACCCAAAACCAACAATGGATCGAGGCTGTTTCTGGAAACATCTGTCCCAGTTTTTAAACTGATGGACAATGATGAACCTTCATGTTAACATATAATCTCAACTTGGTATCAGGGACGGGTCATCACTTAACATGGCCTTTGTGCGTGAAGATATTGCCTCATCAACTGATAAACTGAACAATTTGGACATATCTTGTAATCTGAATAATATTCTTATGAGTTTAGCTTGGTTTGTTTCTGTACTAAAGCTACTAGTTTTCTGGCTCTTCCTCAGGAGCAAATGCAGCAGGTGCAGAAATTGAGGATGAAGATATTGAAGAGGAGCTGAAGCAGCTAGAACTGAATTTTGTTGAGGTACCAACTCAAACATCCTCCGGGGTTGATGCTGTAGTAGCAGGAACACAGGAAACTGCCGATGCACTGAGTGACTCTCTTTCAAACCTTCATCTCACACACCATGCAAGGAAGGACCCGAAGGCAAAACATGCTGTGGAGTCTATGGGTGCCTCGTCAAAAGATGTCAGTCGTGAAGCTGTTCTGTCATAGCCAATTGCAGTTAGGATCTTGTTTCCTCCCCTTTTTGTACTGTGATGCCTGGTAGTCCGTGCCATAATTGATATTTTGCGCACCTTTGGTATTCAGAGATCAGGGCATAATTGATGCGTGAAAAACTGTCGATTAGATATTGGGAGTTAATATGTGAATGATGTATATTATCAAATAGTTCTACTCCATCTATTTCAGTTTTTGTGTCTTAGTTTCCTTTTTAATCTGTGTCCGAAAGAATGTTGTCTTCTCTACCTAGTAAGTTTTTAATTCCAACATTTTCATTTTACTCAATGACACTCCCATACAAAATTGATATCGCATGTTTTAGACTATAAAACTATTCAAAATGCATTTTTTTGGTGTGTCATGCACACTTATAGTTTATGACTATAAGTTCTGAAGGTGTATTTTTACATTTTTAAGATTACAAGATTCAAGTGTTTTGCCTCTTGTCCTGCCAAATAACAACAGAAAATGAAACAGAAGGGATTAAGTAGCTCATGATTTGAAGAGCTGTCAGATTGACATGTCAAATGATGTCAATGCTGGGGAATCTATGGGTGACATGCTCGATGATATCAATCTTGAAGTCTAATTCTCCCAAAATGAAGCACTTCCCTTGATAGTAGAAAATTTCTCGCGTTTTGTGCTAGACTGGTAGTTACGTGCTAGTTAAGATTTTTTATATGTGATGCATGGATATTTCGTTACACAAATTATTTTCACACTCTTCATTTGGAATCGCGCTTCCTATTTTTCTGTCTCATATTTTACTTTTAACTTTGTCAGACTCAAAAGAAAACCTTGTTGAGGATTAAAAACAACATTCAACATAAGTAATTTAACTTAGTAAATCTTCATTGACCGCTTGTCCTGGAAGAATATTTAACTTAGCAAGTCTTCATTGATTATGTTTTTTCAATGTTAACCTTGTATGCAATTGGTCAGTAATATTTGAATGCATTAATAATGATCCTTGCATTGCATTAATGGATTTGAAAAATATCAACTATAGACAATCATAGAGCGGTGCATTTTTACTGAAGTACCAAACGCATGATTAATCAATACGAATTCTACTGCAATCTCCTACAAGTTTTGTTTTTGAGTCATTCTAGTTTGCGAAGGAACTATATCAAGCAACCTTTTCTGTTTTTTTAAACCGTGATATCCGGGTCAGCTTTCACGCACCTCGACTAAATACACAGGATACCTATCACCTTCCACTAGCAACAAATATCATGTAACATATGATTTGATTAACGATAGAAACTACTTTGACAATTAAAGAATCTTACTGTCAAATACTTGAAGTATCAATATTTCTACTCTAAGCACATAAGCCACTCTCCTATACGTAATTTAACCTTTTACTCTATTCAAAATAATTCAAGGATCATGAACCAAGGTCATTAGCTCGAGAGAGTTTATAACTATGATAAGGACCATTTGTACGAGTCTTTAGCTAAAACTGAAGAGTATTATCTGAGGGCTTGGAACCAACATAACAGGCCCAATTTCTAATTTTGTCACACAGGCTACACAAAAGGAATCGAGGAATTGTGTTTCTGTAAAAATGTTGTTAAGAGCAATGTTCTGAAAATCCATGAGACCTCGAGATCATCAACCAAGAACACCCTCTTTTAAACATTCAGCAACCACAAATTTCAGCTGACGCATCTTCTCCCTAGCCGCCTACATAAACAAAAAACTTGCAGTTAGAGCACAAGTGACACGCATTCTATATCCTCTGGAGTTCAAAGTCAATGAAGTTCTCCAGATGGCAGAACGGTGACGTTACAATTATATAGTTGTTAAAGTTCAGTTACTTTAACGTGATAAAAAATAGTTGACCTTCATTGTTATAATTAGTAAAATTCAGTAACAATGTGTTGAAATAAATTTGCGCCATAGCAAACATGGCAATTGACATGGAACAACACATTTAATATACAACAATTTGACTCTTAAAAGTCTTCGTTGCTTTATTTAGCACAGGAACGGCAAATTGAAATCGTGTACATGATAGATAATTGAAGTCATTATCCAAGTGTATAAGATCTATAATGTTCTCCAGATTGTGAGTGAAGAATACTTACCTGGTGGACCGAAGAAACCCTTCTTTCAGCATTATCAAGCTGAGTCTCAATTGATTCTTCCACTTCCAAAAGCAGCTTCTTATTTGATGCTTCTACAGAATGAAAATCAAACATCGGAAATTTAGCTTGTCCTCATGATTAACAACAACAAACCCAATGTATTCCCACATAGTGGGATCTGGGGAGGGTCCAATATATAATTGTAGCTCCTCATCAATGTTTAGTTTTCACAAAATATAAGTGCAGCAAGCATATGCAACAATACGTCATGGGAAATTAACATATTGCTTAAATAGCAAAGAAATAACATGCTGTCATCAACTACTGGCCTTCCTGTAGTCCAGATGCTTTAAAGTGCAATAGAGGAAATATTATTCAAGATATAGACAATTACTGGCTCCAAATAATGAAATAAAGACTTCTGCAAAGTTCATAGAAGATCTCATCATACTTCTCTTTTCCACAGTTGCTTTCACTTCAACTTCATGTGCTTCTAGAGATTCAAGTGTGCTCTTGCAATCCTGGAGATGCCGAGTGACATCTTCTTTAAATGTTTCATATATAGCATTCAGATGTTGTTGTTTCTCTGCAAGGTAATTCGGAGTATTTAATTTTCAAGCAAGATAAAGAACCATATAGTCCTCGAAAAGATAGAATCAGAGAGAACTCAGGAAAGAAACTTAAAGGTCAAATTTCCACGTGCATTTGCATTTGTGGAAGATGGAACAAATTCCACAAGCTCATCGTGTCAATGAACAAAAATCTGTATAACTAAAACCGGTACTAAATGAGAAAAATGAGACTATCATGCTGAGATTTATGGCAGGCAAAAATAACTGATCCAGTCAAGGTGATAGTTAACAATGTGCCACAACTCACACATGCAGAATAATACTCAGTCCTACGGGCTTTGGCAAACAGGTTAGAACGTCTCGAGAATGGAAAAACCTTTCTATGACATAACAAATAGGAAGAACCAGAACCAAGCTGCTTCATGCACTCAAATTTTGAACAAAATGCTACCATGTTCAAGAAGAACAGAAGCAGTTGATATCAAGTAAATTGTCAATATTTTGTTAAAAATTTACCTTGAAGCACTTCTTCTACATGATTTCTCTTTGATTTATTCAGACTGGTTATTCTCCCCCTGGAACAGAGCAAAGTCATACTAAGGAGAAAGAATCTTTCAAATTGTTACTGTCATTTTATGCTACTTACATATCTGCTTGAATCTGAAATTCAGCATTCTGCAACTGCATATGTATTTTCTCAGCAGCTGACGTCAGGATCTCAGCGGATCTTTGGTTAGTCACAGACTTCAATTTGCTTCTAATTTTCTCTAATGAGAAAGCAAATAAGGTGATGGCACTGCAAAGTGATATTGAAGCTCAATGAAATTTTAAAACATAAAACTCAGTGCTGAAGGATTTTTAGTTCATATTCACGGGAAAGAGAACTCTGTGCTGAAGAAAAGCTTTTAATTCGTTCACTCAGAAGATACAAGAAGTACCTAGTTAGCGCATCCTCTTCATTCTGTTCTACATGCCTCTCAAACTTCCTACGATCAATTCCTGTTGAATTCATATGGATATGGAGCAGAGAGAGACAGCCTTTAGGGAATGTGTAACTGAATAGAAGTAGTAATTTTAAGGAATAACACGAAGATCCATCAGACAAGCAGAGATTTGAACTAATGGACATAAACCTTTAGCTGAGGCTGCAGCAAGACCAACTCCAGAAAGATTAGCACAACCTTTGTTGAAGAGCCTTTTGTTTGGTCGAGGAGCCTGTCGTTTCCTGGTTTTACAAATTTCAGGAGATGGTGCTGGCTGTATACCAGCTGCATAGACATCATAAAGTAACAAGAATAACTGATTTTGCTTCAGTCAACAAGGAGGCTAGAACAAAAGATCACATACTAATAAGAAAATTATTTTATGTTAAGATGGTCAGCAGACCCCACTTTGTGGGAATACACAGGGTATGTTGTTGTTGTTGGTCAGCAGGAAAACCTAGTTACTAATAAAAGGTAGAGTCCCTTCTTCAGTCAGTCAGAAGATCAATCAAATAATATTCATTTCAAATGAAAATCAATACTAACTGTATTATTTTTCAGGTAGCAAGCACCAAGTACTAAATTCTGTATGCTTTGGTGAAGAATCTATCCAGTGGCAAAAGAACACTCTCTGGATCTTAAAAGTTCCCACAAGACTAGAAACTTAATTTTCATGTGCATTTTCCTTTCTCCCTAAGCAGGTGAGGCATAAAAGAAATATATGTGCATCTCTTCAATTTCACCAATGGATAATCATTCTGAACTAGAGAAGAACAACATAAATGACTAAGGAGCTTAGTATATTACTACTCAAGCAAAATGCTGGCATTATATAACCATTCAAACTGGCATGATAAGATATAAATGAGCGGAACACATAAGAAGTGAAGGAAGAGGGAAATACAACTAAAAATCATAATAGATGATCATCAGTCACACTGATAAACACCAAGTGTCAGTCAGGGTGAATGGCATAAAGTATGCAAGGCAACTGTATTTTGCCAACAGAAGTAAGTTACACGAACTACAAAGTTTAGAAGGGACTTTCGTCCCATTGGTAATACACATAAAATAATCACATCACTCCTCCACACCCAGGCAAAAATTTTACTTGAAACTCCTGCCTCCGTGCATCTTGGCTGTTGGCACATTTCTATATACACGCAAAAACTATTTCAAGTTAAGCAGACAACATCCATAAAGTAGGAAAATCTGATGTCAGGGCGTAGATCAGCAGCAAATGTAATTTATATCCAGTATGGATCTTCTGTAGACTTATGGTTACATTTGAAAGAAACTAAGGGAACTGAAAGGATTACGATGAATAAATATCTGAACATGAATCATAAAGTATCAATTTGACCTTGAACATTTGAACTGTCTTCAGTGTCCTCGGGGTCACTTTCCATGGATGATGGTTTAGAAAACTTGATCTGTGTATCTTCTTCAATGATACGTCTTGATTCCATAAATGGAGTACTTTCCAAATTTCCTGCATCATCCTTTACATTCATTAAGGAAATCAAGAATTTATTACTACAATCTACGACCATCAGCTACTATATTACAAATGTTGAGTCAAAATAAGAAGGATACTGATGATTCAATCGGCGTATTGGACTTATATTCTCGTTTAAGTCCAGCAAAGCTCTTGACATTACAAATGCCTTCAGATTTTGATGTTATATTTTCATGACCATCACCATGTAGTTGCCCCAGATTGCTTCTTGACGCAAAGCCTGAAAAAGATTTTCTGCTATATGTTTTCAAAGCAAAAATTGGGCTTTGTTTATCAGACTCCGAGTCCAATGCTTTCGTCTTGGATTTTTCTGCTGTGTTTCCTTTCTTATCTGTATGTTCTTGCAGATTCCTCAGCTGCTCAGTCATTTTCACAACAGGGGATTCTAGATTACCAGCATCTGACTGGACCATCTCGTCGTTTTTCTCCTGAAATAAAGTAGTAGCATCACTAGGATATACAAATTTCTTAGGAACTGGCACTCTTTTACAATTATTGCTTGTGTCTTCATTTTTCCTTTCATTATTCTGCTCACAGACATTAGATGCTTCTACGTGATGACTCTTCCTCTTGCCTCTCCTTTCATATACCATCAAAGGACTATCAGTGCCAGCATCACGTAATGTCCTAGACAACGGATCTTTAGGAAGGAAGACATTTTTCTCTAAGCGGTCCTCTTTGCATACCGGTGGTCTCTGTATATTTTGTGCTTTCAACTTAGTAGGAGCTCTTTTTCGAGCTAAAGAACGAGTAGTTGGTCTCCTAATAGCATACTCAGGACTTTGAGTATCACTTTCTATAGTGTCTGAATTTTGCCTAGGTTCACCAACATGATTTCCACCGTCTTTCTGTTCTGGTTTCGAGACTTTTGCACCCTGCTTGAGAACTGGAGAATTTGGACTCTGCTTGTTTGGGGAAGAAACAGTTCCTAAGATCTCCTGAAGCTTTAATCTTAAAGATGCATTGCCTGCGTTTGCTATGGTATTTTTTCCTTTAACATCTTTCTCAGGCATGTCTTCCAGCCCAACCTTGGATGCAAATTTCTCCCTTGTCTCTGTAGCTGCATCCTCCTTTACTTGCTTGGATTTGTCAAACCGCGAAGTCCTTGTCTGAGTTAAGAAAGACCTTAAAGTACACTCTGCTGCTCCTACCTCCACTCCGTTGCACATCTCAACTACACCTTGTGCAACTGAAGGTTTCTCTACTGGAGCAACTGCCTCTGAAGTTTGTTCATGGTGGAGGGTTTTAGTGGATATCCAAGGAGATGTCTGCAGCTCTGTGGACTCTCTTTGATCTCTTATAGCAGAAGTGCTCTGTATATCCTCCTTGTTTCTGTCATTTGTAAAATTCCCGTTGCTTGAAGTTTTCTGAGTCATTGTTGTTCCATCGTCACGAGATGTCTCTTTGTTAAAAGTTTTAACTGCTGCCAAGTGAGCCTGATCTTCAGCTTGCTTTACTTTTTGTGTTCTGCATTTAGCTACTGAATCTATCACAATTCCAATGGACATCTTTCTAGATTGACTGGGTTGGCGGTAATTGCTGCCAAAACTCCTAGTGTCACCGGCAAGGTCCTGACAAGGACAAAATACAAGTATTTCAACATCTAGCTTTCTAAGCATATCGATGTGACATCAGATCCACTCAGTGAGAAGGATCGGCCTTTATCGTTGTAAGAAATTTTGAAAATCAAACTCCACATAACACTGACAAACGAAGAAATTTGAACTTATCGAAAAAGTGAACAGACAACAGAGACAGAGAAATATGCTTCCGGCGAGATGCCATTACAGCATTCAAATGAAATCTAAATTGCTTCAAGTAAAATAATTAACCCAGATTCGAATTGCAACCTGACCACTTACATCTCGTAATTTCGGCTTCCTGATGACCTCCATAGCAGCAAATTCAGCGGATCCAAAGTGTGACCAAATTACCTAAGTGCTGAAAATGAAAGCAGAAAAGGTTGATTTATCAAGTTTAAGCAACAAATTACACCGTCATACTTCTATATGTAATGCTAATTGCCTTCACAAACGCACATATCCACACTGACATACTCAGATAGAATGAAATTAAGCTCCATAGACCACAGAGCTCTCTCTTTCACACACACACAAAAAAAAAAAAAAAAAACTGCAGAACAGATAATAACTGAGAACTTCCAGAAGAACTAGTTAACTATTTTAGGTATCTACAGCAGATTACATACAACAATTCCAATTTCAAAACGCATCCGGAATTCCAAATCGCTTAACTGAGAAGAATTTTCAGTACTACGTAGTACGTACTTTCCCTTCCACAAACGAAATGCTAATTTAAAGCTCCATTAGAAAAGAAGATGAACCAGAGATGAAAAAAATTCAAATCTATGGGCAAAAAAAAAATCAAAAAACAGGTGAACTCTGAATTTACATGCATTATCGATGATGGAGATATTGTGAGTTACTTACCAGTAATGAGCAGAGACGAAATTCAGCATGCCCCTCGAAGCTCCAGAATGAGCAAAGGATTTTGAAATTTGGGAAATGGGTAGCGTACAGGTGATTTGGCGTGATCAGTGTGATAAAAGAGGCGGGAAAGACGAAACAATGGAGCGCGTGTCATCACTTAAGACCCGTTTGAATTATTTTTTGTTTTTTCACATGTTGGATCATAAAAAATTTGGATTCAAATTGAAAACACCAAAAAAAAAAAAGCTTATTTTTTTTTGTCAAAATGACTTTTAAGTCATTTTTTGTTTATAGAAACATTTGGTAATTTTTAAAATTGTTTAAAAAAAGTCAATTTTGACTTTTTAAAAAACAAAAGCCACAAGTTATCATTTCCTTGTTTTCTTTTAAAAAATTTTACGGTGCCATGTCATATTTGTGTGAGGCTCTCATTAATTGATAAATGCGCATTGTGAACCAAGCATGCTATTATTATCCTTCTCACTCCACTTTTTTTTATGGACATGTCTTACTTTTTATTTTTAAATTTGTTTTATACTTGTTATTTGATTTCACAAAATTAAATAACGCGGATAAATCAGGGTGAAAAATTAGTAATGTCGACCTTGATCATTTTTTAATTATTTGTAGTTATTAGATGAAAATAAATAAGAAATAAAAATGTAGAGTAAAAACTTATAACCCATTGGGTGGTTGAATTTTCTGGCAGTTTTAGGTGAATATTAAGATTTGAACGATTGAAAAATTAGATATTTAAATTGAGAAAATTCTAAATAATTTTACATGTGGTTATTCAACTTTGAGTTTATCATATAAAAATATTTTTTAATTTTTTATATATAAAATCTATTTAACTTCTAAATTTATCACGCATAAATCACTCTTCTATTTATTTATCACATAAGAAGTCATCCAATTTTAAATTAACACATAAAAATCATTTTTTTAAAAAAAGGTATTTATGTAATATAATGAATATATTATTAAGGGTAAAAAAGTTAAATTGTATTTCTTAAACGAGAGAGGGATTATGAAATAAAAAGTGGCTTGATAGAACAAAAATATTAAAAGTTGTTCAATTATTTTTTTATTAATTCTATTTCTATATTTTATGTCTATCGGAAACAGCCTCTCTACTTCTTCGAAGGTAGCGATATGGATTGCGTACATTCTACCCCCAGACCCCACTTAGTGGGATTACACTGGGTTTATTGTTGTTATTTTATTTTTATATTTTATCCTTGTAATAATTAAAAATGAAATTGATTATGTTTTTGTAAGGACTTAAGAAGATTTTAAGGTGCAAAAATTCATAAAGAAATTAACTCAATGTATAGAAATCTTAAGTTATAAAGTCTAAAAATTAATTCAAAAAAATTGAGAAAAAAGTCACTATCTTTTAAATATATCAGAAAATACTTTTAAAAAAATAGGTGTAATCCAGATTAGTGTTAATTCATTTTAATAAAATATAACTTAGCCATCCATTTACCTATTTAATATTTGTGAAAAGTAGTAATACAAAAAAAAAGAATTAAAATAAAGAAGAGGAAGAAGAGTTTGGAGACACGAAAAAAAATGAAATAGAGAAGAGGAGCTAATGGAGGAAAATAATGAAACAGAGAAAAGGAGCTAATGGAGGAAAATAAAGTGAAAAAGAGTACCCACGAAAGGGCCCCACAGAGACAGTTGTTACAAATATATGGTGCCCTCCTACAACTATTGTTGGTTGTGTCCCAACCATTGTAAAAAAAATTTGATGGAGGTAATGAAGTTTTTTTGTTTTTTGTTTTTTATGAAAATAGAGGGGTTTTTTTTAAGGAGAGGAAGACCATGTGTTTTGGAGAAGAAGAAGACCGTATTTTTTCTTCTTAAAAATAACTATTTTTGTAATTTTTTTTACTTTTTGATTGAATTATTTGTGACTAAAATGAGTTATCTTTCTCTTATTGATGCATTTTTCAGAGTGTGGAATTAAGGCACTTTAATTTTATTTTTTAAAAAAGTGCTTAATAAGCACATTTAATGAAAGGTTAGGTACATGATCTAATTGAGGTGTTAATACGAAAAAAAAAAAATTTAAGGACCTGTCTATTTATTTTGTCAATTGTATTTGAAACTTTATTTTGATGCCAAAAAGTACTTTTGTCGTTGCTCGGATTTTATTTTCTTTGGTTGTTGGCCAAACACCTCAAATCAGAAAAGAAGAAGTATATATGGAATTCCTTTGTAAAACATATAATAGTAAATCAAAATAAACAATGAAAATATGACTATTAATTTATTGGTTAACAAAGATTGATAATGCAATTTATCATGCATGGTATATCATGATTCATTGTCTTCCTTCTGTTATTTGCTGTAAAATATAGAAGAATAGATGTAGTGTCGGATTTGAAAGAAATCAACATGACAACCAAAATCATTATCCAACATATATATGATCATGTTTATTTATAAACTACTGTGTAACTTTCCTAGAGTACACTTACAATTAAAAACAGCTCTTGATTCCCAACGTTTTCACATCAAATGGGAGTATGGGCCAAAGAAATTAATAAGTTACTCACTGCATTGTGATCAGTTAGCTTTATCTAATTTCATTTAAGTTGACTCCTTTCATCTATGACAGTGAGTGTTTGTCACACCCCTTTTTTTAACTTCAAAAGATATGATTTTGGATTTTAAGGTTCAAAAGGGTTTTTATTATTAAGTGACAAAATGAAAATTTATTTTGAAAAAGGATTATTTACATTAAAACTCAGAGTCGCCACTTGGCATAATCGGGTGTGCCAAGTCACCTTTGAAAATTCTTTTTAAAACGGTTTTGACTCTTTAAAATTGATCCGCGAACAGAGATTCCGGCTAAGGAATTCTGTTGACCGAGGGGAAGGTGTTAGGCACCCCTCGATCTCGTGGTTCGACCTTAGTCGCTTGGTGGAGCATATTGGCTAGATTCGACACTAAGGATGTATAAACCACATAAAAATACCAAACAATCAATCAAACAAATAAGATAAAACAAGTCCAAAGATATAGTGTTCAGTCCAATTATTACAACCCGGAATAGAAGAAATGCAGAAATATAAACCTACACTAGTCCTGAACTACTCTCTAATGCTTTACCCGACGCCTCAGACCTTGATCACGAACCTCCTTTTGAATACACAATTTCGCGGGGCATTCCCCGATAACAAATATAAATTTTCTCGGAGTATCCCCCGGCCAAATGAATACATTTCAATCGAGTGCGATAAACTAGAAAATATTTCAACACACAACTTCACATTCAAACATCCCACGAAGTACTTATTCCTAAATTTTGCTTACCCGAACCTATATTCGCCTATCCATTTCCACATGTCGTGATCCATCGTGTTCCATCAATATTCACACTTATTCCGAATTAAATAAAAAAGAACAACAAAACCAACCTTAAACCAAATTCACAATTTTATCAACCTCGTAACTCCACCCCTCAAATTCCTTTTTTTATTCCAAATTTCATGATTCACAAATACAATCTCAACAATCTTTAATCAATTCTATTAACGACATCTAGACAACAAATCAACATCATTCCATATTCCGTTATCTAATGCATGAACATCAAGCGAGCTCAAACAACATAATCAACAAAACACATGTTAATAGCCAATTCAACCCATCAAAACAAAGAAAAGAAAAAAGGCTAAGAAATAGACCTCAATAGACCAATTCCGTTGATAATAAAGAAGTCCGAAGACCGAAATACTCAAACAAGAAAACCCCAATCACGATCAATAATCCAACTCGGTATCAAGAAAGTGAGGCCCGAAATTGATTACGTGAGTCGATTGAGGCGTAAGGGAATCTTTCGATGGGATTTGGATGGAAAACGGGATCATGAATGACTTCTGGATGCGAGTACGGAGGGAACGAGATCACTGGAACTTTCTCAGTGATGATTCTAGTGTCACCGGCGAGAGCTTCACCGGAAAAGCAGTTCAGCAATCTCCGTCTCACTCTCTCGATCTCTTTGTTCTGTATGCGTTTAAAAGCCCTTTCCCATTCACTGTCTCTCCATTACTCTCCCCTCACTGTGTGTGTATGAGTGTGTGAATTGTGCTCCAAGAAGAAGAAACCCCAAAAAATGGCGTCAATCCGTATCCTTCCTGTGTGATTGTGAGTTCCCTGTGTTTGCTCCCTATGATTTCTAATCCATGGAAAGATGATGATATGTGTATGTACTCCCCCCTTCTCTACCAATGAGTGTATGTATATATCAATGGAAAGTGAGGTGTGTGAGTGAAGGGAAATCAGTCCCCCCCAATTAAGTGTGACCCCATCTCTTTTTGTAGTATTGGTGTTTATGTCCATTCTAATAGTGAGGTATGAGTGACTTAGTGTGAATTATTGTGTAGTCCCCTCAAAAATAAAAAATCCTGAGCGTGTATATTATTCTGTTATGGGTAATATCTGTGGGGTCCTTTTTTGTCTTGGTGTGATGTTTTTTATTATGAATTTGTTACCAATAGAAAAAAGAGTAAAAGGGATACGTGGGGTATGGGGTTGGTAGGGTAGTGAGGTAGGAGGTGGGGGTAAGGTAGGTTGTTAGGATGAGATAAAATTAGTTAGGGAGTTGTTATTTAGTTATTTTTTGTTCCTTTGTAAAGAGATTATTACACGGGGTAGGATACATGGTAAAACGAGGGTAAAAATAGATAACTTGGATTTTTGGGAGGGACAAACTTAGGTGTCTACATCATGTCCCCTTTGAATGTAAACACAAAGTGTTTTCATATGAAGAAGTAGACAATGAGACAAAATTTTGTCCCGACCATTATTCAGAGAAACAGAAGAAAAAAGGACAACCGAGTTGGAGAGTCGAGTGAGGTTGCTGTCGAAGCTCCGGTCCGCGGCTCTGTCATTACCTCAAAATAAAAAATTACAAGTTAAAACATAAATGAAATTACAAAAATCCTATCTATACAGCTTCTGTTGGACTCTTGACTTGAGTTTCATCACCCTATTCTTCAGGCGGGCTCCTAATTTGCGATTTCCTTAACTTATTGTTTGGCTTTCAATTGCTTTACCTCGTTGCTTAACTTTCAATTTCTTCACCCTGTTCTTCAGGCGAGCTCCTGACTTGCTATTTTTCAATCCGATAACTTTTAACTTCTCACCTTATTGCTTTGTTTTCAACTTCTTCACCTTATTGCTTGACTTTCAACTTCTTCACTTTGTTGCTTGACTTTCCATTTATTCACCTTGTTCTTCAGGCGGGCTCCTGAAATCACATCAAAACTAAAAAGAAAATTATCCCAAACAAAGACTATTATAAAGAGATTTCATATGCCAGAAAAGTAAAGTTCCAAACACAAGAATTAAATTTTGCCCCAATTTATCATCAAAGGACTTTTGTGAAAGTCACATCATTGTAGGAATCAAAGGGATGACTCGACTAAAAGGTACGTCTTATAGGAATCAAAGGGAATAACTCGACTAAAAGGTATGTCTTATAGAAATCATAGGAAATGACTTGACTAAAAGGTACTTCTTCTAGGGGTCAAGAGGAATGACTCGACTAAAAGGTACGTCTTATAGGAATCAAAGGGAATGACTCAACTAAAGGTACGTCTTATAGGAATCAAGGGAGATGACTCGACTAAAAGGTACGCCTTATAGCAATCAAGGGGAATGAGTCGACTAAAAGGTACGTCTTTTAGGGGTCAAAGAATGACTCGACTAAAAGGTACGTCTTATAGGAATCAAAGGGGATGACTCGACTAAAAGGTACGTCTTATGGGAATCAAGAAAGATGACTCGACTAAAAGTTACGTCTTATAGGAATCAAGAAAAATGAGTCAACTAAAAGGTACGTCTTCTAAGGGTCAAGGAATGACTCGACTAAAAAGTACGTCTTATAGGAATCAAAGGGGATGACTCGATTAAAAGATACATCTTATAGGAAACAAAGAGAATGACTTGACTATAAGGTACGTCTTATAGGAATTAAAAGGGATGACTCGACTAAAAGGTACGTCTTATAGGAATCAAGGAAGATGAATCGACTAAAAGGTACGTCTTATAGGAATCAAGGGGAATAAGTCGACTAAAAGGTACTTTTTCTATCAAGGAATGACTCGACTAAAAGGTACGTCTTATAGGAATCAAAGGGGATGACTCGACTAAAAGGTACGTCTTATAGGAATCAAATAGAATGACTCGACTAAAAGGTCCATCTTATAGGAATCAAGGGGAATGACTCGACTAAAAGGTACGTCTTATAGAAATCAAGGGAGATGACTCGACTACAAGGTATGTTTTATAGGAATCAAGGGAGATGACTCGACTAGAAGGTACGTCTTCCAAGAGTTAAGGGTAATGACTCAACTAGAAGGTACGTCTCCTAGGAGCGACGGTTCAATTTAAGAAGCGTATCACCTAGCAAATGAAAATTAAAATTCCTGGAAAAGAAAGTGTGTCTCCGAGGGATATAGGATGATGATTTTTTACCATGATTTGATTATCAAACCTGTGCAGCAACTTTGCTTCCTGAATTTGTAGAAGTGAGGCATTGCAGCCCTTGATATTTATGCTCTGAAGTCATTTCTTTGAAGGTAATATGTTTCCTGTTTCATCAAAGAAAACTTGTGAGTTTAAAACATGGTGGCTGGTTTGTGGTTTTAGCTTTCGCGGCGATCGCTCTTGGCCTCGTCACATTTAACCTTGCTTCCAACCATTAGCATATATCATTGGCTTACTGAATTATTGACCCGAACTTAGATTATTAAGAGTGACTAAAACAAACACAGTATTTTTGCTTTGCCATGCCTCTCAGATAGACCCTTTGAACCTTGGTATTTCCATGATTCCCTGACTTCTCTATTGACAAAACTTTCTACATGCCCTTTTTTGGCTCACAATCATGTCTCTTTCATGTGCTAGGTTTTGTCTTGCTTTGTGTAATTAAAGAAGCTGGTAGCCAGTTTTAAAATTTTTTCTCACTTATTTTGACACGGACTTGACTCAAAGACAAGAAACAAAAAAAAAATAACAATTTTTGTTTGGATAACTGACTCAAGAAAGATAAAATAAAAATAAAGAGAAGAAAGAAAAGACAATGAATGTCCCCTTTTGAAATAAAGAAACGAAAAAATCATCTAAAAATGACAGTCAACACTAATGATTATGCCATGCTTTTTGGATTAAGCATCTTGATCTTTTCATCCAAATGTTTTACCCATTGTTGTTGAGTTAATGGCCTTGAAACTGAGTTTTTTCCTTAGGTCAATTGCATTTAAGACCCCATTCGGATAGTGGCACCTTGAAGGGTTTTCGCCAACAAGCTTCTCTCATTTCTTTTTCTCAGCTCACCATTGCCTTATGGTGTCTGTAAGGGTTTTCCACTAATGAGACTCTTTTATCTGCATTTTCCTTAACTCACAGTCGTCTTACGGTGCCCGTGAGAGTTTTCATTGATAAGACTCTCTCATTTTTATCTCTCTCAACTTACCATCGGCTTATGGTGCCCGTGAGGGTTTTCACCAATAAGACTCTCTTATTTTTATTTCTCTCCTGGTTTTTTATGCCGAGGAAGACAAGTAGTTCCCAAATGCGTCATCATATCCCTTGCATGCTTAGCCTTAACATCCTTAAAGATTGATCTGAAGGTCTTTTTTTGGTTGTAACTTGAATTTGGATAGGGTTAGAAAGAAAGGATGGCATGGGGCCCAAACAACACTTGAAGTGAGGTAGGACTTACAACTTTTGGAATCGACTCAAACAATGAGGAATAACTCATGCCCCAGTTTCTTTTGACTGGGCAATTCTAAACTATTTATTTGGTTGGACCGAGCCCAGAGTAGGGCAGCCTACGTATCTCACCCTCGAAAGAGGAGAATCAGGTCACGCGTAGTTCCGGCGGCTTGTTCTTTTTTTGCTTGATTCTGACTTGTTTTTCTTTTGACTCTTTTTTTCTTTGTTATTTTCTGACTCTAAATTCTTGACAATTTTATTCCATCTTGGACACATTTTTCTCTTTTTTTTTTGAAATTTTCTAACTCTATTCTCTTGATCGATACTTTTTTTTTTAGCTTTGTTGGTTTTATCTTGATTCCAAAAGAGGGGTATGAAAGAAAATAACTCTAAGGCTCAAATGGAATAAACAAAGGATGACACAATGTTTGGATAGCAGAATAAAATATCTTCATCATATCAATCCTTGAAAATACTATTACATAGCATGTAATATGAAAGTGCACGATCAATCTCACTTATGATATGTTTTACAACACTAACATGCCCCGAACATGTGTGTCACCTCTTTTTCTATACTTGTCAAACATACAACTCCACGTTTGTTGTACATCCCTCATATTGAATGACTCGTCATGCTTTCGTGGAGTTGATTTTCTTTTTGTTCCTCTTGATAGGATCACGCAGACACTGTCTGACCTAATTGAGCTATGTTTTTCAATTGATGACCAAGTTATTCTTGTGATTCTCAAAATAATTGCCTTAGTTTTGAAAGAAGGCTTCAATTTGTCACCAAATGTCTCAACACTCTACCTATTTTCTCAGATAATTTTTCTAACCTTAGCCCTCTGATTTCATGTTTCATGGTTAAATAAAGATCTGACTGAAGATTCTGCAGGCATTTCATATCACTAGAATCTACATAAAATGCACTGTATAAAGAAAACAGACAAATAACACATATTTAAAACACAAAGAAACAGAGACAATTCATTTAGTTGAAATAAAAGATAGAAGGGTTTGAACATAAATGATAAAAGGATAAAGCAAGATAGATCCCGACTCACAACCCTGAAATAATTCAAAAAATAAAAAACAAAATAAAATAAACTACCAGACCTCTTCCTAGTAGGGAGAGGGGTGACTTCTCAATTTCTCAGCCTGACAAATTAGCCACTGGTTTGCATATCAGTATGACTAGAGCTTCCCTCACTGTCAATGTTCTGCACCGTCATTGATCCATCATGAATCATCTTTTCAATTTCTCTTTTCAAATCTTGACAATCTTTAATACTATAACCCTGAGCATCAGAATGATACGCACATCGTACATTAGGATTGAAATTTTTTGAACGCCGATTAAGAGTGCACCCAAGGAGAGGAGTGATCATGCCCCATTGTACCAATCTCTGAAATAAACTGGCATACAACTCTCTAATTGGTGTGAAGATATCTCTCGACTTGGCCTCATTTCATCGTTTGGCTTGGATTAAAAATCAGGCTTAAAGGGTTTTGGTATGTTTGCGGAGTTAGAGGATGACTCTGAGGAGTTGGTGTGTTCCACTATGGGTAAGATGGGGGTTGAACATGTGGTTGTGCATTATATACTGGATACGAAGGTGGAGGAGCAGAATATAATGGATTTTGGGAGTGATTATGTAGAGCTTGGGCATGAACTTAGTTTTGAGCCTGAGAGTGACGACAACGGGGTCTTCTTGACTGTGCCCTCTATCCAACTACAATAGAAGATGCATCTTCCTCATTATTTTTCTCCCCAACACTTCCTGAATCCTTTTGAATTGCTTGAGTTGTCGATTTTAATATTGCAAAACTCATAATGCGATCAGTCTTAATTCCCTCTTCTATCATCTCTCCCATTTTAAGGACCTCAATAAATGACTTACCTAATGAAAGTAACAAATATTGATAATATGTTTCATCCTGCGCTTGAATAAACACCTCTATTATCTTGCTTTCTTTCATTGGCGGTTTCACCCTAAATGCTTGTTCACGTCATCTGATCGCATACTCCCTAAAACTCTCAATATTCTTCTTCTTCATACCGGTTAGGGATTTTTTGTCAGGGGTCAATTCCACATTATATTAAAATTGTTGCACAAATTCATTAGCTAAATCATCCCAACTATTTCACCTATCAATATCCTGATCAACAAACCATTCTAAGGCTAGACCCGAAAGACTCTCACCAAAGTAAGTCATGAGCAGTTCTTCTTTGCCTTCAGCACCTCTTAATTGTGTACAATAACGTCTCAAATGCACCATCAAATCCCCTTGTCCGTCGTATTTCTCAAATTTTAGCATTTTAAAGCCGAGGGGAAGGTTGACACTGGGAAACATGCATAAGTCCTTATATGAGACACTTTTGTAACCCCCAAGTCCTTACAAGTTCTTCATAGCCAGTTCCAAGTTTCTCAATTTTTTGATCATTTCCTCTTGTTTTCTGTCATAACAGGCTTCTCAGTGTTGGGAGGAAATTTAGGCGGGTGAGTGTCACTGAAAAGACCAGTCAACTTGAATGTAGGCTCGGTAGTGTATCGTTGATCACCAGTAATATTCAATGTAGGCCCTCTTGTAGAGTAGGGAGGCACAACTTGTGGATGAACATCAAAAGTAGGAGCTTCAGGTGGGGGTGGCACCGCAAAGGCATAAACAACAGGTGAAACCGAGTATGTGGCAGTCTTAGATTGGAGAGTGAGGAAATGAACATTGGAAGTGGTTGGATATTGTTGTCCTGGAGTTGATCCTGATGCATGTTGGGGCATATCAACAAAAATGGGAAATTGTGCATGTGACACGAGAGTCAAGCTAGAAAGATACTCCAGATTATCAGTGGGAACTGGAGGAGGAGGCAACCCATTAGCTCAAGCTCGATGCATTTCTATCATTTCCTGCCTTAATTTTCGAATCTCTTCATTAGATCCTAAATTCTCATTTCCCGAACTCCCTATTTAATTAGTGACAACAAACTCGATATCCTTGTTGGCCATAACTTTCTCGGTGACTTTGTGCAATATGGAGGACCAGCCAAAATGCCACAAACCAACCACCTTAAACTAACTGAACAAGAGATAACCAATGTGTTAGAATTCAACACTTTTTCAAAAACTTCTTTTTTTTCTTTTTGAAAAGGTCATCGAACCCAAGAAGGGCGCCTACGTATCTCACCCTCGAGAGAGGAGAATCAGGTGTGCGTAGTTCGTGAAGTCTTGCTAAAAAGGCCAAATTAAACTCTTTTCCTTTTTTTTTTGAAACTTTAAGAAGAAAAGAAAATAACAATTTGTCAAAAGAATTGACGAAAATCTTTTTGTATTTTTCAGGTTTAAACACCCCTCTCTAAAGTGAAATTCTATGATTATCAAAGAAATCTTTTTGGATTTTCAATTTTGAATTTCATGCGAAAATAAAACTCGAACCTATTAAAGGAAAAGCTTTTTGTGGTTTTCTTTTAAGATGTATGTGACACCTACTCTAAATGAAGAGTGAAGAAAAATCTTTTTGGATTTTTTAAGTAAGATCAACAACAAAAAAAAAAAAACTACGACTATTAAGGAAGTTTTTTTGTATTTTTCTTTTCAAGACATGTATGAAACATCTACTCTAAATGAAGAGTGAAGAAAATCTTTTTTGGATTTTTTAAATAAGATCCCCGAACCTATAATAGGCTGCCTACGTATCTCACTCCTGAAAGAGGAGAATCAGGGGTGCGTAGTTCGTTCAGATTGGACAATTAAGGATTAAAACGAACTAAGACTTGACCTGAGAGACGGGATTACAGACGGATGATAAAAATAAAATCATTTTGGATTTTTAACAGACACTTCACATAAAAATGACACACTAACTATGGAATTAAAATCTTTTTGGTATTTTCATTTTTTGAAATATACAAAACTTTTTCCATTTTTTTTTACTATTCTGTTATAAAAAGCTTCTAAAAAAAATCTTTTGAAATTTTTGAATTATAAATGCCTGCTAAGGGAATAAAAGAATTTATTTTTTTTTTCAAAAAATGAGTGTAAAAGGTAAAAAAAATATTTTTGAATTTTGAATTGTGAAAAAAAGAAAGCCATAAAGAACTCTAAAAAAAACTATGAAATACGTTTTTTTTTCCTCACCTTTTTTATTTTCCTTTTTTTCTTTTTTTTCATGCCTACACACCTTTCTTTAATTCTAGAACATGTTTTCTCCAAATCAGTCCATCAAATAACCACATTACCCTCAGAGATACAACATTTACCACATAGGGATGCTTTAGAGGTGAGTCTCCCACAAAAGACCAAGTGGGCCTTGCTAAGTCTCAATATGATACACATAAGCTTGACCTAAAGGTTGACCTATGTTGGGGTTCACTAACAAGGCTGCTCGAGGGAGCATATGGTCGATAATGGCTGCTTTGATTTCCACCCACTCCATACGTCCGACGGCTCCTTCCCCTAAACTAAGGGTGATTTAACTAGAGTTTGTGCGCACGACGTGCACTCTGGGACATATTACAGAAAGAATTAACTTGGGCTATGCACATGATGTCAGAGATAAAGCGGTAACACATAAGAGAAAAACTATAAACACGTAGCATGTAGGCACTCAACAATGATAAAATAAACAACAAACAATAACACAAACAATGTTTATACACCCATAATGTCAAACTAAATCGATACAACTAAAAAAATAAGCTCGAATTCTGAAAAATCCCAAGCAGAGTCGCCAGATCTGTCACACCCCATTTTTTAACTCCAAAAACAATGATTTTGGATTTTAAGGTTCAAAAGGATTTTTATTATTAAGTGACAAAATAAAAATTTATTTCGAAAAAGGATTATTTACATTAAAACTCAGAGTCGCCACTTGGCATAATCGGGTGTGTCAAGTCACCTTTGAAAATCTTTTTCAAAATAGTTTTGACTCTTTAAAACTAATCCGCGAACAGAGATTCCGGCTAAGAAATTTTGTTGACCGAGGGAAAGGTGTTAGGCACCCCTAGATTTTGTGGTTCGACCACGGTCGCTTGGTGGAGCATATCAGCTAAATTCGACACTAAGGATGTATAAACCACATAAACACACCAAACAATCAATCAAATAAACAAGACAAAACAAGTCCAAAGATATAGTGTTCAGTCCAATTATTACAACTCGAAATAGAAGAAATGCGAAAATATAAACCTACGCTAACCTATTCTAGTCCTAAACTACGCTCCAATACTCTACCCGACGCCTCGGGCCTTGATCACGAACCTCCTTCTGAATACACAATTTCGTGGGGCATTCCCCGATAATAAATATAAATTTCCTCGGGGCATCCCCCGGCCAAATGAATACATTTCAATCGAGTGCGATAAACTAGAAAATATTCATCACACAACTTCACATTTAAACATCCCACGAAGCACTTATTCCTAAATTTTGCTTACCCGAACCTATATTCGCCTATTCATTTCAACATGTCGTGATCCATCGTGTTCCAAAAATATTCGCGCTTATTTCGGATTAAACAAAAAAGAACAACAACAAAACCAACCTTAAACCAAATTCACAATTTTATCAACCTCGTAACTCCACCCCTCAAATTCCTTTTTTTATTCCAAATTCCATGATTCACATATACAATCTTAACAATCTTTAATCAATTCTATTAACGACATCTAGACAATAAATCAATATCATTCCATATTCCGTTATCTAATGCATGAACATCAAGCGAGCGAAAACAACATAATCAACAAAACACATGCTAATAGCTAATTCAACCCATCAAAACAAAGAAAAGGAAAAAGGTTAAGAAATGGACCTTAATAGATCGATTTCGTTGATAATAAAAAAGTCCAAAGACCGAAATCCTCGAACAAGAAAACCCCAATCACGATCAAGAATCCAACTCGGTATCAAGAAAGTGAGGCCCGAAATTGATTACGGTTAATTGATCGGGGCATAACGAAATCTTTCGACGGGATTTGGATGGAAAATGGGATCCTGAATGACTTCTGAATGCGAGTACGGAGGGAATGAGATCACTAGAGCTTCCTTGGTGATGATTCTAGTGTCACCGGCGAGAGCTTCGCCAAAAAAGCAGTCCAGCGATCTTCGTGTCACTCTCTCGATCTCTCTATTTTATAATATACTTAGCATACCAATTGAGTCTATTTTCAAAGGAGGTGAGATTAAAAAAAGGAAGAAATAAAATAAAATAAAATAACTAAACATCATTCACGAAATGTAAAGTAACTAAATATCATAATATGAGATTACAAAATAATTGAACACTCGATCAAATGAGTATAGAGGAAGGCAATGGTAGTAACAATCAATTACTCATAACAAGTGTATCTGTCGAGAAGGACTACTTGTTCCCATACGCTACTTGTTCATTGAACTCTCACAAGTGACAACCATCACTCTTCCTTATGGTCATCACATAAGTCTAATCTCTTGTTATGATAAGTAGTCGTTCTTTATTGCTTGGTGAGTGATATTTATTTTATTTTATTTATTCTCTTTCTTGTGTCATCTCAATGATCTACGACTATACCGTATCTTAGATAACACTTGATCACGTCCAAAAGTAATTGGGAGTCACAATTGATGTATTAAAATTGCTTTATAATATTTTAACGGTGTTAATTGTCATACTCTAATTTTATTTTATTTAATTTCTCCTTTTTTGTCATTATTTTAAGTTGTCCATATATTCAGTAAGTTGATCATAGACTATATGAAAGGTCTATAAGCAACCTCTTTATAAATCGATAATATGTCAATGTACAGGATTATCAACACTGATACCATTATATAATTCATACGTGATGGTCGATTATAGAATACATAAACATTCTTTAGAGACCCTTTGAAGTAAGTGATAATCCATTTTAATTTTCTCCAACGGTACAATTTCAAACGTGCAAAATTTTCCAACGGTCAGATTTAGGTAGCCCTACTATATTAATTAAAGGAACCCTTTTGAACTCTTTCATGTTTATTTATTCACCACTTTCTCGTTTTGCTTCAACAATAACAATGTCGCAGTCATCTCAAACGTCCGAATGTTCTTATATTTGTCGTTGTGGTAATCCTGCGGCGTTGAAAACATCACGAACCAATAGGAATCCGAGTAAAAAATTCTACAGTTGTGCGATTGGAGAGGTTTGTTTTTGTTTAAATAAAAATTTATTTTTGTTCATCACATAATCCAATTTACTAATTTATCATCGTTATTTTAGGATAATGGTGGATGTTCTTATTTCAAGTAGCTTCCCTCCGATTTTGGGGTGTTAAAATTTTAAGGCGTTGCAAAGTTTGAAATGTTGGAAAGACTTAGAGATTTCAAAGAAAACAGGGATCTTCTTCTGACATTATATAAAGAATCGGAACACGAGATTGATCACTTAAAGGAATTATTGAAAGACGTCGAAATTGAGAGGGATCAACTTAAGCATAGGTTGGCTATGACTGAAGAAAAAAAAAAGGGCATGAAAATTATGGTGTATGATCTACTATTAGTTTTAGCTTTTTGGAAAGGTGTAATGGGGGTGTAGTGGGATTGAATGTATTCTGACTCTTTTATTAATCGACTACTTTTTACTTATATTATATATGGTTTACCTTTTTCATTCATCGACTACACAACACACTACTGTATATGTTTTACCTTTTAGTTAGAGAACTATAATCAACGATTACATTCATTTAAAATCAATGATATGTTGATTATATAAAATGAAAAATGTTTATCATAAACTTTAAAGGCAGTTTAGAAAATAAAATTGTTCAGCTCTACACATCCCGAGCTGAAAATTAAAAAAGTTAAGATTGTCTAGTCTAATAAAAATAATCATCAGCCACAAATAAAAATTAAACATTGTCTAAACATTTAACATTTTCGTCTTCCACTTGCATCTTGTCGATATCCTGAGTAACTTCATTAAGAAATTCATCTAAGTTTAGAAATTTGTTTTCATTTGCATTTTCTTTCTCCAGGATGCCTTATTTTTCTGGTGCAGCATTTTTTCATTCTTCTTTATGTTCTTCTCCCTCTTCTTTCTCTACTTCTTCAGCATTCTTCTCTTCTATTTTCTCTCTCTCTTTCATTGTTTTATTCTTCACAACTACTTTTCTCATTTTTATCATCTTCATCCTGTCTTTCTTCGTCATGATCCTCCTTCTCCACACCAGCTGATCCATCAGCTTTGTTTTCTTCTTCACAAACAACTTCTTCATTTTTTTCTTCTTTCTCTTCATCGTCTTCATCGAGATTTTCCTTCTCTACAACAGCTGCAACCTCAGGGATCATCACCTCATGAGCATTGATCAAAGTCTGTTCCAAAGCTGCTACCTCAAGGAGCGCTTCTTTAATGCCGTTGTTATTGCGGATAGCCCTCGCCGCTGAATGCCAACTTTGCACCTGTACACCTATATTTTCAAGTATTTACTGCTTATAATAAACTAAGATATCGGTTGATGAAGAATGGTATAGATTTTATTATAAGTAAAAGAGATTATATAAAATATGCAACTTCTATAATATATAGAGCAGATATTACCTTCATCTTCATCTTTCTTCTTTTGTTTCTCCTTTTTTGCTCTCCTCAGCCTCTCCTCTTTCACAAAATTAATGATTTCCTTGATCGACTCCTCCAGCCTAAGCACACGCTCTTCCAGATTTTTAATCATTGGTGTTTTTTCAATGCTCTCGGTTTAATCGTCCCCGCACCCTTAGTGACATGCCTTGAAACAGCATTTACACTTAAATCTCGGTCATCATCCCCATCCTCACCATTCTATGATGAGGTGATGACAATTACATCCTCCAGATTGGCCTTCATGCCATCGATACATGTGTCATTCGGTTCGTCCGTGAATGCTTTGAATTTTTTTATATAGTGCTGCTTCATTTCACGGACTATGGGTATAAGGTACGGTGCGCTCTCTACAGATAAATAGGGAAATGTGATTGGTTAGCAACACAATATTGGTAAAAGTATTCTTCGAAAAAATAGTTTCATATCTTTGTGCTCCATCCGTTCAAATATAGATCACCTTCGATTAGTTTATCGCCTTTTCAGGCGTGCCATCTGAGTAATCGGGAAATGGGCAGTGGCTCTTCTGTTGATTTACCATTTCCCCTATCGAGCACGGAAGAGGCTTCGTATATCTAAATTTGTGATTAAAAAAACATATAACTGAGAGTCAGTATATTATAGACATCATAGATGAATTACAATATATAATAAACTACTTCAATAGTTTATAATCAAATACCATAAATACCCAGGAAAATCCGTAGAGCGCGTATGATGAAACTCCTTTTGTCTCAAATGTCTTCTTCTATCTGCTGAAGTCTATCAATTTTTTTAGATAGTCTAGAGTCAAGGCAAATGACTCCTTACCCCAAGAGTATGTCTCAAAGAAGCTCAAGTTATCCACCATCTTGATTGTGTCTATGTCCACGGTTTTTGACAAGTCGCGTGCAAGCAATATGTAGTGCACGAACAAAACCAAGCAGCATTTGAACTTGTCCTCCTTGTCCAGCCTCTCACCTCTAATAAGCTTCAACAATATCTTCGCATTTATACTTCTCTTTTTCGTAATCTTTTTGAAAAAAGTTTCACCCTCCTCCATCGCTTTGACATATTTTGAATCACGAGGATAACTCTTATAGTTTAAACCCGTGATTAGCGCAAACTCTTTCAAGCCAAAACATGCAGGCCTTTCATTGATGCAGAACCATATTACATGTAGTTTGTTGTCCTGTTCAACTCGGGGAAGAAGTGTATAGTGGACAAGCTGTCCGTTGAACTTCATATGTTCTGGCAAGTCCCATAAACCACCAAAATAGAAATTCTTAAACCTAGACTTCAGACGTTGATTAACCATGTCTTGTTGGAATTCATTAAACATTTTCAAATAGAACCTAACAGATATTTTAGCCGAAAATGATTCGATATCATCCAGGACTGTGGCGAGGTCGTACATCTCAGTCGAAAAAAACCTTGCACAGTGGGGCAAGATCAATGCTTTCTCGTCTATCCTATCCTCAATTTCTATTTCCCCCAGCTCATCTTGAACCGAAGCTTCAACAGCTTCCTCGCTGTAATTTCTATTCTCCGATTCATCGACTACTCATTTTTTTCTTTTCTTAGACCTATCAATTTCTACAACCTTGCGTTTGTTACCTCTAGCCATTTGTTATGATCTACAGACAAAAAATAATATTTCTCAGCTATAACAACAAATACAATACATAATTGACCTAGCAGTCTATTAACATGACAGCAGTTGCAGCACCAAAAAAAGCTATTTGCAGAAGAAGTTTCTTCCAAAACAACTCCATCACCCACAAGAACATGCATCTAAATCACCATTATATTGAACAAAAATAGGAAGGAACCCAGATTTTTAGCACGCAAATAAAAAAAAATGGCAAAAAAGTCTCAATACAATCGTCGAAGAAAATTAAAATCCAATAAAAACAATGCACAATCAAACCAAATACCAACTTAAAAACACAAATTTTAAGTAAAATCAAACCCCATTTTAAAAAAAAAATCAATTTTTTGGGTCCAAATATCAAATACGCGGTGAAGAAATTCCCAACATGAACATGCTTCTACAACACATTACATTGGAGAAAAGTTTGAACAAAAATCACATATCTTGCCACATTCCGACGAAATTAGTGAAGAAATTTCAACATTCAATCGCCAAGGATAATCGATATACACCAATTATCCATCAACAATCAAGTAAATACCAACTAAAAACAACCATTTTCAGTAAAATCAAGCCCCGTCTTAAAAAAAATCAATTGTTTTAACTCCAACGAGTTCGACCGCCACAAACAATTCGAAAAAATAAAAAAAAAACCATCAATATGGAGCACAAATTAACCAAAATAAGAATATAACTTACCTGAAGTTGGAAGATCGAAGTTGGAGATGATTTACACGAGCTCGAAATTAAAAAATAATGGAAAGGGGAGATGAAGCAGGAGAGAGTAAAGAGAGAAGATGAGAGAGATTTTTTTTTTTTTTGTATTTAATGAAAAAGTGAGGTTAAAAATATATTTAATAAATACATAAGAGGTTCCAAAAGATTTAATAAATACATAAGGGGTGCCAAAAGATTTTTTTATTTTACACTTAAATTCAAACCCCACAAAATCCTAAAAAATTAGGTCAAGGCAAAAAAAATGTCTATTTTCTAAAATAAGTTTTTAAAGTGGACTTCTACCTAAATCTTTTCGAGTGAGTTTTTCTACCGATAGACTAGTCTTTTGAGTTGGGCTCTCCCTTTTGGTCTATAATATTGGTGTTTTCATGGAGAGCCCACGTGTTGAGCCACAACTCGGAGTGTGGCCTGTATGCTAAGAGTGGTGGCTTGGACCCAATAGGGGTGTCAGCCGTGACCAACGAGGTAGTTGATTTCATGCATTGGGCCGTGACTCGAAATGGTGACATGTGTGTCAAGAGTGATGGCTTGGACCTAAGTGGGGCGTTAGTTGTGACAAATGAGGTAGTTGATTCCATGCGTGGAGCTGTGACTTAGAATGATGGCACGTGTGTCAGGAGTGATGGCCTAGACCTAAGAGGGGTGTTAGCCATGGCCAACGAGGTCATTGGTTTTCAAGCGGAGGCGATTGTTATGAGTCAATTGTCCCACATTAGATAAATAGAGAAATGCTAATGGGTTTATTGGCTAAGCGGGTTGTCCCATCTATTAGTTTAGTCTTTTGGGTCGGGCTCTCCTGTTTGGTTCATAACAGTGAGATTAGAGACCTCACAGTCAAGACACAACAACACAATTATCAGGGGTGTGTCTACTATTGATAATGGCTCGTCGTGCAAACCTCTCGTTGGGGGCCAATGGATCAAGGAAAATATTCATCTCTTTTGACTTGACACGGAATTTAAGAAAATAAAGATTTTTTAAAAAAATTATGATCTTAAATTAAAGTTATGTCAAATGTAACAAAATATCTTTAATCTTGTGGTCTTAAACATATCATATGAAAAATTGCAATTTAAGTGTTGCCAAAAACGAAATTCATTCTTTTTACGAAAAAAGACAAATATACCCTCGAACTATGATAAATGGTACGCATATAACCTTCGTTATACTTTGGGTACACATATGCCCTATCGTTAATGAAATGGTACATATATACCCCTCACAGTAACGGTAGAGGGTATATGTGTACCCCAAAATATAACGGAGGGTATATACGTAATATTTATCATAATTTGAGGGTATATTAATTTCATTTTCATCTTTTTTATCCCAAATAATTAGCCTAAAACGACTACCCGATGCAATAAACTCATTAAACTCGATTTGAAACTAACTCGTTCTGGCCTCTATTTTTTATTTCAAATCTAATACTCCATTTATTTTTCTCTTAAACGTGAATTCCATCAAATTGCAATGATTGATCGCTGCTACTAGTTGATGTTTACAGAATAGAGAAAATGGAGATTAATTCGGAGGTGATCGAATCTAGGGCTGCGATGATGGTTCTCTGGTGGGATAGTTTTGGTTCGACGGAGACGATGGCTATATGGTGTTGACCGATGATAGGTAGTGGTTTCGCGACATAATTTTGCTGAAAGTTGAAACATAGGGGTAAGGGTGTCAAATGGGCGGGTTGGGTTGAGATTGAAGATATTAAATGGGTTGAATTGGGTATCGGATTGGGTCATGACCCACCCAAATTCACTTTGGATTAAAATGGGTTAAAATCAGGTTGGGTCTTGACTCGCTTTAACCCGCTTAATCTAAAAAATATTAACATATTACTATTTACTCCTTGTAAAGAAAATAAATTTAAATGGGTTTGAAAAGTTGGGTGGATGGGTAGGAAGTGGGGCAACAATATTTTTTTTTAATTTATTTTTTAAAATAAAAATTTATTTTTTAGGAAGGGGTGTGGGGTAAGGGGTCGGGGGTAGGAGTGATGATTTTTAGAATGGGGGTTGAGGTCAATTTTTTTTTTTAAAAAGAAATTTAATTTTAAAAAGAAATAATATTTTTTCCTAAAAAAAATAATATTTTTTCCTAAAAAAAAATTGGGAGCGGGCAGGGTGTAGGGGGTTGGGTATGGGGGGTAGGGGTTAGGGAAAGGATGGGGATTGAGGTAAAAAAAAATTAAAAAATAAATAAATTTAGTTTTTTTTTTTAAATATACGATTTTTTTTTTTGGGGGGGGGGGGGGGGGGGGGGGGGGGGGGAGGAGGAGATATGTCGTATAGGGAAGGTGTGGGGGTGTAGGGAGAGATGAGAGTTGGAGTAAGATTAATTTTTTTGTTAAAAAAATTATTTATTTACTTTTAAAAATTAAAAGATTTTTAATTTTTTAGGGTGGGGGTAGGGGTTCGGGGTAGGTAGGAGGGAATGGGGATGTGGTTGGGTGCGGACAAGATAGAAAATTTATAAAGATTTTTTCAAGAAGTAAAAATAATTTATTTAAGGGAGGCGGGGTGGGAGTGGAGTAAATTGGCTCGGGGTAAGGTGGGGGTGAGGTGAGGTGGGTGATTTTGAGAGTGAGAGGACATATTGTCACTTTTTTCCTACTTTCATTAAGAAAATATTTTTTTTTCTATTAAACAGGTTGAAGTAGAGATTGATTGGGTTTATTTGAACCCAATTTGAAAATGGATTGGGACTTAACGGGTTGAGATTTACCCAATAGCAAATTATCTTGAACCTAACCCATTAAGTTTTGGACGGGTCAACTTAATTTAGGTTCATTTTGACACCCCTATTTGGGGGATTCAATTTATTTGATGTTTTTTTTGGATGTTATGGGTTAATGATTCTTTTAAACAAAATTGATAGTAGTAAGTGTTACTGTATCGTGTGTATATCATTACAGGGATGAGAAAAACGTGTCTGTTAGATAGGCGTCTGTTGGACTTTAATTGAGACAGAGTTGAGTAGTGGGTTTATTGCGTGTGGTAGAGAGTTTGGATTAATTGTTTGGGATAAAAAAATTAAAATGAAAAAGGGACAAATATATTTTCTAACTATGATAAATGATACGTATCTATCCTCCATCATATTTTTGGTACACATATGTCCCTACCGTTAGTGTGATATATATATATATATATATATATATATATATATATATATATATATATATATCATTTCATTAATAATAGGGACATATGTATGTCCAAAGTATGATGGAGAGTATATATTTATCATTTATCATAATTTGAAGGTATATTTGTTCCTTTTATGTTCTTTTTAAAGCGAGCTAAAAAGAAAAGTAAATCATTCTATTTCAAACTAAAGGAGAATTTTTTTCCCCCTAAATAAGTAATAACCATTTATTAATAACAAGTAATATTTTAGAATATAAAAGCATTATGTACTTTTCATATTTTGAGAATGGCCGTATTTGCTCATGCATTCTCTCAACTTTTAGTAAATTTTTTGTTGTCATTTTGGTCCGTAAACCTCCATAATCAATACTACAATGAAAATATGGTTAGTAAAATTTTTAAATGAATTTATTTTAATAAATATTTCTTTTTAAAAAAAATATTAATTACTTTTGGTGAGAAGTAGTTTGTGTTTGATCAATATATCTAAAAAAAAAATATTTTTGAATAACATTTAGTGTTTGACCAAACTTTTAAAAGTACTTTTAAAATATTTTTTTTCTTTTCAGAAGTGTTTTTTTAAAAAGTGCTTCTGGGGAGAAACTATTTTTTAAAATTTTTGAAAAATTATTTTGCTACTCCACAAAATACTTATTTTCTCCCAAAAGCTTGATCAAAAATCTTAATTTAAAAAAAAATACTTTTTTAAAAAAATAAACTTGGTTTAGCAGGCTAGAAGTTTAATGGTAAAAGTTTAACCATAGACAATACTAGAAAGTTTAATTTATTAGACTACATTTTTCTGGAAGTATTTGAATTTTTGACACATGGTGTCCATTCTATTTTATGCTTGAATTTTATTTATTGCAGGATCAAATATAGAGTCCGTTTGATAGGCTGAAAAAAAGTGATTTTTTTTTTTTAAAGTGTTGAGATTTATTTTAAAAATAAACAGTTACGTATTTGGATAAAAGTGTTGAAACTGAAAAAAATTATTGATGTGTTTGGTAAACAATCGTTGTTAAACACTTTTTTTTTGTCAAAATGTTTGAAATACCCTTAAAGCTGTTAATAATATGTAGAGTTAATTATTATTAATTTTTATTTCTAAAAATGATTCAAATTAAAATTAATATAGATTTTTAAATTTATGCGGTAAAAAACTTTTTTTCTTGATTAAAAGAGTTTAAATCATCAAGTAAAATATATATATTACTTATAATTATAATTATATTAATAAATAAATAGTTGGTCACAAATGATACTATTTGTTTGATACTAATCAAGCCAAGGATGCAGTTGAGAATTTCAATACAGTTGTAAAACCTGCAGTTTATCTATCAATGTTCTATTTCATTGGAAGTGGGCTTTGGAAGCATTTTTGCTTGCAACAACTAAAAGTTTTGCTACATTTTTTTCTCTTTGTATCTAATATGTCAGAATGGAAAATTGAAAAAAATATGCAGTGTAATAAAAGAAAATTAGGGCTATGAGGATAAATTTGGAATAATGGATAATTTATAAGGGAAGGAATTGCATTTGCTTGATCAACTATAATGAAAATTTTTATAATGATTGGGACACAACCAACAATAGTTGCAGGAGGGCACCATATATTTGTAACAACTGTCTCTGTGGGGCCCTTTTGTCGGCACTCTTTTTCACTTTATTTTCCTCCATTAGCTCCTCTTCTTTGTTTCATTATTTTCCTCCATTAGCTCTTCTTCTCTGTTTCATTTTTTCCGTGTCTCCAAACTCTTCCTCTTTTTTATTTTAATTCTTTTTTTTGTTTCACTACTTTTCACAAATATTAAATAGGTAAATGGATGGCTAAGTTAAATTTTATCAAAATGAATTAACGCTAATCTGGATTACACCTATTTTTGTAAAGTATTTTTTGATATATTTAAAAGATGTGACTTTTTTCTCAATTTTTTTGAATTAATTTTTAGACTTTATAACTTAAGACTTTTATACATTGAGTTAATTTCTTTATGAATTTTTACACCTTAAAATCTTCTTAAGTCCTTACAAAAACATAATCAATTTCATTTTTTATTATTACAAGGATAAAATATAAAATAGAATTAATAAAAAAAATAATTGAACAACTTTTAATATTTTTGTTCTATCAAGCCACTTTTATTTCATAATCCCTCTCTCTTTTAATAAATACAATTTAACTTTTTTACCCTTAATAATATATTCATTATATTACATAAATACCTTTTAAAAAAAATAATTTTTATGTGTTAATTTAAAATTGGATGACTTCTTATGTGATAAATAAATAAAAGAGTGATTTATGCGTGATAAATTTAAAAGTTAAATAGATTTTATATATATAAAAAAAAAATTGTATGATAAACTCAAAGTTGAAAAACCACATGTAAAATTATTTAGAAAATTTTTAATTTAAATATCTAATTTTTCAATCATTCAAATCTTAATATTCACCTACAACTGTCAGAAAATTCAACCACCCAATGGGTGATAAGTTTTTACTCTATATTTTTATTTCTTATTTATTTTTCTTCTAATAAATACAAATAATTAAAAAATGATCAAGGTCGACATTACTAATTTTTCACCCGAATTTATCCGCGTTATTTGATTTTGTAAAATCAAATAACAAGTATAAACAAATTTAAAAATAAAAAGTAAGACATGTCTATTAAAAAAAAGGTGTAGTGAGAAGGAAAATAATAACATGCATGGCCCACAATGTGCATTTGTCAATTAATGAGAGCCTCACACAAATATGACATGTCGCACCTTACCATCTTAAAAAAATTTACCTGTATCTTCTTCTACTTTAAATTTTATTGCTATAATCTATATTGATTGAATTTGGTCCAATAATTCTAGTTTTTTAGTTGTTCCTATCATTAAAGCTCACCTTCACTCCTCAATTTTTTCATTAAAATAACACCCAACAACCATTAGAGGAAGAAAAAGATCCCTTGATTTTGAGGAATTAAGCTTTATGATGGCATAAAAAATTGAAGTGTTGATGTCTAAATTGCATCAAGTAATTGCAGTGTTGGTGTTTGATTTTTCCGACAAAAATTTCACCGGAAAATTCATCCCAACACAATCAGTCACTCTCAAACATCACTATCAAAACACCTGCAATGGCCTCCGCCTTATTTTTCGACGAGCTGTCGACGGAATCAACTTCAAATTATTATCCACTTCACTGAAAAATAATTATATTTTTTTATTTTTACACACTCCGTCATCAACTTTCACTGACCAACATCAATTTTTTATGTTGAATTTTTTCACACACAAAAAAAATTTTAATGTTGAAAATTTTACTTTCAACTGATGAGGAAAAAAATTACATTAAATTATGGCTTCTTACTCTTCTAGTGAAGAGTGTATTACATATGTCATGTCATGTCAATAATGTGCTTAATTTACATAGATTGTGAATGATAAAAGGATTCAATAGCTACATAACCTAATTGAAATATCAATAAAAAAATCAAAAAATTCAAAAAAAAGAAAGTTCAAAATCCTGTCTATGCAATTTGCCAATACAATTTCTTTTACTATCCACTCACTTATTTTTGGTATAGACATGCATAGACTATTGTTGTTGCACCAGACGATGTTGTTGGAGAGTGTCAAATTGTTTATTTTTCTTAACTGCAGCCTGCAACTTTACCAATTTTATATTAGTATATACATGTTTATTTGTGGTCGATACAATATTCTTTTTCACTTTATCATTTAGTTAATTTAGGGTAAAAGTTTGACTTATAATTTCTTAATATTCTTATTTCAGGCTGCTTCCTTACCTAAAAATGAACTTTTGAAATGTTCACGCATATTGTCCATTTTGATTTTTTTTTTTGTTTAAAGTTGCATTTTCATTGATAATCAAAAGTATTTACAATCGTATCAAAACAGTCGTGGACTAACTGTTATCTCTATCTCTATCACTATTGCTATTTATAAAGATAATCAATACAATTTAAGTTTGTTCCTTACTACATCAAACTCCTAGTGTAGGGGTATGCATTGAGTTTTTGGAGTGTCTTGTGTCATTTGATGTTATTCCTTCCTCTGATATGTATGTGTTGGTCGACCTCTTTCAACAATCCGTCAGCATTCATTTGAGTTTGCTGGAATCTGCCTTTATTTCTCTCCCTCCATATCAATGTAACTATCATTGCAAATTTCACTGTTGAAATTTTTGTTATTCTAGTCGTACTACTTGCCATTGTGTTTACCCATTGGATCTCTTCTTCTCAGTCTTGTATTACTCTTCTGAATCCCATCCAGTTACACAATCTTTGCCATAGATTATTAGTTTTAACACAGACAAAGAACAAGTGTTTGAGTGTTTCTAGTTCCTGGCCACAAAATGTGCAATCTGTTGGAACCCGTATACCATACTTTATCAATCGAGGCACAGTTGCTAGTCTGTGTTGCATAGCTAGCCAAAGTATAAACTTGAATCGAGGGTGGATCTTTTTGTGTAGAGCAAGGTTCTTCCAAGAAACCCTTGGATACCGAGGCATCAACAATTTATACATTTTGTGTATGGAAAAGGAGTTACCCTGCATTACACTTGCAAAACAATATGTAGTCTACCGGCCATCATGGGATTCTACATGATCCAGCTTCCGGATTTCAATATCTTCCTTATCACCCAAAAATCATTCTTAGGTATTAGGACATTCTCTAAGCTTTTGTTTTTTTTTATATAGTATCCATGTATACATTTACTTTTTCGGAGGTAGCGGTATGAACTACGTACATTTTACCCTCCCCAGACCTCACTTTGTGGGAATACACTGGGTTTGTTGTTGTTGTTGTATCCATGTATCCATTTGATCCACATGCATTCTTTATTTCTGAATATATTCCACAGTTGCTTCAGTATTGCTGCTCTATTTCATACGCATAAATTAGCAATGTTCAGTCCCCCAGCAGCTAGTGGCTTACAGATTGAATTCCATGAAAATAGTGTTTTTTTGGATACTGTTACATTGAGTCCACAAAAAGTCCTGCATATCTTCTCTATGGATTTGATGACTCTTTTTGGCATCAAAAAGATCTGATCCCAGTATGCTTGCACCCTGAAGATAACTAATTTGATGAGCTGAACCCTTCCTGCATATGATAACATTTTTGCAGACCAACAAGTTATCTTTGCTGTGATTTTCTCTATTAGAGGTCTGTACTGGTTGATGTGCAGTTTTCTGGATGCTAATGGTACTCCCAGGTATCTGAAGGGAAGAGACCCCTCTATGAACCCCAACTCTTCCAAAATTTCCCTTTTTGTATTCTCTGCAACCCCAGCAATATAGAGAGAACATTTGTCTAAGTTGACTTGTAATCCTGAGGCACCTGAGAATCTTAAGAATGCAATAGTCATCATCTGTACTGATAGAAGGTCTGCTCTACAGTACATTAGAAGATCATCTGCAAAGTAGATGTATGTGCTCCCCAACTTCCAGCACTTTGGGTGGTAATTAAAGTCACTATTTTCAGCCATTGCTTTCATTTCTCGCCCCAAGTACTCCATGGCAAGGACAAAAAAGTAGGGAGACATAGGATCTCCATGTTTATACCTCTTTTGGCTTCAAAAGGTTTTATGAGTCCTCCATTGATCAATAGGGAGTATGACACAGTGGATATGCATTCAATAATCCATTTTGGTTACTCCTTTCCCTTTAATTCATAATAAATGAATTATTAAATTCTGACACACAGATTAAGAAAAAAACATTAAAGACATAAATTTAATATAATTTTTTATTTTTATCCCAAAAAAAGAAAAAGCTGACCTAACCTTCTCAAAAGTTAATTAATTGTCAAATCATAAATTTGAAAAAAAATTCAATGATTCACTTATTTTGAAACACCAATAAATACTTCTTTCAAAATGGAGGGAGTATTAAAAAACTCGTGGTGGTTTCTAGAACAAACATATCTTACTACCCAAGTATCCTATTATTTGATCAACCAACTAAATAAATATTTAAATGTATTTTTTCAATTTATAAAATTTTAAAAATTATATTTATCATTTTTTTAATATGATATAGTTTTTTTAATACAATCTCTACCATCAATACACAAAATATCAATAGTTAAATTTTAAAATTTTAAAATATCATTAATGAAATTATTCTAGCAAAATAAATTTTTAATAAATATATATATTTTTTAAAGATGTGTGCGAAGTCAATTTTTTGAAATATAATTTCAGAGGCCCCATGGAAATCAAAACAAGCCAAACAGTGTGAAATAAGTTTTATCTAGTAGCATCACCCCTTATCTCACCAGCATTAATTCCTAACCAAAAGATGTCAATTCATGAGTAAAAATAACGGCTGAGATTTTGCGTGCGTACAATTTCCATATTCTTTCACCAACCGAAACGATAACGCTAACCAAAAAATTGATACATTTTTTTCAGTTTACTCCAGCTGAAACTGAACCGCGGTATACAGTCATGACAACAACTCCCGTCGCCAATCATCCCAACATTTTCACTCACCGGTCGCCGCCCTCCACCTCCTCATCGCCGGCATTGTTATTCTTAAACCGTACGAATTTCATCCCTTACTTCTCCACCTCCAAGCGCAATTGTGTCAATTGCAATGGCTGGAGAACACGATGCTCCGTTGCTAAGGATTATACAGCTCCGCCCTCGGAAGTCGACGGCGGTGGTTCCGGTAATCATTTCTCGGAGCTAGATTGTGTTGTAGTCGGAGGAGGAATTAGTGGTCTCTGTATTGCCAAGGTGATTTCGGCGAATTACCCTAATTTGATGGTGACGGAAGCGAGGGATCGTGCCGGTGGGAATATAACGACCGTGGAAAGAGATGGATATTTATGGGAAGAAGGTCCGAATAGTTTTCAGCCGTCGGATCCTATGTTGACTATGGCTGTTGATTGTGGATTGAAGGATGATTTGGTGTTGGGAGATCCTGATGCACCTCGTTTTGTATTGTGGGAGGGGAAATTAAGGCCTGTTCCTGCTAAGCCTACTGATCTTCCCTTCTTTGATTTGATGAGTATTCCTGGCAAACTGAGAGCTGGTTTTGGTGCCATTGGCCTTCGTCCTTCTCCTCCAGTTTGTACTCTTCCGCTTTTCTTTGTTTCTCTTAATTCAACATTGATGCATTCATTTCTTCTAATTGAGAGATTGTACGTATGTTCAGGGTTCGTTTGGTACACGGGATGGGATAAGCATGGATATCTCCCATGAGACTATTGTATCCCACCCTACGTATGAGATAGTAGTACTGCCAGTTTAGTGCTAATGGTGGGATAAAATAGTAGCGGGATTATCTTTTTTTTTTCAACAGTGGGATTATCTAATACCTCACACTAAACATGAATAAAGTTAATTTTAAATTTTATCCTGGATACTTACCCCGTGTACCAAATGCCCCCTCAATATTTTGATAATATGTGCCTTTCCCTCACTCTGCATGGTTTGGCAAAAGTGACAGGGTTATGAGGAATCAGTTGAGCAGTTCGTGCGTCGTAATCTTGGTGATGAAGTCTTTGAACGCTTGATTGAACCATTTTGTTCTGGTATGTTTTGATTCTCACCTATCTACAGGAATTACTGCCTTTATGCATCTGTTCAAGTTGTTAAATACTGTTCTCTGTAGACATTCATATAGTGCCAAAGAACTGTTTTTATGAATTTTCAAGGGATTTTAATTGATACTCCTTGTTTTTTTCTGTAGGTGTTTATGCAGGTGACCCCTCAAAACTGAGTATGAAAGCAGCATTTGGGAAAGTGTGGAAGCTGGAACAAACTGGTGGTAGCATTATTGGAGGAACCTTTAAGGCAATAAAGGAGAGATCCAGTACACCTAAACCGCCTCGTGATCCGTAATAGTGGACTTGATTCGAAGTCTTTGTGCTTTATCTTTCCAGGCCTTGTGTTTCTTTCTCTTAAGAATCTCTGTATCCAGAGGATATGGAGAAAAGTGCTGACTTGAGTAATCATTCTACAGGCGCTTACCAACACCCAAAGGACAAACAGTTGGATCATTTAGGAAGGGTCTGAGAATGCTGCCTGATGCAATCTGTGCTAGGTGCTCTTCTGCTCTCATAGTACAATATACTTTTGAAAATAGAAAAGGAAGGAGAAAAGAAGAATATCAAAAGTTGACTGGTTAAAGCTCAGTTTGGTGTCTTTGCTGCCTTAAGTGTGTTCTTTGGTGCTCTTCTAGTATTTTTAACGTGGAAATGCTTATAAGTTGTCTCAATGTTTCCTTAGACTAGGAAGCAAAGTAAAACTATCATGGAAGCTTTCTAGCATTACAAAGTCAGAAAAAGGAGGATATCGCCTGATATACGAGACACCAGAAGGAGTAGTTTCTCTGCAAAGTCGAAGCATTGTCATGACTATCCCATCCTATGTAGCAAGCAACATATTACGTCCTCTTTCGGTGTGTTCCCATTACTGTTTGCTCCAAAGTCATTGTTGTTATTGTTCATTTGGCACTCTAATGCAGAAGCTTGTCTAGAAAAGGCGGGAATGTTTGAGCAAAGTTAGTCTCTTTTCTTTTTTTTTTTGGGTTGGGGGTTGGGGGGTTGGGGGGACTAGGGAAAGGGGCTCAAACACATCCGTATAATACCCATATACTATGTATGTCTGTATGCGGTATAATGTGCGAAAAAGACATCATCGAGACGAGATTTTCTTTTTTTTAAAAAAAAACATATGTCTCATGCCGAGAATTAACATGTACTTGCTTAATGAGGTCAAGAATGCAACCGTACCCCATACCCTCATCAATGATGGAACCTGTGTCTTCCTAATCCTCATGTTATTTGATTTTTTAATATAAAATTTAATGAGCAATTTTCTTTAAATGCTTTGACCTTGAAGTTTCCAAAGGTTACTACTTCTGATAATTGTTTTGCAAGAAATGTGGCTCACTTAATAAACTGAGAAGCGTTTATCTGTAGGTTGTGGTTGAGCTTCTTCTGTTTCTTTCTGAAGCAAAATGTCTCCTAATCTTATGTCACCTTATTTTTTTTTTTTAAAAAAAAAACAGGTCGGCGCGGCAGATGCCCTTTCAAGTTTCTACTATCCCCCAGTTGCAGCAGTGACACTTTCATATCCTCAAGAGGCTATTCGTGATGACCGTGTGGTTGATGGTGAACTAAAGGGATTTGGGCAGTTGCATCCACGTTCACAGGGAGTGGAAACACTAGGTAGCTTTTTGTTTAAGAGATTCACTCTTTTTTTTGACGTCAAATAATCCATATCGAAGATGGATGACTTTTATTATGATATTTGCAAGATGCTGCTCACTGGACACCTTCATTATCTTGGAAATTTGGCATTAACCAAGCAAATCAAGGATGAAAGATTGATAATAATTACAAGATCTAATTCATCTCAAGTATTATAATTATGTCTCATCTGCAGGAACAATATATAGTTCATCACTCTTCCCTAACCGTGCCCCAAATGGTCGGGTGCTACTCTTGAACTACATTGGAGGAGCAACAAATACTGAAATTTTGTCTAAGGTAAGGCACTTAAATTGAATACAACTTCCTTCTCAAAAAAATAAACTGAATACAACTTCAAGTGCCGGCAGCATTGATTTATCATAATGAATATTCATGGCCTGGTCAGTTGAGGCATCATCTGAAGGTCATATGATAACAAACATAAAACTCAGTTTGACTGTATCCCTAGATGATTTTTGGTTGTTTGTTGTTCTTTTGGATTTAAATGCACTAAAATTTCTCGCAGCGAAGAGGAGAAAGTTCTCGCTACTCTCTTTTGATTAATAACCAAATTGATGGATTACTAAACTGTTTCTGCTTATTTAACTAAGTGAGAGAAGGTGATTTACGCTAATTATAAATTTTATTGAAGTAGTAGTTTGCTTTAACTGTAAAATTAGATCTTTCTAGAATAGCCAACATTAATAGTATTTAACGACGCTGATTTAATCGGAAAATGAATTAAATCATGTAAAATTATTCCAAATCAAACAAGCTCTAATTATGAGAACTGGCTCTAATTGCACTTAAATCTGCAGTCACGACTTTGTCATGATATATGATACTATTCTGGGCGAGCCAGTGAGGAATCCTGCTTCAGTTTAGCCAGGGATTTTGGTTACGATTATTTACCGAAAGAAAGAAACTTTCACATGCTCTATGTGTTTTAAAGATTTAAAGCATAATAGGATCACTGTGTTTTTTCTTCTCTTTTTTTTTTTTAAATTTGAGAAGTACATTTTGTTGACAACCTTGCATGTTTGCCCTATTATGCTCTTTGTTGAAGGATTTCCTATCAACTTGAGTGAGTGAGTGAGCTCCTTGACATATTTGAATAATTGCACATTAAATGCTGGAAATGTGGGATAACATGAAGACATACCTTCCCCTCCTTATAGCCTCAGAACTGTTGTATGCCAGTGGATTTTGAAAAATTTCTGTGCTGGTATTCCAAGATATCCTCCACATGATATTGCTGTCGAAACTCTCTTACTGCTGTTATACTACTTTAATAGTAAACTTCAAGTCTGCAACTTTTCTTTATTTTCTTGATAAGGTTAAAGTACAACCTTCTGTTAAAGTAAGTAAGATGGAGGTAATACGAATGTACGAAAGTCACTGGACTTAGCTCCTTTTTGCACTTATCTATAAGGTCCAGATATTGTTTGTATCATTTACAATATTAATTATACACACAGTGTAATTGAAGGCATCTAACCTCATATAATCTGTGTTCAGTTTTTCTGTCAAACTTCTATATGCCCAAACTGTCTGCACATACATAATAGTATTGTTCTCCATATTTTCTTTGCCCCTTTAGTTCCTGTCTTTGCCTGACATCAGTTGTTGAAGCCTTGTACACCATACATATAAACATGCAACACCTTGTACCCCATACATGTTCAGAATGATGTGTCAGAACTATGATACATGTCTGCAGTGTAAAAGGATGTGCTTTACTGGTTCAGTAAAGCCATCTAATAAGCATCACATGCGTCCTATCTTTTGTAAAATATAGTGGTAAGCATTTCTCATGTTATCCATTGTCTTGAGTCAAGATTCAAATATGTGCTAGTTACTAACTAGTGTTTCATAGAAAATTTAAGAGAAAAAATAGAATGTCAAAGTGAGGTGCCATTGATATAACAAACTGCAAGTAAAGGATAAGATCTATGTGAAGTTGGTCACCGGGTTCACGTGAACCCATTCTCCCCTCCCTAGATCATATATAGTAGAGTTATATTTTTTGAAAAATATTTAAATATAGATGTGTGAACCCATGGTCGAAGTATTTTCATATGTGCACCCATCCTCTCAAAATTCTGGATACCCCTCTGAATTGCTTGGGAAAAAACATTCCAACTGTCGCAATAATTATTGAGAAATTGCAACCAGATATTGTCCTCTTGTTAAAATCTTTCACTTATTTGCATGTCTCCAAAAAAAAATGTCTGTTCATTTAGTCCTCCACTTACCAATTTGCTTCTTGAAAGTTGTTTTAGACATCCTTTCAATTTTTTTTTATTTTTTATTTTTTTTAAAAAAAAAACTGATGAGATGCATAGCATCCATGAGTTGATGATTTATGGCGACTACTGGTTGAACCACATTCCTGCATCTCTGTGTTTCATTCAGTTGACTGATTCTTTAGATAATCTTCTTAGCTCTTTATATCATGTCTTGCTTTTTGGATGAACACTTTATTTAGATGAATGCTGCATTTTGTGCTTTTTCCATAGTTATTCTTTAAGCCTCAGGGCCTTGAATTAATTGTTTCCAGCTCTGATACCTCATTCCTCTTGCAGACGGAGAGCCAACTTGTGGAAGCAGTTGACCGTGACCTCAGAAAGATGCTTATAAAACCCAAAGCACAAGATCCCCTTGTTACGGGTGTGCGAGTATGGCCACAAGCTATCCCACAGTTTTTGGTTGGTCATCTGGATACCCTAGGTACAGCAAAAGCTGCTCTAAGTAATAATGGGCTTGACGGGCTGTTCCTAGGGGGTAATTATGTGTCTGGTGTAGCATTAGGTAGGTGCGTTGAAGGTGCTTATGAAATTGCATCTGAGGTAACAGGCTTTCTGTCTCAGTATGCATACAAATGAAACCTTCTCTAGAGGGTACTGCTAGGTCCAAACATTGTTAGTAATATTATTATGCCTTTTGGGAATATTGGCAGCTGCCTAGAAGTTTTGCTCATTAGAGTTATTTTAGCTTTGGTAAATAAATGATTTGTTTTTATCTTGGTTCTTATGTCTTTGAGATTAAAGTTCTCGTGGGAAATAAAATTTTAAAGATCGAGTATCTTCTGTTTGGAAAAAAATATAATTAGTTTGGAATGGGAATTCTCCAACATATTGGGCATGATTAGCAAGCTGTTTTCCCAATGGATATATTGTAATGGCTTGGTTAGCTCCCTGCACGGTGAGAGATGGCGAATGCATTTTGTCTGGAGAAGTCAAATGAGCGGGTTGGGTTGAATTTGGGAGGGTAAAATGGGTGATATGATTCGGTTAATTATTGGCACTTTTTAAAACGCCATGCAAGTGTAACAAGTAGAAGGTATAACACAATATCTCATGCATATTTCCGTACTAATAAAAGAAATGTGTATAAGAATAATATAAAATATGATGTAGTAGTAATACTTGTATTAGTAACGCCTGTGTTAGTTATACTTGTATTAGTTATGCTTGTATTTTTCTTATGCATGTTTGGTTCGATGTATTAAAAAAACATGAATTACATAATTTTTTGAAAAAAATATTTTTCTTTTACATAATACCCTCAATATATATGTTGGAAAGGATGCAGAATTTTTTTTTAGGGGTAATAGGGTCTTTAAGCATGTTAATGCATGCATTAGATTCATTGCATTACTAATGCCATGGATTTTGAGGTATTAGTAATACACACCTTAATATACAATAGAGTGTATAACTAATGTTTGCATTAGTTTTACATAGGGTAAAAAGGTATACCAACAAGGTACTACTAATACACATTAAACTAATGCATGCATTAATATTTTAATATACTCTACCAAACGACCCCTAAGAGAGATGCTATATTTAATACTTTGTATTTGCCACTCATCATATCGTTGGAATTAGGGGTATGCATGGACCGAGTTAGTTGAGATTTTTTAAATATCAAACCAAGGTTTTTGTGTCGGAATTTTAAATTATAAATCAAACTAAATCAATAAAATACGAGATTTCGATAGTAGATTCTTCTGAATTTCTCGACTTTTTGGAAGTCCGGAGCCAAAAGGGCTCTTTTTTTTTATCAAAAATTTCAAAAGGGACACTTACTTTCGAAAAAAACCAAAACGAATAAAACGCTGCGAGCCCAGCGACTTACAAGTCGTCCGAGGCCCAGCGACTTGCAAGTGTTCACTGTTCACCTCCTTTTTTTTTTGTTCCCATTCTTAACATCATCATTTTTACCCCTTTCATTTTGACCGAGAACAATAATACTCACCCACTCAAAGATTCCACACTACATAGACCATTCACATATACTCTATTTTTCCTTTTCTTGGTGGGAGCAACAGAAAAGAATAGAGAACATTGCACCATCTTTCTTTTTCTCCAACGATTGGAAAACATAAACACAAATAATTCTTCATTTTCATCATTTCACAATTCCACTCTCAAGCACACAATGTATTTAAATAATTTAAATTGTTAACTATTGTAATTTATTATATTTTTTTTATGTAATTTTCAAATTAATATACGTTACTTTTCTTATCCAAATTTTTGTAGCATTGATAGTCAATTATATTTTAAAAATAATTTAAATTTTTAATTATTGTGATTTATAATACTTTCTTCTATTATTTACAGTACTTTTTATTTCATTTTCAAATAATATATGTTGTTTTATATCTTCTTCTGTCCCGTCCCAATTTATATGGCACTAATATAATTTTGATAGTCAATCAAATATTTTATGTTGATATATCATTTTGTTATTCTTATTTTTCTAATACATAATGACTTATAATAAGGAGTGATATAGTAAAATCATCGTTCGAAAGACGAAAATTTAATTTAAAACATTAAGAGTTAATTTCGCATTTTATGTCTATTTTATTTTTCATTAAATATTATTTATTTTCTTAATACCTAGATGACTCATAATAATTAATTAAGAGCGATTGATTATGTTATTACTATAAAAATTAATATACTTTTATCATATCCACTACTAATCATCGATAATTCACCGAAATAATATATTAATTAAATACGTGATGCTATATTTACATATGCAAAATATGATATTATTAAACATTATTGGATAGTGCATTATATTTATCTTTCACAATAATAAAATTTAACTATATATTTTTCTTTATTTCTTTTTAACTTGATACATATTGACCCAACACAAATTCTAAGAAAATATTCATCAGCAATTTAGTTTATTAAATTAAATTTATTAATTTTGTACTTTAAAAATTTAAAGTTAAGTTTAAATATTAGTATTTCTATATAAGAAAAAAATAATTTTAAAATTTAAACTTACTAAAATAAATAAATAAATATAAAGATTAATTTTTTATATAAATGTCAATTAAAATAATAAAATTGATTTACTTTAAATATTTAGTTGCAAATAATTAAGATAATTTTTTATTTTGTCATAATTTATGCTGCACCGATAAAATTTGGAGAGTTGAATAGAACTTTTATATGTTTTTAAAAAAGTATTTTAACTTGTTAATTATTGTGATTTATAATAATTTTTACGTAATTATCAAGAAATATATTTACTCCTTGTGTCCCAATTTTTGTAGCTTCGATACAATTTTGAGAGTCAACTAAAATTTTATATATCTTTTAAGTATTTTAAATTGTTAATTATTATGATTTGCAGTACTTTTTCTTTTATCTCAATTTATGTGGCATTGCTAAAATAACTTTTTAATTCTGTGCTATTTAAAAAAATATATATTTATATTCCAATTTCTCCCTCGTAAAAATTTGAGAAAAAGAGTAATTTCATTATTTTGCAAGAAAGATAAGAGGTTAGGGTGCAAATCATAAAATAAAATAAGATAGGGTGCATATCACAAAAAAAAGTCATACATTAGGATGCAAAATGCAACGGACTCGCACATACACCATTACAAGTATGTATGTACAGTACTACATTTGTCTTGATAGCACATGGTCTACGTATTTGATTGGCAGCATGATTGATCGAATCATGCTATCGAAGATTTTTTTTGTCGTATAATGTCATTCTCTGAGCCTATATTCAGGGCAGAAACAGTGTCCAATGCCATTACTGGTCTGAGCAAACCGCCTGTATATGTTGTAGAAGAGTCACATAAAGCGTGAAGATACATGGGTCACATACGTGGTAGGCCTATGACTACGTACCATATTGTTAGGAAAAATACTACAATATTGATGTTGGATAGAAATTAGTAATAGTAAGAGAGTTGTCACAAACACTGTGTCGTGGCAAGCCATTGCTTTGAAAGCGATTTCGGTCCAACTCCGGTGCAAATCCTTCTAGCCGATCGCTCCCCAAGGTTCCAAAACTACTTCCAAACACGTGCACTCGTGGTTGAAAGTTTGGAGGTTGCCTAAACCAATTGCCCAAAAGTTGATAAAGAATAGGAAGCCAAGACTAAAACAGAGAATTGATGAGAGAGAGTAATTTGTTTTCTATGTTTTCTGCATGTTTAGCTCACAAATGATTCACCTTAAATAGATATATCATTTACGTTTTATCCATCACAAGAGTTAAAGAAGAGAACAGAGTTAATGTACGTAATGTAACATTACTCTTGAATTAATGACGAAGTCATAAAGTAACTTTTAAGACTTCTGAATGCCTCTTCTATCACAAAGTTGCATTTATAAGAAACCGTCATTTGTATCACATTTATGAGTAGTAACTCTCCCATCCTATAAATTCTTATGACTTACGGATGTTTACAAATATTTATTACAGAGAGTTTAAAGAGTTTTTAATCTTTGCATTAATTAAGAAGGAATTATCCTTCAATCCCCCATTAATTGAGACCCCCACAACATATACCATATCCTTAATTTTAAGCAACCTTCGCGATACTACAAAGTGCTTTTATGGCCATGCACACAAACCTTGGGTCTCATGAGTGCTCTAGAAAGACGACCTAAGTCTTTCATAAAAAAGTAACCAACCTTTTACACTCACGTAGGTGATCCATCGAGTCTATCTCATAGACCACCTTAAGGTTATGGACTCATTAAGAGCAAAAATAAGCTCAATCTTATAATACACTACCTCACGCCATAGGGATAGGATATGTAGTGTTTATTGAAGGCCTATATGGATTTCTTTTACTGCAAATGGGTATCCACCATATTACCTCAATCCATGGGCTTTTAGCCCTATCCTCCTTGACGATTCAAGGATCATTTTTCTTGTCAAACTCTTGGTCATAGGATCCACCAAATTTCTTTCGGACTTACATATTCCAAGAAAATAACACCATGTTTCAACAATTGTTTAACTGCACCATGTATGATGTGAATATGTCTCCTTTTACCATTGTATACACTATTTTTAGCAATCCCAATTGCCGCATGTGAGTCACAATGTAAAGAGACCATTGACATTTGTCTTTCCGATAAAGGCACATCTGTCAAAAGATTTCTCAGCCACTCAGCTTCTTGCCCTGCCAAATCGAGAGTAATGAATTTAGATTTCATGGTAGAACGTAGACAAGTCTGCTTTAAAGCCTTCCATGAAATAACATCTGCACCTAAAGTAAATACATAACCACTAGTAGAGCTAACGTCATCATTGTCAGTCACTCAGTTTGAGTCACAAAAACCTTATAAAACAATAGAAAATTTATTAAAATGCAAATACCAATCCATAGTACCTCTCAAGTACCTTAACAAGCAATGAAGAGCATGCCAATGTTCACTACTGGGACTATGAGTATATCTACTCAATCTACTAACAATGTAAGCTATATCAGGCCGAGTATAGTTCATGAGAAACATTACACTCCCAATTATTTTAGCATATTTAGTTTGAGAAACACTAAAATCTCTATTCCTTTTCAAGTGTATGCTAGGATCACAAGGAGTTCTCATTGAAACTACATCAAAACAATCAAATCTTTTCAATATAATAAGACCGACACAAAGAGAAACCATTAACAGTTCTTTTGATTTTTATCCCTAAAATCACATCAGCTTCTCCAAGGTCTTTCATTTCAAATTTAGAAAATAAAAATTTCTTAGTCTCATTTACAACATTCATATTATGGCCAAAGTTTAACATGTCGTCCACATATAAATATATAATCGCACAATCCGATCCTATCATTTTAGAATAAACACAGGTATCAGATGAATTAACAATATATCCATTATCCATTAATGTGAAATTAAATTTTTCATACCACTGCTTAGGTGCCTGCTTAAGTCCATATAAGGACTTTCTCAATTTGTATACTTTATCCTCTTGCCTTGGAACCACAAAACCCTCAGGTTGAGTCATATAGATCTCTTTCTCTAAATCACCATTTAAAAATACAGTTTTGACATTCATTTGGTGTACCACTAAACTGTGAATAACAGCTAGAACAATAGGAGTCCTAATGGTCGCTATTTTAGTCACAGGAGAATAAGTATCAAAATAATCAACACCTTTCTTTTGGCTAAAATCCCTAATCATAAGTCTAGTCTTATATTTATCAATTGTACCATCAGGACTTAATTTCTTCTTAAATATCCACCTGCTACTTATGAGTTTACAACCTTTAGGCAAATCATACAAATCTCACGTGTGATTAGAGATTCTAGAGTTTAATTCACTTTTAATAGCCTCTTTTCAAAACATTACATCTATTGAACTCATTATTTCATCATAAGTTTTAGGGTCTTCTTCTATTAAGTAGATAGACATTAATTCATCATTTAAAGTATCAATATCAAATCCCTCAGTTAAGAAGGTAGTGATAAAATTAGGACCAAAACTAGTCTCAATTTTGCGTCTTTTACTCCTTCTAAGTTCATTTTCATGCTCATTAGCAATAACATCAGAAGCAGGCATAACATGAGAGTTAACAGACATAGATACAGAAGTATTATTTTGCACATCACTAGGCACATCATTTTTCAAAGGAAAAACATGCTTAGAAAATTTTGCATCTCTAGATTCACAAATAGAATAATTATTTAATGACATAAATCTATATGCAACACTGTTTTGAGCATAACCAATAAAGACAGTGTCAAAAGTCTTAGAGCCTACATTTACCCATCTAAAATCTGGTAGACCAACCTTAGCCAAACACCCTCACACTTTCAGAAATTTCAAGTTAGGGAAAAACCTTTTTCATAACTCATATGAGGTCCTGTCTAACTTTTTATGAGGGACTCTATTAAGAATATAACATGATGACAAGGAAACTTTCTCTTACATATAGTCAGGTAGATCCGAGCTTAAAAGCATAAAATTCATCATTCTTTAAGAGTTTTATTCATTCATTCGGCTACACCATTTGGTTGGAGAGTATAGGGAGCACTAAACTCATGAATAATAATATTTTTCTCACAAAAATCTTCTTGAATTTTAGTGCTATAATCACCATCCCTATCAGATCCAAATCTCTTATTTTTTTCGTCTAATTGATTTTCTGCTTCTACTTTGAATTTTTAAAAATATACTTTCAGCCTCATCAACAAAAGTAATGTAATACTTATTTCCACCTTTGCTAATAGTATTCTTAAAATTTGCTAAGTCTGAATGTACTAATTCAAGTAATTCGGTCTTTCTACTAGTAACATATTTAAAAGGTTTCTTGGCATGCTTTGCTTCTACACACATGGGACATTTAAAAATATCGTCAAAATTTACTGCAAGAATTAAATATATTTTTTCTAAATTTTTTTAATAGAAGAAATATTAACATGACCTAACCTACCATGCCATAAATTAATAGACTCAGTAATATAAACAGAATTAAAAATATTTACATTATTGATAATCTCTTGATCAATGTTCAGTATAAATAAACCCTCACAAATGTATCCCTTCCCAACAAAGTTTTCTCCACAAGAATTAATTATTTTATCAGCTTCAAAAACAAGTTCAAGGCCTACTTTGTTGAGAAGTGCTCCAGAAACGAAGTTTCTAAGGAGGGAGGAAACATATAGAATATTATTCAAGACTAATATTTTACCAAAAGTTAATTTAAGAGAAATTTTTTCTTTACCCATAACGCCAGTAGTAGTGGAGTTACCTATGTAGACGTACTCACCATCAGTAGATTTCTTAAAGTCATGGAATAATTCTTTGTTAGCGCAGAAATATCTTGAAGCGCCTGTGTCCAACACCCAGTCAGTCTTGTTAGACACCAGGTCCGTCTCGACGATTACTACCTCAATCACTTCATCACTCTCAGCAAGATGAATTTTGACATTATTTTGTCCTCTCTGTTTTGAGTTTTTCAAACTATCCCATATTTCTTTAGCAGATTTGTAAGTAAAAAATAAATCAAATAAAGTATTAGTCATATGACTCAATCCATGCCCTCTAGCATTTATGTTATCATTTTTAACCTTCTTTTTGCCAAATTCATCAATAATCATAACAACATTAAAACAGTAATGATGTTAGAACCATCATTAAACAAAACATAATCAACTTCTAATTGTTCTAAAAAAATAAAAAGTTTTTGTGACCAACTTTTAAAATTATTTTCGTCTAATGACTCAATTTTTGATAAACCAGAAAAAGTTTTGTTCAAAGAAATAGTCATTTATCAATATTATATGTAAGAAAATCGCTTTCAAATTGTTAGGAAAAATACTACAATATTGATGTTGGATAGGAATTAGTAAAAGTAAGAGAGTTGTCACAAACACTGTGTCATGGCAAGTCACTGCCTTGAAAGCGATTTCGGCCCAACTCCGGTGCAAATCCTTCTAGCCGGTCGCTCCCCAAGGTTCCACAGCTACTTTCAAACACGTGTACTCGTGGCTGGAAGTTTGGAGGTTGCCTAAACCAATTGCCCAAAAGTTGACAAAGAATAGGAAGCCAAGACTAAAACAGAGAATTGATGAGGGAGAGAGTAATTTGTTTTCTATGTTTTCTACATGTTTAGCTCACAAATGATTCACCTTAAATAGGTATATCATTTACGTTTTATCCATCACAAGAGTTAAAGAAGAGAACAAAGTTAATGTACGTAATATACCATTACTCTTGAATTAATGACAAAGTCATAAAGTAACTTTTAAAACTCCTGAATGTCTCTTCTTTCACAAAGTTGTATTTATAAGAAACCGTCATTTGTATCACATTTATGAGTAGTAACTCTCCCATCCTATAAATTCTTATGACTTACGGATGTTTACAAATATTTATTACAGGAAGTTTAAAGAATTTTTAATCTTTGCATTAATTAAGAAGAAATTATCCTTCACATATAAATCTACTTGGCTACGTAATTGTTCTGCTACTTTTTAGTAAAATAATCATAACTTTTACGTAGAAATTTAATTAACAAACGGTTAGATGCTTTCGAAACTAGACTCAAAACCTTTAATTTGCATTATTAGATTATGAGCTATGTAACTCTTCATATTTCAAGAGATATATTAATTTGAAGTTGACCCTTGTATGAACTTATACAAAAATTTAATCGGTGAAAAGGCTTTCACTTAACTTTGTCTTAGAAGTTCCTTAGAACCTTAATTCATATTCAATATACTTTCCAAACTTAAGACTTGGCCTTTACATTTAGATACATTAAAATTCATTGGATTTGGGTCTAGTAACATAGATAGAACGGTTCGAATCTTTGGCCAGAAGTTTGAAGTGTTACATATAATTAAAAAAACGTGACATTTTGAATGATTAATTTATGTAGACAGGAAATGCTTGAGAACATAGTCAAAAACTTTTTTTTCTTCAAAATTTTGAATAAAAAGCGTCTAACTGGGACATTTTATTATATATTTATGCGCTCCATCTAACTGGGACATTTTATTATATATTTATGCGCTCCATCCAAATATGTCAATGTTCAAGTATCTAAATAAAATTTATCGATAAATCTAAGGATTTAACAATGTATTCTACCAAAAGAAAAAAAAGTAAAAGTGGATGATGAGTTTTTATAAATAGGGAGAGTACGGTAGCATGTATCCAACTGTCATCACACACAATACAAATACTGATAACATATTTAATTTAACCTCATAAGTGAAATTGGAGAGGATAAATTTTAGACTTAATTTACCCCTACCTTGAAAGGTATGAGAACCTATTTCTAACAGTCCCGTCTCAAGTTGATCATCAAAACACACTCACAATACAAATAGTAAAAATAACAACATATTCAATTTAACCTCATAAGTAATAGGTATTCAGACTTAATTTACCCCGACCTTGAAAGGTAGGAGAAACTATTTCTGATAAATCATCGTTCAAGCTGATCATCACCACGCTCACAACAGTTTGATTCAATTGTTACCCTATTAAGTTTAACTCTCGCATCTTGTTGAATACAGGATCTTTAACTTTATCAATAGGGATGACAATGGTGCGGTGCAAGTTTTTATTAAATCTGCAAGTTTTAAAATCACACCACACCGCATGACATTTAAATCCGCATAAATCCGCCCGACATTCATACCCACGAATAACCGCACCGCACCGCCTCATGTTTTTATTTTTTCCCTTTTTTTTAAAAAAAAAATTTATAACTCTATTAAAAATCATAATATTTTCAAATCTACAGCTAGAAAATAATAACTAATTTTTATTATATCACTTTTCACTAAAAAAATTGTCAAAAAGTATAACGTGTACAAATAATGATCAAATATCATATTTTTATTCAAATGAATAGAGATTTTAAAAAAGCTACTATAAAATTATTTATTTGTAGTGTTATGCATGTAGTTTTAAGTATCATAAAATTTAAGTAAAGAACACATAATTTTAGGTATATTCACGAGAACAATATTAATTTTTAACTTTTTTGTTATTTTAAACCCGCATATTCCGCAACCCGCACCGCACCATTTTAAAAAAAAATTACTTTAACCCGCACCGCATAACTTAAAATCCACACTACACCGCATAGCTTAAAACCCGCACCGCACCATTGCCATTCCTATTTATCAATTAGGTCAGCTGCCCCTTTAACAACTTCAACTGTCTTCAGTAACTCCCTTTTTAGCTGCATGAAAACCTGCAACATCAAAGTTTATGTAGGGTATTATATTAGTTAAATTATTATATGCAGAGACAGATCTGAGATATAATTTTATGTTTACCAGTTCAAAAATCACAACCCTTTTGTGTATCTTTGGTTCGAAATATATTATTTAATATTTTATATATATATATGTCATTTTAAAAAGAATAATTTACTTTTTTTTAAGTATATTTAAAAGAGAAGGACCGTTTTCCTCTTTTTCTAAAAATTTCAATTATAACTTTACATCTAACATGTTTAAGATCACAAGACTAAATAAAATTTTGATATATTTGACATAACTTTAATTTAAGACTACAAAATTTTTAAAAAAATTATTTTCTTACATTTCGTGAGAAATTAATTTAGTTCATTCTTTTTAAAACAAATGAAGTATTAACTTTTTAAAAAAAAAAGTAACAATCAGATCTGAACCAACCTTTAACATGTACATAGGGATAAAAAAAATAATTCTTTTTGAAGATGAGTTTCTTATTAAACAAAATGGTTTTAAAATAAGCAATTAAGACTCAAATCTTATGAAAAATATGTTAAGAAAATATATAATATTTTGTCTGTCTCAATTTATATAAAAGATATTACAATTTGAGAATGAAACTATTTTTTTACTACATAATTTTCTCAGACTTATTTTAAAAATTACTTTGAAAATCTAATTCCGAATTCATTGTTAAAATTTAGTGTTTTAACCACTGTATTTAACTTTTTTTTCCACATAAATTGAGAAATAGCAAGTTGGGGTAAACTATAACAAACCTTCTGCAAGATCCCCCATGAAATTTGGAATTGCAGCGACCCGTGAGGATATCAAGATTAGAATAATAGCCAAAGAAAGGCAAACAAAGAAAAATGCAGTTTTCCTTTTTTCTTTGAAGCTAGTAGTTTTTATGATAGATATTTGCTCATGACTTCTTCTATTTATAGCCATTTATTTCAACATGACAAGTTTTTTCTTAATCATTTAAAAAAAAAAAAAAAAAAAAAGATCAAGGGCAATTTGACCATTGCACATCACATCATACTCCCCCATTTCTTTTTACTCAAGAAAGAGTTAGTTTTGTTTTACATTTTAAAATGTATTTTGTCAATTATATTAATACTTGTTTAGGTGTACGTGTTTCACACGTATACCTCGATTTAATGAGTTTAATTTTATAAAATTACTCAAGATATAAAAAATATGACGATCTTTGAAAATATTGATTGAATTTTTTGTTGTTTAGCATCTAAACATTAGGACTGTTGTCGGCTTTTACCGAATTCTATGAAAAACTAAAAATTAGATAATTGAAAAGCATGTATATTAATTTAAACACAAGAAAATTTTAAAAGTGTTTCAGCCAGGTTAAGCTCGTGAACTTCTTTTGCAAGATATAAAGTTATTACTATTTGTTCTCTTTCACCTCACAATTTTTTCTTTAAGTCGTGAACTTGTTATGCACTCTTCCGTCTAATAGTCACTCAAGAGTGAAGAAATAATCAATTTTTGCTTCCCCAATTTCTAAATTTTAAGTCTTTTAATATTTAGATAATGTCCGTGGAAGCAAATTAACATATTATAGAAATGCAAAAACATTATAACACAATGTAAAGATTTACTATAAGCTCTTTCCTGTCAAATAAAAAAGAATTGTTACCATATTCAAGTCCAATCATCACAATTAATCAGTGTACTTTCTCAAAGACTTTGCCAGGAGAAGTTAAGTAGATGATAATCATACTTTAGCTCCGACATTTCTTTATTTCTTGAAATCTTAAGTTGTGTGTTTGTACAATAGGTAGGATCATCCTACCAATACAACAACAACAACAAAAACAACAACAAATCCAGTATATTCCTACATAGTGGGGTCTGGGGAGGGTAAAATGTACGCAATCCATACCACTACCTCTAGGGAGGTAGAGAGGTTGTTAAATATAGACCCCCCGGCTCAAGACAAAAGACATTAAACAGAAACATCAAAATCATAGAACATGGTACAAATAAAATAGGTACGACACTCGCAATTAGAGAAAAGAAAAAAGAAATACATACGTAAATCAATAACTAAAGCCATAAATAAATACATAAATTTGCCAACAAACGACAGTAAGTCCACCTACTTATTGACTACTAGTCCTTCACACCCTTAGCCCTTTACTCTAATGCTTTTCCTCCATAACTTTCTATCCAGGGTCATGTCCTCAGTCAGCTATAACTGCTCCATGTCACGTTTAATCACTTCTCTCCAGTGTTTTTTTGGTTTACCCCTACCCCGCTTGAAACCTTTTAAGGCCAACCTCTCACACCTATGAACTGGGGCATCCGTGCCCCTCCTCATCACATGACCAAACCATCTCAACCTCACTTCTCGAATTTTATCCTCCACCGATACCATTCCCACCTTCTCTCAAATAATTTTATTCCTAACCCTATCAGCCCTAGTGAATCCACACATCCAGCGCAACATTCTCATTTCTGCCACCTTCAATTTTTTGGATATGAGAACTCTTAACCGGCCAACACTCTGCTCCATACAACATAGCAGGCCGGACTGCAACTCTATAGAATTTGCCTTTCAGTTTGAGGGGCACCTTCTTATTGCATAAAATTTCCGAAGCGAGCCTCCATTTCATTCAAGATGCCCCCATGCGGTGAGATACATCCTCATCTATCTCTTCATTCCCCTAAATCGTAGACTCGAGATACTTAAAACTATCCCTCTTGCAAACCACCTGAGAATCCAACTTTACTACCACCTTCTCCTCTTACCTCGAGTCACTGAACTTACCCTCTAAGTACTCCGTCTTGGTCCTACTCAACCGAAAACCTTTAGACTCCAGGGTCTCTCTCCAAATCTCCAGCTTATCATTAACCCCTTGTTGCGATTCATCAATCAGAACTATATCATCCGTGAAAAGCATACACCAAGGCACCTCGCCTTGTATATTCCGCGTCAGCGCATCTATCACCAAAGCAAATAAAAATGGACTAAGAGTTGATCCCTGGTGCAACCCTGTCAAGACTGAGAAATGCTCAGAATCTCCTTCCACTGTCCTTATCCAAGTCTTCGCTCCCTCATACATGTCCATTATCGCTCTGATATACGCCACCGTAACCCCCCTCGCCTCCAAGCAACTCCAAAAAACCTCCCTAGGGACCTTGTCATACGCCTTTTCTAGGTCTATAAACACCATGTGAAGATCTCTCTTCCTCTCTCTATACTGCTCTACCAGTCTCCGCACAAGGTGAATTACCTCCGTCGTGGAGCGACCAGGCATAAAACAAAATTGGTTCTCGAAATAGACACAATCTTACTCAGCCTCCGCTCCACCACTCTCTCCCAAATCTTGATTATTTGACTCAACAACTTAATACCCCGGTAGTTGTTGCAACTCTGAATGTCACCTCTGTTTTTATATAGAGGAATCATCATGATCCATCTCCACGCCTCGGGCATCTTTGCTGACTTGAAAATATTGTTAAACAAGTTGGTCAGCCACTGCAACCTTGATCCGCCATAGAACTTCCAAAAATCCACCGAAATCTCGTCGGGCCTCGTCGCCCTACCCCTTCGTATCTTGCGAACTGACCTCCTCTACCCTAAAACGCCGACAAAAGCCAAAATCGTGATACTCCCCGGAGTACTCCAACTTTCCTAACACAACACCTCTGTCCCCCTCATCATTCAAGAGCCTATGGAAATAAAACTGCCTTCTATCCTTAATGAGGGCGTCGTCCACCAAAACTCTGCCATTCTTCCCCTTAATGCACTTCACCTGATCCAGATCGTGAGCCTTCCGTTCCCTAACCTTGGCAAGCCTAAACAACCTTTTCTCCCCTCCTTTCTCCTTTAAACCCTTATATAAACTTTCAGAAGCTGCCGTCTTAGCCTCCATAACAAATAACTTAGCCTCTTTTTTAGCTACCTTGTACTCCTTCCTGCTCACCCCCTTCTCTTCTTTATCCTTACTCTCCACCAACTTAGTGTAAGCCGTCTTCTTCGTCTTCACCTTTTTCTTAACCTCTTCATTCCACCACCAATCCCCTTGATACCAGCCAGACCAGCCCCTCAAAATCCCCAACACCTCTCTAGCCGACTCCCTGATGCAACCAGCGGCCCTCTCCCACATACTGTCCATGTCTTCTCTGCACTCTTACACCCCCAACCCCTGCAACTTTGCCCCTATCTCCAAAGCACTAGCTGGAGTCAGACTGCCCCATCTAATACTAGGTCTACCCTTCCTATCCTGACACATTTTACCCTTCTTGATAACTAAGTCCATCACCAGGAGTCTATGTTGATTCCCAAGAGTCTCGCTTGGAACTACCTTACAATCCTTACACAAAGCTCTATCCCCCTTCCTAAGCAACAAAAAGTCAATCTGAGTCTTGGCTATCCTACTACAGAAAGTAACCAAGTGCTCTTCCTTCTCCAGAAAGCTAGAGTTCACTACCACCAACCCAAAGGCCCTTGCAAAATCCAAAAGCCCAGCTCCCTCATCATTCCTAACCCCGAATCCAAAGCCCTCATGCACGTCCTCGTACCCTAATGAAAAAAATCCAATGTGCCCATTGAAATCCCTTTCAATGAAAAGCTTTTCCGAGCTAGGTACACCTCTAACCACCTCGTCCAAAACCTCCCAAAATTTCTTCTCCTCCTCCTCGTCCCAAACCACCTGTGGTGCATACGCACGACAGAAGTTCAAAGTAGACCCCCCAAAGACCAACTTGATAGTCATAAACCTATCACTAACCCTTTTAACCTCCACTACCTGCTCCCTAAGCTCCCCGTCCACTAAGATGCCTACGCCATTCCTACGCCTATCGCTACCTGAATAGCACAACTTGTACCCATCTACATCCCTCGCCTTGAAACCTACCCACTTGGTCTCTTGGACACACGCAATATTAATCTTTCTCTTCCTAAGAATCTTAACCAGTTCTATCGACTTACCCTGCAGGGTCCCAATGTTCCATGACCCTACCCTCAATCTATCAACTCTCTTATCCCTTTCCTTAACACCTCGCACCCCATAAGTTGGGCCTAACCCACCCCCACCCTCAGCCCCCGACCCTTACCCCTAACCCCCAAGACCCCCTGAACCCCTAGGACATGAACTTAACCACCATTAGCCAACCAAGCCACTACTCAAACACGATACTACCAAGGATAAAAATAGAAGTAACAATAAAGGCACACGCAAAGCTCAAACTGCAACAAAAATTCAGACACAACAGGTGGTAGACAAATACAAAAAATAAGTATAGAAGGAAATTAGAAATAAGAAATAGGAAAATACACAAGAGACAGACCAGAAACAGCCAACAAATAATAACAAAACAAGATGTAAACAATCACAGGACTGGAAAACAAGCAACAAAAGGAATCACAAATGAGGAACAGGATCAGAATAGTATAACGAGAACAAAAGTGAATAGAGAAACCAAAAAAGTGAAAGTCGTGACTGGAAAATCTAACAATAAATAGGAATTAAAATTGCCAAGATACTGGACTGTAAAGAGCAGCTAACAGTAAAGAGTAAGGTAAAGTTCGGATGTCACCGGAAAGAGTCCATCTGTACGTCACCAAAAATGTCACCAGAAATGTCACCGGAAATGTCGTCGGCACTTCTTTCTTGGTGTTGCCGGAGGCTGGTCAGTGGTGGGTGTCTTACCAACTATTTTTACCTGTAATAAACCAGCTTTGACCGATGCTTCCCTCTTCCACTGTCACCGAAGCTGAGTTGGTGGAAGTCCAAAGTCCACCAGCAATAACAATACCGAGAAACAGACCGATCTGGGGAGAGAGAGGAGTCGATCTGGGGAGAGGTAGAGGTCAAGGGAAAGAGATCCAATAATCAAATATCAAAAATTATTTTTCCAAAAATAAATTCTACAAAATTAAATTCCTCTACCAATACAAAAAATAACAACAACAAATCAAGTGGATCATCTAGCGAATAAAGTTATAAAATATGCATTTTGCTTTCACCTGCAAGAAAAATACAAATAATTTTTCAAACGCGTGTCAGAAAAATATTACATGTCATTATGTCTTCAATTTATTGAAACTTCACAACTTAAAACTTTAGATAACAATATACAGAAAAATTGACAAAGGAGAAAAATGCATTGAGAGATAACTATAGTTAAGAGTAAATTATGAATTATTAGGAATGTCAAGCTTGATGTGGTCGCCAAACAATATATAGTGAATATCAATAAAAGCCCTACCATGGATCATTAAATAATTTGGGATCTCAAATTCTTGGTTTTGTAGTGACTTGAAAATTGAAATCAAATTCTGAAAAGAAAGAAAAAATAAATGAACTACATGTTATTTATAGAGACAAAAACAAAGAATGAAATAATATATGAAGCCCTATTTAACTTTTGTTGTTAATTTTATTTTTTATTGACTTTGTCATTAATTCTTGTTGACATTGTGATCTACATGTGATATTGTTATAAACGGATGAATTTGACAATTGACATAAAATTGGATCACTGAAAAACAAAAGCAATCAAAGAAAACTAAAAGCGGCATAAAATAACCAAAACTTTCATGGGGTTTTGGGTTGTAGGTAATAAAAGAGTTTTAAAATGAGGTTTAGAAAACACAAATTTTAATAATTGAGTGGAGGTGACAATTACTTTATTATGGATTAAGAAAGTTGAAATTTTTTAAAAATAACCCACAAGTTTTTAAATTTACACTTTAATCCAAATGTTAGTTGATATAAAAGAAAATAGAGAGAAAAAGGGTGTGTTTCTCTCTCTTCTCATCCATTGTTGTCTTCTCTCTTTATGATTTTTATTGTTCATTGCTGCTGCTGCTTTATTCATCATTTTCTGCTTCATTATCATCATCTTATACTTCATTATCCTCTTCATATTCTTCTTGTTGACCATTGTTGTTATTGTTGTTACCGCAACTGCTGCTCTTTGACCAATTTTTTAGGTCAAATTTTATTTCGTACATCACTTTCAACTTTGGCATTTACTTGATAGGAGACTTTGGTACGTCAAATTATGCTTTTTAGTTAAATTTATCATTTGGGTAACTGCTAGTGTGTGGTTTTTTCAACAATAGTTAGTACGCGAACATGAATGCAACATAAGAGCCATCTGTTTAAATAGATTCATCATTTGTTGCACCAGATAGATATTCTGTTGTAACATAAGACTCATATGTTGGATTCATGTTTGTGGATCTATAGTGCCCGTAACATGAATCGAACAGATGGGTAATCTGTTGCACCAGATTAGTAATTTGTTCCAACATACAAGTAATCTGTTGCAGAAGAATATTTATCTATTGCAATATATTATAATTCTGTTGCAACAGATGAATAATCTGTTTCAAACAACACAATATAGCTCCTGTCGTAAACCCAATAGATAACCCATATGTTGATCTCTTGCTATTGATACTGGATTCAAATTATTCCTTAATCATAAACATGTTTGTTGAGAAGAAAAAATAGACAATGAAAATTAAATAAGAATTAAAACGTCAAAGTGGATGAAACATAAATTTTTTACTAAACAAAAAAATACATAGGTAAAAGAGATATTTCATATATTGGATTCATGTTTATAGTTCTATAGTACCCGTAACATGAATCGAACATATGGGTATTCTGTTGTGATATATTAGTAATTTACTCCAATGGATAATTAATCTGTTGCACCAAATTAGTAATTTGTTCCAACAGACAATTAATCTGTCCCAATAGAATATTTATTTGTTACAACATATTATAATTTTGTTGCAACAGATGAATAATCTATTTCAAACAATACAATATAGCTCCTGTCACAAACTCAACAGATAACCCGTATGTTGATCTCTTGCTATTGATACTGGATTCAAATTATTCCTTAATTGTAAACATGTTTGTTGAGAAAAAGAAATAGACAGAATGAAAATTAAAACATCAAAGTGGATAAAACATAATTTTTTTATTAAACAAAATAAATATAAATACATTTATACATAGGTAAAAGAAAAAAAATAATCTTATTATTATTATTATTATTGTCAGGCGGTCAATCTTCAACCGGCAGCAGCAACGCCCTCCTCATCCTGCGGATCTCCCACAATATCCTTACTTTGACAGCGGTCAACTCCCACTGTTTGTCATGAACCTTCCTCTGCAGTTCTCGCACGGCGTCTCATAAAATAGCAACATCCCACACTGGATCAGCCATATCTAGAACAAGCATAAATTGACAAAAAACGCAAAACCAAAAGTAAAGGAAAGAATACAAAAGTAATACAATGTATAATTACACAAAAAGCAAGAAAAAACTTACCAGAGATAGGGAAAAGCTATCAAGTCCTTGAAGAAAAAGTAGTTGAAGGTTTAATATAAAAGACAAGAGCAAGAAATAAATAGATATGTGTAGTAGAATGAACGATTAAGGAGGGACCTATTTATAGAGGATTAAATTTATATGAGTTAAGCAAAAAGGTGCGACTGTTCGTCTCCATTTATTAATTACATTCAAACTGGTGATATTTTGATTACTGTGAAAAGTTATGACTCATTTAATTCTTTTCAGTAATCATTTTTATTGAGTTGTGGCACCAGATTATATATCTGTTGCATAATATAACCCATCTGTGACAACGGATATACCATTTGTTACAAAAAATCTATAATCTGTTCCATCAGATAATATATTTGTTGCAACATATATCTTTTTTAGTAATCATCATATCTTTATCTTTAATCAAAATTTGGTGACTTTTTTATTATATAAATTAAAAAATAGATTAAAAAAAGGCGCGACTGTTCACCTCCATTTATTAATTACATTCAAACTGGTGACTTTTTTATTACTGTGAAAAATTGTGACTTAATAAGTTCTTTTCAATAACCATTTTTATTGAGTTGTGGCACCAAATTATATATCTATTGCTTCAGATAACCCATCTGTGACAACAGATATACCATTTGTTGTAATAAATCGATAATCTATTGGATCAAATAATCTATTTGTTGCACATATAAGTTATCTTTTTTAGTAATCATCATATCTTTAATCCAAATTCGGTGACCTTTTTATTATATAAATTAAAAAAATAAATTTAAAAATAAATATGTCAAAGAGTCATGATCAGTTATTAAAATTAAATAAGCACTTTTTTATGGTTATAAATTGTGTTTATCATTTTTACGAACCATTTTTAATATGAAAAAAGTCATGACTAAAGATTTTTCATCCTCTCAATAATAATAATAATAATAATAATAACCTTTTTTTTAATTAATAATCGCCTGTTGCAACATATGGTTAATTCTTAGGTGGATCCGATATAAAAAAGGAAAATACATACGCTAAAAGAAAAAACATAACCTATTTAATATTACTACTATTTTTATTATCATTATTATTATAAGTATTACTATTACTACTTTCATTGTCTGAAGGATAATTTTTATCTAGCAGCAGCAGGACCCTCCTCAACCTTGCTCTGAAGTCGGCTAAATCCCTCTGAAGTTCATCATACTGCCTTCGAGGTTTTTGGAAGGACTCGATATATATCTTCTTGTACGAATCTGGATCATCCATATTTGAAATTATAGTAGTAGAATGAACGAGTAAGGAGGGATCTATTTATAAAGAAAGAGGTTAGTCAAAAAGTCACGACTGTTCATCCCTTAATTAAACAAAACTGACGACTTTTCGAATATGTAAATTAAAAAAAATAGATCTAAATAAACCTTGTATCTTTGTATCTTTATTGTATTTCGGAAAGAAAAAAAATTGCTTTAAAATAAATCTAACAGATGTGTAATCTGTTGCAAAATACATTCTATCTGTTGGATAATTTACAAAATATTAAAACTATTGCAACAAATGCATATACCTATTTGATATTTCCAACAGATAAGTCCTATGTTGCAATAGATTGATCATATGTTGTAACAGATGTCTATAACTGTTTGACAATTTAAACAGATGTGGCATCTGTTGCAACTTGTTAGTCATCTGTTTATTCAATTTAAGCCATAGATGGGCTAGGAAGAATAAGGTGCGTGCAGATGGATGGATCCACTTTAATGTGTGGGAGTTAGTATTACTGATAAGGTCATCGGGACAATACACACATAGTACAATATTTTTGTGAATTCAGTTTTTAACCGATTAGATACTGATCATTTAAACAAGATCCTTCATTGTATAGTTAAGTTTGATAGGTTTGAATTGATAAGATCGAGGTCCCCATGATGATGTCGTCGATACCTTGTTATGAATTACTGACGGTTATTGCTCATGTTTATGTGTGTCAAGTTTTGAGAAGTGATCAATATTTGGTGTCATTACAGAGATCCAATAGCGATTGAAGTTAAATTTAAGAATGAATTAGACTCTAAGAAGGCTTTCGAAGCCTCGCACTGTATCAAACAAGAATGTAAAATCAATAGAAATTATCCTGGTCCAAATTTATAGGGAAGGGTTGTTCAAGAAAATGATTATACGCTAGAAGGAGCCGAATGAGAATGCCTGCAATGGAAAGAGGAGTTGATGAAAGATTATATCATCTTAGAGCTAATTGAAGAGGAGAAATTGGGTAGAAAGGAACTTCTAGCAAATCTTGCCGATGAAACTGAATTAAAACATGAGAAATCTAAATCAAGTGTAAATATGAAAGTGTATCCAGTAATGTAAATCTGTCTGTTGTTTCTCTGAAAGAAAAATAATGCAGATTGACACTGTGCTAGGGAGCTGCGACTAGGTAGCGTGGTCGGGATGATCACTTAGATAGAAAATAGCAGAAGACCAAGAAAGCAGCATCGCAAGCATCGAGGGTTGAAATGATGTACAATAAGTTGAGAAAACTTGTGCCAATAACAACTGCGGTTAAAATAAGGAATCTAAGAAAAGGCTGCAATTTTTGAATTTTAAATTGCATCCCATGCCTTCTTGTTTGTGGCTCCGATTAGGTCCACTGTTGTTGACCTGATCGGAACCATAAATAACATTGAAAGACAGATTAAGTATCACTACTTCCTTAGTAATATGGATTAATTGATTGTATTTTTTTGCCTTAGCATGCTTTCAACATATCTTGGAGAAGATCGAATGCTTGTTGTAGTTTGTGAATCTCGATAATTTTCAATCTTGCCTCCAGCTTGCCGATTTGCTATTCAAGCTTGTTGTTGTCGTTTTTGAAATTGGTATAGAGCTGCTGGTATTTTGTGAGCTCAATCAAAAACACTTTCTTCGAAGTTGTGGCATTGTAGAATGCCTTCAGAATACTTTATTCAGAAACCTTAAATGATACATGGAGGGGCGCTATTATTGTTTTAGGTCAAAATATATTGATGCACACTCAACCAGTGATCCCAACAGTTGAATAGCTCACTTTTATCGAGTGTTACTCAATGTTGCTTGCTCAACCAACCTTCAAGGGATTTGATAAATTAATTAGCAAGGAGTTATGTAATGTTTGATCTAAACTGACTCTACCAAGCCTATCAAACGTTATGTATCTCCAGGCTAATTACCCTATCAAAACCTTTGCCCGAGTTAGTGCACCAATCAAATGAGCTCAATCTCTCAGTCTTTCTACTGATCTCTCTTCTCCCATATAGAGGACAATATATCCGCCATACAAAAGTCTACACCGTCACTAGAAATTCTTGCCACAGCGAAAGTCTTGAGAAGGTATTATTAGTAATCTCTCAATATCAATTTTATGAATTTCTTGATGTCTCTTGAAATTATATTGGAATAGACATAGCGAGCAATTGTGCTTGGTGGTGGTGGTCCATCTGTTGCAATAGGTGGAACAATTGTTGGGAGATATTAAAATAGGTCTTCAAACATATTTGTAACAACCTAAAAATTAATAAAATTTATGATTTTATTTAATTTGACTATTTTATCCCTTCCTGTAGTTGCATTATGTTATTTCTGGGGTGTGGGAGTGATTGACATAATTTTTTATGCATTTTGGTATCATTTATGCAATATTGTGGTCTTTTATGGCTTCAAGAGCCTTATTTTGGACTTATGTGGATATCTTTTAATCTGTGCGATGGATGGCTAAACAGACTATGCCATCAGCTCTAAAATATTAATTTTAGACTAGGTAGACCTTTGGTTCGAGTTCCGATGTACCTGAGCTCATTTCGACCTATTGATCGAAAAGTTGGAAATATGGGTGTGGGACCCACATTTGACTAAATGACCTCAGATGAAAAATCCAACTTCGCCAGCAGATCCGGAATGTTGATTTTAGAGTGTTAGCATATTTGGTATGATTTTACGGCTTTTAAATCTCATTTTGACCCTCGGTTTCTAAATTATAATTTTGGATTTCGGGGGTCAACTTTGTGAAAACGACATTTTCTTGAAAATATTATATCGCCATCACATTTAGAACGTCGAATTTAGTATGGTTGCATAGTTCGTTTGTATAAATCGGGCACCTCGTCAAAGTTCATTTCAACTTAAAAGGGAAAAAATCTGCACAGCTATTGCAGAAAATTTGCAATAAATAGAAGATTTTTTACCCTTTTTGACCCATTTTGCTCATTTTCATCTTGGCTCTTGGGAGTTAAACCCTAAAATAGTGTGGGAGATTAAAAGTAAAGTTTGTGAGAGCTTGAGAAGCTAGATTAACACCTTTTTCTTGGCTTTATTACGGATTAAAGGTAAGAATTCACCCTTTTCTTAGTAATTTCTTGATTAATTTCTCAAAATCCCAAAAATCTTAAAGCATGATTTTAAACCCAAATTTCACTCCTTTCACTTGAATAATATTTTTATCTTATAATTACTAGTTTTTATCAATTTAACCTAAAAAAAAACTTTGATTTTGATTTTAACCCAAAGTTTAAAGATTTTACCCGGTAAAACTCAAAAATAGTTTTTCTTCGATTTGAACCCCATTTTTTCACTCAATTTAAATTGGGTTTTCAGCTGTAGGTTCCTAAAAATATGGGGAACATGTTTTTGATGTAAAATTTCAATTTTGCCTTTCTTTTTCAGAAACCCATTTTGGGGATCCATTTTGATCCCGAACCAAAAGTAGTTAATATGAGTGTCGTTGGTTTTTTCTTGACATGTAGATTTTATATTTGATATTTTTAGTGGAGTTTGGGATTGTTCGTGAAAAGTAAGGTCGCGGGTTCAAGTGTAGCGGACTGGTTTCGTCTTTCGAGGTAGGTTATGACTTAATTCTTTCATACTGGACTGGGTAGTAAATGATGATACAAAATATATGTTAAGGATAGGAACTAATCATGAAAAACAGCTATTTATGTGTTGTGCCCGTGTGGGGGCCTATATGTTATGTAATTATCGAAATTGAGTTATTATGTGATATGTGTGACCGTGTGGGGTCCTTTGTGATATTAATAGCCTTGAATACATGTGAATAATTAATTGTATTCTGTTGTTAAGATGCTTAATATGGTACCATTGGTGTATTATGATTATATTCATACTTTATTTGGCATATAAGACATGTGAAAATTCCTGGATGAAACTGAAATAATGACTGGATATTGACTCACATGGTTTGTAAGACCCCGCAAAATTTCTAGCTTAATTCAATCCTTTAAGCTTGTTAAGGGGACCCAAACTTAGAAAATTCTAGCTAAATTTTCAGACTTAGTTTATTTTAGCCTTCGAAAGTTGGCATTCTCATTTCGCGACCTTAAAGTCCTTTAAATGCCTATATCTTAATTAATTCATAATCAAGAAGGTCAATAGATGTTCCTGGACAAGTTTCAGATATTTTGGACCTCGTTTAGACCATGTTTGATTGACCAAAATAGTGAGTCGATGCGATGTTGGCGCATCACGTCGTCCATAGCGTCGACAAGAGAAATTTTTCCCAGCTCAAGGCAACTTCCAGTGAACCGACGAGATATCGGCGCGGCGCGGCGGTTATCGCGTTGGTACCCTCGACGTGCCGCGTCGTCTGTAGCGTTGCTGGGCATATTTTTCTGTCTTTTAAAGTCGAGTCCTTAAGGGTAATTATCCCTTTTTCCCCCGACCTTCAGCCCTCATAACACGAAATTTAGCCCTCTTTTAGCTAATTATATTCATTAAATCACAATTGCTCAAGAACAAGAAAAACCCTAGGGGATTAATTTTGATCAAGAACTCAAGCTTTCCTCCATTAATCTTCAATAAATTATCAACCAAGGTATGTAAAGTGTTCATCCAAGGGTCCCTTCCACCCTTGGAGTTCAAGAATCTTCTTTCAAAAGTTGAATTATGATTTCCATGTTATGGGCTGAATTAAATCCATGTTGATGTGTTGTATAATTTTCAAGTTGGAATCTTTAATGTGTTTTATGAAATTATGTTAGCATGTGGGTTGAAATATATGAATTTAGTTGATTAATGTAATCATGATGTTTTGGTTTAAAGTTCATGCCTAAGCCTAAAGTTATGCATCCTAGGTGTTTGTCAAAATACCTAAATGAGCAAAATTGTGCATTATGACTTAATTGTGACCAAAATGGTGAATCCATGCTATACTCTCATGTTTAGAATGACTCCCTTGCTAAAGTGTAACTCCCCAAAATTGGGTCTCGAGACGTCACACGGTGCTTAGGATCACAAGTGACCCCAACCTAACCCTTCGACTGGCATAACTCATAAGCAACTGAACAAAAAGTATAAATCTATACAAATCTCCGGAAAATAACTCTTTTATGAATATGATAGATACAAAACTAAATTTTCAAGATTACAGCTCTGCTTTTACAACCAAAACTGAAACGGAATACATCAACTTCTACTGAATGTCTATGAAGCCTCTAATAGTACTGACTATAGGTAGCTGGGTCATGACTCCCGACTATCCCAACTCAATACGGATGGATAAAGAAAATACAACACTTCTCGAACTGTATAACTAACTCAAGACCTTGAATCAAAAGGACTCATCACCTGCTAACTGGATGCCGCGAACTGACTGGATCTGAAGATGTACATTATACCTTGTACCTATATTCTGAGAAAATGTAGCCCACATACGAATATGTGGGTCATTACCATGGAAACGTACCGAGCATATGGGGGTGCAATGCATATATAAAATAATATCTTAATATCATCACAGTTTATAAAATTATGCATGCTGATATAAATGACTCACTTAGCTCGAATTAAAATCATCATAATCATAAGAGAGTAAAATATATCGGGTGAACCATGTGAGTTATCATAATAAATCTCAATTCACTTCCATCTCGATTTCAAATCATCAAAGCAATCAAATCTCATAACAATTCTCTTTGGAATATATGTTCATTAATCTTTCGGAAACAATGACTTTCTCAAACTCAGTCTTTCAAACAAATATGTTTTCATCTCAGATAGAAGAATAAGACTTTTCATATTAGATAGGAGAATACACACACACATTGGGATTCTCTTACAACCGACATAAACCATGTGAGTTACATAGAGTCCAACGTCTAACCCATGTTGGAGAGAGTTGTCCTATCTTTGCCATCGGAGTAGGACCTTAAATCATCAATCCAAACACTAGTGATCACTATATAAATCAGCCTCAGGCTCACAACCTATGGGGGAACGTAGTTCTAGGGAAGTACCAATCCTGCTATACCTCCCGCTCGGTGCTAAAGACTACTCCCGGAATTAGATCAGATCTTTTAAAAAAAATCCACAAATAAACAATTCAACAATTCACAATGGGAGCCATCATGCTACCCTTTTTATAATAATCAATAAAAGTGGATTTCTTTTCTCATCTCGGGTTCAAATCAACCCTTTTTTACGACCAAAAGGTCAAAGCTTCATTATCATCTCAATTCATTCAAACACAAAGTGTTTATAACACATAATTTCTCAAAAAAATGACAATCTCAATTAGAGTTCAAAATTCATGTCTCAACATCATATTAAAATTTATCAAGGTTCAAGCTTTACATAATAAACATATATAAATTTCTTCAAAATCTGGAAATTTAGCCATAAGGCACAAAATATCATCATTCTCATATAATTTCACTTCCAAAATATCAAAAACATCATAATCTAATGATAATCAATATAGGATATAAATTCATGCTTCAAAATTATCGTAAAACATATAAAATCCATAACTTCGTAAAAGAAAGTATTTTTGGGCACAAGAACGAAAGGGTGTTCTTGTTGAAAAACCCCACATACCTTAAACTTAAAGCTTTGAATGACTTTCCAAATGACGTAATGCTATTCACGAACTTTTGGGTGTCACTCGTAGCCTTCATAAAGGGGTTTCCGAATATATAAAAATTATAGAATTCTCACGGTTGAATCTCTAGCTATTGGGGTTTTTATGTTGACACCCTAAAGGTTGTTCTTGGTGATTTTGAGAGAAAGTAAACTTATTTTGATGTTGTGGGAGTTTAATCCCGTGTTATAGACATATATAGGGGTGTTTTTGGCACTTGGAAGTGAGGTATACGGCGCACAACCCATGGCAGACCTTAAGGTGTGCGTCGCACACCTTATGGCAAATATTTAAGTGTGCCTCGCACTCCCAATCGCACACATTTGATTGGGCGGCGCATTGCCCATCGCACACCCTTACTGCCTCTTACAAAAATAGGCATAACTCTTTGCTCGGTATTGGATTTTTGTGAAATTGGTATCGTTGGAAAGATAATTCAATTATCTACAATTTGATAGGTCTTGGGATGAAAAATTACATGTATATTAAAAAATATTAACGTTTGAAGTTGACCCTTATAGGATCGAATGTCAAACTTTGGATGAATCAATTGGTCTTAGCTCAACCTTGTTCTAGGTCATTGCTATAAATATTTTCCACCTCTAAACTACTCCATAGACTAGGATAATGATCATGCAACTTGTATTCATGTGAGAATCACTTATATTAGAGCTTAGACGCGCAGGAACAACGGTTAGAATTCTAGCATGAAAATACAAGGTATTACATTATCTCCCCCTTGGGAATATTCATCCTCGAATGAGGATAAATTAACCTGAAACACAGAGGAATATTAGTCTTCAAGATATCATGTGTAACTAATAGAACTGAATCAGTGGATCTCAAGAATAACGAGCTACTGAACTGGTCTGTAAGTGCATGAATCCTCAAGAAAAATAACTATATGGCTAAGATAGAAATGAGAGTGTCAACTTATGAGTAACCATTACTTTGCACTGGATCTGATCTCATGAGAAAGGATGAGAGGTTTATGACATAAAAACTCGGGGTATTACAACATCCCCCTCTTGGGATCGTTCATCCCCGAATGATAATAATATGATGAAAATACTAGGAAGAAATTGTGATACTACACAGGATACTTACGAACGGAATCATGACTTAATATCTGAAACTGAAACTGATGCATGAACTGAGTTGAATTCATAATTTAATTGGACACAAACACATTGCCTCTTGGAATGTACATACGTATAAGACTGCGGATAGTAAGACTAGCTAGAAAATTAAGAATCTATAGGAGCTTATCTCCTTGCTTGCTAAACCAGATTACAGGCTATATGGACTGGATCATACTAACTACCCATACTCAAATAGAGTATTTCTTTAGCACTTTTCTACGAATTCTATTGACATTAGGGAGCAAAGAATTTTGGGCATGCTCTGAACAAGACATTTGACTAAGGAATTACAACATTGATATAACTCTATAGCATGGAATATAATTATATAACTCATAAACTAGGATAGGATTGCTAGGCCGTAGGTAATGCAACTTCTTACTTTCAAGCTTAGCTTCACTTCTCAAATGCACTCACAACTATACTATTCCCCTTAAATACCATACTCATTTAATTCAACTTATAATTCTCATATTGTCACTACAAAATCTTTCTACTAAGGTCTAAACTAAACTAAGTTCTCTCACCATGATCAAGCCTAACACTAAATCACAAGATATAACATGCCAAACCATAATACTAGTCTAAACCACAAGGTTCAATATTCTATATCTTCTTAGAGCTCACACCCTAAGCATAACATGCCTTACCACTTCAATGATTAATTTAAAACTCTTGATATGGATTCACTAGTGCATATTGCATTCATCATCTTACACCCAACATGACATTCAAGCCTATCATTAAAAATCACATATAACTTTAAGGAAAATACCCCTAAAGGCATACTTCGCATATTCTCTAAACCTTTATCAACAATAATTTTCTTGCACTATTCTTAAAAACATACACACAATTTCTAACTAACCATGACATGTATCAAAGACTTGGCCTCAATCTTACTTCACACTTTAGCCTTAGATAGAAAAGCATAAATATTCTTTCTTAATGAGGGTCATCAACTCTCTCACATATAAACCATTGTTTATCCACTATCATCACCACTATCTTAACATAGGAAGAGGTCACCGAAGGGCTAACACATATGAACCAGATGCACGAAAACTACAATACATAACATTAACACTTATCTTTGTCCTGAGCAATAAAATATCAAAGGCATGGATTCATTAAAGAAATCTAAGCTAAGGACATGCATGATATAATGTGAAATTCACTAGTATCATGAGTTTAAAAACTGTTCATACTCTGAAACATGAGTTTATACTTGTCATGAGCTATTCAACATAAGACTGGAGTTCATAGATTCATAAGAGATAACTCGAATCACCGAGTGAAGCTGTTATATGCTTGCTAGAAGCTGAGAATGGGTTTGAGCACACATGATAGGTATAAGCATAGGCCTGTGGCATGGATTTGTTAAGCAAGTGATGGATTTGGTGTCGTAATGACTGAAATCCAAGGAATACTCTAGAGTAAGAAGGGATCACTATCTCATCATAACTCATTATTGATATGTATCACAATCTAATTCTCAAAACTCGGTTTGGTTCTTCACTAACCACCTCCCCCTTAGGTCAAAGCTGGTATTCTAAGAATGATGGTCTACTCTATATCCTCGAGATTAAGCCATAATTTCATCATTCTATTATCTACACATAAATGCTAAACTCACAAGAATAAACTAATTTTGAACTTACCGACTTCATTCTTGAACAACCCATCCATATCCCATCCTTAATTCCTAGCTTCAATAATCATCATCAAAGACTTACACTCTCATTTGCAACCATATCTACATCTCTAATCACATAATCATAGCCTACCAAGGTCACACTTCTATACTTATATTTTTCCCAAACCATGAGAATAAAATCATACTAAAAAGACTCAACATCTTCAATCATAACTCCTTAACTTAGCTATCAAGAACAACATAAATTATCTAACTAGCCTTTCTCCACCTAGAAACTCAACGTTACTACTAACCACACAATATGCAATAATCCTCAAAAAATAATGCAGCCCTATAGCACCTTGGGCACACCTCTATATCATACTTAATTACGAACACATGATATTACACTCTTGCATACACTGTTCGGGCCTACTAGATCACCTCTATATAACTCGAATCAACAACCGAACCCTCAACTGTTCAAACTTAATGTCTAGTGATAAACATGATTTACAACCCAATCTAACACACAATTCTCACTTCAAAACTATAGAACACAACATTAAGAAAAACTAGTACACAATGACAATCGATCATAATCAATGGCCTATCTTATTCATAATCCGTTAACATATCCTCCTTCTTCACATCATTACTATTTACCCATCTTTACACCTAAATTACTTTCATAGCTCTATAAATTTCAACTAAACTTCCTCTTGCAATCTCAGGAAAGCCTAAATTAACAACACTCAACCACCAAGTACTTCCATCAAAACCTATACTTTCCTAGCACAACAAATACCATCAATAACTCTTTTCATACTTCAAGCAAACAACAATCCACCTTAACTAATAATCTCATTCTCTAACTTCACTAAACTAACAAACAAGGGTATATCACTTCATTACTAATTCAATCATAAGCAAAAATTCAGCTATACATATTCAATAAACCACCCTTACCACCATTCTTACCACTACACTTCTAAACCCACAAGTTCAACTAACACAAGACTTTAAACTAAATGTTACTACTTTTGTCACTACAAAGAACCACACTTTCAACTAACACCAGAACAATAAGATAAACAATAAGTTGCTAGTGAATCGAAATAGGTCTCACACGACTTCACTAGACTTTGGTTTTGTGTTTTGATTAAGAAAATTATATGAATAACAAAGCAACTATTCTAGTGAATCGAAATAGGCCTCATACGGCTTCATTAGACTTTGATTTTTCACAAATATAATGATAACACGATTACATAATACAAGAGATAGAAACTTGACACACAATATTCAACGATCTAAAAATACACCTTACTTGATCTTAATTAAATAACTCATAAGAACGAGGGCATAACTTAAATTTGAAAACCTATAACACACTAGAAGGCTCCTGTCAAGCCACTTTATGAAACTTCTGCCAGCAAATATAAGAGCATTATCTGGGGAGAAAATTAGAACTTTCCGAGCATGTTACCTCAAGAACAGTACATAGATAGAGAAGTATAAATTATCATTATGGATTCTGAGGAGAAATTTGAAAGTATATCTGACTCGGGCTTAGTGCATGATTTCTACAGGCCTGATAAAGCACTTCAGTTTTTGGAACTCAAAAGCACTGATAAGATACTTTAGTAGCTCTCTTACAATTCCATAACTGTCTATGGAGAATTAAGCTCAACTGTTTCTGATACCTTGGAAATAAGGCAGAGATGGCCTGACTAGAGTAAGATGAGAATCTATATAAGTTTCTTGGAGAACTTTTCTATAGCACGATTTAAGACTTGAAAGAATGGAGACATTGCCTAAATGCCCTATATCCTTTCGAAGCAAAGTACATACGTCTCTATACCATTCCACAAGACTCTACTGGACACAGCCTCATAGACACCCTAGGACACTTGAACTCTGTGCTTTGATACCAAGTTTGTAACGCCCCAAAATTGGGTCCTGAGATGTCACACGGTGCTTAGGTTCACAAGTGACCCCAAGCTAACCCTTCGACTGGCATAACTCATAAGCAACTAAACAAAAAGTATAAATCTATACAAATCTATAGAAAATAACTCTTTTCTGAATATGATAGATATAAAACTAAATTTACAAGATTACAACTCTGCTTTTACAACCAAAACTGAAATGGAATACATCAACTTCTACTGACTGTCTATGAAGCCTCTACTAGTACTGACTATAGGTAGCTGGGTCATGACTCCCGACTATCCCAACTCAATACGGATGGATAAAGAAAATACAACACTTCTCGAACTGTATAACTAACTCAATCCCTTGAATCAAAAGGACTCATCATCTGCTGACTGGATGCCACGAACTGACTGGATCTGAAGATGTACACTATACGTTGTACCTATATTTCAAGAAAATGTAGCCCACATACGAATATATGGGTCAGTACCATGGAAATGTAACAAGCATATGGGGGTGCAATACATATATAAAATAATATCTTAATATCATCACTGTTTATAAAATTATGCATGCTGATATAAATAACTTACTTAGCTCGAATTAAAATCATCATAATCATAAGAGAGTAAAATATATCGGGTGAACCATGTGAGTCATCATAATAAATCTCAATTCACTTTCATCCTGATTCCAAATCATCAAAGCAATCAAATCTCATAACAATTCTCTTTGGAATATATGTTCATTAAATCTTTCGAAAATAATGACTTTCTCAAACTCAGTCTTTCAAACAAATATGTTTTCATCTCAGATAGAAGAATAAGACTTTTCATATTAGATAGGAGAATACACACACACACATTGGGAGTCTCTTATAACCGACATAAACCATGTGAGCTACATGGAGTCCAACGTCTAACCTACGTAGGGGAGAGCTGTCCTATCCTTGCCATCGGAGTAGGACCTTAAATCATCAATCCAAACACTAGTGATCACTATAAAATCAGCCTCAGGCTTACAACCTACGGGGGCACATACTTCTAGGGAAGTACCAATCCTTCTATACCTCCTGCTCGGTGCTAAAGACTACTCCCGGACTTAGATTAGATCTTTTCAAAGAAAAATCCACAAATAAACAATTCAACAATTCACAACGGGAGCCATCATGCTACCCTTTTTATAATAATCAATAAAAGTTGATTTCTTTTCTCATCTCGGGTTCAAATCAATCCCTTTTTACTACCAAAAGGTCAAAGCTTCATTATCATCTCAATTCATTCAAACACAAAGTCTTTATAACACATGATTTCTCAAAAAAAAATGACAATCTCAATTAGAGTTCAAAACTCATGTCTCAACATCATATGAAAATTTATCAAGGTTCAAGTTTTACATCATAAACATATATAAATTCCTTCAAAATTTGGAAATTTAGCCATAAGACACAAAATATAATCATTCTCATATAATTTCACTTCTAAAATATCAAAAACATCATAATTTAATGACAATCAATATAGGATATAAATTCATGCTTCAAAATCATAGTAAAATATATAAAACCCATAACTTCGTAAAAGAAAGTATTTTTGGACACAAGAACGAAAGGGTGTTCTTGTTGAAAAATCTCATATACCTTAAACTTAAAGCTTTGAATGACTTTCTAAATGACGTAATGCTATTCACGAACTTTTGGGTGTCACTCGTAGCCTTCATAATGGGGATTCTAAACATGTAAAAATTATAGAATTTTCACAGTTGAATCTCTAGCTATTGGGGTTTTTATGTTGAAACCCTAAAGGTTGTTCTTGGTGATTTTGAGAGAAAGTAAACTTATTTTGATGTTGTGGGAGTTTAATCCCGTGTTATAGACATATATAGGGGTGTTTTTGGCACTTGGAAGTGAGGTATTCGATGCACAACCCATGGCAGACCTTAAGGTGTGCATTGCACACCTTATGGTAGACATTTAAGTGTGCCTTGCACTCCCAATCGCACATATTTGATTGGGTGGCGCATTGCCCATCGCACACTCTTACTGCCTCTCATAAAAATGGGCATAACTCTTCGCTCAGGTATCGAATTTTTACAAAATTGGTATCGTTGGAAATATAATTCAATTATATACAATTTGATAGGTCTTGGGATGAAAAATTACATATATATTAAGAGATATTCACGTTTTAAGTTGACCCTTGTAGGATCGAATGTCAAACTTTGGATAAATCAATTGGTCTTAGCTCAACCTTGTTCTAGGTCATTGCTATAAACATTTTCCACCTCTAAACAACTCCATAGACTAGGATAATGATCATGCAACTTGTATTCACATGATAATCACTTGGATAAGATCTTAGACGCGCAGGAACGACGGTTAGAATTCTAGTACGAAAATACGGGGTATTACATAAAGCTATGCCAGGTAGTTTTTTGATGGAATGCTCATGAGATTAAAATTGTGAAATTATGAAATTGTGATATATTAGAATGCATTCCTATTCATTTACAATATTATGATTATCAAGTGCTTCATGAAATACCTCAATGATTGTATTATAAATTGTTGACTATGGTCATGTGTTCTAGAAGTGCCATGTCCTATTAATATTTATGCTATCGAGTCATAAGGTATTTAATACCTTAAAATTTAGTTGTGTGTTCCTAGATCCAGTGTCAGTTATAGAGAAATCTCAGTCTTATCATGATCAATAGCACTCTCAGTCAGTTTCAGAACTCAGTAGAACTAAGTCAATTATAGAACTAAAAAAAACTCAGTAATCTCAATGAACTCAGTCCAGTATACTCAGTTCAGTATCTCTTCAATTGGGAGTAGGATTCAACACCGAGTGAACCCAAGGATGAAGGCTCACCTGCCAGCAGAAGGTGTGATCCTTAGAAACAGTTCTTGCATTCTAGAACTATGTAGCCAGCATAGGTAGAGACATTAAAACCTGCTAGTTGAGGGTTGATGGGGTAGATTAACCTATTAGTTGAGGGTCCCACCGTTCTTAGTTAAGAACCTGCCAGATGAGGGTATCTCTTCAATGTCTTTACTTGTGGCACTATACTGACACCCTTCCAACTGGGTTTACAGGTTAGACCCCAAATCAGTTCAGAGAGGGGCATGTTGGTTAGATGACTACCTCCTATAGTCTCAGTCTCAGTCTTCAGTAAATAACTCAGATAGTTCTACGGATTTCAGGACTATTAGATACAGACACACAGCTCAATACGAAACTCAGCTAGTTCCATGAGAAATAGGACTGTTAGACACAATCACTCAGAAAATAGTATATCAGTTATCAGTTATATCAGTTATCAGTATTCCATATTATCAGTAAACTCAGTATTCAGAATCCTTATGACTTCAATTACAGTTATGTATTCATGTATCTATACTCACACAATCATATTCATATTATTCATTCAGTTATAGTTCATGCATATGAACCCTTGCATTCAGCCTTACCTCACTTCGTGTACCAGTATATTTACACGTACTAACACATATTTTTCTTTGTGTTATGGTATTTTATACCATAGGTTCAGACGTACGAGCCCCAGCATTCTTAGCGGTTTAGACATTCAACCAGTAGTAGTAGACTAGCATCGAGTCCTTATCATTCGAGGATATTCTTTTATTTCATTTTTTATATTAGATTTAATATTTCAGTAGATGGAGTTAGTTGGGGGATTGTCCTATCAACTCCTTATTCAGATAGTTTAGTTTAGAGGCTTTTCAAACTAGATGTTCAGATAGTATTCAGTATTTCAGATTCTGATGTTTTATCAGACTTTATCATGTTCTTTTTATCAGTATTATAGTTTTGAACCTTATGGCATTTCAACTCATTATTCCAAATTCTATAGTGTTATTACTCAATTATTATAGTAGGTACCAGACATGGGTTAGCTTGTGGTCCTTTGATATTATGAGCATCGTGTAGCATCTGGGGTACTAGAATCGGGGCGTTACAAACTTGGTATCAGAGCCTAAGGTTCAACAGTGTCCTAGAAAGTCTGAAAGTCGTATCTAGTAGAGTCTTGTGCATAGGTATATAGCGTGCCATACTTATGGACAGGAGGCTATGGGATGTTTTAGGAATAATTTACCTTCTTTCAGTATTTATGTTGTGAGAGTGAGCATATAAGCTCAAGTTAAAATCTCAACCTAATCCATTTCTCCCTTTAATTTACAGAATATGCATCCCAAGAAGAGAAATGGAAGAAAAACTGGAAATCAGTTGGCACCTCAACCCGTTCAGGCAGATTCCCTCGACGAACACATCTCTCATGCAGAATTTAGAGTTGTATTCACTACTCTAGACAATTCAGTTATTGCCCAGAATGAATACCCAATTGTCATTTTGACCAACCCAGTGGTCAATTCTGCTGCAACCAGGATTCGAGATTTCACCCAAATGAATCCTCCTTCTTTTACCGGTCTAAGTCAGATGAGGATCCTCAGGAGTATCTTAATCAAGTGCAAAATATTAATGAAATTATGGGAGTGACAATTAGTGAGAGTGCTGAGCTAGCTGCATATCAGTTGCAGGATGTGGCTCACACTTGGTTCAATCAGTGAATGGCAGAGAGGGTCGTAGATGCAGGACCCATTGAATGGGAGGAGTTTGCCATTACTTTTCTAGATAGATTCTTTCCCCTAGGGCTGAGAGAAGCTAAGGTGTTAGAGTTTATCAGACTCAGGGAAATATGATAGTGAAGAAGTATTCTCTCAAGTTTACTCAATTAGCTAGATGTGCTCCTCATGTGGTGGCCGATAGCAGATCCCAAATGAGTAAGTTTATGTCTAGAGTGAATGATAGTATGGTGAAAGAGTGCAGGACTGCAATGTTGATTAGTGAGATGAACTTGGATAGGCTCATGATCTATGCTCAGCAGATAGAGGAACAGAAGAATAAGGAGAGAGAAAAACAGAATAAGAGAGCTAGAACAGGTAGCTTCAATTTTAATCAGCCTAAGTCAAAGGGTAAGAATCATTCTTAATTTCATCCTAAATATTCAGTTCCAACTCCATCCCCAGCTAGTGCTCCAGTGCCAAAGTTCAAAGACAACAATAGAGATAGGTTGTCAGGCTCTAAGTCTCAGGATAGTATCAGCAGTGCTCGAACCAATCCTCTTTTTCAGACTTGTGGGAAGAACCATTAGGGTATTTGTAGAGCTGGCAGTGATGTTTGTTTTGGATGTGGCAAGACAGACCACAGAGTCAGAGATTGTCCCCAATCAGGTTCTTCGGGTCAGCGTAACCGTTCTCCAGCTCAGTTCGGTCGTCCAAATCAACAGGGTACCTTATCCAGTGCTACCAGTGGGAAACACCCAAACAAACTTTATGCTCTTCAGTACTGACAGGATTAGGAAAGTTCTCCTGATGTGGTCACGGGTATGTTACAGATCTTTCACATATATGTTTATGTTTTGCTAGATCTAGGAGCTTTCTTGTCTTTTGTTACTCCTTATATAGCAGTTGATTTTGGAGTCAGTCCCAAAATTCTAGCAGGGTCTTTCTCAATCTCTACACCAGTGGGTAAATCCATCATAGCCCGGTGGGTATACAGGAACTATCCGATTATGGTATCTCAGAAAGTCACTTCAGCAGACTTAATCGCATTAGAGATGACTGATTTTGATGTTATTCTTGGCATGGATTGGCTTCATTCCTACTATGCCACAGTCGATTGCAAAAATAGAATTATCCAGTTTTAGTTTCTGAATGAACCCGTCCTAGAGTAGAGGGGTAGTACTTCAGCATTTAAGGGTCAACTTATCTCTTACCTAAGGGTGAGAAAAATGATTTCTAAGGGATGTGTCTATCACCTCATGCGAGTCAGAGACTATAATTCAGAAACTCCCAGTCTTGAATCAGTCCCAGTAGTGAATGAGTACACAGATATTTTTCCCGAAGATCTTCCTAGAGTTTCTCTCAAAAGGGAAATTGATTTCAGAATAGACCTTCTTCCAGATACTCAACCTATATCTATTTCTCCATACAGAATGGCACCAGCAAAACTCAGAGAATTAAAAGAACAATTGAAGAATCTCTTAGATAAGGGATTCATCAGGCCCAGTGTGTCCCCGTGGGGCGCACCAGTCTAATTCATGCATAAGAAAGATGGTTCTCTCAGAATGTGCATAGACTACTGTCAGCTCAATAAGGTCATAGTCAAGAACAAGTATCCACTTCCCAGAATTGATGACTTGCTTGACTAACTTCAGGGTGCCAGTTACTTTTCTAAGATAGACCTCAGATCAGACTATCATCAGCTCAGAGTCAGAGAATGTGAAATTCCAAAAATAGCCTTTCGAACTCGGTATGGTCACTTCAAATTCTTAGTCATGTCCTTTGTTCTTACCAATACCCCAGTAGCTTTCATGGACTTGATGAATTGTGTGTTTAAGCAGTACTTGGACATGTTCATCATAGTCTTCATAGATGACATCCTTGTCTATTTCTGCAGTGAGCATGATCATGCAGATCATCTCAGAATAGTATCACAGACTCTCAGAAATCAACAGTTATTCGCCAAATTTAGTAAGTGCAATTTTTGGGTAAGGTTAGTAGCATTCCTTGGTCATATCATTTTTGTTGATGGCATTAGAGTTGATCCCCAAAAGAATGAAGCAGTGAGAAACTGGACCAGACCCATCTCTCCATTATATATCAGGAGTTTCTTGGGTTTGGTTGGCTATTACCGATGGTTTATTGAGGGATTTTCGTCTATTACATCCGCTATATTCGGATTGACTCAGAAGAAAGTCAAATTTTAGTGGTCAGATTCTTGTGAGAAGAGTTTTCAGGAGTTGAAGACTCGACTTAACTCAACCCCAATCTTGGCTTTATCGGATGGTTTAGATGGCTTTGTTGTGTACTGCGATGCCTCCAGAGTAGGTTTGGGTTGTGTCCTCATGCAGTATGGTAAGGTCATAGCCTATGCCTCCAGACAACTTAAGCCCCATGAGAAGAATTATCCTACTCATGATCTCGAGTTAGCAGCAGTGGTTTTTGCCTTAAAGACTTAGAGGTACTATTTATATGGGGTTCACGTTAACGTGTTCACAGACCATAAGAGCCTTCAGTATATATTCTCTCAGAAAGAGCTAAACCTCCGTTAGAGAAGGTGGTTGGAGTTGTTAAATCATTATGACATGAGTGTCATTTATCATCCGGGCAAGGCCAATGTAGTGGCTGATGCTCTCAGTAGACTGTCTATGGGTAGTGTTGCTCATGTTGAGGACAATAAGAAAAAGTTAGCTCAGGAAGTTCATCGGTTAGCCCAACTAGGTGTCTGCTTACTCGATTTAGCTGAAGGTAGTATATGGGTGCAGAGTAGTTCAGAATCATCTCTAGTTTTTGTGGTCAAGAAAAAGCAAGATAGAGATCCCAGTTTAGTCAAGTTGAAAGAATCAGTCAAGGATAAAAAATTAGAAGTTTTCTCCCAAGGGGGAGATGGTGTTCTGTGTTGTCAGGATTGTCTGTTCATGCCAGGTGTTGATGACTTAAGATAGAGAATTCTCTCAGAAGCGCATGGTGTACGTTACTCGATTCATCCAGGGGCTACTAAGATGTACCACGACTTGCGGGAGATCTATTAGTGGAGTGGGATGAAAAGGGATATTGCAGATTTTATGGCTAAGTGCTTAATATATCAGCAGGTTAAGATTGAGCATCAGAAGCCAAGTGGGTCTATGCAGGAGTTCAGTATTCCTACTTGGAAGTGGGAAGAAGTGAACATGGACTTTGTGATGGGTTTGCCTCGTACTCGTCATCAGCATAATTCAGTTTGGGTCATTGTAGATAGAATGACCAAATCAGCTCACTTCCTTCTAGTCTATACTTGTTATTCAGCCGAGGATTACGCTAACTCTACATCAAAGAGTTGGTCAGGTTGCACGGTGTTTCATTATCTATTATCTCAGTTAGAGGTACCTAGTTCACCTCTTATTTCTGGAAAGCATTCCAAAAGGGTTTTGGCACCCGAGTTTACCTCAGTACAGCTTTTCACCCTCAGACAGATGGTCAAACAGCAAGGACTATTCAGACTTTGGAGGATATCCTACGAGCGTGTGCGATAGATTTTAAAGGTAGTTTGGATGACCACTTGTCTTTGATTGAGTTTGCATACAACAACAACTATCATTCCAGTATTAAGATGGCTCCATTTGAAGCTCTCTATGGTAGGAGATGCAGATCTCCCATCGGTTGGTTTGAAGTCGGGGAGGCCACAGTAGTAGGGCCTAACTTAGTAGTCGATACCTTGGATAAAGTTCAGTTGATCAGGGAAAGACTCAAGACAGCTCAGAGCTAACAGAAGTCGTATGTTGATATGCGCAAAAAAGATCTTGAGTTCGAGATTGGTGACTATGTATATCTAAAAATCTCTCCCATGAAGGGAGTAAAGAGGTTCGGCAAGAATGGAAAGCTCAGTCCCCGATATGTCGGACCCTTTAAAATTCTCAGTCGCTTCGGTAAAGTAGCTTATGAGCTTGAATTGACTTTAGATCTATCTTTAGTCCACCCAGTGTTCCACGTCTCCTTACTTAAGAAATGCATAGGTGACTCAATAGTCTTAGTACTTACAGAGGGCCTAAATATTTAGAACAGCCTCTCTTTTGAAGAGATTCAAGTCAAAATCCTTGACTATCAAACTCGCAGACGGAGGAACAAAGAAGTTCCTCTAGTCAAAGTTCTTTGGCAGAATCAGTCCATCGAGAGAGCTACTTGGGAAGCAAAAGCAGACATGCGGACCAAGTATCCTCACTTTTTCTCCACAAATCCATACTCAGCCCAAGGTAATGGCTTTTCTTAAGCTTATTCAGTTTCATGCTCAATTTACCATTTTCAAACTTGGTATCAGTTACCATTGTATGTTCAGTCGCATGTTCATGAGTCAGTTCAGTCATGTCTTCATGCATTAGATATGCATGATCATCTTATCAGTACTGTCAGTCATGCATTCATGAATTAGCTCAGTCATGTTCATGCATCAGATATGCATGTTTGGTATGAAATTTAGAATTTTAGTAAGATTAGTCCTACATTCATGTCCCAGATATTTATGTCCAGTAAGTAGATTCAACCACTATTACTCTCAGTTCATTCAGTCTTATTCAAGGACGAATGTTCCCAAGGGGGAGATATTGTAAGACCCCACAAAATTTTTAGCTTAATTCAGTCCTTTAAGCTTGTTAATGGGTCCCAGACTTAGAAAATTCTAGCTAAGTTTCCAGACTTAATTTATTTTAGCCTTCAAAAGCTAGGAATCTAATTTTGCGACCTTAAAGTTCATTAAATGTCTATATCTTAATTAATTCACCATCAAGAAGGTCAATAGATATTCCTGGACAAGTTTCAGATTTTTCGGACCTCATTTAGACCATGTTTGATTGACCAAAATAGTGAGTCAATGTGATGTTGGCGCGTCACATCGTCCATCGTGTCGACAAGTGAAATTTTTCTCAGCTCAAGGAAACTTCCAGTGAACCAACACGATACGCCGACATCGCATCGGTTATCACGTTGGTACCCTCGACATGCTGCATCGTTTGTAGCATCGCTGGGCATATTTTTTTATCTTTTAAAGCCGAGTCCTTAAAGGTAATTAGGTCTTTTTCCCCTGACCTTCAGCCATCATAACACGAAATTTAGCCCTCTTTTGGCTAATCATATTCATTATTTCACAATTGCTTAAGAACAAGAAAAACCCTAGGTGATTAATTTCGAATCAAGAACTCAAGATTTCCTCCATTAATCTTCAAGAAATTATCAATCAAGGTATGTAAAGTGTTCATCCAAGGGTCCCTTCCACCCTTGGAGTTCAAGAATCTTCTTTCAAAAGCTGAATTATGATTTCCATGTTGTGGGTTGAATTAAATCCATGTTGATGTGTTGTATGATTTCTTTAATGTGTTTTATGAAATTATGTTAGCATCTGGGTTGAAATATATGAATTTAGTTGATTAATGTAATCATGATGTATTGGTTTAATGTTCATGCCTAAGCCTAAAGTTATGCATCCTATGTGTTTGTCAAAATGCCTAAATGAGCAAAATTGTGCATTATGACTCAATTGTGACCAAAATGGTGAATCCATGCTATACTCTCATGTTTAGAATGACTCCCTTGCTAAATGTATGCCAAGTAGTTATTTGATGGAATTCTCATGAGATTAGAATTGTGAAATTATGATATATTAGAATGCATTCCTATTCATGTACAAGATTATGATTATCAAGTGCTTCATGAAATCCCTCAATGATTGCATTATAAATTGTTGACTATGGTCATGTGTTCTAGAAGTGCCATGTCCTATTAATACTTATGCTATCAAGTCCTGGGGGTATTTAATACACAAAATTTAGTTGTGTGTGCCTAGAGCCAGTGTTAGTTACAGAGCAATCTCAGTATTATCACGATCAGTAGCATTCTTAGTCAGTTTTAGAATTCAGTAGAACCCAGTCAGTTACAGAACTAAAAAAAACTCAGTAATCTCAATGAACTCAGTCCAGTTCAGTCCAATATACTCAGTTCAGTGTCTCTTCGGTTGGGAGTAGGATTCAGTACCGAGTAAACCCAAAGATGAAGGCTCACCTGCCAGTAGAGGGTATGATCCATAAAAGCAGTCCTTGCATTCTAGAATTACATAGCCAGCGTAGGTTGAGACATCAAAACCTGCTAGTTGAGGGTTGATAAGGTGTATTAACCTGTCAGTTGAGGGTCCCACCATTCTCATTTGAGAACCTACCAGATGAGGGTATCTCTTCAGTGACTTTACCAGTGGTATGGTAATGATACCCTTCCAACTAGGGTTATAGGTTGGACCCCAAATTAGTTCAGAGAGGGGTATATTGGTTAGATGATTACCTCCTATAGTGTCAGTCTCAGTCTTTAGTAAAGAACTCAGATAGTTCTATACATTTTAGGACTATTAGATACAGTCACCCAGCTCAGTACGGAAATCAGCTAGTTCCATCAGAAATAGGACTGTCAGACACAGTTACTCAGAAAATAGTATATCAGTTATCAGTTATACCAGTTATCAGTAATCCATGTTATCGATAAAATCAGTATTCAGAATCCTTATGACTTCAGTTATAGTTATGTATTCATGCATGTATTCTCACGCAGCCATGTTCATGTTATTCAGTCATTTATAGTTCATGCATATGAACCCTTGCATTCAGCCTTACCTCACTTCGCGTACTAGTACATTCACACGTACTGACACATACTTTTCTTTGTGCTATAGTGTTTTATACCATAGGTTCAGACGTATGGGCCCCAGAGCATTCTTAGTCGTTCAGACATTCAGCAGTAGTAGACTAGCAGTAAGTCCTCATCATTCGAGGATATTCTTTTATTTTATTTTTCTCATTAGATTCAGCATTTCAGTAGATGGATTTAGTTGGGGGATTGTTCCATCAATTCCTTATTCAGACAGTTTAGTTTAGAGGCTTTTTATACTAGATGTTCAGACATTATTCAGTATTTCAGATTCTAATATTTTATCAGACTTTATAATGTTCTTTTCATCAGTATTACAGTTTTGAAACTTATAGAATTTCATCCCATTATTCTGCATTATATAGTATTATTACTCAGTTATTGCAGTAGGTACCAGTCATGGGTTAGTTGTGGTCCTTTAGGATTATGAGCACCATATAGCGTTTGGGGTACCAGACTCGGGGCGTTACATGGTTGTGGAAATATATCATTCTGGTTTGTTGTAAGAATACTCATTGTGATTGGTTGTGAGCATTACATCCACATATAATACTCATTCATGAAACATTGGTACCACCGTGGAAATATCTGAGAAATACTGGCAACACCTTTTTAAAACCCTTCTTGAGGAATGTGCCAGGGAAGAGATGTTGTAACACCTTATAAAACCCTTTTCGAGGGATGTGTCAGAAAGAAGATATGAGATATGTGGATTGTATACGAGCTGACAAACCCCCCATGGGTCCTACGCTGGGAAGCCTTAGCTCCTTAGGTGTATATGGGGATTGTGCAATGATCCCAGAGGTTATGCGACGACCTCATACAACATCATCATCATTATCATATACATTGCACTTACTTTATTGTGTTTATGTGTTATTGTATTGTCATGTTGACTTGTCATCTATGTATTATTCTTATCGTCTTTTACATGTATTTGATGATCTTATATCTACATGTTCTTTCTTGTTCTATTTATATGTGACATAATGTATACTTGTGTTCTATATCTTGGTGTGTTGTTGTAATATATGTGATATACATTAGAATTATTAGTGCAAGCGGTGTGGGCTACCGTTGTGGGAAATTTTGTAATTGCAGGTAACGTGCCCTTAGTATATATTTTGTATGCTTTATTTACTACTTTGCTTGGTTGGCCTATGATACCTAATAAGTACAAGTGGACCGTACTCATGCCTACTGCACCCTTTCGGTGCAGGTCCTAGCTCAAGTATGCCTCAGCTTGATTAACTCGGGCGATTGTTGGAGCTTCCAAGGTAGCGGTTGGACATTCATGCGTCCGAAGTTCACCTCTATCTTTCTATAGTAGTTATGTCTTTATTAGTATTCAGAGACAGTTATTATTCCTTTGTGGTTATTTTTCCGATACATTTGACTCTTGAATTGTATTAGTAGTTCTTACACTATTGACACCTGGTTTTGGGCATGATTGATATTTTGGATAAGTTCTTTCTGCATTGTTATGATTACTTATATGCTTCGTCTTCATTCTAGAAGCCTTACCGTGGAATATTTCTGTATTTTCTTCTTTTCGTATTAGTTTGGGTGATAGGCTTACTTGTCAAGGTACACCGCGACAAGTGCCATCATGACCCTGATTTTTGGGTCATGACAAGATTCCTCATCTGCTGCAATAAATGTTTCAGCTGTTGGCATAAAACAAACCTGTAGCAAGACTGTTTTGATATCATTCATTAGGTTGTTCATCAGTTGCAATAGGTTATTCATCTGTCGTAACAGATGATTCATCTATTTCAACTGATGGGTTATCTGTTAGAATATTTTTTTGTAATATGGCATATAAAAATTTATTGAAATTTATCTTACCTTTTTTTTTTTTTTAATTTATGCAGACATCAATTGTAATGTATTTTTTATTTTTCTGTTGTTTATAGGTAAAACATGTCTCCCAAAAGAATAGAAAGTAAAAGTGGATCAAGTTTTGACCACCTACAAAAAAGACTTTAGAGTACAGATGAATTCGGAGGAGCTTCCTTAAACAATCTCAGTCAAGAAAAAGTGAAGCTGATGAAAGAAATAAAAATGTTGTTGAGGGAGATAAAGAAGGGTCTACAGATGGTGATGGGGAAAATAAAAGGGAGAAGGAAGAAGAAGAAGATAAAGAAGAAGAGGATGATGATCAAAATGATGATAATGCGTCATCAATTGGACGTGAATTTAAGAACGAAAACCCAATATGATCCTGTCAAAACTATTAGTATTGACAGGTTTCAAATTGAGATGCTGATAGATAACCCTATAGATTTAACTGGTGATTTTGTACTTAAATCTTAGTTGGGGAAACATTTTGATGATTTTAGGAAAATAATGAAGGAGGAAAAAATAGATGAACTTTTTAAGAAGAGTTGCTTTGGACACTTTCTTGAGCTGCCTGAGGACAACAATGCCCATTTTTAAATGAGCACGGTATATGATCTTCTCAACCACGGGATCAAGTATGTGGAGGATGATAAAGATTAGAAGGAGGAGGGCAAAAAGAAGGATGAAATCTAGATCAACTATCGTGGCATGCCGGTTTGTTTTGGCATGAAAGAGTTTGCCATAATGACAGGCTTGAGATGCGATCATACAAAAGAACCTCTCATCAAGGAAACACCCCACAAAAATTTCAATACAAGTAGGACAGCCAAACCACCACCATCAAATAAAGGGAAGACATTGTCCAAGCAACCACCCACCTAAACCAATAAACGCAAGGAAAAAATAGATGGGTTACTGGACAATGTTAGATGTGGCTGCAGAGACATGATGTTGATAGAAAATCTCAAAGATCAAACCATACCAAAGAAGTACAAGGATCAATTATGCTTGGTATGGTTTGCCCATTCTGTTATATTGGCAAGAGATATATACAAAGTCAGAGAAGATGATTTTTTGGAGCTTACTGAGGATTTTAAGAAATTCAACAATTATTCCTTAGGATATGACAATTACAAGTTGACTTTCCAATAATTATTGACAAAGCTATCCCAAAATACAATCACATTATACAACTTTCCTTGGGCTTTCATGGTGAATTTAATCAATATTTGTTTAGTCTTTCATTAATTTATATTGAATAATTATTATGACTTTTTTTCCTTGCTTCCTTTTTATGTTTTTTAGGCTTGGGCATTTGAAGCTATTCCTTCCTTCCGAAAGCAGGTCAAGGATTACCTGGATAAGGTTTCTCATCCAAGGATGTAGTTAGCTGTAAAGAGCAATACAAGAATTAAGGAGATGGATCTCTTTAACCCTCTGGAGGATGCAGTAAGTCTTATTTCAAGTAAAATAATTTAACTTAAAGAAAATGAAATAGATGGGCCATCTGTTGTGACAAATGGGTCATCTGTTGCAACAGATTACCCGTCTACTGTAACTAGTGCAACAGATGGGTAATCTGTTGCGATAGACGATTTATATTTTGCAATAGATTACCCATTTTGTCCTTTGGTTCTCTAAACCCCACTCAACAGATAACCTATTTATTGTATATTATGCAACAGATGGGTAATTTGATGCAACAGATGGTTAATCAGTTGCTATATATGAATCATCTATTGTGATAGAAATATCATCTGTTGCATAAATTGTCTGTGTTAACATATAACCCAACTGACTGCAAATTATTATATGATTTAAATGTATCTATCTTTTCTTATAGGCTGTGTATTTATAGATCGTGTCTACTGAGCAGGAGATGGGGATAACTTCTTTTATTGCTTTAGGTCTTGTTGATACAATAGCAGACCCAATGGTAGAGTTAATAAAGAAGGAATTGGCTGGAGTAACATCCATAAGAAGAGCAGTTAGGTAAGGTCAGCCTAATATTAAGTCTCTTCATGACCAACCTGCTGCAACAGATCTGGGTGTTGCTTCTAGGTGTGTTGCTGGTGGAGTTATTGATGTTGGTAGTAACTATGCTGGTGCTGCTGATGCTGTTGATGCTGCTGGTGCTTCCAGTCATGATGATTAGTATGTTGATGCTCAAGAAAAAATAGATATGTTTGAAAACACCCCTTATACAAGTCCCTCTCACCCTTACACCGGTCTCTCCCACCCTTACAGTGGTCTCTTTTACCCCTCTTCACCCTCGTGTTCTCATTGCAAATGCAACGAGTGCATGAATAAACAAGATAAACTCTTTAAAAATTTTGAGGCTATCGTTAAAGCTGTAGAGGAATTGAAATTCATAAGGGGTGTCATACCATTCAAGAAGGTGAGGGAGCTATACACTCCTGCAGTGGCGATTAGGAAGAAAAAAAGAGAAATTAGACATATACTCCCCAATCTAAAACCAAAAAAATTGTAACTCCTCCCTCTCCAAAAGTTGTTGAAGTTCAGGGGCCATTGAAGAAGGTGGACATATATGCGAAACTTATCGCCAAACAGAAGATTGCTCTATGAAAGACCATGAATTCCAAGCAGCGCGCAAAAGAATTCACCATGCATACTTTTTCCCCCAAAGACTTCGAGAATATGACAAATATGAATCAGTGGTATGTGGACAAGGTAGGTTTACTTTTCCTAATATAGCCTATTAATCTACTCCATGAAGAAGAAACTACGCAATAGATGTGTCATCCGTTGCAATAACTGGGTATTCTGATGCTACTGGTGGTGGTTTTATTACAATAGATTACCCATATATTGCATAAGTTGCGTTAGATGGGTAATTTGTGAACAGATTCATAGAAACCTCTGCAACAGATGGACCATCTGTTGTATCTTTCTACTTTGTTTTTCTTTTTTTAAATTATTAACCTATTTAAAAATTACCTTTTTATATGACAGTATGTTGATGAAATTCTCTGCCTCATGAGGGGCAGACAATTAGCGTACCCAGATGCTTATGATGTTGCCAATAGGATAATAGACCTTAACTTCTACAATAACTTTAAGGATAGTACGATGAGATCATTAAGCTAGCGTCAACTCTCGATGGCCTGGGATTTGATTCGTTAGTGTCTGGGTTCCAATAGTATGAAGATATGATTAATTATGTTAGATAAAAGAGACCATATCCACATGCAAAGAGTTGAAATAAGGCAAAGAGAATCCTTGTAGTCATGAACGTGGAGGTAAAACATTTCATAGCTCTTGAGATACTGCTCAAGGATGAAATGATGAAGGTTATGGCTGTAACTTACCTATCTTCGATGAGGCCATTTTTTCACTCACATACAACCAATGTTAGAGTTGTTCCCTACCTTATTGAGTCAGATTAAATTGATGGATCATTTGCCAGCGAAAGTGTTAAAGCAAACATAGGATTTCAAAGGTTGAAACAAGGACATGATCCTTCCAAAAAATGAAATCGGTGGCGCATGCGGGTCGTACGCGGTTGCACACATTGAGTGTTTGTTGATCGGCACAAAAATGGCCAAGCCAACGACCTTTCTGTGCGACAATGTTGTGGCAAATATGCAAGAGGTCTAGACTTAAGAGGTACTAACTAGATGCTTGGAGCCTATGTATAAAAAAGAACATGTAGAAACAAAAACACCATGACAATTTTTTATATTTGATAAAAATTGAATTTTTAAAATGCAACAGATTGTCTATCAGTTGTAATAGATAGTCTATCTGTTTGGACAGATAGTTTATCTGTTGCAATAGGTTAGTCATATGTTGCATTATGTAGGTGTTTATATCTAGGTCTATTTGTTGCAATAGATATGTCATCCATTAGAACAAATCAAAACAGTAGGAAGACCGATTTGATAATTTTCAATAGATGACCTACATGCTATAACATATGTCTAAATCTGTTGGATAATTTCCAACAGATATGTCATCTGTTGTAATAGATACATTATCTGTTGTAATATTTGAATTTAGTATTTTATTTCAATTAATAAGTTCAAATCTAAGGATAACATAGACAAAATAAAATAAATCGAAGCCTTCAGATTTTACATGAAATAAATCAATAAATAAATAAAATATAAAAAAAATATTATGGGTATAGATGATCTACTCAACAAATAAATCAATAATTTAAGTTTTGGTGCCAACAATTCCTAAGGAGAGGTTATTACTTTGACATACTCGCGCTGTAAAGATATACTCAATATGGACAAGTTGTTCTTCATCCGATGCAATGAATTTTGACTTTGGTCATCGTGGATTTAAAATATCGCTTGCGTATGATTTTTTTGAGCTTTTGCTTCTCCGTATTTTCATAAAAAAGTAGCATATATTTTTACGGAGTAATCCGACATCAAGTCCATCATTTGGTACTTGTAATCTGTTACTCAAATACTCGATGTAAGTGGCAACAAAATGACCGTAATCCCTGCATTTATAGAAATCGGATAATCCATGCCTTGCAATTAATGTAAGCATTGTGAAATTCCTTCAATATATTCTACATCAAATAGATTGCACATTTTATCTCAATATGTTTCAATCGTCGACCAATCAGTACAAACCTTTTGGTCCAAAAAGCCACTTACATTAAGGTAAGTAGGCAATATTTTGAACAACTTTTGTATCTCAGATGATGGTCGAGAGGGTCTCTTTCCTGACATTGATTCTAAACTCGGATGCGCCTCTCTTTTAAAATAACGACATCCAACACCCAATGGAATTCATCACCGCAATTGATTGGGATATATACTTCATCGATCAATTGCCAAGTTAAGTCGGCTAGAATGTTAAAACCTTTGATGATGTTGATTAAACATTCCTCGTTTCGAAAAACTTTCGGCTGTTGTTGACAATACATATCGTAGGCATTATTGATGTAAACTTTGTACAAATATTGTCTGTCGTATATTTGTATTGCTCCTGTGTTTGTAACTTGGCCTTCTTTCAGAGGTAGTAAAAAATGGCATCGATGTACTGCACATATTATCAAATCAAATATTTCATATTAGGTGACAATAAAATTAATACACAGATACAATGAAATAAAGTACTAATAGTAAGATGTATGACATTTAAACCTCATCATTCCAGCAAGTTTAGGGCTGTGACGTCAAATAAAAATAATTCTTTATTCTGGAATGTGCAACAACAAAGTCGAACATATCAGAACCAAGACCCGATTCGTTCACTTTGTAGTATTCTTCATTTTATTTTCTACATGATTTATATGTGTTAATGTCATATTTTTACAGCAACAATTGTATAAATTAATATCTTTAAAAATGATTTATATACCAACTGGCATGAAGCTTTAACAGCCCATCGGCAATCCATTCTAAATAGTCATCGATTAACTTTGTTAGTTTTTTGAAGCCTTATTCGAGATGTTAAACCCTTCAAATAGGTAATTCTTCTGTTCTTCCGGACTGACAGGCTTCAGTTTTTCTTTGTCTTTGGAAGAAGTTGATGGATTATCAGCTGTGACATTATGTTGTTCAGCAGTAGCTTCTACTGCGACATCTACCTGGAAAGCCAGAATTGCCAATACTAATCACAGAGATACTAACTCATCTATTTTACCAAATCAAACAGGTCTTCCTCCTATTTTAATTTGTCCAAATAGTGAGTCATATGATACAACAAATGGATTATCTATTGGGACAAATCAAAATAGAAGGAAGACTTGTACGATAATTTTCAACAGATGACCCATATGTTGCAACATATGATTCACCTGTTTGGACAAACTAAAATAGTAGAAAGTTTGTCCCAACAGATGACCCATCTCTTGCAGCAGATAGGTCATCTATTGTTACAAATTAATATAGTAGAAAGACTTGTTTGATTCGCTAAAACAGATAAGACATATGTTGCAACAGATAATGTGTCTGATACAACAGGTTAGTCAACTATTGCAATAGATGCATATATCTGTTTGATAACTTTCAGCAGATGTGTCATCTGTTGCAACAGATATGTAGTTTGTTTATTAGTTGGAACACATGATATATATTCACCCTTTTCAACTCATGCTGCTCTCCTGTATCCCTTGTACATTAATCAAAAGTGCAAAACAGAGATAGAGGAGTTTAAATTTTGCTTTTTTTTATGTTTGATGATGCCTTGAAAATTTCCTTCCTCCTCTTCTTAGCCGCCTTAATCTCTAATGGAGTCTATGGATATAAAATCCTCTTTGATGGAATGACACTCCTCTTAGATGTCAAATCCTTTACAGAAATAGTTAATGCATTAACAACATTAATCACTTCATCATGTTTTACCTTGTAGCCTTGACATTTGCATATAGAACATTCGCTAGGAGGGAAAAATCTGTAAAACCAGTATGATTATAAACATAATGGTTTGTTTTTTCAAAAACTGCAAGAGGAGCATCGTTATCCCCAACAACAGCACCACTACCACTACCACTGTCACCACCAATAGCTCCATCACCACTAACAACAACAACAACAACAACAAGCCCACACTTCAAAATTATTTTTCTTGTGATGGTTGTTGCTCCAAACAATTCCTTTTTTATTATATTGATGACCTTAGGGTTTGATAAATTTTGCACAGATTGTAAAGTAAGAAAACATGGCATCTTTAACTCTCGATTGGTCAGAACAAGCCACGGATGCACAATCTAAAATAAATCAGTACATATATTAGAATGATGATTAAATTATTTTAAAAAACATCAATTAAAATAAAGACTTAATTAGAATTAGACTTACTACTTCCTTCAGGGGGTTGAAGAGATCAAGAAATTTTGCATTTTTACTAGTTTTGACCGATAACCATCTCAGAATTCTTGGACATGAAATTTTTTCCTGGTAGTTCACCAGACACCAACAATTGAATAAACAGTTCGACAAAAAGAACTACAGTAACAATAAAAAAATATTTTTTACACCGAAAAAAAAAGAGAAGAATAAGAAATACCAGAAATTAGGTTTTTCTTCAGTCCCCATTTCAAATTTAAGCAGCAAATATTAATATTGTTAACCAATACTAGAAGAGAAGTTGGCTCAAGTTCCTCTTTTTCTTAATATCTAAAAAGCCCTAATTTTTAACTTGTGAAAGAAGAAAAGGAACGATGAAGAACTCGAAGTTGTTGTCGCTAGAGATCAATACTGTCACGTCGATTAAAGGCTGAAAGATGAAAAGGAACTCGAAGACCAACTATTTATCGCCGGGCGGTTGAAATCGCGGGGGATTGAAGGAAGAAATTTGCAAAACCGTTGGTTGGGAGAAGCTTGAGAGAAATAGTCTAGATAGAGAGGAGGGAGAGAGAGAGGGGGGGTTGATTTGGAAAGGAGAGGGTGTGGGTTGATTTGTATTTTTGAAAGAATTAAAAAGTTTTAAAAATATGAATCAAGTCCACAATTATCTTAATTAAGTTTTCTAATTATGTTTGACCCTTTAAGTTGGTCAATGTCACCAATTCTTCATTTAACACTTAAATGATACCTTTCCTTCAATTTTCTCTAGAAACTTAGGATTATTATTTAATATTTTATTTGATAAGATTTTTTTCTTTATTTAATATTATAGGGTGCATGACTAATACATAATAAATTAGTATTATTATAGTTATTAATATATAGATAAACACAATTAAAAATAGAATTTTTATTAATATGCGAGACCAAAAAGTGAAAAAGAAAATATTCCCACAGAATTAATTTTAGTATAACTAATTCTTATATAATTAATTTTTACATTATATATATATTTTATTTAATATTATTCTTATACATTCTATCAAACAATATGTTTGAGACTATCTATACATGGAAGAAGAGGCAAGGGTTAAGTTTCAAAAGCTCATAATGACAAGGGTTGGGGTCCCAAAAAGCAGAATGATGGTTGTACATGGACATCAATTCTACAATTGTAGTTTATATCAAAATGGTGAATCTTTTAATAGTGTAAAAGAGAAGTACTTACTAAAAGAAGGATATGTTATTTTCGTTTAAATAAAATTTGTATTCAAACTAAGAACTTCAATAATAAGTTCATAACAATTTATGAACAATAACATGAAGTTCAAACTTTTTTGGGAAAATAGTAAACCAACAAGAAAGAAATGAAGATAAATTAAGAATCAAGTCACTGAATTCACAGTGTGTTCTTAAGAAAATTATTCTCCTCAAATATCTGAGGTTATGAAATATATCCTCCTAAGATAAAATGATTTACTTCAGTAGAATAGTGGTACCTTGAGTTAAATCTATTAACCGAGCTGATCCTTGTCAACCCAGTCCGATTTGTTCTTTTGTTTATCGGGTCTGATTCAGTCTTGGCTATAAATGGTCCAATTCGAGCTAGGCCCAATAGTAACATTATACGCGATAGCTCAGTCCAGACCCTTAGCATTTTTTGACCGATCTTAGTGGGCCAGTTTGAATTGACCCAACTGGTTTGTTGAATAGTCGATTTACCAGGCCCAAACTTAAAAAAACATATATACAATTTGAATTTGATAGTTTTTTTAATAAACATTCAATATATATTGTTTTGAGTAAAATATATATATATATACACACATATATATATACAAAAAAAAACTAATAAAAAGAATATACGTATTATAAATCAACAACATATAATACTTAAAAAAATATACATACAAGAACTTTACAGTTACTTCATGACTCCCTTTTATAGTCTTAATAGTTAAGAAGTAAAATATCTGCAGAGGCCAAGCAGATCACCACACTCATAACAATAGGAGCAATTGTTACAATGTTTTTCTCTACCATATTGCTAATCGTGTGGCCAACCTTTTTAAATGCATATGTAGCTGCAGCATCAAAATTTATGTAGGGTATTATATTACGTTAAACTATTATACAAATAGGAGACGAATGTGAGATTTTATGCTTACGAGTTTTGAACTCACAATTTTTTAATTTGTTTATGGAAAAATTACATAAAACCACAAACTTAAGAGACATTAATACATAAAATCCCTTACTTTCTAAATAATTACTTAAAATTTGAAATTTAATATTTTACTCTTGATACATATCTACTGCAGGCAACTCCACCATTGTAGCCTAAAATTAAGTGATTTCATCTTTCAAAATCTCCTCTCCAAAAATTTCGATTATCTCTCTCCCACAATCGTATTCTTTTTCCAATCATCAGAAACAACCTAAAAAGGACTATTAGAAAAATCAACTTTCATTACAGTTTCGGTATAAATTTATGTTTCAAGACGAACAAATTGCGCGCGGCAACATTTCATGAACTCGCCGCTGACAATACCTTTAGGAAAATAGAGAAAATTTTCGACCTCAAAGGTTACCGTAAGTTGACCTCAAGAAGCTATGTCATTAGCCATCCATTCTTCAAAAAGGATTGACTTCATCTCGGTTCGCGCTGCGTAAATACATATGTATCATGGTAAAAAAAATGTATTTTTTATTCATGATACATATAAATGTACTTGCATGCAAATGTATCATAGTCTACTAATTCATATGTAATATGAAGTTTATTGGTATTTGTTCATGAAACATGCAAATGTTTCTTTGTGCATATGTATCATAGTAACAAGGAATGTAATTTTTGTTCGTGATACATATGAATGTATTTCCATGCGCGCATATGCATCATAATAAAAAAGAAGGTATTTTTTTATGCATGATACATATAAATGTATCTAGATGCTCATAGCCTTAATTATAACTTTTATAGCAACAGTTTTAAAATTATGAAAAATAGCAATATGTATTTTGTATTTGAGTAAAATGTTGCTATATAAATACGTATACAAATAGAGAATCTGTTCCTAATTTAACTTTAATCAGTTAGAGTTAAATAAGGAAAGAAAATATTCCTTAATTTATCCTACATTTAATTATACAGATTCTTTTACCTTATAAGACTCTTTTTTTACCACAACTATTAATTTACAGCAACATAATTCAAAATCAAAAAATATTTTTCATAATCAGCAAATTCAAAAAAGAGTGCTTCCAAATATTATTGATGATCGTCTAAAATTTTGAAGAAAAGATTGAAAATACGATGGTCCAATTACAGGTATCGATAAACAAACTTGATTCTATTTGTGATTTTCATAAAATAAAATTGTGAAAATTACTGAAAAAATTGTAACAAAATTGCGTAACAGTCGCGGGATTCAAAAATCTAAAATCGTATATGAATTTTATCAGTTCTAAAAAAAATAGGTTGATCGAAATTCTTTTTTTTTTAATTCAAAATTATTTGTGTCGTTATGTAATGTGAAAATTGAGATACAATCGTTATACATTAAATTTGAATTTTAGTCGATGATAACTAGTATTTGAATAAAAGATTTTTTTTGTTGGAATTTATTTTGCAGTTTTGTATATACGAATTAGTTGTTGTATATAGTACGTTTTTTATATTTAATTTTATTTTTATTGTTTTTTTGTGTTCTGGAGATTGACAATGGGAAGCATACATGTTCTTGTTAAACATTCTTGTAGATGGACATATGAACAACAATATGAAGATTACATATGTTTTCAGCTATATGTATTTATAATATACATATGCAGTACATTTATGTGTTCACTGGCACTTTCATATATTTCCAGCTGTATGTATTTATAATATACATATGCAGTATTTTATGTGCAAAAATCATGTATTCTTATATGTATTTTTTCAATATGCAGGACATATATTTTCTTAGGCACATGGTGTACTTGATTCTGAAAATGATGCATCTTGGACTTGGTTCTTTGAGAATCTGAATGAAGCATACGGTGAAAAAACACATATGTGTGTAGTTTCTGATCATAATGCAAGCATCATAAAAGTTGTGGGTGGTGTGTACAATGATGTACTACATTATGCATGTATGTGGCGTCTATGGGGAAGTGTACAATAATAATGTTATAGTTTAAATGTTGATCTGTTGATGATGTTGCATTATGTCAAAAACTAATTGCTTCATTTTTTCACTGATAATTATATGATTCTAAATTTTGATAAAAATATTTGATGTTATTGAACTTATTATAGTTAAATTGTTGCAATTTTTTTACTGAATTTGCTTAACTTAATTCATTATGAGTATATTGTACATGACATATAACATCATTGATTTATACCTAAGAAACTGGAAGCCACACTTATCAAAATTTTAATATAAAAAAATACATATGAGAATCTATTAAGTACATATGCCCATCTATAAAAACTAAGAATAAGTTAACATACCTTTATGTAATAAAAAAAAAATAAAAATATATATAAAGACATATCAATGACGTAATCAAAATTTTAAATACATATATTTTTTTAAATATATGCATTAATCATACATAAATATGCATTATTCATAGATATATACGCATAATTGAAAAAAATCTATGGATAACTCATAAATATATATATGCATATCTGCTTAAATACATATATATATATATCTAGTAAAACATACATGTATTAAACTGGACAAATACATATGCATATGCATAGTCGAAAATACATATTCAAAAAAATGTATATATATATATATATATCCATAGCAGAAATATATATCCAGACTTGTGAAAAACATATGCAATATTCATGCATAATGCATATGTATATATTATTAATGCATATGTATTTATGCATAATGCATCATATCTAGAAAAAAACGCATGCATTACTCAAAATACTTATTCATTACTCAAAATACATATGCATAAAATGGAAAATACAAATGCATATATGAAAAATACATATAGTAACTTGAATATACATATTAATTACTCTAAAATATATTCAAAGCTGGAAACCACATATTCATACCGATATATGCATAACAGTAACATAAACTAACCACAAAAAATTCTATTTTATAGTTTAAACATCAAAAATCTAAATATCACATCAAATAAACATTAAAATATCGACTTTCAATATTTAAGTAACATATGAGACCTAAGAAATATTCAACTAAATGTTAGTCCCCCTAAAGTTAACTGTTGTCAAATACAACAAATTCAAAATAAACGTCAAATATCATGCACTTCAGTATCTTTTACTATCCCAATTTTCATAGTAGGCCTCATTGGTGCTTCATCATCACTGTGCCTTCTCTTCTTCTTTCCTTGAACCATAATGTCACAATATTTGAAACACATTCACCAAAAGTAAGGCGCTCAACATATGTCATCATATATAAACCACAATTCCTACAAATACAAATATATATCTATACTGTAACAAACACATCTTATATAATCCCTAAAATACAAATACATATCTTAAATTTAACAGATACATATCTTCACATTATAAAGACAAAAATACATATATGAACATATTGTCCATAAAATATAAGATTACAAATAAAAAAATACATATCTATACTGTAACAAATACAAATCTTACAATACCAAATACAAATACATATTTACACTGTAACAAATATAAATCTTATCAGTACCAAATACAAATGCAAATACAAATACAAATCTTATCATTACCAAATACAAATACATATCTATATTGTAAAAATTACATTTTATAGAAATCTCGTTGGAATATACCGACCCACCGCTACCACATCATCGAAAAACTCATAAAAACGATGGCCAAGCTCGTCCCTCACCGAATCTGCAAAAATCAGCGAACCACCAACTAAAATTCAACCCTGTGATCGGTTTCGATTAATACTCGCCGGTAAAACACCATTACTGCCTCTGTCGGTCACCATCACGGTGAGATCCACTGGATAGACCCTCCCTCTGCCGAAAATCCACCGAAAAATACCGAAACCGGCGAGTTCAATCGAAGCCACCAACCCATCCATCACCGGAAATCGCATCCCTTGGCTGAAAAAATATCAAAAAAATCACAAAACACCAAAACAAAAAAAAAATGAAGAAGAAAGCAATACGAAAAATAAAAAAATATAAATTATATGAAAAGATGACATGCAAATACTATGGAGCACAATGTTTATTAACAGATTGAGAGATAAAAGCGAAAATTGAAAAAAAAAAAAAGATGCGGTTAATTGGAGAGAGAAAAGTGAATATTGCGTGAAATAAAAAGAAAAAGGTAAACTAATGGGAGAAACACACACCCCTCTCTAAAAAGTGGGTAAAATATTGCCACTTTTGCTATAAGTTGTAATTTTTAAAAAGTATTGCTATTTATTATAATTATAGTCTTAAGGATGCTAGTTTTTGTAATTTTTCCTTTTTTTTTTATGTATCTAGTAGGTTAGTACGTGTTCATGATACATATAAATATCTATGAGCACAACTATATTCTTCTTGATATCAAAGTCCATCAATTTTTTGTTAAAATGCATTAATGTATCCATAAAAAATAACAAGTATACATGCATCAAGCATATGTATCAAATAAACGTATTTAATACATATCAAGAATTTGTATTTCCTTCCCATACTTTAAGGATGATACATATGTTTGAAGTCTAATATATATATATATATATATATGATAAGATCTACATTTTAGAGATTTTCTCTCATGATTTACCCTCCTAAATAAATGCAATTCTATTACTTTCTTATTTAACTAACTACTTGCTTTAAACTGCATCAAAAACGATATGTATCAAGGCCTAAAGTATGTATCACAAATTAAAATTTATGAAATTTTATGTAATTCAGTAAAATTATAAAAGAAAATATTAATAGCTTCTTAAATTATGAGATTTGCATAAATTACCCTTCAAAAACAATTAACACCTACCATATACCCCACGGTCCACTACATAAATGAAGATATGGGTTAAAAAAGCGGCCCAAAAAGAAGCAAAAAAGGCATGTGGTTTCAAAATTCGAAATACAAGAGGGAGCGATGCGTGCCGTTGGAAAGACAAAATCCGAGTGAGACATAAGAAAGAAAGAAATCGAATCACACACAGAAACGAAGTCGAACTCACCAAAAATGAGACGCCATGGGTGGCAACGTCCTCTACACACATTGCAGGTTCGTCCTCCAACTCCATTCCCATTTTCCTAATCTTATCTTTACTTTTTCAAATAATATAATCGCCATGTGTGGGTTAGGTTGTCTGTACTCAACTAATTCCACGGAATTTGCAGATTGTGGGCATGTCGGTCTTCTGTTTCCTTTTAGTGGCTTTTTACTGCTTCTTCGGTCTTCTCCTCGGCAACAGAGTTGCTGAAATCACTCTCACTTCTGTTTACTCCTTCGTGGTAAGTGAAATTTTAGCTCAATCAACTGTAATCTGAGGCGAAAAAATGAATTTTCAGTGTATGATTTATTGGAAACAGTCTCTCTCTACCTCTCAATTATATATTTTTTTTTTTTTGTTGTTGTTTGATTTCCTTTTATGTGCAGGCAATTTCTGCGGCGTTTCTGTTTATTAGGTGTGCGGCTATTGATCCAACTGATAGGACGAGGTTCAAGATGAAGAGGAAAAGTACTCGGACTGCGTTTTCGAATGTTAATTATGGATTTGTATTGGGTCAGATTGTTGTGAGATTTATTAGGAGAATTGAGCGGAGAGTACTTAAGACATTTATAAGGAGAAAGTACCTGGATCCTTTGAAAAGTAATCTTCATTTGGAGCCTTTGCTCACGTTTCCTCTACTTGTCAAAGATGATTTGGTTGCGCCACAGACGAAAGATGATGACATTTCATTTTGTTCACTTTGTGATTTTGAGGTTTGGCGCTGCATCTCTCGTTATGTTTAGCTAGTTGAATTTGTTGAACCTACTAGACTTTATATCCAAGAGATGGTATATGCCTGTTGGCTTGCGCACACCAATGCCTGCCTGAGTCACAAATTTATTTAAGGGGATTCAAAAAGTACTCGAAAGTGATATGATTATAGAATGCTAACTGCCTCCAGTTCAGTCTATTCTTAATGGTCCATTAGGTAAGAGGTCTATACCCATTTGCTAAAGGGGTTCCCTTTCTTACTTGATTGAGAATGAGAGTCGGTGCTTCAGAGCGAGTCTAGGGTCTTGCAGGATCACTGCCTTGTAGCCATTCTTTAGGTGCATTCACTTTAGCTTGAGTGCTTCCATGCCCGGTAAAGTTGATAAACTGAAGTAGAAAGCCTTATGCTTGGGTTGAAGGAGAAGGAAAGGAAAAAAATCCTAGCTTTAGGGGAAAAAGATTGAGGATAGATTGACATATGCAGGCATCCATTGCCACAAGCAAGCAACCACTTCTCCTAAAGACTGGGCTCCCAAGGCATAATAAAAAGAGAAAGCAGATTAGGGAAGATTCAAAGGATTGCTATATTCATAGACAGGGTTCAGGTTAAGTGCACTTGGGATTAGAAATTGTGACCTACAATAACTTTTAAACCACTTTTTTCTTTACTCTAGAATCTTCCTTTACGTCAAGGATATTCAACAGTTTATGTATAACCAAAAAAAATATTCTTGCCAAAATAACTTTCAAAGGGAATTCAATTGAACCCCTTACCTCTTATTAGCTCCGTATCTGGCACGCACACTGGGAATGTGGTGAAGCTAGATTGCAGTTTCTAATAGTTGACAACTACTATTAGAAACAGACATATTAAAGCAATATGAAGATATTAATTGTTGATAACTATATGAAATTGTCTTACTTGATCACCTTTGCAGGTTAAAAAGCGTAGCAAACACTGTAGGACCTGCAACCGATGTGTGGAGGGATTTGATCACCACTGCAGAGTAAGGAAATAGGGTCTCTTTCTCTGCTGTGTCTCACTTTAAGGTAAAACCTAGACTCAAACTGACCGGATCTTTGTTTTTGAGTTGTTGCAGTGGTTAAACAATTGTGTCGGGAAGAAGAACTATACCAGCTTCATTTTTCTAATGATATTCCTCTTGATAATGGTTACTCCCACTTTCTCTCTTGCACTCTCTTTCTATTTTCGATATCCCTATAGAGTTTTCATCTTAAGCAGCTAACAAATTTCTTTGTGAAACAGCTGCTTATTGAAGGAGGGACAGCTGCTGCAATATTTGTAAGGTGCTTTGCCAACAAAAGGAGCATTGAGCTAGAGATTCAGAAAAGATTCAATGCCAAGTTCCCTAGAGGAGTTCTGGCAACAATTTGTGTATGATTCTGCTTGCTTTCTCCACTGTTTCTCTCTCAATTTCTTCAGTTGTTCATTCAATTGATACTTTTGCAGGCATTTTTATTTTTTATGACATCATATTGTTCAGCAGCGCTGGGACAACTTTTCTTATTTCATATAGTTCTCATCCGGAAGGTATGACAGTCCCTCCTTTTTCCCAATGATTTGTTGCTACCATTAGAAACATAACAGGTCTTTTGGATTTGAGAGGAAGGAGAAGAGAGGGCTGAGTTTGCTTTTGTATTGGATATTATGGGGAGAGCGGGAATAGCATCACAAACCGAAAGTTCTGCTTATCGCTTAACAGTTGGCGCAAAAACACCTCGTCAAAAATGTACAAAATAATATTTCGTTGAGGGTTTTGTTAGAAATTCACTCCCATTTCATTCTTTTCCATTTAACTAATGTAAGATAGTAATTAGGCTTATTATGTATGTAATAACTGATGAGTAAGAGCAAGATTATTTATGTATGGGAAATAGGAAAACACATTGCTTCAGGGTAGGGAACTTTGAAGAACCAGGGCTGCAATTGCTGTATACAGGCTTCTAAGACCGAAAAATTGGGTGCCATATCAGTTTTAAAGTAGAAAAAAGGGGCAGCCTGGTGCACTAAAGCTCCCACAATGCGCGGGGTCCTGGGAAGGGCCGGACCACAAGAGTCTATTATTCGCAGCCTTACCTTGCATTTCTGCCAGTGGTTGTTTTCACGGTTTGAACCCATGGAAAAACAGAAAGTTTGTATGTTAGTATAAGAACATCTTAAAGTACTACGTATGTTGGTGTAAAAATCCCAAAGCAGGTTGCATCTTGGAGCTACTATTGGTAGTTGCTACAGTGTTAGAAATCTTAAAGTGAGGTTTATTATCTGCTTATTTTCTTAATTGGAGCTACTATTAGTTGCTAACAGTGTAAGGAATCTGAAAGTAAGGTTCATTTTCTGCTTATCTTCATAGTTAAGAGCTGTTGTAAGCAGTTTGTGCTGAGAGAAAACATTTGTAGGCTTGTAGATTACTGAGAACATAAGAAACTCAACGTACGCAACATTCTCTGTTAAGTTTATTGGTTTCACAGCTTAAGATAAATTATGGTTCTCTTGGCAGGGAATGAGAACTTATGATTACATTTTGGCAATGAGAGAGGAGAACCAGTCAACGGAGCTTCTGGAGTCATCAGAAGATTCAGATTCCTCTGATGATGAGAGTATTGACTTCGATTCACCTGAAAAGGCATCACTTATTTCAAAACTTACATGCAGAGAAAAAAGAATGAATCAGGTAAATAATGCACATTTTTTACCTCAAGAATCTTTGCCTCAATTCTTTTGCGTACTTGAAACCCTATGTTGTTCGGACTCTTCAAAAATGTCAATGGTTGTGTGTCGGATTCTCCAAGTAGTGTATCTTTGAAGAATCCGACAAGGTACAGCATCAAAAGTGAAGAGCTCGCAGACAGTAAACCAATCTAAACTGGATATTTCTCTTCTATCTTGTAAGTTGAATTTTACATTTCTTTTTAATCAGAGTCTGCAGACAGTATCTATCAAGATTGATGGAGAAACTGAATCATCCACATTGAAAGAAAAACGAGGTTTTCGAGCTAACATTGACCCCTGGAAACTTATAAGTATGAGTAGAGAGAAAGCACTACAAGCAGCTGAAAAGGCAAAGGAAAGGCTCATCAAGCAGAAGGAGATAGTAGACCCTTTGAAGCCGCTACCACTAGAAACAAGAAGTGGACCACTAATGAATTTGGACACTAATAGAGTTCCCTTAGCTATGGTTAGCAGTAGGGAACTTGCTTTATCAAAAGAAGTGATCACCACAAAAGGAAGGCTAATCCGTGGTGGGGGATCACCAATGCAGCTTGCTAGTCCAAGGCGACGACATTCCTATTCTCCTACAGTTGTCCCTACACCTTGTAGTGGTAATGCTACTGTACCATCCCCATCACCAAAGCATAGATATAGAGGCAATTTCGATTTGAAGTTAACGCAAGTCTCTAGGGAACTTGAGACTTACATTTCGAGGCAAGTATTATTCTCTGCCTTGAAGAAAGAAAATGAGATTGCAGCATCACCCAGATAGCATTGCGTACATTTTCAAACTGTTAATTTATTTGTAATAGTATTTATGTTACTGAAATTGTCGCACAGGTTGATATAACAAACACAAACATATGTATGATAAAGCTATCTGCAACTGCAATATCTTATTTATATATGTTCCCCAACAAAGTGGGATTGAAAAAATATAGAGACTGCTCTATTTTTTTGAGGAATATTTGTTGCCCTTCTAATGTTTCCTTTGTTCCCTTCTAGATGTTGTTCGTGGGTGTCCACTTTGGACAATCCTAATGGTGGAGAGGGTATATTTGAACCATTTAGGTGAAGCTAGAGATATTTTTGTACCGATAGTATAACAAAGAGTAGAGGTGCAAATTTGACCCTATTCCCATCTAATTTTTGGCCTCACTAGAGTATTAATCTAGGATTATGTTGAATCTATCAATTAAAAATTAATGTGGTTGATACTAGAAGGTTGTATATCAAATTTAGAGTTATCCTGATCAATTTTGAAGCAAAAACAATTTGGTGAATTTTTTATGTAACAAGTTATAGCGCCCTTTAGGATTTTGTAACGAATTCAGACATTTTGTCACTAGTTTTGCTCATGATTTTGTGATCCGGTAGAATTTGTGACAAGACAAGTTTTGCCCATCAATTAACACATTGCACTAAAGCTTTCATTGTGTGTGGAATTTGGGGAAGAATAGAACCACAAAAGTATATTGTATGCAAGTTTTACCTAGTATTTTCATCAAGTTGTTTTCACGACTTAAACCTATGACCTCTTGGTTATATTACAATAAATTTTCCAATCCTCTTTTCGGAAATTTTGTTTATATGACTTCAACAAATTATTTACAAACTAATGCCATTTTTACAGAGCGAATAAAATAATCCACCCAAAAATGTGAGGTTGAAATTAAGGGAAAGATATTGTGGAGCACTTTTTAAAATAAATTAGTTTAGTTGTACACGCCTCGCTTGTGTATCTCACTATATTGAGTTCACCTTGCGCGTGTACCTCACTTTATTGAGTTCAAACGTTACATTAAATAGGATATTTGTTTAAATAATAAAGATAAATACAATAATTAAATTCAACATCTTTTGGAGAATTTATTTAATTAAACCTAACTTTTACCTACAAAAATTTTCAAAGCCGATCGACATACATCTATCACCTGTAAATTGCAACAAAACAATACGAAGAACGTATAATTTTATCGTAGAGGTAAATTTGTTAGATGAGAAGAATTATACCTGAATATGTGAATTTTGTTGGTAGGTGGATAGATAAAGAAGATTAGTTATGAGCAATAGAAATTACTATAATATATTCTACTAAAAGGACACATAAAACGATAAAAACGTAGAATAGAGGTAAATTTGTGAGATGAGAAGAATTTACCTTAATATGTCGTAGGTTGATAGATAAAGAAGGTTAGTTATGAGAAGTAGAAAACAAAATATATTTAATTAACATGACACATTAAGCTAAATTAAACTAAGCAATTTATGTTGGCATAGCAAGTAATATTGTGTTTAAATTAACAAAAGAGAGAGATGATACAACGTCAAAAACCTAGTAATAAAATTGTTAAAACTGTGGTGAGACGAAAAACAATAAAAGATCGCAACTGCTTATAACGATGAACAATGAAAAAGCTCAAGGATTTATATAGAATGACAGAATGTACAAACCAAAGATGACACAAATTTGGATGTGTAGGAAAAAAATAATTTTTTGGTTGAAAGAAACCAAGCAGGAAACAAATAGGAAAAAAAAATAGTACAGTAAATCTGATCAAGTAGAAAAAAAAACTTAAAAGGGGGGGGGGGGGGGGGAGGGGATTAAATTTGGAAAGAATTTAATTGTAGAGAAATTGAAGGTGTTTTTTGATTGAAGAAATCAAGTAGGAATCAAATGAGATTAAAAAAAAAATCGAATGTTTAACAAAGTAGGAAAAAAAAAACGTGAGTTTTAATTAATTAAGTAGAGTAAAAAGCTCAATGTGGTAAAAATCTAAATTTGGTTGTTTTAAAAAAGTAGGGAAAAAAACGTGGGTTTTAATTAAGTAGAGAAAAAAACTAAATTTGGTTAGAATTTAATTGTAACAAAAATTTAGTATATTTATTTTGAAGAATTTAATTGTAGGGAAAAGAGTAATAGACGATTTTGTCTAAAATAGACTATTTTAATGAAGGACAAAAAGTTCAATTCACTTTTGTAAAGGCCTTCACACTTTTAATATATTATAGATATAGATAATCGAAGTTTGAGATTTTGCTAAAAAATGATCAGTTGGATAAAGTATTTTCACTTTATAGTCATTTCTTAATTTGAGTTATTTTGGCCCATGTAGTTCAGATACAATCCATATACAATATTGATACAGTTCATATACAATACTAATACAATTTTCAACCTAGACATTCGACCCTTTTAATTTTTTTTTTCTATAAATTTTTTAACCGAAAAATATTTTAATTTTTTTATTATTTAAAAATAATAATTAAATATAATTATATAAAAACGGTATAATTGATATATAGAATATGTATCTACATAAGATATATGTATAGAAATTGTATAGTTCTATCAAATATATATATGTATAAAATATATATAAAAAATGTATAGAAAGTGTATAAAAATTATATAATTGTTGTATAAAATGTGAAAAAGTACAATTATTATATAAATTGTGTATCAAAACTATATAATTTTTGTATAAAATATTTATATGTATAAGATATGTATAAAAACTGTATAGAAAGTTTGTAGAAACGGTATAGAACAAACCAGTAAATTAAAATAGCTAGAATGTGAAATTTAAATTCTATGACTATTTTTGTGGAAATAGCTTAATTAGAAGTGCCGTTTTTGTTTCCTCCTTTTCATTTATTTGGGCCTTATTGACTAAACACAACTATTAAAAACATTTTAATTATTAATGTATTTTATTAAATCAATCTTATTCAAGATGTCTTGAAACTTTAATTTGGAAATTATTACTGTAAAGTAATTTAATACAAAGGATAGAAATGAAAAATATTCTAAGATTAGTTTGATTTTATAAATTAAATAAATAAATTGAAATAACTCTTTTTGATATAAGGGAGAAATAAAATAAAACTAAAGGGGTAGCCAATTAGATGCTCCCTCTTCAGAAATGGAGCAGCAAAATTGTGGCAAAAAGAAGAATTAAAAATGAAAGATAAGTAAAAGAAAACAATTAATTTGGGAGTAAATAGCTTTGCTATCCACGTGGCAAATACACATTTGTTACTTTACTAGCACCCAGATCGCTATCCTAGCAATCTATCTCTTCTCCAATGTCCACCGTCAATCCAAAATCTCAATCAACGGCTTACATTCACTCTCAATCATTACACCGCCAAAAAATTCAAAACTCTTTTCCAAATTTCCAAATTTCCCGCCCTTCATCTCTCTATATAAAATCCCCATTACACATTTCTCAAAATCATTCTCAATATACACCAAAAATGGCGCGTACTAAGCAAACAGCTCGCAAATCCACTGGCGGGAAGGCACCAAGGAAGCAACTAGCTACGAAAGCTGCCAGAAAATCTGCTCCGGCAACCGGAGGAGTGAAAAAGCCTCACCGTTTCCGACCAGGAACTGTGGCTCTAAGAGAAATCAGGAAGTATCAGAAGTCGACTGAGTTGTTGATCAGGAAGTTGCCCTTTCAGAGGCTGGTGAGGGAGATCGCTCAGGATTTCAAGACGGATCTGAGGTTCCAGAGCAGTGCTGTGGCTGCTCTACAAGAGGCTGCTGAGGCGTACCTTGTTGGAGTGTTTGAAGATACTAATCTATGTGCTATTCATGCAAAGAGGGTTACAATTATGCCTAAGGATATTCAACTTGCTAGGAGGATTCGTGGTGAAAGGGCTTAGGAAGAAGAAGATTGTTAGTGTTTATCTGCTTGTTGTTTTTTTGTTTACATCTGTTGCAATGTTAGGGTTTGTTGTGTAAAGCCAATTGGTGATTTCGGTTGAATTAATGTATAAACTGTTGGTTTTACTAGCATTTTGGAATCTGGTTAATGGAATTTTTACTTTGTTTTCTTCAATCAAATGTCTTGCAATTACGTTAATGTGTTATTTTCTCCAAATCGAAGATTGAATCTGTACTTGCTGTTTACTTGGCTATTAGATCTTTTCTTTGATACTCGTGACCTTTATGTATTAAGAAGTTCTATTTACCATGTCTTATTCCCTCCCCCCCTCCTGTTAGACCCATTATCTCACTTGGTTATCAGAAAAATACAGTATCTGCGAGAGAAATGATTTCTGTCCTGAACTGAAGTTTGCTATTAGCACATTGGTCAGATCAATGAAGTGCCAATTCGAATTGATTGGTGGAGGAAGGGCTTAGGAATGAAAATTTGATTAGTGTTAGGGCTATTAGAGTAAATCTCTCATTTCAATGGAGGCATGTATTAGCATTTGAGATTTAATTAGTGAAACCACTAAGTCAGTTTGTTCAACACCGAAGGCCCTTTTTTGCCAGGCTTTTTCTAAATTTCTTTTTGTTCAAAATGGAGCTTTTAGTTTCAATAAGCCTTGTTAAGTTGCTTTTAGTTTCAATAAGCCTTGTTAAGTTACACAGATTATAAGACTAAAAAGGGTTTTTTGGCTCTTTATTGATTTACAAGCATGCACGATGAATATATAGTACAACGAGACATTAGTCTTCTATGTGAGTCTTCTATGTGAACACAACTACTAGATGGTAAATACAATAGAGTCCTAAAGGGCTTCTAATTACTTGAAGAAGCTGTCAACGTCTTAAACTAGATTAGGTCCTGACCCTCATTGCAAACTGAAGGTGGGTCCTTCACGTTCAGTTTGTCCCATAAGAAGTGAAATCGTGTTGTACACAGTGGCTTTGTGAGGATGTCAGCTATCTGATCCTTAGAGGAGAGAAACTGGATGAGAAGGTCACGTCTAGCTACTTTATCCCACACAAAATGGAAATCTATCTCAACATGCTTTGTGCGAGAGTGAAAAATAGGATTAATCGATAGGTATGCTGCACCGATATTATCACACCAAAGGATAGGAGCACGAGATAGTTGAAGACCAAGCTCGAACATTAGTGACCGAGTCTATGTTAATTCTGCCGCAGCATCTGCTAAAGCTTTGTACTCAGATTCTGTAGATGATCGTTCCACCGTTCGTTGTTTGCGAGAGGACCATGAGATCCGATTTGGGCCAAAATGGATTGCATAGCGACCAGTATATTTACGATCATCTATGCTGCCAGCCCAATCAGTCACTGAATGCTTGCAAGTGAAGATTAGAAGCTTTTGAAATGAAAAATGACATATTCTTGGTGTGCTGGAGATAACGGAGAATGAGTTTCACAGCAGCCCATTGATTTACAGATGGATTGTGCATAAATTGACACACTTTGTTCACCACAAATGATATATCTGGTCTCGTGAGAGTGAGATACTGAAGAGCACCAACCATGTGCCTGTAAAGACTTGGGTCATTGAAAATTGGACTGTCACCCTTATGGAGCTTGACGTTGGTGGCCATGGGAGTACTGAGAGGTTTACAGTGAAGCATCCCAGCTTTGGTAAGTATACTATGGATATTGAGACTGAGAGAGACAAAGGCAACTGCCCGAGCGAGACACTTGAACACCAAGAAAATATTGCAGGAGGCCGAGATCTCTAATGTAAAAGGCACGACCAAGCTCTTGAGTAAAGGAAGCAAGAAATGAAGTATTATTCCGTGTGAGTACAATATCATCTACATAGACCAAGAGGTAGGCAACGACATTTGCGTGAGAGTAAATAAATAAAGAAACATCAGTTTTAGAGGAAGTGAAGCCAACGGTAAGGAGAAATTGGTGACGCTTCTTATACCATGCTCGTGGGGCCTGTTGAAGACCATAAAGAGATTTATGAAGCTTACATACATGAATTGGAGACTGAGGCTAAACAAAGCCTTGAGGTTGAGCCATGTAGACATCCTCTTGGATCTCACCATGCAGAAAGGCATTTTGAACGTCCAGTTGACGTAACGGCCAGCCATATGTTACTGCCAAAGACAAAATAATGCGGATAGTAGTGGGTTTGACAACCGGACTGAATGTTTCATAATAGTCTTGGCCCTCAACCTCATGAAACCCCTTTGCAACTAAGCGAGCTTTGCAGCGCTCAATGGCTCCAACAGAGTTCCGTTTGATGTGAAAAACCCATTTGCACCCTAGAACATTCATAGAGGGATGAAATGGAACCAGCGACCAAGTTTGATTTTTGAATAAGGCTGTCATCTCAGCCGACATAGCAGTGCGCCATTCTCGAAATTTTGAGGCATCAGTGAAGTTTGTAGGCTCGATGGATGGAGGGAAAGATAGGATAGCAGCAGATTTGGACGCAAGGTGAGCGGTTGGTTTACGTTTGGATGCGGAACGTAGTTGCATTGTATGAGTTCTTTGGAGTGGGTTAGTGGAACTTGGCATGAGTTTGGAAATAGGCTGTTGGGACGTAATAGACGGAGGTGGAGGGGGTTTACTAGTCGTTGGAGACATGGAAGAGTCAACTACGCGTGTAGGTAGAACTGTACAATCTAAAGGAATAGGTGGAGTAGGAACTGGACAAGGAGATGGATTCAACGAGGAGAGATGTTGAGAAGAGTGTGAACTAGTTAATATTGGAGAGCTGTTAGGATTCATGGGTGGTGAAGAAATTAGGGACCGAAAATATTGTGAATTGGACAAAGTGGTAGGTGAAGATGCCCATGGTTGTGTACTGACCGAAGGTGGGGGACCAAGAATAGACTTGCTGGCAAACGGAAATGTGGTTTCATTAAACTGAACATGTCTGGCAATATAGAGTCGACCAGTGGATGTATCAAGACATTTATAACCATGGTGTGTTGGGCTGTACCCTAAAAATACACAGGATTGACTTCGAAAATTAATTTTATGATGATTGTAGGGACGAAGATAAGGAAAACAGAGACATCCAAACACTTTAAGGAAGTGATAATCCGGTGATGTGTGAAACACAACCTCAAAAGGTATTTCCCGTCGTTAGTTGAGGTAGGAAGACGATTAATCAAGTAAACAACAGTGTCAAAGGCAAAATGCCAATATCTCGAAGGAGTAGAACTGTGTGCCATGAGGCTTAATCCAGTTTCGACAATGTGTCTATGTTAGCGTTCAACCTTTCCTTGTTGCTCATGAGTGTGAGGGCAGAAGAAACGGTGAAAAATGCCTAATTTTGCACAAAGAGGTGATAAAGAACGAAATTCACCTCCCCCGTCAGTTTGAATTGACTTAATTCTTTCAACAAGAATTTGAAATTGAGCAGAAATTGAGAAGACGTCAAATTTTCTAAAAAGTGGATAACACCATGTATAGCCAGAAAAATCATCAACAAAAACAAGTAGATAACGATGGCCATGAGAACATAGAAAGGGGCAGGACCCCAAACATCAGCAAAGATAAGTTGCAAAGAAGTACTTTTATTAATGCGAACTGGAAGAGACAACTTATGTGACTTGCCAAGGTGACAAGCAGTACATAAATTATTTAATCTATAACTAGAACTAGAAAGCTGATGTGTGGATAAAGCTTGACTGAGGACTTTTTGATGCGGATGTCCCAGACGGAGATGCCAGCAGGTAGAAGAAGCCTTGGTAGCCGTGAGTGCTGAAGGAGAACTAGAGGATTGTGGCTTAATAGACATGGAGCAGAGGCCATCATTACTTTGACCGAAAAGGAGTGGAGTCTTGAAGTCCCGATCCTTGACAAGAAAATAATCAGGATGAAATTCAAAGAAAACATTATTATCACGAGCAAATCGTTGAACAGAAAGAAGGCGTTTAGTAATAGATGGAACATGAAGTATGTTATTTAGAGAAAGTTTCCGATTAGAAAAATTTGAGAAAGCGGCACTACCAGTGTTTTGGATTGTCAAACCTTGTCCATTACCAACATGAAGTTGATCCGGTCCTTTATATTCCTCAACATGTGTGAAGCCGCAGAGATCTGGTGCAATATGATGGCTGGCGCCTGAGTCCGGGAACCAATTTTGAGTTAATGGAATCGGTGCCTGATGAGTGAGATGAGTAGATGGGTTCAAAGTGTGATTGTAGCGTTGAAAGCAAGTGGAAGCTTGGTGATTAGTTCCATTGCAGATTTGACATCTTGTGCGTCCATCACCAGTGCCATTCCAAGGTTAAGGAGTATTAGAATAATTATTTCCGTAGGCATTACGTTGGTATTGATGACGACCACCTCGTCCCCCTCGTCCCCTATATGATCTGCCATGACCTTTGTAAGTGTTATTAGAATTAGTAGACTGTCCAGTGTTCTGCCTATCACCATTATTGAAGGCGCGTTGAGCGATGTTGGCTGCCGGTGGATTTGATGACGAGTCACCTGGAATGAGGGAGAGAGAAGTCATGGAGGATCCATGAATAAACTCATGATTCAACAATAGTCTAAGGAGTTCAGAATATGAAACGCGTTCGGGTCTGGCAGACAAAGCGGTGACAATATCTTTGAAATCTGGTCTCAATCCTTTAAACAAATAAATATTAAAATCTGAAGTGTTCACAGGACGCCCTGCGGCTGCCAATTCATCCGACAGAAGTTTTGCCTTTTGGAGAAATTGAGCGACAGAGAGATCATCTTGTTTAAGGTTGTGGAGTTGCATATGGAGGTTCAGAATTCTAGTGTTAGAAGGAGAAGATAGAGCAGCTGCTAGAGTATCCCAAATATCTTTGGAGGTTTTCAATCCAATAACTATAGGAATTGTTTCTTCAGAGAGGGAAGATATTAGCATACTCATGATGATTTGATCCTGTTGGATCCAAGTAGCAAATTCTGGGTTGGATGTATTAGTATCAGAACCTTCAACAGAAATAACAGCAGGTGGACATGGCTTTGATCCTTCAATGAAGCCTTGGAGCTTTTGACCTCGCAAGAAAGGCAATAATTGAGTCTTCCAGAATATATAATTTTTGGAAGTGAGTTTAATTGAAATAAAGTGATGAGCATTGTTCAGGGGATTGGAGAAGGAGGACGACATGGCAGGAAGCGAGGAAGCAGGAGAGGAGATCGAACTGGCGTCTGAAATTTTCTACTTCCTTGCATCGCCAGCGTTTCAAAGTTTCCAGTTAATGCTTTTGCTTGCTGTTACTTTGCAAATCCCTTAAGCTTTTAAATTGACTCAATGTACAACTTCCAGATAAAGGGTCAGGGGAAGTCGAGTATTACCCATCAAAGTCCCTGAAGTATTTGCTACTTCTTTTAATTACAGTGCGGAAGTTTTAGTCTCTTACTCTCTGTATTCTTGTTCTGTTATCTGTATTATATTACCTTTGAGTTGTGAGTTGTCAACAAAAAACTTCATTAAGTAAGATGGCCCATGATTTTAAAATATCATTAAGGTGAAATGCTGTTAACTGAAAATCAGCATGTCATAAGAGGGGTCTCAATTTTTACCTTCTCTGGTTTCTTTTTTATTTGACTATAATTTGGCAACTCTTCTCGTGGCTAACTTTTTCTGTGCTTCCTTTGACTTCCTTCCCTTTTCTTCTTAGCACGTGACCTGCAGAAATCTTCTATGCTAACAGATTGATTAGTCTACTTGAATTAAGGTTGCTAGTGCTAAATGTTTTTGCAGATTTTCTTATATTCATTTTATATTCTTGCTATACAACGAGTATGATTAGGTAAGCATAACATTTCATTGAAAGCATTTATGAGCTATAATTCTATGCAATAACAGAAGTTCTTGTTTCATCTTTTGTGATCAAACTTGCTCAATTTAAGTTCAAAACTGTATAATATTCACAACTGTTGCTGATACAAGTTGAAACATAAGGGGGTTATCTATTTTGAATTCCGTCTCTTTCCCTATTTTTCTTAAAGGTGTTTATAAGCCAGTCCGTATCTTACCTAAGCCTGTTGGTCTTTGTTGCTTGGGAGAGCTGCTTTTTAGTTTCAGTCTGACTTGAACTAGATTGGAAGTAGTTTCATCAACTCTTTCCTTTTCTTCATAGTAAATAGTTTCAACATCTGACGAAGGTAAGTTTTGTTTTCACTACATCTGACTGTGTCAATAAAGTGATAGGGCAGAGTTACAGTCATATACTTTCCCCCGTCTTCAAGGTTCTCGATCTGACCTGAAACTCTGTTTGTGGATATCAAGCTGGTATGCCTTCAAAGAGTTATAAATTGAGTAGATTTCTCTATATTCAAGGTTTGGAACGTTTAAACTTAGGTAGGTTAGCAGATGGTGAGGCCGCACACTCAAATACCATCCTGATTGCATAGTTACCACCACTAACATAACGTGTCTGGGTAGGCTATATGAATTCCCACTTCTTCAATTAATCTCATTACATATCCTTATTCGTTCTAGTTGACAAAAAAAAAAAGAGAAAATTAAGTTAAATAATAATATTAAAAGATTTCGAACAAGTCTAAAGCCAATCCTCAACTAGTAGATACCACATATATGATTGCATAGATACCAATGTAACAAAAAGGGACTAGACCAAGAGTTCAGCTAAGATGATAACAATAGAGTAATTAAATTCTAATATATCAAATAACAGTCACACTGAAATGTAAGCAGAGAAAATCTAAAGCTGAAGCAAGAGTAAGAAATCATAGCCTTAACTAGTAGTAACTGCATACCTTCATCAGGCAATTAGTAACAATCCTTATTTCATTCATTTGCCTCAAGTTTATTTTGGTATTTCTACTTGTCTAATGCTGTCTAAGTTTAGACCTTTCCTACATATGTTTCATACTATAGGGCTACAGAGTGTGGAAGCGTGATAAATTCAACCAAAGATTCTGAGAAATTAATAAAAACAGTAAAATTGACACCAAGGTTTTAGGTGGAAAAACCCTCTTTAAATAGAGGTAAAAAACCACCGGCGAGAGAGCAAAAAATTCCACTAATATTGACGAGAGTACAAAATATTTTCTCGGGACTAACAAGACAAAATAGCCCCTTACAAATTCTCTACGAGTATAGAAATACTCAACCAAGAAGTAGAGAAAGAAGAAAATATAAAGGAGAGATTGGCTATTGAAATGTTGTGTAGGTGTCTTTGCAAATGAAGTAGCATTGGCTTTTATAGCCAAATCTGGACCTCAAAAGTCTTGCCTTCATGTGTGAATGCAGCCACCGATGTTGAAAACACAAAGTTAAAAATGTCTTCATCATCCACAATTGTTGAAATATGAGCAACAATTGTTGACAAAAGGAGAGCAACAATTGTTGACCAACAAATCTCCACCTTGATCTCCTTTTGACCGGAAATACTCTCTCGCCATGAAAACCTGTTAACAATGAATAATACCAGCTAAGTCCAAGCAATGATCGAACTTAGCGGCTGGAAGTGGTTTGGTTAACATATCTGCAGGATTTTCAGTTGTATGGATTTTTTCCACAGTAATTTCTCGTGCATCTACAATATCTCGGATAAAGTGGCGTTTAATATCAATATGCTTGGTCTTTGAGTGATACTTGCTATTCTTGGCCAAGTGGACAGCACTCTGACTGTCGCAGAACATAACAAGAATGTGTTGTTGTAAACCAAGTTCAGCAACCAAGCCTCGGAGCCAGATAGCCTCTTTCACTCCTTCAGTAGCAGCAATATATTCTGCTTCAGTGGTGGACAAAGCCGCAATGGCTTGAAGTGATGAATACCAACTGATAGCAGAGCCGCAGAGTGTAAAGATATAGGCTGAAAGTGATCTTCTCCGATCTAAATCACCACCGTAGTCGGCGTCAACATAACCAACTACGCCTCCTGGATCAGACCTTTGTCTATCAAATACCAAACCAATATCAGGAGAACCCTTCAAGTAACGAAGGATCCATTTGACAGATTCCCAATGCTGTTTTCCTGGGTTGTGCATGAATCTGCTAACAACACTAACCGCATAAGCCAAATCAGGCCTAGTACATACCATAGCGTACATAAGGCTTCCGACTGCATTAGAATACGGGACATATGACATGCGCCTTTGTTCCTCTTCTGATTGTGGACACTGATCTGATGACAACTTGAAGTGGGCAGCAAGTGGAGTATTAACAGCTTTGCAATCTCGCATTCCAAATCTGTCAAGCATCTTCATTACATACTTTTTCTGTGATAGAAAAAGTTTTCCAGCTTGACGATCTCTGTTAATCTTCATTCCAAGAATCTTCTTGGCAGGACCTAGATCTTTCATATCAAATTCACTGTTGAGCTGCACCTTTAACTTGTCAACAAGAGTTTTATCTCTTGCAGCAATTAATATATCATCAACATATAACAACAAGTATACTAGTGATCCATCAGATAATTTTTGAAAATTGACGCAGTTATCATAACTACTTCTAGAATAGCCATGCCCAGTCATGAAGAAATCAAACCTTTTATACCATTGTCTTGGTGATTGCTTCAAACCATAAAAAGATTTCTTCAGATGACATACATGGTTCTCAATTAATAATTTCCACTCTTTAAAGGTGGAAAAAGCTTCATTCTTTTGCTTGAGAAAATATACCCAGAGTTTACGTGAAAAATCATCAATAAATGTCAGCATATAATGACATTTACCTCTGGAGGGAACTCTCGATGGACCCCAAAGATCTGAATGGATGTAGTCCAAAGTACCTTTGGTCCTGTGAATGGCTTTTGAAAAGCTAACCTTTCTCTGCTTACCAAAAATGCAATGCTCGCAGAAATCGACCTTACCGGTACAATGGTTGCCAAGATAGCCTTTCCTTTTGAGAATTTGGATTCCCTTCTCACTCATATGGCCCAACCTCAAATGCCACAACTTCGTGTTGTCTTTGTTGGATGAGGCGACGGCTGCAGAGCCTATAACAGTTGAACCCTGAAGCAAATACAAACTACCAGATCGAATTGCCTTTAGTAACACAAGAGCTCCTTTGGACACTTTTAAAACTCCACCTTCAGCTGAGTATCTACACCCTTGAGATTCAAGAGTGCCTAGGGAAATGAGATTCCGTTTCAAATCAGGGACATGTCTGACACTGGTCAAAGTTCTAACGACTCCATCATGTGTCTTGATTTTGATTGTGCCTTTGCCGACAACTTTGCATTGAGCATCGTTGCCCATTAAGACAAGACCACCATTAAAAGATTCATAGGTGGTAAACCAGTCTCTATTAGGAGACATATGAAATGTACAACCAGAATCAAGAACCCACTCATTTTTTGACCTTTGTTCAGTACCAGAAGCAATAAAACACTCTCCATCAGATTCGATTTCTACAAAACTAGCTTCGGCAGATTTTTCGGGTTGCTTACGTTTATCTTCTCTGTTTTGCTTATTTTTCAATTTGTAGCACTCAGAGATTTCATGATTTCTTTTCTTGCAATAACGGCAATACTTAGAGTTTTTACCTTTGGATTTGGATTGGTTTTTACCGCTAGCACCTACTTCGTGGTTTCTCCCTCTAACTACTAGTCCCTCACCCGAACTTTCAGAATGAATTTGGGTATCAAATTTTTCTTTGGACAGTAGGTTAGACTTGACATCATCAAAGCTCAAGGTGACATTATTACCATATAGCATAATTTCTTTGAAATGTCTATATGAGGGTGGCAAAGAAACAATAAGTAGTACGGCTTTATCCTCATCATCAATTTCGACATCCAGATTTTCCAAATCAATTATGATGGAATTAAATTCACCAAGATGAGATTGGATGGGTGTACCTTCAGACATACGGAGTGTGAAAAGTCGCTCCTTTAACCGGAGTTTATTCGCAAGACTTTTGGTCATGTACAGAGACTCCAATTTACTCCATATGCCGGCTGCAGTTTTCTCATTGATGACTTCGCGTAGCACCTCACGGGACAAGCATAATTGGATTGTGGATAACGCCTTTTCATTCGTCTCTTCCCACTGCTCCTCCGTTGTAGTGGCTGGCTTCGCCGATTTGCCGGACAGAACCTTCTTTAGGCCATTCTGGGTAAGAACAGCCAGCATCTGGACTCGCCAGATAGCAAAACTAATTTTACCATCAAATTTCTCAATATCGAATTTCGTCGACATTTTTAATAAAAAATCTCGATTGAATTATCGTGGCTCTGATACCAATTTGTAGGGCTACAGAGTGTGGAAGCGTGATAAATTCAACCAAAGATTCCGAGAAATTAATAAAAACAGTAAAATTGACACCAAGATTTTAGGTGGAAAAACCCTCTTTAAATAGAGGTAAAAAACCACCGGCGAGAGAGCAAAAAATTCCTCTAATATTGACGAGAGTACAAAATATTTTCTCGGGACTAACAAGACAAAATAGCCCCTTACAAATTCTCTACGAGTATAGAAATACTCAACCAAGAAGTAGAGAAATAAGAAAATATAAAGGAGAGATTGGCTATTAAAATGTTGTGTGGGTGTCTTTGCAAATGAAGTAGCATTGGCTTTTATAGCCAAATCTGGACCTCAAAAGTCTTGCCTTCATGTGTGAATGCAGCCACCGATGTTGAAAACACAAAGTTAAAAATGTCTTCATCATCCACAATTGTTGAAATATGAGCAACAATTGTTGACAAAAGGAGAGCAACAATTGTTGACCAACACATACATTTAAACTCATTTTTAATGAGAAGTATTGTCGATACTAAGTTTTTGCTAATAGTAGGAACATGGAGAACATTGTTGAGAGTCAACACCTTGCCGGAAGTCACTTTTAGGAACATCTTCCCACTTCCTCAACCTTGGTTGTTGTATTATTTTTCATGAAGATCACTTCTTTGGGACCAATGGAATCATAAGTATCAAAAACTTCTTTGTCCGCTCAAACATGTCTTGTGGCTCCTAAATTAAATCACCATTCATTTGGATATCCAGCTAGATTGCTTTCAGTGATCACATCATAAAGATTTTCAATCTTTATAGTTATTTCCAACATGTTTATCTAATCTCTTTTCTTGTCCAGAAGACTTCTTCATGTTCTTATTATTTGAAGCTTCACCCTTAACAGGATTTGCAACCATCATTGATGTTTTTTTTCATTAAACTCATTATCCTCGCCTATCTTGAAATGACTCATAAGATCTTTCAAATCATACAATCATCATCATCATCATCATTATTATTATTTAAGAATGAGGATCTATAATTGTGAACATTTGCATTGCAAGTTTGGCCAGTCAAAATGACATCATTTGCTGTCATTCTTTGAAGTTCACACCAAAATATTTTTCTATTTCTCTGTCGTTTTCATTGCTAGAGCAATACCTGAACGACTTAATGACGCAACATTGGTAGTCGTTGGGACAACGTCATTCATAACCAAATCAATTTATTGTTCGGTTTCATTCATCATTTTTTTGTCAATCTTTGACATACTCTTTAGTATTTCAGAATATCTAACAATAAAGAATTTAATCTTTAGCCAAATTATTTCTAGTTAATGATGAAGGTTTTTATATCTCCAAATCATCAACCGAATGAACTATGAAACATAACGAAGTTTTTATGACTTCAAATCATAATCAAATTCAAACAGAGTGAAATCCCACAAATTTTAAACTCCAGAAACCAATATAGATATCTTAATGAATCGGTGAAGTTTTATATTCTTCAAACCAAATTCTCATGTTGATTTCTCGATGAAGTTTTTATATTCTTCTAATCGAGGGAGTAGAAATCAAAAGATTTTAGTCTCTACAAAATCAGACCTAGTACAGATTAACCAAATACTTGATTTATAAATGGCGATTTAGTATTGTTTTTCTCAATTTCGATAAAATTTGTATTTTTCAATAATAACTTCAAACACATGTTCAAATTAACATATGAACAATCAAATGAAGTTTTAACTTTGTATTTACAACTTTGAACTTTTTACAATAAGTTCAAACCAACTTATGAACATCAGCAAAATGAAGTTCAAACTATTTTTTGGAAAATAGCAAAATCAAATGTTAAGAACTTCAACACAAGTTCAACCAACTTATGAACTATCAAAATGAAGTTTCAAAAACTTCAAACATAAGTTCAAAAAGTTGAAGAACTATCAATATGAAGTTCAACTATTTACTGAAAAAACAGTTAACGTAACAATACAGATTAGTAATATTATTTTCTTAAGATTGTTGTTCTTCGGGCATACAAAAATCTATATTTCGGCACAACAACTTCAACACAGATTCAAGTATAAAATAAGAACACTTATGAAGTTAGTAATACCATCAACACAAGATCGAAAAGACCTTTCAAAGAAGTATGTTTTTCAAAAAATTAGATGAACTAGAAAAAGGCCAAGTCCTCCGACTTCACGAAGTGTATTTAAGGAAATAATTCCCCTCAAGTACCCGAGGTTGCAGAATTTTCCTCCTAGGATAAAACGACCTAACAATCCGACTATAGTGGTACCTCAAACGATCGGATTCTCTTCGAATTCACTCAACGATTAGATGATCACATGGATTATTTTTAGAAAACAAGAAGAGCTTTTTGTAGAAATTTTTCATCCTAAACCTATAGAAAAAATGCAGGTTTATTTAGTCATAAAGTGCCCCTTTGGAAAGCTGGTAATGGTTCATCCGAAAAGGTGTATCCTTTGGAAGAGTCATGTCTGTTCATTCGAAACATTGTGTCTTTTTCTGAACAGACACAACTATTCGAACAGTCACTCCTTTTCCAAAATAATGTGTCTTTTTGTGTCCCTCCATTTTCCATTCACATCAATTGAAAGTCGACCATTACGATCCTTCTCTTGGATTCCTTTTGCTCTGTGAACCTTTCCTCAAATTTCTTCTTGCTTGATTCAAATTTCTTCATATCACTGATATTTTCTGTTTCTTTTTGCTTTGGTCTCGCAACTGCAGACCTCTGCATTGGTCTTGTAATTGAACAACAGTTGTGTTTCTTGGTGGCCTCATTATTCATCTTCATCAATGGCGGCAACATGCTCTTATTTAAGCCACTGGTGCACTCTTTCTGCTCTTCTCTCTTCTTTTCTGGGGCAGTGTCTATCTTCTTGAAACCTTTGTGATTCTGTTTCTTGAGTTGGTTGTCTCCGTCAAGCTGTTTCTCGAAAGAAAAATCAGAAAGAAGTTTTACACGACGAGGAGAAACAACTTGGGTGGGCACGTTGCTCTTTCTTGATCCCATACTAGTATTGCGGGACTGTTGTCGTGTACCTTATTTATCAGCATCCAATTGTTTGTGGACCAAATCAGTCTCGGTTCCCTTAGTACTAGTATTGTGAGACTGTTGTCGTGTTCCTTATTCATCAGCGTCCATAGGAGCAACTTGTACACCTGTCTTGATTTTCAGTCTAAACTAGAGTGACGGTTTCTGGATTGTAGGCACAGTAATCTGCTGAGGCTCTTGTTTTTCTTCTTCAAAGTAACACAGTCTTCTTTTTCATCAAGAGTACTAGTATCATCTTCTTCTTCTTCTTCATCTTCAGTAAAGTCATCTTTATCGGGGTATAACAACATCTTGATAATCTTATTTTTGCGCTTCTCAAACTGAACAGGATACTTGTATTGACCAACGTAGATAGCAAATTCGATCAAATTGAATACTATATCATCAGGCTTCTTCTCGATGGATAACGAACTCAAGAACATTAATTCAATATCCGTTCTTACAAACTCTGATAATTGATTACAAGGTGCACACTCTCTCTTTTATAGGAAAGTATAGAACCCACTTTGTTTAGTCTATGTAGGAGAGCGTATTGTTGGGGTAATTTTTTTCTTCAAGCAATTTGTAGGAGTTAATTTTTAGGGCACTAAGAAAATACACTTAATTACTCCTTGTCCTGCAAGTACTAGTAATTTCATCTGTCCGTTTAACTTGTTCTTGGCTCGCACCATTTCATTTGCAAACATCAGTGCAACTAATAAAGTCTCTCTGATCGAGCATCGAGCCACTTCTAGCTCTGTCCCAGTTTCTCCATTTAGACATCGTTCATCACCCCCCCGGTCCCCAGTCCCGGCGCCGTCGTCGTCCCCAGTCCCAGCGCCGACCTCCGGCGCCGACCCCCGTCGCCGTCACCGACCTCCGGCAGACCCCCCGTCGCCGTCGCCATCGCCGACCTCCGGCAGACCCCCCCTCGCTCTCCAGCTCCGGCGCACCCACCAGCCGGCCCCAGCCCCCCCTTTCCGTCGGTCCCCGGCTCCGGCGAGTCCCCCACCCGCCGGCTCCGGCGAGACCCAGCAGCCCCCCCCTTCGGTCTCCAGCTCCGGCGAGACCCCCACCCGCAGATCCAGCAGCCGACGCCCGGTCACAACAGCCGCCGCTCGGTCCCCAGCAACTGTAGCTCGGTCTCCAGCCGCCGATCGGCCACCCGGTGACTTCTAACCTTTGTTATTTCATTCTTTATATTATGCTAGTATTATCCCCTATACCTTGACTTGCGTGTGATTTGTGTACCTTGTATTTCTTGCTGCTGCTTTGTTTCTACCATCGTTTATATTTTTATATTTTCTTATATTTTCTCGTAGTAGTGGCTGTGGGCGGTAATGGTAAGATAGGGTCATATTCGAGGGGGTTGGGGCGTGGGGTTGTTGTGGGGGCGGGGGATGAGGAAAGAGCGGGAGTGGGAGGGAGGCCAAGGTTTGGCCGTGGGGGTGGTACAAGAGGGCGTGTGGATAGTGATGGTAGGTTGAGGGTTGGGTCTTGGAATATAGAGACCCTTCAGGGTAAGTCCATAGAACTTGTGAAGATCCTTAGGAAGGGGAGGATCAATATTGCGTGTGTCCAAGAGACCAAGTGGGTAGGGTCTAAGGCTAGGGATGTGGATGGTTACAAGCTGTGGTACTCTGGGAGCGAGAGACGTAGGAATGGAGTTGGCATCTTAGTAGATGAAGAGCTTAGAGGTCAGGTCGTAGAGGTGAAGAGGATCAACGATAGGTTGATGACTATTAAGTTGGTCATCCGGGGGTTTACCCTGAATGTGTGTAGTGCCTATGCGCCCCAAGTGGGCTCGGAGGGGGAGGAGAAGATGCGGTTTTAGGAGGCTTTGGAGGAGGTGGTGAGAGGCGTGCCTAGCTCGGAGAAGATTGTTATAGTAGGAGATTTCAACGGGCACATCGAGGCGTTACCGGGAGGCTTTGGTGATGTGCATGGTGGTTTTGGTTTTGGGGACAGAAATGAAGAGGGGACTACTCTATTGGAGTTTGCGAGGTCCTTTGGGCTGGTGGTGGTGAACTCGGGCTTCCCGAAGAAGGACGATCACTTGATCACCTTTCGAAGCGCGATAGCCAGGACCCAGATTGACTTTCTGTTGCTTCGGAAAGGGGATAGGGTGCTGTGTAAGGACTGTAAGGTTATCCCGAGTGAGAATCTTTCGACCCAGCATAGGCTCTTGGTTATGGATTTGGGTATAAAGAAGAATAGAAAGAGGAGAAGTAAGGAGGGTAGACCTAGAATTAAGTGGGGCGGCTTGACGCCAGTGAAGGCGTGGGAGATAGGGGAGAAGTTGGCGGGAATGGGGGTGTGGGAGTATAGGGGGAACGTGGATAGTATGTGGGATAGGGCGGCGAGGTGCATCAGGGAGAATGCAACTGAGATGTTGGGTGTTTCTAGGGGCCGAGCCGAGCACTATCGGGGGGGATTGGTGGTGGAATGAAGAGGTGGAGAAGAAAGTGGGGACCAAGAAAGGGGCGTATGCTAAGTTGGTTGAGAGTAAGGACGAAGAAGAGAAACGGGTAAACAGGAAGGAGTACAAGCTAGCTAGGAAGGAGGCTAAGTCAACTGTCACGGCAGCTAAGACGGCCACTTTTGAGAGCTTGTATGCTGGGTTACAGGGGAAAGAAGGGGAGAAAAACTTGTTTAGACTCACTAAGGCTAGGGAGAGGAAGGGGCGTGACCTCGACCAGGTGAGGTGCATTCAGGGGGAGGACGGTAGAGTGTTGGTGGAGGACGACCACATTAAGAATAGATGGCAGTCGTACTTTCATAGGCTCTTGAATGACGAAGGGGATAGAGCTATTGAGTTAGGGGAACTGGAGCACTCAGAGGAGTGTCGGGATTTTAGTTATTGTAGACGTTTTAGGGTAGAAGAGGTTAGAGAGGCTGTTCGCAGGATGCGAAGGGGTAGGGCGACGGGGCCGGATGAGATACCGATGGAGTTTTGGAAGTTCGTTAGAGAGACTGGTGTAAGGTGGTTGACTGGATTGTTCAACGAAATCTTCAAGACGGCAAAGATGCCCGAGGCTTGGAGGTGGAGTACCATGATCCCCCTCTATAAGAATAAGGGGGACGTCCAGAGTTGCAATAACTATAGGGGGATTAAGTTATTGAGTCACTCTATGAAGATTTGGGAGAGAGTGGTCGAGGCGAGGCTGAGACGGATATTGTCTATTTTGGAAAATCAGTTTGGGTTTATGCCTGGCCGCTCAACGACGGAGGCAATTCACCTGGTACGGAGGCTGGTGGAACAGTATAGGGAAAGGAAGAAGGACCTGCACATGGTGTTTATCGACCTGGTGAAGGCATACGACAAAGTCCCCAGGGAGGTGCTTTGGAGGTGCTTGGAGGTGAGTGGAGTCCCGCAGGCATATATTAGAGCAATTAAGGACATGTATGAGGGAGCAAAAACTCAGGTGAGGACGACGGGAGGAGACTCAGAGCATTTCACCGTCTTGACAAGATTGCATCAGGGATCTACTCTTAGTCCCTTTTTGTTTGTTTTGGTGATGGATGTGTTGACGCAGCGTATTCAAGGGAAGGTGCCGTGGTGTATGCTTTTTGCGAACGATATAGTTCTGATTGATGAGACTCGAGGGGGCGTGAATGATAAATTAGAGGAGTGGAGACAAACCCTTGAGTCTAAAGGGTTAAGGTTGAGCAGAAGCAAGACAGAGTATTTGGAATGCAAGTTTAATGACGTAAGGATGGAGGATGAGGTGGTAGTGAAGCTGGAATCACAGGTGGTATGTAAGAGGGATAGTTTCAAGTATCTCGGGTCCGCGATCCAGGGTAACAGTGAGATTGACGAGGATGTCTCGCACCGTATTGGGTCGGGATGGATGAAGTGGAAGCTCGCGTCGGGGGTGTTATGTGATAAGAAGGTGCCGCCCAAGATTAAAGGCAAATTCTACAGGGTGGTAGTCCGTCCGGCCATGTTGTATGGAGCGGAATGTTGGCCAGTTAAGAATTCCCACATCCAAAAAATGAAGGTGGCAGAGATGCGGATGTTGCGCTGGATGTGTGGGCTGACTAGAGGGGATAGAGTCCGGAATGAGACTATTAGGGAGAAGGTTGGTGTGACCCCAGTGGAGTGCAAGATGCGGGAAGTCCGATTGAGCTGGTTCGGGCACGTGAAGAGGAGGGGCATGGATGCCCCGGTTCGTAGGTGTGAGAGGCTAGCGTTGGATGGTTTTAGGCGGGGTAGGGGTAGGCCGAAGAAGTACTGGGGTGAGGTCATTAGGCGGGACATGGAGCAGTTACAGCTCACCGAGGACATGACCCTAGATAGGAAGGTCTGGAGGGCGCGAATTAGGGTAGAGGACTAGAGCCAGTTTGGGTCGCTAGTGTAGGGAATTACTTGCTGGGGGTAGTATCCTGGTTATGATTCCGTGTTCCTTGTTCCTTATTTTAGTACGAATCAGGGTGCTTTCCTCTGTTTTCTTTCTGTTTTCTTTTTCTTTTACTTATGGCTGCCGTATTTATGCCGTATTTATGTTATGCATGTTATGTTATGTAATCTTGTAACCTTGTTCGGTGCTTTACTTTGTATTTGTGTGGTATCTTATGTCTTGAGCCGGGGGTCTATCGGAAACAACCTTTCTACTTCTTTAGAGGTAGAGGTATGGACTGCGTACATCTTACCCCCCGCCCAGACCCCACCAGGTGGGAATACACTGGGTTTGTTGTTGTTGTTGTTGTTGTTTAACTTGTTCTTCAAGTAATTTCACGTGCTCTCTCTCTTGTTTAGACGATATCCCTTCCGGCTATGATATGGGGAAGAAGATGTGAGGTCTACTCTTTGATTTTATATTAAATGAGCGATTATAATATGACTGTTTGAGAGACATAGGCTCACACGCTACACACAAGAATGAATTGTTATGCGGTCGGTATACTCTTTCCTTTCTACGGGCAACCTATTTAATTGGATTCGATTTTGGAGATCCACGTTCTACCGAGTTGAACTAAGAGCGCTTTCTTATTACAATAGATATGACGGTAAAGAAAATAATTCTTTTGTACCCCAGTACATCTTTGCGTGCATACATAGTCTCATAAACTCAAAATCTGTATGTCCAACTTGAATAGACTTCAATTGATCCCTTGTTATTGCCTGGAGGAGAAGAATAGGCAGGTATGATGAGGATTTCATCCCGTCATATTTTTTGTTGGAAAATATGTTCCATGAACACATACAAAATATATGAAGAAGAAGACAAGATCAGAGGCTTGAAACATGTCCGAAACACTGTCCTAAAAACGATATTTGCTCCATTTCCTCTGTGAGATTGCTATGGGATTTAACGCAAATAGTTTTAGTGGATATGACAAGCCTTTGAATTTCTGCACCAAGCAAATAGTGAAGACAATCCTATTGGAAAACAAGAAATCAAAAACTTGATCTTTTAATAACTCTTTGGAGACTGTTGTAAGAAAAGTGTTTCTCTAAACTATCTTTTTATATCTCCATTGAAATCTCAAGAGGTAGGATATATATAGAAGTGATGAAAATCAAATATTGAAAAGACACAATCATTCATCTAATAGACACCACTTCATCTAAAAGATACCTCTTCACTAGAAAGACATTTATTTTCATAAAAGTCACAACCATTTACTAAAGATATCTTTTCATAATTCTTTTTTAAATTAATTTATTTTAAACAAAAATCTAACATTTTTTACTCAAAACAAAGGGTAAAAAATGTATATTTCGCTAATCATTGGGAGACAGTTCAGGTAGGAAACTTACACTCACAATAGTTGATGTATGAAACTCAAAAAATTGAAATAATTTAGATGTATTTTTTATCCTTAAAACTCTTTTGAGTTTGGTGGTCATTTGAATGGATTTTTGAAAAGTTATAGAATGAGAGTGATAAGATGCTCAGGGTGTTGAGCTCATGCTGCTAAGCAGCTTGAAGGAAGAACATAGAGAGAGAATTTTTGGATGAATATATTTTCATTATACAACTGATCACTACACAGCTCCCTTTTATACTCGTACATATACACAGGTTTCACATGCTCTCTATAGTAATAACTAACGCTAAATGACAGCTAAGCATTACAGAAAAAGAAATTATTTTGTAATGATTTAATATTGCTAGGAATTGCAACTCATTTAATTAGAAAAAGATAATGATTAGATATGAGTCTACATAGCTTCACAAGGACATTTATATTTTGCCACTTTAAGAGCCAAAGACTTTGTATTGTCTGTAGAGAAGATTTTATTACCATCTAAGCCAAATGCGTCGAATCATTTGAGCCAAAACTTTTACATTACACCGGCTTTTAAAGGCCAAGTTACAAAGGGAATAAAACATTCCAAATTTTCAGTCATACAAAAAGGAATGTAAACAACAAACTTAATAAGTTTTTCTTTTACTTGTCTAAATTATGTTTTAATACGGCATTAATAGACGTGTTCTATTCTATATATTGAGAATACAACATTGCAACCTCGTGATTCTTTTTCTACCCAGAATGAATTTAACAACGGAAAAAATTAATATATAAATGTATTGATATTTTTTAGAAGGTAAAATAGCTCACTGGATCCTTGTACCATGTCTGGTTTGTAATGTGGATACTCCTACTTACATGTTTGTCATCTGGACCTTTGAACCTATTAAAAAGCAACATTTTTAACACTTTTTCTGACCTGGCATCCTATGTGGCTGGGACCACATAGGAGCGTGTATTGCAACCTCCAACCGCGCGTAAGCCATCAAAAATAGGGGCCCAATGGTCTTAAAAAGGGCTTATAAATGCCTTTTTCATACTCCTTCCTCATTTGCTTCCAACACCATTGTTGGACCAATTTGAAATTTTTTTTCTCCTTTTTTCTCTATTTTTTCTCTCTCTAAGTTCTTGTTCCTTAATTTTTTTTCCTACTCTGTTCGTAATATTGGAAAGTTTATTTTTTTCTGTAATTTTTCGCAACATCATGACAGTTCGGGTTTGTCATTGTGGGCTTTACGCTGAACTTAAGATGTCAAGAACACCAACTAACCCCGAAAAAATATTTTGGGGCTGTCAAAAATATTAAGCTGGTAATGGTTGTGAATTTTTTCGATGGGATGATGTAAATGAACAATATAAAGGCGGACATAGAAGGCAATGAAGACCAGAAAGGCTGGGAAGAAATGGAAGGCACGAAAGACATGAGAGATCAAACACTAGTATTGATATCATTGTTATCATTAAAATTATCACCTGATTTCTATCTGTTGTATTTAAGATGACTTGATCTTTGTAGTTGCAATGTGCAATGAAAATAAAATTTAAATTTAATGACAAACACCATTTTCTAACATAGAAATCTACAATATATAATGTCTTAACAAGAGTTGACATCAAAAAGCTTGTCTTAACAACATCTTTAATGAGAAATGCAGCAGAAGTTTAAAACAATTGTCTTAACAACACTTGGGATCAATACAAAAAGAGAATTATATTATTGTGTGCCTTGAGTGCTTGTTATGGAGTGATTCTTGCTGGCTTGAGTTCTTGATGTGGCTTGAGTGGTTGTAGAAGATTTTGCCTTTGATCTTTTGTAACTCTGTTCTTGTAGATGTCTTTGAGTTACTGCAACTCCACCTTTCCACCTTCGTCTATTTGGTTTAAAACCCAAGTCAATATTGGTTGGAACTGAACTAATAAGTGTTGGACTATGTAACACTCATCAGTATTTTCAGAGTAAAAATTAAAAAAATCAGTTATAGATGCACTAATTAATACTAGTTAAATGTAATAACATAATAGAAAACTTATCCTCTCCACTACACTGCCACTTGATTCAAACAACACACCAAAACTAGCTTCTTTTGCCTTGGTCTTTTATATGCAAGATTTGCATCATCTCTCAAAGTTGTACTAGTTTTCCTCTTTAGGCACCAATACTACTAGTAGATTACTGAGTTGTAGATTGTGTAGCATTATCACTTACTACTGAAGTGGCTGCAGGCATCACAACAACTGTAGGACTTATATCAGCTGTTGAGGCAGTTGCAGGCCTCACACCACTAACTGATGCAATATTTACAGGCCTTCCTGCAACTGTTGGTGCACATGAGCATTTGTAGCATCTGCAGGCCTTCCTGTAGGCCTTCTCTTGCTTGATTTAACATTTGAAGGCATGTCTACACCTGAAGTTCATGTAGGTATCTCAACAGCAGCAACAACTGCAGTATTAGTGCTGGGTTGCATACTTGGTTGACTGCCACAGCTACCAGCGAAATCTTTCTTCTACAAAAAATATGTAAAGGTCAAAAACACATTCAAAAAGAGTAAAATTCATCAATAAGAAAAGATTTAGCTTATCAAAGTTGGACATCCTTTCTTGTTGTGTCCAATAGACTTGCACACTGAACATGTCATTTTCCTTCCCTTTTGAAGCATTCCCAAACATGTTCTTAACAGGCTCATCCCTAGCTTTCTTTTTATTTTTACTTGGCCTTCCTAGCATGGGAGTAATCTCAGGTTGCTCAATTGGTGGTCTTGTGCTTTTGGCCACATCTTCATATTTGTCATTGGTTGAATATACTTATTATATGATTTCAGGTATGTTTCCCATTGATACCAGTGATCAACAAATGACTCCACATTTCATTTCTTGTAATGCGTTGCAGTAATTGCATGTGCACAAAGAATTCTCTTTAATTGCTATGACCTATAACTACATTGCTTCCTCTTCACATTAATAACATGTGTATATGGTGGATCACCAAGCTCAAAGCCAAAATCACCATTAAACCTCACCTCAAACTTGGCTGCATATTTACCATTCTCTGTAAGAACTTTCATAGTCATTGGTGATGCATCACTGATTCATTTTCAAAAAAATCTCTCATTTGATTCATCCTTTTCATGACTTTGCATCTTATTTCTTTCAATATAATGATAATTATTTTGAACGTAACAACTAAAATTCAACTATTGAAAGTCTCACACATGTTGTTCTTAACCATATCACACCTACTATGGTCTTTAAAAAAAGCCCTACGCCATGCCTCTTTGTTGTACTTGAGCAAATCTTCCACAATTTCATCACCCAACTCACTTATTTCATTAAGTTTCATTTGCAAATAAACTTCAAATCGTGCCTATTCAACCTGTCAGAATTTTTTCCTCCTTTCTTCACCTCTCCAAACCTACTTCCAGTTGGCCTATATATATCTAACACACCATCTATGCTCAGCATTTGACAGTAGATTAGTAAGTTCCAAATGAAGATCTAATCAAAACATGTAAAACAGTAGTTAAACATTAATGACATCACTGCAACAAACTAAAAAAAATAACTGAAAATTATGAAACTTCATACCTTCTGCATATTAAACATTACTGTCAAGCCGTTACCCTCATTTCTTTAAGTTCCAAATCATGGCTGATTCGCCTAAGAAACCAAGACCATGTGTCCTTGGTTTCTTTATCAACTACTGCCCATGCTACAGGGTACATTTGATTATTTTAATCTTTGAAAATGCAAGACACCAAGATATCTTTACATACACCCTTGAGAAAGGCACCATCTAAACTAATTATTCTTCTGCAATCCTCTTTTCATCCATTTTTTAAGACCCCAAGATAAATGTAAATACCTATAAACACCTCTTTTCAGAATTGAATTCTTGGATGTCCTAATAGATACAGTGGTACCAGAATTGGTGGTCCTAAACTGTTCAACATAGTTATACAACCTAGCAAAATCTTCAATAAAATCACCAAAATGTTCATTCATAATTCTGATTTTTGCCTTTTTGCAGGAAGTTTGACTAACATACAATCCATAGTCCTTTCTTAAAAGTGCTTGAATCCGATGTAATTTTATTGATGGATCACTCATAATTCTATCCTTGCAATGCTTACTAATCCATCAAGGGTTACACAACTTATTTCTTGTCCTTTTAGAACACTTGTGGACAGGAAAGTAAGTTTTCACACTAATAGTTTTTATGTTATCAAGACTTCCAAGAATAATCCAATGACAACCCTCATGCTTACACTTTGTCTTTACCCTTTCAACTTAAGGTTCACACTTTTTTTAATAGAGTAAGATTACAGTGCCTCTCTAAACTCAACAAAATTTTAAAAAATCATATACAACTGAAAAAATACCTTTTTTTGCAGTTTTATCAAAGTAGATCTTGGTAGATGAAGTTCTAGGTGATGAATCTACCACTTCATCATTATCAACGGGATCTCCTTCCTCTTCACTAATGTCACACCCGAATCTGAATTATCAAAATAAGGGCCATCCCCACCCAATTTACCTTAATATTTAACCCCCTTGTTCTTACAAATTTCCTCAAAACCAACATCTATACCTACTGGTCCAGATAGTATCTCATCTAGATTCACCCTATCAGACTTTTCTTTTACTTATTTTGCAAAGTTACACTTCCTAACTTGAAGCAACTTTTCATCAAAATCACTCAAATCTTCAACATTTTCATCAACATCATAAAGTAAATCATCATCAGAATCAGTAATATCAAAATCTACTTCAGAATAAGATGTTTGAAGATGGTATCTCTTAAGTCTTCTAAAGAAACCTTAAGTTTTCCTTTGTCTGGCCTAGGAAGCTGATTTTCATTTATATACTCATCTTCATTTATATCCAATGATTGAGATGAAGATACATCAACCCTATCAGTTTTAAAAGGGGCTGCCACATCACCATTACCAAGTAGTTATACTGGTGGAGTGACTGTCACATCATTATTAACAACTATAGGTTCACTAATTTGGTGAACAACATATACATCAACATAATCACCAACTTTTAAACTATTGGTAAATCTTAAAACATCAGCATCACTATCTAACCTGTAATAACAACCTTTTTTGTTAACTCTACACCAAAAAGTTTTGACTTTTTTCACATCCAAATCTAGTGCTAACTTATGAAACAACATAATATGAAGCTCATCTATATCTACTCTAATTTTTTTAGGAATAGAAACTCCATTTGCATACCTTAGAACAGGTCTGACAAAAAGACCCCCCATAGGTGAATTGAAGTGTTACAATTGTATACATTTAGTTAGAAAACTTGTACAATGACAAGATGACATATACAATTAGTCAATTGTCCAGAAAGCCCTAATTTTTAAAGAAATAAAAAATGAACAAAAAACTCAATTCTGATTTTACCAAAGAAATCCTAAAATGTAATCGAAATAACAAAGCATGCCATTGAAAGCACAAAACTGCTACACATACGTCTAATAGGAGCATTAGACAACAAAAAAATTAAAAGACCCAAAATTTTCAAACTCAATTCTAATTTTATCAAAAACAAATCATAAAATATAATTGAAATAACAAAATATGTCATTGAAGGCACAAAACTGCGATATATAGATATAATAGAAGCATTAGACAACAAAAAAAAATCAAAAGCCCCAAAATTTTCGAACCCAATTACCATTTTACGAAAAAAATTCTAAATCAAAATTCCAAAATATGCCATTGAAGGCATATCACCGCTACATATACTACCTACAACAACATTTGACACAAAACAGAGCAAAACCACCGAAAGAATTGAAGAAAAAAGTTATAATCGCAAAAACCCTAAAATCACTAAAACGGACTCCATTAAATCGATAAAAATCTTGAAATAAATTACGAAATACTACAACTAGCACAAAAGATTAAATACTTACACTGATTTGCACCAACCTTCAACAACAATCGACCAAAAATCAATGAATTTCGAAGAAATTTTGATGTTGGAATGAAAGAGACGAAGTTCAAGGGTCTGAAATGACCTAAATTTTCGGACATTCTTTTCTATTTATACCTGAACACGTCATTTTCTACGTGAAAGTTATTTTTAAAATATTTAATGACGTGTCCGCGATTGTGCAACACGTTAAAATGAGTGGACCGACAAAGAGTTTAAAATATTGCTTTTTAATAGGTTCGAGGGTCCAGATGACAAACATGTACGTATGAGTATCCACATTATAAATCGGACATAGTACAAGGGTCCACCGAGCTATTTTTCCATCTTATTACTACCTTAGTTTTATTTTATTTGGTCCCCAAAAATAATTTTTCTTTTAAGTTATTTATTTTAATAAATAAAAAATTTACATTATTTTAATTATTAAATAACTACATAAGGTACTTGTAGTTAAAATTAAATTTTCAAGACATAATTAATGAGACTAGTTTAATAAAATAAACTTTTAATACAATAATTAAATTTATGTATAAATACTTATAAAGGAATAGTGAAACACTGTTATGTATTATTAATTTACACATATATTTAGAGTTTACATAGAAAGTATGAGTGTTACAATTATTATGCGATTGAATTTATCGATAGATACTTAAAGTTGATATTATTTTTTTAGTTAACATCGAATTAAGACTCGTACTATGTAAACACCTGTATACTGTAGTAGGACCCTACTGTACCATTCAGAGGTTGCAAAATTTTTAAGCTGCATTTTTGTTAGTTTTTTGTTTTAGAGAATGGTAAACTGAAAATTTTCTAACGAAAACATTTTCTTAAATTTCTGATATTGAAAATTTTGACTACTCATATCTTAAGATTTTATTTAATTTAAAAATAATATTTATTTTTTTAATTATTAAATAAATAAACAAAAATGAAAAAAATATTTTTAGCTTCCAGATAAAACAAAATTGAGGAAGTAAAATATTGATTTTAAAATAGATAAAAACATGAAAAAAGAGAAATAAAAAAGGAAAAAAAATAATTGAGGAGAAAGAGGAGAAGCTAAGTTGATGTGGTGGGTCCCACAAGCCACAACCAATTAAAAAAAGATCGACATTGGCTGATACTAGGTGCTCGCATAAATACTTTTGAATAAAGTAAATAATGTCTCTACAACTATTGTTGATTGTGTCTTATTTATATTAAAATTAGTGAATTTATGTGTGTTTTGCACGGTTGTAAAAGATTCTGACATTTTACGAATTAATTTGTTTTCTAAATATTGAATGTTAAAAATAGATAAATCATACAATTATATACATGCATAACTCATTTATAATTCAAAATATTACTTATAGAGTCCATCAAGTAATATCAAGAGAGAATTTAAGGGAACGCGTAAATTGATGTTAAAAAAATACTTAACAGATAAATTATATGAATCTTAAACCCTCATCTACAAATTCAAAATATCATTTGTGGAGTCCATCAAGTACTATTATGAGAAATTTAAGGAAACACGTAAATTAATGTTAAAAAATTACTTAATAGATAAATAATATGGGTATTAAGGTGGCTAGTAAATCAAATACTATAGAAAGGTAAAGAAAGAAATGATAGAAAAATTAAAAGCAAAGTGATAAAAACAAAATAAATTTCTTTACCCAGAAATAAGTGACAAAACCTTCTTACAATACAAAAGAATAAATTAGCTTTTAAATTTTCATAATGTTTGCATTGCTACAAAATTCAACGGATTAAACTAATTGAATAAAAATATCTCCAAAATATGCCTCAATATGTTGTATGCATTAAGAAATATGCCGTTAAAATATGTCATGATATTATTTGAAAAGACTATTTTAAATTCAAGTGAGAGAATGCGTCATCTTTTTGTAACATGAATAAAATTAAAAATAATGTTGAAAAATAAAAGAACGGAACTAACATAATCACACTATTTATAAACAAACTACATGTTTCTCGAATTTTTTTTGAGTTTATTTAAATAAAAAATATTCACCTCGTTCCAAAATACTTGTTATATTTTATTTTTTGAGATAATTTACACGCAAAACCTATAGAGTTTGTGTCAGAAACAATAGTCAGTCTTGCTCCTTGACACATCTGCTTGTGTTTATAACCATATCAATACCTCAAAGTTCAACTCTCGTTCCTCTTTATAATCTCTAATCACCTCTATGACCTTAGTAAAGAATAATTAGACAATATATAAAATGATCAAATAAAAAATATAAAAGGTTAAGTAGTAATACTAAACAACTCCCGTCATATTTGTATATATAAATTAAATAAAGTCTCTTCGTAAATAATACTGTAGAAGAACAATTGGAAATTTAGAAAAATAAAGCAATGTAATATAGACAAAAAACTTATCCGTCGAAAAATATTCTGAGAGAGAAAGCGGAATGTCAAGATGCTTGTGGAGGCAGTCAAGTTTCTTGAATAATTCTATTTCATGATGCATGATTTTTATATTTATTGTTATTCATTTATAATGAGTTAATGGGAAAAAAAATTAGGTCCCTTCACCTAAACATAATCGTTTCACCTAGTACTTTTTCTGTCCCTTCACCTAAACATAATCGTTACACCTAATACTTTTTCTCTTTATGAAGGGAACCACTATGCCTAGGACTATTTTTCTTTATGAGGAAAAAAATTATTTAATATGAAAAAAGAAAAATGAATGACAAATAAATGAAAAAAAGAAGAAGAAGATAAATGACTTTCTTGATCATTCTTAATTTATTTCCTTGATTGAATTTTGGTTGATTAGGATGAAGTTCCTTAAAAACCTCGCTAGCGTTCATCCTGAGTTAGGATTGAACTCTCCATGAGATTCATAGTTGCATTACTTATAACTTTCTTGTTCATAGATAAAGTGGATTCGATATTGTCTTTCATTTCAAGGCATAACTTGTATCCATGCGTTTCATATTCTTCCGGAGAGAGAGATATTCATCTAACATGGATTTTTGGACTTGAATAACCTACGACGTCTTTTAATTTCCTTGATTTCATTTCTCCATTCAATTCCTTTAAGTTATAATTTAAAGCAGAAAAATTTTAAGTATTAGGAATTGTGATTCGTAATTTAGGAAATACTATGTTGCTATATTAAATTATGTCATCTTTTGAAGTAAAGATATAAGAATCTTATTTTTGTTTATAGCTTCTGTTCTTTAAATCTTTTTTTCTATTTTTCAACTTATTTTTGTTTTATAAGACAACTTCATCCATTATTATATAATGCACAAGACAACATAAATTATATAGATAACAATTAAATTATAAAATTAACATTACGTAGAAGTCATACATACAAATATTCGATCAATATATGTCTTCCTTGTGATGAATAGTAAATCATTATCAATTTCATAATATACATCACACTTACAAATAGTAAAAGAGAATAAACGTATTTCTTGTTTAACCTTTATATAGAAAACTAAGACTACGAAATTCTAAAATAATTTGTAATACCTTTGTTGTATTCAACCATCTTTAACATCAATATACATGACACTTACAAATCGTAAAAGAGAATAAACATATTTGTTGTTTAACTTTTACATAGAAAACTAAAACTACAAAATTCTAAAATAATTTGTACTACATTTCTTGTATTCCACCATCTTTAATATCAACTCTACGGATTTTGCCATTTATGAAAATGACAAATGATATCAAAAGACTATGAAATGCACTCTGTTTATAAGAGGAAAGTTATAACACATGCATATTCATTTAAAAGCACATTAGAAAATAAAAAGCCAAAGATTAAAAAAAACTTAAAAATTAATGATAGAGTAATGAAGTTTTAAAGAAATTTTAAGACATTTAAACTCTTACATTGAAGTATAGGAATAAATGGATGAGTACTAATTGTAATATTCATTTTTGTGCAATAAGAAAATAGAAAAAAATAAGAAAATTGTCAAAAAAATCACAAAAAACGATAAATAGCAATGGAGATCATAGAGAGGTGTCACATCACCTCCTCTATGTTTCTCCTTTATATATATATATATATATATATATATATAGAGAGAGAGAGAGAGAGAGAGAGATAGATAGATAGATAGATAGATTTTTTAATCAAGTATTAATATTGTATGTATAATATAGTATTTCTTTTCAACTTAAATTATTATTGTAAAATTTTGATTTTTAAATCTAAGATATAACAAAACATTAACTTCCTTTAATTATTTTTTTTAAAACAAATTAGTTTATTTTAAAAGAAAAAGGCTATCATAGTATGATTAAATTTGGGCCAAAACTTTTATGGTCATTTAGCACTAACCAGGAAAAATTCAATAAACCACAAAATAGAATGTTAACAAACATAGATTGATTAAGATATATAATAATAGAAAGAGTACAAACTAAAACAGGAATAGAAAACACACTACTAAAACAGAAACAGAAAACACTAATAGCAACATTAATTAAAAGATACTACTAAAAACAGTTAAAAGAAAACACACTTAAGCTTATTTTTTCTCCTATGCCTCTTTCTCCTCCTCCTTTTCTTCTTCTTCTTCTCGCTTCTCCTCTTCCTCTGGTGATGGTTGGTCTACTTCATCATCAGACGAATTTGGTATCCTAGGGTTGTCCTCGTCATCGCTACCGTAGTGTATCCGACGGTAACCCTGGTACACTTTTCAGGACCGACTCAGGGACGTCTCAATAAAATTAGTGATCTAAAGTCAAATTTTAATAGGAGAGGTGTTACATGTATAAATATACATAAGAAAAATACTACTGTAATAATTTAGAGTTGTCTTATTTGTTCTTACATATTAATTATTTCGATGTAGTATTTTTAAAAAACACTTAACAACTTCACATATTAATATAATTATTAATAACAATAAGGATTAATTGTTGTTAATAAGATGTTAATCATTTATTTGCAATGCATTAACCTGGATGTTGTCGTTAAAACCTTATTTATTAATATAAAGTTTGAGTTGTTTAGTTCAAAATTCTAAAATATTCCTTCTAAAAATGAGATAAATTTTTCTCTTTTATTATTGTTGTTGTTATTATTATTATTATTATTATTATTATTATTATTTAGATATTTTTTTAAAATGCATTTCACAGTCATCATTATTATTTCAAGTATAATTTACTATTAAAAATTTTGAGGCATCAAAATTTTGGGGGCCTAAAGCGAAGGCTTTACTAGCTTTACTCTTGAGTCACCCCTGGACCGACTATACCGTAAAGCTGCTAAAGCAATGGCTTGGGGCCCCAACTTTTTTGGAGCCCCCATTTTTAAGTTAGAAGATAGTTCACAATGGTAGTATATCACACACAAATTTTAACGATAATATGTATGTGATTCTAAAATATTCTTACTAACTGACAACAAAATGCACGTATGACGTACGAAATGCACATAAGATGCACGTACGTCGCACGATATGCACTTACGCCACACAAAGTGCACACAAAAGCTAATTTTATTGAATATATATGAAACTCTTTATTAAGAGTATCTGGGTGATCTTCGTGCGAAGGAGGAAACACGTTGTCCAAATCAGAGTGATGGTCCCACCAGACATTTTTACCTTATAATGTTCTAAGTTTTGGATAATTAAAAAGATAAAAAGAGATGGATTTTAAGTTTGAAAACTTGAAGTGAGTTTTATAGACGTAGAAAATTTTGTCTTCTGTAATCCGATTATCGGAATTGGAGTATTTCTTGGAGGAAAAAAATATAGCCAATAGGGGTAAACCGAAAGCGCTATTGCCATTTTTGCATCAATATTTTCTGATTGCTGGAATTGGAATACTTTGATACTGGTGCCAGACATTTTGGAGAAAAACAACAGAAAATAAGGTAAAACTGTTAAAACATGCACAACGGAAGCAATAGTTCTACAAGATCAATAACTTATATAATATCTAGATAACATAATCAAAACGAAAATCAAAAAACTTACCTTTTGAAGATTTCACAAATTTCGTTCAATGTCTTGGTCTCCAATTCTGCAGTCTTTTACTACTGCCTGACTTAATCTTTGCTTATCAAACTCGTGTAGGCAAGTATTTTTGGATTCAAAGAAAGGATAATCATCTTCTGAAAAATAATCCTATTTATTCATATTTTCTCTTGTTGAAGGGAAAATCAAGAGGCAAACGTTTTTACTCTTTTAGTTGTCCAAAACGTTTTAGGTCTTTTCAGTTGTCCAAAAAGTTTTCAGCCTTTTCCATTGTCCAAAACGTTTTAGGCCTCTTTAGTTGTCCAAAACGTTTTCAATCTTAAAAAGAACGTTTTTTATTTAAAGTCAAAAGATATCATTTTCTTTCCAGAAGACCAGTAAATAATATTACTTCTTCTAGTAAGTTTCTTTCTCTTTTCCAAAATTGATTAGTTAATCAGGTATAGCAGGGACAACAGATTTATTAAGTGGGGCTTTCAATTATGATATTAATTTGGTGATGAAAGAATTATCATATCATAATAAATTATAAATTATTTCACTAAAAATCTGTAATTGCACTCCTCGATTTAATTTTAAAATCTACCATTACATCTTATTTAACTCCCCATGTTAGAATTATCGAGACCAATCAATTAAATTAATTCTCTGAAAAATTTAACTCATTGATTAATTTAATTTTTTTATTTATAATGCTTTAACTTATTTCACATGACAGATACAAAATTCACCTGCAGAGTTTTCACATGAAAACTTATAAGCAATCATAAAGGGGTGTCTTCTATCTCAAGTTCGAGACATGATTCTATCAACTAATTAATATTTCACTAAGTGATTTGTCATCATCCAACCTATTAGGAATATGTTGACTCACAAAAGAGTCTCACCTTTCAATAGATTAAAACAACAAAACAAACCACCTAGATCATAACAATTATATCAAGATTAAGAGTATAAGTACATGTAATGGACTAGAGAAATCATTTATTAATATTCAGACTATAAACGAATATCTCTAATTGGTCCGTTCAATACATGTGAAATGTACTAGCACAAGAAGTTGGAATATTACCACTCCTATAATTAAGATCAAATTGTATTTAATTTTGTTCTACAATCATCAAGATGTTTCTCCTCCTTTATCTTTGATTGTGCACTAATTTATTACTTATAAGAACCGACAATTTTAATCTTTCGTACATGAGTTAAAATACTCCATAAACAAAATTGTCTAGTATATAAGCAAAGGACACACATGTTAACACAATGATATATTCAAATAAAGATTTTATTAATATAATAAATACTCTTTACATTACATAAAAATATAATACTATAACACATACTACATACTTTATAGTATATCCTAACAATCTCCCACTTATTGAAGAATAATACAGTTTTATTATTATTCTATTGAAAGGTGAGACTCTTTTGTGAGTCAACATATTCCTAATAGGTTGGATGATGACAAATCACTTAAAATAAAATTGCACATAACAGAAAAGAAAAAAGAAGAACAAAAAGTTTAATAATTGTAGTGGATTATTACAAGTAGAAAACTTATTGAAATATCCCTATTTTAGAAGAATTCATTAAAAGGAAAAAAGAACAGTACACTAGCTAGGATAACCTAAATATATAATTCCTTTTAAGAGGGTACTTCTGTTAATTAAGATTTTTTTACTATTCGTTTAAATTGAAGTCCATTAATGAATATGTAATAAAGATCAAATTTAAGGTCAATAAAATTGGAAAAGAACACAAATGATTCTCCTTTATTTTTTATATCAATCATAATAATTTTATATTTCTCCGGTAAATTTTTTAATTATACATAAACATTAAAAATAGTCCTTATTTAATTTCGAGAAGAAATCATAGTATTTAATACTAGCTTTGAAGGTGAGGTATATAATACTTTCATCAATTTCAAATCTATATGGTAGATGAATGAGTATTCGCTCGCGCTTTAGGTTTAATCGTATTCTTCTAATTTCTTGAAGAAGAATGTTCAATTTGACCTTGAGAAATTTTTTGTGTAAAAAGTTAGGTTTAATTGTATTGTTCTAATATCTCCATTATTGTAGTTTATGTTCTATTAGTATCTATTTTTTTTCTACCTAATACAGGTGGTAGATGAACGTTCGAGCTTTGAGTGGTTTTTGTGTAAAGGTTAGGGTTAATCATATTGTTTCGTTGAGTTTCTAATCTATTACTATCTGCTGTTTTTGTTATTATTATCCGTTGTGTGACGTTGGAAACAAACTTTTATTAACGTGAGTATCTTTAATTACTGTTTTTCAATAAATTATTTTTTTATATATATTTTATATCAATGACTCGGCATGAAGCACACGTGCAATGAACGTACACTTAACTAGTCTATATTAAAGTGTGAAGGACCTGAGGAATAATATTTGAACTTTTTGCTCTCCATTAAAAGTCTCTGTTTTAGACAAAATCATCTTTTCACTATTTTCTTAATATTTAAGAGTTGAAAATTAATTAAATATTTATAGTAAAACCTAAGTCATCAAAATTAATGATAACTATACCTTTTTTATTAGTTTAAGAATTGTAAATCAACTAAAGTTGATTTTAAGAAGATTTGAAAAATGTAGAAATAAATATGAAAGAGTTAGAATAAGAAAAATATAAGAAGTATCAATTTTTTTAAAGTTTTAAGTAAGTATTCAAAGATTTTCTAAAGATTTAACTTTAAAAATAAGGAAAGATTTTAAATATAGAAAAAAAAATCATACTATAAATATGGTCCAAATTGATGTGTCTCTCTTAGTCTCTAACAACAAGAAAAAGAGGCCCCATTAACCACTTGAAACATTTGATGGTAAAATATATATGTGTTTACAAAAAAATATATGTTATGTTTATATTATTATATTAGTGTTAAGGATCTTTGAGAAGTAATTTGAATTTTTTACACTTCATTAAAAGTTTTCGCAATAGATAAGATTTTTGTCTAATTTTAAATAATAAAAAATTACACGTCCAAGCACGTTCAGTTAAACTAGTAGCATATATGTAAGGGTTGGATCTTAATGCAATATATCCAAAACTGCATAATATGCTATCAACAAAGGTAAGGAAATAATGGTGCCAACAATGACCCTGAAACTAAGAAAAATAAAATGTCATTAATAATTTTTTTTTATATAGTTTTAATAAATTCAAGAGGATTTATTTATTTATTCTCAAAAAAAGATGAACCAAAATGTAGTAATGCCAATTGTACAATTTCAAATTTGATCCAAAATAGCTTATACTGTAATATACATTTTTGCACATTCCAGTGACCTATTTAATGTCTAGCAAGATTCAGAATAAACTTAGGAAGTCATGTTCGACCGTTCATATTGATTTTCAATCGTAGAATAGATAATTAATTCATATTTTAATTGAAATAAACAATTCAAATGTAGTTATAAGTTAAATTTCATGTTATAAAAAATTTGAGTTATAAATTTAAAATAGTTAAAGAAAGTTGTAGAACTTACGCAGTACTGAGTACGTTAGCATGAAGTCCGTATTCTTGGGCATAAATGAAAGAAGCCACTGCTGACTGCAAAAGCATTAATAGAAACTTAGTAAATTTTATGAGAAATTTAATTTTTGTTCTTATTTTAATATAATGGTGTAAATTATGTAATTCTGTTATCTATTTTTTTCTTTAAAGTATATGAAGTCTAAATATATATTATATGACAACAATATTTATGTTATAAATGTATTATCATATATAATGAATGCCTATTTCTATAAAAGTTAGAAACCTAACTTTGAAATGAAATTAATTTTTTCTTGTGTAAATAAAAGTGTTTTCCTTCATTCTTGTTCAGCCCTCAAGAGTTCCTCAAGAGAAGTAAAAAAGACTCCTCTCTTTTCTCTTCATTTTTTTGCTCTTTTTTTATATTTCACAACACGTTATCAGCACCAGACTTTATTATTGAGTTTGTTTTTCTATTATAATCCACCTATTCAATGATAACTTTCCTTTTGATGTTTTCGTTTATACGGTGATAAACAAAGCAAATCGATGTTTATTTAATACTGCTAGGAAATCTGCCATCATCAATTCCTATTAATATCATTCGAAATGTGTTAAAGATAAGTATGCATAATAACAGTGGACAGAGGTACACTTATCATTATTCGCCAAAGGTGAGGTACTTTTCACTATTATATGTAGCGTATAGACCTTCTGAATTTACTATATTATGTATTTCTTCATTATAAAAATTTTGTTGCAAGTTCTATTTTACTTTTACCTATTGATTGAGGGAAAAACAATGGATTCAAGTCTTATCACATTATAATTATAAGAGTAAGACATCGGGTTATAGTTTTGATACACCATGATGATAAGATATTGTGTTAAAGTTTTATGAATTTATGCGTAAAACGTCTTTCTATAGATAAGACTTTGAGATTAGATTCCAATGCACTATATTGATGATGTAATGACGGCTGAGGTAAAATAATATACTTTTGGTGAAAATACATTAAATTTGTTCCATTGAATATGCTCTATTTCTTGAAGTGAATGTGGTAGCAATGCATAATATGTCTGGAAGAAGACAAGTGATTGATGTATGAATATAAGCGTTGATGGACAATATGATAATAATCATCAAAAGTGATAATATTTTCACACGTCTATTATCAGAAGCAGAGTCAAAATTTCAACTAAGGAGGTTTAATATTTGAAGAAAATCTAGCCGAAGGGAGTTCAACACCTACTATAGATATATAAAAAATAATTTTAATCATGTATAAATGATATATTTTTTTCGTTGAAGAGGGTTAGAATGAACCCCCTACTAGAGAGCTGGCTCCGCCCCTGTTTATTATGATTATAAGATATGTTGGAGGATAATTCTCTATATTATATGTACGTCTCGATTTGCTCCTAAAGTAGCAATATCTTTAAAGAGGCTATAAACTATCATAATTTGATATGTGCAAGACACGGTTATATTCACTTTCTAGGAAGTGAATATTTTGATTATTATAAAAATAGATTTATACCCTGGAGTGAATGTGACTGTATATAAATTCGAACGTGTTCGTAGTTGTAAATATATCACAATCCACTTTCAAAAGAGGCAGAATAATTAAAAGATTAAATATCTCCAAGCTACTATAACAAGAAACTTGAATGTGAAAAGTTATCCGAGCATGATGAAATCACATGTCATAATAAGCTAGGAGTTTATTGATATAAAATTCATATCATAATAAATTAGAAGTTCACTAAAGCAAAAAAGCACATGTCATAATAAATTTGAAGTTACTATTTTAAATAAGTTCAACAGTTGACATGAACGATTGTGAAGATATGCAATTAAATACATAATGAAGAACTAGAAGATTCTTTAAGAGTTTTCTATGTTGTTTGTTCTCGTGATAAGTTGATTGGATCAACTAATATTGGGATTGAATTTTTTAAATTTTAAAAAGTATAAAAGGTAAATTTGGGTCCATTCACCTATCATATGATATGCTGAAAAGATGCATCAATAAGATGATCACAAATACATTTACTGTCAACCTGCAGTTGACATTCATAAAGTTGCTTGCGCAATAAAGTTGAGTTAAGAGCATAATTTTCAGATCCTATAATGAAGATAATTCATCTTGATAATGTTTGTTTGACATTAAATGCTTTTAGAAATTTAGCTAAATCACTGCTTATGAGAACAAAACCTTATGCGTTGGTTTGAAATATGATATATTTTATACAAAAGTACTTGTATGCAGCAAATCAATAAATTATGGTTAATTCTCCCTCAATGTTGGTTCAAAATCAGAAACCACATATTTTTCATCTAATAATTTTGATGTGCAGTATATGAATAATGGATATACAATGATGCACAAAGATTAATTGTCTAAAATAAATTGAGATATATGTTAGTTTTCCTAACATGAGGGGGAGATAATAAATAACTAAGAAATATGTTATGAATTATTATTATATGATCCTCATTCAAAAGATAATTCAAGCTCAAATGCTAAAAGCATTTTTGACCCAAAAATTGATATTATACTTAGCAGTAAATGCTCCAAGTGGATGTCCCAGGATAAAGTCTACTATATGTATGAAGCATGATAGATCAACCAATTCTAGAAGAGATAATGCATCAAAACCCCCCTAAACTTGTCACTCCAACTCACTTTAGCACTTCTACTTAACACGCGTTTACATATATATATATATATATATATATATATATATATATATATATATATATTAAAAAAGAAAAAAAATCCCTCCTTTTCTTCTAACCCCCCACCTCATTACACCCCACCTTAATTCTCTTCCCAACCCGTCACCCCCCATCCCCACAACCAAATCCACCACCAGCAGCCCCTCTCCCCCAACCTTAACCCCAATTACTCCTTCAATTACCAAATCTATTACCCTCACCTCCAATTTCTTCTCCTTCAACAACCAAATCCACCACCAGCAGCCCCTCTCCCCCAACCTTAACCCCAATTACTTCTTCAATTATCAAATCTATTACCCTCACCTCCAATTTCTTCTCCTTCAACAACTTAGATCAATAAAAAAAATTGATTTTGAAAATTAAAAAATTGACTTGATTTGAATGTTTGGTTGTTGATTTTAGAGAATTTGATGCTGATTTTGATAAAATTTATAAGATGGGTTGAATTTTTAGTCACCAATTTATGACGTTAAAGTCAACAATTGAAAAATCATCAATTCTTCAATCTTCTTTTCCTTTAAAAAATAAAATTACGTGTTTGATTCAAATTTTGATGGGTGGAGAAATTGGTGGTGATGGGTATATATATATTATGTGGTGGTGGTGAGGTGTGTCACACCCCTTTTTTCCCGCGAGAGCCGAGTCGAAGGGTTTTTCTAATTAAAGTGACGATATTGAATAGGGATTAAATTATTTACAGAGTCGCCACTTGGAATTGAGTTTCGGTGTTCCAAGTCACCTTTTTTTAAATCCCTAATCAAAAGGAAATGACTCTTTTTTGATTTGCGAAAACAGAAAATAGGTAAGGAATTCCGTTGATCGAGGGGAAGGTGTGAGGCACCCCTTGAATCCCATGGTTCTAGCACGGTCGCTTTTATTGACTTATCTTGACTTAAATTATTTTAATAAATTATGTTAAGGCCTAAATTTGCTCATTTTTATTATACCAAAACTATTCAAAATTCTTGTACTGAATTTGTGAAAAATTAAGTTTGTAAAAATATTTATCAAGGTACATTACTGCATCTTTGAATTTTAGAGTGTCCTGGAAAGATATGTAAGCCACATTCTTAATTGAGACGAAAATTTTTAAACGCACCTAAAATTTGTCTAACATTAACAACTTTAATTACTCAAAATATTATTTAATTTTAAAAGTAAACTTAAACAAAATTCATAAAAAAAATGATTAATTAATCTTAACAAATAATTATTAAACCTTATTAATGATAATGAAATAAAACAAACAAAAATAAAATAAAAATAGTAATAGTAATAATAAAATAATATAACTACATAAAGCTAATCATATTAATTCTAACTTTAATTATAACCCCAAATTTCATTCTTTAATTAATGCCCCAAAAAATCACTTAAATGAAGCCTTTTCTTGAATAAGTACAGATAAACACTAAACAAAAAAAATCAATGTTATTAGCGACTGTTTTTCACTGGCCAAGGTTGGCCAGAGTTCATAAACGAAAAGGAGTATTTGCCGGAGGATCACACGTGACTGGCGGCGGCATGGGCTGGCGGGAAAGGAGGGAAAGAGTGATATGATTTTCCGGCTAGTAACGGCGTCAGAAAAAGGAAAGGGAGCGGATGGCGCCGGCCAGATCTGGTGATGCCGAAGCGTCTAATGGTATCGCCGGATTTGAAAGTGTTTATTGTCGGAGTTGGTGGGGATTTGCGGGCGAAGATCTAGTCGGATCTGGCCGACGCGCTGCGGTCGGAGCAGCGACTGATGGCGGCGGCGGCAGATCTGGTTTTGTTTTCTTCTCCGGTCGGTCGGCGGCGATGAGTTGCGGCGGAGACCTGGTTAGATCAAGCCGATGCACCGCTGCCGGATCTGGTCGTGAGCTGACGTCGCGGATCCGGTGGGTCTGGTCGTGAGCCAGCATCGCGGTTGTTCCGCCGACGGAGTGGCGAGGGGGACGGGAAAGAACCGGCGGCGCGGTTATTGTCGACGTCGGTACCGGTTCTTCGGCTGTTTCGTCGGACGGTGAGCCACGACCGCTGGCGGCGACAGATCTGGTCTGGTCGGATCTCAGTCAACGCGCCGCGGTCGGAGCTGGTCGGGTTTTCGACTGTAGGGGGGTTGGGTCGGTTCGGCGAACGGAGATCTGGCGGGGACAGCTGACGGCGGCAGACGCGCCAACGCCGATAGGACGGCGGCACCGCTGTTTCTATCTTTTTTTTTTGTACTAGTTTTTCCATGTTTTTTGTATTGTGCATGTTATATAATGTGTACAAATTGATGAGTTACATATAAGTGTACAATGTGTAAAAGACGAATTCTGTGAATACATGTACGTCCTGTGAATATTATCATCTGTATGAGCAATATTCTATACTGTTTTTTTTGTTATAGGCAGATGAAAAGTGAGACATGATATTAATTTTTTACTATTGACAACATGCATAAAATACAAACATGATAACAAATTCCTATAATGTTAATTCATAAATCATCAAAACAATCATATTATTATCCAGTCTATAATGAAAGTTATAAAATAAAATACAGGATTACAAATAAAACCTGTGATAAAATGAAACAGAAACTTTGAATATCGTCCTGTAAACTTGATCGTTGTTCAAATTCAACTTCACCCTCATTTGTTTGCTATTTTTTTTTACTAATTTTCTCAGTTTTTTTTTTATTTGGTTTCACTATCCTTCTCCTTCTATCTTCCTGTCTATGTCTGTGTTGTGTGGTTAATATATATATGGAATGTTATTTTTGTCATGTGTAAATGTGTGTGGGAGTTGAGAAAATAAAGAGGAAGTGGGGAGGAGTTATGCGTGTGTGCATGGGGGAAGTTGAGGAAAGTATAGGGAATGTGGGGGGGGGGGGGTAGATTTTTCTTTTAGGATAAGATTCCCCATTTTTTTTCTTTTTTTTAAATAATAATAATAACAAAAAATAATAAATAAATAAACAAGATAATAGTAACAAATAAAATAATAATAATAATAATAATATAATAATAATAATAATAATTAATTAATTTTTATATTTCAAAAAATACAATAACAGTCTAAAAATAGTCAAAAAAAAATTATATAATTAAGATAGTACAAAAACTACTAACTTATTTATTTAAAAAAAAGAAAAATATTTTTTTTTAATTTTTGTATTATTATTATTATTTTTTTTAAAAAAATAGAAATAAAATAAAATAATATCCTAAAATTAACTTCATTTAATTATTTTTATAAATAAAAATAAAATAATAGTCAAAATAATATATGATTAAATATAAATATAAATATTTAATATCAATAAACAAGTTAAAATTTAGGGAGGATAAAAAATCACGTGTCTACAAGGTGATGTGGTGGTGTGGTTAGTGGACGGCAGGTGAGAGGTGGCGACAGTTTTTATATATGGGGGTGGGGGTGTTTGCAGGGGTTGGGGGGGCAAGAGGATGGGTGGTTGTGAAGAAGATGGAAAATGAGGGGTGGGGGTAATTTTCTTAATTTAATTTTATATATATTTAAAAATATGTGGTGGTGGTGGGAAGGTGATGTGGTGGTATGGTTTGTGGATGGCAGGGGAGGCGTAGCGGCAGTTTTTATATATGGGGGTGGGGGTGTTTGCATGGGTTGGGGGGACAGAGGATGGGTGATTGTGAAGAAGATGAAAAATGGGGGGTGGGGGTAATTTTATTAATTTAATTTATATATATTTAAAAATATGTGTGTGTATATATATATATATAATATTTAAAAAATACTTTATTTACATGGCGCTGACGTGACGCTGATATGTCAGCGAGTGAGATGCACTCTCTCACATGAGAGTGGTATTATATATTAAGGCGTGAAATTAATCCACTTTAAAGATATTAAGGGGGTAAATAAATAAAAGGTTATTTTAAGTGCTAAAGTAAGTTGTCGGGACAAGTTTAGGATTTTTTTGATGCATTATCTCATTCTAGAAATAATAATTCTTGAAAAAAAAAAGGAACAAATGATCATAATAAGGAGGCAATGTGCTCTTAAATAGCCTACCACATAACACTTCATGAAACCTTATGAAAGGTTTAGGTACCTAAAAATAATGAAATGATGAAATCTCAAAATGTTATGTAACATTGTGGACGATACAAAATGATGTATCATCGATAATATCTTTGATAAAATATTGATGCAATACTGTAAAATATTATGAGGATCTGAATTCTACATTTATCTAAGCATGCTGACGTAGAAATATTTATCTAGTGACATGAAAGGTGCATCTTAGTAGGCATAAAACTTGTTAAATTTGGAGTCCATACACTTGAAGATGTCACACATGAAATGTTGAATATTATCACTAGACAAAATTTATATGAAAATTTTTTAAGGATTCAAAACGTTTGAAACATATAATCCTTATGTTGTATAAATTTATAACTTGAAAATTATTGTAACTCTTGGAGAGTCTTCAAAAGCAATATATTATTTACTGAAATGAGAAATATACCGAATTAGATTAGTTATGAAATACCATATCTTAGTGCAATTGGTGTACTATTGTATCTTGCAAATACTACAAAGCCTAATATAACCTTTTCGGTCAATTTGTTTGCAAGGTACAGTTCTGATCCTACCAAGGGACATTGAAATGAGATCAACACATATTACAGTACCTAAATGGGACTATCGATATGAGTTTATTTTATTCTAAATATGGTAGTCTCGATCGTGTTGGTTATACTGATGCAGGATATTTAACTGATCCGCATAAAGATCGATCTCATACAGGCTATGTGTTCACATGTGGTGGTACTGCCATATCTTGGAGATCTAAAAAGTTGTCTATCATAGTCGCTTCATCGAACCTTGCTGATATAATAACTATTCATGAAGCAAGTCAAGTGTGTGTGTGGTTGAGGTCCACGATACATCTTACTGGAGAAAAATGTGGTTTGAAATGTGAAAAGTACCTATAATTTATATGAAGATAATCGAACATTCATAACACAACTTAAGAGAGGATTCATAAAAGGAAATAGAACGAAACACATTTGGTCAAAGCTTTTCTATACACATGAACTTCAAAAGAATAATAATGTTAACGTGCAGTAGATTCGTTCAAGTGATAATGTGACTGATTTATTCACCAAATCTCTTCCAACTACAACTTTCAAGAAGATGATGCAAAAGATCGAAATGCAAAGGTTCAAGGATGTTCTCATTAGGGGGAGTTAATACCTGTTGTACTCTTTTTTTCTTACAAGGTTTTGTCCCACTGAATTTTCCTATAAGGTTTTTAATGAAGCAGCCTATATTTGTATTATTAGAGATGCGTACTCTTTCTCCTTCACTAGATTTTTTTATTACTAAAATTTTTAAGTAAGATTTTAATGAGACACATTATCTATCAACTAGACATTCAAGGGGAAGTATTATAGATGTATTACCATATACAGTGAATGTTTATTTCTAAAAAAGTAAGAACCCCTAACTTTGGGACAAAGTTAGTTTTCCCCTATAAACAAAGAAATTTTCCTTCATTGTTACTCGCCTTTCAAGAATTCCCCAAGAGAAATAAAGAAGTCTCCTTTCTTTCTCTCTCCATTCTTCTTGTTCTTACTTTATATTTTATAACAATTTCCTCGATATATACTATAGTAAGAGTATTAATAATTAAAGAGAAAAAACATCAAAACATCCCTAAACTTGTCTGTCAAGCTTATTTTAGCACTTTAACTTTACAGATATTTATGTATCTCCTAAATAAATTTCAAATGAATTAAATACTACCTTAAAATCATAATTCCAGTCTTACAATAAAGAGTCCACAACACGCGCGTCACGTTAAAAATTATTCTTTTATAAAAAGCAGCTCCACTAATATAAATTTATATATATATATATATATATATATATATATATATATAATGACAATATTTATCGTTTAAATCAATACATTGTAAAAAATCCTACTCAGTACTCCCTCTTTTCCGTTGTTTCTTTATGTCATAGTTCTTATATTCTATATTTTCCCCCAATTTTTTTTACCTGTTTCATCTCTTCCTCTTAACCTATGTTCTTAACAAATTACTTCTTTAACCACACCCCAGAAACTTTATCTGGCAACTAACTCTCGTCCTTCATCTATTCTGCAGACATAGCGGACTTATCAAGGCCAGAATTCCTAGGAATTTATAGGTTAATCCATCGTTTTTATTAAGAAATTAAAAGGTTAACCATATACTAAGGGTAATGAATTTAATCAAACATAGTTTAATTTACATGATGTACAACAAACATATTCAAAAAATTTTAAAACATAAAAACATATATATATATATATATATATATATATTTATGGGGAAGTATAGAATAAATAAGAACTTACATGAAGTAACTGAAATAGAGATTTTCCTTTCGGGAATCCCCTAAGAGCTTCAGAAAAATGGAAAAACGATTGATACTCAATACTTACTAATACAAACTTGATTTTATACAAAGAGGAGAGGTAGGTTGAGAAAAGAAGGTTTATACATTGAAGAGAGAGATTGGTTGTGGAGAGGATTTTTATTCTAAGGATTTTCTTTCTAGATTTCGTTCTGTCTTTCTACTGAGTATCTTAAGCCTTATATAGACTCAAAGAAAGAAAAAGGAGTGATCCTAACACATTCTACGTGGCCTTCAAACAAACGACCGACACTTAAAAATAAAAAGCTTAAAAAAAGAATTTAATAATGCAAGTCGGGTACTCATTGGGCCCAATCGTCACAAGCATTACTATTTTCTTTTTGACTTTTACAGATGCGTGCTTCTACAGTTTTTCCCTTTTTTGGAGGGTAATGATAAAGAAAGAACTCTTATTATTTGTACAGGATACAAAGTGGGCATCCCCACCTGACAAAACCTTATCTCTTAAAGTAAGTTATTTCTTCTATGTCTGGTTGTTTATTCTTCCACGTCTCTACTCTTTTTTCATATGTCTGATTATCTTCTATCACCCTCTATTCTGTATTCAAATTGTGCAGGGCAATGGAGTCAAAGCTCATTCCTGAGTCATCGTCTTCATTCGGATCTTGTGCATCTTGGAGATAGGCTAAACTATTTTGATACTCGTCTTCTCTTCATCTAATCTTGGAGTATTGTTAGTTATATTACCTATATCTAGAACTACTCTGTCTGCACTTGTACTGGCTCTATCAATATTTTGTCTTGACCTTGGTTACTAAAAATCCTTTCTAGTGTCTGTTGTAATATGGTCTCAATTTTCTCCATTTTCTTTTTAGAAATCAAAGTCTTTCTTAATTTATTATTAACAGTAGTTGGAGGTTTTTGCCTAGATGAAGGCTCAGCTTCATCTTCATTTTGGGGTAAAATGACAGCCATTAACGGATTTGACTTATCTTTACCAGTTACCATTTGAACTAGACTAGCTGTACCATCATCCGATACAGTGAACTTTTTAGCATTCAGAGGGGAATGCACACTCTTCTCATCCATTTTTCTTGGAGATGGATAACTCTGCGTCTGCGTACTTACTTTTGTATTCTTTGTCTGATACTTACTGAGCTTGTCTTGGAGAGTCTGTACTTGCTCCATTAATTTAGAATTTTCTGTGATAAGGGCTTCCTTTTGAAGATTCAGTCTTTTGAATGCTTCGGTTATTGCGGTGAAGTGATCACAAAAAATTATTTTCTCGGTGTCTCTTTGGATATTATATTGAGGTGTCTGGTTAGGATTATGTCTAAGGGATAGAGATATATAAAAATTTAGTCCTAAATGTCCTCTGGCATAATCTGAGGCTTCAGAAAAATCATTAAAACCCTTATAAAGAGGGGCTCTCATACCATTTACAGAATCCATTACTTCTAACCATGTCTGAAAATTTTTATTTGTTCTACCATGTATGACTACATAATATTTAAACCTAGGCTTACTTTTGTCTGACATCTATTGACATAATGCATTCATAGATGCTAAAAAATGTTTATAGTCTGATTTATTAAAGGCTATCCATAGATTGTCTACTAAGCATTTTTGCGGTCTATCTAAAACATGTTCAGGTCTTGGTCTATAAGATAAATTGCAAGAAGGATAAGCAATTAAATTGTATGGTCCAATATCTATCCTTTCTAGTGTATCTACTGAGTCTTGTTGTCTGAATCTAATATTACCTAGCATCGTCTAGTAGTAGATGTCTTGTGACAAGAAAGATGCTACTTCCTTGCCTTTGTCTGTATTAGGTTGACCGGTTGATCTCATGCTGAAACAAATATAAATTTAGTTTGAAACAGGTTTAGTTTTTAGCTGTAATTTGCTTAATTGGTCTGCTAAGTCATTTTCTTTACCCTTTATATACTCAAAAATAATATTTTTATAGACTGATATGGTGTCAGTGAAATTTAACCATCTTCTTCTACTACTAGACTTGTCTTTAATTTGTTGACTAAACTTGACTATAGCTTCACCGTCTGTCCTTACCAAAACTTCATCTTTATTTAATATATATAATTTAAAACTGTTTAGGCCATATATAATGGCTAGTACTTCTAAATCTATAGCACTCATGTTTCATTTTTCTTTGTATAAACCACTTTGATAGGCGCATATTTGTTCTTCATTTTTACTACTATATTTATTGGGTCTTGTTTTTAATATGGCTTCCCATCCTAATTTACTTCCGTCTGTTTGAACGATTAAAAAATCGGTTTCTAGTGAAATTTTTAAGTCTGGAATATGTTTAACTCTTTCTTTAATTTGTTGGACTAATTTAATGTCTTCATTATTAAAATATTTTTGACCTTTACTTCCAGTTTTAGCATATAAAGGTCCAGCTATTTTACCTCAGTCTTGAATGAAATTTCTAGCGTAATTTACTAATCCTAGAAATTTTTGTAAGTCTTTCGTATTTTCTAAATTTTCTGGCATTTTTAATACTTTGTTTTCTATATATGGTTGAAGTTTAATCTTACCTTCCCCTAAAATTACTCCTAGAAAATTAATATAGCTTTTACATAGTTTCATTTTCTTTTTACTTATTATTATTCCATGTTTTACAAATAACCTAAAGACTGTTTGTAAGTGTCCTAAATGTTCTTGCATATTTTTACTAAATATTAGAATATCATCTACATAGACTAATACAAAGTTTTTATATTCCCCAAAAATATTATCCATTTTTCTATTTTTCTTTGAAAAATGGGCGGAGCTGTCTTTAAGCCAAAAGGCATAACCAGACATTCAAAATGTTCTCCTGGACAAGTGAATGCTGTCAATTCTATACTGTCCGGGTGCATTTTTACCTGCCAATATCCTGATTTACAATCAAATTTACTATATATTCTTTTACCTTGGATTCTATTAATTAATTCACTTTTGTTTGTTAATTTATACGCATCTATTTTAGTATTATCATTTAGTCTTTTGTAATTTATTACCATTCTTGTTTTTCCTCTTACCTGTTCACTATGATTTCTTACCATAAATGCTACTGACCTATGTTTAGAAGTTGATCTTCTTATTACTTCTAGAGTTAATAATTCTTTAATTTGTCTATCGAATTCCTCAGTATCTTCATTATTAGCTTCTATAGATACTATTTTTATTGTATATTCTGGGTTAATAATTTCTAATTTACATGTTATCTCATTAGAATTCCAATGTGCTAAAGGCTTTTCACCTATTATTTCCATTTTATCTAAAATTGTTATTACATTGTCTAAGTCTTTTGAACTATTTATCATTCCTACTGTGTTTATTCCTTTTTGAAAATTATAAAATTGAGTTTCAACATTTATTAATGTATAATCTTTTTCTATTTCTTCTATATATTCTAATCCTTCTTCATTAATTTGTGTGTAATTTTTTAATTCCTCAATGTTTTCTTTTAGCGTTTTATTTTCTTTGAATAGGTTACTATTTTGGCATTGATTTTGACATTTATCATTATTTGAGCATCCTTCACAACATGTTTTAGAAACTATTTCTTTTTTGTGTGTTTTTAGTGTTCTATACACTGTTGGTGATGTTACTATTTGTACCGGAGTATAGGTTAGATTTTTAAATAGTATTATTCCATCTCTTGTTAAGAGACATCCTCCTCTATTTTGTATGCAAAAACGCAGTCCTATTACAAAGTCTGAACCTATGTTTAAATCTCTTGCTAATATTGTAAGTTGGCTTGTAGAATTCATTACATGTGTTTAAGAAATTTATTTGTGCATTTTCTATGTAATAATTATATATATTCTGTGATCCGTCCATTTGTGTAGCTGTTATGGGTTTATCAAAAGTCTTTAGTAAATGTTCTGGTGCTATTTCTTTATTAATTATATAGCTGGTACATCCTGGGTCTACTAGTGCTAGAGTTTCTATCTCTATATCTCGAATTCTAATTTTCACTAATACTTTTATGGTAGAAAAATCTTTATCTTCATTACATATTAGGCTAGTGCCATTATCTTCTATGTTCATAAGTTCTGCTTCTAATTTTTCTAAATGTACATTTTCTTGTGTATCTTCTTGTATATTTATTTCTTCTCTAGTTGTTTTAGCTTTTCCTTTTTCGAGGTAGTTAGCCTTTGTTCTAGATTATTTACTCTGGCTTCTAGAGTTGCTACTCTTAAATTTAGAATTTGATTGTTTGTGTCACTTGGTTCTTTATTTGGTTCTGATTCTATTTTTATGTTTAGAGTGTTTTCTATACAATTTACACAGGCTTCTAAATAACATTTTCTACACTTAGCTCTATTTTCTTTGTTGGGGTACCAACTACATATACGACATCTATTTTTGTCTAGACCTTTATATTTTTTAAATTCATGTACACATTCTTGAGTGACATTCATTAAATTATTAATTACTAGGTTACTTAAATCTAAATCATCTAGATGATCTATTTCCTGTCCTAACTCATTTACTAAATTATCCTCTTCTGAATCTGAAGAGTTAGTTTTAGAAATGTCTTCTATATCAAAACTTATTATTGAATATATACTTTCTGTATCTGACATGTATTCGTCTACATTTAGTAGTGTTTCTTGAAAATCTTCTATTAATTGAGAATTTCTAGTTCTATTATTATTTCTTTTTTGACATACATTAGCTAAATGATCTATGCTTCCACAAGTATAACATTTTAATTTGTTTTTATAGTTTCTATCATTCCTATATTTTCTAACATGTCTATCTCTATTTAGCCATGATTTTTAGCTTTTGATTTTCTTAAGAAGTATTGTTTACGACTAAATGGTTTTTGATTATATTTTTTCTTATATCTGTTAGGTTTTTTCTGATTATCATAATTTTGGGTTGTGTATATAACAGATTTACAGAATTCATTTCATTTCTTTTTAGTTGTTTTTGTATTTATATATTCGTACATTTTTCTGTTAGTATATCCATTATATGTTGAGTTCTATGTCCTATGGTCCATTTTACGTTTGGGCTAGCTACTACACTGTCTCTTTTATACCATCTTTCTTCTATTTCTCTTCCTAAAGCTCCTGATAGCTTATTAAATAGTTTTTTACCTAGTTCTTCATTAAAAGTATTTTCGTTGACCGTGCAGTGATAAAAATAATCTTGTAAGAATTTCTTTATATACACCCAATGCGAGATGCTAAGTTGTTCTAGTTTTATTAAAGTTTCTTTTTGCAATGCTAATAATCCACTATTTGCATTTTTTTCTGTTAATAGCATATGCATTTTATTTGTAAAGTTATAGGGATTTATCAACATTAATTCTTTTAATTATTAATTCTGTTAATATCTCATACCATATTGTAGAATTCTTTAATTTTAAATCTTATAAAAATATTTTATTAATAATTTAAGAAAAATATATTATCAAATAATAATAATAGAAATTAAATTAAAAAACTACAACAACAATATTAGAATAATAGTAATAAATTATCTACTTATTTTATTATTCCTTTTCCTTTTGAACGTGTAATTCTTTGCCCCAAAAACGTGCACTTTTTTTTTTTTCAAGTTTTTCCTCCCCTTTTACCCTATATTTTAGGACTTAATAATTATTAATTTTTCTAATAATTTTTATCATGTATTTTATTGTACCATATATTTTAATATTTTTTAATTTTTAAAACCTACCATATATTTTAGGATTTCTTGTTTAAAATATTATAAGTATAACTAAATAATAATTCTATGAAAATAGTAAAATGATCATTTTATCTATTGTGGAAACTTTTAATGAAGGACAAAAAGTTTAAATCACTTTTCTAAGGCCTTCACACTTTTAATATATTATTATTATTATTATTATTATAGATATAGATTATAGATATAGATTATGGATATAGATATAGATTATATATGATACGAGGAGGAAACCCCAAACGTTCTATTTTATGGCCCGACGGATAAAAGATGCTTACATAATCATATTATTTACAAGACATATAAATTTCTACCAATATATTTTTTTTAAAAAACTCAAATTATATACTCACATTAGTTTAGTGGTTAAAAATACCTGGATAATAGCAATGCGTAAAACATTTCCACGCAATCCCAGTACAACACAACCAAATGCCGTTGTTGCTGGTCCAACAACAAACCTCAAAATCATTGCATATATTGTCAATGCACCTCCACATGCCATTATTTTCCCTTGCACAGCCATGAATTGCCCTAAAAAAAGGTAACATTTCAACAAAGAAAAAAAAAAGAACTCTCGTTTAGTGAAAAAAAATGGTGTTAATAGCCGTTAAGTTTCTACCAAGTCAAAAATATTTATTTTTAATAAATTAAGACATTTGACTAAACTTTCAGAGAAAACTAAGCGTTTTAAGTGCTTCCTCATCTCATACTATATTTTTGTACATTAAAAGGAAGAACCTTAATTGTTGTTCCAATTGTTTAAAGACATTTACCCATACTAAACATTGCAACACCACTACCAGCCTTTGACATCATCAAAATGGATCCCTCTATTATGCTTGGCATTTCACAATGCCACCTGAAACACAATAAAAAGGAAAAAAAAAAAAATATAAGTAGATCATTAAATTATTGGACATAGTTTTACTCTTTGGTCTCAAAATAAATGTTGCTTTAGAAAAAAAAAAGATTGCTCCACACATTAGGGAGACCCCCCCCCCCCCCCCCCCCCTCAAAAAAAAAAAAAGAAAAAGAAAAAAAAAAGACTTGTTTCCAACTACACACAAAAAGGGTGATGACAATAGTTATCTTAATGTATTTAGAAAAAAAACACCCGGTTATTTAACTAATTAAAAAATACATTAATGTACACCTGTAATTTGTGCCTATTACTTTCTAATCTCAAAAAAAATTCATATTTGCATAATATATATATATATATATATATATATAAAACTTTTCGACAAAAGGGTCGAATATCCTTGACTACACGTGGCTCTACCATTGATTCCTAATTCGAGCCTCCCAGTCAATCACCTCAATATCAAAATGAAACTATACACGTATTTGAGTTTTGACCCATAAGAAATTGATATGTAAAGAGTTAAACTAAAGACACAATTAAATAAATGAAAGTGCGTTTGTGTGTACCTGCTAGTTAAAAGAGCCCAAAAGAGACCAACAAGGCAAGCATATGAATTGGGATTCTTAGCAAGTTTAATAAAAACAACTTTCATCAAAGGCCAAAACGCCAGCTGATACGAGAAAAGCAAGGAGAACACGAAACACACTCCAAATCAGTCCACTAATCTTAAGGATCCGAGGATCCTTTTAAAGACCACTTTCAGATTCGCTACCAACAAGAAGATCATACAAGATTCAATGATATATATAACACCCAAAACAGCATCAACACGTGAAGAACAAGAGGATTACAATAATAATAACCAACGGCTTCAACAACACAAGAAACAACAACAAAAGACTACACTAAACAAAGGGATAGAAAGATAGACTACATGAAGGAATAATCTTAAGAATCCAAGAGCATATTTCACTCTTGGACCCTCAACACTACACACTACAATTCACCTATCTCTTATGTGGCACAAGAGGGACCTCGATCTCCCAAGTATCCAATGTTTCCAAGCTTGAATTCAACACGAGTGATTCCACACTCAAGTTGAAATCCCTAGTTACAATGTTTGGCCATAGGGGCCTTTCTCACAAGAGAGAAATGTCTAAGTGTCTACAACTTTCAATATTCATCAAAACTAATGACTAAAATACTACATTATTCTATTTATAGTAGGTTACAAAATAAAGTGTGAAATGTCCAACATGACCCCTTAGTCAAATGCTTCAATAGGCGCCCTTGGAATACTATATATGAACGGTTTTGGTGTCCATTTAGGTGCTCCTTTGCACTTTATTTGCACACACCAAATCTCGAGTCTAACATACGCCCTCGTAAGTCCATCTACGCAATCGTACTCGTATCACCAGCACGACATTGTTATTGTTATTTCTTATTTGAGTTGTAGAAATATTTTCGTCCAAGTCACCATTACTCACCATTTCAACAGAATTATTAATTACTAATACATCATCACCAATATTGTTCATCTTTGTTTTCCAAAACTCAAGTGCAAACAACAATAAAGTTAGCCATAACAAAACTTGAATCACAGCTGCTTGAACAACAAGATCAAGCCCTAAATCCCAATACATGGCTTTCATCAATGGAACACCAACAACAAGTGTGTTATTCATGGTGGACAAAGAAAAGCTTGTTATGGACCAAGAAAAACTCCCCTTTTTAAAAAAGTTAGCCCATAAAATGAAAATCAGGATCAATATGCCTTTGGCAATTATATCTCCGGTTAAAAAGAGATAGTTGAGATTGTAAGGGTTGATATCAGCTATAAATTGAAAAGTGAAAAAGGGAAGAATGAAAAAACAATTGAATCTATTGATGATATAACATTGTTCTGGCTTAAACACGTGCCACCATTTCACTGAACCATAGCCTAAAATAAGTGCTACATAGAGTGGCATCATAGCTACTACCACCTTGTATATATCTCCCCAGCCTATCATTTTTGATTAATTTATGAATTGAATAATTAGGTTTCGTGATTTTAATTGTATGTATTTGCAGGTTGTTATTATAGTTGGGTGATTTCATGGGTACAGAGAGAGAGAGAGAGAAAAGGTTTGGAGATTTTGTCAAATGGTCCCTTAAGTTTGAAGGTAGGTTTCTTTTCGTCCCTATGGTTTTGCTCAAAGCACTTTTGGTTCAACTGACAACGTAATAACTCAAATGGGCCATAAAATAAAAGTGATCTAAATTGAGATTTTTTCCCTTATTATCATTTGGACACCCCCACCCCCCACCCTTTCTCCACCAAATTCACCTCCAGTAACAAAAATAAAATAAAGATTGACATGAATAGAATTATTCCAATTATTTTTTTCTTTTTTTTTGTTGAAGAGTTTTTGTTGGTTTTTTACAAGATGATGCACTAAAAAGGGTTGAAAGATACTGATTGAAAATGTTACTTAAACTTTTAGTTAAACATAGGAAAACTTTAAATAACCAACCTAAAATAAAAAAACTGCATAACCTAAAGAATATCTCAAGAAGCTAAATAAACTCTAATAGGAATTTAAAATTCAAGTTAAAACTAACAAGCTTTTATGCTAACAAATAATGGCAGTAATTGAAAGCAAATTTCAATCTCCTTCAGTGTTTTAGTTACTGTAAATTTTCTTTTTTAAAAAAGTTGTTCCTATTCAATTTTTGTTTTGATAGCTGTTGCTTCTTCTTCTTCCTCTTCCTCTTCTTCTTCTTAAGCATTGCAAATATGTACGTAATTTGTGTTAAGAAAAAGTTGTTCATACATGCATGGCCTTTGTCTCAGATGCCTGAAGGAGGTTCGAGTCAATAAACAAGCCATTATGACATGTTCTTTAAGGATAACTTTTAGTGACCCATTTTTCAGTAGTTACTAAAAATAAACTTAGGTGTATAGATATTTTTTTCGTTAAAATATTGAAATTAAGCTAGAAAATTTTAAATCTTTAGCCTCTTGTACTCATCAAACTATTCCAACCAAAAAACAATTGTTCCAAGTTCAAACAAGGTCCAATAATTTTGTGTTTAACTATCCAGTTTGCTGAAATAGGATTATCCTTCGTCATTTTGTGCTTCCATTAATTTCCTTATACTTTAGATGTATAACTCACACATATGTTTAACAATACTCCCACTATTCATTTTTGTTTGTGACTGTTTCGCTTCTCGAGGTCAACCTGCATGCATGAACTTTGATTAACATTTTAAGATGTATTTTTTCATCATATTAATATGAAAAATTGCAACCACTAAATCACAAGTATATTTTGAGGATGTTGTTTGTTCAACCACTATCCATCCACATACCCCTTCGATCACCACCCCAATTTATATGGACTCAAACATGATTATGTGATTTTTTTAAACTCCTTCATATGTGTAAAATTTTACGGTTTATTTATTTTTTATTTAATTATTTCCTTTTAAACAACATGCTACTGAGGGTCCATCGATTCATCTGGTTTACGGTATACCTATATTTCTGATCGAGGATTGACATACTGTAACACCCCGTACTTAATTACGTGCATTAGCCATGGTTATATGTGTTGGAGTATATGTATTGATCATAAGTTAGGTATATATGAGTTTAAGTATGAGTATTGATTATTTTGAGATGGTTTCAAGTGTATAGTTTGATTATATGTGTATAGGAATCGACTTTATTTATACCGGAATTTGCTCGTCGAAGTTTCTATGCGAAGTTTATCGAGTTAGCTTTCCAATGATATACAGATTTCTGAAAACAGATGAGTATCGGATATAAGCGAGCATGTTCGAAACTTGAAAACGGTGGACGCAATGAACAGTAAATGTGCAGAAATTTTCTGCACATAGAAGTACTGCAGCCAAACAGATTTTTGGGTCGACTTTAAACGATCGTAACTCCTTGTAAAAAATGAACTGTGTGAGCTGCTATATATCGATGAGAAGCCCCGAGAGTATTCTTTCTAATGCAATTGGTTTCACCCAAATCCATTATCGGAGCAAAGAGTTATGGTCGATTTACTTTAGCCTATCAAAACAGTCCACCATGGACAGATTCGGATTTACTTAAATTTTAAGGGCAATATGGTCATTTTCCATCACCTCATGGACGAAAATTGGTCATTATATACATATACTTAGCCTTATATCCATCATTTATCATCCAAGTTATTGAAGAATAAGAAACCCTAGCCTAATTTCAACTCCAATTATCTTGTGATTCAACCGTAGAAAATCCAAATTGATTCCGTAGTTGTGTTCACCGTCTCGAGGGCTTCGAGAAGCACCCCTTATTTGTGCCAACAGGACTTCGAAATCAAAAGGGCCATTTTATGGTAAGGATGTAAATTATGTTGGTGTTATTTATATGGATATGTATATATATGCATGTGAGCATAAGAAGTATGTTATTTGATTGTTGTTAAAAGACGATTGGAAGTGATGTTGGATTATTCTTGTGCATGGTTGGATTATGTTGAATTGTGAAGGGATTTGGTGTGATGATATGGTATTGAAATGATGATTATATATATATATACACATAAACCTATTGTTCAAGTTGGTTTTTGGAATGCTTTGCAAATATTGGTTGTATGGAATTAAGGAAAAGAATTGTGGTGTTGGGTTGCTAATACTAGATGCCAAATATTTCATTGTAGATAAGTGATTTGTAAAGGCGGGAAGTTGTGTTGAATTGGTATCCGAATCTACAACGAGGTATGTAAAGCATACTCTAACAATGTTCTTTGGCATAAAAACACCAATGTTCCATCAAGTAAGATTCCTAGGTTGTCCAAAAACATGTATTGTTCTACGTTACCAACGAAGTTGTTTCCATTCTATAAAGTGTCAAAATGTTTCATTGATATACCAAAAGGCTCCTATTTCATTGTTGTGATATTGATGATTCTGAAACACATTGTTGATGTACCAATGAGTCTTTATTACATCGTTATTGTATAGAAGGTCTATTACTTGATTCCTATTGATATATCATTGTTCCAAAGGTACTATATTGGCATGAACACTAATGTATTAATCTCAAAAGCTTTTGAACTAAGTTATTGGAAAGATCTCTTATGTGTGTTACTTGATATACATGTGGGTGGTAGCTCAGGGGCTTAAGCCTAGCATGAGCCGATCCCGATACTTGATATGATTACAGTTAATATGTACTGGGGGCAGCCTAATGGTCACAGTACGTTACAGTATTGATTATTGTTAGGTGGTTGGAGGTTCGGGTGGAGGAGGTAATGACGAATGATAATTGTAAAGAATGAAATGAATGAATGTATACCGTACCACAAATGTGTTTGAATTCAAGAACCCAATTCAGATTAATGATAATGTACATGATCCTAAAAGTGTTTATGAAGTGTGGTTCACTTCTATTATGATTTATTCACTTGTGTCTGATTTTCTTGATCCCCCATATCACATATGATTATTTACAGCTTTACATACTCAGTACATATTTCGTACTGACGTCCCTCACGGGGGGGGGGGGGGGGGGGGGGGGACCTGCATTTTATGCTGCAGGCACAGGTGCTTCAGCTTATTCACAACATAGATAGGAGCCAGGTCATACAGCTATTATTGGTGAGCTCCAGTTTGCTTCGGATCTTTCCGAGTCGGTTACTTATGTTTTGTTATTGTACAGGAGTCATGTATGGGCGGGGGTTTGTCCCGACCCTAGTTATGTCATGTATATCCTAGAGGCTTTGTAGACATAAGGAAGGGTAAAGTCATGAAAGTTTATATAGTGATGTTATATTTGTATATATGGTGGCCCCGACGGCCAAGTATTATATATATATATTTGTGTGTGTTGTGATGATACAGGTAATTAGACCCTTCTATATGCAACGAAGTGCTGTTCAAATTTTTGGTGACATGTAAGTGAAAGTACAGGTATTTGAACGGGTTCTCCCAGGCCTTCTCGGCTTCGGGTGCCAGTCCGGCCCGATGGGATTTTGGGGCGTGACAAAAGTGGTATCAGAGAGGTTCGTCCTAGTGAGTCTACAAAGCCGTGTCCACGTAGAGTCTTGTTTATCGGTGTGTTGTGCACCACATCTATAAACAGGAGGCTATGGACATTTAGGAAATTGTTTCTTTTCTTCAGATCATAGATCGTGCCATAGAGTTTATATAGCAAATGAAGACATAGTTGACCACTGAATCCATTTATTTCTCTTATTACAATAAGAATGCCGGATACCGGAAGTAAGAATACCGGCGAGCGGGTAGATGTGGTTGCCGGAGAAGGGACTAGTAAGTCACCACCTGTACAAGTTAATCAGAGTGAAGCTCAAGCTGAGCGGGTATCTGAAATGTCTTCCACTCCATATGAAATAAGTGGGAGGCGAACCACATTCACAGAACCACTTGTTAATGCTGCTGATCAGGATATGAGGGATGCAGTACAACTGTTGACCCGGATTGTTGCCGGTCAAGTCCAAGGGCAAGCTATTCCTTCCGCGGGTCTAGCGGTACTGATAGGGCGGCTAGTCTTCGGACGCAAGATTTTCTTAAGATGGATCCGCCTACTTTTACCGGATCCGATCTTAATGAAGATCCGCAGGACTTTATTGATCAGATCCAAAGGGCCCTAGAGGTGATGCATGTATCGGGCAGAGAGACAGTGGAGTTAGCCGTGTATAGATTCAAAGGTGAGGCTATATATTGGTATGAAGACTGGAAATGGTCAAGGGGCATTGATGCACCCCCAGCTACTTGGAAAGAGTTCAAAGAGGCATTTATTGATCATTATCTTCCATATGAAACTCTTCAGGCCCGTGCGGATCAGTTCTTAAATCTTCGACAGGGTAATACGAGTGTGAGGGAGTATAGTCTTCGATTTAATTCTTTGTCCAGATATGCTCCTAATGTTATAACTACTATGGATGACAGAGTTCATCGGTATGTGGATGGATTGGATTCGTATTTGGTTAGGGATTGTACTATTGCTGCACTGAATAAAGACATGGATATAGCTAGGATCCAAGTATTTGCACAGAAAATGGAAGATCAGAGGCAAAGAAAAAGAACACAGGAATTTGAAAGTGGATCTTCTAAGAGGGCCAGATCTACAGGGCAGTTTATGGCGCCACAGGGAGGTTTTAGACCTCAATTTTCTACTAGACCACCTAGGTCATTATTTTCTTATTCTGCAGCTAGTGCTCCACCACAGCATAAGGGGTTTAGAGGCAGTTAATTTGGGCAAAGAAGTGAGGGTCATAGTTTACGATCAGTGGGTTATCATGGGCAAGGGAACATGATCCAATCGAGATCTTCTCGAGAGCTATGTAATCGATGCGGAAAGCATCACATGGGCATATGTTGAATGGGAACAAATGTTTATTTTTGGTGTGGTATGACGGGGCATATGATAAGAGAATGCCCACGAAGGGGCGCAGGTGGCGTAGCACGACCTTCGGGATCAGCTGTTGCATCATCATCACCGATATCTTATTCTGGTAGAGGCACACAACCTGCGGGTCACACTAGGAATGAAAAAAGAGTCGCCAGTTCCAGCGGGACTCAGAATTGCACTTATGCTTTAGCGGATCGACAGAATTTAGAGGCTTCCCCAGATGTGGTTACGGGTACGTTGCCCATATTTTCATTTGATGTATATGCTCTAATTGATCCAGGTTCTACATTATCATATATTACTCCTTTGGTTGCTGGAAAGTTCAAAAGAACCCCCGAATTGTTAGAAAAGTCGTTGGAAGTGTCTACCCCAGTTGGGGAATCTATTATTGCTAGAAGAGTTTATAAAGATTGTGTAGTAACTGTGCGTGGTCGAGACACGATGGCCAATCTTGTGGAACTAGAAATGGTAGATTTTGATGCTATAATGGGTATGGATTGGTTGGCGTCTTGTTATGCCAAAATTGACTGTTGTGCGAAAAAGATGTATTTACATTTTCCTAATGAAGCAGTTATTGAATGGCAAGGTAAGATTGGCGCACCAAGAGGTAGATTTATTTCTTATTTCAAAGCGAGAAAAATGATTTCCAAGGGCTACATATGTCATTTAGTTAGAGTAAGGGATACAAAATCGGAATCACCAGATCTTCACACTATACCAGTAGTAAGTGAATTTCTTGATGTATTCCCTGAAGATCTTCCAGGTTTACCTCCTGAACGAGAAGTAGAATTTGGTATTGATGCGATACCAGGAACTAAGCCAATCTCAATTCCTCCGTATAAGATGGCCTCAGCAGAATTACGAGAATTGAAAGATTAATTGAAAGATTTGCTAGAAAAGGGGTTCATTAGGCCTAGTATTTCCCCTTGGGGAGCACCAGTGTTGTTTGTGCGCAAGAAAGATGGCACATTGAGAATGTGTATTGATTATAGGTAGCTGAATAAAGTGACTCTTAAAAATAAATATCCTCTTCGAAGAATTGATGATTTATTTGATCAGTTACAGGGTGCCAAATGTTTTTCTAAGATTGATTTGAGGTCAGGTTATCATCAAGTGAGAGTCAAAGAAAAAGATATACCCAAAACAACTTTCCGAACAAGGTATGGTCATTATGAGTTTCTAGTTATGTCATTTGGGCTAACTAATGCACCTGCAGCTTTCATGGATTTAATGAATAGGGTGTTTAAGCCATTTCTAGATGTATCCGTGATAGTTTTCATTGATGATATTCTAGTTTATTCTAGATCAGAAGAGGATCATGCTAATCATTTGCGACAGGCGTTGCAAACTCTTCGAGATTGCAAGTTGTATGCAAAATTTTCTAAATGTGAATTTTGGCTAAAGTCAGTGGCATTTCTGGGCCATGTTGTATCAAATGAAGGCATACAGGTTGATACTCAAAAGATAGAAGCTGTGAAGAATTGGCTAAGGCCCACAACGCCTACGGAGATTCGTAGTTTTCTTGGGTTGGCTGGTTATTATAGAAAGTTTGTTGAGGGTTTTTCTTCTATTTCAGCACCCTTAACTAAGCTAACGCATAAAGCATCCAAGTTCCAATGGAATGATGCATGTGAGGAGAGTTTCCAAGAATTGAAGAATAAGTTGACTTCTACACCTGTGTTGGTACTTCCAGAAGGTACAGAAGGGTATACAGTGTATTGTGATACTTCGAGAATTGGTTTAGGATGTGTATTAATACAGCGTGGTAAGGTGATAGCATATGCCTCAAGGCAATTGAGGCCACATGAGAAAAATTACCCCACACATGATCTTGAGCTGGCAGCGGTTATCTTTGCTTTAAAAATATGGCGCCACTATTTATATGGGGTTCATGTTGATATATATATTGATCACAAGAGCTTACAATATATTTTCAGTCAGAAGGATCTTAATCTGAGGCAGCGAAGGTGGATGGAATTATTAAAAGATTATGATGTTGATATTTTGTATCACCCAGGGAAAGCGAATATAGTAGCTGATGCGTTGAGTCGTAAGGCTATGATGGCACCTGTAGAAAGGCAAGAGATGATTAAAGATCTTCATCAATTAGCTAGTCTAGGAGTTCGTCTTCTCGAAACTCCAGACGAGGAGCTTATTGTGCATAATGCCGCAGAATCCTCATTAGTAGCTGAGGTAAAAGAGAAGCAAGATGCAGATCCTATTTTATTGCAACTCAAGGAGAATGTTCAAAATGGTGCGACGAAGGTATTTGAGCTTTCGCAAGAAGGAGTACTTCTATGCCAAAATCGGCTATGTGTGCCTATTGTTGATGAGCTAAGAAAAAGAATTATGACTGAGGCACATTTCTCAAGGTATTCTATTCATCCAGGGTCAACCAAAATGTATCAAGATTTGAAGGATGTATGTTGGTGGAATGAAATGAAAAGGAACATCGCTGAATTTGTAGCTGAATGTCCAAATTGCCAACGAGTTAAAGTGGAACATCAAAAGCTCGGAGGCTATATGCAATGCATAGATCTTCCAATATGGAAGTGGGACATGATCAACATGGATTTTGTTGCAGGTTTTCCTCGTACAGCTCAGAAATTTGATTCTATATGGGTGATTGTGCATAGGCTTACTAAATTCGCACATTTCTTACCCGTTAAGACCACTTACACAGTTGAAGAATATTCAAAGCTGTATGTTAAAGAAATAGTTCGATTACAAGGAGTGCCAACTTCTATTATATCAGATCGGGGAACTCAATTTACCGCAAACTTTTGGAAGTCTTTCCAACGGAGTTTGGGAACACAAGTGAATCTGAGTACAACTTTTCACCCTCAGACGGATGGACAAGCAGAGCGCACCATTCAAACACTTGAAGATATGCTACGAGCATGTGTTATAGATTTTAAAGGCAGCTGGGATGATCATTTACCTCTTATTGAGTTTGCCTACAATAATAGCTATCATTCAAGTATCAAAATGGCACCATATGAAGCTTTATATAGAAGGAAGTGTAGATCACCAATAGGATGGTTCGAAGCGGGTGAAACTCTTATGTTCGGACCGGATCTTGTGTATCAAGCCATAGAAAAACTCAAGGTGATTCAGCAAAGGTTGAAAACAGCCCAAAGTCGACACAAGTCATATGCGGATAGTAGAAGAAGAGGGCTAGAGTTTTCGTTAGGCGATTGGGTATTTTTGAAGGTATCGCCAATGAAAGGGGTGATGAGATTTGGCAAGAAAGGAAAGTTGAGTCCACGATATATAGGCCCGTATAAGATTATTCGAAGATGTGGTCAAGTTGCTTATGAATTAGAGCTACCCCAGGAACTCTCATCAGTGCATCCAGTATTTCATGTATCGATACTTCGAAAGTGCATCGGAGATCCGTCCCTTATTACTTCTACTGAAGATGTGCAAGTAACAGAAGATCTTACCTATGAGGAGATACCTATTGCTATATTAGATCGTCAAGTTAAGAAGATGAGAAATAAAGAAGTAGCATCGGTGAAAGTACTTTGGAGAAATCAACAAAGGGAAGAGATTACATGGGAAGTGGAAGAAGCACTGAAATCGAAATACCCTTATTTGTTCAAAGGTGAAAAAGAAGTGCAAGGAGTGGAACTGGGACACTAACAAGTAAGTTTTTACATATGCATAATATCTATATGATTACGTGAATATCAATTATGAATTCGAACTTGTTTCGGCTAAATAACTACATTCACATTCGAGGACGAATGTCCTTAAGGGGGGAAGGATGTAACACCCCGTACTTAATTACGTGCATTAGCCATGGTTATATGTGTTGGAGTATATGTATTGATCATAAGTTAGGTATATATGAGTTTAAGTATGAGTATTGATTATTTTGAGATGGTTTCAAGTGTATAGTTTGATTATATGTGTATAGGAATCGACTTTATTTATACCGGAATTTGCTCGTCGAAGTTTCTATGCGAAGTTTATCGAGTTAGATTTCCAACGATATAAAGATTTCTGAAAATAGATGAGTATCGGATATAAGCGAGCATGTTTGAAACTTGAAAACGGTGGACGCAATGAACAGTAAATGTGCAGAAATTTTCTGCACATAAAAGTACTACAACCAAACAGATTTTTGGGTCGACTTTAAATGATCATAACTCCTTGTAAAAACTGAATTGTGTGAGTTGCTATATATCGATGAGAAGCCCCGAGAGCATTCTTTCTAATGCAATTGGTTTCACCCAAATCCATTATCGGAGCAAAGAGTTATGGTCGATTTACTTTAGCCTATCAAAACAGTCCACCATGGACAGATTCGGATTTACTTAAATTTTAAGGGCAATATGGTCATTTTCCATCACCTCATGGACGAAAATTGGTCATTATATACATATACTTAGCCTCATATCCATCATTTATCATCCAAGTTATTGAAGAATAAGAAACCCTAGCCTAATTTCAACTCCAATTATCTTATGATTCAACCGTAGAAAATCCAAATTGATTCCGTAGTTGTGTTCACCGTCTCGAGGGCTTCGAGAAGCACCCCTTATTTGTGCCAACAGGACTTCGAAATCAAAAGGGTCATTTTATGGTAAGGATGTAAATTATGTTGGTGTTATTTATATGGATATGTATATATATATGCATGTGAGCATAAGAAGTATGTTATTTGATTGTTGTTGAAAGATGATTGGAAGTGATGTTGGATTATTCTTGTGCATGGTTGGATTATGTTGAATTGTGAAGGGATTTGGTGTGATGATATGGTATTGAAATGATGATTATATATATATATACACATAAACCTATTGTTCTAGTTGGTTTTTGGAATGCTTTGCAAATATTGGTTGTATGGAATTATGGAAGAGAATTGTGGTGTTGGGTTGCTAATACTAAATGCCAAACATTTCATTGTAGATAAGTGATTTGTAAAGGCGGGAAGTTACGTTGAATTGGTATCCGAATCTACAACGAGGTATGTAAAGCATACTCTAACAATGTTCTTTGGCATGAAAACACCAATGTTCCATCAAGTAAGATTCCTAGGTTGTCCAAAAACATGTATTGTTCTACGTTACCAACGAAGTTGTTTCCATTCTATAAAGTGTCAAAATATTTCATTGATATACCAAAAGACTCCTATTTCATTGTTGTGATATTGATGATTCTGAAACACATTGTTGATGTACCAATGAGTCTTTATTACATCGTTATTGTATAGAAGGTCTATTACTTGGTTCCTATTGATATATCATTTTTACAAAGGTACTATATTGACATGAACACTAATGTAATAATCTCAAAAGATTTTAAACTAAATTATTGGAAAGATCTCTTATGTGTGTTACTTGATATACGTGTAGGTGGTAGCTCAGGGGCTTAAGCCTAGCATGGGCCGATCCCGATACTTGATATGATTACAGTTGATATGTACTGGGGGCAGCCTAATAGTCACAGTACGTTACAATATTGATTATTGTTAGGTGGTTGGAGGTTCAGGAGGAGGAGGTAATGGCGAATGATAATTGTAAAGAATGAATGTATACCGTACCACAAATGTGTTTGAATTCAAGAACCCAATTCAGATTAATGATAATGTACATGATCCTAAAAGTGTTTATGAAGTGTGGTTCACTTCTATTATGATTTATTCACTTGTGTCTAATTTTCTTGATCCCCCATATCACATATGATTATTTACAGCTTTACATACTCAGTACATATTTCGTACTGACGTCCCTCACGGGGGGGGGGGGGGGGGGGACCTGCATTTTATGCTGCAGGCACAGGTGCTTCAGCTTATTCACAGCATATATAGGAGCCAGGTCATACAGCTATTGTTGGTGAGCTCCAGTTTGCTTCGGAGTTTTCCGAGTCGGTTACTTATGTTTTGTTATTGTACAAGAGTCATGTGTGGGCGGGGGTTTGTCCCGACCCTAGTTATGTCATGTATATCCTAGAGGCTTTGTAGACATAAGGAAGGGTAAAGTCATGAAAGTTTATATAGTGATGTTATATTTGTATATGTGGTGGCCCCGACGGTCAAGTATTATATATATATATTTGTGCGTGTTGTGCTGATACAGGTAATTAGATCCTTATATATGCAACGAAGTGCTGTCCAAATTTTTGGTGACATGTAAGTGATAGTACAGGTATTTGAACGGGTTCTCCCGGGCCTTCTCGGCTTCGGGTGCCAGTCCGGCCCGATGGGATTTTGGGGCGTGACACATACACAAAGATCAATGATAGTCTATTAGTTATCTTCAAAAGTTCAAAAAATATAATTATTGTTTCAACAGTAACAAACGACTAATTTTGTTCTTTTTAAACGTTAACATTCTTTTTACTTCATATATAAAGTCCTTCATCCCTCGTTAATTCCTCCACTTTGTTTTTATTTCAAGATTCTACAATGTCTCAAGCAGCTCAAACATTCAATCCAAAAGAGACTATATATAATTTGTCATTGTAAAACTGTGGTTGTCTTGATGAACTCGAATTAAGGTTGCAAATTTTATAACTGTGCAGTTAGAAAGTGAATTGTGTATGATTTTTTTTTAAAATTAAGTAAATTAGTTTCAAATTATTAATTTTTTTTCTAGGTAATGGCACATGCTCCTATTTTAAATGGCTTGATGAGGTATCACTCCCAAGCAATCCGTCAACGTTGAGTGCAGGATTTAAGACATCAAATTTTCATGGCGTTGCAAAGTTCAATCTACTACAAAGGCTCTAAGAATACAAAGAAACTATAGATTCCTCATGATATTGTTCAAAGAAGTCGAAGAGTAGAGGTATCACCGGAAAGTATTGCTACAGGACACCCAAATAGAGAGGGATCAACTAAAATAAAAGTTGTTTTTGATCGAAGAAAGAGAGAATGACCTAAAAATGATGTTTTATGATATAATGCTAGTATTTGTTATTTGGAAAAGGTGTAACGTGGATGTAGTGGAATTGAATAAATAAAAATATTTTTATTTTATTAGAATGTTTATACTATTATTCATAGTTGATCAAACTACATATCAACTTAAAATGGACTAGCATGGTAATAATTGACTATGCTGGCAGTACATGAAAGATTAAAAATACATTTTATGATGTTAACCATACACTGTATCATCTATGATAACATCATGTATATTCAAATTTTCTGCAACAACACAGTTTGATAAAAACAGATTCACTACAAAATCCTAAGAACTTTCATAAAATAAAAAGTTGTTTGTGATATCATACAACGATCATTCAACTCATTTGTTGCCCAAATAAAAAAAATGTCTTAAACTTTCTCCTCATTACCATTCAAATATTTTTTTCTCATCAACACTAATTTTATCGTTGAAAAAATCAACGATATCCATCACTACATCATCGACATCTACTTCTTCTTTCTCCCTTTTCTCTTCTTCTTTCTCCTTTTTTTTCTCTTGTTCTGCTTCTTCTTTGTCTGCTTCTGCTTTTTCTTCTTTCTGTTCTTCTTTATCTTTATTCTTAGTTTTTTCATCTTTTTCTACTTCTTCTTCATCTATTTTCTTTAATTCTTCTTATTTTTTTCTTAGCTTCTTCTTTTTCTTCTGTTTTTTCATCTTCTTCTTCTTTTGTTTCTTCTTCAATCTTATCTTCTTCTATTTCTTTTTCTTTATTTTCTGTTTCTTCCTCTTCTTTCTCTCTTGTTTCTTCTTCTTTTTCTTCTTCTGTCACTACAGTGTCCAACTCATTAATTTTATTTCTCTTTTCTTCCTTCTCGTTTCTCTCCTTTTCGTCAAAGTCCACAAGCACTGTATCATATTTCAATGTGTTGATGAAATTTATAGCTGAAAATTAATTTAATTGCATCAATTGTTAAATTAAGTTACTTTGTTTATGTTGTTGCTCATTCTTTTATTTTTTGTTCAGTTTTTTTTTCCTTGATATAAGCAACAATATCCAACATGATTTTCTTGAGCATAGCAACACGCTTATGTAGATCTCCATCGACAGAGGTGTTTCCTACAACTTTTGATGTATCCAGACAAGCATCATCACCAATGTGTGCTTCAATAGGGTTACCATTCAAATCTCTATCATCATTATTATCTTCGTGTGAAGTAAGGACAGTCACCCCTTGTAAATCTTTCTTCAAGCCATCGAGAAAGTTATTCTTCACTTCGTTTTTATACGGCTTAAATGTAACCATGTAATCCGTCTTTATCTCATGGACAGTAGGAATGATATATGGGTGCACGTTCTACAAAAAATAATTTACTATTATATAACATTCAATATTAAAGTAGTAATATTATTGCATAGCTAAAATAAATTCATATCTCTGATAATTTTTTCTTTATACTTGAATGAGTCACTTTTGATTATCTTGTTACTTTTTATAGTGTGCCATCTTAGGATGCGGAAAATGGAAGGGTATTTATTCATTGATTTTTCATCAAATTTTTCAAGATGAGGAAAGGTAAGAAACTTGTACAAGAACATGAAAAGGAGAAAGTTTATCAATTCTAGATGGGACTTGAGGATGATGTGTTTGGGACTACACATTCCAACATATTGCTCACGGAACCTCTGTCCACGTTAATAGAGTTTATGCCTTGATTATACAAGAAGAGAAACATCGAAATATTGCTCGATTAAAGGAGGATCGTGCAAATGTTGTAGCCTTTGTTGCGCAGTCCTTATCTCCTGCTCGCAGCAATTAATGACTCGGACAATCCACTATGTGCTAATTGTGAAAAATTCAAACATGAAACAAAAATATGTTTTTAATTGATCGGATATCCTGCATGATGGGGTACGGGATGGGGAGGAGGAAGGACTAATGGACGTGGTCATTGTGGTCGATCTGAAAACTCCGGTAATTTTGAATGTAGTGGTACTGTACGTGGAATTGCAGCAGTTGCCAATGTTGCGCAAGTAACCGAAATGAATGGTAAGATAGAGGCAGATGTGAATGCTTCGGCGGGGTTATCTAATGCCCAACGGAGTGCACTACGATCTATGCTCAATTCCTACAACTGCGCTACTGGACGTGGAGTTTTAGTAGTTGCCAATCTTTCAATGACAATCGAATTAAATGGTAAGAAAAAGACAGACATGAATGCTTGCTCGGTGTTATTTAATGACCAATGGAGTGCGATTCTATCCATGTTTAATTCCTACAATAAGAATCATGAATATTGTCAAGTAAAGCTTTTGGAATTCGTTGGATTGTCCACACAGGGGCATCTCACCATATGAGCAGGGGCGGACCTACGTTGCATTTTGGGGTTCTCCGGCACCCACTAAACTCGACGCGGAATAGGTATAATTACATAGAAAATATATGAAAATAGGTATAAATCATATAAAAGCACTCACTATAACAGAAAGTTGGTTGGGTACATTGACATTTGGGTTGATCTTAAGGTCCTTCATTAGAAGGAAGTTCTGGGTTCGAACCTCGCCACTGCATATGAGTGGCGATGCTCAATTGTTAAATGATTTGTGTGATGTGCCACCATATTTAGTCAGCCTTCCAAATGGCTCCACGACTGTTGCTTCAAAGACAGAAATTGTTACTCACAAATAATATGAAACGACACCATGTTCTCTATGTACCTCAGTTAAAATACAATTTAATTTGTGTCTAAGCTTACAATTGAAAATAATTATTTCATCAGATTTTCTGACAAGCTTTGTGTGATACAGGACCGTAGTGACTAGTGTAGATGAATAATGCGATGGGGTATATTACTTCAAGGCAGTGGAATGAGCATAAGCACAGCAAAATAACACTCATAAGCCGGACAATTTTGATTTATGCTGTTGTCGTCTTGGTCATCCCTCCGATAAGATGTTTCTCTTCTTCTTGGAATTAGTAGTCGTAATAGAGTAGATGAGTTGTATTGTAACGACCTTGCAAATTATTTTATAAATTTATCTTATTTTAACCCTTCTCATAATTTTTAGATGTGATTTATGAATTTCAGGAGTGAAATACTACATACCTAGAGGTATCCGAAAGTGGCCACCACCACCTTAGCTAGTATATATCTCCAAGCTATTATGTTTAATTAATTTGTATGAAAGACGGTTTTGTGATTTTGTTGATTATGGAGATTGTGATTTTATGGATATATACAAAAAGCAAAGTTTGGAGTTTTTAACTCATAAAATCCCTTAAGTTTGAACCTAGGTTTGCTTCATTCCCTATTGTGTTGTTACTCTGATCACATATGACAACAATTGAGCACATATAATTCTCGTCTTTAATTTTATTTGCATTTTGGTCTGCTATCTGAATTGGATGCATGGTTGTCACGTTTTGTTTTATAATGTATCATATCGTATTGTATCGTACTTCATTGTACTAAATATAATATTTGGATAGATTGTATCATTTTTCGTCATTACATAATCTCATACATCAATAATTTGAAGGATAAACCTACTAGAAAAGTAGGGTACGAGGTAGTACTACCGTAAAATGGTGGGAAAAAAGATAAAATAGGATTATTGAATAATAAGTAAAGGTAAAATGAAAAAAAATATTTAAGGTAGTGACACGATCACACCAAATCTGTGGTTACATAAAATGAAGCCTTTCATGGTTACCTACCCATGGAATCAAACCACACCATACAATATGTTTAAGTAACAATCAAAACAAGCATGATATTGATAGTAACAACACAATACAATACCATGAATGACGACCATCCAAACATTAAGGAACTTTAATTTCGATGGATCATCTATAGCACTAATAAAAATGTCATAGTTTTATATGTAACATCCAAACTAAATACATAATGATCGCAATGGGCCGGGTGTTCTCGTCCAATCTCATCCTCTCTAGTCATAAGTGGAAAGTGTTCAATTGATCAGAAGAAGCAAAACGAACTCAACATTTGATCAAAAAAAAAAAAAAAAAAAGCAAGAAGCAAGACTATGAATATTTATTTCATTGATATTGCGGTGATTTTATTGTCAAACTTTATTTTATTTTTATGACCAAGGGGTGAATTTAAACGGAAAAAAAAGAGAGGTTGATGAAGAAAATCTCGATCTAGATTACTTCTTATTTTCGTCAGTTTTAAATTTTAATGGCCCGTTTGAATCATTGTTTCCCCAGTTAAACCTAAAGTGCTTAGTATTGAAAAACTTAAATAGCCATACTTAATTTGTCCTTTCTCCTCCACGATATGTGCTCAAGTGTTGTCATGGGCGCAATTCAAGTAAATCCCAGTCCTTAGACCTTCAAGGCCTGCCTTAATTATTATTACTTCGTGGAGATTTGAATTTGAATAACACTAATCAAATTTAGAATTTAAGAACTTCATTACTTCCTCTATATCACAATAACTGAATTGTTGAGCTGTTTTTTAATGTCCAAAATGAATGAATTGTTCATTTTCAAGAGACATGTTGAAAATTTATTTCAATTTTACCCTTTCATTTAATGAGGTTTTTAATTACTTCACATTTTTTTAGGAGAGTAACTTAAGAACAATTAAAAAGGTAATAGTAGAAAATAACTAACAATTTATGTCCTAAAAGATTTTTCGTGTCATATCCCAACAATTCAATTATTTTAGAATGGAGGGAGTATAAAGTTAATTAGTAAAATACAAATTTTGGTTGAAGTTTTCTAAAGGTGTGTTAGGTCAATCGTGACCAAGAAGTATAGAAAGGAGAGTGTAACTTTAGTGAATTTTATACAACATTAACTTATGTCTTATGCTATGTACGCATTAAATTTAGATAAACCAGATATCAAAATACTTCAATATCCCTCTCTGATCACCGCCAAGTGTATGCCCCAGCTACCAACACATTGCCTTTTTGAACTCCTTTTTACTTAAGATTCTTAAGAAGTACCGAAATCATGCACGGAGAAGAAGAATTGTTGCAGATTTACAATTACAAGCAAAGTTCTATCCACTAATTAATAACATTTCTATTAATTAATCAACTAATAGTACATCGCTTGCTGGTGGAGATGGATATTAATGCAATATATCCAAAACTGCATAATATGCTATCAACAAGGGTAAGGAAATTATGGTCCCAACGATGACCCTGAAATTAAAAGAAATGTAATATATTAATTATTGTGCTCTATATAAATTTTTAGAACAACAATATAATTTTTGCATATTCCATTTAACAATTCGAAGTACTAGAGATAATTGCTCGGAGCGAAAGCGAAAGAGCTCTAAGCTCCTGTTTGGATATAGATTTTGAAAATTTGAGTTCTTGAAATTTAATGTTATGTTTGGACATGCATTTCATTGGGAAAAAAATTGAAGCTTTGAGTGGAAGTTTCAAAAATCTAATACTAGTATGAGCCAGCTTTTGATAACTTGAAAATATTGAGAGTAATCTGATTAAATTTCACTGTCAAATAACTATTTAAAAATAAAAATTTTAAATCTGATCCAAAACCCACGAGAAAAAAGTAGCCAAATTTTATTTTTTACTCAAGTATACATAGTTACTCCTTTTCCAAAAAAGGACAGTCTAGTTTGTGTTTAAAGATCATATTCATGTTTTAATTGAAATAATTAATTTAAATGTATTTATAAGTTAAAATAGTAGAACTTACGCAGTGCTGAGTACTTCAGCATGAAGTCCATATTCTTGGGCATAAACAAATGAAGTCACTGCTTGGGGCAATGCTGACTGGAAAAATATTAAAATAGAAATGTTAGTAACTCTATTGTAGTATACTAAAATTTTAAGAACCATAACAATTTTATGAAATCTTTTTTTTTTTTTTTCCTCTTTTGAATATAATGTAAATTATGTCATCATATCTATCTTTCTTTAACATATATAGTCGTATCAATACCAAAGCCTACGTCGAATTATCACGTTTAAATTTTTTGTGCAAGTTAATTACATATTTGGTTGGTTCATCAAAATAATTACATTCGCTAGTATACAAAAAATACACAATATTTTATATTTTAAAAAAGTATATTTTATGCATATCTTACAATAATATATAAAAAATATATGTATATTTATTGGTTATTATTTTGATGAACGACTACACGGTATACGTTTTCCTCAAAAGTTTTCATGACTCTTCACTTATAGATCCACTTTTAGGCACTGTTTAAATTTTGTATTTAAATGTGGTTATATTTCGAAATACAGACTTTGTTCCACTTTAGTCAATACTCATTTTAACTGATAGCCGTCTGAAGTGCTCTTGCCAATAAATTAAGAAGTTGAGGTTTAATTGAATACTGATATTTTGTGTTTACTTTTGACTCATCTAATGAAAGCACTATATCAATTAAGCTACTTTAGATTGATTTACTACTAATTGGTGCAAACAAAAATCTTGAGCTAATAACTAGTTTAATGATTAATTACCTGAATAATAGCAATGCGTAAAACATTTCCACGCAAGCCTAATACAACACAACCAAGTGCCATTGTTGCTGGTCCAACAACAAACCTCAAAATCATTGCATATATTGTCAATGCAGCTCCACATGCAATTATATTCCCTTGCAAAGCCATGAATAATCCTAAAAATAAAAATAAAAAGAAAGAAACCCACTTGTTTAGTGAAAAGAGTGTCATTTATTGCCTGATTAGCTTAACAAAAAAAAATTAGAGTTGAGGTGTTTTAAGAAATAACTGATTTTTATAGTGAAGCTAAAAGAAAGTAGCTCCATTTCATATGCAATTTTGAAATTAGCTTGACAAAATGGATTGTTAATTGCTTTCCAAAAGTAATGACTCTGTCTAACAATACTTGCACATGTTATTAAAAATAGATGTTCAATTATACTTGTTCAGTTTTGAAAAATTAGTGGATAATTTCACATTTGGACTCATTTTATCCCTACTATTAAATATTGTTCATTCCTCAAGATATTTTCTAAAGTATTAAATTTATTATATTCAAAAGGTGATATAGTAAAAGTGTTTATTATTTTTAATGTGTGTCAAGTTAATAATTAACAAATATTATTGAACGAAAGAAGTACTTTTTCTTCAAAAGCATTTTTGGATGGAGAAAATACTTTTTTTCAAAAAAATATTTTTGACAATAAATATTTTCAAAATAAGCAAATTTTAAAAAATCAACCAAAACAAGTTACAACTTTCGACATTCTTAATGAGAAGTCGACTTTGGTCAACAACAATTTATAAAAGAACAAAAGTGGTTGCTTGGTTAAACAAAATATCAGAAGCTATTTAATGCTAAGTTATGTTTCATTAAATAAAGGATCAAAAATTATTAAATGCTATTCTTTTACATTAAAAAAAAAAGAACCTTTGTTGCTTAAAGAGACTTACCCATAGTAAACATTGCAACTCCACTACCAGCCTTTGACATTATCAAAATGGATCCCTCTATAATACTTGGCAGTTCAAAATGCCACCTGAAATAAAAAAGAAAAAAGAAAAATATTATAAGTAGATTATTTGATTATTGAATATTCTTCATCTTTACTTCTTTGGAGTGAAAAAAGAAAACACTTTAATACAACTAGTTAGTTAAAGAAAGTCTGATAACAAGGGAATTCAACAAAATGCATTAATGCCACACTTGTAATTTGGACCTGTTACTTTTCAAATATCAAGGCAATGTCCAAAAAATATTTATTTTTCTTTTAGACAAATTAAAGGAGTTGAAATATAATTTGAATATCCTTAACTACACGTGGCTCCGCTGTTGATTCTCAACTTGAGCCTCATAGTCGATCAACGTGTCTGGCCCATACAAAACTAAGTTGACACATGTAAAGTTAAATTAAAAATATAACTAAGTGATGCTCGATCGAACATACCTGCTAGCTAAAAGAGCCCAAAAGAGACCAAGAAAACAAGCATAAGAATTGGGATTCTTAGCAAGTTTAATAAAAACAGCTTTCATCAGAGGCCGAAACGCTAATGCAACATTATTATTATTATTATTATTCCTTGTTTGGGTGGAATTATTTCCTTCCAAGTCACCAACATTCCCCAATTCAACAGTATTATCACTTACATCATCGCCAATATTATTCATTTTTGTTTTCCAAAACTCAAGTGCATATAACAATGAAGTTAGCCATAACAAAGCTTGAATCACAGCTGCTTGAACAACAAGATCAACCCCTAAATCTCCATACATGGCCTTCATCAATGGGACCCCAACAACAAGTGTGTTGTTCAAAGTGGACAAAGAAAAAGTCGTTATGGACCAAGAAAAGCTCCCTTTTTTGTAAAAGTTAGCCCATAAGACGAGGAACAGAATCACTAAGGCTTTAGCGATTACGTCTCCGGTTAAAAAGCGGTAATTGAGGTTGTATGGGTCGATATTAGCTATGAATTGGAAATTGAAAAATGGAAGGATGAAGAAACAATTAAATCTATTGATGGTATCACATTGTTCTGGCTTGAACATGTGCCACCATTTCACTGAACCATAACCTAACGCAAGTGCTACATATAATGGCATCATGGCCACCACCACCTTGTATATATCTTCCCAACCTATCATGTTTAATTAATTTTGTGAAAGAAGGTTTTGTGATTTTGTTGATTTTGGAGATTGTCATTTCATGGGTATATATAGAGAGCAAAGTTTGGAGTTTTTTACTCAAATGGTCCCTTATTTTGAAGATACGTTTGCCTCCATCCCTAGTATTTCTCAAAAACAAATATGAACCTCTATGTTTATAAAACGAAGCACTTTTGGTCCAACTCACGGAACATTAACTCAACGAACCATTAAAACGAGTGAGTATATCATAAGACTTTTATAGAAAGTTATCTAAATTGAGATTTTCTTCACCAATGTCATTTTTTCCCTCTAATCACAAAAACAAAAATAAAGCTCGATAATAGAATCCTCACAATTCTTTTTATTTTTATTTTTTCTTAAAAAAGGTTTCATAGACGAAATAAATATTCAGTCTAGTTTCTTTTTCCTTTTAATCAAATGTTGAGTTCATTTTTATTTCTCCTGATCGATTGGACTCTTTTCAATTATGATCATAGAAGGGATGAATTTGGGCAAAACACGCCGATTGCTACCATTATTTAGCTTGAACTTCACATATAAAAATACATGATATTTTCCTTAGTGTTTTAGATGATCCATTACATTAGAGTTCCGTTAGTTGATGGACCAAAATGTTGAAATTATATGTGCTCAATTGGTGTCATGCTTAATCCCCTCCCCAACCCCCCACTCCACACACACACTTGTTTTTGTTATGCATGCATATTGAACATTAATATTAGATCTAACGCAGTAAACAACTTTCATCATTAGCTGAAACTTTTCATCATAACTTCCATGATTTTAGACCATGAGAATAGGGCCTTATTCGAACCACATCACTCTTCTGATTGTTTAATTTGTTTGACTTGGTGTTTTCATAGGTTTTTAATTATTAATTAAGTATTTTATAAGCAGATCAAATTAGTTTCTTATAGTAAAACTTTGGATTGCGAATGTAGGTATTTTTCCTTCAAATACTCCATTAAAATGAAAGTATGTCTTTTTATAGTTCAACTAATCAAAGTGTGCACGCCTTCAAGATGCATCCTTTAAACGAATATATTTTTATAAAGCCGTAACTTTTTTTTTTTTTTATGAATGCGTTTTTTTTGCTCATTGTTTCAAGGGTTTATTAAAAATAATCTTTCCACATTCATAAGATAGAGGTAAAATTGTTTACACTAGCTCTGTCCTGTTCAGAGTACTCCATTTGTAAGATTGATTAAACTACATATGTTATTATTGTTGTTGTCCTCCTTGGTCAATAAATCATGAGACCATAATTGACATTTAATGACATGAAATAGAAAAATGAATCCCAAAATTTAGCTGAAAAGGGAGAAAGTAGTCTGAAGATGGGTGAACCTTTGGGAAATCCCCACTGTTGCATTTCTCCTATCGATAACGTTTGTGGTGGGATGGACAAGATTCCTTCGCTCTTAATCAGAAGTCTCGAATTTGAATCTTGAACATGAAAAAAAATCTTACTATGAAGCATTTTTCTCATAAATCAAACTTTACAATCTGCAAATTTAAATTAGTTAGACTCTAATACAAGTTTCAGACACTAAATATAAACCAAAAGAAAAACTCAACTGAAGGAGAAAAAAAAAAAAGAGAGAAAAAGAATCCCCTAACTTAAAATGAAAGAACTAGTAATATGTTCAGGGTTGTGAACCGTAGATCTCAAAAAGGCTTATTTTTAATTTCAGAACCCCCAACCCCCCCAACCCCATCCCCCCCAACCCACACCCACCCACCCACTCAAAAAAAAAAGGAAAAAAAAATAGAAGAGAATATTACCATTAATTAGCTTTCCTGATATCTTAAAACTAAGATATCTATTATAACAAATTAAAAGACATTAATACTATGAAATTTTATCACATGATCAGTGTTTCTACGTTAAACTCATATTTTATTTACAAAAATATTCAGCTGGTGGCATCAGTAGATACAATAAATTTAACAATCAATTCAAATAACCACCCAGTTCATCAAATAATTTTTTTTTAATACATTTCTATCCCAATTTATGCAAGCCGTTCTTTTTATGAAATAAAATTATATATATATATATATATATATATATATATATATATATATATATATATATATATATATATATATATATTTCTTCAAATTGATGAATGAAATGAAATGTAATGTTGTGTCCTCCACTAAGCAATGTTGTTGCTAATGATGAGTTTAAAACAAAGATTAACACATCATAGAGCATTAAGTGGTCAAGAAAAGCCTGCAATTAGTGGATGGCTAAACATACTCCCTCGTTGATCCATCTTTACTTGTCCATAGTTATCCAACTTTATTTGTTCAGTTTAAAAAAATTAAGAGATAATTTATCACTTTTTGTATGTTTGTTATTAACTATAGTCTTTGCTAATGTATTTTTTGAAAGCATTGAGTTTATTACTTACAATCAAAAGGTGATATAATAGAATTATCTTTTTATTTATTATTTCTTAAAAATTGTGTCAGGTCAAACATAAACCAGCAAAGATGAGTGAAGCCAATAGTTAAAAAGTTAGTAATTCCATCAAAACAATTTTTGAGAGAATCCAAGGGCGGAAAATGGTATTGGTTCTTAGAGAATCATGCCGTACTTAATATATTACAAGGTTACATCTTTTGATTTATTTAAGAAAAATGAAAAAAAAACGTTTTACTAATTTGATGGCTTAAGCATTTTTCATGTCAATACTATATACTATAAACCTTCTTGCCATTTGCATATATAAAACTATATATGGTTGACACTTGACATGGTTTAGACATGAAAATTTCTTAAGCTATCAAATTAGCAAAACAATTTCCTTGTTCTTCTCTTAAATAAATCAAAAAATGTGACCTTGTAGTACTGCATGGTTTGGACATGTCACCATAAATTACAAAAATATATGTCTGCATTTTTCGAAGATCCTACTATCTTCTTATAAAAAAATTAATTAAAATTTAATCCTTCAGTTCCTAACGTGCAAGAAGTAAGACATATAACCATTTTAACATTCAAATAACGAATAAACATATAAACTAACGGTGGTGAATGATAGTTGATAGATACCAATAATAGCTAATTGATATGTTCTAGGTGCACGACCAATCATAAGGTCTATTCCATAAGTTGAAATTTATAGACCTAAGACAAATATTTAGCTAAAAAAAGGCAACAAATGAATAAAATCACATCTTTTTAAGGACATTCCTATCCGAATTTATGCTAGCCATTCTTTATACGAAATAAACAAAAAATTGTATTTCTTCAAATTGATGGATGAAATGTAATATAATGCTGTGTTCTCATTAATTAATATTGTTGTTTATGATGAATTTAACAAAGATTAACACATCATAGAGCATTAAGTGGTGAAAAAAGGGCAGCAGTTAGTAATTAAAAAGTCATTAATTCCATCAAAACAATTTTTGAGAGAATCCAAGTGCGGAAAATGGTATTGATTCTTAGATTCTGGATTTTGATCCCAATTATTACTAGTATATTCCAAGAGTTTAGAAAGTGGCTCATCTTTAAAGAGGTTGATGGTATTATTATTAGGTCACGATTCTTCTCTAGCATGCGAATGCACTCACTTGTCACTTTCTGATCTTGTAATAATGGGGATTAGAAAATATCAAGTTATAATTAACAACGATAACTAATATTTAAAATAATTATCATGCTCAGTTAAGGTTTAGATTAAATAGTTAAGTATACTTTTTTTTTGTATTTGTATCAAAATACAACTACAAAATAAACGGAGAATATCAATTAAGCCCGTGGAATGTTGGAAATTAAGGAACCTATCCTTAAAACACTTTTGTTTTCAAACCTTAGAACACATGCATATAGTATATAGTGTCTCGTCATTTAATTTGAAGTTGCATCTAAAAGTTATCTCTTCAGCTACAAGATATTCTTCTTTTTATAACATACAATATGCTAGTAATTTACTAGCTATATGTGAGATTTGTGAATCGATCAGTACCTACTGTACAATATTCTCATTCTATTGGCAAACACTCAACAAATCCTTCGCACTGAAAATGCATCTTTCATGCATATGACATAATTTCTAGTGGTTGGAACGTAATATTATTTACGTACGATGGAAATCAAGAATATTAATGAATTGAAGGGTGAACAAGCCTAAATCAATAAGTATAAATGAACCATTCTTTGATTGATGCTTATTGTTACTCGTGATGACATGATCAATTCTACACTAGATTTGGCCTATCCTACATTGTATTGTTTTCCTCGTTCTTAAATACTTATCATATTTTTAAGAGATAATACATCAAAACCTCCCTTAAACTTATCTGTCCAATTTACTTTAGCACTTAAACTTAACTTTCATTTATTTACCCTCCTTAACATCTTTAAAGTGAATTAATTCCAAACCTAATGCTGACGTGGCATTTTAAAAAAAAAAAGAAAAAAAATGAGTGACTTTTTTTTAAATGCCTACTAATTAATTAATTAATCAATTAATATATATATATATATATATATATATATATATATATATATAACAGAAAAAAAAATCCTTCCTTCTACCCCCACCCTCATCCCACCCCACCCTAATTCTCTTCCCAAACCTGCCAGCCCCTTCCCCCCTCCAAAACCTAACCCCAATTACTCCCGAAATTATCAAATTTGTTACCATCATTAAAGCATTTGAGTTTGCTGATTTGGGATTTATTTTTTTTATGTTTGAGTGGTTTTGACAATTGTATAAAGTTTTGGAATTTTTGTTGTTGTTTGGTTTGGAATTAAAGGTTTTACAGTTTACTTGGTATTATAAGGGTTGAAATCATTTTTTTTGTGATTTTTGTGGGAAATCAAGTGAATTGAGAAATGGGTGTTGCTCGAAAAATATTTTTGATGGGAAATGTAGTGAAAAGATAAAGTCTTGTAAAATCGAATTGTTGATGAATTCGAACTTAGAAGAGGAAAAAAATGATGGTTTATTGAAAATAGATGGTGAAAAGGAGGAGTATGAAGAAGAGATACAAGGGGCGAGGGTGAGGGTAGTGGGGCTTGAAGAAGAAGAAAGGGATAGGGGCGGGGTGGGCAGAGGGGGGAGTGTTTTTTTTTTTTTTTTAAATATTGTATGATAAATAAATTAGTGGGGTCACTTTTTTAAAATAAATTTTGATGTGGTGCTGATGTGGTGCTGATGTGGCGCTGATGTGGCGCAAGTGTAATATACTCTCATAGTGAGAGTGGTGTTATATTTTTAAGGTGGTATATAATCACTTCAAAAAGATTTAGGGAGGTAAATAATTATCCATAAAGTTTAAGTGCTAAAGTAAGTTGTCCAAACAAGTTCGGGGGGGTTTGATGTATTATCTCTATTTTTAATTTATGCGCACTTAAGAAAGACATTAACTAGAGCGCAGGTTTGGTATGGCTTTCGAGGTTGATTAATGTCATTTTTAGGGTGGTAAAAATGTCTGAAGCTTGAGATGGAGTATAATGATCCCATTATATAAGAACAAGGGAGACATTCAAAGTTGCAACAATTATAGAGGTATCAAGTTGTTGAGTCATACTATGAACGTTTGTGTCACGACCCAAAAATAAGGGTCATGATGGCACTTACCGCGGCATATCTTGACAAGTAAGCCTATCACCCAAACTAATACAAAAAGAAGAAAAGATAGAAATGCCCCCAAGGTGAGGCTTCTAGGACGAAGCCGAACTATACAAGTAATTACAATAATGCGGAAAGAACATATCCAAAACCTTACATTCCCAAAATCAAGTGTCAATACATAAGAACTACTAATACAAACCATGAGTCAAATACATCAAAAATATCCACAAATCAAGTATGACAAACAACAACAACAAGTATCAAAATATACAACAAACAAGTAAAATTATGCGTATGATGTCATGAGGATGATGATGCAATGTTCACAATCAATCATAATGTGTATTTCCACAATCAACCACAATGATATATTTCTACAACCAACCACATGATATATTTTCACAACCAACCACAATGATACATTTTCATAACCACGTGAGTTAATATCCACTTATTATTTCCATTCATCCATGAATTTTCACATGTTTCATATGCCAAAAGGATGAATATATATATATATATATATCAATCGTAATACACCAAAGGTACCACAATAGGCATTTGCAACAATACAATACCATTATTCACATCTATTATTGTCTATCAATATCATATAGGATCCCACACGGTCATACATATCACATAATATCTCAATTTCAATAATTACATCACATATAGGCCCTCGTACGGGCACAACACATAGATAGCCATTTTTCATGATTAGTTCTCACCCTTAACATGCAGTTTGTACCCACATTTATTATCCAACTTAGTCTGAAAGAGTTAAGCAATAACCTATCTCGAATGTCGAAATTGGTCTGCTGCACTTCGAACCCATAACCTTACTTTCCACGAATGATCTCGAAATCAACTAAAATCAAGAAATATAGAATCTATTCGTCAAAATAAAGCAAACGATACTCATATTGTCTACTTTTAATTCGGGGTCAAAACGGACCACCGAAATGACTTTTCAAAAAGGACAAAATCGTAACTTTACTTCAAAAATTGTTTTTCATATTTTTAGAAATCTACAGCCGAAACCCAAGTCAAACGAGTCAAAACGAGTCAAAAGCGAGGTTCAAATCGAAGAAAAATTATTTTTAAGCTTTATCGGGTAAAATTTTCGAAATCCATGTTAAAATCAAGAATCAAAGTTATTTTTAAGGTTAAATTAATGAAAAGTAGTAATTATAAGATTAAAACATTATTCAAGTGAAATTGGGGTTTAAAATCAAGCCCTAGAATTTTTGAGATTTTGAGAAATTAATCAAGAATTATAGTAGAAAAGGATGAAATCTCACCTTAAATCCGTAATAAAATCAAGAAATAGATGTTAGTCTAGCTTCCCAAGCTCCCACAAGCTTCGCTTTTAAACTCTCAGACCATTTTAGAGTTTAACTCCTAAGAGAAAAAGGAAAAGAATGGGCAAAATGGGCCAAAGGGGGTTGTAAGGGTTGGGTTTTTTTTAGACTTCACTAATTTGTTTTTTTTTGGGAAAAAAATAAAATTTTATGTCCAAAAACGGACTTCGACGGTGTTTTTGTGATTCATTCAGAGTCCATATACGCTAACAAATATGCAACCACACTAAATTTGATGCTTTGGACTTAATGACAATATCAGATTTTCAAAACAAATGTCATTTTCACAGTGTTGATCCCCAAAATTTAAAATCACAATTTTCCAAATCGAGGCTCGAAATTAGATTTAAAAGCCGCAAAATCACACTGAATATGTTACCACCCTAAAATGACATTCCAGATGTGTTGGTGATGTTAAATTTTCCGTCCGAGGTTGTTCCGACCAAATGTAGGTCTTACGCTCATAGTTTTAATTTTTCAACTTTTTGACCAATAAGTCGAAATGAGCTCAGGTGCATCATAACCTGAACCAAAGATTTGCCTAGCCTAAAATTGATATTCCGAAGCTTCTGACGCAGTCAGTTCAGTCATCCATCATACGGATCAAAAGATAACCACACAGATCCATAATAAGGCTTTCAAAGCCATCAAAAATCACAATATCACATAAATGATACCAAAAAGCATCGAGAATCGTGTCAATTACCCCCTCCCAAAAATACCACAATGCAACTACCGAAAATGGTAAAAGAGTAAAATCACATAAAATCACAAATTTCATATATTTCATCAAATTTTCAGGTCGGTACATCATCCACCACTAAAAATCTAATTCGTCCTCAAACTAAGGCAAGGAAATACCTGAATCAATGAAGAGTTGGGGATAGGAACTATGAATATCAGACTCGACCTCCCAAGTAGCTTCATCTACAAGTCAATGTCACCACTAAACCTTAACCACATGGATAACTCTAGAGTGCAACTGCCTAACATCCCTAGCCAAAATAGAGATCGGCACCTCAACAAAGGGCAACCGCTCATCTAACTAAATCGAATCCCAACAAATGATATGAGAGTCATCAGGAATATAGACGCAAATCATAGAAACATGAAAACCTGGATAAACAGCTGACGAGTTCCTTGTCAAGGCCAACTCATAGGCCACATCACCAACAGTTCGAAGAATCCTAAATGGACCAATATACCTGGGGCTAAGCTTGACCCTCATACCAAACCTCATCACACCCTTCATGGGTAAAACTCAAAGAAAAATACGATCACCAATACTAAATCTCATGGCATGAAGCCTGCGATCTGCATAGCACTTCTGCCTACCCTGATCCACTCGAAGTCTATCCTGAATGATCTAAGCCCTATCTAAATACTTATGAAGTAAGTCCGTACCTAAAGGTCTCATCTCTAGAATATCAAACCAACCCCCTGGCGAGAGACTACGCCTACCATACAACACCTCAAAAGAAGCCATATTAATACTAAAATAGTAGCTATTATTATATGCAAACTCTGTTAAAGCCGAATATAACTCTCACTGGCCAATAAAATCCATCGCACAAGCACAGAGCATATGCTCCAAAACCTTAATAGTCTACTTTGACTGATCATCAGTCTGGGGTGAAACGATATGTTAAGATCAACCCGAGTATCTAACTCATCCTGAAAAAACTTCTAAAAGTGAGATTTGAACACATAACCTTAATCTGAAATAATAGACACTGGCACACTAAGCAGACGCAAAATCTCATGAATATAGATACGAGGCAATCTCTCAGCACTAAATGAGACTTGAACTAGAATAAAATAAGCTAACTTGGTCAATCGATCCATGATAACCCAAACATTGTTAGAACCATGAGATACAATGAAACACCTAGACTTTAAACCATTGATAAACAACTTTATTTTGTGTCTCTGAGTTGGGTACGACTAGGGTCTTGAGTTGTACCCTTGGATAAGGGTCGTACCCATCTTTCCCTCCCCTTCTCGTACCTTGAGCAGTCTATGAGGGTAACATATTGACCACAATAAGACATGGTCTCCCCTTGGTTGTAACTAATACATATGATTCATATGCAACTCAATCATATGGAGTGAGGACCTAACTCAAAGTGGACTATTTTTTATACGGTTGGTCTATACGAGTTAGGGGTGAGTCGTACCCTTTGGATACGACTCAAGGGTGCCCAATCGTACCCCTATCAGTGTAGGTAACCTAGGAGAAACCTTGGGTACGAGTCAAGACACCACTTATACCCTAGGGTACGATTATTAAGAGAGTCGTATGGGGGAGTCATACCCCTGGACGAAGCTATTTTTCAAATTTTCATTAAGGGCCTTATGGTTATTTCTCATGCCTAAAACCCCAAGCCCTCTCACTATATAAGTGTGTGTAGCCTCCTAAACATCTATTTGGATCAATCAAACACCCTAAACACCCTCTTAGGTTCATCTTTGAAGAATTGGAGGCTAGGGTTTTAAGGGTGCTTATCCAGTGGCAAGAAGGAGTTAATAGTCTTAGTGATTCAAGTTGTTTAAGGCATTTATCTCTTAACCTTCTTAAATAAATCTAAAATCCATGTATTTCACACTTGAATTAGTAAGTGTACATGGTGGTTTTGAAATAAAATGAAAAGGGTTTTGTTGTTAAATGATGAACAATGATGATTCCTAATTATACTTGTGTTTATTCATGTTATTAATGATGATTTGCATATATGAATGCTTGTTGTATGTGGTCTAACATGCGGTTCATGAGTAACCCTAATCTTGATGAATTCTACCATGAAAACGACCTTGTTAAAGGTAAGCACATGAGCTATTTATGAAAATATCTAAGTGAATTATCTAGTTATATGATGATGATGTTTTAAACTAGGGCAATGGCCCAATATATATGAATGATTGATAAATAGTTGTAAAGGCCTTATGATCCATGTATTATGAAATTAATAACCTTGTTGCTTGATGGCTAATGAGAGAGTAAAGCCCTAGACATGCAGATGAACTTGAATTATATATTGAACCAGGTATGGTAAAAATAGGATATAATGTTTGTAATGAAATATGAATAGCTTATATAGGTCATAATGACCATAAATTAAATTGTATAATGAAATGATTTAGGGCATTGGCCTATTGTAATAGTTGAGCAATGAAGGCTCCGATGAGGACTATGTGGTCATGTATAGTGTTGAATTGACTATATGAGCTAAAGCCCTTGAATGTGATATGGATTGTATGGATGCAAATGGATGAACTATTGGGTTAAGATTTCAATGTCGACTAATAATGATAATGAAATAACTAGTGATTCGAGTCCCAAGCCTAATAAAATGACTAGTGGTTCGAGTCCCTAATCCAATGAGTGATTTGTGGTTTGAGTCCTTCACTCAATGGAATGGCTTATGGTTCGAGTCCCTCGCCTAAAGAGATCTCTTAAGGTAGAGTACCTCATCCAATAAAATGACTAATGATTTGAGTCCCTAGTCTGATGGAATGACTAGTGGTTTGAGTCTCTAGTCTGATGAAGGGATTTGTGGTTCAAGTCCCTTGCCCGATAGGATGACTAGTGGTTTGAGTCCCTAGTTTTGATGACTAGTAGTTTGAGGACCTTGTCTAGTGAGTGTGTTTGGGTTTCGAGAACCTCGTTTAATAAAGAATGTTTGAATCTATAAGGATGAAAGGTCGGAGTCATCCACCTTATGACATGGGAATAAGTGTATTGAGTATACATACTAAGTCTTATTCCCGTTATGGCATAATATGAACATATTTTGTATGTCTATGTGTATGAGTATATGTTCAAGTATTTTGTTAAGACTTGATCCCTTGATTTTCATGTGAAATACCTATTTGTATGGATAAGGTTATGAATATGATTGAACGTGATATATTAACTTGTTAATGACTGATGATGCTATTTTATCCTTATTCTTGATTAATATGTTAGCATTCCAACCGCTAACCATCTCTGAATGCTATATCCCCATGCGACATAGGGGTCAAAGCATCATCTTCTCTTCCTGCGTAATGATTATATGATCGAAGTGGTACGTGAATTGATTTTGGAGTGGTGATCTTTCTTATTTTAGAAGACATTCATCCTTGGTCTCCTATCTCTAGACGTAGTCCTAATTTAATTTGATTTGGCTATCGTCGGGGCCTTGTCCCGACATATACTTTTCTAAACTTTGGGTTGTATAGAGGTATTGTGGATGACTGTGGACTTGGGTATTGGTTAGTTGATAAATCTAATGAAGTGATTATCTATGTTTAAGCAATGACTTATAGTATGTTTTCCACTATATTATTACATGGTCGGGATTCACCCGACCCCTTATGATCATTGTGATAATTATGATGGGTTATCGGGGTGACCTCCGATTCATGTAGGCTTAAGGTTCCCATATGACATGGCCCAATTTTGGGGTATGTTAAGTTGATATCAAAGCTTAGGTTCATGTTCAGTTGGGTATCAACAATACTGTATCGAGTTGACTCTCTTTTAGGGGTGTAAAGCGCTCCACACTTATAAAAAAACAGCTATGAGACATTTTAGAAAATGTTTCCCTTTATTGTGTTGCTATCTCAAGCTTTAGAGTCTAAAGTCTTGGATTCCTCTGATTTCTATTTGCTATCTTTCATATCATGCTTGCAAAGAGATTTGAGGCTCAAGCAAACACTTCTGAGGGCCTTATGGATGAAGCTCATCCAACTTTTAGAGTTTGGACCCAGGCTAGGACTGCGGCACCCGACCATCTTCGTGGGATTCCACCTGTCCCTACCAACCCTGACTATAAAAGTGCCCCTCTCAGGTGGTTGCTTTGGACAACAGGGCCTCTATTGCTACTCTACCTTCTCCCGCACCTAAGGATACTATATCTGCTTCTACTTCTGGCACCGGCACTGGCCAAAACCGCTTGTATGCACTTGATACTCGCCAGGACTCTGAGGCATCTCCCAATGTTGTCATGGGTATGTTGAGACTTTTCTTCTGTAATGTGTATATTTTTCTTGATCCAGAGTCTACTCTTTCTTAGGTGACCCCATATATGGTTGTGCATTTTGATTATGGTCCTGAGAATCTATCAGTTCCCCTTTTTGTTTTTACCCTGGTCAGAAACCCTGTGATTGTTAAAAGGTTCTACAATGGGTATGTGATATCTGTTGGTGGTAGAGATAAACTTGTAGACTTGATAGAGTTGGAAATGGTTGATTTTGATGTTATTTTGGAGATGAATTAGTTACATTCTTGTTATTCTTCCTTAGATTGTCGGACCTATAGAGTCATGTTTAAATTCCCTAATGAGCCGGTCATTATATGGGAAGGTGGTTCCTTAGTGCCTAAGGGAAGGTTTATTTCTTATCTAAAGTCCCAAAAGTTTATTTCAAAGGAGTTCTTGTATCATTTGGTTCGATTTAAAAATTCTAACTCGAAAGAGCCTTCTCTAAAATCCATTCTCGTGGTTAATAAATTTCCCGAGGTATTTCTCGATCATCTTCCCAGTGTTTCACCCAATAGGGAAATTGATTTTGGGATTGATCTTGTCTCGAACATTCATTTAATTTCTATCCCTCCTTACAGAATGGCTCTAGCGGAGCCAAAAGGCCTTAAGGAACAGTTGAAAGACCTCTTATATAAAGGTTTTATTCGGCCTAGTATGTCTCCATGGGGTGCTCCCATGTTGTTCTTGCACGAGAAGGATGGTTTTCTTAATATGTGCATTGATTATCGTCAGTTGAATGAAGTGACCGTTAAGAACAAATATCTTCTTCCTAGGATTGACCAATGCCCCAGTGGAATTCATGGACTTGATGAATAGGGTTTTTAGTCCGTTCTTGGACTTATTGTCATTGTATTGATTGATGATATCTTAGTGTATTCTAAGAGTGAGGCGGATCATATAGATCACATCTGTGCCGTGTTGCAAATTTTGAAGGATCATCATTTGTATGCCAAGTTATCCAAGTGTGAGTTTTGGTTGAAGGTCATAGCTTTTCCTAGTCATGCCATCTCTAGCGAAGGGATCATGGTAGATCCCAAAAAAGCTGTGGCGGTTAAGAAGTGGCCTAGACCTACGACTCCAACCAATATTTGGAGCTTCTTGGGTCTAGTAGGCTACCATAGAAGATTTGTGAAAAGTGATTCCACTATAGCTTCCCCATTGACCAAGTTGACCCAAAAAAGGTCAAGTTCTTGTGGTCCGATACGTGTGAGGGTAGTTTTGAGAAGTTGAAAGATATATTAACTTTGGCTCCAGTTTTGACCTTGCCCGAGGTTAGTAATGGTTTTTTGGTTTATTATTATGCTTCTTATATTGGTCTTGGTTGTGTGTTGCTGCAATATGGTAGGGTGGTGTCCTATGCTTCAAGGCAATTTAAGGTTCATGAAAAGAACTACCCCACCCATGACCTAGAATTGTTAGTCGTGGTCTTTGCATTACAAATTTAATGGCATTATATCTATGGTGTTTGTGTTGATATATTTTCTGATCATAAGAGCCTCCAATATGTATTTACCCAAAAGGAGTTGAATCTCTGGCAAAGAAGGTGGCTTGAGCTATTAAAAGACTATGATATGAGTCTTCATTACCATCCCGGTAAGGCGAATGTAGTCCTCGATGCTCTTAGTAGATTATCCATGGAAAGTTTGGACCATGTGGATAAGGATATGCGGGAATTAATGAGAGATATTCACTGTTTGGCTAATCTTATATTTATACTTACGGACTCCGAGAAAGGTGGTGTGTTTGTGCATTCGGTATCTCAGTCGTCTCTTGTTGTTAAGATAAAAGAGAAGTAAGTCTTGGAGTTGGACTTGATGAAGATTAAGAGTAATGTGAGTCAACACAAAGTTGTGGACTTTTTTATTGGTGGTGATGGTATCTTAAGATACCAAGGTATACTATATGTTCCTGACGTTGATGGATTAAGAAAAAGGGTCATGGCCGAGGCTCATGAATCTCGTTATGCTATTTACCCTGGTTCCACAAAGATGTATCATGACCTTAGAGAGTTCTATTGGTGGAATAATATGAAGCGTGATGTAGCTAGCTATGTGGCTAAGTGTATGGTGTGTCAACAAGTGAAGGTTGAGCACATGAGACCCGGTAGTTTGTACCAAGAGATTGTATTACCCGATTAGAAATGGGAGGCAATTAATGAAGATTTTAATACCGATCTTTCTAGATCTCAGAATCAATGTGATTCTATTTGGGTCATTGTTGATAGAATGACCAAGTGCACCCAGTTTTTGCCCGTCAGAACTAATTTCTCGATGGAAGATTGTGCTAAGTTGTATCTTAAGGAGATCATGAAGTTGCGCGGTGCTCTGATGTCTATTATCGCAGATCGTGTTCCTCTATTTTCATCTCATTTTTGAAGTCATTCCAAAGAGGTTTGGGAACTAAGGTGTGTCTTAGTATCGGTTTCCACACACAAATGGATGGTCAAGTGGAGAAAATAATCCAAATATTAAAGGACATGTTACGGGCTTGTGTGATTGATTATGGTAGTAGTTGGTATCACCACTTGCCTTTGATTGAATTCTCATATAATAATAGTTACCACTCTAGCATTGGCATGGCCCCTTTTGAGGCGTCATATGGCAGGAGATATCGATCTCCTATTGGGTGGTACGAAGTTGGCGAGGGAAAGTTGCTTAGCCCCAATTTAGTTCACCAATCCTTAGAGAGGGTGAAGTTAATTTGTGATAGATTGAAAATCTCTTAAAGTTGCCAAAAGTCCTATGCGGATGTGAGGCGTAGGGACTTAGAGTTTAGTGTTGGTGATTGGTTATTCTTGAAAGTGTCTCACATGAAGGAAGTGGTGTGGTTTGGTAAGACGAGGAAACTTAGTCCCGGTACGTTGGTACCTACTTGATTGTTAAGAGGGTTGGCAATGTTGCCTATGATTTGGAGTTGCCTCCTAGCATGAACTCCATTCATCCAATCCTCCATGTCTTTATGTTGCGAAAATATGTGGGTGATCCTTCATTGGTTGTTCCTTTGAATGAGATTGATGTTTTGAACTCTTTGTCCTATGAGGAGGTCCCGGTGAGGATCTTAGATCGACAAGTTCGCCGGTTGTGAAACAAAAGAAGTAGCTTCGGTTAAGGTTATATGGAGGAACCAAAAGTCTGAGGAGGCTACTTGGGAGGTAGAGGTGAACAGGAAGTCTAAGTATCCGCATTTGTTTCCCAATCTAGAAAACTTATTGATTGAGGTATATGTTAATCTTCTTGATTTGATTTAAGTCTTGAGTTGATAATGGGTTCGAGTCCTTAGACCTTAAAGGAGCCAAGTGGCCTTGATATATATATAATGGATTTGAATCCCCTAGTAAATGAAACGAATGATTGATTGATAAAGATCATGAAATATGTTGGGTTGTATCCTTGTTGTGTGCTTGTTCCAACACGTTTGAAAGTTGTTTTGATATGTGATAATGAGTTAACTTGTGCTTTTACTTTTCTTACCCTTCATTCGCGGATGAATGATCTAAGTGGGGGAGAATTGAAATACGTAGACTTTAAACCATTGAAAAATAACTTTATTTTTTTATCTCTGAGTTGGGTACGACTAAGGGCTTGAGTCGTACCCTTGGATACGGTTCATACCCACCTTGCCCTCCCCCTCTTGTACCTTGAGAAGTCTATGATGGTAACATGCTGACCATAATAAGACATGGTCTCTTCTTGGTCGTAACCAATGCATACGAGTTGTATATAACTCAATCGTATGGAGTGAGGACCAAACTCAAAGTGGACTATTTTCAATACGGTTGGTCTATACGAGTTAGGGGTGAGTCGTACCCTTTGGATATAACTCAAGGGTATTAACTCGTACCCTTGGCAGTGTAGGTGACCTAGGAGAAGCCTAGGGTATGATTCAAGGTACCACTCATACCCTAGGGTACGATTACTAAGGGGGTTGTATGGGGAAGTCGTACCCCTGGACGAGGCCATTTTCCAAATTTTCATTAAGGGCCTTGTGGCCATTTCCTATGCCTAAAACCCCAATCCCTCTCACTATATAAGTGTGCGTAGTCTTCTAAACATCTATTTGTATGAATCAAATACCGTAAACACTCTCTCAAGTTCATCTTTGAAGAATTAAGGGCTAGGTGTTTCAAGAGTCCTCATTTAGTAGCAAGAAAGAGTTAATATTCTTGGTGATTTAAGTTGTTTAAGGCATTTATCTCTTCCCCTTCTTAAATAACTCTAAAACCTATGTATTTCACACTTGAATAAGTAGGTTTACATGGTGGTTTTGAAATCAAATGAAAAGGGCTTTGTTGTTAAATAATGAACCATGATGATTCCTACTTAGACTTGTGTTTATTAATGTTATTGATGATGATTTGCATATGTGGATGCTTGTTGTATATGGTCTAACATGTTATTTATGAATAGCCCTAATCTTGATGAATTCTACCATGAAAATGACCTTGTTAAAGGTAAGCGCATAAGTTGTTTGTGAAAATGTCTAAGTGATTTATCTAGTTACATGATGATGATGTTTTAAACTAGGGCAATGGCCTAATATGTATGAATGATTGATAAATGGTTATAAAGGCCTTGTGATCCATGTATTGCAAAATTGATAACCTTGTTAGTTGATGGCTAATAAGAGAGTAAAGCCCTAGACATGAAGATAAACTTGAATTGTATATTGAACCAAGTGTGGTTAAAATGGGATATAATGTTTTTAATGAAATGTGAATAGCTTATGTGGGTCATGATGACCATAAATTGAATTGTATGATTAAATGAGTTAGGGCATTGGCCTATGGAATGGTTGAGCAATGAAGGCTTCCATTAGGACCATGTGGTCATGTATAGTGTTGAATTGGCTAAATGAGCTAAAGCCCTTGAATGTGATATGGACTGTATGGATACAAATGAATGATCTAATTGGTTAAGAGTTCAATGTCGACCAATAATGATAATGAAATTACTAGTGATTTGAGTCCTTCACCTAATAAAATTACTAGTGGTTCGAGTCCCTTGTTTGATGAGTAGCTAGTGATTCGAGTCCGTCGCCTAATTAATGGCTTGTGGTTTGAGTCCCTCGCCTAAAGAGATCTCTTGAGGTAGAGTACCTCATCCAATAAAGTGACTAGTGGTTCGAGTCCCTAGTTTAATGGAATGACTAGTGGTTCGAGCCCCTAGTCTGATGAAGGGACTTATAGTTCGAGTCCCTTTCCTGATGAGATGACTAGTGATTTGAGTCCCTAGTCCAATAGAATGACTAGTGGTTCGAGTCCCTAGTCTGATGAAAGGACTTGTGGTTCGAGTCCCTTGCCCAATGAGATGACTAGTGGTTTAAGTCCTTCGTCTAGATGACTAGTAGTTCGAGGCCCTTTCCTGGTGAGTGTGTTTGGAGTTCGAGAACCTCACTTAATAAAGAATGTTTGAAACTATATGGGTAGGAGGTTGTAGTCATCCATCTTATGACATGGGAATAAGTGTATTGAGTATGCATGCTAAGTCTTATTCCCGTTGTGGCATAATATGAACATGTTGTGTATGTCTATATGTATAAGTATATGTTCAAGTATGTTGTTAAGCCTTGATCCCTTGATTTGCATGTGAAATACCTATTTGTATGGATAAGGTTATGAATCTGATTAAACATGATATATTAACTTGTTAATGATTGATAATGTTATTTTATAGTTATTCTTGAGTTACATGCTTGCGTTTCAACCTCTTACCGTCTCTGGATGCTATGTCCCCACGCGATATAGGGGTGGAAGCATCATTTTCTATTTTTGTGCAGTGATTATGTGATTGAAGCGGTACGTGAATTGACTTTGGAGTGGTGAGCTTTCTTACTTTGGAAGACATTCATCCTTCGTCTCTTATCTCTAGACTTAGTACTAATTTGATTTGGTTTGGCTATCGTCGGGGGCTTATCTCGACATATACTTTTCTAAACTTCGGGTTGTATAGAGGTATTGTGGATGACTACGGACTTGGGTATATTGGTTAGTTGATGAATCTGGTAAACTGATTAGCCATGTTTAAGTTATAACTTGTCGTATGTTTTCCACTATCTCATTACATGGTTGGGATTTACCCGACCCCTTATTATCGTTGTAATGATTGTAATGGGTTATCTGGGTGACCTCCGATTCATGTGGGCTTGAGGCGCTTATATGACATGGCCCGATTTTAGGGTGTGTCATGTACGAGGCAAACCAGTCACAAAGTCTATGGTGATCCATTCCCACTGTAACGCCCCAAAATCTAGTTCTCGGGACGCCACACGGTTCTCCGAACTACAAGTAGTCCTGAGCTAACTCTGGCTTCCTTCTAATACATCTAAATCTCAACATGGGGACATATAAGTATAAAATCATGATTAAATACGAAAAACTATCTGAATAATCTGAATATATCTGAAAGTACTAATCTCATCAATATGATTAAACAAATACTAAAAAATCTGACTATGACAACTGAAATCTAAGACTGAATCTGGTAGTCCGACAAGCCTCTATTAACTGAATCTAAAGAGTCACTGGGATAGGCCCCAACTGACTCGGACTAAACTGGAATATCTATTAATAAACTGAGAACATGAATAGCTAAGTCCCCGAACTATAAGGACTCACCAACTGCAGGGATGTAGATGAGATGCTCGAAAATCACTGTCGCTGCTGAGATTGAGCACCTAAACCTACATTATGAGACAATGTAGCACATATATGTACATGTGGATCGGTACTTTAAGGATGTACTGAGTATATGGGGGTGCATGCAATAAGTAAACAATATCATCACAGTTTTTAAAAAATATCATGTATGCTAAATGTAAATGACTCACATAAGCTTGAGTAAATCTGAAATCTAAAAGTCAAATCATGAATGATAAACATGTAATCTAAATCTTGTAAGCCATTACACTTAGTTCTAAAATCTATATCGTGTTCTTATTTTCAAATCATTTATGCTAAACAAAATCTGAAAACTTATTCTACATATCTTAAGGCTTCAAATCAATTAAACTGTTTCAAGAGTAGGGAACATCTGTTTGGGAGGTTCTTCTTACCGACATATACACCATGTGAGCATCCATAGAGTCCCACGACTAGCCCCCATTAGGTAGCGTTGTTCTACCCTTGCCACCGGAATAGAACAATCTAATCTGTGTGATCATAATTTGAGTCATCCACGTAGAAATGGGAATAATCTAAATCTGTACCTACGGTGACATGTAGTTCTGTGGAATACAGGGCAAGCTAATCTCACACTTTCCACTCGGTGCTAAATACTACTCTCAATCTTATACTCAAAATCTTAAGAAATCTACTTCAAAACTAGCACATGGGTTTACAAGGAAACCAATTATGCTTTTCTTTCTTTAAATCTCAAGTCATATGAACAAAGTGAATTCTTTATCTTAGCTTAGGACCAAAAGGTCAAATCTTTATCAAAATTTGAGAATAATCGTATCTGAGGGTGCTCATAGCACAAATAATCTTGAAATAGAAATCTTTAATTAGGGATTAAGGACCCATGCATTAATCTCATGATAAAACATCTTAAAATTCATGTTTGGTAATGTAAACATTTATAATTCATCATAAAATCTGGAAATTTCAGCAATATGCATGAAAAAATAAACATAATCATGTAATTCAACTTCTAAATCATGGAAAATCTCATAATCTTGGAAATAATGATAATGGGTATAAACCCTAAATTGAATTTCATAAGAAATCATATAAATTGCAATAAATTTGTAATTAAAATAAAGTTTGGCCACAAGGATGAAAGAACTATCCTTGTTCAAAACCCCACATAGTTTAAATTGATGATCTTTGATGAAAGTTGAATCTTGGATTTCTATTGATGCTTAGGGGATGAATTCTTAGTGTCCTTATATTGGGAAATCTTAATCTTGAATTATCTTGGAGATTTAATGGAGGAATCTTGGATTTCTTAGGGAGGAAGTTGATGAACTAGGGTTTTGCTTTGAGAGAAAAGTGATGAAATAAGCATAAAGTGCCTTAGTATTTGATTAATGAAGTGTTTTGGATGGATTGGGGCCCTGGGGATTGACCAAAATTCCCCTATTAAACTATAAACTGAAACTGGAAAACGACCCAAAAATCCTGACTTTTGGCCTTGGTGCGACGCGCCATTATTGCTCCAAGCCACTGGAAAAATGCCAACTGGGAAAATTCATGGTGGCGCGATGCGGTGGTATCGCGACTATTTTGCATAATTTGGTTGTATTGAATTGTGGAAGGTGGATATGGTAATTGAGTTATGGAAAGTGGATATGGTAATTGAGTTATGTAAGGTGTATATGGTGATATACTATTGAATTGATGATTATTTATGTCTATGGCTCAATTTGGTTTAATGGATTGGTTGGAAGGATGAATGAATCCAAACTTGATATTGGAGGATGTTGTATGAATATGCATGGCATGTGAATGTAATTGGAGTATAAGAGGGTTAAAGTGACTCCCTTTATGGTGTAATTAAGGCTTACTACTTAACCACTAGTTTGGTGAATTCAAATAATTGAATTGTGATGTTTGGGTGCTAATACTAGATTGCTATATATGTTCATTGTATATAAGTAATCCGAAAAGACGGGAAGTCCATTTCGGACTAGTATTGGAGGTTGACAGTCAGGTATGCAAAGCATACTCTATATCATATCTTTGGCATGAAAGTGAACAATTGTTCTGTTAAGAAAGTTTCCAAAGTTATTCAGTAACATTTGATCCATAATGGTTTTGTATGATGTCCTACGTTACCAATGAACTTGTTTCCACCCTACAAGATGTCAAGACATTCCAATACTTACTTATTTTCCAAATCTTACATGTTTATTGCACTAATGAATGTCAGAAGGTATCCGGTTACTAAAACAAGATCCATGTGCTATTAATGACTCCAAAACGTTTCATTGATATACCAATAAGTTCCTACTTCATTGTTATGGCATTGATGACTCCAAAACACTTCATTGATGTGCCAATGAGTTCTTACTTCATTGTTATTGCATTGATGGTCTATTTATATGTCTCTTATTGATGTATCATTGTTTCAAAGTATCAAAAACGCGGTGGCGACCGAAATAACAATCTCAAAGATTAATTGAACTAAGTGATGGAAGTTCTCTCTTATCGGGTGGTATCCCAGGGGCATAAGCCTATCATGGGTCAATCCCTATTTATGTGTTTATGGGTGGTATCCCAGGGGCGATCCCAGTTGATATGTACTGGAGGCAGCCTAATGGTCACAGTACAGTATAGTAATGATTACAAAGATATAAGAACGAAGGTAAAGTAATTGAATAAATACAATGTACAGGTTGTCACAAGTTTTAGTAAGTGTGGTCCACTCATATTACGATTTATTCACTTGTTTCTAATTTCTATTGAGCTCCTATATCATATGTGATTATCTACAGCTTTACATACTCAGTACATATTTCATACCGACGTCCCCCACAGGGGACCTGCATTTCATGCTGCAGGCACAGGTACCTCAGCTCATACACTGCACAAGTAGGAGCCAGGATATCCAGCTGCTTTTGGTGAGCTCCAGTTTGCTTCGGGGCTTTCCGTGTCATATCCAATCACTTTTGATATTGTATAGAAGTTAGTTATATGGCGGGGTGTATCCCGACCTTAGTTAAACTATGTGTATTGTCTAGAGGCTTTGTAGACCTAATGTACAGTCAAAGTGGTGTTTTGTTAATAGACGTGATGGCTCCAATGCCCAAGTATTGTATATACATATATATGTGTGCTCGATCTTATACATGTGATTATTTCCTTTTATATGCGACATGATGTTGTCCGAATTTTGGGTTGTCATAGAGGTATGCATGGGAAGTATAAGGCTATGAGTTGGCTCTCCCGGGCCTCCTCGGTTACGGGAGCTAGTCTGCCCTAATAGGATTTGAGGCGTGACAATAGTGGTATCAGAGAAGTTCGTCCTAGTGAGTCTACAAAGCCGTGTCTACGTAGAGTCTTATTTATCGGTGTGTCGTGCACCGCATCTATAAACAGAAGCTATGGACATTTAGGAATTGTTTCTTTTTCTTCATGTCTTAGATCGTGCGATAGAGCCTATATTGTATATGAAGTCATAGTTGACAATTAAATCCGTTTGTTTCTCTTATTATAGTAATGATGTCGGTTACTAGAAGCAAAAATACCGGTAAACAAGTAGATGTGGCTGCCGGAGAGGGGACTAGTAAGTCACCCACTATACCAGCTAATCAAAGTGAGGCTCCAACTGAGCATGCATTAGAAACTTCTTCCACTCCAGAAGAAATAAGGGGGAGGAGAACTATATCCCCAGAGCCACCTATTAATGCTGCTGATCAAGATCTTAGAAATGCAGTGCAACTTTTGACTCGTATAGTTGTTGGGCAAGCTCAAGGGCAAACCATTCCTACCATGGGTCCTAGTGGTACAGATAGGGCAGCTAGCCTTCAAGCACAGGATTTTCTTAAGATGGATCCTCCCACATATACTGGATCAGATCTTAATGAGGACCCACAGAACTTGTTTGATCAAATTCAAATAGCCTTAGATGTTATGCATGTAACGGGAAGAGAGACAGTAGAGTTAGCGGCGTATAGATTCAAAGGGGAGGCTATATATTGGTACGAGGACTGGAAATGATCTAGGGGTATTGATGCACCCCCAGCTACTTGGAAAAAGTTCAAAGAGGCATTTCTTGATCATTATCTTCCATTCGAGATTCGTCAGGCCTGTATAGATCAATTTTTAAATCTTTGTCAGGGGAATATGAGCGTGAGAGAGTATAGTCTCCGATTTAATTCCTTGTCGAGATATGCTCCTAATGTTGTAGCTACTATGGATGACAGAGTTCATCAATATGTGGATAGGCTGGATCTATATCTGGTTAGAGATTGTACTATTGCCGCTTTGAACAAAGATATGGACATAGTGAGGATCCAAGATTTTGGACAAAAAATGGAAGATCAGAGGCAGAGGAGAAGAACACAGGAATTAGAAAGAGGATATTCCAAGAGGGCTAGATCTACAGGGCAGTTCATGGCATCCCGAGGAGGGTTCAGACCATAATTTTCTGCTAGACCACCTAGGCCATTATATTCTTATTGTGAAGCTAGTTCCCCACCACAGTTCCAAGGGTACAGAGGAAATCAATTTGGGCACAGAAGTGAGAGTCAGAGTTTGCGAACAGTGGGGTACCAAGGGCAAGGGAATATGAGCCAATCGAGACCTCCTCGAGAGCCATGCAATAAAGGTAGAAGGTATCATTTGGGCGCATGTCGATTGGGTACCAATGTTTGATTTTGGTGTGGTATGTCGGGGCATATGATAAGAGAATGCCCATGAAGGGGCATAGGGGGTATGGCACGACCTACGGGGTCATTTGTTGTATCATCATCATCGATGCCTTATTCAGGAAGGGGTGCACAACCAATGGGTCATGTTAGAGGTGATAGAGGAGCCACGAGTTCTAGCGAGGCTCAAAATCGTATATATGCTCTAGTGGATTGATAGAATTTAGAGGCTTCCCCAGATGTAGTTACGGGTACGTTGTCTATCTTTTCATTCGATGTATATGCCTTAACTGATCCTGGTTCTACATTATCTTATGTTACTCCATTGGTTGCTGGAAAGTTTAAAAGAATACCCGAACTGTTAGTTAAGCCATTTGAAGTGTCCACACCTTGGGGAATCTATTATAGCTAGAAGGGTTTGCCGAAACTGCATAGTAACTGTTTGTGGTCATGATATGATGTCTGATCTCATGGAGTTAGAAATGGTAGATTTTGATGTTATAATGGGTATGGACTGGTTGGCGTCTTGTTATTCCACAATTGATTGCTGCACGAAAAAGGTATATTTCCATTTTCCAAATGAATCAGTCCTTGAATGGAAAAGTGAAATTGGCGCGCCAAGAGGTAGATTTATTTCTTATTTTAAGGCAAGAAGAATGATTTCCAAGGGATACATATATCATTTAGTTAGAGTAAGGAATACAGAAGTGGAGCCACCAACTCTTCACGCTGTTCCGATGGTAAATGAATTTTCTGATGTATTTCCTGAAGATCTTCCAGGTTTCCTGAACAAAAAGTAGAGTTTGGTATTGATGTACTACCAGGCACCCAACCAATATCCATTCTTTCGTATAGAATGGCCGCATCAGAATTACGAGAATTGAAAGAGCAATTGAAAGATTTGCTAGAGAAGGGATTCATAAGGCCTAGTATGTCCCCCTAGGGAGCACCAGTGTTATTTGTGTGCAAAAAGGATGGCTCGTTGAGGATGTGTATTGATTATCAGCAATTGAATAAGGTGACTATTAAGAATAAATATCCTCTCCCAAGAATTGATGATTTATTTGATCAGTTACAGAGCGCCAAGTGCTTTTCTAAGATTAATTTGAGGTTAAGTTACCACCAAGTGAGGATCAAAGAGAAGGATATACCCAAGACAGCTTTCCGAACATGGTATGGTCATTATGGGTTTCTAGTTATGTCATTTGGGCTAACAAATGCACCCGCAGCTTTTATGGATTTGATGAATAGGGTGTTTAAGCCATTCCTGGATGTATTTGTGATAGTTTTTATAGATGATATTCTAGTTTATTCTAGATCATAAGATGACCATGTCAATCACTTACGACATGCATTGCAGACTCTTCGTGATTGTAAGTTTTATGCAAAGTTCTCTAAATGTGAGTTTTGGTTAAAGTCGGTGGCATTTTTCGGTCATATTGTATCTAGTGAAGGGATAAAGGTCAATGCTCAAAAGACAGAAGTTGTGAAGAACTGGCCAAGGCCCACAACGCCTACAGAGATTCGTAGTTTTCTCGGGTTGGCCGGTTATTATAGAAGGTTTGTTGAAGGCTTTTCTTCCATTTCAGCACCCTTAACCAAGCTAACCCATAAAGCATCCAAATTCCAATAGAATGATGCCTGTGAGAAGAGTTTTCAAGATTTAAAGAACAAGTTGATTTCTACACCCGTGTTGGTACTTCCAGAAGGCACCGAAGGGTATACAGCATATTGTGATGCTTCAAAAATTGGTTTAGGGTGTGTATTGATGCAGCATGGTAAGGTAATAGCATATGCTTCTAGATAATTGCGGCCACATGAGAAAAATTATCCTACACACGATCTTGAGCTGGCAGCAGTTATTTTTGCTTTAAAGATATGGCGCCACTACTTATATGGGGTTCATGTTGATATATATACTGACCATAAGAGCTTGCAATATATTTTTAATCAGAAGGATCTAAATTTAAGGCAGCGGAGATGGCTTGAACTATTAAAGGACTACGATGTTGATATCTTGTACCATCCAGGGAAAGCAAATATGGTAGCTGATGCGTTAAGTCGTAAGGCTATGATGGCGCCTATAGAAAGACAAGGGATGATTAAAGATCTTCACCAGTTAGCTAGTTTGGGAGTTCGCCTTCTTGAAACTCCGAATAAAGAGCTTATCGTACATAATGCTGCGGAATCTTCATCAGTAACTTAAGTGAAAGAGAAGCAATATGCAGATCCTATTTTATTATAGCTTAAGGAGAACGTTCAGAGTGGTGCGACCAAGGCATTTGAGCTTATGCGAGAAGGAGTACTTCAATGCCAAAACCGATTGTGTGTGCCGGATGTAGACGAGCAAAGAAAGAAGATTATGATAGAGGCACATTGTTCAAGGTATTCTATTCATCCGAGATCAACCAAAATGTATCAAGATTTGAAAGATATGTATTGGTGGAATGACATGAAGAAGAGCATTGCAGAAATTGTAGCTGAATGTCCAAATTGTCAAAGAGTTAAAGTTGAGCACCAAAAACCCGGAGGTTATATGCAATGCATTAATCTTCCAAGCTGGAAGTAGGACATGATCAACATGGATTTCATTATTAGTTTGCCTCATACATCCCAGAAGTTTAATTCTATATAGGTGATTGTTGATAGGCTTACTAAATCCGCACATTTTCTACCAGTAAGGACCACTTACACAGTTGAAGAGTATGTGAAGTTGTACATTAAAGAGATAGTCTGATTACATGGAGTGCCGATTTCTATTATATCAGATCGGGGAACCCAATTTACCGCAAACTTTTGGAAGTCTTTTTAGAGGTGTTTGGGAACACAAGTGAAGTTGAGTACAGCTTTTCACCCTCAAACAGATGGACAAGCAGAACGTACCATCCAAACACTTGAAGATATGCTACGATCTAGTGTAATAGATTTTAAGGGCAACTGGGTTGATCACTTACCTCTTATTGAGTTTGCCTACAATAACAGCTATCATTCAAGTATCAAAATGGCAACATATGAAGCTTTATATGGAAGAAAGTGTAGATCACCAATAGGATGGTTCGAAGTGGGTGAAACTCTTTTGTTCAGACCGGATCTTGTTTATCAAGCCATAGAGAAGGTTAAAGTAATTCAGCAATGACTGAAAACATCTCAAAGTCGACACAAGTCATATACGGATAGTAGAAGGAGAGGACTAGAGTTTTCCATAGGTGATTGGGCATTTTTGAAGGTATCACCAATGAAAGGGGTGATGAGATTTGGCAAGAAAGGGAAGTTGAGTCCACGTTATATAGGCCCGTATAAGATCACTTGAAGGTTTGGACAAGTTGCATATGAATTAGAGCTACCCCAATAGCTCTCATCAGTACATTCGATATTTTATGTGTCAATGCTTCGAAAGTGCATCGAAGATCCATCACATATCACTTCTACTGAGGATGTGCAAGTTGCGGAAGATCTTACCTATGAGGAAGTGCCTATTACTATTCTAGATCGCCAAGTTAAGAAGATGAGAAATAAAGAGATAGCATCTGTAAAAGTACGTTGGAGAAATCATCAAAGGGAAGAGATTAAATGGAAAGATGAGGAAGCAATGAAATCTAAGTACCCTCATTTGTTCAAAGATGAAGAGGAAGTTCAAGAAACGGAGTTAGAACATTAACAAGTAAGTTTTTTTTATATATGCATAGTATTTATGTGATGATGTGAATATTAATGATGGACTTGAACTTGTTTTGGTTGAATAACTACGCTAACATTCGAGGATGAATGTCTTAAAGGGGGGAAGGTTGTAACACCCCATATTCAAGTACGTGTATTGGTCTTATTTATATGGAATTAATTTTTTTTATTTTATTTATACCGGAATTTTCCCGTCGATGGCTCCATGCGAAGATTATTGAATAAGATTTCCAATGATATAAAGATTTCCAAAAACGGATAGGTTCCAGATATAATCGAGTACGTTCAAAACTATAAAACGGTGGCCGGGATATTTGGGAATAGTAAATGTGCACGAAAATTTCCTGCACACAAACTACTGAGGCCAGCCGAATTTTTGGGTCAACTTCAAACAATCATAACTCCCTTAATATAATGAACTGGGAGATCTTTGACCTATGAAAAGAAATATCTTTGAGTCTTCTTTACAATGCAATTAGTTTCATCCAAATCCAACGTCTGAGTAAGGAGTTATAGTCGTTTTACTTCAGCCTATCAAAACAGATTTTTAGGGTCAACTTCAAACGATCATAACTCCTTGTACAGGACGAACAGGGTGGCCTACTTTATATGAAATTAAAACCCTTTGAATTATCCTTCCAAAGATACAAATTTCACCCAAATCCGATATCGAAGCAAAGAGTTATGGTCGATCTACTTTAGCTTATCAAAACAGTCCACCAAAGGACAGATTTGACATTATTTAAATTTTAAAGGCATTTTGGTCATTTCCTATTATATTATGGATGGGAATATGTGTATATATACATGTATATGAGTTCAAAAACTCATTTTCATCATCAATCGTTGAGGAAGAACAAACCCTAGCCAAATTTGACCTTTAAATTACTTTTGATTCAACCGTAGAAATTCCAAAGTAATCCAATAACTGCGTTTGTCATCTCGAGAGCTTCGAACGGCACCTATTATTTGTGAAAACAGGATTGCATAATCAAGAGGTGAATTCTAAGGTATAAATATTGTTTGCCTTTGTTCTTTTCCATATGTATATGTGTGATAGAGGATTATATATATTGGTTGTTATTGAAAGGTGATGGAAATAGGGTTATGGACTATTTTGCATGGTTTGGTTGTATTGAATTGTGGAAGGTGGATATGGTAATTGAGTTATGGAAGGTGGATATGGTAATTGAGTTATGGAAGGTGGATATGATGATATACTATTGAATTGATTATTATTTATGTCTATGGCTCAATTTGGTTTAATGGATTGGTTAGAAGGATAAATGAATCCAAACTTGATATTAGAGGATGTTGTATGAATATGCATGGCATGTGAATGTAATTGGTGTATAAGAGGGTTAAAGTGACTCCCTTTATGGTGTAATTAAGGCTTACTACTTAACCACTAGTTTGGTGAATTCAAATAATTGAATTGTGACGTTTGGTTACTAATACTAGATTGCTATATATGTTCATTGTAGATAAGTAATTCGAAAAGACGGGAAGTCCATTTGGGACTAGTATTGAAGGTTGACAGTCAGTTATGTAAAGCATACTCTATACCATATCTTTGGCATGAAAGTGAACAATTGTTCTATTAAGAAAGTTTCAAAAGTTATTCAGTAACATGTGATCCATAATGGTTTTGTATGATGTCCTACGTTACCAATGAACTTGTTTCCACCCTACAAGATGTCAAGACATTCCAATACTTACTTGTTTTCCAAATCTTACATGTTTATTGCACTAATGAATGTCAGAAGGTATCCGGTTACTCAAACAAGATCCATGTGCTATTAATGACTCCAAAACATTTCATTGACATACCAATAAGTTCCTACTTCATTGTTATGGCATTGATGACTCCAAAACACTTCATTGATGTGCCAATGAGTTCTTACTTCATTGTTATTGCATTGATGGTCTATTTATATGTCTCTTATTGAAGTATCATTATTTCAAAGTATCGAAAATGCGGTGGCGACCAAAATAACAATCTCAAAGATTAATTGAACTAAGTGATGGAAGTTCTCTCTTATCGGGTGGTATTCCAGGGGCATAAGCCTATCATGGGTCGATCTCTATTTATGTGTTTATGCGTGGTATCCCAGGGGCATAAGCCTATCATGGGTCGATCCCAGTTGATATGTACTGGAGGCAGCCTAATGGTCACAGTACAGTACAGTAATGGTTACAAAGATGATAAGAACGAAGGTAAAGTGATTGAATAAATACGATGTATTAATTATCACAAGTTCTAGTATGTGTGGTCCACTCCTATTACGATTTATTCACTTGTTTCTGATTTCTATTGAGCTCCTATATCATATGTGATTATCTACAGCTTTACATACTCAGTACATATTTCGTACTGACGTCCCCCACGGGGGACCTGCATTTCATACTGCAGGCACAGTACCTCAGCTCAAACACCGCACAAGTAGGAGCCTGGATATCCAGCTGCTTTTGGTGAGCTCCAGTTTGCTTCGGGGCTTTCCGTTTCATATCCAGTCATTTTTGGTATTGTATAGAAGTTAGTTATATGGCGGGGTGTGTCCCAACCTTAGTTAAACTCTGTGTATTGTCTAGAGGCTTTGTAGACCTAATGTACAGTCAAGGTGGTGTTTTGTTAATAGAAGTGATGGCTCCAACGCCCAAGTATTGTATATACATATATATGTGTGCTCGATCTTATACATGTGATTATTTCCTCTTATATACGACATGATGCTGTCCGAATTTTGGGTTGTCATAAAGGTATGCATGGGAAGTATAAGGTTATGAGTTGGTTCTTCCGGGGCTCCTCGGTTACGGGTGTCAGTCCGCCCCAATAATATTTGAGGCGTGACACTAAGACCCCACCTGAGGAGGTAACATATATGAAGGCTAAACTCATAATCTCGTAACACCACACTTAAATGCCAGCATTGAAGGAGGAATAGTACTCGGGGTCTAAGGAGTACCCAAAATAGAAGCAGGTGCAATCGGAGGAATACCATTACCCAACTTTGGCACAAATAGAGGTACCATAGTCGGAGCTGGGAAAACACCAAATGAACTCAAAGGAGTACCCTCCAAACGGGTCAGTAAACAAACCAGCTATCCCTTCAAGACTGAGGTAGACGAAGTTTGAGGAACCGAAGTAGAACCCATGCCTCCAACATACTCAAAACAAAGCTTAGAGGAAATTCTCCTATCGTTACTTTTGAACGGGGTTGATCCACAGGACCGTCCACTCCTTCAAGCCCATCCACGACTTGAGGTACACCCTCTTAACTAAACACTCTCTCCAGAAGCAAGCTTTATATTTCTGACCTTACGGGACCTAGTCAACACCATTTGTCCAGAAAGAGTGAAACACAACTCAGGATGCAAGATATGAAAGAAATTTACATGATAAGGAGTAAAATGAGAAAATTTTCCTAAAGATATTTTATAGCCTCTCGATGATAGATACAGATGTCTACATACTGATCTACGAGACTCTATTAGATATTTTGTCCTTACACCATTGAGACCAATGAAACCTGGTTGCTCTGATACCAATTTATCACTACCCAAAAATGAGGGTCATGATGGCACTTGTCACAGCGTACCTTCACAAGTAAGCCTATCACTCAAACTGATACGCAAAAAAGGGACAAGATGGAAATGCCCCCAAAGTGAGGCTTCTAAAACGAATCTAAACCATACAAGAAATTACAACAATGCGGAAAGAACATATCCAAAATTATGCATTTCCAAAACCAAGTGTTAATAGTGTAAACACTTTTAATACAAACCATGATTTAAATACATCAAAAATATCTATATTGTGTCAACATTTGTATCTGAATACTAATAAAGACATAACAAATGAAGAAAGACAGAGGTGAACTCTAGATGCATAAATGTCTAACCGCTACCTTCAAAGCTCCAATAATCGCCCGAGTCAAGCAAGCTGAAGCACACTCAAGATAGGACCTGCACCGAAAAGGTGCAGGAGGCGTGAGTACGGTCCACTTGTGCTTAGTAGGTATCATAGGTTGACCAAGTAAAGTATACAAAATATACACTAAGGGCACATCACCTGCGATCAGAAAATTTCCTACAACATTAGCCCACACCGCTTGCACTAAAAGTTCTAATATATATCACAATTACAACAACACAGTATATAGAACACAAGTATACATTATATATCACATGCAAGTAGAAACAGAGAAGAACATGTATATACAAGATAGTCAAGTATAAATAACAGGATATAGAGTAAGTAGACATATAACAAGTCAATATAAAAATCCAATCACAATATCAATTACAATAAAGCAAATGCAATGTATAAATGATGATGCACGAGACTATTGCACATTTTTCGTATACACGTACGGAGCTAAAGCTTCTCGATGTAGGAACCATGGAGGATTCTTCAATCCATATACTACCCAGTATACACCTACAGAGCTAAATCTTCTCAATATAGGACCCATGGGGGTTTCATCAACCCGTATACAATCAATATCCATGACTCTTCTCAAACATATCCTTCAGAGATGTCTATAAAATTTGATGTTTCCAATATTTCCAGAATTTCCAGTATTTTTAGTAATTTTAGTATTTTTAGTATTTCCTGTATTTTCAGTGTTTACTGAGTTTCTAGAGCACATAAGACATAAATCAAGTTTGACAAACAACAAAAACAAGTATATACAAAACATACAACAAACAAGTAAAATTATGTGTAGGATATCATGAGGATGATGATGCAATGTTCACAATTAATCATAATAAGTATTTCCACAACCAACCGCAATGATATATGTTCACAACCAACCACATGATATATTTCCAAAACCAACCACAATGATACATTTCCATAACCACGTGAGTCAATATCTACTTATTATTTTCATTCATCCGTGAATTTTCACATGTTTCATATGCCAAAAGTATGAATATATATATATATATATATATATATATATATATATTTACATACACATATATCACTATACACCATAGGTGCCACAATAGGCATTTGCAACAACACAATATAATTATTCACAAGTATTCAAGGCTATCAACATCATATAAGACCCCACACGATCATACATATCACATAATATCTCAATTTTAATAATTACATCACATATAGTCCCCCACACGAGCACAAAAATTAGATAGAAATTTTTCATGATTAGTTCCACCGTTAACATGAATTTTGTACCCACATTTACTACCCAACCCAGTCTAAAAGAGTTAAGTCATAACCTACATCGAATGCCGAAATCGATCCGCTACACTTTAAACTCACGATCTTACTTTCCACGAACAATCCTAAAATCTACTAAAACCAAGAAATATAGAATCTATACATCAAAACAAAGCCAACGATACCCATATTACCTACTTTTGGCTCGGGATCAAAACGGAACCCGAAATGAGTTCTTAAAAAAAGGAAAAATAGTAAATTTACAACAAAAATGTATTTTCATATTTTTAAAAATCTACAGCTGAAAACCCAAGTTAAATCGAGTAAAAAATGAGGTTCAAATTGAAGAAAAATTATTTTTAGGTTTTATTGAATAAAATCTTTGAAATCCGCGTTAAAATCAAGAATCGGAGTTGTTTTGAAGGTTAAATTGATGAAAAACTAGTAATTATAAGATTAAAATATTATTCAAGTGAAATTGAGGTTTAAAATCAAGCCCTAAGATTTTGGGGGTTTTGAGAAATTAATCAAGGATTATAGTAGAAAGGGATAAAATCTCACCTTAAATCCGTAGAAGAATCAAGAAATAGATGCTAATCTAGCTTCTCAAGCTTCCACAAACTTTGCCTTTAAGCTTTCACACTATTTTAGGGTTTAACTCCCAAGAGGAAAGGTGAAAGAATGAGCAAAATAGGCCAAAAAAAAAGTTATAAGGGATGTTTTTTTTAATTAGACCGAACCAGTTTTTTTTGGGGGGGAAACTAAATTTTTAAGCCCAAAAACGGACTTCGATGGAGTGCTCAGAATTCGTTCGGAATTCCATATACACAAACGAACTATGCAAACACACTAAATTCGACACTCTAGACTCAATGGTGATATCGAATTTTCAAAAAAAAATATCATTTTTACAGAGTCGACCTGAAACCCAAAATCACAATTTTCTAAATCGAGGATCGAAATGAGATTTAAAATTCATAAAATCACACTAAATATGTTAACACCCTAAAATCGATGTTTCGGAGCGTTGGCAAAGTTAGATTTTCCATCCAAGGTCATTTCGATCAAATGTGGGTCTCACATCTATATTTTAAATTTTTCAACTTTTCGACCAACAGGTCGAAATGAGATCGGGTGCATCAAAAACTAAACCAAAGATTTTCCTAGCCTTAAATCAATATTTCATAGCTACTGGCGCGGTCCGTTATGCCATCTATCGGACAGATCAAAAAATAACCACACAGATCCATAATAAGGCTCTCGAAACCACCAAAAAACACAATATCACACAAATGGTACCAAAAATCATCAAAAATTGTACCAATCGCCCACACACTACAACAATGCAACTACAAAGAGAGGTAAAATAGTCAAATCACATAAAATCACAAATTTTACATATTTCATCAAATTTTTAGGTCGTTATAATTTGGAAGAGGGTGGTAGAGTTGAGGCTGAGGAGGATCGTGACTATTTCTGAGAGTCAGTGTGATTTTATGCAAAAGCGCTCAAATACTGAGGTTATTCACCTCGTGAGGAGATTAGTGGAGCAGTTTAGAAAAAGGAAGAAGGACTTGCCTATGGTGTTCATTGATCTTGACAAAGCATATGACAAAGTGATGATAGGCGAATTTACACGCCTATATCAATATATTTTGCCCATATTTTAGCCTAGTTTTGAGAACAAATTATATATTTCATGCACTTTTAGTCCTTTTTCCTGTAAATGAGCTAACGAACATGATTAGGAAAGTTTCAGGTATAAATGATGCAAAATACAGCATTTTATGGCTTACTTGACGCAAAAGAAAGCTCACAAAGGAAGGGAAGGAAGTCTACACGCCTAAGGACCAAAATTGCTGCATGGAAAATCTGTCCCGGGCTAAAACAGCATTTCGGAAGACTTTGGGGACTTACAGATACAAAGCTGGATTTTGACAATGATACATTAACCTAGTACAATTGGGTTATGTATTTCATTAGTTTATTTGGATTAGGAGAATGTTACATTAACCTAGTACAAATGGGTTAAGTATTTCCTTAGTTTAGTAGGATTTGGTTATTTATTTCATTAGCATAGTAGGAGTAGGATAGGAGTATTATAAATACCCTATCATGCTAGAGATTTTTAATTATGTCCTCCCTTAGTGGAGAGGCAAGTCCTCCCTTAGTGGAGAGGCAAGTCCTCCCTTAGTGGAGAGACACATTCTACTTCTCAATTACAACTCTTCTAATCTTTCCATTAATTCTATTCTTAAATTCCACAACAAGAGAATCGTTACTTGCTAAGGAATCACGCCACACGCCTATCACCTAATCCACACGCCATTACTCAATAATAACAATGCAAATCGTGATCTCCTTCGCACTCATGGGTAACTAAACTTCTCTGTTGGGGTTATGGAAGCCGAATGAGATACTATCTATTGCTGTGAGTTTGTGAGTTCGAGACACGTATATTGCTTATATCATTATTCTCTTCATCTTAATGCAAATTCTTGTGGCTGCAGACGCATAGAATAACGCCAGTCTAACATTTAACTTGTTCGAGAGAAAGGTTATTTGTCTGGAAAAGAGATAATGTCAAGGTAGTAGGACACCCTTTCCTATTAAAAAGCTAGTGCCGTAACTGGACTAACCTCTTGGAGAATTCGTACCGTTAGACACGCTTTAAGCTCGAGAGAGTTAAAGTGAAATAGTCCTTGTTCAGGTCGAGAGACGCTTGGATTTACCATCGACTACAATTCTCTATAAGCAATTGCATGTCAAGACTCTACACACTCATAGCCAATAGAGACGTATACATCAAAAGGTGGACATAACCCCAACGCTTCAATTCTCATTGTTTACAACTTACGTAACAATCTCTCTCTTTTTACTTTATTATTTTCAGCCTTTGTTTACATTACTTGCAAGACAAGAATCCCCCCTTTTACGAGACTTGCACCAAAAGTTTAGTAATTTTACTTACTTGTTGGCCAAGCTATTCCCTGTGGGATCGACACCCAACCCAGGTTGGGTTCTATATTTGCTAACGACCGTTTTACACTCCCACGAGAGCTGTAGATTGAGCGTTATCAAAAAGTAGCGCCGTTGCCGGGGAATACGAGTGTCAATCAAGTTCGTGATAATTACTAGACCCTTTGGTCAAAGATTCTCGTACTTTTACTTTTAGTTGTTGTTTTTGTTTTATTTAGGTTTAGTCAGTGCATCAATGGAGGCACAACGTGAAAATGAAAGGATGGCTGCTCAAGTGCATCAACAGAATATTGATAATCGTAGGCGAGCAAGAAATCCTGACGATGAGGATCTGGGCGATGAAGAGCTACTAAACCCACGGCATACTGCTGAGATGACGGCACCCATGCAGAGGAGAGATCGTCAAGCGCGATTGAGGCCTGATCGTCGAGTTATGCAAATTCTTTTTGATGACGAAGAGGACGATCTAGACGGACCTGGTGCCACCGAAGCTATTATTCTTCCACCATTAGCACCTGGAGAAAAGTTCAATATCACTAGCACCATGATTCAGCTTTTGCAACTCAAGGGATTATTTAGTGGACTAGCAGGCGATGATCCGAATATGCATCTGATCAACTTTATTTCTACATGCAAGTCATTCGACAATCCTGGCGTTGGACAGAATGCAATTCGACTACGCTTATTTCCATTGTCTCTGTCTGGGGAGGCAACTCTATGGTTGAATGGGTTGACTCCTGATTCGATTACTAATTGGAGGCAATTGAAAGACGCTTTCCTAGAAAGATTCTTTCCGCCATCCAAAAGAGCACAGTTGAGAGATGAGATCACCAATTTTCGACAGCTTCCAACTGAAGCTCTCCACGTTACATGGGAGAGGTCCAAGACGAAGCTAATGCAGTGCCCAAACCATCATATGACCAATGTCCACTTGATGGAGATATTATACAGAGCTTTGAATTCGGGGACTAAGCCAGTGGTTGATAATGCGGCTGGAGGATCATTTATGGACCTCACCTTTGTTCAGGCAAGCAATATGCTAGACCGGATGACAAAACAAAGTAGAGCTTGGCATACCAGGGATTCTGAGGTAGCAATCCCTACTTTATCTATTGGCATGTCTGCAGACCAAAGAAGAAGAGAAGAAGAACGTGAGCAAGACATGGCGCACATGAAAACACAATTGGATCTTCTGACAAAGCACTTATTATCAGGGAAGACCAAAAAAGTGAAAGCTGTAGCGCTAAAAGGAAGAGACGAATCTGATTCTGAAGAGGAGGCCAACTACTTGAACAATCAGAGGAGGCCATCTTCCGTGGGAATGCCCAAGGAAACCAAGGTCGGAACTTTTATGATAAATCTGGAAGCAAAGACCAAGGTAGTTGGAAGAAAAATAATGAAAAGAGTTGTTTGTACGTTCCCCCTGGTAGACGTGATACCACCACATCTAATTCTGGGAGTATGGAAGACATGATGGCTAAGTTATTGAAAGGAGTGGAAGCAACGAGCGCAGGAGTTAAGGAGGTGATTGATGATTTGTCCTCCATGAAGAAACTAGTTGATTCTCATTCCACTTCTATCAGGCAAATAGAGTAGCAATTGAGCCAACTTTCAGCAGCATTCAATCAAAGAAAGGCTGGCACCTTACCAAGCGATACTGTGCAAAACCCAAAGAATGATGGGTCATGCATGGCCATCACTACCAGAAGTGGTAAGGTGCTGGAAACTTCAGCAAAAGGCAAGCAAGTGGTTGACGAAGTTGCGGACATGGACATTACACCTAGTGACGTTACAAAAGGAGAAGAAGCCGCAACAACTAATCCCAACGTCAGGGACGTTTCACCTAGTGACGTGCAGCTTGAAAAAGTGGAAAAACAGAAGCAAGAGGAGAAAAAAACCGTGGAGAGAACACTTCCATACCCACCACCACCTTTTCCCCAAAGATTGAAGAAGGTGGCGGATGACACAAAGTTCAGCAAATTCATGAATATGTTAAAGCAGCTCACCATTAATGTTCCATTGGTGGAGGCACTTGAACAAATGCCTGGGTATGCGAAATTTATGAAGGATCTCTTGACAAAGAAGCGGGCAGCAAGTTATGACTTGGCGGATAATGTTCATCATTGTAGTGCAATCTCTACAAGATCGCTAGTTCAAAAGAAGGCAGATCCTGGAGCTTTCACTATTCCTTGCACAATTGGATCGTTGGATTTTGCTAAGGCATTGTGCGATTTGGGAGCTAGCATCAATTTGATGCCACTATCTATCTACAGAAAGTTGGGGTTGGGAGACCCTACACCAACCAATATAAGGCTCGTGATGGCTGATAGGTCAGTAAAACGACCTGTGGGTATCTTGAATGATGTGTTGGTGAAAGTTTCTTCATTCACCTTTCCTGCAGACTTCGTTATTCTGGATTGTAAGGAGGATTCTGAAGTTCCCATCATCTTGGGACGTCCCTTCCTTGCAACTGGAAGTGTGCTTATTGACATGAAAGATAATGAGCTTTTGTTTCGAATTAATGACGAAGTGGTACGATTTGATATATGCAAAACAATGAAGCAGCCCAGCGATATGAATGAGTTATATGTTCATCATGAGGATACGAAAGAATTATCTATAGAGAAACAGCCTACTGTTGAGCCATTGTCTGCTGTGCCACTGAAAGTTGAGCATGAAGATAATGAAGGTTATGAAGAACTTATGAGTGCTCTAACAGAAATAGAGCCTTATACTCCTAAGCAACCAGATTGTGATCTCAAGAATCAACCAACAGCGAAGACTCCCATTGACGAGCCACCAATGCTAGAATCGCAAGAGCTTCCCGATTATCTAAGGTATGTGTTCTTGGAAAGTGGAAGTATACTTTCGATAAGTGTGGTGGATGATTTAAGTGAACAGCACGTGGAGGCTCTCATCTCTGCTCTGATGAGGTATAAGAGAGCTATGGGTTGGACTATTGATGATATAATTGGTGACTCTCCGGAGAAACGTAGGAGCCATCTCGAAGAAGATCGCATGCCCATAGGTAAGCCTCATTGCCGTCTAAATCCTTTTAGAAAACGATCCACCATTTACCTCGATGAAGTCTGAGTACTCGAGGTAACCATGTCGTGCCACGACAATAAATAAGGCGCTAGATGGGAGGCAACCCATCGTTTTATTGTTCTATCATTTTATCGTTTTCCTTTCATTCTAGTACTTGTTTTGTTTTGCTAAATGAAAAATCCAAAAATAAGAGTCGTGCCACGACCAAAACTAAGGCGCTTGGTGGGAGGCAACCCATCGTACTAATCGTTTTCGTTTGGTTTTGAGCAAAAATAGGTGCAAGAAGTATTCAACGAGGAGATTGATTTCAATTGACGATTTGGACGCATTGTATGGTAAAGTTGGTAAGTTAGGAATGGTGATGCACAAGGCTATGGATTGAGCATTTCTCACACCAAAATAGGCTTCGAGGAAGGCTAGGCCTTGGTAAAACTAGGCCACGAACGATGCACAACCTATCCTATAGCCTAAGGTCTCGGAATCTAGTGTGTTATACACTATGCGCCGCCTATTCCTAGGTATGCTTTTGACTATGAGCCGCCTATGCTATGGCATTTGGTCTCAGTATCTCATATGCCATAGACTATGCGGCGCATATGTCTATAAATGCCATAGACTATGCGGCGCATATGTCCCATTATGCCATAGACAATGCGCCGCATATGTCATTGATATGCCGAGTGTTATGCGCCGCATAGGTGGAATTTTTGTCTCTAAAACTGATTGTAAATGGGTCAAAACCCGACCCATTCTCTTCCTATATAAAGGGGACTTAGTTTTACAACACAACCACACTAAAAATTGACCTAAGGGCGCCGCATATACATCCAAATCCTCTCAAAATTTTCTTCTTTTGCTCTTCCAATTCACAAAACCATCTCCACAAGCTTCAAGCAAGTAAGTACTCTCTTATTCTTCATTTATTTCTCGTAAGTACTACGTTGCTATGTCTATTATGAATTGCTAAATCGTATAAGATTGTTGGTGATGTTTATGTGTTTGGATAATTGATACAAAATCATGTGAGTGAACATATACGTAGGAAAATCTTGACTTGTTTCCGACTTGAATTTGGTTTCACTAGCATTGTTATACTATTTGCGGAATTACTATGGCTATGAATAGTGCTTAAGATTGTTGTTTGGATACTTACATGTTAGACTATCCCGGCCATCGGGATAAGACTTATAGTGCCTACCGACATAAGAGGTTGTGATTGTTGTAAGAATAACTATTCCATATGGTAACCCCTATGTAGTAGTGTTGCTATAGCTACCATTAAAGTAGTCCAATGGCTGCAAGTAAGTAATGCATTGCTGATTTTCTTGTCGGAATACAATCCTAAAACGTATGTCGATGAATTCTGAGTAATCGATCACTTTCACCTCACTAGTTGGTGCCAACAACCTAAGTGTGGGGTGGTACCCCTACTGTCTGTGTATAGATTGTATCCATTGAGATTGTGCTACCATTAACACTATTTCAAGTCTCAGGTACAATGGCACCTAAAGAGAGACAAGGCAAGGAAGAAGGCTACCACTTCCCAAAAGGGCAAGAAAAGAGGTCGCAAGAAGCAAGGAGAACCCTCCTCGCTGCAAACACCTCAACTCACTCTTGGAATTAAGTGGGATACTTATGAGGAACTTCTAAGGATGACGACTCTGATGATGATTCCAATGCAAGGGGTATGACCCCAGACATAGAGGATAAGTCCGACCAACCAGGTTCCTCGTATTTATTTTCCACTGAGGGCAGTGTCCCGTTTAAGTGTGGGGTGGCGGTATCGCATGCTATACTTCTCTATTTGCATCTATGTTTGTTTACTTTTTTTGTGTGTTTTCGATTTTTTTTAGTTAAGTTAAGTTTTTTTTAGGAGTAAATTTTTTCTAGCTTCGCATGAAATTATTTTGATAGGCAGCATGAGATTATAACAAGAGTATGTGCTACAATTGTGACTATTGAGACGTTTAGACTCTAGTTGTGACTCATTATGTGATATTGTGTGATTCAATTCCTTCACTTGTTGGGTCGAGAGTCTATATTACTTCCAATCAAGTCGACCATGTGCCTTGTGTGTGTGTGAGATTAATAGTATCTTCTATGTATGTGGCTGATGCTAGAACTTGCCTGGTATGTATGCAAAGCGAAAATAAGGAGTGTAAGTTTAGGAGATGATTTAAGCATTTCTTTGGCAACCTATATTTGTTTACCTTCAGTTTTACCTACCCATGGACATCATCCCTAGTTAAACCCTTTTGAGCCTTTAGCCTATTTCTTTGACAACCTTGCATGCAAGCCTAATCCATTTTCTTTCAAGACCATAATTTGATCCAAATTCCTAAGTGCTTTAAAGTGAAGAAGTCATGTGACAACATAAGAGGAAATTGGGTGAGTATGATGCTTTAAATTTTAATGGTGCTTGAATGTGTTATGAAAAAGAAAGTGCTAGCATAAGAGGTATGTTGTGAAAAGAAAAAGGAAAAGAAAGCTGAAAAGTGAGTTATGCTTAAAATTGAAAAACAAAAGAGGAGAACAAGGGTGGTAGAATAAAAGAAAGAAGAAAGGTTGAAAGAAAAAAGTGCCAATGATACAATGTGATGTATTAAAGTGCTTAGGAACTTAGTCACTATTTCTGTCCAAAATAGCTGATCCTACCCGTCCCTTAGCCTACATTACAACCATCAAAAGACCTACTTGATCCTAAGCTTAGCATTCTGACATTTAGTAGAGTACTACATTAAGGGCAAGCCTATGGTCATCAGTTGCTACATATGAATTCTTTGTGAGAGTGAGAGCAAGGACATTTTGATACCCATGTTTGAAAAATATGCTATATTTGTGAGTAATTATGGGTACTATATTGTGAGACACACATGGTTGATGAGCTTTGGATAGTTGTATATGATTCTATGTACCTTAACGTTTGCATGCGAGTTGATCACCATCACTAGTCTACGCTAGAGGTTAAACTGTTTCTACTTATAATCGGGAAGCTACTCTTTGTTGATAATTTTTGTGCTTGTCTTGAAGAATGTTTTGTGTTGTTGCTGTAAAAACCCTAAGTTGATGCTTAGAAGGACATGATATTTTGTTCGAGGACGAACAAAGCTGCAAGTGTGGGGTGTTGATGATAGGCGAATTTACACGCCTATATCAATATATTTTGCCCATATTTTAGCCTAGTTTTGAGAACAAATTATATATTTCATGCACTTTTAGTCCTTTTTCCTGTAAATGAGCTAACGAACATGATTAGGAAAGTTTCAGGTATAAATGATGCAAAATACAGCATTTTATGGCTTACTTGACGCAAAAGAAAGCTCACAAAGGAAGGGAAGGAAGTCTACACGCCTAAGGACCAAAACTGCTGCATGGAAAATCTGTCTCGGGCTAAAACAGCATTTCGGAAGACTTTGGGGACTTACAGATACAAAGCTGGATTTTGACAATGATACATTAACCTAGTACAATTGGGTTATGTATTTCATTAGTTTATTTGGATTAGGAGAATGTTACATTAACCTAGTACAAATGGGTTAAGTATTTCCTTAGTTTAGTAGGATTTGGTTATTTATTTCATTAGCATAGTAGGAGTATGATAGGAGTATTATAAATACCCTATCATGCTAGAGATTTTTAATTATGTCCTCCCTTAGTGGAGAGGCAAGTCCTCCCTTAGTGGAGAGGCAAGTCCTCCCTTAGTGGTGAGACACATTCTACTTCTCAATTACAACTCTTCTAATCTTTCCATTAATTCTATTCTTAAATTCCACAACAAGAGAATCGTTACTTGCTAAGGAATCACGCCACACGCCTATCACCTAATCCACACGCCATTACTCAACAATAACAATGCAAATCGTGATCTCCTTCGCACTCACGGGTAACTAAACTTCTCTGTTGGGGTTATGGAAGCCGAATGAGATACTATCTATTGCTGTGAGTTTGTGAGTTCGAGACACGTATATTGCTTATATCATTATTCTCTTCATCTTAATGCAAATTCTTGTGGCTGCAGACGCATAGAATAACGCCAGTCTAACATTTAACTTGTTCGAGAGAAAGGTTATTTGTCTGGAAAAGAGATAATGTCAAGGTAGTAGGACACCCTTTCCTATTAAAAAGCTAGTGCCGTAACTGGACTAACCTCTTGGAGAATTCGTACCGTTAGACACGCTTTAAGCTCGAGAGAGTTAAAGTGAAATAGTCCTTGTTCAGGTCGAGAGACGCTTGGATTTACCATCGACTACAATTCTCTATAAGCAATTGCATGTCAAGACTCTACACACTCATAGCCAATAGAGACGTATACATCAAAAGGTGGACATAACCCCAACGCTTCAATTCTCATTGTTTACAACTTACGTAACAATCTCTCTCTTTTTACTTTATTATTTTCAGCCTTTGTTTACATTACTTGCAAGACAAGAATCCCCCCTTTTACGAGACTTGCACCAAAAGTTTAGTAATTTTACTTACTTGTTGGCCAAGCTATTCCCTGTGGGATCGACACCCAACCCAGGTTGGGTTCTATATTTGCTAACGACCGTTTTACACTCCCACGAGAGTTGTAGATTGAGCGTTATCACAAAGTCCCCAGGGAGATTTTTAGAGGTGCTTGGATTCTAGAAGGGCGTCCGTGATGTATACTAGGCCGATTCAAGACATGTAAAATGGTGTGAAGATTCGTGTGAGGACAGTAGGAGGAGATTCAAAGCACTTTTCTTTTTTGACAGGGTTGCACCAAGGATCAACTCTTAGCCTGTTTTTTTTTTTTGCCTTGGTAATGAATGTTTTGATGCAACGTATTAAAGGAGAGGTGCCTTGGAGGTTTGGAGACAGACCCTCGAGTCTAAATGATTTAGGTTTAGCAGGACCAAGACAAAGTACTTGGAATATATGTTTAGCGATTTATCGCATAAGGATGACGTGGTTGTGAAACTGGATTCTCAAGCCATCCAAAAAAAAGAGAGTTTCAAATATCTTGGGTCTATGATTTAGGAAAATTGTGTGGCTGATAAGGATATCACACGTTGTATTGGTACAGTGTGGTTGAAATGGAGGCTCGCCTCGAGAGTCTTGTATGGTAAGAAGGTGTCTCATAAGGTTAAAGGTAAGTTCTACAAAGTGACAGTTGAAATGACTATGATGTATGGAGCGGAGTGTAGGCCAATTAAAAACTCCCACATCCAAAAGTTGACCGTGGCGAAGATAAAAATTTTATGATGGATGTGTGGACTTATCATAATAGATAGGGTTAGAAGTAAGACTATTCGGGAGAAGATGAGAGTGTCTTCGGTGGAGGACAAGACGAAAAAAGTGAGGTTGCGTTAGTTCATACATGTGATGAGAAAGAATACGAATGCACCAGTTCGGAGGTGTGAGAAACTGGCTGTGGATGATTTTAGGTCGGGTAGAGGTAGGACGGAGAAATATTGAAGGGGGTGATTAGGCAGGACATGGGACAGTTACAATTTACAGAGGACATGACCTTTGATAGGAAGGTGAGAAGGACGCGTATTAGGATAGATGGGTAGTCGGTAGGAGTGCGTTCGTAATAGTAGGAAAGAGTGCTCTGTTTGTAGTTGTTCTTGTAGTGTCTTGTAGCCTCTTATTTGTGGCATTTTGGTGATGTCAATGATTTTGTATAGCTAGTTTATAATATTATCTTGTGGGTATTTTGTTTCCTTTACTCTCTAGCGGTGTCTCTTTTTATTCATTGCTTTTATATTTTTTGTTTGTTATATTTGTTATCTATCAAAATGTGATGACATATTTGAGTCATTTTCAAATAAAAACAGAAGCAAACTTTTCTGTGTACAAACACTTTGATCTAACGTAATGATTCGCCAAGTTTTATGATAAATTAAAATAAGTTAGGCGCATTATGAAAGACTAATAAAAAGGTGATGAGCAAGACACGTCATGATTTATTTAAGAAGAAATTTATATACATCTGCAAATATATGCTTATAATGAATGTGCACATTTAAAAGAAAAAGGACAATAAGGCAGGAAAGCCTATAATAAAACTAGATAGTTGCTTTCAAAAATTAGACCACAGAGAAAGAAAAGAAGAAAATGGGTCACTTCATTGACCATCAAGCCGAGCGCAAAAGATTCACTCAATCGCGAAGCATACTCTCTCCATTCGTTTTTACTTGTCACTAATTTTTTAATTGAATTTCTAATTTTACTTATTATTTTTAACAAATCAAGAGAAGACAACTTCTTTTTTTCTATTTTATCCTTAATATTAATTTTTTTTTTTAAATTAATTTCAAGATACAATGTCAGTAGCATTTAATAGAAATAATATGATCTCTATTGTGTATTAAAGTGTGTATTAGCAATACATTTCATTTCCTATGTATTAGTAATACAAAGACTTTTAACACGTGCATTAACTTATTAAATGACCTTAATACCCCTCAATTTCCCTCTCAAAATATTTTACAATTTCTTTTTCCGCCATTTTAATTTTCAACAGTGAATTTTCTCAAAATATTTTATAATTTTTTTTCCACCGTTTTAATTTACAACAATGAATAGTTGATTTAAATAACCGCAAGATATTTTTGCTTTGCTTCAAGGATCTTTAAAAGGATTAAAAAAAATTCTTGAGACTATTCGTTAATTTTACATCTTATCTTTTATTTTTGTTTCGATTATGTTAATCCGTCGTCGGCGTAACATTTCATGCGCAAAGACGAAGGTCTTGCATTTAATCCTAAATCTCTATATACTAGTTCAACAATACTAATTATATTTAAGATGAAAAAAGAACTTTATTGCAAAAAAGTGTACAAAATCAAAGAAGGGTATTTTCGTAAACAAACACTTCTTTTACAGAAATTATGTAACATATATTATTTCTTATACATCAAACCAAACAATGTATAAGAAATAATATATGCATAATTAATACAAATATTACTAATACAAGCATTACTAATACACTATATTTTACATTATTTTTATACACTCAATCAAACGACCCCTCACTGTGTAATTATTAGTGTATCTAATTAGTGACCAATTCTATTCTGAGTGTTGGAGTTAAAATTGAATTAACTAGTGTAACAAAAGAAAAAGAAAAAAAATTACTGTGGTTCCCACTAAACTCCACATTTGACTAGCTTAGGAGTTTATATATGCTGTCTATAGAACGAATGCGAATATGGCATACAATAATAATCCCAATAAAGTAGTACTACATAAACTTGTGCATGCTGGCAAATTTAGACTTGCTTTAAACTTCACACATAGTGCATGCCACAATATACATGTACATATATTCTATTTTGAGTTGTTTCTGATTTCAAATCCACGGTTTATGAGAATAAAAAGATAAGACGATTCCCAATTCCAAAAAAAAAAAATGTGTAAAAGAAATTAGAAGAAATAATCGCCACGAAACAAAACGTACGTAAGAGGCTTGTCCAATGATCTAGAATCTTTGCATAAATGCATCAATAATTTGGCAAAAAAATAAAATAAACAACAAGAATCAACTTTTTAAATTCTTAATTAAACTTATTCTATCGTAAAATCATGTGTTTAGATTATAGTATTTAATAAAACTTAGTAATTCCTTACATATGACTATATTTTGTATCGAAAATTTTAAGTTTGATGAGCCCTGCTTCGAAAAATGAAGTTCTACCGTCACAGTCACATGGCAAAGGAAAACAGGAAAAGAAATGAGTTTTTTATCCCTCAGATACTCAACTAATCCTTTAATTAAAAAAATCAACTATTCAACTAATTAATAATTAATTTTTTTGTGTGTGTAAAATACTCCCTCTTTTTATTGGACAAATACCACTGTAAGAATATTTAATCAAAAATTTAAGCTTTTCAGAAATCATATAAATTTATGTCTTATGCCATACAATTTATACAAATCAAAATTGTCTTCTAGGGTTGCAATTTACCTTAAAATGATTGATGTGCATGCTGTTTTTTTTTTCTTTTTGTTTATTTATTCACCTATTTTATTTTTATTCATTTAATTAATTAGTCTGCTTTCTTGCCCGTTCAATTTCACTTCAAAGAATAAAATATTTTACTAAAGTAAATAAAGTGAGTAGAAGTATACTGTTTTGATTTGGCATAATTTAGTGGAATTAGGTTTGACTTATAATAGTAATATTAAATTAATAGAAGATGATTAAATAGTACATTAATCATTTGTAGGAACCAACAAAGAAACCTCTGTACTTAGATCGCTTTTTAGCTACCTTTAGAAAATAGTTTTTATTTGTAGGATGGTACAAAGAAAGTCATAATTCTGTACTTAGATTTGGCATAATTTAGTGGAATTAGAAAATGTTTTTTTTACCTTATAGTATAATGTATTCAAGCCTTTTTACACATTGTTCACCTATATTTATTAATGTCAATTTTGTGGCAACTTCTTTACGTGGACACTCAAGAAGTAGTGCATTTCCACGAGTGAATACAAATGCAGAACCACCAACTGTTCTAAAATTAGGTGGACACTCAACAAATAGGAATATTACCCAAAAAATTTCAAAGCTTTCCAATACTTCCAGTATATATGCTTATCGACTTTTTGTTGATTGATATTTTCAGCAGACATATATTGCTGTCGCTTCTTTTTACTCGATGTTTAATTGAATACAGAGGTCATGAAAGAAAGATAAAGTTTTGTCACGTTACAAAAGTATATATATGTCAATATGTCATGATATTTCCATTTCAATGGAGTCGATTTGATTGATGATGAAGAAAGAGACGGCTAGAACTGTGCGCTTGTCATCTCTCATTCACCATCGAACACCAACTTGTCATATAAAAAAGGGAAAAAGGCTCAAATATATCACAGAATTGTTAGAAATGACTTATTTATGTCATCCGTTAAAAGTTTGGCTCATTCATGTCATCGTCATTACAAAATCGGTTCATCCATGCCATTACTTTTAAACAGTATTTTTTTAGAAACAACTTTATCACGTGGCCTCTTATTAGAGGTCCGCGTCATTAAATAAAATAAATTAATATTAATTAAAAAATATGAGGCCCATTTAATACCCGACCCACACCCATTTAATATCTCCACATTGTCTTCCCACACTATGATCAAATAATTTAAACAAGGGCAAAGGCCCAAAGAAAAGGGGCTGGGCAGATTCCAAACAAGGGCAAAGGCAAAATAAAAATTGATGAGACCTTAATTCGATCTCAACAATCTGAACAATCACAGGCTTATGGACCTGATATTGGTGATGATGAAGACCTAATATTGATACCAAAAAAACATATCTGAAGCTGGTACATTTTTGGCTAGGAGGAAAAATCTAAGGCCACCAATTGGTGGTAGAAGAATCCAATTCACTGGAGTGTCAACTCCAACAAACTTGTCTTATTCACCAATAAAGACGTCTTGTCGGGGAAAGAAAGTCGTTACATCAAGCTAGTTACAAAATGGAGTGAGGAAAAAACGTATCAAGATGATGGCAAGAAAGGGGCAAGGAGAACCAGCCCCCCGATGATTGCGAAATATGAACGTTAATTTTCTATTTTGTGATGCCTAGATATTTTAAAGGTTGAAGTGGTGGATAATTGATTTTTGTTATTATAATTAGTTTTAACCTTTAAATGACAACTATGTATTTTGTACCAAGATGACAATTGATGCTACTTTAGCCTTAGAAGGGTAGTTGTGCAGGACAACAAATGCATTATGCAGTTTGATTTGATCCCTCTGATTTCTGATAGCAGAACTGTTTAATTCAGCAATTATTAACGAATGAAGGCTAAAGAAGTGGTGTAACTATGAGTGTGTTCTGATGATTAATCCAGTGAAGTCAACAACTCAAAGTGTGATGTTGTTTTTCTAGAGGAGTTAGAGAACACAGCCACACACAGAAACTATGTATGTGTATATATGAAATTTTTTTCTTTTAAGAAATATGTGAGTTTAAATTCATCGGACGGGTAATATTATGTTGTTGGGTTAAAATTCAAACAGATGAACTATAGTGCTATAAAAAATTCAGCAGTTAGTAGTAGCTGTCGTCTAGCTTTTAAATGTATACCTTTTATTTCCAGAAGGAATATTAATCAATGTTTTCTACTAACAAAAACTGATCAATCCCCATAAAAGCCTAAACTGATCTGTATCTGTCAATCTGCGCTTGTAAGGTACGAAAGGTATCGATTCACCCTGCAAGAAAATGACTATACTGAATAAGAATAATTATAGCACTATCAAGTCACTAACAGGAGCAACAAATGTGAAGATAAGCTAGTTATTGTTGTTGCTATGAAGTAAGATTTTACAAAATGCTTAACTTAGTGATACGAGCCTCTTGGTCAAATCTACTAGCTGAACTAAATAAAAACGATTTCAGAGTACACCACTTGATTGTTATGTGCTCTGCATCATGATTTTATCTTGTTTTGGCACCCACAAATAGAATGCGTAATCTTTTTGGAACATTAGAGTAGTAAAAAAAGGTGTTGTCGATTTCCTGAGTAATTGATATTACCTTCTTAATATCAAATCTCGCCAAGGAACTCTACCTACTATTATCAGTTTAGTCTAGTGAGTTGTGTCCATTATTCCAAGTGGCACACTCCCTTTGTTGAGTTAATGTGACTGACTTTCCTCTTGAGTTTGTCTAAAAACAAATGTCACTTCTTTGTATTTAGAAAGTTTTCGATTCTAAGATTCCTATTTTCAATTCTTTGTGTTTAGAATGGTTTAGCATTATTAAGACTACAAGATTTATAGGCTAAAAAATTACTGCGTTGAACAGAAACGGAAGCATGTTATGATGATCTTCTTGTCAGTTATCTTCTGCTCCTATTTGCTAAGTGAGAAAAAATGAAAGGAATTAGAGGACTTAGAGAAGACAGACACACGCAGACACTATTTATGTTTATATATGAATTTTTTTCAGAAATATGTGGACTTAGATCCGGTGGAACAATAGCAGACTCAAGATTTAAGGATTGTGGGTGCTTAAAATATTAAAAAGCTGAAAAAAGTAAAAAGTTGCTCAACGAGGTTCGAACCCGGGATGCCCCTTCCAATGGAGAAGCTTAAGATCAATCTAAATGTCAATGCACCTAGCCAACTTTTTGTTTTAATGGGTGCTTTTATATCTATTTTTGTATATTTTCTATGTAATTATACGTATTCCTCATTGAGTTTACTGGGTGTCGGAGCACCAAAAAAACAATGTAAGTCCGCCCGTGCAGTGGAAGAACAATATTAAAGAGGGTTAAGATGATGGGTGTGAGTGTGAATTCTTTTTAATGGATCAGATTTTTAGTGGGTCTAATTTAATAACGTGGACCTCTAATAAGAAGTCACGTGGTAAGTTATTTTTAAAAAATCACAGTTAAAAAGTAATGACATGAATAGACCAATTTTTTAACGATAATGACATAAATAAGGCAAACTTTTAACGAATAACATAAATGAGTCATTTCTAATAATTCAGTAGCATATTTAAGCATTTTCCCCGTAAAAGAAGGTCAATTACAAAAAGACAACTGAATAAATGAAAAGAGAAATTAAATAACTTTGAAATTCAAAAATGTGTTTTTCATTGGAATGACAAAACAGAAAAGAGTGCTATGTGACATCGAACACGGGGTGATTAGGACAATTATGTCCTCAAATGAAAGATGACCAAACACCTTAAATAAAAAAGGAAAAAAGCTCAAATATGTCGCGAACTTTGAGTAAGGTTTATTTATGTTATTCGTTTAAAATTTGGCTCATTCATATCATTATCGTTATAAAAAGGGTTTATTCATGTTATTTTTCGTAACAGTCTAATTTGATGATATTTTGCAAAATCATTTTATACACGTGGCTAACAATGATTCGTCCACGTCATAAATTATATCATCCAAAGAAAAAATATTAAAAATTGAACTCTCTTTCTAAAAGGTAAAATTGAAATTTTGTCTTCTACACTCACAAATTTTTGGTGTATCTGATTCTTCAAGTCATAAGAATCTTCAAGTTTTGATTTTAATTTGATTTTGCTGAAATATTCTTCGTTTCTTCTCTTTAATTTCACCGATTATAGAATTCTTCTAATTTTTACTTTAAGTACAAATTGAAATTGCTTCAAGTACACGTTATGAAAAATTATGTTTCGGTAACTAATTGATTCTTTGTTTGAAATAGTTGATGTCTGTTTGTTTGAATTGATCTTGATATTTGCAGAATTGTGTTCGACGATTCTAAAGAAATTAAAAATCGATGAACTCTTCACAGTGTCTATAAAGGAGTTAGAAGCTTACCCAAACTTTGATTTAATACTCAAAAGTATTTTATTATCGATGAAATTAATGAGAAAATCAAATTAAAATCACAACTTGAAGATTTTAATGACTTGAAGAATCAGATATATCAAAGATTTGTAAGTGTGGAAAACAAAATTTCAATTTCACCTTTTAGAAGAAAGTTCAATTTTTAATAATTTTTCTATTACTTATTTAATTAATGATGTGGACAAATTATTGTTGGCCACATGTACAAAATGATTTTGTAAAAAACCATCAAACCAGACTGTTACAGAAAATGGCATGAATGAACCTATTTTATAACGGCAATGACATGAATGAACCAAACTTTAAATGAATGTCATAAATGAGTCTTTTCCCAAAGTTCGATGACATATTTGATTCTTTTTCAAATAAAAACAGAAGCAAACTTTTCTGTGTACAAACACTTTGATCTAACGTAATGATTCGCCAAGTTTTATGATAAATTAAAATAAGTTAGGCGCATTATGAAAGACTAATAAAAAGGTGATGAGCAAGACACGTCATGATTTATTTAAGAAGAAATTTATATACATCTGCAAATATATGCTTATAATGAATGTGCACATTTAAAAGAAAAAGGACAATAAGGCAGGAAAGCCTATAATAAAACTAGATAGTTGCTTTCAAAAATTAGACCACAGAGAAAGAAAAGAAGAAAATGGGTCACTTCATTGACCATCAAGCCGAGCGCAAAAGATTCACTCAATCGCGAAGAAACAAACTCAAGACATCATTAAACTCAAAAGTTCAATTCTGATTTCGGATCCCTCAGTTTAGTGACAAACATATGATAGTTAACATATGAGCTCTAGATCCCTTCTGGTGTTATAAAACACAAGAATGTACCCACACATTGCACAATAAAAGCTCATCAGGCAGTAAGCCTAGCAAAGTGTAATGGACAAGACAATGTATTTAAACTTCAGAAGATTCAAACAGCTTCGCAACATCTGTTATTATGTTTCGAGCTTCTTCAAATTCATGGCCTTCTTTTTGGTCCGTCTCCTCTAACTCAACCTGAAATAATATTCCATAAAATTATAAGCGAAGAAACAGCTGATATGAGCTACCTCACCAAAACCAATACAGGCAATAGGAAACACATGTTTAACACAGTTAGCTTCATGCTTCTTTAAAAGACTTGGAACTAATAAAACCTAACGTAAGTGAAGTAGACTTCATAGCATCACAAGTTGTTTTTTACTTTTCTTTTGGGTGTTCAAGAGAATTGTATCTTACTAATTTCAAGGCAAAAACTTGAAAGCTTTCCGCATTGACCACCCTGTTATTCCATCCCTTTTACCTTGTGATTTCATTTTTGTCTACTTTAACAAAGACGTTTCACTAAAGTCCATAATACAAAAACAGAACAAAGAAAGCTAAGGTCAATGCTTCTAGAGCTGTTTTCGCACAATCAACAAATGATCTGACGATCCTAATTCCTAAAACCCTCCCTTGTAACAGAGTGGTTGAACTTCTTTAGTTTATTAGAACATATATGACCTAGTAATCTTTCACAATTTGCTAGATAACACTAGAGGCCCAAGTCCTTATCTGTGAGCACATTTTCTGAAACGACAGCCGATCGGATATGTTGAAGATATGTCTCAGAAATAAAGTAGGAGTAGATAATTTTAGTAGTTTTAAATTATTAAAGTCCTATGTGACTTAGGAATTAGTTGACCCTTTATTATTTAAATAGAAATTAATTATCCCAATTTAAATTGAAGTGTGGTTAGAAATTTAGCTATAAACATATGTTTTGAGTTATTAATAAAATAATTCTCTTTGACAATACAATTGCAGTATTTTCTTCTCTCCAACTCTTTCTCTGTTATTTCTCTAATTTTGAAGCTAAAAACCAACAATTGATATCAAGAGCCAATTTCTTGAGGAATCTGTGAGAGAGATGAATTCTGAAAACAACTTTTCCCAAATAGCTCCTCTTGTCTTTGATGGTGAGAATTATCATCTTTGGGCAATAAGAATGAAAACTTATCTTGAGGCTTTAGATCTTTGGGAAGCCGTGGAGGAGGATTATGAGGTTCTTCCGCCGTGGGATAATCCCACAGTAGCCCAGATCAAAAGTCAAAAGAAAAAGAAAATCAGAAAAGCAAAAGCAACTTTGTTTGCTAGTGTTTCTAAATTTTCATGAGAATTATGGCCTTTAAATCAGCAAAAGAAATTTGGGATTATCTAAAGGAAGAATACACAGGAGATGAAAGAATACAAGACATGAAAGTGTTGAATCTAATAAGGAAATTCAAATTGCAAAAGATAAAGGAATTTGAGACCGTCAAAGAGTACACAGACCGACTTCTTAGTATTGTTAACAAGGTAAGATTGCTTGGCACAAAATTTAAAGATTCAAGCATTGTTGAAAAAATTCTTGTCACTATGCCTGAAAGATACGAAGTATCAATAACTACCTTGGAAAACACAAAAGACCTGTCCAAGATTTCCTTGACAGAATTGTTAAATACGTTGCAAGCGCAAGAGCAAAGGAGGCTTATGAGGCAGGATGGTATGGTTGAAGGAGACTCAAAGCAAGGGTAATAATTCAAGAAAAGATTGCCCACCTTGCCAGCACTGTAGCAAAATAGGATCCTCCATTTAAATGTTGGAAGAGACCAGATGCACAATGAAGCAGATGCCCAAGTCACCAAAGAAGAAGAACATCACTTATTTGTAGCAACATATTCTTCAACAAAAAAATCTGATTTTTGGATGATTGATAGTGGTTGTACAAACCACATGACATATGACAACTCTTTTTAAAGAGTTTCTGCCTTTGGAAAATAAGAAAGTCAGAATTGGGAATGGTGACTATTCCTGCAGAAGGAAAAGAGAATGTTGCAATCAAAACAATTTTAGGTAAAAAAATAATTTCAAATGTCCTTTACGTGCCCGATATTGATAAAAGTTCGTTAAGTGTTGGTCAGCTAATGGAAGAAGGATTTAAATTACTATTTGGAGACAAATATTGTTGAATCTTTGATTCCACTAATCATGAGATTTTATAAGTTGATATGAGAGGCAAAAATTTCTTATTTGATCCAACAAAAGATGCACACAAGCCATGCAAGAACAAAGATGAATTGACAGATTTATTCAAGAGGTCAAATTCAGCCGAAGTCGAGACAATTTCTGATCCAAGGAGGAGTGTTGAAGATATGTCTCAGAAATAAAGTAGGAGTAGATAATTTTAGTAGTCTTAAATTATTAGAGTCCTATGTGACTTAGAAATTAGTTGTCTCTTTATTATTTGAATAGGAATTAGTTATCCCAATTTAAATTGCAGTGTAGTTAGAAATTTAGCTATAAATATATGTTTTGAGTTATTAATAAAATAATTCCCTTTGACAATACAATTGCAGTATTTTCTTCTCTCCAACTCTTTCTATGTTATTTCTCTAATTTCAAAGCTAAAAACCAACAGGATATCAAAATCCATTCTTCAGTTTCACAAGGATAAATCTTGAACTCCAGAACTAACCTAAAGACAAGTATCATTGTCTTATAGTCTCCTTTGCCAACATATGCTGCTGTCAGTCTGGCGGTTTTATCATTTTCCGTTAACAAAGAATAGACGGGTAAACTCAACTGTAGCCAGTCTGGCAACAGTAACACAACATCTGATGTAGCTTTTTCCAACAAGGACTAGCTTTAATTTTTCTTTTCATGTTTTCCTAATCATTTTAGACAGAGGCCTTCATTCTTTCTAGTGATAAGAATGTACAACATCCCAAACTTTTCACCTTAAGCTTTAGATTGCACTTTTGGACTTGTCTAGAGAGAGGGGCCCATACTTCTTCCTTGAATTCTAGTAAGTCGTCCCACAGTAAAAACTAAGCATCCAGCAAGACGAAATAAATCGAATCAGCTATAACAGTACCTTAGCCTAGTAGAAGAACGACGGGATTATAACCGATCCATCTAGACCAGTCAGTATTAATGAAAAAAGATACTTTTCCTAGCAGGAACAAGTCTTCTGAACTATTAAATATATCAGCAAAGACAGCAATCTTTAAAGAAGGCATCACGTTATCTACATAACGACAATTAGGCTAATTTGATCTAGATGGTGCAACATAATGATCCTAATGTTAGATAGCACTGTGAAGAACTGCAGAAAATGGGAGAAACGATTAAGTATATGATTACAAGGGCATTCAAAGTTTTCATTTGTTTGAATAGTTCATCTGAATCACAACACTATAAAGGGAAAAGGAAGTAACACTGATCACATCCGACTTAGCTATGGTTGTCTGATGAGCTGATTTGTTAACAAAATGCTGAAACTCCAAGAGAAATGACATAGCTATGGAATTAACTGTCTACTTTGTTGACTAGGAGATTAGCAGATGTTGCACACTAGAGATGGTGGGCTAAATGTTGCATACTAGAGATGGTGGAAATCAGGTTGGAGTGTTGAAATACAAAATCATTATTTGGAATCTACTACACAAGTGGAGGGGATGAAAAAGAAGTGCACGAACAACAGGTCAGCAATGTTGATCAGTGACAAGGAGAGGTAACAGAAAGGTGTATAGTCGCCAGATATTTCAAATTAAACCTCATCTCAGAAGCTGGGGGCCAAAAATTAATAGAAGACGACTCAGTTAATAGGCCAACACATTTAATCCCTGTACTAATAATTGGAATTTGGAAAAGAAGCTCAACAACAACATACCTAGCGTATTCCCACAAAGTGGGATCTTGGGAGGGTAAAGTGTACGCAGTCCATATCACTACCTCAGCTGAAGTAGAGAGGTTCTTTCCGATAGACCCTCGGCTCAGAACAGATAAAAAACATAAAAGCAACCAACAAAAACGATATCACACCACTAGATAGTAAAGGAAACAGAGCACCCACAATGTACTAGCATGAACTAGCTATACAAAATCATAGACACCATCAAAACACCACGAACAAGAGGCTACAATACACTACAGATAGAGCACTCTTACCTACTATTACGGACGTACCCCAACCTACTACCCCTCTACCCTAATCCGCGTCCTCCACACCTTCCTATCAAGGGTCATGCCCTCCGTAAACTGTAATTATCCCATGTTCTGCCTAATCACTTCCCTGCAATATTTCTTCAGCCTACCTCTACCCTGCCTAAAACCATCCATAGTCAGCCTCTCACACCTTCGAACTAGAGCATACATGTCCCTCCTCATCACATGCCCAAACCAAGGGAACCTCACTTCACGCATCTTGTTCTCCATCGAAGTCACTCCCACCTTCTCCCGAATAGTCTCATTTCTAACCCTATCCATCCTGGTAAGTCCACACATCCATCGCAACATCCTCATCTCCGCCACCTTCAACTTTTGGATGTGGAAGTTCTTAACTGGCCAACACTCCACTCCATACAACATAGTCAGTCGAACTGTCACTCTGTAGAACTTACCTTTAACCTTAGGAGGTACCTTCTTATCACAAGACTCCCGAGGCAAGCCTCCATTTCAACCACGCTGCACCAATACGGTGCGTGACATCCTCGTCAATCTCACCATTCCCCTGAATCATACACCCAAGATACTTGAAACGCTCCCTCTTCTGGATGGCCTGAGAATTCAGCTTCACAACCATGTCATCCTCCCACGACAAATCACTAAACTTACATTCCAAGTACTCCGTCTTGGTCCTTCTCAACCTAAATCCTTTAGATTCGCCAAACCTCCAACTTATCATTAACTCCCCCCGCGCCTCGTCAATCAGAACAACATCATCGGCAAATAACATACACCGAGGCACCTCCCCTTGAATATGTCGTGTCAAAACATCCATCACCAAGGCACGATGAAGATCAAGACCCCTGAGCTATTTTGATTGGCAATTTGTTTCTTTCACTCTGAGCTAAATGCGTCTAGGAATCGAGAGTCAAGACAATTCCAACTTTAGTGAATTAGCAAAGGCCACAAGCGTATTACAAATGGTAAGAGACCAACAGGTAGATAGATATACAAACTTCAGTGAGCAAATGAAGCTCTGATAACGCAAATGTAGAGTTGGAACAAATGGGACCTGATTTTAGATTCAAAGCTCTTTAGATAAGCTTCTATTACCATGGCAGGGGGTAGGACACATGCTAGGGGGGAATTTGTATCAAACACTAAGGTGCCAAACTCGGTTCGCAAAAATATTATGAAGAGGAATTGGGGTTCTATATGGAGGGTTTCAAAAGGACAACTCGGGCTTTCTTTGGAAGAACTGAAAAAGCATATGAAGCAGAAACAATCATTCTCTATAAGTAATTGGGGTTGCATATGAATAGATTCTAAGGGGAAGCTCAGACATTATTTTTAAAAGATATGAACACAAATGGAGCAGAACTAATCAGCTTCTCATCAACAGATTCCCAGATAAGAATAGGCTAAAGAAGCTCGAATTTTGGAAATTAAGGGACCATGTGTGACTCAGTGGGAAGAAAGAAAAAAAAACAAAGCTAATTAAAGTTTCTTGTCTGGTAAATGAGGAAGAGACAAAATCATGAAAAGGAAGGATGCTAAAGATCTTATCGAATTGCTAACCAGATAAGAGAGGATAGATGGATGGATTGGATTAACATGAGATCCATAAGTAGAAGCAGTGATGCAGTTATAATGTAGGAATAGAATGGTTTGTTGCAAGGATAGTCAGTATGGAATTATTATATTTCTGTTGTCGGAAACCAAGTAACCGTAATGCAACAAAAATTCCATATGGGTAGCTGCACCATGCCCTAGGAAAGAGGTCACTGTCGATACTTTGGACAAGGAACCATATGAAAGGTCTGCCAATGGAGTATTATATTCCGTTTCTAGAAGGGCATCCTTGGGGAAACGAGTTAATCTCCACAACTAGCAAAGAACTTAACATCACTATTAGCAAGAAAAAGGCTCTTTGAAATGTACCCTAATACAAACACATTTCGTGTACTGCACACAATTGTCCAGAGGAACTACAAAGAATTAATCCAATGTTGAGAATGTTGAGCTGCAACTTGCAACACAACATTACTTATTTTAGCATGAAAACAAACTGCATCTCCGTTGAAGGATCAAACTACTAGCAGACTTCCATTTGATTCATTTAGTTATCTTCTTACATATTTCCCTAGCTGCTTCATTTTTTTCTCTTTTCAGTTCTATTCCTGGATGGGGGGGAGGGGGGCAGTTAGAGAAGTGGGAAACCTATTAGTATAGAAGGCGAGAAATGAAGCATTAATAGCATACTACACAATACCAGAGTTCCTTTAAGGTCCTCTAGTGCTGCTTCCAGACGCTTGCGACAATCAGGGACCATCATTCTGGATTCAGCCAGCACATTTTCCTGTAGAACTCACATAATAAAACAAGGAAATAAGCAAGCAGCGGATATTAAGTGCAATGCAACAATTGCCAAGTCCATGTGAAGATCATGTAAAATACAGTTGCTACAACTTATAATGACATTTCCTGGACAGAAGCAGGTGGCAAAGTTTCTTCGACTGATTAAATGCATGTATAAATCACACCAAAAATGTCAAAGGAACAAAGCTAATGCTCAGTAGAAAAACTCAAAAGAAAAGAATGATATTCTTTCTACTAGATCAGTTAAATTTTGTTAAAAGAAAACACACAAGGAGTTTGTTTAACATACATACAACCAGCTACCAAACACAGAATCAAGATCAAAACAAAAAAGAATAGGTTATATTTCTTTCGCTTGAGTAAGTTTCCACAATAATCTGTTTACTCATAGTTGACACTACATCTTAAGGAACTTCCTTTTCTCGCTTTGTGCTGCCTCTCCTTCTCGTTAGACAGTTTTTCTTAATATATAAATCAATTATCAAGTAGGCATATAAATATGTCACAATTTGTACATTGATAGACACCTGTGACCATAACAGCAAAAAGGGATCATGGAGGTTTCTTTCAGATACTTACTACTGTCTTTTGTTTCACTGCACATCAAATTGCATCATACGTCCAAGATAATTTTTCTCACATGATATCAACTTTTTAACTCAAGCCACATAAACCAAGTGAACTTCAGAAATTTTACAAGACTCAATGAATGTGAATTTTGTGATCTCCACTAGTTGAATTTTATAGCTCCAAGTTAAATCTATTTATTTATCCTGTCTATGTGTCTGTGATGGCTGGGGGAAAGACTTGAGTAATTCAATTTAAACTCTTCCTGTGTATCCAATACAGTTACCCACTATTACGTTACCTTCTCAAAGAAAAATTACAGTTACCCGCTATTGGTATGCAATGCAATAGCAGAATGTGTCATTTTCCAAGTTAGGGCTCTAAATGTCCTTACAAAGGTCCCAATGTCCTCCATTAATTACACCAAACAGGGGAGTAAGCAGTAAAGGAAAGGCAAATACTGGGTGAAGAGCAAAGTAGTTGGATCAGGCAGTAACTCAAAATAGAAATATTAGCACATAACAAAATTAAATTAAAAAAACAGTAGAAAAGAAGAAGTAACCTGTTGTTTGAGGTCGTGGGGATCGGCACCTTTCTCCTTCATATCAGCAGTCTTAGCAGCTTCTCTCTCAACCTCTTTCTCATAGGAATTGAGCTCCTTTAGTATGCGTTTGCAAGTTGATGTCTTGATTTTCAGATTTCTCACAGTAGCCATTGTCAGTGCTGGATGAAATCTGCCAAGAAAGATAATAATGTGTGAAATTTTGAGAAGGTTTAACAGAAAGCTAAATTGCTCGGACTTTTCAAAAATGTCTACGGGTGCGTGTCGGATCCTCCAAAAATAGTGTATTTTTGAAGGATTCGACACGGGTGTGGCAACATTTTTGGAGAGTCCGAGCAACTTAGACAAAAAGTATTTAAAGGAATCTGTGCAGGGGCTTAGGGAACACGAAAACATTACTGTATTGGGTAGTAGGAGATGTTTAGTTGGATGATTGGCTTGTTACCATAATAATATTGCATCATCCCTTTAAATATATGACGTGCCTTGGTTGTTATTTAAATAAAGTTCAGGTTAAATAAGAGAATTAAATTGCAAATATTTCTTTTCGTTCCAAAATCAAACGCTATTCCAAAATCAAACACTTAAACTTTTTTATCATAAAATTTTTCATAAAGAAGGTTAATAAATTTCCCTTTTCTCTCAGTGCACATTAACAAAACTTCTTGGCGACAGAATGGCTAGAGGCCGAACGAGAAAGACAGTGAACAAGATTCAACTCTCGGATGTTAAGCTGGCTAAGGTGAACCAGAGGATACCACAAGAGAAGGGAAACACAACCGCCAACAAAAACAAAGGAAGGAAGTGAGAAACTAAGCCTGCTATGTCCCAGCAAACCATAGAGCTGATGCACAGAGTGGATCATTGATTACTTCTCCGAATACAAAAAATGCAAAGGAGAACACACAATCATCAACTCCAAGGAGTGTGACTGCCCAGATCTCAGATCCATCGGTGGGGGTGCCACTGGAACAGTTAAGAGAGGCAGCTGAAATGCAAAGGAGGCGAGACACGACACATGCAGATGCTGTGGATAAGTCATGGTAGACTTTGATGAAACATAATCGCATCAAAAGATATGGATCTACAATTAAGTTACTATTTTCAGAAAAAAAGATATGGATCTACAATTTGTTGCTCCAATATCAAAGATGGTATCAAAGTAATGCGGCTGGATAAAAATGAAATGGATAAGAAACACTGAGAATTGGAAGAGAGCATGTTATTGAAGCCTCCCCAACAATTGTTGTAATAACAAGAATTATTAGTAACCAAAGTTCCTTTGATCATAAGCCTGACATTATCACAATGACGGATACTTCGTACTCAAATGTCATTGCATCGGTGGTAGAGATGAAATTATGCTATCAGGATCCCATATCATCAATTATAAGCGAGTCATTGTTAAACCATGGGGTGCTGATTTAACTTCAATGATGAAGTGTTGAAAATGATTCCATTATTTAAGCTCCCTAAACCTCGTTAAGAAAAACTGCCACTGGTTGGGAACTCCTGTATATGTTGATAAATGCACTACTAAAATGGAGAGGATCTCATGTGCATGAGTACTAGTTGAAATTGATGACACGATTCCTCTGCATGAGATAGTTAAGGTACTTGATCCTAATGGTGCTACTTTTGAAAAAGAAGTAAGATAGATAGGAGGCCCTTCACATGTTGTCAGATAGGCCACGAGTTCCAGTTAAATCAAACCAAATAGAACCAATCAAGTAGGCTCCTTCCAGAATTGAGCCATAGAAAACTAAGCAAGTTTGGATGAACAAGGGTGAGAAACCAGCTGAGGCACAAACTGGACAGAACCAAAGGAAGGAAATTGATGATTAAAGTGCTAGGCAAGAGGCATCTGAGGTAATTGACAAGCAGAAGTTCGACCAACACCAACTTGAGACAATGACGATGAAACCAGTATGACGATTTCACAAGAATGAAAACTTGATTGCAGCAAGTGGAAGCAATGATCAAATCACACCCTCAACTGAATACAAACTTAGTCAATTACCATGTATTCAAGGATATAACATCAAAGAATTTCTCATTTGTACATCAAAATATACAGTTAACAAACTTAACCATGATTTTCTGGACAATTTCAACATGAAAGCTAAAAGCTATTCAGATTATATTCTAATAAGACCAAGCCTAATTTCTTCAACCCAGAATAGACACTGATCCATCCACAAACCCTTATATATCAGCAAATCTTTCTTATCCCAATCAAACTTCAAGAACGTGTATACACAAGTGAAACTCTTATTGAAGATCAACATTAACCGTGTTGCACTAAAGTTACAATGAAGGAATATCCATAAAGCAAAAGAATTCATTAAGCACACAATAACACGAACCAGTATCCTTTAATAAAATAAGATCAGTTGTAACAAAGACAAAACTCAAGCAAATGAATAAAAAACACATTGTTCTGCAGTTCAAAAACTCTACTGTGTCGCATACCAATTACATTTCAAAATCTCTACTGTTTAGCATACCAATTTCACACAAAATCCAATAAGATACACAATTTAGTTGCAATTATTCTGTAGGATTGATAAACTTAGGTGTGGACAATTTTCAACTCATGTCATATGACCAACCAGTCCACGATCTATTAGACTACCCAGAACTTCCTCCTAATCAGTTACTCGGACTACACCGGCGAATGAAATCGTCTCTCAGACATTTTGTCGGACATCTTGCAGGCATAACTTTAACCAGCCTTTTTGTACCAACAAAACAATTGCATTGCCCTCCCATTTATAGCACATATACATTGAACTCAATCAGCCAAAAAACGAACCAGGGAAGCGCAGCCTGGTGCACTAAGTCTCCGCCTACGCCTACGATTGTTTCCACAGCTCGAAACCGAAATTAAAAAAGAAAAACTAGGAAAGAGGAGGGAGAGAGCAGGTACTTGTGGATTGCAGGTGGTGATGCACTGAGGGGATCGGAGGTATGTGTAGGCTTTTCAACGAAAACCTATATACGTAGCTTCAGATCCTTTTCTTCTTTTTTAACAAGATGTAAAATGAACCGTGACCAATGACATACAAGTTAACCGAATAACTTTGAATTACCAATTAGTAAGATTCCGAAATTATAGTATAGCTTGATTTACTAAAGATACTACTCACACGATGTGAAAATAATATTTAAGTAAAAATAATTATATCAAATAAAAATAGTTTAAAAATATAATTTAGATTTATAAATTTATCAAATAGTAAAGCATAAAAAAATATTTCATTGACCAATAGCTAAGCCAACATAAACTAATGAAATGTAAGTCAAAATCTCCAATCAATTATAGTTTCTTGAATAGTTCATAATAAATTACTTCAAATTGAAAAAAAAATGTAGATAAAATTATTCTGAATTTGTTAAAAATATTTACCTATATACGAATATTGAAAGGAGACCAAGTATAAAGAAAAAATATTATCGTTCTAGTTATATCATTTATAACATTCACATTTAAGTCAAAATAAGATCATAAAATACTAAATATAAAAAAAGAGATAAAATTTATCTTTAAAAATTTTAAAATTTTAAACGAATAAATCATAATAATCTCAAACAAGATCTTGAAATTTTTATTTTTCATTCGCGTAAAAACAATTGATATATTTTTTTAAAATTTTTATTAATAGATTCATTATTTAGTGAGACTATATTACGAAAATTTTTATTTGGATAAAGAAATCACTAAGGTAACAAACTTATTTTTCTCAAGAAAAAAAAACTTATTAAAATCATTTTAAAAAAATAAAATCTTGTTTCAAACCTATATTGTTTGAATATATAGTGACCTTCTCATAGGTTTCTTCTGCTTGAAATCTCATTATTAATTAGTGGCAATAGTCTTTCAATATGCGGATCTTTTACTATACCAAAATATGATATTGAATAATATTAATAAAATAAAAAAATCAATCATTTTTATATCATAATTATGCAAGACCTCAAAATAATATATAATCAAGAATTTATATTATTCAAAGTCTAAATTTATATTTTTATAAAGAGATTAAAAAATTAACGAACTTAATTTTCTCGAGAAAAAAGAATCACAATGAATAATTCAAACCATTTTCAACAAATGATTTTCTTGTTTCAAATCTATGTTACATTGTGATTATATTGTTCAACCTTCTCATATGTATATTCTTCTGTTGAACTCTCATTCTGAAATATTGATAACATTTCATCAATATGTGTGATTCTTATTATGTCGAAACCTTTATATGTATAAAGAAAATTTCGAATTAATATTTAGCAAACTATTGACAATTCTTATTTCTACATATTCATAATGAAAAACTTGATAAATACCAATAAGGCTAATGATCAATAACAATAATAGTGAGAGAGAGAAAGAGAGAGAAGAAAAATGTGACAATATTTTTGTGTTATTGAATTAGTAGGTCAAATTTTTCATATAATAGAATATAAATTATAAATTAACTTTTAAAAATTAGTAAACAAATTAACTTAAATTATAAAACTTAAGATATTTATTTTTTTCAAAATTTAACTTTTTCATATAAACATCACTGAATTGATATAAATAATATTTTAAAATGTGATAAATGAATTAAATAATCCAAAAATGTTGTGGCATAGATTTTTTTTGTCTCTATTTTTTTTAATACATAAAAGATGCTAAATTCATACAATTACTTCATTTAAATGTGGAGATCTTGTTGAAGACTAAAACCCCACTAAAATAGATTAATACATATTAATTTAAAATTTCAACAAAATAATCTCCTTTCTTTTATAGTCCAAAGTTACCATTTAAAAATTATTTCATTTGAATTAATAAGTTCATAGTAGATTGCACAAAATAAGTTAATTAATTATATTTATTTCCATTAAATAAATAATGTACGACATAATTGTTATACGACCACACAATCAACTAATTAATTTCAATTAATGAGAATCAATTTTATAATCATAATAAACTCAAGTTCCTTAAATTTAATGTTATAAATTTCAAAATATATTTATGGCTAAAGTAGTAGTCAATGTTCGTTGTTTTTCTTTTACCAATATATGTATATCAATTACGTAACTTTGCATATATTTTCTGTTAAAATAATTCTCAATATTAATTGATTTTTACATCAATTTAATCTAATTAATTTGATGAAAATAAAATTATCATTAATATTATAAATATATGCTTACCATAAATCTGTCCTAATTTTATATCTTGATTATATTTAATTAATGTACAATTACATAAAGGACTCAAAAACGGAAACAATTGATATTAGTTACCCTTATAATTTTGAAAATTCAATCCCATAAATTTCTCATATTTTTATAGTTTGATTATATTAATTTGATATTAGTTAACTTTATAATTTGGGGAAGAATTTTAAAAAGGTAACAATTAATTTTTTTTCTCAATTACTGATTTCTTTCTCAAAAATTTCTTATAAAATTATAATTTGGTTATAGTCAATTGATTATTTAATTATATTTATAATTTTCTAATCACTTAAATAAGGTAACAATTATTTTCTTTCCTAATAAGGTAACAATTATTTTCTTTCCTAATTACGAATTTTCTTATATTGATTCATTTATTGTTTTACAAAAATAGGTCAAACTTATTTGCGATTAAAGTTGAAATATTTTTTTTATAAAATGTCAATTAAACTCTTTTCATATAAGTTGTTTGATTGCTAATTGATTATTAATTCACAAATTTTTCTTGTAATACTTTCTTGATTTACTCAGTTGTAATGAGATCATAATTTTTTTAATATGATATCATTATTTATATTGTTTGCATATTTTGAGGGATGACATCTATATATTTTCTTATTTTTCATCCAGTGTTCGGTGCTCTCATTGGAGCCCCAACTAATCTGGATCGCGCGTTGCAGGGCCCATTAAGGTGGTTGCGCTCCCAATAGAATTTTCTCCATACCCAGGGTCAAACCCTCGACCTCTGGTTAAGGGTGGAGCAGCCCCATCCACTACACCACAACCCATATTGGTTACATCTATATTATCATATTCCCCATTTGATAATATTTGTTTCAAGATTGGTAATTAACTACTTTCTATTATACAAAAATGTAATTAGTGAAATTCATACAAAGATTGTTTAATTAGTTGGATTAGTCTCAATATAGTAGTAATATCTAATTTTAACTATGTTTCAATTAAATTCGTATTTTTGTTTTATTTGAATTCAAAATTTTACATCCTTCCATTAATACTAAAAGTTTCTCATCTCAATTAAAATATTTCTTTTCCAATTATGTCTCTTGATTGTAATTCATTACCTTGTTATATTGAGTTACTCAATATGTCTTTTCATATATGTCAAGTAATTGCACAACTAACATTACATACTTTTTTTAAACATACGAAGGCTATGAAATAAATAAATAAATAAATAAATAAATAAATAAATAATCGACAAAACATAAATTAATTAACTACTAATCTTAATATGAAACAATTGAACAATTATTTATTTTTACCACATTATGAAATGTGAGATAATATTAAATAAATAAATAATCAATAAAAATATATAATAATATGACATAATTAACTACTAATCTTAATATGAAATACTTGAACAATCGTAATGGTTTTCATCCGACAGAAATGAGATTTAATTATTTTTTAACCACAATATGAAATGATATTAAATGAAATAGTATGAAATCATAATAGCTTTCACCCAATAGAAATAAATATTAAATAATTTTTACCAAAATATGAAATAAGAAATAATATTAAATATTTAAATAATCAATAAAATAGCTTTTTGTTATAAAATAATAGTTTTTTGTTGTAAGAATTCAAGAGGATAGTTCTCAAGATGCCACTTGACTTAAATTTAGGTTAGACTATACAACTTTATTATGTATATAGATGTGTATACAAATATTTCACCAATATATATATACACACACACATACACACGTATTCACAACCTCATTTGAAATCAAATAGGGAAATTCACCTTTTCTCAAAATGACACTCAATAATTTGCAATTCTGTTAGGTTTTTGTATCTTAATTTCTTCCAAAAACTATATAGAAAAATAAAGTAGTATCAGTTAAGTTTAATGAATAATCATACCAATTATAAAATTTTCAAAAATGTCAACAAAATCGAAGTAATGAAAAATACAGGAAAGAGAATACAACTATTAATTGGAAGATAAAAAAAAATAGCAAGACTAAATAAGAAAATCAAATCAGTTGGGTTCATAATCTAGAAATCATCAACTACTCAGAAATAAATTAAAAAATAGAACACATATCCTCAAGCAATTAGTATCAACTTTTTTTTTTTTTTACAAATTGCAGAAGAAGCTATATTACAATAATTAAATTATTATAGAATATGATAGTGGGTATGTGAGTGAATAGTATTCAGAGAAATAATCGAGAAGTTCAAAACTAATTCTCTATCGAACCGTATGTGTACACAACAATGGTCTTTTCTTCCTTCTATGGAAATAGACTAAGAGTTGAATAAAACCTCCTCCTTAGTCGAGCGAGTTCTTGTTTTTATGCTTTCTTCTTCAGATAATCTCATAGATTGATATTGTGGAGTTAGAATTCGCATATATATAGTATTTTACATATAGATTTTTATATAGAAGTGACTCTTAATTACAATATTATTTTACCATATATGTTGCTTGATTGTTAATCAATTAATAACTTTCATATAATTAAAATATGAAATAATTTTTTCATATTAATATTTACTTAAAAATCTAAACAAAGTAAAAATAAATAAATTGATCAAATAATTTGGTCACGCAAAAGGCTGTGATTTAAATGACTAAGTTTGTTTACTTGTGAAAAAGAGTCCTTACATAGAAGAGAATTAATTGAGATTATAATCTGTAAGCAATTTACCATTTTTGAGCAATAAATAAGTAATAAATTGTTTAGGTAGAATTAGCAAAAGTATTTATAGATAAAAAAGGAAATAATCGATAATGATTGAAATTTACTATATAAATTGTTTGCTTTTATGTATTTTTTTTAAATTCATTAATATGGCAAAAAAGAGATTTTATGTCATGTAAATTATTTTTTTATGGTAATATTATACACAATATAGTAAATAGTTTATAGAATAACCTAACATGTTGAAAAAAGTCTATCTATAAAGGGAAATTAATACGAATTAATAATTTTATTAGCAATTTATAATTCTTAACCTACAACTCAAGTATAAATCGTTTAAATGTAAATATTATGCTTTAATTCTGATTAATATAGAATTGTTGAAAAGTAAATACTTCAAGTTTTCTATTTTTGTGCACTACATCTCCTGTAATTTTTTATATTTAATTGATTACATAATTATCTCTCTTTCCGTAATTGTAGTTTTCATTCAATATTAGTCAAACTTAGTTGATTTATATATACCATAATATGAAAATTTTGAATAAATCTACAATATTAATGTTGTTTAACTCTTAGTATTTTTCATTCAATATAAATAAAACTTAGTTATTTTTAATCACAATATAAAATAAATATGAAATAATTAATTATTTATAAAATAGTTTTTTATTGTCAAAATGTCAAGTGGCTAGTTCTCAAGATGTCACTTGACTTAATTATAGGCTAAACTATTCTTCTTTATTGTATGTGTGTATATATATATATATAATATTAACTACTATTCTTAATATGAAATAGTTGAACAATCATAATAATTTTCATCTAATAGAAATGAATGTTAATTGATTTTTACCATATTTTTACCATAATATTAAATAACATTAAACGAAATAATATTAAATCATAATAGTTTTCTTCTAATATAAATGAATCTTAACTGTTTTTACCACAATATGAAATAATATTTAATATTTAAAGAATCAACAAAATAGCTTTTTGTTATGAAATGATAGTTTTTTGTTATAAGAATTCGAATAGTTAGTTCTCAAGATGACACTCGTCTTAACTAATAATAATTATGTTAAATATGCATTTTTTTTTATAATTATATGATTTTTTTTTTACAAAATTAGTTAGAATCAACTATGATCAAAATATATGATGAAAATATATTACTTTTCCATATAAAATTATTGCCTCGTGATTACTTGTATTACAATTTAGTAGCACTTACCATAGCTATATATGGTAATGATTGGCAGTGTAAAGGTTTGATTTAATATATATACGACATTTACCGTAGCCATCTACTTTTCATCCATGGGAGTAAGAAAATCTACAATTCACTTACCATATCCATCTACCATTTGTATGATCTTCTTAAATCACTTCATTGATTGAAATATATATTTAAAAATTAGAATACAAATTGTGGAATTAGGAGTATCGTTTGATTGCAATATATATTTGAAAATTGAAATACAGATTGTGGAATTACTCCTATAGCTTGATTGGAATATATATTTGGAATACAAATTGTGGAATTACTCCTAATGATAGTGGAATTAAGAATAATTGACGGATGATCTTCTTAAATCACTTAATTAATTGGAATATATATTTGGAAATTGGAATACATATTGTGGAATTACTCATATAACTTGATGGGAATATATATTTAGAATACAAATTATGGAATTACTCCTAACTATAGTGTAATTAGGAGTAATTAACGGAATTTTTATGTCAATTTTTTTTTTAATTTTTACATATCTATGAAATAATCTATATACTAATTAAATAGAAGACAAACTTAATTATTTTTTACCACAATGTGAAATATATAAATAATTATAATAGTGTTCATTAATAGGAGTCAATTCTAATTATTTTTTTATCACAATATGAAATAATAGAATAAAAATAAACAAAAGTATTCATCAAACATTTTGCTTTATTATATATAAGAGTTGAAATATATAAATAATTATAACAGTGTTCATTCGTAAGAGTCAATTATAATTATTTTTATCACTATATGAAAATATGATATAATAGAATAAAAATAAATAATAGTGTTCATTCAATATTTTTTACCACAATATGAAAATAGATATGAAAATTTAAAAATCTATATATAAAATAAATAATTAATCAGTAAAATAAATTTTGTTGCCAAGAAAATAGATTTTTGTTGCCAAAATACCAAGTGGCTAGTTCTCAATATGCCACTTGGCATAATTTTATGCAAACTTCTTTGCTTTATTATATATATATATATATATATAGAGAGAGAGAGAGAGAGATATGAAACATGAAATAATAATAAATATTTAAATAATCAACAAAATAGTTTTTTGTTATAAAATGATAGTTTTTTGTTGTCAAATGTCAAGTAGCTAGTTCTTAAGATGCTACTTGGCATAATTCTAGGCTAGAATATTTTGCTTTATTATATATATAGATATGAAACATGAAATAATAATAAATATTTAAATAATCAACAAAATAGTTTTTTGTTATAAAATGATAGTTTTTTGTTGTCAAATGTCAAGTAGCTAGTTCTTAAGATGCCATTTGGCATAATTCTAGGCTAGACTATTTTGCTTTATTATATATATAGATTTAAAAATAAAATAAAAATCCCTTAATTGTAGCCAATAAAATAGGTATAAATACACTTCTCAATTCAACCATACATTCAACTCTTTTATCATACTAGATACCAACGATTCTTGCAGATCCAATATATGTTATTTTTTTATTTCAATGTGAAACAAATAGAAAATAGATAATTAATTATTAGAACAATTTAACTTTTTAATTAGAGAAAAGACATATTTTCTCCCCTGAATTTATCCTCCAAACTCACTTTAGCACTTAAACTTAACTTCTATTTATTTACCCCTCTTAACATCTTTAAAATATATTATTTTCACCCCTTAAGCTGACGTGGAATTAAAAAAAATATTATTTTATTTAAAAACTGATATGACCCCACTTTTTAATATGTATATATATATATATATATATATATATATATATATATATATTAATAATTTTTTTTATAAAAAACCACATTTTTCATCTTCTAATACCCCACACCCATTTCTTCATCTTCTCCATTCCCCTCACCTCTATTTCTTCATCTTCTTTTAACCCCCATCCACCAAATCCGTCACCCCCACTTCACCCTACCGCAATTTCTCATCTTTCAACTACCAAACCCGCCACCTCCACCCAACCCCATCGTTTAAGGTGAAAAAGAGAAAAGAAGAAAATGATAAGTGAGGTGGATGAAATTTAATGGTGGGTGAATTTGAGAGGATAAGTTCAGATACCTATAAAATGTGTTGTTGATGATAAAATGTTGAATTAGGATTTTGATTCAATTAGGATTTTGATTCTTTTGACTTTGGTGACTTTGAGCTATTAAGAAGATAAAGTGTTGAATTGGGTTTTCGATTCTTGAAAGTTTAATGGCTTTGAGCTATTAAGAAGATGAATAAATTGATACTTTATAATTTTTTGTGGATGCATGATTTGTTGATAAAATGCTGAATTACGTTTTTTATTCTTGAAAATTTGATGGTTTTGAGCTTTAAGGAAGATGAAAAATTGGTACTTTTCAATTTTTTTTTGGGATGCATGAGTTGTTGATGATAAAATGGTGGAATGGGTATCTGATTCTTGTAACTTTGAGCTATTAAGAAGATAAAAATTTGATGGCTTTGAGTAGTTAAAAAGATGAAGAAATGATTTTTTTTCTAACGCGGGTCAGCTTTGCCTAGTATTGTGTGATTGCCACCGTTAATTGTTCTTTGCCTTCAATTGTATATATGGGTTCAATGGTGAATTTGGTTTTCTGATTCTTGTGGATTTTGTAGCTTTGAATAATCTGTTGAACGAACACGTGAATTATGTTATTTGATTGGTAAATTTAATTAGTTCTTATCTGAATTGGAGTTTCTTTTTTGCTTAATAAACATCAACAATGGCTAGTGGTAATATGCTTTAAGTTTGAAGAAGATAGAAAATGGAGGAGAGGGGAGAGATGGGGTGGTTTGAAGAAGATAGAAAAAGGGAGGACTGTGTTGCATGGTAGGGGGTGGGGTGGGTGGGGGGTGTGAAGAAGAAATAAAATGGGGGTGGGGGGTGCCTTTTTATTATATATATATATATATATATATATATATATATATATATATATATATATATATAGTAAATATATATATTTTATTTTTTAAAAAAAATATATATAAAAATAATGTGCGGGGGATTAATTTTTTTTTATAGAAAAATCGAACTTCTTACGTGGCAATGACATGACATTGATGTATAGGCGAGTGTGACACACTCTCCGTTGTGAGAGTGGTATTCAGTTTTGAGGGTTGAAAATAATACACTTTAAAGATGTTAAGGGGGTAAATATGTCTTTTCTCTTTTAATTATTGTGATTTATAATAGATTTTCTTCTATTCTAATTTAAGTGACACCGATATAATTTCGAGAGTCACCCAAATATATTATATTGTTTGAAATTTTTAAGTTGTTAACTATGTGATTTATAATGTTTTTCACATAGTTTTTTAATAAAATATGAATATTCTCTCCGTATCAGTTTGTGTCGACACAGATAAAATTTAGAATCAAATTTTCTTTTATATATACATTTTAAGTTCTTAATTATTGTGATTTATAATACCTCTTAACTCATTTAGAAATAATATATATTACTTTATGTGTTTCTCCTTCCATCTCAATTTAAGTGGCACCAATATAATTTCGATAATCAACCAAATTTTTATGTAGACATAATTTTGTGTCTATTTTACCTTTTTTGTGAAATATTATTAATTTTTTAATGTGCAGATGATCATAATAATTAATTAGGAGAATATAGTAAAATCACGTTAGAAACAGCAAAGCAAACATGTCTTAAATGACTTATAATAACTAATAAGAAGTGATATAACAAAAGTTAATACAAAAAATACTTGTGAAAAATATTTAAGTAGATCTTATATAAGACATCAAGTTAATTTAAAACATCAACAGTTAATTTATCATTTTATGTCTATTTTACCTTTTCATTAAATTTTATTAATTTTTTAACACTTAGATGACTTGTAATAATTAATTAGGAGTGATATAGTAAAATTACGATTGAAGTAGTTGAAGTAGACATGTCAGAAATATCTATTTTATCTTTTTTTATTAAATATTATTAATGTTGTAATATATCAATGACTTATAATAATTAATTAGGGATGATATAGTAAAATTACGGCTGAAGCAACTGAAACAGACATGTTAAAAATGTCTATTTTATTTTTTAGTTAAATATTATAAATTTTTTAATACATTAATAACTTATAATAGTTAATTAGAGGTGATATAGTAAAATTACAGTCGAAGCAGCACAAACAGGCATGTCGGGCTCATGCCTTCTTATCACCACTTATTATTAAGTAGAATGCAATGCCTAATCTACTTTTTGTCATTTTTAATTCTCCATCTATATAATATTTTTTTAATATCATATATAATATTTTTTAAATCTATATATTCATCGATTTTCATTTAAATTCATTAACATTGCAAGCACAAAAATCATTTTATAAGCTTGTATGGATGCATGTATGTACGTATATATGTGTGTGTATTACGTGCATATTTAAGTTTCACTTATCTTCTATACATTCACCTATAACAAAAACAACAGATACAAATATTCTGAAATCAAAAATTAAAAGAAAAAATATCTACATAAATAAATAAATTGTGATCGTCATTAATGAAATATTTTCTTCAATTATAATTTAGAATTTATATATTATATAAATAAATAATCTTTTAAGAAAATTTCATGAATTATACCTTTATTTTTATTAATTATTTTTGTATTGCTTGCATTAAAATATGTCTATAAGGTTATCAAAATTATAGATTCTATTTATATCTATAATCTATAATATATTAAAATTGTGAAGACTTTGCCCTTCATTAAAAGACTCCTCTTTAGACAAAACTATCTTTTCACTATTTTTTAATTTATTATTTTATTATTTTTAATTATATTAACCAGACTTCCTAAAATATATGGGACTCTTAAAATATATGGTAGGAGAAATAATTTTTTCCTTTCTAGACTTTCTAAAATATATGGGACTCTTAAAATATATGATGGAAGAATTAATTAATATTTTTCTTTCTACTATTCAATTAGAAAAATACTCCTAAAATTTTTCTTTCTACTGTTCACTATTCAATTAGAAAAATACTCCTAAAATAGAACTCTATTAAGGAAATACTTCTATAAATATTGAGATGTACGTTAAACTAGAGAACAAACCGGTTTGTCTGTTGGGAGAATATGATTGATGCTCATCTAACTTGATTCGATTGCATGTCTAGATTGGTGGATACTTGATTTTCTAACCCTCAACTTCACTGTTTTTGTCAGCATAATAGAATTCAACATATGTGTGTGTATATATATATATATGATTGATGCTCATCTAACTTGATTCGATTGCATGTCTAGATTGGTGGATACTTGATTTTCTAACCCCCAACTTCACTATTTTTGTCAGCATAATAGAATTCAACATGTGTGTGTGTGTGTGCATATATATATATATATATATATATATATATATATATATATATATATATATATATATATATATATATATATATATATATATATATATATATATATATATATATATATATATATATATATATATATATATATATATATATATATATATATATATATATATATCTTCTTTGCTTTTATTCAAAATCATTTTTTAGGATCAAAATCTTCGTTCAGACAAGAATTAGTTAGATCAAAATCGAAGCTTTGTGATCACTATTATGTATTTTCTTATAGTTTACAGGTCGTAGATGAATGTCAGTTGACTTTGAAGAATTTCTTGTGTAAAGGTTAAGTTTAATTGTATTATCGTAATATCTCTATTAGTTTGTTATTTTGTGGTAGTTTTGAAAATTTGCGTATGTGTAAAATTTAAGTTTAATTGTATTATTTGATATCACTTTTATCGTATTATTTTGTTACAGTTTATAGGTAATAGATAAATGTTGGTCGGCTTTGAGAATTTTTTTTATGTAAAAGTTAGGTTTAGTTGTGTTATTTTGATATCTCTATTATTGTATTATTTTGTTATTGTTTACAGGTGGTAGATGAGTGTCGGATGACTTTGAGAAAATTTTTGTGTGTAAAGATTACATTTAATGTATTATTTTTATGTCTCTATCATTCTATTATTTTGTTGCAATTTACAGATGATAAATGATTGTCGATCAACTTTTAAAAATATTTTTAGTAAAGATTAGGTTTAATAAATAAATTCTTCATCTTTACCTACTTAAAAGATATTAAATTTAATTATTATATTCATCTTTATTATTTAAAAAAATATCCTATTTAATATAATATTTGAACTCATTAAAGTGAGGTACACGCGCAAGACGCGTACACCTAAACTAGTTAATATTAATAATATTACTTTTTTATTTTGTTCTTTTGTTATATTAAAGAACAACACTAACTTATATACTCAATAAATATTTCTCACTTTGCCTTTTTTCAATGGTGGTAATTTTTTTTATTAATCTCATGATTTTGGCTTAAAATGACTAAAAATTCTTCAAATACTCAGACATGCAATAATTGAGAAATGTCATTTTGAAGCGATATTAGATTAAATTTTTAAAATGCGACCACAAGTGGTCGCTTTTGGATTTAAAAATATTTAAATATTTAAATGGTCAGAAAAGCGACCACATGTGGTCGCTTTTATTTATTATTAATTGTTTAATTGTATATAATAAAGAGGAATAAGGGCAAACTTCCAAGTAACTACACTAAACTAGGAATTAAATTATCAATAATAATTAAATTATTAAAACTATTAATTAAAGTAATTTAATTATCAATAATTAAAAGTGGTTGCTATAATTATTTAAACTAAATCAGAAATTAAATTACCAATAATAATTAACAATTGTTTATTTAATTGTGGTTGCTATAATTATTTATTTCAAAACACAAGTTCTACACTTAACCATTTTCAAGACACTAATCCACTTCTCGAGTGACTACACTTAGATCATTTTGAAGTCACCAGTACACATTTCAAAACACTACACTTGATCATTTTCAAGTCACAAATTCATATTTCAAGTGACTACACTTAACCATTTTCATGTCTCTAATTCACATTATGTCTCTAATTTACATTTCAAGTGACAACACTAAACCATTTTCAAATCATGAATTCACATTTCAATTGACTACACTTAACCATTTTCAAGTCATGAATTCACATTTTCAAGTGATTACACTTTACTAATTTCAAAACACAAGTTTACCTTCAAGTAACTACACTAAACCATTTTCAAGTCACTAATCCATTTCTTAAGTGACTACACTTGATCATTTTGAAGTCACTAGTACACATTTCAAAACACTATAATAACAACATACCCAGTGTATTCCCATAAAGTGGGGTCTTGGGAGGGTAGAATGTACGCAGTCTATACCACTACCTCAGATGAAGTAGAGAGGTTGTTTCCGATAGATCCACGACTCAGGACAGATAACAAATATAACCAAAAACATAAAAGCACATAACAAACAAGGGATATGTGCAGACTTCTAAAAAACCTACAATTCTGACGATATGATATGAATCTATCTGTAAGTTTAGGTTAATTCAACAAGATGAACATGCCAAAAATTGAAAACATAAATGGTAAATAAAGTTATCGTCTGCAAGATTAAGTTAAATTCAGAGTTACTTAGGATTCAATACTCCAGAAGTACCAAACAAGAGACATGATGAAGGGGAGCACTTAGATATAAGCAATTGAAATAGAAGATGACAACAGACTTACGGATCGATTCACACTCCTATCATCTTCACTTGGATTTAGCTTTCCAGGTATGCGATCTGACTGAGATAGTTCCCTCCTAAAGGAATTATAAACAGGATCTATCGTCGTATTAGATTTCTGCTCTCTTGGAATATTAGTAGCATTATTCTTCCCGAAAAAACCACCTCCAGTAAATGCTCTAGAAGATGATAAGAAAGTACCCTGCATACGATCCAAGTACCGAGTACCGACGTTTCCATGGTTATGACTGCTAGAAGAACCACCCTCATGTATAACTTCTGCATTATGTGTCTTAATACTTTCAAGCCCTTCTATCACCATCACCCTGCCTATTTCATGCACTCTCCTTGCCTTGTCTTTTATCCACCTCTGCCACATCTGAGTTACTTTTGCTTGATCCTCTGTCCCTTTCTTTCTTCTTCTCCTGCTGCTTCTTTTCTATTTCTCTTTTACTATCCCATACTTTAGCAGAGGGAGACCCCTTCCCCCACTCTTTCTCTGCCTCCATCTTTTCATCGCGCGATCTCATGAATTCTTCCACCAATCTAGCAACCTCCTCTCTTTGCTTTCTCTCCTTTTCCTCTGCTAGCTTTTTCTCCAACCTAGCTAGCCTCTTTTTCTCAGCTTTTCTCTTAGCTTTCTCTCCCCTACTCTCTTGACAATTTCCTCTATTCTCACATCTTTTATCCATCATTGCTCTCTGTTCTGCATCAATTGAAGCATTGCTTCTGGAGGAAGTTATCCTAAAAATCTTTCTACATAGCCATATGATACTTAAGAAAAAAACAGTCAGTGCCTTCCAGGCAAAAGCAAAAACACGAGAATATGACTTCTCTTCTAAACAATGCTCCACCCCAAGAATCCACCACCAGTCTATCTGACTTGCTAACAAAAGACCCCCCAACCCAATTCCCATTCTCTAACCAATCCGGCCTGTACATCCACCTTTTATCTGACCAAACCTTTCCATTTAATATCTTCCCACCTTTCCCAACCAAATCTCTCAAAATGCCTGAATTTGAAAGACCCAACCCTGGTGGCACCGACAAATCTAAAATGGGTCTCTTAGAAATATGTCCACAATATGAACAAATGAACTTGCCACCACCAGGATTCTGATCTCTATATGGAGTCAAACAATTTCTACACCTCTTTGTTGCTGTTATCCTTAATTTCTGAATTTCAATTGCCTCAGACCTCTTTCTTTCCCTAAGCCTGGCATCTGTTCTCGTCCTCCAAGATGATAACTTAAGCATAAAGACCTCATACCAACCAAAAGTAATCACAAGCACAAACACACATGCGAGCGTAGGTGATGTGATTTCAAACCAAGATGCCGGTGGAAATAAGTGTGATAAAGCCCATAATCCAACCAAGGGAATCACTAACTAACGTAACACAGTTGCAACTCCCCGCGACCACTTCTGGATCGAACACAATATACACATTATCCTTTCAACCAACACGTATCAAAAATACGATAGAAAATCAAAAATAAAATTTCTTGACTCGCCAAAATCTTATCAAATTCAAAGAACTCTCAATCTTCCCCTTCTTTAACAACAATGATAACCACAGCTCCAACAATCCAATAAAAAACCCTATCTCTGAAAGTTCCCCTAAATTTTTGATTGTAAATACGAACTGTTCAATTCTTCAAAACCCTAACAGCACAAATCGGGAGAAATCACTACACTTAACCATTTTCAACTCTCTAATTCACATTTCAAGTGACTACACGTAACCGTTTTCAAGTCATGAATTCACATTTCAAGTGACAACACTTAACCATTTCCAAGTCATAAATTCACATTTTCAAGTGATTACAATTTACTAATTTCAAAACACAAGTTCACCTTTCAAGTAACTACACAACCATTTTCAAGCCACTAATCCACTTCTCAAGTGATTACACTTTAGATCATTTTGAAGTCACTAGTACACATTTCAAAATACTACACTTGATCATTTTCAAGTCACAAATTCATATTTCAAGTGACTACACTTGATCATTTTCATGTCTCTAATTCACATTTCAAGTGACAACACCCATTTTCAAGTCATAAATTCATATTTCAGGTGATAACACATAACCATTTTCAAGTCATGAATTCACATTTTCAAGTGATTACACTTTACTAATTACAAAACACAAGTTCATCTTTAAGTAACGCTAAACCATTTTCATGTTACTAATCTACTTCTCAAGTGGCTACATTTGATCATTTTGAAGTCACTAGTACACATTTCAAAACACTACACTTGATCATTTTCAAGTCACAAATCATATTTCAAGTGATTACACTTAACCATTTTCATGTCTCTAATTCACATTTCAAGTGACAACACTTAACCATTTTCAAGTCATGAATTCACATTTTCAAGTGATTACACTTTACTAATTACAAAACACAAGTTCACCTTTCAAGTAACTACACTAAACCATTTTCAAGTCACTAATCCACTTCTCAAGTGACTATACTTGGATTATTTTGAAATCACTAGTACACATTTCAAAACACTACACTTAATCATTTTCAAGTCACAAATTCATATTTTAAGCGACAACACTTAAACATTTTTATGTCTCTAATTCACATTTCAAGTGACTGCACTTAATCATTTTCGAGTCTCTAATTCACACTTCAAGTGACTGCACTTAACCATTTTAAAGTCATGAATTCACATTTTAAGTGACAACACTGAACCATTTAAGTCACTAATTCATATTTCAAGTAATAACACTTAACTAATTTCAAAACACAAGTTCTTGTCACACCCCATTTTTAAACTAAAAAAATTTCACTTTATAGTTTGAAAAGGGTTTTATTATTGAAGTGACAAAATGAAGATTTGTTTCGAAAAGGACTTTTTATATTCAAAACTCAGAGTCGCCATTTGGCATAAATGGGGTGTGCCAAGTCACCCTTGGATATCATTTTTCAAAACAGATTTGACTCTTTAAAACTGATTCGCGAACAGAGATTCCGGCTAAGGAATTCTGTTGACCGAGGGGAAGGTGTTAGGCACCCCTTGATCCCGTGGTTCGACCACTATCGCTTGGTAGAGCGTATCGGCTAACTTTGACATTACAAGTGCATAAACCACACAAAGCACGTACAAACAATCAAGCAAGCAAACAAAACAAAATTATTCAAAATTTAGTGTCCAGTCCAATTATACAATCCAAAATAGAAAAATAGGAAAATATAAATCCTATTCTAAACAAATTCTAAACTATGATCCGATTCTTTACCCGATGTCCCGGGCCTTGATCACGAACGTCCTCCGGGTACAAAATACTTTGGGGCATTCCTCGGTAAATGAACACAAATACCTTGGGGCATTCCCTGGCCAAATGAATACATCAGAATTAAATAAGATAACTAGAAAAACATTCAAAACGTATATTTAGACATTCAAAGCATTCAATCAACACATCACACCTAAATTTTGCCTACCCGAACCTATATTGTCTGTCCATTTCAACACATCACCACTCTATCGCGTTCTAATAATATTCATGCTTATTCCAAATAAAGCAAATCGACCATAAACCCAATATTAATCTACATTCAACTTTTATCAATTTCTTAATCCCGCCCCCCAGTAGCTTCCTTTTTATCAATTAATGATTAACAAATTTCTCGATTAAAATTGTTTTTCACAATCCAAAACCAGCATCATACATCCTCCTATCAAAAATTCAAACATATTAAACACATGAATCATTCATACCCACGACAACAGTTAATGCTACTAAAAATATTTAAAACGACATCACAAAATCATAACATAGCCACATTCAAGATAATAAAGAAGTAGCGTTAAGGGATGGACCTTCGAATAATTGATTACGTTGATAATAATGTTTAAAAAATCAAATCTGAGAGATCGAATAGAGAATTTCAACAGCGATGAAGTCCAAACTCGATATCGAGAAACAAACAACTATAAAAATTGACCACGACAACCTGATTGAAACAAATAGAAAACCAATCCCCAAACCCATACGAAGATCGATGAACCAAAAATAAACAATCACAGCTGAAAAACTAAACAGGTGCCGAAGCTATTGCAAAATAGATTCAATCCAGCACTGAAAATTAGAAAAAACAGCGAGATATGTTAAGGTTTCGATATGAGGTGATTTAACTCAAACAACCGGCGCTGATTTCGGCAAGAATATCACTGAAAAAGACTTGAGAATTGGTATCCCTCTATGGTTTTCTCACTCTAGATTTCTCCTATCTCTCTTCATTCGATTTTAGTGCGTGTGTGTATGTCGTCGTCTGTTAAGGGGGTGTGTCAATAATGAAAAAAATGGAACTATGTGGGTGTATAGTGATGGCGTGTATCTGTCTATGTACTCTTTACTGAGAGAGTGAAAAAATAGTGATTGTGAGGTCCTCCGTGAGAATGAGTGTTTCTGTGATGGTGGAGAAGAAATAAAAATTCTCCACTGTATGTTGTGCGTCTATGGTGAAGAAGCCATTGAGATTATTCTATGTGGGTGTAATGGTGAGAACCAAAAAAGAAAAGGAATAGAGGAGTCTCCTCCCTTTTTCATTGTGGGCCCTCCCTCTTTAATAGTGTGTATATGGTCAAAAGGAACAAAAGACATGAGGGAAGACGTGGGCTGCCTAGGGGTGAGATGGGGTAAGGGTGGGGTAGTGAGGTGGTTTATTTTGATTGGGTAGGTTATTAGGATAAAATAAAATTAGTTAGAGGTTATTGTTTTGTTATTTTGTAGAGGGATTATCACATGGATGATGTTGTGTGGTAAGGTAAACTAAAATGAATAAAATTGGACTTAGGAGGGACAAAATTAGGTGTCTACAGCATGCCCCCTTTGAATGTAAACATGAAGTGTTTTCAGACAAAGAAGTAGACAACGAGACAAAATTTTGTCCTGACCATTATTCCAAAAGAATGAAACAGAAGGAAGAAGAACAATCGGGTCTTGATTTAGGACATCCTACCTACCTAAGTTGTGAGGGAATAAATTCATGGGTATTTAAAAGGATTTGAAAAAGAAGGACAATACCGAGTTGGAGAGTTGAGTGAGGTTCTATCGAGGTTTCGGTCGCAGCTCTGTCGTTACATCAAAAAAAAAAATTACAAGAGATAAAAAGATAAATAAAATTACAAAAGTCCTATCTATGCAACTTCTTTTGAACTCTTGACTTGAGTTTCATCACCCTATTCTTCAGGTGGGCTCCTGACTTGTAATTTTTCAATTTGTTGCTTGGCTTTCAATTGTTTCACCTTGTTGCTTGACTTTCCATTTATTTGCCTTGTGCTTTGGGCGGGCTCTAACGTTTCTTGAGTTATCAAAATAAGGAAGTGTGTCTCCTTACAAATGTCACTTAAATCACCCAAATAAGGAAGTGCGTCTCCTTAAAAATGCCACTTGAATTACCGAAATAATAAAGTGTGTCTCTTTATCAATGCCGCTTGAATTACCCAAACAAGAAAGTGTATCTCCTTACAAATGCTGCTTGAATTACCAAAATAAGGAAGTGTATCTCCTTACCAATCCGCTTGAATTACTCAAACAAGAAAGTGCATCTCCTAATAAATGTTGCTTGAATTATCCAGACAGGGAAGTGCGTCTCCTCACAAATGTCACTTGAATTAACCAAATAAGGAAGTGCGTCTCCTTATAAATATTGCTTGAATTATCCAGAAAGAAAAGTGCGTATCCTCACAAATGTCACTTGAATTGCCCAAACAAGGAAGTGCGTCTCCTCATAAATGCTGCTTGAATTACCCAAATAAGAAAGTGCGTCTACTACCAAATGTCACTTGAATTGCCCAAACAAAGAAGTGTGTTTCCTCACAAATGCTACTTGAATTACCCGAACAAGGAAGTGTGCCTCCTTAGAAATATTGCTTGAATTACCAAACCAAGAAAGTACATCACCTTACCAATGTCTCTTGAATTACCAAAACAAGAAAGTGTGTCTCCAAGGGATATAGGATGATGATTTTTTACCATGATTTGATTATCAAACCCGTGCAGCAACTTTGCTTCCTGCATTTGTAGAAGTGAGGCATTGCATCCCTTGATATTTATGCTCTAAAGTCCTTGATTTGAAGGTAACATGTTTCCTGTTTTATCTAAGAAAACTTGTGAGTTTAAAAATATAATGGCTGGTTTGTGGCTTTAGCTTTCGCGGAAATCGCTCTTGCCCCTGTCATATTTAATCTTGCTTTCAACTATTAGCATATATCATTGACTCACTACATCATTGATCCGAACTCAGATTATTAAGAGTGACTCTAAAATAAACACAGTATTTCTGCTTTGCCATGCTTCTCAAATAAACCCTTTGAACCTAGATATTTCCATAAATTCCCACTTTTGTCTGTTGACAAAACTTTCTGCATGTCTTATTTTGGCTCACAATCATGTCTCTTTCATGTGTTGGCCTTTTATCTTGCTTTGTTCAATTGAAGAAGTTGGTAGCCAGTTTTGAAATCTTTTCTCACTCGTTTTGATATGGACTTGACTCCAAGACAAGAGAAAAATGATAGTGGTTTTTATTTGGACAACTAACCCAATAAAATAAAATAAAAATAAAGAGATGAAAGAAAAGACAATGAATGTCCCCATTTGAAACAAATAAATAAAAAATATTCATCTAAAAATGACAGTGAACTCTAATGATTATGCCATACATTTTGAATTAATCTGCCTGATCTTTCCATCCAAACTTTCACCAATTGCTGTTGAGTTAATGTCCTTGAAAATGAGTTGCTTCATTAGTTCAATTGCATTTAAGACCTCATTCGACTAGTGACACCTTGAAGGGTTTTTGCCAGAAAGCCTCTCTCATTTTTTTTTCTCAGTTCACCATTGCCTTATGGTGTCTGTGAGGGTTTTTCACCATTGAGACTCTCTTCTTTTCGTTTTTCTCATCTCACAGTCGTCTTATAGTTTTCGTAAGGGTTTTCACCAATAAGACTCTCTCATTTTTATCTTTCTCGACTTACCATCGCCTTATGATGCCCGTGAGGATTTTCTCCAATAAGACTCATTTTTATTTCTCTCCTGATTCTTTATGCTGAGGAAGACAAGTAGTTCCCAAAATGCGTCATCATATCCCGTACGTGCTTAGCCTTAATATTCTCAAAGATTGATATGAAAGTCTTTCTTTGGTTGTAACTTGGCTTTTTGATAGGGTTAGAAATAAAGGATGACATGAGGCTCAATCGACACTTGAAGTTGGGTAGGATTTACAACTTTTGAAATCGACTCAAACAATGAGGATTAACTCATCCCCAGTTTCTTTTGACTGGGTGACTCTAAATTATTTATTTGGTTGGACCGAGCCCAGAATAGGGCAACCTACATATCTCACCCCCGAGAGAGGAGAATCAGGTCATGCGTAGTTCTGACAACTTACTTTTTTTTTGCTTGATTCTGATTTTTGTTTTCTTTTGTTAACTCTTTTTCTCTTTGGGACTTTTCTGACTTTATTTTCTTTGACACTCTTTTTTCTTTTTGGACACATTTTCTCTTTTTTTTTTTTAAACTTTCTGACTCTATTCTTTTGCTCGACACTTTTCTTTTGAGTTTTGCTGATCTATCTTGATTCCAAAAGAGGGGTATGAAAGAAAATAGGACTAAAGCTCAAATGAGGTAAACAAAGAATGACACAATGTTTGGATAACAGAATAAAATGTCTTCGTCATATCAATCCTTGAAAGTACTAGTAGATAGCATGCGAGTGAAAGTGAAAAATGAATATCATTATGACATCTCTTACAACATTAACTTTGACTGAGTCTGTGCGTCACTACTTCTTCCGCAAACTCCACCTTTGTTGTACATTTCTTGCATCGAATGACTCCTAATTTTGTGGAGCTGATTTTCATTCTGTTTACGTAGCCACTATTTGACCTAATTGAGATATGTCTTTCAATTGATGACCAAGTTATTCTTGTGATTCTCAAAATAAGTGCCTTAATTTTCAAAGAAGGCTTCAACTTATCAGCAAATATCTCAGCACTCTACCTATTTCCTCAGATGTTCTCTTTTACTAACTTAAACCTCTGATTTAATGTTTTATGGTTAAGCTGGATTTTAAGATCCGACTGAAAATTTCCTAGGCATGTCATAATACTAGAATCAACATAAAATATGATGTGTAAAGAAAACAAACACATTTAAAACACAAAGGGAAAGGGACACTTCATTTAGTTGAAATAAAAGATAGAAAGGTTTGAACATAAACGACACAGGGACAAAACAAGATAGATATCGAACTACAACCTTAAATAATTCAAAAAATAGAAAAGAAAATAAAATAAACTACCAGACCTCTTCCTAGTAGGAGAGGGGTGTCTTCTCAATTGCTCAGTCTGACAACTTAGCCATTGATTTGCATATCAACATGACTAGAGCTTCCACCACGATCAACGTTCTGCACCATAATTGATTTATCTTGAATCATCTTTTTAATTTCTCTTTTCAAAGCACGACAATCTTCAATACTGTGATCCTGAATATCAGAATGATATGCACATCATACAGTAGGATCAAAACTTCTTGAATTCGGGTCAGTAGTATACTCAAGGAGAAAAGTGATCATGCCTCACTGTACCAATCTCTAGAATAAACTGGCATATGACTCTCCAATTGGTGTGAATCTATCCCTCGACCTCTGTCTCATTTCATTATTTGGCTTGGACCAAAAATTTGGCCTAAAAGGGCTTCGGTATGTTTGTGAAGTTTGAGGATGACTCTGAGAAATTGGTGCACGCCATTATGGGTAAGAAGGGGTTTGAACATATGGTTGTGCATTGTATACTGGATATGGTGGCGGAGGAATGAAGTATAATAGATTTTGGGAGTGATTCTGTGGAGCTTAGGTTTGAGCCTGTGGGTAACGATGGTGTGGTCCTCTTGCCTGTGCCTGTTGTCCAACTACAATGACAGATGCATCTTTCTCATACTTCTTCCCTCCAACACTTCCCGAACCTTTTTGAATTGCTTGAGTAGTCACTTTCAATGTTGCAAAACTCACAATGCGACCGGTCTTAATTCTATCCTTTATCATCTCCCCCATTTTGAGGAACTCAATAAATGGCTTGCCTAATGCAGGTAACAAGTGTTGATCATATGTTTCATCCTGTGATTGAATAAATACCTCCACTATTTTACTTTCTTTCATTGATGGTTTCACCCTAGCAACTTGTTCACGCCATCTAATCACATACTCTCTGAAAGTCTCAGTACTCTTTTTCTTCATGTTAGTTAGGGATTTCTCATCAGGAATCAACTCCATATTGTATTGGAATTGTTGCACAAATTCATTAGCTAGGTCATCCCAACTAATCCACTTGTTGATTCTTGGTTAACAAATCATCCCGAAGCTAGGCCTGAAAGACTCTCTCCGAAATATGCCATGAGTAATTCTTCCTTTCCCCCAGCACCCCTTAGTTGGTTGCAATAACGTCTCAAATGTGCTACAGGATTGCCATGTCCATCATACTTCTCAAACTTCGGCATTTTGAAACCAAAAGGAAGATGAACACCTGGAAACATGCCCAGATCTTTATATGAGACACTTTTGTACCCCCCAAGTCCCTGGAGATCTTTCATAGCCAGTTCCAAACTTCTCAATTTTTTGGTTATTTTCTCTTGTTTTTCTATTATAACAGGCTTCTCAGTGTTTAGAGGAAATTCAGGCGGGTGAGTATAGCCATAAGGATTAGACGACTTAAATGTGGGCTCAATAGCATAATGTTGATCAGCAAAAATATTTAATACAGGCTCTCTCACAGAGAGAGAGGCACAACTTATGGACAAACCTCAAAATTAGGAGCTTCGGGTGGGGGTAGTGCTACAAAAACATGAACAGTGGGTGGAGCAAAGAATGTGGTAGCATTATGTTGAGGAGTGAGGAAATAAATATTGGAAGTGTTTGGATAGTGTTGCCCCGGAGCAGGTTCTGATGCATGTTGTGGTGTGTCAACAAAAATAGAAAACTGTGTATGTGACACTGGAGGCAAGCTAGAAAGATATTCCAGATTATCAGCAGGAAATGGAGGAGGTGGCAACCCATTAGCCCAAGCTCGATGCATTTCTATCATTTGTTGCCTTAATTTTCGAATCTCTTCATTAGCTCCTAAATTCTTATTGCCCGAACTCCCTATCTGATCAGTGACAACAAACTCGATATCCTTGTTGGCCATAACTTTCTCTGTGACTTGGTGCGATATGGAGGACCAGCCAAAATGCCACAAACCAACCACCTTAAAATAACTGAACACGAGATAGCAAATGCGTTAGAATTAAACACTTTTTTTTCAAAACCTTTTTTTTTTCTTTTTGAAAAGGTCACCGAACCCAAGAGGGGCACCTACGTATCTCACTCCCGAGAGAGGAGAATTAGGTGTGCGTAGCTCGTGAAGTCTTGCCAAAATGATCAATTAATTCTTTTTCCTTTCTTTTTTTCGAAACTTTAAAAAGAAAAGGAAATAACAAATTGTCAAAAGAATTGACGACTTTTTTTTCTTTTTCAAGTTTAAACTCCCTATACAAAATGAAACCTATGATTACCAAAGAAAAATCTTTTTGGATTTTCGATTTTGAATTTCATATGAACATGAAACTTGAGCCTATTAAAGGAATTTTTTTTTGTAGTTTTTTTTTAAAGACGTATATGAAACACCTACTCTAATAAAGAGTGAAGAAAATCTTTTTTTTTTTAATTTTTCAAATTAGATCCACCAAAAATGAAACCTACGATTATTAAGAAAAATCTTTTTTGTATTTTTCTTTTCAAGGCATATATGAAACACCTACTCTAAATGAGGAGAAGAAAATCTTTTTTTTTTTAAATAAGATCCCCGAACCAACAATAGACTGCCTACGTATCTCACTCCCAAGAGTGGAGAATCAGGGTTACGTAGTTCGTCTAGATTGGATAATTAAGAATTAAAATGAACTAAAACTTGACTTGAGAGACGTGATTACAGACGGACGATGAGAAATAAAATCTTTTTGGATTTTCAATTAGACACTTCACACAAAACTAACACCAACAACTATGAAAGAGAATTTTTTTTTTGACATTTTCGCTATATGAAATGTACAAAACTTCTACCATTTTTTATTTTCTTTTATAAAAACTTCTAAAAATCTTTTTTGAAAATTTCGAATTATGAATACATGCTAAAGGAGACAAAGTGAGAAACCTTTTTGATGTTTTGATTTTTGAACAAATGAGTGCAGAAAATAAAGAAATCATTTTGAATTTTTGAATTGTGAAAAACAAAAGCCATAAAGAACACTAAAAGCTACGAAACTTTTTTTTTCAAACGGTTTCTTGTCTACATACTTTACTTTTAACACTTGATTTCGCCAAATCAGTTCGTCAAATGACCACTTTACCTTCAAAGATGCAACATTTAGCACGTAGGGATGCTTTAGAGGCGAGTCTCCTACAAAGGACCAAGTGGGCCCCGCTATGTCTTCAATATGATGCACATAAGCATGACCTAAAGGCTGATCTACGTTGGGATTCACTAACAAGGCTGTTCGGGGGAGCGTATGGTCGATAGTGGCTGCTTCACTTTCCACCTACTCCATAACACCGACGGCTGCCCCCTAAAATAAGGGTGATTCAACTAGAGGTTGCGTAAACACGTGTACTACGGACTTGTTGCAGAAAGAATGACTCGGGTTATGCACATGATGACAGATATAAAACGGTAACACATAAGATAAAAACTGTAAACAAAGAGCACGTAGGCACTCAACAGTGATAATACAATAACACAAAACAACACAAACAAAATGTCCATACAACTATAGTGCCAAACTAAGCCGATACAACTCCAAAATAAGCTCGAATTCTGAAAAATCCCCAGCAGAGTCGCCAGAGCTGTCACACCCTTTTTTAAACCAAAAAAATTTCATTTTATAGTTTGAAAAGGTTTTTATTATTGAAGTGAAAAAATAAAGATTTGTTTCGAAATGGACTTTTTATATTCAAAACTCAGAGTCGCCACTTGGCATAAATCGGGTGTGCCAAGTCACCCTTGGATATCCTTTTTCAAAATAGATTTGACTCTTTAAAACTATCCGTGAACAAAAATTCCGGCTAAGAAATTCTGTTGACCGAGGGGAAGGTGTTAGGCACCCCTCGATCCCGTGGTTTGACCACGGTCGCTTGGTAGAGCGTATCGGCTAACTTTGACATTACAAGTGCATAAACCACAGAAAGCACGCAAAAACAATCAAGCAAGCAAATAAAATAAAATAATTTAAAATTTAGTGTCCAGTCCAATTATACAATCCAAAATAGAAAAATAGGAAAATATAAATCCTATTCTAACTAAATCCTAAACTATGCTCCGATTTTTTACCCGATGCCCCGGAACTTGATCACGAACGTCCTCCGGGTACAAAATACTTCGGGGCATTCCCCGATAAATGAACAAAAATACCTCGGGACATTCCCCGGCCAAATGAATACATCAAAATTAAACACCTAAATTTTGCCTACCCGAACCTATATTGCCTGTCCATTTCAACACATCACCACTCTATCGCGTTCCAATAATATTCATGTGTATTTCAAATAAAGCAAATCGACCATAAACCCAAAATTAATCTACATTCAACTTTTATCAATTTCTTAATCCTGCCCCCTAGTAGCTTTTTTTTTATCAATCAATGATCAACAAATTCCTCGGTTAAAATCGCTTTTCACAGTCCAAAACCAACATCCATACATCCTCCTATCAAAAATTCAAACATATTAAGCACATGAATCATTAATACCCACGACAACAGTTAATGCTACTAAAAATATTCAAAACCACATTACAAAATCACGACATAGCCACATTCGAGATAATAAAGAAGTAGAGTTAAGGGAAGGACCTTCAAATAATTGATTACATTGATAATAATGTTTAAGAAAATCAAATCTGAGAGCCCGAATAGAGAATCTCAACTGCGATGAAGTCCAAACTCGGTATCGAGAAACAGACAGCCACAGAAATTGACCACGACAGCCTGATTGAAACAAACAGAAAACCAATCCCCAAACTCGTACGAAGACCGATGAACCAAAAATAGACAATTGCAACTGAACAACCAAATCGGTGCCGAAACTATCGCAAAATTGATTCAACCCAGCACTGAAAATCAGAAAGAACGACGAGATATGTGGAGGTTTCGGTATGGGGTGGTTTAACTTGAACAATCGGCACTGATTTCGGCGAGAATATCACTGGAAAAGACTTGAGAATCGCTCTCCCTCTCTGGTTTTCTCACTCTTAATTTCTCCTATCTCTCTTCATTTGACTTCAGTGCGTGTGCGTATGTCATCGTCTGTTAAGAGAGTGTGTGTCAGTGATGAAAAAAATGGAGTTATGTGTGTGTATAGTGATGACATGTATCTGTCTATGTACCCTTTACTGAGAGAGTGAAAAAAATGGTGATTGTGAGGTCCTCCATGAGAATGAGTGTTGCTGTGATGGTAGAGAAGAAAAGAAAATTCTTCACTGTGTTTTGTGCGTCTATGGTGAAGAAGCCATTGAGATTATTCTGTGTGGGTGTTCAATGGTAAGAACCAGAAAAGAAAAGGAATAGAAGTATGTCCTCTCTTTTTCACTATGGCCCCCCCTCTTTAATAGTGTGTATATGGTCAAAAAGAACAAAATATGTGAAGGAGGGGGTGGTCTGTCTAGGGGTGAGATGGGGTAGGGGTGGGGTAGTGAGGTGGTTTATTTTGATTGGGTAGGTTGTTAGGATAAGATAAAATTAGTTAGAGGTTATTATTTTTTTATTTTGTGAAGGGATTATCACATGGATGAGGGTGTGTGGTAGGGTGAGCTAAAATGAATAAAATTGGATTTGGGAGGGACAAAATTAGATGTCTACAGTTCACATTTCAAGTAACGACACTTAACCATTCAGGTCATGAATTCACATTTTAAGTGGCAACACTAAATCATTTTCAAGTAACTAGTTCACATTTCAAGTGATTACACTTACCTATTTTCAAAACACAAGTTCACCTTTCAAATAACTACACTAAACCATTTTCAAGTCACTAATTCACATTTCAAGTAACTATTTCACATTTCACATTACCAACATCACAATTCAAAATAAAATTATTAAACTTTCATTTATACTATAAGTCAAACAATTCAATAGCAAATAGCCAAATACGTAAAGGCATTTCATGTCCCTCTCACACCATATAATCATCACAAAATCTATAGCTTTCAAAGCCTTCTACCACAAATAATCCAATCATAACACTACATTTAAAGACTTCACTATATAAGAAAATAAAGAGAAATCAACTTACCTTTGCTTGGCCTAATTTGAAGAGAAAGAGACAAACGGTCGCTGAAAAATAACAAAGCAATCCTTTTCTTGAATTCGGGTTCTGTCAAAAAGTAACAACTTACTTGCTACTTCACATCAAACAATAACACCAAACTCTTTAGAAAAGCAACTACACTTAATAATAATTCTAATAATTGCCCTGAAACACTATGTCAATAATGCAAGCCATGGATGGCAATAGACAAGAAAATGTGATAGCAAGTAAAAATTAAAACTTGACCAATTAGGCTAAACAAGTTTTCAAGTATAATGCAGGATTAATTTTCAAGTTTTCTTGTCCAGCTTTAGTTATTGCACCATTTGAGCAACATAAGATCATGAATTCTGCGAATCAGGTGACAAAACTAACATCAAGCATTAGCTCCAAAATAAACAATTCAACGTCAAAGTCTGTTTCAGCAACAAAAGCAATTGTGCAACAATTATGTTTCTTGCCATCAATTCCTACTTCATTCCTTCCCCTTTTTTGATGCACTGAATATTCCTCGCACCATCTTTACCAATATTTGTTGTTAACTTAACAAACTCACCGATTATATAAGACTAGCGCGTACATGTGGTAGCACGCAAGAAATGAATTAGTAGAGGTGCTATCAAGCTTCCAAGACACCATCATTGTCAGAAAAAATAAAAATCAAGGGCCAGAAACTTGTGAAAAATTTGATCAAACAAACCGATCCAGAAAAAAAAGTTAATTCAAGACCAAAATGGATTAGACTAGTGTATTTGGCAAAAACAAAATGAAGTTTCGCCACTAACCTTTGTAGGAAAATAATAGTTAATATCCAGATAAGAGGTTGAGCAAAGAGCACCGACGAAAAACAACCTCGGTGGCAATGGCAGCGGCGGAGCGAGAAAATTTCACGACGAAGCTTCGATTAGAGGGAAAGTTTGGAATTGTACTGAAATGAGATTTACCCCCTTTTGCCTATTTATATGTTGGACACAAGTGCCATTTAAATAAGTTTACAGCTGGACTCCCACTCCCCTCCCCAAACCCCAAAGTAACCAGACTATTCCGTATATTGTATTGTATTATTCAAAATTTTTTATCTTGTATGAGATATAGACTTGTATGACCTTTTCTGCGCTTGACAAGTGTACATTATGGGACACAAATTTTATCCCACATTTACTTTACTTTTTTTGTTTTGTTTTTTTGGGTAAGCACTTACGGAAAATTTTATAATGGTTGAGTCTCAACCAACAATAGTTATGAGAGGGTCCATTAAATTTGTGACAAGTGTCTTTATGGCCCTTTCTTGTCAGCCCACTCCATTTTTCAACTTTACATTCCTTCTTTGTTTCATATGTTTTTGTTTATCTTTAACCACTCCTTTTCCTCTTCCTTATTTTAACAATAACAATTTTTTTTAATAGTTCTATTTTACACCCCAAATTAAAATTATATGAAAAGAACGATATCACATATTTTTTACCAGTTATTTCAAGGTTCCTCGTTAAATTAACGTCACTATATCTCATTGATTTCATTCCAAAACAATATATTTTTATTCCATTTTTACTTCATAAGACAGAAATATTAACTTAAATGACCTTATTGAATAATACAATGCTAAATAATTTTATTAGATAGTTTCATTGAATTAAACAATCATTTGAGGAATTAAATTGATAGATACTTGTTAGAGATCTTATATTATAAAGTCTAAAAATTTAAAATGAAAAAAAAATAAATATTTAGGCATATTAGGATATACTGTAATACCCCGAAAAATTTTCGTTGAAATTTTGTGCGTAAACGTGTTGGGTTCTATCTTCTAGAATGAATTATAAATTTTCCATGCGAAATGTCTTAGATTATGATCCACCATTGCGTAAAGTATCGAATAATATTTCCAACGATATGTGGATCATCTAAAACAAACACCCGAGCGACGAGTTATGAACATTCCGATCGAACCGTGAATAGTAGTGAGCAGTAAAACGTGCAGGAAAAAGTACTGAGGCCTGGCGTATTTTCTCTCCAACTTTAAACGATCATAAATCCTTGTACATAATGATCTGGGTGATCTACTATATATCAACGGAAAGCTCTACGAGTTCTCTTTCCAATGAAATTGGTTTCATCCAATTTTTCTATCGGAGCAAAAAGTTATGGTCGATCTACTTCAGCCTACCAAAAGTGAATTTTTGGGTCAACTTCAAATGATCATAACTCCTCGTACACAATGATTTGGGTGAGATACTATATATCAACGGAAATATATGAGAGTCCTCTTTCTAATGAAATTGGTTTCATCTAATTTGAATATAGGAGTAAAATGTTATGGTTGATCTACTTCAGACTATCAAAACAGTCCACCAAAGGACAGATTCAAGATTTTTTATTTATTTTTAGGGGCGTTTTGGTCATTTCTCCTCACCCAAAATCCGTCCAAACCCTATATTAAAGCCTATTAGAAGCATTATATGTTATATTTCATCAAACTCCCTCAAAAAGAAAACCCTAAGCTCCTACATCCAACTTCAAGAACCTCCAAAGTTCACTGTTAATTCTGCAAATTTATTCAAGATTCCAAGTTCCTAGTTCAAGAACTCCAAGAACCATCATTCAAAGGCACGATTAACATCTCAAAAATGAGTATTGATCTAAAGTTCATCATTCAAGGCATGTGGAGTTTTTCAACAAGAACTCTCTTTCGTTCTTGTGCCCAAAAGTAATTTTCTTTACAAAGGCATGATTTATATTTGATTTTTATGAATTTGAAGCATGAACCCATATCTTATGATGATTATTATGAAATCTTGATGTTTATGATTTTGAAAGATGAATTTACATGTGTGGTAATATAAAGCATGAATCTTCAATGATATTTATCATGATTTTGATATTTGGATCGTAAATCCCCATTGGAAATTGTGTTTTTTTTTTGAAAGTGTGTGTTATAAGCACTTTGATGTTGAATATTTGAGATATTTTGAATGATTTGACCTTTTGGTCTTAATGGAGTTGTTTTGAACTCGAGTGTGAAAGAAATCCACAACGTGGTTGATTTTGATAGATGGGAAGCATGATGGCTCCCGATGTATATTTATATATTACTGAAATTGTTTTGTTGTAGATTGTCTTTGAAATGATCTGAGCTAAGTTTGGGAGAAATCTTTAGCACCAAGTGGGAGGTATAAAGCGATCTTACTTCCCTAGAACTACGTGCCCCTGTATGAGTGAGCCTGCGACTGATTTATATAGTGATCACTAGTTTGTGTGGATTTGAGATCTATAGTCCTACTCTGATGGCAAGGATAGGACGGCTCTCCCCAACGTGGGTTGTACGTTGGACTCCATGTAGCTCACATGGTTTATGTCGGTTATAGGATCTCCCAGTGTGTGTGTGTTTCCTTATGTCTATGGTGAATGGTGAAGTGATTTGAAAGTGGAATTGTGAAAGTTATTCTTTCGAAAGATTTAAATGATATTTACATTATGAGAATTGATATTCTTGATGAACTGAAAGTGATTGACAAATTATATGATGACTCACATGTGTTATTGTACTTATTTCATCCTCTCATGATTATGATGATTTTCTTTGGGCTATGTGAGTCTTTCATACATCCTGCATATTTCTTATAAATATTTATGATGATGATGTTTATACAACTGCATATACCCCCATATACTCGGTTCCTTTCCATGGTAATGACCCACATCTTCGAATATGGGCTGCATTTTCTCGGAATGTAGGTTCAGGTGCTCAGTTCCAGGTTCGACAGTGATGCTTTGGGTACGTTGTTCTACATCTTCTGTTGTGGTGAGTCCTCATGTTTCGAGGACGTGATGTCTGATGTTGGTTTCACGGAATTGTTTACATTTAATAACTGAGTATGAGTCAGTTGGGGCATGTCTCAATAGATCGCTGGTTTTATTGATTTTCTTAGAGGCTTGTCAGACTAGTATAGATGTTGGGAATTGACTAATAAGTCGTATTTTGTTATCTTTCTGAAATTCTTTTATTCTTGGATGATGATTACTCTGTTGATATTTGAGGGTTATTTATGAAAACCCCGTTGATTTGTGTTGAACTGAATGAAAATGGCTCAAAGGGTTAGCTTGGGGCTACTCGTAGCCTCAAGCACCGTGTGACGCTCCGAGACCCGTTTTCCGGGGTGTTACATATACTGAGGGAAAAAAGATATATACAATTTAGGTTAGTATTAATCTGTGATAAAAAAAAATTGAATTAGCATTGATCATTCTTTCTATATAATTTTGTGTGTAAATAGAACTATTAAAAGAAAAGAGTTGTATTATTAAAATAAAGAACTGGAAAAGGAAGAGAGAAAGAAAAAGAAAAAAGAAATAAACAAGCAATGTAAAATTTAAAAATAAAATGGGCTGATAAGATGGGCTTACAAGGACACTTGTCACAAATGTAAAGAACTCTCTCACAACTAGTGTTGGTTGAGCCTCAACCATCATAAAATTTTTCAAGCACTTACTCCTAATCCAACTAGAGAGAACTCGGAATCAAAATAAGCTAAGAAATAAAAAAGTGACCAAATAAGTCATCTATTTAATAAGTTACCAAAATAAGTTAAACGTAATAAATTATTATGTTTTTTCACTTTTTTCTTAACGGTCAACTAACGAAATTGACTTTTTATAAAACATAATAAATTGTTATGTTTTATATGTTTTTTTGATAAAACATAATAAAATCTTTACATTTTACACGAATATCTAAATAAAAAGTCAATATTTTGTCACATCAAATTAATTGCTACTGTTTTTAAAAACTAGTAAAACTTACGAGTTTTACTTCATTAACTTTTCTCTCACTTGATGTGGACCTGCTCCCTCACCCCCATTTTCTTTCACTACCTTCCAATTTCACTTCCTTTTCTTGAATAAATATCCTATGGGAAAGGTGCACGTACATATAAATGCCATTGTATTATTGCTTGAAATGATAATAATGGTTATTAAAAAATGACAAATAATGGATTCAAACTCGAAGAATAAATTATTCTTAAGTAAGAGAAATAAATTACAATAACAAATTAATTTAATTATCAAAATTATAAGTACAATTTTGAATATTATTAAAAAAAATCTCTCTTAATTTTTTCGTGATTCAAAGCTGATCTCTTAATTTTTTTTTCTACTATTCGAGGATGAAGTAATATGTTTTTCAAACGTAAAGTAATTTCTTTGAAATACCGAGTCGATGTTTACAAGTATGGTATGTGGTATCTACTCTCAAATATCGATTATCAAATTATCGAATCCAAACTTTGAAAATACCGAACGCCACTCCTAGCTATCACTACGACAAATACCAAACTATTCGTGACAAATTATTTTGTCACTTAAACTTTATAATTCGTCACCAAAGGTATTCTCTGACGACAAAAAAATCTGTCAACCATTTGTCTCTGTAGTATGGATTGCTGTAAGTTTACGAAGACAAGTTAGTGTTTTGCCGCTAAATAAAATTATCATTCTACGTTTGAAAAACATGTTACTTCATCCTCAAATAGCAGAAAAAAATTAAGAGATCGGCTTTGAATCACGAAAAAATTCTGAGAGAAAAAAAATAAAAAATATGCAAAATTGTACTTATAATTTGGATAAATAAATTAATTTGTTATTGTATTTTATTTCTCATACTTAAGAACAATTTATTCTTTGAGTTTGAACCCAGTGTCGGAATTTTAGTTATTGTAGACGTTTTAAGGTAGAAGAGGTTAGAGAGGCTGTTCGCAGAATGCGAAGGGGTAGGGCGCCGAGGCCGGATGAGATACCGGTGGAGTTTTAGAAGTTCGTTGGAGAGGCTGGTGTAAGGTGGTTGACTGGATTGTTTAACGAAATCTTCAAGACGACAAATATGCCCGAGGCTTGGAGGTGGAGTACCATGATCCCTCCCTATAAGAATAAGGGTGACATCCAGAGTTGCAATAACTATAGGGGGATTAAGTTATTGAGTCACTCTATGAAGATTTGGGAGAGAGTGGTCGAGGTGAGGCTGAGATGGATAGTGTCTATTTCGGAAAACTAGTTTGGATTTATGCCTGGCCGCTCGACGACGGAGGCAATTCACCTGGTACGGAGGCTGGTGGAACAGTATAGGAAAAGGAAGAAGGACCTGCACATGGTGTTTATCGACCTGGAGAAGGCATACGACAAAGTCCCCAGGGAGGTGCTATGGAGATGCTTGGAGGTGAGTGGAGTCCCGCTGGCATATATTAGAGCAATTAAGGACATGTATGATGGAGCGAAAACTCAGGTGAGGACGGCGGGAGGAGACTCAGAGCATTTCACTGTCTTGACAGGAGTGCATCAGGGATCTACTCTTAGTCCCTTTTTGTTTGCTTTGGTGATGGATGTGTTGATGCGGCGTATTCAAGGGGAGGTGCCTTGGTGTATGCTTCTTGCAGACGATGTAGTTCTGATTGATGAGACTCGAGGGGATGTGAATGACAAATTAGAGGTGTGGAGACAAACTCTTGAGTCTAAAGGGTTCAGGTTGAGCAGAAGCAAGACAGAGTATTTGGAATGCAAGTTTAATGACGTGAGGCTGGAGAATGAGGTAGTAGTAAAGCTGGAATCACAAGAGGTATGTAAGAGGGATAGTTTCAAGTATCTCGGGTCCGTGATCCAGGGTAACGGTGAGATTGATGAGGATGTCTCGCACCGTATTGGGGCGGGATGAATAAAGTGGAAGCTCGCATTGGGGGTGTTGTGTGATAAGAAGGTGCCGCCCAAGCTTAAAGGCAAATTCTACAGGGTGGTAGTCCATCCGGCCATGTTGTATGGAGCGGAGTGTTGGCCAGTTAAGAACTCCCACATCCAAAAAATGAAGGTGGCAGAAATGCGGATGTTGCGCTGGATGTGTGGGCTGACTAGAGGGGATAGAGTTCAGAATAACACTATCAGGGAGAAGGTTGGTGTGACTCCAGTGGAGTGCAAGATGCGGTAAGTCCGATTGAGATGGTTCGGACACGTGAAGAGGAGGGGCATGGATGCCCCGGTTCGTAGGTGTGAGAGGCTAGCGTTGGATGGTTTTAGGTGGGGTAGGGGTAGGCCGAAGAAGTACTGGGGTGAGGTGATTAGGCGGGACATGGAGCAGTTACAGCTCACCGAGGACATGACCCTAGATAGGAAGGTCTGGAGGACGCGAATTAGGGTAGAAGACTAGGGCCAGTTTGGGTCGCTAGTGTAGGGAATTACTTGGTGGGGGTATTATTCTTGTTATGATTCTGTGTTCCATGTTTTATTATGAATCTGGGTGCTTTCCTCTGTTTTCGATTACTTATGGGTGTCGTATTTATGTTATGAAATCTTGTTCTATGTTTTACTATGTATTTGTGTGGTATCTCGTGTCTTGAGCCGGGGGTCTATCGGAAACAACCTTTCTACTTCTTTAGAGGTAGAGGTATGGACTGCGTACATCTTACCCCTCCAGACCCCATTAGGTGGGAATACACTGGGTTTGTTGTTGTTGTTAGTTTGAATCCATTATTTGCCATTTTTTAATAACCATTATTATCATTTCAAGCAATAAAATAATGGCATTTATATGTACGTGCACCTTTCCCATAGGATATTCATTCAAGAAAAGGAAGTGAAACTGGAAAGTAGTGAAAGAAAATGGGGTGAGGGGGAGGGGGGCGGGGACAAGTCCACATCAAGTGCGAGAAAAGTTAGTAAAGTAAAACTCGTAAGTTTTACTTACATTTTAGTTTTTAAAAATAGTAGCCATTAATTTGATGTAACAAAACACTGACTTTTTTATTTAGATATTTGTGTAAAATGTAAGAATTTGTTAAGTTTTATATTTTTTTTATAAAATGTAATAATTTATTACGTTTTATAAAAAGTCAATACCGTTAGTTGACTGTTAAGAAAAAAGTGAAAAACGTAATAATTTATTACGTTTAACTTATTTCGGTAACTAATTAAATAAATGACTTATTTTGATCACTTTTTTTATTTGTTGGCTTATTTTGATTTCGAGTTCAACTAGAGATCTATATTAAAAAAAAATTGAAAATGGCAGCAGCTAAATGAATTGAAGGAGCGTGCATTAATGATATCGAAAAATAATGAAATTACTTAGAAAATCAATTAATTTAATTGTGTTTGATTTTAACCGTTAGAATGTTAAAAATAGGAAGAGTAAGGCGAAAAATTAGGGGTATTCAGAAAAAAAAAAAAACTAAAAGTTGAAGAAAAAATTCAATATCTTTTGATTTTAATTTTAGGCATAAAATATTTAATAAATTCGAATTCGAACGAAATCGATTTTATAAATGCATATTTAAAAATTATAATTACACATACATATGTATATTTTTTATAGTTCTTTTAAAAGTTTACATATTATTTTTTTACACTCTTAGTTTGTAAATCATGTGTTTGTCTTTATAGTAACCTAATTTTTTGTCATTACTTCTAGTTTAATTTGTATTTTTTTATTTTAATGATGCTAAGAATTTAGTGAAAATAACATGAGTCTCAACTCGTTTGGAGCTAATTACTTTCTATTTAATTCTTTTTAATATTATGATAATAATCTTTGATTTAATTTATACTGACGCATCAGATTTTTTTTGAATACATTATTAAATTTTTTACGGATACATTACATTTCATGCATCACATTCTTCTGAATACATCACTTAATTTTACACGAATATATCAGATTCTTATCCAATCTTTTATCCGAAATCATGAATTTATATAATTATTTAAGGATTGAAATTTTAAATAGTTATGATAAGTTAAATAGTGATATGATTTATTTTTTCCAAGAATATATTAAATATTCAAAACATTTTGTACTTCTTTATTTAATTATAATTGTTTAATTCAAGTACCATCATCAAAATATATACGATAAAATATTTTATTATTTGCATAAAAATTTGTTGTAAGAAATTTTATTTATATTCATTTGAAATGACAAAAAATTTTGACGATGTATACAATTTTTTGAAAAATGTTTGTACTTCTTTCTTTCTTAAAGAGTTATTGATTTTATAATATTTATTTTTAAAATGACTAAATTGAATAACCAAAAAAAAGAATCAAAGCAATAAATTTGTTTTAATTAATTTGATTTGATTCCGATATTTAAAATGTGACTTATTTGATTTGATTTGATTTTTGTAAAAAATTGATCAAAATCAAATAGCGAATACTCTTATAAGAAATATTGACTTCCATTTCTGTGAATGAAAATGTAAAATAAATAAAATTTCAAAGTTTTAAAAAGTATAGTTGAATGAATAAAAATAAAAAACTAATTGGAGAAGTAGAAAAAGAATGAGAGGACTTTGGCTCATTTCTTTAAGTGGGACCCACATCGCCTTGGCGAAGTATGAGATTATCTAATACGTGTATCTCATGCATGATAAAAAATTTCTTATTATTCTGATGTTATTGTTATCTATCTCTGTCTATCAATCTATCCTAGATATGCACTTTCGATCATATAAATAGAATTTAGATAATTAATTATTAAAATAATTTAAATTATTATAATTTATAATATTTTTTTTTTTTATTTCAATTTAAGTAATAATGATATAATTTCAAGAGTCAGTCAAATATTTTATATTTTAAAATTTTTAAAATTATTAATTATCTGATTTATAATATTTTTTACATGTGGCATGGATAAAATTTTGACAATCAGTCAATTTTTAAAATATTTTTATTAATTATTATTATTTATAGTACTTTTTATTTATTTTCAAATAATATATGTTGTTTTATATCTTCCTCTGTTTCGTCCCAATTTATATGGCACTAATATAATTTTTATAGTCAATCAAATTTTTTATGTCGACATATCATTTTTGTATACTTAATTTTCTAATACATAAATGACTTATAATAAAAGGTGGTTTAATAAAATCATCATTTGAAGGACGACAATTTAATTTAAAACATCAAGAGTTAATTTCGCATTTTATGCCTATTTTATCTTTTTATTAAATTTTAGTATTTGTTTTCTTAATATCTAGATGACTCATAATAATTAATTAAGAGCGATTAATTATGTTACTCCTATAAAAATTAACATAATTTTATCAGATCCAATAGTAATCATCGATAGCTCACTGGAGTAATGTATCAATTAAATACGGGATGCTATATTTTGCATATACAAAATATGATATTATTAAACATTATTGGATAGTGCATTTTGTTTATTGTTAGGTTTGAAATTGAAAGGGTGTCATGCGGAGCTATTAGTGACAAATTATGAGACGATAAATCAGATGACAAAGAAAACAATACTAAAAAAACATAAAATTATTATATGTTTTGGCCAATTGGCCTACAAAACTTAATATTTAAAAAACACAAAATCTAATGAGAGAGAAAATCTCCCCTAACCAAAACTTTTAAATGACTACATTGTAGATGCTACTGTGTTATGGTATGAGAACGTTTTTTTTTTTTATTTATAGAGGTCCAAAATCATTCCTCCAAGAAAGAGGTTAGCCAAATATGAAATTTTTTTGTATTTTTCTTTCAGAAAAAAGTAAAAGTAATTATTGTATTACTTTATTTCTCTTCTAAGAAAAAGTAAAACTTAAATTTGGTAAGAAAATCAGCGCAAAAATTCTAACAAATCTCTCCTTTTTAATTTGATTTTCTTTACTTGATTCGCCTTCTTCACATGCATGAACTTCATTCTTCACAAAATCTTCATCACTGTTGCTTTCCATAGTTAAAAATAAGGTTTAAATATTATGGTTAAAAATTAATTTAAAAATAATATTTTATTTTTATTTTTAAAAATGCAGCAGTAGAAATGTTGAAAATGTGGTTGAAACTTATTCTCCACATGTAGTTTGACAAAAATCCTCACTATCATCAAATTGATTGCAAATTGATTAGAAGCATCTTGAACTTGTCTTCAACTCGTTTCACCAAACCGTTGGACCTTTGAACCTAGACTCTGATACCACTTGTTGGGTTCGAAATCGAGAGGGCATCATGCGGAAGCTTAAAGTTTGCAAATCAAGACGGTGATAATTCATATGACAAATAAAAGTATACTAAAAAGACATAATATTGATATTATTTGGCCACTTAACCTACATATGAAACTAATATTAAAAAAAATATAAAACTATTGACAGAAAATCTCCACTAAACAAGACTCTTAAACGACTATGTTGTGGATGCTACTGTGTTATGGTATGAGAATGGAGACTTTTTATTTATAGAGGTCCAAAATCGTTCCTCCAAGAAAGAGGTTAGCCAAATATGAAAAAGTTTTATATTTTTCTTTCAGGAAAAGTAAAAGTAATTATGGTATTACTTTATTTTCCTTCTAAAAATAAAGTAAAACTTAACTTTAGTAAGAAATTAAGGGCAAAAACCCTAACATTTATCTCTCACAATAATAAAATTTTATTATATGTTTCTTTATTTCTTTTTTAATTGATAAATATTGACCCAACACAAATCTTAAGAAAATATCCATTAGGAATTTATTTTATTTTATTAAATTCATTAATTTTATACTTTAAAAATTTAAAGTTAAGTTTAAATATTAGTATTTCTATATAAGAAAAAGATAATTTTAAAATTTAAATTTACTAAAATAAATAAGTAAAAAAAATAATTTTCAATATAAAAGTAAATTAAAATAATAAAATAGATTTACTTAAATATTTAGTTGCAATTAATTAAGATAAAATTATTATATTATTAAATTACTTAAATTTAAGATGCTATATTTTGCATATACAAAATATGATATTACTCCCTCCGTCTCAAATTCTCCGTCCCAAATTGAGATGGCACATTGATTAAGAAAAATAATTAATAAGATGGCTAGTTTACTATAGTGTCCCTATTAAATGATGTTTACATTTTAATTTGAAAAAAAAGTAATTAATGCAAAGGGTAAAACATAAAAAAAAAAATTGTCTCTTATTGATTAATGAAAAAGTACAAGTAAAATGGGAAATCAAATTTGGACCTTTGGGATGGAGGGAGTATTAAACATTATTGGATAGTGCATTATGTTTATCTCTCACAATAATAAAATTTTATTACTATATATATATATATATATATATATATATATATATTTTACTTGATACATATTGACCCAACACAAATCTTAAGAAAATATTCAATAAGAATTTATTTTATTAAATTAAATTTATTAAGTTTGTACTTTTACAATTTAAAGTTGAGTTAAAATATTAGTATTTTCATATAAGGAAATTTTTTTTTTTAAAATTTAAATTTACTAAAGTAAATAAGTAAAAAAATAATTTTGAATATAAAAGTCAATTAAAATAATAAATTGATTTACTTTAAATATTTATTTATAATTAATTAATATAAAATTATTATATTATTAAATTACTTAAATTTAAACAATTTAAATCAAATTAGATGTTGAGTGGCCCCATATATTCAATGATACTTCAAGGTTTGGCAAGATATGCAATTTAAAAGGAAAGAAAGAGCTTTTATTACAGTTATCAATATGGTCCAAAAGAAACAACACAAAAGACAACCTGCTCAAGCAAATTAATTGTGAAAATATCTGGAACACCCTTAGTTTTAATTATATTGACTTTAAGAATACATGTTGAAATAGCTCTTCTATAATATACTAGATATGCACGGCCCTTATATATTTTTTTATTTCAATTAATGTGACATAAATAGAATGTAGATAATTAATCATTAAAATAATTTAAGTTTTAAATTATTGTGATTTATAATACTTTATTTCAATTTAAGTGACAATAATATAGTTTTGATATCCAACCAAATATTTTATATTTAAAAATTTTTAATTGTTAATTATGTGATTTATAATATTTTCACATATTTTTTTGAATAAATATGAATACTCTCTTCGTCTCAATTTATGTAGCACAAATAAAATTTTGGCAATCAGTCAATTTTTTAAATATTTTTATTAATTATTGTTATTTACAGTACTTTTTATTTCATTTTTGAACAATATATGTTGCTTTATATCTTCCTCTGTCCCGTCCCAATTTATATAACACTAAAATAATTTTGATAGTCAATCAAGTTTTTCATGTTAACATATCATTTTATTATTCTTAACTTTCTAATACATAAATGACTTATAATAAGGGTGGTATAATAAAATCATCGCTTGAAGGACGACAATTTAATTTAAAATATCAAGAGTTAATTTCATATTTTATGTCTATTTTATCTTTTGATTAAATATTATTAATTTTCTTAATACTTAGACGATTTATAATAATTAATTAAGAACGATTGATTATGTTACTTTTATAAAAATTAACATACATTTGTCATATCCAATAGTAATCATCGATAACTCATCGAAGTAGTATATTAATTAAATATGAGATGCTATATTTTGCATATACAAAATATGATATTATTAAACATTATTGGATAGTGCATTATGTTTGTCTTTCACAATAATAAAATTTTATTATATATTTTTATTTATTTCCTTTTTACTTGATCCATATTAACCCAACACAAATCTTAAGAAAATATTCATTAGAAATTTATTTTATTAAATTAAATTTATTAATTTTGTATTTTAAAAACTTAAAGTTAAATTTAAATATTAGTCTTTCTATATAAGAAGAAAAATTAAATTTAAATTTACTAAAATACATAAGTAAAAAAATAATTTTGAATATAAAAGTCAATTAAAATAATAAAATTGATTTAATTTAAATATTTAGTTGAAATTATTTAATATAAAATTGTTATATTATTAAATTACATAAATTTAAGATGCTATATTTTCCATATACAAAATATGATATTATTAAACATTATTGGATAGTGCATTATGTTTATCTCGCACAATAATAAAATTTTATTATATATTTTTTTATTTCTTTTTTACTTAATACATATTGACCCAACACAAATCTTAAGAAAATATTTATTAGGAGTTTATTTTATTAAATTAAATTTATTAACTTTGCACTTTAAAAAATTTAAGTTAAGTTTAAATATTAGTATTTAAAAATTTTGAATGAAAAAGTCAATTAAAATAATAAAATTAATTTACTTTAAATATCAAAGAGGATAAACTTATTATATTATTAAATTACTTAAATTTAAATTAAATCTATGCAAAATTGGAACGTACCGTGGAACTCACTCATCATTATATATAAGCATATTTAAATGTAGCTTGGAGGGCAATCCTGTAAATAAATAGAATAAAGTGAACTTTTTTTAAGCGCATAGTTTGTAATTAAATGAAAGATTGTGGATATTTTTTAAAGTTATTAATAAGATACAATTAACATAGCACAAAGGATAAATTCTTTAAGTAGATTTTTCTCATAAGAAGACTAAAATGCCCTCAACTTTTCATTTATTAAAAATAATTGTTCCAATTTACTTGTTATTTTTGAAATTAAGAAAATTTTGTTATATTTTCTCCTTGTCTATCCTTAGTATTTAGTAATTATATAAAGTATCAGTAGTCAAATTTAGAGTTTCTACGTACATTTAATAAAGTTAATTTAGTAAAATGTACTCCTAATTAATGTTCTCTTAAGGGTGTATCAAGTCAATATGATCTTAAAAATTATGTATTAAAAAATTATTTTACTAAATTAATTTTACTAATATGTTTTGAAAATTTAAATTTGATATAGTAACTTAATCACAAGGTTAATATTAGAAGAAAATAATATTTTTTCTTAATTTGCTCAAACAAATAATTAAAAAGAAAATTATATTTTCAATATATGAGACAATTTAACAATAAATATATGGCATTTATAAATTTTAAAATTCAATGACATTTATTACTTTTGAAAAGGTTGTATACAAATTAACAATAAATATATGACTTTTATTACTTTTGAAATTCAATTATGATTAATTAATATAAATTATATTTTCAATATAAGATATAAACTAACAATAAACATATGACATTTATTACTTTAAAATTCAATTCTGATTAATTAATATAAATTATGATATGACATTTATTACTTTTAAAATTCAATTATGATTAACTAATATAAATTATGATTTGTTTCAAATTACCTAATTATATTAAATTTACAGAAGTTATTTAAACATGCATAAAACGTTGGAATAAAAAAATAAATAACTTTTTTTATTTTCCTAAAAGAAAGTATAAAAAGTTGGAACAAAAAATAAAATTAATTTTTTAACCCTAAAAGAAAACATAAATGAGTATTTGTACCATTTCCATAAAAAGAAAATATGCATTTAAAAAGGAGTTGTTTTTTTTCGAAAAAAAACCAAAAACAACAAGGGTTTGTGCTTAGGATCATGGGGTCCACCATGTGGAAGATGACATCACTTGAAGGGGGATATAATTGGTATTTAGAGAAAGTTGATTGGTTGTTTTGTTACTTTCCGTTTAAAAACGAATGATCTACTTTTCTTTTTAATCCGTTTAAAAAAGAATGATCCCTTTCCTTTTTTGGCAATACTTTAATTGCAACTTTCCACATGGCATGTTTAGGACCACAAGATTAAAGGACATTTTGGTATAATTGACACAACTTTAATTTAAGAACACAAGATTTAAAAGTCTTCTTTATTTTCCTAAACGTTGTACCAAGTCAAAGTAGGTCATTCCTTTTTAAATGGAGGGAGTATTACATATTTATATTCATGCTGGTTTAAGTTATAGCACAATCCAACAATACACAAGTTTTTTTGAATTGACAATAATACCCTTAGAATAATTTTTTTTTACACCAAGCACACATGTTGAAGTGAATAATATATAGATTAACTAGACTAGATACGCACGGCCCGTGCTAGCGCAGACCCAATATATATTTTTTTATTTCAACTTATGTGATGTAAATAGAATTTAGATAATTAATCATTAAAATAAGTTAAGTTTTTAAGTATTTTGATTTATAATATTTTTTCTTCTATTTTAATTTAAGTGATAATAATATAATTTCGAGAGTCAGTCAAATATTTTTTATTTTAAATTTTTTAAATTTGTTAATTATCTAATTTATAATATTTTTTACATAGTTTTTCAATAAGATATGAATACTCTTTTCATCCCAATTTATGCGGCATAGATAAAATTTTGGCAATCAGTCAATTTTGTAAATATTTTTGTTAATTATTGTTATTACAGTACTTTTATTTCATTTTCAAATAATATATGTTATTTTATATTTTTATGTCCCGTCCCAATTTATATGACACTAATATAATTTTGATAGTCAATTAAATTTTTTATGTTGACATATCATTTTGTTATTCTTAATTTTCTGATACATAAATGACTTTATAATAAGAGGTGGTATAGTAAAATCATCGTTTCAAGGACGAAAATGTAATTTAAAACATTAAAAATTAATTTCACAGTTTATGTCTATTTTGTTTTTTTATTAAATATTATTTATTTTCTTAATACCTAAATGACTCAAATAATTAATTAAGAGCGATTGATTATATTACTCCTATAAAAATTAACATAAGTTTATCATATCCAATAGTAATCATTAATAGCTCACTAGAGAAATATATTAATTAAATACGGGATGCTATATTTTACATATACTAAATATGATATTATTAAACATTATTGAATAGTGCATTATGTTTATCTCTCACAATAATAAAACTTTATTATATATTTTTTTATTTCTTTTATACTTGATACATATTGACCCAACACACATCATAAGAAAATATTCATTAGGAATTTATTTTATTAAATTAAATTTATTGATTTTGTACTTTAAAAATTTTAAGTTAAGTTTAAATATTAGTATTTCTATATAAGAAAGAAATAGAATTTACTAAAATAAATAAGTAAAAAAAATTAATTTTGAAAATAAAAAGTCAATGATGGCCTAGGTTACGATAATCTATGTGTTCACCCTGGAGTAGAACTACTAGAAGGATACAAGGTCCCTAAATTTGAAGCGGTCGATGGTGCTGGAAATCCAATGGCCCATCTGAGAAGGTGTTGTGATCAAATGGTGGGGATAGAAAAAAATGAGGCATTATTGATGCGTCTGTTCAGCCGGAGCTTAAGCGACAAAGCCTTAGATTGGTTCACATCTCAAGAACTGAAAAGATGGACTAGTTGGAGGGCATTAGCTAAAGGTTTCCTTGATAGGTTTGCATTTAATATTGAAATAGTCCCTGATCGGTACTCACTAGATCGGATTAAGCAGAAGAATGATCAGTGCTTTCGAGACTATGCCTTCCATTGGAGAAAGAAGTTGCCAAAGTACAACCTCCCATGTTTGAAGAAGAAATGGTATCGATTTTCTCTCGTGCACAGAAGAGAGAATTTTATACTAGGATAGTATCTGCGGTTCGAGCAAATTTTGCAGATTTGGTAAAAATTGGGGAATCGCTAGAGGAAGACATTCGAACAGGAAAGATTGTCAAAACCCCAACATCATTTGAATCTTCTGCATTCTCAAAGAAGAAAAGAGAGGATGTGACTGCGGTCTCTACTAATTCTGTTGATAAATTGAGAAGAAAATTCAAGCCAAGGAATATTCTTTCCTCATCACTGTCACCAAGTTTTCAGCCTGTATTCTACGCCCAACCCCAATATCAAGCTCCACTTCCAAATATTTTACCCCAATGCCAAGTTTCGCAGCCAAATTATCAGTCTCACATTCAAGATACTCTTCCAAACAACCAAATAAATGTCTAAATGCCTCCAAACTATCATCAAGTACTTCCTCCTACTAATCCAAATTAGTATCTACGTATAAACCTCAGAAAAAAAGCCTCCTAGAAAATTCACTCCATTGGCTGAAAGTCGTACCCAACTCTTCGGATGATTGATGAGAGCTGGTTATTTACAGCCTATTCCACAAAAGCCTACCAATCTTAATTCCCGATTCTTTCAGGCCGATCAATTCTGTGCTTATTATTCAGGAGCGCCCAGGCATGATACTGAAGATTGCATCAATCTAAAACACAAGATCCAAGACTTGATCGACCAGAAGATCATCACTCTTCAGGAACCGACATCAAATATCTCCAGTAATCCATTGCCTAATCACGAAGCAACTACGGTTAGCATAACCGAAATAGCAGGCGAATAGGTATTTGGCAAGACTATTACTAAGGTGGATCCACAAAATTTGAAAAAGACAAAAAGAGTGGAAAGGAACTTAAAAGGAATTATTGAGCCCCTTATGGTCCCGAAAAAAGTATTTAAGCGTGGAATAGGGTACCAACTAAGAAAGGAAGATGAGATTGACGATAATTCAAAGATGAGCTTGTCCAAACCATCGCCACTCCTGCACCAATCATTTCCCATACGTGAGATGTCAAATGATGATGGTCTTGGGGATGGGATGGAAAATCTGTTCGAGGAATGCAATGCTGTACCAGAAGATTTCCCGAAGTCCAGTGGGGTGAAGAAGGTTACACCAGGAGAGGCTTTGCAAAATTGGACTTTCACTCTGCTCCTTATTTATCGCCCGTTGGAGTAGATGAAATGGCAATTACTAATGATTTTAAAAATCGGTAATGATCCGGAGGAGGCCCCGTGATCCATACTTTTATGTCTCAAATTTTTATTTCGTGTTTTACCACTTTCAAAAAGGCATGGGCTCGCATTTGAGCGGGTCATGAGCCATAGTTTTTATTTATTTTTCAAAAGGCCTCCTTTATTTAAGAAGTTATTATTAAATATGATTATATTATCATCTTTTATTATCTTGTTATAATCTAACATGTTTTATTTCGGTAGCAATAATTTAAAAACCTGTCAATATCATGTCATGAAAATAGTTAGACGAACAAAACAAAGAGAATGATGATGAATGGAAAGAAGGTGATGAGGAGCAGTTAATGAAAGATATAGAGGAATTTGAAAAGTGAAAGAAGCCCAACCTGGAGGAGCCCTAATCCTACCTGAGATGAATGGTCAAGAGTGGACCAAACTAATCAATTCTGATGCGGTAAAGAGATACTATGTTTGAAAGATGTTTTAGCTTTTGTTTCCGTTGTTTGTAATAACCTTTATGATAGCATTTGTTTTATGATGTGTAATTGCCTAGAATCCTATGTTTGACCTGAATTCCCAAGAAAAGGATACGTAGGCGGCCTATGTCGGCTTCAATCAACCCCTTAGGAAAATTTATCCTTTCCTTTCATGTACGAACTACGTTTGACCTGAATTTCCAAGAAAGGGATACGTAGGCGACCTATGTTGGCTTCGGTCAACCCCTTAGGAAAATTTATCTTTTTCTTTTATGTATGAACTACGTGATGACCTGAATTCTCAAGAATGAGATACGTAGGCGGCCTATGTCGGCTTCAGTCAACCCACCAAATATATATATCCCTAGCGTAGTTCTGAACTACGTTTGACCTGATTCCTGCTTCAATAGGATACGTAGGTTCCCCAATGGGTCGGTCATATAACCTCAGGAAATGGAAACTGGGGCAGAATTTTTGAGAAGGAATCTCAAAAATTCACAAGAGGAAGATCATCGTCCAATAAAGAGAGCGAAGACCAACAAAGACTTCAGATCCTCTCGAGCTCGGATCATCTCAAACGATATTAAATTGGGGCAGAAATTTTGAGGATGGCCTCAAAATTTCCACTAAGCAATGGAATATATTTCAAATTCCCCGGCACCAGAGGGCAAAGTCAAACTTTCAAAGTCACTAGCAGCGATAAAGTCTAGAAAGACTCAATCTCAGGCTATGATAGAACTGTTTGAAGAACCCTCCACAATGATGATGAGTTTTGGGAATCCTCCATCGGAAATAGTCAAAACCAAGAGGAAGACGTTTGTTGAGCTAGTACATGACATGACAGGTAGAGATTTTCTAAAGTTTTTTTTTTAAGAAAAAACTTTCAAAACTATTTTCTAAAAGTTAACACTACTTTAAAAAATCTAGGCAATCACTAACATGATAGAGTACCCGGAAGATGGAGAGGAGCAAACCAGGGATCGAAGAAGGTCAACACTGAATAGTTTCACTCAAACTAATCATTTTTCTGTGGATGAAGGGATCAATATAAAAAAAAATGAGAGTCTCTTTCAAAAACTCCCCAAGCAAGTTGGGAGCCATACCAGAGCATATAATATTTAAGAATGGTATTTTTGGGTAGCCCCAAAAATAGGTTTAATACCCATTCATCGAGGACCTTTTGAATTGTCTATCTCATTTCTTAAGACTATGAAGGACAAACAAAGACATCTCATCTACTTTATGAATATTATATTTAGAATTTTTCTAAAAAATAGTCGCTAGCAAAAGCGACTTTGTGTCTACTAAATATTTACCTTGAGCGCAGGTACATTCAAGGGAGTTGGCACAATAAATACAACAATCAAAGGATCACTCAATAGGAGGAAAAACAGAAAGTCGCCCTTAAAATTTGCCTTAAGATAAACAATGGTACATGTAGAAAGCAATACGCAGACAAACGAACTCAGGTGAAACTATTTTCAAATCACCAAAAAAACCATTGCATATCACTGCCAAGAGGGCCATCTCATATCATTTCCAAGAGGGCCATTTCATGCAATTGCCAAGAGGGCCATTCATATCATTGCCGAGAGGGCCATTTCATATCATTGCCAAGAGGGCCATTCATATCATTGCCGAGAGGGCCATTTTATATCATTGCCAAGAGGACCATTCATATCATCACCAAGAGGGCCATTTCATATCATTGCCAAGAGGGCCATTTTATATCATCCACGAGAGGGCCATTTCATGCCATTTCCAAGAGGTCCATTCATGTCATTGTCGAGAGGGCCATTTATATCATTGCCAAGAGGGCTATTCATTCCATTGCCGAGAGGGCCATTCAATATCTGTTGACACGCAAGACACAAACACTGGCATCGAGGATATCATCATCATTCAATATGTGTTGACACACGAGATACAAATGCTGGCGTTGAGGATATCATTAATATTTAATATCTATTGTCATGCGAGACACAAATGCTGGTACCGAGGATATCATTATCATTCAATATCTGTTGACATGCAAGATACAAACGCTGGTGTCGAGGATATCATCAGCATTTAATAACTCATCATCTGAATAGATCAAAAACACGTGATTCAAAAGGACGTCTTTAAGTCACTATCTAAAAGTGAACGACATATGAAACTTCATAGAAATTGATAATCTAAAGGTCATCTATAGGTCATATTATTTGAAATAGGATAGTGTGTAAGATTACCTATGAGTTGATAGCCCGTAGGTCATTCGTAAGCTGCAACAGTATCCTAACCGGATAGTGTTCAAGGTTACCCAAAAATTGATAGTCCGAATATTATCTGTAAGTCGTAACTAAATCCTTACCGGAGAATATGCAATATTATCAAATTGATAATGTCCAAGGGTTCTCTATAAGCTGCGTCATATCCAATATTGATTATGTGCAGGATTACCCAACGACTAGCAATTTGAGACATCTGTAGGCCATATTGTATCCAAGGTCGGATGATGTGCAGGAATATTGGAGAGCTAATGATTGGAAGGATATCTATAAGTCCTCTCTTATCCAAGGTCGGATAATGTGTAGGATCACCTAAAAGCTAGCAATTCAAAGGATATCTGTAAGTGGCCTCGTATCCAACATCAAATAATGTACAAGATTATCCAAAGATTGACAACTCAAGAAAATCTATAAGTCGTATCAGTACAAAAGATGCGCAAGACTTACCTAAGATCATATACAAAGAATTATCATGCCACATACAACTAGCATTATATGTGACCAAAAAGGTTACCACATCAGCACAAGATTACACGGTTGCAAGGACCGTTCTGTATAAAGTGTCGTCAGTGTCCAAGAGAGACAACCCACTTTGAAAATATATTCAACCAAAAAATAAGATAATTATGCAACAACCAAGAAGGTTGTTGTGTCTGTTGTTGCAAGTTATTTTCCTTCTAAATAGGTATATGAAAGGAATGACTTTGCTTTTCAAGCGAAAACTCATGCGGAGATATAGTAAAAACTATATACCTCTTTCATGAATTATGTTTAGAACTAAAACTTTTTGTTTGAAGTATTGTCTAAAGCATCCGAGATGATGAAAATCTCAAATCAAAACCACAGGTGTGGACGACTTTAAATGGGACACAGCACAACGTAGAACTCTTTCTTAGCAGCAAAACGGGACATAGTCTAGGGAGGGACATCAAACTCTCTGGATGCGAGCTAATAGATGATCACCACCACCATCCAACCACACCCCTGTTAAAAGGCATGTAGGAATTCTGGTTTCAACTTCACCTTCGGAATATTCCTAAACTCATATCGAGGGTAAACTTTTCTTTCTTTCAAATTCGAGTGATAGGGCACCTAGAGTTTTGGAAATTATATCCAGGTAGGTTCTTACCTATGGATGTGAAGAGCTCCACGTTCATGGTTAAGAGGTTACAAGCCTCTTTTTATAACTCGAACAACCTGTCACACATCTCGAGCCAAAGATCGTCTGAAATAAAAGACCATCTTTTCTACCAATCAAGTCAAACTACAAGCAGTCTGATTCCCTGAAATCTCGGGGATATGTAGGCTAGGTTCTATGTAGAAAACTCGACTGCATTCCAACCTCTCCACAAATCCCTTTATTCCATAGCTTTTCGATTTTATTAAAAACTCTAAAACCGAGATAGCTTGTGAATTTTCTTAAAAATCGTGCTTCCAATCAAGCTTTATGAACTACAAGTGGCCTAAATTATCATGTAACCTGAGATATGTAGGAAACCTGATACCGAGGTCCGGTCATAACTCTATAAAACTCGTGCAAAAACCAACCTCTTTCAGATTTGAATTTGTGGTCGGACAAAATTAGGAACGCCAACCTCCCTTTGCCCAGGGTTACTTAGATCCACCCTACCCAAAGGGAGGGGGCAGTTGTTGACACCTAATTTTTGCCCTCCACGACTAAATTTAATCCTGAGTTACTTCGGTTTCTAATAAAATTAAAATATTTATTTTATCTAAATAAACACTTTTTAAAATATATTTTGTACCCAATTTTATCATTTTTAAGTAGCGGTTATATATTATCATATTTAATTATATGAGATTATATAATTTGATTACTCAAATGTTTGTTCTATGGAATATCAGATTTTAATCAAAACTTATTTGAAAAATAAATTCAAATGATTAAAGTCTTGATTTAAACATAATTGATTCTCAAATAATTTATTTGAAAAAATATTTATTTAATTTTATTAAATCAAGAAGCTTGAAATTAAATTAGATTTTAATTTATCTCGAATTGCTATTCAATTTAGTCAATATATTAATGTTGGCCACAATTAAAATAAAACTGGCCACAATTATGATATAATTGGCCAATGATATTCAATTTGGACAAAATTTAAATTAAATTGACTAAATCCTAAGCCATAATTTCTACCCACCAACCCCTTTTCTTCTAATTAAATCAACCAGCCCACCTCAAATAATATCAACCCGACCCACTACTCTATTTGGCCTCTTCTCCACAACTATCAACAACAATATGGGTAAAATACCCAAAGAATACGCGACCTGCTTACTACTTCAACAAGCATCGAATTCAACCAAATTCGACCCGGCAAAAACCCGAAGTATCTTGTTCTCGCCCAAACGTCTTCCTCTCTACTCGAATCCGTACTTTTTTACGTGATTAGCATGACGTTTAACGCAAAATCAGTCTTGAATATTCTAGAATAAGCCTAGGTGTCATCCCCCAATGGATAACTCCATAAATCTCAGGATAACGGTATGATTTTGTTATATATTTGGGAGATTTTGATTGGTGGGGAGGCGAATTCGGTTTTCTCAATATTCTCGATTTTCAAATTCTTCAAAAAACTCCAAATTTAGTACCAGTTGGTGATGGGAAAACCTTATCCAGAGTTTATATTTTGAATTCTCTTTTGGAAAATACCAAAGTTATTCTCATTTGAAGCCCTAAAGAAACCCTAGTTTATTCTCTATAAAAGGGGAGTTTAGGAGCAAAGAAGGGATTGAAAAATTTTGGGTCTGAAAAGAGGGGGAAATTCTTGGGTGGATAATTTTGGATTAAAAAAAAAAAACTAAGGAAGAAAGAAAATAAAGAAATTCTTAAGACAATTCAGTCTTGAATAGAAATTATGTTCTTGTTTCAAAAGTTCGTCAGCTAAATTAGAGTGTCGAGTTGACGGCGAAGAAGTTTTCTGGTGGTCGTGATCTCCGTACTAGTTCATTATCTCGTTTTGCTGCCCCCGAATAGGTAATACCCTTTTTTCGTTCAATGTTTCGATCTCTTCTTCTTCATCTCGATCTTCTACAATTGTGAATAAATTTTTAGTATTATTATATACTGGGTTGTTTGCTGGTAGATGGCTTTGATAGCCATAGGTAGTTGTTTGGTAGATTTACAATTTAATACTCTCATTTTTGTGAACTGCTTAAGGTTTGTATAGCTGTTCTTGTGTTAAAATTCCATTTTTAGCCTTTTGGACTGATAGTATTTTGTTATGGTGGATTTCACGGTTAAAAGATTCATATTTTATCATTTTTGCATTGAAGGGGTACTTTTTAGCTGACTTTATGTTGAAGTTTCATGTTTTTTGATTCTGTTTTGAGTTGTTGGAATCTTGTTTACCTAATTTCATGATTAAAGTTTCGTGTTTCAGTTCTGTTTAATAAGTTTTGGGCTGCTGAATCTTGTTTACCTGTGATCTCAGTGTTCCCTTCATTGTGCAATTGCAAAGTTTGAACCTTTCATTTCTCTTTTGAGTTCGTTCCAAGTCGGTGTTCTATTTGCTTGATTCCCGAGGAAAATGTAATTGTTTTATTGTAAAAGAGAATGGATGAGACCTCTTTAATGTTGAATTCGAGTCAAATTGATTTTGTCTAATGAAAATATGGTCTTGATCTTGAAATGATATTGTTTATGAACATCCTTTTATGCTTTATTCAGAGTTTAAATGTTTAAATTTGGGTTATAATTTTATCTAGTCAGAAAAGATGATCTTGATTTTCAAGAGAAATGATTTTTAGTTATGGGTGTGGGTTCTCTGTGTTTTATATAGTGTTTTGATGATGGGTTTGCTATTAATTATTGTGATGGATTGCTAGTATTAGCTAAGATTCCTCAACTCATTAATTGTTACGAAGGGAAAATAAGCAGATTGTAGTGCAACTTATGTAAGGGAAAACTTTTCTATTCTTTTCTTGAGCTGATTGTCTTTAACTACCTTCCTTTGGCTCTATATTTCTGTGCTTTTGTTATTTTTCCAACTAATTTTATGGGATTTTGAGTGTATTCATAGGAAAGATTTAAGTTTTTTGTAGTTACTCATTTTGTGTACCATAATTTTGTCAACTGATTCCTACGCTCTTAGGTATTAAATAGGTTATTTACACTTGGGTGCAAACAAAGTTTACATCGAGACATTGCTTGTTTAGTATGCTGTTTGACTATCTGAATGCACCCTTGTTCTTTCTTATTAGTCTTTTCTATATTTTTCTTTTCCTGCGATCGAGCATACTTTAACTCGTTCTATGCTTTCTTTCCTTTAAATGGTTGTAGGTTACGTAGTTTACTTCCTTATTCTTTGATTTAATTCTCGCATTTACCTGCTTTAATTTTCCTTCTTTTCTTTCTCAATTGGTCATGTATTAATGTTTTTCTTTATTTTTTTTGTTTTGTATGGAAATCCCATCTGGAGTCCGAATGGACTTCCCTTCCTTTGCATTTCTAAGAGGCCAACAAGGCCTCTCTTTTCGAGTCAAACTTCGAAGGAAAATTTTCAAAAGTTGATCTCGTAATACAAGTGCAAGGGTGTCAGAAGAAGAAAAGAACGGGTTAAAGTCCCATTCTTGAAGCGACTATGAGACCCGAGCCTCATTCCTATTTATTTATTTATTTGTTGTCATTATTTATTTATGATTTTTGTATTTATTTATTTATTTATTTCTTTAATTATTTATTTTGGCCTCAAAATTAAAGTTGTATTTAATACAGGTGGAGGGAATTTTGAGCCAAAAGGGCTTGAAAACTAGATTAGGACAGGTAAAATGGGCGAAAGCCCAATTAGACTAGGACAAGTCTCATTGATTTGGGCCCAATGGCCTAAATCCCTTACTTTCTCCCCTTTTCCTTTTTCTTTATGCTTGTTTGCCTTATGTGTTTCGCGAACCTAGTTAAATCCTTAGTCAAGTCGCTAAAATACTGGTTTTGCATAAACACCAAAATATTTTTAAAATCACCTTCTTTTCAAAAATCAACTCTTTCATGGTTAGTCAAATACGATTTTCAAACAGTTCGGATAACCGCAAGTTAGCGGACGTTTTAGGTGCCTAGCCCTTCCTAAAATGTTAATAAGAACCACTTATTTAGAATCTTCGAAACTTAAACGATTTTCCTGTTTTGAATCGTCTAAGTATTTTATAAAGGTTTCTTAATTCTTTTTCAAAATTAAGTGGCGACTCTGAAAATGTCAAAATTTCTCCGCAAAACTATCCCAACAAAACTCATTGGATGGCAATGAAAAGAGTTTTGGGATATCTTAAATACACTCAAGACTATGCCTTGTATTATAATAAATATCCCACGGTACTCGAAGGATATAGTGATGCAAATTGGTTCACCGGATCGAACGAAGTAAAATCCAAAAGTGGATATGTATTTACTATCAGTGGAGGAACGATCTCTTGGAAATCATCCAAATAGAGTAGTATTGCTCATTGTACAATGGAATCTGAATTTATTGCTTTGGATAAAGTTGGTGAAGAAGTAGAATGGCTCCGGAATTTCTTGGAATATATTCCTTATTGGCCCAAACCAGTGGCACCAGTATGTATACACTGTGATAGCTAAGCGACAATAGGTAGGGTAGGGAGCATGATGTACAATGGTAAATCTCGTCACATACAACGGGGACATAATGCCATTAGAGAACTTCTCTCTAGTGGAATTATCACTGTTGACTATGTAAAGTCAAAGGATAATGTGTTGGATCCACTTACAAAAGACCTATCTAGAGAAGGAGTGGAAGGGACATCCAAAGAAATGGGTTTAAGGCCTAGGACAAGTCAGCATGGTGGTAACTCTACCTAGAAGACTGAAGATCCCAAGAGCTAGGTTCAAGGAGATCAAACAAAGTTGTGTCTGACAGGTTCAACATTTTCTATTACCCAACCCATTCTCATGATGTAGACAATGTTTAGTAAACAAGGATAAGACTTAAGGTGAAATGTCCTTTAATGATTATCTAAATTTGACAGATTTGACCAAATAGTTTAATTTATAGGATTGAACGTTTAGAAATCACCTATGTGAGGGTGAAGTGGAAGCCGCTTCAAGGAGAATGTTAGTACAGGCCTATTCTCTAAGCTCTCATGAAATCGGGACGTGTTCATGGCTAAAAAGAACAAAATTGTGAGAACCATAAACGGTAAAGGGCTGGTTGTGTGACATGTGTTGTCTAGGTGTACACTAAATCTCAACGGTTCAAAGATATCAAATCTACCGATTGACCGAGTGCATCCGATGCATGTTCACTATGAAAAGTTCAAACGAAAATCCACTTGTCCAGATGCAATCAGATTTATGAAAAATAGCCATTTTCCATTCATGTAGGGGATTGTTGGGTTCAAAGTATATGAAAAAGTGTGAATGAAAAAATGGAGGAAAAAAGGTAGAGAAGGGAGACACCAATTTAGAAAGTGTACTCCCAAATTGAAAAGTTCACTCTTTTTCCCACATTAGTGGAAGAAGAGAACTTGTGAGTGTTTGAAATAAGGAACAGTTACTCTACATAGTAAGTGAGGCAAGAAATAAGAGATGCCTCGCGTAGTTGTAGTTGTCACTCGCTCGGCTCGGCTTCGGCTTCGGATTTGGATTTAGATTTGGATTTATCAAATGATCGATCGATGAGATCTATCTTTTTGGACAAAGTTTATTTGATAGAAATTTAGTTCAAAAATACCTAAGGAAAAAACGCAACTTTTTTTTTCTGTGTTTTGATACTCCATTTATATGCATGCATGCAGATTCCAAAATAGTGTTTCAAAATAGTGCAGTGCTGAAACTAAGGAATGCAATCCTTCAACGAAATGACACACTGATTCATGAAATGGTATGCTTGTTCGAAAAAGACACATTCTTTGGACGAACAAACATGGATTTTCCAGAAAGGTCACACCTTTTAAGTGAACCATTGCCACTTTTCAGAAAAGGCACATGTTCTATATAAACCTGCTTTCATCCACAAGTTTAGGTACAAATGTTTTTGACATAAAAACTCTCTTCTTGTCTTGAAAATCTTTCTGTGTGATCTATCAAACCGTTGAGTGAGTTCGCTGAATCCAATAATTTGAGGTACCGCTATTGTTTGAAATGAAGGCCATTTTATCCTGGGAAGAAGATTCCAAAACCTCGGGTACAGTGAGGAAAATTATTCCTTAAGGATACTCCGTGAATTCGGAGAACTTGGTCTTAAATTCTGTTTCATCTCTTTTCTGAATCTTAGCACACTTCTTAGTAGATTATTCGTAATCTAGTGTTGAAGGTGTTACAGAACTTCTTAGGTGTTCTTGTCTTGGACTTGAACTAGTGTTGAAGTTTGTGTTTCTTATTTACAGATTCTTGTACCCGAATACATAAAATATAACAAGATGTACACAAACCTTACTTATATCTTTGTGTAATAGGAGGTTATTTCTGATAGACTCTCGACTGAAAAGAGAAGTAATCAAAATATTAATGCAAGAAAGAAATTTTTTTGGACATCCATGAATATTTAATGACCTTACTCATACACTAAGATTTTCACCTTATTGTATGATAAGATAGTACTCTATATTAATGTACACCAAAAAGTATACTTGATGAACAATAACATATTAACTAATTGACCTTCAGCTACCTTTTTCAAGAAAAAACATATCAACTAAATTGTTATATGTTGCAAGAAAAAAAAAGAAACAAAAAACTTTTAGAAGTACTTCCAAAAATTCTTTACATACCTGATAATTGTAGCCTTTGGGAAATAGCTATCTGACTATCACCGGTACTAGAAAGCATATCTATCACAAGAACATCTAGGGGTCCCCAATCAACTTCCCTTGTAAACTATTCAAGGGTTTTCATTGCCTCCAATTGTACATTTGGGTCTAATTGAACTAAGACAATTATATTCTACCTCCTCAAAGTGTCTCATCAAGCATTAAAATCCTTAGCTCAATTTATAATCTTAAATGTGTTAAATTGTATAATTTTAGTCATCATTTGTAGGCATAAGCATACCATAGGCCTTCTCCACACAATTTTTTTTCTTTCGTCTACAAGAGATCCAATTGATATATATTTAACTCCATAACTCTTAATTGAAATTATCTTCCTATCTGCAAAATAACATGATAGGCAAGCAAGAAAAAAAAGAATAATAACAATTACAACAACTATAAGTGTATAACATTACTATCAGAGGATAGGGCATGTTGATACTAAAATGAAGGTAGTTAAAGCATCACCGTTGCTCAATTTTGATTTTTTTGGAGGCACATCATCAAAGGAATTAAAGGCCCATAAATATCCGCATCCAACAACCCAACTTTAACTCGACACTTTTTGGCAAGTGAAATAGCCAAGTTAACTACAAACAAAACATGGCCATGACCAAGAAACCATTATTGTGAAGCAAATTAAAATTATAGTGCATCATATATATGAAGCTTTATTTAATGCTCAAAATCTTCACACTTAGCTAAATTCAGTATAAAAATCATAAGGAAGAAAAGAATGATCAACATTTGCACCATAAAAATCTCAAGCATCCGGTTAAATTGCAATATATACACAAAAATCTAGTTTTTATTTTTAGCTAGCTCACTTTGTTAGAGATAGCCCATGCTTTTGATAGTCAGTTGAAAACTTCTTTTTTAGTTATCCATTGCTCTACTTTGTATAAATACACTCAAATGTGACTGTTAAGACGTGAATGAATAGAATTAATTTTAGCTTGTTACATCTTTTTCCTTCTTCTGTTCTCTACCAATTTACTTTGGTATTTCAAAGTTTTTTATTCTTAATTGAATTTTTTCCATTTCCAGTTCAATCAGAAATTCCTAAAGTTTTGGCATCACAATATCAAGTGTACGAACATCAACAACAAAGACACGATTAAACTAATTTATCAATCAACTACACCAATGACAAATACAGGATTTAAGTTACCTATATATATATATATATATATATATATATATATATATATATATATATATATATATATATATATATATATATATATATATATATATATATATATATATATATATATATATATATACCTAGTGTATGACCTACTATTGGTTTGCAATACCTACCCCCAATCCCAAATTAGTTGGGATTCCTCTATATTGTTAGCAAATAAAGCAAATAAAGTCCTATTTCCAGTCTATGTCCAGCTTTGTCCTAGTCTTTAGGATAGTAGTTTATCATGAATTTGTTTCCTATTTTTTAGGAGTTATCTTAGTTAGTCCTTCCAGCTTTTTTGATTTATTTTGTTGTGTCTTTCTGTGTATAAAATCAGCAGCATACGACTATGAATAACAGTCAAGATAGTTCCATTAAATTTAGTGTATTGACTCCATCTTTAGTCTTATAAATTTCTGCATATACTTCTCTGTTTCACATTTGTTTACAGTGGTATCAGAGAGAGCATGAGATGCTGCAGTAAAGAAAAAAAATACACCAACAGCTAAACCTCTCTTCTCTATTCTGTAACACTCATGGCATTAGATAGTAATTTTGTACAAGCAACAATTCCTCAGTTTGATGGTCACTATGCTGGTGGAGAATTTCTTACGGTCAAAGGAGTATTGGCCAATTGTAGAGGATGGCATCGATACTCTGGCAGTAGGCAAAATTTTAACGAATGCTCAAAAAATAGAGTTGGAAGCAAAAAAACTAAAAGATTTGAAAGTGAAGAATTATCTCTTTCAGGCTATCGATCGTCCCATCCTAGAAACTATTCTTTACAAAGAAACTTCTAAGGATATTTGGGACTCCATAAAAAAGAAATATCAAAGCACTGCTAGAGTGAAGCGTGCACAACTTCAAGCCTTGAGAAGGGATTTTGAGACTCTACAGATGAAGAAAGGCGAGTCCATAATAAGTTATTGCTCTAGAACAATGGAGATTAGCAACAAAATTTAATTCCATGGCGAGAAGATTACTGATGTCACAATTGTTGAGAAAATATTGCGCTCTTTGACGTCGAAGTATGATTATGTAGTTTTCTCCATTGAGGAATCAAAAGATATAGATGATTTATCGCTGGATGAATTACAAAGCTCCCTATTGGTGCATGAACAGAAGATGAACCGTAGTTCAACTTCTGAGGAGCAAGCCTTGAAGGCTTCAACTTTTGTTCCTTCCAATTCTAGAGAAAGGGATGGAGGTAGAGGTAGAGGAAGAGGGAGAAAAGATAGAGGAAATAGAGATGGTGGCATAAATTTTAGAGCCAATGATGATGGCAAAAACAGGCGGAAGAATTTTGATAAATCAAAAGTCAAATGCTATCGATGTCATAAATTTGGTCATTATCAGTCTGAGTGCTACACTAGGCTGCCTAGTAACAAGGGTGAGAAGTCAAATTTTGTTGAAAGAAACGAAACCGAGACCTTGTTGATGGCAATACACACAGAACAAAAACCCATGCAAGATGTTTGGTATCTGGACACAGGCTGCAGTAATCACATGAGTGGGAGTAAGTCTTGCTTTTATTATTTAAATGAAGGCTTTCGTTCTAAAGTTAGTTTTGGTGGTTGCTCTACTATGGATGTAATGGGAAAAGGTGATATTAAAATTAAAGCCAAGAATGGTTTTGAAGAAATAATATCAAATGTGCTTTATGTTCCCGCTTTAAAAAGCAACCTATTGAGTGTTGGACAATTGCAAGAAAAAGGATATTCTATTTTCACCTGGAAAGATATTTGTGAGATTTATAGTCCTACTAGAGGAGTTATTGCTATTGTGAAAATGAATTCAAAGAGGTTATTTCCCTTGACCATTAAGAGTATTCAGTCTTGTTTAAAGGCAGAAGTAAAAGATCCCTCATGGATGTGGCATTTTAGATATGGTCACTTGGGTTTTGGTGGATTAAAAACTCTCCAACAAAAAAATATGGTGATCGGTCTTCCGGAAATCATCATCCCTTCCCAAGTTTGTGAAGAGTGTGTTATTGGCAAACAACATTGTTCTCAATTTCCAAAAGGGAAGTCGTGGAGAGAAAAGGGTATTTTGGAGCTGGTGCATTCATCTATCTGTGGCCCAATTAAACCAATTTATAATGGAGGTAAAAGGTATTTCATTATCTTTACGGATGACTATTCCTAAAAAACTTTGGTGTATATTTTACAAGAAAAATCAGAAGCTTTTGGAGAATTTAAAAGATTCAAGACTCACGTAGAAAATGAAACTGGAAGGGTCATAAAGACTTTTCGAACTGATCATGGGGGCGAGTATTGCTCAAAACTCTTTGAAGATTTTTGTGAATTTAGTGGAATTCGAAGAGAGCTCACCACTGCTTATACACCACAACAAAATGGTGTATCAGAGAGGAAGAATAGAACCATTCTCAATATGGTGTGGAGTTTGCTGGCCAAAGGAAAAATGGAAAAGACTTTCTGGCCAGAAGCGGTAAATTGGAGCATTCATGTATTAAATAGAGGTCCAACATTTGCTGTTCAAACTATGACTCTGGAGGAAGCTTGGAGTGGAAGAAAACCAACTGTGGACCACTTTCGAATTTTTGGTTGCATTACCTATGCGCATATTCCAGACGAGAAGAGGAAGAAGCTTGATGACAAAAGCAAAAAATGTATCTTTCTCGGTGTTAGTAAAGCATCAAAGGTATATAATTGCTTAATCCACTGACGAAGAAGATTGTAATCAGTAGAGATGTTATTTTTGATGAAGAAAATACTTGAGATTGGAGTATGCAGCAGTCTACTCCAATCATATTTGATACAGGAGCCGAAGAAGTAGATGTAATACCTGAAAGTGCAGTGAATTCAACTCCCACAGCTGCTGAAATTTCACCAACTCTTACTGAAAGTTCACCAACTGCTGAAACTTTACCAACAACTTTAGAAGAAACTGATGCAGTAGCTCAGTCTCTTTGTTGTGTTCGCAAAAAGCCCTCGTGGATAATGGACTATGAGGTAACAGGAATTAATGCAAATAATGATGCGGTTAACCATTTTGCATTGTTTGCAGACTGTGACTCGATTATTTTTGAGAGTGCTGTTAGAGAAGAAAAATGGAGAAAGGCGATGGATGATGAAATTGAAGCTATTGAAAGGAATGACACTTGGGAACTTATTGATCTTCCTGAGAAACACAAGATTATTGGTGTTAAGTGGGTCTATAAGAAGAAACTGAAAGAAAATGGCGAAATCGACAAGTATAAGACGCGATTGGTGGCTAAGGGATACAAGAAAGAGTATGGTGTGGATTATACTGAAGTTTTTCCCTAGTTGTGATACAATACAACCAAGGGAAGCACGAAGTCACACACCAAAATCAATCCACAAGTTCAAGAATCGAGGACCCCTTTGGCGACCATCTCTCGGATTCAACATTACAACACAATAACGAGATGAACAAGGTGTTTAGCACACCAAAACAGCCAACATACAAACTAGATTAACAACAACAAGATAAAGAACAAGATGAACAACAAATTCGGCCAACAACACCACAAAATCGAGAGTAATGAACAAGAACAAAGCACAACAAGATTACAAGAATAAAAGGATAGATAGTGAGATATAGATTGTTATAAGACTTAGGAACAAAGTGTGATTCAAACACTAAACCCCTAATTAATGTAACACCACCACCACACTCTTACGGTGACCGCCAAGCGAATCACTTACCTCAAGATCCACCGTTTCCAAGCAAAGAACAATATTGGATTTTCCAAGCCCTATACTAAGGATGGATTTTTCAAGCCCTAACTAAGAACTATACTAAGGTGTTACTCTCAAGAGAGAGGACTTTCAAGACTTTAAATGTTTATCATTCATCAACTAAAGAGAAATGACCTAAAATAGACTATATATAGTATATTACAAAAGAAAGATAAAATGACTCCAATGCCCTTAATGAGGTGGGTGGCAATGGAGTGTCATTTAGACAAGGCTAAAAGACCAAAATAACCTTAAGGCTAAGTGACCAAAATGACCTTAATAAAAGGGGCCAAAACTGTGAACCATCAAATGTGGTCCAAACCCGTGAGTCCTCTAGTCTTCAAGGCTCCAAGCAATCTTCCACACACGAGTTTGTTTGATGGAATGCTCAAAATAACCCCTACAAGTATGATCCCGTGCCCTCCATGGGACCAAAGCTTGATTCTTCATGTAGTGACTTTGAATAATACCATCGAAAGCTAAGGCGGCTATTTTACTTGTATCAAGTTGCAAGGCATGACACTATTAGAATGCTAATTGCCTTGGCAACACAAAATTCATGGCCGATCTTCCAATTGGATGTCAAATCAATATTTCTACACGGATACTTGGAGGAAGAGGTATTTATCGAACAACCCCCTGGTTATGTTAAGATTGGAATTAAAGAAATCTCTTTATGGACTAAAACAAGCCCTACGGTCTTGGTATAGTCGCATTGAGGCTTATTTTCAGAAAATGGGTTTTCAAAAGTATCCATATGAGCCTACACTTTTTGTGAAAATTGGGGAGAATGGGAAAATGGTCATTGCGTGTTTGTATGTCGATGATCTCATCTTCATGGGGAATAATAATGACATGTTTTTTGATTTGAAGAAGTGTATGATGGATGAATTCGAGATGTCTGATCTTGGTAAGATGCATTACTTTCTTGGTTTAGAAGTAGTGCAATCTGATGATGGCATATTTGTTTCCCAAAAGAAGTACGTGAGAGAAATTTTAAACAGGTTTAAGATGCAACATTGTAATCCAACCAACATTCCAGTTGAGTTTGGCTTGAAACTAACCAAAGATGGGAGCGGAAAGAAGACGGATAACACTTTTTACAAGAAAGTTATGGATAGTCTAATGTACCTAACTGCTACAAGACCAGACATCATGTATGTTGTTAGTCTTGTAAGTAGATATAGGGAGTGCCCAACTGAAATGCATCTCTTAGCTGCGAAGAGAATTCTTCGTTACTTCCAAGGAACCAAGGATTTTGGAATTTTCTACAGGAAGAGAGAAAAGGTAGATTTGATTGGCTTTACTGATAGCGATTATGCAGGAGATCAAGATGGTAGAAAGAGCACTTCAGGTTATGTCTTTATGCTAGGCACATGGGTTGTATCGTGGTCTTCCAAAAAACAAACAGTTGTCATATTATCAAGTATAGAAGCTGAATTTGTAGCTACTACAGCTTGTGCTTGTCAAGTTATTTGGCTTAGGAGAATCCTTAAAGAGTTGCAATTCAAGATGGAAAGTGCTACTATGATATTTTGTGACAACAATTCTACAATCAAGTTGTCAAAAAATCCTGTGAACCATGGAAGAAGAAAGCACATTGATGTGAAGTATTATTTCCTGCGAGATCTCAAAAATGAAGGAACAATAGAGCTTCAGTATTGCCGAAGTGAAGATCAGTTGGCAGACATTCTTACTAAACCTCTCAGGTTTCTCCCTTTCCAAAAGCTGAGGAGGTCGATGGGTATTGGCACGATGGAAGAATTCAACCAGCTACTATTAACCTGAAGCTTGAGAGCTTTCAGTTTAAGGGAGAGTGTTGGCAAATAAAGTCCTATTTCCAGTCTATTTTCAGCCTTGTCCTAGTCATTAGGAGAGTATTTTATCGTGAATTTGTTTCCTATTTTTTAGGAGTTATCTTAGTTATTCATTCCAGCTTTTTGGTTTAATTTATTGAGTCTTTCTATGTATAAAATCAGTAGCCTACGACTATGAATAACAGTCAAGATAATTCCATTAAATTCAGTGTATTGACTCCATCTTTAGTCTTAAAAATTTCTGCATATACTTCTCTGTTTCACATCTGTTTACATATATAAACATTCCACTTTATTCAAATCCATTTCATAATAAACTTCAGTGTAAACAACCTCCTGTAAAAATGCACGATAATATTAAGTACAATAAATTCTTGTGATCAGTCCTTTTCTGAACACCACACACAGTAGAAGCATTAATACACTTGGAAGCCTTTTTTCCATTTCATAAAATTAAGGCAAAATATGTCGGTGGACCCTTGCACTATGTCCGTTTTGTAATGTAGATACTCCTACTTACATGTTTGTCATCTGAACCCTTGAACCCATTAAAAGCAATATTTTAAACTCTTTGACCGTTGACCGGACCTATGTGACATTAAAATTGTTGAGTAGGACGAAATGTGTGTAGGCACGCGCCTGAGGTGCGAGTGAGGGTTATTTTTGATCAATTTTATATTAAAATAGTTTTTTTTTTTAATAAAAAAGTCCTCCCCCAGGCTGCCATGGCCATAAGAGTCCCCCAACACCTCCACCATTAACACAACACCACCACTATTAACACACATATACGCACAAAAGCAAATCCACCATCACTGCACAACTTCCCCAACTCCTCCATTTTTATCTTCTCCATAAAGCACAAAACACACTCCTCGACATACACACACAGATTGCGAGATAGGTAGTAAGAGAAAATAGAAAGGAAAAAAAAAGAGAACAACACTCTCATCAACACCATGAATGCAACGTCATCACCGTAACCTATCATCACTACCCTCATTTTCAACCCCTGATTTCAACCTCACTGAACAACCCAACAGACAAGCTCCATTACCTTTGACAAAACCAACAAGAATGACCTAATTCCAGCACAAAACTTCCTTCCGAATTGAAGCCTCAAAACCCCAATTTTAATTTTTTTATTTGTTGAACAGTAAATCAACGATTGAAAAATTGGTCCTTTTCTATCAATTTAATACAAAAATAATTTTTTTCTTTTTGTAAAACAGAAATGGTAATATTACTACTTAAATCCTAAACCCCAATTCCGCCGTTCACCTGCCATCACCACTATGTGCCACCTCCTCAACTCTCTCTGTCACAATTGAAAAAGGAAACTCCTTTTCTCCACAATTGAAAAAGAAAAAATCAATTCGTTTTCCAAATTTCAATAAAGCCAACACATAAAAAAATTCACTTCTTATTCTTCTTCGCCCCCACCACTTCGACTCTCTACGATTTTTTTGAATTTTAAACAGAAAAAATGCTTCTCAGATTCGTTGGCCCTCACTTCTTATGAAGATGATGAAGGAAAAGAAGAAAAAGAAGAGGAGGGAGAATAATAAGAAAAAGAACAAGAAATAGAGAAAGAAGAACAGGAAAAAGAAAGAACAAGGGGGAAGAGAGAGGAACAAGAGGAGGGTGGAGGGTGGGGGGTTTCTTTATATTTATTTATTTTATTTATTTATTTATTTTAATATTTAATATTTTTATGCTTAAAAATGACGTGGAAGATGACATGGGGCGGGTGTGTTACACTCATTGAAAAAGTGTTTAAAATGTTGCTTTTTAATGGGTGACAAACATGTAAGTGGGAGTATCCACATTACAAAATGGATATAGTACAACGGTCCATAGAACCATTTTGCCTAAAATTAAACTATTGTATATTTTAGAAACAGAACAATTACCAGCTGTAGTGGACTTGCCAACACCAACTTTCCCAGAAGTAATAGCTATAATATCTTTAATTCCTTCAATTTTTAGGCTTTGGATATTATTATTTCTTGCATTTTGCATAGAAAATTCCTTAACCCCTCCAATCTGTATGACAGAATTACACCAAAGCTATTAATTTCTTGGGTTAAAATGAAATCTTGAAAAATATACACAAGTTTAAATATCATTTACAATGAAGTTTTTCAAGAAATGCTTCACAATGAAAACTTGTTTGGACAACGTCAGTGAAATATAAAAAAACAAGGAAAATAGCAATACTACTGTCTAGTTTGACGAACTTCTATACAAAAAGTGAAAAGAAAGGGTGAAGTCATTTTAGAACAAAAATAAATTATAAAGGTCACTGTTCACCAACTGCACACCAGACCACTTGCCAATAAGAAGGCTTAAAATAATGAAAGGATTGGCGTTTGATAATTTCTTTGTTACAACCCCCACCTCTCACTTTCTTCCATCGCCTTTACACTTGGCCTTGCCTTAGCACTAACAGTATCATCATTATTCATCATCATTCTTCTAAAGACGACTCTACCAAGAACATGTTATGTTGCCTAAGACAATCGAGTATGTCGAAATGAATTTTTGAGCACTTTCCTAAAATCAAGGATAACTAAAACTCAATATCTAAGAGTTAACTTACCCGTCAACATGTATATGAATTTCAGTGAACAAATTGAGAGTGGAGAAGCTCAAGAATATGCTTTTTCAGGTATTTTCCGTTTCTTTGGATGATATTGATCTTTTGCTTCATTGGTTTCTACAGTGACAGCTGTAGAATCTGCTATAGTGTTAGCTACTTTTATTATTACTTTTCGAATCCAAGGGACTATTGCAATAACTTTTTGAGATGCAGGTAAATAATGTAAGTATGCATAGAGAAAGTAAATAACAATACTACATAGGTGAAAGTACCTGTTCATCTCAAAATTTGATTCTCTTTTTCAAGGCTTTGTCGCTCTAGACTTGTGTCAACAATATGGACTTTGCATATCCAATCAGGAGTGTTAGTTGTTATTTGATCGATATTGAATCTTGTCTACCAAAGATATCTTCACAATAATATAGACAGGAAGAATTAGAGAGCCACACCAATTAGATCATTGAGTTCAATTTGCGGTTAAGTTAAATTAAGGTGCATATCCTTTTGCCAAATTTCCTCGCTTTAGCTAGTGGTAATCTATACATGCAAATTTAAATACTTTAAATTTTGTCACACTGAGTCGAACAATGTGATGCACATATGTTTGTTAGTGTAACAATCTTACGGAAGTTTTTAATAGCAACGGTAAGAGTACTAAAAATTTCGGTATTCACTCCTAAAATATAGGAATTTCTATGAATATACAATTAAAGAAGGGAACAAGTCGAGCTTAGCATACCATTAAACACCCTTTGTATAACAGAGAGCAAACATAACATAGTACTGACATGCAACTCAAACTAAGAAATCAGAAGGGATTGTTGGCAGCCAAAATCAAAAGAGTTAATACATAAAAATGACCCTAAACTTGACACCAAATTATAACTTTGACCTTAAACTTTGATAGTGCACAAATAGGACCTTTAACTATTCAAAACCTGAACAAATATGACCTCAAATTTTGCAACCCCATGCGTGAGTCTCACTCGCGCCTACGTGGAAAGGTAATCCAATCACACGGTGCCACGTCGTTAAAAGGGCTGACTTGGAGAGAGGTCATATTTGTTCAGTTTTGAATAGTTAAATGTCATATTTGTGCACTGTCAAAGTTTTGCTTTTTGTGTTAAAACGACGTCGTTTTTATTATTATTATTATTATAATAATAATTTTTTTTATATATTTCTATAGTAGCAGCACCTAACTTTTTTTAAATTTTAAAAAATTATTATTATTATTATTTTATTTATTTCTATAGCAGCAACACTTGGCTTTTTTTTAATTAAAAAAAACAGCCACTAGCAGGAATCGAACCCGCACAGTAGGCTGAAGCAAGTGCCCAAGAAGATCAAATAACACCACTGGGCTATCTAATTGCCTTGTTTTATGTGGTTCAACATTAATATACGTACATAAATATACATTTTCTATCTTATATATATACAACGTAATTTTCTTACCGAGGGGGTTCGGGTGAACCCTATGACAACCATGTAGGTCCGCCCCTCGTTAATTTAATAATATTTTAATAACGTTAATTTAATGACATTTTAATTACGTTAATTTGATAACGTTAATTTAATATACTACTATTACTATTCTTAAAAGCATTAATTTAATAATGTTTTATTAAAACTATAATTTTTTTTATTATTAGTATAGTTTCATCTTTAATTTAATATTTAAATAAATAATATTTAGATATATTATATATCTTAAATTCGTCCTCTGCTTTATAATATATATACATACCCGCTCGATTTTTTCGTATGAGGCTGACCCGCCTAATTAATAAATCTTCAATATTGCTCTTTTGCCGCAATGACAAAAGAAATTAGATCTCATTTTCATTTTTGAGCCAAAAATAATGAAAAAATAATAGTGAAGAGTCATTTAAAGGTCATATTTGTGCAATTTTGAATAGTTAAAGGTCATATTTGTGCACTGTCAAAGTTTAAGGTCATATTTATGTATTATGCCCTTAAATTTTAAGCTGGAAGCGCCCAGTTTTGCGTGTTGAACACGCGTTTTGTCACGTAGGATTGGAGGTCATATTTGTGCGGTTTTGAATAGTTAAAGGTCATATTTGTGCACTGTCAAAGTTTAAGGTCAAAGTTATAATTTTGTCTCAAGTTTAGGGTAATTTTTATGTATTAACTCAAACTAAAACACACTCAAAACTTTGAAGACATGATTGCGTGTATTTATTCTAATAGATTTTCAGATCAATGTAACAAACAAAAAAGAAAAAAATTATATTTCTCTACATTTCTTCGAAGAAGTGAAACAAAGAAAGAATGAGATAAATCACCATAAAAATAAAATTAAATGACCTAAAGCACAATAACAGTATAAAATTGGAGAAAAAGTCCCAGCAAATTCAACCTTCAAATTGATGGAGTCCCAACAATTTCAATCTTAAAAAAGACTGAGTTGTTAAAGAATGAGACCGATACAGAACGATAAGCGGAAGAAGAGCCTTTGATTCCCTTGAGTATATAGTAAAAGGGATTATTGATCACACGTGGGCATCAACCTTTCCACATGCTTAAAAGCCAGTTAAATAGGGCCACAAAGAGCAATAAATTAAAAAGAGGCTTGTTGTATAACTTATGAAGCTTGTTGTACAACCATCTCATGCTATGATAGTCCCAACCTTGTTGGCACAACTTAGAAAGCCTGTTGTACAGCTATCTCAAGCTATGATAGTCCTAACCTTGTTGGCTTATATAATAGAGTAACTCGCACTAGCTAGTGGTAATCTATACATGCAAATTTAAATACTCTAAATTTTGTCACACTGAGTTGAATAATGTGATACACATATGTTTGTTAGTTTAACAATCTTACAAAACTTTTTAATAGTAATAGTAAGAGTATTAAAGTTTCAACATTGGCTCCAAAAATATAGGAATTTCTATGAATATACAATTAAAGAAGGGGAGCAAGTCGAGCTTAGCATACCATTAAACACCCTGTGTACAATAGAGCGCAAGCAAACATAACATAGTACTGACATGCAACTTAAACTAAGAAGTAAGAAGGAATTGTTGGCATCCGAAATCAAAACACACTTAAAACTTTGAAGACATGATTGCATGTATTTATTTTGATAGATTTTTAGATCAATGAAACAAACAAAAAAGAAAAAATTGTAGAAGTGGAACAAAGAAAGAATAAGATAAATCGCCATAAAAATAAAATTAAACGACTTAAAGCACAATAAAAGTATGAAATTGGAGAAAAATTCCTACCAAATTCAACCTTCAAATTGATGGAGTCCCAGTAATTTCAATCTTCAAAAAAACTGAGCTGTCAAAAAATGAGACTGATACGGAGCGAGAAGCGAAAGAAGAGCCTTTGGTTCCCTTGAGTATATAGTAAAAGGGATTACTGGTCACACGTGGACATCAACCCTTCCACATACTTAGCAATCAGTTAAATAGGGCCACAAAGAGCAATAAATTAAAAAGAGCCCTGTTGTATAACTTAGGAAGCCTGTTGTACAACCATCTCATGCTATGATAGTCCCAACCTTGTTGGCACAACTTAGGAAGCCTATTGTACAACCATCTCATGCTATGATAGTCCCAACCTTGTTGGCTTATATAGTAGAGTAATATAGTAATATATACAAATATATCTCTCCATGACCCCCAATATGAGTAATAGTTATATTTTGGCATCATTTTTGCTAGATTTGAAGTCAATAGAGATAACAGATAGTGCAAAGGCATAAGTTAACTCATCTAGCTGCTAAATAGAGCCAAAAAAAAATGTATTTCATTGCAACTTCGCAAGAAGTTAATAAAGGACTTACCATAAAATGGTGGACGCTTTCGCAACTGTGTGGTCGGCAGATTTTCAAAGCAGCGAAAGCTAAGCGACAAATCGGGTATCAGGAGGGAAAATCCATCGGACGGTGGACGCTCATCGGCGGTCGATGAAATGCTGTGGATTGATTGTTGCCGATCGGGTATTTTATCGATGAAGATTGGTTATTGGAGATGCCTAATTAGTAAGAAAAAATTAAAGGGGTAAACAAAATGGGTTGGTTCAGGTCAATATTTGAATAGAGTTGGATATTATAAAATTTTTGAAAAAAACCGATCATGAATAGTCGATTTATTTTTGAAAACAAATAATTATTTGAAAAATAGCCATCTGTGGACTGTGGTCGATTTTTATTAAAAAAAATAAAAAATTAATAAATTATATAATATATATAATAACATCCAAATAATTTAATGCAATGTACATATAAATCGGATAATTAGTTATTTTATCATTACATTAGCACGAGTAATATATTTCTTAAATCGTATAATAATATCATTGCATTTCTTAAAATTGGATGAGTTTTTAGTTAATTAGCTTTTAAATATGATATTATATACCATGTAGTACAACGTATTAATCAGATGAATTATCGGTTAATTAGCTTACGTTATTATAACTTCAACAGTGTACTCTTGGTATACATTAACACGAGTAGTATATTTCCTCAATGGTATGAATCAATGTATTAGTCAAAATACTTGAATATATAGCTCAGTTAGTTAGCTTTTGATTATTACGTACATCACTACACGATATATATGCATATAAATATATATACATCTATTCGATTGACTATCATCTTCGAAATACATTACTCCATAATGCAACGTATTTCATATATATTCAGATGAATTATCGGTTAGTTTATCTTACCTTATTAAATTAAACAAAATATTATTACTTCGATCGATCGATCGCATGATGTCAGCCTATTTAATATATAATTGGATACACTAGTTAGTTTTTGACTACGTACTTTGAACATCACTACATAATACACACACACACACACATATATCTACATACATGCATACACCTACACACACTTTATTGACTATCAGGTTCTACACACGTAGTATATACATCACATCACGAGTATATTATCTTGTAATGCAATATATTTAATACATGCTTTGATGAGTTATCGATTAATTTAATTAGCTTACACTAATATAACTTCAACGTATTACAGTATATTATTACTTCGATCGTTTTAAAATAAATTATTCAGCATATACTTGGATACATCCAGTTAGAGCTTTTGACCTTCTTCAATACACGACACCCCCCCCCCCCCACACACACATATATATATATAACACTTACTATATATCAGGTTCTAATTAAATATTTGGAATATACATCACATATACATTAGTATATAATTACCTCATACACAACGTATGCATATACTCTGATTAATTAATGGTATTATATTATTATAACTTCAACAGCATATTATTAATACCTCGAATGTATGATATAAACATACTATTCAATATATTTGGATTGATTCTGCTAGTTTTTTACTACATCATTCATCGATCACTATATTATATATATATATATAGAGAGAGAGAGAAACTCTTGAATACATACTATATATATCACATGCACAAGTATATTACCTCATAATACAACGTATTCATTATATTCTGATGAATTATCGGTTATACATGTACACTACATTATTATAACTCCAATAGCATATTATTACCTTAACCGTATGATATAGACATATTCATTATACAAAGATTATATTTAACATATATACGATGGAAAACATATTTATTTTATATATTGAAACATAAGTAAAAGATAAAGATTATGTTTAACGTAATTTATTTATTTAATATATTTCTTAGTTTATTTTTTAGTATAATTCTTTTTACAAAATTTAATTTTGATTGATTTTTATTATTATTATATAGGTTATCGACTACGTGTGGTCAGTGTAATTAAAAAAAAGTAATATATATTAAAAATATATTTTATTATTTTTTAATGAAAAACGACCACAAGTGGTATCTTTTTTAAAATATTGTTTTTTCATTTTTTAATTGAAAAGCGACCATTTGTGGTCAATTTTATATAAATATTTAATTAAAATTTTAAAGAAAAGCAACCACAAGTTGTCACATTTTCTATTATTTCTTTTTTAATCATAAAGCGACAACAAGTGGTCAGTTTTAAAAATAATTTTCTTTTTTATTTTTTCAAAATCCTTTTTAAAATTTATTTTTAATTTAATTTTTTAAATAAAAGCGACCACAATTGGTTGATTTTTAAAAAATATTTTAAATTGAATTTTTAAAATAAAAGTGACCGCAAGTGGTCGATTTTTGTAAATATCTTTCTTTTTTAGTTTTTAAATCAAAAAGCGATCACAAGTGATCTCTTTTTTTTAAATATTTTTAATTTAATTTCTTTAAAGAAAGTCATCCTTTTTTTAATCAAAATATTATCCTTTTTATCTTTTTAATCCAAAACCGACCACTTGTGGTCATTTTTTTGTAAATATTTTTTTTTATCAAAAATCGATCAAAAGTGATTGATTTTTGTATAATATTTTAAATTTATTTTTTAATTAAAAGCGACCACTTGTGGTCACTTTTACAAAAATATTTTTTAAATTTTTTTCAAATCGAAAATAGACCATCTGTGGTCGCTTTTAGTTTTAAAAAATATAATAATTAATATAATTTTTTTTGAAATAATTATTAGACAATTTTAAAATATAAAAGCGACCACATGTGGTTACTTTTTTATTATTTTCTTAGAAACAATAAAAAAAACGACCACATGTGGTTGCTTTTATTGCGACCACTAGCTGTGGTTGTTTTTTTGTGATCGCAAAAGCTGTTTTTTTAGTAGTGCTTATGGTTGGTGTATTTAAAACAGTGTACACTTGATGAATTCACCTATATGAGAAGTGGAATGAGGTCGTTCCTATGAGACTACTTTTGGCCTTAGTTACCTAGAGCTCTTATGAATATCAGTCATGCACATGACCTATTGGCGCAAAACCATGTTGAACAACAAAATTACAATCAAAATATGATTGATAAAATCTCTGTCTTACAACAAGAGTTATTCGGTTTATAGAAATATTATATTTCACTGATAATTTTGTAAGTGAAATTTTATTGGTCTAAGTTTGATTCATAGTTCAGAAAACATCAAACCTACTATATTTTGACCATGCAAGTCCAGCAAATTAAAATTCTTTTTTGTATAAATTATTTTGAAATAAGGTAGGGATCATAAAAATATTATTTGTTTATTTCAAAATAATTTATTCTATAGTCATTATAAAAGTATATTTGAAAAGTCATGAATTTTATTACTTTACTTAGAAAGAAGAATAATTGAAAATACATGCATGCCATTATATTGTCACTTGACCTATACTTGTCATACATATATTAAGAGTATCTCTTATAAAAAAGACAAGTGTTAATACACTTGTCACTGGGAGAAGCTTTAACTTTAGCCTATAAATAGGCTATATTGTTCGCCATCAAAATGCAGTAACCTACTTTCAATTTTCCTTTCCTTAAATTTCTTACTCCTCCATTTTCTCCTCTTCTTTCGCCCCTTCTTCATGTTATTATATACTAGGTAATTTGACTACATTTCGCATGATTATATAAAACCTGTTAAATTTATGAATAATTGTTATTAATATATGAACATTAAAAATGATTTTAAAAGTATTTTTTTTGAAAACTAAAAAAATGTTAAAAATAATTCAATCTTAATTAAATAAGAGGATCATAACACCTAACAAATGATATAAAATTAGGATTAGTTGGGAAAAAAATGAGGTGATTAAATCACTTCCATCTGAGAGTAGATACTTGGCTCACTATGCGTTGGCCGATATTTTCATATTAAAATATTTACCATAGTTTTAGAACAAAAAAAATTATTCCTTACAATTTTTCAAACATTAAAAGATAATTATATTCCAATGAAAAAAAATACAAGTACCATATATTGAGAGAAAATAAGTGTGTGTGTCTATATATATATATATATTTCCCAATTGCACATGAAAACATTTTGCAACAACAATTGACGTGAAAAGGAAAAAAAGGAAAAAGAAATCAAGCAAATTTCAATGAAAAAGAGCAGATAGATGACATTTTTAAAGAGTGGACTAAATTTTTTATAATCTTTTTCAAATTTACCATTCTAAAATATTTAAAGTTAAATAAATATTCACCGATTAGTTTTTGTTTTATATGAAAAACTGCTAAAGATCTACTGATCTAATCATTAATATATTCAACAAAAGTAATTACAGTTAAACAATGAATTTTAAAAAAAGGCCAGTAAAGAATAATGAAAAAAAATTGAGCAAAGCCGGTGAATTAAGAAAGTGCTAAAAAAATCAAGCCTAACAAATACAAGTTACGTTGATCTCTTTGATCATAAAAGAAATCGACTCTAAAAAAGTAAACAAAGAAATGCACATACCTTACAAAAAACAATTATCATTAAATTTTTTCAAGAAATAATTATCATTGTTTCTCTCTATTTCAAGAAACAATTGTCAATTAAGAGCATAACTTATGAAGATAAAGAGATGTGAGTTAATTTTTAAAATAAAATAATTGAGAAAAACTCCAAATTCATAATGCAAATCCAGTAAAGATGAATGTACCTCTGAATAACCAACAGACATACCTCTGAATAAATTTTTATTAATATGATTTTAAGGTGTTACAAATTTATACATTATATAATTGAAAGTTATGAATATGAAAGGTTTAAGAGTTATGGATTACTATTTATTAAAATTAATTAAGAGTAGAATTTATTTATTGAAGAATTATGAGTTAAGGAGATGATTTTACAAAATAAAATAATTGAAGAAATGAGAGAAAAAAACTCAAAAAAGGAGAAAAAAGAAAAATTAAAATGGAGGCCGTTTAGAGGTGCCACATCACATTTTCTATAACGTAATACAATAATAATTTTTTATTAGGTTGACATATTTTAATGTTAGGTTGTGAGATGTCATATATATTCTTTTTAATTATTGATACTTCAACAAAAAAAAAAAACTAAATTGAGATGCTTAAATATAAAAATCGAGTGATATAACATCTGAATTAGAAAGAATCGAACAAAAAGAAGATTAGAAAAGAAAAGAAAAGAGCCAAAAATGATGATGTATCATTGGTCAAAAAATTACGAGCCAATAAGTTCTATGTTATCAACAAATTGCAATGAGTTGAAGGTATTTGCCCATGACATAGTATAAAACTTTATAATAAAGTCTTAATATATATATATATATATATATATATATCATTCAAACTTCTATACTTTGCCAAAGTAATTAATTTGATAATCTCTTTTGATGGATCCTCTAAGACCATTAAACTTTTTTCTTTATCTTGATAAACTTGTATCAGATTAAATTAGTTCTCTCTTTGATGAAGTTTACACCGCCATCAAGCTTCCTTCTTCATGTTGATGAACTTGTGTTTGACTATTATTACACAAGAAGAAATTCTCAAGAATATTTCTATGATCTTCATCAAAATTATTATTACCATATTGTCACATGAAAAAGATATAAAGGTAAAAAAAAAGATTAAAAAAATACTACAAAGAAGAAGAAGGAGAAAATGCAAATAAGTATTCAACAACTTCATAGATGATTGATATTTATAGATGAATTAATCCATAGCAATTAAGTAGAATGAAGTTGAGAAGACATGTTATTTAAGTGGAGAATGCAAATAGATGAAAGTATTTTATAACTTATGAGATATTATTAGATATAGTAAATATGATAGAGCATTTTTAAATTAATAAACAAATTAATTAGTGAAAGAATGAATTAAAAAATTCAAAAAAGGAGAAAAAATATAATTAGAAATGGAGGCCATATAGAGGTGCCGCAATACATTCTCTATAATCTTCCTTTATATTATATATAGATTTAATTAAAGAGCTCTATTAGTTACACCATTTTTAAAATTAACTTGTTGGTATTTTTATTAATAATTTTATTGATTCCTGTATCCTTTAATTAATTAGGAAAGTACTTGTTTAATCCTGAAAATATATTTCACATTGCTGAAATGGTTTCTTAGGATAGTACCTAGCACGATTCAATTATAATTAATATATCACTTAATATAATATCGTAGTAATATTTATTTAATACTCAATTTCATTAACTTGCGAATAAGTAATTATATTTCTGTTATAATTATTATATCACTTATAATATTATTATTGTAGTAGTAATATTATTATATATTTATTGTTATAATATATAATTATTTTGGTATAGTTTAAAAACATTGTTATTGATATAATTTGTAGTAGTTGAATCGAAAGTTCATTTACGTGAGATATGCATGGATATATGAAGATCAAAACAAAATAAACTGTAGTGAGTAGTTTACCCTCAGAAACTATATGCAAATTATATCATTAGTAACACATCTTACTATATCTTAATTACATTCAATTGTATATTATTACTATATATATAAGGAAGGATCTCAATTTTTGGTAGTCCCCACAAGGACATTTTAGATATTTCACTTCTTTGGCTAAGTGAATTAAGAGAATACACATGATAATAGATGATGTTCTTTTTGTTAAATATTTTCATTTTTGCCCTTATTTTCTTTGTTAAGACCACTCCCATGTGTGTATTTGTAATTGGTCTCTTCTTACGCTTAAAACAATGTCTAGGGCACCCGACCAACAATACACGGGACTAAATTCGGCAAGACCGCCTAACCCGCCTGACCCATAAGTACAAAATAATGCCTCCATGGAAGAGGACGAAGTCCTAAAAAAATCCTTCAAAGACGTTCTAACAGACAAACTTGCATATCTCGCTACACCACTTCAATTGGAAATCTGGCCACAACCCACGAGGAGATCGGTCATTCCAACGACCCAATAATCCTATCGGACCAGGACAAAGCTAGAATATACCAACCATGGAAATATTCAGTGATAGTCAAACTGTTGGGAAGAAAAGTTTCCCATCAATTTTTAAAAGCAAAAATCATAGAACTATGAAAGCCCTTGAAAACCCTGACCCTCATCGACCAAGGTCAGGATTTCCACATCGCAAAATTCAGCAAACATGAGAATATGGATCGAGCTTTTCCAGGGGTACCTTGGTTCATAATGGGAGGTTTTCTCGCCGTTACCAGGTGGGAGCCCAATTTTGTGCCCCGAGAGTCAACAATTAGACACACTGCTATTTAGGTCCGGCTTCCTCATCCTCTAACGAAGTTCTACGACCACCTGATACTGGAAAAGATTGGATGGAAAATGGGGGATCTACTAAAAATTGACTCATGCACATCGTCAATGCTTTGTGGTAGAGACGTGCGGATCTGTGTACAAGTGTCCCTCCACTCTCCAGTCAAAAGGAGAGTCATCATCGGAGACCACATCCAAGATCTAGAATGTGAGGGGGATGGAATACTCTGCACCGGATGTGGACGCTTGGGGCACACCCTTAAAACTTGTACTGATCCTCCACCCAGTCACAATTTGCATGAATCGGGATCTTCCTCGACCTCAGTCACAGACATCCCCTCACCAGAGAACATGTGGAAGCTGATCAACTACCCTAAGTGAAGGACCCAACAAACACCCTAAAAACATAGCCCGGTAACACCAACAGAAGTCCCTTCAGGTAAGTTTTCTACTTCGACTAATGTGAAATCGTCATCCCCTTCACAATTTAGGAAACGACGAGCCACTGTGGGATTTCCATCTTTAAACGTCACTAATCGGGTCTCAGAAGGAGTCAATACCTCTAAAGTGGACCAACCACGTACTGAGGACAGGGAATACGTGTCTCTGACTGATACCTGAGCACTATCCCCATTCAGTTCGAAATCCCAAAAAAGGCCCCCTTAAGGGTCCACTGCATTTCCTTTACCAAAACTATTTTAATACCTTGCAATCTCTTGAACGGAACACTTCGGAGAATAAGAATAATCATGAAGGAACTGTAGTTGACACGACGATGAATGTCATATCAATTAACTACCCTGCTGCAAATGGGAAAAATCCCTTAAATGTTATTCCTTTTAGCTCTGAGAAAGAAGACGTAGAGCCGTCTTCTGTAGTAGACATGACCATTGAAGTCGCATCTCTTAAATCTACTTCTACCAAACACCATATTGTTACTAAAAATGGTAATCCTAAGTCCCAATACCCCTCAGTCTCTTATCCTCTCAAGAATGGAAAATCTGGAGAACATGAACCAACAATACCCCTTGCCAAAAACTCCCATATTCCTGGTGACTGCCCCTTCAGCACTAGACCATGTCCCAGACTCTTGGCTAAAGATACTCCTCAAGGATATACCATTTACCCTAAATGCCAATGTAGGGGGCTAACCAGTGGTTCTATTACTTCAGGACCCACAGTATCAAGTCAATGTAGTGAAGGAAACAATAGACCATTTAGTCCACCTACTAGGCAATAAAATGTGGATGCAAACTCTACTCCAAGCACAACCCTCGATGAACCCTGTGCACTTATACACCCAGGAGCATAATCGTCTTTTGAACTAAGTCTTCCAGAGCATGCCTTTCTTCCCCCCTCAAACCTCCAATGCGACACTAGTGGGCCCCTCCTTCATCCTATGGAACCCCATGGAATAACTTCTCCACCAGTTTCAACCCCCATCCCCAAAAGGGTGGGTAGGAGGCCTAAGAGAGGGAGAAAATTCAAACCTGGACAACTTGAAATAATGCAACAAGGACCTGGAAAAAATCTTGGAAAATCTTGGGGTCTAAAGACCAAATATTTTCCCTCTAGAGAACACCTTCCAAAAAGAGTTTGTTATCGTGCTCTATCCCAAGAGTCTAGTGAAGTGCTCTCTAAATCTGAAGAATAAGATGGACCATCTACCACCATCTGTGACTCTCTCTATAACTCAGATGACCAAACCCTTCCACAAAGAAGGGAAAAGGAAATATGTCACTCCATCTCCACCTCTCCAAATGAACCCAATGCTTAACTTCATCATTTGGAATGTAAGATGTGCAAATAGTGACACCTTGAGGAGACAATGCACCACTCTGGTTGATCTTCACAAACCTTCCATGCTTGTCTTGCTTGAAACTAGAATGGCTAAGTGTTTACACCCAATTTTTGCTTTCCATGCTTAAAATTAACGTCTTCAGGTTTTCTGATCGTTAAAGGGTACAAAATATATTTTTCACATATTTTTTTACAATTGTTAATAAATGATTGATATTCATCCTTACTTTAGTATTTTATCAATTTACTTTTATATTGTTACTTTTTATAATTTATTGATAATTTTCTATATATTGAGATTTTTTATCAATTTATTATCTTTTATCATTTTTACAATCATCTGCACAGGTACACGACATAACGTCACTTTTTTATAATATTTTTAAATTAATTAAATTTTTTACAATATTTTCAATATTCTTTACATTTTTAATAATTACAAATTAATGTCTATATTTTTACGGTCCGCAAATACTAAATCGGATCAATTATTTTTACACAGTATAATAATCATACAAAAAAAAGAGATAAAATTTTAAAGGGTAGATTTTAATTTCTACCCTCTCAGCTAAAAATAAAGGCAACCACAAGTACACACTGACAATTCTTTAAAAATAACAATATATACACAAAACAGACACAAAAAAGTGGGGGGTGGGGGTAAGAGAGGGGGGGGGGGGGGGAGGAAAACTTCATCCTCCATTTCTCTCTCTCAATCTCACGCTCTTTCTCTTCTTCTCTTCATCACTGCCGCCGCCGAAATTGGCCACCGAACGGCTGGCAACCAACAACTCCACCACCATCACACTCCTCTTCCCCTTCTCCTCTATTCCCTCACCGTCATTGACTCGCCAGAAGTAACGACCAACGAGTTCGATGCACTGCCGCTGCAACTGCTTTCTTCCTTTTTTCCTTTTCCAGCCGCTTCTTTGCCGATGTGATGACTGACGAAGTCTTATGCCACCGCCGCTACGTCTTCACCGTCGGAGAACCGAACCAGCCACCACCCTTTTTCACTTTTTCCTCTTCATACCGTAGCTTCGGCCATCAATACCACCACTGCTATCGCTATCATCCCTCTCCCTCTCTCCCCGGTGAACTTGGCCGGAAAATGCTTGCTCCGTCGTTCTCTTGCCGTTTGACGGTCGATGATATTTTATAATGTTTGTTCCTGTATAATTTTATTCTCTTTCAGATCTGACTAGAGTAGACCAAACTTGACTAAAAAATACATACTGTCCGGTGATGTTTCAGCGAGATCTTGGTTTCCTCCGATAAATATTTTGACTTTAATTTTGTTTGTTTGGTTTTGCTGACTGTTTTGCTTACTTCTAACATTAAATTTATTGCTACAAATTTTTGGCTATTTTTTGGCTATCTCTGTCATTAATATGTTATTGCTATACTGTGTTGCAGACTGCTCCGTTAGTTTTGAATTGATTATTTATTCAAAAGTTTACTTTAATGCTTCTGCTTTCCTGTTTACTTAATTTTGGACTGTTTTGGATATTTCCTTTATTTTTATAGCTTTGTTATTTACTACACTTCTATCGAACAAATACTACACTATTGGCCAATGACATTATCTTTTCGTCGGATTTTTGAAGCCATCCCATTACAAAAGACAGAATTTTCTTTCTCAAATTTACTATTTTATATTAAGGACCGATACTTGGCCGATGAAGAAAATTTTCGTTGGTTTCTGAGGCTTTTACAAATAAAAAGACGGATATTACGTATATAAATAAATTCGAGCAATGATGAAATTTGTGTAAATTTTTAAAAAACTTTATCTGAGCCCACTTTTTAACAAAATTATATTTTAAAATACATGTATGCACACATACCTTTACAACTTATTTTATTATTATTTATTTGTTACTAACATTGTTATTACAAGTTTTTATACATGTTATTGGGAATACTCGTCGGGAATGATACTCAAAGAAGACCTTAAATTTTGTGTTTGTATTTTTATATTTTTATACTTGTACAAATATTATCATAGTGAAATTTTATTTTTTGGGGTGTTGGGCAGAGATGTTCTTTATTTATACAAACTTCACCACGCATTTAAGAAAACTTAGGCCGTTAATATTGATACAAAAAAGAATCAAATTAATTTAGGTATTTAATCAAACAAAATTATCAAATTAATTTAGGTATTTAATCAGACAAAATTAAAAATACTTTCTTTTATGAATTCCTTTTCATTTTTCAAACATATTCTTATGTAATTTGGTTACCTGTCTTTACATAGTTTTACGTTCATATTTTTATGATGACATATGTAATTTATACACACTTTAAATGTAGATTATTTTAAAACGCATTTTATATTTATAAACATCAATTTTTTTCTTTCATTTTTTAATAAACCTAAGTCTGTCCGGGAGTCACGTTTGTGGATTCTGAAGGGTGCCTAACCCCTTACCTTCGAAATAATTTGAACCCTTACCTAAAACTCAAACTGGTTTCGTAGATTAAATAAAGTCATACTTATTAAACAGATAAATAGGTTTCCTATTTTTCCTTAAAAATTAGGTGGCGACTCTGTACAAAATTAAATTCTTGTAGAGTCCATAATGTCGTGCTCGTTTTGACCTTAGGTAAAACATCGGGTATGACACTGAGCATAAGGGATCACTTCTGAGCTTGGATTTGATAACCAAATTCAATTCCTTGTTGTAGGTAGATCTGGAGGCATTATCATCATGTGGAAGGACAATTCCCTCAAACTGGAAGATATTTCCATCACCATCCAAGCCATCCACACCATGGTTAAGGTAAACCACTCCTCTCTCTCTTTTGGAGATTTTCGACCATTTATACTAGCACTGACTTCCACCTAAGAAGTCAACTCTGGGACAAACTCATGACTATGTCCCAAAACCACCAGGGAGAATGGCTGCTAGGAGGAGACTTCAACGAAGTCCTCCAATCTAATGGAGATATATGGTGGGAACTGTATAACTAATATAAGAGAAAACCTCTTCTGGGACTGTATTAACCAGTGTGGCTAACTTAACTTAGGCTATAAAGAGAGCAAGTACACTTGAAGCAACCAGAGGTACAAAAACAGGAGTAGCCTCATCCTTGAAAGACTAAACAAGTGTCTTGCTAATAACCTTTGGGTCCAAAGGTACCCTGAACCTAACATTACCCACCTATATCACACCCACTCTGACCACTGCCCTTTACTGGTCAACCTTCTAAATCAGGGTCCCCCCAGATTAGGTAGTCCTTTTAGAATGGAACCCATGTGGTGTAAGCATCCCACATTCGAAAGAGTTATCCACTGCTCATTTGACCCTTCTAACAACATAACCAATGCCATTCTTAACCTCCATCAGAACTCCAATTCTTGGAATAAGGAAACTTTTGGTAACTTCTTCCACAACATAAAGAGAATGTTATCCAGAATTGGAGGGATTCAAAAATCCCCACACTATCCCTATAGTCTGTTCCTCCAAAATCTTGAAACAGAGCTGACCCGGGAATATGATAAACTACTTAAGTTTGAAGAGGATTTTTGGAGAACCAAATACAGAATAAGCTGGCTCTTGAGAGGGACTCAAATACTAAATTCTTCCATCTTACCACCCTCAATAAGAGAAGAAGAAACAAGATCCTTTCCCTGAAAGATGACTTAGGGAATTAGATCCTGGACCAATCTGACATCTCCAACCATATTACTAATTTCTACTCTACTCTCTACACCATTGAACACCTTTCCTCTACCAAAAACTACCCTTCACAACCTCAAAACAGCACTTACAACAGTAATCTGAGTAGCTCTGAAGCAAGTCTTATTGAAGCTCCTCGGAGAGAATAAACTCCTTCAAGCCTATCAAGGCCTTAGGTCCTGATGGAATCCATCCTATCTTCTTTCAAAAATACTGGCACATTGTAGGGAATAAGGTCACACTTTTCTAGAAAGACACCTTCCAAAATGGCATTATGGACCCCACCATGAATGAAACCCTACTTTTCCTTATCCCCAAGTGTAACAATTCCTGTCAAATTAAAAATTTCAAACCCATTGGCTTGTGCAATACCCTTTACAAGCTGATCACAAAAATAATTATCCACAGAATCAAACCCTTTCTACCCAAATTAATTGGTCCAAGCTAGGTAAGCTTCTTTTCTAATAGAAGAGCCTTTGACAATGCAATCATTGTCCAAGAATTCATAATTCACTTCAAGAAAATAAAAGGGAAAAAAGGGAACACAATCCTAAAAATATACATTGAAAAAGCCTTTGACAGGCTTGAATGGTCCTTCATCAAAGAATCCCTCACCTATTTTAGTTTTGCCCCTACTTTGGTCAACTTGATCATATATTGTGTCTCCTCCAGCTCTATCTCTATCCTTGTGAATGGGACCAAAACAAAAATATTTCTTTATTCAAGGGAAATCAGGCAAGGTGATCCCATCTCACCTTACCTTTTATTCTAAGATATAGAAACCTATTAGCATCTCAAACTAGGGCCCCTCCATATCCCATCTCTTTTTTGCAGATGACCTAACCCTGTTCTCAAAAGCTAGCCTTAAAAACTGTGAATTCATAAATAACACTATCTCTAACTTTTATCTTAAATCCAGGAAAAAACTCAACAGAGCAAAATCCAAGGTCATCTTCTCTTCTAATTGTAAACCAGAGACCTCCTTAGCTTGCTCTTGGACCCTGAATATTAATGCCAGCCAAACCTTTGGTAAGTATCTTGGCTTCACAATCTTCCATTCCAAGCCCACAAATGCTGATTTCCAGTTTGTTCTAGATAAAATGGATACTAAACTCTCTATATGGAAAACTAAAATATGGATGGTAGAACTGTCTTAGTGAAGCCTACCCTTAGAGGTATCCCTTCCCATGTCATGAAGTATATTCGCCTCCCCCAAAAGATCCACAAATCCATTAATCAATTACAAAAAAAATTCATTTAGGGAAGCACTACTGAGAAGAAGAAAATCCATCTTCTTAGTTGAGATACAATCACCTCTTCTAAAAATAGGAGAGGTCTGGGTATTTAGAGAAGTGACCTCAGCAACAAGGCTGCCCATGCCATCCTCTCATGGAAATTCTACAATAATACCTAAAACCTTTGGGAAAAAGTCCTCTACAAGTATTGTACACCATACCTAATCGAAACCCCCCCAAAAATCATTTCCAAGACATGGAAATTTATCAAAAAGGGTTGGGAGGTATGCTCTTATATTCCTAGATAGATTGTCCACAAAGGCAACAAAGTCAAATTCTTCAGGGATAAATGGTTCCCCAACTCCCCCAGCATTAGGAACCTTATTGAGGGACCCCTCAACAAAGGAGATGATCTGCTTTCTGGCAGGGACATTAGTAACCGTGGGAACTAGTCCCTCAATTCCATCTCCTTCACTCTACCTGCGAACCTCTTGAACATTATAACTACCTCCTTTATGCCTTCCCAATCCATTCTTGAAGATAAACTCATTTGGAATCATTCCCAGGATGGAAAATTTACCATGAACAGTGCTTACATAAACGTCCAAGCTAGCAGCAACAACCAAAGGAGTATTACTAGCAAAGATTTTATGTGGATCTGGAAGTTTAATGCTTCTAAAAAAATCAAGACTTTTCTTTGGCTTCTACTTCACAAAAGTCTCCCTACTAGTAGCTTTCTGAACAACATAGGCATGGGAGTGCCCTCCACCTGTAAACAATGCCCAACCCACCAAGAGGACATCTCTTACATTTTCTTCTGCTATCCTAAAGACTTTACCTTCTGGACCAGTATCCTTTCCCATTGCAACACTATTTCCACTTTTGACCTTTAGGACATTAATTCTGACAAATGGGTGACTACCTAGAAAACTATCTAATACAAACCTTTCAACGAGTTGTACAATTGGAATACCATCCCCCCTTCTACTTCTGGAATATTTGGCTAAACAGGAATGATTGCTTGTTTAGCACTGGCAGTAATACTATTACTGCTAACCACACCATTAGCCAGGCTAAGGAGTATAAGATCCTTGTGAGGAAGTATCCAGGTCGGGCAAAATAATACACTACCATCTATCTAAAATGAGAACCTCCCAAATATGACACTTTTAAACTTAACACTGATACCAACATCAAACTCCAACCAGGCAGCGAAAATTTAGCAGGTGCCTTTTGGAACTATAGGGGTGAGTGAATCTTAGGCTACACTAAATTTTTGCCCCATTTGAATGCCCAAATCTTAGGCTGATCTTTTGACTATTCTGGGGGGCCTTAGATAGTAGTTTGTATTAGCTTAAATCCACTTGAAATTAATTGTGATTCATCTACTGTTGTGGATATGCTAACAAAAACCATCTTGTCTAATGCAACATAATTCTTGAGTGCAGGTCCTTCATCGAGACACTGGGTTTACCAATTCTGAAACATTCATACAGATAGCAAAATAGAGTTGCAGATGCCATAGCAAAGTCGGGGATCAGTGATGCAAATTTTGGCCAATTGTAAATTTTAACATTTCCTCTTATGTGTGCAGCTGAAGCCTTAGAAGCAAACAAATTAGGAAATGCTTTCCCTAGGAAAGTTTCAATTTGTAATAGTACTTTACTTAATATTGCTCCTGCCCAAAACTCTTCAAGGGGTGCCACTGGTCGCCCCACTTTGTCAATTAACACTACTGATACTATTACCTAATTTATGAATGTTTATGATCCTTTTAACCAAAAAAATAATAAAATTGGTCATTTCTTACCACTTAATAGAGTCCTTTTTAATTAAAACCACCTTCATTTCAAATTAATAATCACTTTTGCTAAAAAAAAAATTAAAAATAACTTTTCATATAAATATAAAGTTAGTAATAATTTTTAACTACACTCTCATAGTCAATATTGTTCAATGCTTAAAAAACATATAATAAATAAGGTAACTTAATCAATAATAAATAGTACATTGCGTTTATTATTTTTGCTTAGCGGACTTGAAAAAAGATAAACCAATTATTAAAATAGAATGAACAAAGTACTTTTTTAAAGTGCGTGTAAAAGATATACACGACAAATAAATGGACCAAATGAAATAATCTGTTAATTTAATTTAATTATAAGTTAATATTCTTATAAATCACTATTAAGTTAGTTGAGAAAATTGAAGGAAAGATGTCTTTTAAGTCTTGAATGAAGGATTGGTGACATTGACCAACTTAAAGGGTCAAACATAATTAGGAGACTTGATTATGTTAATTTTGGACTTGATTAATATTTTAAAAATATTTTAATCTTTTCAAAAATACAAATCAGCTCAACCCACAACCCTCTTCAATTCAAATCAATCGTCTCTCTTTTCTTTCGATAGTTTCTCCCAACCAACGGTTCTGCAAATTTCTCCTTTCAATCCCTGATGACTTCAACCTTTGATGATAAATAGTTGAACTTTGAGTTCCTTTTTGACTTCAATCATCAATCGATGTGACAGCCTTGCTCTTCGGCCACAACAACTTCAAATTCTTCATCGTTTCTTTTTTTTTCTTTCACAAGTAAAAAATTATGGCCTTTTTAGTTTTGAAGAAAACGAGGAATTTGAGCCAACTTCTCTTATAGTATTGGTTACGAATTTCAATATTTATTGCTTTAATTTTAAATGCGGTCTGAATAAAATCTAAATTTTTGGTATTTCTTCTCTTCTCTTTTCAAAGCGAATTATGATTTTTTATTGTTTGTTGTATTTTTTTAAAGTTTAATTTTTGTTTGTGTTTATACAAACAAAACAACGATGTTGGTATTTTTCGTGTTGTGCCCATTGTTGGGTTGATTTATTCTTGATAAAAATGATGATATTTTTGTTGTTCTATTGAACAAAATCATGTTACTTTTTTTTTTCTAACAGATTATCCATCTGGTGCAACAGATTAACCATCATATGCAATAGATTTAGCATATGATGCAACAGATTAACCATATGATACAATAGAAGAACCATCAGATTAAAAATCTGATGTAACAGATAACCATATGAGGCAACAAATTAACCATCTGATGCAACAGATTAATCATCTAATACAATAGAGGAACCATTGAATAAAAAATCTGATACAATAGATTAACTATATGCTATAACAGATTAACTATATAATGCAATAATTTATCCATCTGATGTAACAAATTAACCATATGTTGCAATAGGTTAACCATCTGATTTAACAAATTTACTATCGGATGCAACAGAGAACCATCGATTCAAAATCTAATGCAACAAATTATCCATATGATGCAATGGAATAACCACCGAATTAAAGATCTGATGCAATAGATGAACCTCCCATTGGATAAAATCCTATCAACTATTCCAACAGGACATGTCCAAGACTTGATTATTCCAATCGATCATTCATCTGTCGCGATAGACAGCTCTTCTTTTTAAAGAAATCTAAACAATATTGACCGTTGATAACTGTTCCAATAGATCACTCATATGTTGCAACAGATATATGATGTATTATCACAATAGAGTACTCATCCATTGCTATAGTGTTGAAAACTATTCCAATAGATCACTCATGTGTTTCAACAGATGTGTGATCTATTGCGCAAATTATTCATTTATCTTAATAGATGAGTGATATATTTTGTATTATGGCAATAAATTACTCAGTCATTTTTACAGGTTAGTTAACTATTCTAATAGATCACTCATATATTGCAATAGATGTGTGATTTTTTACACAGACCATTCATCTACCTCAACATATGAGTGATATGTTTTGTATTGCCATAATAGATTACTCATCCGTTGTAATAGGGTAGTTAACTATTCCAACAGATCATCCATATATTGCAACAGATGTGTGATCTATTGGACCGACCATTTATTTGTCTTAACAAATGAGTGATATATTTTGTATTATTACAACAAATTACTCATCCGTTGCAATAGGTTAGTTATTTGGTGCAACCGATAACCTACCTGGTGCAACAAATGTGTGATTTGTTGCAACTGTTATTTTACTATTTTGCATGTTAGATTTACTATTATTCTTTTTTAACAATGCATTTCAACTATCATATTTTTTTTTATATTTCTTTTAGTTTTAGATAATATGGCTCCCAAAAGAATAAAAACCTAATCAAGTCTAAGTAAAGGAACAAGTGAAGCAGCTAGGCTACATCCACCACTCTATGAGCTTGCTTTACAAGTGTTATCTCAATCAGGAGCAGAATATGATGAACACGGGGTGGAGGAATCTTTTAAAAAAGATGATCCAAATATTAATAGCCCTTTCACTGAAGAGTTGGCCAAAACCTTCAGCATTGATCATCCTGTGAGAATGCAGTGTGATGGTGCCACGGATTCAACGGGTGATTTTATGGTTAAGTCTGCTATGGGAAAATTTTTAAATGCCTTTAGAAAATACTTCGAGAACAACAATTGGATGCTTATTTTAGGGACAGCTACTTTGGGAAATATCTTGATTTGCCGAAGGACAACAATGCTCGTTTTCAAATGAAAATAGTATATGAACTTATCAAGCGTAGGTTTATGTATGAAAACAAAGATAATATGGATGAGGTGTAGATAAATTACTGTGGCATGCCTGTTTGTTTTGGTTGGAAGGAGTTTGCCATAGTTACTGGACTAAAATGTTATCCTCCTTCTCCTTCTTATATTATACCTATTCTAACCCATAAAAAGCACCTGGCACACCCAAAAAAGGAAAAGACAAGTCGTGTGATCGTGATGACCTGGTGTCCATTGTTGTTTCAAGCTTCAAAAATAAAAATTTGATAGAAGCATTGAAAGGTAAAAAAATTTCAAAGAAGCACAAACAATCATTGTGCTTGGTTTGGTTTGTACATAATATTCTTTGGGCAAGAGACATAAACAACAACATAAGCGTTGGTTTAATAAAGCTCTCTGAGGATCTTGAGGTGTTTAACAACTATCCTTGGGGTTATGAAAGCTTCAAAATAACTGTCAATTATTTGTTGACTCCGTTAACGCTAAAGACAGTCAACTTATATGGCTTTATACGGGATTTTATGGTAAATGTTTCTTTTATTATGATATAATTTTTTTTTTTTTACTCAATAATGGTTTTGATTTATTGGCGTTATTTTATAGGCTTGGCGTGTGAAGACATTCCTTATTTGAGACAACAAGTGAACTATCAGGAAGAAGTTTTCTGTCCAAGAATCTTGAGATGATTGTCGGCCAAAGCTGATAAAAATGCAAAATTTCTTGATCTATTCAACCACCGAAGGATGCAGTAAGTATAATTATAATTAAGATTTTATTTTAATTAGTGATTTTTTGAATTATCTAATCATAATTATAATATATGTAATGATTTATGTTAGATTGTGCATCCGTCGCTTGTTCCGACAAACACATATTTGTTTTAACCGATGACACATCTGCTGAACATTATCAAACAAATATATACTTCTGTTGAAATAGTTGACTAACTTGGTGCATCAGATAAAGTATCTGTTGCAACATATGTCTCGTCTGTTTTAGCAAATCAAATAGCTCTTCGTACCATTTTTATTTTACCAATAGATGACCTATCTGCTGTAACGAATGGGTCATCTGTTGGAACAAATTAAATCAAGACTTCCTACCATTTCAGTTTTTCCAAACGGATAATTCATATGTTGCAAAAGATGGTTCATTCGTTAGAAATTATCATACAGGTCTTCCTCATGTAGAAATTTATCCCAACAGTTGATTCATCTGTTGCAACAAAAATATAATCTATTCGGGACAATTTAAAACAGGAGGAAGACCTGTTTGATTTGCTAGAATAGATGAGTTATCCTTTTCTATTTTGTTGTATCTCCATGATTAGCATTGACCACTTCTGGCTTTCCAGGTGGATGTAGAAGCTACTATTGAACAACATAGAAAATATGCTACTCTTTTTATGAAAATACGGAGAACAGAAAGCGCAGAAATCGTACGTAAGTGACAATAAAGATCCACGACGACCAAAGCCGAATTCCATAACACCGGATGAAGAACAACTTGTTCATATTGAGTAGATCCTTATAGATCGAGTCTATCAAAGTAATAACCTCACCCTTCCTTAGAAATTCTTGGCATCAATACTTAAATTATTGATGTATTTGTTAAGATCTGTACCCATAATTTTTTTTTATATTTCGTTTATTTGTTGATTTATTTCATATAATTTCTGAAGGCTTCGATTTATTTTATTTTGTCTATGAATTTTATTTTTTCCTTATATTTAAACTTATTAATTGAAATGGAATACAAGATTCAAATATTGTAACAGACGACACTTCTATTGAAAAATATCAAACAGATTTAGACATGTTACAACAAGTAGGTAACCTATTGGAAATTATTAAACAGATCTTCCCACTGTTGCAACAAATAGATCTAGATAGAAATATCAACATAATGCAATAGATGACCAATCTATTGCAACAGATAAACTATATGTCAGGACAGGTAGAATATCTGTTACAACAGATGGACAATCTATTGCATTATAAAAATTCAACTTTCATTAGACAGAAAAAATTGCCACTACATGTAAAGTGAAGGGACTTGAGATAAAAAAGGTGAAACCCATCGATAGAGTTCATTTTAAACACCTAAAATAAAATAGGCATCAAGTAGACAGTGTTCATTTTAAACACGTAAAATAAAATAGGAACCAAATATGTCAGTTTGGCACTTTTTGCCATGTTGGCTGCTTGTGCGTAATTCACGTAGCCAAGGCTCGTTGAACCCCCATTTTTGCTGACTTGGCGTCTGATTTGGCCCCCAACAGTTATTTTTATCCCATTGTCTTATATATTTATCTTCTTCTTTAAATTTAACCCTAAATTCCCAAATCTTCTTTTTCTTCTTCATCTTTTTTTCTCTATCCAAATTCTTCAAATTAATTGCATTTGATTTTTCTACATATTTTTTTTATTTTTTCCAACTGAGCTCGACAATGTCGAGCTCATCTTCCCCTATTTTTGTGATAAAATTTTTTGATACTATAAGTGTGGTCATGAAGCTCTATTGAAGACTTCTTGAACTCAAAAAAATCCAAGTCATAGATTTTTTACTTGTAAGATTTCAAAGGTAATATTTTTTATTTAATTAGTTGATTAATAATTGACTTGTAATATTTTGTAATTGTGGTCTTATTTTTGTAGAAGTTGGGTGAATGTGATTACTTTGATTGGTATGAAGAACGACACCCTTCACAAGTAAATCATATAATCTGGGGTTTGTTGAAGAAAGTTAAGGCTTTTGAAGAGAAACAAAATTGAGTGAGAAGATACTACATTGTTGGCGTTATTGCTACTGGTTTGGTGTTGTTAGGCACATGGATATTCAAGCCTAATTGCTGAAATTTTCATGGTGGTGTATTTGTATTTGCTACTGGTTTGGTGTTGGTGAGCTCATGGATATTCAAGCCTAATTGCTGAAATTTTCATAGTGGTGTATTTGTAGTTGCTACTAGTTTGGTGTTGTTGAGAACATGAATATTCAAGCGTAATTGTTGGAAAATATCAAACAGATTTAGACATATGTTGCAACATGTCGGTCATCTATTGGAAATTATCTAACAGGTCTTTCCACTATTGCAAGTTGCAACAGATAAGACTATATAAGCATAATTCAACAGATGACCAACCTATTGCAACAGATAAACTATCTGTTCAAACAGATAGAATATATTTTAAAATAGATGGACAATCTGTTGCATTCTAAAAAATTCAACTTTTATCAGACAAAAAAAAAATTTCCCCTACATATATGTAATGTAAAGTATGTAAAGTGAAGTGACTTGTAATTAAAAAATTATTATTTCACAGGCTCTTCTTTATACACAGGCTCCATGCGTCTAGTTAGTACCCCATAAACCCGGACCTCTTGCATGTTTTCCATAATATTCTCGTACAGAAATGTCATTGTCTCGGCCATTTCTGTGCCCATCAGCAAATATTCAATGTGTGCAAGAGCGTGCCACCTGCACGCGACAACGGTTTCATTTTTTGGGAGGTCCATGTCCTTGTTTTGACCTTCAAAATCCCATGGATGCTTCATTAACACTTCCGTTGATAAATAATCCATCAGTTTACTCTGCCTCAACAAGATGGGGAATAACTCCAATTGTGGCTCCATGTAGGTAAAAAAATCGACCTTATCCAAGGCAGGTAAGTTGCAGTCATAAACCTTGAACTTTCCCTCCTTTAGAAGTATCTCAATAGCCCGATAATGTACGCCGTCCACGTTCATGACTCCAAGAATCCTCTTTACCTCGGTCTAGCTTTTGCTGTGTGGATCTGGCCTCTCCCCTCTAATATATTTTATCATTTCTTCATCCCATTGGAACCCAGAAAGTAACGAACGAAATTCCTCACCACCGGGAGTTTACGCTAGCTTACTGAGATAATTGTACTTATCCTTGAGATTCCTGTAGAAGTCGAGGTTCCTTATCCTATCGGCAGGATCATAAGCTTCCGGGTACTCTAATTGCCTGCCACTCATGAGGCAGAGAATTTCTTCAACATACTGTGATATAAGAAGTCAATTTTTAAATATGTTAGTGATACAAGAAAGACCACAGAAGGCACAAAACAACCCACAAATAGTCCACAAATTGAGAGCAACTCGAGGACCCCTTTGAGCGCTAGTTTCGGCCAACAACAACAACACAAGTATCATGAGTTTACAAGGTATTTTAACACCAAAACAGCAACAATACAACAAGAACAAGATGAACACAATGCGCACAAGATTCGGATTCAACAAGAACAAATGATTACAAGATACAAACACTAACACAATTGCAACAACGATAAAGATAGATAGTGAGACATGAATTATTACAAAGATTAGGAACTAAAGAGTATATTAAAATAAAAACCCCCTCATGGATGTAAAAACAACACCACACTCTTAAGGTGACGACCATGGGAATCAACTCACCTTAAGATCCACCGTTTCCAAGCAAAGAACAATATTGGATTTTCTAAGCCCTAAATTACAATGGCTAATCCAAGCACTAACTAAGAACTACATTAAGGTGGTCTACTCCCAAGAGAGAGGATTTTCAATGTCTCACATTTTCATCACTAAACAACTAATAAGAAAAGACCTAAAATGTCCTATTTATAGTATATTAAAAAAGGAGACAAAATGACTACACTACCCTTAATGATAGGAATGCCCATGGAGTGCATTTTGGGAAAAGTGAAGTGACCAAAATGTCCTCAATGAAGATGACTCCAAAATCGTGAGCCATTAAGTTTCCAAAGTCGTGGGTCCTCAAGTCTTCAATGCTCCAAGCAATCTTCTACTCATGGCCTTAATGTATGGTATGCTCAATGGTAGGCTCAACATGGGTCCTCCATGCATGTTCTCGTATCCTCGAGGTGACCAAGTCTTGATCCTCTATATGTTGGCCTCCAAAGATGTCATCTTTCATTGCAAAATCAAAGAGAGGACAAACAAATACAAACTCCTTATGGAATGAGGGTTAGGGTTAGCACAACAAATCATCTCAACATGCCAAGGTTGCACATATTTGCAATATAACCAAGGATCCTTTGAATAGAATATTAAAAACTCAATGAAAGATGTACGAAGGATTTGGTTATGGGATTCACCAAGAGTGACACTTTACTTGTCATGTAGACCAAGTAACAAGTTGGGTGCACCAATATCAGCATTTCTACATTTGGCACCGGGGTCAAACGGGAAGAGTGGCCATAGACACGGGTCTAGAAAACACGTTTCTTTCCCATGGCCTCCACTCAAACTGAATGAAATACTCTCTACAATAGAATACATATCATCCAAAATAAATAGAGAGTAGAGAAAGGTATCACTCAAGTTGACTTCTACTAAGGTGCCCTTGTGTGTGTACTCACAACTAGTTTCCCAATCATCACTATGAGTACTCTCAACAATAAATTCACACAAAGAAGAAGGAGAAATAGTTTCCAAGACCACACATTCCTTACCCTTAAGAGTACTCTCATCTTCCAAGAAGAGATTTCCATCTTTAGGAGAAATGTTGTCACACCATAGTGGGTTAGCATATAGGCTATAGCTTCTAAGGCAAACTATACCATCATTTTCACCACTGGGTCTATTAGGAGTGTTTATATCATTTTCAAACAAGACATTATACCTAAAGAGAGCATGATCTGTTTCACGAGAAGATTCAAAACAAACATGTTCATCACTCTCTAAAAGATCAATATCAAGATTCAAAGAGATTTCAAGTACAAGATTATCCCAAGAATAGCTCTCGGGTTCACTCTCATTTTGTTGACCAACATTTTCAAATACTTCACTCACTTGAGTTCTATTAAGCACATCACACATAACCTGAAGTTGCGGGCAAGTTTCACACATAAGTTGATCAACACCAATTACATAAGACGGTGTACTTTCGTTCAACATATTGGCTTCAACACTAGGTGGACATAAATTGCTCTTACAAGAAAAGTCAATTTTGTCATCAATAGGATCAACTAGTGTATCCACACTCACAACATGTACATCATCAACAAGAGGCAAAAAATCATTAGACTCACAAGTAAGTAAGCTACAACTCATAGTCAATGGGATACTAGCCACACAATTATCATTCACATGCACAAAAGTGTAAGAGTTAGCTATTTTACCTTGAAGTTCTTGAGTAGACTCTCCTTTGTCGTGTTGTGAAGGTCATCCACAAGATTGGGCAGCAACTTCACTTCGGCATTGCTCTCCTTCGCTTGCCATGTCGGTACCTACACAAATATCCTTAGAAATAGAAGGACAAATAATGTTAGCTCGGTTTGGTGGTAATCCCCTCACTTCGATCCACACAACCTCTTCTTTTTCCACTCTCAGATTACTACCTTGCACACCCTTACTCCTATCAATATTTTGTCTCTGATCATCATTCAAATTAGAGTAGGTGAGAACTTTTCTTTGCGGCCCAGGTAGAATGTACATCACGAGGAAATTTCCCCATCAGTCTCTTATAACATTAGGACAATTTTGCATATTTGGAACTTTATATTGTGCAAACCAATCGGCACCTAAGCTTACATGATCGTATTTCAAGGGAAGAATATTACACCACACCTCCTCATGGTATTAAAATTGGGAGAAGATAACTTTAACCTTCTCGGTAACCTTAAACCCATCCAAGAAGTATGAAACAAGTAAAGGCTCTAGAAATAACCCCAAGTAGTCAACCGTGGATGGAAGGATGTAGTTTCTATAGTACCTATCATTTAACACAACGAGGTATCCTGGTATCCAACAAATGGTCACCTTTACGGAGTGTACACTCCTTCTCGGATCAACATTGTAACCCACACGAGTACCCCTTGGTTTTGGAGATGCATACCCTCTTCTTCTCGTTGGACAACCTCCACTCGAGCTAGTATAACCATTCACACTATATCTACCTTGATAAGAAGTAATAGAAGGTGGAGAATATGAATCTTTACACTTCTCATGGGCACTCTCATCATAGTCCTCATAAGCTTTGCGAACAAAAGGGTTATACCTAATACCAAATCTAGGCTCAGAGTGAGAAGTGTAAGACTTCTCACATGCCCCAACATCATCATAAGAACTAGCACCTACATCATCTCCAAGTTCACCATAAGCACTAGGTACTTCATTCCCTTCATTTTCTCCCCTAAAATCATGTCTCTCAAATCTGCCCAAGTTTTGATCATGGCTATTTTCATAGCCTCCGCAATCTCTCTCAACTTTGTATCCATAAAACCCCTCACTACAATTATAGTCTCCCATGTTGTAGTCACAATAATGCCTAGCTATCGAAGACATATTCCCCTTATATCACCTTTGTATCTACATAATGAACAAACAAGATTACTAGTAAAAGCTTCTCACCAACACTCGTATACACTCACCTTTGTGATTTTCACAATTGGAGCGGCGAATATTGAAAGTTTCTTATACTCCGGTAGTCAATAGGATGTCAATTCTACTTGGCGGCCAAAATGAATTATTGTTTTATCGACTCAAGAAACAAAACAAAATTTACTTATGAACTTGAAACAAAGAAGTTTCTACGATTTAAAAATGAGAAAATGCACAAAAATAACGCTAACGCTAAGAACGTACTCAAAAACTAATTTACAACTTAGTAGGTATTTACTAGTTTCCAATCAGTATAAGAGTCAACAAAGTTGAAACCAATGGAACAAATAAAAGAAACTAGGAATTTCAATTCTTGAGCATATGATGATGTGGCACTCGACTATTGGTCGTTGAAATGTTGTTGAAGTTGAAAAATTTTTGTTTCAAGAATTTAGTTGTTTACTTTCACATTTGGAAGAAGAAGTTTTGGCTAAGGTATAGGAAAACAAGGTCTTAGACTTCCTTTTCAAGATTCAAAAAGTTTTTTACCTACTTGCACTAATTTGGCAAGACAACTTTTTTGGATGTCTTGTCCCCCTTTCCCCTTTTGGACAACCTAGAAAAGTGGTTTTACTCTTTTGTAGTAACTAGACTTTTGGGATGTCTTTTGTTCTTTTACCACTTTGGTGATATCTTGAGGATATTTTCAAGAAAAATAAAAGTCTCACTCTTATTTTCTTGTTTCAAGATCAAACAACCCTTTGAAACTACTTCTTCAACACAACAAGATGAACCCCAAGAACAACAACAAGCCGTCCAACAATTACCACCATACAACTTGAAACTTAGCTCAAGAACTTGGATTAAGACTCAAGGAGTATTAGAGAGAAAGAAAATCAACACAAGAAATAACTAAGATAAGAAAAAAACACCTAGATCTAGGCATAAATATCAGCCAAAACAACAACAACAACACAATTTCGTCCAAGACACAAAAATGGACAGATTTGCTTCTTTTTTATTTTTTAGTTTTCTAACACCTTTTTTTCTCAAGTTTACGAGCCCAAGATTGATCTTGTGGGAACAAGATCAAGCCATGATCTGATACCAAATGATACAAGAAATACCACGGAAGGCACAAAATATCCCACAAACAATCCACAAAGTGAGAGTAACTCGAGGACCCTTTTAAGTGCTAGTTTTAGCCAACAACAACAACACGAGTATCACGAGCTTACAAGGTGTTTTAACACCAAAAAAGTAACAAAAAAACAAGAACAAGATAAACACAATGCACACAATATTAGGATTCAACAAGAACAAATGATTACAAGATACAAACACTAACACAATTGAAACAAAGGTAAAGATAGATAGTGAGACATAGATTATTACAAAGATTAGGAACTAACGAGTATATTAAACTCAAAACCCTAGTGAATGTAACAAAAACACCACACTCTTATGGTGACCGCCAAGGGAATCAACTCACCTCAATATCCACCATTTCCAAGCAAATAATAATATTGACTTTTCCAAGTCCTAAACTACAATGGCTAATCCAAGCCCTAAATAAGAACTACACTAAGGTGGCCTAATCTCAAGAAAGAGGATTTTTAATGTCTCATATTTTTATCATTAAGCAAATAATAAGAAAATACCTAAATTGTCATATTTATAGTATATTACAAAAGGAGACAAAATGACTACACTACCCTTAATGATATGGATGCCCATGGAGTGCATTTTGGGCAAAGTTAAGTGACCAAAATGTCCTCAATGAAGATGACTCCAAAACCATGAGCCATTAAGTGTCCAAAGCCGTGAGTCCTCAAGTCTTTAATGCTCCAAGCAATCTTCCACTCACGGCCTTGATGTATGGTATGCTCAATGGTAGGCTCAAAATGGGTCCTCCATGCATGTTCTCGTATCCTCGAGGTGACCAAGTATTGAGCCTCTATGTGTTGGCCTCCAAAGATGTCATCAAAAAGATAAGATGACCATTTGTCCTGTATCATTTAGTAATTGTAAAGAAGGAAAACATACTGAAAGATGCAAAAGATGGTCCATATATTGTAGAGGGTTCTTTGAATCTGTTCACAGTTACCCATGTAACGCAAGCAAGAGATAGGTAATATATTACAACAGAACCACCACAAGTTGCACCAGAATACACATATATTGCAACAGATGACAAGTAGATTAGAAGGCTAGGTTAGGAAAAGTAAACTTACCCTATCCACATATTGCGTATGCATATATGTGATACTTCTAAAGTCTTGGGCGAAAAAGGTACGGATGGGGTAATCTTTTACGCCTTGCTTGGCCCGTCGCAGATCCCTTTTCTCTTTGGCGCCAAGTTCCACATCTATGTCGACCTTCTTGAATTGTCCCTGAACTTCAATAACTTTTGGAGAGGGAGGAGTTGCAATTTTTTTGGATTTTCGATTGGAGAGTACTTGGATAATTGCTCTTTTTTTCCTCCCAACCACCACTGTAGAAGTGTATGGATCCCTCACCTTATTGGATGGTATGACAACCCTCTTAGATTTTAATTCCTCAATAGCTTTAGCGTTAGCCTCTATTTTTTCAAAGAATTTATCCTGGCTATCCTTGCACTCTTTGCATCTGCAATGAGAACATGAGGGTGAAGAGAGGCGAGAGAGTCTGGTGTAAAGGTAAGAGAGACCTGTGTAATGGGGAGAAGGACCTTTGAAAGGTGTGTTTTCAAATATATTTATTTTTTATTGAGTATCAACATCACAACTGGTAGTAGCATCAGCATGCCTGCCACCAACATCAACTCTACCAACAACACCCCCAGAAGAAGCACTCGGATCTGTTGCAGTAGTTTGGTCATAAAGAGCCTCAATACTAGACTGACCTTTCCTAACTGATCTTCTTGTGGATGTTTCTCCAACCAATTCCTTTTTATTAACTCGACCATTGGGTATTCTATTATGTTAACAAGACCTAGAGTAATAAAAGAAGTCATCCCCAACCCCTGCTCAGTAGGCACGATCCACAGATGCATAACCAGTAAAAAAATAGATACATTTAAATCATATAATAATTTGCAGTCAGTTGGGTTACATGTTAACACAGATAACTTATGTAACATATGATATATCTATCATAACAGCTGATCTATATGTCACAATAGATTAATAATAAGTTGCATCATATTACCCATCTGTTGCATAATTTGTAGTAGATGGGTAATCAGTTGAGTCAGGTTCAGAGAACCAGAACAATGAATGACTAATCTATTATGAAATATGGATCGTCTTTCATAACAGATTACCCATATGTTGCACCAGTTATAGTAGACGGGTAATCTATTGCAACAGATGACCCATCTGTCGCAACAAATGGCACATCTATTTCAACATCTTTATTTGAGTCAAATTATTTTACTTGAAAGAAGATGTACTATATCATCCGGTGGGTTAAAGAGATCAGCCTCCTTAATTTTTGGGTTGCCCTTTGCAGCCAACCACCTAAGGGTCCTTGGATGAGAAACCTCATTCGGGTAATTCTTGAACTACTTTTGGTGGTGAGGAATGACTTCAAATGCCCAAGGCTAAGGGGATTAAACAGGAGGCAATAAAAAAAAAGTCATAGTAATTATTCAATATAAATTAATGGATGAATAAACAAATAGTAATTAAATTTACCATGAAAGCCCAAGGAAAGCTATATAATGTGATCGTCTTTGGAGATAACTTTGTCAGTAAATATTTGATAGTCAAGTAGTAGCTGTCATATCCCCAGGGATAGTTGTTGAATTTCTTAAAATCATCAGCAAGCTTCAACAAATCATCTTCTATGACTTTGTTGATGCCTCTTGCCAATATAACGACATGGGCAAACCAAACCAAGCACAACTACTCCCTGTACTGCTTTGGTATGGTTTTATCCTTGAGATGTTCTATCAACTCATTGGCTTTGCACCCACGTCCAGTAATGTCCAACAACCCATCAATTTTTTTCTTGCATTTTTCGGTTTCGGTGGGTGGTCGCTTAGATAATGCCTTACCACTATTTGATGGTGGTGGTTTGATTGTCCTGCTTTCCTTAGACCTTTTGCATGGTGTTTTATTAGTGAGATATTCTTCTGGACGATTTCATCTCAAGCCCTTCACTATGGTAAACTCTTTCAAGCCAAAACAAACTGGTATACCACAGTAATTGATTTAGATTTCATCCATTTCACCCCTCCTCTGAATATTTATCATTCCCCACGTACTTGATCCTGTGCTTGAGAATACCATATACCATGCTTATTTGGAAATGAACAGTGTGATCCACAGGCAACTCAAGAAAGTATCCAAAGCATCTCTTCTTAAAAATTCCGTCTATATTTTCATTCTTCATAATATTCTTAAATTTGTTAAAATGTTTCCCCAACTGACATTTAAGAACAAAATCACCAGTTAGTTTTGCAGGGTGATCTATCGGCATCACAACTTAAAACCTATCAATACTAATAGTTTTGACAGCCTCATGCTGAATTTCGATATTAATTCATGCCCCATTGGTGATGCATTATCATCTTCTTTCTCACTTTCTTGTCCCTCCTCTTTTTATTTATCTTTTATTCCTCCTCCCCGCTTTTATTTTTCTCATTACCATCTACAGACCCTTGCCCACCTCCCTTGATGTTATTTTCATTACTTTTCTCAGCTTCACTTTTTCCTGACTGAGATTGTTCGGGAAGATCCTCCGAATCCCTCTGAGACATGTTTTACCTACAAACACAAAAAATAATTACATTATAATTGATGTATGCATATATTTTAAAAAATACATTAAAAATACCACCAATACCGACACCACCAACCAATGGCACCAACATCCACCACAAACACCACCAGTGCCACCACGACGACCACCAACACCACCATCATGACTACTAATACCACAAACACCATCCAATAATACCACGATAGTCAACGGAATACTGCGATAAAAATTAGGATTTTATGGGGCTCTTCCTATGATTTTACCATCAAAACTCAAAATTGTAAATCCATTCTCGAAGATAATACAACTAAAAGTCTTCTTTTTCATCATTAACTTATAATCCCTAATTTTTAGAAAAAATAACAAATATTGAACTCTTCTTGAACTCTGTTACCTACAAAACAGATAAAATGACTAATACAAGCAAGAATGAAGTCGAAAATAACACCTATATGGTCGGAAATGAGAAGAAAACTGATAAAGATTGAGCAATTTGTTGAGTAGTTGTTGTCTGTATTGTTAAGAGAGAGAGAAAGGAGTGAGAACTCAAGATTTGAAATGATGAAATATTTTTTTCGGAAATGGATGGTTTGTATGGGTTGATTTGTATTTTGGAAAATAATGACAAGTTTTGAAAATGTTAATTTGGTCCGAATTGATCTTAATTTTTTTGAAAATTTTAAAAAGTATGCGTAATTTTTAACCCTCTCATCATGCAATTGCCAAAAGACTCAATTGAAGTTGTAGTTTATCCTATGAACTCACCCCTAGTCTAGATTAATCAATTTAGGTATTTGTTGAACATATGAATTCAATTGAAATTGTATAAAAGCAAATGTTCAACCTGTTGCAACAGATGACTTAACTGTTGGAATTTATCAAACAAATTAAGTCATCTATTGTAACAAATTAACTATCTGTTGTAAATTATCAAATAGGCATTTCTATCTGTTTTGACATATGATCAAGCCATTGGAAATTTTTAAATAGAAATTGTCATCTGTTGCAAAGTATGACTTATGTGTTTTAAGATCTTTATTTATTTATTTATTTATTTATTAATTTATTTTAAAGCAATTTAGGTATTAGTTTAACATATTAGGTAATAAGAATAGCTTTGATTCAGAGTGATCGATCGACGACTCTGGTTGGGAGGAACACAATATCGTCTTATCATACAATTGCCAAAAAACTCAATTGAAGTTGTAGTTGACCCTATGAGAACTCACCCCTAGTCCTAGATTAATCAATTAAGATATTAGTTGAACATATTAGGTAATAATAATCGCTTTAACTCAGAGTGATCATTGACGACTCTGGTTGGGAGAAACACAATACCGTCTTATTAAGCAATTGCCAAAAGACTTAATTAAAGATATAGTTGACCCTATGAGAACTCACCCCTAGTCCTAGATTAATCAATTAAGATATTAGTTGAAAATATAAGGTAATAAGAATCGCTTCAACTCAGAGTGATCGATCAACGACTCTGGTCAGGAGGAACTCAATACCGTCTCATCATACAATTGCCAGAAAACTCAATTGAAGTTGTAGTTGACCCTATGAGAACTCACCCCTAGTCCTAGATTAATCAATTAAGGTATTAGTTGAAGACATAAGGTAATAAGAATCGCTTCAACTCAGAGTGATCGATCGACGACTCTGGTCAGGAAGAACGCATTACCATCTCATCATGCAATTGCCAAAAGACTCAATTAAAGTTGTAATTGACCCAATGAGAACCTACCTCAAGTCCTAAATTAATCAATTAAGGTATTAGTTAACCATATGAACTCAATTGAAATTGTATAAAAATAAATGTTCAATCTGTTACAACATATGACTTATCTATTGGAATTTATCAAACAGATTAAGTCATCTTTTACAATAGATTACCTATCTATTGTAAATTGTCAAATAGGCGCTGCCATCTGTTGCGATAGATGACCGAGCTTTGGAAATTTTCAAACAAAAATTGTCATCTATTGCAAAGTATGACTTAGATGTTTTATGATTTTTTTTAAAGTAATTTAGGTATTTCTTGTCTGAGATAAAAACATAAAATACTAAGGCGGTAAAAAATATTACTTGGATAACTAAAAAATCTCCTCATTGAGTAGTCTTATCTATCTGGTCTTTTCAATGTTACCGTCTTCTCATGCCCCTAAAAAATTATTAATGAATATTTAAAATCCATATCTAGAATACTCTCTCCTTTAGCCATAAATTAATTCAACTCATCTCTCTTCTTTATTCACAATTCTCTTTCTATCCCTTTTTCCTCTCCTTTTTCTCCTATTTCAGATGAGGATCCTTTGAATCTCAATCGATCAATATATTTTCTCAACTGAATTGGATGTTCTGATCTCTATACTTTTTTGACATTGCAGGTATGGTTCACTGTTGCTCTTTTCTTCCCGTCTTATTCTTTGTATGTTATTTAAACTAGATATTTACATCTGTTGTTATTAATAATTTACCCATTACCAGTTTACTATTTATTGAGAAAATTAAAGGAAAGGTGACATTTAAGTCGTGAATGAACAAACTGTTATTTTTATTAAAATATGCAAAAAAAGTCATCTGTTGGGAGAAATTAAAAATCCTTGTTGTCAGTATAGTTTTTTATGTCTTTTGTTTGTTACTTTGTTGTTGTTGTTGTTGGGGGTGGTGGTGGTTTTGGAACATGTGTTGTTTGTGTTATTGATGGTGTTGGAACATATGGTGTTGTTTTTTTAATTTTGATGTTGGTGGTGGTGTTGCAACAGTTTCCTCAACTATTGCAACTGATGAATCAACTGTTAGAACAGATAGAGCAATCATTGGAAGAAATTAAACTAGTAGCAAGGCTAGTTTGATTTATTCCAACAGATGACCCATCTGTTGTAACATGTCATCCATCTGTTGCCACAAATATGTCACTTGTTGCAATAGATGACTCATCGGTTGAATAGATGGAGAATCTATTGCGTCAAATGGGCCATCTATTGATTCATTCAATTTTTGGTTACCCTTTTGTAATGTTCTTTTTGTTCTTCTCTTGTTTGACATCAAATGTATTTCTCTTGTTTGCAGATAAAAGGGAGTGAAACTGGATCAACTTTTTCCTGACCAGCATTAAAGGCTAGAGTAAAGATGGGTTCGGAGAAATAAACTGCTTGCAGATGGAACCACTTCATATGTGGGAGGTATGTATTACTGATCAACCTATCGTGAAAACATATATCTAGTACAATAATTTTGTGAATGTTGGTTCTTTACCTATTAGGAGTTAATCCTTCAAACAAGATATGGAATTTTACAATTAAGATTGTTAGGTTCGAACTGATAAGGATGAGGAGCCAAGTAGGTGGTGTCGATACCCTATTATGATTTAATGAAGATTTTGCTAATATTTATGTGTCAAGTTTGGAGAAGGGTTCAAGTTTTTGGTGGTAGCATAAACATTTAAATAGTGATTGGACTAATTTTAAGGGTTCAATGGACTTTTGAAAGACCTTCGTAGCCTCGCACTGCAGCAAATAATAATGGAAAACCAATAGAAATTCTTCAGGTCCAAATTTATATTGATGGGTTGCTTGAGGAGACTATTATATATCAGAAGGTGATTGGAAGAATACCTATGCGGGAAGGAGGGTAGTATGGAGAAGACCATTTATCAACTAAGACCTTATTTAAGAAGAAACACGGGGTAGGAAGGAATGTGTAGAAAAACCGGCTGATGAAATTGACATGAAAAATGAAAAAATTAAATTAGTTTTGAATGTGAAAGTGTATCCAAAAATTAAAATACTTCAGTACATTTTGAAAAGAAAAATGCTGAAGTGGAATGGAGCTTTGCACTTTGTTCCGGGACTACAACTAGCTAGCATGGCCTAAATGAAGATCCACAAAATGCAGGACCAAAACTCTAAGGTTGCAACTTTGCGAGCATCGATGGTGGTAAGATTTTCGGTCAGGATTGAAACCTGAACCAACAACTCCTGAAGTAAAAATAAGGGATCAATCCAAGGTGGCAATTTTTGAAGTTAAACTTGCATCCCAGGACTTTCGCTTGTGGTTCTGTTCAGGTCAAAGGAAGTGGAAACAACAAGGCATAAGATTTCTGCCCAACTTTAGACCTTTTTATTTCTACTGCCATTGACCTGATCAGAACCACAGATAGAAGGCATGGGATACAAGTTAGACTTCAGAAATTTATGCTTTGGCTTCCCTTATTTTTACTTTTGGATTTGTTGGTTTAGGTTTCATTCTTGACTAAAAATCTTACCAATCCTATGTGCTCGCCAAAATGCTTTCTTAGAGTTCTGGTCCTGCACATTGTGGGTTTTCATTGAGGCCACGCTCGCTAGTCGTAGCCTTAGGCAAAGTGTCCAACTCCAGTTTGAAGCTCATTCAGTTTTTCCATCTCTCAAGTCAATTTCATTGGCCAGATTCGCTAGAAGTTCCTTACTTGCTTCCCTGTGTTTCCTCTTAAACAAGGTCTGAGATGATATATGGTCTTCTCCGCCCCCCTTCTCAGATAGGTATTCTCTCAAGCATCTTTTGTTGTATAATAGTCTCCTTGAGCAACCCATTTATATAAATTTGGACCAGGGAAATTTCAATTAGTTTTCCATTGGTGTTTGCTATAGTGCGAGGCTTTGGAGGCCTTTCAAAAGTCCATTGAACCCTTAAAATTAGTACAACTAATTTTTGAATATTTACACTACCACCAAAAACTTAAACCCTTCTCCAAACTTGACACATAAACATTAGCATAAACCATCATTAAATTTTAACAGGGTATTGACACCACTATCTTAGAACCCTTTGGCCTTATCAGTTTGCACCTGTCAAACTAAACTGTAAAATGCAGGATCTTGTTTGAAGGATCAATGTCTAATCGGTAAAAAACTGCATTCACAAAATCATTATACTTTATGGATGTCTGTCATGGTAGCCTAATCAATAATACATAACTCTTTTGCATGAAAGTGGATCCATTCATCTGCACACACCTTATTCTTCCTACCCCATCAATAGCTGATGAATCAAATTCTCCACCTGTTACAACTAATGAATCAACTGTTAGAAGAAATCAAAACATCTCCTCCAAGAGATGGTCCATCTGTCGCAACAGATAATCTATATGTCGTAATAGATGTCTCATCTGTTGCACATAGATACCATCTATTGAGATAGTAGGTTATCTGTTGTAACAGATGGATGATCTATTACAACAACTCAATAATAACACCTGTTATTAAGTCTCAAACCATTTTGAAAAGGTGAGAATTTGAATGTAAAAGAAAAAGTTACAATTTTTTATAGAAAACAAAATGCCAACAGTTTGAATATAATTAATACAATGGAGCTGAACAGTCCTGCCTTTTGGCCTAACATATTCATATTCAATCCTCTATAAATAGGTCTCTCCTTAATCTTCATTCTACACTATTTTATTTATTTCTTGCATTTTTTTGTATGACATCTCTAACCACTTCTCTTCACAGAGCATATTCCTTTCTCGTTGAGGTAAGTTTCTTTACCTGTGTAAATCTACCAGTTGGTATTATATGTTGTATTACATTCAGACTCTTTTCTTTACTCTTGTATCTACGTTTCTTATCAATTCATGCGTGTTTTAGTTATGACTGATCCTGTTTGAGACATTGCTATTCTGTACGACATAGTGCGGGAACTTCAGAGGCAGGTTAATGACCTGCAGTGAGATTTGGGCGCCGTGAGAGCAAAAATGTTCTGAGAGATTCACAGGCTGAAGAAGGACCTGCTGCTGGTGGTTGAAGATTGGTCAGCGGGCAATAATAATGATTCTAATGATAATAATAATAATTAGAACATGTTTTTTCTTGTAGAATATGTATTTTAATTTTTCTATCGGATCTATACCTAATGTATTTTGTTTTTCATTTAATAAAAAAAAAATTTAAGTCGACTCTAGCTTTTCAATTCTTATTCAATCTTCATTCTATATATTTATTCTTCTAAACATACATGTTAACATGTTGACGGTTGGAGGTAAGGAGCAATTTTGAATCCAGTAGCAATAATAATTTTGGCTTTTTAGTTCTTTCAAGAGATTGACCATGTGTTGGAACGGATTGGTCATCGATTGGGTTTCTGTCAACAGATTATCCATCTGTTGCGACATATTTGTCATTATTTGGAGGAAAATATTCCATTTTGATTAACTGTATTATGTTCTTCAAACTAATGTCCATCTGTTGCAACAGATGGGTAATCTTTTGAAAATAATTGTAGTCTGCTATATTTAGTTCAGGGTTTTCCTTTTTTAATTGATGCACAAGTTATTAAAAAAGATATTTTATATATAATAAATGATAACATTACGTTCAAAACTATTAGTTAAATATATAAAAGTCCACAATAGACAACAACACAAGTTTTTGCAATTACAACGATCACGGTGGATTACAATTCGGACATGTAGTTTTTTTGTGGCCAGCGTGCTTACATATGGAGCACTTGCTTCTTCTTGATGGAAATGATTCTCCGAATCCACGCTTCCTCTTATATGGCTTTCTTTCCGATTTGATAGTGCTTGGGTCAATATATGGTGGAGGTATTAATCTCCCTAAAAGCTCTGCAGAAAAAACCCAAGATTCTTCGGGAGGCACCGGAGTAATATGCCCACTGTATGCCATTTTATACTTTTCCATCGAATAATATGGAGAAGAGTGCTCATAAATTTTAGGTCCATATTTTGCACCATATTGAGCTCAAAGCTCTGGCATAGCATGCGGATAGGGTATTTGTCCAAGTCAAAAACTTTGCACGTACAAGATCTTGTTTGAAGATCGCTCGTGGCAACATCCCCATGACCGGTGATACTGAATTTGTAATCTTTTATTTGATAAGATGATAACCTATTCCCCAAACTGATGTTTATTGATATTATTTTTTCAATTCCTAGAACAAATAGGATTCTTGTGCCCTCTAACTGCATACACCTTTAATTAAAAAATTGGCCATACTTCTTGTTTATTATTTCAAATAGTGCCTTGATGGGAAATTCTCTTTCATCGCCAAACAATGAATTCACCGATTCAGCTATGATTGATGTCATAATATTGTGCCTAAACAAAAGAATCACTTAGTACGACATCATACTAAACTTGTAACTCCAACAAGACATTAAATTCATAAGCATGTACCTATTGCTGGACAAAATGCTCGGCTCCGTTTCTTGAAATTGACACGTACAAGATGTTTTGCTGCCTTGGGATGCATATCCGCTATTTGATTGAAATGGTCTAAAAACTCCTCTCTACTATATGCTTTAGCTGCTTTATAAAAAAGGGTCACAATCCTTTCATTGTGATAGTTGGTCAGAATGTTTTCTCCAAGATGCCTGATGCAACAACCAAAGTAAGCTGAAGTGAAGAAAATTGAACCCATCTTTGAAATACTTGGATGCCTATCTGAAACAAAACACAACTCTTCGGTATCTTCAATGCAGCTTCGCAATTGTTCAAAAAAAATTCATAAGAGGCATCACATTCCTTGTCCACTACACAAAAAGTGAGAGAAAAGATGGGAGTCTCCACATCCTGTGCCACCGCCACTAGCAGAACTCCATTATACTTGATCCTCAAGAAGGTTTCATCATGGATATGCCTTTTCTCAAATGTTGAAATCCTTGAATCCAAGCACCATAGGATACAAAAAAGTACTTGAACCTTCCGTTTTCATCAACATGCAATGTCCTCTTACTTCTGGGATTTGTGGACTCAATCATATAACGGTAGGCATCCAGGATTGCATACTCATGCTTGCATGTCCCCCTAACCAAGTCCTTGGCAATCCCTATGGCCGTATATATCTTCCAATAACTGACCAGGACACCTAATTCCGTAAGGAGTTGATTGGCCATAACCCTTGTAGAAGGGATTTTGCTATCAGGGAAACTATTATTGAAATATTTACCAAGGACCTTTGATGTGGAGTGAGGATTTTGGATTGAGATGTGCTCAGAACCACATGTGTGATACTTTTCATGTTTATGAATGACGAATCTATCAGAACTTATGTACTTCACCGCTCTCAACCACCACTTGCAGTTTGGATTAGCACATTTGTCGCAAAAGACACCGCTCAAATTAATCACCTTCTTTATTCTGAAATCTTTTTCAAGCAAGAAATAAATAAAGTGGTAGATAGTTATTTCTTGTCCTTGAATGACATTCCATTGAAGAAGCTGGTCCCGTCGTCTTAAAGATTGTCAGACTGTATCGATCGAGAAGAACTACCCACCGTATTGGTCGCATCAACGGGCGTAGGTGTTTGATCATCATATAGAATATTCATATCTAGATCATCCAACCTATCATCAAAGATGTATTGTTGTTCTTGTTCTTCTACATTCTGGTTCTCATTCTCTCTCATCTATTAAACCACGTACACCCCTAACACCTGCCTAGATGATCACTAAGATAAGCATGTAATCGATCTTGATCGATTATCTTGAAAGGTAGTACCCTCTTATTTTCAAAGGAGCTGTGCATATAGCTGATGATGAGTTCTTTCGGTTGACAATTCAGGCCACAATAGCTGATGATTAAGTTCACAAAATCATCATACAAAACATCACTTTAGACTGCCATAGCTATCGTCTCTAGCATTTTACCCTTCTTCCAACGCCATACATATCGATTGCTCTTCTCGATCCATTAACCATGACAATCCACCCCTATTGTTATTGATCCCTCCATTAGTGGTACCTAAATAAAGTCATTTGTTAAAAAAAATTAATAGTGATTTAATGGTTTCGTACATAAATCCCAACAGATGTGTAATCTGTTGCAACATGTGAAAAATAAGTTGCAACAGGTAAGTGATCAGTCACAAAAAATTACTTATTTGTTGGGATTCGTGTTATGCTCTCGAAGCTGATTTCAACAGATGAGTCATCCGTTGTAATAGGTGAATCATATGTTACAACAGAATATATATCTGTTGCAACAGATGAAGCACCTGTTGGGATAAATATTATAGTACTAAGGCACCTTTGAAGCTGATTCCAACAGATGAGTGACATGATGCAATAGATAATTAACCTGTTGCGACAGATGACTTACCTATTGCAACAGACGATGTGTCTGTTGGAATCGAGTTCAGGTTCTGTTGCAACAGGTTACTAATCTGTTGCAACAGATATTTATCATGTTACACCAGATAACTAATCTATTGCAACAGATGGGTCATATGTTGCAACAGATGACCCATCTGTTCGATTCATGTAACGGCACTATAGAACCATAAACATGAATCCAACATATGAGTCTTTCGTTGAAACAAATGCCTCATCTGTCGCAACAGATAATTGATCTGTTTAAACAGATGACTCTTACGTTGCATTCATGTTCGCATGCTATCTATTGTTGAAAAAAATAACACAATAACAGTTACCCAGATGACAAATTCAACTAAAAATCATAATTTGACTTACCAAAGTCTCTTATGAAGTAATGCAAAAGTGGAAAGTGATGTACGAAACAAAATTTGACCTAAGAAATTGGTCAATAGAAGCGGTAGTGGTAATAACAACAACAACAACAATAGTCAACAAGAAGAAGATAAAGATGATGAATAAAACAACAGCAACAATGAACAATAAAAATTGCTAAGAGAGAGAAAACAACAATGGATGAGAAGAGAGAGAAACACGCCTTTTTTCCCTCCGTTTCTCATTATATTAGGTAAATATTTGGATCAAAGTGTAAATTTTAAAACTTGTGGGCTATTCTCAAACTTACCCAACTTTCTTAATCCATAATAAAGTAATTGTCACCTACACTCAATTATTAAGACATGTGTCACCTACACCTCATTTTCAAATTTTTTTGTCACCTACAGCTCAAAGCCCCAAGTTAGTTTGTGTAAAGGTTCTAAATTAAGATTGTAACTATTTTTATATATACTTGAAGTCATTGAAATATTTTATTGTATTAGATGAAAAAAATAAATTTTGCAAAAACTCTTATCACATGAAATTATAGGTGAAAATAAAATATTAAGTATTAAAATAAATTTATCACTATCTATAACTGAGAAATTTCATACCCGCATATTTATTAAAATATCAATATTTTTCTATTTTTGATTATCATTGAATTGTACTTATTAAAGTGTTATTATGTTATTTTATAAAATATTAATTTACTTGTAGCCTTTTGATATATTCTAATTATCCGATAATACTTTCTTCCGCATTAATAAATTTTTATTTAAAATTATTCAATTATGTTATTGAGAACTTTATTATAAAATTTATTAACAAAATATATTTAATATGTGGGCCATTAGATTATGATAATTATAAAATAAAAAATATAATATAAATTGTATTTTTTAGATTTAAATTTTTATTTTTTATATCTTGAATTTGAATCTGGGCTTAGTTCGAACCTCGTAAAACTAGTTAACTATATATATGCACCAGCAAACTGACAACCAGTAATTGTATGACATGTTTCTATATATTTTAGTAGTTCATGCAACATAGAATTTTTTTTTTTAATTTAAAAAAAGAGGTTCAAATTTCGTCACAATAATTATACGGATGATCTGATTTATGTTATTGTTTTTTTTTTATATAAAATCATGAATATGTTAAGCACGTGCAGAATAAATATTCACATTATCATAGACTTCTGAACTTTGACTTGTGATAGAAGCTTCGATATACGTAACATAGCAAATTAAAAAATTATCACTGTAAATCCTTCAATCAAATATTGTCTTACCTTTTTTAGAATATTTTTTTTTTTTTACTAATTTTGTGTACGCGCTTTGCGCATGTATTCATGTTAGAGCATGCAATATTTAAAAAAAAAACTTATTCAACATTGCCATTAGGGGCTCTAATTATAATAGATTATCCAAATATATTTTACTTCATTTAATGTAAGATTGAGAGGTGTTTGACATTCTTATCAAATTCTTAAGTTTTTCTATCAATTTATAGTATATGCCAATCTATTCTCTTGTTTGTTGGCATGAGTAGGTGTAACTGGATGGGTGTTCATTCAGTAATATATAAATGTGATTTAGCTAGTTTTATACAAAAAATAATTATTCACTATTAAAAGATCAAATTCTTCAATTCCTTAGGGCTGTGCAGATTTCGGTTTAAACCGTTAAACCGAACCGATAATTTGTTTATCGGGTTAACGGTTCGGTTTTTTAACTTATCGGGTCGGATGTCGGTTTTAAATTTTTCATTAATGGGTTATCGGTTCGGGTGACGGTTTTTCTAAAATTTATATCGGGCCACCCGATAACCCGATAGTCAAAATATGTCCATTATAATTCCCAACTTCCCAAGGCCCAACCAATTAGTCAACTAAATATTTAAATCCCATTTCCCAAGCCCAACCCACCGTCATTACTTACCCTAAGGAGAAAGGAATTCACATATCACATTTCACATTTTCATTTCTGATTTCACTCCGCCTCTCACTGTCTTTCCCAATCAACAATTTCCCCTTAAAAAGTAAACAAAGTGAAATTGATCTCATTGAAAATGAAATCCAAATTTGTCTTGTGCTTTTTGCTTCTTGTTTTCTCTTCTCATTTGTCCAATGGAATCGCATCAAGTTCATCTTCAACTACTACAATACATACTAACAATTGGGTTGTTTTGGTCTGCACTTCTCGTTTCTGGTAATATGAAATGTGGATTTCGCTTTAAGGGTTTTGCAATTTTAGCAATTTATGTGTTTATTTTACTAATTTAATCTTTTTAATTATACTTTGAAAATATAAATCTGACTACTAATACTTTATATATAGATATGTGTGATTTAATAATAGGGATACTATTGAAAGAAAATGATAAATTCTTCTTATAAGATTTTCAGTAATTAGGATCAAGTAATGCATCTTTAAATCGCAACTTATTTTGCACTTATTTTATCAAAGGTGTGTGTATATATATGGTTTTATAGAGTGAATTTGGATGGATACTCAAAAAAGAAGAAATGCTTATGGTGGAGCCATGTCAGGTTCTCATTATGTGTGATAATTTTAACCATGGATTTTTGTAAAGGTGCCAATGAAGAACTAATGGTTGTAGAATGACCAGTTTTTGAAACTGGGTTTAGGCGTGATTCGAGAAATAATGAATTTTTGAAAACCTGTTGTTGTTAATTAAAAGGCTCTATGTGTGCAAAGACTCATACTTTTTAGTCGTTAATTAAGTAGGTGGTGTAAAGATTAGATTTTGGCAAGACCTGTTACTTGGTCATAGCCCCTTGTCCAACCAACTTTCTATCTTAATCGAACTTCAGTCACATCAGGGTGGTTCATTCCATTTAGCCGAAATCTCAATGATTTGGAAATTGATGATTTTTTGATTTTGATGAATCAGCTAAGCCCTCTCCGTCCTCTGATTTCTCAGCGATCAACGTGATTCCATCATCTGGAAACACTGTCATGCATCTTTGACTAACCCTTCCCTGTACATGTCTCTTTGGAATATTTTGTAATGGAGCAAAGATACTTGAAACTATCACGCGTATCCCTTTTTAATCATTTTGGGCTTGGAATGGTGCATGCCAAAAAACACTGAGGACTTCATCTTGGCATAAAATGGATTTATCCAGATCGTCCAGAATCATTTAGAATATGGTTCCTGTGGTATTAATATTAAGCGTAAGTGTATACCCTTGCTTAGTTTTGGTTTAACAAAGCTCCGAGTTGTATTTTAGAGCCAGAGGCAATTGTTGACTTTCTTAGTGATGAAGGCAGTTGTTCCAAGATCAAAACGGCTTCTTAGTGATGAAGGAAGCCACATACTTCTGTACATGACAAGGCATGGCGGAGATGAGTTTTTAAAATTTCAGGATTCAGAAGAGCTTCAAAGTCATGATTTAGCTGATGCAGTGAAACAAATGAAAGAAAAGCGCAGGTAAAGAAATTGGCCTTGATTTTTCTTTGTATGTTATGTTGTCTTGTTAAACAATAACATTGATTATGGTGCAACATTGGCTTAGGAATAATCTTAATCTGTTGTCTCCCATTTAAAACTGATAAGGGCCTGCTGGATGTTTGCTATGAATCTTAGCACTCTGGCACTTAGGCACACACTCCTTGTTGTTTGTATCATATGGATGGACGGTTTCTTTGTCGGTCCTTTGTGATGATACTTTGTCGTGTCTCTATTGTTCAATTTCAGATTCAAGGAGCTGCTAATAATGGTTGACACTTGCCAAGCTGCTACTCTTTTCTCGCAGGTGACTTTTGCCTTTTTGTGACTTAGAGTTTTAATGTTTAATGTTAATGGTTAACCCGATAACCGAACCGATAACAATGAAAAATCGATAAACCGATAACCGATTAACCAATATCTTAACGGTTCTTTAACGGTTTAGCATATATACAAACCGATAATGAATAAGTGAAACCGATAATTTTCAAAACCGAACCGAACCGACCGATATGCAGGCCTAGGAAATTCCTGTCATCATTTAATTAAAATGCCACAAACAAAATGGACATAATTAGATTTTCTTGATTAAAATAACTTTATTAATTGAGTGTTAGCGTAGAAGCAAACATAAAATTTTGATCCCTTTGGAGACTAATTGTAAGCTCTTGCATTTAGAGGTATATGTCGGAGTCAGAATTTTCATTGAGGGGGTTTAGAAGTAAATTACGGACTAGTTGAAGGGAATTCAACATCTATTATATATACAAAAAAATATTTTTGATCATGTAAAATTAGTATAATTTTCCGACGAATGGGGTTCAGATGAATCCTGAATTCAATGTGGCTCTGCCACTGGGTATATGGCTATGAAAGTATACTCCTAGTTACTTTATTTCGTCCCATTTTGTAATATCATTAATATTCATCAGTGAAAATATAATCTTCACGAAACTCTAATGAACCTTAAAGTTTGAAGATAGATATTGACGTCGTTCTGTAGAATCCTATTTTAAATTTAGTAAAAGTTTAATCTCTACACTTATATCAATGCATTTTTATCAAAGTGACATAAATATGTTTAAACAATGTGCTTGAACTATAAAATAGAAATTGAAACATGGCAAGTTACTAATAAAAATAATTAATGTTGATTGTGTCAAATATTAAGTGATACCCAAATATGATTCTCAAAATTTTGTTAACTTTAATCACAATTGTTTAAATGCTGAAAATCTATGTTATTATATACTCCCTCTGTGTTATTTTAACCAAAAAAAATTGTACAAAATAATTATCGTTTTAGAAATTCAAGTTAATAATTAATAACTATTTTCAACAATATCATATATTAAAAAACTATTTCTTAATAGTGAAGAACTAAGGTACTTGGAATAAAGCACAAACTAATTAACATTAAAAGGCATTAGTAACAAATAAATTCAGACGAAGTAGATTAAATAGTTGAACTTCGTTGGATCTTAAATAAAGTGTGTAAGAAGGCTTTTAATGGTGTTTAAAAACATTCTCTTGGACTTTATTTTTGCATATTCTATCGGGTAAAGAAGACTTTTTTTGCTTCTATTTGATTGGTGCATTCTTAACTATTTCATTTAAACTTTGATGAATTAAAATATTGGATTCTCTAGCATTATTTACTCCATTTTTTTCAATTTGTATGTTTTTGTTATTGTTTCAATTTTCATTCCTTTAACCATAATTTTTTCGGATACTTATTAAATATTTTGAATTGCTAACTAATGTGACTTATAGTACTTTTTTTTTTATGTATTTTTAAATATATACATTTTATTTTTAAAAATTGAAGATTCTATTTCCAAATCCACATTGAACATTAGTTAGTTCTTTTGACCTCTTGCCAATGTGGTTCCCATTACTGATGGATAAATTTGTTTGAAAACAAAGTTATTTTATCGCGGAATTAGGCCTGCTATTAACGTCGGCTTATCTGTTAATCGCGTCGGGTCTGCCGCTCAGTTGAAAATTAAGAAATAACTCTGCAGTAGTTCAAAACTAAAATTGGCCTTCATACCCCAAATGAAGCCAAATAAACAAAACAAAACGCCTTACTAATTCGTTGAGGTCTATCCTGCAGAGGTACTCAAATTGAATCAATGATCGACTTCTAGGTTTCGTTATAAATCTAATTTTGTTAATTCATATTCTCTACATTGATACCATCTCTCCAACTACACTAAATTAAACAAACAAAAATAATTTAAGAAAACAAAAGCAAATCATTTTCTAGATGGAAATTGAGGGTAGCACATATATTGGGTATTTTGGTGTTATCTCCTTAATTCAACTAAATTTGAATCAATACCTACTAATTAACTACTTTAATTTCAAAGGCAGAACATGCTATACTACAAGAAAATGGCGAAATTGTGACAGATATTTTAGTCACAAATTTGTCACAAATCATTGATTGTGATGGATTCGTGACGAAAAAATATGCATCTCACAACCTTGGGTCATAAAATCATTGTTACGGATTTAAATTCCGTCACAAAATTATTATGATGGAACTGAGACAGAACGTCCGTCACAATATAAATGTTTATATTTGACTTAAATTCCGTCACAAATTTATAACAAATTTTTGACAAAAAAATTTGTTATAAAATAGTGACAGAATAATTTCCGTAATAAATTTTCAAATCTAGTCACCACAATTGTGACAATATATTTCGTTACAACCAACATGGGTTGTGGTGCAATGGATGGGGTTGCTTCACCCTTAATCAGAGGTCGAGGGTTTGACCCTGGGCATGGAGAAAACTCTGTTGGGAGCGCTACCTAGAGCGAATTCGGATTAGTCAGGCTCCAATGCGGGTACCGGACATCGGATGGGAAACCAAAAAAAATAAATATATTTCGTTACAAATAATTTATGACAGACTAATTTAGTCACAATATGAGTCTCTTACCTATATTAGTAATAAATTTAGGATAGATTGTGACAAATTAAATCTGTCACAAGTTTTATTTGAATTTTTTATTTTAATAAACAATAATTACGAAATACTATGTACTCTCTCTCACATTGTATATATATATAAAACATAATACAAGATTTATAATAAAAAACGTCTGAAGTTAATTAAATCATGCAAAATCACAACTTCAATAAGCAAAAGTCTACCAGTCTTTAAAACTTAAAGCATATAACTATCCAAAAAAGACAATGTTCAAGTCGACATTAAGTAACTAAAGTTTCAAAATATTAAACACTTAAGCATATGAGTCCCTATTAGGGAGAGTAGGATTACCAAATGAGTGAGAAGATAATGTCATATCGCACATCATGCGAGACCATTGCTCCTCCATAGATTTGAATCGATAATCACTTTGTTGCCTCAAACGAAAAACCTCTTTCGCTACTCGTTATTGCACCTCCGACTCTACACGCTCTTGAAGAAATCTCTCTTGATTTTCTATCATATACGACACCTCTTTCTCAAGTATTTTCATGCGCTCTTCGGCAACATGATAGGACACTACAGGCAAATTGTATGTCATATCTTTATAAAAAGTTGAAGCTTGAGAGCCCAATCTATACACATCATTTTTTTCTCAACCTGCAATATTAAAGTACATGCGATTTATATTGAGTTCTTGATATGAATCATCTGTTGATCTCGAAAGTGCAGTAACTATGACAACCTCCATTTTATCCTAAAAATACAAATAATCAGACAACAAAAACAGTATGAAAACAAAAAAATGGTAGTAGGAAAATATGAAATACCAGACAGGTTATCATCTGCTAAAACTTATTTACTAGTTCCACATCAAATCTTGTAACAAAAATCAACTCTGCTTAGTTCTGTAATGATTGACATGATCATATGTATAAACAGAAAAGACAATGTTCTAAATTAATTGTTAATGTTACCAAAGGCAAGCAATTGATTCCTTAACACTAAAATATATATATGGCCAAGACATAACATGTTCTAAATGCACAAACTGTGGTTTGCAATACAAGTACTTTCTTGAACTTCAAGCAAATGTTCTCCAAATGCCACTAAATGAAAGCATCTGTTTTTTAAAAACAATACCCTGTTATAGATTTTATATGAATCATGAGTGCCCACACAAACTGCGAATATAGCATAAGCCATTCAAGTGATGAACAAAAATTATTTAATAAAATTCAATGAACTCTAGCAAAACAGATGGACAGGAATCAAACCAATCAACAAATACATGGACATACAGACACAGATTGGTCTGAACTGTAAAACAAAACAAAACAAAACAAATGTACTTGTGGATAGTTCATAACAACCAGATGAGAGTGATAAAAAGGTTGTTATCACCAGGTAAAACCTTACTAGCTGACCTATAACAATAAGAACACTAGGGAAAAGGTTTTTTTGTAGCAAGTTCAAGTAGAACCGAAATCTCCACATTTTGTCGAATCATTGGTTGTTACAACTGAAACATTTAAAACTCAACTAAAAAGCGAAGCCTCGAGGCTAATGAAAACTCTCTTCTGTGATTCACATTTCACAATGTTTTTCATGCTCCAACATGCATATGAAGTTATGTACAAACTATCCCTATAAATGGTAGGACTATCACTCGAAGCAATGTGCTTTATCATGTAAAAAAACTAAAGCCCAAGGAACACACCTCTAGAGAGCCTATTCACCAGGACATCACAACCATATGTCATGGACTAACTTCTATAGCTTCAGTTCAAAATCAACATCTGCTCCTACTACAGTATGAAAGTCGCTTCCACTAGTTTTTTCTCGACTAGTTTGGACCTCTGCAGATGGGAAGAGTCTGATGGTTGGTTGTTGAACTGATATTCCTAGGCCTGAAGGAGGCGTACGCTCTGCAGCAGCAACCCGAGAGGGTACACAATCGAATAGCTGAAGGCATTGTGGGACTGTATTAATTAAAGCACACTGATTTACTACTTCTAAATGTGGAAAAGATACTGCAGGAGGAGCCAATACGAGAAAATATCCATTGAGAGCTTTAGTTTTTCTTGCTGAGATCAATGGTTCAGACTCAGATAAAGCTCTCGACTTTGAGACAACTTCTCTTTTAAGTATATTTCCCTCTTCTACATTGACTGAGTAGTTGTCGCTGCTGGAAGCAGATTCATGTGATCTGGATACAGAAGCAACACAGTACTGAGGAAAGATATCAATCCAGAGTTGTAGTTCAAATAGCACAACTGGCACTGTCATGTCTTGGACCTGAACCTAAAACCAGACCTTCCATGAAAGAAGTAGTTGAGAAACTAGAACAGATTAAGGCAGCTAATGAACACATCTGCCAGAACACATTTGCCGCTGGATATGTATATTCCTTCACAATACTATTTTATCTAAAAGAGCTCACTCAGCATGCCACCTATACCGAGATAAGTAATATTATGACAATCTATCCAACACTCAGGAATCTAGATTTGTCATACAATTACAACAACAAGGATGTAAAATCATAAAAACCAGATCAGGTACTAACTAAACCTTAATTATCTTGAGATTTCTCCAAGTTCACAACCTAAATGAAGCTGGCCCGGTGTCTCATATAAAACTGTGACCACAAAATGGTAGCACCCCGACCTTTATTTAGAACTAGTACCAAGAATTTTCTCCTCTCTCTATGGATGTCACCTGAAGTATTAACAATAGTTATCAAAGTCTCTCTCTTCAAGTAGAAAAGCCAAAAGAAACCAAACGATGGCTTACATGGAACTTGATGATAGAAAAGTCAGGAATGAAAGGAAAAAAGTGTTTATCACCTCATAATTGATCTTAAAACACATTCAAAATATAAATACTTGAAAGATTGCAAACATTGTTAGTAGAAAGCAATTCTAAGAAATAGTACTGGTGAAGAAGATAACCATGCTGTGACAAATTCCCACAAACAGCAGCTTCAATTCCTATTAAAATGTCATTCCAAGATTGTCCGTCTCATACAAAAAAATGGATCCCTTATTATTTGTTCCCGACATACATATCAACTTCCCACAGAAATCCAAATTCAAAAATGGAGAAAAACCCAAAGCAAATCATTGGTTTCCCTTTCATCCCAATCAATGTTTAGCAAACAGTCATGAAAGAAGACCCTTTTTTCACCTTTGACAATAAAGAAGATAGGTAAAAAAAAGGATATATGGTACTGGATGTCACCCGAACTAGAACTATACTGATCTCATGCTTTCAAGATCTAAAGAATGAGAAACTTATTAGCAAACTTACATTAATTCTCTTGGACTTGGCATCAACAAAACTATCATCCCATTTTAGGTGCAACTTCTTAAATATTCCCATGAATTTGGTTCACGGCTCATTTCTGTTGCCTGAAAAAAAAGTTTAATATTAAAATCGAAGATAAAGTTAAAGAATTAATCTATTAAAGTAAGAAATTTATCAATTTTACAGTATGCTCCACTGTTGACATGGGACCACTGGTATGCTTGCTTGGACCGGTACCCGTACCACCAGTTTTACTACATCGATTTTGAGTTGCAATATGAGATTTGTTCTTAAACTCATCAGAAGCCCAATACGTATTCTAGCTTTTCCAAATATCATCCGACATAAAATCTGATTAGTATATTTCTCTTCGTCAATGATATGTTCTTTTTGTATATAAGTTTGATGCCACCTTCTTCCAGGTGCGTTCTATTATGGAGTTCTCTGTAGGATCCCACTAATATGATTTCTAGAAAAAAAATTAGTTAAAGAAATAAACACAACAACAGCAATAATATTATAAATTTTTAATATAAAGCAATATTTACCATGAATTCATTCCAATAGAATTTTGTGAGTGGATTCAGTAACATCCCTCCATGTGTATCCAGTAGCATCTTGTCGTTTCTTAAAATTTTCTATGATTGTCTTTGAGATAGAATGACCATTAGGGACAAACCTGAAATATAATTATAAAGAGTAAATTATACATTTTATGAAATTTATCTTTTTAAAAAGGTAAATAACTTTTATAAAAATATCTTCTCTTACTTTTTCCCGACAACTGTTATGACCACCCGCCTAGTTGTTGATAAGCTGTTACTAGACCTAATAGGGATATCTATGGAACTAGGAGTATCAGGAGAACCAGCAACCAATGATGGCGTATCACTCATATTCTAAGATGACAATTATTCTATAACTGCAAAACAAAGTTCTTGAGAAAAAAACTTTTAGCCTTCATAACTCAAGTTTTAATTTTTACATGGCTTAAGCAAGATACAATAGTGAAGACTCCAACGACTCTAAATAACAGAGAATTTCCAACCACCGGGTTGGATCATTGATAAGTATGATCGGATATTTATGACCATAAGCTCCACAATAATAATAAAAGTAATAACACAAAAGTTTTACACATTGCTAAAAAAAATTTTACAATAAATAAATTTCAATAAGTAGAAAAGTTCATATGTTGTACAATACACTGACGCATCAATAACTTTTATATCAAAATAAATCAATCTCCCAACAAGTGATTCATAACGACCAAATTTATAGAATAATACATTCAAAATTATATTCATCAAGAAATATAAATATTCAAAAATTAGATTCTTTTTTTATGAAGTTCACATTCCTCCTCCTCATCATCATCTTCATCCTCGTTCTCATCCTCACCCTCTTCCTCATCCCCATCCTCATACCCATCCTCATTCTCCTCCCTGCCATCCTCTTTTTTCCCCCTCCTCCTCCATGTCAATAAGCATACTATTTGGATCATTCAATGTATTAAATATTTTATTTTCATCAATATCAATCTCATGTATTTGACTATCATCCTCTTGAAAAGCTAGATCATTTAATGTATGAGGTTGCTCTACTTTTCTGGAAACATCTACAATGGAGCGTGCCTTTATTGGGAAAATGGCTAATCATTCACTTACTATCTTTTTTATAGTAGGATACATTTCAAAATACACCTGAATACTTGCACAACCATAATAAATGGTTCATATTTGTTAAAGACACTTCTCTTGTTAACATAAATGAGATTATACTGTGGATGCACTCTTATACCATGCTTTCGCTTCGGATCAAACCAAGAACACTTAAATAACAAGATTCACTTGAATGGTAAGGCATTATACTCTAGTTGCAAAATCTCAATATTATCTGCACTATGGCTAGAGCCTTTGATGCATACACCACTATTCATCATAGATTTATTTGAACCATATTCTTCAGTGTGAAATTTGTAACTATTTACGACATATCCATTAAAGGGCTGAACCATATGTAATGTCCCTTTTGCAAGATCTTTCATGATTTTAATGGTAATGCTGAAAGAAGGATCCCATGCCAATTGACATTATAAATAATTAGACATCGATTAAGATTGCATTTTATGAATAATAATGAATAATTAAGAATGATTTAGACCTATTAATACTTACATATTTTTCAAACCAAGATACAAACTCTGTTTCAAGTTTAGCATCAATCTCGTTATCTTGAATACATGGTTGTATTTGTCTTAAGATGTCTTCATAAATTCTGAAGAAAAAAAGCTAATTTAATTTCAATATCAAATTTTGTATTGATATTTATAGATGACTCATAATTAACTTACTTGATATATGATTTTATTTCATCACAATTCAATAAAATATATGTACGAGTTGCATGATATTCTTTGTCATCTAGCCTCTTTTTTTCAGCTTACCAAAACCTCGACCAAGTTGCTTAAAAACAGAAAGCATTTCAGGATGGTCCTCTTCAACTCCATCATCATCTAAATTTTGTGGCACTTTTTTGTGTCGTGTTGGAATGTGTGACTTAAAGTAGTGCGCACAAAATAAAAATACTTCTTCAACTAAATAGGCATTGCATATAGAAGCTTCAACTTTATTTTTATTTTTGACATCATTCTTGTATCTACGGAGATTCCTTCAAACATTAAAGTATGTCAATATGGTATGATTGATAAATTTATTTACATATATTATAATACATAATTAACTTTATTTACCTCTCAGTCGGATACATCCATGGTCCTTGAACCGAGCTCGCTAAACATGCTTCATAAGCTAAATGGATAGGAAGATGTGTCATAGAATCCCTGAAGCTTAGAGGAAAAATGCGCTCAAGCTTAATCAAAATGAGAGAAATATTTTTTTCTAATTGTCTTATCTGTTCCTCTGTAATTGTTGTAGAGGTGAGATCTTTAAAGAAAAGATTCAACTCCGTCAATGGTTTCCACACATTTTGTGAAAGTAATTCTCGAAATGCAATAGGTATTAAACTCCGCATAAGCACATGACAATCATGACTATTCATGCCAAAAAGTTTAAGCTGGTTCATGCCAACACATCTTCCCAGATTAGACACATAACCATCAGAAAATCTCAACTCTTGCAACTATTTACAAAGCTCTTCTTTAGCCTTATCATCTAGCACATAACAAGCCTTTGGATATTTTTTGGTACTTTTATTCTAATGTAACTCTGGACGATGGCAAAGTAGTTTTAAATCTTCTCTAGATTCTGCATTGTCCTTTGGTTTTTCCTTGACATTTATCACAGTGTTGAAGATATTATCAAAAAAAAAATTCTATATGCATCGGATCAAGGTTATGCCTAATAAGATTTGTTTTCCAGTAAGACAATTCCCAAAAAATACTTTTTTTCTTCCAACCACATGCCCTGTTCTTTGAAATTTTTGCATTTATCACATCAGAACCAAGTTCTTTCACTTTCATGCATCTCAAGTCCTCATTCTCCTTAAGTATTTGTAAACCTGATTATTCAGTAAATGCAATCTTATGTATTGTTTGTGAATCACTTTTTATTTCTTCACCATGGATGATTTGGTGGTAAGAACTTTCTCTGATTATCAAACCATGAGACATTTATACCATTGGGTAGTGAAAAAGCATCTGAATCTTTCATGCAATAAGGACAAGCTAATTTACTCCAACCCGATAACATTGAATACGTAGGAAAATCACTTATTGTCCACATCAATGCAGCTTTCGTTTGAAAATTATTCTTCCTTGAAACATCATATGTTAGAATTCCCTCCTCATATAATTCGTTTAACTCTTGAATGAGAGACTACAAAAAGATATCAATTTTCTGTTTTGAATTTTTAGGACCAGGTATAATCACAGATAAAACATGTATTCATCCTTAATAAACATCCAAGGTGGAAAATTATATGGTGTAACTATCACAGGCCAAGAAGAATATTGTTGGCTAAATTGACCAAATGGTTGAAACCATCAGTTGACAAACCCAATCCAATATTTCTCACTTTGGATGCAAAAGAAGGGCATGCCTGATCAAACTGTTTCTAAGCAGGAGAGTCAGAGGGATGACGCACCACACCATCCATTTCATACTCAAAATGCCATCTCATATGTTTTTTTGTAGCATCGGATGCATACAATCTTTATAAATGTGGAGCTAAAGAAAAACTATACATCTTATAAAAAATATTAGTTTTATTCTTGGAACGTTGATGTTTTGATCTCTTAAATCGAGGATGGGAACAAAACTTACAATTGATGAGTTCATTATCCTCCCGTCAATAAAGCATACAACTATTTTTACAATAGTCAATCTTTTCAATCGGCAAGCCCAATCCTTTCATTAGCTTTGTGGTACTATAAAAGCTATCTATCATTATGTTATCAGTTGGCATCAGTTCTGATATAAATTGACACAACTCACCATACAATCTTTCAGAAAAATGATGTTTTGCCTTTAGATTCAACAGACAAGCAATGATAGACAATTGTGTGTGTTCATGTGGATTTCCCAGCCAAATTTCTTATTCCAATGCTTTGAGAAAATTATAAAAATTTTGTGTTGTAGGATTTGGATCCTCTTCTATGTTACCATCATAAGAAGGCCCAACAACATCAAAAACCATAGCTTGAAATTCTTTATGAGACTGAGAATTCACAGTTTCACCTGAAGCTAAAGCTTCTTCTTGATGATTATCAAGCACATTTGGATCTGGAATGTAAGTTTCTCCATGATGATACCAACGATAATAATTTGGTACAAAGACATTATTTCCAATATGTGTCATAACTATAAACTCATCCAAAATATTTTTATTTCGACACTTACGATGATTACAATGATATCTTAATTTTTCACCATCCATACATTCTGGATGACTTTTAGCAAATTCAACAAAGCTATTAACCCAATCAATAAACCTAGGATTTATGAATCCATCTCCCAGCAATCTATTATACATCCACTCACGGTGAGAATTATTCATATCGTGCACTCTGAAATAGAATAAATATGTTAAAACTTACGTGTTGACAAGTTATTTTCATATAACGTAGAACATAGATATATATTTGAGCCTATAAATAATGCTACCATAGACGTTACCCCTTCCTTTAAATAGACCCTTGGCTCAAGGAAAGCAAAACTACAACTTTCATGGATACATAAGCAATAAAAACAAGAAGATAGTAAGAAAATTGAGGCATAAGAGACAACTAGTTATAGAAGACTAAGATGAGAAATACAAAAATATTATAATAAAATGCTAAAAATAATACAAACACTACTAGAAGGAGAGACAAGATGTGAAATAAATAAATGTAGAGACAACTGCCTAAATTTTTTGTCAGAATATGGTTATTCTTGGTGACCCTCTTTTTTTGGGTGGATGGGGTGGGTAGGTGTGGTAAGGGTTAGGTAACTTGATTAACTTATCAACATTGCTAGTGAAATATTTGTCATTTGAGAAAATTAAATTACATCGGGGGATAATCTAACACATTTACAATATACAACCAGAAAATCAAATCAGAACAATTGAGAAACAACTTAGTCCATCAAGAAAAAGTGATCCTCTAGTGATTGAGAAGCTATACGTGATTAAGGAGGCAATTTTTGATAGAGTGGAGTGGCATATAAATATTGGGGAACAGAGGAGCCAATGGAACAATATGATTTTGACATACATTAATGGGATTACACTTGTTGCTGCTATATTAACTGGACTTGTAGCTAGTAATGGTGATCCTATTTTGGGACTGAAGATGTCTTCCCCTTTGATGTATTTGGCTGCTAATGGCATGTTGGAGAAAGAAATGAATCAAATAATGGGAGTTTTGGAAAGAAAAGACCAAGAAGAATACATTAGACTGGGGGAAAGGCAGCAGGTGGGTCGACATTTGCAGGTATTCTCCTTTCTCTTTTCCACTTTCTGCATATCTAGCAACTTATAGCCGATCCAACTAATTAAGGTGTTTACTTTCATTTTATTGTTCCCCCTTACCTGACAAGTTATTTCTACTTCTTCCATCCTGCGACTAAGCTCGTAATTTAGTATATAGCATCCAATTTCTCTTTTCTGTCCTGCTTTAATTGGAGTATAAAGGTATCCTTATCTTGATATGGGATAAACTATATTCTTCTGATAGACTCTCGTCTCATAGTTTACCCCTAACCTTGTCTGAGGTAGAGTGGTTGTCTGATAGACTCCCGGCTCAAAAGAAGTGTTTTAAAAAACAGGTATGTCAAATACAAGAACAAAAGCTAAGGAGAAAATATCATAGAAAAGCAAAGTACTGACAAAAAAATGGTAAAGTAGGACAAATACAAGAGTTAAAACTTAAAAAGTAGGGAGACAGAATCTGGAATTAAAATTTGATTGGTTTGACTTGGGGTTTGCAAATTCAGAATTCACAAAATGAAACTATGAATTAAAAAAATTAATATTTGCTCTTTAGCATCTGTATGGAAATTACTAAATTCAATTAAACCTATTGATTATATATGGTATCCAGGGGCTTTGGGATGTAGGTAACAAAAGAGTTTTAAAATAAGGTGTAGGTGACACGAGTCTTAATTATTAGGTGGAGGTGACAATTACTTTATTATGGATTAAGAAAGTTGAGGAAGTTTGAAAATAACCCATAAGTTTTTAAATTTATATTTTGATCCAAATGTTAGCCTATATAACAGAAAATGAAGGGAAAAAAGGCGTCTTTCTCTCTCTTCTCACCCATTGTTGTTTTCTCTATCTTAGCTATTTTTATTGTTCATTATTGTTGTTGCTTCATTCATCATGTTCTGCTTCATTATCATCATCTTCTACTTCATTATAATCTTTATCTTCTTCTTGTTGACCATTTGTTGTTGTTACCGCTATTGTTGCTATTTGACCAATTTCTTAGGTCAAATTTTATTTCAAACATTATTTTCCACTTTGGCATTACTTCATAGGAGACCTTGGTAAGTCAAATTATGATTTTTAGTTAAATTTGTCATCTGGGTAACTGTTATTGTGTTGTTATTTTCCAATAATGGATAGAACCCAACCATGAATCCAACATAATATCCATCTGTTTAAACAGATAAATCATCTGTTTCTACAGATGAGACATCTGTTTCAACGGAAGACTGAGATGATGGATTCATGTTCAAATAGATGGGTCATCTGTTGCAATATTTGACATATTTGTTGTAACAGATTAGTTATTGTGCGACATAATAAATATCTGTTTCAACAGATTAGTAACCTGTTGTAATAGAACCTGGACACGATTCTAACAGAAGTGTTGTCTGTTGCAATAAGGTAAATATCTGTTACAACAAATTACTAACATGTTGCAACAGGTAAGTCATCTGTCATAACAGGTTAATTATTTATTGCAACATGTCACTCATCTATTGGAATCAGCTTCAAAGGTGATTTAGTATTGCAACATCAATCCCAACAGGTGCTTTATCTGTTGTAAAAGATATTCAGGAGCGTAACATGAATCCCAACAGGTAAGTAATCTACTGTGACTGATCACTTACCTGTTGCAACAGATAACATATCTGTTGGGATTCATTCATGGCACTATGAAATCACTATCAACTTTTTTTAACAAATGACTTTATTTAGGTACCACTAATGAAGGGATGAATAACAATAGGGGTGAATTGTCATGGTCAATGGGTCAAGAAGAGCAATCGATATGTATGGCATTGGAAGGAGAGTGAAATTCTAGAGACGATAACTATGACAGTCCAAAGTGATGTTTCGTATGATGATTTTGTGAACTTAATCATCAGCTTTTGTAGGCTGAATTATCAATCGGAAGAACTCGCCATCAGCTACATGCACAGCTCCTTTGAAAATCAGAGGGTACTGTCTTTCAAGACAACCAATAAGGTTCAGTTGTGTGCTTATCTAAGTGATTCAACAAGGTTGGTGTTAAGGGTGTACATGGTTGAAAAGACGAGAGAGAATAATAACCAGAATGTAGAAGAAGAATAAAAAGAAGACTTCTTTGATGATAGGTTGGATGATCTAGACATGAATATTCCAGATGATGATCAAACATTTACGCCCGTTGATGTGACCAATATTATTTATAGTTCTTCTCAATCGACACAGTCTGGAAATCTTCAAGACAACGGGACCGGATTTTTATTGGAAAGTCATTCAAGGACAAGAATGAACTATCTAACACTTTGTTTATTTTTTTCTTGAAAAAAGATTTTAGAATAAAGAAGGTGATTAATTCGAGCAGTGTCTTTTGCTTCAAATGTGCTAATTCAAACTGCAAGTGGTGGTTGAGAGTGGTGAAGTACGCAAGTTCTGATAGATTCGTCATTCATAAACATGAAAATCATCACACATATGGTTCAGAGCACATCTCGGGCCAAAATCCTCACGCCACAGCAAAGGTCCTCAGTGAATATTTCAGGAGTAGTTTCACCGATGGCAAAGGCTCTTCAACAAGGGTTATGGTCAATCAACTCCTTAAGGATTTAGGTGTCTTGGTCAGTTATTGGAAGGTATATACGGCCATGGAGATTGCCAAAGACCTAGTTAGGGGGACACTTGAGCATGGGTATGAAGTCCTGGATGCTTACCATTATATGATTGAGTCCACAAATTCTGAAAGTAAGACGACATTGCATCTGGATGAAAATAGAAGGTTCAAGTACTTTTTTGTATCCTATGGTGCTTGAATTCAAGATTTTCGACATTTGAGAAAAGGCATAGGCATTGATGATACCTTCTTGAGGAGCAGGTATAATGGAGTTCTGCTAACGGGGTGGCACAGGATGCGGAGAATCACATCTTTCTAACGCTTTTTATGTAGAGGACAAGGAATGTGATGTCTCTTATGGATTTTTTTTGAACAAATGCAACGCTGCATCAAAGATATAGAAGAGTTGTGTTTTATATCGGATAGGCATCCAAGTATTCCAAAGATGGGTTCACTTTTATTCACTTCAGCTTACTTTGGTTGTTGCATCAGGCATCTTGGAGAGAACATTCAAAATAACTATCATAATGAAAGGGTCATCACTATTTTTTATAGAGCAGCTAAAGCATATAGTAGAGAGGAGTTTTTAGACCATTTTAATCAAATAGCGGATGTGAATCCTAAGGTAGCAGAATTTATCGCATGTGTCGGTTTCGAGAGATGGAGACGGGCATTATGTCCAACAAATAGGTACATTCTTATGAATTTAATATCTTGTTTGATTTACAAGTTTAGTATGATGTCGTACTAAGTGATTCTTTTCTATAGATACAATATTATGACATCAAACATAGCTGAATCGGTGAATTCATTGTTTAGCGATGAAAGAGAATTTTCCATCAAGGCTATGTTTGAAAAAATAAACGAGAAGTATAGCGATTTTTTAATGAAAGGCGTGTGCAGTTCAAGTACCCAGAAAAAAGAACCCGATTTGTTCTCGAAATTGAAAAACAATATCAACGAACATCAGTTTGGGGAATAGGTTATTCTCTCATAAAATAGCAGATTACAAATTCCGTATCATCGGTCATGGTGATGTTGCCACGGTCGATCTTCAAATAAGATCTTATATGTGTAAAGTTTTTCACTTGGACAAAATACCTTGTCCACATGCTATGGCAACACTTTGAGCTTAATACGGTCATAAATATGGACCTGAATTTTACGAGCACTCCTTTCAATATTATTTGGTGAAAAAATATAAAATGGCATATAGTGGGCATATTACTCCGATGCCTCCCAAAGAATCTTGGGTTGTTCCAGCAGAGCTTATGGAAAGATTAATACCTCCTCCATATATTGACCCGAGCACTATCAAACTGGGAACAAAGCCATATAAGAGGAGGCGTGGAGTTGGAGAATCATTTTCATCAAGAAGAAACAAGTGATCAATAAGTAAGTGCGCTGGTCACAAAAGAACTACATTCCCAAATCGTAATCCACCATGATCGTTGTAATTGCAGAAACTTGTGTTGTTGTTTGTTTGTTTGTTGTGGACTTTTATATATTTAACTCATTGTTGTGAACCTAATTTTATCATTTATTATATATAAAATATCTTTTTTTAATAACTTATGCATCAATAAAAAGAGGCAAAACATGAACTAAATAATACAGCAGACCACAATTATTCTCAATAGTTGCACAAACAGCTGGAATAATTTCCTCCAACAGATGATAAATCTATCAAAACATATGGATAATCTATTGATAGAAACCCAACAAATGACCAATCTATTCCAACACATGGTCCATCTATTGAAAGAACTCAAAAGCCAAAATTGCTAATGCTACTGGATTCAACATAGCTCCTTGCCTCCAACCGTCGACATGTTAACATATATGTATGTTTAGATTAGAAGAAATAGACAGAATAAAAATTGAATAAGAATTAAAATGCCAAAGTCTGACTAAAAGTAAATTTTACATGAAACAAAAAATAAAATACATTAGGTATAGATCTGATATAGAAAAATTAAAATACATACGCTAAAAGAAAATACACATTCTAATTATTATTATTATCATCATCATTACTGATATCCGGCCAATCAACTCGCAGTAGCAGCGCCCTCATCAGCCTCTACATCTCTCTGAACATCGTCGCTCTCACAGCGACCAACTTCCTCTGTAGGTCATTAACCTGCCTCTAAAGTTCCCGCACTTCATCGTGTAGAATATCAATATTCAAAAAAGGATCAACCATATATAGAACACGCATGAATTGACAAATATAAAGTAAAAAGTCCAAAATGTAATACAACGTATATGACCAACTGGTAAATTTACACCAGAAAAAACTTACTTCAACGAGAAAGGAATATGCTCTTTGAATAAAAGTGGTTGAAGATGTCACACGAAAAGAAAAAATGCATGAAATAAATAAAGTTGATTTGAATGAAGATTAAGGAGGGACCTATTTATAGAGGATTGAATCTGGACATGTCAGGCCAAAAGACAGGACTGTTCAGCTCCATTGTATTAATTACATTCAAATTGGTGGCATTTTATTTTCTGTGAAAAGTCGTGACTTTTTCTTTTACATTAATTACTTCTCACCTTTTCAAAACAGTTTGAGACTTAATAAAAGCCATTATTATTAAGCTGTTGTAACAGATCGTCCATCTATTGCAACAGATATAACATCTGTTGTAACAGATGGATTGAATATGCAACAGATGATCTGTCAAAATAGATTTACCATCTGTTGCAATAGATGGTTTGTATATGCAACAGATAAGACATCTGATGCAACATATGTATTATCTGTTGCGACAGATGGACAGTATGTTGGAGGAGATATTTTGATATCTTCTAACAGCTAATTCATCAGTTTCAATAGATAGAGTATTCGATTCATTAGCTGTTTTGAATGTGTTAGACAAAAAGTCATGACTCTTCACCTCTTTTTAATAGTCCCTCCGTTTCGTATTAGTTGGGCCCTATGGGCTTGGCACACCAATTAATAGAAATATAAATTAGGTGATTATTTTACCAAATTGGCCTTATTAATTATGCTTTAAAAGTATAAATAAAAATAATATACTTTATGTAGTCATTTAATAATAGGGGTAATCTTGGGAGAATATAATAAATTTCTCTTGATTTTATAAATAAGACAACTAAATTGAAACAAATATTTTTAGTAAAAAGTAATCACATGCTTGCAGATGAATAAAAACACCGTCTGGTCTGTCATAACAGACTTACCATTTGTTGCAACATATGGATCATCTGTTGCGGCAGATGGACCATATATTGGAGGAGATGTTTTGATTTCTTCCAACAGCTGATTCGTCAGTTGCAACAGATGGAGATTTTGATTCATCAGCTATTTTGAATATGTTAAGATAAAAAGTCACGACTCTTCACACCTCTTTTTTAATAGTCATCACATGCATGCAGATGAATAAACAACACTGTCTAACATGTCCTGATGGGGTAGGAAGAATAAGGTGCGTGCAATGGATCCCATTTTCATGCATGCGAGTTATGTATATTATTGATCAGGCTACCGTGACAGACACACATAAAGTGCAATGATTGTGTGAATGCAGTTTTTTACCGATTAGACAATGATTCTTCAAACAAGATCCTACATTGTACACATTAGTTTGATAGGTACGAACTGATAAGGCCGAATGGTTCCAAGATGGTGGTGTCGATACCCCGTTACAATTTAATGATGGTTTATGCTCATATTTTTGTGTCAAGTTTGGGGAAGGGTTCAAGTTTTTGGCAGCAGTGTAAATATCCAATTGTGATTGGACCGGTTTTAATGGCGCAATGGACTTCTTGAAAGGCCTTCGAAGTTTCTCAATGCATCAAACAATGATGGAACTAATATAAATTCCCCTAGTCCAAATTTATATGGATGGATTGCTGGAGGAGACTTTTATATAGCAGAAGATGCTTGGGAGAATACCTGTGCGCGAAGGGGGAGGTTGAGAAGGCCATATATTATCTCAGACCTTGATATATGGCCAATGAAATTGACATGAGAAACCTGAACTCAGACTTTTATACACCAATGAAATTGACATGATACCGTATTTTTAATGCAGGAGTAGTTGGTTCAAGTTTAAATTCAGACCGACAATCTTACCACCTTCCGTGCTTTCAAAGCTGCTTCCTTAGAGTTCTGGTCCTGCACTTTGTGAGAGTCTTCATTTTGGCCACGCTAGCTAGTTGCATTCTCGAGCAAAGTGTCCAGCTCAAGTCCTATTAATTATTCTTATTTTTCTTCAATGACTGATGAATTTTCATTTTTGGATACACTTTCACATTCGCACCTCATCTAGTTTTTTAATTTTTCATGTCAATTTCATCAGCCAATTTTGCTACACTTTTCTTCCCACTGTATGTTTCCACATAAACAAGGACAGAGATGATATATGGCCTTCTCAACCTCCCCCTTCCCGCACAGGTTTTCTCCCAAATACCTTCTATTGTATAATAGTCTTCTCCAACAACCTATCCATATAATTTGGACCAGGGGAATTTCTATTGGTTCCACCGTTGTTTGTTGCAGTGCGAGGCTTCGGAGGCCTTACAACAAGTCCATTAAGCCATTAAAACCAGTCCAATCACTATTAGAATATTACACTGCCGCCAAAAACTTAAACCCTTCCCCAAACTTAACACAAAGACATGACCATAAACCGTCATTAAATTGTAATGGGGTAACGACACCACCGTCTTTGTCCTTCAGCCTTACTAGTTCGAACCTATCAATCTTAACTGTAAAATGCCATATCTTGTTTGAAGAATTAAAGCCTAATAGGTAAAGAACAAACGTTCACAAAATCATTGTACTGGATGTGTGCTTTTATGATAGGTTGATCAGTAATACATACCTCCCACATATGAAGTGGTTCCATCTGCAAGCAGCTTATTCCTCCGAATCCATCTTTACTCTAGCCTTTAATGCTGGTCAGGTAAAAGTGGATCTAGTTTCACTTTCTTTTATCTGTAAACAAGAGAAATACATTTGATGTCAAACAAGAGAAGAACAAAAAGAACACTACAAAAGGGTAACACAAAATTGAGTGAATCAATAGATGACCAATATGATGCAACAGGTTACCCATCTGTTCAACCAATGAGGCATTGTTGCAACAGATGGATAACATGTTGCAACAAATGGGTCATCTATTGGAATAAATCAAACCAGCCTTGCTACTGGTTTGATTTCTTCAAATAATTGCTCCGTCTGTTCCAAAAGTTGATTCATCAGTTGCAACAGTTGAGGAAATCGTTGCAACACCACCACCACCAACATCAACAACAAATAAACAACATTATATGTTCCAACACTATCCACAACACAAATGTCACATGTTTCAACACGACCAGCACCCTCAATAATAGCATAACCAAAGTACCAAACAAAAGACATAAAAAAAACTATACTAACAATAAGTATTTTTAAGTTCTCCCAACAGATGACTTTTTTCACATATTTTAATAAAAACAATGGTTCGTTCATTCAAGACTTAAAAGTCACCTTTCCTTCAATTTTCTCAATAAATAGGAAACTGGTAATGGATAAATCATTAATAGCAACAAATGTAAATATATAATTTAAATGACATACAAAGAAGAAGAGATGGAAAGAGCAACAATGAACCATACCTGTAATGTCAAAAAAGAAAACAGATTAGAACATCCAGTTCAGTCGAGAAAAGATATTGATTGGTTGAGATCCTAAAGGATCCTCATCCAAAAAAGAGAGAAAAGAGAGGAAAAAAGGAAACAAATGTCACACCCCTTTTTTAACCACCAAAAATATTATATTTAAGGGTCGAAAGGTTTTTATTATTAAGTGACAAAATGAAAATTTGTTTCGAAAAAGGATCATTTTTACATTCAAAACTCAGAGTCGCCACTTGACATAATCTGGTGTGCCAAGTCACCTTCGAACAATCCTTTTCAAAACAATTTGAATCTTTAAAACTGGTTTGCAAACAGAGATTCTGGCTAAGGAATTCTATTGACCGAGGTTAAGGTGTTAGGCACCCCTCGATCCCGTGGTTCGACCACGGTCGCTTAGTGGAATGTATCGACTAATTTTGACACTACGACTGTACAAACCACATAAAAGCACGTGACAATCAATCCAACACACGAAAGTAAAATCTCATTTTTCAGGAGGGTCCTGAACATAAAGTAAAATCACATTTTTCAGAAGGGTCCTGAACTTGAAGTAAACTCCCATTTTCCAGGAGGGTCTTGAACTGGAAGTAAAATTCTATTCTTCGGGCGGGTCCTGAATATAAAGCGAAATCCCATTTTTCAGGAGGGTCCTGAACATAAACTGAAATTCGATTTTTCAGGAGGGTCCTGAACATAAACTGAAATCCGATTTTTCAGGAGGATCCTGAATATAAAGTGAAATCCCATTTTTCAGGAGGGTCCTGAACTGAAAGTAAAATCCCATTTTTCAAGAGGGTCCTGAACATAAAGTAAAATCCCATTTTTCAGGAGGGTCTTGAACTTGAAGTAAACTTCTATTTTCTAGGAGGGTCCAAAACTGAAAGCAAAATCCCATTCTTCAGGAGGGTCCTGAACTGAAAGTAAATTCTCATTTTTCAGGAGGGTCCTAAACTTAAAGTAAAATCCCATTCTTCAAGAGGGTCCTGAACATAAAGTAAAATCCCATTTTTTAGGAGGGTCCTAAATATAAAGTAAAATTTCATTTTTCAGGAGGGACCTGAACATACAGTAAAATCCCATTCACAGGAGGGTCCTGAATAGAAAGTAAAATCCCATTTTTTCATGAGGGTCCTGAACAGAAAGTAAAGTATCATTTTCAGGAGGGTCCTGAACAGAAAGTAAAGTTCCATTTTCAGGAGGGTCCTGAACTGAAAGTAAAATCCCATTTTTCAGGAGGGTCCTGAACTGAAAGTAAAATCCCATTTTTCAGGAGGGTCCTAAACATAAAGTAAAATCCCATTTTTCAGGAAGGTCCTGAACATAAAGTAAAATTCTATTTTTCAAGAGGGTCCTGAACAGAAAGTAAAATCCCATTTTCCAGGAGAGTCTTGAACATAAAGTAAATTCCTATTTTTCAGGAGGGTCCTAAACAGAAAGTAAAATCTCATTTTTTAGGAGGGTACTGAACATAAAAGTAAAATCCCATTTTTCAGGAAGGTCCTGAACATAAAATAAAATCTCATTTTTCAGGAGGGTCCTGAACATAAAGTAAATTTCTATTTTTCAGGAGGGTCCTGAACAGACAGTAAAATCCAAATTTTTAGGAGGGTCCTGAACATAAAGTAAATTGCCCACGGAAGTGCATTTCCAATGGTAGCTGAATTAAGTGAAGCGAATTTTCCCCTATTTCAACAAAGAAAATTTGTCAGTTAAAAACTTAGTGGTGGCTTGCAGCACTTGGCTTTATAGGCATTTGCTCCATTGTTCATTCCCTTTATTTTGTTTTGGATTTCTGGCATTTACCCCTGCTTTGTCGTGTCATTGACCCAAACTAAGATTATTAAGAGTGACTCTGAAATAAACACAGTATCTCTGTTTTGTCATGCTTCTCAGATAAGCCCTTTAAACCTTGGTATTTTCATGAGTTCCCCAGCTTGTCTATTGACAAAACTTTCTGCATGCCTTATTCAGCTCATAATCATGTCTCTTTCATATGCTGACTTTGTCTTGCTTTGTGCAATTGAAGAAGATGGTAGCCAGTTTTGAAATCTTTTCTCACTTGTTTTGATATGGACTTGACTTAACGACAAGAGAAAAATGAGAATGACTTTTATTTGGACCACCGACTCAAGAAAACAAAATAAAAATAAAGAGAAGAAAGAAAAGACAATGAATGTCCCCGTTTGAAATAAAGAAATGAAAAATTTATCTAGAAATAACAATCAACTCTAATGATTATGCCATGCATATCGGATTAAACTGTCTGATCTTTCTATCCAAAACCTTTTTATAATTGTTGTTGAGTTAATAACCTCAAAATTGAGTTGCTTCCTTTGGTCAAGTGCATTTAAGACCTCATTCGGATAGTGGCGCCTTGAAAGGTTTTTGCCAATAAGCCTCTCTCATTTTCTTTTTCCTAGCTCACCATTACCCTATGGTGTCCGTGAGGGTTTTTCACCAATGAGACTCCCTTATTTTCATTTGTCTCAACTCACCTTCGTCTTATAGTGCCCATGAGGGTTTTCACCGATAAGACTCTCTCATTGTTATCTCTCTCAGCTTACCATTATCTTACGACGCCCATGAGGGTTTTCATCGATAAGACTTTCTCATTTTTATTTCTCTCCTAATTTCTTATGTTAAGGAAGACAAGTAGTTCCCAAATGCATCATCATATCCGTTGCATGCTTAGCCTTAACATCCTTAAAGATTGATCTGAAGGTCTTTATTTGATTGTAACTTAGCTTTTGGATAGGGTTAGAAAGAAAGGATGGCATGGGGCCCAAACGGCACTTGAAGTGGGGTAGGACTTACAACTTTTGGAATTGACTCAAACAATGAGGATTAACTCATGCCCCAGTTTCTTTTGACTGGGTGACTCTAAATTATTTATTTGGTTGGACTGAGTCCAGAGTAGGGCAGCCTACTTATCTCACCCCTGAGAGAGGAGAATCAGGTCACGCGTAGTTCTTGCATCTTATTTTGCATGATTTAGACTTTTGATTCTTTTTCTTTTATTGACCTCTTTTCTCTTTGGATTTTTCTGACTCTATTTTCCATGACACTTTTCTTTTCTCTTTTCTTTTTGGATATTTTTTTTCTATTTCTTCTCTTTTGTTTTTGAACTTTTTCTGACTCTATTGTTTTGCTCGACACTTTTCTTTTAAGCTTTGCTGACTCTATCTTGATTCCAAAAGAGGGGTATGAAAAAAAATCGGACTAAAGCTCAAAATGGGGTAAACAAAGGATGACACGATATTTGGATAGCAAAATGAAATGCCTTCATCATATCAATCCTTGAAAATACAAGTACATATTATGCAATATGAAAGTGAGAGATGAAGATCAGTTGTGATATTTTTTTAAGCATTAACTTTAACTGAGTTTGTGCATCACTACTCTTGCACTTTGTTCAACATATCACTCCACTTTTGATGTACATTCCTCACATTGAATGACTCATGATTTCGTGGAGTTGACTTTTTTCCCTCGGTATCACATATCCGCTATTTGACCTAATTGAGCAATGTTTTTCAATTGATGAACAATTTATTCTTGTGATTCTCAAAATAATTGCCTTAATATTCAAAAAAGGCTTGAACTTATCACCAAATGTCTTAGCCCACTACCTATTTTCTCAGATGCTCTCTTTTTCTAACTTTATCCCTCTGATTCAATGTTCGTGCTTAAGTTGAATTTTAAGATCAGGCTGAAAATTTAGCTAGCATGTCATATCACTAGAATTAACCTAAAATATACTGTGTAAAGAAAAAAACATATAACACATTTAAAACACAAAGGAAAAAGGAACACTTCATTTAATTAAAATAAAAGATGGAAGGGTTTGAACATAACGACAAATGGACAAAACAAGATAGATCCTGAACTACAAACCTGGAATAATTTGGATAACAAAAAATAAAATAAAATAAACTATCAGACCTCTTCCTAGTAGGGAGAGGAGTAACTTCTCAATTGCTCGGCCTGACATCTTAGCCACTGGTTTGTATATCTGCATGACTAGAGTTTTCCTCATTGTCAAAGTTCTACACCAAAATCAATTTGTCTTGAATCATCTTTTCAATTTCTGTTTTCAAAGCACGACAATCTTCAATACTGTGACCCTGAACATCAGAATGATACGCACATCCTACATTAGGATCAAAACTTCTTGAATGCGGGTCAGGAGTATACCCAAGGAGAGGAGTGATCATGCCTCGCTATGCCAATCTCTAAAATAAACTGGCATACGACCCTCCAATTGGTGTAAAACTATCCCTCAATTTTTGCCTCATTTCATTGTTTAACTTGGATCGAACATCAGTCCTAGAAGGGCTTTGGTATGTTTGTGGAATTGGAGGATAACTTTGAAGAGTTGGTGCGCTCCATTGTGGGTAAGGAAGGAGTTGAACATATGTTTGTACGCAATATACTAGATATGGAGGTAGGGAAACAGCGTATATTGGATTTTGAGAGTGATTATGGAGAGCTCGGGTATGAACTTGGGCTTGAGACTGACGGAAACGATGATGTTGTCTTCTTGGATGTTCTCGTTCTCCAACTATAATAGCAGTGTTATTTTTCTCATTCTTCTTTCGTCCAGGCTCCCTCAATTAATTGCAATATTATCCCAAATATTTCACGAATTTCTCATGCCCATCTTGCTCCTCAAATTTTGACATCTCAAAGATTGGAGGAAGGTTAGTACTTGAAGGCATGCTCCAGTCTTTGTATGAAACATATTCTTTACCCGTAGGTCCTAGAGAATTTTCATAGCATTTTCTACACTCTTCATTTTTCCAACCATTTTCTCCGACTCTTCTGGCACACTGGACTTCTTGTTAAGAAATTTTGGTGGTCCAGTTAACTTAAAAGTACGCTCAGAAGTATAACAATGATCACCAAAAGTAATGAATATAAGTTCACTAGTAGCATGGGGACGCACAACCGTTAGGCAAGCCAGTTCTAAAGTCCCAATAGAGGATTGAGCAACAGTATCGCAGATGACATGTGGTGTTGTAAATGTAGCAGGATTATGCTTAGGAGCTAGAGGAAAAGTGGTGGAAGTATTGAGATGCTTTTGGATTGGAATGAATTCTGAGTCATGTTGCGATGCATCAACAACAGTAGAAAACTGAATTTGAGATTTTGGTGGAAAACTCGAGGTATTTGTAGGATCAATAAAGGAAAATGGAGGAGGAGGCAACCCACTGGCCCAAGCTCGATACATTTCTGTCATTTGTTGTCTTAGCCTCCTAATCTCTTGCTTCAAACTCTCATTTTCCTGATTCTTAGTTTGATCCATGATGTCAGTTTCTATATTCTTATTGGATACAACTAACCCTTTGAGTTTGGTGTGATGTGGAGGACCAGCCAGAATGCCACAAACCAACCACCTTAAACTGACTCAACAAAAGACAACAAATGTGTTAGAGTTTTACACTTTTTCAAAACCTCTTTTTCCTTCTCTTTTTTGTTTGAAAATATCACCGAACCCTGGAAGGGCGCCTACGTATCTCACCCACAAAAGAGGAGAATCAGATGTGCGTAGTTCGTGAAGTCTTGCCAAAATGGCCAATTAAACTCCTTTTCCTTTTCTTCTTTTACTCTTTTTTTTTTGAAACTTTGAGAAGAGAAAATAACAAATTGTCAAAAGAATTGACAAAAATATTTTTGAATTTTTCAACTTTAACATCTCTATACAACATGAAACCTACGATTACCAAAGAAAAATCTTTCTGGATTTTCGATTTTGAATTTCATATAAAAGTGAATCTTGAAACTACCAAAGGAAAATCTTTTTGTAGTTCTCTTTTAAAAGGTGTATATGAAACACCTACTCTAATAAAGAGTGAAGAAAATCTTTTTTTTAAAAATTTTTCAAATAAGATCCCCGAACCAATAATAGGCTACCTACGTATCTCACTCCCGAGAGAGGAGAATCAGGGGTGCGTAGTTCGTCCAGATTGGATAATTAATGATTAAATAACAGATTGCACCCTGACTTGAGACACGACCAAAGACACACGATGAACAACATTACAAAATCTTTTTTTTTTGGAGTTTTCAATTTGACACTTCACATAAAAATAACACCAACAACTATGAAAGAAAATCTTTTTGGTATTTTCGTTATATGAAATGTACAAAACTTCTACTATCATTTTTTGAATTTTTCTTTTACAAAAAGCTCCTACAATTTTTTTTTTCGAATTGTGAATGTTTGCTAAAGGAAACAAAAGGAAAATCTTTTTGATGTTTTTTATTTTTGAATAAATGAGTGCAAAAAAAGGTAGAAAAATCTTTTTTGAATTTTTGGATTGTGAAAAAAAAGCCATAAAGAACTTCTAAAAAAGACTACGAAACTCTTTTTTTTTTCTTTCATTTTTCTCTTCTTTTTTTTTATCCAAAAATTTCTTGCCTACACACTTTATTTCTAACACATGCTTTTGCCCAAATCAAACCGTCAAGTGACCACATTACCCTAAAAGAATGAAACATTTAGCACGTAGGGATGGTTTAAAGGTGAGTCTCCTACAAAGGACCAAGTGGGTCCCTCTAGGTCTTAGTGTGATGCACATAAGCATGACCTAAAGGCTGACCTACGGTGGGGTTCACTAACAAGGTTGTTCGGAGGAGCGTATAGTCGCTAGTGGCTGCGACAGCTTTCCACCTACTCCATACAATCCAATGGATCCCCCCTCCTAGAATAAGGGTGACTCAACTATAGGTCGTGTACACACGTGTACTACGGACTTGTTGCAGAAAGAATGACTCGAGTTATGCACATGATGCCAGATATAAAGCAGTAACACATAAAGTAAAAACTGTAAATAAAGAGCACGTAGACACTCAGCAATGATAAACAATAACACAAAAAAAACACAAACAAAATGTCTATACAGCTATAGTGCCAAACTAAGCCGATATAACTCCAAAATAACCAGAGATTCTGGGTTCGATCCCCAGCAGAGTCGCCAGAGCTGTCACACCCCTTTTTTACCACCAAAAAGATTACATTTAAGGGTCGAAAGGGTTTTTATTATTAAGTGACAAAATGAAAATTTGTTTGGAAAAAGGATCATTTTTACATTCAAAACTCAGAGTCACCACTTGACATAATCTGGTGTGCCAAGTCACCTTCGGACAATCCTTTTCAAAATAATTTGACTCTTTAAAACTAGTATCCGAATAGAGATTCTGGCTAAGGAATTCTATTGGCTGAGGGGAAGGTGTTAGGCACCCCTCGATCCCTTGGTTCGACCATGGTCGCTTGGTGGAACATATCGGCTAATTGTTATACTACGACTATACAAACCACATAAAAGCATGTAACAATAAATCCAACACACGAAAACAAAAAAATCTAAAATACAGTGTCAAACCAATTATACAGTCCAAAATAAAAAAATGCAAAAAATATAAATCCTATTCTATTTTAGGCCTAGTCTAAGCTCCAATTCCTCACCCGATGCATCGGGCCTTCATCACGAGCGCTCTCTGAATACAAAATACTTCGGGCCATTCCTCAGCAAATAGACACAAATCCTCGAGTCATTCCCTAGCCAAATGAATACATTTTTTAAATAAGAGAAAAGAAAAATATTCAACAAAAATTTCAAACATTCAGCAAAACGACGAGTCCTAAACTTTGCTTACCCAACCTGCATTTGCCTATCAATGTCGGCCTGAACATGATCCTATCGGGTTCACAAACTTGATATTTATTCTGAATTAAACAGAGCAACAATAGATCAGATTTAATCCAAATGCACCTTATCAACCTTGTAATTCCCATCCCCTATTTCATGCTTAATCACACAATTAATTCATTCTTCGATTAACAATTCAATTTTCACTTTAACATCTAAGACCAACATCAATCATATACACAATAAAGATTCAAGCATGGCAAGCACACAAAAACATTTATCCACAAAAATAATGAAGACTCGAAATAAAAAATAGAGAACGAGAGAAGAAATGGACCTCAAATTTTGCTTTTATTCGAGTGTTATCCACTTAAACAAGATGAAATCCGCACCGAGAACCTCGAACCAAACCTCAATAACGGCTAAACTCAACGACGAAGATCTCTAAATTTGATTGAACATAAATCCGTGGAAACAAATGAACAACCTGCAATAGAAATTACAAAAGCATGGTAACCCATATTCAGTTCCCAAAGAACCTTGATGGAACCCGATCAAAGAACACCAATTTTGGTTGGGAATAAATAGACGAAACTGTTTTTCAGTCCACCAGACTTCGACGGAGTAGGGGATGTGTTTGGTCAGCGCTGGTAAAGATATGATCAGGATTGGAGCTGCTAGTCTTGGCTACTATGTCGCCGGCGCTCCGATTTTCCCATCCAATCTTCGGCAAGAACCCCCCCTAAAAATTTTAGTTTTCTCCTTTATCGATCACTAATTAATGATGGGTGATGAGCCAACCTCAATATGTCCGTGTGTGTGCGCAGAAGTGTATACGTTTTTATGTCAAGAAGAAAAGGGAAAATAGAGGTTTTCTACGATGTTAATGGTTTGTGAGGGAGTTTTTATCGTTTTAGTGATGGTGCCTTCTCAGTGTATCTATAATAAAGATGGAACCCCTGGGCCTTCTATCTGTGGGCCCTCTTTCTAATGTTTTAGCCTTTTTGCCTTTGTGAACAAGAAATGTGAGGGGGAGGGGGTCACGTGGGTATGGGGTGTTGGGGGTAGGGTTAGGGGTAATATGTCTTCTTTTAATTGAAAGGGTTTTTAGGATGTTAAAAAGAATAAAAAATGGGTAAAATGATATTGGGGAAGGACAAAATTATGTGTCTACAACAAAGATAATTGAGAATTGAGAATAAAGAAGAGTGATGAGTTGAGTCTAGACTACTTTATCTCTGAAGGAGAGAGTTCTAGATATGGGTTTTAAATATTCATTAATAACTTTTGAGGGGCACGAGGAGACGGTGACATTGAAAAGACCAGATAATACTACTCACTCAGGAGATTTTTGAGTTATCCAAGTAGTACCGAGTAATATATTTTACTGCCTTAGTATTTTAACTTTTTTATCTTGGACAAGAAATACATAAATTGCTTTAAAAAAGGATCTTAAAACATTTAAGTGCAACAAATGACAATTTCTGTTTGGAAATTTCCAAAGCTCGATCATCTGTTGCAACAAATGACGTAATCTGTTTGATAGTTTACAATAGATGCATAATATATTGCAACAAATTACCTAATCTGTTTGATTTGATCCAACAGAAAAGACATCTGTTACAACAGGTTGAACATTTGTTTATATATAATTTTAATTGAGTTCATATGTTAGACTAATACCTTAATTGAATGTGAGTTCTCATAGGTTCAACTACAACTTCAATTGAGACTTTTGGCAATTGCATGATGAGACAATATTGCATTCCTCCCGACCAGAGTCGTCAATCGATTACTCTGAGACAAACGGATTCTTACTACCTCATATGTTAGACTAATACCTTAATTGATTAATCTAGGACTATTATACTAATACCTTGATTGAATAATCAAGGACTAGGGGTGAGTTCTCATAGGGTCAACTACAACTTTAATTAAGTCTTTTTTGCAATTGCATGATGAGACGGTACTGCATTCCTCCCGACCAGATCCATTGATCGATCACTTTGAGCCAAACCAATTCTCACTACCTTATATGTTAGACTAATACCTTAATTTATTAATCTAGTACTAGGGGTGAGTTCTCATAATGTCAACTACAATAGATGACAACATTTATTTGATAATTTAAAGTAGATAGGTAATTTATTACAACATATGACTAATTTATTTGATAATTTACAATAGATGGGTAATCTCGCAATAGATGACTTAATTTGTTTGATAGGTTATAATAGATTCATGACATATTGCAATAAATGACGTAATCTATTTGATAGTTTACAATATATGCATAATATGTTGCAACAGATTATCTAATCTGCTTGATTTGATCCAACAGAAAAGACATCTGTTGCAACAGGTTGAACATTTGTTTATATATAATTTCAATTGAGTTCATATGTTAGACTAATACCTTAATTGAATGTGAGTTCTCATAGGATTAACTTCAACTTCAATTGAGTCTTTTGGCAATTGAATAATGAGACAGTATTGCGTTCCTCCCGACCAGAGTCGTCGATCGATCACTTTGAGCCGAACCGATTCTTACTACCTCATATGTTAGACTAATACCTTAATTGATTAATCTAGGACTAGGGTACTAATACCTTAATTGAATAATCTAGGACTAAGGATGAGTTCTCATAGGGTCAACTACAACTTCAATTGAGTCTTTTGGCAATCGCATAATAAGACAGTATTGCATTTCTCCCGACCAGATCCATTGATCGATCACTTTGAGACAAACCAATTCTTACTACCTTATATGTTAGACTAATACCTTAATTGATTAATCTAGGAATAGGGTACTAATACCTTAATTGAATAATCTAGGACTAGGAGTGAGTTCTCATAGGGTCAACTATAACTTCAATTAAGTCTTTTGTCAATTGCATGATGAGACGGTATTGCGTTCCTCCCGACCAGAGTCATGGATCGATCACTCTGAGCCGAACCGATTCTTAATACCTCATATGTTAGACTAATACCTTAATTGATTAATCTTGGACTAGGATACTAATACCTTAATTGAATAATCTAAGACTAGGGGTGAGTTCTCATAGGGTCAACTACAACTTTAATTGAGTCTTTCGGTAATTGCATAATGAGACGGTACTATGTTCCTCCCAACCAGAGTCGTCGATTGATAACTCTGAGCCGAACCAATTCTTACTACCTCGTATGTTCAAATAATACCTTAATTGATTAATCTAGGACTAGGGGTGAGTTATCATAATGTCAACTATAATAGAGGACAACGCCTATTTGATAATTTACAACAGATGGGTAATCTATTGCGACATATGACTTAATTAATTTGATAATTTACAACAGATGGGTAATCTGTCGCAACAGATGACTTAATTTATTTGATAGTTTACAACAAATTCATGATATGTTGCAACAAATGATGTAATCTATTTGATAGTTTACAACAAATGCGTAATATATTGCAATAGATTACCTAATCTGTTTTATTTGATCCAATAAAAAAGAAATTTGTTGTAATAGGTTGTACATTTATTTATATATAATTTAATTGAGTTCATATGTTAGACTAATACCTTAATTAAATGTGAGTTCTCATAGGTTCAACTACAACTTAAATTGAGTCTTTTGGCAATTGCATAATGAGATAGTATTGCATTTCTCTCGACCAAAGTCGTCGATCGATCACTCTGAGATGAATCGATTCTTACTACCTCATATGTTAGACTAATACCTTAATTGATTAATCTAGGACTAAGGTACCAATACTTTAATTGAATAATATAGGACTGGGGTGAGTTCTCATAGGATCAACTACAACTCCAATTGAGTCTTTTGGCAATTCCATGATGTGACGGTACTGCGTTCCTCCTGACCAGAGTCGTCGATCAATAAATCTGAGCCAAACCAATTCTTACTACCTCATATGTTCAAATAATACCTTAATTGATTGATCTAGGACAGGGTACTAATACCTTAATTGAATAATCTGGAACTAGGGGTAAGTTATCATATGGTTAACTATTGATTAATCTGGGACTAGGGGTGAGTTCTCATAGGGTCAGCTACAACAGATAACAACGCCTATTTAATAATTTACAACATATGGGTAATCTATTGCGACATATGACAATTCATTTGATAATTTACAATAGATGGTTAATCTGTTGCAATAGATGACTTAATCTGTTTGATAATTTACAACAGATTCATAATCTATTGTTACCTAATCTGATTGATAATTTACAATATATGCAAAATCTGATGCAACATGTTGAACATTTATTTTTATACAATTTCAATTGAGTTCATATGTTTGACTAATAGTACCTAAATTGATTAATCTAGGACCAGGGATGAGTTCATAGGGTCAGCTAGAGTACTCGATCAACTATAACTTCAATTGTTTTTATAAAATTTCAATTGAGTTCATATGTTAGACTAAATAGTACCCTTTTTTCAATTGCATGATGAGAGGGTTAAAAATTACGCATATCTTTTATAATTTTAAAAATAATTAAGATCAATTCAGACCAAATTAACATTTTCAAAACTTGTTAATCTTTTTCAAAATACAAATCAACCCATACAAAATATTTTATCATTTCAAATCTTGAGTTCTCGCTCTTTCTCTCTCATTCTCACTCAACAATACAGTATAGACAACAACTACTCAACAAATTTACTCAACCTTCCATAACAGATCATTTTTCTTCTCATTTCTGACCACATGGGTGGTATTTTCGACTTCATTCTTTCTTGTATCAGTCGTTTACTTTGTCTTCGTAGGCAATAGAGTTCAATAAGAGTTCTATATTTGTTATTTTTTCTAAAAAATAAGGTATTTTAAGTTAATGATAAAAAATAAAAATTTTAGTTGTATTATCTTTGAGAATAGGTTTACAATTTTGAGTTTTGATAGTAAAATCGAAGGAAGAACTAGAGAAATCCCTAGTTTCAGTTAGAAGACATATATATTCACCTTCTTTGGCTCGTGATGCTCTTCTTTGGACATTGTACGTTGCTCAGTGAAATACATAGAAAGAGGAGTTGCATTTTTGCTTCTTTGGATGTTTGATAATGCCCTGGAAATCACTCTTCTTCTCTTCTTAGACCTAATCTCTAATGGAGTGGATGGAAATAAAATCCTCTTTGATGGAATAAGACCCCTCTTAGATGTCAATTTCTTTACAGAAGTAGTTAATGTATTAATAACATTAATCACTACATCATGTTTCGCCCTGCAGTCTTGACAATTCCATGCAGAACATTCACTAAGAAAGGCAAAATCTGTATAACCAGTATGATCATACTCATAATGGTTTGCTATAAATACTGTAAGAGGAGCATCATTAGCACCAACAGCAGCACCACTATCACCACCACCAGCTCCATTACCATTAAGACCATCAACAACAACAAGCCCACCCTCTAAAATTATTTTTCTTGTAATGGTTGTTGCTCCAAACAATTCCATTTTTATTCTGTCGATGACTTTAGGGTCCGATAAAGTTTGCACAGACCATCAAGTAAGAAAAAATGGTATCTTCAACTCTCATTGGTCGGAACTAGCGACGGATGCACAATCTAACATAAATCATTACATATATTAGAATGATGATTCAATCATTCAAAAAAATCATTAATTAAAAGAAAAATTAATTATAATTATACTTACTGCATCCTTCGGGGGGTTGAAGAGATCAAGAAATTTACACTTTTATCAGTTTTGACCGACAACCATCTCAAGATTCTTGGACAGAAAACTCCTTCCTGGTAGTTCACTTGTTGTCTCAAATAAGGAATGGCTTCAAACGCCCAAGCCTATAAAATAACGCCAATAAATCAAAACCATTATTGAGTAAAAAAATGAATGATATCATAATAGAAGAAAGAAACATTTACCATGAAAGCCCATGGGAAGCCATATAAGTTGACTGTCTTTGGCGCTAACAGAGTCAACAAATATTTGATAGTTATTTTGAAGCTTTCATACGCCCAAGGATAGCTGTTAAATGTCTCAAGATCCTCGGAGAGCTATATTAAACTGTGGCTTATGTTGTTGTTAACGTCTCTCGCCCAAAGAATATTATGTACAAACCAAACCAAGCACAATGACTGTTTGTGCTTCTTTGAAAGTCCTTTACCTTTCAGCGTTTCTATCAAATTTTTATTTTTGAAGCTTGGACCAACAATGGACACCAGGTCATCACGATCACACGATTTGTCTTTGCCTTTTTGGGTATGTGGGGTGGTTTTTTGGGGTTAGAATAGGTATAACTTGAGAAGGAGGTTAACATTTTAGTCCAGTAACTATGGCAAACTCCTTCCAACCAAAACAAACAGGCATGCCAGAGTAATTTATCCACACCTCATCCATCTTATCTTTGTTTTCATACATAAAACTACGCTTGAGAAGTTCATATACCTTTCATCTGAAAACGAGCATTGTTGTCCTCCGGCAAATCAAGATATTTCCCAAAGCAGCTATCCCTGAAATAAGCATCCAATTTTTGTTCTCGAAGTATTTTTCTGAAGGCGTCGAAAGATTTTCCCATGTCTGACTTAACCACAAAATCACCCGTTAAATCTGCGGCACCATCGCACTGCATTCTCACGGGATAATGATCAATACTGAAGGATTTGATCAACTCTTCGGTGAAAGGGCTATTAGCATTTGCATCATCTTTTTTGAAAATTCTTCCTTCCCGTGTTCATCATATTCTACTCCCGATTGACATAACGCTTGTAAGCAAACTCATAGAGTGGTGGATGTAGCCTAGCTGCTTTACTTTTTCCTTTACTTGGACTTGATTCGGTCTCTGTTCTTTTGGGAACCATATTATCTAAAATTAATAGGAACATAAAAAAATATATTATAGTTGATTAATGCATCGTTAAAAAGGATTACAGTAAATCAAATAAGCAAAATAGTAAAATAACAGTTGCAACAGATCACCGATCTATTGCACCAGGTAGTATATCTATTGCAGCATATAACCAACCTATTGCAGCGAATAAGTAATTTGTTGTAACAATACAAAATATATTACTCATCTTTTAAGATAGATGAATGGTCTATGCAACAGATCACATATTGTTATAATATATGAGTGATCCATTGGGACAGTTAAATAACCTGTTGCAATGGATGAGTAATCTGTTGCGATAATACAAAACAAATTACTCATTTGTTGAGAAAAATGAATGGTTTGTATGGCAGATCACACATTTATTACAACATCATCTATTGCAACATGTGAGTGATCTGTTGGAACGGTTAAATAACCTATAGCAACGGCTAAGTAATCTATTGCGATAATACAAAATATATCACTCATCTATTAAGGAAGATGAATGGTCTATGCAATAAATCACACATCTGTTATGACATCATCTATTGTAATATATGAGTGATCTGTTAGAACAGTTAAATAACCCGTAGCAATGGCTGAGTAATTTGTTGCAACAATACAAAATATATCACTCATCTGTTGAGAAAGATGAATGGTTTGTGCAATAGATCACACATCTGTTGCAATATATGAATGATCTGTCAGAGCAGTTAACTAACCTGCAGCAATGGCTGAGTAATCTATTGTGACAATACAAAATATACCATTCATCTATTGGGAAAGATGAATAGTTTGTGCAACAGGTCACACATCTATTGCAACACATGAGTGATCTGTTGGAACAGTTATGAAATGTCAATATTGTTTAGATTTCTTCCAACATAGGGTCGTCTATCATGGCAGATGAATAATCAGTTGGAAAAATCAAGTCTTGTGGACATTTTCTATTGGAAGAGTTGATAGGATTTTATCCAATAGGAGGTTCATCTGTTGCATCAGATCATTAATCTGATGGTTCTTCCATTGCATCAGATGTTTAATTAGTTGCATCAAATCTTTTATTTGATGCTTAATCTGTTGCAATATATGGTTAATCTGTTGCATCAGATAGTTAATCTGTTGCATCTGATGACTAATCTGTTGTATCAGAATTATAATCCGATGGTTCCTCTGGTGCATCAGATGGTTGATCTGTTGTATCATATGATAAATTGTTGCATCATATGGTTAATATGTTGCACCAAATAGATAATCTGTTGGAGGAAATAAAAAATAGTAGCACGATTGTGTTCAACAAAAAATAGTAATTTCACTATTTTTACCAAGAACAAGAATAGAACAAATCAACCTAAATTGTTTTGTTTTATAAACACAAACAATAAAAATCAAACTTCAAAAAAAATACAACCAACAACAAAAAATCATAATTTACTTCGAAAAGAGAAGAGAAGAAATACCAAAAATAAGGGTTTTATTTAGACCGCATTTTAAATTAATACAACAAATATTGAAATAGTTAACCAATACTATAAGATAAGTTGGCTCAAGTTCCTCGTTTTCTTCAAAACTAAAAAGGCCATAAATTTTTACTTGTGAAAGAAGAAAAGGAACGATGAAGAATTTAAAACTGTTATGGCCGGAGAGCAAGACTGTCACATCGATTGAAGGCTGAAGTTGAAAAGGAACTTGAAGCCTAACTATTTGTATTCAGATGTTGAAGTCGCCGAGGATTGAAATGGGAAATTTGCAGAACAGTTGTTTAGGAGAGAGTTGAGAGAAGCTATCGAGAGATGGATGAGAAACAAGTTGATTTGAATTGAAGAGGGGAACTCGAAGCCCAACTATTTGTCACCGAAGGTAGAAGTCGTCGGGGGTTTAAGGGAGATATTTTACAGAATTGTTGGTTGGGAGAGAGTTGAGAGAAGTTGTCTAAAGAGAGGAGAGAGTGGTTGATTTGGATTGAAAAGGGGTGTGGGTTGGGTTGATTTGTATTTTTGAAAAGATTAGAAAGTTTTGAAAATATTAGTCAAGTCCACAATTAACTTAATCAAGTTTTCTAATGATGTTTTACCCGTTAAGTTGGTCAATGTCACCAATCCTTCATTACCTTCAATTTTCTCTGGTATCCATGCCTTTGATGACTAATCTATTGGACTGGATATAACCAAGAATCCTAATGTAAAGAGGACCTTCGGATTCAGACGCAGTTGATCGATGAGAAATGAATCATATCTTTAGTTCAACTACTTTCTTGAATTAAAGCTTTTGAACCTAAACACAACCTCAGATCCTGTGTTAATTAACTAGTGGCCACCAGAAGACTAAGTTAGAAATATTGAATCATAACTCTAAAGGGTGGACTGATGAGGATGGGTCAAAGAAATGACGACATGTTGTTAGGCTAACAGAACTCTAAAGAAGGGGTAAACATAATACCTTAGTTGAAACTCAAATTGGAATGAGATAATTATTTGTTATTTTCTCAGATAACTCTAATTAATAAACAATGCACAAGCTTCTCGATCCAATAAATGATTCAATCGATGGGATATATACACCCTTTAATCCACCTAGCCTACTAAAAAATCCTAACTATAGATCAACAAAGCCAAAGAGCAGAGGACGTATCAACCTTTCGGTATCCAATTTAACAGTTAACGAAATGCCCAAAATTATTCACTTTAAATCATAATCGAAGAAGAATGGGAAAGAATTTGAGCAAAATCAATAGACCCAATAATTATTTTCTATTCAAATAATTCAAACCTACAGTTCAAATAGCTAAAGAAATGATCTATTTCATATGTTTGTCAAAATTGAAATTAAGAACAACAAAGTCAGCCAACAAGTTATTTTTACCTCAACAAGTTACAAAATGATCTATTCCATACCTAGAAAAGTTGCAAAAAATAATGTATTTCATACCTCAACAAGTTGCAAAAAATGATCTATTCCATACCTCAACAAGTTGCAAAAAATAGAAATTGAGATAAATTACCTCAATGAGTGAAGAAGAAGAATCGAAATTGAGATGAACTAAGTGCTTTTGGAAGAAATTGAATGCGAACTCACTTGAGAAGATGCGACTGCTTGTGCCAATAAAGAATCAAGACGATGAAAATGAAGGGTCTGAGGGAAACTAAGGGAAAAAATGATGTAAAAAAATTGAGGAAAAACGAAAAATATTTTAGAGGGAATCACCCAATTCTGCTTTTGACGGAAATAAATCCGTCAAAAATAATTATTTTTTTAATTTTACTGTGATGGAATAAATTCGTCACAAATTTTTATTACATTAGTTATTTAAAAAAAATTGTGATGTAATGCTCAATCTGTTACAAATATAGTCACGGATTTGTGAAAGAAAGTTATTATTTTTCTCATCAGCTTTAATTTGTGACAAAAATATGTTTGTCACAAAAATTATATTTAAATCTGTCAAAATTTTTTAACAAATCTGTTACTCTTTAAATATTTATGTGAAAATAAAAAAATTAAAAATTTTATATTTATGCAAAAATAATCCATCATAAATTCATCAAAATTCTGTCACAAATTATGACAGAAGTATTCCGTCTCAGATATTTCGTCACAATTTAATCATTTTCTTGTAATATAAAGCTCATATATCATTCCAACTTTTAACATGCGTTATGTTAAAAACTTTGCTACTTTGCCTCAAAAAATTAAAAGCATAACCAACCCCAAATCTCTTTGCAATATTAGATTTGCCTGCAATCACATCTTGTCTTCCTACAAAATGAACAACTCCAATATGATAAGTTTTCTCCACCACTTCTACATCTCTCTCCACTAAAAATATGGTAGCATCCTCTTATATGTGACAATCATTTTCATATTTCCTATTGCCTTGTTCTTTTAATATTTTGTTACTTTTTGCTACATTTATCAAAATCATGAAATCGTCTCGTATAAATTCCTTCAACATCTCTGTCAATAATCTCTCCAATGATTTTTCCTTGTTGTGCACATCATTGTATCCATTTATCATCATGCATAGAAACACGTAAAGAACACACGGCTTCACCCTATGAAAGACAAACTGTTCTTCTACAGTCACTTTATTTATTATAAGAAGTGATTTAATTAAAACAAACACAAATAAAGTGTACACAGACACATTTGCCACATAATACTAAAAGATTGGTGGAACTTTATGGACAAAGTCGGAGTAGAAAATTTGCAAGTCTGGGTAGGCGATGGTAATCTATTTCATCCACCATTTCTTTTAATTATAAGGGAGAGATTTTGTATTCTAGCTCAACATGGTACTTCTTGATACATAATTCCATACATATAGCGAAAACCCGTGCAAGATAGCCTCCTTCATTGAACTTGTAAAGGACCTAGCTTAGATACACAAACTCAACTGTGTCAATGATCATTAGAACATAAATGATTAAAAAATGAATGTGAGTTTTCAAATCATGATCACAGCGGGCACAAGGAAGCGCAATGTTAGTGTCATCACAAACACCATATGTATGTTTATTTCTGATACATTCTATAGTATTTGTGGCAATGCTAGCGGCTATCATTGCAAGTCAAGCCTTGATTTAACACAAATCAGCCCCTTCCACAAACTCAACAGATAACCAATATATTTTGTTATTGCTATTGGATTCAAAATTATTTCTTACGTCCAATCATCGACATGTTTGTTGAGAATATAATAGACAGAATGAAAAAATTAAATACTCCCTCTGTCTCAAATTATCCGTCCCAAATTTACTAATTTGATTTCTCATTTTACTTGTCTTTTTTTATTTACAAGAAGAGATAAAAAAAAACTACATGTCCTACCCTTTGCATTAATCACTTTTTCTTCAAATTAAAATGTAAACATCATTTAATAGGGGTATTATGGTAAACTAGGCATGTTATTAATTATTTTTCTTAATCAATGTGTCATCTCAATTTAGGACGGGTAGAATAATTTGAGACAGAGGGAGTTATCTGTTGAAACAGACTAGTTATCTGTTGCAACATATGAGTAATCTGTTTGGAACAACATAAATCAACCCCTGCCACAAACCCAACAGATAAATCTTAAATCTTGTTATTGCTACTGGATTCAAAATTGATATAATTTAATAATAATTGATCTTATTGATATTGAAGGGGTTACAGCTGTATATATAGAGAGCTGAAGAATAACTAATTACAGAATAACCCAGATGTATTTAATAATTATATATGTAGTCTATTATCCCCCCGCAAGCTGATCAGCGGTAACGAGGGGCAGCTTGGAGCAGAGATACTGAAAAGGCTGTAATGGAAGAGGCTTGGTGAGAATATCAGCAAGCTGGTCAGTAGATGGGACATAGTGCGTGGCCATCGTTCCTGCAAGTACCTCATCGCGAACAAAGTGACAGTCGGACCCAACATGCTTCATACGATCATGAAGGACTGGATTTTTGGTAACACAAATAGTGGACTGATTGTCACAATAAATCTGTGGTTTCGTAGGGGGAATGCCAAGTGCATCTGTAAGGTATCGTAACCACATGGCTTCAGCAACACCCGCAGCCATGGCACGATATTCTGCTTCTGTGGAGGAACGGGACACTCGCGTTTGCTTCTTGGTGCACCAGGAAATCAGATTAGGTCCCATCATAACAATATATCCAGTAGTGGACTTCCGATCATCTTTGTCGTTAGCCCAATCCGAATCAGAAAAAACAGATATATCAAACGAGCCCTTTTGAAATAAAATTCCATATTGAAGAGTACCTTTAAGATAGCGCAGAATGCGTTTCAAGGCCTGAAAGTGTTGTTCTGTGGGAGCATGCATTGATTGGGAGACTCGATTGACTGCATATTGGATGTCCGGACGAGTAACAGCAAGATAATGAAGTCCACCGACGAGGCTCCGATATAGTGTAGGATCGGCAAAGGGAGTATTCGGCCCTGGGGATTGGCGGACTGCCATGGGAGTGACCGCGGGTTTGCAGTCTGTCATTCCAGCTCGATTTAGAAGTTCAAGGGTATATTTTGTCTGATGCATCAATATGGTTCCCGATTTGCGGATGAGTTCGAGGCCAAGAAAGAACTCCAGAGGACCGAGGTCCTTAAGTTTGAAGTCACGATGCATAGCCTCAGTAATTTCAGTGATGAGTGATGACGAGCTGCCTGTAATAACAATATCATCCACATAGATAAGAATGATGACTGTCCCTCGAGAACAGTGAAGGGTGAAGAGGCTGTTGTCATGATGGTAGGTGCGAAAACCAAGACCCTGCAGAAAAGTAGAGAGGCGTGTGTACCAGGCACGTGGGGCCTGTTTCAGGCCATACAGTGATTTGCGAAGCTTGCAAACATAGTGAGGACGGTTGGGATTAACATATCTCGGTGGCTGAACCATATAGATGTCTTCCTCAAGATGACCATGAAGAAAGGCATTGCTGACGTCTAACTGATGAAGCGGCCAATCATAGTGAAGAACAAGAGACAAGACCAGACGAATAGTCTGTTGCTTAACAACAGGGCTGAAGGTCTCCTTATAATCCACACCATACTCCTGATGATACCCTTTTGCAACCAGACGTGCTTTATAGCGAGAAAGAGATCCATCTGAATTTCGTTTGATGCGAAACACCCATTTGCACCCAATAGACTTTCGGTTACTAGGCAGAGGTACCAAATCCCATGTACGTTGTTCATTCAGAGCCTGAAATTCCTCATCCATAGCTTGGCACCAAAAACTATTTTTGGAGGCTTGGTTGTAGGTAGTAGGCTCAGTGATGGGATGTGCATCAAAGGGTATTTGAGTGTGGTAGACTTTGGGTTTGAAGGTACCGGCCTTGGCTCGGGTTGTCATAGGGTGAGTGTTGAGTGGAGGGTGATTAGGAAGGGGTGGTGGAGTTGTATGATATGTGGACGGGGGTTGGGTGGGGCTGCCATGGGAGCTGGGATGTGCAGCGGTGGATGGGGTGGCTGTATGTGTGTTAGGAGTATGATGTAGGGAAGTGGTGGGTTGTGTGGCAGTCGGCTGGGTGTTCGGGTGGGGGGTTTGGGGGTTCGGGTGGGTGGTGGGTTGGTTCGAGTGGGTAGTGGCGTAGTGGGGTACCGGGTTAGGTGCCGAGTGAGCCGGAGCATGAGCGTGTGAAAAGGACGGAAATAATGGCACAATGCCAAGTGGATTGGGGGAGTATGGAGTAGAGGAAAGACTTGTGTAAGGAAATTGTTCCTCCACAAAACGAACATGACGGGAAACATATGTTTTCTGAGATACAGGATCGAAACATTTGTAACCTTTGATAGTGGGATGATAGCCTAGAAAGACACAAGGGGTGGACCGAGGTTGAAGTTTATGTTGAGTGTGTGGACGCAACCAGGGATAAACCAGACACCCAAACGGGCGGAGATGGATGTAGTCGGGTGGATGATTGTAGAGACGGGCATATGGAGTGGAGTTGGAGAGAGTGTGAGTGGGCATGCGATTTATGAGGTAGTTGGCAGTAGCAAGGGCATCAACCCAAAAGGAAACAGGTAAGGTGGAATAATGGAGGAGCGCAACAACTGTTTCTATTAGGTGACGATGTTTGCGCTCAGCAACGCCATTTTGTTCAGGGGTATATGGACATGAAGTGTGATGAAGAGCCCCTAGACTTTGAAGAAAAACACCAAATGCATTGTTGACAAATTCTTTGCCATTGTCACGTTGAAAAATTTTGATTTTGGCATTAAATTGATTTTGAACCATTCGGTCAAAGTTGACAAAAACAGTATAAGCTTCGGATTTAAATTTCAGAGGATAAAGCCAAGTGAATTTACTGTAATCATCAACGAAACAGATATAATAACGAAAACCTTGAACAGAAGGAACTGAGGTTGGACCCCAAACATCAGAATGAATTAATTGAAATGGCGCAGTGGCCTTGTGTTCAGACAGTGAAAAAGGTAAACGACAAGATTTAGACACTGAACAGGACTCGCAATGTAATTTCCCTGAAAAGTTAAAACCTAAGGAAGATAAAATGGATTTGGTGATGGCGGATGATGGGTGCCCAAGCCGGCGATGCCAGGTGGATGAGAGAATGGCTTGACTCACAATAGACGGAGACCTGGATGGAAGAGTGTATAGCCCATGCTCACAGCGGCCCGTGTACCACACCCGGTTCGTGGTATTGTCCACTATCTGGAAATTGGTGTCATTAAATATGAGGGTGCAGTTATTTTCTTTAGTAAAGCGATAAACAGATAAAAGATTGGATGTGAGGGAAGGGACGTGGTGAAGGGTTGAGAGATGAAATTTACCATTTGGGGTATAGACATACCCAGAGCCGGTGTTTGTGATGGGAAGGGATTGACCATTGCCTACTGTAATAGTTTCTGAGCCATGATACGGATGAGGAGCTTGAAGTTGTGAATAATCCGACGTCACATGGGTGTTAGCACCTGTGTCTAGATACCAATCGCCAGATTGAGCGTTTGTGGACGCATGCATCGCCCTTGATCCGCCGGACTGGAGATTTACATTCTGCGAGTCATCATAACGATACCAGCAATTAGCCGCAGAATGGCCCCGTTTAGCACAAATTTGGCACGTCGGAAGATCTCGTGTGGGCCCCCGCTGGTTTCCTCGTCCCTGTCCGCGGCCTGACTGGAAGCCGTCCCTCGGTGGAGGCCCGCCTCTGCCTTGCTGCCCGGCGTTCCGACGGTCACCGCCGTCGCTGCCTCGCCCTTGGTTACGGCGATCGTCACCGCGACCCCTGGCCGAGCCCCCGCTGCCAGCCGAGTAAAGAGCCGTGACGCCAGGGGTGGAACTGGCTTCTCTGAGCAGTAATTTGTGTTCCATGTCTAGATTCAATTCTTCTGCATTAAGCCATCCAGACAGTTGATTCAGAGTGATTTCGACAGGTGAGAGGCGAATATGTTGTTTGAGAGAGGAATAGCCAGACGGAAGACCACGTATCACGGCATTCACCACGTCTCGTTCAGGAATAATCTCGTTCACAGCATCTAGGTCAGACAGAATAGAGGCCACATCATCAAGGTATTGAGTCATCGTCTTCGTTCCCTTCCGAAGAGTATGCAATCTGTCACGCAACTGAAAAATATGAGCCGTGGACACAGAGTTGTACCTTGTGGCTAGTGCGTCCCAAAGTGAAGCCGATGTGAGAAAACCCCGGGCGTGTTTGTGCACAGAGGGGCTAATAACGACGAGAAGGCAGGCTCGGATCTGAGTGTCTACGATCATCCACGGAAGGTAGTCGGGATTTGGGAGCATGACGCCGTCCTCCTCGGCTGTCTCGGGCGGCGGATTCTCCGCACCGTCAATCCATTCGAGCAGCAAGTTGGCTGCGAGGGCGGTGCGGACGTTAAGTGCCCAGGCCGGGTAGTTGTTGTCAGATAATTTTTCTGGGATGAGATTGTGGAGATTCCTGAGCAGTAATTTTACTCCAGACGGTAAATTTGACAGAGGATCAACAACCTTGTCCATGGTGCCGACCTACGGCGGAGGAGGGAGGCCGTGCGGCGTGGTGTAGACGGTGGCGGCGGCGCACACACGTCGGAAAAGAGGATAGATTAGGGTTTGGGCGGAAGAAGAAACCCTAGCTTTGATACCATGATATAATTTAATAATAATTGATCTTATTGATATTGAAGGGGTTACAGTTGTATATATAGAGAGCTGAAGAATAACTAATTACAGAATAACTCAGATGTATTTAATAATTATATATGTAGTCTATTAAAAATTACTCCTTACGTCCAATCGTCTACATGCTTGTTGAGAAGATAATAGACAGAATAAAAATTAAATATGAATTAAAACGGTCAAAGTTGATCAAACATAATTTTTTTATTAAACTAAAACAATTAAAAAATACATATACAGACTTAGAAAGTAAGAAGAAACAAAATAATCTAATTATTATTAATAGATTCTTCATCATTATTATTATTATTGACAGTCGCATCTTCGATAGGCAGCAGTAGCGCCCTTCTTATACTGCGGATCTCCCGCAACATCCTTACTCTGACAGCGGCCAACTCCCACTGTATATCATGATCGTCTCGTAAAATAGAGACATCTCACACTGGATCGCCCATATCTAGAACACGTATAAATTGACAAAAAACGCAAAAACAAAAGTAAAGAAAAGAATCCGAAAGTAATACAACGTATATTTACACAAAAAGCAAGAAATTTTTTTTACCAGAGACAGGGAAAAGCGATCAAGTTCTTGAAGAGAAAGTAGTTGAAGGTGTAATATGAAAGACAAGAGCAAGAAATAAATAGATGTGTAGTAGAATGAACGAGTAAGGAGAGACCTATTTATAGAGGATTGAATTTGAATGAGTTAGGCAAAAAGACACGATTGTTCACCTCCATTCATTAATACTGGTGACTTTTTGATTACTGTGAAAAGTTGTGACTTGATAAAATTCTTTTCAGTAACCGTTTTTTTGAGTTGTGGCAACAGACTATATATCTATTGCATCAGATAACCAATTTGTGACAACAGATATAAAATTTATTGTAATAAATCTACGATTTATTGTAACAGATAATATATCTGTTGCAACATATATCTTTTTAATAATCATCATATCTTTATCTTTAATCTCAATTTGGTGACTTTTTTATTATATAAATTAAAAAAATAAATTCAAAAATAAAAAGGCGCGACTGTTCACCTTCATTTATTAATACGGGTGACTTTTTTATTACTGTGGAAAGTTGTGACTTGATAAGTTCTTTTCAGTGACCATTTTTTTGAGTTGTGGCAACAGATTATATATCTGTTGCATCAAATAACCCATCTGTGACAACAGATATACCATTTGTTGCAACAAATCTACAATCTGTTGCAATAGATAATATATCTCTTGTAATATATATTTTTTTAATAATTATCATATCTTTATCTTTAATCCAAATTTGGTGACTTTTCTATTATTATATAAATTATAAAAACAGATTCAAAAACAAAAAGGCACGACTGTTCACCTCCATTTATTAATACTGGTGGCTTTTTTATTACTGTGGAAAGTTGTAACTTGATAAGTTATTTTCAGTAACCGTTTTTATGAGTTACAACAGATATATCATTTGTTGCAATAAATTTACAATCTGTTGCATCAGATAATATATCTGTTGCACATATAAGCTATCTTTTTTAATAATCAACATATCTTTAATCCAAATTTGGTGACTTTTATTATATAAACTAAAAAAATAGATTTAACAATAAATATGTTGAAGAGTCACCATCAGTTATTAAAATTAAATAACCGTTTTGTTACGGTTATAAATTATGTTTATCATTTATTTTCTTATTTTTTATTTACGAATCATTTTTCATATTAAATAATCCAAAAATCATGTCTTTTCACCCTCTCAATAACAATAATTCTTTTTAATTAATAATTGTCTGTTGTAACATATGATCAATCTGTCACATCAAATTAACCTCTGTCGACATGTTGAGAATAAGGAATAAGCAAGAATGATAATTAAATACTAAATAAGAATTGAAATTTAAAGTCGACTGCCAAACATAGATTTTTGAATCCCTTGGGTAGATCCAATACAGAAAAGGAGGAAAATACATACATACGCTAAAAGAAAAAAAACACAACCTAATTATTATTTCTACCATTATTATTATCATTACTATTATTATTACTACTATTAGTATTGTCAATCGGAAAATTTTCATCCGGCAGCAGTAGGGGCCTCCTCAGCCTTGCTCCAAAGTCGGCCAAATCCCTCTAGAGTTTATCAAACTGCCTTTGAAGTTCCTACAAGGACTCGAATCTTCTTGTATGATTATGGATCAGCCATATTTGTAAGTGTAGTAGAATGAAAAGCCACGACTATTCATATCCTTTAATTAAATAAAATTGGTGACTTTTTGAATATGTAAATTAAAAAAATGGATCTAAATACAACATTTTATAAAGAAAAAAATTGCTTTAAAATAAATCTAACATAGGTAATCTGTTGCAAAATATATTTCATCTATCAGATAACTGTAAACACCTAATTTTTGACCCAAACCTAATATTTTTGTACCATTTTAATATTCAATTAATTTTTATTTTTATTTTTAGGCATTTTAAATTTATCTTATTTTTGAGGTTCGTTAAAATTTTGAAAACTACAAAAAATAGAGTCACATTTTTAAATAAATTTTTATTTTATCGTTTATTTATTTGTTTACTTATTTTAAAAATAAAAAATAAAAAAAAAAAAAAAAAATTTATTATATTTGTTTTCTTTAATAAAAATTTAAAAAAAAAAAAAAAGGGTGATATTAATTTTTCTTAAATTCCTAAGACTAGCTAATTAACTCATTTTTTAGTATTTTTATTTCTTCCAAAATAAATAAATAAATTAAAAAGAAAAAAAAATATAAAAAAATAAAAAATCCTAAACTACCCAAACCACCCCACAATCCCACTCCTACTTAACCTCACCCACTACCTACCCATGACACACACTACACAAATACACGACAAACCTATTACTATAGATATATATATAACACACATACATGCACAAAGGAAAAAGGGGGGAGATCAGATACGGAAAAGAAAGAAAAAAAACAGCAAAGGAAGAAGGACACGGACAACAAAAAGAAAACGAAAAAACAGCAAAGGCAAAAGAGAAAACCAAAACAGAAGAGAAGAAGAGTTTGGGTTTAGAGTTTGGAGTACCGTTCGAGTTTCTGGTGACCACGTTTTCCTTCTTTAATCGATGTAATTCATCACCGAGGTTCATATCAAATCTCTACTATTTATTTAAGTGTTAATCAAAGCATGACCAAAAGTTATTTAACAGATTTCGTTGTTATTTGTCACGTAAAATTTATTATGTATATGTGTGAGCTTTTAATTTTAGTTGCCTGTTCAAATATTCTTTTTTTTTTGCATTTAAAAGTTGTGTATGAATTTGATGTATACTAAATGCTAACGTGTTTCAACTTTGTTTGGACTATTAAGTGAACTGTTGTTAATTACTTTTTAATGGAAAAGACAGAATACTTTTCCTAGTATTAGATCCTAAAGATAATATAGAACTATCTTTATGTGCGAATTATTAACCTATCCCTGAAAATTGAAGTTGGCAATCTCATGTTCGTTCACATTTATACAACTGCATGTTCATTTATTAAGTTTTTTTTTTTCTGTATATATGTTTTAGTTTGTTTTTTTTTTTTTTTTTTTTTTTTTTGCCATGTCCATATTTAAGTTTATGATGTAGAAATAGAATGCATTTTTAGAATGATTGTTTATTTTATTTTTCTTTCTAATTTCAAATGATTTCATGCGTTAAAACTAATTTGATTAAAGAATAAATTCATGTTTGCTTGGTTTAGGAATATACGGTTTTCAATTATTATTATTATTATTATTATTTTGAAGTTCATGTTGCACGAATTGACGATAAAGATGTGATTCAAACGATTTTGTTTCTTAAAAAAAAAACATGAAACTTACAACCATATAGTGGATATTAGTCATATCTTAATCAGTTCGATTACTATTGTTTATATTCCATGTTTATGTCCAAAAATCGAATGTGATTCGATCTTTCTCTGTTTATGTTGGTAACCAGCTGAATTTTGTATTAATTCACAAATTTCAAACTAACCCATTTCTGGTTAAAAGTATAAGACCCTTTCATTAATTAGAATGAGATTGAGATATATGAATTGAGGATTTATCTAAGATCCGTCATAAATTATAAAATAAAAGAGAGGAAAAACCTATGGTAAGGGAGTGAATTCATAAAATAACGAGTGAGGTTCTTAGCCTCTAAATAATTAATATTTAATATACAAGTGAAAATTAACGATGAAGTTGGAAAGCCCTGCTACCGACCATTCGTTATAATAAATTAACCTACCGTTTGAAGCCGACTGAATTGGGTTGGGGAGATTCTGAACATATTAGGTGCTTATTTAGACTTTGAAAAATGGAGCGACCCATAAATGCCTCAAAGGCGCGAGAAATATATTTAAGATTTGTGGCGAGGCCGAAAAGTACTACTATCGGTAAGCCACACGTCAATATAATAAATAATTTTAAAATAAATCAAAAGCGGGAGGCAAACAACTTTTAGGTTAACAAACATTATAAATCCAAAACAAAATAAAATTAATTTAAGCCAGACGTAAGTCGTTAAAGCGACCGTGCTAGAACCACGAGACTCGAGGGGTGCCTAACACCTTCCCCTCGGTCAACAGAATTCCTTAGCCGGATTTCTAGTTCGCAGACCAAAAAAAAAAATAAAAATTAAAGAGTCATTTCCTTTTGAATAGGGATTCAATAAGGTGACTTGGAACACCCAAACTCAATTCCAAGTGGCGACTCTGTAAATAAAATAATCCCTTTTCAAAACGTCACTTTAATTGGAAGAACTCATTTTCTCTAAAACCGACTGCCTAGCGGGGTCGGATGCGGTGAAAAACGGGGGGTGTGACAGATGGCGACTCTGCTGGGGATATGACCAGAATTCGAGCTTTCATATTGACTTGTTTGGCTTTATTTAATTTTGATATTGTATATTGTTGGCCTAAATATGTTCTTTGCTTACATGTTTGTCGCTTTGATATTATTTGAATTGCAATATAAACTGTCTTCTCTCGCGCAACCATCTGAGTCTTCTGAGATACTGTATATTCGGAGATGCGGTATACGCTCCCGAGCTTGAGATACCAGAGATGCGGCAACGCTCCTGGGAAGGATTCTATAGTCACCCATGATTTAGGATGGAAAGGGACCAACAGTGAGGCCGGAAAGCCCTGCTACCGGTAAAGCTGTCCCTTGCCGACTCGAGTTGTCCGCTCGTTTCATTGACAGTCTAGATACCTAACTCCACCAGCTTAAACCTAACATAACTGGAACTTAGGCATGGCTATCCATAATACACTACGTTCTATTTGTATCACGTGTATTTTTGACTTAGCGGGGCTCGACCCTGGGGTCGTGTCCGTCTAGGTCAGGTGTCACCTTTTGAGACCATCATGTACATTTTATGTGCTACTTGTTGCATTATAGGAAACACCATATCGAATGTTGACCGGCTTTTAGGTGAATTAATTGATCTGAAAAAAAGGGTTAAATAAAAATTTTTAAGAATTTACTTTAGAAAATATATAAGATTTTACATAGATTTTTTTTTAGAGATTAAGTCGTTTTAACGTCGTGGTCTCGTTATGTCCGCTTTCTTTGGTTTTAAAATCTTTCTTAGGAATATCATAGAGCCCATTTTTGTCGAACACAATTAAAATCTTGTTAAATAATTGGGTCTGCTATTTTGTTTTAATAATTTAATTATTGCTGGTATGTCTGGTTCGAACGTCATCAAATTATTGTCTCTACTCTAGGATGCTCTTGAAGACTTGGATACTTCCTGTTTTGTCAGCTACTATTTTCTCATGCTGAAATCCTATTCCGTGTCGTTCCGTCAACTTTTTTTTTTTTTTTTTTTTTTTTTTCGAAAATTATTTTTTTTTTAGGATATTTAAAATAGAATTCTTATTTTCCATCATTATCCTATAGGGTAATATGAACTCAGTCGAAAGGAGTGACAAGAGGCCGAGGGATGATGAAGCACCCCATTTCATGGTATTAGATAAAGTTCCAAAGCTATTGCGGATATGGTATAACAATATGACTGACTACGAACAGGGGGAAGTATATAAACACTTGGGATTTTTAAGGAGTCTGTTGAATGTTGAACCCCGAAGAGACGTGATAGAATCCTTGGTACAGTTTTGGGATTCTTCAAACAACGTATTTCGATTCTCCGACTTTGAGCTTACTCCCACACTGGAGGAGATAGGAGCATTTATGGGAAAGGGAAAGAACCTCTACCGAGGAGAACCCATGATACCGAAGCATGTCACTCCCGAAAGATTTTTCGAGCTATTGCACATAAAAAAGAAGAACATAGGAGGCTGCCTAGAAAATGGATGGGTTCGTCTAGAATTTTTGTATGAAAGATATGGCCAGGAAAGGGGATTCGAGCTGTTTAAATCAGAACTTAACAACGGGGGATGCTACCAAACCTGGAAAAAGCACGGTTCTGAAGCATTCATAGTGGCTTTTTTGGGAATCATGGTATTTCCAAAGAGAGGTGGAAAAATCAGCACCAATCTGGCCGCGTTTATTACCGCTTTTGAGAAGAATCCTAAGGTCACTATCGTGCCCATGATTTTAGCAGACATTTATCGGGCCTTGACGATGTGCAAAAATGGGGCGGACTATTTTGAGGGATGTAACATTCTATTGCAGCTATGGATGCTCGAGCATATTCGTTACCATCCATTTGTTGTGGATTTTCGAGTCGAGTGGAATGATTATATCAAGGGCCATGAGAAGAGGATGGAGGACCAAAACTTTCCCGAGGGAATAAGAGCTTGGAAGGAGTACTTGGAGGGGTTGACGGCGGACAAGATAGTGTGGAATTATCATTGGTTCCCTTCAAAAGAGGTGATATATATGTCTACTTTCCGACCCTTCATCGTCTTAATGGGTCTCCGAGGTGTTCAGCCCTACGTTCCACTAAGAGTCATGAGACAATTCGGTCGACGTCAGCATGTACCACCAGTCGAGGATATGAAAGAGTTTATGTACGAATTCTTCCCTGACATCCCTCTAAGGAAGACTGAGATACTTAAGATCTGGGGAGGATGTGTACTTTCAGGCTTCGATCACATGGTGGAAGACCGCGACAAAGGCGAGGTAGATTATTGGTATTCACCATGGTTTCATGACCAGCCTCCTCCTAAAGCTATGCCAGAAAGGTCAGCCAGAGAGCCAGTGGACCGAGAAGCGGAGATCGAAGTCAGAATTAAGCAGGCTCGACGAGAGGTAGAAGAGAAATATCAATCTACTCTGCACATCTTAAATAATGATTTGGAAAGGGCTAGAGAAGAATTGTTTCACCATGAGGCAAAATTTGAGGCCAGAATTAGGTCGGTTTGTAAGGGGATTGAGAGGGAGAACCGTGTTGCCATGAATACCCTACAAGAAGACCTGGATATTGTCTCCGGTGCTATGGAGCAGCAATCGAGCGATTTTGAGAAGGAGAAGGCCTTGCTGACGAGTACACAGTCGAAGCTTCGAGCTCAGCTAAAAGCTTCCATGGAACGGGAAAGAGAAATAGCGAGACGCTTCACGGCTTTTCAGAAAGGAGTTGAAATTGAGAAAAACTAGTGGATGACTGAAAGACAGGCGTTTCACTATCAGATCGATGACCTTCATGCACGAGAAGGAGACCTAAAGCATACCGTCCGCACTACGCAGCATTGGGTGCAAAACTGCCATGAGAGTATGATCGAGGCCAGGGGAGAGGTACTTCAGCTCAGTGAAACCTTGATTAATGTTTATGCTAAGTATCTTCACCAAGGTGATGAAAATCTCGGACGTCAGGCGCGTGCTCTCGCTCCACATCTGCCAAAAGCATTATCCAGGATCTACTCAAGTCTGAGAGAGGATTAAGTTGCAAGACATCTTTGGAAGGCATCTTGATGATAATTGTTAAAGTCCTTGTTTTCTTAGAGTTAGTTTCTTTATAGGTTCTTTTGTTTTCTCCAGTATTCTGAGTCTGTTCTAGATTTAGATAATTTTAGTTTCCTTTCATTAAAGCTTTGTTTTAAGAACAGTTGAAAATGTATAGAAAATTTCGCATTTGTTCAAGTTTTTATTCTCTCTTTATTTCTAAATATATACATATATTTACCCTAACCATGAACTACGTGACGATCTGATTCATGTAAAACATGATACGTAGGCAACCCTCGACGGGTGCGATCAAATATTTTTTTCAAGATTCAAGTTTCAAGTAACAATTTTAAGATGTTGGCGTTAAATAATGAAAAAAAAAAATTTTAAATTAATTCACCAAAGCCGGGATGAAACAAGAGGTTTTTTCCTAAATTCATTACAGGAAGAAAATTACTTAGGTGCATGATATTTGAGTTAGTTATGAACATATCAATATTTTTAAAAGCTCTGAATCCTAACATATTTGTTTCTGTTTCAAAGAGAAAGAGAGAATAAGGTGGTTGGTTGTGGTTAAGCTGGCCTCTCACCCGTACAACACGAGGTATAAAGGAAAAGGGAAGATGACTCGAAAAGATGGAACAGAATCTGACAATGAAGAAGGTCGAGATCAGTTAGTTCCACAAGAGTTTGCATCTTTGGAGGAGAATAGGTTATTGAAGCAACAAATTGCGGAAATGTATCAGGCCTGGGCGAATGGACAAGCCCCGCCTTCCTCGATTCCTGGCTTTTCAGATGCAAACCATCCCAGTTCCACTCAAGCCCAAGTCGACGATCCACTTTATCCGCCTGGATTCGGTCCATACGCTAATGTGTCTAGCGCTGCTGGCACATCCACCATGCGTCCTCCAAATCCATCATTCACGAACAACCCACTTTTTATTCCAGCCGTGGCAACTAATATAAATCCTCCATCAATGATGCAGAAGCCTATCAACGAGCTAAATCATGATCAAGTCTATCCTCCTGAATTGGCATTCAAACCCGCAAATTCATTTCAACCCACTCATCAGCCTGAGTCTCATATCGTGATCGAGAAGGCTATTATGAATGAAGAACGAGAAGAGATAGCTAGAAAAGTGAGGAGTCTGGAGCAGAGTATGAGAAACATACAAGGATTGGGAGGACACAAAAGCGTCTCTTTCAAAGACCTGTGTATGTTCCCTAATGTTCATTTGCCAATAGGGTTCAAGACCCCAAAATTTGACAAATATAGTGGTCATGGTGACCCAGTGGCCCACTTAAAAAGGTATTGCAATCAACTCAGAGGAGCAGGAGGGAAAGAGGAGCTGCTTATGGCCTATTTCGGAGAAACTCTGACGGGAATAGCCTCCGAATGGTTTATCGATCAAGACATCTCCCATTGGCACGTTTGGGATGATATGGCCCAAGATTTTGTACAACAATTTCAATACAATCTCGATATTATCCCTGACCGCACTTCTCTCGCTAATATGAAGAAAAAGCCATCTGAAAGTTTTCGAGAGTTTGCCATAAAATGGAGAGAACAGGCGTCTAGAGTCAAACCGCCACTGAAGGACCAGGAATTGATTGACGTTTTTCTCCAAACTCAAGAGTCCGATTATTTTCACCATTTACTAGCTGCGGTTGGTAAACCTTTTGCCGAAGCAATAAAAATTGGGGAAATGGTGGAGAATGGCATCAAATCAGGAAAGATCATGAGCCAAACTGCCCTCAGGGCCACTACACAAGCCATTCAAAGTGGATCAGGTGGTTTCGGAAATCGAAAAAAGAAGGAGGAAGGATCCATGATGGCATCAGTACCAGGCAATGCCCAAAGGGGACGGAACTCCCCTTACGTTCGGGTCCAACAGGGACAACCCAGCCCTTCTCAACATTATTATACACCTCAACCTACTGTTCTAAATGCTCAAGCGTATGCCCGACCTCCTCAGCGTCCACAATGGCGGGCACCTGCGCCACAAGGTTTTCGTCCGCGGCAGCCAAATTTACAAGCCCCTCGTAATCCGTATGTTCCGGCAGACTATACAAGAGAACAGAGGCCAAAGGAAAACTTCACCCCAATTGGAGAATCATATACGAGCCTGTTGCGGAGATTGGTCAAATTAGGATGGATCGAACCTGTTTTACCTTTCAAAGTGGATCCGAATGCAAGTTGGTTTGATCCTAATGTAAGGTGTGAGTACCATTCCAACGTCCAAGGCCACAGTACCGAAAATTGTTGGAGTCTAAAGAGAGCCATTGAAAAGTTAATCGAAAGCAAGGCAATCGTAATACAAAAAGAAGAAGCACCAAATGTCACCGACAATCCACTTCCTAATCACAGTAACACGCACGTCGTAGGGATGATTTTTAATGATAGAGACTACAGGCCAATAAGCCAAGCAGTGATGGAAATATGCGCCTTGAAGGAGAACCCGGGTGAAGCACTGAAGTGTATGCAAAGAGAACCACTGATCGTGAAAGGAGCGAGTTCCATTATAAGACCCCGAGATTCAGAAAAGATGGTATTGTATGTTCCTGCAAAGCTAAAGGGAATAGCACAAGATGGACCAAAACTATATGTTTCGAGTGGTCCCGCAGGGTTCGACCAACAGCGCAACAACACGAGAGATATGACAGAGCCAATTGTCATAAGACACGCAGCACAACTCCCAGTAACAAGCTTGAAAACCATCCCATGGAACTACAACAAAACCACAGTGATGTACAAAGGAAAAGAGGTCATGGAAGAAACAAATGAAACGGGGGGTTTGACTCGATCAGGAAGATGCTATGTTCCAGAAGAATTAAGGAGACCAAAACAATTTAAAGATAGTCAAGGGCCAATGAAAAAACCTGTCACAAACGAAGAGGCTGAGGAATTTTTGAAGAAAATGAAAACCCAAGACTATTCCATTGTCGATCAGTTGAGGAAAACCCCAGCTCAAATCTCGTTATTGTCCCTGCTGCTACATTCTAAAGAACATTATCAGGCATTGATTAAGTTGTTGAACGAAGCATACGTCCCGAAGGAAACTACGGTATGTCAAATAGAAAGGATGGTTCGTAGAATATTTGAAGCAAATAGAATCACTTTTACTGATGATGAATTACCCACAGAAGGTTCTGGTCATAACAAGGCTTTGCATCTGACTGTCAAATGCGAAGGACATTACATAAAAGGGGTAATGATCGATGGAGGTTCAGGAGTAGATATCTGTCCTCTCTCTACTCTGCAAAAATTAAAAATCAGCCCAGATAGGATTCGGGTTAATAATGTATGTGTCTGGGCTTTTGATGGCGCAAAACGAGACACAATTGGTGAGATAGATCTTGCTTTGGTTATCGGACCAGTTGAGTTTACAACCACCTTTCAAGTAATAGACATGGATACTTCCTACAACCTACTTTTAGGAAGACCATGGATCCACAGGGCCAGAGCCATACCTTCTACTTTGCATCAAGTAGTTAAGTTTGAACACGACAATCACGAAATCATTGTACATGGAGAGGATGACCTTCCCATACATCGAGACCCTTCTGTACCCTGTATCGAAACAAAAGAGGGTTGTGAATATCCCATTTATCAAGCCTTCGAAATCGTGATAGCTGATCAAGTCGTGGAAGGTACCCCGATTCCAAGGTCTTATCTCTCTTCTACTTCAATCATGGTGGCTAGCCAAATGCTACAAAATGGTTATGAACCGGGAAAAGGATTAGGGGTTTCGCTGCAAGGAATTATAAACCCTGTAGATCCATGTGGTAGCCACAACTCCTTCGGCTTAGGCTTTAAGCCTACCGCAGCAGATAGAAAATGGGCAAAAGAGCAGAAGAAGAAGGCTTGGAAACTGACAATTCCGATTCCACACATTAGCCAATCGTTCACGAAAGCTCAAAAGGAAGAAAATCAATACTCATATGCTGACAAGGATGTGGATGAAATATGTCAAGGCCTCAAGGAAATGTTTTATGAAGTAAACATGGTTCAGATGGGTGAAGGCCCTAGCCATGCGGATGTGCAGTTCGTCGGGCCAAATATCAAGCTCACTAACTGGGAAGCCACTCCTCTCCCCACAAGGAAGGAGTCTTGGTAGTTTATTTTGTTGTTTCGTTTTTCTTTCTTTTGTATTTTGGACTATTCTCAGGGTGGTAGTCCACATAGTTTAGTTATTTTCATGTTAACCCTCCTATCCTTTTCGATTCAACTAAATGAAATTCAAGTTTTCTAGTAACTTTATCTTTTCTTCCCTCTTTTAATTTTTTATTATTTTTATCTTATTTCAGTTATGTTAATACTGGCTCCGATAACATGGCATGTACGTGGAGTTCACATTTAGATCCTAAAAAGTTGTCTAATCTCGAATCAGCAAACCGAACGGTAGATGAATACGATGAAGGTGAAGCTGATAAGGAAGTCAAAAAAGGATTGGATCAATTTGAGGATAAGCCCAAACCCAACTTAAATGACACCGAGATAATAAATTTGGGAACTGGTGAGGAGGTTAGAGAAATAAAAATAAGCATTCATGCGGATCAGAATATCAGAAATGATATCGTTCAGATTTTGATCGAGTATAAGGATGTTTTTGCTTGGTCTTATGATGATACGCCGGGTCTAAGCACAGATTTGGTAGTCCACAAACTGCCTACATACCCTGATTTTTCACCGGTCCAGCAAAAGCAAATAAAGTTTAAAACTGACGTGAGCGATAGAATTAAAGAGGAAATCATGAAGCAATTGAATGCGAACGTGATCAGGGTCGCTCAGTACACCACATGGTTAGCTAATGTGGTGCCCGTACCAAAGAAAGATGGCAAAATCAGAGTCTGTGTTGATTATAGGGATTTGAACAAAGCAAGCCCTAAAGATAACTTTCCGCTGCCCAATATTCATATCCTCGTTGATAATTGTGCTAAACATGAGATTCAATCTTTCGTGGATTGTTACGCCGGATATCACCAGATCTTGATGGATGAAACAGGTGCAGATAAGACTGCTTTCACCACCCCGTGGGGTACTTATTGCTACAGGGTCATGCCGTTTGGTTTAAAGAATGCGGGAGCTACGTATATGAGAGCTATGACTGCTATTTTCCATGACATGATGCACAAGGAAGTAGAAGTATACGTTGATGATGTCATTATCAAGTCCAAGACACGAGTCGATCACGTAGATGACTTGAGGAAATTCTTTGAAAGGTTGCGAAAGTATAATCTTAAGCTCAATCCAGCCAAGTGTGCATTTGGAGTTCCATCCGGAAAACTTTTGGGTTTCATAATTAGCCGCAGAGGCATTGAATTGGACCCCTCCAAGGTAAAATCCATTCGAGAATTGCCGCCTCCGAAGAATAAAACTGAGGTCATGAGTTTTCTAGGAAGGCTGAATTATATAAGCAGATTCATCGCTCAGCTCAGCACTACATGTGAACCGATATTTAAATTGTTGAAGAAGGATGCCGCTATCCAATGGACAGACGAATGTCAAGAATCATTTGATAAGATTAAAGAATATTTGGCAAATCCTCCAGTACTGGTCCCACCGGAACCTGGTAGGCCTTTATTCTTGTATCTGTCAGTGATGGACAATTCTTTTGGTGGTGTTTTAGGACAGCATGATATCACAGGCAAGAAGGAACAAGCAATCTATTATTTGAGCAAAAAGTTCACGAGATACGAGGTAAAATATACTCTTTTAGAAAAGACATGTTGCGCCCTAACTTGGATTGCTCAGAAGTTGAAGCACTATCTTTCGTCCTACACAACCTACCTCATATCTCGAATAGATCCTTTGAAGTATATTTTTCAAAAACCTATGCCCACAGGCAGATTGGCGAAGTGGCAAATTTTACTTACAGAATTCGACATTGTGTATGTTACTCGTACCGCTATGAAAGCGCAAGCATTGGCCGATCATTTGGCGGAGAACCCAGTTGACAATGAGTATGAGCCTTTGCGAACTTACTTTCCTGATGAAGAGATAAATTCAATTGAGGAAGAAGTTCAAGATGATATGTATGCATGGAAATTATATTTTGACGGGGCAGTCAATGTCAAAGGAGTAGGAATTGGGGCAGTTCTTATCTCACCGACCGGGCATCATCATCCCGCCACAGCACGACTCCGTTTCTTTTGTACTAATAACACATCAGAATATGAAGCTTGCGTCATGGGGTTAAATATGGCAATAAATCTGGATGTACACAAGCTAGTGGTGTTGGGAGATTCTGAATTACTCATTCGACAAATTCAAGGTGAATGGGAAACGAGAGATATCAAGCTCATTCCATACAAACAGTTCTTAGAGGACCTTAGCAAAAGGTTCAAGTCTATCGAGTTTAGACATATCCCCAGATCCCATAATGAGCTGGCTGATGCCCTGGCTACCCTAGCTTCCATGCTTCCATACCCAGGTAATACGCATCTCGACCCATTAGAGATACAGATACGAGATAATCATGGTTATTGCAATATAATTGATGTAGAACCAGATAATGAACCCTGGTACTATGATATCAAACGCTTCCTAAAGTCAAAAGAATATCCAATACACGCCAATGCAGATAAAAAAAGAACTATTAGGAGACTTGCTAATGGTTTCTTCTTAAGTGGGGAGATTCTGTACAGACGAACCCCAGACTTGAACTTGTTGAGATGTGTTAATATTCAGGAAGCTGAAAGAATCATGAACGAGGTACATTCGGGGGTATGTGGTTCGCATATGAATGGCTACGTTTTAGCGAAAAAGATTATGCGATCAGGATATTATTGGTTAACTATGGAGCGAGATTGCTTTCGCTTTGTTCGCAAGTGTCATCAGTGTCAAATTCATGGTGATTTGATTCACTCGCCACCTTCAGAGCTCCATCCTATGTCTGCTCCTTGGCCATTCGTCGCTTGGGGCATGGATGTAATCGGTCCAATAGAACCAAAAGCTTCTAATGGGCATCGATTCATACTGGTCGCTATTGATTATTTTACCAAATGGGTAGAAGCTGCTACTTTCAAATCAGTCACGAAGAAAATAGTAGTGGATTTTGTTCATTCGAACATCATATGTCGTTTTGGTATACCAAAGTCCATTATCACAGATAATGCAACCAATCTCAATAGTCATCTAATGAAGGAGGTTTGTGAGCAATTCAAGATCATGCATCATCATTCTACCCCTTACCGTCCTAAAGCAAATGGAGCCGTTGAAGCAGCAAACAAGAATATTAAGAAGATTCTTAGGAAAATGGTCCAAGGATCTCGACAGTGGCATGAGAAATTACCATTTGCTCTTTTAGGATATCGTACAACTATCCGTACATCGACTGGCGCAACTCCTTATTTACTAGTCTATGGGACTGAAGCTGTGATACCCGCAGAAGTCGAAATTCCCTCGCTTCGAATCATTAGTGAAGCTGAAATTGACGATACCGAATGGGTCAAGTCTAGACTAGAACAATTATCGCTAATAGATGAAAAAAGGCTGACGGCAGTTTGCTTTGGTCAATTATACCAGCAGAGGATGGCACGAGCTTACAATAAGAAGGTACGTCCTAGAAAATTCGAGGCCGGCCAACTTGTTTTAAAACGCATCCTTCCACACCAAGAAGAGGCTAAAGGAAAGTTTGCTCCAAACTGGCAAGGTCCATACATGGTTAAACAAGTACTATCAAATGGAGCTTTACAACTTGCGGATATGGACGGAAAAATGACAGAAAAAGCTATCAATGCCGATTCAGTCAAAAGATATTATATTTGACACACTTGTGCTTAACATTCTCAAGTTGAGATGACGAAAGGCCATCATTCTACTTAACTAAATGACATTAATCCCTTGTCAGCCCTTCGAGCCTTATTTACCTTTCCTTGCTTACCCTCTTTGGAGCCGAAAAAAAAGAAAAAAAAAAAAAATGCATTGACATTGAACTACGTTCGACCTGATTCCTAAATGGATACGTAGGCAGCCCTATCTTGGGGTTCGGTCCGACAAAAGAAAAACAAAAAAATCTTAGTATTAAAAAAAAAAAAAAAAAAAAAAAGAGATATATATCCTATTGTCACTTTTATATGGCTCTTAAGTTGTAATCTACCCTAAAAATCCTTTTCCCTTTGTCCATTAAAGACCTTCTGATCAATCTTTGAGAATGTCAAGCCTTGTGTGTTGTATATATATGTATATATAGATTCAAAAAAAAAAAAAAAAAAAAAAAAAAAAATCTTGTAGGTGAAAACCCATGGAGGCACCACAAGATATATATAAAAAAAAAAAAAAAACTTTTGGTGAAAACCCTCAGGGGCGGCATAAGACAATGATGAACGAGACAATCAAAATTAGAGAGGTCAATTGAGAAAATCCCAGAAGGAATGACTTTAATCAAGCAAAGTTTATCATGACAGGACAAAGATCAAGAAGAATGACTTGATTTGATTGAAAGGTGCAGCCTAATTCGAGATTAGACAGTTTTGAAGGATCAAGTATCTACTCCAAATTGTGTGTCATGTGTTATTGAAGTCAATATACACCTCCAAATAAGCTTTCTTACTTTACTGGTAGAAATACTTTCTATTCAAACATAATTCTTTTATTCCTTCTTTTGATTTTTCCTTATTTCATTTTTACACGTCTTTTTATGGGTAAGTCTCGCACCAAATACAAAATAAAGAAAAACGCACAAAATTGACCATGGCTCCCAGTGAAATTGAGCAGAGATTATTCGGCATTCACCACCTTGACAAGGACAGAGAGCCAGTTAAGATAAGTGTTACGGGTGAAGCATTTGAAAATGAAGATCAGAATCGTACTGAAACAAACAAAAATACAGCAGAATGTGAAAGACGAAGATTCAAGCTCGCCAACTAATTAACTCAATCAACTGTATCAAGTTGGGCAAGGATAAGGCAAACCTCTAAGGAACTCAAGGCCACAAACCAACCACCAATTTTAAAACTCACATTTTCTCTCTTTGTTTGAACAGGGGCAAAGCAATCTTGCGAAGTTTAGTGAGAAAAACAAGTATAGCAAAGTTAAGTTTTCTTGAATTTGCTTTTTTCGTACCAATATAATAATAATAAAACCCCTCATATTCAAAACTGGGGCATTTTTTTTATTTTTTTCTTTTCTAACAAAAAAAATAAAAAAAAAAAAAAAAAAAAAAATCTTGTAGGTGAAAACCCATGGAGGCACCACAAGATATATATATAAAAAAAAAAAAATATATATATATATATATATATATATATATATATATATATAATCCTAGTCTTTATTCGTCTCCATAGGGCACCATCCCCTAGTTGATATCTTATCTCGTCTTCATAGGGCACCATCCCCTAGTTGACATCTTATCTCGTCTTCATAGGGCACTATCCCCTAGTTGACATAGGGCACCATCCCCTAGTTGATATTTTATCTCGTCTTCATAGGGCACCATCCCCTAGTTGACATCTTATCTCGTCTTCATAGGGCACCATCCCCTAGTTGACATCTTATCTCGTCTTCATAGGGCACAATCCCCTAGTCGACATCTTATATCATCTTCATAGGGCACCATCCCCTAGTTGATATCTTATCTCGTCTTCATAGGGCACCATCCCCTAGTTGACATCTTATCTCGTCTTCATAGGGCGCCATCCCGTAGTTGACATCTTATCTCGTCTTCATAGGGCGTCATCCCCTAATTGACATCTTTTCGTCTTCATAGGGCGTCATCCCCTAGTTGACATCTTTTCGTCTTCATAGGGCGCCATCCCCTAGTTGACATCTTATTTCGTCTTCATAGGGCACCATCCCCTAGTTGACATCTTATTTCGTCTTCATAGGGCACCATCCCCTAGTTGACATCTTATCTCATCTTCACAGGGCATGACAATCCCTAGTCACATTTTTAGGAGCAAAAATCCTAATTCTTTTTCATGCATTTATTAGGCATAACTTCCTTCGGTTGCACTATTAAGAATAGAGTTTTTATTTTATCGCGCTCCTAGCTTAAATTTCTATCCATTCATTTATTTAGTTTTCCTTAAACTAGTTTATAATTTTTCTAATAACTCACAAAATTTCCCTAGTGTAGACTGGGGCAGAAAATTTTGTTTGTTTTGTTTCGTCTTCTTTGATGGCTTGCAGGTTTTCTGCGAAGCACAGGTTTATCCAAGAATGGAATTTCATCTCCGGTCAGAATATAGAAGAATGATCAGGTTGAAGATAGTTAGAGTCAGCTCTGTATCTGTAGCAGCCCAACATCTCAAGAGACATCTTTTTAGCTTCTGATAAGGAGAATAAGCACCCAAAGCATGCTATGAACTGTTCTTTGGCAGAGCGTCAATAACTCAATCCAAGTTGCAGGTTCAAATCTCAAATCTTAACTTCAAGATCAAATCTTGAGATCGAGGTATCCACCAGAAGAAGGTGAGGCGATAACTGAAGATCCAAGAGGAGGATCTGAAGCAACGGGATCAAGACAAATAGAATAAATAGGATCTTGTACTTTTATTCCTATTTTCATTTTTAGTTTCATTTTTCTTTTCTGATGTAATAAAAGGAGCAACGAACCGGAAACTCGACGGGACCTCAACTCGACTCTCCAATTCATCCACTCATTCCTGCACCTACTCGAACTACAGGTGACCTGATTCTCTTATAACCCGAGATATGTAGGATGTCTAAAACCAAGACTCGGTCACACCTCTTTTCTACTTATTTACTAATGAATAAATGGTTGAGCCAAAATTAGTCATGTTTACTTCTTTGCTTGGAAATTCCCCATATTTCCAAGCAAAGAGGGGCATTCTGTAAACACCTAATTTTTGACCCAAACCTAATATTTTTGTACCATTTTAATATTCAATTAATTTTTATTTTTATTTTTAGGCATTTTAAATTTATCTTATTTTTGAGGTTCGTTAAAATTTTGAAAACTACAAAAAATAGAGTCACATTTTTAAATAAATTTTTATTTTATCGTTTATTTATTTGTTTACTTATTTTTAAAAAAAAAAAAAATTTATTATATTTGTTTTCTTTAATAAAAATTAAAAAAAAAAGGGTGATATTAATTTTTCTTAAATTCCTAAGACTAGCTAATTAACTCATTTTTTAGTATTTTTATTTCTTCCAAAATAAATAAATAAATTAAAAAGAAAGAAAAAAATAAAAAAATAAAAAATCCTAAACTACCCAAACCACCCCACAATCCCACTCCTACTTAACCTCACCCACTACCTACCCATGACACACACTACACAAATACACGACAAACCTATTACTATAGATATATATATAACACACATACATGCACAAAGGAAAAAGGGGGGAGATCAGATACGGAAAAGAAAAAAAAAACAGCAAAGGAAGAAGGACACGGACAACAAAAAGAAAACGAAAAAAACAGCAAAGGCAAAAGAGAAAACCAAAACGGAAGAGAAGAAGAGTTTGGGTTTAGAGTTTGGAGTACCGTTCGAGTTTCTGGTGACCACGTTTTCCTTCTTTAATCGATGTAATTCATCACCGAGGTTCATATCAAATCTCTACTATTTATTTAAGTGTTAATCAAAGCATGACCAAAAGTTATTTAACAGATTTCGTTGTTATTTGTCACGTAAAATTTATTATGTATATGTGTGAGCTTTTAATTTTAGTTGCCTGTTCAAATATTCTTTTTTTTTTGCATTTAAAAGTTGTGTATGAATTTGATGTATACTAAATGCTAACGTGTTTCAACTTTGTTTGGACTATTAAGTGAACTGTTGTTAATTACTTTTTAATGGAAAAGACAGAATACTTTTCCTAGTATTAGATCCTAAAGATAATATAGAACTATCTTTATGTGCGAATTATTAACCTATCCCTGAAAATTGAAGTTGGCAATCTCATGTTCGTTCGCATTTATACAACTGCATGTTCATTTATTAAGTTTTTTTTTTTCTGTATATATGTTTTAGTTTGTTTTTTTTTTTTTTTTTTTTTTTTTTTTTTTGCCATGTCCATATTTAAGTTTATGATGTAGAAATAGAATGCATTTTTAGAATGATTGTTTATTTTATTTTTCTTTCTAATTTCAAATGATTTCATGCGTTAAAACTAATTTGATTAAAGAATAAATTCATGTTTGCTTGGTTTAGGAATATACGGTTTTCAATTATTATTATTATTATTATTATTTTGAAGTTCATGTTGCACGAATTGACGATAAAGATGTGATTCAAACGATTTTGTTTCTTAAAAAAAAAACATGAAACTTACAACCATATAGTGGATATTAGTCATATCTTAATCAGTTCGATTACTATTGTTTATATTCCATGTTTATGTCCAAAAATCGAATGTGATTCGATCTTTCTCTGTTTATGTTGGTAACCAGCTGAATTTTGTATTAATTCACAAATTTCAAACTAACCCATTTCTGGTTAAAAGTATAAGACCCTTTCATTAATTAGAATGAGATTGAGATATATGAATTGAGGATTTATCTAAGATCCGTCATAAATTATAAAATAAAAGAGAGGAAAAACCTATGGTAAGGGAGTGAATTCATAAAATAACGAGTGAGGTTCTTAGCCTCTAAATAATTAATATTTAATATACAAGTGAAAATTAACGATGAAGTTGGAAAGCCCTGCTACCGACCATTCGTTATAATAAATTAACCTACCGTTTGAAGCCGACTGAATTGGGTTGGGGAGATTCTGAACATATTAGGTGCTTATTTAGACTTTGAAAAATGGAGCGACCCATAAATGCCTCAAAGGCGCGAGAAATATATTTAAGATTTGTGGCGAGGCCGAAAAGTACTACTATCGGTAAGCCACACGTCAATATAATAAATAATTTTAAAATAAATCAAAAGCGGGAGGCAAACAACTTTTAGGTTAACAAACATTATAAATCCAAAACAAAATAAAATTAATTTAAGCCAGACGTAAGTCGTTAAAGCGACCGTGCTAGAACCACGGGACTCGAGGGGTGCCTAACACCTTCCCCTCGGTCAACAGAATTCCTTAGCCGGATTTCTAGTTCGCAGACCAAAAAAAAATAAAAATTAAAGAGTCATTTCCTTTTGAATAGGGATTCAATAAGGTGACTTGGAACACCCAAACTCAATTCCAAGTGGCGACTCTGTAAATAAAATAATCCCTTTTCAAAACGTCACTTTAATTGGAAGAACTCATTTTCTCTAAAACCGACTGCCTAGCGGGGTCGGATGCGGTGAAAAACGGGGGGTGTGACAATAACTTATAACATATTGACAATCCGTTGCAACAGATGGATATATCTGTTTGCTTTTCCAACAGATGTGGCATTTGTTGCAACTTGCTAATCATCTGTTTATTCAATTTAAGCCATAGATGGGCTAGGAAGAATAAGTTGCGTGCAGATGGATCCACTGTCATATGTGTGTGAGTTAAGTTGTATTACTGATAAGGTCACCAGGATAACACACACAAAGTATAATATTTTTGTGAATGCAGTTTTAAACAGACTGGTTGATTTGGATTGAAGAGGGGTGTGGGTTGATTTGTATTTTTTAAAAGATTAAAAAGTTTTAAAAATATTAATCAATTCCATAATTAACTTAATCAAGTTTCCTCATGATGTTTGACCCTTTAAGTTGGTCAATATCACTAATCCTTCATTCAAGACTTAAAGGACACATTTCCTTTAATTTTCTCTAGTTACATAGTAAGCATTTGTGTGTAAAGAAAGTGTTTAGAAAAAATGTGTAGTAAAGTAATAGGTAGAGAAAACATTAAATTTTACCCAAAATAATAAAGGAAACACAAAGCCAATTGGACAAAAAAATCTCCCTCCAAAATTTAAAAAATTCAAAATACCAATAAAATAATCTACTTCTCCTCCTCCTTAAAAGAAACACCTCAAATCTCTTTCTCCTTCACCCTCTTCCTTCCCTTTCGCCCCGCACTCTTGAATTTTTTGTATATGATGTTTGGCTAATTAACTCTTTTTCTTTTTATAGATTTTGCAATATGAAATACTTTAACTAGATGAGATAAGTTTTTACAATATAAGCATTGCATTGAGTTGTATGCGTGTTTATGTATATATATATATTGATGTAAAGATTTTATTATTTGTGTGGATTGTAGAATTGATATTGAAATTTGATATCTATATTTATAGATTTATTTATTTTCTTGGTTGGTTTGCACGTTTTCTTATTTTTATCAATTGAAAATTCTAGTAAGTTACATATTCATTCTTCTCGAAATTTTATACATACACACTTTTGAATATATAATCAGTTCATGATGAAATCAAAGCATGGAAGACAACAAGTTGTTTGCAGTTGAAGATCGTGGAAAGAGAGATAGAAAAAGATTGTTGTTTTGGACTATAATTACAATTTTTAAAATTGTAAAATGTAATTATATATAATTTAATAATTATTTTGAAATCTCGAAAATAGATTCATGGCTACATTATGTAACTTTAGTGACTTATCAAGGTTGTGAAGAATTCTTTAATTTGTTGTAATAGAATTGTTAAAATATTTCTTGGATTTTTTAAAGTTACATTATAGAAATTTTTGTGAATAATAATTTTTATGGAAATATGTTGTAATTTGTAACAATGATTTTTTATATTTGTGGCCAAACCTATACGTAATTTTAAAAAATATGACTATGCATTTTCATTTTTAGCAAATTATTAACTATCATTTATGTATTTTTTGACAAAAAGAATAAATTCTTAACCACGTATAAAAAAATTTGTGGCAAATACTTTTTATAACTATAGATTTTCTAACTCGTAGCTAAATAGAAGTATTGTTCTAATGAAATTAAAATATAAAATAACAATAAATTTTAAATTTGCTTAGCAAAAAAATCAAGTCTTTTGCCATAATAGAATATGTTGTGGCTACATTACAAAAATTACTGTGGATATTATTTTTCATGGCAAAAGAGTAAACTATTAGCTACAAGTATATGTTCCGTAGCAAGAATTTCTTTTACCATCACAACTACAACAATATTTTCTGTAGCTATAAGTAGTCGTAATCCTTAGCCACAGATCATGTAAAGTTTATAGCTAACTTTTAGTTACGGCGTTTCTTGCTACGGAAAAGAAAATTGTGGCTAAAGTGTTTAGCTATGAAAATTTTCATATTTAGCTACAAGGTATTATGTAGCTGTATGTGCCTTATGTTGTAGTGGTTCCTGCAATCTTCCCGACAAATTTAGATAGCTTTTGTTACGTGCGTTTCACGTATGCTTCATGTCAAGCCATCAATCGACATAAAATATATAGAAGAAAATAATTTATTAAAAAATAGTTAAAGATCGAAGATAGGCAGCTTTATGCATCCAGATATATGAGTGAAGTGCTATTATTTTGATTGTCTCCTACGACTTGAACTATCACAAAACAGATGATAACAAAAATAATAGATCAAAATCTACAATAAAACAATATGATTAAACCTAAACCTTTACATAAAAATCCTTCAAACCCTAGCTGACTATTTATCTATCACTGGTAAATTATATAACAAAATAATATAATAATCGAGATATCATAACAATACTATTAATGTCCAACCTTAACAATAAAAATTCATCAAAGCCCGACTAAACGTTCATCTAACACCTGTATTAAACAGAAAAAACTACAGATAGTAACAAAACAAAAACTACGATAACCGATACATTAGAACGATATTATTAAACCTAACCTTAACACAAAAAAATTCTTAAAATCCGACCTAACATTCATTATCTACAATATAGACTTGAACAGAACAAAAACTACAACAAAACAATATGATAATTGAGATATTAGAACAGTATGATATAGACGACACCTTCAGAGCTCATCGAAAAAAGTAGTTATAAAATATACATGACGTTATTACATTGTTGTAGGGGAAAGCTCAATTTATAAAAAACTATTTTAGAGATAAACGTAAACCTGTTAATAATTTCAATTGAAGATCTTTGAAATCAATTTCTATGAAAAAGGTGATTAATTTACTAATCTGTAAAAAGAATAGAGACTAAAAGGGATAATTTACCAAGAAGATGGATTTAGGAATTACCATGCAACGTTAAATCTGTTCAAGCTTTTCATGCAATTAAGAATCTTGTTTCCACTTTAAACTTATTTATACATATATTTAATTAGTTCAGCACTTAATACAAACAATTTTCCTACTTTACTTGAATCTAATTAACACAAGTGTTGTAATAATATGAAAGAATTTTGTGTTTACGTCCCCTCTGCTAAGTCATTGAATCTTTTCCACCTTTTAGAATTTGAAATCTAAGAAGAATTGTCTAGTGTTGTAATTTGAGGAATTTCGAATTCATTCTAATTTGAGAACCCATATGGCCCTCCTCCAGAGGCAAGTTATATCTTTTGCAATGTCCACTGTCTGATGGAAAAAAGAAAATAATTTGATGATATTCCATTTTGCCTAGTTATTTTCCGCTTTCTGAACTTTAAGGTGTCTAATCTCTTGCAATTATAGCTTTCGGAGGATATGAACCTTAATAGGAAGGAGTGGAGGGAACGGATTAGGATAGAAGGTTAGTAGGTAGGAGTATGTCCGTAATAGTAGGGAAGAATGCTTTGTTTGTATTCTTGTAGTCTCTTGTTCGTGGTGTTTAAGTGATGTTTATGATTTCGAATAGCTAGTTTATAGTATTTCCTTGTGGGTGTCTTGTTTCCTTCATTATATAGCGGTATGATATCTCTTTTTGTTATTTGCTTTTATGTTTTTTGTTTGTTATACTAGTATTGTCCTCAAGCCGGGGTCTATCGAAAACAGTCTCTCTACTTCATTTGAGGTAGTGGTATGAACAACATATACTTTACCCACCCCAGACCCCACTATGTAGGAATACACTGAATGTTTTATAATCGTTCATATCAAATCTAATAAATATAGTTCAATAAAAAAGAGTTGTTCGAATGATGAACTCCCTTCTTCTCCATCCCTAATGCTGGGATTCAAGTTATAAAGGGAGTAAAAACTCCTTAAACTGTGTAAAAGAAATAGACATAGTATGGTAAAAATTTGATGAAGACTAAAAGTGTCTTCTTCTTTCAAACTGTAAGGGACCAAAGCTGTAAATGTATAATTAGTAAGACTATTTTGTCACCTGTATTTCTAACATGTCACACTAAACATTCTATTTATTATCTAAATTACATTCTATACTTTTTTTTTTTTTTTACAAAGTATCTGATAGTCTCTAAGTAAGTTGGAGTCGATTATCTAAATCTTCAGTGTTGTCACATGTATATCGTTCCATTTTAGTTAACGTAGTACCCTTTGATAACTCCTCCTCTAGTAAGAGATTCATAATTTGGATAATATTCATGTACAACCCATTGTTTCCTCTTGGGACTATAGTGATACGTGAAGTTCTCGTCAAACCTCCACTCACAAGGCCCTGAATGGGTAGCACACCCATAGTTGTATTTAAATGCGACGAATGTTCCCATGTTCGTGGAACAATTGTACATTGTTGAAGTGGAGAAGAATTTTCTGATTTTGACAGTAATGTTGAAACTGTCCATGGCATGGAGATGTTTAACGTCATCGCCATCATTATCAAAGGAGAAGCAACGAACGCTAAGGTAATTTGTGTGGTTGTTGGTTATAACAATAATTTTTTCATCTGGTAATCTTGCTGCAACATTTGAAATATTTATAGTGATCACGAACAAGAACAATATTGTTGTTGAGGTGATAGTTACTATAGTTTTAGCTTCTTCCATGGTGTATATATATGTTCCTTTTTTTCCGATTTTCCTCCTGAAATGTCAAAATGTTAAAAAAGATCAGAAGAATTGTTAAAGAAAATTGACATTTTTAGAGAGATGTTTGATATTAGTATATTGGACAAATATAGGTAATGAACGAAGGTATTTCCTAATAATTCTCTTATTTATAGAGATAATAGATAATACTATTCATTCCTTAGTTATTAGTACAATTTGATTTTGATTAATCCTTTTTTTGTTGTGATCAATTTCTCATAATAGAATAAGGTAAATATGCTACATTTCTAGTAATGATTCAACAGATAATTATTAAATGACTATATTACTCAACTTTATTCAAGCATATACCAACAAAAGATTATGATTAGCTAATATTATAAACAATTTAGCAAGTTAAGAAAATCTTGTTGAAAGCATTTAAATAAAATAAAGAAAATATACCTTATATTTCTTGGATGGAATAGAGAGAATTCTGATTCTGTAGTGTGAGATTTTAATGATGTTTGTGTTGAATGATTTAACTTTTTCATGATTGTTATATATTTATATAAAAGAAAAAACAAAATTAGATGAAGGGATAAGAGTCTTTGTAGGAAGTTTTAACTTTTTTATATCATTTTTAAGCTTTTACTATTTTTGATTTGTGAACCTTCCAAAAAATATATCTCGATTTAGATACACAAATTTCTGATTCCTCTTATATATCGCAAAATCTAATATTATTATGCCAAAATCCTAGTGATTTAAAAGGATATTAGCCAACCAATGGTTGGGAAATAGATTAACCTAGTTATTACAATTTTTCATATATTTTTTCAGTTTCATATATTTGTTAAATTATAAGATAGTTAAAATTATTATATACATTACAAGTCCACCTAAGGGTATTTAGAATTTGATGAGACTCTCTTTGTATTTATGGTTAAATCTTTTTATGTCACTGTTTCTATCAAATCTAACAAACATAAGTTGTTAAATATTTAATGAAGACTAAAAGTGTTTACTTTTGATAATTTCAAAGATCAAAATCATTTGGTGCATACTTAAGGAGAGATCTTTTTATTCTTTTATTCTTTAGAAGGTTAAAAAATAGTAGGGGCTCTTTTCCTGTTACACATATGGATACTTTCAGGTTACACATTTCCAATTCTCTTTTTAAAGAGACATCTGAATTATTGTCTTATAATTAAAAACCTGTAGAACATGAAATGGAAATTGAGTTGAAATGATGCGTGTAATAAAAAACATCAATATGGAAGTACTCTAATTATATTAGTCAATTTGTCTGCATTTCACGCGGTCATAAAACTTGTTATTTGAGATATACTGATTTATTAGTAACCTCAATCTGAGATATAAGAGAGACATTATATATATATATATATGCATGTATAACTCGATGATTCTCTATGTCACCAATTTTTAGATTATTTTTTTTTTCCATTCAAATAGTAAAAGATTATTATCGTAGATTGTTGATCATGCACTTTACTAATCCACAAAATAGAATATATGCCTTAATTTTATAAGGACTATCTGAAACCACAATCAACTTTAAAGAATGCATAAGAGAATGTACTATAATAGCAGGCAATGTCCCATCAAAGCACCATAATCTTAATAAAATAAGTAGTCTTTTTTTTCTATTGTCACCTAAAATAATTATTTGTATGTATAGATTTCACATTCTTATTTTAGAGAAGTTCAATATTGACATAATTTTTTCATCTTTTTGGAAAGCTAGAAAAAAAAGAGACAATACATCACCATTCAAAGTTATTTCAAAAATGATAAATCCTAACCCGCAAACAATGTCGATTACCATTTAAACTGATAAACCAACTATATCGATTATCATTTAAACTAACTGAATTTAGAATAAATTATATTTGCAAATACATGACAACAAATTTAAATTTGTAAAACTAAATTCTGATAACCTTAATTTAATTTGAAATACAAAGAATGAAATGGGCTCCATACAATGAAAAGAACATATAAAAGATTCAATATTTTTCTGTTTTAAATTTTCGTTGTAAATCTACTATTTTCATTTATTTCCTTTTTTTGTGTGTGATAAAGAACATAAATGAAAATTAAATTATACTTGGGAATTGTGAAACTGAACAAAGTTTAATTATCCTACTCACTACTCAAAGTAAATAAATAACTTATTGAAGTAAGTACATCCACATGGTGGTGCGAACAATTATTTACTTAGCAATTTTTTTTTTTTTTTTGGAAAGTCATGACTAATGAGCTAAAAAAACATCACAACTCTCGGTATTGCTATTTAATTAATCAATTAAAGCCCAACAAACTTTCATTGGCTTTTCTTCCTGTAGAATCTTTACCCATATGTTGAACTACATTTCTTTTCTTTTCTTTTTTTTGGGAAAAGGATCAAATTTATCCCTCTATTTTAAAAAATTGATTAAATATATTCTTTATTATAGTTTGAAATCAAATTTATCCTCATTATCATACTTTGAGGTCAAATTTACCCCTATAATTTAAAAAATTAGTTAAATATACTTTCCGTCATATTTTGGGGCCAAATTTACCCCCGATTTAATACTTTAAGAGTCTACCCTTCCTTTAACAGAAAAATCTAAATCAACATTAAATTGGTTAATTTTTAAAAATAAATCACACCCTAATCTAATTCTTCCAATCCACCCCACAGAAATACACAAATAGATATACCCATCCCTCTGTTTTGTTGGTCAAATTTTTTCAACGAATAGAAAAGCTTCTCCTTCAACGTGCAAAACTGGTAAGTTGTTCAGAAATAAACAAAACATAAAATGGAATGAGATAAACTAGAAGCATGAAACTAGAGAAGATTTCTATTACAAACTTTACTTTTGTTTACTTATGTTCAAATTTTGAAATTTGATATGCAATTCTATGTGCATCTAGATTCTAAAATCAGTGAATAATTTTTCTTAGCAAGTGACATGATGAAAAAATTGTAGAGATCTAAATTGTATGTAAAGATATATGAATGAAGAGATGTCACAATTGACATATAGGGGGACCTCTTTAACTCAATCATGCAGAGAAATATCCGATGGGCATAATCTATTTCATTTGACCTTCAAGTGTCATTTTTCATGAGCTCAGCATTGATGCAGATCCATGAACTGAGAGAGGAATATATTTCTTTAGGCAAAATGACCTTCTGGACCCCTGTACTATGTCGGTTTTGTAAGTTGGACACTTCTACTTACATGTTTGTCATCTGGACCCTTGAACCCATTAGAAAACAACATTTTGCACTCTTTGGCCGTTGACCTCGTCTATGTGGCATTGAAATGGTGACTAGGACAACGAGAGTATAGTCACTCGCCTGGGGTGTGAGTGGGGGTCAATTTTTGACCAATTTTACATTAAAATAATTAAAAAAATATATTAAATTAAAAAAGAATCTTTTTTTCCTCCATCTTTAATAATTTAATTTTTTTAAAAAAAATAAAAATAATATTTTTTTTTAAAACCTTCCCCACTCCACCTCAGCCCGTCCCCACCCCCACCCAGCTCCATCCCACCCCACCCCCAGCCCCTTTCATAAAATAATTTTAAAAAAAAATAAAAAATATTAAAATTTAAAAAAAGACTTTTTTTCCTCCATCTTTTTTAATTTAAAAATGATATATATTTTCTTTTAAAAAAAAAACCTTCCCCACTCTACCTCAGCCCGTCCCCACTCCCCACCACCCACCCAGCCCATCCCACCCCACCCCAGCCCCTCCACCCCACCCCAAGACCCGTCCAGTCTTTCCCCTCCCCCACCCCAACCCGTCCCCACCAGCCCCGTCCAACCCTTCCCCACCCCCAACCCAGCCCGTCCCCACCCCATCAGCCCCATCCAGCTTCTCACTATCCCACACCCCTCGTAACCCCATCCCCACTCCACTTCCAGCACCTTTCATCCCCCCACCCCACCCCAACACTCTTCCAGGCCCCCCCACCCCACCCCACCCACACACGTTCACTTTCTATTTTTTATTTTAATTTTCCCTCTCAATTTAATTCTTTTCATTTTTTAATTAAAATTTAAATTTGAAATCTTTTTATTTTTTTGGGGATTAAAATTTAAATTTAAATTGAAAGTGAGTGATACTGAATATTGAAAAAAAATTAGTGAATTTCGCTTGAAAAAAATTAAACTTTTTTGTGAAAATGTTAAAAATATTCAAATTTAAAAATAAAAAATTTATTATGTTTGTATATATGAATTTATAGTTTAAAATTTAAATTAGTTGGAGAAGAATTTTAATTATTTGGAATTGATTTGATGTTTAATTTATGAGTAAAAAATAAAAATATGATTATTCAAATTTTTCTACAATTTATAATTTTTTCTTATTTAATTAAATTAATTTTAATATTTCATTTTTTATGTAGCATTTTAAAAATAACTTGAAATTTAATGTAATACTTTTTTTTTAGATGACGTGGCAGATGTGGCAGCTGACGTGGGGGAGAGTGTGTTACACCCAGCAAAAAAGGTTTTAAAATGTTGCTTTTTAGTGGGTTCAGAGGTCCAAATGACAAACATGTAAGTAGAAGTGTCCAACTTACAAAACCAACATAGTACAGGGGTCCAGAAGGTCATTTTGCCATTTCTTTATGTACTTATGCAGATCAATTTTTCATGAGTTATGCATTGATAAATATACATGGCTTAATCTCTATGAAAAAATTAGACTAATAGTACTGAAGGGGATAATTGTGTCTTTATTGTGGCTCGAGTCAGATCGAACGGGATAGATTAAGATGTATTTTATTTTTAAAAAATGAATCATTTAACGTTGACTTGAACTTTTCTATTAAGAAAGGATACATATGAACAGTTTTTTAACAACAAGGGTAAATTTGATCCTAATGTATTACATCAAAGGTAAATTTGACCCCAAATATGACGAAAGGTATTTAAGCAATTTTTCAAAGTAGAGGGATAAATTTGACCTCAAAGTATGACGAAGGACATATTTAGCCAATTTTTCAGGTAAATTTGACCCTTTTTCCTTTTTTAAAAAAAAATTGTATGTATCTTTTTTTTTGTTGGATATATAAGATTTAGCTTCTATATGTTGACAGTGTAGATAGTTTTCACACTGTAAATGTACTTGTCAGATTGCTTTTGCTTCTATACTCACTTTGAAATCAAAGAAAAAATGGAGATACTATTTAAGATGCAAAAACTTAGCAATATATTACGGTACATTTATAATCTTCTTCTTGTTTGATTTTAAGAGTACTTCATACCTTCATATCCCAAACTAAGATAACTTAGAACACCATCCATTTTACATTTTCATTCGAGCATGCAAAACTAAAGATAAAACAAACATAAATTAATATGCGGCTAATAATACAAAGCTTTGTTACTTTTTAACAACTAAACCTACAATTTCTTTTTTAGATATTGTGAACTCTACTTCTTTCCACGATCTCGTTACAATGAACTTAAATTAATTATCGTCCATTCAATTGCTAATATTTCCTCTTCTTCCTTAGTCTCAATTATGTTACAAGTGGTTTAGTAAACTAAAAATTAAAGAAATTTAGACCATTCACAATGAACTTTTAAAAAAATCTATGTGAAAAGTAGGTTGTTTTTCAAAGTACAACTATCCAAAAGTATTGTACAGCAGATTAAGAAAATTGTTAGGAATCCTAAGCCTGAATTACTGTCCCAGGTGATTTAAAAAAAAAAAAATCCAAGAAAATTGTTCGCAAATTGTTTATAGTATTCCATGGAGATTAGATGATATACATGTGATAACAAAACAACGGAAAGAATCGATTTGGAACAATCAAATAGAATTCGAGGATACTGAAGAAATGTATACATAAACTTTCAATCAAACATGAAAAAAGAACAAAGGCATTATAAAACCAAAAGAAAGAGATTTACCTTTGAGAAGTAGGCGAAAGTCCATATAATATCTAGCAAAAGTGAGAATAAGGAATTAAAAAATACATGAACACCGATCAAATATGAAGACATAGATAAACAAATACCAATTTCGAAAAAGAAAATTTACTTTGTAATTTGAGAAGAACAACAAGAACATATATAAAGACCTAAAGGAAGTAGAAAAACAAAAGAGGAAGAATTGAAAAGATGGAAAAAGCAAACGAAGAGGAAGAGACACAAGCGTTAAAGAGGGTTGCGTTAAAGAGGATTTAATAAGGGAGTCTCTTAATATCTATTTTTTTTTTATCATAAATATAATAACTTGTAAAAGTTTGAAAAAATCCAAAAATAGAAGAAAAAAAGATAAATATCTTTCCTAATTGTTGATAAATATCAATGTCGTCAATTTTTTCAACCAAATAAAAAAAATGTTGAGAATATTCCTAATTGTTGAGAATGAGAAAAATATTTAACAATCGGTCTCGAAGCTCCATATCTAGCCACGAACTTCATTCGGAGTTCATTAGCATTAAAAGAGTCCAAGTACACAATGATAACTTGTTCAGGCTTCTTCTTGTGCCTGGTGGTATGAAATTCGTATCTATGGATTCTCCTTGAATTTCATGAGAAATTTCCTTGTGGCCTCGGCTTTTATAGTTTAACTTATTGTTTGATATTTTTTATTTTTAAAAAGATTGTACTGCTCGTAATAACTTAGTTCATTCTAGTATCTTGGGGCTTTGAACTAAAAGTGACAAAACAGTTTTAAAATGAAGTGTAGGTGACTCAAGCTTTAATAATTAAGTGTAGGTGACAATTACTCTATTAAAGATTAAGAAAGTAAGGAAAGTTTAAAAATATCCCACAAGTTTTTAATTTACACTTTGATCCAATGTAAAACCTAATATAACTAGAAACGAAGGAGAAAAAAGCATGTTTCTCTCGCTTCTCATTTATTGGAATTTTCTCTCTCTTCGCGATTTTTGTTGTCCATTGTTGTTGCTTTATTCATCATCTTCTTCTTCATTATCATCACCTTGTTCTTCGTTATCATCTCTTCTTGTTCATCACCATCATCTTCTTGTTGTTGAACATTGTTGTTGTTACCGCTACTGTTGCTACTTGATCAAATTTTTTTAGGTCAAATTTTATTCGTATATCACTTGGGCAATACTTCATAGGTGATTTTAGTAAGTAAAATTATAATTTTTAGTTGAATTTCTCATATGGTGTATTTGCTATTGCTATTTTTTCAACAATGGATAAAACATGTAACGTGAATCCAACAGATGAGTAATCTGTTGCAATATATATGACTAATCTGTTGCAACAATATGTGGATAATCTGTTACAACAGATGAGTCATATGTTGAACAGATTACTCATCTGTTGCAACAGATGATTCATATGTTGCAACAGATAAGTCATATGTTGCAACAGATGAATCATATGTTGCATCAGATGAGTCATATGTTGCAGCAGATGAGTCATATGTTGCAACATGTGGTAATCTGTTGCAACAGATGCGGCATATATTGCAACAGATTACTCATCTACTGCAATAGATGAGTCATATATTGCAACAGATTACTCATATGTTGTAACAGATTACTCATCGATTGGATTCGTATTATAGTATTGTAATATGAATCCAATATATGGGTCATCTGTTGCAACAGATTAGTCATATGTTGCAATAGATTACTCACTTGTTGCAACAAATGACTCATATGTTGGATTCATGTTGCAGGTTCTATCCATTATAGCAGTAGCAGATATACCAAATAAGAAATTCAACAAAAATCATTATTATACTTACAAAATCACCTATGAAGCAATGTCCAAGTGATATACGAACAAAATTTAACCTAAAAAAATTCTAAAAATTTCAACAGGGGCTCAACAAATAAGTTAAACACATGAAAATTTTCATGAAATAGGTAAAAGAGACAAAAATAGTATATCATACATCAAATACCAAAGGATTAAGGGGACAAACGTTTGAGTTCTCCTAAAAACGTTTAAGTTTCCTAGTATTTTAATTGCTTTCTAATGGATGACCTATCTATTATAACAGATTTTCTATCTGTTTGATAATTTGCAACAGATGAATCATCGGTTGCAAAATGTTAGTCATCTGTTGATTCAAATTAAGCAATTATTAGTAATAACTAAATTGATTTAGCTAAAATTAAAGATAAGTCTTTAAAACAATGGGACAAACATTTGAGTCTCCTAAAAATGTTTGAGTTCCCCAGTATTTTAATTATTTTTCAACAGATGACCTATTTATTGCAACAAGTTAGTCATCTGTTGCAACAAATGTTTATAACAGGTTAGTCCTGTGTTGGTTCAAATCAAGCAATTACTAATAATCACTAAATTGATTTAATTAAAATTGAAGACAAGTCTTTAATATAAGACCTTAGACAAGGGGACAAACATTTAAGTTCTCCTAAAAAATATTAGTATTTTAAATTATTTTTCAACACATATTCTGTCTATTTAATAAATTCCAACAGATGAGTCATATGTTCCAGCAACTTAGTCATCTATTGCAATAGATGTCTATATCTGCTTGATAATTTTTAATAGATGAGTTAGTTGTTGCAACAACTGTCTATACTTGTTTGGTCATTTTCAACAGATGTCTTTATCTATTTGGTCATTTCCAACAAATTACTCATCTGTTGTAACATGTTAGTCATCTATTGATTCAATTTAAGCCATTATTTGTAATAACTAAATTAATTTAACTAAAATAAAATATGAATTAATAAGTTCAATTATAGCTTCAATTAATCTCATGTAATTACACAATCAACTAAGAGCGCATAATAGCTTTTTAGCTTAAGTCATTAAAAGCTTAAAATAAGTGTTTATAAATTAAACAGATAAGTGTTTGGATAGAAGTGCTGAAACTAAAAAAAAATTGTTGATGTGTTTGATAAACAAGTGATGTTAAGCTCTTTTTTGCTATTAAAATGACTTAAATGTCCTTAAAGTTGTTAACACCATAAATAAAGTGAATTATTTATAATTTTTAATTCTAAAATAAAAATTTTGAACAAGGCTCCGATATAATGATGGATTCGATGAAAATAAAGAAGAAAGATGAAGAGGAAATTGGAGGAAAGAGATGAACCAAAGAGACAAAGAGAAAAAGAAATATATATATATATATTTAAGAGCTACAAGTTTAGGATATTGTTGGAATTAGAGGAAAATATAAGGGATAAAAAGGTAAATGTTTTGGTCAAACCTAAAAGAATTTTAATCTAAAAAGTAAAAACTGGGGGTACCCAACTTCTCGCTTTTTGATTCTTTTAATCGGGTTTTAGATTTTTTAAGCACTTTTTAATTTTACCAAACAACTTAAAAAGCTAAACAAGATATTAAAAGCTGGTTTGACCAGATTTTAATCCTATCCAAACGGGCTCTAAGTGTGTTTGTCCTTAGTAGAGTGGTCAATTGACCAATTTTATTTGAAATGATTCAAACGAAGTCACCATTAGAAATAACTATATTGATTTAACTAAAATTAAAGATAAATTAGTAAGTTCAATTACGATTTCAATTAATTTCATAGTAATTGCATGATTAATTAAGTATTTCGTCCTGAGTAGAATGATTAATTGACCAATTTTATTTGAAATGATTCAAATTAAACTAATATTAGAAATAATTATATTGATTTAACTAAAATTAAAGATCAATTAGTAAGTTCAATTACGATTTCAATTAATCTCATAGCAATTACATGATCAATTAAGTGTTTCATCCTTAGTAGAATAATTAATTGACCAATTTTATTTGAAATGATTTAAATTAAGTCATTATTAGTAATAACTGTGTTGATTTAACTAAAATTAAACATGAATTGATGAGTTCACTTACAATTTCAATTAATCTCATTGTAATTACATGATTAACTAAGTTTATTCGTCCCGAGTATAGTGATCAATTAACCAATTTTATTTGAAATTATTCAAATTAAGTCATTATTAGTAATAACTAAATTGATTTAACTAAAATTAAAGATGAACTTACAATTTCAATTAATCTCATAGTAATTAAATGATCAACTAAGTGTATTCATCATGAATAGAGTGATCAATTGACCAATTTTATTTGAAATGAATCAAATTAAGTCATTATTCGTAATAACTAAATTGAAATAACTAAAATTAAAGATGTATTGATAAGTTCACTTACAATTTCAATTAATCTCATAGTAATTACATGATCAACTAAGTTTATTTGTCTCGAGAAGAGTGATCAATCGATCAATTTTATTTGAAACGATTCAAGTTAAGTCATTATTAGTATTAACTTAAGCTATGAATTCAAAAATCGTAGCTATTATGAAATAATAGCCACAAAAAAAAAATTACGTAGCTATTTATAAATTTGTAAAATTTCTTAGCTACGAATATCAAATTGACAAAGCTAATTTTTAATTTTTGCTACAATTACTATCATTCGTAACAGTAATTAGCTTAATAGCTACAATTTTATTGCTACAATAAAATTTTATAGTTGATTATAAGTTTTTGCCACGCGATAAAATTGTTGTAGCAAAAATAATTTTTTAAATATGATAAATTATTTGAAGCAAAATATTGTAGCTTAATATTTTTTCTTTTTGCTTCAAGTTATAAAAAATTGTGGCAATAGTAATCTTTTAGTTACAATAAACTATTTAAATTAAATATTATAGCTAAATGTTTTTTTTGATTCAAGTGGCAAAAAAATTATGGCAATAATTAAATAATATAGCCACGTATTTTTTGCTTTAATAAAATTTTGAAGCTAGTTATTGTCTTTTACCACAGGTTAAAACTTATTGTAGTAATAGTAACCTTTCAGCTATAACAAGTATTTAAAATAAAATATTGTTCCTTCAAGTTATAAAAAATTATTACAATAATCAAACTATATAGATATAGAATTTTCGCTCAGTAAAATCTTGTAGCTATTTATTAATTTTTATCATGTGCTGAAATTTATTATAGCAATATTTGTCATAATGAAATGATTTGGCCACAAATATATTATTGTGATTAAATTTTATAGATAGTAATTTTTTTTATCATGAGTTGATGCTATAGCAAAATCTTGTAGGTGATTATATCCAACTAATTTTAATTAGTTAATTAAATTAAGCTTAAACATAACCTTACTGAGCTCACAACCTAATCAAGTACTTCCAGAATTATTATTTGGTTCAAGCTAATTTCATATAAATAATATATTTATCGATCTAATGTGATCGGATGAATTAACCATTCGATTTAATTCAATTTTATAATTTTTAATTCTTAAATATAACTTAAGTAAATATCTAATTATATTTATTCCAATTGACTAATCATAGTAAATTTTAGCAATACTTCTATTCATCTTTATCCTGCCCAAGTGTTTTCAGAATTATTATTTGACAAAAATATTATTTATTTAGACAACGTCTTTATTGATTCAGTGTAAATTAAAGGTGTTGATTATTTGACTTGATTTAATTTTATATATAATTTTACTTGTAAGTTTCCAATATAATTTAAATTAATAAGTTATATATAGAGAGTCAATTAAATTTCAAATAAAAAAATAAAAATACAAAATAGAAAAGAAGGTGAACTTCAACCATATTTATATATATCTATACTTATAACCTCTAACTTTGTCTTACCTCTTAAACTTATCAAGCCCGTATGTCTTATTATGAGGGTGTTTGAATAAGATTAAAATTTGGTCAAACTAGATTTTAATTATTTTTTTTAGCGTTTTTAGGTGTTTGGTAAAATTAAAAGAGTTTAAAAAAGCTAAAAGTAGATTAAAAAAAAGCAAAAATTGAGATGCTGAATACCCCCAGCTTTTTACTTTTTAGATTAAAATTTTTTTAGGTTTGACCAAAATATTATCTTTTTATCCCTTATATTTTCTTCTAATTCTAACAATAGCCTAAACTTTGTAGCCCTTATTGATTTTTGTTTCTTTTTCTTTTTGCCGCTTTTTTTTTTTCATCTTTTCCCTCCAGTTTTCTCTTCATCTTTCTCCTTTATTTTCAGAGAATTCATCATTACATAAGAAAACACTCAAAAAATTTATCGTCAAATCGAGCTTGTGGTAAGTTCTTCTCTATCCGTTCATATAGAATCTCTGCATGTTATTTAAATTTTAAAAATTGATTCTTTTTAATAGTTTGTTTCAGTCCTAAATTTTTTTTGTTGTTTACAAGCTTGCAATATTATAATATAATACTATATTTATATAAAAAATATCTTAAAAGTTTTATTTTTCAATATTTAAAAATAAAAAAGTAACTTATATTTATAAATTGACCTGGCATAATCACTTTACGTTGAAAGTGTATTTAAATAGAAATTATTTTTAAAGTATTAGAATTAAAAATCATAAATAATTCACGTTATTATGTGTTAACAACTTTAAGGATATTTAAGTCATTTTTACAATAAAAAAGTGATTGACAACACTTGTTTACCAAACACATCAACAGATTTTTTTCAGTTTCAGCACGTCTATCCAAACATTTATCTGCTTAATTTAAAAGCACTTATTTTAAGCTTTTAATCACTTAAGCTAAAAAGTAATTTTTTTAATCCTATCCAAATGGGCTCTATAACATGTTACTTTTTTGGACGTTTTTTTTTTTTAAAATGTATGAGTGATTCTTTATTAAAAGTTGCAAAAACATTATTAAATATGGATTCCTATCTATGTTTAAATTAAATTAAAATAATCATTTGTTGTAGAAGTTACGATTCTACTATAATTGGATGCTTTAATCTGAATTCATTTTATTGGTATAAAATAGATAAATTAACATTTTTTTGAAAGTTGTATCGTAAAATAATATCCAAACTTAAAATTTATGATGATGACACCTATAATTATAATATTATATCATTTCTCCTATTCTAAATGTACATGTTAAATAAAATTTCTAACATTGAAAATTTTATTTTATTTTATTGAATTTCTCTTGTAGCTTTATATATAATTCATATATTCATATTAAATTCATATAAGTTTATATTTCGATTCAAACAGAAAAATTATAATTCAAATTTTAGTCTTTTTCTTTAAAAAAATCAAGTTGAAATAATCGATATTGTAGAATATGGTTCCACCATAATAGGACACCTTAAAATTGAATTTGAATTCATATTTTTGATAATGAAAATAAAAATTAAATTGATATTCTTTTGAAAGTTATATAGTAAATTATTGTCCAAACTAAATTTTATGATGCCGACGCTTGCCATTATAATGTTACTTCACTTCTTCTCGATTTGGAAAATTTAGATATCATTTCTAACATTGAAAAATTATTTTATTTATTTTAGATATCTATTTTAAAAATGAAATTTTAATTGATATAATTAATATTAAATTTATATAATTTTTATATTTTTAATTTAAACAAAAAAATTATAACTCAAAACTCATATCTTTTATTTTGAAATTCAAATTGAAATAATCAAATACTGTGAAAGTATTGTTCCACCATAATAGGTAAGTCTGTCAAACGGGCCGGGCTGACCCGACCCGATATGACCTGGCTCGATCAGTCCACGGGCTGTAGGGTACCGGGTCCCGAGCTGGGTTATTTTTTATTTTTGGCCCGGTTAACCTGGTCCAAGCCCGCCGATTAATCGGTCCGGCCCGGTTATTTTTTTTTAAAATGGATTTAATTAAAACTTAGTTTTAATATATTATTAATTTACTATCAAATATTATTAATTTATATATGTGTATACATATCTTCTATAGACGTATATATTTAACGTATACATGTGTATATGTTTTATAAATTAATATATAACTATATATATAATTATATATTGTAATATATATTTTATTTAAAGTAGTACATATATATTGAATGATACTTATATATGTGTATATATCTTCTATAGATGTATATATTTAATGTAAACATGTGTATATGTTTTATATATTAGTATATATACGCACCATTCAATATATATGTACTACTTTAAATAAAACATATACTATCATATATATATATATATATATATATATATATATGATAGTATATGTTTTATTTAAAGTAGTACATATATATTGAATGGTGCGTATATATGTGTATATATCTTCTATAGAAGTATATATTTAATGTATACATGTGTATATATTTTATAAATTAGTATATAACTATATATATAGTGTGTGTATATATATTTAGTATATTTTATTTAAAGTAGTACATATATATTGAATGGCATGTATATATGTGTATATATCTTCTATAGACGTATATATTTAATGTATATATGTGTATATATTTTATAAATGAGATAATATATCAAACCCCCCCTAAACTTGTCACTGTAACTTACTTTAGCATTTACCCCTCTTAAGAACTGCAAACTATATTATTTTCACCCTCTCGTCCACTCAACCAGGCCAAGCCTTTGTGTTGTAGGACCACGCGCTATTTAATTGGTCCACGCTATTTAATAAATTCGGTCCCTACATAACCAGATCTAATGTATACTTAATTAAAATGTTGACCCATTTTAATCAAATACCCGACCCACTTTAATGAAATAACCCCAAACCCTTCAACTCCTTTCATGTCTCTTCATATCCATCCCAATCAATTGACCTAATCGATTGAACCCACGTATTTGTACCCAAAAATACTGAAATTCTTGAAGGATTTTTCAGTTGAATCAACGTATTTATGCCCAAAATTGAAATCTTGGAGGTATTTTTCATTTACATAGTATAGGGTTTTAACTCATTCATTTTTTGAAGGATTTAGGATTTTTTTGTTGTTTTTTTTTTCAATTTTTTCTAATGCATGTGCCTTTTCTGATTTTTTTGCAGTTTGAAAATGGATTTTATGCACATTACGTTAAGGTTTCATCATGGAGGAATTTTACAACAAAAACCTCGAATTAAATATGTCGGAGGTATTGTTATAAATTGTTTAGATGTAGATATTGATAGATTCTCTTATTATGAGTTTGTAGGATATGTCACAGAAATTGGGTAAAATTGTTCATCTTGTGTGGTTTATATTCGACCACCTAAGTCTTGTAAGTTGGTTAAAGTTACATGTGATAGGGATATTTTGGGTATTGTACCCAAATTGAAAAATGAAGATATTGTTCAACTATATGTGTCGCATTTAATTGAAGAACCTATTGTGGCCCCCCCTGCTTTTGCTCTTAAATATGAAACCCATGTGGGTGGAGAATCTAGTGTTTCTTTTCATAAAGTCTGGTCAAACACGTGAGGATAGTCAGAAGTTAGGGTTTGAAGAGGCTGCACAAACTTAAAAATCTACTGATTTTGGAGAACAGTTTGGTGGAGCTTCAACAGGTGTTGGAGAAGAGGTGGGTAGGATTTCTGCTGGGGTTGGTGAAGAATTGTGTGGTGGGGATTGTACTGGTATTGGAGATAAGTTTGGTACAGCTTTAACAGGCGTTGCAGAAGAGGTGGGTGGAGTTTCTACTGGTGTTGGTGAAGAGTTGTGTGGTGAGGATTCTACTGGTGTTGGAGAGGAGGTTGGTGCAGCTTCAACAGGTGTTGGTGGGTCTTCTATTGCTACTACATCAGAATTTCCAATCATTGGATCTGATTGGGAAAGTGCAAGTGAAAATAGTGAAGATTCAGGTTATCGAGACTTGTTTGATGAAATTGATGATGAATATGGCAATAATTTTCATGAGGAGGTTAGGACTTTGAGGGAAGGTAAAAGAGCTGTCAAACTAAAAAGAAAAAAAAGGTGTCCTAGAGCTGAAGGGGTTAAATTAGTCAAAAAGGGAGTTGATATTGGATATGATGAGTATTTATCCAGAAAAAAAATACTTTGAAGGATAAGATAGGTGGTGATGAGCCATATTTTGATTCAGATGAAGAGGCTAGTTTTGAAATAGACAGTGATGTAGATGTTGATGTTAAAGATGAGGTCCAACAGGCTTCAGGTAGTGGGAAAAAGACAAGAAGAGCAAAAAAAAAACCTAAAGAAAGAATTGTGTTTGATCCTACTTGTAGGTTAGTTGTTTGGGAAATCGGTTTATGTTTTGAAAATGTTAAGCAATTCAGAGAAGCTATTACTAGGTATGCAGTTCAAGAACATGTAGAATTGGACAAGTTTATTAATGAACCAACTAGGGTGAGGGTAAAATATGCAGATGGTTGTCCTTGGTTATTTTTTGGTAGTCATGATTCAAGGACAGGGGATTTTGTTGTGAAAAATTATATTCCAATCCATAAATATACTGCCACAACCAAAAATAAATTGGTCAATTCAAAATACTTAGCAGAAAGATATAAGGACAAAATTATTTCTAAGCCAGGAATTAGAGTTTTTCAATTGCAGAATTCGGTGAAAATAGATTTGCAGGTGTATGTTGGTAGAACTGTTGTAAGAAAAGCCAGAAATATTGTCTTGCAAGAAATTATGGGTGATCATATGAAGGAATTTAAAAGAATATTGAATTATAGGGATGAACTTTTGAAGTTTAATCCAGGAAGCACATGTGTGGTAAGGCTTAGTGAAGAAACTTTTGAAGAGGGAAGAAGAAGATTTCAGGCATTGTATATTTGTTTTGATGCTTTGAAGAAAGCATTCAAAGCTGGATGTAGAAGATGTATTGGGTTTGATGGTTGTTTTTTGAAAGGTATTTGCAAAGGACAATTACTTGTAGCTGTTTGCAAAGATGAGAATAACCAGATGCTACCACTGGCCTGGGCAGTGGTTGAAGTTGAAAATAACTTCACTTGGAGATGGTTTATTAGGCTAGTAAAGGATGATCTTAAGCTTGGAGATGGGACAAAATTAACAACTATTTCTGATATGCAGAAGGTAACTTTTTTCTCTCTTATGTCTTTATTATCTGATTTTACTTAATTTGTTATTATGTCACCTAATTTTCTTATATTTTGTTGAAGGGTCTTGACACTGCTATTCATGAGTTGCTGCCAAATTCAGAACAAAGAATGTGTGTAACACACATTCTTGCTAACTAGTCCAAACAATGAAAAGACATTAAAAGAAGAAATTATTTTTAGAGATGTGCCAAGTCTACATATGAGCAATAGTTGAGAAAAAAATCTAGATCATATGGAGATGTTAGATGACAAGATAGTAAATAATTTACTGTGGTACAACATTGGAAGATGGTCTACGGTCTACTTTAGAAATTTATGTTGTTGTGATAGTGTTGATAACAACATGACTGAAAGTTTTAATTCATGGATATTGGGTCCAAGACACAAGACCATCATTACAATGCTTGAGAAAATAAGGATTAAAATAATAAGAAGAATTGCACAGTTGAGGGAGTTCTCTAATACTTGGATAATAGATATTTCACCAATGGCTTTAAAGGTATTGGAAGAGAACATATCAAAATCAATGAAGTGTACACTTGAATGGAATGATGAATATGGTTTTGAGGTTAAGGACAGTTGAGTTAATACCTTCATAGTGAATTTGAGTAACAACACTTGTACTTGTAGATCTTGGATGCTAAAGGTTATACCTTGATGTCATGCTATAAATGCACTACATTTTAGAAGATTGGAGCCTATTCACTATGTTACACATTGGTATAACAAACAATCCTACCTCAAGACTTATAACTACTTCAATCAACCTGTCACTGGAATGAAAATGTGGTCACCATCAATTAACCTTCCTATTATATCTCTTGAAACTAGAAAACTACCAGGCAGACCTAGTAGGAATAGAAGGAAAGAGTAGTTTGAAAACAAGACAGCTAAACTATCTAAAAAGGGTGTTGAGATGACCTGCAACAAGTGTCATGCTAAGGGACATAATAAGAGGGGTTGTCCTTTGAATGCAAAAGTTACTACTGGTAGAGAAAGAGGGACAACTTCAGTAATGTCAAGTATTAGTTCTTCTGCAGTAACAACTGAATCTCAACCAAGCACAAGTAGAGGAAGAGAAAGACCTAAGGGTTTTACAAAATAGGTAATCATTTGGCTTCTTTATTTACTATTTATTCTTATTAAATAATTTTATTTTCTATAATAGGCTGCTACTGATTCTACTATGAATGTGGTTGGTGTGGATGAAAGAGGTAGAGAGACTGCTGGTACTGCTGAAAGGGGTAGAGGGACTGTAGATATTGTTGGAAGGGGTACAAGGACTGTTGTTGTTTCTGGAAGGGGTAGAGGGACTATTAGTGCTGCTAGAAGGGGTAGAGGGACTGTTGGTGTTGTTGGAATAGGTAGAGGAACTTCTGTTGCTGCTATATCTAATGTTGGTGGTGTTGTTGGTACGGGTAGTGGTACAACTTTTAAAAGTCCAAGATTGGTTGGTATGGGAGTGCTATATACACAGAGTGGTTTTACAATCCACAATGTAAGTTGAATGATTTCAGAGTTTTCAATTTTCAAGCAAATGATCAAATGTCTAAGATAATTTATTCTTGTGTTAATGCAGCCAGGAATGTCTTTGAACTCCTCTATAGTGACTGAAAATCTTGGGCATCATAAGACAAGATCAGGTGTCAAATGGAAAGGAAAAAATGTTGTGACCCAACAAGGACTTCAAGAAATAAGAGCACAAAAAAGAATGAAGACAAGGTCCAAAACTGTCAAAATGAATATGAGCCAAACAGGCTCATTAGCTGTCTAGTTGAAGATGCAATAGTGACTGGTATGCAGTTGTGGCTGCATTATTTTTGATGAATTATTAATGAAGTTCTCTTGTCTTTTTGAAAAATAATTATGCAACTTTGACTGCAATGTAATATTGTTCTCTGTTAATTATGCAGCTGTGACTGCACTAACTTAATCTGTTTTGTCAAATGATTATGCAGTTGTGACTGCAATGTATTCACAATCTTTGGTATATATGCAGCTGTGACTGTACTATTTTGATGCCTAATTTTTCTCTTTTGACTACTTTGGTATATATTGTTATTTTTTTGGTATATATGCAGTTATCGTATCATTAGGCAACTATATATATGCAGCGGTGACTGCACTATCATATATTTGTGGAATTCAATTGAATCACTTTGGATTGAATCATGTTTGACAGTCCAATAAGAACAACAACATTCCATTTGTAATCCCAGAAGAAAATATTACATTAAATTATCATCCCACAAGACCTAACAAAATTTACTCAATTCCAAATACAATGTAAAGATAAAGAACTACATTACACTACAAATAAGTCAAGAATAATTACATTAGACCAAATTCATTTCAAAATAAAGGATGATACACACCATAATACCAACTAAGAACACCAAATTCTAAGGTAATTTTATTGAGTCTTTCTTTACATAGATCATCCTGAACCAATAGGTAGTAGCTATAACAACAACAGAACAACAAAACACAATGATAAACAGTGCATTATCCTTAGTCGTTCCTTTAGTCATGTTACTTCTCCATTTCTTCTCTCTTTATTTCATCTTCTCAATCTCTCCTTCCAGCATCTTGAACTCATATCTACATAATTATCATCTTCTTTGGATGCTCTAGGATTATCAACTTCTTCAGAAGTTTCCGCAATCAATTTTCTAACTTCATTGAATGATGTAGACTTGTTATATTGCAATGATTTCACTAAATTCTCAAGCTCACCTAATTTTTCAATCAATTTAGGGATTACAAATTTGGACCTCGAATCTGTATTTTCTTTATCCCTCCAACACCAAAAATCACAAGATCTTGGACCCTTCAATGATAAAGAAGAAGAAATCAGAATTCAATTGAATCAATTGCGATAAAAAGAACGAGAAATAGGGAGCAAAATATCATCTTTACCCCATAGTAATTACAAGACCAATATCTTCTACCGAGATTCGTTGAAGTCCAAGATGTCTTCAAAGGCACAACAAATCCATGATTGCATCAAACCTCTTGGTTCAAAGCAAAATCGTCCTCCTCCATACAAAGCTTACTCAAGTTAATTGATCTTATGATGTGCTACAAAGAATTCACTCCAAAAAATTATATCAAATAGAAAAAAGTTGATAAGAAAGCATAATTTTTTTAAAAGAAGAAAGGAATTATACCTTATAATAAAGTAAAGGGCTTGATTTTCTATGGAATTTCAAATCTTGTCTTAATTGAAGATGAAGGAGATGAGAAAAGAAAGAGAAATTAGGGTTCTTACTGAATTTGGGGAAAATATTACCGTTGCCTAGACTTTTCTTCATTTTTTTTGTTAAATTTCGACCTTTTACGCGCTTTGATTTGATGGAGAAACATGCGCATTAGTTGGAGGGATGATAAGGTGAAAATAATATAGTTTGAAGTTTTTAAGGGGGATAAATAAACGCGTGTTTAGTTTAAGTGCTAAAGTAAGTTGCAGTGACAAGTTTAGGGGGTTTTGATGTATTATCTCTTTATAAATTAGTATATAACTACATATATAATGTGTGTATATATTGTAGTGTATATATATTGTAGTATATTTTATTTAAAGTAGTACATCTATTGAATGATACGTATATATGTGTATATATCTTCTAAAGTAGTATATATTTAACATATACATGTGTGTATGTTTTATAAATTAGTATATAACAATATATATAGTGTGTGTATATGTTGTAGTGTATATATATTGCAGTATATTTTATTTAAAGTAGTACATATATATTGAATGGTACGTATATACATGTATATATCTTCTATAGATGTATATATTTAACGTATACATGTGTATATGTTTTATAAATTAGTATATATATATATATATTGTAGTATATATATTGTAAAATATGTTTTATTTAAAGTAGTACATATACATTGAACGGTGCGTATATATGTATATATCTTCTATATACTTATATATTTAACATATACATGTGTTTATATTTTATAAATTAGCATATAACTATATATATAATTATATATTATAGTATATATATATATATATATATATATATATATATATATTGTAGTATATGTTTTATTTAAAGTAGTACATATATATTGAATGGTACGTATATATGTGTATATATATTTTATAGACGTATATATTTAACATATACATGTGTATATGTTTTATAAATTAGTATATAACTATATATATATAACTATATATATATATATATATATTGTAGTTTATATATATTGTAGTATATGTTTTATTTAAAGTAATGTATATATATTGAATGGAGCGTATATATGTGTATATATCTTCTATAGACGTATATATTTAACGTATACATGTGTATATGTTTTATAAATTAGTATACAACTATATATATATATATACATATATATATATATATATATTGGTATGTAGTATATTTTATTTAAAGTAGTACATATATATTGAATGGTGCGTATATATGTGTATATATCTTCTATAGACGTATATATTTAACGTATACATGTGTATATGTTTTATAAATTAGTGTATAACTATAACTAACTAACTAACTAACTAACTAACTAACTATATATATATATATATATATATATATATATATATATATATATATTGTTTTGTATATATATTGTAGTATATGTTTTATTTAAAGTAGTACATAAATATTGAATGGTGCGTATATACGTGTTTATATCTTCTATAGACGTATATATTTAACGTATACATGTGTATATGTTTTACAAATTAGTATATAACTATATATATATATATATATATATACATATATATATATATTTAATGGTGCGTATATATGTGAATATATCTTCTAAAGTAGTATATATTTAACGTATATATTGTAGTATGTTTTATTTAAAGTAGTACATATATATTGAATGATGCGTATATATGTGTATATATCTTCTATAGACGTATATATTTAATGTATACATGTGTAAGTGTTTTATAAATTAATATATAACTATATATATATATTGTAGTATATATATACTGTAGTATATGTTTTATTTAAAGTAGTACGTATAGTCATATATATTGAATGTTACGTATATATGTGTAATTGTGTATATGTGTATATATTTTTTAAATTCTAATGTAGTATATACTATATATATAGTGTATATATATTGTTTAACGTATTTAAAATGTATATAGGTGGGAATATATAGTGTATATTGAAAAAAAAACTTTTTTATTTGGTTTTTGACCGGTTTTAGGTGGATTAGACCGGGTTGAGCTAAGTAGTCCGGTTCAGATTTGTTTTAAAAAAAATTACTGTTGGACCCGGCCCCGGCCCCAGCCCGACCCACTTAACCAGGCCCGAAATCGGATCGACCCACAACCAGATAAAATTTCACTGGCTGATTCTGGGTTGACTCGGTCCAGCCCACTTGACACCCTTAATAATAGGGCACCATAGTATGAATTTGAATTGCTGCCATTGATACTAAAAAGGAAAATTAAATTGACATGCCTTTTTAAAAAAATATCTAATTTAAATAATTTTCAAATTTAAATTTTATGTTAATTAACGTTTTTCATCACAATATTATTTTGCTTCTTCGGTTCTATATGGAAAGACAAGATAGATTTTTTGATATTGAATATTTTATTTTAAAACATTTTAAACGTAATATTCTAATCCATATAAATTATTTTAAATTCATATAATTTTTATATTTTCAATTTCACTTTAAATAAAATCAATTCAACATTAATAACAGTTATAGTATTTAGAATAATATTTTTTTCACATAAATAGATGAATTTTTTCATTAATTTAAGTTGAATATATATGTATTATTAATAAAATTAATAATATAAAGAGGACCAAAATATTTTAAAAGAAATATACATTTTATAATATTATTTATTTAATAAATATTTGACTTTTCCATCAACTTAAGGTAGAGTATATATTTATTTTTATTACTAATATTATTTTCATTAGATATTTTTTTGTGTAACATTTGTTAGTTACATAGTAAGCATTTGTGTGTAAAGAAAGTGTTTAGAAAAAACGTGTAATAAAGTAATAGGTAAAGAAAACATTAAATTTTACCCAAAATAATAAAGGAAACACAAAGCCAATTTCTCCCAAAAAAATCTCCCTCCATAATTTAAAAAATTCAAAATACCAAACCTTTCTTCAAAATTTTAGAACCCAATAAAATAATCTACTTCTCCTCCTTCTTAAAAAACACCTCAAATCTCTTTCTCCTTCACCCTCTTCCTTCCCCTTCGCCCCTCACTCTTGAAATTTTTGTATAGGTTGTTTGGCTAATTAACTCTTTTCTTTTTGTAGGTTTTACAATATGAAATATTTTAACTAGATGAGATACGTTTTTTCAATATAAGCATTGCATTGAGTTGTGTGCGTGTGTGTATATATATATATATATATATATATATATATATATATATTGATGTAAAGATTTTCTTGTTTGTGTGGATTGTAGAATTGATATTGAAATTTGATATCTATATTTATAGATTTATTTACTTTTTTGATTGGTTTGCACTTTTTCTTATTTTTATCAATTGAAAACTCTAGTAAGTTACATATTCATTCTTCTTGAAATTTTATATATACACACTTTTGAATATATAATCAGTTCGTATTATTAACAGTCACGTTGATGAAATCAAAGCATGGAAGACAACAAGTTGTTTGCAGTTGAAGATCGTGGAAAGAGAGATAGGAAAAGATTATGTTGTTTTGGACTAATTACAATTTTTAAAATTATAAAATGCAATTATAGATAACTTAATAATTGTTTTGAAATGTCGAAAATAGATTCATGGCTACATTATGTAACTTTAGTGACTTATCAAGGTTGTGAAGAATTCTTTAATTTGTTGTAATAGAATTGTTGAAATATTTCTTGGATTTTTTAAAGTTACACTATAGAAATTTTTGCGATTAATAATTTTTATGGCAATATGTTGTAATTTGTAGGAATGAATTTTTATATTTGTGGCCAAACCTATACGTAATTTTAAAAAATATGACTATGCATTTTCATTTTTTATAGCAAATTATTAACTATAATTTATGTATTTTTTGATAAAAAGAATAAATTCTTAGCCACGTATAAAAAAATTTGTGGCAAATACTTTTTTATATCTATAGATTTTCTAACTCGTAACTAAATAGAAGTATTTTTATAATGAAATTAAAAATCAAATAACCACAAATTTTAAATTTACTTAGCAAAAAAATCAAGTCATTTGCCATAATAGAATATGTTGTGGCTACATTACAAAAATTATTGTGGATATTATTTGTCATGGCAAAAGAGTAAACTAGTAGCTACAAGTATATGTTCCGTAGCAGGAATTTCTTTTAACATTATAGCTACAACAATATTTTTTGTAGCTATAAGCAGTCGTAATCCTTAGCCACAGATCATGTAAAGTTTGTAGCTAACTTTTAGTTACAGCGTTTCTTGCTACGAAAGTTACGGAAAAGAAAATTGTGGCTAAAGTGTTTAGCTATGAAAATTTTCATATTTAGCTACGAGGTATTATGTAGCTGTACGTGCCTTATGTTGTAGTGGTTCCTGCAATCTTCCCAACAAATTTAGATAGCTTTTGTTATGTGCGTTGCACGTGTGCTTCATGTCAAGCCATCAATCGACATAAAATATATAGAAGAAAATAATTTATTAAAAAATAGTTAAAGATCAAAGATAGGCAGCTTTATGCATTCAGATATATGCGTGAATTGCTATTATTTTGATTGTCTCCTACGACGTGAACTATCACAAAACAGATGATAACAAAAATAATAGATTATAATAGATCAAAATCTACAATAAAACAATATGATTAAACCTAAACCTTTACATAAAAATCCTTCAAAGCCTAGCTGACTATTTATCTATCATTGGTAAATTATATAACAAAATAATATAATAATCGAGATATCATAACAATACTATTAATGTCCAACCTTAACAAGAAAATTCATCAAAGCCCGACTAAACGTTCATCTAACACCTGTATTAAACAGAAAAAACTACAGATAGTAACAAAACAAAAACTACGATAACCGATACATTAGAACGATATTATTAAAGCTAACCTTAACACAAAAAAATTCTTAAAGTCCGACCTAACATTCATTATCTACAATATAGACTTGAACAGAACAAAAACTACAACAAAACAATATGATAATTGAGATATTAGAACAGTATGATATAGACGACACTTTCAGAGCTCATCGAAAAAAGTAGTTATAGAATATACATGACGTTATTACATTGTTGTAGGGGAAAGCGCAGTTTATAAAAAATTATTTTAGAGATAAGCGTAAACCTGTTAATAATTTCAATTGAAGATCTTTGAAAACAATTTCTATGAAAAAGGTGATTAATTTACTAATCTGTAAAAAGAATAGAGACTAAAAGGGATAATTTACCAAGAAGATGGATTTAGGAATTACCATGCAACGTTAAATCTGTTCAAGCTTTTCATGCAATTAAGAATCTTGTTTCCACTTTAAACTTATTTATACATATATTTAATTAGTTCAGCACTTAATACAAACAATTTTCCTACTTTACTTGAATCTAATTAACACAAGTGTTGTAATAATATGAAAGAATTTTGTGTTTACGTCCCCTCTGCTAAGTCATTGAATCTTTTCCACCTTTTAGAATTTGAAATCTAAGAAGAATTGTCTAGTGTTGTAATTTGAGGAATTTCGAATTCATTCTAATTTGAGAACCCATATGGCCCTCCTCCAGAGGCAAGTTGTATCTTTTGCAATGTCCACTGTCTGATGGAAAAAAGAAAATAATTTGATGATATTCCATTTTGCCTAGTTATTTTCCGCTTTCTGAACTTTAAGGTGTCTAATCTCTTGCAATTATAGCTTTCAGAGGATATGAACCTTAATAGGAAGGAGTGGAGGGAACGGATTAGCATAGAAGGTTAGTAGGTAGGAGTATGTCCGTAATAGTAGGGAAGAATGCTTTGTTTGTATTCTTGTAGTCTCTTGTTCGTGGTGTTTTAGTGATGTTTATGATTTCGAATAGCTAGTTTATAGTATTTCCTTGTGGGTGTCTTGTTTCCTTCATTATATAGCGGTATGATATCTCTTTTTGTTATTTGCTTTTATGTTTTTTGTTTGTTATACTAGTATTATCCTAAAGCCGGAGGTCTATCGAAAACAGTCTCTCTACTTCATCTGAGGTAGTGGTATGAACAACATATATTTTACCCACCCCAGACCCCACTATTTAGAAATACACTGAATGTTTTATAATCGTTCATATCAAATCTAATAAATATAGTTCAATAAAAAAGAGTTGTTCGAATGATGAACTCCCTTCTTCTCCATCCCTAATGCTGGGATTCAAGTTATAAAGGGAGCAAAAAGAGTAAAAATTCCTAAAACTGTGTAAAAGAAATAGACATAGTATGGTAAAAATTTGATGAAGACTAAAAGTGTCTTCTTCTTACAAACTGTAAGAGACCAAACTTCTCTATTTTTAAATGTTCTCATAATTAATTTAATAAATGACTAATTCAAATTTAACTAGTTCTATTTCTAATTCTAACATATACTTACTGCTGTACTTTTTAAATTACTGGGCTATGATACCATTTGTAGGGGGGTGCGGATAACTAGATCATAAAATAGATTTATTATATCTAATGAATCTATTCTTTTTTGTGCGTGGATATTTCTTAGATTTTGTTTTAATATTTTTTAATAATTTTTTTTTGTAAGATGGATCCATTAATTTATTTGGTTTATTATTTTATCCTGTAGTAACTGCAGAGTTACAAATTTCTGTATAATAATTTATTCTATCTGTACTGTAGTGTATATCTAATTCTAGATTTTCTATGTCATTTATTATCTTGTGTTGTTCTTCTCGTAGTGAGTTTTTTAAATTATATAAACTATCACATGTATTTTTTTCTAAATTTTCTAAGGTTTTTTCTATCCATATTAACTTTTCTTTTAGATTTTCCATTATTTTTCTAATTCGGTTTCTATAATTAATTTCATTATTTGAATTATCTTGGTTTTCTCTAGTTTTTCTAATATATTCTAACATCCACATCCTTGATCTGAATAATATCCTTCTGGGTAAATTTCTTCGTATAACTGTTCTAGCCAATTCATGGTTTCTATTTCGTAGTTTATTACTTCTTCTAATATTATTTTCTTAATATCTATGATTTTTATATCTTTAAGTATATATAAGATTAAAACTTTAAGATAGTCTAAATGATCTATTTTCTAAAATTGATATTTTATAGTTGTTTGTTTTAACCTTAGTAGTTTTTGCATATTTTTATTAAGAGATTTATTTTTATTTTCCATGTATTTGTCTATATTTGTTTTTACCTGTTTTTCTAGTAACTGTATATTTCGCATATCTTTTTTCTAAAGATTCTACGTAATTTATCATGATAAGTATTTATAAGAGTAGTTAGGTAGGCATGGTGTATAATTTACTCTAGTCATGTAATATTCTCCAAATGCTTTTTCTAATATGCTTTTTCTTATATCTGCTACTTTTATATCTTTAAGTGCATACAAAATAAGTATCTTAAATTTATCTACCATCTTATCAGATAAATTATCATTCATTATCATAAAATTGCTTTTTTTAAAATATTCCATTCAACCATGTACATAATAAAATATGGTCATCTCAGATTACTATATACTAGATTATTCTTAAATAACATGTTCTTCGGTCACTATTAGCATGGTAATTCAGATACTTTTTCCCTTAAACAATGCCTCGACTTTGGTTACTCCCCGCCACGGCTTCTTGCCTCATTGGTTTCACCTTTAGGATGACATAGTTCTTAGGGATTTTTCTCCGTTTCCACTTTGCTAATAAACTTCTTAACATATTATTCTTCGAATAATTCTACTATAAAGTAACTAATATGAATTTATTTTATCATATCATGATTGTCGGGAACTATGAATTTAGCTATTCATAATCATAAATAGATATACCTGTTCAGGTAGCTTTGATATTTCTGAAGTTTGTTCCATAGCTTTTTCCATTGAAGTATGTATATTTAATTAACTGGGAAATATTTTTTACGGAATGGAGAGAGTTTTTGCTTAATCGTGAGAAGGCTTGCTTTGCAATGCCTTCTGCCTTCTTTATTTATAGAGTGAACGAACTTTACAAAGTATTTTACATGTGTTCTCTAAAGGTAAAAACAATAAAGCTAAAAACAAAGAAAAACTTAAAAAGTCCTACAAGCTAAAAAGGTTGTTCTACCTAGGCTTATGAAAAGTTTTTACATGAATAGTAATGTACAATAATTTTGAAGACTTTTACGTAAATATCTTGTCTCCGTTGATTTTGTCGTATCTGTTGTATCTGCATTATTGCTCCTGATCTTATCTTCCAGCTGTCATCTTGCTTTCTTGATTTTTTATTCTAGATGTACTTCTGGAATAATATTATCTTCTCCATTACACCTCGAATATTGCTGATCTGAATATTTATGTCCAATTATTTTACAATATCTTGTTAGTAGTCCGTCAGAAATAAAATCCTTTTTTAATAGCTCCTGTCGTAGATGGTTTCTCTGGGTTGAGTAGTGTCAGTGTCCATTGTCTTACATCCTCCATATCTGTTGGTCGTAGCTCTTTCGAATTAGAGTAAATCATTTGGTGATCTCTCGAGTAGTAGCTCCATATTGGATTTCCATTTGTATAGTTATTTGCTAGTTCTTGTATAATCGTAGATAGTCCAATAAGTCTTTTATTTGCGTAGAACTCTGGTATCTCGATTCTAGGTATTTCCGATTGCTGCGCAATATCTTCTGGTATAATCATGTCTCTAGTTAGTCCTATCTTTACAACTTGTATAACTGGTTTTATCTGGTCATATAATATCTCCGCGGGTGCAGTATAACACTTTATATAAAATAGAGTGCCTTTCGTTATTCTTTTATAGGTCATAAATATCTTGTATAATTCTTCCATAACTGTCAATTCTTCTCCGTTTTGGGTGTATATGGTGTTTAGCAGTCCGTAGTCAAAACATATTTTTACTAAACTTGGATTAGTTTTTGGTAGTGCGATTAGCTTGTTGTATCCTTGTAATTTTTGGGTTATATAGTTGGTATTTGATTCTTGGATGTTTGTAGCTCTTGGGTTATGGTTTAGGAAGGTTTGTGCTCTATAGATGTTTTCTATATATTTCTGGGCCGTATAATTGTAAACTTTTTTGTCTTGGTTTAGGCTATCTCGGTATGTGTTAACTTGTGGGGGTATGAATAAATGGTTTTTTTGTATTTTTGGTGTAAAATGTTTTTCAAATATTTTATTCATGTTCGTGTTTTGGTATCTTGGTCGACTAACTTCTTTGCTTGTACCTGCAGAAGTAGATTGATAAATGTTATGGGTTTTATGGAGTGTCCCAACGTCTCCTTCTAGCTCTGGAATTTTATTGTCTTCCGATAGATATAGCTCTGCACACTGCTTAGTTAGCTGATTCATAGCTATAGACTTCAGTTTATCTTCATTAGTCTTTAGCTTTAGCTTTTCTATCTCAGTACCCATACTGTCCACTTTTAATGAAAGCGTAGTTAGGGTGTTGAGTATTTTTTCAAGAGTATTTTCTTCTATCATTTCAGTCTGTGTAGCTTTGTCTTGATATGTAATCTGCAATGACATTTTTGTTAATACTGATCACTTCTATTATAAATGTGAAATTTAATATATTTAAAACTAGTCTCCGAATCTCTTTCGTTGTTAACAAAACATAAAACTCTTTCGTTAACAAAACAACGAAAGAGATTCGGAGACTAGTTTTAAATATATTAAATTTCACATTTATAATAGAAGTGATCAGTATTAACAAAAATGTCATTGCAGATTACATATCAAGACAAAGCTACACAGACTGAAATGATAGAAGAAAATACTCTTGAAAAAATACTCAACACCCTAACTACGCTTTCATTAAAAGTGGACAGTATGGGTACTGAGATAGAAAAGCTAAAGCTAAAGACTAATGAAGATAAACTGAAGTCTATAGCTATGAATCAGCTAACTAAGCAGTGTGCAGAGCTATATCTATCGGAAGACAATAAAATTCCAGAGCTAGAAGGAGACGTTGGGACACTCCATAAAACCCATAACATTTATCAATCTACTTCTGCAGGTACAAGCAAAGAAGTTAGTCGACCAAGATACCAAAACACGAACATGAATAAAATATTTGAAAAACATTTTACACCAAAAATACAAAAAAACCATTTATTCATACCCCCACAAGTTAACACATACCGAGATAGCCTAAACCAAGACAAAAAAGTTTACAATTATACGGCCCAGAAATATATAGAAAACATCTATAGAGCACAAACCTTCCTAAACCATAACCCAAGAGCTACAAACATCCAAGAATCAAATACCAACTATATAACCCAAAAATTACAAGGATACAACAAGCTAATCGCACTACCAAAAACTAATCCAAGTTTAGTAAAAATATGTTTTGACTACGGACTGCTAAACACCATATACACCCAAAACGGAGAAGAATTGACAGTTATGGAAGAATTATACAAGATATTTATGACCTATAAAAGAATAACGAAAGGCACTCTATTTTATATAAAGTGTTATACTGCACCCGCGGAGATATTATATGACCAGATAAAACCAGTTATACAAGTTGTAAAGATAGGACTAACTAGAGACATGATTATACCAGAAGATATTGCGCAGCAATCGGAAATACCTAGAATCGAGATACCAGAGTTCTACGCAAATAAAAGACTTATTGGACTATCTACGATTATACAAGAACTAGCAAATAACTATACAAATGGAAATCCAATATGGAGCTACTACTCGAGAGATCACCAAATGATTTACTCTAATTCGAAAGAGCTACGACCAACAGATATGGAGGATGTAAGACAATGGACACTGACACTACTCAACCCAGAGAAACCATCTACGGCAGGAGCTATTAAAAAAGGATTTTATTTCTGACGGACTACTAACAAGATATTGTAAAATAATTGGACATAAATATTCAGATCAGCAATATTCGAGGTGTAATGGAGAAGATAATATTATTCCAGAAGTACATCTAGAATAAAAAATCAAGAAAGCAAGATGACAGCTGGAAGATAAGATCAGGAGCAATAATGCAGATACAACAGATACGACAAAATCAACGGAGACAAGATATTTACGTAAAAGTCTTCAAAATTATTGTACATTACTATTCATGTAAAAACTTTTCATAAGCCTAGGTAGAACAACCTTTTTAGCTTGTAGGACTTTTTAAGTTTTTCTTCGTTTTTAGCTTTATTGTTTTTACCTTTAGAGAACACATGTAAAATACTTTGTAAAGTTCGTTCACTCTATAAATAAAGAAGGCAGAAGGCATTGCAAAGCAAACCTTCTCACGACTAAGCAAAAACTCTCTCCATTCCGTAAAAAATATTTCCCAGTTAATTAAATATACATACTTCAATGGAAAAAGCTATGGAACAAACTTCAGAAATATCAAAGCTACCTGAACAGGTATATCTATTTATGATTATGAATAGCTAAATTCATAGTTCCCGACAATCATGATGTGATAAAATAAATTCATATTAGTTACTTTATAGTAAGAAAATCCACAAAGATTAGCCTATCTAATTATATTAATAGGCTCTGATACTATTTGTGTACATTACTATTCATGTAAAGACTTTTCATAAGCCTAGGTAGAATAGCCTTTTTAGCTTGTAGGACTTTTTAAGTTTTTTTTTTTGTTTTTTAGCTTTATTGTTTTTATCTTTAGAGAACACATGTAAAATACTTTGTAAAGTTCGTTCACTCTATAAATAAAGAAGGCAGAAGACATTGCAAAGCAAGCCTTCTCACGATTAAGCAAAAACTCTCTCCATTCCATAAAAAGTATTGCCCAGTTAATTAAATATACATACTTCAATGGAAAAAGCTATGGAGTAAACTTCAGAAATATCAAAACTACCTGAACAGGTATATCTATTTATGATTGGTTTTTAGAATTTGATGAGACTCTCTTTGTATTTATGGTTAAATCTTTTTATGTCACTGTTTCTATCAAATCTAATAAACATAAGTTGTTAAATATTTAATGAAGACTAAAAGTGTTTACTTTTGATAATTTCAAAGATCAAAATCATTTGGTGCATATTTAAGGAGAGATTCTTTTATTCTTTTATTCTTTTATTCTTTAGAAGGTTCAAAAATAGTAAGGGCTCTTTTCCTGTTACACATATGGATCCTTCCATGTTACACATTTCCAATTCTCTTTTTAAAGAGACATCTGAATTATTGTCTTATAATTAAAAACCTGTAGAACATGAAATGGGAATTGAGTTGAAATGATGTGTGTAATAAAGAACATCTATATGGAAGTACTTTAATTATATTAGTCAATTTGTCTGCATTTTGCGCGGTTATAAAAATTGTTATTTGAGATATGATGATTTATTAGTAACTCCGATCTGAGATATAAGAGAGAACATTACACACACACGCACGCACGCACGCACGCACACATATATGTATATATATGTGTGTATAACTCCATGATTCTCTATGTCATCAATTTTTAGATTTTTTTTCCATTCAAATAGTAAAAGATCATTATCATAGATTGTTGATCATGCACTTTACTAATCCACAAAATAGAATATATGTATTAATTTTATAAGGGCTATCTGAAACCACAATGAACTTTAGAGAATGCATAAGAGAATTTACTATAATAGCAAACAATGTCCCATCTAAGCACCATAATCTTAATAAAATAAGTAGATTTTTTTTCTATTATCACCTAAAATAATTATTTGTATGTATCAGATGACAAAGATTTCACATTCTTATTTTAGAGAAGTTCAATATTGACATAATTTTTTCATCTTTTTGGAAAGCTAGAAAAAAAAGAGACAATACATCACCATTCAAAGTTACATCAAAAATGATAAATCCTAACCCGCAAACAATGTCGATTACCATTTAAACTGATAAACCAACTATATCGATTATCATTTAAACTAACTGAATTTAGAATAAATTATATTTGCAAACACATGACAACAAATTTAAATTTACAAAACTAAATTTTGATAACCTGAATTTAATTTGAAACACAAAGAATGAAATGGGCTCCATACAATGAAAAGAACATATAAAAGATTCAATATTTTTCTGTTTTAAATTTTCGTTGTAAATCTACTATTTTCATTTATTTCCTTTTTTTGTGTGTGATAAAGAACATAAATGAAAATTAAATTATACTTGGGAATTGTGAAACTGAACAAAGTTTAATTATCCTACTCACTACTCAAACTAAATAAAAAACTTATTGAAGTAAGTACATCCACATAGTGATGCGAACAATTATTTACTAAGCCATTTTTTTTTTTGAAAACTCATGACTAATGAGCTAAAAAATAACATCACAACTCCTCTGTATAGCTATTAATTAATCAATTAATGCCCAACAACTTTCATTTGGCTTTTATTCATGTAGAATCTTTACACATGTTGAACTACATTTCTTTTCTTTTCTTTTCTTTTTTGGAAAAAGGTCAAATTTACCTCTCTACTAGAAAAATTGACTAAATATATCCTTCGTCATAATTTGAAATTAAATTTACCCTTGTTATCATACTTTGAGGGCAAATTTTTCATCTACTTTAAAAAATTAGCTAAATATGTCTCTCATCATACTTTGGGGTAAAATTTACCTTGATTTAATACTTTAAGAGTCTACCCTTCCTTTAACAGAAAAACCTAAATCAACATTAAATTGGCTAATTTTAAAAAATAAATCACACCCTAATCTAATTCGTCCAATCCGCCCCACAGAAATACACAAATAGATATACTGATTCCTCAGTTTTGTTGGTCAAATTTTTCCAACAAATAGAAAAGCTTCTCTTTCAACGTGCAAAACCGATAAGTTGTTTAGAAATAAACAAAATTTAAAATGGAATGAAATAACCTAGAAGCATGAAACTAGAGAAATTATCTATTACAAACTTTGTTATTGTTCGATTATGTTTAAATTTTAAAATTTAATACGCAATTCAATGTGCATCTAGATTTTAGAATCAGTGAATAAATTTTCTTAGCAAGTGACATGATGAAAAAATTGTAGAGACCTAAATTGTATGTAAAGATATATGAATGAAGAGATGTCACGATTGACACATAGGGAGATCTCTTAACTCAATCATGCAGAGAAATTTCCAATGGGCATAATCTATTTCATTTGACCTTTAAGTGTCATTTTTCATGAGATCTGCATTGATGCTGAACCATGAATTGAGAGAGGGATATATTTCTTTATGCTTGTACTCATGCAAATCAATTTTTTATGAGCTACACATTGATAAATATATAGTGGCTTAATCTCTATGAAAACATTTGACTAATAGTACTAAAGGGGATAATTGTGTCTTTATTATGGCTCGAGTTGGATCGAATGGGGTAGATTAAGGTGTATTTTATTTTAAAAAAATAAATCATTTAACGTTGATTTGAACTTTTCTATTAAGAAAGGGTACATATAAAAAGATTTTTAACAAGGGTAAATTTGATCCCAATGTTTGATATCAAAGGTAAATTTGACTCCAAAATATGACGAAGGGTATGCTTAATCAATTTTCCAAAGTAGAGGGATAAATTTGGCCCCAAAGTATAACAGCGAGGGTAAATTTAATCCCAAAATATGACGAAGGACATATTTAGCCAATTTTTCAAAGTAAAAGGATAAATTTGACCCTTTTTCCTTTTTTTAAAAAAATTGTATGCATCTTTTTTTTTTTGTGTGGATATATAAGATTTATCTTGTATATCTTGACAGTGTAGATAATTTTCACACTGTAAATGTACTTGTCAGATTCCTTTTGCTTTTATACCCACTTTGAAATCAAAGAAAAAATGGAGATACTATTTTAAGATGCAAAAACTTAGCAATATATTACGGTACATTTATAATCTTCTACTTGTTTGATTTTAAGAATGCTTCATACCTTCATATCCCAAACTAAGATAACTTAGAACACCATCCATTTTACATTTTCATTCGAGCATGCAAAACTAAAGATAAAACAAACATAAATTGATATGCGGCTAATAATACAAAGCTTTGTTACTTTTTAACAACTAAACTGATACGGAACAAATAAGGGAACACGAAATCACACCCCAAAATAGTCCACAAATCAAAACAAATTGTGGACCAAATGGGGACCTCTCTCGGATTCACTATCTAGAACAAAAAAGAAGAGGATACAAGGTGTTAATACACCAAAACAGCCAGCCAACAACAAGTTTAGCAACACAAGATGAAGCTCCACAATGTTACAATAGCAACAAGAACAAACGGGTTACATTAACAACACAAGAAGCCGAAACTAAAACAAGATACAAGATAGATAGTTAGATAAGTGTTGACGTAGTCTTAACAACCCAAGAGCATATTCCACTCTTGGACCTTTAACACTTCACATAACAAAAACCTAACTCTTACAATTGACACAAGAGAGGCGTCAACCACCCAAGCACCAACGTATCAAGCAAAATGCAACACACAAGGGAATCCACCCTTATGCTATGCGCTAGTTTCGGTTGTGGACTCTCTCTCTCTAAGAGGAGTGTTCTTTTATTTAACATTCATAAAAACTACCAACTAAAACCCTACAATGTTCAATTTATATCACATTACAAAATAAAAAACAAAAGACTAAAAGACCCTTTAATGAAAAAGGCTCCAAAAACAGCCCATGGAGTGTGCTTGAGACGGTTTTGGGCCTCCTTCACATTTAGACTTGTGCACTCTTTAGGCGGTCTTCAAAATACTCAAAAAATGTCCATGATCGTGATCGTACTCGTATCATCCTCTCCATCTTGAGAGGAATTTGACCACAAATTCACAGCTTCACCTCGTGCAATTGGCCCTCCAAAAGAAACCACCCAAACATTCCACAAAATATCAAGAAAGTGCACAAAAAAGTCCACAAAAAAACAAAGGGAACCCAAGGATACAATGAGAACAAGTCTTGGCTAACATCTTCATTTTGAACCTCGGCTTCCTCTCTATCTTGAGCCTTGTCTTCAATCTCATCTGAAACAAGTCTCCTAACATCATACAAGAATTGTCGTAGACCCCATATCCTTCATGTTCCTTTCTACGATTCTCCTCTATATGGACATGTCGGGTTTGGTGTAGTGGAGCTTCGGTTGATAGGCTTGCTTTGGTTAAGTGGGGTTTCGGTTGTGGAGTTTGGATGGGAGGAAATTGACTTCCAATTTATCCTTGTTGGACTTGATCAACTTGTGGGGGAAGTGGTCTATTTTGTTCTCAGTTTTGAGGGCTATTTGGAGCTTGGATTGTGGCATTATGTGGTGGTCTTGGAGGATTGGTCATTGGAAGTAAATTTTCGGGAGTAAAAGTACGAGAATTCCTTCGACTCTCCATTCGATCCAACCTCTCACTCATAGTTACCACATCCGAGTTAATTTTTTCAAGACCCACATTTCCCCTAGCAAGGTCTCGCGACAAAGCATCAAGGAGGGCCAAAATGGTTTCCATTATGGCCAAAAGTTACCTACAAAATAACAAACAAGTTAGTTGTACTCCTCACACTCCCTCTCTATTATTTTGTCTCTCGGATTTTTCATACTTTGATCTCACAAGTGTCGTAACCTTGCTTGTACTCCATGAGGCATTGAGAGGTGGACCAAGTATTTCAACGAGTCAAACGAATAAGACACACAAAGGAACGTATACACGAAGAACGATTTCAAAACTAACTTACATTCTAGTATTAGCTTGTAAGTTAGTAATGGAATCAACAAATGAAACTAAAGAAACAATAAAATCAAACTAAGAAATCTAAAATTTGAGCTTAAAAATTGTCAGTGAACAGTAAAAAATGTGATGCATGGCAACCCTCAATTGGTCACGGTTTTGTCAAGTTTCATTGTCCAAGGTTCAAGTCTTGACCAATTTTTGATCTGGATTGGTGGAATTGTTTAAGGAGGGAAAGAATAAGTCTTGAAACTCTTTTTCAACTCAAGTTTCAAGACTTGGACTTTTGTAGTATTTTCCCTTAAAACAAGGACCTCAAAACATGGAAGTTGGTTGGAAAAGGGTTGTAAAGTCTTTGAGTGGTTGGAAATGGTGGTAAAAGTCTTTGATGACTAACAAATACTACACTTCCTTCCTTCACCCTCTTAGATCTAACATCCACTTTTTTTTTTCAATAAAAGATGAAGATTGGTGAAGAACACCAAGAACACAAACTTTTGAATCTCGGAGTCTAAGGTTCAAGTTGGTCTCACACTTCAATCAACACTTTGTCAAGTTCCACCTTTCAACAACAACTTCAACAAGAAGTTCTTAAGCCACCATTTCACAACAATAACACAAGGTCAATCTCAAAAACTCAACAATAACAACACCAACCTTCAATAATAAGGATCAACACATGACCACTTCAAGTTCACAACAACAATGTCAATATTATAAGCTCAACCTTTAGATCTAGACACTTTTAGTGTTGGTGAGAAAGAACCAACACTAGAAACACACTAGACAAACAAAAGAACTACAAGATCTAGTCAAGTAAAACAAGAAAATCTCGGCCAAGACAACAACACAACACAATTTTTGGTCAAGAACACAAAAATGGATAGATTGCTATTTTCTGAAATTTTTCAGTTTTTATCAACTTTTTTTTTGATGAATCAAACCCAAGATTGGCTTTGTGGGAACAAAAACCAGCCTTGCTCTGATACCAAATGATACGGAACAAACAAGGAAACACAAAATCACACCCTAAAATAGTCCACAAATCACAACAAATTGTGGACCAAATAGGGACCTCTCTCGGATTCACTATCTAGAACAAAAAAAAAGAGGATACAAGGTGTTAATACACCAAAACAGCCAGCCAACAATAAGTTTAACAACACAAGATGAAGCTCCACAATATTACAATAGCAACAAGAAGAAACGGGTTACATTAACAACACAAGAAGCCGAAACTAAAATAAGATACAAGATAGCTAGTTAGACAAGTGTTGATGTAGTCTTAACAACCCAAGAGCATATTCCACTCTTGGACCTTTAACACTTCACACAAAAAAAAACTAACTCTTACAATTGACACAAGAGAGGCGGCCACCAACCAAGCACCAACGTATCAAGCAAAATGCAACACACAAGAGAATCCACCTTTATGCTATGCCCTAATTTCGGTTGTGGACTCCCTCTCTCTAAGATGAGTGTTCTTTTCTTCAACATTCATAAAAACTACTAACTAAAATCCTACAATGTTCAATTTATATTCCATTACAAAATAAAAAACAAAAGACTAAAAGACCCTTTAATGAAAAGGGCTCCAAAAACAGCCCATGAGCGTGCTTGGGATGGTTTTGGGCCTCCTTCACACTTCAACTTGTGCACTCTTTAGGTCGTCTTCAAAATACTCAAAAAGTGTCCATGATTGTGATCGTACTCGTATCATAAACCTACAATTTCATTTTTAGATATTGTGAGCTCTACTTCTTTCCACGATCTCATTACAATGAACTTAAATTAATTATCGTCCATTCAATTGCTAATATTTCTTCTTCTTCCTTAGTCTCAATTATGTTACAAGTGGTTTAGTGAACTAAAAATTAAAGAAATTTAGACCATTCACAAAGAACTTTTAAAAGAATCTATGTGAAAAATAGGTTGTTTTTCAAAGTACAACTATCCAAAAGTATTGTATAGCAGATTAAGGAAATTGTTAGGAATCCCAAGCCATAATTGCTATCCCAGGTGATTTTTTTGAGAGAAGTATCGATTACTTCCTGAACTTGTCACGTTTTATTCATGGTACACCTGAACTTTGACTAGTCCTATGTACCCCGCGAACTTGTTCTTTTAGTATGTCACGTGCCCCTTGTACGCTGATATGGCAAAATATTTGAGTTCAACCTCCATCACACACGTGATGGAGGTATTTTTATGCCAAATAAACATTTTTAATGATAAAAAAATAAAAAAAATCTATTTTTCTTTAATTTTTTCAAAAAATTCAATTATCCCTCTCCCTACTTATTATCTCTCTTCCTCCATTACTTCAAATCTAAAAAAAAAAGATTCATCCGTTTATTAATTTTTTAAAACTCCAGTTTATTAATTAGTTTATGAAATAAAAATTTCATCCGTTTATTAATTTTGTAAAATTTTTGTTTATTAATCTGAAAAAAAATTCATCCGTTTATTAATTCAATCTAAAACTCCAGTTTCCATTCCTATGAAACTCCTTCAATTTTGTAATCTTAATTATATATATTATATGAGTTATTGTAACTAAAAAATGGTACTAAATATCGAACCAGATATTTTAAACAATATTAACAAAACAAATACTAAAGAAACTAAGACCCATACTTATGATAAATGTAGTTGTATTAGTTATCGGTTTTTAATCCCTAACGATTTGATTTTTGATTTAACCGATAAGAAAATACTCATAAAATAGAAAAAGTAATAACTAACATGAAAAGAAATCGAATCTTAGTTGCAACAAAAATCCTACTTATATATATATATATAAGTATATATATATAATAATTTAATATAATCTTATTGGGTTATTGGTTTACCCAATAACTTAATAAAAAAATCAAAATCAAATCAATAATCCAATATTTTTTTCTTATAAAATCATTAAAAAATCGTTAACCCAATAACGATAAATCAATAACATTGTTATTGTTCAATTTTTGTACACCCCTAACTTAAATTACAATTTCTTAATCCATTAATTATAATAAGAAATGTATTTGTGCATGTGAGTCTCCTAAAAATCCTAATCGAAACACTAATCGAAAACTACTATGAAACACTAACCGGAAAAAAATAATTTCATATTATGAAACAGTAATCGGAAAAAAATAATTTCAGATTTTTAACGCACAAAAAAAATATTAATTTTTAAATAATAGCTTACATGATCGATGAAAATTATACCTTTCACAATTTTGGAGTAGAGGAAAATTAAAAAATATAATATTTTTAGAGAGAAATCGGATAATTAAGTGTAGAAGTGGGTTATTTTTAATATAGGATAAATATAAGGGAAGTGAATTATATTATCCATGAGAATAACCACATCAGCGTTTTTATCCACGTGTCCGCGCGTGTATTATACGCAGTGGACAGTGGGCCGAAAAACGTGGCACGACATACTAAAAGAACAAGTTCGGAGGGGTACTTAACACTAGTAAAAATTCAGATGTACCATAAATAAAACGTGACAAGTTTAGAGGGGATAATTGATACTTCTCTCTTTAAAAAAAAAAATCTAAGAAAATTGTTCGCAAATTGTTTATAGTATTCCATGGAAATTAGTTGATATACATGTGATAACAAAACAACGGAAAGAATCGATTTGGAACAATCAAATAGAATTCAATCAAACATGGAAAAAGAACAAAGCCCTTATAAAACCAAAAGAAAGAGATTTACCTTTGAGAAGTAGACAAAAGTCCATATAATATCTAGCAAAAGTGAGAATAAGGAATTAAAAAATACATGAACACCAACAAAATATGAAGACATAAATAAACAAATATCAATTTCGAAAAAGAAAATTTACTTTGTAATTTGAGAAGAACATATATAAAAACCTAAAGAAAGTAGAAAAACAAAAGAGGAAGAATTGAAAAGATGGAAAGAGCAAACGAAGAGGAAGAGACACAAGCGTTAAAGAGGATTTGTCTATTGTGTTTTGGTTTTACAATATAACATAATGTCAATTCTAACAACAACAATATACATATATATATATATATATATATATATATATATATATATATATATATATATATATATATATATATATATATATATATATATATATAAATAAATAAATAAATCTGTAATCTATAATATATTAAAAGTGTGAAGACCTTAGAAAAGTGATTTGAATTTTTTGCCTTTCATTAAAATACTCTGCAATAGACAAAATAGTTTTTTCCCATTTCTAAAAATTATTATTTAATTAATTAACTAAATTTAATTAATATTTTAAATTAATAAATCATAAATTATATATGGTAAGTTATAAAATTTAAAGAGTCATAAAATATATGGTGACAACTAGCAACAAAATATATGGTAAATTTTAAAAACTAAAGAATCCTAATATAAAATATACGATGACAACTACCACAAAATATATGGAAAGAATATTAGAATTTTTTCATGTAAAAACAAACGAACATGTTGAATCAAAGAAGTACTTTAAGTTGAATCAAGATCTAATGTATGTTAAATTAAATAGTACTTTAATTTATATAGATTTAGGATTTTCTTTCTATCTTTTTTTCTTCCAAAATTGGTTTTTAGGACATTTTTCAAACAAAACTTTTAGAATTTTTTTTTTTTTAAACAGTCGGTATTATTCATTATTTGAAATTTTGAAACTAATTGAAGTCTTTATTTGATTTGGGTAAGAAATCATGAATTTAACATTTCTAAATCATTTAGAATTTTACCATATATAAAAAGATTCTACAATTCTATTTAAGCAATATTTTCATCAAATTTTACAAGAAACATTCAGCTTCTTCTATTTTTACCTTTTTTAATGTTGATTTTAATTCAAGTCATCTTCTTGCGTTCAATATCATCATGCATTATGTCTTTCTTTATGTAACGACCTAAAAATTTGATGAAATATGTGAAATTTGTGATTTTGTATGATTTGACAGTTTTACCCCTCCCCATAGTTGCATTATGGTAAATCTGGGGTGTGGGAGTGGTTGGCATGATTTTTGATGCATATATATATAATCTATAATCTATAATTTATTAAAAGTGTGAAAACCCCTAGAAAAGTGATTTGAATTTTTTTTCCTTCATTAAAATATTCTGCAATAGACAAAATAGTCTTTTCCCATTTATTAAAAATTATTATTTAATTATTTAACTAAATTTAATTAATATCTTAAATTAAAAAATCGTAAATTATATATGGTAAGTTATAAAAGTTAAAGAGTCCTAAAATATATGGTGACAACTAACAACAAAATATATGGTAAATTTTAAAAACTAAAGAATCCTAATATAAAATATACGATGACAACTCCCACAAAATATATGGAAAGAATATTAGAAATTTTTCATATAAAAACAAACGAACATGTTGAATCAAAGAAGTAATTTAAGTTGAATCAAAATCTAATGTACGTTAAATTAAATAGTACTTTAATTTATATAGATTTAGGATTTTCTTTCTTTCTTTTTTTCTTCCAAAATTGGTTTTTAGGACATTTTTCAAACAAAACTTTTAGATATTTTTTTTCTAAAAGTTGGTATTATTCATTATTTAAATTTTTGAAACTAATTGAAGTCTTTATTTGATTTAGGTAAGAAATCATAAATTTAACACTTCTAAATCAATTAGAATTTTACCATATATAAAAAGATTCTACAATTCTATTTAAGTAATATTTTCATCAAATTTTACAAAAAATATTCAGCTTCTTCTACTTTTACATTTTTTGATGTTGATTTTAATTCAAGTCATCTTCTTGCGTTCAATATCATCATGCATTATGTCTTTCTTTATGTAACGACCTAAAAATTTGATGAAATATGTGAAATTTGTGATTTTGTGTGATTTGACTGTTTTACCCCTCCCTGTAGTTGCATTATGGTATTTCTGGGGTGCGGGAGTGGTTGACATGATTTTTGATGCATTTTGGTATCATTTATGCAATATTGTGGTTTTTGATGGCTTCGGGGGTCTTATTTTGCACTTATGTGATTATATTTTGATCCGTGTGACGGATGATTGAATGGACTGCGCCAGCAGCTCTGGAATGTCGATTTTAGGTTAGGTAGACCTTTGGTTCGGGTCCTGGTTCACCCGAGCTCATTTCGACCTATTGATCGGAAAGTTGGAAAATTTGAAATATGGGTGTGAGATCCACATTTGATCGAAACGACCGCGGATGAAAAATTCGACTTCTTCAGCAGATCCGAAATGTCGATTTTAGTGTGTTAGCGTATTTGTTATGATTTTACAGCTTTTAAATCTCATTTTGACCCTCGATTTGAAAAATTGTGATTTCGGATTTCGGGGGTCAATTTTGTGAAAATGACTTTATGGAAATCTGGTATCGCCATCGTATCCGGAACGTCGAATTTAGTATGATTACATAGTTCGTTTGCATAAATCAGACTCCGAATGAATCCCGGACACCCCATCAAAGTCCAGGGTGAACTTGAAGGAAAAATCTGGTGCAAAAACCAGAAAAAATCTGCAATATATATAACAACTTTTTCACATTTTTGGCCCATTTTGCTCATTTTTCATCATTGTCTCTTGAGAGTTAAACCCTAAATATTTTGGGATCTTAAAAGTGCGGTTTGTGAGAGTTTGGGAAGCTAGATTAACACCTATTTCTTGATTTTAATTATGGATTTAAGGTAAGAATTCACCATTTTCTTAGAAATTTCTTGATAAATTTCTCAAAACCCCAAAAATCTTAGGGCATGATTTTAAACCCAAATTTCATCCCCTTTCACTTAAATAATATTTTTATCTTATAATTACTAGATTTTCATCAATTTAACCTTCAAAATAGCTCTGATTCTTGATTTTAACCCGGATTTTAAGGATTTTATCCGGTAAAACTCAAAAATAGTTTTTCTTCTATTTGAACCCTATTATTCACTCGATTTAACTTGGTTTTTCAGCCGTAGGTTCCTAAAAATATGGAGAACATATTTTTGAAGTAAAGATCCAATTTTGCCCTTCTTTTTCGAAAATATATTTTTGGGGTCCGTTTTGACCCTGAACCAAAAGTAGCCAATATAGGTGTTGTTGATTTTGTTTTAACGCATAGATTTCATATTTGATGTTTTTAGTAGAGTTTGGTATTTTTCGTGAAAAGTAAGATCGCGGGTTCAAGTGTAGCGGATCGGTTTCGACTTTCGAGGTAGGTTATGACTTAACTCTTCAGACTGGGCTGGGTAGTAAATAATGGTACTAAATGCATGTTAAGGGTGTGAACTGATCATGAAAAATGTCTGTCTACGTGTTGTGCCCGTGTGAGGGTCTATATGTGATGTAATTGTCGAAATTAAAATATTATGTGATATGTTTGACCGTGTGGGGTCCTATGTGACATTGATAGCCTTGAATACATGTGAGTAATTGTATTGTATTGTTTAATGTGGTACCATGAGTGTATTGTGATTATATTCATACTTTATTGGCATATGATACATGTGAAAATTCATGGATGAAATGAAAATAACGAGTGAATATTAGCTTATGTGGTTGTGGAAATGTATCATTGTGGTTGGTTGTAGAAATATATCATGTGGTTGGTTGTGGAAATACTTATTTTGATTGGTTGTGAGCATTACATCTTCATATCATACTCATTCATGAAACACTGGTACCACCGTGGCAACATCTGAGAAACACTGACAACACCTTTTTAAAAATATTGTAACACCTTATAAAATCCTTTCCGAGGGATGTGCCTGAAAGAAGATATGAGATATGTGGATTGTATATGGGTTGACGAACCCCCATGGGTCCTACGTTGGAATGCTTTAGCTCCGTAGGTGTATATGGGGATTGTACGACGATCCCAGAGGTTGTGCGACAACCTCATGCATCATCATCATTATCATATACATTGCACTTACTTTATTGTGTTTATGTTGCGTTGTATTGCCTTATTGACTTGTCATCTATGTGTTTGTCTTACTTTTATTTACTTGTATTTGATGATCCTGTATCTATATATTCTTTCTTGTTATATTATATGTGACATAATGTATACTTGTGTTTCGTATCTTGGTGTATTTTTGTAATATATGTGAGATATACTAGAACTGTTAGTGCAAGCGGTGTGGGCTACCGTTGTGGGACACTATCTGATTGTAGGTGACGTGCCCTTAGTGTATATTTTGTATGCTTTATTTACCACTTTGCTTGGCCGGCCTATGATACCTACTAAGTACAAGTGAACCGTACTCATGCCTACTGTGCCCTTTCGGTGCAGGTCCTAGCTCGAGTGCGCCTCAGCTTACTTGATTTGAGCGATTGTTGGAGCTTCCAAGGTAGCGATTGGACATTCATGCGTCCGAAGTTCACCTCTATCTTTCTATACTAGTTATGTCTTTATTAGTATTCGGAGACAGTTATTATTTCTTTGTGGTTATTTTTCTTATGTATTTGACTCTTTGATTGTATTAGTAGTTCTTACGCTATTGACACCTGGTTTTGGGCATGATTGGTGTTTTGGATAAGTTCTTTTTGCATTGTTATGATTATTTATATGGTTCGGCTTCATTTTAGAAGCCTTACCTTGGGTATTTCTGTCTTTTTCTCTATTCGTATCTGTTTGGTTGATAGGCTTACTTGTCAAGGTACGTTGTGACAAGTGCCATCATGACCCTCATTTTTGGGTCGTGACAAATTGGGATCAAAGCAACCAGGTTTCATTGGTCTCGACGACGTAAGAACGGGATGTCTAATAGAGTCTCGCGGATCGGTACGTAGATGTCCGTATCTATCTTTGAGAGGCTATAGGATGTCTTTAGGAAAATTCTCTCATTTCATTCTTTATCATGCAAAATTCTTTCATACCCTGTATTCTGAGTTGTGTTTCACTCTTTCTATGCGAATGGAGTTGCTTATACCTCTTATCAGCTGAGAGATGCAGGGAGAGATTATTGGATATCATTTTTTGGTTGTAGGCTTGTTAATGCTCCTGAGTTGTCATGGGATTAGTTTGTTGATGCCTTTCTGGAGAGATTTGTGCCTGTTAGTTTGAGAGATCATATGTGGGACGAGTTTGCTAATTTGGAGCGGGGTTCCATGACAGTTTTTGAGTATAAGGCATGCTTCCATACCCTGCCTTGATATTTCTAAGATAGCATTTCCACCGAGTTTGAGAAGATTCAAAAGTTTGTGAAGGGTTGGGTGTTCTTCCTTCTGTTGGCTACATTTCATATAGTTGTGTTTGGGGCTTGTTTTTAGAGTCTTGTGGATCATGCTAAGATGACAGAGGATATTCTTAGTGCATCTTAGGGAGGCACCAATAAGGCGCGATATTTTGTTGAGTTCAGGAGTCAAACCTCTCGAGGCAAAAATTTTAGAGGTTCTCGTGGATACTATGGTAGGGTAGTACAGGCGACATTACAGAGTTTAGGTGGTGGACCTTTTAGTCCAGCAGTTCAGGGTGGCTGTTCAGTCCTAGTTGTACCTTCTCCTATTGAGACTAGTCATAGGGGTTGTTATGTGTATGATGAGATTGGCCATGTGGCCAAGGACTGTTCTTGTCGTGTGTTTAGAGATAACCTTATTTCAGCTGTGAGAGATATGTGTTCTACCAAAGGTGCTAGAGGTAGAGATGGTAGAGCCCGTGTTGGTGGTTATGAGGCCACTCAGCCAGATGGTAGTCATGAATATTGCAAGGCTATATTAGTCAGATCTGAGGTGGACGCTTCAGCTGCTGTGATCGCAGGTACTGTTCCGTTTGTTTCAGACCTGCATGTCATTATTTGATCCTGGATCGACTTTCTTCTATATGTCTGTATATTTTTCTTTGGGTTTTGATTCTGTTAGGGAGCCTCTTTCCATGCCTATTCGTGTATCTACCTCGGTAGGTGATTCTTTAGTGGTGGATCGGGTGTACCTATCTTGTGTTGTGACTTTTGTCGGACGTGAAACTTTGGTAGACTTGCTTGTGTTAGATATGGTCGATTTTGATGTTATTTTGGATTTGGATTATTTGGTTCCTTATCATGTTGTCTTAGATTGTTTTGCTAGGACTGTGACTTTAGCTTTAGTTGCTGTGACAAGGATAGCTTGGAAAGGGTACACTTAATTCGGGTCCTAAGAGGGTTATATCTTATGTTCAGGCTCATAAATTGGTTGAGAAGGGATGTTTATCTTACTTGGCCCATATTCGTGACACAAGTGTTATTTCGCCTCCTTTCTTGGATTCTGTCCGTGTTGCCCGTGAGTTTATGGAGGTGTTCCCTACGGACTTTCCTAGTATGCCTTCGAATTGAGATATTGATTTTATTATTGATGTTGAGTCAGGCACCGTGCCTATTTCTATTCCTCCTTATAGGATGGCCCTAATAGAGTTGAAAGGAACTGAAGAATTAGTTATAGGAGTTGTTGGATAAGGGATTTATTCGACCTAGTGTTTCACCTTGGGGTGCGTCTATCTTGTATGTAATGAGAAATGATGGGTCTATGCAGATATGTATTGATTATCGACAGTTGAACAAGGTGATGGTTAAGAATAAGTATCTTTTTCCTCGTATTGATGACTTATTTGATCAGCTCCAGGGTGCTGTGGTATTTTCGAAGATTGATTTGAGGTCTGGTTATCACCAGTTGAGGATTAGAGCTTTGGATATTCCAAAAACTACTTTTCAAACTCGATATGGTCATTATGAACTCTTGGTCATGTCCTTCGGGTTGACCAATGCCCCTGCCGCGTTCATGGAGTTGATGAACCGAGTGTTTCGACCGTATCTTAACTCTTTTAATATTGTATTTATAGATGATATCTTGGTTTATTCCAAGAGTAAGGTTGAGCATGAGGAGCATTTGCGAATTGTGCTTCAGAGATTGAGGGATGAGAAGTTATATGCTAAGTTCTCTAAGTGCGAGTTTTGGTTGGAGTCTATTTCTTTCTTGGGTCATGTGGTGACTAACAAAGGTATTATGGTTGATCCAGCTAAGGTTGCAGCGGTTCGTGATTTGGGCTAAACCTACTTCGCCCATCGTGATTTGGATTTTTATTGGCTTGGCTGAGTATTATCGATGTTTTGTTGAGGTTTTTTCATCCATTACAGCTCCATTGACCAAGTTGACCCAGAAGAAGATTTCTTTTTAGTGGTCCGAAGCTTGTGAGGCGAGCTTCCTGAAGCTTAAGGATTTGTTGAATTCAGCTCCTATATTAGCTTTGCCTAAGAAGGGCATGGACTTTACTGTCTTTTGTGATGCTTCAGGTGTTGGGTTAGGTGCTGTGTTGATGCAGGAGGGCAAAGTAATTGCTTATGCATCTCGTCAATTAAATCCTCATGAAAGGAATTATCCTACCCATGATTTGGAGTTGTGCGCAGTTGTGTTTTCCTTGAAGTTTTGGAGGCACTACTTGTATGGATTCCATTGTGAGATCTTCTCAGATCATCGTAGCCTTTTGTACTTCTTTATCAGCAAGATCTTCTTAGGAGGCAGCGTCGTTGGCTTGAGTTGCTTAAGGATTATGACTTGACTATTCTCTACCATTAGGGAAAGACTAATGTAGTTGTGGATACCTTGAGCTAGAAGTCGGCTAGCATGGGTAGCTTGGTGCATCTTTTGACTCAGGAGAGGTCGTTGGCCTTGGAGGTTTAGTCTTTAGCTAATATAATGGTCAGGCTTCATATTTCAACACCAGGGCGTGTTTTGGCACTTGTAGATGCTAGACTCTCTTTGATGGAGCAGATTCGAGCTCATTAGTTTGACGATGTTGGGTTGAGGTTGATTCAGATAAGATGTTGAGTGGAGAGTCTAAGGAAGCCTCACCTAATTTAGATGAAGTTTTGAGGATTGAGGGCTGAGTTTGTATGCCGAGAGTGATGATCGAATTAGGTTGATCTTAGAGGAGGCCCATTGTTCTAGTATTCCATCCATCCAGGTGTGACTAAGATGTATTGTGATTTGAGACAACACTACTGGTGGGGTGGTATGAGGCTAGATATAGAAGATTTTGTGACTCGTTGCCTATGTTTTCAGTAGGTGAAGGCCGAGCATATGAGATTTGGTGGTTTACTTCAGAGGTTACCCATTCCTGAGTGGAAGTGGGAACGCATCACTATGGACTTTGTGACCGGTTTGCCATGTACATCTCATGGTTCTGACAGTGTTTGGGTCATCGTGGATCGATCGACCAAGTCGCTCATTTTATTTCGGTTCAGGTCTCATTTAGTGCTGAGAGGTTGGCCCATATCTACATTCGTGAGATTGTGCGTCTGCATGGTGTGCCGGTGTCCATTATTTCAGATCGAGGTCCTGTGTTCAAATCTCACTTTTGGAAGACTTTTCAGGATGAGTTAGGTACTCGAGTGGATCTTAGTTCAGCGTTTCACCCCAGATTGATGGCCAATCAGAATGAACTATCCAGGTTTTGAAGTATGCTCCGCGCGTGCGTGATGGTTTTTGGTGGCCAGTGGGAGTAGCATTTGGCTTTAGCATAGTTTGCACATAGTAATAGCTACCATTCCAGTATTGATATGGCTTCTTTTGAGGCATTGTATGGTAGGCATTATCTCTTTCCAGTAGGTTGGTTCGATGTTTCAGAGGTGAGACCTCGAGGTACGAACTTGCTTCATGAGTCTTTGGATAGGGTCTGGGTCATTCAGGATAGACGTAGAGCGGCCCAAATTAGATAGAAGTGTTATGCTAATCGTAGACTTCGTGTCTTGAATTTTGGTGTTGGTGATCGAGTTTTCCTTCGAGTTTCATCCATGAAGGGTGTGATGAGGTTTGGGAAGAGGGGCAAGCTTAGCCCCAGGTATATTGATTCGTTTGAGATTCTTCGGACTATTGGTGATGTGGCTTATGAGTTGGCTTTTCCCCTTGATCTATCTGTTGTTCATCTAGTTTTCACGTTTTTATGCTTCGTTGCTATATTCTTTTCAAGTCTCATGTCATTCATTGGGATTCAGTTCAGTTAGATAAGCGGTTGTCCTTTGTTAAGGAGCCAGTTTCCTTTTTGGCTAGGGATGTTAGGCAGTTGCGCTCTAAAGTGATCCTTGTGGTTCAGGTCTAGTGGCAACTTTGACCTATAGATGTGACTACTTGGGAGATTGAGTCTGATATGCGTAGTTCCTATCCCCAACTTTTCATTGATTTAGGTATTTCCTTGCCTTAGTTTGAGGACGAATTAGATTTTTAGTCGTGGATGATGTAATGACCTAAAAATTTGATGAAATATGTGAAATTTGTGATTTTGTGTGATTTGATTGTTTTACCCCTCCCCGTAGTTGCATTATGGTATTTCTGGGGTGTGGGAGTGGTTGACATGATTTTTGATGCATTTTGGTATCATTTATGCAATATTGTGGTTTTTGATAGCTTCGAGAGCCTTATTTTGGACTTATGTGGTTATATTTTGATCCGTACGATGGATGACCGAATGGACTGTGCCAGCAGCTCCGAAATATCTATTTTAGGCTAGGTAGACCTTTGGTTCGGGTCCTGGTTCACCCGAGCTCATTTCAACCTATTGATCGGAAAGTTGGAAAATTAGAAATATGAGTGTGGGACCCACATTTGATCAAAATGACCTCGGATGGAAAATCCGACTTCTCCAAAAGATACAGAATGTTGATTTTAGTGTGTTAGCATGTTTGTTATGATTTTATAGCTTTTAAATCTCATTTCGACCCTCAGTTTGAAAAATTATAATTTCGGGTTTCGGGGATCAATTTTGTGAAAATGACTTTTTTTGGAAAATCTGGTATCTCCATCGCATCTGGAACGTCGAATTTAGTATAGTTGCATAGTTCGTTTGCATAAATCAAACTCCGAATGAATCCCGGACACCCCGTCAAAGTCCGGGGTGAACTTGAAGGAAAAAACTGGCGTAAAAACCAGAAAAATCTGAAATATATATAGCAGCTTTTTCACATTTTTGGCTCATTTTGCTCATTTTCCATCTTGTCTCTTGAGAGTTAAACCCTAAATATTTTGGAAGCTTAAAAGTGAAGTTTGTAAGAGTTTGGGAAGCTATATTAACACCTATTTCTTGATTTTAATTATGGATTTAAGGTAAAAATTCACCCTTTTCTTAGAAATTTCTTGATAAATTTCTCAAAACTCCAAAATCCTTAGGGCATGATTTTAAACCCAAATTTCATCCCCTCTCACTTGAATAATATTTTTATCTTATAATTACTAGTTTTTCATCAATTTAACCTTCAAAAAACTCCGATTCTTGATTTTAACCCGGATTTCAAGGATTTTACCCGGTAAAGCTCAAAAATATTTTTTCTTCAATTTGAACCCCGTTTTTCACTCGATTTAACTTGGATTTTCAGCTGTAGATTCCTAAAAATATGGAGAACATATTTTTGAAGTAAAGTTCCAATTCTGCCTTTCTTTTTCGAAAACCTATTTTGGGGGTCCGTTTTGACCCCAAACCAAAAGTAATCAATATGGGTGTCGTTGATTTTGTTTTGACGCGTATATTTCATATTTAATTTTTTTTATTAGAGTTCGGTATTTTTCATGAAAAGTAAGGTCGCGGGTTCAAGTGTAGCGGACCGATTTCGATTTTTGAGGTAGGTTATGGCTTAACTCTTCAGACTGGGTTGGATAGTAAATGATGGTACTAAATACATGTTAAGGGTGGGAACTAATCATGAAAAATGGCTATCTACGTGTTTTGCCTGTGTGGGGGCCTATATGTGATGTAATTGTCGAAATTGAAATATTATGTGATATGTTTGACCGTGTGGGGTCCTATGTGACATTGATAGCCTTGAACACATGTGAGTAATTGTATTGTTTAATGTGGTACCATGGGTGTATTGTGATTATATTCATACTTTACTGGCATATGAGACATGTGGAAATTCATGGATGAAATAAAAATAACGAGTGAGTATTGGCTCATGTAGTTGTGGAAATATATCATTGTGGTTGGTTGTGGAAATATATCATGTGTTTGGTTGTGGAAATACTTATTGTGATTGGTTTTGAGCACTATATATTCATATCATACTCATTCATGAAACATTGGTACCACCGTGGCAACATTTGAGAAACACTGGCAACACCTTTTTAAAAATATTGTAACACCTTACAAAACCCTTTCTGAGGGATGTACCGGAAAGGAAATATGAGAAATGTGGATTGTATATAGGTTAACGAACCCCCCATGGGTCCTACGTCGGAAAGCTTTAGCTCCGTAAGTTTATACGGAGATTGTGCAACGATCCCGGAGGTTGTGCGACAACCTCGTGCATCATCATCATTATCATATACATTGCACTTACTTTATTGTGTTTATGTTGAGTTGTATTGCCTTATTAACTTGTCATCTATGTGTTTGTCTTACTTTTCTTTACTTGTATTTGATGATCTTGTATCTACATGTTCTTTCTTGTTATATTATATGTGACATAATGTATACTTGTGTTTTGTATCTTAGTGTGTTTTTGTAATACATGTGAGATATACTAAAATTGTTAGTGCAAGTGGTGTGGGCTACGTTGTGGGACATTATCTGACAGGTGACGTGCCCTTAGTGTATATTTTGTATGCTTTATTTATCACTTTGCTTGGTCGGCCTATGATACCTACTGAGTACAAGTGGACCGTACTCATGCCTACTGCGCCCTTTCGGTGCAGGTCCTAGCTCGAGTGCGCTTCAACTTACTTGATTTGGGTGATTGTTGGAGCTTCCAAGGTAGCGGTTGGACATTCATGCGTCCGAAGTTCACCTCTATCTTTCTATACTAGTTATGTTTTTATTAGTATTCAGATACAGTTATTATTCCTTTGTGGTTATTTTTCTGATGTATTTGACTCTTGGATTGTATTAGTAGTTTTTACACTATTGACACCTAGTTTTGGGCATGATTGGTGTTTTGGATAAGTTCTTTCCGCATTGTTATGATTATTTATATGGTTCGGCTTCATTCTAGAAGCCTTACCTTGGGTATCTCTGTCTTTTTCTCTATTCGTATCAGTTTAGGTGATAGGCTTACTTGTCAAGGTACGCCATGATAAGTGCCATTATGACCCTCATTTTTGGGTCGTGACACTTTATTTTTTTAGTTCATAGTTTTAATTTGAATTATAATAATCATTAACTGATAATGAATTCTCATTTTTGAATAATTTATCATATTTTCTCTTTCAGATGAAATTCAGATAAAAAAATTGAATGAAACAAGCGTATTGCCGCTAAATGAAGTAGCCAAAAAAATTAAGATTCTTCTCCTCTATTTGAATTAAAGCAATGCAGATTAATTGAGGTATTATTCGACCAATGTTCTTGGTATAATATTTTTTTTTTTGAGTTATAATGAGGCTCAAGCTATCAACTAAATTATCAATCATATATATAGTTAACGAATTATCAATCATATCCAGTCTTTTTAGGTTTATACAATGATTTAAAACGTAATGACTTTGACATAAATTAAATGGCGATGGTAAACAAGTATTTTCTCTATAAAATTTGACTTAGACATGAACATTGTTTTGTTGAGATAAGTATGAATATTTAGTTCTGAATAACCTTAATTTGCCTTAAATTATTTAGTAATTGAATAAAATTGACCTGAAACGACTTTAGCAATACAAAGTGTTCATGTAGCTTTTAACCCAATTCTTTCAGTTGTATAGCTTGAGCAAGTAATGCAAACTTAGGGTAAAGGAAAATAATACGTCCTAAATAATTATGTATCTATATCTATATCTATAATATATTAAAAGTGTGAATGGACTTAGATATATTATTTGAACTTTTTACCCTTCATCTATATCTATATCCATAATCTATATCTATAATATATTAAAAGTGTGAAGACTCTTAGAAAAGTGATTTGAATTTTTTGCCCTTCATTAAAATACTCTGCGATAGACAAAATAGTCTTTTCCCATTTTTAAAAAATTATTATTTAATTATTTAACTAAATTTAATTAATATTTTAAATTAAGAAATCATAAATTATAAATGGTAAGTTATAAAAGTTAAAGAGTCCTAAAATATATGGTGACAACTAGCAACAAAATATATGGTAAATTTTAAAAACTAAAGAATCCTAATATAAAATATATGATGACAACTACCACAAAATATATGGAAAGAATATTAGAAATTTTTCATATAAAACAAACGAACATGTTGAATCAAAGAAGTACTTTAAGTTGAATCAAAATCTAATGTATGTTAAATTAAATAGTACTTTAATTTATATAGATTTAGGATTTTCTTTATACTTTTTTTCTTCCAAAATTGGTTTTTAGGACATTTTTCAAAAAAAAAAATTTAGGATTTTTTTTTAAAAAGTCGTTATTATTCATTATTTAATTTTTTGAAACTAATTAAAGTCTTTATTTGATTTAGGTAAGAAACAATAAATTTAACATTTCTAAATCAATTAGAATTTTACCATATATAAAAAGATTCTAAAATTCTATTTAAGTAATATTTTCATCAAATTTTACAAGAAACATTCAGCTTTTTCTACTTTTACATTTTTTTATGTTGATTTTAATTCAAGTCATCTTCTTGCGTTCAATATCATCATGCATTATGCCTTTCTTTATTTTTTTAGTTCATCGTTTTAATTTGAATTATAATAATCAATAATTGATAATGATTCTCTTATCTTTTCACTATTTTTATAATATTTATTGTTTTAAAAATTAATTAAATACTTATAGTAAAACTTTTCTTATTAGAGAAGTCTTCAGAATTAATGACAACTAATACCTTTTTCATTTGTTTAATGACAACTAATACCTTTTTCATTTGTTTAAGAATTTTAAAAATCTATTTCATTACTTAAATTAAATAAGTGGATAACAAAGCAACTTAGAAAAGATGACAAACGTTCTTTTAAAAGAAAAGGCAAATTCCACTTAGAAAAGATAACAATTTTTTCTAAAAAAATCCCGAATAAAAATTTGAAATTAACGATTTATCTTTTTAATATTTAAGAAAAGAAAAATAGAAGTTTCAATTGTATTGGGCATCTATTTCAAATTTTCGATCAGTACATTCTTAATATTTACTGTACATTCATTTCTTTGATTCGTAATTACAAATTTGCTTTATTTTTAGTTAGATATTTCAATTTGATTTTCATATTATTATTAACTTAACTTGGTCATGATATGATTTGTTTTTTCTTTCTTTCATTACTTAAATTTGGTGTAGTTGTATTTGAGAAGTGATTCGAACTTTTTGCACTTCACTAAAAATATTTGCAATAGATAAATCGTTTAATTTTAATAATCAAAAGTTACACGTGTGAGGCACGTGAGCAATGACAATGATTATGCTTTAGATGTTGATGACACCGAAAAGGAGTCGCAGTATTTTCAGATAGAGCGTGCGTCAAGGTTGAGCGATGAAAGTCCGAACAGGTTCCTAATTTCAAGAGTGTTTGGCGATGGTTTATTCAAAGATCAAGAATGAAATGTACGTAGTGGAGACGACAGACAATAGAAATACTAACACGAGGAAAAGAAAGAGAAGGTATGACATTCTTTCGTACACAGAATGGTGGAAGGGTGAATTGAAAATCAGCAAAAAGCTTTTAATGAAGCAAATAGAGGAGAACGATGTGGGATTGAGTGCAATGCCTCCTTATGATAGCGGTTGCCTTGAATATGAAAGGAGAAAAGAGAAGATAAAAGCTGCAAAGTGTCGAATCCATAATAAATATACATATATTAGTGATTTGAACTTTTTGCCCTTCATTAAAAGTCTCCGCAATAGACAAAATCGTTCTTTCATCCCTTTTCTTCAATTAATTGTCACTAATTATCATCCAAATATTTAGGACAATAACCATAATTAGAATTCTAAATTAAATACACAACCCTACCTTATATTTACACAGAGAGATATGTTCCCAAGCCTAAACGTATGAGGCAGCTTGTGAAGTTCACACGCAATCCCAATCAATACCCAAAAGTTCCCTCTTTAATTCATAAAAATAATTCAAACGTTTTTGATCTTTTGGTTCAATTTTCTCATACACTACATAATATGAAATTGTGCTAACTTTGTTTTATTTTTTATTTTTTGCTTCGAAACAAAATTCGAGTATCAATGATAAGATGTTTGCTAAGAAGAACAAAATGAAAGTTTTTAATTGTGTGATTTCTATTTTAGGTATATTATTACGTTGTTAAAACTACTTGCGTAATACAAGTTTAATAGTATGGATTAGTGTTTTTTCACCTTTTCATGTCATTAAATTATGAAATAGTTTTAGTTTCTCCGTCAATTTGGTAAGATTGATGCAACTATTTCATAGAAGATGGCTTTGAATATTGACACACTATTAACAAAATACTACTTTTTCTTCTTCTCCTTTTTTCATTTTTCATGGTAAGAGGTGTGCACGAAAATTTAAGAGTTCTTAAATATGTGGAAAGATTTTTTATAGAATAAATATATGAAAAAAAATCAGCTATCTATTTTTATTATTAAGAGAAATGAGTGTTACTAGGTTTTTTGGCACACATGCAGACACAACGCGTACAAAACATATGCTCAAATTCACAGTCGTGATTTGATGCCAACCAGCTTGTTGAATTCGTTGAATTTGAGCGCAAAATGAAGGAGTTGGGGAGCGTCTGCAATCTAATTAAATGTGTGAACACCCTTAGAAAAGTGATTTAAACTTTTTTCCCTTCATTAAAAGTCTCCGCAATAGATAAAATAGTCCTTTCATCCTTTTTCTCCAATTAATTGTCACTAATTATCATCCAAATATTTAGGACAATAACCATAATTAGAATTCTAAATTAAATACATAAACCTACCTTATATTTTCACAGAGAGATATGTTGCCAAGCCTAAACGTATGAGGCAGCTTGTGAAGTTCACACGCAATCCCAATCAATACCCAAAAGTTCCCCTCTTTTATTCATAATAATAATTCAAACGTTTTTGATCTTTTGTTTGAATTTTCTCATACACTACATAATATGAAATTGTGCTAACTTTGTTTTACTTTTTATTTTTTGCTTCGAAACAAAATTCGAGTATCAATGATAAGATGTTTGTTAAGAAGAACAAAATGTAAGTTTTTAATTGTGTGATTTCTATTTTAGGTATATTATTATGTTGTTAAAACTACTTGCGTAATACAAGTTTAATAGTATGGATTAGTGTTTTTTTCACCTTTCCATGTCATTAAATTATGAAATAGTTTTAGTTTCTCCATCAATTTGGTAAGATTGATGCAACTATTTCATAGAAGATGGCTTTGAATATTGACACACTATTAACAAAATACTACTTTTTCTTCTTCTCCTTTTTTCATTTTTCATGGTAAGAGGTGTGCACGAAAATTTAAGAGTTCTTAAATATGTGGAAAGATTTTTTATAGAATAAATATATGAAAAAAAATCAGCTATCTATTTTTATTATTAAGAGAAATGAGTGTTACTAGGTTTTTTGGCACACATGCAGACACAACGCGTACAAAACATATGCTCAAATTCACAGTCGTGATTTGATGCCAACCAGCTTGTTGAATTCGTTGAATTTGAGCGCAAAATGAAGGAGTTGGGGAGCGTCTGCAATCTAATTAAATGTGTGAACACCCTTAGAAAAGTGATTTGAACTTTTTTCCCTTCATTAAAAGTCTCCGCAATAGATAAAATAGTCCTTTCATCCTTTTTCTCCAATTAATTGTCACTAATTATCATCCAAATATTTAGGACAATAACCATAATTAGAATTCTAAATTAAATACATAAACCTACCTTATATTTTCACAGAGAGATATGTTGCCAAGCCTAAACGTATGAGGCAGCTTGTGAAGTTCACACGCAATCCCAATCAATACCCAAAAGTTCCCCTCTTTTATTCATAATAATAATTCAAACGTTTTTGATCTTTTGTTTGAATTTTCTCATACACTACATAATATGAAATTGTGCTAACTTTGTTTTACTTTTTATTTTTTGCTTCGAAACAAAATTCGAGTATCAATGATAAGATGTTTGTTAAGAAGAACAAAATGTAAGTTTTTAATTGTGTGATTTCTATTTTAGGTATATTATTATGTTGTTAAAACTACTTGCGTAATACAAGTTTAATAGTATGGATTAGTGTTTTTTTCACCTTTCCATGTCATTAAATTATGAAATAGTTTTAGTTTCTCCATCAATTTGGTAAGATTGATGCAACTATTTCATAGAAGATGGCTTTGAATATTGACACACTATTAACAAAATACTACTTTTTCTTCTTCTTCTTCTTCTTTGATTTTTCATGGTAAGAGGTGTGCGTGAAAATTTAAGAGTTCTTAAATATATGGAAAGATTTTTATAGAATAAATATATGAAAAGAAATCAGATATCTATTTTTATTATTAAGAGAAATGAGTGTTTCTAGTTTTTTTGGCACACACGCAGACATAACGCGTACAAAACATATATTCATATTCACAGTCGTGATTTGATGTCAACCAGCTTGTTGAATTCGTTGAATTTGAGCACAAAATGAAGGAGTTGGGGAGCGTCTGCAATCCAATTATTGTCAAAATGTAACCAAAGTTTTGAATTTATATAAATTGTGAATCATTCTTTTCTACAACATACAATAACATCTATAATGTTCAAATGAAGTCCAAGTAGATATAATGTAATGTTGGTTCTCCTTCTTTTGCAGGTAAAACAAGACATTGAAGATTACCATGTGGACTATTCAATATTTAATTATCCAAAGGTACGAACTTAAAAGAAACTACTTTCGTAAATTTTATTTATTAATCATCATTCTCAATTATGTTAACTAACATCATATGTACAAAACTATTTCGAAAATTCAGTGATTCAAATAAATATACCATTTTAATGGTAACCATTATCAGTCATAAATCCTTATCTTACGACGCACAAAATACATATTCGGTAAATTGTACCACGTTATTTGACTTTTTACCCTTCATTAAAGTCTTTACTTTAGACAAAATCATTTTTCACTATTTTCCTAATATTTAAGAGTTTGAAATTAATTAAATAATTATCGTAAACCTTTTCTTATTAGAAGTTATCAGAATTAGTGACAATTAATACTTTTTTTATTAGTTTAATTATACTAAATTTTAAGAAGACTTTAAAAATCCAGAAATAAATATAAAAGTATTAGAATAAGAAAAATATAAGAAATACTAAATTTGTAAAAGTGTTAAGTAAGTAATAAAAGATTTTCTAAAGATTTAACTTTAAAAATAAAGAAAGATTTTAAATATAGAAGAAGAAATAGTCTCACTACAAATATGATTCAAATCAATGCGTCTCTCTTAACCTCTACCAAGCAAGGAAAAGAGATACAGATACTGCATGACAAATGCAAAAGTGACGATCCATTAATCACTTGAAACTTTTGATGGTAAAATATATTGTGCTTACAATAAAATATATGTTTTAAACTTTTTGCACTTCATTAAAAATCTTCGTAATAAACAAAATCGTCTAATTTTAAATAATCAAAGTTACACGTGCGAGGCACGTGCGGCTAAACTAGTATATATATTGCGGCTAAACTAGTATATATATTATATATATATACTAGTTTAGCCGCACGTGCCTCGCACATGTAACTTTGATTATTTAAAATTAGACGATTTTGTATATATATATATATATATATATATATATATATATATATATTGTTGTTGTTGTTAGAATTGACATTATGTAAAATGAATATAAACTAATTGTGTTAATTATGGAAATGAGTCTCATGGTCTATTATATCAATGTCGTCAATTTTTTCAACCAAATAAAAAAAAATATTGAGAATATTCCTAATTGTTGAGAATGAGAAAAATATTTAACAATCGGTCTCGAATCTCCATATCTAGCCATGAACTTCATTCAGAGTTCATTAGCATTAACAGAGTCAAGTACACAATGATAACTTGTTCAGGCTTCTTCTTGTGCCTGGTGGTATGAAATTCGTATCTATGGATTCTCCTTGAATTTCATGAGAAATTTCCTTGTGACCTCGGCTTTTATAGTTTTAACTTATTGTTTGATATTTTTTATTTTAAAAAAGATTGTACTGCTCGTAATATCTTAGTTCATTCTAGTATCTTGGAGCTTTGAGCTAAAAGTGACAAAACAGTTTTAAATGAAGTGTAGGTGACTCAAGTTTTTATAATTGAGTGTAAGTGACAATTACTCTATTAAGGATTAAGGCTCCATTTTTTTTTTTAAGATTCAGACGTTTGAATCTGATTGCACATCTGAATGATTAAAATGTTGTTTTTAAATCTGAAAACTGAATGATTAAGACTGTTTGTTTTTCAACATCTGAATGTGTAAAAAAATTTATTTGTATACATAATAAAATAGAAAATACAATTCAAATTAAAAATTAATTATATATTAAAAAAATATGTAATTTAATACAACAAAATTATTAGTATTTGATTGAGAAAAAATATTTATGTTTGTTAGTGCTAGTAGAGATGACTTATAATGGTGGTTGCGGAGACAATGATTGATGTTAGTGATTAATAATGTTGGTGGTGATAATTGTGATGGTCGGTATTGTAGTGACTGTTATGATGGTAGTGATTGATGGTGGTGGTGGTTGTTTTTATGTGACGTTGCTTGATGTTAGTAGTTTAAGGTGTTGATTGTGTTGGCTGAAACATGAATGCATGGTGATTGACGATGTGTTGGTGCTAGTTGGTGATGTTATTTGTTGTGATGGTGGAGATGATTGTTAGTAGAGATAAATTGTAGCGATGGTACTTGTTGAAGTGGTGATAGGGGTGGCGTTACTAGTGACAATGATGGTGGCGGCCAAAGAACGTATAGAGGTTGTGATGTATTAGTGGTAGTTAGCGGTGGTACTAGTTGTGATAGATGAGTTGGTTGGTAGTAGAGATTGACCAGTAGTGATTGCTGATTGTGGTACTGTTGACGACAATCATGGCGGTGAATATGATTAGAATAAAAGAGGTAGTAGATGTGGTAGCGGTCGACAATTGTGATTGGTAGCGGTATTTTTTGCCGATAGTGGTGGTGGTTGACAATGGTGATGGTGATAAAGGTGGTTAGTGGTGGTAACTGCTGATTATGAATAGAGTGGTGAATATTATCCAACACCAGAATATCCTTTCAGACCTATTAAGACTTAGTTCTAGATCTGAATGATTAAGACTTATTCAGACCTATTAAGAGTTAAAACCTAAATAAAAAATAAATGCACTTAATGGTCTGAAGTATGAACCATTCAGATTCGGACCTCCATTAAATGCAAGCAAATGAGGCCTATGAAAGTAAGGAAAATTTGAAAATAGCCCACAAGTTTTTTAATTTACACTTTGATCCAATGTAAAACCTAATATAACTAGAAACGAAGGGAAAGAAGGTGCGTTTCTCTCTCTTCTCATTTATTGGAGTTTTCACTCTCTTTGCGATTTTTGTTGTTCATTGTTGTTGTTGTTTATTTATTCATCATCTTCTTCTTCATTATCATCATCTAGTTCTTCATTATCATCTCTTCTTGGTCATCACTATTATCTTTTTGTTGTTGAACATTGTTGTTGTTACCGCTACTGTTGCTACTTAATAAAAAATTTTTAGGTTAAATTTTATTCGTATATCACTTGGGCATTACTTCATAGGTGATTTTAGTAAGTAAAATTATAATTTTTAGTTGAAATTCTCATCTAGGTGTATTTGCTACTGCTATTTTTTTTAACAATGGATAAAACATGTAACGTGAATCCAACAGATGAGTAATCTATTGCAACATATATGACTAATCTGTTGCAACAGATGAGTCATATGTTGCAACAATATGTGGGTAATCTGTTGCAACAGATGCGTCATATGTTGAACAAATTACTCACCTATTGTAATAGATGAGTCATATGTTGCAACAGATGAGTCATTTATTGCAATAATATATGGGTAATTTGTTGCAACAGATGCATCATATGTTACAACAGATTACTCATCTGTTGCAATAGATGAGTCATATATTGCAACAGATTACTCATTTGTTGCAATAGATGAGTCATATGTTGTAACAAATTACTCATCGGTTGGATTCGTATTATAGTGTTGTAACATGAATCCGACATATAGGTCATCTGTTGCAATAGATTAGTCACATGTTGCAACAGATTAATCACTTGTTGCAACAAATAACTCATATGTTGGATTCATGTTGTTGGTTTTATCCATTGTAGCAGTAGCAGATATACCAAATAAGAAATTAAACAAAAATTATAATTACACTTACAAAATCACCTATGAAGTAATGTCCAAGTGATATACGAACAAAATTTGACCTAAATTTTTTTTAAAAATTTCAACAGGGGCACAACGAATAAGTGAAACACATGAAAAATTTCATGAAATTGGTAAAGAAGACAAAAATAGTATATCATATATCAAATGTAAAAGGATCAAGGGGACAAACGTTTGAGTTCTCCTAAAAACGTTTATGTTCCCTAGTATTTTAATTGCTTTCTAATGGATGACCTATCTGCTACAACTAGGGGTGTTCATGGGTCGGTTTGGGTCAGTTATTGGTCAAAATCATAACTAAACCAACTTAGTTGGTTTTTAAATTTCTAAATCCAAACCAAACCAAATAAAAAAAATAACCGTCGGTTTGGTTCTTGTCGATTTAGTTCATTTTGATTTATTTTTTTGGGTTATAACTTTAGCTAATGATAAAGGTTAATTTTTTTTTAAAAAAAATAAATCCAATCTAACATATGAGATGTCAATCGAGTATTGTATCTCAACTTTGAAACTAAGATGTCAACATAGTGTTATACTTCAGCAAAGCCATGAACAACACCATATGAATGCTTCTAAAAAAATATTCGAAAACTACATTTAACAGAATGATATGATAAACCACCCAAAAAGTGAACACATAAACTTCTTGCTCAGCAAGGTTCAAAAAGAAAGTTAAAATTAGTGATTATCTATAGTCTAATGAATCTCTACTGTAAATTTCAATATATAACAAGATATTATTTTCACAATTAGTATCATTTGTCCTTCAAAATGCGAAATTCATTTAGAATCTCATAAGGTACTGTCAACTGGATGAAGACATATGACTGAATGTGTTACGACTAAAGTTAAACCATGATTAAAAATATAAAATGCAATAAATATTTATATTGTATTTATGAATAATATGTAAATAATTATAATATATATATATATATATATATATCAGTTTGGTTTGATTATTTTGTCGGTTATTTTAGAGTAAAACCAAACCAAACCAAATTAGTATCGATTTTTCAAAATTCAAAACCAAACTAAACCAAACCTAACCAAATATCAATTTTTTTAATCGGTTTGGTTGGGATCGCGGTTCAATTTGGTTAAAAACCAAGCCATGAACACCCCTAGTTACAACAAATTTTCTATCAGTTTGATAATTTCCAACAGATGAATCATCTGTTGCAACATGTTAGTCATCTGTTGATTCAAATTAAGCAACTATTAGTAATAACTAAATTGATTTAGCTAAAATTAAAGACAAGTCTTTAAGACAACGGGACAAATATTTGAGTTTTCCTAAAAATGTTTGAGTTCCCTAGTGTTTTCCTGAAGTGTATTTGTCTTGAGTAAAGTGTCAATTATTTTTCTAAAGTGTATTCGTCTTGAGTAAAGTGTCAATTGACCAATTTTATTTGAAATGATTCAAATTAAGACATTATTAGTAACAACTATATTGATTTAACTAAAATTAAAGATGAATTGATAAGTTCAATTACGATTTTAATTATTCTCATACTAATTACATGATCATCTTAGTGTGTTCGTCCCGAGTAGAGTGATTAATTGACTAATTTTATTTGAAATGATTCAAATTAAGCCATTATTAGTAATAGCTAAATTGATTTAATAATTATAATTTTAATTAATCTCCTAGTAATTACATGATCATTTAATTGTATAACCTATTGCAACAGATTTAACCTGTTGCAACAGATGAGTCATCTGTTGAAAATTATCAAATAGATATACACTTATGTTGTAACAGATTGGTCATCTGTTGTAACAAATGTCTTTATCTGTTGGTCATTTCCAATAGATGGCCAATCTGTTGCAACATATGACTTTATCTGTTTGGTCATTTCCAACAGATTACTAATCTGTCGCAATAGATGACTAATCTATTGCAACATATGTCTTTATCTATTTGGTCATTTTCAATATATTACTAATTTATTACGACATACGATCAATCTGTGGCAATAGATGTCTTTATCTACTTGGTCATTTCTAATAGATTACCCATCTGTTGCAACAGGTGGGCCATCTGTTATTAATCTATTTTTAACTTTGTTGTAATAGTAAATAATCTTGTATTGTTATTTGATTTTAGTCTATGACTTTACTCTCAACCAAACACTTTCTTTCTTGTAATTGATTCTTTCCACTCCCGAACGCTTAAAAACCTACACCTCTCAATATCTTAAAAAAATAGGCAAAATGAAAAAAATAAGAATAAACTCAGTCGATCAAATATAGATTTTCTCATTCATTAGATACAAAACATTTACAACATTAGGTAGATCCGTTAAAATAAATTATATATGATTAAAAAATAAATCACCTAATTATTAGTATTATTATTGTCAATCGGAAATTCATTGGGCAGTAGACCCCTCAACGTTCGAATCCCATGAAGCACCCTTGCTCTCGTGGCGCCCAACTCTCACTCGAGTTTATAAATCAACCTTTCAAGATCCTACACTGTGCAAGCAGAATCGCCATGTACAGAATCAGATCATCCATATCTAGAATATGCATGAACAAATAACGTAAAACACTAAACCACATATACTACCAACTGGTAGTTTAACCAAAACATGTGAAACTTAACTAAGAAATAGATGCATGTTATTAATTTTCATGTTAGAACAAGAAAATAAAACATACCTCAAGGGACGAACAAGAAATTTATTTTTGAACGAGAAGTGATTGAAGATGTAATGACGATTTTATACAAGACAAGATGCAAGAGATAGAGCTGAGGAGACCTATTTATAAAAGATTGAATGAGTGAGTAGTGCAGTGTGTTAGGAAAAAAATCATGACCATTCACATCTTTTTTAATAATTATATTTCTTAATTAAATCAAACTTTGTGACTTTTCGATTATTTAAATTAAAAAAATAGATTTAAATACAAAAAAGGTGAAAATTCATAAATTTTCACCTTTTTAATATTTTAGTTATTTAAATTAAATAGCTACAAAATTTTGTTTATCATATTTTTTCTTATTATTTATTTACGAATTATTTTTTTAATTAAATGATCGAAAAGTCATGACCCTTGAGTTCTTCCAACAGATGATCTATCTGTTGCAACATATGGTTCATCTGTTGCAACAGATTACCCTTCTGTTGCAACATATAGCTCGTCTGTTAGAGTAATTGATTCGTTTTTGCAACATATGATTCATCTGTTGCAACAAATTGTTCATTTGTTAAAACAAATTGTTCATCTATTGAAAAAATAAACCAATAGCAAGATTTATTCAATAGAAACAATAACAAATCATCATTTATCAATACACAATTTTTACCAAGACCAACAACTTATCAATGTAGTTGTTACTAATAATGACTTAATTTGAATCGTTTTAAATTAAATTGGTCAATTGATCACTCTCCTCGAGACGAATACACTTAGTTGATCATGTAATTACTATGAGATTAATTAAAATTGTAAGTGAACTTATCAATTCATCTTTAATTTTAGTTATATCAATTTAGTTATTATGAATAATGGCTTAATTTGATTCATTTCAAATAAAATTGGTCAATTGATCACTCTATTCATGACGAAAACACTTAGTTGATCGTGTAATTACTATTAGATTAATTGAAATTATAAGTTCATCTTTAATTTTAGTTAAATCAATTTAGTTATTACTAATAATGACTTAATTTGAATTATTTCAAATAAAATTGGTCAATTGATCACTCTACTCAGGACAAAACATTTAATTGATCATGTAGTTACTATGAAATTAATTGAAATCGTAATTGAACTTACTAATTCATCTTTAGTTTAGTTAAATCAATATAGTTATTTCTAATGATGGCTTAGTTTGAATCATTTCAAATAAATTTGGTCAATTGACCACTCTACTTAGGACAAACATACTTAGTTGATCGTGTAATTACCATGAGATTAATTAAAATTGTAATTGAACTTATTAATTCATATTTTATTTTAGTTAAATCAATTTAGTTATTACTAATAATGTCTTAATTTGAATCAATAGATGACTAACATGTTGCAACAGATGAGTAATCTATTGGAAATGACCAAACAGTTAATGATATCTGTTGAAAATGACCAAACAGATATAGACATCTATTGCAATAGATGACTAACTTGTTGCAATAACTAACTCATCTATTAAAAATTATGAAACAAATATAGACATCTGTTGCAACAGATGACTAAGTTGTTGCAACATATGACTCATCTGTTGGAAATAATTAAATAGATAGGATATATGTTGAAAAGTAATTTAAAATACTAAAGCTCAAATGTTTTTAGGAGAACTCAAACATTTGTCCCCTTGTCTAAGGTCTTGTATTAAAGACTTGTCTTCAATTTTAATTAAATCAATTTAGTTATTATTAGTAATTGCTTAATTTGAATCAACAAATGACTAACATGTTATAAATATCTGTTGCAACAGATGACTAACTTGTTGCAATAATAGGTCATCTGTTGGAAAATAATTAAAATACTAGGGAAATCAAACATTTTTAGGAGAACTCAAATGTTTGTCCCATTGTCTTAAAGACGTCTTTAATTTATCTAAATCAATTTAGTTATTACTAATAATTGCTTAATTTGAATCGACAAATGACTAACCTATTGCATCAGATGATTCATCCGTTGAAAATTATCAAACAGATAGAAAATCTGTTGTAACAGGTGGGTCATCTTTTAGAAAGCAATTAAAATACTAGGGAACTTAAACATTTTTAGGAGAACTCAAACATTTGTCCCCTTGATCCTTTTACATTTGATGTATGATATACTATTTTTGTCTTCTCTACCTGTTTCATGAAATTTTTCATGTGTTTCACCTATTTGTTGTGCCCCCGTTGAAATTTTTGAAAATTTTTAGGTCAAATTTTGTTCGTATATCACTTAGACATTACTTCATAGGTGATTTTGTAAGTAAAATTATGATTTTTGTTGAATTTCTTATTTGGCGTATCTGCTACTGCTATAATGGATAGAACCTGCAATATGAATCCAATATATGAGTTATCTGTTGCAACAAGTGAGTAATCTGTTGCAACATCTGACTAATATGTTGCAATAGATGACCCATATGTTGGATTCATGTTCCAACACTATAATACGAATCCAATAGATGAGTAATCTGTTGCAACATATCACTCATCTGTTGCAACTATGACTCATCTATTGCAACAGATTATCCACATATTGTTGCAACATATGACTCATCTGTTACAACAGATTACTCATCTGTTGGATTTACGATACATATTTTATCCATGATTGAAAAAACAATAGTATCAGATACATCCAGATGAGAAATTCAACTAAAAATTATAATTTTACTTACTAAAATCACCTAAGTAACACACACTAAGAACATCAATATTTACCAACAACTTCAATATTGTACAAACACAAATAACAAAAAACATAAGAAAAATAACAAACACCAACAAATCAACAGTTGTTTGTTAGATTTGGTCACAAAGATGTCTCTGAAAAAAGTCAAAATTCAACTCTTGCTATTTTTACAACAATGTTTGACAATAAGAACTATAGTAACAATAAAAAATCATATTTCACTCTGAAAAGAGAAGAGAAGAAATACCATAAATTAGGATATTCTTGAGTTTCCATTGTAAATTTAAGCAGCAAATATTGAAATTGTTAACTTATACTAGAAGAGAAGTTAACTTAATGTCCTCGTTTTTTTATAACTAAAAAGCCCTAAATTTTTACCTGTGAAAATCGAAAAGAAACGATGAATAACTCAAAGTTGTTGTCCCCGGAGAATGTTACCACGTCGACTGACGGTTGACAGTAAAAAGAAACGGGAAAGAATTCAAAACTATTTGTCGCCAGATGTTGAAGTTGCAGAAGATTGAAGGGAAAAATTTGAAAAGTTGTTGGCTGGGAGAAGTGAGAGAGAAAAACTATCGAGAGAAAGAGAGAAGAGACGATTGATTTGCAGAGAGAGGGAGGTTTTGTGGGTGTGCGTTGATTTGTATTTTTGAAAAGATAAGAAAGTTTGAAAAATATTAATCAAGTCCACAATTAACTTAATCAAGTTTCTTAGTTATGTTTGTCCCTTTAAATTGATCAATGTTACCAATCCTTCATTCAAGGATTAAGTTACACCTTTCATTCAATTTTCTCTAGTATCTTTCATAGTATTAATTATGAATGAGGTTTTTGAATTTCTATATCACTCTTGATACTAATAAATATGTTTTTCAGATCCTTGATTAAATACCGCATGGCGATGAATATCTTTATATAATGCAAGTACTTAAAATTTGGGTTAAGTTCTGTTGTATTGATTATGATTTTTTGTTTGGATTTCTGAAGACTTAGAAATAGTTTTTCTAAAGTAATTACATGAGGAAATATAATTTTACCATGCCGCAATTAAAACGCAGTGAGTTGAAATTTTCATACTCTATTTTTAGTATAGTTTTATAAGAAACATAATTTTTTTAAAGGCGGATATCAATTGGCACTAATATGCATAGCAGTAATGTGCATACTCTAGCGTATTTTCCTTTAAGGGCTAATATTATACATGAATTTATTTAACTATATGTCCTAATTTATTTTCTATTTATGTAATATTTCATACTCCTAAAATTTTATTTGTAGCTCTTATATTATGTATTATTTTTCATGCACAATCCACCACACTACTAAACATCTGCAATAACTAGGCTCATTAGTTTTGTGATTTAAAATGTAAAGAGTGTTGAAAACACTGAAATTAAGAGAAATTTTGGAGGTATGCTAGATATCCATTATCCCAGTTCAGTGATTCTACTAGAAACTAGGTTGAACAACCATTCAGGCATTAGGAATGAGTTTAGTTTAAATAAGTTGAATTGAAAAGATAGACAAATAATGATTTCAAACTTAAATTTGATTCCATGTTATTTTCATATGATCCAAGGTATAATAACACCCACTGAAATCTGACTTTTATTATTGAAGAAATCGAAGACGGAGTTAGGGATAAATACATCGAAATCGCTTACTGTTACAAGAAAGTCAATGCTGTGGCAAATAAATTTATAAACATGCCACTACTCTCACTATAAAAATAATGTTATAAATGTATTTACATTATAGTGAATGTCTATTAATATCTAATAAGATCTAATTGATATCTATCAGTATTTAAAGTATCTGACTTTTAGTGTGAAACTAGGGGCAAATTCCCCCTATAAATAGAAGGGCTTCTTTCATTGTAAATCATCCCTCAAGAGAAGAAATAAGAATCAATCTCTCTACTCTTGTAATACCCCGCAAAGTTCTCTTCTAGTCTTAGCCTTAGAGCGTATCCAGTAAAGCGAAAAATCTGAGTCTAAAAGTTTCAGAAGTATCTTCCCAAGTATGAAACACTTTGAATCATGTGTAATTTCCCTAATTTCTAAATTTAGTCATGTAGATCATTGAACAAGATTTCCATCGATACCAATTTCATCAAAATCTGACATCAGACGAAGAAGTTATGGCCGTTTTACTGAGCGTTGTCGGAATCGCAGGTTTGACGGCCGATCTGATGGACCGCCAAGTCCTTGGTGGACCGTCAAGTGTCCCATCAGACCAAGGCAGTGGCTTCCTTTTTCGGTCATCATGTGACGGCCAAAATAGTGGACCGTCAGACCGAGGTAGAATGTCCCATTCCTAAACCCCGAGTGACGGATGATCTGGTGGACCGTCAGATTTCTGATGGACCGTCACTTCGACCGTCACTCCGAGGTAGAACATCCCAATTTTTGCACTTGAGTGACAGACGAATCGGTGGACCGTCAGGTCGACCATCACAGACTCCGATTGGAATTTTCTAGACAAATTTTAAAGGGGCATGTTGGTCTTTTCCACATCCTCCCCCAGCTCTATAAGTATCGGGCCAAGGGCCTTCAACTTCATTTTTCTCTCTTTCACCCAAAAATTAGGGTTTCCAAAATCAAAATACTCTCTTCTCCTTTCATAAATTTCAAGAGAGATCAAGAAGGATCTAGAGAAATCAAGAACTCCTTTCAAGAGCCTTCAAGAAAAGAAATTTCCAGGTATGTAGATGTTGATTCTTGGGTCCCTTTCATCCAAGAAGCTCAAATACCCTTTTTTAAACTTAAGGATTTTATGTTTTGTGATATTCCATGATTTGTATGAGTTGAAGTTGATGTTACTTGTGTTGTTGAGTTTGGATTCATGCTTGTTTGCAAGATTTATGGTCTTTGACCCTAGTATGTGGAATTTATGTGATGTTGTGATGAGCCCTTTGAAGTTGGTGTCTATGTGAGGTGTTCATGACGTTAGGGTGCAGAAATAGTTGAATAAGCGGAGTTTGCACCCCATAGGTTGGATGAAAGGCTGAGGTGAAGCATAGAGGGGCATTGTAGTCTGTTAAAAAGGGAACCCAAAGTTGTGGGATAGTCCATGCACACCTAGTGTTTGATAAAATCCCTTAGTGAGCGGAATGAGCCATAATAATAATATGGAATCCCCGAGTAGGTGTAGAACGGACATGTCTAGTGGTTGTCGAAAAACTGTAGTGAGTAAGATGAGACGAAATAGTAGTAAATCTCCCAAGTGAGTGATCTTTGATTTATTTTAAGTTTTGATACATGCTAAGTGGTTAGCAAGAGTGTAATGACATGATAGTGTGAAGTTTTCCCGAAATCTCGTGATATCTAGATATATGTCGAGACCGATATAGGTGTGAAGTACTTGATGCAAGACTTCATTGAATGGGGTATAATTTAATAGCATGTCTTAAGGTAGTTTGTGACGATGAATCAATATTGATGACCCCTTAAATGTTGAGATCGATCCTTTGGTAATCATGATGGTGAATAGAGGTTTATATTTCCTAAATGATAGGTGCGATGCCGTAAGGTTTGTGAGGGGGAAAGTATGTTATGATACTGAAATGCTTAGACTGACCCCTTGGTAGTTGTGATGATGAGTATACGTTTGTGAATCCTTGGAGGCTTGAGGTGATGTTCTAATGATTGTGAAATTGAATATATAGCATGATTTTTGAGTTTCTTGTGAATATGCCTGAATAATGGTAATGATGCATGAATGCTTGTGATGCTTGGATGAATGATGATGCTTTACTTCTATGTTATCGAGTTCTGGAGGTATTTATACCTGAAAAATAGAGCTGTTGTCTAGAGCCCGTGTCAGTTTCTCGATAATTCCAACCGAGCCATGATTTTCAGAACTCAGTGAGCTATAGAACTATGTATCCTCAGATAAGTGCGAAGCTTAATAAAGCTCAGTAATCTCAGTAATCTCAGTTATCTCAGTTATCTCTGCTGTATCGCTAGTAATCTAGCCTCAGACTTGTACTCAGCCTAGTTCTAATGGAACTCAAGTAATTCAATTCTAATCTCAGAAATGATTTGAATAATCTAATAAAGCTATGTATCGTCAGTCAGATACCGTGACTCGATATTATTTTTGTCAGATACAGATCCAAGTGATCTCAGCGTATTTTAGCCAAATCATTTGAGAAACATGATCATGTAAATAAATTCAGCTTTATTGTGTTCATTCTAAGGATTCAGTGAGAGTCTTTCAGTTAGGAGTAGAAACTAGCACCGAGCGAGGGAAGGGATGACGATTCCTCCCGTCAGAGAGAGAGACCGGAGTCTTTAGTAGCAATCCTTGAACTCTAGAACTGCGTAGCCAGCACAGGATACAGGAGTCCCTGTTAGTAGAGTCTATCACCGTCAGAGAGGTTGACTATTATATTGCCTCAGGTTGACTTCTTACGAAGGTTATCCCATCAGAGAGGATTGACCCGAGAGTGAGTCTTTACTCGTGGCACAGTATTGACGCCCTTCCAGCTGGGGTTACAGGTTGGACCCCACCTGTGGTAGGTCGGGGCATGTCGGTTAAGTGACTACTTCCCACAGTTGCAGTTTTAGTATCAATCTTCAAAAATCAAGACCGTATGGTACAGTCGTCTATATCAGTAAGGAACTCAGATAGTTCTATTAACTCATGGACCATCCCGTCAGATTGTCTTGGCCTCATATACAAATGCTTACTATCATATTTAAAGATCTCCCGTCAGATAGGCTTGGTCTCCTTCTAATAATTTGTTGAGTATTCTTGTGGTCGGATTAGGATATAATCCTATTTTCTTATCATTGATGAAGCTTCCAAAGTTATCTGTTAGAAAAGTTGAATCTCTAATTCTATCGGTTGAAAGCGGTAAGCTCAGATCCTCAGTTATTAGTAGCAGATGAGTGTGGTTCAGTATCTCAGTGATGGTAGTGAGTTTAGCTCACAGTAAAGCGGTATCCAAGGTCAAGTCTCTAGAGTTGTGATGATTATGAGTATGATTTATGCATTCTTGTATGTGTGCTTGTTTTCGTGCAGTATTCTCATAATCATTTAGGTTATACATATTTTTCATGCATGAGCCCTTGCATTTAGCCATACCTCGTCTACATACTCGATACATTTTGTGCTGATGTATTTGCGCTATGGTGTCTCATTTGACACCATAGGTTAGAGGCACAGGACCCAGAGTATCATCAGCAGATCGGTCCTAGTCAGAAGCAGTAGTAGTGAGTCCTCTTCTTTCGAGGATGAATTTCAATTTTCTATTATTGTAATCAAAATTTTATTTACTTTCAGTTGACGGAGTTAGTTGGGGACCTGTCTCATCAACTCCATAGTTCAGTCAGATTAGAGGCTTTTCAGATAGAGTATTGTATAGTATTCAGTTTTATATTTTGAGTATTTATAGATGTGTTGAACCTTATGGCCAGTTTCTGCATTTGTTCCAGATATTATGCAGTGTACAGGTACATATATTAGTAAAGGGTTAGCTTGTGGTCCTTCGGGGTCACAAGAACCGTGTGACATCTCGGGATGGGATCTCGGGGCGTTACAACTCTTCTTCTTGTTCTTTATTATTTTATAATGTTATCAGCACTAGACTCTGCCAAAAAAGGTGAGATTATAAATCTGAAGGATTTCAAGGTTAGTAATTCTTTATTTATTATTTCATAACACGTTATCAGCACGAGACTCTATCGTCTCAAATTTGAAGGCTAAGGCTAATGTATTATTATTTTTCTTCCTTTTTTTAAGGCTAACAATCTTACAAAGTGTGAGTTCGTTGCCCTTCAAAGTTCGGTTAAGAACTATATTTCATCGGTGTTGGATGCGGAAATCCACCTAGATGCTATGGGTCTTGGAGACGCCATAAAGAATGAAAATACAACATCTAGTCAAAATCGTGCTAAGGCTATGATTTTCTTGCTTCATCATCTTGACGAAGTTCTGAAAATTGAGTACCTTACTACTAAGAATCCACTCGTATTGTGGAATAGCCTAAAATAAAGGTTTAACCTCTTAAAGATGGTCATCCTCCAGAAAGCACGATATGAGTGGATGCATCTAAGATTTCAAGACTACAAGTCTATTCATGAATACAATTCTGCTATGTTCAAAATTTCTTCTCAATTGAAACTATGTGGAGAGACGGTCAATGATGACGATATGATAGAAAAACACTCTCCATTTTTCATGCCTCGAATGTGCTATTACAAAGCAATATCGAGAAAAAGGTTTCAAGAAGTATACTGAACTGAGTTCTCATCTTCTCGTGGCTAAACAAAATAATGATTTGTTGATGAAAAATCACGAGAACCGACAAACTAGATCTGCACCATTCCCTGAGGTGAATGATGTGCACGCAAACTGTAGACACCTAATGTTGTCCGTCCCCGATAGAACTTTTACCATTTTACCTCTGTCTTACTGCATGTCCTTACCCGTATGATTATATTCCATATAAATGCAAAAAAATAAAACACCTAAACATTCTCTCCATTCTTTTTCTTTTCAATATCACACACCATTAAAAACACAGTACAAAAAGCTCCATTTTTCCCATGGATTAGAGGGGACACCCATAGTCACTGGTTAGCACACACTACTTTCATCACTCTCACACTAAAATTCATGACAGAAACAAAAATCTCACCATCTCCCTGGACAGAAACACATCACCTACACATAATCGATTGAGGGAGAAATCGAGAGGGGTAAGAAATAAAGAAAACAGTGTGAAATCAGTAGAAAATGGGCAGAAACAGTGGAAATTAGAGAGAGAACGATGGAGAAGAGAGGTGACAGGTGAGGGATTGACGATTCTTGGTGATTCTTCACCGGAATATCACCGAAACCTTCATCGAAACCTCTTCTCATTGTTGTTCCGGTGAACTCTATTGGAGAATAACCCACAAACTCTAAATGCACTATTGTTTCTGATTTTTCCCAGTGATATCTTGCTGGGAAATGAGTTATCTTTGACTGCCTAGGCCATCGAAGCTCTGGCGCGATAGAAAATGATAACCCAACCCAGTCCCCAATCAAACTCTCATCTAAAATTGTAAATGGGTTTCGTTGGTCATCGTGAATCTTGTTGTAATTTTGGTGGAATACACTGAAGTCATACCGAGGTTGGGATTGTTTGAGTCATGGGTTCGACGTAAGATTCTATTTCTTCGTGATTCTGATCTATCACTGCTTGTTTGGAATAAAATCAACGATTGAGGTCCAATTCTATATCTCTTATCTCTCTTTTTCCTAAATATTCTTGAATGGTGTGATTTTTGGTTGATTTTTAATTCAGATGATTTTACTCTTGTTATTTAATTGTTAATTCTAGTGTGAAGCATGTGATTACGTAGTTGATTTGGGGTTAAGTTGGATTTTGGGAAAAAAGATTGAAAATTCTTAAAAGTAAATATTGGTTTATGTTGGTTCAGTGATGATTGCTTGATTCAGAATAAACGTTGACTTTGTTAAGTTCGATAGTATCATGTTTTAGGCCGTGAATTATTAGGCAAATAGTGGGGGTAGGCAAACTTAGGGATTGAAACTGGTGGAATGTTTGAGATATGTGTTGAATGGATTTATTTTATCCCAATCAAAAAATGTACTCATTTGGTCGGGGAATGCCCCAAGGTATCTGTATTGCTTTATTCGATGAATGCCCCGATAAAGTTGTACTTGAAGACGACACACGATCAAGGCCTGGAACATTGGGTGGGTAAAGCACGGGAGCACAGTTCGGGATTAGTGTAGGTTAGAATAGGATTTATTTTTTGATATTTTTTTATTTTTGGACTGTATAATTGGACTGAACACTATATTTTGGATTTGTTTTGTTTCGTATGTTTGATTGATTGTTTAATGTGTTTTGTGTGGTTTATACATTTGTAATGTTAAATTAGCCGATACGCTCCACCAAGCGACCGTGGTCGAACCACGGGATCGAGGGGTGCCTAACACCTTCCCCTTGGTCAACAGAATTCCTTAGTCGAAATCTCTATTTGCAAATTAGTTTGAGTCAAACTATTTTGAAAAAGGATTTCCAAATGTGACTTGGCAAACCCAATTTATGTCAAGTGGTGACTTTGAATATAATTGTTAAATGAATCCTTTTCGAAATAAATTTTCATCTTTTGTCACTTTAATAATGAAAACCCTTTCAAACCTTAAAATGATTTTTTTTTGGTTAAAAAAAGGGGTGTGACAACTCTGGCGACTCTGCTTGGGATTTTCAGAATTCGAGCTTATTTTTTAGTGTTGGATCGGCTTAGTTTGACACTATAGGTGTATAAACATTTTGTGTTGTGTTGTTTGGTGTTATTGTTTATCATTGTTGAGTTCATACCTGTTCTTTGTTTATAGTTTGTTACCGCTTTATATCTGACATCATGTGCATAAACCGAGTCATTCTTTCTGCAATAAGTCCGTAGTACACGTGTGTACACAACCTATAGTTGAGTCACCCTTATTTTAGGAGGGACAGGCGTTGGGTTGTATGGAGTAGGTGGAAAGCTGTCGCAGCCACTATCGACTATATGCTCCCCCGACAGCCTTGTTAATAAACCTCAATGTAGGTCAACCTTTAGGTCATGCTTATGTGCGTCATATTAAGACCTAGCGGGACTCACTTGGTCCTTTGTAGGAGACTCACCTCTAAAGCATCCCTGCATGCTAAATGTTGTATCTTTGAGGATAGCATGGTCATTTGACAGAATGATTTGGGGATAAACATGTGTTAGAAGTAAAGTGTGTAGACAAGAAAGTGTTGAAAAAAAAAAGAGAAAAGGAAAAGGTGAGGAAAAAAAAGACTTTCAGAGTTTTTAGAGTTCTTTATGGCTTTTGTTTTTTTCACAATCCAAAAATTCAAAAAGATTCTTTACCTTTCACACTCATTTTCTCAAAAACATCAATTGTTTTTTCTTTTAATCCTTTACCATGCATTCATAATTCGAAAATTTCAAAAAGATTTTTCTTTCATAGTTGTTGGTGTCATTTTTGTATGAAGTGTCAAATTAAAAACCCAAAAAGATTTTATTTTCATCGCAGTCGTATCTCTCAAATCAAGGTTTTTTTTGTTCTATAATCCTTAATTGTCCAATCTGGACGAACTACGCACCCCTGATTCTCCTCTTTCGGGAGTGAGATACATAGGCAACCTATTGTGGGTTCAGAGATCTTATTTGAAAAATTCAAATAGATTTTCTTCATTCTTTATTAGAGTAGGTGTCATATACTTCCTTAAACTAAAACTGCAAAAAGATTTTCCTTTAATAGGTTCAAGTTTCATTTTCATATGAAATTCAAAATTGAAAATCCAAAAAGATTTTTCTTTGATCATAGGTTTCATTTTGTATAGAGATGTTAAACCTGAAAAATTCAAAAAGATTTTCGTCAATTATTTTGACAATTTATTATTTATTTTTTTTCTTAAAGTTTCAAGAAAAAGAGTTTAATTGACAATTTTGGCAAGACTTCAGGAACTACGCACACCTGATTCTCTCCTTTCGGGGGTGAGATACGTAGGCACCCTTCTTGGGTTCGGTGCTCTTTTTCAAAGACAAAAAAAAAAGTTTTTGAAAAAGTGTTGCACTCTAACACATTTGTTGCCTCTTGTTCAGTTAGTTTAAGGTGGTTGGTTTGTGGTATCCTGAGTAGTCCTCCATATCACACTAAATCCAAGGAAGGGTTAGTTGTGTTCAACAAGGATATAGAGAGTGACATCATGGATCAAACAAAGAATCAGGAAAATGAGAGTTTAAAGCAAGAAATTATGAGTTTGAGGCAACAAATGATGAAAATGTATTGAGCTTGGGCTAATGGGTTGCCTCCTCCTCCATTCCCCACTATTGACCCTGCAAATACCTTGAGTTTTCTATCATAATTGCAAAGCCTATTTCCTACTGTTGTTAATGCACCACAACATGCCTCAGAATCCATTCCACTTCAAATGCACCTCAATGCTTCCACTACTCTTTCTTTAACTCCTCAATATAAGTCTACCACATTCACAACATCACATACCGTTTGTGCTTTTGTTGCTCAACCTTCTACTAAGTCTTACACTTTGGCTATCAATCCAACGATTGTGCTTTCCCAGTCCACTAGTAAATCTACGTTCAATACTCGTGATGATCATTGTTATACTCTTGAGCCTACAGTTATGTTAAGTGGACCACCAAAATTTCTTACTAATAAGCCTAGCATGCTAGAAGAGCTAGAAAAAATGGTTGGGAAAGTTAAGAGTGTAGAAAATGATATGAAAAGTTCCTTGGGACTTGTGGGCTATGAAGATGTGGGACTTGTGGGCTATGAAGATGTTTCATACAAAAATTGGGGCATGTTTTCAAGTGTTAACCTTCCTTCAAGCTTTGAGACATCAAAATTTAAGGAGCTTGGTGGACAGAATGATTCTGTGAAACATTTGGGATGACGTTGCAATCAATCAAGGGAAACTGAAGAAAAGAAGAAGGAAAATACACCTATTCTCATGCTAGTTCCAAAGAAGAGTTTGAGAGGTCCAACCGACCAATACTGTCAACCTCAATCCTGAGCTTACATGTTAGATCAACATAACCACTTACAACAAGGTTCCTTTATCCAAAATTGAAGAAATCCCATTCCACTTCCTCAATATCCTTTGAACAATACACAGTTGTATACTCATCCGTCTTCTTATCGACAATGGCATGCACTTATCCCTCAACATCGTTCTCAACCCCCACAAATTTACCAAGGAACCTCTAAATCCAAGTTTTATCCAAGGCAAGAATTTGCAAAGAGGAGGAAGGAAAAGGATAATTTCACTCCTATTGGGGAATCCTATGCCAGTTTATTCCAGAGTTTGAGATAGAAAGGCATGATTACTCCTCTCCTTAGGTGTACACTTGACCCATATTCAAGAAATTTTGACCCTAATGTATAGTATGTATATCATTCTAATGTTTAGGGCCACAGTATTGAAGATTGTAGTACTTTGAAAAGAGAAATAGAAAAGATGATTTAAGAAAAAGTGATTATAGTGCAAAATGTTGACACCTCGAGTATCCCATAGAGTTCTTCATCAGTATGCGGTACTGCAAAATATGTGGAAGTCAATGAGTTAAGCATGGGGATCCAAAACTTATTTGCTGAAGGAAATGTGTCTGACAGTGAGGGAAGCTCTAGTCATGCTGATATACAAACCAGTGGCTAAGTTGTCAGGCTGAGCAATTGAGAAGTCACCCCTCTCCCTACTAGGAAGAGGTCTGGTAGTTTTTTTTCTTTTCTTTTCTATTTTTTAAATTATTTCAGGGTTGTAGTTCGGGATCTATCTTGTTTTATCCCTTTGTCATTTATGTTCAAACCATTCTATATTTTATTTCAACTAAATAAAGTGTCCCTTTTCCTTTGTGTTTTAAATATGTGTTGTTTGTTTGTTTTCTTTATACAGTACTTTTATGTTGATTCTAGTGATATGACATGCCTGCAAAATTTTCAGTCAGATCTTAAAATCTAGTTTAAGCATGAACATTGAATTAGAGGGTTAAAGTTAGAAAAGAGAGAATCTGAGAAAATAGGTAGAATGCTGAGACATTTGGTGACAAGTTCAAGCTTTTTTGAAAATTAAGGAAATTATTTTGAGAATCACAAGAATAACTTGGTCATCAATTGAAAGATATGTCTTAATTAGGTCAAACAGTGTTTGCGCGATCCTATCAAGAGGAACAAAAAGAAAATCAACTCCACAAAAGCATGAGTCATTCAATGTGAGGGATGTATAACAAAAGTGGAGTTATATGTTTGACAAGTGTAGAAGAAAAGGTGGCACATATGCTCGGGGCAAGTTAGTGTTGTAAAACATGTCATAAGTGATATTGATCATGTACTTTTACATTGCATGCTATGTACTAGCATCTTCAAGGATTGATATGACGAAGGCATTTCATTCTGCTATACAATCATTACATCATCCTTTGTTTACCATATTTTAGCCTTAGTGTTATTTTCTTTCATACCCCTCTTTTGGAATCAAGATAGAGTCAGGAAAGCTCAAAGAAAAAGTGTCAAGCAAAGTAATAGTGCCAAAAAAACTTCAAAAAAAAAGGAAAATAAGAAAAAGGAGAAAAAAATATGACCAAAAAGAAAGAAAAGAGAAGAGTGTTGAGAAAAATAGAATCGAAAAGTTTGAAAGAGAAAAAGAGTTAATAAAAGAGAAAAACAAAAAAAATCAGAATCAATCAAAAGAACAAGCTGCTAGAACTACGTGTGACCTGATTCTCCTCTCTTGGGGGTGAGATACGTAGGCTGTCCTACTTTGAGCTCGGTCCAACCAAATAAATAATTTAGAGTCACCCAGTCAAAAGAAACTGGGGCATGAGTTGATCCTCATTGTTTGAGTCGATTCCAAAAGTTGTACGTCCTACCACACTTCAAGTGTCGTTTGAGCCCCATGCCATCCTTTTTTTCTAACCCTATCCAAAAACCAAGTTACAACCAAAGAAAGACCTTCAGATCAATATTTGAGGATGTTAAGACTAAGCATGCAAGGGATATGATGATGCATTTGGGAACTACTTGTCTTCCTCAGCATAAGAAATCAGGAAAGAAATAAAAATGAGAGAGTCTTATTGGTGAAAACCCGTACGGGCACTGTAAGATGATGGTAAGTTGAGAGAGATAAAAATGAGAGAGTCTTATCGGTGACAACCCTCACGAGCACCATAAGACGATGGTGAGTTGAGACAAATGAAAATAAGAGAGTCTCATTGGTGAAAAACCCTCACAGACACCATAAAGCAATGGTGAGCAGAGAAAAGGAAAATGAGAGAGGCTTGTTGGCAAAAAACATTCAATGCACCACTAGCAAAATGAGGTCTTAAATGCAATTGACCTAAGGAAGAAACTCAATTTTGAGGTCATTCACGCAACAACAATTGGTAGAAAATTTTGGATGAAAAGATCAGGAAGTCTAATCCTATATGCATGTCATAATCATTAGAGTTGACTTTCATTTTTAGATAAACTTTTCTTTCATCTTTTTTAATGAGGACATTCATTATCGTTTTTTTTTCTTCTCTTTAATTATATTTTTATTTTCTTGAGTCAGTTATCCAAATAAAGAAAAAATTATTGTTATTTTTCTCTTGTCTTTGAGTCAAGTCCATGTCAAAGAAAGTGAGAAAAGATTTCAAAACTAGCTACTAGCTTCTTTAATTGCACAAAGTAAGACAAAAGCTAGCACATGAAAGAGACATGATTGTGAGCCAAAAAAGGGCATGCATAAAGTTTTGTCAACAGAGATGACAGAGAACTCATGCAAATATCAAGGTTCAAAGGGTCTATCTGAGAAGCATGGCAAAACAGAGATACTGTGTTTGTTTTAGTCACTCTTAATAATCTGAGTTTGGGTCAATGATTCAGCAAGTCAATGATATATGCTAATGGTTGGAACCAAGGTTAAATGTGATGAGGACAAAAGCGATTGCCGCGAAAGCTAAAGCCACAAACCAGCCACCATGTTTTAAACTCATAAGTTTTCTTTGATGAAACAAGAAACATATTACCTTCAAAGAAAGGACTTCAGAGCATAAATATCAAGGGCTGCAATGCCTCACTTCTACAAATGCAGGAAGCAAAGTTGCTACACAGGTTTGATAATCAAATCATGGTAAAAATTCATCATCCTATATCCCTCGGAGACACACTTTCTTGTCCAGGAATTTTAGTTTTCATTTGCTAGGTGATACACTTCTTAAATTGAGCCTTCACTCCTAGGAGACGTACTTTCTAGTTGAGTCATTCCCCTTGACTCTTGGAAGACGTACCTTTTAATCAAGTCATCCCCCTTAATTTCTAAAAGATTTACCTTTTAGTCGAGTCATCTCCCTTGATTCCTATAAGACGTACCTTTTAGTCGAGTTATTCCCCTTGATTCCTATAAGACATACCTTTTAGTCGACTCATTCCCTTTGATTCTTATAAGATGTACCTTTTAGTCGAGTCATCCCCTTTGATTCCTATAAGATGTACCTTTTAGTCGAGCCATTCCTTGACCCCTAGAAAAAGTACCTTTTAGTCGACTCATTCCCCTTGATTCCTATAAGACGTACCTTTTAGTCGAGTCATCACCTTTGATTCCTATAAGACGTACCTTTTAGTTGAGTTATTCCCTTTGATTCCTATAAGACATACCTTTTAGTCGAGTCATCCCCTTTGATTCCTATAAGACATACCTTTTAGTCAAGTCATTCCTTGACCCTTAGAAGACGTACTTTTTAGTCGACTCATTCCCCACGTACCTTTTAGTCGAGTCATTCCCCTTGACCCATAGAAGACGTACCTTTTAGTCAAGTCATTTCTTTGATTCCTATAAGAAGTACCTTTTAGTCGAGTCATTCCTTGACCCCTAGAAGACGTACCTTTTAGTCGGCTCATCTCTCTTGATTCCTATATGACGTACTTTTTAGTCGAGTTATTCCCTTTGATTCCTATAAGACGTACCTTTTAGTCGAGTCATTCCTTGACCCCTATAAGACATACCTTTTTGTCGAGTCATTCTCCTTGACCCCTAGAAGATGTACCTTTTAGTCGAGTTATTTCCTTTGATTCCTATAAGACATACCTTTTAGTCAATTCATTCCCCTTGACCCTTAGAAGATGTACCTTTTAGTCGAGTCGTTTCTTTGATTCCTATAAGACGTACCTTTTAGTTGATTCATTTCCCTTGACCCCTAGAAGACGTACCTTTTAGTTGATTCATTCCCTGTGATTCCTGTAAGACGTATCTTTAGTCGATTCATTCTTCTTGACCCCTAGAAGACGTACCTTTTAGTTGAGTCATTCCCTTGATTCCTATAAGACGTACCTTTTTGTTGAGTTATTTTCTTTGATTCCTATAAGAAGTACCTTTTAGTCGAGTCATCTCCTTTGATTCCTACAAGACATACCTTTTAGTCGAATTATTCCAATTAACTCATAGAATATGCATTTCTTTGTTTGGGAAAATTTTCTTTTTAGTTTTGATGTGATTTCAGGAGCCCGCCTGAAGAACAAGGCGAATACATGGAAAGTCAAGTAACAAGGTAAAGAAATCAAAAGTCAACAGATTAAAAATAACAAGTCAGGAGCCTTCCTGGAGAACAGGGTATGGATATTGAAAGCCAAGCAACAAGTTGAAGAAATTGAAAGTCAGGAGCCCGCCTGAAGAATAGGGTGATGAAACTCAAGTCAAAAGTTCAAAAAAAGATGCGTAGATAGGATTTTGTAATTTCAGTTATGTTTTAACTTGTAATGTTCATTTCTGATGTAATAACAGAGCCGCGGACTGGAATCTCGATGGTACCTCACTCGAATCTCCAACTCGGTTGTCCTTCTTTCTTCTGTTTCTTTCCATGAATAATGGTCGGGTCAAAATTTAATCTCCTTGTCTACTTCTTTGTTTGAAAACACTTTGTGTTTGCATTCAAAGGGGGCATGATGTAGACATCTAATGTTGTCCCTCCCCGAAAGCACTTTTACCATTTTACCTCTGTCTTACTGCGTGTCCTCACCCGTATGATTATAGCCCATAAAAATGCAAAAAAATAGAACACCTAAACATTCTCTCCATTTTTTTCCTTTTCAATATCGTACACCATTAAAAACACAGTATAGAAAGCTCCATTTTCCCCATAGATTAGAGGGGACACCCATATTTACTGGTTAGCACACACTACCTTCATCACTCTCACACTACAATTCACGATACACACAAAAATCTCACCATCTCCCTGGACGGAAACACATCACCCACACACAATCGATTGAGGGAGAAATCGAGAGGGGTAAGAAATAGAGAAAACAGTGCAAAATTAGTAGAAAATGGGCAAAAATAGTGGAAAATAGAGAGAGATAGATGGAGAAGAGAGGTGACAGGTGAGGTATTGATGATTCTAGGTGATTCTTCATCGGAATATCACCGGAACCTTCATCGAAACCTCTGCTCGTTGTTGTTCCAGTGAACTCTGTCGGAGAACAACCCACGAACTCCAAATGTGCTATTGTTCCGGTTTTTCCCACCGATATCTTTTCGGTAAACGACGTGTCTTTGACTGCTTAGGCCATCGGAGCTCTGGCGCGATAGAAAATGATGACCCAGCCCCATCCCTAATCGAACCCTCATCAGAAATTGTAAACGAGTTTCGTTGGTCGTCGTGAATCTTGTTGTAATTTTGGTGGAAGACACTGAAGTCATACCGAGGTTGGGATTGTTTGAGTCACGGGTTCAATGTGAGGTTCTGTTGCTCTGTGATTCTGATCCATCACTGTTTGTTTGGAATAAAATCAATGATTGAGGTCCAATTCTATATCTCTTATATCTCTTTTTCCTAAATATTCTTGAATGATGTGATTTTTGGTTGATTTTTGATTGAGATGATTTTACTCTTGTTATTTAATTGTTAATTCTGGTGTGAAGCATGTGATTACATAGTTGATTTGGGGTTAAGTTGGATTTTGGGGAAAAAGATTAAAAATTCTTAAAAGTAAATATTGGTTTATGTTGGTTCAGTGACGATTGATTGATTCAAAATAAACGTCGACTTTGTTAAGTTCGATAGTATCATGTTTTAGGCCCTGAATCGTTAGGCAAACAACAGGGGGTAAGCAAACTTAAGGATTGAAATTGGTGGAATGTTTGAGATATGTGTTGAATGGATTTGTTTTAGCGCAATTGAAAAATTTACTCATTTGGTCGGAGAATGTCCTGAGGGATATGTATTGCTTTATTCGGGGAATGCTCCGAGAAAGTTGTACTTGAAGACGACGCACGATCAAGGCCCGAAACGTCGGGTGGGTAAAGCACGGGAGCACAGTTCGGGATTAGTGTAGTTTAGAATAGGATTTATTTTTTTGTATTTTTTATTTTTGGACTGTATAATTGGACTGAACACTATATTTTAGATTTATTTTATTTCGTGTGTTTGATTGATTGATTTATGTGTTTTGTGTGGTTTATATATTTGTAATGTTAAATTAGCCGATACGCTCTACCAAGTGACCATGGTCGAAGCATGGGAGCGAGGGGTGCCTAACACCTTTCCCTCGATCAACAGAATTCCTTAGTCGGAATCTCTATTTGAAAACCAGTTTTAGAGTCAAACTGTTTTGAAAAAGGATTTCCAAAGGTGACTTGGCACACCCGATTTATGTCAAGTGGCGACTCTGAATATAATTGTTAAATGAATCCTTTTTTAAATAAATTTTCATCTTTTGTCACTTTGATAGTGAAAACCCTTTTAAACCTTAAAACAATTTTTTTTTAGGTTAAAAAAAGGAGTGTGACACTCACTATGCAAGGCGTGAAAACGTTCGCGGCCCTGGTCATGGATGTGGTCGTGGTCGTGATGACTAAGAAAGAAATACTATTCTGGGTTTTTACCATTCATCTAACAAAAAGAAAAAAGATGAGAAACGTGAAACTCTTACTTATTTCCGACGTGGTGGGAAAGAACACTATTCACGTGATTGTCGTTCTCTCAAGCACTTAGTGGACCTTTATCAAGAATCACTGAAGAAGAAAGAGAGAAATCCTGAGGCTTTTTTTCTCTCTGAAAATAATATTGACATCACATGCTTGGATGTAGCAGACTCTTACGAGCACCCTGAAGGAAAGAATGATCACTTGATTGGTGATGGTTCCATAAACATGGAAGAATTAATGCTTTTAATTTTTTTTATTGTTGATAAGAGTTAGAGAATAAAAATCATGTAAAAGTAGTTGTTTGCATGAGTATTGATTTTTAATTCATATTGATTAGTTCAATTATATTATTATAATTTATTATTGAAGTGAATAGAATTTCAATTTCGTCATTATTAAATAAAAAAAAGACGACGACGATAAGTGCAACTTGCACGAACTTCTGTTGTGTTCATTATTGCATACTAATATTTTGCATGTTAATATTTTTATTTTTGCATGTTAATATTAATATTAGTTTTGCATGTTAATATTTTTAACATAATATTCACATATTGTCATTACTTATCCATATGTGTTCAGAAAATATAATATAATAATATTATATTTGCATATTAACGTATTGGATAAAATATAATATAACAATATTATATTATTATTGTATGTATTGCATGATACTGTTTTGTACTATTAAATATAAATAATATATTACATATTAGATTACTTATCAAATATTATATTGTTTCAATAGTTTTTGGACATATTTGTTTTTAATTTCTTAGTAATGTCGGATTAACAATTTTTTTTTTGTAGTATAAGCTTTCACTTTGTATAAAAATTTAATATATATCTTATTTGGTGTATGTCATTTTATTTGAAGATATGGATAATTTTCAAAGTAAGCTGTCAAATTGTGAAGATATATGTTTGATTGATTCTGGCACTACACATATGATAATCAAAGACGAGAAATATTTCTCTCATCTAAACATGGGCAAGATTAATGTCACTACAATTTTTGGTAGTGCTAATTTGATTGAAGGCTTCAGAAAAGCCATTATGATCTTGCCCAAGGGAACTAAACTCATCATAAATAATGCTATGTTTTCTCCTAAGTCTCAAAGAAACTTGATGAGTTTTAAAGATATCTGTAAAAATTGTTATCATATCAAGACAATTGATGAGATGAATCTTGAATATCTTGGTATCACCAAGAATGTCTCTGGGAAAACATGTGTTATTGAAAAGTTTCTTGCTTTATCTTCTGGCCTGTATTGGACAAAGATTTGTGCAATTGAGGCACATTCTATAGTAAACTGGAAGTTTACTGATTCAAATACTTTCATACTTTGGCATGATCGTCTAGGACATCCAGGATCAATAATGATAAGACCAATCATAAAAAATTCAAATGCGCATCCATTAAAGTACTTGAAGTTTCTTTCGAATAGTGAATTTTCATACAATGCTTGTTATCAAGGGAAGCTAATTGTGAGGCCATCACCAACAAAAGTTACCACCATATATGAACACATAGCCTATTTGAGACCGAGCTTTATGTGTGTCAGATGAGTACCCAACATTAGCATGACCAATAAGATCGTGACTGCAAGCTTTAGAATAAAATAAGCTCATGTACCTTATCCTATTTCGATGTCTCCTAGTAGGAATAAAAATATACCTTGATAACATATTAATTGAAAAGGCTATAGGCCTTGTAGTATTTGCAAGGTATATGAGTGTATCAATTGCCCTAAGATATAGTACTTCATAACCAATCCAATTCGATATATTTCGAATTTCAGCAAATAATCTATTGCTTTGAAAACTCTCCAAGAGTTCCAATGATTTTCAAACTATAAGCTTATACAATATACGAATTATAAATAAGTTTCCTAGAAACTTTTATATGCTTCAAGCAGTTTGAATCCTTAAAAGTTTTCACATGAGTTTTGTCAATAGACAATATTCAACATTTCATGAGTGACATCATCAAGTGGCTGGACTGCAAATCAAATAAGTGTTACGCTTATCAAAATGCATTCTTTCATGTCACTTGATAAATGTTTCTACGTCAGCATGCTTAAATAAAGTAGAATTCATATACTCATAATCTTTCACAATATTACACCAATATTATATCACATATATTAATGATATATTATTTTGTATCAATTCACAATGCGACATATACTTTGTCTCATCACTTCATTATTTTCAGGTACCTGAACCTCTCATAAAGTTTCATGAACTGTTATGTCGTAGGTTCTAAGAGCATATTGCCTTCTTATTATGATTATTTTCTCTTTATCCTTTTCAAAGATTATTTCATTTAGAACCGATTGATCTACCATGCTTCACATATGCATAGATTTTTTCCTTTAGGGACACAAAATAGGAGCACTTGCAAATAGAAGATGCTTTCGGCATTTGACTTGAATTATCTTTTGAATGAGGATCTGATGATAATTCCTAACATATTTCTTAGCTTCTTATAATCTCCCCTTCATATTAGGAAAACTAACATGCACCCCCTTTCCTTGAGGAATCCATCTTTGTGAATCATGGTATATTCATTAATCATATACCACACATTAACTATTAGATGAACAATATGTGATTCCTGACTTAGAACCAACTTTGAGGAAAAATTAATCATAATTTATTAGTTTGATGCATACAAGTACTTTTGTATATAATATTTCAAACCAACACATGAAACTTTTGTTCTCAATGGTTTAACTATTTATTGAAGGCATTCAATGCTAAACCATGATCATCAAGTTGAATTGTCTTGATTGCACAATCTGAAAGTTATGCTCTTAACTCAATTTTATTGAGAAAGTAACTTTATAAATGTCAAACTGTAGGTTGACAATAAACGCACATGTGATCATCTTATGTTGATGCATATTAATAGATCACATGACTGGTGAACGGGTCCTTATTCACCTTTTATACTTTTCAGATTTTAAGGGATCCAATCCCAAAATTAGTTGGTCCAACCAACTTATCATGACTTTTCAGATTTTAAGGAATCCAATCCCAAAATTAGTTGGTCCAACCAACTTATCATGAGAACAAGTAACATTAAAAGTAATGAATAATTTTCTAATTCTTCAATATATGTTCAATATTCAGTATGCACATCTTTGGGATGTCGCAATAATTCATCTCAATTTATGAACTTTTATTCTAGCAAACTCTAAATTCACTATGACATGTACCTTTTACTTTAGTAAATTTCAGATTCACTATTACATGAATAAATTTTAGATTTACTACTTTAAAAGTAGATTTTAGAATAACTCTTCTCTGTTATTCATTCTCATTCAGATGTGAGATAAGTTGTGATACCATCACAATCAATTCTCAGTTACTCATCCTCATTCGGAGGTGAGTTGTGGTACCATCACAATCAAGTGCACATCTCAGTTATTCATCCTCGTTCGGAGGTGAGCTGTGATTTCCTTACAACCACAAGCATGTTTGACTTTATATACAGTCACATTTACCCCCAAAGTCTAGATCTGTATTTATAATAATCAAAATTCTCATTCCCTAAGGATAGAATATAGTCGTGCCTTAAGCATATCAAATTATGATGGCTTATAACCTCTTTCATGATATTGCTACTTTAGGAAAAAATCGAGGCATATATCACATATTGCTACCATATTCACTTAAAGAATGGAGCATGTTCAATGGGACATATCTCATGACTTTTTATCAAACACATATTATTTTGCCTTAGCCATCATTATATCATCAATATGGTGCATTGAGATTCAAACTCAATGTCTTATCCATTTAAAGGCGTCTTAGGCATAAATCGATGAAACTTCAATCAACAATCTTATCATCATAATATACCAAGATTGACTCGATATCTTACCCTCTTAAAAGGATAAAACTTAAATCGATCATCAAACCGTCAATAAATGACATAATGAACAGAGTTATATAAAACTCATCTTATTGAAAAAAAATGAATACAAAATTCCAAAAATACTTTAGCAAATCATCATCACAAGAGAAGTATTAATATTGATAACGTGTAACAACAATATAATAAAACCTAATACTTTTTACCTTCACAATTATTTTTCTCTTTGCTTTTACAAATATAGCTGACAATTGCCAAAATTTGGCATTTGTGTAGGCTACCTAGATCCTGAGTACTTGTTTACTCACAATTTGACCGAGAAAACTAATATTTATATTTTCTGGAGCTTTTAATATCTAATCACCAAACAAACTATTTGTATGGATAGAACATAAAACCAAAAGAAATAGATTTCATACAAATATACATGCGGCAGTACATACCTGATTTGTTACCTATGTTTTTGGTTACATTGTTTTTCAATTCTCATAGTGAGATTAACAACATGGGTTCATAAGAATTGCATGCCTAAGACACCTTTATATGGATAAGATGTTGAGTTTGAATCTTAATACACCATATTGATGATATTATGATGGCTAAGGCAAAATAATGGGTGTTTAATAAAAGGACATGAAACATATCCCATTAATATGCTCTATTCCATTAAGTGAATATGGTAGCATAAATCTAAAAGTTTACTACTTGCTTTATTGTTGAAAGAAGACTAGTGATTGAAGGCATGAATATAAGCGTGGAGAGACAATATGATAATAATCATCAAAAGTGACAATATTTTCACACGCTTATTATGATTATAAGATATGCTAGAAAAAAATTCTTTACATTATATCTATGCCTCAATTTGCTCCTGAAGTAGCAATATTATGAAAGAGGTTATACGATATATAAGATGTCATAATGTGATAGGCTTAAGACACGATTATATTCCATTCTTGGGTAATAAGAATTTTGTTTATTATAAGCACATATCCATTCCCTGGGGTGAATGTGATAATTTTAGTGAAGCTTATTAATATAAACTTGTACTTGATTGTGGTGGTATGAAAACTCCCCTCCGAAAGAGGCAGAATAGCTAATATGAGTTATTTTGAAATCTACTTCTAAAGTAGTAAATCTGAAATTTATTCATATAATAGTAAATCTGAAATTTACTAAAGCAAAAACACATATCATTGTAAACTTGGAGTTTACTAGATTAAAAGTTCATAAGTTGGCATGAACGATTGCGATATCCCGAAGATGTACATACTGAGTATTGAACATATATTGAAAAATTAGAAAATTCTTTATGAACTTTAATGTTGCTTGTTCTCATGATAAGTTGATTGGACCAACTAATTTTGGGATTGGATCCCTCAAAATTTGAAAAGAATAGAAGGTGATTAAGGGTCCGTTCACCTATCATGTGATATGTTGAAAAGATGCATCAATAAGATGATCATGTTTACATTTGTGGTCAACCTACGTTTGACATTCATAAAGTTACTTGTTCAATATAAATTGAGCATAATTTTTAGATTGTGTAATCAAGATAATTCATCTTGATGATAATGGTTTAGCATTGAATGCCTTCCATAAATAGCTGAACCATTACTAATGAGAGCAAAGTTTCATATATTGGTATGAAATATGATATGTTGCATACAATAGCACTTGTATGCATTAGACCAATATATTATGATTATTTCTTTCCTCTCAATTAGTTCAAGATCAGGAACTAACTATTCTACCTAATAGTTTTGATGTGCGGTATATGATTAATAAATATACCATGATGTACAAAAATGGATTCCCAAAAGAAGATGGAGTATGGATGTTAGTTTTCCTAACATAAGGGGGAGATTATAAGCAGCTATGAAATATGTTAGGAATTATCATCAGCTCCTCATTCAAAAGATAATTCAAGTCAAATGCCAAAAACATCTCATATGTAGCTGCAAGTGCTCCTATTTTGTGTCTTTAAATGATAAAGTCTATGCATGCGTGACACATGATAGACCAATCAGTTCCAAATAAAATAATCCTTGAAAAGGATAAGGAGCAAATAATCATGATAAGAAGACAATGTGCTCTTGAAGAGCCTACAACATAACACTTCATGAAACCTTATGAGAGGATTAGGTACCTGAAAATAATGAAGTGATGAGATCTCAAAATTTTATGTCGCATTGTGAACCGATACAAAATAAAAAATCATCGATGATATCTTTGATACAATATTGGCACAATATTGTAAAAGATTATGAGGATCTGAATTCTACGTTAATTTAAGCATGCTGACGTAGAAATATTTATCAAGTAAACTGAAAGGATGAATTTTGGTAAGCGTAAAATTTATTTGATTTGCAGTCCAGACACTAGAAGATGTCACACTTGACATGTTGGATATTGTTACTTGACAAATATCCATATGAAAATCCCTAAAGGATTCCCAATGCCTGAAGCATATAAAGTTTCTAGGAAACTTTTTATTATCCTTATAAGAAATAATTTGATGATTTGAGTATCATTGAAACTCTTGGAGAGTTTTCAAAAACAATAGAGTACTTGCTTAAATGAGAAACATGAAAAAATTGAATAAGGATCCATTCTGACCTCAAGAAAATAATGAAGAACTCCTTGGTTATGAAGTACCATATCTTAGTGCAATTGATGCACTAATGTATCTTGCAAATACTACAAGGATCGATATAGCCTTTTTTTTAGTTAATTTGTTAGCAAGTTTACAGTCTCGATCTTATTAGTCATGCTGATTTTGGGTACATATCTGACCTACATAAAGCTCGGTCTCAAATAGGCTGTGTGTTCATATGTGGTGGTATTGCAATATCTTAGAGATATACATAGAACTCTATCGTAGACACTTCATCGAATCATGCTGAGATAATAGCTATTCATGAAGCAAGCCGATAATGTGTATGGTTGAGGTCCATGATACATCTCATTCGAGAAAAATATAGTGTGAAATATGACAATCTACCCACAATTTTATACGGAAATAATGCATCATGCATAGCACATCTTAATGGAGGATTCATAAAAGGAGATAGAACGAAGCACACTTCATCAAAGCTTTTCTACATACATGAGCTACAAAAGAATGGTGATATCAACGTGCAACAGATTTGTTCAAGTGAAAATATGGATGATTTATTCACCAAGTCTTCTCCAATTACAACTTTTAAGAAGTTGGTGCACAAGATCGGGATGCAAAAGTTCAAGGATTTCTCAGTAGGGAGAGCAAATACGCGTTGTACTCTTTTTTTCTTTCAAGGTTTTGTCCCAATGGGTTTTCCTTGTAAGGTTTTTAATGAGGTAGCCCATATGCATATTGTTAGAGAATTGTACTCTTTTCCTTCACTAGATTTTTTTCCCACTGAGTTTTTTTCTAGTAAGGTTTTAACGAGGCATATTATCTATCTAGACATTCAAGGGGGAGTGTTATAAATGTATTTACATGAATGTATATCAACAATATAGATAGGATCTATCAATATATAATAAAATCTATCAAAATCTAGTTGATATCTATCAGGATTTGAAATATCTGTAGTTTAGTCAGAAACTAGGAGTATTTTCCCTATAAATAGGAGTTTTGTTCGTTGTATTCTCAATCATATGATCTTTTATCCCTCAAGAGAAGAAATAAGAATTACTTTCTCTATTCTCTCTATTCATCTTCTTGTTCTTTAATATTTTATAATATGTTATCAGCACGAGACTCTACCAAACAAGGTGAGATTATAAATCTGAAGGATTTCAAGGTTAGTAATTCTTTATTTATTATTTCATAACACGTTATCAACACAAGACTCTGCCAAACAAGATGAGATTATAAATCTAAAGGTAATTTCAAGGTTAGTAATTTTTTATGTTATTAACCTTGTTCGGTGTTTTACTTTGTATGTATCTTGTGTCTTGAGCCGGGGGTCTATCGGAAACAGCCTTTCTACTTCTTTAGAGGTAGAGGTATGGACTGCATACATCTTACCCCCCCCCCAGACCCCACCAGGTGGGAATACACTGGGTTTGTTGTTGTTGTTGTACTACTACTAATATAATTATTGTTGGATTTGAGGAAAAATAATTGGTTTGGAACCATTTATGTTTTAAATTTATTCCTCAAGAACAATATTATCAAAAAGGCTGACAAAATATTGGGTTCAAGCCCCATTGATTTATTCCTAAGATGCCTTTATACGGGTAAGATGTTGAGTTTGAATCTTAATGCACCATATTGATGATATTATGATGGCTAAGACAAAATAATGTATTTTTGATGAAAAGTCATAAAACTTGTCCATTGAATATGCTCCATTCCAAAAAGTTAATGTGGTAGCAATATATGATAAGTCTAAAAGATGCATTCCGATCTTTTGCACCATTTTCTTGAAAGTTGCAGTTGTAGGAGACTTAGTGAATAAATCAGCTACATTGTCGCTTGAATGAACCTGTTGCATATTAATACCACCATTCTTTTGGACTTCATGTGTATAGAAAATCTTTAACAAAATATGCTTCATTCTATCTCCTTTTATGAATCCTCTATTAAGTTGTGTTATGCATGTTACATTATCTTCATAAAAATCATGAGAACTTTTTCATATTTCAAATCACACTTTTCTCGAATTAGATGTATCATGAAACTCAACTATACATATTCTCGAATAGTTTCATAAATAGTTATTATCTCAGTATTTTTCATTGAAGTGGATAGATAGACTTCTTTGTATATATCCAAGATATGGCAGTATCCCCACATGTGAACACATTGCATGTTTGAGATCAAGATTTATGAAGATTAAATAAATACCTAGCATCAACATAATAAGCAAGATCGGGACTGCAATCTGTAGAATCAAATAAGATCATGTGTTTGATCCCATTTTGATATCTCCTAGTAGGAGCAGAACTATAATTTGCTAATAATTAATCAAAAAAAAGCTATATCAGTCCTTATAGTATTTGCAAGATATATTTTGTCAAGTGATAATATTCAACATTTTACGTGTGACATCTTCAAGTGTGTGGAGTGCAAATCAAATAAGTTTCCACTTACCAAGATGCATCCTTTCATGTCACTTGATAAATGTTTCTACGTTAACATGCTTAAATAAACGTAGAACTCAGATCCTCATAATCTTTCACAATATTACACCAATATTGTATCAAGGATATATATGATATATCATTTTATATCGGTTCACAATGTGACATAACATTTTGAGATCTCATCACTTCATTATTTTCAGGTACCTTAACCTTTCATAAGGTTTCATGAAGTGTTAGGTCCTAGGCTCTTCAAAAGCACATTGTTTTCTTATTATGATTATTCATTCCTTATCTTTTTCGAGGATAATTTTATTTGGATCCGATTGGTCTACCACGCTTCATACATGCATAGACTTTGTCCTCCAGGGACACAAAATAGGAGCAATTGCAGCTTAAGTATGAGATGCTTTCGACATTTGACTTGAATTATCTTTTGAATGAGGATTCGTGATAATTTCTAAAATACTTTATATCTGCTTATATTCTCCCCCTTATGTGGGAAAAACCAACGTACATCCTCCACCTTTGTGAATTATGGTATATTCATTAATCGTGTACCGCACATCAAAATTATTAGATAGAATAATTGGTTCCTGACCTTGAACCAATTGAGAGGGAAGAAATAATCATAATTTATTGGTCTAATGCATACAAGTGCATATCATATTTCAGACCAACACATGAAGTTTTGTTCTCATTAACAATGATTTAGCTATTTATCGAAGGCATTTAATGTTAAACCATCATCATCAAGATTAATTATCTTGATTGCACAATCTGAAAGTTATGCTGTAAACTCAATTTTATTGAGCAAACAACTTTATGAATGTCAAACTATAGGTTGACAGTAAACGTACAAGTGATCATCTCATATCGATGCATCTTAATAGATCACATGAATAGTGAATGGGCCCATATTCACCTTTTACACTTTTAAGATTTTAAAGGATCCAATCCCAAAATTATTTGGTCCAACCAACTTATCATGAGAACAAGTAACATTAAAAGTAATGAAGAATTTTCTAATTCTTCAATATATGCTCAACACTCTGTATGCACATCTTTGAGATGTCGCAATCGTTCATGTCAATTTATGAATTTTATTCTAGAAAACTCCAAGTTTACCATGACATGTACCTTTTACTTTAGTAAATTTTAGATTTACTATTACATGAATAAATTTCAAATCTACTACTTCAGAAGTAGATTTCAACATAACTCTTCTCAGTTATTTTACCTCATTCAGAAGTGAGTTGTAATGCCATCACAATCAAGTGCACGTTTGTATTGAATCAATAGAAATTATCATTCCCCAGGAATAGAATATAATCGTACATTAAGTCTATCAAATTTTGATAGCTTATAACCTCTTTCATGATATTGCTACTCTAGGAGCAAATCGAGGCATACATATAATGTAGAGAGTTTTTCTCTAACATATCTTATGATTATAATATGCGTGTGAAAATATCATCACTTTTAATGATCATTATTATATTGTCCCTCCATGCGTATATTTGTGCATTCAATCACTTTTCTTCTTTCAGACATATTATGCACTACTATTACATACACTTCAAGAAAGAAGTAAGTTGTCATATTTCAGACTTATCATATATTGCTACCACATTCACTTCATGAAATGGAGCATATTTAATGAGATATATTTCATGACTTATCATTAAAATTATATTATTTTGCCTTATCCATCATTATATCATCAATATGGTGCATTGAGATACAAACTCAACGTCTTACCCATATAAAGACGTCTTAGGCATAAATCGATGGGGACTTAAATTCAATATATTATCATCCCTTTTGATAATATTATTCTTGAGGAATCAATTTAAAATATAAATGGTTCAAAACCAATTATTTTTTCCTCAAATTCAACAATAATTATATTATTAGAAGCAAAAGACAGATAACATAAGGAATTACTAACCTTGAAATTATCTTTACCTTGTTTGGCAGAGTCTCGTGCTGACCATGTTCACACTCAAAATGGACTTGCTGAGTCATTAATTATACGTTCGTAGTTGATAGAAAAACCATTTCTTATGAAAACTAAGTTACCCACTTCTGTTTGGGGTTATGCAATTTTTCATACTGCAATACTTGTTCGTCTTAGACCGACAAATTATCATAAATGTTCTCCATTGCAATTGGTTTTGGGTCAAGAGCCTAATATATTTTATTTGAGAATTTTTGGGTGCGGTGTATATGTGCCTATAGCACTACCAAACCGCACCAAGATGGGACCCCAAAGAAGATTAGAAATTTATGTTGAATTTGAATCGCCCTCCATTATTTACTATCTTGAACCATTAACGAGAGATATGTTCACTGCTCGATTTACAGATTATCGGTTTGATAAGATAGTTTTCCCAAAATTAGGGGGAGAAGATAATGACATCAAAAGAGAAATTTTGTGGAAAAATCCATCACTATCTCATCTTGATCCACGTGCTTCTATTTGTGAGCAAGAAGTACAAAAGATTATTCATCTGCAGAAAATTGTAAATCAAATGTCGAACGCATTTACTGATTTGAAAAGGATCACCAAATCACATATTCCTACAGAGAATGTCCCAATTCGAATTGATTTATCTAAAAGACCATCCACTAGTGTCATAGCTAGTGAATCTAAAGCACACTTAAAGCGTGCAGATCATTAGGTTCTAAGGATCAAAATCCTAGAAAAAGTAAAAAAAAAAGGTCAAGATGACACTATGAAATATCTTCATATGGAGTCTCACGAGTTGAGCAATGTTGATATTCCTGAATGAATCAATGAGCTAGAGACTCAAGAAAATGAGGAACTATCCATAAATTCAAGTGATGTTGAAACTAATTTGAATCGATCTGAAATAGTAGTGGATCATATCTCTGCATACAATATTGCAATAAAATCATACAAGACAGAGAGGATCTTGAACCTCAATCTATCACAGAATGTCGACAAAGAAATGATTAGGCAAAATGGTAAGAAACAATTCAATCTGAATTGAATTCACTTGCGAAACGTGAAGTTTTTGGACCTATAACTCAATCGCCTAATGGTGTTAATCCTGTTGGCTATAAATGAGTTTTTGTGCGAAAAAAAAATGAGAAAAATAAAATACAAAGATATAAAGCATTCCTTGTTGCACAAGAATTTTCACAACGGTCTTGCATCAATTATGATGAGACATATTCACCAGTTATGGATGCAATAACATTGCGTTATATTATTAATTTCACTATCCATGAGAGACTTGAAATACATTTGATGGATGTGGTAACAACCTATCTATATGGATCACTTGATAATGAGATATACATGAAAATTTCCAAAGGATTTAAAATGTGAAAGCATATAGTTCGAAGCCTCGAGAAATGTATTCCATTAGATTGCAAAGATCATTGTATGGTTTGAAGCAATCTAGATGCATGTGGTATAACCGTCTTAGTGAATATTTATCTAAATAAGGTTATATGTATGATGAAATTTGCCTATGTATTTTCATAAAGAAAACAACGTCGGAGTTTGTTATACTTGCTGTTTGTTATACTCATTCCAAGATGACCCTTGCAAAATCGAACACTAAAACTTGATGGATTCAAAAACTCTTAGCTTGTATTACCTTAAGTGACTAATATAAACATGCTTAATGCATCATAAGCTATACTATCACTATGATATTTATTGTAAGTCATGTACTCAAGTATGAATCACAGGATAGGAGATTTTATACGTAGGAATACTTATTCACTTTCTAGCTTAGAAATATGCGGGGTATTATAATATCTTCCCCTTGGGAACATTTGTCCTTGAATGAGAATTTACTGAGAAGGGATACAAGACAATTGAACCTGAACTGAACATGAAGAACTGCAACTTGATCTCATGACTGATATGCTAAACATACTGAACTCGGGAATATCTGATGCACGGACAACTGGCACACAAATGCATGACTGAGTATGAAACGGTTAATATGTACCAAGTTTATACTGGAAACATGAACGTGAACTAAATAAGATTAAGGAGAACTGTTACCTTGAGCTTGATTTGAATTGGTGGTAAAGAGGTGAGGATACTTGGTACGCATATCTGCTTCTGCTTCCCAAGTAGCTCCCTCATGAGACTAATTTTGCCAAAGAACCTTGACTAGAGGGACTTCTTTGTTCCTCAATCTACGAGTCTGATAATCTAAGATTTCAACTGGAATCTCTTCATAAGAGAGGCTGTTCTGAATGTCGATACTCTGAATAGGGACAACAACTGCTGGGTAACCTATGCACTTCTTTAGCAAAGAGACATGGAAGACTGGATGGACTGAGGCTAGATTTGAAGGCAACTCAAGCTCATAAGCTACCTTGCCGAAGCAACAAAGAATTATGAAGGGACCGACATACCGGGGATTGAGTTTCTCTTTCTTTTTGAACCTTTTCACTCCTTCATGGGAGAGATCTTAAGATAGACATAGTCATTGACCTCGAACTCGAGATCCTTTCTACGAACATCTGCATAGGACTTCTGGCGGTTTTGAGCAGCCTGGAGTCTCTCTCTGATCAACTGAAATTTCTCTAAGGCGTCGAATAATAAGTCAGGACCTATGACTAAGGCCTCACTAACTTCAAACCAACCAATCAGATATCTACATCTCCTACCATAGAGAGCTTCCAATGGAGCCATCTGAATACTAGAATGATAGCTATTGTTGTATGGAAACTCAATCAAAGGCAAGTGGTCGTCCCAACTTCCATTGAAGTCAATTGCACCACCCTTAGCATATCTTCAAGAGTCTGAATGGTCCTCTCTGCTTGACCATCTGTCTGAGAATGAAATGTTGTGCTAAGATGGACTTAGGTACCAAGACCTTTTTGGAATGCTTACCAAAAGTGAGAAGTGAATTGAGTACCTCTTTCTGATATGATATATAGTGGAACACATGTAATCTGACTAACTCCCTGATATAGAGTTTGGCATAATCCTCGGCGGAATAAAAAGTACGAACAGGAAGGAAATAAGCTGACTTGGTAATTCTATCTATAATGACCCAGACTGAATCATGCTGATGATGAGTTCTAGGAAAACCCATCATGAAGTCCATGTTAACTTCTTCCCACTTCAATGTAGGTATGGTGAACTCTTGTATGGAACCACTAGGTTTTTGATGCTCTAACTTAACCTGCTGACATGTAGAGCACTTAGCCACAAACTCTGCAATATCTCTCTTCATCCCACTCCACCAATAGATCTCCCGCATGTCGCGGTACATCTTAGTGGCCCCTGGATGAATAGAGTATCGCGTACCATGCGCTTCTGTAAGTATTCGCTACCTCAATTCATCTACACCTGGAACACATAGATGACCCTAACTACAAAGAACACCATCTCTCCCTTGGGAGAAAACCTCGACTTTCTAATTCTGAACTGACTCTTTGAGCTTGAGAAGGCTAGGATCCCTGTCTTGTTTCTCTTTCACCTCAGAATCTAGAGATGAATCTGAACTACTATGAACACATACACCACCCTTTGAAGAATCGACTAAGCAAACGCCTAGTCTGGCAAGCTGATGGATCTCCTGAGCTATCTTTTTCTTACTATTCTCAACGTGAGAAATACTACCCATGGAGAGTTGACTGAGAGCGTCGGCCACAACATTGGCCTTTCCCGGATGATAAAGAACACTCATGTCATAATCCTTCAAGAGCTCTAACCACCTTCTCTGGCAAAGATTGAGATCTTTCTAGGAAAAGACATACTGGAGGCTTTTATGGTCTGTGAAGACATCTACATTAACTCCATAAAGATAATGCCTCCAAATATTCAAGGCAAAAACTACCGCTGCTAACTCAAGATCATGAGTAGGATAATTCTTCTCATGTGGCTTTAACTGTTTGGAGGCATAGGCTATGATCTTATCATGCTGCATGAGGACACAACCTAAAACCACTCTGGATGCATCACAATAGACTAGAAACCCGTCTGAACCATCTGGAATAGCTAGAACTGGAGCGGAGGTGAGTCGAGTCTTCAACTCTTGAAAGCTCTTCTCGCATTAATCTGACCACTGAAACTTAATCTTCTTCTGAGTCAATCTGGACATGGGAGATGCAATAGAAGAAAATCCCTCGACAAAACATCTGTAATAGCCAGCCAAACCCAAGAAACTCCTAATATCTGATGGAGATATGGGTCTGGGCCAGTTTTTTACTGCCTCAGTTTTCTGAGGATCTACTCTAATGCCATTACCGAAAACAATATAGCCAAGGAATGCTACTGATCTTAGCCAAAATTCACACTTTCTAAACTTGATGATCCCTGAGAGTCTGAAGAACAATCCTGAGATGGTCTGCATGATCACGCTCTGTGCGAGAATAGACCAGAATATCATCTATGAAGACTATGACAAACATGTCCAAGTACTGCTTGAACACACGGTTCATCAAATCCATAAAAGTTGTAGGGGCATTGGTAAGACCAAATGACATGTCTAAAAATTCAAAGTGACCATACCGAGTACGGAAAGCTGTCTTCAAAATGTCACATTCTCTAACTCTGAGCTGATAATATCCTGATTTGAGGTCTATCTTGGAGAAGTAACTGGCACCCTTAAGTTGGTTGAATAGATCATTAATCTTGGGAAAAGGATATCTGTTCTTGACCGTGACCTTTTTGAGTTGACGGTAATCAATACACATCCTGAGAGAACCGTCTTTCTTGTGCATGAATAATACTAGCGCACGCCATGGGGAAATGCTGGGTCTAATGAATCCCTTATCTAAGAGATCCTTCAACTGATCTTTTAGTTCCTTGAGTTCTACTGGTGCCATTCTGTATGGCAGAATAGAAATAGGTTGAGTATCCGAAAGAAAGTCTGTGCTGAAGTCTATTTCCCTTTTGGGAGGAATGCCTGGAAGATCTTTGGGAAAGACATCTGAGTATTCATTAACAACAGGGACTGTTTTGAGGTTGGTATATTCAGAACTAGAATCTTTAACATGCACGAGATGATGCACATGCCCCTTAGAAATCATTTTCCTTGCCCAAAGGTAGGAAACAAGTTGACCCCTGAACGCTGAAATGCTATCCTTCCATTCTAGGATGGGCTCATTCGGAAACTGAAACTGAACTATCCTGTTTTTGCAGTCGACTGTGGAATAGCAGGAATAAAGCTAATCCATGTCGATAATGACATCAAAATCAGTCATCTCTAACTCCACTAAATCTACTGATGTGGATTTCTGAGATATCATAACCGAGAAGTTCTTGTATACCCACCGCGTTATGATGGTTTTACCCACTGGGGTAGAGACTGAGAAGGTCTCTGCTAGGACTTGGGGACTGATTCCAAAATCGCCTGCTATGTATGGAGTAACAAAAGACAAAGATGCACCTGGGTCTAGCAAAGCATAAATGTGAACATGGAAAATTTGTAACATACTAGTAACGACATTAGGAGAATTTTCCTGATCCTACCAGGACTGAAGAGCATAGAGTCTGTTTGGGCATTGCCCACTCGTAGCATTAGAAATGGCACCCTGCTGGTTCGGGCGACTGGACTGAGCTATAGAATAATTTTGCTGACCCTGAAGACTTGACTGCAGACACTCTCTAATCCTGTGGCCTAGCTTGCCATAACCAAAATAGATATCACTACCGACTCTGCAAATGCCCTTGTGGTTCTTACCATAAGTCTGACAAAGAGGATTCGTTCGGGCACTGCTAACACTGCCCTGAGATTTAGAGCCTAGCGCTTTGTTTCTATTGCCGTCTCTGAACTTTGGCACTGGAGCGCTGGCAGAAGAAGGAGCTGGAATGGCTGACTTAGAGAGAAACTGTGAACAGTTTCCTCTATCTGACTTGGGGTGAGCAAAGTTGAAATTACCTGACCTTGCTCTCTTGTTCTGCCTCTCCCTAGTCTTAAACTTCTGCACTTCTACTTGCTGGGCATGGGTCATGATCCTTGCTAAGGTCATATAACCGATCAGCATCACAGATCTACACTCATTTACCATGCTATCATTGACCTCTGACACGAACTTGCTCATCTTAGCTCTATTGCCTGCAACCACGTAAGGAGCATACTTGGCTATCTGAGTAAATCTGAGAGAATACTCCCTAACCATCATATTCCCCTGGCTGAGGTTGATGAAATCAAACACTTTGGCTTTCCTCAGCTCTTGGGGAAAGAATCTGTCTAAGAAGGCTGTGACAAATTCCTCCCACTCGATAGGGCCTGTATCATCTAACCTCTCAGACTTCCACTATTTGTACCAATCATGAGCAACATCCTGTAACTGCTAGGCGGCTAACTCGGCACTCTTAATAGAAGTAAAACCTATGATGTTGATGACCTTCTGTACTTGGTCAATGAACTCCTGATGGTCCTTATTAGACTTAGACCCATGGAAAGATGGAGGGTTCATCTGGGTGAAGTCCTGAACCCTAGCTTCTTTGGGATTGGAAACTGGAATAGCCGGAATAATTGGTGGCCGTTCATTCAGTGCAGCCATGGACTGAGCAAGTATGGTAAATGCGGCTCTAAACTCTGCATGGGAAACATGTTCGCCCAAAGGATCTTCGGGCAGAGAAGCTGGCTGGTTTCTTCTCTTTGGGGCCATGGTCTGGAATAAGAGAAGAATGGATTAGACTGAGAGTTTAACTTGTGATTATGCTCAGTAGCATGACATGAATAATGAAGAAAGGGGACTATTCCTAAAACATCTTATAGCCTCCCGCACATAAATGTGGCACGCAACACACCCATGTACAAGACTCTACTAGATGCAACTTTTAGACTTCCTAGGATTCTATTGAACCTTAGGCTCTGATACCAAGTTTGTAACACCTCGATTCGCTAAACTGGAATGCTACACGGTGCTCATGACCTCGAGGGACCACAAACTAACCCTATGAATGATATTTGTACCTGTATACTGCAAATCATGATATAATAATGCAGAATACATAGAACTATAAGGCCATAAGGTTCAACTGAATACAATCATGTGGGTGAAAATACCTAAAACAACTCAATCTGAACATAAATCTGAAAGTCTCTAAACTATCTGAATAAGGAGTTGAAGAAACATGTCTCCAACTAACTCTGTAAAACTGAACTGAGGAAATAAATACATGTATCAAATCATATTGCCCTCGAATCAATGAGGACTCACTGTGTCTCTGCGACTGGAATGCTACCGCTACTGCTGGGCTGGAGCTCGTGTCTCGGAACCTATGGTGTAATATGAAAAGAAAGCACCATAGTGCAAATGCATCAGTATAACAAGAGTACTGAGTATACGATGAAGGTAGGCTGAACATAAAGGGTTTCATGCATGAACAACACTAACTGACTAATATGAACATAGGAGTGCAAACATACATATATAGAAACTAGGACCGTAAATATGTGATAGCATGACCTGTAAGCTAATACATGGTTTACTGATAATTGTCATAACTGATACTAAAACTGATAACATGGATGACTGTATCTGACAGTCCTATATATACTGAAATCTGAAGAATGCCCTAAGTTTTTTTACTAAGACTGATACTGAAACTGTGGGAAGTAGTGTTTAACCGACAGGCCCCATGTATGCCGTTATGACTAAGCTGTGGTCCAATCTCTGCCTTGAATGGAGGGGTGTCAATACCGTGCCACGGGTAAGGAAATCCTATGAGTGACCCTTATGTGGCGGGTACTCAATGAGAATGGTGGGAACCCTAAACTGATGGGTTAAGCCACCTCATCAACTCTAATCTGACGGGTTAAGATATCTCAAGCTACGCTGGCTACGTAGTTCTGGAACACAAGGATGACTACTAAGAATCACACCCTGAACTAGCGGCTGAGTTCCCATCCTTGGGTTCACTCGGTGCTAACCTCTACTCCCATTTGGAGGGACTGGACATGAATAACTGACAGTGCATCACTTAATCTTATTGAATTCCATTGACTGGCAAAATGTTACTGATATCTGAAAACTGACTAAGATCATGAGGTTTTCCTGAGTAACATGACTGACTGAAGTCTATGGAATCATAGCTTAAGTTAGGATATCGTGAAACATGACATGGATCTAGGCACACAGCTATAGTTTTTGGGTACAAGTACCCCCAGGACTCGATGGAAGGAAACTGACACACATGACTGACTTGATCATAAGAGTAGAGTCCATAATTTATAATATCATAAGTAGGGATCTCATACTAAACATGGTTATCAACAATGTATTTCATGGAAAAGATTTCATATCACATGGAAGTACTTTCACAATCTTAATATCATGTTCATTGCATAATCATATTGGCAACACATACCAATAGCATGGAAGTTCATGCGGATTGCATGGTTATCATACATCTTGTTCATAAGTAGGATTTGCAAGTAAACATAGCATAATCTAATAAGAATAGTTCATGAGTATTCCACTAACATTTACAAGGCACATTAACAACATAGAAGTCATTGGAACGTAAGGGCATATCATGAATACTTCACTTAGTCACAATTTAGCTATATTGCATGATTTCTAGCTTCTTAGGCATTTTATCAAACACCTTACATGTACATCTTAAGCATAGGTTAAATTATCAAATTCATACATCATGAACAACCCAATTCACATGTTTCCAACTCATATGATATCATGAAATGCAAAACAAACATATAAAGATTCCATCTTGGGAATCACCCAATATCAACAACATGATCATCAATAGCTAACAATATAGAAATCATACTTTATAATTAAAAAGAGGGTTTCTGAACTTTATGGATGAAAGGAATCCATAAATCAACTCACGCATACCTTAGAAGGAAGATTCTTGATGCTTGATGGAGGAATTTCCTTGAAATCGGATCTTCAAGCTTAGTTACGCAACCCTAGTTGTTTTTCTCTGTTAGTGCTCTTGGATGATGAGCTTTGAGATGATAATAGGGTTGTAATATGTTTAGAAGCTATATAGTTCGTAGGGTTAAGTTTAGGGACATGTAAGGAGTGTTAAAAGACTTAATTACCCTTAAAATAACTCAAAACAGAGTGTTTTTGGCACCTGGAATTAACTTAGGCGGCGCCCAAGTGATTGCCTAAGATAGGTTAGACGGCGCCTAACCAATCACCTATGCTTGGTTTGGGCGGCGCCTAACCAATCGCCTATGCTTACTATCTCTCACAAAAATAGGCATAACCTTTCGCTCGAGTATTGGACTAAGGTGAAATTGGTATCGTTGGAAAGATAATTCGATTCTCTAAAATTTGGTGGGTCTAAATCAGCCGAAATACCACATTAAAATCGTGTTATACTCATTAAAATATGACTCTTGCAAAATCAAACACTAAAACTTGATGGATTCAAAAACTCTTAGCTTGTATTACCTTAAGTGACTCATATGAACATGATTAATGCATCATAAGCTATCCTATCACTAGGATATTCATTGTAAGTCATGTACTCAAGTATGAATCACAGGATAGGAGATTTCATATGTAGGAATACTTATTCACTTTCTAGCTTAGAAACATGCGGGGTATTACAATATCATATTGTCTCTCCATACTTATATTCTTTCATTTAATCATTTGTCTTCTTTCAACAATGAAGCAAGTTGTCAACCTTTAGATTTATGCTACCATATTCACTTAATGGAATAGAGCATATTAATGGGATGTGTTTCATGACCTTTTATTGAACACCCATTATTTTGCCTTAGCAATCATAATATCATCAATATGGTGTATTGAGATTCAAACTCAACATCTTATCCATATAAAGGTGTTTTAGGCATGAATCGATGAGACTTGAACCCAACATATTATTTTTTGAGTATCATTGAAACTCTTGGAGAGTTTTCAAAAGCAATAGAGTATTTGCTTAAATGAGAAACATGCAAAAATTGAATGTACTGGATCCATTCCGAACTCAAGAAAAGATTGATGAACTCCTTGGTTATGAAGTACTGTATCTTAGTGCAATTGATGCACTAATGTATCTTGCAAATACTACAAGGCCTGATATAGCCTTTTTTAGTTAATTTGTTAACAAGTTTGCAGTCCCGATCTTATTGGTCATGCTGATTTTGGGTACTTATCTGACCTACATAAAGATCAATCTCAAATAGGCTATGTGTTCATATATGGTGGTACTGCAATATCTTAGAGGTATATAAAGCAGTCTATCATAGCCACTTCATCGAATCATGCTGAGATAATAGCTATTCATGAAGCAAGCCGAGAATGTGTATGGCTAAGGTCCATGATACATCTCATTCAAGAAAAATATGGTGTCAAATATGACAATCTACGCATAATTTTATACAAAGATAATGCATCATGAAAAGCACATCTTAAAGGAGGATTCACAAAAGGAGATATAACAAAACACACTTCATCAAAGCTTTTCTACAAGAATGAGCTACAAAAGAATGGTGATATCAACGTGCAACAAATTAGTTCAAGTGAAAATATGGCTGATTTATTCACCAAGTCTTCTCCAATTACAACTCTTAAGAAGATGGTGCACAAGATCGGGATGCAAAAGTTCAAGGATGTTTTCATTAGGGAGAATAAATACGCTTTGTACTATTTTTTCCGTTCAAAGTTTTGTCCCACCGGGTTTTCCTTGTAAGGTTTTTATTAAGGCAGCCTATATACGTATTATTAGAGATGTCTACTCTTTTCCTTCACAAGATTTTTTTTCCACTGGATTTTTTTCTAGTAAGGCTTTAACGAGGCACATTATCTATCTAGAAATTCAAGGAGGAGAGTTATAAATATATTTATGTGAATGTCTACCAAGAATATAATAGATAAGATCTATAAAGATCTAGTTGAGGGGGATTTTGCCCCTAGTTTCACACTAAAAGACAAATACATCAAATCCTGATAGACATCAAATAGATTTTTATAGATATTGATAGACATTCACTATAATTGATATATATCATAACACTCCCCATTTAATATCTAATAATACCCATATAGTCTACCTTATTAAAAACCTTACAAGGAAATCCTAGTGGGACGAAACCTCATAAGGGAAAAAGAGTATAGCGCGTATTAACTCCCCCTAATAAGAACATCTTTGAATCTTTCATTTTGATCTTGTGTACTATCTTCTTAAAAGTTGCAATTGGAAGAGACTTGGTGAATAAATCAGCCATATTGTCACTTGAACGAATCTGTTATACGTCAGTATCACCATACTTTTGGAGCTTATGTGTATAGAAGAGCTTTGGCGAAATGTGCTTTGTTGTATCTCTTTTTATGAATCCACCTTTTAGTTGTATAAACTAATAAATAATAAAGAAGAAGAGTAGAGAGAATAGAGAGAGTAATTCTTATTTATTCTCTTGAGGGATGAGAGATCATATAATTGAGAATACAATGAACAAATCCCTTTTATTTATAGGGAAAATACTCCTAGTTTTTGACCAAAAGTCAGATACTTCAAATCTTGATAGATATCAACTAGATCTTATTAGATCTTGATAGACATTCACTATAATATAAATAAATTTATAACACTTCCCCTTGAATGTCAATATAGCTAATGTGCCTTGCTAAAACATTACTAAAAAAAATCTAATGGGAAAAAATCTAGTGAAGGAAAAAGAATGCACACCTCTACCAAAATGCATTTTGGCTTCCTCATTAAAAACCATACAAGGAAAAATCAGTGGAACAAAACTTCGTAAGGGAAAAAGAGTACAACACATATTAACTCCACCTAATGAGAACATCCTTGAACCTTTGCATCCCGATCTTGTGCACCATCTTCTTAAAAGTTGTAATTGGAGAAGACTTCGTGAATAAATCAGCCACATTTTCACTTGAACGAATTTCTTGAAAGTTGATATCACGATTCTTTTGTAGCTCATGTATATAAAAAAGCTTTAATGAAGTGTGCTTTATTTTATATCCTTTTATGAATCCTCTATTAAGATGTGCTATGCATGATGCATTATCTCCGTATAAATTATGGGTAGATTGTCATATTTCACACCATATTTTTCTCGAATGAGATGTATCATGGACCTCAACCATACACATTCTCAGCTTTCTTCATGAATAGCTATTATTTCAGCATGATTCGATAACGTGGTTACGATAGACTGCTTTGTATATGTAACACCCCGTATTTTGTGCTAGAACAAAAATCGTCATTTCTACGTGTTATAAATCCTATGCAAATTTGTTATGTTAATAAATTATGTAGTGTGTGAACCTATTTGAGCATGAATTAAGATCATAAAGATCCTCTAACTCAAGGTCAAGTTGAAAGCTTTCCTATCGTTCGAGTTTCGGTGAGCGTCGAAATTTGGGTTAATTTTAATCGACCATAACTCCTTGTATATGACTAAATGGGTGGACTACTATATATCAAATGAAATATCTTTAAATTACCTTTCTAACAATACAAATTTTGCCCTGATATCGTAACAAAAAGTTATGCCCATTTTACTCCAACATATCAGCCTGGCAACTGAGTGATCACAATTCTGATGGCTTATCACAAATTTGATGACTTATCAGAATATGTCATTAGTCTTAGGCAGAAACTCATAAATTTCAGCTCCTAGGTGATGACCTGGGCTGACGGGCTATCACAGATCTGACGACTTATCAGCCTTGGTCGTCAGCTGAAAATTTCAGCAACTGGAAAGTGATTTCGTAGGGGTATTTTGGTCTTTCCCTCACTACAAAAACATTTCACATGAATTAAATCACCCCTTAAGTGTTATTAATCCATATATTATCAGTTTTACAACATCTCAATCCTCTCTACTCTCAAGAACAAGATGAAAACTAGGATTTCCTCCAAGATCAAGAAATCAAGAAAATCAATCCTTCAGTTCAAGATTTCCAAGAAAAAAAATCAAGATTAAGTTTCCTTCCCTTCAATGGATCAAGAATTCATCCTCCTAAGTGAAGATGTTCAAGAAATAGATCTAGATTCGAGTTCCATCAATCTAGATTCGGGTTCCATCTTTCAAACTAAATAATATCAGGTACGTGGGATTTATCCTAAACTACATGGGCTTGTTGAAATATTCAAGTATGATTTAAAGATATATCAAGCATGAATTTATAAAGGGGTTTTCAGATCCATGATTTTATTATGCATTATGAATGTTTAAAGATATTGATGATTTGGTCTTTAGGCCTTTCACCCTTAAACTGATTTACATGTATATGTATATGTATGACAAAAATTCAGATTTGAAGATTATTTGAGAGCATAATTTATGAAATCCCTCTCTTGTGATGACTTTAAATTTGTGGTCTTATTGGGAATGATTTGATAGGCATGATTTATGGCTTGAAAATAGTTTACGCAAATACCATAGTATTTTGAGCATGATTTAGGAATTTTGAGAGGGAGTTTCTTGATATAAATATGTTTTGTTAAAGAGAGAAAGATTTGCATAAGATTAATAATCTTTACATGACCACCTTGTATCATTTGAAATGTTGTCAAAGAGAGTTGCATACATGTGCTTACATGAGTAATTAAAGAAAGAGTTCTTCCAACTGATTTATTGATATGGTGGTCCCAAATTTATATTTTAGAAACAGAGATTCTAATATGTTAATAATGGCTCAGAGATGTGACTTGAAAGTCAATGGTATGACGATACCATAAGTATGTATGCCATAACAGAGTATGTTTTTAGAGTATATTTTCAGAGTATGTCTTCTGAGAATGTTTTCAGAATATGTTTTCAATGAATGCATATTTTAAAGAGTTAAAAATGGGCATAAAGAGGGTTAGGTGGTTACCCAAAAAAGGCTTGAGTTCAAGTAACTCTTAGCCTAAAAATGTATTTGCCAAGTTTACCATGACATGTGTCTTTTTACTTTAGTAAATTCTAGATTTGTTATTACATGAATAAATTTTAGATTTACTACTTTAAAAGTAGATTTCAAAATAACTTTTCTAAGTTATTCTGCCTCATTCAGAGGTGAGTTATGATACCATCACAATCAAGTGCATATTTGCATTAATAAGGTTCTCATTCCCTAGGAATGGAATATAATTGTGCCTTAAGCCTATCAAAATATGATAGCTTATAACCTCTTTCATGATATTGCTACTCCAGGAGAAAATCGAGGCATAAATAAGATAGAGAGAATTTCTCTATATTGCTACCACATTCACTTCAAGAATGGAGCAAATTGTCATCTTTCAGACTTATCATATATTGCTACCACATTCACTTTTTGGAATGGAACATATTCAATGGACAAGTTTCATGACTTTTCATTAAAATTATATTATTTTACCATAGACATCATAATATCATCAATATGGTGCAATGAGATTCAAACTCAACGTCTTACCCATATAAAGGCGTCTTAGGCATAAAACAATGGGACTTGAACCTAATATTTTATCATCCCTTTTGATAAGATTGTTCTTGAGGAATAAATTTAAAACATAAATGGTTCCACACCAATTATTTTTTCTCAAATCCAACAATAATTATATTAGTAGTAGTAAACGACAGATAACATAAGAAATTACTAACCTTGAAATTACCTTTAGATTTATAATCTCATCTTGTTTGGAAGAGTCTCGTGCTGATAACGTGTTATGAAATAATAAAGAATAAAGAAGAAGAGTAGAGAGAATAGAGAGAGCAATTCTTATTTCTTCTCTTATGAAATAATAAATAAAGAATTACTAACCTTGAAATCCTTTAGATTTATTATCTCACATTATTTGGCAGAGTCTTATGCTGATAACATGTTATGAAATAATAAAGAACAAGAAGAGGAGTAGAGAGAATAGAAAAAGTAATTCTTATTTCTTCTCTTGAGGGATGAGAGATCATATGATTGAGAATACAATGAACAAAACCCCTCTATTTATAGGGAAAATACCCCTAGTTTCAAACTAAAATATAGATACTTCAAATCCTGGTAGATATCAACTAGATCTTGATAGATCTTATTAGATATTATCTATATTATTGATAGACATTCACGTAAATACATTTATAATAATGTTATGAAATAATAAAGAACAAGAAGAGGAGTAGAGAGAATAGAGAAAGTAATTCTTATTTCTTCTCGTGAGGGATGAGAGATCATATGATAGAGAATACAATTAACCAAACCCCTCTATTTATAGAGAAAATACTCCTAGTTTCTGACTAAAATATAGATAATTCAAATCCTGATAGATATCAACTAGATCTTGATAGATCTTATCTATATTCCTGATAGATATTCATGTAAATACATTTATAACACTCCCCCTTGAATGTCTAGATAGATAATGTGCCTCTTTAAAACATTACTAGAAAAAAACCAATGGAAAAAAAATCTAGTAAAGAAAAAGAGTACACATCTCTAACAATATGCATATAGGTTGCCTCATTTAAAAACTTACAAGAAAAACCCGGTGGGACAAACCCTTGAAATGGAAAAAGAGTACAACGTGTATTTGCTTCCCCTAATGAGAACATCCTTGAACTTTTACATCCCATTCTTGTGCACCATCTTCTTAAAAGTTGTAATTGGAGAAGACTTGGTGAATAAATCAGCCATATTTTCACTTGAACGAATTTGTTGCAGGTTGATATCACCATTCTTTTGTAGCTCATGTATGTAGAAAAGCATTGATGAAGTGTGTTTCGTTCTATCTCTTTTTATGAATCCTCTATTAAGATGTGCTATGCATGATGCATTATCTCCGTATAAAATTATGGGTATATTTTCATATTTCACACCATATTTTTCTCTAATGAGACGTATCATGAACCTCAACCATATACATTCTTGGCTTGCTTCATGAATAGCTATTATCTTAGCATGTTTCAATGAAGTAGCTAGGATAGACTGCTTTGTATATCTCTAAGATATTGCAGTACCACCACATATGAACACATATACTATTTATGACCAAGATTTATGTAGGTCAGATAAGCACCCAAAATCAGCATGACCAATAAGATCGGGACTGCAAACTTGCTATCAAATTAACTAAAAAAAGTCTATATCAGGCCTTGTAGTATTTGCAAGATACATTAGTGCATCAATTGCACTTAGATATGGTACTTTATAACCAAGGAGTTCCTCATTCTTTTCTTGAGGTCGGAATGGATCCTTATTTAATTTTTGCATGTTTCTCATTTAATCAAATACTCTATTGCTTTTGAAAACTCTCCAAGAGTTTCAATGATACTCAAAACATCAAATTATATCTTATAAGGATAATAAAAAGTTCCCCAGAAACTTTATATGCTTTGGGCATTTTGAATCCTTTAGGGATTTTCATATGGATGTTTGTCAAGAAACAATATCCAACATATCAAGTGTGACATCTTCTAGTGTCTGGACTGCAGATCAAATAAGTTTTACGATTACCGAAATATATCCTTTTAGGTCACTTGATAAATATTTCTATGTTAGCATGTTTAAATTAACGTAGAATTCAGATCCTCATAATCTTTTACAATATTACGCCAATATTGTATCAAAAATATCATCAACGATTTCTTATTTTGTATAGGTTCATAATGTGACATAATATTTTGTGATCTCATCACTTTATTATTTTTAGATACCTAAACCTCTCATAAGATTTTATGAAGTGTTATGTCGTAGGCTCTTCAAGAGCATATTGCCTTATTATCATGTTTATTTGCTTTTTATCCCTTTCAAGGATTATTTCATTTGGAACCGATTGGTCTATCATGCTTCATGCATGCATAGACTTTATCCTTTATGGACACAAAATAGGAGCACTTGTATCTTAATATGAGATGCTTTCGGCATTTGACTTGAATTCATATGTGGTGGTACTGCAATATCTTGGAGATATATAAAGTAGTTTATCATAGCCACATATCAAATCATGCTGAGATAATAACTATTCATGAAGCAAACCGAGAATGTGTATGGTTGAGGTCCATGATACATATCATTCGAGAAAAATATGGCATTTAATATGACAATCTACCTACAGTTTTACATAGAGATAATGCAGCATGCATAGCACATATTAATGAAGAATTCATAAAAGGAGATAGAACGAAGCACACTTCATCAATTTTTTTCTACATACGCGATCTCTAAAAGAATGGTGATATTAATATGCAACATATTCATTCAAGTGACAAGGTAGCTGATTTATTCACCAAGTCTCCTCCAATTGAAACTTTCAAGAAGCTGGTGCACAAGATTTGGATGCAAAGGTTTAAGGATGATCTTATTAGGGGGAGTTAATATGAGCTATACTCTTTTTTCCTTACGAGGTTTTGTACCACTAGTTTTTCCTTATAAGTTTTTTAATGAGGCGACCTATATGCATATTGTTAGAGATGTGTACTCTTTTTCCTTCACTAGATTTTTTTTTCACTGGGTTTTTTTCTAGTAAGGTTTTAACAAGGCACATTATCTACTAATTAGAAATTCAAGGGGGAGTGTTATAAATGTATTTACATTATAGTGAATGTCTATACAGATCTATCAAGATATACTTTGATATCTATTTGGATTTGAAGCATCTGTCTTTTACTCAAACTAGGAGTAAATTTTTTCTATAAATAGAAGGGCTTCCTTCATTGTAAATCATCCCTCAAGAAAAGAAATAAGAATCACTCTCTCTATACTCTCTACTTTTTTTTTTATTTTTTTTATATTTCATAACACGTTATCAGCACAAAGCTTTAAAACTTCAAAGATAACTACTACCGAAGAAGTTGATTTAATAAAATCAGCAACTTCTTGGCATTTACATTGTACTATTGATTCTATGGTTAGACTTATTAATATAGAAAGGAAAAAAAAAGGAAAAGAGGGAACAATTTAATATAGTCTGGTACAAGTAAAGATTATGGTACAGTTAATATTTTAATTTTGGTGATCGGCAGATTTGAGTTTATAAGAAAAAGAAAAACTTATTGTTAATTGGCATATTTGAGTTTATAAGAAAAAAAAACTTATTGTACAACTATGCTAATTTGTGATCCAAAGCTTCCACATTGCGTACCTTCAACAAAAGAAAAATTAGGTATGATTTATGTTTGTTGTATTTTATAAATTTTATAATAGTTAAATTTATTTACATTTGTAATCATCATAAGTAATTAAACTTAATGGTGGTTCATAAATCCTAAAGCTTTATTGCATTGAAGTCTGGTATAATCTAAAAGAAATCATATTAGAGTCTCGATGCACTATGAAAATAAGATGTTGGATTCAAAAGACTAAGACACCTTTATATGGATAAGATATTGAGTTTGGATCTCAATACACCATATTGATGATATTATGATGATATTGGTGAAAAGTCATAAAACATATCCCATTAAATATGTTCCATTCTTGAAGTGAATGTGGTAGCAATAGATGACATTCTTTGAAAGATATCTATGCCTTGATGTGCACGGTAGCAATATCATGAAAGAGGTTATAAACTATCAAACTCTGATAGTCTAAAGGCATGATTATATTTCATTCCTGGGGAATGAGAAGTTTATTAATGCAAACGTGTACTTGATTGTGATAGTACCACAACTCATCTCCGAATGAGGCAGAATAACTGAAAAAAGTTACTTTGAAATCTACTTCTAAAGTAGTAAATCTGAAATTTATTCATGTAATAGTAAATCTGACATTTACTAAAGAAAAAAGTACATGTCGTAGTAAACTTGGAGTTTACTAGAATAAAAGTTTATAAATTGATATGAACAAGTGCGACATCCCAAAGATGTGTATACTGAGTATTAAACATATATTAAAGCAATTAGAAAACTCTTCATTACTTTTAATATTGCTTGTTCTCATGATAAGTTGGTTGGACCAACTAATTTTGGGATAGGATCCCTTAAAATTTGAAAAGTATAAAAGGTGAATAAGGGTCCATTGACCAATCATGTGATATGTTGGGAAGATGCATCAGTAAGATGATCACATATATATTCATTGTCAACTTACGTTTGACATTCATAAAGTTACTTGATCAATATAAATTGAGCATAATTTTTAGATTGTGTAATCAAGATAATTCATCTTGATGATGATGGTTTAGCATTTAATGCCTTCCATAAATAGCTGAACCATTACTAATTAGAACAAAGTTTCATGTATTGTTATGAAATATGATATGTTGCATACAATAACACTTGTATGCATTAGACCAATATATTATGATTATTTCTTCCCTCTCATTTGGTTCAAGGTCAGGAAACACCTATTCCATCTAATAGTTTTGATGTGCGGTATACAATTAATGAATATACCATGATGCACAAAGATAAATTCTTCAAAGAAAATGGAGGATGTATGTTAGTTTTCCTAACATAAGAGGGAGATTATAAGCAACTATAAAATACGTTAGGAATTATCATCAGATCCTCATTCAAAAGATAATTCAAGGAAAACTTGATGGGTCAATACCTTGAAAGGGAAAAAGAGTACAGCGCATATTTATAACAACCATTTTGAATCGGTTCATAATACGACATAGCATTTTTTGAGATCTAATCACTTCATTATTTTCAGGTACCTGAACCTTTCATAAGGTTTTATGAAGTGTTATATCGTATACTCTTCAAAAGTACATTGCCTTCTTATTATGATTATTTGCTCCTTATCCTTTTCAAGGATTATTTCATTTGGAACCGATTGGTTTATCATGCTTCACGCATGCATAGACTTTATCCTTTAAGGACACAAAATAGGAGCACTTGTAGCTAAATATGAGATATTTCGGTATTTGACTTGAATTATCTTTTGAATGAGCATCTGATGATAATTTCTAACATATTTCATAGCTGCTTATAATCTCCCCCTTATGTTAGGAAAACTAACATACATCCTTTATCTTCTTTGAGGATTCCATCTTTGTGCATCATGGTATATTCATTAATTTTACACTGCACATCAAAACTATTAGATGAAATAGCTGGTTCCTGACCTTGAACCAATTGAGAGGGAAGAAATAATCATAATTTATTGGTCTAATGCATACAAGTTCTATTGTATGCAATATATCATAATCCAGACCAACACATGAAGCTTTTTTTCTCATTAGAAATGATTTCACTATTTATCAAAGGCATTCAATGTCAAACCATCATTATCAAGATAATTTTATTGATTGCACAATATGAAAATTATATTCTTAACTTAGTTTTATTGAGCAAGAAAATTTATAAATCTCAAACTGCAGGTTAAGAATAAAATTACATGTTATCATCTTATATTGATGCATCTTAATAGATCACCTAAAAGGTGAACTGGCCCATAAAATATAAATGAACAAGAAGAAGAGTAGAGAGAATAGAGAGAGCGATTCTTATTTCTTCTCTTGAGGGATGAGAGATCATATGATTTAGAATACAATGAACAAAATCCCTTTATTTAAAGGGGAAAATACACCTAGTTTCTGACTAAAAGTCAGATACTTCAAAATTTGATAGATATCAACTATATCTTATTAGATCTTGATAGATATTCACTATAATGTAAATACATTTATAACACCCCCTCTTTAATGTCTAGATAGATAATATGCCTCGTTAAAACCTTACTAGAAAAAACCCAATGGAAAAAAAATCTAGTGAAGGAAAAAGAGTAAACATCTCTAACAATATGAATTTTGGCTGCCTCATTAAAAACCTTACAAGGAAAATCCAGTGGGACAAAACCTCGTAAGGGAAAAAAAGTATAGAGCGTATTAACTCTCCCTAATGAGAACATCCTTGAACCTTTGCATCCCGATCTTGTGCACCATCTTCTTAAAAGTTGTAATTGGAGAAGACTTAGTGAATAAATCAGCCACATTTTCACTTGAACGAATTTTTTGCATGTTGATATCACTATTTTTTTTAGCTCATGTACGTAGAAAAGCTTTGCTGAAATATGCTTCGTTCTATCTCCTTTTATGCATCCTCTATTAATATGTGCTATGCATGATGAATTATCTCCGTATAAAATTGTGGGTAGATTGTCATATTTCACATCACATTTTTCTCGAATGAGATGTATCATGGACCTCAACGATACATAATCTCATCTTGCTTCATGAATAGCTTATCTCAGCATGATTCGATGAAGTGGCTATGATAGACTGCTTTGTATATCTCCAAGATATGGAAGTATCGCCATATGTGAACACATAGATTATTTGAGATCGGGCTTTATACGGGTCAGATAAGTACCTAGTATCAGCATAACCAACAAGTTAAGACTGTAGGATTTAGAATAAAATCATGTGTTTGATATCATTTTCATGTCTCCTAATAGGAGCAGAACTATATCTTGCTAACAAATTAACTAAAAAGGCTATATCAGGCCTTGTAGTATTTGCAAGATACATTAGTACACCAATTAGACTAACATATGGTAATTCAGGACCAATCCAATTCAGTTTCGCATTTCAGCAAATAATCTTATTGCTTTTGAAAACTCTCTAAGAGTTTTAATGATTTTCAAGATATAAGTTTATACAATATAAGGATTCTAAATAAGTTTCCCAGAAACTTTTATATGCTTCAAACATTTTGAATCCTTAGAAAATTTCATATGAATTTTGTCAAGTGACAATATTCAACATGTCATATGTGACATTTTCAAGTGTCTGGAACACAAATCGAATAAGTTTTACACTTACCAAGATGCATTCTTTCATTTCACTTGATACATGTTTCTACGCCAGCATGCTTAAATAAACGTCGAATTCAGATCCTCATAATCTTTTACAATATTGTGTCAATATCGTATCAAAGATATCGTTAAGGATATATCATTTTGTATCATTTCATAATACGACATAGCATTTTTTGAGATCTCATCACTTCATTATTTTCAAGTATCTAAATATCTCATAAGGTTTTATGAAGTGTTAAGTCGTAGGCTCTTCAAGATCACATTACCTTCTTATCATGATTATTTGCACCTTATAATATACCATGATGCACAATTATAACTCCCATAATCTCAATCATATGATTTCATTAGGGGAAGTTAATACGCATTGTAGTCTTTTTCCTTTACGAGGTTTTGTCCCACTGGGTTTTCCTTGTAAGGTTTTCAATGAGGCAGCCGATATGCATATTGTTAGAGATGTATACTCTTTTTCCTTCACTAGATTTTTTTTCCTACTGGGGTTTTTCTAGTAAGGTTTTAACGAAGCTTATTATCTATCTAGATATTCAAGGGAGAGTGTTATAAATGTATTTACATTATAGTGAATGATAAGATCTAGTTGATATCTATCAGGATTTAAAGTATCTAACTTTTAGTGTTAAACTAGGGGAAAATTCCCCCTATAAATAGAAGGGCTTCCTTTATTATAAATCATCCCTCAAGAGAAGAAATAAGAATCACTCTCTCTACTCTCTCTACTCTTCTCTTGTTCTTTATTATTCAATAACACGTTATCAGCACGAGACTCTACCAAACAAGGTGAGATTATAAACCTGAAGGATTTCAAGGTTAGTAATTCTTTATGTTATTTTTCTTTTGCTACTACTAATATAATTATTATTGGATTTGAGGAAAAATAATTAGTTTGGAACCATTTATATTTTAAATTTAATCCTCAAGAACAATATTATAAAAAAAATGATAATATGTTGGGTTGAAGTCCCATCTATTCATGCCTAATACGCCTTTATATGGATAAGATGTTGAGTTTAAATCATAATACATCATATTAATGATATTATGATGGCTAAGGGAAAATAATGGGTGTTTAAGAAAAGGTCATGAAACATATCCCATTAATATGCTCTATTCCATGAAGTGAATATGGTAGCATAAATCTGAAAATTGACACCTTGCTTCATTGTTGAAAGAAGATAAGTGATTGAATGCACGAATATAAGCGTGAGATAATATGATAGCAATCATCAAAAGTAATAATATTTTCACACGCTTATTATGATTATAAGATATTCTAGAGAAAAATTCTCTACATCATATGTATGCCTCAATTTCCTTTAGAAGTAGCAATATGATGAAAGAGGTTATAACATATATAAGCTATAATAATTTGAAAGGTTTAAGACAAGATTATATTCCATTCTTGGGGAATGAGAATTTTGATTTTTATAAGCACAATTCATTCTAGGGTAAATGTGATAATATTTAGTGAAGCATATTAATATAAATGTGTACTTGATTGTGATGGTATGACAACTCACCTCCAAAAGAGGCAGAATAGCTGAGATGAGTTATTTATTAGATTATAAGAAGCTAAGAAATACGTTAGGAATTATCATCAGATCCTCATTCAAAAGATAATTCAAGTCAAATTTTGAAAGCATCTCATATTTAAGCTGCAAGTGCTCCTATTTTGTGTCCCTAAAGGACAAAATCTATGCATGCATAAAGCTTGGTAGATCAATTGGTTCTAAGTGAAATAATCCTTGAAAAGGATAAGAAGCAAATAATCATAATAAGAAGGCAATATTCTCTTAGAACCTACAACATAACACTTCATGAAACCTTATGAGAGGTTCAGGTACCTGAAAATAATAAAGTGATGAGATCTCAAAATGTTATGTCTCATTGTGAATCGATACGAAATGATATATCATTAATATCTTTGATACAGTATTGGCACAATATTGTGAAAGATTATGAGGATCTGAATTCTATGTTAATTTAAGCATGCTGACGTACAAATATTTATCAAGTGACATGAAAGGATGCATTTTGGTAAGCGTAAAACTTATTTAATTTGTAGTCCAGACACTTGAAGATGTCACTCACTAAATATTAAATATTGTCACTTGACAAAACTTATGTGAAAACTTTTAAGGATTCAAACTGCTTGAAGCATATAAAAGTTTCTGGGAAACTTATTTGTAATCCTTATATTGTATAAGCTTATAGCTTGAAAATCATTGGAACACTTGGAAAGTTTTCAAAGCAATAGACTATTTGCTGAAATTCAAAATATATCGAATTAGATTGGTTATGAAGTACCATATCTTAGTTGAATTGATGCACTCATGTACCTTGAAAATACTACAAGGCCTATAGCCTTTTCGGTTAATATGTTAGCAAGGTATATTTCTACTCCTACTAGGAGACACCAAAATAGGATAAGATATATGCGCTTATTTTATTCTAAAGATTGTAGTCCCGATATTATTGGTCATACTGATGTTGGTTACTCATCTGAACCGCATAAAGCTCGGTCTCAAATAGGCTATGTGTTCATATGTTATGGTACTACCATATCTTGGAGATATACAAAGATTCTATCATAGACACTTCATCGAATCATGTGAGATAATAGCTATTCATGAAGCAAACCGAGAATGTGTATGGTTGAGGTCCATGATACATCTCATTCAAGAAAAGTGTGGTGTAAAATATGAAAATCTACCTATAATTTTATACGGAGATAATGCATCATGCATAGAACATCTTAATGAAGAATTCATAAAAGGAGATAGAACAAAGCAAACTTCATCAAAGCTTTTCTACATACATAAGCTACAAAAGAATGGAGATATCAACGTGCAACAGATTCGTTCAAGTGAAAATATAGTTGATTTATTCACCAAGTCTTCTCCAATTACAACTTTTAAGAAGATGGTGCACAAGATCAGGATACAAAGGTTCAAGGATGTTCTCATTAGAAGGAGTTAGTACGTGCGGTACTATTTTCCCCTTACGAGGTTTTTGTCCCACTGGGTTTTCCTTGTAAGGTTTTTAATTAGGCAGCCGATATGCATATTGTTAGAGATGTGTACTCTTTTTCCTTCACTAGATTTTTTTCCTACTGTATTTTTTCTAGTAAGCTTTAACTAGGCTCATTATCTATCTAGACATTTAAGGGGGAGTGTTATAAATATTATCACATTTACCCCAGGATCACATGTCAAAATCAAAGAGGAGCTGATAACATTTGTGATAAGTCGTTAGCCTCCTGATAAGGCATCACGAATGGCGTCACCTGTTCGACAAATTGCTGCACCCTATGATATTTTTTCCATAATTATGGTGAACTATTTACAGCATTGTTTAGGGTTTTCTAAGTAGGGTTTGAACATCTTTTGGAAGACACGTATTTTGTTACTTTTCTCTCTAGTTTCTTGGCTTGAAAAACAATTAACTTTGAAGAGATTTCCATCAATACTTTGGGGATTCCTATTGTGATCTAATATGAGAATCACTAGTTACTATCCATCTTGTGGTAAGTTTATCTTTCAAATTATGAATTCATCTAGTTGTTCCGATCATTACATCATGAGTGGCTAAACCCTTCTAACCCAAATTATGGGATCTATGGGTTAAGTTTTGGTAAAATGCTAAGTGTTTAAGATTCAAAAGGATAATAGGACTCCTTGATAATTCCAAGATTTTAATCATTGTCTATTGGTTGCAAACAATAGATAGCACCTGCTTTGATTTGCTTGAAATAAGAAATCAAATATAGTAGGAAGTGAATTATTGACAGGGACTTGGAAGCACTAAAAACTTCTATTTAATAATTGACGTTCTAACATGGTTGATTAACCTGAGGTAAAGTCTGGTCAGTGAATATAAATTCCTTAAGTCTGAGAGGATTAGCTAATTAAATGCTTAAGTAGGTCGAGAGACATTTATTCATAACTTCGATAAAGATAATCCGTTGTCCTATTTACTGTGAGAATCTTGAATCACTATTAGCATATGTCAAGTATGAAAACCCATAGTGAACATAATTTTGGTTTTCCATAAACTCTTGATTACAAACACTGAAGCTAAAGTGACCAACAATTATTTATTAATCTCCAAAACCCCCATTTTGTATTTCGTTCCAGTTGTTTGTACTTAACTTGTAGCTTTAGTTTCAAACGAGTTTAATCGCCACTCACATTATTCCCTGTGAGATTAAACTCCAACCTATTTGGGTTATATATTGACAATGATCTCTTACATTCTCATTAGAGAAGTGTAGTTTGAGCATTATTAAAAATAGCACCGTTGTCGGGGAACAATTTGGTGTATTGAGTTGTTTTGGAATTCTAGCCTACTTGCTTGAATTCAAACTTGTAAATATTTGTTTTTAGTTTACTTTTATTTCTTGTGTTAGGTAGATTTTTATTTTAGTTTACTTACTACTATGGCATCATGGAATGAACATGAACTTGGTGGTTGGAAATCTTATCTTGATGATCTATGTCCATATTGTGATGGACCTCACTTTTGGCAAGACTATAGATATACTCCCTGGAGAGAGATGTGTGCAATATCTCTATCCTATCGAGAGTATGATTGTTCTATATGTTGTGGTCAAGATGGATATTGGAGTGATTTCCCAAATGCCCCCTTCCCCCATTGTGCTAACCCAAATTCTAGTTCTTCTTATGATTTTGATAGGTATTTTGGTCAAGAAAATAAAGAACAAAGCATCGAAAAGAGTGGCATTACAGCTACGCTTCAACTAATGTTGGATCGTATGGACACAACAAATGATATCATATGTGATATACGTTGAGACATTAGGGTATTTAACAAGGAAAGAGAAAGGATGGGGGAGATGAATATCGAGGTCAATCATCCAAAGAACTCTTCTACATTATGTTTAGATGATATCTTATCTGTGGAATCATTTAGACTAACCGAAGAGTATGAATATGAGGAGAAAGAATCATATACTGATGATGAGATTGATGTTAATCAACCCTTGGAGATTTCCCAACCAACCGAACCAACCATGAGGGATGATGCTAAGATTGGGGAAATGGTGCTAGAGGCAAAAGAAGAAATCAAGCACAATCCTTGTGAAGACTCTAGTCCATTTCGGGGTAAAGATACTAATAGGGATACTACTCCGGAAGTAAGAGTTAGTCCTCATTCGAACCACTTTTCAACATTATGCATGGTAGATGTGATAAAAGTCGAATCACCCAAGCAAATGATGAATGTTGAAAATGAGGAGGAAAATTCTTACATTTTGAAGTTTATCTTTCCAAAAGGGTATACCACAACCCCAATCGAAAAAGCCAAGAAGCCTAAAGATCGATGTCCATTTAGTGGCTTTATAAGATCCTCACTGCTTCCCAATGAGCCCACATAAATTTTTAATGCAAAATTAGGCAAGCGGTTCAAGTCTTCAAAGTGGCATGATAGAACATTCCTTATCATGCCCTCACCTTTGCCCAACGAACCTAAAAGAAGTAAAGATCAAAAGATGGGCTGACAATTCAAATCATCTAAGTGGAGGGATAAAGAATGACTGAATAATGTCGTGTTGTGACACTACATTAGGCGCTGCTTGGGAGGCAACCCAAGTTATTTTGTTGTTTGTATTCGTATTATGTGATTGACATCAGATCTTTGCACCCATGGTGCCACAGTTATGTTTCTAACTCTCTTGTTTTGGTTTGACACATTAAGGACCTTGTATGATTTTAAGTTGAGGATGGGGCTACTTGTGGGTGTTGACATCCTCTTGGGGTTTTTGTTGTTGTGCCTCTTTTCACTGGAGTCTTGTTCCTAGTAGAGCCGGCATGTTTAGGCGTATTGTGATTTGTTGTAAAATATTGTAATTGACTAGGAGAAATATAAGTACCTTAGGCATTTAACATATTTTTGTTGATTTTTGAGCACCTCTCCAATGGTCTAAAGGTTTAAATGTGTGATTTGCATCTAAGTGTTGCCACTGTGTATCTTTGTATGGCATTAGTTCTAGTGATGCAATAATCATTGCTAAACAGCTGCATGAACTGGATAAGTAGTAACTGGTGATCTACTGGTGTGCCATGTGCGTGTGAGATTTTATTTAGTTCCCTCTATATGTTGGATTTAGAACTTGCCTGGTTAGTCTTACCTAGGTTGAAGTATAGGGTTTAGGAAAGGATCATAGGCCATTTTGATATTAGCCCACTTTTAGCCTAAATAACCTTCCTTGTATGTAGAATATCCCTTGATCCCTGCTTTGAGCCTTCTTAGCCTATTTCTTTTTATGACACCTGTCACCTTCCCATTTATATCATAATGAACCTATTTTGTCCCTGGTCCTCCTTGGACACTGAGCACCTTGACTTAGGCAAATGGCCTAAGTTGAGGGTCGCTATTATAGGGGTGTGTGATACAGAATGAGTATGTAGAAAGGTAGAATAAAATAAAAGAATAAAAAGCGGGGTGCGGTGGAAAAGAGCAAGAAAAAGAAAAGTTGTGAAAAAAATAAGTGATTGTGGAAAAGAACGCACCCATCTTGAATAAGTATGATCAAGAAAAGAGAAGAATATAAAAAGGCTAATAAGTGAAACCCCAAAAAGCTAGTGTAGTGTCAAGGAGTCTTAGTCACTTTAAATATCATCGAGTGTCATACCACCCCCTGGCCTGTATTACAAGCCAAAGAGAAGACTTATAGTGATCCTAGCTGACCTATCTGACGATCTGGGTAATGAAAATAAGGGAAAGCCTATGGTATTCGACATAGATTGATTGGAACTTCATTCTAAGAGTGAGTGTTTTTTTATTGTCCCCATTGTTACATATATGATTACTGATATAAGAAAAGGGGGATTTCTTTGCTGTGAGGGAACATCAGATATGTTGCTAGTTGCTAACTTGTTCGGATAGTGTAATACTGGTCTATGCATGGTTGTTATAGTTGAATTAATGCCATATCTTTATTCCTGTGTGTCGCACTATTGTTCTTCAATAATATGCACAGTTGTTGTTTTTAAATTAATTGACCTTAGAGATGGTAAAGATGGTTTTGAGATAATATAGATGATTGACTGCCAAATGTACTTTGTATTCTCTTAGTTGTGTTTGAGTTGCTTGAGGACAAGCAATTGTTTTAAGTTGAGGGTGTTGATGTGTGAGCAGACGCTAACATATTTGAGGCTTTTAACTGAGAATAATTGCAAAGTCTTAAGCAAATTTTGTCATTTTTGATTATTTTATCTTTGATTTTGCAGTAGAAGCCAAGATGCATGAGAACCAACAAGCATGGAAGTAACAGAGTTGAAATCGAAAGAAAGAAGAAGAGAAGTGTGGCTGACGGCATTCCTGATAAGTCGTCAGCCCTGTGATAAGTTATTATCTTCATCGTCAACCTTAGACAGAGAATAGAACTCAACTAAAAGTTGTGATGACATTTCATGATAAGCCGTCAAGGAGTTGATAGGTCGTCAAAATTGTCGTCAGTCTAAGGCAGAACATGGGAGCTGAGGTAGCTAAGTGATGAAGTTCATGATAAGTTTTCAAAGATCTGATAGGCCGTCAAAGTTCATTGTCAGCCTAAGGCAGCGAATGTCAAAATCAAAGAGAAGCTGATGACATTTGTGATAAGTCGTCAGCCTCCTGATAAGGTGTCACGAATGGAGTCACCTGTCCGAGAAATTGCTGTACTCTATAATTTTTTTTCCATAATTAGGGTGAACTATTTAAATCATTGTTTAGTGTTTTCTAAGCAGGGGCCGAACATATTTTGGGAGACACGTATTTTGTTACTTTTCTCTCTAGTTTCTTGGCTTGAAAAACAATTAACTTTGAAGAGATTTCCATCAATACTTTGGGGATTCCTATTGTGATCTAATATGAGAATCACTAGTTATTATCCATCTTGTGGTAAGTTTATCTTTCAAATTATGAATTCATCTAGTTGTTCCGATCATTACATCATGAGTGGCTAAACCCTTCTAACCCGAATTATGGGATCTATGGGTTAAGTTTTGGTAAAATGCTAAGTGTTTAAGATTCAAAAGGTAATAGGACTCCTTGATAATTCCAAGATTTTAATCATTGTCTAATGGTTGCAAACAATAGATATCACCTGCTTTGAATTGCTTGAGATAAGAAATCAAATACAGTAGGAAGTGAATTAATGACAGGGACTTGGAAGCACTAAAAATTTCCATTTAATAATTGACACTGTAACATGGTTGATTAACCTGAGGTAAAGTCTGGTCAGTGAATATAAATTCCCTAAGTCCGAGAGGATTAGGTAATTAAATGCTTAAGTAGGTTGAGAGATATTTAGGCATAACTTCGATAAAGATAATTTGTTATCCTATTTACTGTGAGAATCTTGAATCACTATTAACATCTGTCAAGTACGAAAACCCATAGTGAACATAATTCTGGTTTTCCCTAAACTCTTGATTACAAACACTGAAGCTAAAGTGACCAACAATTATTTGTTAATCTCCAAAAACCCCATTTTGTCTTTCGTGCCAGTTGTTTGAATTTAACTTGTTGCTTTAGTTTCAAATGAGTTTAATCGCCACTCATATTTTTCCCTGTGGGATTTGATCCCAACCTAGTTGGTTTATATACTGACAATGATCTCTTACATTCTCATTAGAGGTGTAGTTTGAGTGTTATCAATTATGATTATTTCTTCCCTCTCAATTGGTTCAAGGTCAGGAACCAACTATTCTATCTAATAGTTTTGATGTGCGGTATATGATTAATAAATATACCATGATGCACAAAGATGGATTCCTCAAAGAAGATGGAGGATGTATGTTAGTTTTTCTAACATAAGGGGGAGATTATAAGCATCTATGAAATATGTTAGGAATTATCATCAGATCCTCATTCAAAAGATAATTCAAGTCAAATGCTGAAAGCATCTCATATTTAGCTGCAAGTGCTCCTATTTTGTGTCCTTAAAGGATAAAGTCTATGCATGCGTGAAGTATGATAGACCAATCGGTTCTAAATGAAATAATCCTTGAAAAGGATAAGGAGCAAATAAGCATGATAAAAAAAATGTGCTCTTGAAGAGCCTACGACATAACACCTCATGAAACCTTATGAGAGGTTTAGGTACCTGAAAATAATAAAGTGATGAGATCTCAAAATGTTATCTCACATTGTGAACTGATGAAAAATAAAAAATCGTTGACGATATCTTTGATATAATATTGGCGCAATATTGTAAAAGATTATGAGGATCTGAATTCTATGTTAATTTAAGCATGCTGGCGTAGAAACATTTATCAAGTGACCTGAAAGGATGCATTTTGGTAAGCATAAAACTTATTTGATTTGCAGCCCAGACACTAAAAGATGTCACACTTGACATATTAGATATTGTTACTTGACAAACATCCATATGAAAATCCCTAAAGGATTCAAAATGCCTGAAGCATATAAAGTTTCTTGGAAACTTTTTATTATCCTTATAAGATATAATTTGATGATTTGAGTATCATTGAAACACTTGGAGAGTTTTCAAAAGCAATAGAGTATTTGCTTAAATGAGAAATATGCAAAAATTGAATAAGGATCCATTCCGACCTCAAGAAAATAATGAGGAACTCCTTGGTTATGAAGTACCATATCTTAGTGCAATTAATGCACTAATGTATCTTGCAAATACTACAAGGCCTGATATAGCCTTTTTTTAGTTAATTTATTAGCAAGTTTGTAGTCCCGATCTTATTGGTCATGCTGATTTTGGGTACTTAACTGACCTAAATAAAGCTCGGTCTCAAATAGTCTATGTGTTCATATATGGTTGTACTTCAATATCTTGGAGATATACAAAGCAGTATATCGTAGCCACTTCATCGAATCATGCTGATATAATAACTATTCATGAAGCAAGTCGTGAATGTGTATGGTTGAGGTCCATGATACATCTCATTCAAGAAAAGTGTGGTGTAAAATATGAAAATCTACCCACAATTTTATACGAAGATAATGCATCATGAATAGCATATCTTAATGGAGGATTTATAAAAGGAGATAGAACGAAGCACACTTTATCAAAGCCTTTCTACATACATGAGTTACAAAAGAATGGTGATATCAACGTGCAACAGATTCGTTCAAGTGAAAATGTGGTTGATTTATTCACTAAGTCTTCTCCAATTACAACTTTTAAGAAGATTGTGCACAATATCGGGATGGAAAAGTTCAAGGATGTTCTCATTAGGGGGAGAAAATACGCACTGTACTCCTTTTCTCTTTCAAGGTTTTATCCCACCGAGTTTTCCTTGTAAGGTTTTTAATGAGGCAGCCGATATGCGTATTGTTAGAGATGTGTACTCTTTTTCCTTCACTAGATTTTTTTTCCTACTGGGTTTGTTCTAGTAAGGTTTTAATAAGGCTCATTATCTATCTAAACATTCAAGGGGGAGTGTTATAAATATATTTAATTATAGTGAATGTCTATCAAGATCTTATAAGATCTAGTTGATATCTATCAGGATTTAAAGTATCTGACTTTTAGTGTGAAACTAGGGGCAAATTTCCCCTATAAATAGAAGGGCTTCCTTCATTGTAAATCATCCCTCAAGAGAAAAAATAAGAATCAGTCTCTCTATTCTCTCTACTCTTCTTCTTGTTCTTTATTGTTTCATAACAAATAATATATTTCCAAGAAATACTTCTACTGAAGAAAGTTAGAGTCATGATTTAACACCTAAGTGTTACCGGTACTTGGAACTACAAATAGCCCCAAGTAGAACTTGGCATAGCATATCTATAGAACAATCAAAACACGTCTAATACATAACTAATAACTAATGTCTATCAACCCTCTAATAACTTAATGAAATAATTTTGTCAGGTTAAGGCCCTCAACTACTTACAAAACATAATCTAAACTAAAGAAACTAGGAACACTAAGCTATGCTAGGTTTTAGAATGATAAAGACTCACCAATTGTTCAATGAAAGAACACTATCTATGTAACACCCCGTGTTTTTCCTAGCTTAAAATTTATTCCTAGAATGTCAAGAGTATGCTTCAAAAATAAATAACATTTATTTCATATACAATTTTCTAGATTTAGACTTTCCATTGTGTGGGAAATTGAATAAGCTTTCCATTGATACTAAATTCTCCCAAATACAACACTCGGAGAAAAATTTAGAGCCCTTTTAGTATTACAGTGTCCCACCTGGGCACTCACCGCGTCACGGTGGATGCCAAAATGGCAATCGTCACATTTAAGTGGACCTCCGTGATATTAGCACGTCGCGGAGAGGTTTAAATTCCTAATTTTCAATTTCAGTGGTGCAATGTTATAGCACCGCGTCACGCCAGAGTGCAAATTCACACTCGTCCTTTTCTAGTAGCTTAACGTGATTTCACCGCATCGCGGTGAAGGTGTAATTGTCATGCTCAGGATCCATAATTTGAATTCTTGTTTCATGACTTTAATCCTAAGAACGTGAATTTCTTATTATGTGAATAATGTTCATAGAAGTCAAGGTCCAAGTGGAGCTAAGAACATTAGATTCATTCAAAGTTTGGTGCCCAATTCTGCAAGGGTCAACTTTGAAAGTGTATAACTTTTGATGTATGTAGAATCTTCCATCCCAAGACCTAATAAATTGTTGATAATTGAATTATCTTCAACAATACCAATTTTGCCTTAAACCAATATTCGAGTAAGAAGTTATAGCCATTTTAGTGTGAAGCAGTAAGCTGCTGCGATGGTACCGCATCGTGGCAAAGGGCAAAATCGGGATGCGGGTTATGAATTTCCACTTTAAATTAATGAGGATCAATGGGATCTTTTCCCCCTCAACCGAGATCATAATATAGCAATGTATAGCCTCCATTGGGGCATTATTTTACCCCCATTATCCTACTTTACTCCCAAGAATAAACCCTAATCAATTCTATTCAAGATTTATCCATTCTATCACCTTTTATTCAAGAAAACAACCAAGAATTAAGCTTTCTTTTCCAAGAAGTTCAAGAAAATCATTCAATAACAGTCCCAAGGACATCAATGTTAGTTATTTTCTTCAAGAAACAACGTTCAAGAACATAAAAAGGAATTCAAGCCAAACTTACTCATCAATTCTCTCTCTCTCTCAAAAGAAAACCCTAAAACTCAAGCTTATTCTCCAAGAAATCTAATTTTTCCTCATCAATTCTCCAATATAGTAAATTTCCAATTCAAGAACTCCAAGAACTCATCTTCAAAAGCACCATAGGAATCCAAGATTCAAGCTTTCTAATCTAAGATCATCAATTAAGGTATGTGGGATTTGACCAAGGACAATTCTTTCATCCTTGTGCCCAAAACTTATTTTAAATTACAAGTTACTGAGTTTTTATGTGATTTCCCATGAAATTGAAGTTAGGGTTTATACCCAATTTTTATTGTTTGGAGATTTTGAGATTCAAGTGATTAAATGATGAATTACATGACTATTTTCATATATTTATGCATGTAATGCGATTTTTCAGATTTTTCAATTGAGTTTTTAAGCATGATATTGTGATTCTTGATTTTATTATCTTGATATTATTGATGATTTTCAAGAAGCATATTAAGTATGATGTTTTTCTATGATTTTACATGAGTTTGAAGCATGGGGTCATTAAGCCCTAATTAAAGATTGTTATTTCAAGATTGTTGTGTTATAAGCACCTTAAGATAAGATCATTCTTAGATATTTGATAAAGATTTGACCTTTTGGTCCCAAGCTGAGATAAAGAATACACTTTATTCATATGGCTTGAGATTTAAAGAAAATAAAATATCATAATTGGTTTTCTTGTAAACCTTTGTGCTAAGTTTTGAAGTGGATTTCTTAAGATCCTGAGCATAAGAATGGAAGTAGTATTTAGCACTGAGTTGGGTATGATTTTGTAATACCCCACATTTTGGACTAGAATGAAAATCCATTATTCTTATGAGTAGACATTTCAAAATCCTCGAATCCTATGTAAATTTAGTCTGTCAATCAATTATGTAGTGTGGGAATCTATTTGAGCATAAATTTAGATCATAGAGGTTCCCTAACTCATTCCCATCGTTCAAGTTTTAGTGAGCGTCAAAACTTGGGTCAAATTCAATCAGTCATAACTCTTTGTATATATTGAATTAGAGGGCCTACAATATATCAAATGAAAGCTCTTTGAATTAGATTTCTAATGATACCAATTTCTCCCAAATCCGACACCCGAGCAAGAAGTTATAACTTTGCAAAGTAGAATACGTCGCCTGACATAAGGTATGTGACGCATAACCTAAGGTGTGCGATAAGGTGTGTGACTTACACCCTAGTATGTGTGATAATATGTGCGACACACACCCTAAGATGTTCGATAAAGTGTGTGCCGCACATGTGCATGTCTAGGTGACTTAAACAACCCATTTTTGGGGCAAAATGATCTTTTTCCCTCCCTTATATATGCCTAAACACGGAATTAAGCCCTTATTTTCACCAAAACATATTATTTCTCTCAAAATTCTCTCATGAACACATTAGGGTTTTCAAATTGGGATTCAAGTTCAAGCAATTCTCTCCATCAGTCTTCATGTAATTGAGAAATAAGGTATGCATAGTGTTCATCCACAGATCCCTTTCATCCGTGGAGCTCAAGAATCAACTTTTAAATAGTAAATTATGATTTTCATGATGTGTTATGATTATATTCATGTTGATGATTATGGTTTGAGTTTCAAGGTTGTATTTTTCATGTGTTTTCATGAAACATGTGACTATGATAGTTGAAACCCATGAATTTTGGATGGAGTAAGATTGCTATGTTCATAAGTATACCTATGCCCAAAATTATGCATGTAAGGTGTTTGCTAAATGCCTAGAATGATAAAACTCATGTATTATAACTTAGGGGTGAACTATATCATAAATTCATGCTAGTCTATTATGTTCAAAGAGCTCACTTGTCATTGTTGTGCAATATGTGTTAATGAAATGTACATGATGATTGGGGAATGGATTCATAGTGTGTCTATATGTTTTCCATGCTATGGACAAGATCATGATTTTGAAGTATCATATGAGTTATCCCCAAATTATTATAATATGAACTAAATGTTACATGTTTGTCATTCTCTTATCCTTAAATGGTTTTCATGCCATTATTATAAATAGTATATGTTGTCGGAAGGCCCATGATATTAGAATATGAGACTTATGACTTGATTATAATCATTCCTATTCATGTTAGATATTATGATGACCATGTACTTCATGAAATCCCTCACTCATGTATTATGGATTGTTATTGATGGTCATGTACTCAAGAAAGTCAAGTTGTGTCAGTTTCCTTCGATCGAGTCTTGGGGGAACTTATACCCAAAAAATATAGTTGTGTGCCTAGAGACATGTCATGTTTTCACGATACTCTCAGTCAAGCCATGTTCCATAGAACTCAGATAGTCATGTGACTCAGGAAAGTTCAGTAACTCAGTTAATCTCAACTATTCTCAGTAATCTCAGTACTTAGTAATATCGAAAACTTCAGAAATTGTAGTGCTCTTAGTAACTTCAGAGATCTCCATAATTCAGTACTCTCAGAAATCTCACAAACTCAGTACTCAGTAAGATCAGTAATCTCACGAACTCAGTTAGCTACCAGATATCAGTATGACTCCGTCCGTCATCGAAATCCAGTAAACTCAGTTTAGCTCCGCTAACAATCCCACTAAGTTTAGTTCAGTTCAGTTAATCATGCTCAGTCTCTTCAGATGGGAGTAGGAGTTAGCACCGAGTGAACCCAAGGATGGGAACTCACCTATTGTATCAGGGTGTAATTCTTAACAGTCACCCTTGCATTCCAGAACTGTGTAGCCAGCATAGGTTGATACATTGCAGCTTGTTATATGAGGGTAGATGAGGTGGCTTAACCTGTTATATGAGGATTCCCACCATTCTCACTAGAGTTACCTGTTATATGAGGGTTGCTCATATGTTGTCCTTACCAGTGGCGCGGTATTGACACCCTTCTAGTCAGGGAAGAGATTGGACCCCAACTTAGCCATAATGGCACATATGGGGTATGTCGATTAAACAACTACCGTCCACAGTTTCATTCTCACTATCAGTAAAAGAACTTAGATAGTTCTTCAGATTTTGGTATATCAGGACTGTCAGAAACAATCAACTCAGATACAGTCCGGGACTCAGATAGTTCCATCAGATTCAGGATTGTCTGATACAGTCACTCATGTTATTAGTAATCAGTATCAGGACTATCAGATATAGTCACTCATGCTATCAGTACTCAATTTCAGGACTGTCAGATATAGTTAATCAGACCAGTTCTTCATAATCTGAACTGTCAGAAATAATCATTCATTTATCAGTAATGCAATATTAGTCTCTCAGTATCTAGTAATACAGTACTAGATCCATCACTTATTAGTGATTTACATATCAATATCAGTAAACTCAGTCATCCAGTATCTCAGTATCAGTACACTCATGTTGTCAATATTCAGACTCAGTAGTCAATATCTCCATGAGTTCAGTTACAGTTACGTATGCATGTATGTATTCTCACGTTCATATCAGTCAGTATAGTTCATGCATATAACCCTTTGCATTTAGCCTACCTCACTCGTATACTCAGTACATTCAGATGTACTGACGCATTTGTGCTATGGTGCTTTCTCTTATGTTACACCATAGGTTTAGAAGCACGAGCTCCAGATTAGCAATGGCATTCTAGTGTTCAGAGTTTGCAGTGATTCCTTCTCATTCTAGGATGATATGATCATTACTTTATTTACTATTTTAGTTCAGTTGCTAGATGGAGTTAGTTGGGGACATATCCCATCAACTCCTTATTCAGACAATTTAGAGGCTTTCTAGACTATAGCATGTCAGACAGTTATATCAGATTTGTTTTGGTATGGTTATACCATTTTTAGACATAATATTATCAAATGTTTATTCAGATTTAAACCTTATGGCCATTCAATACATGTTTCTGTATTTTCATATTATATTATGCAGTGTACAGGTACAGATATCAGTCATAGGTTAGCTTGTGGTCCTTCGGGGTCATGAGCACCGTGTAGCATTTTAGTTCAAAAAAATTAAGGTGTTACAGATTCTAAGGTCTCATGCCCTAGAACTACATTCCACCATCGGTTTATGATTGCCCATAGTGGGCTAAGATAGTGATCACTTAAGTTAAGGTTCTATTTCGATGGCAATGGTAGAACAGATCTCCCCAACGTGGGCAAGACGTTGGACTCTATGTCTGCTTACATGGTTTATGTCGGTTAGAAGAAACTCCCTAAAGATGTCCCCTACTCTTAAAACAGCTTATTGATTTAAAGCATTAAGATAAAGTATTTTCTCTTACAGAAAGCTTTTTAAAGTATTTTTCCCTACTAGCAAAGAAAAGATTTTTTTTAGAAAACTAGGTGTAAAAGCTCACAAAACTATGCTTGAATAAATATCTCTATTTTCCTACTTTCTTTCATTGGCAGTTTAACACTAACACCCTGCTCACGTCATCTAATCGCATACTTTCTGAAACTTTTAGTACTTTTTTTTCTTCATATTAGTTAGGGATTTCTCGTCAGGAATCAACTCCACATTGTATTGAAATTATTGCCCGAATTCATTAGCCAAATCATCCCAGCTATTCCACTTGTCAATGTCTTGATCAGCAAACCATTCCGAAGCTAGACTTGAAAGACTCTCACTGAAATAAGCCATGAGTAGTTCTTCCTTCCGTCCAGCGCCCCTTAGTTGGTTACAATAACGCCTCAAATGTACCACTGGGTCACCGTGCTCATCATATTTCTCAAACTTTGGCATTTTAAAACCAAGAGGGAGATTAACACCTGGAAACATGCATAGATCTTTATATGAGACACTTTTGTAGACCCCGAACCCCTGTAAGTTTCTCATGGCTTGTTCTAAGCTCTTTAATTTTTGTGTCATGCCCTCCTGTTCTTCTGTAACAATAGGCTTCTCAGTGTTAAGAGGAAATTCAAGAGGTTGAGTATAGCCATAAGGACCAGTCGACTTAAAAGTGGGCTCAAGAGCATAATGTTGATCACCAAAAATATTCAATATAGGATATCTCATAGAGTAGGGAGGAACAACCGGTGGCTAAACATCAAAAGTAGGAGATTCAAGTGGGAGTGATGCTGCAAAAACATGAACAGTAAGTGGAGCCGAGCATGTGATTGTTTTGTGTTGAAGAGTGAGAAAATGAAAACTGAAAGTGTTTGGATAGTGTTGCCCCGGAGTAGACCCTGATGCATGTTGTGGCGTATCAGCAAAAATGGAAAATTGTGCATGTGACATGGGGGTAAGCTATACAGATATTCTAGATTATCAGTAGAAACTAGAGAAGGAGACAATCCGTTAGCCCAAGCTCGACGCATTTCTATGATTTGTTGCCTTAATTTTTGGATCTCTTCATTAGCTCCTAAATTCTCATTCCCCAAACTCCCTAACTGATTAGCGACAACAACCTCGGTATCATTGTTCGCCATAAATTTTTTTGCGACTTGGTGCAGTATTGAGTACCAATAAAAATACCACAACCAACCACCTTAAACTAACGGAATAAGAAATTACAAATGCCTAAGAGTTCAACATTTCAAAAAAATCTTTCTCTTTTTCTTCTTTTGAAAAGATTACAGAACCCAAGAAGGGCGCCTACGTATCTTATTTTCAAGAGAAGAGAATCGGGTGTGCGTAGTTCGTAAAGTTTGGCCAAAAAAATGACCAATCAAACTTGTTGTCTTTTTTCTTTTTCTCTTTTTTTTCTTGAAACTTTAAAAATAAAAGAAAAAAACAAATTGTCAAAAGAATTGATGAAAAGCTTTTTGAATTTTTTCCATCTTTAAAATTCCTATACAAAATGAAACCTATGATTACCAAAGAAAAATCTTTTGGGTTTTCGATTTACATTTCAAATGAAAATAAAACTTGAAACTATTAAAGAAAAATCTTTTTTTAGTTTTCTTTTAAAGATGTATATGAAACACCTACACTAAATGGAGAGTGAAGAAAATTCTTTTTGAATTTATTTTTTCAAATAAGATCACCGAATCCTAGAAGGGCTGCCTACGTATCTCACTCCCCGAAAAAAGAGAATTAGGTGTGCATAGTTCATCCATATTGGATAATTAAAGATTAAATAATCAACTGAACCTTGACATGGGAGACACGACCACAAAAGATGATGAAAAAGGTCAATAAAATCTTTTTTGAGTTTTCAATTTGACACTGGACATAAAAATGACACCAATAACTACGAAAGGAAAAAAAAATTTGGTATTTTTGTAGTATAAAATTAACTGAACTTCTACCATATTTTTGAATTTTCTTTATAAAAATCTCCTATTAAAAAAATCTTTTTTAAATGTTTGAATTATGAATACTTGCTAAGGAGACAAAAAAGAAATCTTTTTGATGTTTTTGTGAGAAAATGAGTTCAAAAGATAAAAAATCTTTTTAAACTTTTAGATTATGAAAAATAAAAGTCATAAAGAACTCTAAAAACTATGGAACTCTTTTTTTGACTCACTATTCTTTCTTTTTTCCAACATTTCCTTGCCTGTACACTTTCTTTAATTCTAGAACATGCTCCCAAATTAGTCCGTCAAATAACCTTGTTACCCTAAAAAATGCAACAATTAGCACGTAGGGATGCTTTAAAGGTGAGTCTCCTATAATGGACCAAATGAGTCCCGCTAGGTAAGAATATGATGCAGATAATCATGAACTAAACGCTGACCTAGTCTGAGGACCACTAACAATGTTGTTTGGGGGAGCGTATGGTCGATAGTGGCTGCGAGAGCTTTTCACCCACTCCATACGTCCGACGGCTCCCTCTCCTAAAATAAGGATGACTCAACTAGAGTTCGTGGACATGACGTGTATTTCGTGACTTGTTGCGAAAGAAGTGACTCAGGGTAATGCATATGATGCCAGATATAAAGTGGTAGCACGTTAAAAAAGACTGTAAACAAATAGCACATAGGCATCCAACAATGATAAAATAATAACACAAACATAAACACAAGCTAAATTTTTATACACCTATAGTGTCAAATTAAGCCGATACAACTCAAAAATAAGCTAGAATTCTGAAAAATCTCCAGTAGATTCGCCACAGCTATCACACCTCTTTTTAACCAAAAAAGATGGATTTTAAGTTTGAAAGAACTTTTATTATTAAGTGACAAAAGAAAATAATTATATCAAAAAGGATTCTTTTATATTTAACTCTAAATCGCCACTTGGCATAAATCTGGTATGCCAAGTCACCTTTAGAAATAATTTTTCAAAACGATTTTTGTCTCTTTAAAACTGATCCATGAACAGAGATTGCGATTAAGGAATTTTGTTGACCAAGGGAAAGGTGTTAGGCACCCCTCAATCTCGTGGTTCAACCATGGTCGCTTTATGGAGTATATCGACTAATACGACACTATGAAATGTATAAAACAAACAAAACACAACAAAAAAAACAAACAAAACTTAAAAATAGTGTCCAGTCTAATTTATTACAAACCAAAATAAAATACCGGAATAAAATCTAAACTATTCAAATTGTCCTAGCTATGCTTTACCCAATAACTCGGGCCGTGATCACGAGCCTCTTTTGCATACATGATACTTCGGAGCATTTCCCGGTGAATAAGTACAATGTGACCTCGAGAGATTTCCCAGTGAATGAATACATTTGATGAAATGAGATAAAAGTGGATAAATCTCTCAACACAAACACTTACACATTCGATGATATAGAACCCTACAAGTTGCCTACCCCAAACCTAAAATTTGCCAATCGATTTTGTCCTAAAACATGATACTATCGAGTTTGATAACATGAACATCTATTTAAAATCCAACAATGATCGATGAATCAAAACACAACAATATTCACTTTATCAACTTTTAATTCTCGCCCAAGTTATTCCCAAATTATAATTTGTCCCAGACGAATTCAAATCCTTTAATTACTACATTCAAATGATCAATCAATCAATATCAACCATTATCCATAATCGAAACATAACCAAATCACATGAAGAAACATTCACAGGTCATGAATTTACCACACCAAGTATCAAATAATTAAGATTAATAGAGAAGGGATGAGAAATGGATCTTAATGTGACTTTTTAATCGAGTATTATTCAATTGAACGAGATGGAATCCGCTCCGAGAACCTCAAGTCAAACTTTAGTAAATGAATCCACCAACTTAAATCCCTAAGATGACAATTCGAACTTGAATAACTGATCGAATAGCAAATAAGACCAAGTGGATCTCAAAATTAATGGAACTTGACTAGAAAAGGTGCCTCGTCGATGGTGGTTGAGGTTTTCCAATGAAACCTCATTGGAATTGATGCAAAAACCGATCGGTTGTGGGCATTGTTGTTGTTGTCAGATTCAGCAGAAACTCCGACCACTGGAATAGTGAAAACGACAGTAATAGAAGGTATTTGGTCACCGTTTTTAGGGTTTTTTAGCAAAATTCAGTGGGATTTGTTCAAAATAGAGCTCATTTGTTATTATTGGGTCGTTGGTGCTCCGGTGGTGGGTGATCCGACTAATTTCAGGTTTTCCAACAGACTTGGGGGTTTGGATTTCTGATTTTGCAAATTTTCCAGCGAACCAATCACTGAAACAGTAACGACTGCAGTGCTTGTTGTTTCTCTCTCGATTCTTCGTATTTTTCTTTACTGTTTTCTCTATTCTCTTACCTATTTCTCAATCTATCTTTCACTCAACTTTTGTTTTGTGTTTTCTACTGATTTTCTATGTGTGTGTGTGTGTCTATTCACTGTGCATGCATCTCATTGTCCCTCCATAGCTATGTAATTATCCCTTCTCACTGGTGTGTATTGTGTGAATTGAGAATGAATTTGTTAATGTAATCGTGAGCTCTCTCTGTATTGTGAGTGTGAGTATGTTCGTGGGTATTGAAGTTGTAAGAGTGTGCATTCTATTATGAATCCTCCCACTGTGAGGTATGTGTTCCTATTCGTTTAAGAGGTTGTAGAAAAAGTCAATAGGGGTTGGGGTAGGGGGCATGTGGGTATAAGAGTATATGGGGTAGGGGTAGGTGTGAGGTGGATAGGAGTGTGTGGGATTAGTGGGGGTATTTTTTGTCCTTTTATGGAGAAATTATTAAATGGATGAGAGTGTATGATAAGGTTACGCAAAAAAAAAGATAAAATTTGGCTTTTGGGAGCGGTAAAATTATATGTCTATGTCATGCCCCTCTTTGGATGTAAACACAAAGTGTTTTCAAACAAAGAAGTAGACAACGAGACAGAATTTGTATGTAAACACAAAGTGGTTTCACTCTAGCAGCCTATTCACGCCACCTTATCGCATACTCCCTGAAGCTTTCAGTAATCTTCTTTATATTAGTGAGGGATTTCTCGTCAAGAATCAACTCCACATTGTATTAGAATTGTTGTACAAATTCATTAGCTAGATCATCCCAGCTATTCCACTTGTTGATGTCCTGATCAACAAACCATTCCGAAGCTATACTTGATAGACTTTCAACGAAATAAGCCATGAGTAACTCTTTTTTTACTCCAGCTACCTTAATTGGTTATAATAACGTCTCAAATATGCTGCGGGATCAATGTGTCCATCATATTTCTCAAACTTTGGCATCTTAAAGCCAAGGGGAAGGTTAATACCTGGAAACATGCATAGATCTTTATACGAAACACTCTTATAACCCCCGAGTCCTTGTAGGTTTCTCATGGCCTGTTCTAAACTCTTCAATTTCTGCTCCATGCCTATCTGTTCTTCGATCGCAATGGGTTTCTCTATATTAAAGAAAAATACAGGAGGTTGATTATAACAATACGAATCATTCATCTTCAAGGTAGGGTCTGGAGCGTAATGTTGATCCTCTGATATTTTAAACACTGGTTCACTGGAAAATCAAGGAAGCATGATTGTCGGACGCACGTCATAAGTAGGAGATTCAGGTGGTGGTGGAGCCACGAACAAAAGTGCCACAGGTGGTGCTGGATGAGCAATAGGCCTTGGTTGGGGAACTGCCAAGGGCACACTAGAAGTGTTAATATAGTACTACACAGGGAGAATCCTGGTGCGTGCTGGGGTGTATCAGTGGGAGCAATAAATTGTGCCTAATAAAATGGCGGGCAATTGGAAATATTTCCAAGATCATCAGGGAATGAAGAAGGAGGCATGCCACTAGACCAGACTCGGTGCAAATCGGCCAGTAGTTTTCTGAGTCTCTATACCTCATCATTGTGTTCTGAACACCCTTCTCAAGTATCCTGATTTGGGTCAATGAGCAAATTTTTGATCTCTTTTTTAGCCTTGACAAGATTTGCTTTCGATCTAGTGAAATAAGGATGACCGGCCAGAGTACTACAAACCAACCACTTACTATCTGAAAGAACATCCTCATCATAGACAAAACCCATTAGGATTAGGTCACACAATAAACATGGCAATCACATTGTATGTTATGTCCTAGATTTATTCGCACTTCTACCTTCCCTTGAGGGTAATGAGGTCATTTTAACATCATCCTGATCTGTTGTTTTTTTGCACCTACTTCTTCTTACACCTACTTGAATTTTGCTTTTCCCTACCTTTACTCTTTTTCTCTTTTTTTCTCTCATCTTTGCTTTAGTTTTTCTCTCACTATTTTCTTTCTTTCTATCATTCTTTTTGGATTTTGCTTTCTCAAAAAGAAAAGAAAATAAGGGAAACAAAATGATTAGATCAAACCCAAAAGTAGGTTGCCTATGTATCATTTTGTACATGAATCAGATCTTGTTAGTTTGGAAAGCATGCAGAAACACCACAGAAACAGAAGATTTTTTTTTTTTTTGAAAACTTAAGAACCGCGAACAATCCAAAGGAAAGACCACATATAACTAGATTTTTCATAAAAGATAAAATCAAAACAGACTCCAAGACTAAGACAACCTTGATTACTATTCACACAAGAACTAAACAACACTCTAGACTAACAAGACAACATACATAACACCCATAATAAAAGCTCCAATACTAAAACAAACTTGAGACCTACTTACAAAGACACAACAACACAATGATGGAAAAACAAAAGACTCCAAACAAGTAAAAGATAGAAAATGCCCCATCAAATTATTGCGCCACGTGATGACCCTAGCTGAGATGGACCTGTCTGTGAAGTTCTCGCTCTCCCACTCAAACTTTGTAACATATCCTGTAATGATACTTTGGTATTTCGTAGGAAGCATTTAGTGAGTGTACCTACCTCTTGGAGAGTACACCTAAAAAGATTTATCTGGTTCCTTTCCATAGACGTGATCAAACTGATGCCTAAATTCTCAATAACTCCACTATGGTACCCATATTTTCATCCTCATTATCATCAACTATGCCTACTTACTATATCCGCCCTCTAAGTTGCATAGTAATGGGCTACTGATACCCCTGAGGTATGGATTATAGCCATATCCCGTACCTTTGAGTGTATCCTGGATTATCTAAACTTTCTATGAGAGTATCCACACCTAGCTTTGTTGCGTTATGCTAGAACTGCTCGTACTTGCTCTCACCTAAGGCTTGGTTCTTAAGTGCTCAACATCTTTTAGAAGATCCATTATTGGTGGAACATCTTGTAATCTACCTATCTAGCGCATTACTTTAGAAGAAATGTATGGTCTAGTGCAGTTGAGCTCTAACAAAACTAGAAGGAGTTCCACACAACTTCTAACCAATATTTTTCGGATGAAGCCACTGATAGGTCCACTGAATATTGTCAACAATTCTTGATTCAAGAAAATTCAATTCAAGGATTGACTCCCATAGGCAGTGAGAACTTATCAAAGAATATTCTCTGTTCCATGGCTCCCACTCGACTAGGAAAATAATGGTCAACCATATCCGGTTTAATCAAAGAAGGAGCATGCAAATGCTCTATCATCCACAGTTACAATACCAGGTTACTTCCCTCGAAAAATTGCATCCTCCATTTTACTTCGGTCAAAGCCTTATATATTTCTGCTAAGATCATAGGCACGATAGTGAACTTGTCCTTTTTCTTCTCATGAAATAAGGTCATCACTACAGATTGCAGACGAGCATTAACACGCCTTTCTTCTAGTGGAAATACTAAAGTGACTAGCAAAGAAAAGGTGAAAACTTCGAGATGCTTTTTTTACCAATTCTTCTTAGTCATATAAAATTCATCCCAAAAGCAATCAAAACTTTTTAAGGACCTGAATCTAGCGAATAAAAAGTCTAAACAAATCCATGATTGATTCAGACATCCCAAATGCTTATTACTACTCTTCAACCCACAACCTTGTAGAAACCTCGTGCTAGAATGATTTCAGGCTCGAATCATCTATTTACTGATATAAGACAATTGAAACAAACCAGATATTTCTGCTAGAGTAGGCGTCATTTCACGACTTTCGAACCTATACACCAAACTATTTGGATCCCAAAAGGTCACCATAACCTCTATTAGATCTGGATGGGGCATGATATGCAGAAGCGTCGTAAGCTCACCCAACACTTTATTTAGCTCATGCTTTTCAAAGTAATTGAACATGCCCCACCACTTGATTAACTTTTTGGGCACCTTGTAAACCATCAAGACTCTAGGCCCTATGGACGGATCCATCCTGTAATAACACCCAAACTTCTAACTTAAAATTCGATAAAAGGATAAGAATTCCCAACCCTCAAAATTTTAACATGGAGAAATGTCACATGACACAAAAAAAAAACGATTGTAACTCAAATCCACCGAATGGTACCACTAAGTGAAATAAGCCTACTTGACCAGGACCAACTAACAACACTAGACTAAGAGGAAAAATACCCTAGGTTAGGATTGAGATAATAACCAAAATAAAAGATTATCGAACCTATCGAGGGTTGCCTAGGTATCTCGCCCTAAAGGACGAGAATTAGGTATGCGTAATTCATTCAGATTGGACAATTAAATAATAGCTAATAGACTAGACTACGACTCTAGGGACACGACCAAAATAGACAATGGAAAAAAGTCAATAAAATCTTTTTTGAGTTTTCAATTTGAAACTTTATATAAAAATGACACCCACAACTTTCAAAGAGAAATCGTTTTGTATTTTCAGATGAAATTGCTCAAAAATAAAGCACCAACACAAATAAACTATTTTTAAAATTTTCAACGAAGAAAAACATGACGATGCTAAAAGAAAATCTTTTGGCATTTTCATTATATGGAATTACAAAAACTTGAAACAAAATTTTTTTGAGTTTTCCTTGTATAAAGCTCCTATAAAAGAAAAATCTTTTTTGAAAATTTCTAGTTATAAATGCATGTTGAAGAAAAATAAAGGAAAAATCTTTTTGATGTTTTGTTTTTTTAAAAAAAAAAGTGTGCAAAATGTAAAAATCTTTTTGAATTTTTAATTGTAAAACCAAAAGCCATTAAGAACTCCTAGAAACTACAAAACTTTTTTTTGACTCATTTTTTCTTCTTTTTTTTTCAATTGTTTTCTTGCCTAAACACACGTTTTTCCTTAATTCTAGCACATGTTTTCCCCAAATCAGTTTATCAAATGACCCTTTTACCCTTAAAGATACAATAATTAGTACATAGGAATGCTTAGGGGTAAGTCGCCTACAAAGGACCAAACGATTCCTGCTAGGTCTCAATATTACGCAAATAAGAATAACCTAAAGATTGACCTAGGCTGGGATCCACTAACAAGGCTGTTTGGGGAGCGTATGGTCCATATTGGCTATGACAGCTTTCCAACTACTCCATACACCCAACATCCCCCCTCCTAAAATAAGGGTGACTCAACGAATGTTTGTGTACACACGTGTACTACGTGACTTATTGCAAAAGTATGACTCGGGGTAATGCACATGATGTCAAATATAAAGAGGTAACACATAAGAGAAAAATTGTAAACATGTAGCATGAAGGCACTAAATAATGATAAAACAATAACACAAACAATAATACAAACAAAGCGTCTATACATCTATAGGGACAACTAAGCCGATACAACTCAACATTGAAGCTCGAATTATAAAAGTCCCCAGAGTTGTCACACCCCTTTTTTAACCCAGAAAGAATTGATTTTAAGTTTGAAAGGGTTTTTATTATTCAAAGTGACTAAAAAAATGAAACTTTGTTTCAAAAAGGATTTTTACAATAAAACTCAGAGTCACCACTTGGCATATATCTGGTGTGCCAAGTCACATGGAAATCCTTTTACAAAACAATTGTTGACTCTTTAAAATTGATCTGCAAATAGAGATTCTGGTTAAGGAACTCTGTTGACCGAGGAGAAGGTGTTAGGCATCCCTCGATACCATGGTTCGACCACGGTCGCTTTGTGGAGTATATCAGCTAGAACGACACTATGAAATGTATAAACTTTACCCAAAAAAACATAAGCAATCAAGCACACCAACAAATATGAGGGTCCAAAATAATGTCTAATTATACAGTCCCAAAAAAATGAAAAGAAAATGCAGAATTGTAAACCTACTCTATTCTAAACTAGTCCTAAACTAAACTTCATCTGATGTTTCGGGCCTTGATCATGCAATGTCTTCAAGTACAACTCCCTCGGGGCATTTTCTGGATAAGACAATACAAATAACCTTGGGGCATACCCCGACCAAATAGTACAATTTATCCAAAGGGCAAAATTCAGAAATAGAATACTTATCCCCTTAATTATGAGTTTCATAGCAACTGTTTCATAATTACATAATATAGCAGGTTGTATTTTGTATTTTTGCAAACTGTTGCTATAAAAATACAAATACATATGACTTTTACTACCCCTACGATCGATATGTATTTTGTATTTTTGTAAACTGTTGCTACAAAAATACAAATACAAACAAATACATATGCTACAAAATGTAATTTGATAAAAGTATTGCTATTTTTTGTAATTTAATACTTAAGTATGCTACTTTATATATTTTTTCCTTATCCAAATGTGATAAACAAAACCATTCAACAAACATTTCTAACATTCAATAATCCACAAGTCCTAAATTTTGCATACCTAACCTACTGTTTGCCTACCCATTTCAACCTATCATGATACTATTGCATTTGACAACATCAATATTGGTTCAAAATTAAACCACCATCCATGAACCTAAATTAATCCATATTTACTATTATCAAGATCAAATTTCTCCCTGAATCCATTTTTAACACAAATTTCCGATATGGAACTAGTTATCCAAACTCATACTAACATCAAGTTCATATCACGAGCAATTAACAGCATCCAACATCAATAAAAATCACTCAATCACAATCATCCAACACATAATCATAACATCAATACACCAAATTAAGATAAAATAAAAGAAAGAGGTGAAGAATTATACCTTCTGAGTACTTTCGATTAACTTAAAAAAGAGAATAAAGAGTCATCCCGAGAACCTCAATTCAAACTTTGACACGAATAAAATAAACTCGTTATCAAGAAATCGCAACTCCAATAGATTCAAAACCAATAGAAAACCTTAATACGAACCCCAAATCATGGATTTCAAACTAATCATAAATGAATGCCGCCAGAATCGGAGCTGGATTGTTGTTTCTATCACACCGGAGCTCCAATAGACCAGGAAGTCAATGAAACGATGTTTCCCTGGCTAGATTTTGCTAGAAAAAACAGAAACTAAGGAAGGTTTTGGGATTTTGAGGGAGGGGGCTGAAAGTGGCTGGATTCCGCAAGAAACACCGATTTCGGCGAAAAAATATACATTCTGAATTTTTTTGTCTGTGTGTTGTACGTGGGTTTTGGGGGTAGGGTAGTGGTGAGGTGTCCACTTTTAATTGGGTGAAGTGGTTAATTTGTTAGAGATTTGTTATTTTATTTTTGTACGGGGAAATTATCACGTGAATGGGGTGCGTGATAAGGGAGGTAAATAGATAAAAAGAAATTGGTTTTGAGAGAGGTCAAAATTACGTGTCTACAACCTGCAATCAGAAAATGTCCCACAAAGATAGCCCAGACCGTTTGCACTAACAGTTCTAATATATTTCATAATTACAACAACAACATGATATGTAGAACACAAGGAAACATTATATCACATGCAAGTAGAAATAAAGAAGAACATTTATATACAAGATGGTCAAGTATAAATAACAGAATATAGAGCAAGTAGATATATAACAAGTAAATATGGTAATCCATTCTCAACATCAATCACAATAAAGAAAATGCAATGTATAAGATGATGATGATGATGATGATGCACAAGACCGTCACACGGTCTTTGTAACACCTTTGGAGCTAAAGCTTCCCGATGTAGGATCCATGTAGGGTTCGTCAACCCGTATACACCTACAAAGCTAAAGCTTCACGATGTAGGACCCATAGGGGGTTGTCAACCCATATACAATTCATATATCAATATCTTCTCCCCGACACATCCCTCGAGGAGGGTTATAAAATCTAATGTTTCCAAGCACATACATAACATGAGACACAAATCAAGTGGGACCAACAACAACAACAACAACAAGTATATAGGAAACATACAACAAACAAGTAAAATTGTGTGTATGATGTAGTGAGGATGTAATGTCCACAATCACTCCTAACGAGTATTTTCACAACCAACCACATGATGTATTTCCACAACCAACCACAATGATACATTTCGACAACCACGTGAGCCAAGATCCCCACTCATTATTTCCAATCATCCATAAATTTCCACATGTTTCAAATGCCCATAGGTATGAATATATCACAATACATCAATGGTACCACAATAGGCATTTTCAACAACACAATATAATTATTCACGTGTATTCAAGGCTATCAACATCATATAAAACCCCACACGGTCACACATATCACATAATATCTCAATTTCAATAATTAAATCACATATAGGCCACCACCTGGACACAACACATAGATAGCTATTTTCATGATTAGTTCTCACCCTTAACATGCATTTTGTACCATCATTAACTACCCTGCCCAGTCTAAAAGAGCTAAATCATAACTTACCTCAAAAGTCGAAATTGATCCACTACACTTCGTACCCACGACCTTACTTTTCATGAATGATTCTGAACTCCACTAAAAATATCAAATATGAAAGGTACTCATCAAAACAAAACCAACGACACCCATATTGACAACTTTTGATTCGGGATCAAAACGGACTCCCGAAATGGATTTTTGAAAAAGAAGGAAAAAATCGTAACTTTACTTCAAAAAATGTGTTTTCCATATTTTTAAAAACTCACAACTGAAAATCCAAGTCAAAAATGAGGTTCAAATCGAAGAAAAACTATTTATATGCTTTACTGTATAAATGGTATAAAAATGCATTCGAAACCGTGCAAATCACCCCCACATCTCAGAAATACCACAATACAACTACGAAAAAAGGTAAAACAGTCAAATCATGCAAAATCACAAATTTCACATATTTTATCAAAAAACAGTTCGTTATGGTCAATCTTTTTTCTGGATTATCAGATGCGCCTTAATGTGGAGTGACTTTAGGGGAAGATTTTATTTGATTTTTATTGGCAGAATAGAAAAGATTAATGTTATCCTTTATACTAAGAAGTTTCCTAGACTTTTAAAGCCACTTCTTTGTGAAAAAGTGGTAAAATAGTTAAGAGATAGTCTTATCCTCTAAATTACCATTAGAAACCTATGTAACATTTCTGGTGTTAAGCCTAAATGTAAGCACTACATGTCCCTCCTATGTACTTCGTTGCTGGCATGAAATAAACAAGGAATAATTTCAAAATGAAAACTTTAATAAGCTTATATTGGTGCTTGAAATGGTATATCAGATTGTTTTGCTATTATGTGGCTTCATATTCATGTTACAGTGGAGCAGGTGACAAAAATAAACTAGAAAATTTTTGTCATCATTAAGGAAATTTTAAACTAAAAATTACACAAATACACAACTTATGTTTCCAATATTAGAAAAAATCTCAACTCCCTAAACATATTACAAAAATCCCAACCTATACACAGAATGTTATGTATATGTCGGCTATATAATTAAAAAAATGAGAGAGAGTGTAATTATTTCCAACAAGGTTGGTATTTATGTTATTTATACAATTTTAAATCATAAACCTTGACATACTACTATTTATCTTAGTACCATAGCTTCGAATTTTCTATCATTAGTAGTCTTTAAAAGTTAAAGATCTTTGGAGTGATGAAAAATAAAATCTTTTGATATTGTCTTTAGATATTTTAGATCATACATTACTAATAATGTGATCAGAAGGTCACGGATTCAAGTCTTGAAAACAGTCTTTAGCAGAAATGTAAGGTAAAATTGCGTACAATACACCTTTATGGTGGAGTCCTTCTTTATTGGAAGCTTTAGTGTACCGGGCTGCTTTTTTTATACGTTGCTAATAATATCAGAAAGTTCGCTCTTCCTTTATTTCCTCATATTAAAGACGTCTCTTGCTAGTCTCATAATAATGACATGTTTAATACCAAGTTAGTCTACAACATTATTAATTGAGATACATATTTTACTGTGGATTTTAAATGAATCAAAAATTATTTGTGACTATTAAAATAAAATAAAAAGTTCTTTGACGATATTGCCATAACAAACTTTCCATCAGATCTTATCTCTATCATATAGGCATAAATGTTAATCCTATTTGTATGACGTATCGACGTAATTAACAAAATATCAAACATATAGATTGCATCACTATCACACCCCTTTTTTACCAAAATAAATAGATTCATTTTATATTTGAAAAGGATTTTTATTATTAGGTGATAAAAAATAAGATTTATTTCTAAAAGGATTCTTTTTCATTTTTTTGAACTTAGAGTCGCCACTAGGCATATATCTGGTGTGCCAAGTCACCGTTGAAAATCCTTTTTCAAAAGGGTCTGACTCTTTAAAACTAATCCACGAATAGTAACCCCGGTTAAGGAATTTTGTTGGCCGAGAAGGGGAAAGTGTTAGACATCCCTCGATCCCGTGGTTCGACCACAGTTGCTTCGTGGATATATTGGATAGTATGATGCTACGAAGTGTGTAAACCAACAAAACACATAACAAGAAAACAAAACAACCAAACAATCAAAAAATAGTGTCCAGTCCAAATTATACAGTCCCAAAATAGGAAAATGTGGAAATGTAAATCGTATTCTAAACTACTCCTAGACTATGGTCTACCCAACGCATCGGGCCTTCATCACGAACATCCTCCGGGTACAAGATACTTCGGGGCATTCCCCGGTGAATAAATACAAATGACCTCGGGGCATTCCTCAGCTAAATGAATACATTTTCCAAGTGCGGTAAACAAAACCATTCAACAAATATCTCAAGCATGCCACAATCCACAAGTTCTAAATTTACCTACCCGAACCTACTGTTTGCCTACCCAGCTCGACCTATCATGGCACTATCACAATCAACGATGTCAATGAATCAAAACAACTAATGCTTCTTTTTTATCAATTTTTAATTTCCCCCTCCCCAATAATTGATTTTACCTCTCGAAGGAGATATCATTTCATCACACAATTCGTAATCAAGGGAATCAAACAACAGAACAAATCAAACAAGTAGCAATTCATCACCCATCAAGATCAATCAACACACGATATTCAATTCGATGCATCGGATATCATAAACATTCGAGAACATTCACAAAATAAGAGATAAGAGATACAGAATTGGACCTCAATCGATGATTTTATTTCAAACAACCAGCGATGGATCGGAACTCACAAAGCAACGGAACCTCGACCCAAATAGAACCTCAACATCAAACCTCAATCACAAACTTCCCAAATCCAATTCGCTATGATCCGTTTTAGTTTTGTCACAAATCCATACCCAAAATGTAAGAAAGGAGAAAAACCCGCATTGATTTTTGTGTGCAGCGAGTCTATTTAGCTATTTTGAAGAAGGGAGATACCACCAGTAGAGTCAATGGCTTTTCTCGACGACGGTTTGACCGGAGCAGTCCATGAAATGGGTCTCCCCGGCTAGATTTTGTCAAAGAAAAACTGAAAAATAGGGGAACAATGCGTTAGGGCTGTGAACGACCCAATTTAGTGAGGTATTCCAGTTTTGGCAAAAAACTTGCTAGAAACAATCAAGTCCATCCATTTTCTCTCTCCCTTGCAATTTTGATTCTTAAATCCTTTCTGTAACTGTGTTATCTTCTCGATCTCCCTCTCTCTAATTTCTCCCTTACTCCGGTGTATGTATGTGTATATCAGTGAAGAGTGTGTGAGTATTTTTGAAAGGTGATGTGTGCTTTGTTCTCTCTCTCCTATTTTTGTAAGCTGTAAGTCCATTTTTCTATTCTATTTTATATATGGTGTGTATTGAAAGTATGTGTATGGCCGTGTGTGGGTGTGTGTGGAATTTTGGTGAATAGAGTGTGAATGTTTGGTCCCTCTTTCCGTCCATTTTTGTATGTGTATATGTTAAAAATGTGAATGGGGGATGGGGTGGTCTAGGGGTATGTGGGTTGAGGGTGGGTAGGGTGGTTAGGTAGGGTAGTGAGGTGGTTAATTTTGATTGGGTGGGTTGTTAATTTGTTAGGAATTTGTTTATTTGGCTTTTAGTGAGGGGAATTATCACATGATTGAGAGTGTATGGTAAGACGGGGTAAATGGATAAAAATACACTCTCGGGAGAGACAAAATTACGTGTCTACATCATGCCTCTCTTTGTATGTAAACACAAAGTATTTTCAGACAAAGAAGTAGACAAAAAGATGGAATTCTGACCCAACCATTATTAAAATAAAAGAAAAAAGAAGGACAAACTACCACTGAGTCTTGATTTAGGACATCCTACCTACCCAAGTTATGAGGGAATCAAGTCACAGGTATCTCAAAGGGTAGGAAGGAGAAGAACTACACCGAGTTAGAGAGTCGAGTTAGGTCCTGTAGAGGTTTCGGTCTGTGGCTCTATCATTACATCAAAAGTGAAAATTACAAATTAGTGACATAAATGAAATTACAAAAGTCCTATTTATGCAGCTTTCCTTGGCTCTTGACTTGCTATTTCATCACCCTTTTCTCCGGGCGGGCTTCTGACTTGCAATTTCATAACCTTTTTGTTTGGGTTTCAATTTCTTCACCCTATTCTCAGGCAGGATCCTGACTTGATATTTCTTCAATCTGTTGACTTTCATTTTCCTCACCTTGTTGCTTGACTTACAATTTCTTCACATTGTTATTTGGCTTTCAATTTCTCTACCCTGTTCTCTAGGCAGGCTCCTGACTTGCTATTTCTTCAATCTGTTGAATTTCAATTTCCTCACCTTGTTGCTTGACTTTCAATTTCTTCACCTTGTTGCTTGGCTTTCAATTTCATCACCTTGTTGCTTGGCTTTCAATTTCTTCACCGTGTTCTCCACGCAGGCTCCTGACTTGCTATTTCTTCAATCTGTTGACTATCAATTTCCTCACAATGTTACTTGACTTTCAACTTTTTCATCTTGTAGCTTGACTTTCCATTTATTCACCTTGTTCTTCAGGCGGGCTCATGAAATCACATCAAAACTAGAAAGATCCCAAACAAAGGTTATGATAGAAATCTCACTTTTCAACAAATAAAGTCTCATTTTTCAAAAAGGTCCTAAATGATTCTTTTACTAACATGAATTAACTTTTTGCCCTAATTTATCATCAGAAAACTTTGCGAATGTCAAATCCAATCATAACTACTTGTATGTTGCAATGATGAATCAAGACTCTGAGCAAGAAATACATCTCTTGAGAGTAAAATTAAATGACCAAGACTAGGAAGTGCATCTCCTAAGAATTAAAGTGGGGAATTTTGACTAGAAAGTGTGTCTTCTAGAGATAAATGTTTAAGCTACGAAGTGTACCACCTGACAAATAAAAACTGACAAGGAAGTGCGCCTCCTAAGGGTTAAGTGCAATGACTCGACTAGACAATGCGGCTTCTAAGAGTGAAGGTTCAATTTATGAAGTGCATCACCTAATAAATGAAACCTGAATTACTCAGATAAGGAGGTGCATATCCTAGGGGTTGCATGAAAGGACTCGACCAGAAAGTGCATCTTCTAGAAGTAAAGGCTTAAGTTAGGAAGTATGTCACCTAGCAAACCAAACTTGAACTACCCTAACAAGGAAGTGCATCTCCTAAGGGTTAATTACTCAACTAGAAAGTACATTTTCTAGGAGTAAAGGCTTAAGTTAGGAAGTGTGTCATCTAACAAGCAAAAACTTGAATTACCCTGAAAAGAAAGTGCATCTCCTAAGTGTTAACTACTCAAATAGAAAGTACATTTTCTAGGAGTAAAGGTTTAAGTTAGGAAGTGAACCACCTAACAAGCGAAACTTGAATACCCACCAGGGAAGTGTGCCTCATAAGGGTCAAGTGGAATGACTCGACTAGAAATGAATTTCTTCGGTGTCAAAACTTAAGTTAAGAAGTGCATAACCTAACAAATAAAATTTGAATTACCCAATCAAGGAAGTGTATCTCCTTACAAATGTCACTTGAATTACCTAGACAAGGAAATAAGTTTCCCTACAAATGCCATTTAAATTACCTTGACAAGGAAATGTGTCTCCTTACAAATGCAACTTGAATTACCTAAATAAGGAAATGCATCTCCTTACAAATGCCACTTAAATTACCCTGACAAGGAAATGCATCTCCTTACAAATACCACTTAAAATCTCCAGACAAGGAAATGCGTCTCCTTACAAATACTCCTTGAAGTATCCAATAAAATATGTCTCCTTACAAATGTCGTTTGAGTTACCCGAACAAGGAAATGAGTCTCCTTACAAATACCATTTACATTATCGATACAAGAAAATATGTCTTCTTACAAATTTCACTTGAATTACCCTATAAAATATGTCTCCTTACAATTGCGGCTTGAATTATCTAGATAAGGAAATGTGTCCCCTAAGGATTAAATGGAAGGACTCAACTAGAAAGTGTGACTTCTTGGAGTGAGGGTTCAATTTAGGAGGTACATCACCTAATAAATAAACCTGAATTACCCAGACAAGGAGGTGTATCTCCTAGATATATTGGATTATGAGTTTTACCATGGTTTTTACTATCAAACCTGTGTAGCAACGTTTTCTCTTGCCTTTGTAGAAGTAAGAAATTACGGCCTTTGTTGTTTAGGCTTTGAAATACTTGATTTAGTGGTAACTTGTGTTCCTGTTTCATACAAAGAAAACTTATGAGTTTAAAAACATGGTGGCTAGTCTGTGGCTTTAGCTTTTGCGGTAATCGCTCTTGCCCTCGTCATATTTAACCTTGCTTCCAACCATTATCACATGTCATTGACTTGCTACATCATTGACCCAAACTCAGATTATTAAGAGTGGCTCTGAAACAAACACAGTATCTCTGCTTTGTCATATTTCTCAGATAAACCCTTTGAATCTTGGTATTTCCATGAGTTTCTAGACTTGTCTGTTGACAAAACTTTTTGTATGCCTTATTTCAGCTCACAATTATGTCTCTTTCATATACTGGCCTTTTTATTTTGCTTTGTTCAATGGAAGAAGTTGGTATCCGGTTTTGAAATCTTTTCTCACTTGTTTTGACATGGACTTGACTCAAAGACACAAGAAAAATGACTTTCCATTTGAATAATTGACTCAAGAAAACACAAATAAAAATCTAAAGAAGAAAGAACAGACAATAAATGTCCCCATTGAAACAGAGAAGAAAAATTTATTTGAAAGTGACAGTCAACTATAATGATCATGCCATGCATTTTGGTTTAAGCTGTTTGATCTTTCCATCCAAACTTTCTACCAATAGTTCTTGAGTTAATGACCCCGAAACTGAGTTACTTCTTTGGTCCAGTTGCATTCGAAGACCTCATTCGGCTAGTGTCACCATGAAGGGTTTTCTCCAACAGGCCTCTCTTATTTTTTTACCTTTGCCTTACGGTGCCCGTGAGGGTTTTCACCAATAAGGCTCTCTCATTTTTATTTCTCTTAACTTACAGTTGTCTTATGGTGCCCGTGGGGGTTTTCACCAATAAAACTCTTTCATTTTGATTTCTCTCCTGATTCCTTAAGCCGAGGAATACAAGTAGTACCCAAAATACGTCATTGTATCCATTGCATGCTTAGCCTTAACATTCTCAAAGATTTATCTGAAGATCTTTCTTTGATTATAACTTGGCTTTTGGGTAGGGTTAGAAAGAAAGAATGGCATGAGGCCCAAATAACACTTTAAGTGAGGTGGGACATACAACTTTTGGAATCGACTCAAACAATAAGGATTAACTCATGCCCCAGTTTCTTTTGACTGGAAAATTCTAAATTATTTATTTGGTTGGACCGATCTCGAAGTAGGGCAGCCTACGTATCTCACCCCCTATAGAGGAGAATCAGGTCACACGTAGTTTCGACAACTTGTTCCTTTGTATGATTCTGATTTATTTTCTTCTTTATTTCTCTTTTATTGACTCTTTTCCTCTTTGGGACTTTTCTGACTCTATTTTTATTGACACTCTTCTTTTTTCTTTCTTTTTGGACACATTTTTTTTAAATTTTCTGACTTTATTTTTTTGATACTTTTCTTTTGAACTTTGTTGACTCTATTTTGATTCCAAAAGAGGGATATGAAAGAAAATAGAACTAAAGCTCAAATGGGGTAAACAAAGGATGACACAATGTTTGGTAGCAGAATAAAATGCCTTCGTCATATCAATCCTTGACAATGCAAGTACACAGCATGCAATATGAAGGTGTGAGATGAAGATAATTTATGATATTTTTTATAGCACTAACTTGACCTAAGCATGTATGTCACTACTTCTGCACTTGTCCAACATACAACTCCACATTTATTGTACGTCCCTCACATCGAATGACTCATGCTCCCGTGGAGCTGTTTATCGTCCTGCTTCTCTTGATATAGGATGTGCATCCACTGCTTGACCTAATTGAGATATGCCTTTCAATTAACTATCAAGTTATTCTTGTGATTCTTAAAATAATTGCCTTAATTTTTAAAGAAGGCTTCAACTTTAGCACCAAATGTCTCACACTCTACCTATTTTATCTAATGCTCTTTCATTTCTGACTTTAGCCCTTTGATTCAATGTTTCATGATTAAAAATGGATTTTAAGATCTGACTGAAAATTTTCGTAAATATGTCAAAACACTAGAACCAATATAAAATATATATTGTGTAAAGAAAACAAATAAACAACTTAAAATAAGATAAAACGACAAGGGACACCATATTTTATTGAAATAAAAGATAGAAGGGTTTAAACAAAGACGACAGAGAAACAAAACAAGATATATTCAGTACTATAACCCTGAAATAATTTAAAAAATAGAAAGAAAAACAAAATAAACTACCAACAATTCTTTCAAGTAAGGAGAGGAATAACTTCCCAATTGTCGAGCTTGACATTTTAGCCACTTATTTGCATATCATCATAACTAGAGTTATCACCGCTATTCGACACATTCCCTTCAACAAATAAGTCCTGGATCCCCATTCTTGACTCATTGCTTCCCACATATTGTGCATTACCAAGTGTTGGTGAAGGACTCTGTGTGACCTTCGTAGTGTCAATATTTTGCACTACGATCAATTTTTCTTGAATCATCCTTTCTATTTTTCTTTTCAAAGCATTAAAACCTTTAATACTGTGACCCTGAATATCAGAATGATATGCACATCGTACATACGTATCAAAATTTCTTGAATGTGGATCAGAAGTACACCCAAAGAGAGGAGTGATCATGCCCAACTCTCTCAATCTCTAGAATAAACTGTCATACAAGTCCCCAATTGGTGTAAAATTATCCCTAGGCTTTTGCCTCTTTTCATTGTTTGACTTGGATCGAATATCGGTCCTATAAGGGCTTTGATATATTTGTGGATTTGGAGAATGACTCTGAGAAGTTGGTGCACATCATTGTGATTAAGAAGGAGGTTGAACATATGGTTGTGCACAATATATTGGATATGGAGGTAGGGAAATAAAGTATAAGGGAATTTGGGAGTGATTATATAGAGATTGAGTATGAACTTGGGCTTGAGACTGCGGGTAATGATGATGTGGTCTTCTTGGGCGTTCCCATTGTTCAACTACAATAGCAGCTGCATTTTTCTTATTCTTCTTCCCTCTAGTTTCCCTTAATTGATTGTAATATTGTCCCAAATATGTCACGGATTCCTCATGTCCATCTTTCTCCTCAAATTTTGACATCTCAAGGCTTGGAGGAGGGTTAACACTTGAAGACATGCCCCAGCCCTTATATGACACATCTTGATAATTCACAAGTACTAGAGAATTTTTCATAACCTTTTCAGCACTCTTCATTTTCCCAGCCATTTTCTCTTGCTCTTTAGCAGATTGGGGAAGCATAATCACTGGCTTGATATCCAAAATGAGGGCCACAGTAAAAGGCTGAGCAACGAAAGCATAGACGGTATATGTTGTTGTGATGTGGTAGGATTATACCGAGGAGTTAAAGAAAGAGTAGTGGAAATATTGGGATGCATTTGACATGGAATTGATTCTGAGGCATACTATGGTGCATCAACAACAATAGGAAACTGACTTTGCAATTTTGTAGTAAACTCAAGGTATTTTTAGGATCAATAGCGGGAAATGGAGGAGGAGGCAACCCACTAGCCCAAACTAGATACATTTTCGTCATTTGTTGCCTTAGTCTCCTAATCTCTTGCTTTAAACTCTCATTTTTCTGACTCTTTGTTTGAACCGTGATGTCACTCTCTATATACTTGTAGGACACAACTAACCCTTCCTTGAAAATGGTGTGATGTGGAGGACCATCCAAAATGCCACAAACCAACCACCTTAAACTAACTAAAAAAGAGATAACAAATGCGTTAGAGTTCAACACTTTCTCAAATCTTTTTTTCTCTTTTTTTTAAAAGATCACTGAACCCAAGAAGGGCGCCTATGTATCTCACTCCCAAAAGAGGAGAATTAGGTGTGCATAGTTCGTGAAGTTTGGCCATAAAATGACCGATCAACTCTCTTTCTTTTTCTTTTTCTTGAAACTTTAGGAAGAAAAGAAAATAATAAATTGTCAAAAGAATTGACGAAAATCTTTTTGAATTTTTCATCTTTAAAATCCGATACAAAAAATGAAACCAATGATTATGAAAGAAAATATTTTTGGGTTTTCAATTTTGAACTTCAAACAAAAAATGAAACTTGAAACTATTAAAGGAAATTTTTTTTGTAGTTTTCTTTTAAAGATGTATATGAAACACCTACTCTAATAACTAGTGAAGAAAATCTTTTTTGGATTTTTTAAATACGATCACCAAACCCTAGAAGAGTTGTCTACATATCTCACTCTCGAGAGAGGAGAATCAGGAGTGCGTAGTTCATCCAGATTGAACAATTAGGGATTAACTAAGAGATTGACCCTAACTTAAGAGACACAACCAAAGACAGACAATGAACAACGTCAATAAAATCTTTTTGGGGTTTTTAATTAGACACTTCGCATAAAACTAACACCAACAACTATGAAAGAAAAATCTTTTTTTTGGTATTTTCGTTATATGAAATGTACAAAACTTCTACCACCTTTTTTTGAATTTTTTCTTTTATAAAAAACTCCAATTAAAAAAAAAATCTTTCTTTTTGAAATTTTCACATTATGAATTCTTGCTAAAGAAATAAAGGCAAAATCTTCTTGATGTTTTGTTTTTGAGTAAATGAGTGCAAAAGATAAAAAAAAAAATTGAATTGTGAAAAATAAAAGCCATAAAGAACACTAAAAAAGCTATGAAACTCTTTTTTTGACTCACTTTTTCTTCTTCTTCTTCTTTTTTATTTTTGAGTTTTTCCTTGTTTACACACTTTTCTTTAATTCTAGCACTTGTTTTTCCCAAATCAATTCATGAGTGCAAAAGATAAAAAAAAACTTTTTGAATTGTGAAAAATAAAAGTCATAAAGAACACTAAAAAGGCTACGAAACTCTTTTTTTGACTCACTTTTTCTTCTTTTTTCTTTTTCTTTTTTTTTGAGCTTTTTCTTGTTTACACACTTTTCTTTAATTCTAGCACATGTTTTCCCCAAATTAGTTCATTGAATGATCTTAAAACCCTCAAAGATGTAACAATTAGCATATACGGATGCTTTAGGGGTGAGTCTCCTATAAAGGACCAAGTGAGTTTCGCTAGGTCTCAATATGATGCATATAAGCATGACCTAAAGGCTGACCTACGTTGGAGTCCACTAACAAGGTTGTTCGGGGAAACGTATGGTCGATGGTGGCTATGATAGCTTTCCACCCAATCCATACCAACCAATGGCTCCCCATCCTAAAATAAGGATAACTCAACTAGAGGTCGTGTACACAGCGTGTACTACGGGACTTGTTGTGAAAGAAATGACTCGGGTTATGCAAATAATGACAAATATAAAGCGGTAACACATAAGAGAAAAATCGTAAATATGTAGCATGTAGGCACTCAATAATGATAAACAAATACAAACGATAATACAAACAACATCTATACACCCATAATATCAAACTAAGCCGATACATCTCATAAAATAAGCTCGAATTCTGAAAAATCCGCAGCAAAGTCGTCAGATCTGTCACACCCCTTTTTTAACAAAATAAATAGATTCATTTTATGTTTGAAAAGGGTTTTATTATTAAGTGACAAAAGATCAAATTTATTTCAAAAAGTATTCTTTTTCATTTTTTGAACTCAGAGTCGTCATTTGTCATAAATCTGGTGTGCCAATCACCATTGAAAATCCTTTTTTAAAATGGTTTGACGCTTTAAAACTGATCCACGAATAGAGATTCCGGTTAAGGAATTCTGTTGACCGAGGGGAAGGTGTTAGAAAACCCTTGATCCCGTGGTTCGACCGCGGTCTCTTCACGGCTTCTCCTATGTCGTGTCAAATTAGCATCTAAAAAAAAGATTTGTCCTCTCCTATACTCCTATAAAGAAATCAAAAAAAAAATCTTAAAATCTCATCTAATACTAATATCTAATCACTAACAATCTAAAATCTAATAAATAATAAGTAATAAATTAAGATTTCATTTAACAACGGAACAAAGGGGACGAGTATATCGGCTAGTATGATGCTACGAAGTGTATAAACCAACAAACACATAACAAGCAAACAAAACAATCAAAAATCAAAAAATAGTGTCCAGTCTGAATTATACAGTCCCCAAAATAGAAAAATACAAAAATGTAAATCCTATTCTAAACTAATCCTAGACTATGCTCTACCCGACGCTCGGACCTTCATCATGAACGTCCTCCGAGTACAAGAAACTTTGGGGCATTCCTCGGTGAATAAATACAAATGACCTCGGGGCATTCATAGGCTAAATGAATACATTTTTCAAGTGCGTTAAACAAAACCATTCAAAAAATATTTCAAGCATGCCACAATCCACGAGTTCTAAATTTGCCTACCCAAACCTACCGTTTGCCTACCCATCTCAACCTATCATAGCACTGTCACAATCAACGACATCAATGAATCAAAATAACTAATGCTCGTTTTTTATCAATTTTTAATTTCCGCCTCTCTAATAATTAATTTTACCTCTCGAATGAGATATTATTTCATCACACAATTCATAATCAAGGGAATCAAATAACATAACTAATAACACGAGTTGAAATTCGTCACCCATCAAGATCAATCAACTCACGATATTCAATCTGATGTACTGGCTATCATCAATATTTGAGAATATTCACAAAATAAGAGATAAGAGATATATAATTAGACCTCAATCGATGATTTTATTCCAAATAACCAGCGATGGATTGAAACTCATAAAGCAATGGAACCTCAACCCAAATGAAACCTCAACGTCAAACCTCAATCACGAACTTCCCAAATCCAACTCACTATGACCTGTTTCGGTTTTGTCATAAATCCAGACCCAAAATATAAGAAAAGAAAAAAACCCGCACTGATTTTCATGTGTAGTGGGTCTGTTTAGCCATTTTGAAGAAGGGAGTTGTCGTCGGTAAAGTCAATTGCATTTCCTGACGGCGGTTTGACCGAAACAGTCAATGAAATGGGTTACCCCGGCTATATTTCTCCGTAGAAAAATTGAAAATATAGAGGAACGACACTTTGGGGATGTGAACGACCCAATTCCGTGGGGTATTTTGGTTCTAGCAAAAAACTCGCTAGAAATAATCAAGTCCATCCATTTTCTCTCTCCCTTGCGATCTTGATTCTTAAATCCTTTTTCTCACTATGTTATCTTCTCAATCTCCCTCTCTCTAATTTCTCCCTCACTCCAGTGTGTCTATGTGTATATCAATAAAGAGTGTGCGAGTGTTTTTGGAAGGTGATGTGTGCTCTTGTTTATCTCTGTCCTGCGTTTGTGATCTATGAGTGTATTTTTCTATTCTGATTTATGTATGGTGTGTATTAAAAGTGTGTGTATGACTGTGTGTGAGAGTGTGTGGAATTATGGTGAATAGAGTTTGTATGTGTGGGTCCCTTTGCCATCCCTTTTTGTGTGTGTATATGTTAAAAAAATGTGAATGGGGGATGGGGTGGTCTTGGGGTATGTGGGTTGGGGTGGGTAGGGTGGGTAGGTAGAGTAGTGAGGTGGTTAATTTTGATTGGGTGGGTTGTTAATTTTTTAGAAATTTGTTTATTTGGCTTTTAGAAGGGGAGGGGATTATCACATAATTGAGGGTGCATGGTAAGACGGGATAAATGAGTAAGAATACACTCTCGGGAGGGATAAAATTACATGTCTACAATCACCACCTTTAGATACAAAAGTCAATTTGATATTCACTTTAACATCATTTTCTCTCATGACATTCATTAGCTAAATATGGTGTAGGAAAAATATTTATTTATTTCAAAATAATTTATTGTGTATTTGAAAAAAAAAATCCATATTATTTTTACTTGGAAAGAAGGTAATTGCAAATGCATGCAGGCTTTAATTTTACCATTTGGCCAATACTTGCCACAATCATGTTAAAGAGTGGCTCTTGTCATGTTGGCTGGAAGACAAGTGTCCTAACACTTGTCATATTTTTACTTGTTCATTTCATTATAAATACCCCTTAAATTTTACTGCAAAAGCACCCAACTTTCAATTTTACTTTGTTTTAGTTTCTTACTCTTCCATTTTTTCCTCCCTTTCACCCCTTCCTTTTATTATTATATATTTAACAAAAGGATTCTATTAGGTATACCACTATCTAAATTAACTTGTTGGTATTTGTATTAATAATTTTGTTTATTCTGTTACCCTCTAATTAATTAGAGAAGTGTTTGTTTGATCCTGAGAAAATATTTCACACTGCTGAAATAGTTTCTTAGGACAGTGTCAAGCACGACTCAAGTATAACTAATATATTAGTTAAAATCATATTGTTATAATATTTATTCAATATTCAGTATTATTAACTTGTTAAGAAGTAATTTATTACTGTTATAGTTATTATATTGATTATAATATTATTATTATTGAAATAGTAATATTATTATACACTGTTATGTTATTATACTACTAATATTATTATTGTTATATTAATAATTTGTTAACAGTTAAATTATTATTGTTATTACTATTTTACCACTGTTCCCCAACAATATAAGAAATTATGACATATAATATTGGCCCTAAGACCGTTGATAATAATAATGTTGGTGTTTCTCTGGCTACTTCCATTCCAGTCAGTTTGTCAGAAGATTATGGTACTGCAGAATACAGGTATGAAAATGAACTTGGTTACATACCTAATGCTAATAATAAAATCTTCATAGAAAATGCATCTCAATACAAGAGAATATGCGAAAGAAATGATAATCTCGTTAAGTCAAAATTAAATTTGACTGAAACGAATAATATAATTATTGCGATCATTTCAGAAATCAATATTGAGACCAACGTGAGAAATTGGGTGGTAGACACTGGTGCTACTAGGCACATTTGTATAAATAAAAATAATTTTGTATCATACACCCAAGTTGAGCAAGAAGAAGAAATTGTTTATCTTGGACCTCAAGAACTATTTAAGTTCTTGGAAAAGGCAAAGTTCTTCTCAAACTCACATCTGGTAAAACTTTGACATTGAGTAGTGTGCTGCATATTTCTAATATCGGAATTAATTTTATTTCTGTGGTATTATTAGGAAAAGTTGGAATAAAGGTTATATTTGAAAACAATGAAGTCATACTTATTGGAAATATACGTTGTAATCATAGATTATATATGCTTAATACTCACAATGATATTTCTAAAAATGTATCTATTTCTACGTATTTGACTGAGTCTATTTCCTTATGGCATGCTAGATTAGGACATGTTAATTTCTCTTATATAAAGAATATGCAATCACTTGGTTTAATATCTGGTTTAGATTCAAGTAATTTTGATAAATGTGAAATATGTGTTGAACCAAAAATTACTAAAAAGTCATGTTTTTCAGTTAATAGAGAAACTGAATTGTTATCTTTGATTCATACTGATTTGGGTGATTTAAAACAAACTATGACAAGAGGTGGTAAAAGATATTATGTGACTTTTATTGATGATTTCTCTAGATTTACTAAGTTGTATTTGCTTAGAAATAAAGATGATGCATTTTATGCTCTTGTGTCTTATAAATCTGAAGTTGAAAATCAGCTTTTAGCAGAAAAATCAAAAAAATTAGATTTGATAGAGGTGGAGAATATGCATCTTTAAATACTTTTTGTGAAAAAAAGGTATTATTCATGAAGTAACTCCGTCTTTTTCTTCGGAGTCTAATGGTGTAGCTGAAAGAAAAAATAGGACATTGAAAGAAATGACAAACTCTATGTTAATTAGCTCTAATGCACCTGATAATTTGTGGGGTGAAGCTATTTTATCTGCATGTCATTTACAAAATAGAATTCCTCATAAAAGAACTGGCAAAACTCCTTATGAATTGTGGAAAGGTTATAAACCTAATTTGAAATATTTAAAAGTGTGGGGTTACCTTGCTAAAGTTCTTCTTTCTAAACCTAAAACGAGGAAAATAGGTTCTAAAGTTGTTGATTCCATGCTGATTGGATATGCTAAACATAGTGCTGCATATAGATTTCTTGTATTGAAAATTGATTTACTTGATAGTAATACTATAATTGAGACAAAGAATATTGAATTCTTTGAACATATTTTTCCACTATGTGATAAAATCTCTCATGCACCTATTAAAAGAGAAAATGAATCTACCTCTAATATTGAGGAACTGAGTAAAAGGCCTAGAAAAGAATATTTTTCTTATGAAAATGATTTTCAAACTTTTCTTGTTGGTAATGAACCATCAAATTATTTTAAAGTTGTATCTTCTTCTGATGCTACTACTAGGAGAGTTTGGGTGTGGTGGGTGTCTTTGGTCCGTGAGTGTATGTTACTACTAGGCGGGTGTCCTATCTCTTATTTGAATTGTTCGTATTTCTCATATTTCGTATTTCTCTGATATTTATTTTAGTATTTCTTATTCCTTGTGTCTGTTATGTCATCCATCCTGCTTCATGTTCCACTATACCTTGTGTACTATTCTCTATCCTGAGTCGGGGGTCTATCAAAAACAGTCTCTCTACTTCTTCAGAAGTAGCGGTATGGACTACATATATTTTACCCTCCCCAGACCTCACTTTGTGGGAATACACTGGGTTTGTTGTTGTTGTTGTATCTTTTTCTGATGCTAAATTTTGGAAAGAGGCAATAAAAATTGAACTTGATTTAATTATGAAAAATAATACATGGGTTTTAACTAATTTACCTCCTGGTGCAAAACCGATTGGTTGTAAAAGAATTTTCAAAAAGAAACTTAATCCGGATGGATCTACAGATAAATATAAAGCTTGGTTAGTAGCTAAAGGATTTTCTAAAAAGCAACATATTGATTATTTTGATACATTTGCACCAATTACAAGAATTTCTTCTATTCGAATATTAATTATTTTGACATCAATTCATAAGCTTTTTATCCATCAAATGAATGTAAAAACAACTTTCTTAAATGGCGATTTAGAAGAAGAAATTTATGTGGTTCAACCTGAAGGATGTGAAATTTCTGGACAAGAAAATAAAGTTTGTAAATTAATTAAATATCTTTATAGCCTTAAAAAAGCTCCTAAACAGTGGCATGAGAAATTTGATCAAGTCTTAATAAAAATGGCTTTTCTTCTGTTGAGGTGGAAAAATGTGTTTATACAAAAGTGGTAGATGATCATTATGTGATAATTTGCTTATATGTTGATGATATGCTTATATTTGGTACATGTTTAAATATTATAGAACATACCAAATTATTTTTATCTATTAACTTTGATATGAAAGATCTGGGTGAAGTGAATACGATATTGGGAATTAAAGTTACAAGGAGTGAAGATGGTATAATGTTGTCACAAGAACATTATGTGGAAAGACTTCTTAATAAGTTTGAATATTGGGAGGTAATTCCTGTAGCCACTCCTTATGATCTAATCCGAAATTAAAAAAGAATAATGGTGATCTAGTAGCTCAGTTTAAATATGCACAGATTATTGGGAGTCTGATGCATTAAATGAATTTTACTAGGCCTGATATAGCCTATGTTGTGGGTAGACTGAGTAGATATACTCTGTAATGCCCCAATTTTCTAGAATCGGAATGCCACACGGTACTTATGACCCTGAAGGACCAGAAGCTAACCCTCTACTGATATCTGTAACTGAGCACTGCATAATATAGGTAATAAATGCGAAAAACTGGCAGAAACTTGCCATAAGGTTTAAAACATCCAAAAATAATCAATGCTGAAAAAAACTGAATACCACATCTGTCCAAAAAGCCTCTAAACTTGTCTGAACTGTGGAGGTGATGGGACATGTCCCCAACTAACTCCATCTACTGAAAATAAATTTAGTCTAATGCCATAATAAAATAAGGATCATCCTCGAATGAAGAGGACTCATTCCTACATCTACTGCTGTTGACTGAGTCTGGACTGCTAAGGGTGCTCTGGATCTCGCGCTTTGGAACCTGTGGTATAAGACACCATAGCGCAAGAGAAAAATATGCGTCAGTACTTTGAATGTACTGGTATGCTAGATGAGGTAAGGCTAATGTAACGCTCCGAAATCGGGTCCTGAGACGTCACACGGTGCTTATGATCACAAGTGACCCCAAGCTAACCCTTCTACTGGCATAACTCATAAGCAACTGAACAAAAAGTATAAATCTATACAAATCTATGAAAAATAACTCTTTTCTGAATATGATAGATACAAAACTACATTTACAAGATTACAACTCTGCTTTTACAACCAAAACTGAAACGGAATACATCAACTTCTACTGACTGTCTATGAAGTCTCTACTAGTATTGACTATAGGTAGCTAGATCATGACTCCCGACTATCCCAACTCAATACGGCTGGATAAAGAAAATACAACACTTCTCGAACTGTATAACTAACTCAAGCCTTGAATTAAAAGGACTCATCACCTGTTGACTGGATGCCACGAACTAACTGGATCTGAAGATGTACACTATACTTTGTACCTATATTCCGAGAAAATGTAGACCACATTCGAATATGTGGGTCAGTACCATGGGAACGTACCGAGCATATGGGGGTGCAATGCATATATAAAATAATATCTTAATATCATCACAGTTTATAAAATTATGCATGCTGATATAAATGACTCACTTAGCTCGAATTAAAATCATCATAATCATAAGAGAGTAAAAAATATCGGGTGAAACATGTGAGTCATCATAATAAATCTCAATTCACTTCCATATCAATTCCAAATCATCAAAGCAATCAAATCTCATAACAATTCTCTTTGGAATATATGTTCATTAAATCTTTCGAAAGAATGACTTTCTCAAACTCAGTCTTTCAAACAAATATGTTTTCATCTCAGATAGAAGAATAAGACTTTTCATATTAGATAGGAGAATACACACACACACATTGGGAGTCTCTTACAACCTATATAAACTATGTGAGCTACATGGAGTGCAAAGTCCAACCCACGTTGGGAAGAGCTATCCTGTCCTTGCCATCGGAGTAGGGCCTTAATCTTTTGTTCACTAGTGATCACTATATCAATCAGCCTTAGGCTCACATCCTACAAGGGCACGTAGTTCTAGGGAAGCACCAATCACATCTATACCTCCCACTCGGTGCTAAAGACTACTCCCGGACTTAGCTCAAATCATTTCAAAAGAAAATCCACAATAACGCAATTCAACAAGTCATATCGGGAGCCATCATGCTACCCCTTTTTCATAATAAATCAACATATGGATTTCTTTTCTCATTCGAGTTCAAAAATAACTCTTTCAAGACCAAAAGGTCAAATCATTCAAATATCAAGGTGTGTATAACACATTACTTCACCAAAGATCATAATCTCAAATAGGGTTTAAATCTCATATATCAACACTTGAGCAAAACATTTCAAGATTCATACTTTGTATAGCAAATAAGTATAAATTATATGAAAATCTAGAAATTCAACTTGAAACATGATATTAACATCAAAACTCAAGGAATTTATCTTTAAGACGTCACAAAAATATCATAGTTTCTTGAACAAGAATATAGGATAATAGTTTCCATCTCAAATTCATAATTAAACAAGTAAAATTGTGTATCTTCGTAAAATAATATAAATTTTTGGGCACAATAACGAAAGAATGTTCTTGTTGAAAACCCCACATACCTTTATGGTAATGGATTCGTTGAAAGATTGGACCCTCAATGTTGATTGTGCAACCCTAGTTGTTTTCTCCTTTAGTGCTCTTGGATGATGAACTTAGATTGATAATAGGGTTATGATATGTTTAGATTTTATTAAATTCATAAGGTTAAGTTTAGGGGTGTGTAAGGAGTGCCAAAATACTTAATTTCCCTCAAAATAACTCAAAACGGAGTGTTTTTACTACCTGAAACACCAAGTGTGCGCCGCATTGCTTATCACATACATTTACGTATGAGCCACATTGCTTATCACACACATTTAAGTATGCTCCACATTGCTTATCTCACATATTTAAGTATGCGCCGCATTTCTTATCGCACACCTATTCCAGTAGCCATGTGTGATTGGTTAGGCGAACTCTACTTTGCAAAGCCATAACTCCTTGCTCGGGTGTCGGATTTTGCAAAATTGGTATCATTGGAAAGCTAATTCAATTATATACAATTTTATAGGTCTTAGGATGATAAATTACATGTATATTAAGAGATATTCACATTTGAAGTTGATCCTTGTAGAATCGAATGTCAAACTTTGGATGAATCAATTGGTCTTAGCTCAATCTTGTTCTAGGTCATTGCTATAAACATTTTCCACCTCTGAACTACTCCATATACTAGGATAATGATCGTTCAACTTGTATTCACGTGAGAATTACTTGGATTAGAGCTTAGATGCTCAGGAACGATGGTTAGAATTCTAGCAGAAAAATACGGGGTATTACAACTAAATGCAAGGGCTTATGCATGAACATAGCTTAACTGAATAACATGAGAGTACTAAATAAGGACATATGCATGATTGCACAAACTAAAACTGGAATCACAGTAACACTGAATACGAACTCTAAATACTGGTTTCTGAATACTGACTTACTGATGACTGAGTCTACTAGTACTGATGTCTGAGTTTACTAATACTGAGAGACAGAATAACTGAGTCTATTAAGATTGATGTCTAATCTTGTTGATATTGATACTGATTTATTATATATAAGATCAAGCCTATATAACGGGTGACCTCTGAGTTTACTGGTAATGATGTCTGATACTTGATAAACTGAATCTGTGATCAAGACTATGTAACGGGTGACCTCTGAGTCTACTAATAATGAATATGATTGTCTGAATCTGAGATTAAGCCTATATAATGGGTTATCTCTGAGAGGTAGTCAAGCCTAGTATGACGGGTGACTCCTCAGCTGAATTCTATTACTGAGACTGAATCTGAAACTAAGACGGTGGGAGGTAGTCATCTAATCAACATGCCCTTTTTAGCTTCTTTGGGGTCCAACCTGTAAACCCAGTTGGAAGGGTATCAGTACCGTTCCATGGTTAAAGACACTTCTCTCTGAACCCAGGATGACATGCCTAATATAACGGGTGACACCTGGTTGGAGCCAAGCCTAATATAACGGGTGACACCTGGTTGGAGCCAAGCCTAATATAACAGGTGACTCCGGGGAGGTAGTCAAGCCTAATATGACGGGTGACTCCTCATCTTGCGCTGGCTACGCATTTCTAGAGTGCAGGGATTGTTATTAACGATGCTGTCTAAAATAATGGGGAAGACGTCATCCCTGCCCTTGCTCGGTGTTGAATCCTACTGCCAACTGAATAGACACTGAACTGATTTCTAGACTGTTCAAGACTAAGCTAAATCTGTTACTAATTATACTGAGTAACTGATTTAAACTGAGTTCACTTGATTCTGAAGACTGACGGAATACTATTGAATCTCGTTATCTGACTAAATGATATTGAGTTCTAAATTATTTACTAGAATGTTACTGAGATTTGAACTGAATTCTTGAATACTACTAAGATCTGAGCTGAGTACTGAAATGAAGCTGGAATGCTAATAATACTTAGATTACTGAGATTTCTTAAGTTCAATAACTGTCTGAGAGTACTGAGTTCTGTAACTCACTGAGTTCTAAGAACTGTGGCTTGACTAAGATTATCGTGAAAACTAACACTGGCTCTAAACTGCATCTAATTTGTCGGGTATAAATACCCCCAGGACTCAATAACATAAAAGTAAAACATAACCATTCATGACCATGGACTTTCATTCCCCATCACAATCATTAAAGCATCTTTTCAAGTACTTACAAATCATAAACATGTGATAGTATAGGGAGACATGCTATTGGCTCATACTCCATTCAACAAGGTCTTACAACAAACACTTAACATGCATTAAAGAGCACATAATTAGGGTATTTCATGCTAACATGTCACAATTCCTTCACTAAGACTTTTCAACAAACACTTGGCATGCAAGAACTTACACAAAATTGGGGATTTCTAGTCAACGTGCTATAATGGCTCTAATTCCTTCACATAAGCATTTTATCAAACATATGGGGAGCATGTTTTGGTTATTCGACAATTTCTACACTTAATTAACATAAACACATCACTTAACATACAACTTGAAGAGGGTTTATCATGAATATCACATACTAGGATCAAAGCTTGAAACTTTGTAAACAAAACATGAATTAAACTCAATAATAACATAAACTTCAAATTCAATTCACATGAATCATGAAAACTCATAAATATAAGATCTTTGAATTTAGAAAAGGATTCTTGAGCTTCTTGGGTGAAAGAAACCTAACAATCAACATCTGCATACCTTACTACTTGATCCTCATAAGATTAATGGTGAAACCTTGATGATTGGGGTCTTGATTTTGGAACCCTAGCTCGTGTTCTTGAGGGAAATTGAGAGAAAACAACAATATTTGGGTTTAATATGGATGAATCTCGTGTTAAAGAGTATATATAGGGACAGCAAAATGACCGTTTTGCTCTTGGAATTAAAATAACAGGATCTGAAAAATCTTACTTTTTTATGATGGCGCAATGCGCCATAATCGCTCCAGCTTACTGGAAATTGGACAATTGGGAAACTGATCCTTACCGTGACATGGCGGAAATAGCGTTGCCACCTTGGTTGCAAACTGGAAAGATACCGCGATGCGGTGAAATCACGGAGGCTCACTGGATTTTGACAATTGCCATTTTGGCTAGCTCCACGACACGCTAAAGTACCAGGTGTTACACTGTCTCACTAAAATAACTCTAACCCTTCGCCCGAGTATCGGATTTGGGTGAATTTAGTATCGATGGAAAGCTTATTCGATTTTCCACGTGATAAAAAGTCAAAATCTTAAAAATTTCGTAAAAAATAAAATATATTCATCTTTGAAGGAAGATCTTTGATATTTTAGAGACGAATTTAAACTAGGAGAAGGGTGGGGTATTACATACTCATAATCTCAATAATGAGCATTGGTCTGCATTAATGCGACTGATGGAATATTTGAGCGGAGCCGTGAATTATGGTATCTCGTATAGTGGATTCCCTTCTACTTTAGAAGGGTATTGTGATGCAAATTGGATCTCTGATTTAGATGAGACAAAATCCACAAGTGGTTATGTGTTCACCCTTAGTGGTGGTACAGTATCATGGATATCAGCTAAGCAAACGGTCATTGCTAGATCAACTATGGAAATAAGAGTTTGTGGCTCTAGAGTTAGTTGGTACTAAGGTTGAATGACTAAGAAATTTCTTAGCGAATATCCCTTTTAATAAGAATGATATGTTGCCTAATATCCCTTTAAAAAGGGATGATTTGGTTCCTCTTGTATATATACATTGTGATTATCAAGCCACAATTGCTATTGCGAAGAATAAATATTACAATTGTGAAAGTAGACATATGAAATTGAGGCATGATGTTATTAAGCAATTGTTGAGAGGTGGAATAATTTCCATAAATTATTTGAAGTCAGAATTGAATTCGGCCGATTCACTGACTAAACCTGTGGGAAGAAAATTAATTCTTCAAACCTCAAAAGAGATGGGGTTAAGGCCAATATGATTTTCAATAGAGATGGTAACCCAATCTATGTGATTGGAGATCCCATGGAGTAGGTTCATATGGGTAATAACAAGTTGATATTGACTCTGTGCACTAACCGAGAGTGCTTGAACTTCTACTAAAATGGAGGGATGAGTTAATAACTCTTAATGAATTCATAGTTCTTATGGATGGTGTATTTAAAGCAGTGTACACTTGATGAATTCACCTATATGACAAGTTGAATGAGGCCGTTCCTATGAGACTTTTGGCCTTAGTCTCTAGAGCTCTCATGAATATCAGGCGCGCGCATGGACTATTGGCGCAAACCGCGTTGAACAATAAAATTACGGTCAAAATGTGATTGATAAAATATCTGGCTTACAACTAGGGGTGTGCGAAAACTGAACCGACAGATAAACCGAACCAATAAAAATGTTATTGGTTTATTATTAATAGGTTATTGGGTTAACGGTTTTTTAATGGTTTTATGAAAAAAATTATTGGGTTATTGGTTTGGTTTGATTTTTTTTATTGGGTTATTGGGTAAACCGATAATCTAATAAGAATATATATATATATATATATATATATATATATATATATATATGACTTATTACATATTTCTCTTAATTTATCTTTAATCTCTACAAATTAATAAACTTATTATTTCAATTATACAAACTCTTAATTTCTCTTAACAATATTTAGTTCAAACTTAAAGATTCTTGTAAATTAAAACACGTTATATAGGATTTTTTTTGCAACTAAGATTCGACTTTTTTCATGTTAGTTACTACTATTTCTATTTTATGAGTATTTTCTTATCAGTTAAACCAAAAATTGAACCGTTAAGGACTAAAAACGGATAAATCAAAAACCGATAAAAAAATCTTATTGATTTGGTTATTGGTTTAGTATATTTAAAAATCAAAAATCGATAAACCAAACCGATAATATGTAAAATCGAACTGAACTGACCGATGCACACCTCTACTTACAACAAGAATTATTCGGTTCATAGAAATATTATATTTCATTGATAATTCTGTAAGTTAAATTTTATTGGTCTAAGTTTGGTTCATAGTCCAGAAGACACCAGATCTCATTATCCCGGAAAACAACTCAGACATTCAAATTGCAAAATCATTTTCTATAAATTATTTTGAAATAATGTGGGAATTGTAGGAAAATTATTTATTTATTTCAAAATAATTTATTGTGTATTTGAAAAAAAAAAGATCCATATTATTTTTACTTGGAAATAAGGGTAATTGCAAATGCATGCATGCTTTAATTTTACCATTTGGCTAACACTTGTCACAATCATGTTAAAGAGTGGCTCTTCTCATGTTGGTTGGAAGATAAGTGTCCTAACACTTGTCATATTTTTACTTGTTCATTTCATTATAAATTTCCCTCAAACTTTACTACAAAAGCACCCAACTTTCAATTTTACTTTGCTTTAGTTTCTTACTCTTTCATTTTCTCCTCCTCTTTCACCCCTTCCTTTTATTATTATATATTTAACAAAAGAGTTCTATTAGTTATACCACTATATAAATTAACTTGTTAGTATTTGTATTAATAATTTTGTTGATTCTTGTACTCTCTAATTAATTAGGAAAGTGCTTATTTAATCCTGAGAAACATTTCATACTGTTGAAATAGTTTCTTAGGACAGTGCCTAGCACAACTCAAGTATAATTAATATATAAGTTAAAATCATATCTTTATAATATTTATTTAATATTCAGTATTATTAACTTGTAAGAAGTAATTTATTACTGTTATAGTTATTATATTGATTATAATATTATTATTGAAATAGTAATATTATTATACATTGTTATGTTATTATACTGCTAATATTAGTATTGTTATATTAATATTTTGTTAACAGTTAAATTATTATTGTTATTATTATTTTACCACTATTTCCCAACAAATGGTTATAACAATATTTCCACTTATATCATCTTTTAAAGTATGATGATTTTTATCCTTTCGTACTTGGAGCATAATAACTGCCGTAAAAGAACTTAATGAAAAACAAGAAATAATTAATGAAGAAAATTTGAAAGATAATAACACAGAAATAAATACTCTTGACAAAAAAGAAGATAAATCAATAGAAATAATATTATTATTATATAGAAGAGCCATAACTAGGAGGATTAAGGGTAAATTTGTCAATTAATAAAAAGCCTAACTTAAACTTATTGTACATCATGCAAAGAGTGGGGAATTTCAAAAGAAAAATTCATGTTCTAGAAAATTCTAATGACTATGCTTTGAAAAATTTTAAAAAATCAAATGACATCTTAAAGAAGTAGGGCCCGTTTTTTTTCTTTGAAAGGTTATGGAGAAGTTCTCTTCTTAAAATTTCTTTATCTAATAGCTTCAGAATTCATGATCATACATGTTCTTTCTTTTTTTCTTATTTATTTAAATAATATAGTTGAATCAAATGGAAAGAATAATTTTAAATTTAAAGAGAATTATATTTGAAGTTTGTTTCATTTAAATATTTTTTAAAATTTTAATATTCAGATAAACTTTCTCTCCTCTTATCCCAAACCACGGCATAAACATTGTGAAGTTTTTTCATGTATCTTGAATTCGATGTCGAATCAAAGTTATAAAAATTGAAATATTGAAAGAGATAGTTTATAAGTGGATGTGTTTACTCACATATGTTCCATAAATGATAAAAAAAAAAAAAATTAAATTTGGCCACACATTTAATCACATAAAGTAGTTATGACTATATTATAGTAAAATAATAAAAAAAAATACTAATAATTATTGAATAGGTGTGTATCTATCATACACAATAAGAGAATCCCTCCATAATTTCAAAACTTCACTTGATACATATTATTACAAAGATTTACAATACATATAAATTATGGAAACATAATTACTTACTAATCCTTTGTCAAAATTATTTTAAACAACTTATTTACAATGTAATATCAATTACCTCATGTTAAATTACTACAATATATATCATGTTAACTTTTGTTAATTCTTTAGATTCTTCTTATTTGAGGTAGTAAATTTAGATAGACAAACCATTTTAAAAGAAATTTCTTGCTTACTATATTAAATTAATCTCCTATTTTTGACGTATATAAGACAAGACGTAAAAGCAATCTTTTAACATTATGATTCATTAAAACTTTCATCAATGTCCTTATTTTCGTTTGTTAAACACACATGAAACGAATTTAAATGTATTTAAAATCAATTTATGTATGGATTAGTATTCTTTATTGTTTCGTATGATTCTATAAAAAAATATATTAATAAATAGATATTTATAACTTTAATTTATTCTCTTGTATAGTTTTTAAATAAAGTAGAACATTAAAATTAGTTGTTTAATATAAGAGAATGTGTTTGATCTGATATTAAAATAAGCACTAGAGTGTAGAGTGTATGATATTTTATTATATTTACTCAAAAAATATTAATGATTATTTAAAAAATAATAATTAAATAACTATAAATATATTTAAAATCATAATATTGGGCCTGTAAACGGGCCCTTCATTATCTAGTAATAATCTATATCTATATCTATAATATATTAAAAGTGTGAAAATCCTAAGAAAAGTGATTTGAGTTTTTACCCTTCACTAAAAAACTCTTCTTTAAACAAAATTGTCTTTTCACTATTTTTTTAATTTATTATTTAATTATTTTTAATTATATTAACTAACCTTCCTAAAATATATGAAACTATTAAAATATATGGTAGGAGAATTAATTAATAATTTTCTTTCTATTTTTAATTAAAAAAATACTCCTAAAATAGGACTCTATTTTAGTAATAATACTAATAAAACGTTGCTATTCCACCTAGATTTTTAGTACAACTCCAACGTTTCAACTATAGTAACCAAAAATTTGATTTACTTTTCCCTAATTAACTTTAATTGTATTGAAGACCCCAAAAAAAATCCTTTTTTAAATATGAACAACTTTTCTCTTCGGATTTATTTAAAAGGCTTCTTCTTGATTATATTTTTTTTTGTCTTATAAATCTCCTTCCATTTTTTAGAAAATACCCAATTTTCCCTCAGAACTATACCCAAAAAGGTTGTGACATACCTCAACTTAAAGGAGGTCCTATTACCCCTGAACTAATTAAAATTATAATTTTGACATCCTTAGTGCCTATATGGCACAACACTACGTGGCACATATGTGGCACACACGTGTGCCTACATGGACACTTCAGTGTGTTGTGCCACGTAGGCACTAAGAGTGTCAAAATTACACTTTTAATTAGTTCAGGGAGGTAGGGCTGACAATTTCAGCCCATATTTGTGAAAAGAGTTCATTTAACCCATATTTATTGAATTGGATCACTCATATTTCAAATGGGTAAATATGGACTTCAACTCATTTTAAAAGCTCATACAAATATGGACAAAATTTTAGCTTTTTTTCTTTTCTAGTTTCTTTTCTTCTTCTTTATTTGTTTTTTCTTTCTTTTTTCTTTTAATTTACTTTTTTGCTTTTTCATTTTTTACTCGTTTCTTATAATTTCTTTTTTCTTTCTCATTTTTTCATCTATTGTTTTTCTTTGTATTTTTTCCGTTTTCTCCTTTCTCATTCTTATTTCATCATTCATATTCACTTGAAACCTACGTGGGTTAATTAATTTAAGCTTTTAATTATTCCATTTAGCCTATACAATTTATAACATCTCTTATCAATTAAATATAATCCATAGTCTCACTCCTTTATTATTATTTTTTCTATCTTTTATTTCTCTTTCTTTCTTTTTTCCAGTTTTTTTTCTTCTTTTTCCTTTAATTTACTATTTTTTCTTTCCTTTTTCCTTTAATTTACTTTTTTGTCTTTTTCATTTTTTTGTTTTTTCACTTTTTTTTTACTCGTTTCTTACACTTTTTTCTTTCTTCTATTTCATCAATTTTTTTCCTTTTCAATTTTATTTCTTTTTTCTTCGCATTCTTTTTTTTTGTATGTTCGTTTCCCCTTTTTCATTCTTGGTTCGTCATTTTTGTCATTTTCCTTATTTTTTTATATATTTTTTTCATTGTATTTTATATTTTATAATTTTTTTTACTTTAAATTTATTTGTATCGTACTATATATTTCAAATAATTTTATTATCTGTATTTGAATAGCTTAGTTATCAATATGTAAAATTAATCATTTGTATTTATAGACAAATAAGTGTTTAAATTAATTATATTTTCTCGAGACTAAAATATATAAATATACAATGTATCATTCAATGCAAATGTGTTATTAGTATTTGTATATCAATTTGCGACTGCTAAAAATATTTGGTTTGATGAATGTAATCCCAAGATCTTTAAGGATACTATCTTTGTATCTGTCCATTAGGTGGAGTCCACTTGAGTGTACTTATACAAATTATAAATGTTGGCGCGAATATAAATCAATATGCGTTTAGGATATTTTCGTTATCATAAAAAAAAAATAGAAAAAAAATCAAAAAAGGTAAAAGTTAGAGATAGAAGAGAGAGAAAAGGCGTAAAGAAAGAATTGAAGAAAAAAATACAAAAAAAATCAGAAATAAAAAAATAATGAAAAAGGAGAAAAAGAAAAAGAAAAAAAAACATGGTAAATACAAATATACTGAGTGGTTATGATATGTCAATCATCATCCATAGTTTGTACTCGACTTAACCATGTTCTTCAAAAATAAAAAAAATATAAAACATAAAAGACAACGAAAAAAAAAAGAGAAAGAAGTAAAAACAAAACAAAATAAAAAATAGAAAAAAAGGAAAAGAAAAAGGGAAAAAAAAAAAAGAGAAGCAATGAGTAGAGATAGAAGAGAGAGAGAAAAATGAAAAAAAAATGAAAAAATAAAAAAATAAAACTAAAGGCTACATATAGAAGAGAGAGAGAAAAAAACTAAAAAAAAAAAACAAACAGAAAAAAAGTCAAGTTGATATGATATAAAAGTTTTATGTTTTTTGACTTTAGGAGTTAAAGTGGGTTGGATCATTTTTACCCAATCCATATTTGATCAAATCTATATTTACCCATATTTATATGGACGGATTGCAATCTAAGTCAAGTTGATATGATATATATTTTGATTAACGTATCCTTAATTCTAAATTTGCAAATTTATTGCTATTGAAGTAGAAGAATATTCAATAAAATTTGAGAAAGAACAATAAAGTGTTCGACAAAATTTGAGAAAGACAAAAAAGGATGATGACAAAAATTATCATGACATTCAAAAATTTCGATGTGATTTCTATTAGGATATCTCATCCGACATGTGAGTTTGCATTTTATATGGAAAAAGTTGAAAAAATATAATTGTGAACTATTTGAAGATTATTAGGGTAGGCAGTTTTTTGTTTATTGTTAAACATTATATTTTCACTTTGTGGAATTTTAGTAGACATTGATCATGTTGTTATTTTATTGTTAAGTGTTATATTAGAGTATGACTTTTTAAATTGTTCCACAAAATATGATTGGTCGGATATAATATTTAAATCCTCATACTTAAACATCAAATTAGTTCGAACTAAAACTATAACTGATCATTCAAAAACGTAAAAACTAATTAAAAAAAATGTATTTCTACTTTAAATTCCTCCACTGATTTGCAGCAGATAATCTTTTTGCTATATTTCTAAAATATTTCATTATTTAATTATTATTCTTATATTTATGACTTAAAAATTAATTAACGTCCTTACTTGATATAGGTAAAAGATCACAATTTTAACACTCATAAATTCATTAGAATTTTACGTTATGCAAATCTATATCTATAATTTATATCTATATCTATAATCTATATCTATAATATATTAAAAGTGTGAACACCCTTAAAAAAGTGATTTGAACTTTTTACCCTTCATTAAAACACTTTCTTTAGACAAAACTGTTTTTTCACTAATTTTTAAATTTATTATTTAATTATTTTTTATTATATTAACTAAACTTCCTAAAATATATGGGACTCTAAAATATATGGTAGGTGAATTAATTAATATTTTTCTTTCTACTTTTAATTAGAAAAACACTCCTAAAATAAGACTCTATTAAGGAAATACTTCTTTAAATATTGTGATATACGTTAAACTAGCGAACAAACCGGTTTACCTATTGGAAGAATATGATTGATGTTCATCTAACTTGATTCGATTGCATGTCTAGATTGGTGGATGTTTGATTTTCTAACCCTCAATTTTTTCAATGTTTTTGTCAGCATAATAGAATTCAACATGGGTGTGTGTGTGTATATATATATATATATATTCTTCTTTGTTTTTATTCAAAATCATTCTTTATAGTTAAAATTTTAGCTCAGACATGAATTAGTTGGATCAAAATCGAAGCTTTGTGATCACTATTATATTTTTTTTATAGTTTACAGGTCGTAAATGAATATCGGCTGGCTTCGAAGAATTTCCTGTGTAAAAAGTTAAGTTTAAAGAGATAATACATAAATATGACCCTAAACTTGACATCAAATTATAACTTTGACCTTAAACTTTGATAGTGCACAAATAGGACCTTTAACTATTCAAAACCTGAATAAAGATGACCTCCGATTTTGCAACCCCATGCATGAGTTTCACTCGCGCCTACGTGGAAAGGTAATCCAATCATACGGTTCCATGTCATTAAAAGGGATGACTTGGAGGGAGGTCATATTTGTGTAGTTTTGAATAATTAAAGGTCATATTTGTGCACTGTTAAAGTTTTGCTTTTTGTATTAAAACAGCGTCGTTTTTATTATTGTTATTATTTTTTATTTATTTATTTCTATAGCAGCAACACCTAACTTTTTTTTATTTTAAAAAAAAAAGTAGCCACTAGGAGGGATCGAACACGCGCATTAGGCTGAAGGAAGCGCCCAAGAAGAACAAATAACACCACTGGGCTATCTAAGTGCCTTATTTCATGTGGTTCAACATTAATATACGTACATAAATATAGATTTTTTAATTTATATATACAACGTAATTTTTTTACCGAGGGGGTTCGGGTGAACTCCATGGCAACCACGTAGGTCCGCCCCTGCGTTAATTTAATAACGTTTTAATAACGTTAATTTGATAACGTTAATTTAATATACTACTACTGCTATCCTTAATAAAGTTAATTTAATAACGTTTTATTAAAACTATAATTTTTATTATTATTAGTATAGTTTCATCTTTAATTTAATATTTAAATAAATTATATTTAGATATATTATATAACTTAAATTTGCCCTCTACTTTATAATATATACACATGCCCGTGTGATTTTTTCGTGTATCCACCTAATTAATAAATCTTCAATATTGCTCTTTTTCCGCAATGACAAAAGAAATTAGATGTCATTTTCATCTTTGAACCGAAAATAATGAAAAAATAATAGTGAAAAGTCATTTAAAGGTCATATTTGTGCAGTTTTGAATAGTTAAAGGTTATATTTGTGCACTGTCAAGTTTAGGGTCATATTTATGTATTATACCCTTAGATTTTAAGTTGGAGGCGTCCAATTTTGCATGTTGAACACGCGTTTTGTCATGTAGGATCGGAGGTCATATTTGTGTAGTTTTGAATAGTTAAAGGTCATATTTGTGCACTGTCAAAGTTATAATTTGGTGTCAAGTTTAGGGTCATATTTATGTATTATCTCATTGTATTGTTTTGATATCTTTATTATCTTATTGTTTTCTTTTAATTTACAAATGCTAGATGAATGTGAGTCGGCTTTGAATTTTTTCTTAGGTAAAGGTTAGATTTAATTGTATTATCGTAATATCGGTATTAGTTTGTTATTTTGTGGTAATTTATGATTCGTAGATGAATCTCGATCGGCTTTGAGAAATTTTTGTACGTAAAATTTAAGTGTAATTGTATTGTTTTGATATCACGTTTATCGTATTATTTTGTTGCAGTTTACAGGTGATGGATAAATGTTGGTCGGTTTTGAGGAATTTTTTTATATAAAGGTTAGGTTTAGTTGTATTATATTGAAATTTCTATTATCGTATTATTTTGTTATTGTTTACGGGTGGTAGATGAATATCAATCGACTCTTAAAAATATTTTTGGTAAATATTAGGTTTAATAAATAAATTCTCCATCTTGACATACTCAAAAGATATTAAATTTAGTTGTTATATTCATCTTTATTATTTAAACAAATATCCTATTTAATATAATGTTTGAACTCATTAAAGTGAGGTACACGCGCAAGGCGCATACACCTAAACTAGTATAAATAACAAGTGTAACGACCTTTCTAAGAATATGTTTTATATGCGCATAACTATCCTACTAGCTCAAAGTCTCTCGAGACTCTGCATGTAAAATGGTCCCTTTCTCAACTTAATTGATTTAATAGTATGGTTTGGAGCATGAGGAGTCTTTAGGAATAATAATGGAGATTCGATCTTGGAATTCTTTTACAATATGTGAATTCTGAACTATGGCCATGCAGAATTCATTGCTCTCAAATTTGGCCTACAACTGATTTAAGATCAAAACTTGTTATCTCTGAAAGTTGAAACTGACTCGATAGAGGTCCTTCAACTTTTTGAAAAAAGTATTTCTATTTTTAACTCTATGTTAAGTGATTGCAGGTTGATAATGCAAAAAATGAAAAACCTAATTATTTAATACAATTTTAGAGAAGGAAACAAAATTAAACATCTTTTGACTAAGAAAGGATCAAAGATGGATATAGGAATATTAAACACTATTTTGCAAGCCCTCCTTACTTTACCAAGACAACTATAAAGGGTCATAAAATTAAATCCTTTTGTGTTAAAGATGTAATGGAGGATGTTTGTACTAATTTAGCTACTTTTGGTAATTTATATGCTAAAAATAGTTCTATCATGTCGAATTTTATTGCTATTTGCTAGTGTCTCTAGTCTCTACTAAGAACGATGATCCTAAGGAGACATTAATGTTTTAGAACATTTCTATCTAATAACTAGATGCCAAGGGCCCGTGATATTTTTTTGTTTCAAGTTATATGACACGAATAGAATTTAGATAATTAATCATATTTTTAATATATTTTTTAAAATTTAAGTTGTTAACTATTATAATTTATATTAATTTTTATGTAAGTTTCAAATAATATATTATATTTATTATATTTTTAAGTTTTTAATTATTGAGATTTATAATATTTTTTCGCCAATTCCAATTTAATTGGCATTGATATAATTACGAAAGTCAAACATTTATATTACATCTTTTGAATTTTTAAGTTGTTAATTATTGTGATTTACAATATTTTTATGTTTTTTTAAATATATAGCAGATTAATTTTTTTAGACATTTTAAACTGTTAACTATTATAATTTATAATAGTAATGCAATTAATATATGTTACTCTCCTTAACCAAACTTTTTTGGTGTTTGATAGTCAATTATTTATTTAAAATAATTTAAGTTTTAATTATTGTGATTTATAATATTTTTTCTTCCATTCCAATTTAAGTGACACTGGTATAATTTCAAGAGTCTGTCAAATATTTTATATCTTTTAATTTTTTTAAATTGTTAATTATTGTGATCTATAGTGTTTTTTACATATTCATTTGCTCTCAGTTTATGTGACATAAATAAAATTTAGATAATCAATTATATTTTTAATATATTTTTTTAGATATTTTAAGTTGTTAGCAACTGTAATTTATAATACTTTTTTCGCACTGTAATGTATTATTTTAAGCCATTAGTTATTATAATTTATAATACTCTCTCCTTGTCCAAACTTTGTGGCGTTGATAGTCAATTATATTTTAAAAATAATTTAAGTTTTTAATTACTGTAATTTATAATATTTTTTCTTTAATTCATATTTAAATGACGCCGATATAATTTCGAGAGTCAACCAAATATTACAACCAAATTTGAATTAAACACGATAAACTAGAAACCAAACCTTCACACACACATTAAACATTCAAAATATTTAATAAACACATCACTCCTAAGTTTTGCCTACCCAAACCTAGAACATGCCTATCGATCTCGCCTAAAATATACTACTATTGTTGTAACATCATGAACCAAAATTAATCCGAATTCAAAGACATCAACCCCTATTTCCAGTCAAACAAACAATTCAAATTACTTCATTAGTCTCTAATTCTGATCCCCCACCTTTGAGACATGATAGTTTTAAACACGAGCACAATTATCCGTCTATATCACCATCAATTTCATGCCAACACTTATTTAGGTAAAAAAAACACCAATCACAACAAAATGTCCAATCAAAAAATAATACACTACCACAGAATCCACGTACCAAATATCATAACAAGGGAATCAAAAGGGTAAGGATTAGAAATGGACCTTCAAAGAAACGATTTCGTGATAATAATGAGTTAAAAGAAATCCACACTTGAAGCTCCGAATAGAAACCTCAAAGATGAACCAACTCGATATAGTGGCCCGAGATCCTCAAATGGACAGATTTCAAACAGGAATAAAATCTTGATATGAGAAATGAACTCCGAATCTTGACACGACTCAGCTACAAAAACCCCTAAAATATGATATCGAACAAACCTCGTAACTGATGAAACCCAAAATACCCCCAAAATCTGATAAAAATAAGCTTTGGTGGGATGATAGCGACCCAAAATCGATGAAACAAGACAAATTTCAGTGAATCCGTGGTGTTTTTTGGTCAAATCGGACTAGAAATCTAAAGAAACGAGGGAATTTTTGATGTGTTTGATACTGGTTTAGAAGAACGATGAACGAAAGAGACAATTCCGGCGGGGCTACCCCCAGAACAGTACCTGAAACCCTCAAAGATTCATTTTCCTCCCTTCCCTCAAATTCTCACGCCATTTTTGTTTCTTCTCCTTATACCCGTCGGATGTGGGTTCTTTTTTTTCGATTTGGTGTATGATGAAGTGTGTACTCATGAAGGGTGTGTTTTGGTGAATGATGAAGGTGATGACAAAATGTGTCTCCACTTTTTTTCTGATGGTCTTCTTTCTAGGCAATTTTCAATCAAGAAGAAGTCCCCCCCCCCTCTGTATATGTGTAAGGAATATATATATATATATATGGAAATGGTCCAGTCCCTTAGTAGGTGTGTGGAATGGAAAAATCAAAGGAAAAATTATGATTCCTTGCACTGTGGGCCCCACAAGTTGTTATCCTCTTTTGGAATGTAGTGTAGATGATTATGAAATGGAAAAAAATGGGGGGATCATGTGAGGTGTTCAAATGAAAATGGAGTGAATTCTTGTTTTACTATGGGGCCCACCTATTTTTGTTCCATTCCTCTTTTGTTCCCTTTTTCTGTTAGTGATAATTAAATATAAAGGGAAGGGGTAGGGTATAGGGTAGGTGGGGTAGTAGGTGAGGTGTAAAGGGGGTTAGGATAGGATAAAATTTGTTAGGGAGTTATTATTTTTGTATTTTTATGGGGTATGATTATATGGTTGAGGGTACATGGTAGGATAAGGTAAAAATGGTAAAAATTCTTTTGTGGAGGGACAAAAATAGGTGTCTACAGCATGCCCCCTTTGACTGTAAACACAGAGTGTTTTCATACAAAGAAATAGACAACGACACAGAATTTTGTCCCGATCATTATTCGAACAAAGAAATAGAAGAAAGAAGGATAACCACATCTTGACTGAGGACACTCCTACCTACCCAAGTTATAAGGGAATCAAGTGATAGGTATCTCAAAGGATTGGAAGGAGATGGAATATACCGAGTTGGAGAGTCGAGTGAGGTCCCATCGAGGTTCCGGTCTGCGGCTCTGTTTTTACATCAAAAATGAAAATTATAAGTTAAAAACACAAATGAAATTACAAAATCCTATCTACGTAACTTCTGTTGGACTCTTGACTTGAGTTTCATCACCCTATCCTTCAGGCGGCCTCCTGATTTGAAATTTCTTCAACTTGTTGCTTGGTTTTCAATTTCATCACCCTGTTCTCCAGGCAGGCTCCTGACTTGCTATTTTCGATCTGTTGACTTTCATTTTCTTCACTTTGTTACTTGACTTTCAACTTCTTCACCTTGTTTCTTGACTTTTAATTTCTTCACCTTGCTTCTTAACTTTCCATTTATTCGCCCTGTGCTTCGGGCGGGCTCCTGAAATAACATCAAAACTAGAAAGAAAATTATCCCAAACAAAATTATTGTAAAGAGAAAATCATTTGCCAAAAAATTAAAGTTCTAAAACAGATATTAAATTTTGCCCCAGTTTATCACCAAAGGACTTTTGTGAAAGTCACATCATTATAGGAATTAAAGAGAATGACTCAACTATAAGGTACGTCTTATAGAAATCAAGGGGGATGACTCGACTAAAAGGTACGTCTTATAGAAATCAAGGGATATGACTAGACTAAAGGGTACGTCTTATAGGAATCAAAGGGAATGACTCGACTAAAAGGTACGTCTTCTAGGGGTCAAGGGAGATGACTCGACTAAAAGGTACGTCTTATAGGAATCAAAGGGGATGACTCGACTAAAAGGTACGTCTTCTAGGGGTCAAGTGGAATGACTCGACTAAAAGGTACGTCTTATAGGAATCAAGGGAGATAACTCGACTAAAGGGTACGTCTTATAGGAATCAAAGGAATGACTCGACTAAAAGGTACGTCTTCTAGGGGTCAAGGGAGATAACTCGACTAAAAGGTACGTATTATAGGAATCAAGAGGGATGACTCGACTAAAAGCTACATCTTCTAGGGGTCAAGGGGAATGACTCGACTAAAAGGTACGTCTTCTAGGAGTGAAGGTTCAATTTAAGAAGTGTATCACCCAGCAAATGAAAACTGAAATCCCTGGACAAGAAAGTGTGTCTTCGAGGGATATAAGATGATGATTTTTTACCATGATTTGACAATCAAACCTGTGCAGCAACACTGCTTCCTGCATTTGTAAAAGTGAGGCATTGAAGCCCTTGATATTTATGCTCTGAAGTCCTTACTTTGAAGGTAATATGTTTCCTGTTTCATCAAAGAAAACTTATGAGTTTAAAACATGGTGGTTGGTTTGTGGCTTTAGCTTTCGCAGCGATCGCTCTTGCCCTCGTCACATTTAACCTTGCTTTCAACCATTAACATATATCATTGACTTATTGAATCATTGATCCGAGCTCAGATTATTAAGAGTGACTAAAACAAACACAGTATCTCTGCTTTGCCATGCTTCTCAGATAGAACCTTTGAACCTTAGTATTTCCATGAGTTCCCTGACTTCTCTGTTTGACAAAACTTTCTGCATGCCCTTTTTTGCTCACAATTATGTCTCTTTCATGTGCTAGCTTTTGTCTTGCTTTGTGCAATTAAAGAAGCTGGTAGCCAGTTTTGAAATCTTTTCTCACTTGTTTTGACACGGACTTGACTCAAAGACAAGAAACGAAAAAAAAGAATGACAATTTTTGTTTGGATAACTGAGTCAAGAAAGATAAAATAAAAATAAAGAGAATAAAGAAAAGACAACGAATGACCCCTTTTGAAACAAGAAAACAAAAAATTCATCTAAAAATGACGGTCAACACTAATAATTAGGCCATGCATTTTAGATTAAGCAGCTTGATCTTTTCATCCAAATTTTCTACCCATTGTTGTTGAGTTAATGGCCTTGAAATTGAGTTGCTTCCTTAGGTCAACTGTATTTAATACCCCATTCGTCTAGTGGCACCTTGAATGGTTTTCGCCAACATGCTTCTCTCATTTTCTTTTCCTCAGCTCACCATTGTCTTATGGTGTCTGTAAGGGTTTTCCACTAATAAGACCCTTTTATCTTCATTTCCCTTAACTCACAGTCGTTTTACGGTGTCCGTGAAGGTTTTCACCAATATGACTTTCTCATTTTTATTTCCCTCAACTTACCATCGCATGGCCCATGAGAGTTTTCACCAATAAGACTCTCTCCTTTTTATTTCTCTCTTGATTTTCTATGCCGAGGAAGACAAGTAGTTCCCAAATGCATCATCATATCCCTTGCATGCTTAGCCTTAACATCCTCAAAAATTGATCTGAAGGTCTTTCTTTGGTTGTAACTTGACTTTTGGATAGGGTTAGAAAGAAATGATGGCATGGGGACCAAACGATACTTGAAGTGGGGTGGGACTTACAACTTTTGGAATCGACTCAAACAATAACGATCAACTCATGCCCCAGTTTCTTTTGACTGGGCAATACTAAATTTTATTTGGTTGGATTGAGCCCTTAGTAGGGAAGCCTACATATCTCACCCCCAAAAAAGGAGAATCAGGTCACGCGTAGTTCTGACAGCTTGTTCTTTTGATTGATTTTGATTTCTTTGTTTTTCTCTTTTGTTGACTCGTTTTCTGTTTGTGATTTTTTATGACTCTATTTTTCTTGACATTCTTCTCTTTTCTTTCTTTTTGGACACATTTTTCCCCTTTTTTTTTTGAAACTTTTCTGAAACTATTTTTTTTCTCGATACTTTTCTTTTGAGCTTTGCTGACTCTATCTTGATTCCAAAAGAGGTGTATGAAAGAAGATAAAATTACGGCTCAAATGGGGTAAACAAAGGATGACACAATATTTGGATAGCAGAATGAAATGTCTTCATCATATCAATCCTTGAGAATGCAAGTATATAACATGCAATTGGAAAATGGGAGATAAAGATCATGTGTGACACTTTAACAACACTAACTTAACCTGAACATGTGTGCCACTTCTTCTTTTTGTATATTTGTCCAGCATACAACACCACCTTTGTTATGCATCCCTCACATCGAATGATTCATGTTTTTGTGATGCTGATTTCTTTTTGTTCCTCTTGATATAGGATCCCGCAGCCACTGTTTGACCTAATTGAGATGTGTTTTTCAATTGATGGCCGAGTTATTCTTCTGATTCCTAAAATATTTGTCTTAATTTTTAGAAAAGGTTTCAACTTGTCACCAAATTTCTTAACACACTACTTATTTCTCACATGTTTTTTCTAACTTTAGCCCTCTGATTCAAAGTTCATGCTCAAATTGTATTTTAAGATCTAGTGAAGAATTCCGCCAGCATGTCATATCACTAAAGCCAGCATAAAATGTACTATGTAAAGAAAACAAATAAATAACATATATTTAAACACAAAGGAAGAAGGGACACTCTATTTAGTTGAAATAAAAGATAGAAAAGGTTTGACCATAAACGACAAAAGGGACAAAACAAGATAGATCCCGAACTACCACCCTGAAATAATTCGTATAACAGAGAAGAAAACAAAACAAACTACCAGACCTCTTGCTAGTAGGGAGAGGGGTGACTTCTCAAATGCTCAGCCTGATATATTATCCACTAATTTGCATATCAGCATGACTAGAGCTTCCACCATTGTCAGACACATTTCCTTCAATAAATAAGTTCTGGATCCCCATGCTTAACTCATTGCCTCCCACATATTGTGTAGTACCGCGTGCTGGTGAAGAACTCTGTGGGATGGTTGAGGGGCCAATGTTTTGCACCACAATAATTTATCTTGAATCATCTTTTCTATTTCTCTTTTCAAAGTACGGCAATCTTCAGTACTATGACCCTGAACATCAGAATGATATACAAACCATACATTAGGATCAAAATTTCTTGAATGTGGGTCAGTATATAACCAAGGAGAGGAGTGATCATGTCTTGTTGTACCAATCTCTGGAATAAACTGCCATAGGATTCCCCAATAGGAGTGAAATTATCTTTTTCCTCCCTTCTCTTTGCGAACTCTGGCCTCGGATGAAACTTGGATTTAGAGGTTCTTTGGTAAATTCATGGGGGCCGAGGACGATGTTGAGGGACAGGTGCATGCCATTATAGATAAAAAGATGGATGAGCATACAATTGTGCATTTTTCAAAGGATATTGAGGAAATGGAATGGGATTTCTTGGATTTTGGGGAAAGAAACCTTGTTGCAAGTGGTTATGTGGATCTAATATGTAAGCTCGGGATTGAGGCTGACAGTATTGGTGGGTTAGACCTCTCAAACTCTAATTTGGACCTGGCATGACAATAGGTGTGTTTTCCTTCTTCTTTACTTTAGCTTCCCTTGGTTGATTGCAATATTGTCCCAAATATTTCACAGAATCCTTCTGTCCATCAGGCTCCCCAAATTTTGATGTCTCAAAGATGGGAAGAAGGTTAACACTTGAAGACATGCCCCAATTTTTATATGAAACATCTTCATAGCCCATAAGTCCAGGGAATTTTTCATATCATTTTCTACACTCTTAACTTTCCCAACCACTTTCTCTAGCTCTTCTAGCATGCTAGGCTTCTTAGTAAGAAATGTTGGCGGTCCACTTAATTTAAAGGTAGGATCAAGAGTATAACAATGATCATCAAGAGTATTAAACGTGGATTCACTAATGGACCGGAGAAGCACAATCGTTGGATTGATAGCCAAAGTGGAAGTCTTAGTAGAAGGTTGAGCAATAAAAACACAGATGGTATGTGGTGCTGTGAATGTGATAGACTTATACTGGGGATCTAAAGAAAGAGTGGAGGAAGTATTGAGGTGCATTTGACGTGGAAATAATTCTGAGGCATGCTGTGGTTCATCAACAACAGTAGGAAACTGACTTTGCAATTTTGGTGGAAGACTAAAGGTATTTGTAGGGTCAAAAGTGGGGAACGGAGGTGGAGGCAGCCCACTGGCCCAAACTCGGTACATTTTCATCATTTGTTATCTCAGTCTCAAATTCTCTTCCTTTAAACTCTCAATTTCCTGACTCTTTGTTTCATTCATGGTGCCACTCTCTATATCCTTGTTTGACACAACTAAACCTTTCTTGGATTTGGTGTGATATGGAGGACCAGCCAAGAATCCACAAACCAACCACCTTAAACTAACTGAACAAAAGGCAACAAATATGTTAGAGTTCAACATTTTTCAAAAAAAAAAATTTTAAAAGATCACCGAACCCTAAAAGGGCGCCTACGTATCTCGCCCCCGAAAGGAAAGAATCAGGTGTGCGTAGTTTGTGAAGTCTTGCCAAAATAGCCAAATAAACTCTTTTTCTTTTTCTTTTTCTTTTTCTTGAAATTCTAAGAAGAAAAGAAAATGACAAATTGTCAAAAGAATAGATGAAAATATTTTTGAATTTTTCGGCTTTAATAACCCATACAAAATGAAACCTATGATTACCAAAGAAACTCTTTTTGGGTTTTCAACTTTGCATTTCATACGAAAATGAAACTTGAACCTATGAAAGGAAAATCTTTTGTAGTTTTCTTATAAAGATGTATATGAAACACCTACTCTAAATGAAGAGTGAAGAAAATCTTTTTGGATTTTTGAATAAGATCTCCGAACCAACAATAGGTTGCCTACGTATCTCACATCCCGAAAGAGGAGAATCAGGGGTGCGTAGTTCGTCAAGTCTTGCCAAAATGGCCAATTAAACTCTTTTTTCTTTCTCTTTTTCTTGAAACTTTAAGAAGAAAAGAAAATAACAATTTGTCAAAAGAATTGATGAAAATGTTTTTGAATTTTTCAGCTTTAACATCCCTATACAAAGTGAAATCTATGATTACCAAAGAAAATCTTTTTGGATTTTTAATTTGACACTTCATACAAAAATGACACCAACAACTATGAAAGAAAAACTTTTTAAAATTTTCGAATTATGAATGCATGGTAAAGGAATAAAAGGAAAATCTTTTTGGTGTTTTTGAGAAAAATGAGTGCGAAAGGTAAAAAAATCTTTTTGAATTTTTGGATTGTGAAAGAAAATCAAAAGTCATAAAGAACTGTAAAATCTTACGAAACACTCTTTTTTTCTTTTCAACTCACTTTTTTTCTATTATTTTTTTTCAACATTTCTTGTCTACGCACCTTACTTGTAACACATGCTTTCCCCAAATCAGTCTGTCAAATGACCATATTACCCTCAAAGATGTAACATTTAGCACGTAGGGATGCTTTTAGAGGTGAGTCTCCTATAAAGGGCCACGTGGGTCCCGTTAGGTCTCAATATGATGCAAATAAACATGACTTAAAGGCTGACCTACGCTGGAGTCCACTAACAAGGTTGTTTGAGGGAGTGTATGGTCGATAGTGGCTTGCTTTAGCTAACCACCTACTCCATACAATCCAACGGCTCCCCCCCTAAAATGAGGGTGACTCAACTATAGGTCGTGTACACATGTGTACTATGGACTTGTTGAAGAAAGAAAGACTCGGGATATGCACATGATGTCAGATATAAAGCGATAACACATAAAGTAAAAACTATAAACAAAGAGCACGTAGGCACTCAACAATGATAAACAATAACACAAAACAACACAAACAAATGTCTACACATCTATAGTGCCAAATTAAGCCAATACAACTCCAAAAAAAGCTTGAATTCTGAAAAATCTCCCCAGTAGAGTCGCCAGAGTTGTCACACCCCTTTTCTAACCCGAAAAAGATTGATTGTAATTGTTTCGAAAGGATTTTATTATTAAAGTGACAAAATATTAAAATTTATTTCGAAAAGGGAGTATTTACTTTTTATTCAGAGTCACTACTTGGCATAGTCCGGTGTGCCAAGTCACCATTGGAAAATCCTTTACAAAACCGTTTTGACTCTAAGACTGATCTGCGAACAGAGATTCCGGCTAAGGAATTCTGTTGACCGAGGGGAAGGTGTTAAGCATCCCTTGATCCTGTGGTTCGACCACGGTCGCTCGGTGGAGAATATTAGCTAATTTGACACTACGAATTTATAAACCACAAAGAAGCACGTAAAGCAATCAAACCAATAAACGAAACAAAACGAATAAAAGTATAGCGTTCAGTCCAATTATACAGTCCCAAAATAAATAAAAATACAGAAATAAATCCTATCTAACCTATACTAATCCTAACTAAGCTTCCTGGCTTTACCCGATGCCTCAGGCCTTCCTCACGAATGTCTTCCGCCAACATAATATGTCGGAGCATTCCTCGGTGAATAAATACAATATGTCTCAGGGCATTTCCCGACTAAATAAATACATTAGAATTAAACATGATAAACTAGAAACCAAACCTTCACACTCACATTAAACATTCAAAACATTTAATAAACACATCACTCCTAAGTTTTGCCTACCCAAACCTAGAACATGCCTATCGATCTCGCCTAAAATATACTACTATTGTTTTTAACATCATGAACCAAAATTAATCCTAATTCAACGACATCAACGCCTATTTCCAGTCAAACAAAAAATTTAAATTACTTCATTAGTCTCTAATTCTGATCCCCTGCCTTTGAGACATGACAGTTTTAAACACGAGCACAATTATCCGTCTATATCACCATCAATTTCATGCCAACACTTACTTATTCAAGTAAAACAACAACAATCAAAATAAAATGTCCAATCAACAAATAATACACTACCACAGAATCTACGTACCAAATATCATAACAAGGGAATCAAAAGGGTAAGGATTAGAAATGGACCTTCAAAGAAATGATTTCATGATAATAATGAGTTAAAATAAATACACACTCGAAGCTCCGAATAGAAACCTCAAAGACAAACCAAATCAATACAGTGGCCCGAGATCCTCAAATGGACAGATTTCAAACAGGAATAAAATCTCGATATGAGAAATGAACTTCGAATCTTGACACGGCTCAGCTACGAAAACCCTCAAAATATGATATCGAACGAACCCCGTAACTGATAAAACCCAAAATAACCCCTAAAATCTGATAAAAAATGAGCTTCGATAGGATGATAGCGACCCAAAATTGATGAAACAAGACAAATTTCAGTGAATCCGTAGTGTTTTTTGGTCAAATCGGACTGGAAATCTAAAGAAACGAGGGGATTTTTGACGTGTTTGAGACTGGTTTAGAAGAACGATGAATGAAAGAGACAACACCGATGGGGTTACCCCCAGAACAGTGCCTGAAACCCTCAAAGATTCATTTTCCTCCCTTCCCTCAAATTCTCACGTCATTTTTGTTTCTTCTTCCTATACCCGTTGGATGTGGGTTTTTTTTTTCGATTTGGTGTATTATGAAGTGTGTACTCGTGAAGGGTGTGTTTTGGTGAATGATGAAGGTGATGACAAAATATGTCTCCACTTTTTTTCTGATGGTCTTCTTTCTAGGCAATTTTCAATCAAGAAGAAGATCCCCTCTCTGTATATGTGTAAGGAATATATATATATATATATGGAAATGGTCCAGTCCCTCAGTAGGTGTGTGGAATGAAAAAAGCAAAGGAAAAATTGTGATTCCTTGCACTGTGGGGCCCACAAGTTGTTATCCTCTTTTGGAATGTAGTGTAGATGATTATGAAATGGAAAAAAAATTGGGGGGATCACGTGAGGTGTTCAAATGAAAATGGAGTGAATTCTTGTTTTACTATAGGGCCCATCTATTTTTGTTCCATTCCTTTTTTGTTCCCTTTTTCTGTTAGTGATAATTAAATGTGAAGGGAAGGGGTGGGGTAGTAGGTGAGGTGTAAAAGGGGTTAGGATAGGATAAAATTTTTTAGGGAGTTATTATTTTTTATTTTTATGGGGTATGATTATATGGTTGAGGGTACACGGTAGGATAAGGTAAAAATGCTTTCAGGGTGGGATAAAATTAGGTCTCTACAGTAATAATTAATTAGGGTGATATAGCAAAATAACGGGTTGAAGCAGCTGAAGTAGACATGTCATGAATCATTATTTATTTTTATATTAAATATTATTAATTTTTGAACGTGTTAATGACTTATAATAATTAATTAGAGATGACATAGCAAAATCACGGGTTGAAGCAACTGAAGTAGACATGTCATGAATGATTATTTATTTTTTATATTAAATATTATTAATTTTTGAATGTGTTAATGACGTATAATATTAATTAGAGATGATATAGCAAAATCACGGGTTGAAGCAGCTGAAGTAGATATGTCTTAAATTGTTATTTATTTTTTATTATTAAATAATATTAATTTCTAATATATAAATAATTTATAATAATTAATTAGGGGTGATATAATAAAATACAGATTGAAGCAGCTGAAGTAGGTGAGAAGCAGGGAGGACAACGGTATCCTGACTACTTTAAGCCACTTATATATAAGAGTAATAAATAAAGTTCATTTCTTTACAAAAAAGATAGCGGAGAGACCATCGTTAAAGTACTTATATTGTTCTACTCAAATTCTTCTATTACTAGTTGCGAGGATAATTATATCAGTATTAGTAATTAATAATCATGATAAGTTATTCATTTAAAGGGTGGAAGTTTGAAATTTGGAGTAGTTATATCGGAATAAATAATGAAAATGACAAAGATACTAACTATTTTTCTACTAACACATTATTGGATGGTGGTTTTCCATGATATGATATGGTTATCAAGAGAACCATATTTGTTTTTATTATTTTTTAAAAGGTATGGTACGGTATGATTTTTTTTCATGATTAGGTAACCATGAAATTCCTCAATTTATAGAACCATTGATTTGGTGGTATCCATGGTTTTCTTATTTCTTCTTTTGATTATGCCCTTACTTAATATTATCTAATCCTATTTTACCCTTTACCCTATATTACTTTTAATCTTAATATATTTTTATTTTTATTTTTTTTTTGCTCAATCGTTATCCTCTGCGTTGTTCTCCTCAACGTTCTTCTTCATTCTTTCACCTTCAGTCTTCTCTTCTAAGCTCGTTCTCCCTTTCTAGATTTGCTTTTTAAAGCTTAACTGCTTATTATTTTCTTCTTGTATTCTTTCAACCGATCAGTGCAGACTGAATTGTTTCAAACTAACATTCAACTTTATCATATTTAAAACATTACTTTAAATACACACAGACACACGATATCCCCACTGTTCTCACTCTCAAAAGTCCAACCTTTCACTCTCCCTTTTTCATAAGCTACATTACTTAGCTTTCTTAGTTTTCTGATAAAGTCTTCGAGACACTCATTTTCAATTTTTGCCTTTTCTTATTTTTTGTTTGTAATAATGTATTTTTATGTGTGTGTGTTCGTGCATTTTGCCTTAAGCTCAGTTACTGATTTTCTTGATTTTTTGTTTGTAAAACTACAATCTTTTTTGTGTTTGTGTATGTTCTCTTAAGTTCAGTTACTAGTTTTCGTTATTTTTTGGTCTACTAAAGATAAAATCTTTGAGACCCCTTTTTGATTTTTTTGTTTGTAAAAATTGAGTCTTTTTTTGTGTTTGTATATTTTGTGTAAGCTTCATTACTAGTTTTTTGATTTTTTGGTATACCAAAGGTAAAACCTTTGAGATACTTCTTTGTGCTTTTTGGGTTTTTTTGATTTTTTGGTATACAGAAACTAAATCTTTGAGACAAACTTTTTTGTTTTTGAATTTTCTTGATCTTTTGTTTGTAAAAATGCAATTTTTTTTAATGTTTGTGTATGTTCTTGATTATGTTTGAGTGTATATGTTCAAATTCGTGTTTAATTAAAACTCTTTAATGATTTGTTTTACTGTATTTACTGTTTGGCTTATCAATAATTGTCCTGAGTATTTTAGCGTATTGTTATCCATTAGTTTCGACAATTATGAAGTAGCAAGGGTAATTGAAAAATTAGAATTATTTTGATAAAACCCCATATTTTTGGAATGGTATTACATGCAAAGACCAAAAAATTGTATTGGTTAGTATATCAAAAAAATTGTATATGTTAATATTAAAGTAGTAAATGGTCTGCATGTGTTGCACTTGTGTTTATACTTGTATTTTCATGCATGTATGTTATTTATAAATGTGTAATCTCATAACTATTTTTTATTCAAATATATTTTGTATGTACGTAGTTTAATTAGTTGGTGTATTTCCCTTAATTTTATTATAGATGACTGATCAAAATAATCAAGACGGTAGTGACATATTGAGACAAGTGAGCTCATTAGCTTCATATGTTATTGCTCAAGTAGTTATTTGATTTTGGATTTATGTTTATGAAATTGAAAATGATCGTCGTACGATCACATATGATTTACGGCTTGAAAGAGAGAAAGTTAGAGATGAATTATTCAGTCATATATTTTTTATTGAATTTTGCCGTAATATATTAAGAATGACCCCTTTAGCTTTTACTGGTCTGTGTGAGATTTTAGTTAGAGAATTAGGGGGTCTTAGACCAACACTTCAAGTTACAATTGAAGAACAAGTTGCAAAAATATTTTACTTGTTAGCATATAATGCGATAAATTCTGAGCTATCTTTCATCTTTTGACAATCTGGAGAGTCAGTTAGTCGTCATTTTTATGTTGTCCTATGAGCTATCTTGGGGTTATATGAAAAATTTATTAAACAGCCTGGTGGCTCCTATGTCCCTTCTGAAATTGCTAGCAATCAAAGATTCTACCCATATTTTAAGGTAAACACAAGTTAACATTATTTAAATTTAATTTAATACCGAAAATGTTTACATTATTTAATGTTATTGTAATATCATAATTGTATTGATACAATTGATGAAACACATATACATGTTAAAATTTCACTAGCTAGATGAAGCACCAAAATATCGTGGGGGAAAAGATTATTCAACTCAAAATGTACTAGTTGCATGTACATTTAATTTAAAATTCATATATGTGTTAGTTGGGTGGGAAGGTACAACATCTGATTCAAAAATCATGAAAGAAGCACTAAATAGCTAAGATCCACAAAAAAATCAGAAGGTAAAATATTATATATATTTATCTAGATTTAGGTATATATGATTAGTATATAATTGAGTCTTTTACTTTTTATGTTTTAAAAAATTCTACCTTGTTGGTGCTGGACTCATGTTGAAAAATGGGCTTATTACACATTATGGGGGGAGCGATATCACTTAAAAGTATTTAAGAAATTCACCCCAAAATGTTCGTGAATTATTTAAATTTCGACATGCTTCTTTGTGTAATGCTACCGAACGAGTATTTGAAGTTCTTAAAAAGAGAATTCTCATAATTTCTAGCACAACTGAATTATCACACGAAATTAAAATTTAAAATTGATTATATTTTTATGTTGTGTCTTGTACAATCATTTAAGAGGTATAGATCCAAATGATGAGTTACTCGCTCAAGTTAATGCAGAGCTTATGACTAATAATATTGTACATGAAGAACCTTCAAATTCTAGGGAGAGTAATGAAGAATTTAGAAAGGGGGAGTTGATTTGAGATGGCATAGCAGCTGCCATGTGGACTAATTATCAAGATTTTTAGAAAAAAATCAAGTGATTATTTGTGTCGCATTTTTTATTTGATGTTATTTACGAGTAATTTCGTGATGCTATTATTTTTACTACAGACATTATATATAGGTGATTTACTTTATATTAAATTTTTTGTCAATATTTATATGTGACAATATTTTTTAAAAAATAATTATGAATATTTATCTTAATTATGTCACACCCCTTTTTACGTACTCTAAAAAAATTTGGTTATATTTTAATGTTCGAAAAGGGTTTTATTATTTAAGTGACAAGAAATGAAAATTTGTTTTGGAAAAGGATTATTAACATTTTTTATTCAGAGTCGCCACTTGGCATAATCTGGTGTGCCAAGTCACCATTAGAAATTCCTTTTCAAAATCCATTTGACTCTTTAAACTGGTTTGCGAACAGAGATTCCGGCTAAGGAATTCTGTTGACCGAGGGGAAGGTGTTAGGCACCCCTCGATCCCATGGTTCAACCACGGTCGCTTGGTAGAGTGTATCGACTATTTTTTGGCACTAAGAAACGTATAAACCGCACGAAAAAGCACGTCAAATAATCAAAACAAAACAAAACAATCCAAAATGTAAAGTCCAGTCCAATTATTACAATCCGAAATAGAAAGGGACTGAAAGTAAACCTACGCTAATCCTAAACTAATGCTCTACCCGACGCCTCAGGCCTTCACCACGAACGTCCTCCGGGTACATGATATTTCGGGGCATTCCCCGGTGAATAAATATATACAGATATTTCGGGGCATTCCCCGTCCAAATTAATACAATAGATGTCAATGTATAAATCAAAACCATTCCACAAACATTTCACCATTCAACAATCACAAATCCTAAATCTTGCCCACCCAACCTACCTTTGCCTAAACCAATCGGCGTCTCATGATACTACCAAGTTCAATTAACGCTCATTTCAAGTTAAACACACAATGAAGTCAAGATAAACCAAATCACCAATTATATCAAATTTTTAATTCTCACCCCCAAATCCATTTTTAACCACATGATTAGTGCATGCCTCGATTTTTCAATCACATCTCATAATCCGAAGCCAACATCAAACACAAAACAAACAACGAAGATTCAAATCCAAACACACAATAAATAAATCATCCACACCCACAACATCAATAAAGAGTCAAGATAAAGTAAAGATCGGTAGAAGAAATGGACCTCAATGAAACTGATCCTTGTCGATAATAAAGAAATTCGAGACCAAAATCCTCGAATCAGGGAACCCCACAATGAACCAACCCAATCAGTGTCTCAAAATTTCCAACCGAACAGATTTCAACCAAAATAAGGCCTCAAAGTGAAAACCAAATCACGAATATTGAACGGGTTAGTCATGAAAACCACCCCAAACGCAATATCGAATGGATTGACAGCCAGAATTGGTGTTTCCGGTGAGGATTAAACCAAAATCAAGATCGGGAACAATAGTTTGACGCGAATTTGGATGGAACAAAGGGCTGGTCGTCGCATTTTTTCGCTACATCGGAGCTCCGGTGAACCTGAAACCCCAACGACAGGACGGAATAACCAAATCAGTGTAGCCTCGGTATTTCACTATTTTTGCCAAACCAGTAATAGAATCATGAATGGGGAAAGCCCTTACCTATTTTTTGCATCGTTTTCCGGCTGAACTTGCCGAAGAAATAGAACAAAGGTCGGGTCTTGAACTGGAATCACGTTTTTGGTTTCGCTGGAGCTCCGACGAGCTTGGTAGTCCCAAATCTAGGAGAATTCAAACCGGATTCATGGTGAAAGTGGATTTCCGATCAATCTCCGGTGGATTTCCCCCTTTTTCCCCAACGATCTCTATCGTGAGCTGTACGTGTACTGGTGTATTTTCTTTTTAGAAGAGAAGAGAAGAAAGAAAAATGGAGTATCGCGAGAGGTTCGTGTTTTGTGGAATTTGTCAAGACTATGGCGAGGTGAGTGTGTATGTGAGAGTGACCATCTTTGTATGCTCAGGTCTGCTGTGTATCGGTGCTCTATATATCCGCTTCCAAAAATAAAAAAAAATGGTCCTCCTCTGGAATAGAAATTGTGAGGAATATGTGTGCCCTCAGTATTCTGTGTGTAATATTTTGTATATGGAATAGTATATGTACATGTGATGGTTTATTCTCCCTATTCCAGTAAGAATGAGTGCTTGTATATATGAGGTGAGGGTAGATCACGTGGGGTAGGGGGTAGTGGTAAGGTGGGGTAGAGTTTGTTAGGATAGGGCAGGTAGGTGTTGTTTTTTAATTGGGTGGGTTGTTAGAATATTAGGATAAAACAAAATTAGTTAGGGGGTTGTTATTTTTGTCATTTTGTGGAGGGATTATTACACGGGTGAGGGTACACGGTAGGATAAGGTAACCATGGGTAAAACGATATCGGGGAGGGACGAAATTAGGTGTCTACATCATGCCCCCTTTGGATGTAAACACATGGTGTTTTTATACAAAGCAGTAGACAACGAGGCGAAATTTTGTCCTGACCTTTATTTAAAAGCACGGAGCAAGAGGAAGGAGGAAAACCAAGTCTTGACTTAGGACATCCTACCCACCCAAGTTATGAGGGGATCAAGTGACAAGTATCTCAAAGGATTGGAAGGAGATGGACTATACCGAGTTGGAGAGTCGAGTGAGGTTCCATCGAGGTTCCGGTCCGCGGCTCTGTCATTACATCAAAAATGAAAATTACAAGCTAAAACATAAATGAAATTACAAAAATCCTATCTATACAGCTTCTATTGGTTCTTGACTCGACTTTCATCTCCCTATTCTTCAGGCGGGCTCCTGGCTTGCAATTTCTTTCAACTTGTTGCTTGGCTTTCAATTGCTTCGCTTTGTTGCTTGACTTTTCGTTTCTTCACCCTATTCTTTAGGCGGGCTCCTGACTTGCTATTCCATCACTTTGTTGCTTGACTTTCATTTCTTCACTCTGTTCTCCAGGTGGGCCTCTGACTAGCTATTTCATCACCCTGTTCTTCAGGCGGGCTCCTGAAACCCAAAATTAAAACTAGAACGAAAATTATCCCAAACCAGAATTATAATAAAGTGGTATTTCATTTTTGAAAGTATTGTCCCATTTTTTAGGAGGGTCTTGAACATAAAGTAAAATCTCATTTTTCAGGAGGGTCCTGAACAGAAAGTAAAATCCCATTTTTTATGAGGGTCCTGAACAAAAGTAAGATCCCATTTTTCAGGAGGGTCCTGAACATAAGGTAAAATCCACGGATGTACATTTCCAATGGTAGCAGAATTAAGTGAAGCGAATTTCCCCCTATTTCAACAAAGAAAATTTGTCAGTTAAAAACTTAGTGGTGGCTTGCAGCTCTTGGCTTCTCGGGTATCTGCCCCAGCACTCGTTCCTTTCATCTTTGTTCTAAATCGCTAACACTTTCCCTATCTTGCCGCATCATCGATCCAGACCCAGATTGAGGGAAATGAGTTCTGACTCAAACAACTAGTTTCCATTTTACCATGCCCCTGAGGTGCACCTTTTTCCAAATCTGAATGTTTCTACGAATCCAATAGCCTGTCGGTTGATAGACTTCCTTTGCTTCGTGCTGAATTACGATCGTATTTCTTCCTATGTTGTTCCTTGGCTTTTTCTCATATAATTGGAAAGACTGGTAGTAAATTTTGAAATCCTTTCTCGCTTGTTTTGACACAGGCTTGACTTAAAATGTAAAGAAATGATGGTGACTTTTATTTTGATAAATGACATAAAAAGATAAAAAGCATGAATATGTAAATGAAAGAAAAGTGCAATGTCCCATATTTAAAAAGAAAACTTATCTGAATACGACAACCAACTCCAATGAGTATGACATGCATTTTGGATTAAGCTGTCTGATCTTTCTATCCATACTCCCTATTTGTTGTTGAGTTCGTACCTTTTGCCGCTGAGCCGCTTCTTCGAATCCATTGGACTCATACATCACATTCGATTGACGACATCTTAAAAGACTTTCGCCAACAAATCTCTTTCTTCTCACTTTTCACTTTTCTCTTGAACTCTCCATCGCCTTACGGTGCCCGTGAGGTTTTCACCAATAAGACTCTATCATTTTTATTTCTCTTCACTCACCATCGTCTTATGGTGCCTGCAAAGGTTTTCACCAATAAGACTCTCTCATTTCATTTTCTCTCAACTCACCATCGCCTTATGATGCCCAAAGGGGTTTTCACCAATAAGACTCTCTCATTTTTGTATTTCTTTCCTGATTTATTATGCTGAGGGAGACAAGTGGTACCTCACAATGTATCATCATATCCATTGCCTGCTTAGCCTTAACATTATCAAAAATTGATCTGAAGGACTTTCTTTGGTTGTAACTTGGCTTTTGGTTAAGGTTAGAAAAGATGGTAAGGGGCTCAAACGATACTTGAAGTGGGGGTGGGACTTACAACTTTTAGAATCGACTTAAACAACACATTAATCATGCCCCAGTTTTGTTGACTGGGTGAATCTTAAATCTTTATTTGGTTGGACCGAGCCCAAAATAGAGCAGCCTACATATCTCACTCCCCAGAGAGGAGAATCAGGTCGCACGTAGTTCCATCAACTTGTTCTTTGTTTTGATTTGATTTTGATTTTTTTTATTTTTTTTTATTTTCAAACTCTTTCTTTTATTCTTATTTTCTTGACATTTATCTTTGACTCTATTTTGATTCCAAATGAGGGATATGAAAGAAAAATAAAATGAAGCTCAAACGGGTAAACAAAGGATGACACCAGGTTTGGATAGAAGAATAAAATGCCTTCATCATATCAATCTTCAAAAATGCAAGTACTAAGCATGCAATAAACTAAACAAAGGATCAAATATCATACATAGTATCTTTTGACCGCATCAGCATTGATAGCCATTTCTGCCATTTCGCCTTCAATATCTGTCAAATATAAGGCTCCATTGGGCAACACTTTCTTCACAACAAAGGGACCTTGCCAGTTAGGGAAGAACTTGCCTTTCGCTTCAACCTGGTGAGGAAGGATACGTCTCAATACCAACTGACCAACTTCAAAATTCCTGGGATGGACCTTTTTGTTATACGCTTGAGCCATCCTCCTCTGATACAACTGGCCATGACACACAGACGTTAGCCTTTTTTCCTCAATCAAACTCAAATGTTCCAGTCGGTACCCATTTGTCATCATCAATCTTTGCTTCTACAATGACTTAAAGAGAGGGAATTTCAACTTCTGCAGGGATGACTGCTTCTGTCCCATACACCAATAAATATAGAGTTGCCCCTGTTTAAGTGCGAACAGTGGTGCGATAACCTAGCAATGCAAATGGCAAATTTTTATGCCACTGTCTAGACCCTTGTACCATTTTTCGCAATATCTTTTTTATATTCTTATTGGCGACTTCTACAACACCATTGGCCTTTGGACGATATGGAGTAGAATTTCGATGTGCGATCTTAAACTGTTGACATACTTCTTGCATCAAATGACTATTGAGATTGGCAGTATTGTCTGTAATGATCGTCTTAGGAATTACAAATCTACAAATGATATTGGCATGAACAAAATCTACCACTGCCTTCTTTGTCACTGACTTGAAAGTTACTGCTTCTACCCACTTTGTGAAGTAGTCAATGGCTACCAAAATGAATCTATGCCCATTTGATGCCTTCGGCTCAATCGGTCCAATCACATCCATTCCCTAAGCCACAAACGGCCATGGAGCGGCCATTGCATGCAACTCAACAGGAGGAGAAAATATCAGATCACCGTGTACCTGACATTGATGACACTTTTGAACAAATTGAATAGAATCCCTTTCCATAGTAAACCAGTAATAACCTGCTCGAAGAATCTTCTTTGACAAGACATGACCGTTCATATGCGATCCGCATACTCCAGAGTGTATTTCAACCATAATTTCCGAGGCTTCACTTGCATTTACACACCTCAAAAGTCCGAGATCTGGGGTTCTCTTATATAAGATTCCCCCACTTAAGAAAAATCCACTAACCAAATGCCCAATAGTCCTCTTTTGATCATTAGTGGAATATGCTGCGTATTCTCCTGACTGAATGTACCGCTTGATATCCAAGAACCAGGGTTCTCCATCGAGCTCTTCTTCAATCGCATTACAGTAAGCATGCTGATCACGACTCTGTATATACACTGGATCGATGTAGTCTTTGTCAGGATGTTGGAGCATTAAAGACGGAGTGGCTAAAGCATCAGCAATTTCATTATGAATCCTTGGAATATGCCTAAATTTTACTAACACAAACCGTTGACATAGCTCCTGCAAGCATTGTCGATATGAGATGAGCTTCAAATCTCGCATCTCCCAATTGCCTTGAATTTGATGGACGAGCAAATCTGAATCTCCCAACACCAATAATTCTTGAACTCCCATATCAACAGCTAACCTCAAACCAAGAATGCAGGCTTCATACTCTGCCATATTGTTAGTACAGTAGAATCAAAGTTGTGCTGTTATCGGGAAATATTGTCCCGATTCAGAGATAAGAACCGCACCTATTCCGACTCCTTTCATATTGACAGCTCCATCGAAAAATAACCTCCAACCAGGATCAGCATCTATAACGACTTTATCGACACACGACACTTCTTCGTCAGGAAAATATGTCTTTAATGGCTCGTACTCTTCATCGATGGGATTCTCAGCAAGATGATCTTCCAAGGCTTTGGCTTTCATGGCGGTTCGATTCACATATACAATGTCGAACTCGGTAAGCAATATTTTCCACTTTGCCAATCGACCCGTCGGCATAGGCTTCTGAAAGATATACTTCAAAGGATCCATGCGGGAGATGAGATAAGTAGTATAGGATGAGAGATATTCTAGTACTTTTTCTTCATCATATTCCCCATCCTGCTTCATTACATCTTGATTAATTTGGATTTTAAGATCAGGCTGAAAATTCCGCATGCATGTCATGTCATTAGAATCAGCATAAAGGGAACTGTGTAAGAAAAGAAAAACAAAATATATTAGACACGAAACAAAAGGGACATTGCATTTCATTAAATAAAAGATAGAAGGGTTTAAACATAGATGCCAACATAACATAAACAAACTAAAATCTGAATTACAACCCTGAAATAACTCGGATAAACAGAAAGAAAAACAAAATAAATTACCAAAACTCCCTCCTGACAGGGAGAGGAGTAACTTCCCAATTATTGAGCCGGATAGCTGGACCTATGAATTGCACGTCTGCCATATTGGTACCTTCTCCTTCTTTGACCATATCAACTTCAATAAAAAGGTTTTGGAAGTCATCAACCAATTCAACTTCAAATTCCACATGCTTCGTGACACCGCTCTTAACAAATGATTCACTGAGTAGTGGCATTGGGCGAGGGAGTGACCATGTTTCCTTTTTCCTTCCCTTGGCTTTCTTTAGATCTTCAGCCGTAGGCTCAAATCCTAGACCAAACGTGCCCATGTTCTCACTCAGACATATGGGATGAACTATACCGTGCAGAGACGCTCCCAAACCCTTTCCTGGCTCAAATCTATATTTTTAAAGTTTACTCACCATCATGATAGAAGTAGAAGACAATTGCGGTCCCGGTATAACCTGTCATTCAAGGATACGATTCACTGGCACTGTATCAAAAATTTGATAGACGAATGTCTCCTTTACGTTATTTGCTTCCATAAGAGACAAGGGAGAATCTTCGCAGGCGGGCAAATCTCCTTCACCGTGAATAACCACTTCTTGCATGTTATGCTCAAACTTAATCATTTGGTGCAGTGTAGATGCAACCGCCTTGGCCTTGTGTATCCACGGCCTTCCCAACAATAGATTGTAAGAGGAGTTTACATTTAATACTTGAAACTCTATGGCGAACTCAACAGGCCCTATGGTCAGCATTAGTTCTATTTCGCCAATGGAATTTGATTTTGTACCATCGAAAGTCCTAACACATACATTGTTGGGCCTGATCCTGTCAGCACCAATATTCAACTTTTGCAAAGTAGAAATAGGGCAAATATTTGCACCTGAACCTCCATCAATCATAACATGAGTGACGTAGAAATCTTTATACTTCACTGTAATGTAAAGGCCCTGGTTATGCCCAGTACCTTCAACAGGCAATTCATCGTCAGAAAAGCTGATCCGATTGACTTCAAAGATTTTTCCAACCATTTTCTCAAGTTGGTTGATTGTAACCTCCCTAGGAACACATGCTTCATTTAATACCTTCAGTAAAACATCACGATGCTCCTTGGAGTGCAACAGCAAAGATAAAAGGGAAATTTGAGCAGGGGTTTTCCTCAACTGGTCTAATATTGAATACTCTGGCAATTTCATCTTTTTCAAAAATTCTTCGGCTTCTTCTTTGGTGATAGGCTTTTTGATAGATGACGGCCCACTCACCGTTGGCTTGGACTTTCTTAAGCTTTCAGGCACGAAGCATCTTCCTGACCTAGTCAAACCCCCTACCTCATCTACATCTTCCACAATTTTTTTCCCGTGATAGGTCATCACAGTCTTCCCATAATTCCAGGGAACCCTTTTCGTATCAACTATCGAAGGTTGGGTCACCGGTTTGAGGATAATAAGCGCTGCTAGTGCTCCTTTCACCGTCAAGATGGGCTGACTCAGAGCTCCCACCACTGTCAACTTAGGTTTATCCTGACTTAAATCAACATACATTTTGGCGCCTTGTACTGTGACCAGGGGTTTCTTTGTGCTTTCTTGGGCTTTATCTTCTCTCATTCCTTCCTAGTTCAATGACATTGCTTTCAAAGACTCCGCTACATTCATCGATTTCTCCTCAATAGTCTGTATCCTGACAATAGGTTTATAACCCCTCGAAAAATCTTTCCCATCATATATCAATTCTAACATATTGGCTTCAGCATGGGTTGGCAGTGGATTCTAGTTAATGTTTGGACCCTCCGGGGCCTGGACCAGCATCTGATTTGTGTCAATTAAATCTTGGATAGCTCTCTTTAAATGCCAGCATTTTTTGATATCATGGCCTGGAATATCAGAACAGTACGCACACCTTAAAGAATAATTGAGATTCCTCGGCGGTGGATTTGAAAGCCTTCCTTGAATTGGGCTTAAAACCTTCAACTTTCTCAACCTATCAAACAAGCTAGCATATGACTCCACAATAGGTGTGAATTGAGTTATGACCGCCTTCTCCTTCTTATACTCGGGATTAGGCTGAAAAATGGGTCTGAAGGGGTTTTGGTAATTTGGTAGAGCGAATGGGCGATTTTGTGGAGCTTGCGCGCGCCACTGCGGGTAAGAAGGGGTTTGGGCATATGGCTGCACGCTATATACTGGGTATGGGGGTGGTGGAATAAAATATAAAGGGTTTTGTGGAGGGTAGTAATGGTGGGGAGGAATATATGGAGCTTGGGCGTAGACTTGGGCTTGGGATTGGGGATAAGGGCGAGGTGTTCTTTTGGGATAAGAATAGGTTCCAGCTACGACAGCCGCTACATTCTCTTTCTTCTTTTTACCTCCAAATGCGCCAGATCCACCTTGAATCGCTTGTGTGGTGGCTTTTAATGCGGCAAAACTCACTATTTGGTCGGTTTTAATTCCGTCCTCTATCATCTCCCCCATTTTGAGGACTTTCATAAAAGACTTTCACATTGTCGGAAGTAAATGTTGAAAATAGGTCTCATCCTGCGCCTGAATGAAAACTTCTACCAACTTACTTTCTTTCATTGGAGGCTTTACCCTGGCGGCCTATTACCTTATCGCGTATTCCCTAAAACCTTCAGTGCTTTTTTTCTTCATGTTGACCAAGGATTTTTCGTCCGGAATCAGGTCAATGTTGTACTGAAAATATTGAACAAATTCAGAAGCCAAATCATCCCAGCTATTCCATTTATCGATATCTCGATCGATAAACTATTCTGAGGACAGATCAGAAAGACTCTCGCCAAAGAAGGCCATGAGCAGTTCTTCCTTTTTTCCTGCAGCCCTCAACTGGTTGCAATAACGTCTTAAGTGTGCCATGGGATCACCGTGTCCTGCATACTTCTCGAACTTAGGCATCTTAAAACCGAGGAGAAGGTTGATGTCTGGGAACATTCAAAGATTTGTATAGAAAACACTTCTATAATCTCCGATTCCTTGCAAATTCCTCATAGCTTGTTCTAAACTTTTCAATTTTCGGGCTATGATATCCTGTTCCTCTGCTGCGACAGGTTTCTCTGTATCAAATGGAAATGCAGGCGGCTGAGTGTACCCATATGGTTCATTCATTTGCAAAGTAGGTTCCGGGGCATAATACTGACTATCTGAACCCTTCAGTACTGGCTCACTGGCAGACCTAGGAAGCCTCATTGTGGGACGCACAACATATATGGGAGTTTCATGTGGTGGCGGAGCCACGAATACCGGTGTTATCGGTGGCACTGACTGAGCAGCTGATCTTGATTGGGGTGCTGCCAAGGGCACACTAGAATTGCCAGGATAATAATGTCGCGGAGTGAATCCTGGCGCGTTCTCAGGTGACTCAGTAGGAGCAGAGAATTGTGCCTGAGAGAGAGGTGGGCAGTTAGAAATATTCCCAAGACCTTCAGGGAGTGGAGGAGGAGGCCTTCTGCTGGCCCATGCCCGGTGTAAATCTATCAATTGTTGCCTGAGCCTTACTACCTCATCATTGTGTTCTGAACTTTCTTCCCTGTGATCCTGATCCAGGTCAATGAGCGAATTTTCAATCTCCCTGCTAGTCATGGCGAGCTTTGCTTTGGATCTAGTGAAGTATGGGTGACTAGTCAGAGTGTTGTAAACCTACCACTGTTATCTAAAAGAACATGCTCATCAAAGACGATATCTGCTAGGATTAGTGCACACAACAAGCATGGGAATCACATTGGTAAAATTGTCCTAAATTCATGTTCATTTCTACCAGCTTTTGAGGGTAGCGAGGTCATTTTAACATCATCCTGATTTTTGTCTACACTTTTTTATTTTCTACGCTCCTTATTATTATTATTTTTTTCGTATCCATCTCTTTTCTTTTCTTTTCTCTCGTTATCTACCTTTATTTTATCATTCTTTATGGCTTTTGTTTTTCTTTAAAAGAGGAAAAATAATGAAAAACAACGAAACAAAATGATTAGATCGAACCCAAAAGTAGGTTGCCTGCGTATCATGTTGTACATGAATCAGATCTTGCGTAGTTCGGGCAGTCTTGCCAAAATGGCCAATTAAACTCTTTTTTCATTCTTTTGCTTGAAACTTTAAGAAGAAAAGAAAATAACAATTTGTCAAAAGAATTGACGAACATCTTTTTGCATTTTTTTTTTACTTTTAAAATACCTATACAAAACAAAACCTATGATTACCAAAGACAAATCTTTTGGGGTTTTCAATTTTGAATTTCATATGAAAATGAAACTTGAAACTATTAAAGGAAAATCTTTTTGTAGTTTTCTCTTGAAGATGTATATGAAACACCTACTCAAAATAAAGAGTGAATAAAACCTTTTTTTTAGAATTTTTTGGAATAAGATCAACCAAAAATAAAACCTACGACTATTAAGGATTTTTTTTTGTATTATTATTTTCACAACATGTATGAAACACCTACTCTAAATAAAGAGTGAAGAAAATCATCATTCATTTTTTTTTTATTTTGAATTTTTTAAATAAGATCCCCGAACCAACAATAGGCTGCCTACGTATCTCACTCCCGAAAGAGGAGAATCAGGGGTGCGTAGTTGTAACACCCCATACTTAATTATGTGCATTAGCCATGGTTATATGTGTTGGAGTATATGTATTGATCCTAAGTTAGGTATATATGAGTTTAAGTATGAGTATTGATTATTTTGAGATGGTTTCAAGTGTATAGTTTGATTATATGTGTATGGAAATCGACTTTATTTATACCAGAATTTGCCCGTCGATGGTTCCATACGAATTTTATTGAATAATCTTTCTAACGATATAAAGATTTCCAAAAACGGATAAGTTTCGGATATAATCGAGCACGTTCGAAACTATAAAACGGCGGCCGGGATAATTGTGAACAGTAAATGTGCAGGAAATTCAAACTACTGAGGCCTGCCAGTTTTTTGGGTCGACTTTGAACGATCATAACTCCCTCAATATAATGAACTGGGAGAGGTACCACCTATCAAAAGAAATATCTTTGAGTCTTCTTTCCAATGAAATTGGTTTCATCCAAATCCAACATCTGAGTAAGGAGTTATACTCGTTTTACTTCAGCCTCTCAAAACAGATTTTTAGGGTCAACTTCAAACGATCATAACTCCTTGTACAGGACGAACTGGGTAGCCTACTTTATATTAAATGAAATCCCTTTGAATTATCTATCCAACGATACCAATTTCACCCAAATCCGATATCGGAGCAAAGAGTTATGGCTGATTTACTTTAGCCTATCAAAACAGTCCACCATGGACAGATTCGGATTTACTTAAATTTTTAAGGGCAATATGGTCATTTTCCATCACCTCTTGGACGAAAATTGGTCATTATATAGATATAATTGGTCTTATATCCATCAATCATCATCATATTATTGGAAATAAGAAACCCTAGCCTAATTTCAACACCAATTATCTTGTGATTCAACCGTAGAAAATCCAAATTGATTCCGTAGTTGTGTTCACCGTCTCGAGGGCTTCGAGAAGCACCCCTTATTTGTGCCAACAGGACTTCGAAATCAAAAGGGCCATTTTATGGTAAGGATGTAAATTATGTTGGTGTTATTTATATGGATATGTATATATATATGCATGTGAGCATAAGAAGTATGTTATTTGATTGTTGTTGAAAGATGATTGGAAATGATGTTGGATTATTCTTGTGCATGGTTGGATTATGTTGAATTGTGAAGGGATTTGGTGTGATGATGTGGTATTGAAATGATGATTATATATATATATACACATAAACCTATTGATCAAGTTGGTTTTTGGAATGTTTTACAAATATTGGTTGTATGGAATTATGGAAGAGAATTGTGGTGTTGGGTTGCTAATACTAGATGCCAAATATTTCATTGTAGATAAGTGATTTGTAAAGGTGGGAAGTTGTGTCGAATTGGTGTCCGAATCTACAACGAGGTATGTAAAGCATACTCTAACGATGTTCTTTGGCATGAAAACACCAATGTTCCATCAAGTAAGATTCCAAGGTTGTCCAAACACATGTATTGTTCTACATTACCAACGAAGTTATTTCCATTCTATAAAGTGCCAAAATATTTCATTGATATACCAAAAGGCTCCTATTTCATTGTTGTGATATTGATGATTCTGAAACACATTGTTGATGTACTAATGAGTCTTTATTACATCGTTATTGTATAGAAGGTCTATTACTTGATTCCTATTGATGTATCATTGTTCCAAAGGTACTATATTGGCATGAACACTAATGTAATAATCTCAAAAGCTTTTGAACTAAGTTATTGGAAAGATTTCTTGTGTGTGTTACTTGATATACGTGTGGGTGGTATCCCAGGGGCATAAGCCTAGCATGGGTCAATCCCTATTTATGTGTTTATGGGTGGTATCCCAGGGGCATAAGCCTAGCATGGGTCGATCCCAATTGATATGTACTGGAGGCAGCCTAATGGTCATAGTACGGTACAGTATTGATTATTGTTAGGTGGTTGGAGGTTCGGGAGGAGGAGGTAATGGCGAATGATAATTGTAAAGAATGAAATGAACGAATATATACCGTTCCACAAATGTGTTTGAATCCAAGAACCCAGTTCAGATTAATGATAATGTACATGATCCTAAAAGTGTTTATGAAGTGTGGTTCACTTCTATTATGATTTATTCACATGTGTATGATTTTCTTGATCCCCCATATCACATATGATTATCTACAGCTTTACATACTCAGTACATATTTCGTACTGACGTCCCTCACGGGGGACCTGCATTTCATGCTGCAGGCACAGGTACTTCAGCTTATTCACAGCATAGATAGGAGCCGGGTCGTACAGCTATTGTTGGTGAGCTCCAGTTTGCTTCGGAGCTTTCCGAGTCGGTTCCTTATGTTTTGTTATTGTACAGGAGTCATGTGTGGGCGGGGGTTTGTCCCGACCCTAGTTATGTCATGTATATATGTCCTAGAGGCTTTGTAGACATAAGGAAGGGTCAAGTCATGGGAGTTTATATAGTGATGTTATATTTGTATATGTGGTGGCCCCGACGGCCAAGTATTATATATATATATATATATATATATATTTGTGCGTGTTGTGCTGATACAAGAAATTAGACCCTTCTATATGTAACGAAGTGCTGCCCAAATTTTTGGTGAATGTAAGTGAAGGTACAGGTATTTGAACGGGTTCTCCCGGGCCTTCTCGGCTTCGGGTGCCAGTCCGGCCCGATGGGATTTTGGGGCGTGACAGTAGTTGTTTTTTAATTGGGTGGGTTGTTAGAATATTAGGATAAAACAAAATTAGTTAGGGGGTTGTTATTTTTGTCATTTTGTGGAGGGATTATCACACGAGTGAGGGTACACGGTAGGATAAGGTAAACATGGGTAAAACGACATCGAGGAGGGACGAAATTAGGTGTCTACAAATTATATAGGGTTTGATATGGCGAAAAAGATAAAAAAATTCATCTCAAGTGATTTAAACGTATAAAATAATTCTGTATGTATTTAGACAAATGTGATGGATGACACATTAGTTGATGCCTATTGTCATGAGGATGCACTTGGACAAAGGGTTGGAGGAACATTTACTATGCACGCAATGGATAACATTGTGAAGAAGCTACGATCTAAATTTTTGGATAAGGTTATTAACAAGGAGAAAATTCATAATCAGATAAAAGCAATCAAAAGGCAATTCACCAAGTATTATGTCATACTTCGTCAATCGTAAATGAGCGAATTTGCATTGGATCCTATCACATATAAGTGAAATGTTGAACCTGAAGTATGAGATCAACTAATTCAGACAAATTTACATCCCATCACGAATAAGTATGTTATCTTTATAGTCATAACTGATTTTTTTTATTGTGCCACAGTTAGTTTGAAGTGGTGAAATTCTTCAATAAACATGGATAAGTTACTTTTTCAACATTATTTTCTTTAATAATGTTTTGCACTATAATATATAGGTTAAGCCTCAAGTTGTTGAGCTGAAGATCAAGTCATTTCGAAATTATGAAAAGCTGATGATGTTATATGGAAAAGACATAATTACTGAAATATATGTTGCGACTGGTACAGATATGTTAAAAGAGAATGCTCATAAAAATTTAAAAAATCAAATGCTAATTCATTTACTATTGATGACATAGATGCCATGAGTTATATAAATACTAACTCATTGAAAGATATTGAGGGACATGAACAGTGGAATCAAAGTTAAGCAACTAATGACACACCTACACCTAATGTCTATTCAGAAGCACCAGTGCCTACCAAGAAATAAAAAAAATCTAAACATGGTCATCTTGAAGGCATGACTGACATGTTGAGAGGTGAGATTATCAATTTGGATGGTGCTATTAATCGATTTTCATCCTTTCCATCTATTTCTGAGAACAAGATATGAAATATATTGAAGGAGTTAGATTTAAAATCTGGTGTAAATACAAAGGCTTGTATATTTTGCCGAAATACAAATGCATGTCGCATACTGCTAGGATGTCTAAAGGAACGCAAAAATCTTTTATCACGAATGATGCCAGAAGACAATTAAGTTTAACTTCTATTTTCTTTTACTTTATAATTTATATTGTTGACAAAAAAAATGTTTAAATTTTTTTGACACGCTGTGCACAAGGTTTATTTATTTTGGATTTGGGACATTTTTGAAGTGTTCAAGTGAACCTAATAAATGCTATTGATTGCTTAAATGAAAGTGTTCTGTGCTTGAATTTTTAATGCTAGAAAACTTTGTTGGAATGTAAATTTAGTTATGACATTGCCTTTTCTGATTAATTGTACGAATAGGAAATTCATGATTTAATCAGGCAAGGTGTTTTTGCTGGTAAAATTTCCTCTTAACTATTATCATCGGCTTTTGCACATTTCAATTTTTTACCACATTTTATTAGAAAATAGGTGTAGTTTTTGTATGTGAATCAATTGACTTACTCATGTTTCATTAGGAAAGTGCTTACATCCCTAGACTTGTGATTTTGCAGCTTTTTCTGCATCCAAAATAGATGATTCTGCTCAGCTATCGCAGGTAGCTACAGTTGCTATTTGGATGGTGTTGCTTGATGATATATGAGCTATCTTTTAGTTAATTGTCTTTAATGCTTCCTTACAGATTGAGACTGAGAAACTTATGACTCATCTTGTGAAAACAGAAATGAACAAGCGATTGATAATTTAATAAAATTCAATATGATGCACCTAATGATTCATTGATATCTCTAACAAGTGATTGGAGAGTAAAAAATATGATGGCCGGCAAGGATTGAGGATATTGTTTGTGCAAATAAAGATATTTTGAAATATCCTGGGACTTTTAGAAAGCTACTCAAATTATCTCTTTCTCTTATTTATGAAAAAAATATAACTTTTCTCATTTTTTCTTGTTAACTTAAATGAAATGATGTCTAGGACTCAAACATCAGACAACTTAAATTTGAAATAAGGCCAATTCATGGGAAGTTTTAGGCATGAAATAAGTGGAAAGAAGGAAGAGTATTGAACTTGATTGATCCATCAATAAGAGAAATCTGTGAGAGTAACAAAGCAACAAGGTGTATTCTATTTGCTCTTCTTTATGTTCAAGAGATTTCAATTGATCGACCAACAATGTCTGATATAATTGTTATGTTAAGAACTGAAACGATGCTCATCCCTGAACCAGAAAAACTTGCTTTCCGCTGCAGCTAACAAACTCAACAGTTAACTGATATACCTATAAACGAGATTGACAGTTGATGAGAGGATTTATTAGTTTTTCTAATTCTTGTATTGAATTTTTCTTGTTAACATAGAACCACCATAATTGTGTTTTATAGAGAAGAGAGATGTTGGATATCTTTCTTGAGAGGGACTCCAGTTTGGGAGAACTTTAGTCTAACCTAGACAATTTTACTTCATAAATTGGATTTAATTGTTACCTAAGGTCCTTAATTTTTGGTCTTACAAAAGTATGGGCTTTGGAAGAAATAGACTGAATTTCTCTGTTTCACTGATGTTTTTTTATTTTTTTTTCTTGTTTCTTCAGGGTATTAGATGTGTGTTCATCCTGCTTTTAAAGTTCACTTGGCTTAATTTTGGTCAGATTAAATTTTTTATGATAATGGAAGAAGTTTTGGCCTAACTCAACTTCTAAAATTAGCCCACGAGGTGAGGATTCCGCAATACATATAATTAAGTAGACTAATCAACGTCATATCTTTAAGGTTTCATGATTATTTTATGTATGGAAAGTTTTAATTTGTTAGAATTTTCATGAATTTAACAACTTAATATATTTACAAGGCATAATTTGTGATAAATTTGTAGAAAAAAAATATTTTACTAACACTTATTGATAAATTTAAAATTTATAATAATTAGGGGCATTTTAGTAAATTTTCCTATTACGATACAATATCATATCATCAAACCAAACAATAAACCTGTTATTAAACATCAATGAACCATATCATCCATCCAAACATTGTATTGTACTATATTATATTGTACAATACCATATCATATTGTCCGTACATTATGAAATAATGACAAACCACCATCCAAACGAAGTGTAAATGAGGTAGAGGATATTTTTACAAATAATTAACTTCAAATTATGCAAAGCATGCTATTTTTAACACAACAAATCAAATAGTCAATAAGAAATGATACTAACTTAACTAATCCTAATATAATTAATCCTAACACAACTTGTTTTCAAAGCAAACGACCCATAAAGGACAAGGGTGAAAGGTAATTATAGATTACACGCGCTTAAAACCTAAAATTTTAGTTGTGCATGCACGTCGATGACACCTAATTGCAACGTTAAAATTGTCAATCATAGTGTATTTTTTAAAACAAAGAAATTAAATCTCCACTAACCCTAATCAGCCGCCTCCTAATACACATCCTTATTCTTAACGACAAAAGGAACAAACGAAAAGGAAATAAAAAAAAAATTAATACACATCTAAATGATGTGGTTGGAAATTCAACATTCATTTTGAAGTTTGATTTATTAAATATCTTATATTAATTAGATTTTCTCCATCAAACACTTCTCTAGCAATTGATCAAAAAATTTGACGTGCGATTTCCCTCTTTTCATAATTAAACTACTCTTAATGCATCCTCATTAAGTTCAGGATAATATAATTTCAAGTTATCTCACGCTTTTAAAAATTTGCTAGAATTATATCAAAATCATATCAACAAAAAGTGTTTAATAGGCCAGATCTTAAAATAAAATGTTTAAAGTAAAAAAATCGTCTATTAACTTGTGTATATATTAAATAAAAAAATATACTCCCTTCGTTTAAAAAAGAATGACCTATTTTCCTTTTTAGTTTATTTAAAAAAAATAACTCATTTTCTTTTTTTGACAATACGTTAATTTCAACTTTACATATGACATATTTAGGACCACAAGACTAAAGGACATTTTGGTACATTTGATACAACTTTAATTTAAGGCCACAAGATTCAAAAGTTTTCTTTATTTTCTTAAATTTTGTGTCAAGTCAAAGTAGATCATTCTTTTTAAAACGGAGGGAGTATGAGAAAATGTTCTATTTCCACCCTAAACTATATACGAAATTGCTGAGAAACACCCAAACTTTAGGAGGGTCTTATTAACCTGGATTAATTAAAATCGTATTTTTGACAACCTTAATGCCTATGTGGCACATACGTGTGTCTACGTGGACCTTTAGTGTGTTGATTCACGTATGTGTCACTTAGGTACTAAGATTGTCAAAAATACGATTTTAATTAGTTCAGGATAATAGGACCCTCCTAGAATTAGAATGTATTTCAATAATTTCGTTTATCGTTAGAGCGAAAACAAAATATTTACTAAGAAAATAAAAAAATAAATTTAAAAGTGTTCTTGGAGTTTTTAGAATTAGGGAAAAAAGGTAGTTATATGGTCCAATTAGGAAAATGGGAAGAGAATAAATAAAACCAACGAAAGGGGAAGCGGTGCTATACTTGCCTCAAGAAGAGCAAAGCTTTGCATCGGAACCCTAAAAAAGGCACGCACTTATTCACTTCAGTTTGTATCAGCGCTTTACCTTTCAGTTATCAAATTCTCCGATCGATCAAAAATCAATGGATGATAGCTGTGCGGTGTGCGCTGAAACCCTAGAATGGGTATCGTATGGAGCGTGTGGTCACAAAGATGTTTGCTCAACCTGTGTTGCTCGTCTCAGATTCATCTGCGATGATCGCCGTTGTTGTATTTGTAAGACCGAAGCGAATGTTGTCTTTGTTACCAAGGTCAGATTCATTCATCTTCTACATCGTTTCCCCTTATCTCACAGAATTATTGTTGCCATATGTTTGTGTTTAGAAGTTGTAAAATCCACTCGATTGAAATGATGTTGTATCTGAGTTTTGAGATTGGTGATAACTGATGAAATCGCCAATTTTGTTTTGTTGCTTCAAAATAATCTACTTGTTTTTTTTTTCAATTTTTGGATGTAGGAGGTATCGTTGAGTTTGCAATCTCAAAAAAAACTAATAATTTTTGGTTTTTGTAGACTAGTTTTATGATTACTTAGTTTATTATTTGATCAATCGAAATTTTACCTAACAGTTCTGAAATTCACATCATTGAAATGATTCATTCATCTTCTAGATCGTTTTCCGCTTGTGCCTAGAAGTTTTATATCTAGGTTTCAAGCTTGGCGATGACTAATGAACTCGACAATCTTTTTTTGTTGGTTCGAAGTAATGTACTAGTTTTTTTTTGTTGTAGGAGCTATCGTTAAGTTTGCAATCTCAAAAACCTAATAAGTTTGTGTTTTTCTATGCCAGTTTTATGATTACTGATGTTTGTTAGGACTAGGTTGATTAATCGAGATTTTACCTAACAGTTCCGAAATTCACATCAATTGAACCGATGTTTTATATCTAAGATTTAAAATAATGTAGGAGCTGTCATTAAGTTTGTCTTTTTAGAGACCAGTTTTATGATACTGATATTTGTTAGTTGTGGACTAGGTTGACCAATCAAGATTTTACCTAATAAATGCATGGGGCATTCTGTTGAATTGCTCTTTTATTTTATTTCAACGTGATCTTTGCTTAGATTCAGAAAAAAATATATTTTTCTTTTTAGTTTAAGGACCTTAGGATTGATCTCTTTGCCCTTTTTTTTTTGATAATTAATGATCTTCTCTTGCTTTATCTTTTGTCTGCTTATAACTATGGATGTACACCTCTTGAGATGTTGACCACCAATTTTTACGTAGAAGCTCAGTATTTCACTCTATTGAATTGCTGTTCGATTTTGGTTATAAGGCTGAGATGGGGTTGTGATTTTCTTCCTTTTTATTATTTTCTCCCTTTTGATCTTCTTGTGCTTGGTTTTATAGTCTGCTTATAATATGAAGTACACTTTTTGAGATGTTGACCAGCTAAATTTTATGTTGAAGCACAGTGAGCTGTTCTGCTTCGGTTATAAGACTGAAGATCCATGGTTGTGATTTTCTTCTCTTTTATTATGTTCTCCCTTTTCTGTGTTGCAGGCTCTAGGAGATTATACAAGGATGATTAGTGACTTTTCGGTATTGCCATCTGAACTAAGAGAAGGTCGAATTGATTCTTATTGGTATCATGAGGACACCCAGGCTTTCTTTGATGATTTCGATCATTACAAGATGATCAGGGAAATGTGTAGGCTTTCTTGTAGTGTGTGTGATAAGATGGAGGGGCCGACTGGTGATAGCATGAGGAGAAGATTAAGGCTCAAAAATATTGATCACTTAAAGGGTCATTTATTCCACCAGCACAAGTTGCTCATGTGCAGCTTATGTTTGGAAGGAAGAAAGGTCATTTTCTGCAATATCTGATTCAGCTTTTATATGTTGCATTTTAAAAGAAAAAATCTTTTTTGGATAAAATAACTATTTTGCTTATGTAAGAGTGAACAATCACACTTACAAGATGCATACACAAAGTATATAACTCATACAGGACCATTTTCCTGAGACGCTTTATTGAGTACCCTTAAATCTTTAAACACCTGACCATCCTCATTCATTTGACGATCACTTTCAACTTTCTAGGAGGTATATTAGTAATGTTCTTGTTCTTGTTTAACAAAAATCATCTTCACTACTTTTTCCATCTTTTTATTAGATCATTGGTATGTTTTGTAGAGACATGTCATGAGTTGGAGCGGTACATAAGCTGCACTGATCCACTATAACCCACCCCCCGCCTCCACCCCCCACCCCAACCCACAAACACACAAACACAAAATAGATCTCTTTTACCTCCTGGCAGCACTCTCAATGAACAGATTAATTACGGCACATCCTAGGAAAGAGGTAAGCTAAGTCGAAGAGTAATCCCAAAGAAGCTATAGTAAGGGAAACCAATCTGATGATGTTGCACCTTGTCTACCTGTTTGATGTTACACTTAATATATATCCATAACCCAACCTTAACAGCCGTTAAGTAACCCACTCGCCACAGTGTTGTTCATAATCTTGCTGTTCCATTGTAAGTATGATCAGTTGGAGAGTGGATCTTCTTGCCCTCGGCCCCTTGAATTTTCCGAAGAAACCTGTGGTATTTCCATCTGCCTAGACTATTTGATGGTAGGTACACATAAACAAAACTCCTTTCTCAACACTATGTCATCTGAACTTCTTAAGTCTAAAAGGAATGCCTTAGCAAAAATCTGGAAGATAATTTTCACTGTTTTTACTGGTCAGAGCAATGTAAAATGTGCTGAGCCTTTTCACAAATTCTTCCAGTGCCATGGATTGAATATAGTGCACTCATGTTTTCTTGTGCCAATATAAACGTGACATAAAAATCAAACTAATAATTTGTTTAGTCAAATGGTATTATCTGAAGATTGAATGGAGTGTCGATGAATCAAATACACTTTTGCATTATTCAGGATGTGTTTTAGTTCTTCTTTGTAAGCAGCATAATCTAGTGGGGGAGGGGGGTTGAACCTGCATACACCTAATTTGTCAAAGATGAGATACAAAGACTCATCTGCAGAAGTGAATGGTGCTTTTAACCACCAAATCTTCTGCTTTAGCTTTTACTTTGAATTGCAATTACATTGTTCGACTACTGAAACTTACAAGTGGTCTCTGTTAATAAAAGAGGATATGATTTCACTGCCCTCTCCAAAATGGAAGAGGGGAAAAAAAGAGAAAGAGAAAGCACCCTTGTCTATAACAATGGGAAGGCCCATTTGACTCTCTATTACAAATAGAAGCTAGTTATTAGTTCCTTTGAGGAACAAACACTTATTATTTTCTATGTTGCCACTGGGTGGAATAACCATTACAGAAGTTTAAAAGTAGTGGAGTTGGATGGTGCATGTAACACTCTCTCTCTCTCTCTCTCTCTCTCATATGGTATTGAAGGTGCAGATGGGAAATCTTATTCCTGTGAGTTGGAAACCTTTTAAGAGCTTAGAACTAGGTCTCTCAATGCTGTTATTTGGTTGTTATTATGAGTGATTGAGTTCAATAAACTGAGATTGGTGCTGAAGCACCTGTTTTTATTTCCCCCAAGAACATCTAAGCTCTTACTAATTTGGTGGTTTAGATTGGATAACTGTTCTGCTTGGTGGAATTGTGTTCCGAGGCTTTGCAGATTTTGTATTTCTAGTAACGGTAAGATCAATGCATGTCAATCTTGTTAGCAACATATTGAGCTGATTGGTGGCTTATTTGTCAATCAGATATTTATCTGCGAGCAGAAACTGTACACTAGGGCACAGCTGAATCAGCATATAAACACAGGTGACTCTGAGGTTGATGGTACTGAAAGTGAAAGAGGTGGATTCATGGGTCATCCTCTGTGTGAATTCTGTAGGACACCATTTTATGGGGATAATGAGCTCTATTCTCATATGTCGACTGAACATTATACTTGTCATATGTGCCAGAGGTACAGTTTTATATGTATAGTAAGATCTTGTAAGTTGGTTATGATGGATCAGTTAAAGCTAAGCTCACAGGGGTTTTATCCATTGATTTTTTGCAGGCAGCACCCTGGGCAATATGAATACTACAAGAATTATGATGACCTAGAGGTGGTCTTACTATGCTATATCATCTGAAGCTTTCTGAATTCTTTAAGTGGTGGTGCCTTTGACGGCAACTAAAGATGGTGTTTCTTTTCCATTTCAGATCCATTTCAGGAGAGATCATTTCTTATGTGAAGACGAGAGTTGTCTTGCAAAAAAGTTTGTTGTTTTCCAATCAGATTCTGAGTTGAAGGTTAGGATTTGTTGGCGTGGTGCAGATTGTGAATGGCTGCAAAAAGAAAAACATGCATACATGCAGATTTGAGCTATTGCTTTCATGTTATTTTATAGTATTTCATGGGCAGAGGTGTGTAACTTTCCTGTATTAGATTTCTATTGATGGCATTGTTTTTTGTTCAAATTTCAGAGACACAATACTCTTGAGCATGGAGGTCGTATGTCCCGTTCCCAACGCAGTGCTGCCTTGCAGGCAAGTTTTAACTGTCCTTGAATAAGGAATTTAAACAATCTTCTCCTAAACACCAGGGGAAGATGTGCTCATGGTGCCTCATTCATTTGCAGTTTTCTTCTGTGTTTATCCTGACAGTTCATTCCTTGCACTATATTGGAGTTGTGATAGTTATAAATGATTTTTGTTTTCTTTTTATACAGATACCAACGAGTTTTCGATATCGCCGTAGTAATGAACAGGATAATCGTCGTGGAAGAGGACGATCATTTAGGCGTGATAACGTTGAGAGTGAACTATCCATGGCCATTCAGGCCAGTTTAGAGACCGCCAATGCAGATGGAATACGGCATGATACGTCAAGCAATAGGAGGGTAGTTTCTGATCACGTGGTAACTGATGATGATGGTCTCCTCGCTCAACCCTTTGAATCTTTGACCACTGATTCTGAGCCAGCTTCAAGATATCTTCAAGCCGTGTCACAAGTTTCCAGGAATTCTCAGCTTGAAGAGTCATCATTTCCTCCACTCGCTGCGCCTCCTGCTAATAGTCAACCAAGACTTCAGTCTGACGGTCAGTCGTTTCCTCCACTTGCTGCGCCTCCTGCTAATAGTCAGCGAAGACTTCAGTCTGACGCTTTGCCCAAGAACTCTATGGCATCGCATCTGCGCCGAAAGCAAAACAAAAGTACAAAGCCTTCGAGTTCATCTCCTGTATGGCCAGCAACAGCGGGCCACTCACCACCAGTAATTGGTCATCAGCATGCCTGGCCTGTGATAAGTGGTGCTTCTGGATCATCATCTAATTCCAGGCATAGTAGGGCAGCAGCAGACAAACCTTCTGCACCAGTAATTACCCCTCAAAACTCTTGGCCTGCTGTTAATAGCGCTTCTGGATCAGCATCTAATTCCAGGCATAGTAGGGCAGCAGCGGACAAACCTTCTACACCAGTACTTACCCCTCAACACGCTTGGCCTGCTAGTAATAGTGCTTCTGGATCAGCATCAGGCTTTAGCCAGATTAAACCGTCAACAGCAGTAGATGGACCTCCATCATCTAGTTATTTAAACTCTGTTGCTGTTCGATCTTCATTAGTGCATGAATCATCTTCTAGTTCTGTTAGTTCATCAAGGAGTTGGGCCCATAGCAATCACATTAGCCATTCCTCGTCAGCTCCAAACCTTGTTCAGAGTGTGTCATTCGACTCTTCTACCGCTGATTTTCCTCCTGTGTCTGCTATGCAGTCTCGCAAACTTCCTGCAAGTGGCCAGCAGGCAGCCACAAATGTGGAAGATGTTCAAACTGCAAATAAGTCATTAGTAGAAAGGATGCGTATTGCTCTAGAATTTGATCAAGACAAATTCACTGCATTTAAGGACATCTCTGCAGAGTATCGTCAAGGTTTAATGGATGCTGAGACATATCTGGCATATGCCGAGCAGTTTGGCTTGTCACACCTTGTTCTTGAGTTGGCAAGACTATGCCCTGATGCTGAGAGGCAAAGGGCACTAATTGACACCTACAATGCTAATTTAGGAGGCACTGTCCCTATACAGAATCATCAAAGCGGTGGCAATCGCTTGAAAGATGATAAAATTTCTAAGAATGGGAAAGGCAAGTCAATAGATGCTGGATCTGTCACGTCAAAGGATAGCATGACAGATAACGTTTTAAGTACTGTGAGGAAATTGCAATCTAGCCAGAAGATTCCTGAAGATGACGTGGAAGTGTTGTCAAAAGATGGTTATCGGTCTGCTAAAGGAAAATCAAAATTGACACTGAATGAATCCGAGGAAGAATTGAACTCCCGAGGCAAACCTTTAAAGTTGGATGTCCACCAGAATGACTTGTCTGCTAAAGATGAAACAAATCACAGGTCAGGGAATAATGATGGGAAAAGCAAGCAGCGAAAGAAGACCTCAAAGTTTCTCAGAGTTCGCTTAGGTGATGGAGCTGTTGAAGAACTTTTAAACCCTGATCCAGATCCAGATCGAAAAGAGACATCAGATGAGCAAAGTAACCCTGAAAGTTTGCCTGTGCGAGGTGTTTGGCGAAATGGAGGTGGTCAAAAGCTTGTAGCTATGACTTCAAAAGGTCCGAAAAAGTGATGCAGTAGGAGGTAGATAACTTGGCTTGTAGGAGGGAATCTCAAGCTTTCTCTTCTTTGGACATAATTCTTTTGACATCGATTTTTGTAGCAACTTCAACATGAAGTGGGTTATCCAACTCATGCTTTAGCGAAGGTTCCAACCCATGGAAATCTCAAGTGTTTATGGTTTTCAGATACAGCATATAGGCTATATGATATTTTTGTTTCTTTTATTGATAGTTCCTTTCAATTCTGCTTCAACTTTATGATATTGGCAGAGGTAGACAATCTCTTGAAGAACCGTGAAAGATTGGCTCTTTAAACTGTATATTGTTATACCGAGTACATGGATAAAGTGGTTTAGCTGGACATGTTTCTGTGCCATTTTACATTCAACCGAGTTTTTTTTAATACCCTTTGCCCCATGAGTGAATTTAGTCGGCCTAACTAGTCTTGGAAACAAGTATCGTTATTTTGTCCCTTTGATATAATTGTCCTGCGCAGTGTCCATCTTTGCTTAATCAGGGCTAGAATATCTTTAGCTTTTTTTTTTGTTGTTTTCCATCCTGTGTCCGATACTCGCATTGGAGTCTGACTAATCCGGATTTGCGCTGTGTAGGGCCTCATTCGGGGGAAACACTTTCTACCAAGAATTTTTCCATACCCAGGGCTCGAATCCGAGACCTTTGGTTAAGGAAGAAACGACCCCATCCGCTGCACCACATTCTTTGGTGGTTGAATATCCTTAGCTTGAATGGTAATATATATACGTATTATATTTCTTAAGGAACGGGTAAAGTTCAAAGTTAATTTCCCAATGCTCGTCCGTGTTTTACTCTATTATTTCTATTTTACAAAATTATTACTATTTATCTCAGAATATATTAAAAAAATGACAAAGCCCTCCTCTCCTGTTTGAAATGTTGTGACATGATATGCCAATTAGGAGAGAAGGAATTTTCTTAGAGTTTTAGTGTGACATGACATGTCAATTAAGAGAGAAGGACGACAAGGATTTTATGGTGTTTATTATATTTTGAGAGAAATATTGGTTGTAATATTTTAGTTTTAATAGAAGCAAAGGCTTCTTACTTTTAAAATAGAGCCTCCTGCATCAATATGTAAACACTGATTTATTAAGAACATTGAAGAAAAGCAAAGTGCTTGTAGTAGATAATGTCAATACGTGGATGATCATTTAGGGAATTAGCTCGTAAAGTTTATTATGAATACGTAGAAGCGAACAAAATGAATAGAATTATACCTCTGTGTATCTAAACGTTTTTGAAGTATTCATGGTGAACCACTAAATTTTCAACTGAAAGAACCAATTAGTCAAAAGAATAATAATTACGGATTGGAATAGAGAGTTCATACACATTCACAAGATACAACTCATGACACTGTTTTCCCACATCTATATTATAGTATAATATCAGTCTGATTTTACCCAATTAATGTGATATTATATCCCTACATTAATGCAATCAATAGCTAATGCGAAGTTGGTGGAACTCCTCGACTATAGGAAAAATGAAAAAGGGTAAATAATGCTCCTGACTATTGTAATAGAAAATGCTTTCTGTTTGATTTTTGATCCAAACAATGTCAATTATTAGAAATATAACAAAAATATCCTCGTCGTTAGCAACTGGCCTAGTTATTTGCTAATAGGATAGTCTTTTTTTTTTTTCCTTTCCAAGATGGGAGTTCATCTTATCATATAAATAAATTATATTTCAATATCTCTTTTGATGAAAAGTAGCATATACTCGTGAAATAATTGAATTGTCAATCTGTTGTTTATGAAGACTTTAAGAGAAAATATCAATTGTTTCCCTACGACTATACTATAGTGAAATGTTTGAGTTTTACCTAGTTAATTAATGTAATATTATTCCCTTAAATCAATCCGATCAATAGCTAATGCGAAGCTGGTAGAACTCCTAGACTTTTATTTTATGAAAAGTAAATTTGTGTTCAATCAAATAATGTCGTATAAATAAAATGAGACAAGTAAATAATATTTTTAAAGAGAGGCGTTAGATCTCATTAATATTCATATAATTGGAATAATATAGTTTGTGTACTTGATATGTACTTTAACCTCTTTCACAAACAGAAAGTTTTATTATCGGGTAAAACACTTTCTATTAAAAAAAACTCCACATTCAGGCTAATTAAGTCCCACGAAGGCTAAAGGAAAGTGGCTTAACAAAATGAAATGTTCGATTATTTCTATATTAATGTCCTTAGCTGTTTCTTGTTAATTTAATTTTGAAAATGAAAACGAAAAACATTCTACATATATCTAAACTATGTTGTTTCCCTAACTAAAGAAGAAATTAAAAAGGGACAAAAATTGTTAGTTTAGTTATTATCAGCCAAAAGGGAATTATAACTATCATCAGCATAACCAACAAGGTATACCCATACAATCTCCTTATGTAACATCGCCCATAATTACATTTGTTTTAAGGACTAAATTATTGTAAACTAAAATTTCTAAAGTTATAATTTTTGGGCTAATTTATCCTACATAAAAGATAAGATAAAATAATATTAAATTAAATAAGATATCCTAGATTGAATTATATTTTATTTGGTGGAAGGTATAAATTTATCCGAGGATAATTTTGAGATAAATTTATTTCTTCTATCAAATAAAATACATATTTCATTCCAAACATAATCATCGCCCTATTCCTTGAACCAAACGACCCCTCCTCTAAGTAATTCCAAGTAAACAATCTTTAAATAGCTCGCGCATTTGAATCAGATATGTCGATTGCTTAACTTGACGACTTCATAATTAGACGAGCTCATTTCTAATAGGATTCTTGAAAGCTACTTTATTCTAAAAAATTAATGAATAAAATTATACTCGTAAATATTCATCAATAACATATATTTTTCATCATATTTTATTTATAATCGTAATAATTCATCATTACTTTAAATTTATTGTAAACATGCTATTCTGGTAGTAATCACCTGTATGCTACTCTTGCATGAAGTTCTTATCTCGTTTTCTTTTTAAGCGTCTTGATATTGTAGCTAATTTTGCTGCACTTGAATTGAGGGTTTATAAAAAAGAAATCTTTTTGTCTTTTCACAATAGCGGTAAGATTCGCACACACTCTCCCCTTACCCAAACCTCACTTGTGGATTTTCACTGATACATATGTTATATCCAATTAAACATGGGTTCCTAACTTTTCTTATCAAACTTCTAAAATTAGGTAAATTATCAGAACAGGATTATACATCTATGAAACTGATTTAGATTTACTGCCATAAAATCTGGATTATTCAATGTATTAGGCCTACCTTGATTAATTGACACCCTCCACACGCAGCTCTCTCCAAGTTGACAAACTGGAAATAAAATAAATAAATAAATAAATAAATAAATAAGTAAAAAGAGTTTTCTACCTAAATTCTACTTTTTCTTCACATATATCCTTCAATATTAAAGTTTAATATATTTTCGCTATTTTTATTTGATATGCAATGTCACATATATTGAGAGAAATGTTTCTATGCACTCCAAATATATAGTGTTAGCTTCATATACTCCACTCTTTCTTTTCTTTTTTTCATTTTTGCATTTGAAGAATACTATATTTGATATTCGTTATTTCTGATTAATTTGATTTCATGCTAGATCTTCACAGTTTAGGTATTTACATAACGGAGTTTTCATTATATCTCTTTAGTCATTTTGTTTTGTTTGACTTTTTAAAAATAAGGGATAAAAATAATTAACATGATACTTTATCCTTTGTCTCATTTCATACAAGATGTTACAATTTTATTTCCCTAAGGAATCCTATTTAATTGATCATTAATTAACACAATTAAATTGTCTTCCTATTTACTAATCATAGAAATTTTTTCTCCATCATAGATTTATTTCCTAATAAGATCATCAATAAATTATTTACGTAATTAATTAAGCAATGAGACATGAGAAAATCCAATCAGATTTGTTTCGAATTAATGGAGATAAACTTTAATGTTTTTGATGCCGATAATAAAGATTATTAATTGTTGACACAATATGAAATATTATTATTATTATTATTATTATTATTTCCACTACTACTATTTTGTTAAAGTGCATAAACTCCAAAATGTAAAAATCTAGGTCAATTACCATAGTAATAGAATAATAGATATTTGTCCTAAAATACCAAATTTATCGGTCAAAGCTGATTTAGTTCATTTAGCACAAAAATACCGGAGGAGTATTTAAGTTTAATATCTTACCAACATGGCTTATGGTACAGTGGACTGTTCCATCCTTAATCAGAGGTCGAGAGTTCGACCTGGGTATGGAGAAAACTCTGTTGGGAGTGCTACCATCTTAATAGGCCCTGCAACACGCGATCCAAATTAGTCGGGCTCCAATACGGATACCAAATATCAGATGAAAACCCAAAAAATAAAAGTTTCATATCTTGCTTTCACACGTATGGTCGCCTTAGCTTTATCAAGTACTCCCCTCCTATTTTTTTTTAATTTTACTACTAATTTTCTATTAGTATTTTTATTTTTATTTGTCATTTATAATATATTTAAAAAAAATATTTTTTTTTTTCTATTTTATCTTTAACATTAATTACATCTTCTCCAAATTAATTTCAAGACACAATGCAAATATCATTTGATAGAAATACTATGATAAAATGGTTATGTTATTAATTATTTTTCTTAGTGAGTGTATCAAGTCAAAATATAATAAGTAAAAACGAACGGAGAAAGTAATATGCATCGACAATGTTTAGTAATATGCATCGACAATGTTTTTTTTCCCTGTACACTACTATCAGTATAATTTAACTAGATATAAGAAGTTATTATTCTATTTTTCAGGCAATTATATATATAGACTTGCTATATATATGTCTTTTCAAAGTTTTATTAAATTATTATTGTTAGCCCATATGTTATTGGGCCTTTAGTTTATGGACCTTTAGGTTATTGGCTATGTATATATAGCCTCCTTTTGGTTTAGTCAGTTTTTATGCTTTTCAGATTATATTGTAAACCTTAGCCTTTCTTTCTTTCAATAAAGTTCTATTAATATGGTATCAAAGCTAGTTCGATCCATGTCCTTTGATTTGTTGGTTGAAGATTTTGTAGCAGGCACCTACTGCGCGGATCGAACTCCGCGGTGAGTTCGCTGGGGGGTACGGGGGGCAGCGCGCCCCCATCCGGGGTTCGGGGCGGAGCCCCGAATTTTATTTTTTGAGGTGCTGCTGTATTCGTTTGCTGTCTGGTATTGTTCGTCTTTCGTTCTTTTGCTTGCTGCCATTGTTGTTCGTTCGGAATTGTTCAACCTAGGGTTTTGCATCTTTTTATTTTTTGAATTATTTGTGTGTTGCTGTGTTTACAATGACTGGAAAGGATGATTCTCTCCAGTCCATTAGTACTCAATTAGATGGTAAGAACTATGCCTATTGGAGTTATGTCATGAAGAATTTTCTTCGTGGGAAGAATATGTGGGGTTATATCACTGGAGTAAAACCAAGACCTATCGATGATACAACTGAAAATTTTGATTTGTTGGTGGACTTATGGGAAACTAATAACTCCAAGATTATCACTTGGATCAACAATTCTGTAACTCAGTCAATTGGTATGCAATTGGCTAAGTATGACACAGCAAAGGAGGTCTGGGATCATTTGGAAAGACTGTACACTCAGTCTAATTTTGCTAAACAGTACCAGTTGGAGTATGATATCCGTGCTCTTCAACAGCATGACCTCAGTATTCAAGATTTTTATGCTGCCATGTCGGATTTGTGGGATCAATTGGCACTTACTGAATCTGCAGAGTTAAAAGGTTTTGGGCCGTACATTGCTAGACGGGAAGAGCAACGCTTGGTTCAGTTTTTGATGGCACTACGTTCTGACTTTGAGGGCCTACGTGGAACAATCCTTCATCGATCTCCCCTCCCTACTGTTGATTCTGTGGTTCATGAACTGATTGCAGAGGAGACTCGTATCAAGTCTCAAGTGGTTCAAGGGTCTAAAGTAACTACTACTCCTGTCGTGTTTGCTGCTTCAACTGATCAGTCTAGGCCACCACGTACTCAGACTCGACAATCTCCTAAAGTTGCATTTGATGAGTGTGCATTCTGCAAACAGAAAAATCATTGGAAGGCTCAGTGTCCGTTGTTACTTAACAAGGTCAAACAGCCTCAATCTGGGCAGCAACAGAAATATGGGCAGCAAAAGTCTCCGTCACGCTCCTCTGGTGCTCCTCCATGGTCATCTCGTCCTCCACAGTTCGCTGCTGCTGCACCATCTGTAGATGTTGAGTCTGTTAGCACTATGCCACCTTCTGCGTTGGATCCCCAGGTTTTCGAACAGTTCAGACAGTTCTTCGTTTCTAATCCTCCGGCCATGTCAGCATCTATGTCTCATTCGGGTTCGGTTTCTTCTAGTACCTCAGGTATTCCTTCCTCCTTGTGGATATTGGATTCTGGTGCGTCTCATCACATGTCCCCTCATTTGTCATCGTTTGGTTCTTTGTCACCCATTTCACCAATTTCTGTTATGTCCGCGAGTGCTGTACCTATGTCAGTCGAGGGTGTTGGTTCTGTTACTACCCCTCACATTGTCCTCTCTGATGTTTATTACATTCCCAAACTTGCTTTAAATCTTGTTTCGGTCAGTCAGTTGTGTAAGGCTGGTAATTGGGTGTTTTTTTCTGAATCTGTTTGTGTTATACAGGACCAACACACTCAGAGGGTGATTGGGACCGGCCGTAGGTTGGGGGAACTCTATGTCTTGGAGAATCTCAGAGTGTCTGCAGTTGCTGCCTCTAGCATAGATTTATCTTCTTTTCGTTTGAGTCCTTTGTCTTCTCCGTTTTATCTTTGGCATTCCAGATTAGGACATGTGTCAGTTTCACGTTTACGTTTTTTGGTCTCTAGTGGTGCTTTGGGTCATGTGAACACTAGTGATATTTCAGATTGTAGTGGTTGTAAACTGGCAAAATTTTCTGCCTTACCGTTTAATAAAAGTGTGTCTTATTCTGTTGCTCCTTTTGATATTATTCATTCTGATGTATGGGGACCAGCGCCAGTTTCCACTAAGGGTGGATCGACCTATTATGTTTCGTTTATAGATGACTATACTCGTTATACCTGGGTGTATCTTATGAAACGCAGATCTGATTTCTTTGGCATTTACAACAACTTTAGAGCCCTTGTTAAAACACAACATTCGGCTGTGATAAAGTGTTTCAGGTGTGACTTAGGGGGTGAATATACCTCTAATGACTTCACTCAGTTACTTGCCTCTGATGGTACCATACACCAGTCATCTTGTACCGACACTCCTGAGCAGAACAGTCTGGCAGAAAGAAAACATCGTCATATTGTTGAGACAGCACGCTCTTTACTTTTGTCTGCAGAGGTTCCTAGTATTTTTTGGGGAGAAGCAGTCCTAACTGCTGTATATGTGATTAATCGTATTCCTACTGCATTGACTTCAGGGATGTCTCCGTTTGAGAAACTATATGGTCACCCGCCGAATTATTCTGCATTACGAGTTTTTGGATGTACTTGCTTTGTTCTTCGTCCTCATGTTGAACGAAATAAGTTAGGGTCAAAATCAGCTATATGTGTGTTTTTGGGGTATGGTATTGGACAAAAAGGATATCGTTGCTATGATCCTGTAAGTCAGAAATTATATGTTTCACGACATGTCACTTTTTTGGAACATATTCCTTTTTATTCCATTCCAGCTAAAACCCATGATGTGACAAAGTCAGATATTCGGCTTATTGATCCCTTTGGGATTGACATAGAGGTTCCAGTTCCGGATTCATCCATGCCATCTGGTGTGCCACCTGATAGTGCTTCAGCCTCGCCTGTGCCTGAGTCTGCTCCTTCGACTGTTGAGACTGGAGACCCACCACCTCTGAGGAGGTCTACTCGACCTTGTAAGTCCACCAAACTGCCAGATTTTTCCTATTCTACATATTCAGCCTCATTTGCTTCCTTTATTGCAAACATACATCATTTGTCTGAACCTGAGTCGTATAGAGAGGCTGTGTCTGATCCTCTTTGGCAGAATGCTATGGCTGAGGAACTTGCTGCTCTTCATCATACACATACATGGGATTTGGTTACTCTCCCACCTGGTAAGCATGCGGTTGGTTGTCGATGGGTGTATAAGATAAAAACAAAATCTGATGGGTCTGTTGAGCGATACAAGGCGAGACTTGTGGCAAAAGGGTACTCACAACAATATGGTATGGATTATGAGGAGACTTTTTCCCCCGTAGCAAAGATGACGACTGTTCGCACTATGATTGCTGTTGCATCCGTTCGACAGTGGAAGATATTTCAGATGGATGTCAAGAATGCTTTTCTGAACGGTGATCTCCACGAGGAAGTTTATATGACTCCTCCCCCAGGTATTGACCACCAGCCAGGTGAAGTTTGTCGGCTTCGAAAAGCTTTATATGGTCTCAAACAAGCCCCTCGTGCTTGGTTTGAGAAATTCTCCACTGTTATTACTTCCCTTGGATTTGTCCCGAGTAACCATGATTCAGCATTGTTTGTTAGATATACAAGTGCAGGGCGAATTCTATTGTCCTTATATGTAGATGATATGATTATTACTGGTGATGATCATAGTGGTATTGAGTTATTGAAGCATGATTTGGCTCATCGATTTGCAATGAAGGACTTGGGCTTGCTGCGTTATTTTCTGGGTATTGAGGTGGCTCAGTCTAAGAAAGGGTATCTTCTTTCTCAGACTAAGTATATATCTGACTTGTTTACACGGGCGCGTCTTTCTGACAACAGGACTGTAGATACTCCCCTTGAAACCAATGCACGTTACTCTCCTAGTGATGGTGTTCCATTATCAGATCCGAGTCTTTATCGGACTATTGTGGGTAGTTTGGTTTATCTTACGGTTACTCGTCCAGATATAGCACATGCAGTTCATGTTGTTAGCCAGTTTGTTACTGCTCCTACTTCTGTGCACTGGGGAGCTGTACTTCGTATTCTAAGGTATCTTCGTGGCACTCAGTTTCAGAATCTCTTGTTTCCCTCGACGTCATCTCTCGAGTTGCGAGCCTATAGTGATGCTGATTGGGATGGAGATCGCAATGATCGTAAATCCACCACTGGTTTTTGTGTGTTTCTTGGAGACTCTTTAATCTCGTGGAAGAGCAAGAAACAAGATGTTGTCTCTAGATCTTCCACGGAGGCTGAGTATCGTGCCATGGCTGTGACTACATGTGAGATTATTTGGTTACGTTGGCTTCTTGCAGATATGGGGGTTCACATTTCTATGCCTACTCCCCTGCATTGTGATAACAAAAGTGCGGTACAAATTGCAAAGAATTCTGTCTTCCATGAGCGTACGAAGCACATTGAGATTGATTGTCACTTCACCCGTCATCATTTGCAGCTCGGGACCATATCGCTTCCTTTTGTTCCATCGTCTTTGCAGATTGCTGACCTTTTTACGAAGGCTCAGTCGGCGTCTCGATTTCGTTTTTTGTGTGACAAACTCTCAATGCTTATTGCTGTTGCATTGTGAGTTTGAGGGGGGATGTTAGCCCATATGTTATTGGGCCTTTAGTTTATGGACCTTTAGGTTATTGGCTATGTATATATAGCCTCCTTTTGGTTTAGTCAGTTTTTATGCTTTTCAGATTATATTGTAAACCTTAGCCTTTCTTTCTTTCAATAAAGTTCTATTAATAATTATATTTTCTAAAGTGTTATTTATCATAAATACATTTTTCTGAGAAAGTAATTTTACACATAGTATTAGTTTGTATTCCACTAAACAGATTGACAAATACTTTTACATCATTAGACCATTAATAACTAGCATTTGGCTAAGATTCAAAAGACACTTCAATTTCTTTCCTAAAATGCAGTCAATACTTTCAATTCTCTAAAATAAACATTTTTTTAATTAATTCCCAAAAAAATTGGTAAAACTATTACGTATTTATCTGATCATGTGAAAAATTAATAGTAACTCCAAAAAAAAGTTTTTTTTTTTTTTTTAGGAAAAACCAACATGACACCTATAAATATCCATCCCTTTCATTTAATAATCATCCCATCAATATTCTCTCCAATGGCTTCTTCCTCCATTTTTTCTAAAATTTTATTACCAATTCTATTCTTCATTTTCTTCTTTATTTCTCCTTCTTTGTCATCTTCTTCAAATAATTATTCTTTATCAAACATAGTTGTAAATTCAACATCTGAATTTATTAACCATACAGCTATATCCGAATTCCGAATACTGAATCGAAGAGTCCTATCCGAATGCCCCGACCCAAACCCATATATCAGTATAACTACTTCCTCAAATTCAAAGCTTTCTGATGAAGACTTTGTTACTGTTCATATTTCTGGAATTTTGGTTCCTTCTAAAGGAGACTGGGTTGCCATGATTTCACCTTCACATGCTGAGTAAGTTCATATGCACTCACAGTTAATTAAATATTTTTTAATAATATATATAGTGGTGAGAGGCAGATTCATGATTTACGTTATATATATGGGGTTTACCAATTTTTGTAAAATTTTACATATAAATTTATGTTTTGCGTCAAATTACTATATGTTTTAATAAATCTGATATCAGCATACTGCATCCGCCTCTTGGTGATGGCACCATTTTTGGCTGCTTATCATTTTACATTTACTAAGTAAGATAAATATTACTATAAATTATGTTTATACCATTCGTGCATAGAATTTAAACTAAAAAACGTAAAGAAGATGATGTTTTCATCAATTTTTTTTGGGAAGCGATAAATTGAACACCAACTAAATCATGAAAAAAAAAATCTATATTCAATTGCATCTCTTTTATTTGTTTTCTTTTCTTCTTTCTATTATATGAATGTAGATTTTGTTATTGAAACATTCTTCCTTATTTGTCTTTGATTTATCATGATTTTTCCAAATATATCTTTAAAATACAATATTTGGATATAACTTTTCTTTTCTTTTATTGGTGGGTCATAAGGCCTTTATCTGGAAATTAGAAATATAAAATTATGTGAATATTACATGGTGGAGAAGGGCACGACTTTTTCTTAAAGTACACTCAACTAAGTTGTCCACTATTGAGGAAGAGAAAGTATACTAGTGATTATTTCCAATTATTAATAAAAAGAAAAGAAGAACAAAGGGAGCATGTGGACAATGGTATAAACAAAATAATATTGATTCCCCCCCCCCCCCCCTTAAATATAAATATAATAGTTTTACTATATATTTTATTGACTTTGTGTTGCTTGTTATATTAACGCCACACTCAAACTTATTGCTAAAATTGAATTAAAAATCTAAACTAAGGCATATTTCTATCAGGTCCCTAAACTCCCCACATTTTGTTCCAATTAGACATTTTTTTCCTATCAGCTAAAAGTTAAAGTGTGTGTTACCCACACGCGCTGACGTGGATAAATTAACAAATTAAAAAGTGACATATGGTATTAAAATCCAAAAATAATTTAAAATTTTTTATCACTAATTAAATTATAATATAAAAAAATTATAATATCTTAAAAAAAAAAAAAAAAAAAACCTTACCCCCGCTTTCATCTTCATCTTCAGCCATCTTTATTCTCTATTTCATTTCTCCTTTAACAAAGTTATCATCTTCCTTAGAAGCAAATGGAATAAGAACCTCGAAACTTCAAGTTCTTTAACAAGAACAAGCAAATGAAACAAGTTTCTTTAACATGAAACTTCAATAACCTCGAAACAATTTCATCTCGAAAGAAGAATTCTCCCAAAGTTACAAACTTTATTTCCAAATTCAATCATACACCACACAAACACCAAAAAAAAGCACATAAACAACGTAAAACTTCAAGAAGCTCCTAACAATTCAGTGGAATTAAAAAATTAATTTTTAAAAAGGGAATTAACTTAAAGTTGAAAATTGATCACCTAAAAAATTGATTTTTGAAAAGGAAATTAAAGCAATGTTCCATTGATTTAAGTTTAAGAAAAAAAAAAAAAAGAGGAAGAAGATGAAGAGGGGGTATCGGGTAGGGGGGAGAGAGGTAATGGTTGAGTTTTTTTTTTTTACAATTTTTTTTTCGCTTTATTAATGATTTTTGGGCTCCATTGATTTAAGTTTAAGAAGACAAAAAAAAGAGAGAGGAAGAAGATGAAGAGGGGTTATCGGGTAGGGGGGGAGAGAGGAAATGATTGAGTTTTTTTTTTACAAAATATTTTGCTTTATTAATGATTTTTGGGCTCCATTGATTTAAGTTTAAGAGAAAAAAAAGAAAGGAAGAAGATGAACAAGGGGTATTGAGTTTTTTTTTTGGAGGGGGGGGAGGGAGGAAATGATTTTTTGCTTTATTAATGATTGTTGGGGCCCCATGCCACTTGACATCTTTTTATTTGGAATTTACAAAGAAAAACAATTATTCACGCGTTCCTGCATTGCACAACACATGCAGTGTCATGTAGGCAAAAAATATCCAATTGGAACAAAATGTGGGGCGTTTAGAGACCTGATAGGAATAGACCTTAGTTTAGGTATCTAAGTGAATTTTGACAACAAGTTTGAGTGTCTATCCATGTCTTTGGTCTTATATTAATAATGCATGTTTCAGCACATCAAGTTGCCCCTTCAATGGCATACAATATCAACAGACTGGTGATTTCTCTGAACTTCCACTCCTTTGCCATTACCCTGTCAAGGTTAGTTTTCTTTAATCTGAGTTTCGACGATAAATTATGCCTTCAGTTATTTATATATATTGAATATCTTTGACTTTTAAAAAACAAATCGCAATTAATATCACATGACACTTGTCACTCCCGAAAATTTCATGCATATAATATAAAATTCATCGTACTTCAACGGTTATTTTAATAGAATAAACAACTCTTAAGCTAATAATGAATGTGTTCAATGTTACAGAAAACTAATAGTCATGGCACTCTTGCTCTCTATATTTTTATAGATGCACGCAAGTGTGTATGTGTGTGTGCACAAGTAACTTGGTACGTCAGATACATTCCAACAATAAAAGGTCCTATGTAATTAATAAAACTAATTTTCAGCCTTCAGCTTTCAAGTTGTACCACATTTGAATAATGGTAGTAAGAAACAATTATGGAAATTTTATATTAAGAGACTAGAATAATAAATTAATAATCTAGAATAATAAATTAATAATCTTGTAATGAAAGAACATAGTGGAATTCGGATAAAGATGTGTTAATAGGAGTACCACTTAGGGTGTGTGCTGGTATTCTCGTTTTTTTTTTGTTTTTTTTCAATTTTGTTCATGTAGATCAATTTTTGTGTAAAGTATTTTTTAGTGGAAGTTGAGAAAATAAGTTTCACAAGTGTTCTTTGATATTGATTGTGTCCTCTTCATCCTTCAACACTCCTCATCTTCACTCCATTTCACACCCCTACTCTCAACAGGGGCGGAGCCAGCCTTCTGTTTGGGGGTTCGGCTGAACCCCCTTCGACGAAAAAAATATACTATTTATACATGATTAAAATTATTTTTTATGTGATTATAGTAGGTGTTAAACCCCCTTCGATTAAGTTTTCTTTGAATATGAAACCCCCTTAATTGAAATCCTAAGTTTTCTTTGAATATGAAACCCCCTTTGTTGAAATCTCAGCTCCGTCTCTGACTCTCAACTCTCACCTCCCATTGTATGTGTCTATATTATATACAAATATTAGAATAATATTTTTATTTGCATACTAAGTAAAAAAAATATATAAAAAATTCACTAGTTTCTTTCGACAGTGAATGCACATTTATAAATAATCTAATCATATAGAAATTATTTACATTGATAACATATGTTACTTAAAACTCTATTGAAATGAGTCATGCAGATGCCGCTTCATTAACTAACTTTATAGATAGATACACGTAAATAACTTGACTTCATTATTCACATCACCAGCGTTACCCCACTTTTCATTGTCCATCAATTTCCAAGTTGCTACCCAATTCTATCATTCCCCATTTAACACTTTGACATTATACATGCAAATTTTCTAGATCATTTTCAAATTGACAACCTTTTTCGTGATTGATTGGTACATTTACGATGCATTACTTTTCTAGTTTATTTTTACTTGTTCAGATTAGAAAATCAAAGAATACCAATCATATATAGTAAGAAATCAATAATCTCCCTTTATAAAAGGAGTAATAGCTCTTGCAGAATAAATGTTTTAAATTTGTGATCTATGCAACATTACGTCATCGGTATCGTCATCTGATGAGAATATATATGTCATAGATATATAGTTAGATATTAATTACTCCTTTTGTTTTATATATGTTACAGGCTTAGTACATAATTTACTCCAACTTTATAATTAAATCTGTTTTATTACGAGAATTAACAACCTTACACGAAGCAAATCTAGATGTCCTTCCGAAATGTTTCATGCAAGACTTATTTCAATGACGCCTACCACGATGTCCTACCCCATTGCCATACAGAAACTACCATACTTAAGACTATAATTACAATAAATAATAATACCTTTGTAAAATTACAGTTTATAGCAAGAGTAACATTATTTTACTCATTAACTAGGCAAGTGCATGTTTTACTCTCATTACTTTACATTTTCCGATTTTCACTTCAATATTTCACCTCCCCAAATATAGCCATATCTTTTACCCTCTTTTTTTTCATCTTATTTTCTTTATCATTTTATATTTTTATTTTATTTTCACTTTATTTTCTCTCTTATATTTCTCTTCTATTTTCCTTTTTTTTCTGTTTTTTTTTCATTTTTTATATTTGAAGATAATTATCTTCATAATCTTCAAGATTTTAAAATAAAACATCATTACTGTCTTTCACTATCTTATGTCTCTATCTTTTTTTTTTCTTGTTAGTTTTTTTCATCTTATTTTTTATCATTTTATTTTTTTATTTTGATTTTTTTTTCATTTCCACTTTATTTTCTCTATTCTATTTTTTTTCTTTCCTTTTTCGTTTTATTTTTTTTCCTTTCTCATATCTTTTTTTTCTTTTTCTATTTTCGTTTTCTTCTTCTGCTTCTTCTTTTTTATTTTCTTTTGTTTTTTTTGTTTCTTTTATTTTTACACTTCTATTTCTCTTTCTTTTTTTTTTCACTTCTCTTTTTTTCATTTTTTTATTTTTATATATATATTTTTTTCTTTTTTACTCTTCTATCTCTAACTTTTATTTTGAAAAGACAAATATGTATATCACATACAGATATTCAAAAACATATAAAATACATAGCCATACAGATCTGGATATGTATTTACGGTACAAAACATACATATGTTTTTACGATATACATATCATATTCATATTAAACAGTAACAAACATAACTATACTATATATCTTCATATGTATTTGCGAAATACAAAAGTGACTAATATAAAATAAGAATATATATATATGGATCAGGTATGTATTCTGTAAATACATATGTAGAGCTATATGTATTTTATACGGTGTTGAATTTGTCTTTGAACTGTACATACTGTGTCATTTTAGAGGGTAACATATGTACTTATTTATTTTCTTTTACTGTTTAAGATATCTATCATGTATTTTTTTATTACCTTTATGTATATGTATATAATTGTCATTTTATTATAGAGATTTTGTGTTATATATGTTTATATATACATGTGAGTCAGATATGTATTTCTGTAAATATATATGCATGTTTTTTTACCGTAAATACATATGCAGATCAGTATGTCTATTTATTTTGTACATTTTTTTAATATGTATATATCATATAGATATTTGTCTTTTAAAAATAAAAGATAAAGATAGAAGAGTAAAAAAAAAAAAAGAAGTGAAAAAGAAAAAAAAAGAGAAATAGAAACTAGAAATAGAAGTGTAAAAATAAAAGCGAAAAAAAATTTAAAAAAAAAAGAAGAAGAAGAAAATGAAAAAAAATGAAAAAAGAAAAAAAAGGAAAAAGGAAAAAAAAGAGGAGAAGTAGAAGAGAGAAAATAAAGTGGAAAGAAAAAAAAAATTAAAATAAAAAATGATAAAAAAACTGAAAAAAATAAATAAAAATAGTTAGAGATATAAGAGAATGATATTTTGAACTTTTGAAGATCATGAAAATAATATTCTTCATATTTGATTTTGATTTGGAAAATGAATCTACCAATACAAATAAGAGTAATTTATGAGAATTTAATTAGATGGGATAATTATTTCTTATTTAACTTAATTAATTTGAGTAAAATAAGGATAATAAATCTTGTTGTATATGTATTTGTATAGCAATAGTTTATTTAAATACAAAATACAATTTGCTATTTTTTATAATTATAAAATTATTACTATAAAAATTATAATTAAAATTCTATAATTGCTATTTCTCAAATTTTTCACTTCCTTATAACCAAAAGAGAGAAGGCAGAATTCTGCTACAGATGTGGGAATATGTCTATAACTTGGTTGTAATAGTAGAATTAAATAATAGTGGGAAGTGGTCACATTTCCGCCAAAAGCGTACCACGCATTGAAATAAGTCATGCAATACTGCTTCCTTAACAAACTTTATTGTAACTTCATTCACATTAATTACAGCCTTCGAAAATTAATTAAATAAATAAATAAATCATACTATCACTACACATTAGGTAGGCCCCATCTTTTATTTTCATGAATGGTTGAAACTTGAAGGCTTTCTAACTGTTTGCTTTCAGCATTAAACACTTGTGCCGATTTTTCTTTGGCACCGTCTTGCTATATATAGTCAAATTCAAATTGACAGCTATTTTCATGACTTGTTTGGTAGACCTATGATCATTTGTATAGAATGTTGAAGTAGATTTGTGATTCATGCAACATTACGTTATCAATGACGTCATCCATTTGTGAATATTTCATGTATATACTACTGCCTTAGTTTCATTTTATTTTTATATGGTAGAGTTTGATTGGACGTAAGATTATTGATAATCTTAGATGCGGTTATCTGGTACCCATATAAGTAGGACATATTAAGTAGGTGATGATAAAATAATCGAATGTACGCAAGCTAAACACTGTTGTTGTGGTTAATTGAAGCAAGAAAGAGTTGAGCAAGGACTCGTTCGGTCATAATATATTTACTTTATTTGATATTTTTGAAGTTGAAAATAGAATTGGAGTTATATTTGATCTTCATATTTTAGAAATGGGGAATTTTTGAAATTGAAAGAGATATAAGAAGTGAAAATAAGTTTAAAAGAAATTTAGAGTTTTATGAAAATTAGGTTGTTTTATGAAAATAAAAAAATTAGTTTTTTTTTTTAAATTAATAAATTGAAAAGTAAATATTGTGCAATCCAAATATATATAGTGAGAGGTGTTTTTCAAAAATTTAAATATTATGAAAATATTTTTTAAAAATATTTATGATTAAATAAGTAAAGTGAAAACCTATTTTAAAATATTATGAGTAATATCTATCGGCAAACGCCTAATAATTTAGCGGAGGAAGTACAAGTGCCAGGCTGCTAGCTGATGCAGCCCACCTATAGAATGGGGGCTAAAATGGTGGTAAATAGAGTTCCCCATTTTTTGAGAAAAGGTCCAAAATAGTTATGTTTGGGTTGGGATTCAAAAAAGTTATCCTTAGTTTTTGGGTAATTTCAAATATGTATAAAAAGTAAATAAATAATTTACAATAAAAATAGCCTAGTTTTTGTTTACAAGAAAAATTATTGTCAAGTCATTTTCTTCCCTTTTTTAACAGTAATTTTTTTTAAAAGAACTTTTTTTTGGTTATTCTTTTGCTGCATTTTTTTTGGTTAAAAAACAGTTTTTTAACTTTTTTCGTACAACTTTTATTCATGTATCAAATATTGTATAAATGATGTATAAACATGTATACATAACGTACAAATAGTTATATAATGTATTAATATCGTATAAATAGTTATGTAGTGTATATGTAATGTATCGATATTGTATAAACATATGAATATACACTATTTATACAATATCGATACGTTACATATACACTACATAACTATTTGTACAATTTTGATACATATATAACTATTTGTACATCATATATTTATCCAATATTTGATACATGAATAAACGCTGTATGGAAAAAGTTTGAAAAAAAATATTTTTTTAATAAAAAAATGCAGGGAAAAAAAAATAACAAAAAAAATTTATTCTTAAAAAAATACTGCTAAAAAAAAAAGAAAATTGAAGAAAATGACTAATGATTAATTTTATTGTAAATAAAAACTTGGCTATATTTTTTGTAAACTATTTAATTTTTTGTACATATTTGAAATTATCTCTTTTTGTAATGTAGATATATTTTGATCATAAATTTGGTGTATGAAATGTTAACTCGTTCTCGACTTTGTTATTGAGTAGAAATAATAAGTTCAGTCTTCAAATGAGAAAATATGAGAAGTGTGCTTATTGTGTTGTTTATTCCTATCATATATAATTGTAGCAAAATAAAAAATGTACATGCTTTTCGATTTTTTTCCGCATTTTCTAGGCATTATATTGCTTCAGTAAGTAATTAATAGTATGAAACTCTTGCAAGTATTATATGAAAGACAAGTTTCAAATCTCGATACATGACGAATGAATAAAGAAAAAGATGTTTGAGAGATGAATAGCCTTACATGATATTTGAAATTAAACTCGACAATACTGTATTTGAATATGACCTGGCCTGATAAATTAATGAAGCAAACAATAGTTGACTAATTTTGCATATGTTATTGTTATTTTTTTTTTTTTAAAAAAAGAAAGATGATATTGGTTATTATTATGAGTGACATGCATGCAGGCACAATATTTAAGCAAGGATCCAGATTTTCTAAGTTGCAAGAATAGTGAGTGCAAGAAGTATGTGAAGGGAAGATGTGCAGTGAAAACATGTAGTGCCTCTCTCACATTTCATGTTGTTAATTTTAGGACAGACATTGAGTTTGTATTGTTTGCTGGTGGATTTGCAACTCCTTGCATACTCAAAAAATTACACAATAAATTGAGCTTCACTAATCCTAAACAACCCTTATATGGTCATCTCTCTAGCATCGATTCCACTGCGATATCTGTAAGTACACATTTTTTATATTCGCACACATGTTATGATCGACATGCATGTTTGTTTAATGTCACAAATTTGAAAATTCTCGTTTTTATCATTAAATTGGATGTTCAGTCAAATAGCTTATATTCTCGCATAAACTTAAAACATTAATTAGTGGATATATATGAAAGAATGTAACAAAGAGAGCTTTTTTTCTTTTGTAAATAATATATATTGTACTTTATTGTAGCATGCATAAATGAATGAAAATTTCACTTATTATGCATATTAGTAATGATAGTTTGAGTACCATTAATTTTTTTCTCCGTATATATTTAATAAAATTAGATGAGAGTAACATGGATTAGTGGGGATAAAGCACCTCAACAACTGCAGTATGGGGATGGACAATCTCAAACATCACAAGTTTCAACCTTTACCCAAAATGACATGTGCAGTAAGTTTTTTTTACTTTTTTTTTAAGTTATTCGAGTTTGACTTTTTCACTTGTAAGTGGCTTAATTAATAATATCACACTAATTATAATATAGCCATTTTAAAAGTGAAACTTAAGATCATATTAGTGATCTATCTTATTTAATTATGTTAGTTGTTCTTGAGGTGATCGACAAGCAAGCTAAGTATATGCTTAAGGCTTAAATGACCTAATGTGCTAATCAGATCATGGATTTCAGACCAAATTTTTTTGAATGGACTACTTTCGATGTGAAGTATCCACTACAAATATATCAGATTTGAAGTCATATTTTAATATATACAAAATCAAGAACTTTACAAGTATTAAATTCGTCAAGCTAAAATCTTGAATCTCCATACATTACATACTAATACTATCATATGGTCATTGCTCTTTCTCTAGTACCTCATGATATCAAGCATCATATTTGTTGACTTCTATGACATAGTATATGGCTCCTATGACTAATGTTAGTATATAGTCTGTAATTTTGCATGTCTCTTTTTGGCCTCTATTAATTGTTGGAGTTAAAAACTGATTAATGTTTTTCAATTTTGATAAATCATTAAGGTTCTCTCTTAAAAAGTCCAGCCAAGGACTTTGGATGGCATGACCCTGGCTTCATTCATTCAGCAGTAATGACAGGCCTTAATCCTTCCACCACATACTCCTACACATATGGAAGGTACCATAATTATTTGTTATGGAGTAAATCACAAAACTATTTCTTGTTAATCCATTTCGATTAATTGAACTTTACAAAGTACTATAATAGCAGTAAAGTTATTGAACTATTTTTTGCCATGTTAAAGTAATTGAACTTTGCCCACAATACAATACTGTATTATGGTGGGCAAGCATATTCATTTACCCTTATGATTTTACTGTTATAACGAGGAAAGTTCAACTGTGCGCTGAGGCTATACACATACCATCAATTTTTTTTCTTTTCTTTTGGCTCAACCAATGTAGTGATTCAAGTGGTTGGAGCGAGAAAATAAGCTTTAAAACACCACCAGCAGGAGGAACAGATGAGGTTAGATTTTTGGCATATGGAGACATGGGAAAGGCTCCTAGAGATCCTTCTGCTGAACATTTTATTCAGGTATATATGTAATAAATATATATGTCTATTAAGTGCACAATTATATCATCAATTTTGATTAGAATGCCTTAATTAATTACTGTATATTTAGCCAGGATCATTATCAGTGGTAAAGGCTATGGCTGATGAAGTATCAGCTGGGAATGTAGATTCTATATTCCACATTGGTGATATAAGTTATGCCACTGGATTTCTTGTAGAGTGGGACTATTTTCTTCAATTAATCACTCCAGTTGCTTCTCATGTTTCTTACATGACTGCTATTGGAAATCATGAAAGGTAACTACTTAAATTTAAATCACATATGATAACTGAATACTATAACAATAAAGCCAGCAAAAATATTCTTAGAATTTGTAGTCATAAATATATGATCACACTTCTATTGCTAAAAGAACTTCAAGAAAATATGACATAATGAAGTAACTTAAAAGTTATCTTATAACATGAGAATAGCCCTAATGTTTTATAAGTGGAAAATATCTCATTCCATTTATCAACAAGGTATGCTATTTAGGGAAGAAAAAACTTGACGTTAGAGTTTATAAATAAAAAATGTCATTTTTTTTTTTTTAAAATCACACTTAGAAGGAAGATTGTCGTATAAAATGAAATAGATGAAGTATTTTATTTCCAGAAGCAGTAGGACAGGAGTAGAGCTAGGTTTTGGTTGCGATCGGGTTTCAATTAAATTTTCTTCTTCGAAAACTATACTTCATAAATATTATTCTTTTTTATAATATATAAAATGTCGAACCATCTAGACACAAGGGAAGATTCTTATCTTGTGAGAAATAAGCACATCTTACCCCCGAAAAATGCTGACATTTTCTTAAATTTCATAAATCAAAATTTAAGGGGGAAATTTTGAACAATTTACTTTGTCTTTTTATGTGGCTAAAAAAAAAATATTCAGGGATTATATAAGTACAGGATCTGTGTATGTAACACCAGATTCAGGTGGAGAATGTGGTGTGCCTTATGAAACTTATTTTCAAATGCCAACACCTGCTAAAGATAAACCATGGTACTCTATTGAGCAAGGAAGTGTTCACTTCACTGTTATTTCAACTGAACATGATTGGTCTCAGAACTCAGAGCAGGTGCATACATTTATGAACATCAACTTTAGCTTTTTTATTTGTTACTTGTTAATTTTCATTTGAAGTTTATTGTCACGCCTCAAATCCTATTGGGGCGGACTGGCACCCGTAACTGAGGAGGCTCGGGAGAACCAGCTCATAACCTTATACTTCCCATGCATACCTCTATGACAACCCGAAATTCGGACAACATCATGTCGCATATAAAAGGGAATAATCACCTGTATAAGCTCGAGCACACACATATATATATACACAATACTTGGCCGTTGGAGCCATCACGTCTATTAACAAAACACCACCTTGACTGTACATTAGGTCTACAAAGCCTCTAGACAATACACAAGTTTAACTAAGGTCGGGACACACCCCGCCATATAACTAACTTCTATACAATACCAAAAGTGACTGGATATGACACGGAAAGCGCCGAAGCAAATTGGAGCTCACCAAAAGCAGCTGGATATCCTGGCTCCTACTTGTACGGTGTATGAGCTGAGGTACCTGTGCCTGCAGCATGAAATGCAGGTCCTCCGTGGGGGACATCAGTACGAAATATATACTGAGTATGTAAAGCTGTAGATAATCACATATGATATAGGAGCTCAATAGAAATCAGAAACAAGTGAATAAATCGTAATAGAAGTGGACCACACTTACTAGAACTTGTGACAACCTGTACATTGTATTTCTTCAATCACTTTACCTTCATTCTTATCATCTTTGTAATTGTTACTGTACTGTACTGTGACCATTAGGCTGCCTCCAGTACATATCAACTGGTATCGACCCATGATAGGCTTATGCCCCTGGAATACTACCCATAAACACACAAATAGGGATCGACCCATGATAGACTTATGTCCCTGGGATACCACCCGATAAGAGAGAACTTTCATCACTTAGTTCAATTAATTTTTGAGATTGTTATTTCGGTCGCCACCGCATTTTTGATACTTTAAAACAATGATACATCAATAAGAGACATATAAATAGACCATCAATGCAATAACGATGAAGTAAGAACTCATTGGCACATCAATGAAGTGTTTTGGAGTCATCAATGCCATAACAATGAAGTAGGAACGTATTGGTATATTAATGAAACGTTTTGGAGTCATTAATAGCACATGGATCTTGTTTGAGTAACCGGATATCTTCTGACATTCATTAGTGCAATAAGCATGTAAGATTTGGAAAACAAGTAAGTATTGGAATGTCTTGAGTATTGGAATGTCTTGACATCTTGTAGGGTGGAAACAAGTTCATTGGTAACGTAGGACATCATACAAAACCATTATGGATCACATGTTATTGAATAACTTTGGAAACTTTCTTAATAGAACAATTGTTCACTTTCATGCCAAAGATATGGTATAGAGTATGCTTTACATACCTGACTGTCAACCTTCAATACTAGTCCCAAATGGACTTCCCGTCTTTTCGGATTACTTATCTACAATAAACATATATAGCAATTTAGTATTAGCAACCAAACGTCACAATTCAATTATTTGAATTCACCAAACTAGTGGTTAAGTAGTAAGCCTTAATTACACCATAAAGGGTGTCACTTTAACCCTCTTATACTTCAATTACATTCACATGCCATGCATATTCATACAACATCCTCCAATATCAAGTTTGGATTCATTTATCCTTCCAACCAACCCATTAAACCAAATTGAGCCATAGACATAAATAATCATCAATTCAATAGTATATCACCATATCCACCTTTCATAACTCAATTACCATATCCACCTTCCACAATTCAATACAACCAAACCATGCAAAATAGTCCATAACCCCTTTTCCATCACCTTTCAATAACAACCAATACATATAATCCTCTATCACACATATACATATGGAAAAGAACAAAGGCAAACAATATTCATACCTTAGAATTCACCTCTTTATTATGCAATCCTGTTTGCACAAATAATAGGTGCCGTTCGAAGCTCTCGAGATGACAAATGCAGTTATCGGATTACTTTGGAATTTCTACGGTTGAATCAAAAGTAATTTAAAGGTCAAATTTGGCTAGGGTTTGTTCTTTCTCAATGATTGATGATGAAAATGAGTTTTTGAACTCATATACATGTATATATACACATATTACCGTCCATAATATAATAGGAAATGAACAAAATGTCTTTAAAATTTAAATAATGTCAAATCTGTCCTTTGGTGGACTGTTTTGATAAGCTAAAGTAGATCGACCATAACTCTTTGCTCCGATATCGGATTTGGGTGAAATTGGTATCGTTGGAAGGATAATTCAAAGGGATTTCATTTCATATAAAGTAGGTCACCCAGTTCGTCCTGTACAAGGAGTTATGGTCGTTTGAAGTTGAACCTAAAAATCTATTTTGATAGGCTGAAGTAAAACGAGTATAAATCCTTACTTAGATGTTGGATTTGGATGAAACCAATTGAATTGGAAAGAAGACTCAAATATCTTTCTTTTCATAGGTCGTATCTCTCCCAGTTCATTATTTTAAGGGAGTTATAATCATTCAAAGTTGACCCAAAAATTCAGCTGGCCTTAGTAGTTTGTGTTCAGGAAATTTTCCTGCACATTTACTATTTCCAAATATCTCGGCCACCATTTTATAGTTTCGAACATGCTCGATTATATCAGAACCCTATCCGTTTTTAGAAATCTTTATATCGTTGGAAAGCTTATTCAATAAACTTCGCATGGAACCATCGACGGGCAAATTTTGGTATAAATAAAATAAAAAAAAATTAAATCCATATAAATAAGCCCAATACACGTACTTAAATACGCCAATACACGTACTTGAATACGGGGTGTTACATTTATAGATTTCTATAAAAGTTTAAATTCATATATAGCAACGATTGGGTTCACAATTAAAGATTTCTAGATTTTTGGTGGATTTCTTCGTATACATATATAGTCCGAACAAAAACTACTAAGTTTATGTGAATCCATAAATTATACTATAGATTTGCATTTATTTGGAGGTTCTAATTTCTTGCCAAATATAAATGTCTCTCTAACAGTATGAATGGATGAAGAACGACATGACTTCAGTTGATCGAACAAGAACGCCTTGGCTAGTTTTTACTGGGTAAGTAAATCTATATTAGTTGGCAATATAGATCTTTTGGTTTTAATTACTAAATCAAAGTGCTTGTAAGATGTAACATGTTTGTTATTGCAACATCTAGTATGCGTCAATTCTATGCAAGTTGCAATCGACTGTATAAGTGAAAATAGTGGAACGGCTAGCTGAGAAAATGTTACGGCAAATAATTTGAATTTTGAAATAATATAAGACAATTACCTACTATTATTTGTTTTGCCCTTGCTTTGATAATCATATGTTGATTACTTCATATAGGCATCGACCCATGTATTCTTCTGTCAATGGGGGAATTCTTAAAAATGTTGATGAGAATTTTGTCAAAGATGTTGAGCCCTTACTATTGGAAAACAAGGTAATTAAGTTTTTCACCTGCTAAGGATTTGAGTTATATTTACATTATCATGATTGAATAATCAAGTCAGAGTAAATAAAAAAATATGTTGAAAAATATATATAGTTATTTCAGCGTCGTGTGGATTGTTACATTCTTCAATAATATAACTTAATTTGTAATATTAAAATTATTATCATTTTTATCATATCGTAAATTAATACGTCTGCGGAGAAATATGTCAGGTTGATCTAGCATTATGGGGACATGTTCACAATTATGAGAGAACTTGTGCAGTATATCAGAAGGAATGTAAAACATTACCTACTAAAGATGCAAGTGGAATTGATACGTATGATAATACCAATTATAGTGCACCAGTTCATGCTGTTATTGGAATGGCTGGCTTTAGCTTGGACCAGTTCCCTTCAAAGGTAATTAACTCTCTAGCTCGCTTGTCTAAAATAATTGTACTTTATTCATTATAACAGTAAAGTTATAAAGTAATGGAATGTTACTCATAGTCTCATATACACAGGCTGATGAGTGGAGTTTGGTAAGAACAGCTGAATTTGGATACGTGCGAGTTCATGCAACAAGAAATGCATTGACAATTGAAGTGAGTGTTACAAACATGAACTTGTACATTTTTTGTTACGCGAAAATATGCATAGCTCAGAATTTTCTAAATTTCTCTTTCATTTTGCAGTATGTGAATGCAAATACAAGAAAGTTGGAAGATAGTTTTCAGATCACTAGATAAACAGAGACTATATACTAGTAGAACAAAACTGTGTAATACAAAGTATAGGGAAAGTTATTTAAATTTACAGAATCAATAAAAAAAATGTGTTTTTTCTCTTATACAGCAGCAACAATGTCTCAAATATTCGTTTCTTCAATAGGTGCTTCTTTGTTGATTTTCACTGCCTAATTTCTTTTTATTGCGTTTAAAAAACCGATCAAACTGACCTAGTAGATAAATCATACTACAGCAATACATAATCTTGGATATGAAAGAACATCCAAAAATGTTCAACCCGAATCGCATTCTTTCACATAGTATTAAAGTTTAACATTTGGCACTCTTAGTTTAAGACTCGTAAGTCTGCACCACATGCATTTAAGTTCAAGAGTAAACTTAAAATCTGGTTTGAGATACAGAATGGTGTTGAGTTAATAGTAGTTTTGACAATATATACCAAAGTTGTGTACATTGTAAACTTGACTTGAAAGTAGCCGCTATTCATCTTCCTATAGACTTGAAACTTGTTCCTAAAGGACCTAATTAATTTAATGAGACACGTCATTTATTGTCATTGTTCAAATCTTTGACAACAAAAAACTATTGTTCAACTCTTTGCGTAAAACATTGTTTGATTTCTGGATAAGAAATAATAATTTTAGAATAAAGTATAAGATCATTTTCTTACCCCCTCCATTGAAGTTTTCATCTTTTATGATTACTATAGTGACTCAAATTTAGAACCTTAGAATGGAAAAATGCAACTTGCTCTTGTCAAGTATGAAATTATTTAATCTCACATTTAATTGAATTTATGATTCCAAAATTAGCATTCCATGATTATTTAACCACACTCAATTTTGATATAACAATTTGAGATTCTTGTTCCCAAAATAAAACACCAAAATGACGGATGAAATTCCAAACTAAAACATTAAAATAACAAGATTCTTTTTCAAAAGTTTTTCTCCTAAAATCCTTTTAAAAAGTTAAGGTCAAATAGAAAAAAAATGTAGGGATCAAAAACATATAACTTAAGCGTTCAGTCAACCTTGGATTTTTATCCTAAAAAGTCATTTAACTTTGAACTTACTCAGAAAGTCACTCAACTTTAGATGTTATACTCAGAAAGTCACTCAACCCATTTTATTATTTTTTAAATTAATTTTTGTTTATGTGAATTTTTTTGTAATAACAAAATTATGAAAAATGCAAAATGTCAATTTAATGACCCTTTTACCCCTTTCTTTCATTTGATTCCTACATTTAAATGCTTAAAAACCTACAGTATTTCAATAGTTCATTTTTAGTTCATATGATTTGTAGTTATTTTCTTGATAGAGAATTTTTAGCTATTGTCAGTCTTTAGTTACATTTTTGTTCTTAAATTGTGTTCACACATGATTTTTATTTTTTTTTATTAAATTTAGGTAAATAATAGTTGAAAATTTCAAGTTGGCAAGATGATTAGATTAGGACTCCTAGAAAGCATAGGAACACAAACATACTAATATGACTAAAAGCTATTCTCAACTAAATGATGCCGATTATATAGATCTTGCTATTTCATTTTGTTCTATTTTTCGCTAGGTTTGGATAAATTTGAAGAAATTGTAGGTCTTCCAAAATAATTGTCACGATCCGAGACCAGGCCTTGGCCGCAACGGGCATCCTGAACTAAGAAGGCCTGGGAGACCATTTAGCATACTATCATAAGCATAATCCATACATAAATCAAAGTGCGAAAGATATAATGAAATTCAAGGGAAACTTATATTCCAAATTGTGTCAACAAAGTAGTGACAATTCAATAATCAAATCCCGTCTACGAAACCTTTACTGAATGCTAACTATCTAGGCCGGGACGAGGCTTCTGACTGGACCATAAATTTAAGAAAGTCAACATATGAATAAATTGCCTTTCGAAAGATGGATGGTTCACTAACTCTGTCATATCCAAATGTTCTACTGATGTGATGGCCACGGTACTGTGCCTCAGAACCTATATTATGGAAAGTCAATAATTGAAAAGTATTGGTATGCAGAAAAATCCAAAAATAACATATATTTCATGTAAAATAATCGAGAGCATTGTGAAATCAATTTAGCATAATATATATAAAAACACATAGTCATAACTAAAGAGTTTCAAATCATTCATGTGAAAACGTAGACAACACCTTTTGTTTTACTTCTGCGCTAAATGATACACCCTATATACATACAATCCCACAAGCTATATGGAATCCGCCCTTAATTCGGCTGCTAACCCCCCAATCCTAGTTTGGCGCAAAAATTAGGACACGTAATAAAAACAAAGTATGCCTCCTTGCTGACATATCATGTCATAAAAAAGTATACCTCCTTGCTGACATACCATGTTATGAAAAAAAAAATATGCCTCCTTGCAGACATACCATTTCATAAAAATTCGAATTGGCAAAGTACGATTTTGGGCTATGAGTTATTTGAACTCGTGCCATCTTCGGATAACCATCTAACTCTCTTTGAGCCAATTTTTAGCCTCTTAAAACCATGCTTCAAGCTTAATACATTCTTTTCATTCATGTTAGGAGCATTTCATGATAAGTATCGTCATACCTAGACTTACAAGTAATATTATGTCCATCGGCCTTCTCATTCAAAAACATGTAATTGACCACCCAAAAGATTGACATATCACACGAGAGTTCTTATTTTAAAAGCACATGAAATCTTATGTCAAAACACTCTTTTTTTAAGACTTTAACATGTGGTGGCTAATTCTTACATAAACCACATGCAATTCATTATTAAGAAACAAGAGCATTTGAAATAATAATTACCTTTTTGAAAATATGTAAAATAACAATGCATAATAGATAAAGAGGTATTTAAAACTCAAAAATTATTATCATTCATAAAACAACCCCAACACTAGTCACCAATGAATCTCGTGATTGAAAAATCAGGACTTATAGTTTATACTCTCTAATCCACTTTAAAATTCATAAGTGATAGTAAGCATTTAAATTCAAGTTTTTAAATCATCCATTTGAACAACCCATAACATGTTAAGACAATAAATTTCTTCATGCAAGGGGAATTTCGTAAATCATTTTCTTAAATCACTTTTTGAAACTCATAACAGATGTACATATGACTATAACTAAAGTTCATGAAAAACCTCCTAGTATAGTAACATAATTTCATCAAACATGGGTCCATGATGCATGCTCTTCAAACGATTTTCAAAACTCATTTCATATACATACATTTTTAAAACTTGTTTAAACATTAAATTTATGCCCATGTGAGTTAGGATAGTCCCACATACCTAAATTTCTTGACTTGAAGGAAAGCACGAATTTGAATCCTTAGAAGTTGAATTTTTGAACAGGAATTCCTATTTTGTATTCTTGAGGATCTGGGAGAAAAGGGATTACGTATTTGATGTATTTAGGGTTATGAGATGATAAAATCATGTTATATCAGTTATAGGATGATTTAGGACGTAAATGACTTGTTTACCCTTAAAAAAACTGAAGAGAAACACGGGTTTTAGCATTTCTGAACATAGGTCCGTGCCACAACGAAATCACGGACTCTCACTGGTTCCTCACGAAAATGCTCATAACTTTTTGCTCGGGTATTGGATTAAGGAAAAATTGATTGTGTTGGAAAGAGGACTCAATTATCTATAATTTGGTGGGTTTTAATCTCCAAAATTCCATATATTCCATAAGTTATACACGTTCAAAGTTGATCTTGGTAGGATCGAATACCAAAATTTGGTCGAATCAAAAGTTCTCAACTTAAGTTCACTCTAAGTGTTTTCTATGAATATTCTTCACCCCAAAAGCACTATAAACACTAGGTGAATGATCATGAAACTTATATTCATATAGAAATCATTGGATTAGAATTTATACACGTAGAAACGCCAGTTCAAATTCTAGCCCGAAAATGCGGGGTGTTACAATAATGTTCTTCTATGTAAAAATGATTGATTAAGAGATACTTTCATTTTGAATTAACCAAAATTCCTTTTCATTTAGGAAATTCATTTTAATCTAAAATTTATTTCCAATTCACTTTATGTTAATACTTACAAAGTAAGCATTGTTTTAATTGATAAATGAACAAACTATTTTTCTGGAGACATCCGTAGCTGTGAAGAGTCATCCCATTCATGCAAGAGGGAGCCTAAGCATGGGAGGAAAGTTCTTAAAAGGAAACAGTAAAGGAGCAGCACGGTGTTATACATGTCAAAAATGAAAGCAAAGGAGTTGCACATGATAAAACAAAAGAACAGGCAAGTTCAAAGATCTTCCTAGTCTCCTTGTAGAATAGATATGTTCTAACTGATCTGTAAACTATGGCCTGATTTGTTTACACTTAATGGAGGTCTGAATCTGAATGGTTCAAACTTCAGACCATTAAGTAAATTTGTTCTTATTAAGACTTTACGCTCTTAATGGGTCTGAATAGGTTTGAATGATTTAGATTTGGAACCAAGTCTTATTATCTTCAAGAGGTATTCTTGTGTTGGATAATATTCATCACTACTCTATCCACAATCACTAGTCACCATCACTAACCACCATCACCATTGTCAACCACCACCACCTGCCACCATTGACAACCAACATCTCTACCAATCACTACTGCTAGCCTCCACCATACCTACTACCTCCATTATTCTAATTATATTCACCACTACCATCACCGACAATGCCAATGCCAATACCACCATTAACCACTACTGTCTAATCCCTACTATCAACCCACGCATCTATCACAACTAGTACTACCGCTAACTACCACTAACACATCATCAACCTCCACATATTCTCCGGTCACCATCACTATTATTGTCACTTGTGTCACCACCTCTATCACCAATATCAGCCACTACCATCGCTATAGTTTATCTCTACTAACAACCATCTCTACCATCACAGCTAACAACGTCTCCAGTTACCATTAATATATCATCCACCATCATGCATACATTTTCAACCACCACGATCAACACCTCCAACTATTAATATCAATCAACTTCTATCACAACCACCACACTACTACCAATCACCACCATCATGAAGGTCATTACAATACCAACCATCTCTATCATTGCAACTATCACCGCTCACATTACTAGAAACTAATTATATCAATCATTACCACCACTACCACCATTACAAACCATCTCCGCTATCATTACCAAACATAAATATTTTTCAATCAAATACGCCCTCCGTTTAAAAAAGAATGACCTAATTTACTTTTTAGTCCGATTAAAAAAGAATGATCCCTTTCCTTTTTTGGCAATACTTTAATTTCAACTTTCCACATGGCATGTTTAGGACCACAAGATTAAAGGGCATTTTAGTACATTTGACACAACTTTAATTTAAGACCACAAGATTCAAAAGTCTTTTTTATTTTTTTAAACGTTGTGCCAAGTCAAAATAGCTCATTCTTTTTTAAATAGAGGAAGTAATAATTTTATTGTATTAAATTAAGTATTTTTTTAATATATAAATATTTTTCTCTTTGAATTGTATTTTTAGCTTGTTTACAAGTAAATAAATTTCGTACATTTAGATGTTGAAAACAAACAGTCGTATTCAGGTTATTAGATCTTTGAGACAATATCTTAATTATTCAGATGAGCATTCAAATTTAGACTTTTGACTCTTAATAAAAACAAATGTATCCTATGGCTGTGCGGAAGGTTTTGCTAAATTCACCACAAATGTATCCTAGGGCTTGGAAAAGCTAATATTGATCTTTGCTTGAAAACGGTGAATCTTGAGGTGAGTTGATTCACTTGGCAGTCATCGTAAGAGTGTGGTTTGGATTATTACATTCATTAGGGGTTTTTGAGTTTAATACACTCTGTCGTTCTTAATATTGTAATAATCTTGGTCTCACTCTCTATCCTTTACTTTTGTTGTTGTTATCTTGTGTAGTGGACTATTTTTGGTTCTTTATTGAATCCAAAACTTGTGTTATTGTTGTTCATCTTGTTCATCACATTTTGTAGCTGTTTTTTGGTGATATATACATCATTGTATCTTGTATTCTTCTTGTTAATAGCGAATCCGAGAGTGGTCTCCAAAAAAGTCCTTGGATCCTTAAGATTTGCGGACTGTTTTGGAGTTGTTTTGTGTTTCTCTTGTCTTTATTGTATCAACTAGTATGCCATTGTTTTTGACATAGATTTACATAACACATACTTTGGCGCAGTACTGAATTAGACATGCATGACGAGAGAGCTCTACGCCTTCATAGCAAAGGCAATTTTATTTTTTCTTTGCAACTGCTGATATTCTTGAGCAACAATTGATACTCCACTTTCCCTTAATTGTCATTGTTGATGAAAGTGTTTAAAAGCATATATTTCTCTTTTTCTTTTGTTTTACCCTTGGATTATTTCAATAATGTTTTTTTCTTTTCAATAAGTAATGCAGTTGATTGATGAGAAACTTCAACACAAACATGAACAAGAAATAACTCAATCCAAATAGATTGAAACATGTCTCGGATTTTTGGTCAGCTATGACAATGTAGAGGATGGTGATCAACATCTTCTGCTTCATTCTTTGGTAAATACCACCTGTGGCTAATGTGAAACCCTACTTTTTGCAAATCAAAATAAGTTAAGCAAGCACCATGGACTGCAATCCAACTAACTCAGTTGTCTTCTTCCAAATATCTAGGTTTCCAAAGCTGAGGAGGTGATAATACCTCAAGAGAAGAAGACTGTGGCATAGGTTGATTTAACTAAGACTTTCCCATTCCTCTTGTGCGTCCACTTAATTGAGTCAGGCATCTCTTGTTTTGTGTGTGCCCCTTTCAGTCTGCTTAACAGCCGTGACACAATGCTAGTTCTTGAACTTCTAATGATTACTGAAATACAACTTTTTCATCAGTATTTATGGAAAAGTTGGAAGGGGCAGGGAATTCCTCCTTTAAATGTGAATCTCCTCCCGATCATTATGCCAAACCTTAGTTACACACCAACATAGAACTAAGAATGGTTTATTAACCGTTCCTTTACAATGCTACCCCAAAGATCTACACTTTAATATACTGTAACACCCCGCATTATTGAACTAGAAATCGAACAGTTGTTCCTACGCGTGTAAGCTCTAATAGAAATTTTTTCCAAGATAAAATAAGTTTCATGATCTTTATCCTCGTGTTTGAAGTACTTTCGAGGTGAAAAATCTTCGTAGGAATCACTTAGAGCAAAGTTGAGATAAGAACCTTTGATTCGGCTAAATCTTTGTATTTGATTTTACAAAGGTCTAATTTGAATGTGTATAACTTTTGACACAAGTAGAATTTTACAGCTCAAGATCTACCAAATTATAAATAATTTAGTCAGCTTTCTAACGACACCAATTTTGCCTTAATCCTATACCCGAGCAAGAAGTTATAGCCATTTTCGTGAGAGAGGCAGTGAGGTCGCGCAATTAGCCGGCGTCGCGCGCTCCAACGCCTGCCACTATTTTACAGTTGTTGGTTCCACGTTTTAAGGGCTTTTTAGTATTTTCTTCTCTTATAACTCCCAGCCCATGACTTATAACCCTCAAGGGGTGTTACTTTTCTGCTATTTCATCAATTAAACATCTCAAAATCCTCTCATACACTCTCAACAAAAAGATTAGGTTTCCTCACAAGATCATCTCCAAAGATCAATAATTCAAGCGTTTCGATCCAAGATTCTCAAGAAAAGTTTTAAGATTAGGGTTTCATTCTTCAAACTAAGTAATCTAAGATACGTGGAGCTATCTTAAAATCATTGGGCGTAAGTTTTATGGTTTCTATTAAGTTTAAAGATATACAATCATGTTTACAAAGACAGTTTTCGGTATGGTTTTGAATAGTATGTATTATGAACTTATTTGATGAAAGTGAACGTTTGTCTTGAACCCATTTTTATAGAATTGAACTATAATCATGTATGCATATGTGTTTTCAGTTTTGCAAAGATTAAATAGAGAGCATGAATGATGAAACTCCTCTCTTGTTATGATACCTCTTGATTTCACATATTGTGGGTTGTTCAATTGCATGTTTTAAAGCATGAGATAAGTGTTATACTATTATTTTAGACTTGATATTGATTATGAATTGAATAGAGGGTGTTTTATTTTGTAAATTTTCAATGTGATAATTGAAAGAGTTGCATGAATTTGTATAAAGGAATTGACCATCATGTGTTGAAATATTGAAAAGGGAGAATCTTTGCATAAGTTTGCACATGTTTTGAAATAAGGACTCTTTTGCATTATTTAAATATTTTTGGTGGTCAAATGATTGAGTTGATTGAATGTAGAACATTATAAATGATTTGAATGAGAAGGGTTGTGGAATGATACGATACAAATGACTTTCAAGTTAGGGTATAACGATACCCCATTATGAATTGCCCTTACCAGAATAAGAAAAGAGTGGTTTGAAAGTATGATGCATGTTTTCTTATAAGAGATTTAAAATTGGGCTTAAAGAGGGTTAGATAGTTACCCGACGAAAGCACGAGTTGAAAGACTCTATGCTAAAATCGTGATTTGCCGACACGGGATTATGGTACCATGCTTTATGGTCTTATGTACCTTGATTTATGTCGTCCTAATTTGCGATTATGGTTAGGAGCCCTGCTTTGTAGTCTTGTGCACTACCATGACATGTTGATTTGATTGGGGGATCATGGTACCATACTGTTTAGTCTTGCGTGTCTCCGCTTACTGATACTCCAATCCTTGCGGAAAACTTGGATTGAAGGCTTGGCCGCCGAGTCAAGGACGGATTCCATATAGCATATGGCATTACAGATTGTGGGGTGTACCATCTAGCTCAGAATAATAACAAAGAGTAGAGTCATTATTTCAAGAAGGTATTTTGCAATTTATCAAATTGTGCCCATGTGTTTTCGAAGGTTTTAAGATGACATGTTTTTATGAAAAGCTCTCACCTATGTTGTATATAAATGTATTTTGTTTTTGGGTTGTTCTACATACTAGTACATTTGTATTGACTTCTATTTTTTTTATCTGAGGCACAGTCCCGGGATCCCGTTAAGCAATAGATTGGTATGTCTGTGATTTGCAGTTAGTGAGCCTCCTCTATTCCGGAAGGCCTGGTTTATAAGATATTGTTATTTTATTTTAATTCATGATCCGACTGGTGGCGCTGTCCCAGTTTTTTTAACATATGTTGGTTCTTGTATTGTTAGAGATTTTGCAGACTGGTGTCATGTGATTTGAATGTTAAGGAATTCCTTTCGAATTGCTCAGTTGAATGATAAGATTGACCATGTTTCTGTATGAAATTTTTTCTGCATTTCTTTTTATTATATGAATGTTGTGCATGATTGCCAGATAGAAAAGGGCACTCGGGCCTTCATAGTTTGGGATGCTCGTCACAGTCAGGGCCCCATCTCGGGTCGTGACATATACATAACATGTTTAGGCGTCTTAAGGACTTAGCATACAATATTTCTTCCTTTTCCCATAGTTCCTTCTATGTGTTTGGATCAATTGCTACTTGAATAATAGATATATGCTATATATACACGGATTTTATGCCAAGTCCATCATCTTATTTTGCAGTGCGACTTTGTTCCAGTTGATAAAGGAAAAAAGTAATGCTTCCTTGTAAAATATCCTCTAAATTTGACTAAACTTCTCTTAGACGATGGCTATCACTTTGAGCTAAGCACAAGAGGACATCATTTGGCAAGTTGGAAGAGGTCGTACATATCTGTTGGAGGTAGAGACATTATATAAGTGCAACGAATAGCTTATGTATGTCATGAATCTGTTCCCCTACCAACGAAGGATTTGAAGAATTGTCTAAGCTGAGCATAATAGAGTTACGAATTGTACTTTAACCTTCCACAACCAATAAAAAGAGTGTAGGGGATTCCCTTATCTCAACCCTTCTTAATTGGGTAAGCCTTCAAAGTCGTTATTATTAAGATACATAATCTGGGTCAAGAGACCAAACCGTACCTCCATAAAGTGTATAAAACTAAAAACTCAATCCAATACAAGAGTTAGTTAGATACTTTCATTATTGTACCGCAAAAAGGATATAAGAATGATTATAATGCTCTCCTACACAAGCAATAAAAAACATCAAACTGGTACGTTTTATCCGAATTCTTGTCTAAGCAATGGATATTCCTTGCGTGCTTCAGTCGAGAAGAAGCCAGTTGAAGTTTGTCTCCCTGGATTCTGTTGTTATCTGTTGCAGATTATTGAACTATTTATTTGTCTAACATTAATGATTAGCAAGAGAATCAGGCTATCAGCCATTGTGTTCCCTTTTCTATAAAAATGTTGATGAAACTTAGGAATCCACCAAGTATAATGGGACCAGGTCCTTTAAGAGATAAACGCAATAATACAATTATAAAAGAAAGACAATGTGGAAGATAAAATTCAATCGATATTTACATGAAAACCTCTTTACTCAAGAGAGGAAAATCCTAAACCTCTCACATAGGATTTCCCATCTCTCAACTAGATCCAAGCAACAAAGTAATTACATACTCCAATAATCATAAGGATTAAACTCTTAATCCTAGCCTCTTGTAATAACTTTACTACAAGATTGATTTAGTAACTCTACCACACTCTTTTGTCAACTAACTCTAGCCGACAGTCCTAAATAAATCTACCCAGGAAAGACTTTACCAAAAGTAAAAAAAAAATATGACCAAATACAAAGTGACTCGATCAATTAACTCTAACTGATGAGACTCAAACTAAAACTTAGACAAGCTATTAATCTACTATCCTTTATAATTGAGAAGTAGATTTGAAATGTAAGAGCAAAGGACACAAAACTCAAAGACACAAAAAGACTTAATTAACATTTGATCAGGTCCCTTGTAGAAGCATGGGCAGTGCTTTTCTAGAATGTTTTTTTCTTTTGAGAGTAATCTTTGATTGCAAAAACTTGATTTTGTTATTTGTGAATGTTCCTTTTATAAAAGAGAACAAAACCTAGAATGCATGCCATTGGTCGAGTTGGTTGCCTCAGGTCCATTGCGGTATAGTTTGTAGATTATGAAAACTCTAATAGTACATCGCTTTTTCCCTTTTTAATGATGACAAATTATTCCTCCTGTCACCAGGACCAGGTTCCTGCAGAGACTCATAAGACACTTATTCCCCTATCACTATTACACTACTACTGATTCCACCTATCACAAGGAGTCAGTCCTTGTGAATCCATCCCTCTGAATTTAGTTTTACATCCAATTGTTCTAGTCCTTAAGAATACAACCCTATGAATCCAGCTTCACATCCAACTGTTCTACTAATTAAGTTTTACACAATCAAAAATAATCTTCCCTCTTTGGCATCATAAAAATGAAAATTAGTAAACCAAAGTAAGCATCAAACGAAACAAGTTAATTTATGGCCATTAAGGCAACACATACACGAATGAATAGGCCAAAAAAGTAGACAATCGACATAGAGAAAGAGAGCTTCATTAGAATAGTAAAACAACATCATAATATTACATAAACAAAAATACTTAAATAATGTCAATATTAAATGCCACAGGAATACAAAAAAGATCTACAAAAAAGAAGACATAGGGAAGACAATCAATGAGGCTTAGGAGAAAGGAGATTTTGGGGAAAGAGACCGGAAGAGCATGTCCATTCGAGCACTCTCGGCAATATGGGAATTGAGAAGTTGCTTGGTGAGGTCCTTAACTTCATCAGTAAGACCCTTGACCTCTCCCGTAAAGGCAACAACCTGAGCCTTCAACCCTTCATTTTCTACCTTCAAATCTTCTAAAGAACTAGGTCCCTTAGAGGTCAGTTGTTGTATTTTTGCTTTGAGATGCAAAATTTCCATATCCCTCATTTCTATGGCCACCCCTATTTCCTCCAATTTTGCAGTTAGTCACTCTTGACTCTCTATCAGCTCAGATACTTAGGACCTGGTCCCCTCTTTGCCTTCTAAACATTTATTTTTAATGAGAGAATTTATTGTGAACATTTGCTTGGCAGTAGCCACTCCCCTTTTACACTATATTAAAATGATCAAATACCTTGTTGCGAAAGTACCTGTAGGGCATCCATGATTTCCATCCTTTACATGCATAACTTTGTGCATGTGTTCAATCATAATCACAAGGAGACTAATTAACTTAAATTTGTCGAAGGATTTCATGATAAAGAGGTCCATTGTAGAGCCACTATGCATTTTTCTAAATGAGGCAGTTGGACCTTGTTCACCAACCCAAATAGTAACTAAAGTTCCCCGTCTAGGATCTTCTTTCTTACTTCAGACTTTTAATTTCCCCCAACCTTTGAAGCAGAATACATAAACTCAAATGAGGGATGCTGATTTCTTATGGACCTGATCTCATAAATTGGGATATCAAGAATCTCACTAAGGGTCGCTTCAACTAGAAAAATCTCCACCCCTTGCACCATAGTGGTTTGGCTCAATCCATCTTCAGAAAACTTAATAATGTAGTAGAAGTCTTTGACTTTTTCTTATGAACAATACGGATTGGGGTCTCAAACAAATGAATTCAATCTTGATTTTTAATAAACTCTACTAACTCACACATACCAAGTTGGTAAAAAATCTTGGGATCAAACATACTCTACCAGTCAATGATGAGTGGTTATTTAACCACCCATTTGAACTCAACATCCATGCACATTACCTTATTTTGAAGGAATAAACGAGACATAGTTGAATATCCACACTTTGCAGGTATAGAGTTGATAAGATCAGAAGATGTGGATTGGAGCTGAAAATGATAAAAAGGAAGAAAAGAAGTACAGTTGAAGACCTGGAGTAGAATGGCCTCAGTTACCACGGTAGCGGTCAGATGACCGCGATCGTAGTAACGAAGCATGGTAAATCAACCACAGTCGCATAAGTTGATCGCAGTTGTTGTCGTTGCATTTGCGGTCGTGGTAGCCGCATTCGTGGCCAAGTTGGTGTGATCGCGCTTAGCGGAAGATTTTAGCTCAAGGGAAAAATTGGAAATGCATGTGGATAACCCTAAATTTTGACAAAAAGACTTAAACACTAACACAATTCATCATATTCTATCTTCCCCAATAGTTAGGTTTTATTTTTGATTTCATAACCTCTATTTTTGGAGAAGACAATAATGTATAAAATTTTGGGTGAAGAATACGTTGGAGGTAGCCTCTAAGGGAGGAGTAGTTCATTTCCAAAAGAGATTTGTGGAGTCCAAAGTTTGAAGTAACATTCACTTAGTCTTCAATAAATCATTTCAATGGATATTATGGATATATCTTTACTTATTAGCTAGATCTCCCTCTTGGGGTTATGTATGAATAGGGATTAAAGTGTGTGTGGATTGTTGTTGTTAGCTTCTACTTGGTAGTTCATGTTGATGGGTTTTATCATTTCTTGACTAATTTGATGGGGATTTGTAGGTGAAAATCCTAAATACCCATATGAGTTTGATGGATGAAAGTTTCAAACTCTAAAAAGCTCAAGGCTATCTTCGAAAGAAGGGTTTTAGGTGAAGGTTAGGAATCCATGTCATTCTTGACAGAGAGATATGGAGACCAAAGAAATGACAAATAATTATGTGTGTAGTTTGCCAATCTATCACTATCTTATACATAACGGTGATTTATGAAGTTGACTATACCATGGGTATTATCCTAGAAATGGGGATGCCTAAATTGAGGTTTTATTACCAATTGTTGAACACACCCATTAGGTATTCGGAAGAATCAATGGGTGAAAGTTCGGTGTTTTGTTGAAAGACTAGCATCAAAATCTATAACCGAACCTACCCACACTTGATCTACTAAAATGATATTGACTATTAACATCCACATGTCACTCCCCTTAGTAATAAATAATCTCAAGATTCGTGCCTAATCGATAAAACTCTAATTATTCATAGCTCCGAATTTATACTAGAAAAAAACAAAAAGAAACATTAGTGTAAATACCTATCTCCCCCATTTTTATCTTCTTGTACTATTGGTTTGAATTTAATTAGTATCTTTTATTTCGAATTAACTTAATTGCCACTCACATTGTTCCTCGTGGATTCGACCGCGACTCCAATGTTGGGTAACTATATTAACGGCAATCGCCTTGCACTTAAATTGATGTGTAAGTTGAGCATTATCAAAAACTGCGTCGTTGTCAGGGAATAATTTGGTATGTTAGGTTAGTTTGAAATTGTAGCTTACTTGCTTGAATTAAAGCTTGTAAATATTTGTTTGTGATTTTTCTTTTTTTAAAGTAGATTTTTATTTTATTTTATTTTTCTATATGGAATCTTCCGAAAAATTATGATTTTGGTAGTTGGAGGCCCTATTTTGACTACCTATGTCCATATTATGATGGACCACACTTCGAAAGAGATTGTAACTATGCTCCCCGAAGAGAGACAGAATTACCATCTCGATCCTATGGGTAGTATGGTTTTACTTTATATAGTAGTCGAGATGAACATTGGAGTGATTGTCCAAATGCACCCTCCTCCTTTTATGCTAACGGGATTGCTAGTTCTTCTTATGAGTTTGATAGGTCTTATGATGAGAAGAAGGAAGAGTGGCATATCGGGTCCAATAGCTTTGACCCAAGGCGACTAGCTATTTTGGATCAGGTAAATACAACGGGGGAGAATGTAGAATACATGCATCAAGAGGCATTAGGATGGGAAAGTGTCAAGATGGAGGGAATGGGCAAAAAAAAAATCTCGAAACTATCACTACCGTGCCTATTTCCCAAGAGGAGGTTTATCCAAAAGAGAAACCAAGTTATGATGATGAGCTTGGCAGAGAAGACACCTCGGTGACTTCCCAATCAACTGAATCATATAAGGAAGAAGAAGCCAAAATAAATGAAATGGTACTAGAGTCAAAAGAAGAATCAAGACAAACCTCCTATGATAACTTTAGTTTATTTCGGGGTGAAGATGCTTTGGAGGATCCAATTTCAGAATTAGGGGGTGGACCTCATTCAAACCACTTCTCAATATTGTGGTTAGAGGATATGATAAGAATCCATCTACCTAGGCAAATGGTGGAGTGTAATTAGAAGAAGTACAATCCCTATATTTTGGAATTTGACATTCTAAAGGAGCATATGGAACCATATCCATCAATGGCCAAGGAACTCAACGTTCGATGTGCAACTAGTGTCCCATTGATGTGTTCACTTTTACCCAAGTATCCAAACCACAAATTTGATGTGAAATTAGGTAAAAGATTCAAATCTTCAAACTTGCGAGATTGAAGTTTGCCTGCCATTACCCCACATCTTCTAATTTACATCTTGGAAGACTTGAATCTTTCATCCCTCTACTGCTCATTGCATATTGATGAAAGCTAGGATGAATTTTCAAATCTTCTAAGTGAAAACATAAAATGAATGGTGAAGGCGTTGTGCCACGACGTTAAACTAAGTGCTCGATGGGAGGCAACCCATCACGCCATGAAAAGTGGCACATATCTTTTTTATTATGCATGATAGAGTAGATTTTATTTGTATTTTTTTGCATGCATAATCCATGTAAAGGTAGCATTAGGAGAAATGTTGATTGCACTTGAAAAGAGAAATGTGGAAATTGGCAAGTTTGGACTGAACAGGAAGTTCAAGAGACCCGATTGTTCGATCTCAGTTACCGTGACCACAGTCCATGCCACCGCAATCGCAGAGGTTGTATGATGACGATCGCATAACTAGGACCGTGATCACGGTAAAATCAGTTTAAATGACCATCCATCTGCCCATTGCCCACACGCATCTCTTTCAAAAATTCTCTTAAATTCTCTCAAATTTATGGTTATGCATTGCATCTCCAAGAGTGATTTCATTCTTATTGCATCATCCAAACTTGGTATGTTGCCCTAACTCCTTAATTTTTAGCTTAATTGCATGCTTAGAACTTGTAGTTTAAGATAGGCCTAAAATAAGATATTTATTACGAAATGCGTACTTATTTGTGATTACTGTTGTGGTTAGCTGTTGTAGTTGGTGTACACACTAAGGAAGAAGCCTTGAGTACCCAGATTTAAGCTTTAAATGGTTGAAATTATTGTGTACATCATGTGTTCAATTTAATGCCCTAATGAGTTCAATTTGAACTCTTTCAAGTTTGGGGCTATAATCACACATTCTAGGCTTAAATTCTTTTCTTATAATTTTGATATGCCTAATTGAAATAAAGAATGGGGGTTAAAATTGTGTTTTGAGTAAATATACAGAACTGTAGCCTAAGGTCTCAGTACCGTGATCGCGGTACCACAGTCGCGGTCACTGTTCCGCGATCGCCATACCTGAGAGCAGTGTCTGCAGGAACCAAACTTTCTGCACATCCTTTTCTACCCCCAAAACCTTTTGTAACACTACCACATGAGTTTATCTGCTTTATCTAGCATATTTTTTGGTATGATAATGCTGATGTTGGTCTGAACTGCATTGCTTACAAGTTCTAAGCCTCAAAGATGGAAGATTTTAACAACACCAAATTCATGGCCGCACAATGCCAGAACCTCTACTATGCAAACTTTCCAAGAACTAAGTTTCTCCCTGAAAGGGGTATCGCCTTAGATAAAGTAGAGGAAAACTTCCCAAGTTTTCATGCCAGACTTAATCAAACCGGGTGGATGTGCTTTGCCCCGGACCCCTACATTGCTAATGAGCACTAGGTACATGAATTATACGCTAACCTAAGCATAGTTTCTTTCATAAATCTAGTAATGACTATTAGGGTAAGGCAAGTGAACTTCGGGACAGAGCGGATCAATGAGGTATATAGGCTTTCAGATGCTGACATAGAGCAGTTTCATGCAAAGGGATATGAGCCATGGACCTGGATGACGAATATTCTATGTGTCGAAAAAGAGGTTCCTTGGACCACCACCAAGAAAGACATTCTAATGAATGACTTCACAGCTAAGGCTAGGCTTTGGCTGAATATTGTCTGTAGTCGAGTATCGCCATGCACCCACATGACTATTGTCACAGACATACGAGCAAATGGTGGCTTATCTCATATCTGTCATCGCCCTAAATGTGGGCGAGATTGTACATTTAGAGTGGAGGTACTTCAGAAATTATAGAGGTACACATCTTTTCCTCCCTTCCTTTATCATAGAGCTATGTAGGAGGGCACAGGTGGAGGAGTATGCTATAGATACCTGGGTACTTTCAGGCACCCACATTTTCCCACTCAAATTTAGAGGTAACGGTGACCCAGGAAAAATCAAGAAGAGGAAGATAGATTCAAGCAAATCAATCCAAGAGGATATAGAATCTTACAGACCCTCATCAGCTACCATATTCAATGATATATCTGGTCAGATGCAGGTGGTGAGGGAATTATTGTCCAGTCTTCTTTGGGGATTGGGAGACTCCTCTACTGCTCATCACTCGAACGTAGTCCAATCAGACTATGAGAAATAAAGGGAGTAGCAGAAGAAGTAGGAAGCCACAGTTGCCAGTGTGGATAGAGCTTATTCAGCCTTAGCTGTATCACATAGGGACCTCAGATACTCATATGAGAAGATGGTAAAGAGATAGAAAAAAAGAGATAAGTTCTTCAGGAAGATGTGGAAGGGGGTAAAGGGTATCTTCAAGGTGCTCAAGCCCAATCATCGACTACCTTCACTGAGGTTAGACAATGAAGATGATGCCTCTACAGATTGGTTTATTGATGATGCTGATAATGTTGCTGGTGATGGTGCAGAGTCATCGGGAGAGAGCAGATCTTGATGCAGATTCAGGGAGACCCCTTTTACTCTTACTTTATTGCACATGCAGTGAGGACACTGCATTTCTTTTAGTTGGGGGTGCCCCCGGATTTGTATTATTTTTATGATGTTTTGTTGGATATTTTTTTATGTTGTTTTGGGATGACATCTTGGATTTTATTTTGTTTTATTTTTGGGATGCTACATATTTGGGTACTCTGATGATACTCATGTTTTAATGATTATCATGTGGTTTTTAGTTTTAGTTTTTCTTTTACTTTAATTTTATTTTGATATTGGTGATGCATGACTATTTGTGGTCTATGATAGATTAAGTGATGACATTCTTAAGGGTAAACCGTCGTGTTTGGGTTTTGAGACATCGATTAGGGAAAGTTTGAGTACCCATAGCATAAATGTCATAGATGCATGGGAATTTTTAGTACCCATAGTATTGTTGATTGAGGGTCACATGGTACACCATTGGCGAAGTCTGAGTAGCCATATAAGTGGTTTACCTATTTTGAGCTGAAATGTGAGACTAAGACTTTGGTTGTAACCATAGTTTAACAAATAATGTGGGATGCTATTTCAAAATAAAAAACCCCCTCCATCCAAAATTTTCAAAAATTAAGGACATGGATATGAGCAATTTTGTAACAAAACTTTTTCTCTTTTTGTGGCTCCATAAAATTTTGACTTGTGAATAGAAATAGATACTTAAATTTTATCTCTAGAGGGAGGGACATTGAGCTCCCTTGGTGAATTTTTCATGCCATGTGTGGTGAGCTATTTGCATTCATCTCTTGTACAGTTGTGTTATCTAGAACTTGCCCCGTTAGTCTTTCAAAGTTAATGTTGATTGTATTTAGTTAGATAAATAATCTTAGGTCATCTTTGTGATTTTGGAAACTACTCTATTCTAAAAAGCCTACCCGTGCAATAAACATAATCCCTAGTTACCCATTTTGAGCCTTTGGACCTTTATTTGGCAAACTCATCACAAATCGTGAACCATTCTTTCTATCCATCTCTTGAACCATACCCTTCTTGAACTTAAAAATACAACTTGAGGCTAAAATTCTAAGTTGGGGGTGGTGAGGATTGAGGAAAGTAAGTTTGGGGCCACGAAGTTATAAGTGAAATGCCTAATGTGCCTTAGTGTTGAAAATAAATAAATAGAAAAAGAGAGGATCCAACAAAGGAATGAATTGCACGAAAGTTTCAAGGAAAATAAATGAAAGAAAAGTGGTGAACAATGGAAGCAAAAATAGGCATGAGGAAAAAGAGAACACAAAGAGAAGTGGCCCACAGTCAAAAAAGCAGATTAAATAGTGCGATGTAGATGTTCAAGGAAGGACGTTGCCATGTTTTCCCAAATGATATCCTAAACTATCTTGAACCTACATCATAAGCTTAGAAAGTCCTTAGAGATCTCCGACCATTTACTTTCTTTGTAGTGGTGATTGAAAATAGAGGCAATCCTATGGTATGACACTTATTGCGTAGAGATTTCTTTTGTGAGGGAGAAAGTTTTTTGTACTTAAAATTCATTGTTGCATATTCTGTGGCTTGGTGTGAAATTCTCTTTCTTGTGAGGTTATCATGTGAACAAGTTGAGGTGGCTGATTTTGTCACCTCTCGAGAAATGAGGCAAATGTAGTATAGCTTAGTTCTGGTGAAAGGGGAGTTACTTCGAGAGTACTGGGTTTTTTTGTTGCTTGGTTTCTCTTTGAAGTCTTGTGTATCCTTAGATATGGCATTCCATGATGAGAGGAGTAGCAAAAATGGCTTAGCCCATATGCAATGAGCTACTTGTGGTAGTGACTAAGGTTGAAGTCATTGTAATCCTTAAGGCATGAAGTTTGGGCATGGATAATTATGTCTCATGGTAAAAAGTAGTGTTGCTTGAGGATAAGCAAAAGCTTTAAGTTGTGAGTGTTGATGAGTGGTGATTTTACCACTCATTTTCACTCAATATCCGTGCACATTACCTTGTTTTGAATGAATAAATGATACATAATTGTGATGAATTACACTAATATCCACACTTTGCAGGCATTGAGTTGATAAGATCAAAAGATGTGGATTGGAGCAGAAAATGATAAAAAAGAAGCAAAGAAGTGAAACTGAAGACCTATAGCAGAATGGCCTCAATTACCGTGATCAGGGCAGTTAAGCATAGTAAATCAACCGTGTTCACATAAGCCAATCGTGGTCGCGGTAGCCGCGGTCGTGGCCAAGATGGTGTGATCGCAGCTTAGTAAAAGATTTCAGCCCAAGGGAAAAATTGGAAATGCACGTCGCTGAACCCAAATTTTGACAAAAAGACTCAAACCATAACACAATTCATCATATTCCATCTTCCCCAATAGTTAGGTTTTATTCTTGAGTTCATAGCCTCCAATTTTGGAGAAGACAATATTGTATAAAATTTTGGGTGAAGAATACATTTGAGTAGCCTCTAAGTGGAGAAATATCTCACTTTCATTAGAGATTTGTGGGAGTCCAAAGTTTGAAGTAACATTCACTTAGTCTTCAATAAATCATTTCAATAGAGATTATGGGTATATCTTTACTTATTTATCTTATGTGTATCTAGATCTCCCTTTTGAGGTTATGTATGAATAGGTATTAAAGTGTGTGTGGTTTGTTGTTGTTAGCTTCTACTAGGTCGTTCATGTTGATGGGTTTTATCATTGTTTGACCAATTTAATTAGGATTTGTAGGTGAAATCCCCAAATACCCATATGGGTTTGATGGGTAAAAGCTCCAAACTTTGAAAGGAGGGTCATGGGTGAAAGTTAGGAATCCATGTCATCCTTGAAAGAGGGATGTGGAGACAAAAGTAATGGTAGACAATTATGTGTGTAGTTTTCCAATCTATCACTATCTTATACATAACGGTGATTTGTGAAGTTGACTATACCATGGGTATTATCCTAAAAATCGAGATGCCTAAATTAAGGTTTGGTTAGCAATTGTTGAACTCGCCTATTAGGTATTCAAAAGAATCAATGGGTGAAAGTTTGGTGTTTTTGTTGAAAGACTAGCATCAAAACCTATAACCAAACCTACCCACACTTGATCTACTAAAATGATGTTGACTATTAGTATCCACATGTCACTCCCCTTAGTAATACATAATCCCAAGATCTATGCCTAATCGATAAAACTCTAATCATTTGTAGCCCTGAATTTATACTAGAAAAATCCAGAAAGAAACATTAGTGTAGATACCTCTCTCCCCCATTTTTATATTTTTGTACTATTAGTTTGAATTTAACTAGTATCTATTATTTCGAATTAACTTAATTTCCACTCACATTGTACCTCGTGGATTCAACCCCGACTACAGAGTTGGGTAAGAATATTGTCCACGACTGCCTTGCACTTAAATTGGCGTGTAAGTTGAGTGTTATCAGTCAACACTTTTTGAGATTTGAAGATTTGATTTCTTTTCTCCCTAGTAAGGAATTTTTTAGACTTTCGGACTCTTCATCTTTCGGACGAGGTACCTGGTGCCTCAGCTGACTAACCCACTGTATCAAACATAGTTGAGTCGGCTTTAGGAGAATCTTTATCCCATTTTTCCTTGACTAAGATATGTTTTTTCCCCTACACCCTTTGTTTTAGGTGCTATAAACTTTGTAGGCTTTGAAAATCTATCTTTTTTGCTCTTCTTGTTGTAGTAATGGCCACATCAGAATCAATCTCATCATCCTTTTGTTCATCCTTCACTGCCACAACATCCTTGGTGGGATAGTCTTTTTTCTCTTTCTTAAAATATTTCCTCAAATTTCTCTTACATGCGGTAGCTCGCTTACTTGCCTTCAGGGCATCACTCATAATTTTTACCTCATCCCTAATTGTACCATTAGATTTCACCACTGGTTTCACAAAGGATTTATCATTTTCTTTATACCCCCACAATCCGACGCTAATCCAAGTTACGTTCCCCAGATCACCCCCTCTTATTTATCTTCCATTAGAGGTAGAAATATCTCTTTAGATAGGTAAGTCGAGACTAGAGTTCCATTATATATAGGGCTTGGGAATTTTGGGGGTGAATCAACAGTGATAGATTGAAATCCCCTTGTATCACACGTCAGTCTAGTTAGACTATTCGCTACCCAGTTAGCCCTAGTATCACGACCTGAACCAGGGCCTAGTTGTGATGGGTGTCTCAAGACCTCCTGTAAGCCGAAGGCCACCCCATTAGCCTAACATCGAGAACACAGTATAAGAATATAGCGGAAGCCAACCAAACATAGTGATAAGATGAACACATAATCTTAATGAAGATAAAGAGTCAAAACAACCATCCAACCCATACTTTGTCCACAAAAGCCTCTAAACCAGAATACCAAATGAAGTTGGGACATGCCCCCAACTATAGCCGAAGGAATAAAAAATGAAACACTAAAACATAAATGTAAACAAGACAATGAAATGACCGTCGTTCCGAAAAATGGAGGTTCTCCACTTTAAAGCTAACGACAAACAAACCAATCCACCTAGTGCTGCACAGGAGCAACAGAAAACCCTTCGGACCATACATCATGAAATGATGTAGCGTCCAGGGATAATCAGTGGGATAAGAATTGGCATGCAACTCATGATATAGGATAAGATAACGCCATTGCCATAAATCTAGTAACAAACCAATGCACAACAATGATACATATGTATAAGATGTCGGGATAGGGACAAGGGTTAAGAACATGAGAGTTAAGAAAATCAACTTGAATTGTGTAGCTCTATCCGTCCTAAGGGCACCCACGGGCTATATGATTTAAGCTCTCCTTGCTGAAAGGTCCCAATGCGTGTAGCTGCATAAACAGAGTAAATCCAAGGAAGGGCCAGAGCCACCAAGGTCCAACCATTCCAATAAAATATATAATTTGTGAATCACGTACACGTTCATATAGAAACCCACACCGGCAAACGTGGTTACCAGTATCGGTCCCCCTGGGACCTCTACCTTCACACAACCCCCTTTAGCCTAAATTAAAAACATTATGCATATAAACCCAACCGTTAACCCAGGAGGCATTTATTAAGACATTTACCATTATGGTATCGTTATATCAAATATGTTTGCAAGCTAATTCCATTATGTCATAGCCATTCCGTTTAAACATTAGACTCCCAAGTCCCATTTTTTATTCAAAATCATGGTCACCAAGGCCTTTCAAAACTATTTTTTTATTTTGTTTAGCCTTTAATGTAATGTAAAAGTTTCAAAGGGCAAGTTAAACCATGTAATTTCCATGTTTTAAACCAAAGTCATGAAGGTGGGTTGAGGTTAATGCCATTACCAAATCAAAATTTTATCAAACTGGAAAGACCCATGGTCCCCATTATAATTCCCATAATAATGTACCCATGCAGTCTAAAAATTATTTATTAAAGCACGAATCACATATTCAAAGCATGGGAAACCAATTTAAGCAACAAGCAACCAAAATCCCTCAACTTGATTTCAAACCCATAATTAAATCATATGAATGGTGATTAAAACATATGCTCCAGTATAAATTTCATTTTCGGGATGATATACATGCCTGAAATTCCAAGAAAGTTGAAGGAAATCCAAATTTAGAGCTTAATTGATGAATCCTTTATGAACCCTAGTTTTCTCTTGCTTTGGGCAGTTAAAGATGAAGGAAATATGTTTTGATTTGAGTAATTGATGATAATGCGGGCCTTTAGGTATTTTTAGGTCATGGGAAATAAGTGTGAAGAGAGAAAATGATCAAAAAGCCCCCAATTAAAATATGCCGAAAATAGATGTCAGTCGTCACGGGTCAAGTAACAACTCGTGAGGTCTGACCATGAGTCATCACATAGACTCATGACCTGAGTGTCAAGATCTTGGCTATTCACTGTTTGACCATGAGTCACTCATCATGACTCGTAGTCCAACATCAAGAGTCGTGATGAAGACTCGTGATCAAATCAGAATATAGGGGCAATCTCACTGTTGTGGTAACAAGTACCATCTCATGACTCATTATGTTAGGTGATGACTCATCACCTGAGTCGTTGCCTTAGTAGTATGCACAACACATGACAAATTTCAGAGTCCAGAACCTGGGGTATTATCTTACCCCCTCTCCCCCGAGGATCATTCATCCCAAATGAGGAGTTAGGGGGTACCTTTTGCACGATACAAGACTAAATGCAACCAGAATTCCAAGAACAAATTTGAAAAATGATAAAAACGAGAAGGAACCCATACCATAAGCATTTCCAACCAACTCGGGGAACAAGAACGAGTACTTATCCCTCATATCTTCTCAGCTTCCCACGTATGTTTTTCCACCCTTTGATTCAACTAAAGTACATTCACCAAAGCCACATCCTTAGTCGTCAATCTTCGAACTTGTCTATCCAATATCTCAACTAGGACTTTCTTATAAGACAAAGAATCTAAAATATCAACATTATAGATTGACACTATTAAAAAAGAATCACCCACACACTTCTTCAGCATGGATACATGTAAAATAGGATGAATAGAACCCAAACTCGTGGGCAATGCTAACTTATAAGCAACATTCCCAATTCTCCTCAAAATCTGATAAGGACCAATGTAACAGGGACTTAGCTTTCCTTTTTTCCCAAATTGAATGACTCCTTTTATAGGACAAACCTTCAAAAACACCCAATCACTAACTTTAAACTCCAACTCCCTTCGCCTCATATCTGTATAAGACTTTTGGCGACTTTAAGCAGTCTTAAGACTTACTCCAATCACCTTCTCCATGGCTTGGAGAACCAAGTCAGGACCAAACAACCTAGTCTCATAACCTTAAGCCACCCAATAGGAGACCTGAACCTCTTAGCATAAAGAGCCTCAAAGGGAGCCATTTGAATGCTAGAATGATTATTGTTATTATATACAAACTTAATAAGAGGTAAGTGGTCAACCCAACTATCTTTAAAATCGATCACACAGACCCTTAGCATATCCTCCAAGGTCTGAATAGTCCATTCCACTTGCCCATCCATTTGAGGGTGGAAAACGGTGCTAAGATTCACCATGTACCCAAACTTTCTAAAATAAATGTTAGAAGTGAGAAAAGAATTATGTACCTCGATCTGAATAACCTAACTATATTCTTAATGAATAACATAGAATAATCCTCTCCTAAGTAGGTAGTCCTCACAGGCAAGAAATGAGAAGACTTGGTCATTCTATCTATAATGACCCAAATTGAATCAAACTGATTATGATACCGCGGAAGACATATGACAAAGTTCATATTAATCATCTCTCACTTCTATATGAGAAACTCTATCTCTTGAGACATGCCACCAGGCCTCAAATATTTAACCTTGATTCGCTAACAAACCATACACCTAGCAACAAAATTTGACATATCCCTCTTCATGTTATTCCACCAGTAGATCTCCTTCAAGTTGTGATACATCTTAGTCAAACCTGGATGAACTATATATATAGACTTGTGAGCCTCAGTCAAAATTATTTCCCATAGCCCATCAATATTAGAAACAGAAACCTACCTTAATACCTCAAGATGCCATCACCATAAATCTTGAAAGCCATAACATTTTACTGACCCACATTATCCTTAATCTGCATAAGTATAGGATCCAAAGCCTATTTCTTCTTCACCTCAGCACTAAGAAATGATTTAACCACTTCTTACACAATTACCTTTCTATCTTCGAAGTCCAAAAGACGAACTCCCAAGTTAGCCAACCTGTGACTATCTTTCACCAACCCTCTTTTCTCCTCCTCCACATGAGATAAGATCCCCATTGATAACCTATTAAGAGCATCAACAATAATATTAGCTTTAACTGGATGGTAGTGAAGGCTCATGTCATAATCCTTAAGCAATTTAAGTCATCGCCTTTGTCTAAGATTCAACTCTTTTTGTGTAAACATGCGTTTCAAGCTTTTATGATCAGAGTAGATATCTACATATACCCCATACAAATAGTGACGCCAAATCTTCAAAGAAAACACTACCAACTCTAAATCATGAGTCGGGTAATTCCTCTCATGGACCTTAAGCTATCTAGAAGCATAGGTCACAACTGTACCATGCTGCATCAAAACACATCATAGTTTCACATGGGGCATATCACAATATATAAGAAACCCATTAGTAAGCCCGGGCAGGGTCAAAATCAGAGCATAAATCAACTTATCTTTCAACTTCTCAAAGCTACCTTCACAAGCATCAGACCACAAGAACTTAACCTTCTCCTGAGTCAACTTTGTCAACGGAGCAGCAATAGAACAAAAACTCTCCACAAACCACCTATAACACCTAGTCATTATTTTTGACATAGATTTACATAGCACATACTTTGGCGCCGTATTGAATTAGACATGCTTGATGACAGAGCTCAGCACCTTCATAGCAGAGGAAATTTTACTTGTTCTTTGCAACTGTCGGTATTCGTGAGCCACAATTGATATTCAACTTTCCCTTAATTGTCATTGTTGATGATAGCAGTTTGGAAGCATATATTTTTCCCCTTCTCTTGTTTTAACCTTTTGGATTATTTCAGTAAGTTTTTTCTTTTCAATAATCACACAAAAAGTGTTAATTAAAAATCAGCACAGTTACCAACAGATATCAAACCTTCACCGCAACAACTCAGTAATCTTCCTCAAACAATACAGACACTAAGTTGAGATCTAAGCTCTTGTCAGATAGAGATCTAAACTCAATCAATATATTTTTTCGCCACGATCACGCTCTGATACCATGTGAAATTTACAGGAATAACATACAATTTCATCTTCTAAGGCTAAAGGAGAAGATGCTCCACAACAAGAGGAGAGTAGAATAGAGTATTCATTGATAGAAAAATGAGAAAGAAACAGTTACAGCTAACTTGATCAACTCAACCTAGGGAGTATTTATAGACCTATACAATAGTTCTAGAATCATCTAGAAGCTCCCTATCTCGCATTCTCTTAGCGGGCAAGTACAAGTAACTAACTAACTAACCAACTAGTTGAGTAAACTAATGAAAAGGTAACAATGCAGAGTAAAAACTGCTAACTGAAACTAACTATTCACTTAAGTAATTCTCAAGTGTGATCACTTATATAATCTTACTTATATGATCTCCACAATAGCAATGATGGGGTTCATAATTTGAGATTTCTAGCTATTTGGTGGATTTCTTAGTACACACATATAGTCTGGATAAAACTACTAAGTTTATGTGAACCCATAAATTACACTACAGATTTGCATTTATTTGGAGGTTCTAATTTCTTGCTAAATATAAATGTCTCTCCAACAGTATGAATGGATGAAGAACGACATGACTTCAGTTGATCGTAACAAAAATGTCTTGGTTAATTTTTACTGGGTAAGTAAATCGATATTAATTGACAATATGCATTTTTTGATTTTACTAAATCAAAGTTCTCATAAGATGTAACATGTTTGTTATTGCAACTAGTAAGCGTCTATTTCAGGCAAGTTTCAATTGACTGTATAAGTGGAAATAATGGAGCAACTATCTTAGAAAATGTTATGACAAATAATTTGAAATAATATAAGACAATTACATACTATTATTTATTTTGCTCGTCCTTTAATAATCATATGTTGATATTACTTCATATAGGCATCGACCCATGTATTCTTCTGTCAGTGGTGCAATTCTTAAAAATGTTGATGAGAATTTTGTCAAAAATGTTGAGCCCTTACTATTGGAAAACAAGGTAATTAAGCATTTTTCCTGATAAGGATTTGAGTTATAATTACATTATAATGATCGAGTCGATCAAGTCAGATCACGAGTAAATCAAAAAATATGTTGAAAATGTATATAGCTATTTCAGCTGGAACACATGAAATAATTCTACCACCTCTTTGAGGTCGTGTGGATTGTTACATTCTTCAATAATAACTTAATTTGTGATATTAAATTAATAATCATTTTTATCAGATCGTCAACTAATACGCCTGCCTGCGGAAAAATGTATCAGGTTGATCTAACATTATGGGGACATGTTCACAATTATGAGAGAACTTGTGCAGTGTATTAGAAGGAATGTAAAGCATTACCTACTAAAGATGCAAATGGAATTGATACGTATGATAATACCAATTATAGTGCACCATTTCATGTTGTTATTGGAATGGCTGGCTTTAGCTTGGACAAATTCCCTTTTACGGTAGTTAACTCTAGCTCGTATCGTCTAAAATAACTATACTTTATTCACTATTTATAACAGTAAAGATATAAAGTAGTGGAACATTAATCCTCTACATAGGCTGATGAGTGGAGTTTGGTAAGAACAATTGAATTTGGATACGTCCGAGTTCATGGAACAAGAAATGCATTGACAACTGAAGTGAGTGCTACAAACATTTACTTGTACATTTTTTGTAACACACATATATGCACGTCTCAGAATTTTCTAAATTTCTCTTTTCCATTTTGCAGTATGTGAATGCAAATACTAGAAAGTTGGAAGACAGTTTTCAAATCACCAGATAAACAGAGATCATACACTGGTAGAACCAAACTGTGTAATACAAAGTATAAGGGAAGTTATTTAAATCTATAGAATACATAAAAAATATAGAAGCAACAATGTCTCAAATATTTGTTTCTTCAATAAAGGTGCTTCTTTGTTGATTTTCACTGCATTTTTTTATTGCGTTTTAAGAACTGATCAAACTGACCTAGTACATAAATCATACTACGAAAATACATAATTAAAATCAATTACTGTGTTATACTGCGTCTTGTATAGGATATGAAAGAACATCCAAAAATGCTCATGAAAGTCTAGGATCTCTCCACCCACAGTCGTATCGCATTCTTTCACACAATATTAAAGTTAAAACATTTGGCAAACTCATTCTAACACTCTAAGACCGCACCACATGCGTTTAAGTTCAAGACTAAACTCAGAATCGGGTTAGAGGTACAGAATGGTGTTGAGTTAATAGTAGTTTGGACAATATATATCAAAGCTATGTACATTGTTATCACATTCCTTTTTTAACCAAAAAGACTATATTGAGTTCGAAAAGGGCTTTATTATTAAGTGACAAAAAATAATAATTTGTTTCGAAAAGGATTGTTTACATTGAAAACTTAAATTCGCCACTTGGCATAAAACCGGTGTGTCAAGTCACCTTTGGAAATCCTTTTTCAAAATAATTTTGACTCTTTAAACTGATTTACAAACAGAGATTCCGGCTAAGAAATTCTATTGACCGAGGGGAAGGTGTTAGGCACCTCTCGAACCCGTGGTTCGACCACGGTCGCTTCATAGAGTATATCAGCTAGTATGAGGCTATGAAGTGAATAGACCAACAAAACACATAGAATAAGCAAACAACCAAATCAAACAAAATTCAAAACCAAGATAATGTCCAGTCCGAATTATACAGTCCCAAAAAATAGAAAAATGCAAAAAATGTAAATCCTATTATAAAATAATCCTAGACTATACTCTACCCGATGTCTGGGACCTTCATCACGATCATCTTCCGCCAACATAATACGTAGGGGCATTTCTCGGTGAATAAATACAAACGACCTTGGGGTATTCCCCAGCTAAATGAGTACATTTTTTCAATGAGGGAAAACCAACACGACCACAGTTTCTACGTAGAGTATATCGGCTAGTATGACTCTAAGTGAATAGACCAACAAAACACATAAAACAAGCAAACAAACAAATTAAACAAAATTCAAAATCAAGACAATGTCTAATCTGAATTATGCAATCCCAAAAATAGAAAAATACGAAAAATGTAAATCCTATTCTAAACCAATCCTATACTATGCTCTACCCGATGCCTCGAGCCTTGATCACGATCATCTTCCGCCAATATAATACGTCGGACATTCACCGGTGAATAAATATAAATGGCCTCGGGGCATTTTCGGGCTAAATGATTACATTTTTTCAATGCGAGAAAACCAATACCATTCAAAAAATACTTCAAACATTCACAATTTTACAATTTCTAAGTTTGCCTACCCAAACCTGCCATTTTCCTATTAAAATCAACGACATCAATGAATCAAAACAACAATATTCACTTTATCAACTTTCAACTCCCATCCCACTTATTTTCAATTGAGTTTAAATCATTCAATTATTCAATTCAAACAATCAATACGATGAACCAAACATATCAAAATCAACGAAAATAAGAGTCACACACCATGAATTTACCACACAAGTATCACACAATTAAAAATTAATTGATAATGAGATGAAGAATGGACCTTAATGCCGCTTTTATTTGATTAAACAGAGGAGCTTCACGAATTCGGAACTTCAGATTAACCTGACTTTGAACAAAACCCAACTCGGTGTCGAATTTAAATCTGGAAATTACTACATGAAAATATTGATAATTCAATTCTAAATCTAGAAATTACTGCAATACGCATAAAAATACAAAAGTAGACATGCAATTCAACATCTAAATCCCTCAAAATTTCATAATCTTCAAATAGTAATAAGTGGGTATAAATCCTAAACTGAATTCATATAATTTCATGTAAAAATCAACTTTAAAACTAATTTTAGGCACAAGGATGAAAGAATTATCCTTGTTGAAAACCCCACATACCTTAATTGATGAAATTGATAAAGAAGCTTGAACTTGAATTCCTATTTGTGCTTTTGCAGATGATTTCTTGAATATCTTGAATTGGGAATCTTGAATTTTGGGTTATCTTGAAAAAAAATCATGGAATTTGGGTTTCGTAAGGATTTGAAATTGAAGTTCTAGGATTTGTTGGAGAGTAATTTGATGAAATATGAGCGTGCAATGCTTAGAATAGGTTTAATTCCTTGTTTTCATGATTTGGGGCATGGGAAATGACTAGGTTGCCCTTTGAAAAAATTAACTCAGAATTGGAATCTCGATTTTGGTCCCTACCGCGAAGCGGTGCTTATGGCGGTGGCTTACAGGAAAAGGATGAGTGCAATTTTGGCCTCTGACGCGATGCAGCGTAATCGCGTTGCGTCACTGAAAAAGGACGAGTGCCATTTTGCACTCCACCGTGACGCGGGGACGGTTCCTTTGAGAATTTTGGCGCGATACTAGCAAATCACGGTAAGCTATTGGAAAAGGACGAGTGGAAATTTAGACTTCACTGCAATGTGGGCTAATCGCGGTACTTCGCTGGAAATCGGACAATTGCGATTCTGCACCTTACCGCGATGCGATGCTTTACAGTTTTTCATCAAAATCGTCATAACTTCTCAACCGAGTATCGGATTTAGGCGAAATTGGTATCGTTGGAAAGCTAATTCAAATATTTATAATTTGGTGGGTCTATAGGTGGAAAATTCTACACGTATCAAGAGTTATACATTTTTAAAGTGACCCTTGACACACTAGGAGCTAAACGAGACTAAGAATAGTATGGGGTATTACATTTTGATGCTTTCAAAATTGACAAAAGATCTGATCTTCTTTGGGTTGAACTTGAGAATAGATTTTTTCTCCGTACGAAACTTGATGTTGGAGATAAACTCACAAGTTGACCATGTTCTGTCGGTGGTACTTATGAACCTTGATCCTGAATTTGAAAATCTTCACCCTATTCTTCAGGCGAGCTCCTGACTTATAATTTCTTCACCTTATTGCTTGACTTTCAATTTCATCACCCTGTTCTTCAGGTGGGCTCCTCACTTGCTATTTTTAATCTTTTGATTCTCAATTTCATTACCCCGTTCTTCGAACGGGCTCCCGACTTGTATTTTCCTCACTTTATTAACTTTCAATTACTTTAACTTGTTGCTTGACTTTCCATCTCTTAACCTTGTTGGTTGACTTTCAATTTCTTCACCATGTTCTTCAGGCGGACTCCTGACTCGCAGTTTCATCACCCTGTTCTTCAGGGGGCTCCTGACTTCCAATGTCAAAACTAGAACAAGTGTTATCTCAAACAAAGATTATGATAAAAAAATATTTCATTTTTCAGAAAAGTAAAGTTCCAAACAACATGAATTAAATTTTTTGCCCCAGTTTATCATCAGAGGACTTCTGTGAAAGCCACATCATAACTACTTGAAAAAACCAAACAAGGAAATGCATCTTCTATGGGTTAATTGGAATGATTCGACTAGAAAGTGCATTTTCTAGGATTCAAAAGGAATGACTCGACTAGAAAGTACATCTTCTAGGAATCAAGGGGAATGACTCAACTAGAAGTTACATCTTCTAGGAGTCAAGGTGAATGACTCGACTAGAAGGTACATCTTCTTAGGAGTCAAAGGAAATGACTAGACTAGAAAGTACATCTTTTAGGAGTCGAGGGAAATGACTCGACTAAAACGTATATCTTCTAAGAGTCGAGGGGAATGACTCGACTAGAAGGTAAATCTTCTTAGGAGTCGAAGGGAACGACTCGATTAAAAGGTACATCTTCTAGGAGTCAAGGGGAATGACTCAACTAGAAGGTACATCTTCTTAGGAGTTAAGAGAAATGACTCGACTCAAAGGTACATCTTCTAAAAGTCAAGGGGAATGACTCAACTAGAAGGTACATCTTCTTAGGAATCAAGGGGAATGACTCGACTAGAAAATACATCTTCTAGGAGTCAAGGGGAATGACTCGACTAGAAGGTACATTTTCTTAGGAATCAAGGGGAATGACTCGACTAGAAGGTACATCTTCTTTGGAGTCAAGGGGAATGACTCAACTAGGAGGTACATCTAATAGGAGTCAAGGGGAATGACTCGACTAGAAAGTACATTTTCTAGAAGTCAAGGGGAATGACTCGACTAGAAGGTACATCTTCTAGGAGTCAAAGGGGAATGACTCGACTAGAAAGTACATCTTCTAGGAATCAAGGGGAATGACTCGACTAGAAGGTACATTTTCTAGGAGTCAAGACTTAAGTTAGGAAGCATCTGTTTCATCTATTTACGAGTGGTTGAGTTCCATAAACTGAGATTTGTGCTGAAGCATCTGTTTCCATTTTTCCCCCTTAAATTAGGATCAGGTGAAGAACATCTATGCGCTTGTTATTTTGGTGGTTTAGATTGTATAACTGTTCTGCTTAGTGGAATTGTGTTCTGAGACTTTGCAGATTTTGTACTTCTAGTAATGGTAAGATCAATGCATGTCAATCTTGTTAGCAACAGATTGAGCTGATTGGTGGCCTATTTGTCAATCAGATATTTATCTGCGAGTAGAAACTGTACCCAAGGGCACAGCTGGATCAGCATATAAACACAGGTGACTGAAGTTGATGGTACTAAAAGTGAAAGAGGTGGATTCATGGGTCATCCTCTGTGTGAATTCTGTAGGACACCATTTTATGGGGATAATGAGTTGTATTCTCATATGTAGACTAAACATTATACTTGTCATATGTGCCAGAGATACAGTCTTATATGTACAATAAGACGTTGTAAGTTGGTTATGATGGATCAGTTAAAGCTAAGCTCACGGTGGTTTTATCCATTGATTTCTTGCAGGCAGCACCTTGGGCAATGTGAATACTACAAGAATTATGATGACCTAGAGGTGGTCTTACTATGCTATATCATCTGAAGCTTTCTAAATTCTTTGAGTGGTGCCATTGACGGGAACTAAAGATGGTGTTATTAGTCGGACTCTAATGTGAGTACTCAGACACCGGATGAGAACCTCCCAAAACACCCATATTCAAATGCAAATTAAGTTAAATGAGAATGCAAACATGAGATATAACGGCTGTTTTATTTCTTAGATGATGTTGTCAATTGGACAAAAGCTACCAATGCAAATAGTCTACTTTATTTCATCTATATTTTTTTCTACTGATTTTGACGACAAAACTGAATGGAAAAAACCATACCTGCCCATGACTTTTTGTGTGAATATATATATGGGTGGATTTCAATTTTTCTTACTTTTGTAACCCAATTTACTTTGACGGGCGTTGGGCTCTAGGTAACAAAAGAGTTTTAAAATGAAGTGTGGGTGACACAAGTCTTAATAATTGAGTAGAGATGATGATTACTTTATTAAGGATTAAGAAAGTAAGAAAAGTTTGAAAATAACCCACAAGTTTTTTGATTTACACTTTGATCCAATGTAAAACCTAATATAACTAGAAATGGAGGGAAAAAAAGGCACGTTTCTCTCTCTTCTCATTTATTGGAGTTTTCTCTCTCTTTGTGATTTTTGTTGTTCATTGTTGTTGTTGTTTTATTCATCATCTTCTTCTTCATTATCATCATCTTCTTCTTCATTATCATCTCTTCTTCTTCATCATTAACATTGTTGTTACCGCTACGTTTTGCTACTTGATCAAATTTTTTAGGTCAAATTTTATTCGTATGTCACTTGAGAATTACTTAAAGGTGATTTTAGTAAGTAAAATTATAATTTTTAGTTGAATTTCTCATCTATTGGATTTGTATTATAGTGTTGTAACATGAATCCAACATATGGGTCATCTATTGCAACAGATTAGTCATATGTTGCAACAGATTACTCACTTGTTGTAATAAATGACTCATATATTGGATTCATGTTGCAGTATCTATCCATTGTAACAGTAGCAAATATACCAAATAAAAAATTCAACAAAAATCATAACTATACTTATAAAATCACCTATGAAGTAATGTCCAAGTGATATACGAACAAAATTTGACCTTAAAAATTCTAAAAATTTCAACAAGGGCACAACAAATAAGTGAAACACATGAAAAAATTCATGAAACGGGTAAAGAAGACAAAATAGTGTATCATACATCAAATGCAAAAGGATAGAGGGGACAACCGTTTGTGTTCTAAAAATATTTAAGTTTCCTAGTAGTTTAATTGTTTTCTAATGGATAACCCATCTATTATAACAGATTTTCTATCTGTTTGATAATTTCCAACAGATGAATCATCTGTTGCAACATGTTAATCATCTGTTGATTCAAATTAAGCAATTATTAGTAATAACTAAATTGATTTAGCTAAAATTAAAGACAAGTCTTTAAGACAATGGGACAAATATTTTAGTTCTCCTAAAAATGTTTGAGTTCCATAGTATTTTAATTATTTTCCAACAGATCACCTATTTATTGCAACAAGTAAGTCATCTGTTGTAATAAATGCTTATAACAGGTTAGTCATTTATTGATTCAAATTAAGCAATTATTAATAATAATTAAATTGATTAACTAAAATTGAAGACAAGACCTTAGACAAGGGGGAAAACATTTGAATTCTCCTAAAACACATTTGAGCTTTAGTATTTTAAATTGTTTTTCAACACATATTTTGTTTATTTAGTAATTTCCAACAGATGAGTCATATGTTGCAACAACTTAGTCATCTGTTGCAACAGATGTCTATATCATTTTCAACAGATGTTTTTATTTGTTTGGTCATTTCCAACAGATTATTCATCTGTTGTAATATGTTAGTCATCTATTGATTCACACTAAGTCATTATTAGTAATAACTAAATTGATTACTAAAATAAAATATGAATTAATAAGTTCAATTAATCTCATGGTAATTACACGATCAACTAAGTATGTTCGTCCTGAGTAGAGTGATCAAGTGACCAATTTTATTTAAAATGATTCAAACTAAGTCATCATTAAAAATAACTATATTGATTTAACTAAAACTAAAGATGAATTAGTAAGTTCAATTACGATTTCAATTAATTTCATAGTAATTACATGATCAATTAAGTGTTTCGTATTGAGTAGAATGATTAATTGACAAATTTTATGTGAAATAATTCAAATTAAACCATTATTAGAAATAACTACATTGATTTAACTAAAATTAAAGATGAATTAGTAAGTTCAATTACGATTTCAATTAATCTCAATAATTAAATGATCAATTAAGTGTTTCATCCTTAGTAGAATAATTAATTGACCAATTTTATTTTAAATGATTCAAATTAAACCATTATTAGTAATAACTATGTTGATTTAACTAAAATTAAACATGAATTAATAAGTTCACTTACAATTTCAATTAATCTCATCATAATTACATGATTAACTAAGTGTATTTGTCCCGAGTAGAGTGATCAATCGACCAATTTTATTTGAAATAATTCAAATTAAGATATTATTAGTAATAACTAAATTGATTTAACTAAAATTAAAGATAAACTTACAATTTCAATTAATCTCATAGTAATTAAATTATCAACTAAGTGTATTCATCATGATTAGAGTGATCAATTGACCGATTTTATTTGAAATGAATCAAATTAAGTCATTATTCGTAATAACTAAATTGATAAAACTAAAATTAAAGATGAATTCATAAGTTCACTTACAGTTGCAATTAATCTCATAGTAATTACATGATCAACTATGTGTATTCGTCTCGAGGAGAGTGATCAATCGACCAATTTTATTTCAAATGATTCAAATTAAGTCATTATTAGTAATAAATAAATTGATTTTGACTAAATTAAAGATGAATTGATAAGTCCACTTACAATTTCAATTAATGTATTCGTCTTTAATAGAATGATCAATTGATAAATTTTATTTAAAATGATTCAAATTAAGCAATTATTAGTAATAACTAAATTGATTTAACTAAAATTAAAGACAAGACCTTAGACAAGGGGACAAACATTTGAATTCTCTTAAAAACATCTGAGCTTTAGTATTTTAAATTATTTTCCAACATATATCCTATATGTTTGATAATTTTCAACAGATGAGTCATCTGTTGCAATAACTTAGTCATCTGTTGCAACAGATGTCTATATTTGTTTGATAATTTTCAATAGATGAGTCATTTATTGCAATAGGTTAGTCATCTGTTGCAACATATGTCTATATTTGTTTGGTCATTTCCAACAGATGTCTTTATCTGTTTGGTCATTTCCAACAGATGTCTTTATCTGTTTAGTCATTTTCAACAGATTACTCATCTTTTGCAACATGTTAGTCATCTATTGATTCATATTAAGCCAGTATATTAGTAATAACTAAATTTATTTAACTAGAATTAAACATGAATTAATAAGTTCAATTACAGTTTCAATTAATCTCATGGTAATTACACTATCAACTAAGTGTGTTCGTCCTGAGTAGAGTGATCAATTGACCAATTTTATTTGAAATGGTTAAAATCAAACCATAATTAGAAATAACTATATTGATTTAACTAAAATTAAAGATGAATTAGTAAGTTGACTTACAATTTCAATTAATTTTATAGTAATTACATGATCAACTAAGTGTTTCGTCTTAAGTAGAATGATCAATTGACCAATTTTATTTGAAATAATTAAAATCAAGCAATTATTAGTAATAATTAAATTAATTTAACTTAAATTAAAGATGAATTGATAATTTTAATTACGATTTCAATTAATCTCATAGTTAGTAATTACATGATCATCTAAGTGTATTCGTCTTGAGTAAAGTGTTAATTGACCAATTTTATTTGAAATGATTCAAATTAAGATATTATTAGTAATAACTACATTGATATAACTAAAATTAAAGTGAATTGATAAGTTCAATTACGATTTCAATTATTCTCATATTAATTACACGATCATCTTAGTATGGTCGTTCTGAGTAGAGTGATCAATTGACTAATTTTATTTGAAATGATTCAAATTACGCCATTATTAGTAATAACCAAATTGATTTAATAATTACAATTTCAATTAATCTCATAGTAATTACATGATCATTTAAGTGTATAACCTATTGCAACAGATTTAATCTGTTGCAACAAATGAGTCATTTGTTGAAAATTATCAAACAGATATACACATATGTTGTAATAGATTAGTCATCTGTTGTAACAAATGTCTTTATCTGTTGTTCATTTCCAACAGATGACCAATCTGTTGCAACATATGACTTTATCTGTTTGTTATTTCCAACAGATTACTAATCTGTTGCAATAGGTGACTAATCTATTGCAACAGGTGTCTTTATTTGTTTGGTCATTTTCAATAGATTACTTATCTTTTACAACATCTTAGTCATCTATTGATTCATATTAAGCCATTATATTAGTAATAACTAAATTGATTTAACTAGTATTAATAAGTTCAATTACTGTTTCAATTAATCTCATAGTAATTACACAATCAACTAAGTGTGTTCGTCCAGAGTAGAGTGATCAATTGACCAATTTTATTTGAAATGATTCAAACCAAGCCATAATTAGAAATAACTATATTGATTTAACTAAAATTAAAGATGAATTAATAAGTTCACTTACAATTTCAATTAATTTTATAGTAATTACATGATCAACTAAGTGTTTCGTCTTAAATAGAATGATCAATTGACCAATTTGATTTGAAATAATTAAAATTAAGTAATTATAAGTAATAACTAAATTGATTTAAATAGGTGACTTTTTAAGAAAAAAAAGTAGAAAATATAATACATTATTACGTTTAGCCTAGTTTGGTAACTTTTTAAATAGGTGGCCTATTTTGGTCACTTTTTTAATTCTGTGGCTCATTTTGGTTCCGAGTTCGATATATGTTGAAAAGCAATTTAAAATACTAAAGCTCAAATGTTTTTAGGAGAACTCAAACATTTGTCCCCTTGTCTAAGGTCTTGTATTAAAGACTTTTCTTCAATTTTAATTAAATTAATTTAGTTATTATTAATAATTGTTTAATTTGAATAAACAAATGACTAACCTGTTATAAACATCTGTTGCAATAGATGACTAAGTTGTTGTAACAAATAGATAATCTGTTGGAAATAATTAAAATACTAGGGAACTCAAATATTTTTAGGAGAACACAAATGTTTGTCCCATTGCCGTAGAGACGTCTTTAATTTTAGCTAAATCAATTTAGTTATTACTAATAATTGCTTAATTTGAATCAACAGATGACTAGCATGTTGCATCAAATGATTCATCTGTTGGAAATTATCAAACAGATAGAAAATCTGTTATAACAGATGGGTCAACTATTAGAAAGCAATTAAAATATTAGGGAACTTAAACATTTTTAGGAGAACTCAAATGTTTATCCCCTTGATCCTTTTGCATTTGATGTATGGTATATTATTTTTGTCTGTTTTACCCGTTTCAGAAAAATTTTCATGTGTTTTACTTATTCGTTGTGCCCCTGTTGAAATTTTTTTAAAAAAATTTAGGTCAAATTTTGTTCGTATATCACTTGGACATTACTTCATAGCTTATTTTGTAAGTAAAATTATAATTTTTGTTGAATTTCTTATTTGGTGTATCTGCTACTGCTACAATGGATAGAACCTGCAACATGAATCCAACATATGAGTCATCTATTGCAACAAGTGAGTAATCTGTTGCAATATATGACTTATCTGTTACAACAGATGACCCATATGTTGGATTCATATTACAACACTATAAAACGAATCCAACAGATGAGTAATCTGTTGCAACAGATTAGTTTGTTGCAACAGATTAGTCATATATGTTGCAACAGATTACTCATTTGTTGCAATAGATTACTCATTTGTTGCAACAAATTAGTTATATATGTTGCAACAGATTATTCATTTATTGCAATAAATTAGTCATATATGTTGCAAAAGATTAGTCATATATGTTGCAACAGATTACTAATCTGCGCAACAGATTACTAATCTGCGCAACAGATTAGTCATATATGTTGCAACAAATACTCATTTGTTGGATTCACGTTACATATTTTATCCATTATTAAAAAACAGCAGTAGCAGGTACATCCAGATGAGAAATTCAACTAAAAAATAACAAATATTAAAAAAAATAACAAAAAACATAAAAAAATAACAAACACCAACAAATCAAGTTCCTTATCTTCGTCATAACTTAAAAGCCCTACTTTTTTACTTGTGAAAATCGAAAAGAAACGATGAAGAACTCGAAGTTGTTGTCGCCGGAGAATGTTGTCACGTCGACTGACGATTGAAAGTCAAAAAGGAACGGACAAGAACTCAAAACTATTTGTTGCCAGAGGTTGAAGTTGCACAAGATTGAAGGGAGAAATTTGGAAAATTGTTTGTTGGAAGAAGTTAGAGAGAGAAACTATCGAGAGAAAGAGGAGAGAGAGATTGATTTGCAGAGGGAGGAAAGTTTTGTGGATGTGGGTTAATTTATATTTTTGAAAAGATTAAAAAATTTAGAAAATATTAATCAAGTTCACAATTAACCTAATCAAGTTTTTTAATTATGTTTGACTCTTTAAATTGGTTAATGTCATCAATTCTTCATTCAAGACTTAAAAACACCTTTCCTTCAATTTTCTTACTTTCACACCAACAATTCAGTCAAATTACTTTTGTCTGTATGGAATAAGAATTCATGTTATTGTTAAAGATTCACATTTCTTGCTTAAAAAACTAAGCTAGCATAATATTTGGCCATAGATGAAAATCTAATCTTCACATATTTTCAAAAATTAGCTGACTTCAATTATTTTCCTGACAAAATGCATGTGCAGATACGCGGTTATAAAACAGTGCATGTTCAACACAACTTCAAAAACTCAAATTTTCAAGCTTCAACTTCAAAATTTATGATCAAACGGTAGCTAATGGTATCGGGGTCAACCGAATAGCAGTTAGTTTCATTTTGTAGTACAGTAAAGTGGCCAGTTTGTCCATACCAAGTAGGTACATAACAAAAGAAATGGTTAATGCACAAGCGCATATGGCTGCTAGATTACCCTTTACTTTGCTTCACGTGTTCTTCCCATTGTTACTGTAACCAAACATCATTCAACCCAACAAATTTCAATGTTTCTAGTTTAAAAACAAACAAATAAATTAAGATAAATAATTTAACATCTCTTTTCTTCTTCCATTTCACGCCAGACAAGGTTGATATCACCAAAAAAATTGATGGATAAGTACAATAGTAGCTATAGGTAATAGCATCCAATGAAGGCAATGAATGCTTAAACATTTGGTTGTGTTCATCTATTGCTCCTCCTGGTACACTTTCACCTACTTCACATCGTCACAATTCACTTAATTCGGTTATAAATTATAAGAAATAAGAATTATGGACTATGTCACTTGTGCGATTTATTTACAGCGGGAGGGGGGGGGGGGGGGGGGGGGGGGGGGGGGGATGCAAGTCAACACTGGATTAAAATCACAGTTCCAAATAGATGGGGAACAATCACGTTGAGGTCAAAATTGCTACTTTCATTTTCAGTAGGTACAAAACCTATTTAATGTAATGAGTCAAAAACATAGGCAAAATCGATTACCTGAAACGAGGGGAACTAGAAGTCTAGAAGATAACCTGCTGCAGCCAGATTGTAACCTTAAGTCCCCCGCTAGCCTCTGCTTACACATAAATAATGAAAGAAGAGTTGAGAAAACGCAAGCTACATATACACAAGGACTGCATCATCATTTATATTTTGTAATCTGCGTGTAGGAAGCTTTCATAAGGTGTTCCCTTGAGTGCCTTTTCAACATCACTCCAATTTTCAACTTGCGAAGACAGTGGCCCCTTGTGTATCTTCACTTGACGACTATGGAGGTCCATTCTTGGAACATTGAGAAAATCTTGCACATCATTCAACATCTGTGACAAATGGCAGGAAGTGGGCATTAAAAAACGAGCTTCCTCGCCAGAGAACTAAAATAACAGGGATATAGTAGAATATGCAATATCTTACAGTCTGATTTTTTATTACGTCCTCATAGAACAAGATCATGTGTCGGGTGCTTTTGAAGTACTCCAAAGCATTAGCAGCCATGCCTTGTATTTGCTTTAGGTTATCGATCAGCGTGGCTGTGTTTATTTTAGGCTTGTAACTTGCAAGAATCTCAGCCTGCAAAACGTGATTGCTTCAGACAGCATAGAGACATAAGCATGTGTTCTAAATCATAGGGATATATATATATATATATATATATATCAACGGACCTCCTTGGGAGAATGCACATGAGACTTGTGGGTTCCGTTTAACAGCTTAGCATTCTGATCATAGGAATTTGCTAGCATTGAAACCATTCTTCGCAAAAGATTTCTTCTAAAGAGAAAAATTGCAGAAACTCCTCTTCGTTTGAAGTACTCAACAATTTCCTCATGATGCTGCAATAGACCCTGTAATAACATGTAAATGTTACATGCAATCCATCATAATCCAAAATCATGATAAAAGCCAAAAGGAACCAAGCCACCAAGGAGTAAGCTGCTTTCAGAGTTTACATGAGCTCTTCACAAGGTAATGCATCATGTAGACCAATTTTTACATGATTTCGTTCTTCATAAGGTGACATATCTTGTAGACCAATTTACATAACTCCTTCCTACCTAGTTTCAATTGTACCTGGGCGGATCAGTGGTGACATAAAATATGGCTTTCTGCAAAACACTATATCTACCTATGAGATCGAACTTGAAATTCTGTTTACTCACTTTCGAATTGAATATAAGTTTCCATCCCTTTCTAGCTGGGATCGGAAATTTTGCATTGTACATATCCATATAATTTAGTCCTGTATTAGCCACACAATTTCTGATTTAATACCATCTTTACTTTTCAAATGAATCAGGTGAGTTTGGGGGGAGAGGGGGAGTTAGGAGCCAAGCATTTCGTCTTTGTGAACTTTTAGCATTTTTCCACAAGGATTGGTTTTTAGCAAGCTACAGAAGGTATCATCAAATACTCAATTATCAATATGATTCCATAATACCTAGTTTCGTTCAAGTAACTGATTCTGAGACCCTATCTTATTCATTATTCCAGTACTAGTGTTCCATCTGCTATACACCGTATTGAAGCAGCAGTCAAGAGATAAGAAACCATCATTAACTTTACTGATTATGCAAGGTCAGAATCGCAACATAATAAGTACATATTCAAACACATACATACAATATGGTGAATACGAGGACTACAAGTAAATGACAACGACCTAAACTCTGAAAAAAAGCTAGCATGTTCCACATATTAACCAACATATGAAAAAGAAAAAGAAATCTAAGCTGCTCAAAAACAAACTAACTCAGCCAGGTAGTAAACATTCCATTGTGAAATTCCATCAACAATATTCCCCTTTTTAAATTCCTTAATCAGATTTATGTGTTTATCACGACTGAAATTAAAGCTTAATGGAAACAGAAAAAATCAGATGACAGACAAATATGTGGACATTAACCATAACACGCCAATTTCACCTTTGAAATCAAAAAGCAACCTCATATATCCATTATATAGGCACACAATGTTGATATAAAACGAATCCACATTACAAAATGTTTTCTATAAATCACAGCTACATTCACTAAGTAGTTACGTTCTCTGACCACATACTTAGAAACAGACATGCCAAATAGAATTTTGAAGATCGCACTCACCTGATTAAGCATCCATTTCAGACCAACTGCAGCTGTACATTCATTCTTGGAAGCGCTGGTCAAAAAGTCTAGGTCATAGAGCTGGTCCAATGTTTCCAAAATTGTTGATGCATTACTTTTCCGGACTTTAACAGAAAAAATCTCCCCGTTAGAGCTTATATTCGTATGACTGTTCAACAATGTTTCAAACCATCCACTGCCAGACCTCTGAGTGGACAAAATTGCAAAAAACCTTACAGGATTGCAAGCACACTCAGCCCTGATACAGCAGGGTTAAGTCAGTAGTTTTATCCTTAATGAGATACTAAAACATACAAACAGATTGACAATGTCTCACCGGCTAAAAGTTTTTGGCTTGGGGAAATGCACGTAAGGTTTTTCTGAAGGTTCAACATTAGTCGTCTCACATGGTCTTTCAATGACATGAACGGTCGCGAGCAATCCACTGGAACGCGAACCAATTTGTTTCAGACAAATCGAACATATATAAATTCCACATATCATTGCAAAAAGTAAGACCACCACTCTTAGCAGCAGTGGAGATTTCTTTGGTGGCTTTATGATGAAAGTATCCTGGAATTGAATCAGAAGTTCAAGTGCTTAGGATTTTACATCTCGTTTTTCATATTTAAGTCTTCCTTCAGCATCCCAATAAAATAAATTCGGTTGCAAAGTTATTCAAACAAACAAAAGACAGCAATCTAGGTAGGTATGATCAAATAGGAATGCAAGATACAAGATAACTAAGGGACAATATGGTTTTATTTAGCTCTTACTGGTAATAGGAGCTCATCATTAGAATCTATACAAGTGTAGAAGTATTTGCCCAAGCAGGAAATTCTCAAAACGAGTCCGTTAAACTCTAGGGAGTAATATATAATATCTGTTAATACTGTCCCTTCTTTTTTGTTGCTACTGCCTCCTTTTATTGTTCTTTCAGCCAGAGGGTCTACTGAAAACAATCTCTCCATCTTCTCAAGGCAGGGGTAAGGTCTGCCCAGGAGTGGATCTAGGGGGTTCCCAGGTTGTTCACCCGAACACCCTCGACAAAAGATTACAACGTATATATAAGGTAATTCTTTTTATACAAGAATTAAGACTAGAGGTTGGCTTAGTTCATATAGAGATTTTGAATCCCTGAATATAAGACTAGAGGTTGGCTTAGTGGTTTAGGGAATTCAAAATTCATCTTGAGGTCCCAAATTTATTGCCATGCACTCCATTTTCCAAATTATTTTGTGAATCCTGGATCCTATGCCTACATTTTAGGCTCCCCAAACCCCTGTGAGATTTACACTGGGTTTATTGTTGTAGTGTTCTTCTTTTCATTCTTTGAATAGATGCAACCTAAACCCTGCCTTCCCAGTTCAATTAACCTAATTTAACAGTCACAACAGTACAAAACACTACAGATAAAGAACAACTACAACAACATACCCAGTGTATTCCCACAAAGTGGGATCCGGGGAGTTCCACAAAGTGGGGGTGACGGGAGGGTAAAGTGTACGCAGTCCATACCACTACCTCATATGAAGTAGAGAGGTTGTTTCCGATAAAAGAAATTGAAACTAATGCGCTATGAAATAACAAGTAAACAGCTCAAGTTTGAGTAAACACTAGCGATTCAGAAGAAACTCAGATCAAAACGTGCCAATAAAAGGGTAAAAGAAAAAACTTTTAGTGAAAAAGAAAAAATTTTTAAACAACAAACAGTTGTGCATATTCATCGCAGATAAAATATAGGCAAAAGATGTAAGAAGAAGCAAGACTTAAAAAGAAAAAAGAAAAAGATACCTTGGTGAAGAAACAGAAATGGTCAGGCATAGCTTAATGCTCAAAAAGGAAGAACAAGAAAAGGCATTTGGGTACACCCAGATTCAAAAAAAAAAAAAGAACCCCTTTTTCTCTTTCTACCTTTATTCATTCTCATTCCTCCAACTAATGTTCTTCTTCCTCACAATACATGCATACACACACATAATTATGTATACAGTATATTACTATTATGGTCTAAAAAGTGAGATAAAGAAAAAAATAATATAGTTGGGATGAGCTTTTTCTCGTGATGAACAAACACTATGATGATGATGAGAGAGTTGTTTAGTGACCCTTTATTAGTTCAAAATAATCACTTCCCTTCTTTTTTGCTTTTCTCTGCAAATCATATGGAGTCCCATGTCTGTTCTGGTATGATCCGAATCCGAATGAAGAAAAAACAGAAATAGGGCCTGCTACGACATCGTTTTTAGCGGCAAGTTGATTTTGTCAACCAAATTTTAATCATTACTTTGTAAATTTCACCACCCTTTTACCTGGAAAAAGAAGGATTAAAATAATATGGATTTAATTTTAATCCTAATTTGTACAACATTACTTTTTTTTCTTTTTTTCCTCATTCCTCTAATATAGAAATTTTACAAATTGGAATAACTATTAAGAGTATCATATTTATTTTGATTGTTTCATATGATAACGTATAGCATTACTTTATGTAACGTAGAATCGCATTGTGACTTTATATTTTTTCCTTATTTAATTTTTATTTATTATTTAATAGTTTTATTTTAGTTTTTATCTTACTTTTTATAGTAGTCATATCTCGTATCTTATTTTTCTAATAGATTTATTATTCAAATTATTGATGTATAAGATTATGTAACGACGGAAAACGATATAATTTATTTAAATATTGTATTAGTTAAAATAATGCACTACAATACAATACAATATCATACAACATCATGCATTATGAAACAATACGTAACGACCATCCAAACAGAATGTTTCAAACCCGACATTTTATTAAAAGCAATAGAGTAATTTGATTAAACACGAAATTTAAAAAAATATTATATTTGATTAATTTAATTTGTCATTAAGATTATTGAAATTGAAAAATTTTGTTCAATATATAAAAAAAAATAAAATTAAACTGCTTAAATAGGGACGGAATGAGTAATATTTAACTGTTTTACCCATCCTTCAGTACTGACTACTGTCTGTGAGTTGTATTGTTATGATATTATGCACATAAGAGTTTGAAGTTTATGCACTTTTATAAAAATTAATAATATAATTATTTTAACATAATTTAAAATAAAATTTTGACATAGCTTCAAGATTTTTTATTTAATTTCAGGCTAAACTTATCTTATGATGATCGTCAGGAATTAGCCAAAAAATTTGACAAATTGTTAAGATTTTAGTAAAGTGCTGAAAAAATCCTTGCACTTGATGATCAATCAATGTAGTTAAAATTTGTAGTTAAAATCTTGATGATCAATGTAACTTGCTTGAGAAAAGAAAACTCATCATCCATAATATACATAACAATAATTCTAACATTGTATATATTTTACGGCAAAAAAAATTCAGATGAACCTGAAGCACTTATTATATCAACATCGTTTTAATTTAATTCAACCTTACCAAGTTTTGCTTTTTGATTTAGTAGATTATATTATGATAATTAAATTATTATTGTATGATAAAATGAATGTCTTCTTAATTACATTAATGGGAATGTATTTTTTTATTTTTATTTTCTATTATATAGAAGAGGTGGTTTCGACCACCTCTTACGTAATTATCAAAACACCCCTCTACTCTCATTTAATTACATATCACATCCCAATATATAATAATTTCATTGTTTCATCATAATGGTTTAAATATTTAATATATTCTATTAATTTATATTAATTAACTATAACTACATATTGGAAGTAAAAAAAAATTATTTATTTAATTGACTATCATGTTCAAAACTAATTTGTTACCACAAATCACAATAATTAATAACTTAAAGACATATGGAAGTTTTATTGACTCTCATTATTTTAGCAATGCCACATAAATTGAGATAAAGAAAAAGTACTGCAAATCATAATAATTAACAATTTAAAATATTTAAAAGATATATAAAAAATTTAGTTGACTCTCAAAATTGTATCGAAGCCACATAAATTGGGACACAATGAGGAATATATTATTTGATAATTACGTAAAAATTATTATAAATCACAATAATTAACAAGTTAAAATATTTTTAAAAAAAATAAATAAAATTTCTATTCAACTCTTCTAATTTTATTGGTGCAGCATAAATCATGACAAAATAAAAAATTATCTTAATTAATTGCAACTAAATATTTAAAGTAAATCAATTTTATTATTTTAATTGACTTAAAATAAAAAATTATATTGATTAATTGCAACTAAATATTTAAAGTAAATCAATTTTATTATTTTAATTGACTTTTATATAGAAAATTAATATTTTTATTTATTTATTTATTTTAGTAAATTTAAATTTTAAAATTAGTTTTTTCTTCTTATATAGAAATACTAATATTTAAACTTAAATTTAAATTTTTAAAGTACAAAATTAATAAATTTAATTTAATAAAAAAAAATTCTAATGAATATTTTCTTAGAATTTGTGTTGGGTCAATATGTTTCAAGCTAAAATGAAATAAAGAAAAATATATAGTAAAATTTATTATTGTGAAAGATAAATATAATGCACTATCCAATCATGTTTAATAATATCATACTTTGCATATACAAATATAGTATTTAATTAATATACTATTCCGGTGAATTATCGATGATGACTATTGGATATGATAAAATTATATTAATTTTTATAATAACAACATAATCAATCGCTCTTAATTAATTATTATGAGTCATCTAGGTATTAATAAAATAAATAATATTTAATGAAAAATAAAATAGACATAAAATGCGAACTTAAATCTTAATGTTTTAAATTAAATTTTCGTATTTCAAACGATGATTTTCCTATATCACTCCTTATTATAAGTCATTTATGTATTAGAAAAATAAGAATAACAAAATGATATGTCAACATAAAATATTTGATTGATTATCAAAATTATATTAGTGCCACATAAATTGGGACAAGACAGAAGAAGATATAAAACAACATATATTATTTGAAAATGAAATAAAAAGTACTATAAATAACAATAATTAACAAAAAAAAATTGACTGATTTCTGCTTCAGCTGCTTCAATCATGATTTTAATGTACAGTGATGTTTAAAGAGGGTAAAATGGCATAATGAGATTTAAAGAGGATAAAATGAATGTAGTAAAGTGTGAGAAGAATAAAGTATAAGTAAATTTTATTACTATATTTTAAAGAAATTAAAGAAAAGAAGTATAAAGATTATTTGCAAAAGATTTTTACAAACTAATTTAAATATAAATAAAGTAAATTTAGGTAAAAAAACGTGTATCTATCACAAATTTGCTACCAAATACTTCGCATTTTCTTAACATTAGCAAATTTCTATCAAATATGTGTAACCACCTTTCTCAACTTTTTACAGCTCCTCAATATTAATTAACATTTCTCTTTTTTAAAAATAAAATAAAGAAAAGAAAATCTCAACTCTTCCTTCTATATTAAAAAACAACACTCTTTTCCTGTGTTAAAAATAATAATTAAACAAAACAATAGCGAATCTAAGCTGTGTATTCTCTTTATCGGGTAAATTTACATGATTCTTAATCTTTGCGATATTGAAAATCAATAATCTAATGGATATTTGATTTAAGCTATTTCATCAGATTTACGCTTATTCTTTCTTTATATTTCTAATCGCAAAATTCAACAAGAAGGTTTAAAAAAGGTTTCAATTGTAATCCTCTCAGCTCAATCATACTAATACAAATATTCTACTGCTCAAACTTTCTACTCCAAGATAAAACCTAAAACTTAAAAATTGCAACCCACATGTTCTACTATTGGGTCCGTGCTGACACGGGCCTTGCACTTCTAGTATTATATAGAAAGGTGAGTTAGAGAACGACTAATGACAAATTTTTAATTAAGCTCATATACAAGATTAAATATATTTATAGGCATTTTTGTCATTTCAAAAAAGAAAAGTTCTGGATCTTCACATTTTTCTTTTTAGTGTATTGTTCTGTTTTAACTTCTTTGTGGTGAATTTTTGTCTTTGATTTAATCTTTGATAGTGCAGAGCCGAAACTTTCCGGAGAACTTTATGGAGCAACCTTCATAAAAAAAGAACTACAAGCAACATCACTATATATTACTGTTGTTGTTTATTGTCATTGTCACTGTTTTGTCATCAATATTACTTCAGAGCTATCTTGAACAGGACCAGATTGGTTCTTAATCAACAATTTACGGTGCAATATCTCACGTGAACCCCATAATTTTCTTCACAATTTTCTACAAATATTTATTTTTAGGTTCTAATACACAATACTCATTTTCAATCTCTTTTATAATTGGTGCAATTTTAATTTTATTTTATTCAAGTAAAATGTCCACAGACGAGCTTAATTAAATTTTTTCTTTGAACATTTGACTATAGTAAATAATTTAGTAGAGTAATAAAGAAATAAAAAAATATATTATTCTCTTTGTTTAAAAAAGAATAATCTATTTTAACTTGACACAGAGTATAAATTTTTAAAAAAACTTTTATATCTTATAGTCATAAATTAAAGTTATGTCAAATGTACCAAAATGTTCTTTGTCTTGTGGTTCTGAACATGACACGTAAAAAATTGAAATTAAAGTATTATAAAAAAAAGAAAGTTCATTCTTTTTAAAACAAATTAAAATGAAAAATAGGGCTTTATCTTTGAAATTGAGTGAGTAACAAACATCAAGATATTTTTTTTTATTGTTTTTTCCTAAAATTATTGATGATTAAATTATGTTTAAGGTAACACTTACAAATGTAACTAAGGGTATAATGTTTTTTCATATTTTTTTTAATATTTTCATATAATTTTTTTATGTGGACCTACTATAAATCCATTTTAAATTTAAATAATAGAAATAATTCTCATTTCATTAAAATATTTTCAGTGTCACTAATGATTTAATCTTTTACTTGGATCCCACACACTTTAACTATAAATCTATTTTAATATGTAGTAAAAAAAATTAAATGCATTATACCAGAATGTCTATTTCAATACATCCTATGTCTCAATTCAAATAATATATTTTCTTTCTAATCAGTTCTAAAAAAGAATTGATATTTTTTATTTGGTTAATATTAGCAATATTTTAGTCATGTTGAATTTCATTTAGTTGTCAAAAGGTCCACAAAGGTTACTCTTCTATTTAAATTTTATTTATTTTAAAGATAATTTGAAACATTGCAAAGTTTTTTCATATATCTTAAATTTGATCTCTGTAACGCCTCGAGTCTGGTACCCCAAACGCTACACGGTGTTCATAATCTCGAAGGATCACAAGCTAACCCTTAACTGATACCTGTAACTGAGCACTGTATAATATACTGTAAAAATGCAAAAAAACTGGCGGAAAACTTGCCATAAGGTCAAAAACTAAAATACAACTGAATAAAGTTTAAGAATATTAAACTAAAACATTTGTCTGAACAACTAGTCTGAAAGCCTTTAAACTGTCTAAACTGGGGAGTTGATGGGACAAGTCCCCGACTAACTCCGTCTACTAATATACTGACTCTAATGTAATAATGAAATAGAGATTGTCCTCGAATGATGAGGACTCACTCTTCGTCTACTGCTACCGACTGAATCTGAACTGCTAAGGGCGCTCTGGATCTCGTGCTTCTGAACCTATGGGATAAGACACCATGGCGCAAGAGAAAGTATGTGTCAGTATGTGAGAATGTACTGGTACGCTAGATGAGGTAAGGCTAATGAAAGGGTTCATATGCATGAACAATACTAACTAAATAATCCGAGTATACTGAATGAGGATACGTGCATGAATGCATAAACCATAACTGAAATCATAGTGACACTGAATACCGAGTTTCAAATACTAATTTACTGACATCTGAGTATACTAATACTGTGATACTGAATAACTGAATCGACTGAAGTTGGTATCTGAGCTTACTGATACTGATTGACTGTATTTGAGATCAATCCTATCTAGCGGATAATCTCTGAATATACTGATAATGAAGATGATTGACTAAATCTAAGATCAGTCCTATTTAGCGGGTGATCTCTAAATTTGTGGAACTATCTAAGTTCGTTACAAGTTTGAGTGACTGTATCTAACAGTCCTAACTTTTGTGATATTGATCTGAGTTATGTTCTGAAGACTTAGACTAAAATTGAGACTGTAGGAAGTATTCATCTAACCAATATGTCTTGAATATAAACTAGAGGGGTCAAACCTATAACCCCAGCTGAAAGGATGTCAGTACCATGCCACGGGTAAAGACAACTGTTATGGGGTCAGTCCTAATATAACGGGTGGCCCCTGAGATCAGTCCTGTACTAGTGGGTGATCCCGAAGTATGTCAGTCCTATCTAATGAGTGACATCTCATACCTATGCTGGCTACATAGTTATGGAACTTAGGGATTGCTTCTAAGGATCTCATTTCTCTCTAACGGGTGAGCCCCCATCCCTAGGTTCGCTCGGTGCTGAATCTTACTCCCAACTGAAAGACACTGAACTGATTTCTTGGATCATACTGGGCTTGACTGAACTATTACTGATCGTACTGATTCGCTAAACTGAATTGAGTTACTGAGTTCCGTTAACTGATGGAATACTACTGAATTCTACTAGCTGACTGAGTTTACTGAGGTCTGAACTGAATACTTGAATATTACTGAGGTCTGAACTGATTACTGAGTTGGATTGGACTGATACTGAGATTACTGAGTTTTTCCTAAGTTCTATAACTGACTGAATTCTACTGAGTTATATAACTGACTGAGAGTACTACTGATCATGGTCTGGCCGAGGTTATCATGAAACTGACACTGGCTCTAGACAAACAACTAATTTGTTGGGTATAAATATCCCCAAGACTCGATAACATAAATAATACAAGACAGGACAACTCGTACATAACATGACAATAGGCAATCATTCACAATATAACCAATAGGGCATCTCTTCACGCACTTAGAAGTATTAAACATGTGATTGCATAGGGAATGCATACTAATATCTAATGATTCATTCAATAAGGAATGCACATGGATAGGAATGCATGCAACATATCATAGTTTATTCACTAAAACTTTTCAACAAACACTTGGCATGCATGAACTTATACATAATTGGGGATTTCTTGTCAATATGCTATAATGACCCTATTTCCTCCACACAAGCATTTTATCAAACATATGGGGAGCATACTTTGTCCATACAACATTTAATACACTCAATTAACATGGTTGCATCAATCAACATACATCTTGTAGACTTTATTATGAATATCATGAAACTCACCACACACTAGAATCAATTCTTGAAACTTGTAGTCTAAATGATGAATTAAAACTCAACAACACATAATCATGAACTTCTATTCACGTAAATCATGAAAACTCATAAATACAAAAACGTTATAATTTTGAAAAGAATTCTTGAACTTCTTGGGTGGAAGGAACCCAAGAATCAACATCTAACATACCTTAGTTCTTGATTCTACAAAGATTGACGGTGGAATTCCCTTGAATTTGGATTCCCAATTGAAAACCCTAACTTGTTCTTGAGAGAAATTGAGAGAAAAGAGTATTTTTTGGGTGAAATAATGTTGAATCTCGTGTTTATGGGGTTATATAGGGTGGGGAAAAGGACCCTTTTGCCCTTGAAAACACGGAATTGGACTGCTGAAATTTGCCCAGATAGAGTTCCCAGGGCGGCGCCCTGCCTATAGCGGTGGGCTAGGCTGGGCGACACGAGCTTATCGCGTTGGGATACTGTTTTGGGCAACCAAACATACCCTTATGCTATCTGAAAAATTTTGAAACTCACCCGAGATGTACTATTGACTTGCTCCATCGTGAATGAACAAAAAATATAACAAATGGAGGTCGGGAAGGTCGTGAAATAATTCCACAAAGTTTGAAGGCTTATGAAATGAAGAAATTCCAACATGTAGCCAAATTTTCTAAGTGTTAAGCCTCTCTTGACATGCTTTAAAAAGCTCTAACGACTAGAAAAATTTACGGGGTCTTACAATCTCTAATCAAAATGATATAAACTGAAATAAAGAGAGACGTAGTTATAGGAGGATGTGTAAATACTCACATATGTTTCATAAAAGATAAAAAGATGAACTTAATTTTGGCTACACATTTAATTGCATAAAGTAACTATTACTATATTACATTAAAATAAAAAAATACTCATAAATATTGAATAAATGTTTATCTATCAAACAAAATAAGTGATTCCTCCATAATTTCTAAACTTCACATGATACATATCATTAAAAAGATTTACAATACATATAATCTATGAAAACACAATTATTTACTAATCACCTGTTAAAATTATTTTAAACAACTTATTTGAAATGTAACATTAACTACCTCATGTTAAATTACTACAATATTTATCAAGTTAACTTTTGTTAGTTCTTTTGATTCTCTTTATCTAAGATAGTAAATTTTCCCATGAGATAGACAAATCACATTAAAAGAAATTTCTTGCTTACTATATTAGATTGGTCTCCTATTTTTGACGTATATAAGACAAGACATAAAAACAATCCTTTAACATTATGATTCATTAAATTGATCATTCAGTAGGTCCTTGTTTTCTTTTGTTAAACAACCATAAAATGAATTTAAAATAATTTATGTATGAATTAGCATCCTTTATTGCTTCGTTTGATTTTATAAAAAATGTTAATAAATAGATATTTACAATTTTAATCTATTCCCTTGTATGATTTTTAAAGAAAGTAGAAAAAGAAAAATATTAAAATCAGTGTTTAATCTAAGAAAATGTATTTGACCTGATATTAAAATAAGCATTAAAGTATATGATATTTTAATATTAATTATGAAAACTTAAATAAGTTGTAAGATATTATTTGATTTTATAGAAATAAGAAGTTATATTTTATTATATAGTGTGATTTCTATTTACATATCCAATTGTGTTTATTAAAAAATATTAATAATTATTTTTTTTGAAAACCTAATTAAATAATTATAAATATATTCAAAATTACAAGCCCTTTATTATCTAGTGTAATTACATGGTGTAATTCCCAATTCCTTACCCTTCCTATATCTTTTAATCAAAAATACTTTTAGAAAAAAACTATTTTTTAGCTTATAAAAAATAAATTTTTCTACTCCTTAAAGCACTTATTTTTCATAAAAACTTGGCCAGACACCTTTTTGTTTTTAATTGTTTTTAAAAATATTTTTGATAAAAAATAAATATTTTTTTGGAAAAAAATAAGTTCAACCATGCTATTACTATATAATAAATTTGAAAATCTTCAAAAATATTTTTTTGTATTTTTTGTTAAAATACTCCAACTATTCTTGTAAACTGGGTATTAATAAAATATCGAATGGCTCAAGGGTTTTAGTACACAACCCAAACAAGCCGCCTCCTCTCTTCTTTTTCTTGCTCGAAAAATCAAGGTTTTATACTTTGAGTTTTAATTTGTTGAAGTTGAAGTTGAAATTAAAATTATTTGCTTATTGAAATCCAACCACTTTAGGTAAAAACTATTGTTGATTGATATGAATTAATAAAGTTTATGCCTTGGCAACTCTTTTGATTTAACTATGAATTGTAATGTCACTTTCGAATAATAATAATTTGTGGAAATTTAGGGAAGTTTCAATAACTGAAATGGCAGAAGAGAAGAGTTTAAATGTGAATGAAGAGTCAAATCTGAAGCGGAAGCACAAGGGGAAATTTACGCTCCACAGCTAAATTTAGTCCTAAGTTTCTTCAGTTTTTAATAAAACCAAAATAATTATTTCATCCAAATAAAAAAAATATTATTTTTCGTACGTGATTTTGCCATTTTAAGTAGCTATTATATACTATCGTGTTCAGTTATACGAGATTATATAATTTGCTACTTAAATATTTATTTTACAAAATATTGGATTTAATTAAGGCTCATCTTGAAAATAATTTCAAATGATTAAAATCTTAATTTAAATATAATTTATTCTCAAAAATAATTTATTTGGATAAATATGCATTTGATTTTATTAAATTAAGAAGCTCTGGATTAGGCAAAGTATCAATCCGTATCTAATTCGAAGTTTAATTTAGCCAATTTATTCAATTTGATCATAATTGAAATCAAATGGCCAAAATTGCAATATAATTGACCAATTGATCCTCAACTTGACTAAAATTTAAATGAATGGCCAAGGCCCCAATTTCAAACCCTAGCCCAACCTAACAATTTAATCCAACCAGCCCATTTATCCTTTAAGATTTGGCCAACCCAAAACACCAACATACGCCCTAGCCCAATAAAATCAGCCGCCCAACTCATTAAATCCATCTAACCCTCTTCTCAGCCCAATTACATCACCCCAATTTCCCTTTTAAAATCAATCTAGTCCTGCCCACTTCCACCAACAACCCGGCCCAAACCCTCTCATTTATTCCCCTCCTCCTTTAATCAAATAACAGCCAGCGTACACAGTTGTAGAGAGGAACACAATACCGTCTTATCATGCAATTGCCAAAAGACTCAATTAAAGTTGTAGTTGACCATATGAGAACTCGCCCATAGTCCTAGATTATTTAATTAAGGTATTAGTACTCTATCCTAGATTAGTCAATTAAGGTATTAGTCTAACATATGAGGTAGTAAGAATTGGTTCGACTCAGAGTGATCGATCGACGACTCTGGTTGGGAAGAACGCACTACTGTCTAATCATGTAATTGCCAAAAGACTAAATTAAAGTTGTAGTTGATCCTATGAGAACTCACATTCAATTAAGGTATTAGTCTAACATATGAATTCAATTGAAATTATACATAAGCAAATGTTCAACCTGTTGCAACAGATGTCTTTTCTGTTAGATTAAATCAAATAGACTAGGTAATCTGCTGCAACATATTATGCATCTATTTAAACTATCAAACAGATTATGTCATTTGTTACAATATATCATAAATTTGTTGTAAACTATCAAACAGATTAAGTTATATATTGCAAAATATTACCCATCTATTGTAAATTATCTAATAGATTAAGTCATATGTCACAATAGATTACCTATTTGTTGTAAATTATCAAATAGGCGATGTCATATATTGTAGTTGACATTATGAGAACTCACCCCTAGTCCTAGATTAATCAATTAAGGTATTAGTTGAACATATGAGGTAGTAAGAATCGGTCCAACTCGGAGTGATCGATCGATGACTTTAGTCGGGAGGAACGCAATATTGTCTCATCATGCAATTTCCAAAAGACTAAATTAAAGTTGTAGTTGACCCTATGAGAACTCACTCCTAGTCCTAGATTATTCAATTAAGGTATTAGTTGAATATATAAGGTAGTAAGAATTGGTTCGGCTTAGAGTGATCGGTCGATGACTCAGGTCGGGAGAAACGCAATAACGTCTCATCAGGTAATTGCCAAAAGACTCAATTGAAGTTGTAGTTAACCCTGTGAGCTCATTCATTCATCCCTAGTTCCACCTAGATCGATGTAGGTACTATTATTAATCTTAATATTAAGTTAATTAGAACTTATTTCAACTTAGAGTGATCGATCAATGACTCAGGTCGAGATGAATGCAATACTAACACCATGCAAATACAACGACTCAATTGGATTTGTAGTTGACCCTGTGAGCTCATTCATTCATCCCTCGTTCCATCTATATCAATGTAGGTACTATTATAATCTTAACATTAAGTTAATCAGACCACATTTCAACTCAGAGTGATCGATTGACAACTCGGGTCGGGATGAACGCAATACCAATATCATGCAATTACAAAGTCTCAATTGGATTTGTTGTTGAACCTGTGAGCTCATTCATTCATCCTTATTTCCATATAAATCAATTGCAATAAAATCTGTTGCAATAAACGACTGAGCTGTTGGAGAATTTTAAACAGATAATAATATCTGTTGCAATAGATGACATATCTGATTTAATTATCAAATAGACATTTGCATCTGTTGTGATGGATGACAAAGCTGTTGGAAATTTTCAAACAGATATTGATATCTGCTGTAACAGATGACATATCTGATTTAGTTATCAAATGGACATTTTCATCTGTCACAAATGACTGACCTGTTGGGATTTTTTAAATAGATATTAATATTTGCTGCAACAGATGACATATCTGTTTGAAAATCTTTTTTTTCTTTTAGTTTTAAAGCAACCTTCTGTCTAAGTAGATAAAGTAGTACTACTAAAGGCGGTAAAAATATTTCTTGAATAACTCAAAAATCTCATTGAGTAGTCTTGTCTTGTTTTTTCAATGTCACCCGTTTTCTTCCTTGTGCCCCTCAAATTATTAATGAATATTAATTAATGAATATTAAAACCCCTAATACTTCTTCTATTTCATATTATATTAGTTGGACCCTATTAACTTGACACACCCATTAAGAAAACATTAATTAGAGGTTTATTTTACCAAATTAGTCTTATTAATTATGCTTTGAAAATATAAATTTGAATAAATACACATTGTTTAGTCATTTAATATTAAGGATAGTACATCTAGAAATTAGAATTATCTCATCTCTTTTTCAGCCCTAAATTTATTTTATTCGTCTCTCATTTTTTTCTTTCTATCCTCTTTAGTGTTATCACAACCTTTTTTTCTCTCCTCTTTCTCATAAATATACTTTCGGATCTAAACTAATCCATATCTTAGATTCCTCGACTGAAATTGTTGTTTTGATCCCTTTTTGACATTAAGGTGTGATTCACTATTGCTCTTTCATTCTGGTCTTCTTCTTTGCAAGTTAGTTACATATTTTTTTATTTAATTACCATTTACCCATATCATATTTATTTAAAAAATTTGAAGGAACTTTTAATTGTTGAATAAACGAACTGAGAATTTTTATTACAATATGTGAAAAAAGTCATCTGTTGGGAGAAGTTTAAAAGCCTTGTTGGCAGTATCATTTTTTTAATATATTTTGTTTGTTTCTTTGTTGTTGATGCTGTTATTGATGTTGTTGGTGGGATTGGCATTGTTGGAACTTATGGTGTGGTGGAGTTGACGGTGGCGGATCTAGGTTTTTTAGACGGTGGGTGCTTCTTAGCTTAAAAATAGTGAGTCCGAACAATCAACACAAGGAGTAAGGGAGAAAAAAATAAAAGAAAGTTTAAAGTGAATAAGGAGAGAATAGTTGGTTACCAAAATTAAAAAAATATATGCTGAGTGGGAATTGAACTCAAAACCAAAAGAAATAAATAGCTTTAAGCACCCATAAACAACCACTAGGCCAACTAAACAACTCTTACTATGGGTGCTCACTGATTAGATTATATACATTTTTTCTTAATTATATATATATATATATATATATATATATATATATATATATATATATATATAAAGTTCGATATGATTTCAGTCTGTGCTCGCTCACCCGGAGAACTCTATATGGGTGTGCCCCTAGTTATTGATGGTGTTGGAACATAGGATGTATGTTTCTTTGTTATTGATGATGTTGTTGGAACAAATGTTGTTTTTTTCTTTGTTGTTGATGTTTTTTATTTGTTGTTTGTAGTTTATGTTGTTGTTGATGTTACAACAGATGGAGCAACTGTTGTAACAAATCAAACCACCAGCAAGGCTGGTTTGATGTATTCCAACAGACTCTACATCTGTTGCATCAGACTCCACATTTGATGCAACAGACTCCACATCTGATGCAACAGACTCTACATCTATTGCAACAGATCGATAATGTTCTTTCTATGACATTAATTTTTTTCTTCTTCTTTGTATATATATAAGGAACTGAAAGTTGATCAACTTTTGTCAGACCATCACAAGAAGATAGATTCGGGGGAATAAGCTGCATGCAGATAGAACCACTTCATATGTGGGAGGTATGTATTGCTGATAATGTTATCGTGGAAACACACATAGAGTACACTAATTTTTTGAATGTTGTTTTTACCGATTAGTCATAGATCATTCAAATAAGATATCTATAATCTTACAGTCAAGTTTGGTAGGTCCGAACTGATAAGGCTGAAGGACCATGAATATGGTTTTGATACCCCGTTAAGATTTAATGTCGGATGTTGCTCATGTTTATTTATCTACCTCTTACAGACTTTCGCTGTGGCAAGCATTTCTGGCAATGATATAGACTTTTGCATGACGGATATGTTGTCCTCTATATAGGAGAAGAATGATCAATCTTGCCCCTCCTTGCTTATCTTATGCATACAAATGTGAAGAGTGCAAGGCAAAACATGATGGAGTGATTAATACTGTTAATGCATTAACTGCTGATGTAAAGGAATTGATATCTAATAGTAGTATCATTCGATCAAAGATGATTTCAATTTCATTCACTCCATTAGAGATTAAGGCTAAGAGAAGAAAGAAAGCAATTTCCAAGGCATTATCAAGTATCCAAAAAAAATTTGAATCTGAAAAAGGTGAGAAAATAAAAAGGGAAAGAATAGGAAGGAAAAACTGAATGCTAGATTTAGTTCATCTTGTGTCGTTATGTAGAGATACTCTATCTAATTTTGAGTGCTTTTTCTTTTCAGGATGGTGAGGAAGGCAGAATCTCCCCATCATTAGCTCATACCGGAAACAAAACATCTGATGTTATTGAACCACTAGACTACCTTGTGAAGTTTGATAATCCAGAAGTTGTCTTTGCTCGAGTTAGTCAACATATTAAATGATCTCAATCACTTGGTTTTTCTGCTGATCAATCTTCTTCTATAGATGACAAGATATCAACAGAACTACTTGACACAACAAAAGCTGATATCGAGAGATTACTGATTATGTCTTCTCAAGACTTGCTTCTACTAGAAAACTATTCTGCATTGAGTGCTGTACTATTCATATATGTTGCAGCACCGGATTTATCAGCAGAGAGAGCGCTTGCCTTGGAAAAACTCAAAGAGAACCTTTCATACTTCTCCTTGACCTTGCGTAGAGCTAAGAAGGACCAAGAGGAGTATTATAAGAAAGCTACCAAGAAAATGGTCCTCGTTGACAAACTCACAAAAGATCGAGAGCTCTATACTGAACTCAACGACCACAATGACAAAATGATTAAATTGGAAGTGGTGACTTGACTTAGTCAAACAAAAAGCCATGGCTGTTCATATCCCTTAATTAAATAAAATTGGTGACTTTTCAAATATGTAAATTAAAAAAATGGATCTAAATACAATATTTTGTCTTTTTTATTGTATTTCGAAAAGAGACAGACTGGTAATCTGTTGCAAAATGTATTTCACCTGTCATATAACTTACAACATATTGACAATTTGTTGTAACAGATAGATATATCAGTTTGCTTTTCCATCTGCTGTGGCGTCTGTTTCAACTTACTAGTCATGTATTTATTCAATTTCATCGAGAGCAATAGATTTTTTTAAAAACTTCACTTCTTGGCCAAACTCAATTTTTGCTCTTAGATTGTTTTTTTTTCTTTGCATCCTTCAAGCTGGCCTCCAAATTCAATTTTTGCTCTTGGATTGCTGGATGCAAACAAAAAAAAACAATTCAAGAGAAAAATTGAATTTGAAGGTCATCTTGAATGATGCAAAGAAAAAAAGGAAACAATCCAAGAGCAAAAATTGAGTTTGGCCAAAAAGTGAAGTGTTTAGAAAAATCTATTGCTCTCGATGAAATTGAATAAACAGATGACTAGCAAGTTGCAACAGATGCCACAGCTGATGAAAAAGCAAACTGATATATCCATCTGTTATAACAGATTGTCAATATGTTGTAAGTTATCTGACAGGTGGAATATATTTTGCAACAGATTACCAATTTGTCTCTTTCGAAAATACAATAAAAAGATAAAATGTTGTATTTAGATTCGTTTTTTTTAATTTGCATATTCAAAAAGTCACCAGTTTTATTTAATTAAGGGATATGAACAGTCGTGGCTTTTTGTTTGACTAAGTCAAGTCCCTTCCAATTCAATCATTTTATAAATAGGTCCCCCCGGCCTCCTCTCACTCGTTCATTCTACGACACTTATAATACTAATATGGTTGATCCAGATTCGTACAAAAAGATTTATATCGAGTTCTTGCAGGAACTTCAAAGACAGTTTGATGAACTCCAAAGGGATTTGGCGGACTTCGGAGCAAGGCTGAGGAGGGCCATGTTGCTGTCGGATGAAATTTGTTCGGTTGACAATAATAATAGTGGTAATAATAATTAGGTTATGTTTTTTCTTTCTTTTAGTGTATGTATTTTTCTTTTTTATATCCGATCTACCTATAAGGGATTCAAAAAAATCTATGTATATGTTTGGTTTGGTTTGGTCGACTTTGAATTTGTAATTCTTATTCAATATTTAATTATCATTCTATTTATTCTCTATTCTAAACATGTCGATGGTTGAAAGTATTGATTGAGCACTTGTGGCAACAAATGGTGGTGAAAAGTCATGATGAGAAATTCTCCTAAACACGGTTCGTTAATAAATAATAAGGAACTAAATAATATTATAATCATAAGAGAAAGATTATTTAATTTTAAAAAGTCACGACATTGGATTAATTAAGTTATATGATGATATGATTGTTAAGAAAAAAAGTGAACGAATAGTTGTGACTGTGACTTTTTGTCTAAACACATTCAACAAACAAAACAAAAACGCTACTGATGCATCAAATTCCTCGTCTGTTGCGACTGATGAATCAGTTAGAAGAAATCAAAAAAGTTTCTTAAACAGATGGTCGATTTATTACAACAGATGGTATATATGTTGAAACAGATAGGTTATTTGTTGCCATAACTCAATTAAAAAATGGTTATTAAAGAAACGGTTATTGAAATCCAAGTTTATTCGATTTTTAAATTGAGAAAAAGGTTATTTAAATTTAATAAGCTGAAAAGTCATGACTTGTCACAATAATTAAAAAAACTCGCCAGCTTGATTTAATTAAGTCATTTCTTTTCACAGAAAACAATAAGGAAATAAATGATAAACATAAGTTAAACCATATAAAACTCACCAAAAATATTTTTATTTTTAAATCTACTTTATTAATTTATATAATTAAAAAATCAAAAAATTTGGATGTCATGAAGATAATTTTTTTTTTTAAAAAAGATATATAGATTATATGTTGCAACAAATATATTATCTGATGCAACAGGTTATCTATTTGTTGCAACGAATGATATATCTGTTGTCTATTTGTTGCAACGAATGATATATCTGTTGTCACAGATGAGTTATCTGATACAAGATATATTTAATCTGTTATCGTAACTCAGTGTAAAAACGGATCCTGAGAACTACTTATTAATAATAACAAACTGAAAAATCATGACTTATCACAATATTGCTTAATTTAATTAAATCATAACTTTTTACAGTAATCAAGAGTGTCATTAATAAATGGAGGTGAACAGTTATGCCTTTAGATCTACTTTATTAATTTATAAAATTAAAAAGTCAGAAAATTTGGATGTCATGAAGATAATTTTAAAAAAAAAAAGATATATAGATTATATGTTGTAACAAATATATTATCTGATACAACCGGTTATCTATTTATTTATTAAAATAACATATTTAATTAAAAATAAAGTAGACATTTATGACATATTTGTTTTAGCTGTTTCAACCATGATTTTACCATATAACCCTAATTAATTATTATAAGTCATTTATGTATTAAAAAATTAAGAATATCCAATCCATGATTTTACTATATCACTCATAATTAATTATTATAAGTCATTACATATTTCTTTTCTGTTATATATAAGAGAGGGTTTCGACATGCGTACTTCAGCAGGCTGCTTGCTCCGTGATTTTACTATATCACCCCTAATTAATTACTTATTTTAAGCTATTTACATATTAAAAAAATATATTTAATTAAAAAATAAAATAGACATTTATAACATGTCTACTTTAGCTGCTTCAATCATGATTTTATTATATCACCCTAATTAATTATTATAAGTTATTTATGTATTGAAATATTAATAATATTCAATCCGTGATTTTACTATATCACTCATAATTAATTATTATAAGTCATTGTGTATTAAAAATTAATAATTTTTAATTAGAAAAATATAAAATAAATATTTATGACATGTCTATTTCAGCTGCTTCTGCCGTAATTTTTCTATATTACCCCTAATTAATTATTATAAGTCATTTATGTATTAAAAATTAATTATATTTAATTAAAAGGGTAAAATAGACATTTATGACATGTTTGCTTCAGCTGCTTCAACCATAATTTTAATGAATATCACCCCTAATTAATTATTATAAATTACTTGATTATTAAAAAATTAATAAAATTTAATTAAAAAGGGTAAAATAGATATAAAAATGATAAATTGACTCTTGATGATTTAAATTAAATTGACGTCTTATATGAGGTTCACTTAAATTTTTTTCACAAGTATTTTTTATAGTAATTTTGCGTTGTCACTTCTAATTAGTTGTTGTAAGTCATTTAAGTAATTTATGTTTCGCTGCTTCAAACGTGATTTTACTATATCATATCTAGTTAATTATTATGGTCATCTAAGCATTGTGCCACTTAACATGGAATAGAAAATATATTATAAATTATAATAATTAAAAAATTAAATTATTTAAAAAAATATAATTTTCTATCGATGATACAGAACTCTGGACAACGAAGGTAACATATATTATTCAAAAATTACATAAACGTATTATAAATTACAATAGTTAACAACATAAAATATCTAAAAACAATTTAATTTGTTATATATCTCAAAAAAAATACTATAAATTACAATATTTAACAACTTAAAAAATTTAAAAGATATAAAATATTTGGTTGACTCTCAAAATTATATTAGTGTCACTTAAATTGAAATGGAAGAAAAGTATTATAAATCACAATAATTAAAAACTTAGATTATTTACAAATATAATTCACTATCAATGCCACGGAGGCTTGGATAAGAAAAGTAACGTATATTATTTGAAAATTACATTAAAAATATTATCAATTACAATAGTTAACAACTTAAATTATCTAAATACATATTAAAAATATGATTGATTATCTAAATTCTATATGTGTCACGTAAATTGAGACAAAAAATAAGTTATATTGTACCCGTGCTAGATCTCGGATGAATCTTAGAATGTATACGCAATCCTTTTAAAAAAAAAACTTTTGTTTAAATATATCAAGATTGAAAAGGTAAGTTATAATACAGCACACCAAACAATGTATAAGAAATAATGATAGCATAAATAATACCAATATTACTAATATAAGCATTATTAATGCAAACATTACTAATACGTTCTATTCGGGATTATTTTTATACACTCTAACAAACGACTCCTACGTTTCAATAGAAGGAACATATACAAAAGCAAAGTTTGATAAAACATTTACATAAATATATTTTAGCGTGTTCTCAAAGTCAAATAACTTAAATTGATATGACGGATGATAACTCATAATTATTTTTTTATATAATTTTTTAAACACTTAAAATTTAAATTTAAAATATTAATTTAATTTAACTTCAAAGGACAAGTTGACAAATAAAAGAGAAGAAAAAATTAAAGTAGGGGATGTTTATGTCGGCTTAGTAGGGGAATACAATGTAATTTTGATTATTAACTGCAACCCACAAGTGATGTAATATGCAATGACTAGATAACTCTTTATATTTTTCAACAATTATTTTCTATTTTATACAACAAGTGTCAAACCTTATGTATTAATTCTAATCTCATATTTTATACTTAATGTAGCAAATATCAGTCATATGATTAAAGATCTAAACTTTAAAATGCATAGAATTTTTTTATTTATATGAATAAGTTGTACATAATTATTTAGCAAGATAATTTTGCCCTTTGAAAAATATAATCAAGTAGTTAATATATTTTGTGTATTAATTTTTCATAATTCATAATTCAAATTAACATCAATCTGCTTATTATACATAATCAAAATATCTTAATGTTAGGCCCATGCCAGCACGGGCCATGCTCCTCCGGTATATTATAGAAGAGCCACTTTCAACATGGTTGTTTGTTGGTATTAAAATTAAATTCGAGGGTATTAATGTCTTTAAAGAGAATTGTAGCATTAACTTGATCGTCTTTTGTGGCTTATTATTTGGACCACATTAAAGGTTATAAGAAAAGCCCATTCTTTTCTATTTAATTACAAGACTTCGCATGAAGAAAAGTCCATTCTTTTCTATTTAATTACAAGACTTGCCAAGCCACTTTCAACATGGCTGGTTTTTTGTAATAAAATTAAATTTGAGGGTATTAAAGTCTTTAAAGGAAATTGTAAGATTAACTTGATTGTTTTTTACTACTTTGTTATTTGCACCACATTAAAAAGTTATAAGAAAAGCCCACTCTTTTCTATTTAATTACAAGATTTTCTATGAAGAAAATCCCATTCTTTTCTATTCTTGTAAACTGGATATTAATAAAATATCGAATGGCTCAAGGGTTTTAGTACACAACCCAAACAAGCCGCCTCCTCTCTTCTTTTTCTTGCTCGAAAAATCAAGGTTTTATACTTTGAGTTTTAATTTGTTGAAGTTGAAGTTGAAATTAAAATTATTTGCTTATTGAAATCCAGCCACTTTAGGTAAAAACTATTGTTGATTGATATGAATTAATAAAGTTTATGCCTTGGCAACTCTTTTGATTTAACTATGAATTGTAATGTCACTTTCGAATAATAATAATTTGTGGAAATTTAGGGAAGTTTCAATAACTGAAATGGCAGAAGAGAAGAGTTTAAATGTGAATGAAGAGTCAAATCTGAAGCGGAAGCACAAAGGGAAATTTACGCTCCACAGCTAAATTTAGTCCTAAGTTTCTTCAGTTTTTAATAAAACCAAAATAATTATTTCATCCAAATAAAAAAATATTATTTTTCGTACGTGATTTTGTCATTTTAAGTAGCTATTATATACTATCGTGTTCAGTTATACGAGATTATATAATTTGCTACTTAAATATTTATTTTACAAAATATTGGATTTAATTAAGGCTCATCTTGAAAATAATTTCAAATGATTAAAATCTTAATTTAAATATAATTTATTCTCAAAAATAATTTATTTGGATAAATATGCATTTGATTTTATTAAATTAAGAAGCTCTGGATTAGGCAAAGTATCAATCCGTATCTAATTCGAAGTTTAATTTAGCCAATTTATTCAATTTGATCATAATTGAAATCAAATGGCCAAAATTGCAATATAATTGACCAATTGATCCTCAACTTGACTAAAATTTAAATGAATGGCCAAGGCCCCAATTTCAAACCCTAGCCCAACCTAACAATTTAATCCAACCAGCCCATTTATCCTTTAAGATTTGGCCAACCCAAAACACCAACATACGCCCTAGCCCAATAAAATCAGCCGCCCAACTCATTAAATCCATCTAACCCTCTTCTCAGCCCAATTACATCACCCCAATTTCCCTTTTAAAATCAATCTAGTCCAGCCCACTTCCACCAACAACCCGGCCCAAACCCTCTCATTTATTCCCCTCCTCCTTTAATCAAATAACAGCCAGCGTACATAGCGCATACACACTCACAGAAACCACACGTACCATTCCTCCAGAGTACAGTGTACAACCAAACACAACATCGATAACCTGACCAGCTCCAACCCGTTTTCTTCTCCTCTTCATCATCACGTATTTCCCCACGTGCTCTGGTACGAAGAGGGATACGGGTCTTCTAGAAAACAAACTAGGTGGTGTCCCCCAACAGCTAGCTCCGAGAATTTAGAGATTATTGGTACGATTTCATACGTATGCGGCTGATTTCCATTAGTTTGAGGTAATATTCTTTTCTCCCCAATTCTAATTGGTCCACAATTCGGATTTATCCGAGAAAAGTTCCAAAATCCATATGAGTTATTGGTGAAAAACATTATCTTGAGTTCAAATTTCAAATTTCTTTCTCAAATCCATAGTTTACCCCTAATTGGTCTCTATATAAGAACCCATTTTGGGTCATTAGAAGGGGGGCTTTTTCTTCGAGGGGAAAAAAGATTTTGAGAGAGAGAAAACATTCTTGGTCTGAAAAGGGCTCAAAATTTTTAGGTCTGGGTAAGAGGTAAATGTTTTGAGGATTTTTGATTCAAAATTTAAAGTTAGAAATTTTGAAAGGCTTGTGAAATTTTCATTGAAAAAACTAGGAGAGAAATTAAGGGGGATTCGAAATTTTGGGGTCTGAAAATTGGGGATTCAGAAAAAGCTAGGTTGAAAAAAATTTCTTTTGGGTCAAAGAAAAAGGGTTTAGGAAAAGAGTACTTTGGTTTCAGGAAAGAGCAACTTTGTTTGACAAAGATTTTAGGGAGTGGTAGTTAGTTTAGTCGAGATTTACGTCTCGGCATCGAGCTTTTCAATGGTGGTGACGGTCTTGACGTCAGTTCGTCGATTCATTTTGCTGCCCCAAAAGAGGTAAATACTCTCGTCCCTTTTAATTCTATCATTTTCTGCTTCATCCCTCTTTCTCTGTAAAATTACTTATCCGTTTATTAGTAGTCATGAACGAGGTTGGGACTTGCTTTTTGTAAATGGCCGGGATGGCCTTAGGATTGCTTATAATCATTTGTTTGTTAAATCATCGGGTATCCCACATTGTGATTTCTTTGAGCATATTTTTCATGATGATATGTTGATTAGTTAGAACATCGTTGATCAGCAAGTTGTTGTCTTTCCCTGTTCATTGCGTTATTCTGAGTTAAAGACCCCTGTTGTAAGATGTTAAAATATGTAGTTTTTCGTTAAATCTGTTCAGAACTTTGAGTTGGTTGGCTTAAATTTCATGTTTTCTTTTGTTGGGCTTGCTCTCAAAACTGTTGTAACATTAGAGTTCATTCATCCCGAGCATACAACAACAACAACAAACCTAGTGTATTCCCACCTGGTGGGGTCTTGGGGGGGTAAGATGTACGCAGTCCATACCTCTACCTCTAAAGAAGTAGAAAGACTATTTTTTATAGACCCCCGGCTCAAGACACAAAACACCAGATACCACACAAATACAAAGTAAAGCACCGAACAAGGTTACAAGAGTACATAACATAACATCCATAACATAAATACGGCAGCCATAAGTAAAAGAAAAAGAAAACAGAAAAAAACAGAGGAAAGCACCCAGATTCGTACCCTCAGCAAGTAATTCCCTACACTAGCGACCCAAACTGGCCCTAGTCCTCTGCCCTAATTCGCGTCCTCCAGACCTTCCTATCTAGGGTCATGTCCTCGGTGAGCTGTAACTGCTCCATGTCCCGCCTAATCACCTTACCCCAGTACTTCTTCGGCCTACCCCTACCCCGCCTAAAACTATCCAACGCTAGCCTCTCACACCTATGAACCGGGGCATCCATGCCCCTCCTCTTCACGTGTCCGAACCAGCTCAATCAGACTTCCCGCATCTTGCACTCCACTGGAGTCACACCAACCTTCTCCCCGATAATCTCATTCCGAACTCTATCCCCCCTAGTCAGCCCGCACATCCAGCGCAACATCCGCATCTCTTCCACCTTCATTTTTTGGATGTGGAAATTCTTAACTGGCCAACATTCCTCTCCATACAACATGGCCGGACGGACTACCACCCTGTAGAATTTGCCTTTAAGCTTGGGCGGCACATTCTTATCACATAACACCCCCGACGCGAGCTTCCACTTCATCCATCCCGCCCCAATACGGTGCGAGACATCCTCTTCAATCTCCCTGTTACCCTGGATCACGGACCCGAGATACTTGAAACTATCCCTCTTACATACCACCTGTGATTCTAGCTTCACTACCACCTCATCCTCCAGCCTTACGTCATTAAACTTGTATTCCAAATACTCTGTCTTGCTTCTGCTCAACCTGAACCCTTTAGACTCAAGGGTTTGTCTCCACACCTCTAATTTATCATTCACACCCCCTCGAGTCTCATCAATCAGAACTATATCGTCCGCAAAAAGCATACACCACGGCACCTCCCCTTGAATACGCCGCGTCAACACATCCATCACCAAAGCAAACAAAAAGGGACTAAGAGTAGATCCCTGATGCAATCCTATCAAGACAGTGAAATGCTCTGAGTCTTCTCCCACCGTCCTCACCTGAGTTTTTGCTCCCTCATACATGTCCTTAATTGCTCTGATATATGCCTGCGGGACTCCACTCACCTCCAAGCACCTCCAAAGCACCTCTCTACGAACTTTGTCGTATGCCTTCTCTAGGTCGATAAACACCATGTGCAGGTCCTTCTTCCTTTCCCTATACTGTTCCACCAGCCTCCGTACCAGGTGAATTGCTTCCGTCGTTGAACGGCCAGGCATAAACCCAAACTGGTTTTCCGAAATAGACAATATCCGTCTCAGCCTCGCCTCAACCACTCTCTCCCAAATCTTCATAGAGTGACTCAATAACTTAATCCCCCTATAGTTATTGCAACTCTGGATATTCCCCTTATTCTTATAGAGAGGGATCATGGTACTCCACCTCCAAGCCTCGGGCATCTTTGCCGTCTTGAAGATTTCGTTGAACAATCCATCATGTTAGTTCATATTTTGGAGTATTACGATTTGACTAATTGTCGTAGTGTTTGAATTTTTTTTAGCTTATTTGCATCTTTTAAGTGTAGTTTAGTTTCATTTTCTTCATCATTTACTCCGTAAACCCGTAATCGCTACGTTGTTGGCTGGGAATTAGTTGTTGTAGATGTCTTTAATGGCCATAGGATTTTTCTGTAATAGCTAGTGTCACCTGGGTTTTTTTTTATCAATATGTTGCGGCCGTCGTTGAAAATGCTAGTAATAGTTTTTTTATGGTGGTTCAATGATATACATTGTTCTATTCATATACTGTTGTATTTTTGTTATATGTCTTGAACAATATTGTTGTACCAATTTCTTTTTTGCATATACGACGCTCGTTTAGCTTTTCTTAGCCCGCTATTTTGGTTATAAAGACCGCTGCTACAACTTTTTTTTTCTATTTTGCTCATTTGAATCTCCTTCCTCGTAAGCCTAAGCTTTTTGTTTGATGATTCAAAGGCCTTTCTCTCACTTTTGATCGATTTTTTTGGGATTTTTTTTCTTTCTTTCCGAGTGTGTTAAAGCCTATCTCGAATTTTCTTTACTCACAATATAGATGAGAATGACGTAGTAGGCTTTATGGAAAGGGATATTTCAGTCAAAGACCCCGCTATGACTTCTTGCTATGCAAGGTTCTTTTGGACTCGCATAAGAGAGAAAGGGGATGAAATAACGAGCTTTGCTATTCGATTTTTCTTCTTTGCTTGTTTCGTTATTTCAGTGAAATTATTTGGGCATGTCATAATCTTATGAATGTGTGACTTCATTTGAAATAAGTTTTGCAACGCCAAGTATTTCGTTTCCACGGTTGCTTGGTTCCCCTTAGTTCATAGTACTAAGAGAGGGCTAATGCAGCCTTGAGGAAAAGGCAAGATGTCTTATTTTTCGCTATTCTCCTAAATGTGTGGGTATAATTTAATACGTAAATCAGCTTTATTTTTGTTTATCCGGGTCTCGTAAAGTTGCTTTTAAACACCTCTCGCAAAATCTGGTTGCTTTTTTCTTCTTGCTATATACTAGTGATAGTCATAATTGCACAACTTTATCATGTTAAGTAAGCCTTTTTTTATTTTTATTTTATTTTTTTGTTTTGTTGACTCTTAAATAAAAATAGATGATTGTGGGATACAAAATGTGTTCTCTTTTTCTTTTGAAGTTAACATATTTATTTTCCTTAGCATCTTGGTGTCTTGACTCTTTTGATTTATATCCGACAATAATAGTCTTTTTCTCATTTATTATTTTCATACATTCTTTATATGTTGTCCTTCATATGTCATTTTCATGGTTTGGATGCGTGTTGATCTTCTTTATTTCTTTCCTTTCATGTGAATCTCTTTCTGAGTCCCATATGGACTCTGTTCTTTTGCATATCTATCATGGCCAATGTGGCCTATTTTTCGAGTCAAGCCCAAAGGAAGTTTAAAGTCGAGTTACCTGCAAATGCAAGGAGTCGAAGGAAGAAGAAATGGGTTAAAGTCTCGTTCTTGAAGCGGCTAAGAGACAAGAGTCTCATTTATTATTTCATTTCATTTAATTATTGTTGTCTTTATTTATTTTATTGGTCATATATTTATTCATTCATTTCGGCCTCGAAGCCAAAGTTGTATTTAATATAGGGGGAGCAAAACTCAAAAAATAGTTTAGGACAGGTGCAATAGGTCGAAAGCCGAACTAGACTAGGACATGTCTCGTTGATTTGGGCCCAATGGCCTAAATCCTTTACTTTCTCCTCCCTTCCCCTTTTATGTGTTTATTTGTTTATCAGTTTTGTTTAGACTTAGTTAAAATTCCTACTAAGTCGCCTAAATCTATTTTACACAAGTCTTTAAAAAAAATAAAAAATTAAATCACTATTTCAACAAATTAATCTTTTCAGAAGTTAATCAAAAGATGTTTTCAAACAGTCCGAATAACCACAAGTTAGTGGGCGTTTTAAGTGCCTAACACCTTCCTAAAACGTTAATAGGAACCACTTACTCGAAATCTTCAAAACTCAAAACGATTTTTCTATTTTGAATCGTTTGAAGTAACTCTCTAAAGGTTTCTTAATTCCTTTTCAAAATTAAGTGGCGACTCTCAAGAAGTCAAAATTTCCGCAAAACAAAAATGGCGACTCTACTGGGGAATGATTAACTAGGTTCTAACCAAATATTTGATTTCATCTTTTGATTAACTGTTTATGTGTTTATATGCTTCGATTCTGTAAAGTTTAATTATCGCATCTTATGGCATATTCCTACATTTTTAAAACTATTTTGGGGTTTCGTGGATGTCCCGGCCCCTATTGTTCAATTCTAAAATGTGTTGGAAATACGAATGGCTTATTAGCACGTGAGTCGTCTGACACTGTTCGTATTTTCAAACTCAAGTTCCTGAGAACTAGTATTCAAACCCACTCTAGACACCGAGGATAGAATGAAACCAAAACCCTATTTTAGGCATGAGCCTAGGACGTCCCAATACCCAAGTGGGGTATTGGGTCTATTAGAAAACTCGCTCTGCGTTTATTGACCCCGAGTCAATTACATACGAATTATATTTATATGTTAAAAAAATACATACTTGTCTAAATTCAATCTATTATCTTTTGGGGTCGGTGGAAGGCTTATCTTTGTCTGCTTTCATGTAGGATATGGCTCAACTACATTCCCACAAAATTTCAAGATGGTTACTAAACTTGACAATTTCTTGAAACTATGGTGGGACCATATGAGCGCAAAAGAGAAAAAGATTGTTAGAACACGCATTGGGCATCTTCCTTCTTTGATCGAGATGGATGCTTGGCCCAAAATGATCCATGTACTAACAACCTTTTGGGATGATCAGAATATGGTATTTCACTTCGAGGATGTTGAATTGACTCTCACCATTGAAGAGGTATTGATTTATTACGAGAGTATGAAAATATGTTTTAAGAAAAGGGAGACACCTGATAAGAACATTTTATTCCTAGTTGTATGGGATCGTCAAAAGATCAAGGAGGTATTTTTAACTGATGATGACACCTGGCTAGGAGAACGTGATGGAGCAAATATCACTTTTCGTGAGTTGTATTGTCGGTTCGGAAGATTTAATGTTTTTCACAAATTTGGGCATAAATTTGAGTCAGAGTCAAAATGGAAGGAGACGAGAGCCTTTGCATTTGCGGTAGGCCTAGTTGGAACCATGGTGTTCCCACAGGGGAAAAATGGCACAATTCATCCTAGGGTTGTCTCAGTGACCCATGCACTCTTCTTTGGAATAGAGTACAATTATAAAAAGATATTCTATAACTTAGCTCCCATGATTGTCGCTGACATATATCGAGCTTTGGGAAGATGTCAAGTTGAGAATCATTTCATTCAAGGCTGCAACCTTATATTACAATGGTGGATGATGATGCATTCGGTAAAAAATCCTAGAACGACATAACCTAACCACAAAACAAGGTGGAATCTGCTAGAATCGCACAACATGTGGTTGTTTTTACACAAATTCAAAAGGGAAGCATCTTATGATTTTTGGTTTAAGACTCTTGGAGAATTAAGAGATGATGATGTCCAATGGTCCATTAACTATCTTCATTTAGGGAAATACATTATTCGAGGAGGCGAGTGGCCTTTTCTAGTACTTTTGGGTCTCAGGGAAACCCACCCCTACAATTATGGCCGAGTTCTTAGGCAATTCGAGATCAAGCAAGATACGCCTCAAATTGATTCTATGCTCAGATTCTTCACCAAATATGATGAAAGCGAGCCCCCGCTCAAAGTCTACATAATAAATAGGTGGAGAAGGAGAAGGTAGATGAAAGTCTCTTTCCGTATAGGTTATGAACTTGAAGTCAGCGACACTTAAAAGGAATGGTTAAAAAAGAGCCTCGTCGGAGCATTGATTTCGCGGCCGAACGTGCCCGTTCGAATCGTGGATGTAGAATTCGAGCATCAAATCTGACTCCACAGGCTTCAGGATGAGTTTTAGAAAAGTGAAATCACGCACCGACAGATGCATGTTGAAGATTCTTTAACAATACGTATGTTGAGGGAAGAGTTGAAAAGAGCTAGGCAAGAGGTTGATGTTGCTAGGCAGTGTTTAAACAATTTGGATAATAGCATGGCCTCTCAACTCGATAGTATAGGAAAAATGACTTACGATAGCAAGGAACAATTATACGGGAGTCATCTTATCATCAATAGGTATCAAATAGCACAGGAGGTAAACAATCCAAAGAAGGCAAAGACAGACAAAGGAGCCTCCGGTAGCTAATTTTTCTATTTTCCCTGCGCGGGAACTTATATTCTTTCATGTTATTTCCCTTTTTTCTCCAAAGATTGTATCCCTCTTTCATTATCTTTTGTAGGAATTTATGCCCTTTTTCATGTCTATATAAGTTGGGGGTTAATGGATTTACTTCGAGGAAGTATTTATTTTCTTCAAAAATCGTTAGGCCTGAACCCTTGGGTCAAAAAGGGTCACCCCAGCTAGGATATGCATTATTATAATATTTTTGTGTGATATAACTGTTTTATGTGCTTATGTGCGTTTGTTTGGATCAAAGGCAAGTTTATCCACTATGTCCTATGGACGAATTTGGCTATGACTCAAACAACTCTATGTGGTTATTTCCTGCCAAATATTTTGCATTACTTATCACATACAAAAACTAACATATCTGCCTTTGAGTTGTTTTACTCTGTGTTGATATAAGCTGGCAGAACATCCCTACTTCACCCGATCGAAAACGCACAAAATCTCATCATTTGACCATCATTCAAAAATGACAGGAAATGACGAAGAAAGTGCACTGACTATCCGGGACAATGTGATAGCAGAACAGAATGAGATGATTGCAGAACTTGCAAGAAAGTTAGAAATGCTTCAGGAAGAAATAAATCACACTCGGGATTTGGCTAACATGGCCATCACCGTCAATGCTCCTACTCCAGGAGGACACGGGACTCCACTCCAAATTCCTCCCCTCAGCACCCCTACTCTTGGGGATCAGTCAAATAATGTATCATCCATCTCCTCTCCTCTATTTGTCCAAAATACTAATCGTGAAAATAACCCAGACGCCTACCACTCGTAAAATCCATCTCTAACCCCACAGAACCCATCTCCGAATCCATTCCCAAATCCTTAAAACACATTTTAAAATCAACAAAATGCGTTCCCAAATCCACAAGATTCACTCTCAAACCCATAAAATACGTCAAACCTACTTTTGAATCCCCTAAATTCATTTCTAAATCCGTAAAATCCTTCTCAGATTCTGCCAAACTACTCAAAAAGTCCACAAAACCTTTCCAATTTCCAAAATGTCCTCCCCACTTACCAACCAAATTCCTTTCATCCATAAAATAAAGCCTCCCTTCCAAATCCCCCTCAGGCCATCGTATCCCCTGATATCTATGAACCCCTTCCTAATCCCAAGGTGGACCATTACGAGGAGAAGGAGAAAGAGTGGAGGATTGAGCATGAAAAGAATTTGCTAGCCATAAAGGAAGAGATCACGAGGATCAAAGAGTCTCTTGGAGCCAGGGACCATGACGGTTTAGGGTATGACAATTTATGTGTTCACCCTGGAGTAGACCTACCAGATGGGTACAAAGTCCGTAAGTTTGAAATATTTGACGGTACCAGAAATCCAATGGCCCATCTGAGAAGGTGTTGTGAGCAACTGGTAGGGATAGGAAAAAATGAGGCGTTATTGATGCGCTATTCAGTCGAAGTTTAAGCGGCGAAGCCTTAGAATGGTTCATGTCTTAGGAACCAAAAAGATAGATGGGATGGAAAGCATTACCCAAGGGTTTTCTTGACAGGTTTGCATTCAACATTGAAATAGTCCCTGATCAATATTCACTAGATCGGATCAAATAGAGGAATGATGAAAGTTTTCGAGACTATGTTTTTCGTTGGAGAAAAAAACCTGCCAAAGTGCAACCCCCCATATTCGAGGAAGAAATGGTACCCATGTTCTCTCGCGCACAAGAAGGAGAATATTATATCAGGATGGTGTCAGCTGTCAGGGTAACTTTCGCGGATGTGGTAAAAATAGGAGAATCATTGGAAGAAGGTATTCAGACAGGAAAAAATGCCAAGACCCAGCATCGTCTGGGGCTGCCATGTTTTTGAAGAAGAAAAAGAAAGATGTAGGCACGATTTCTACTAATCCTGTTGCAAAAACAAAAAGGAAGATCAACTCTAGGAATGTTTTCTCTTATTCGCCGTCACCAATCCTTCAACATGTATTCTATGCCCACCCCCAATACCAAGCTCCACAACCAAATATCTCCCCTCAATACCAAACTCCACTCCCAAACCTCCAATCCTCATACCAAGCTCTACAGCCAAATATCTTTCCCCAATACCCAGTTTCATATCTAAATTTTCAGTCTCATTTTCAATCCACTCCTTTAAATAACCAAACAAATTCCCAAGCACCTCTAAATTATCACCAAGTACCTCCTCCTACAAATTAAATCCATTATAACCCCCCATGTCCAAACCATAAAAAGAAACCTCCCCGAAACTTCACCCCATTAGCTGAAAGTCGCACCCAATTGTTTGAAAGATTAAAAAATGTTGGTCATTTGCAACCAATACTGCCAAGGCCTGGCAGTCCCAACTCTCGATTTTTTAATGCAAGTTAACATTGTGCCTATCATTCAGGAGTAGTGGGGCAAAGTACTGCGGATTGTATCTATCTAAAACATAGGATCCAGGATTTAATCGATCAGAAGGTCATCACGCTCCAGACACCTACACCAAATATTAATAGTAATCTATTGCCCAATCATGGGGGACCTACAGTTAATATGATTGAAATTGGGGGTAAATGGGCGTCTGGAAAGATCATTACTAAGGTAGACTCTGAGAAACCTAAAAAGACAGAAAAGGTAGGAAAGATAGAGAGGGTTGTAGCTACCTTAAGTGTCAACGAGAAAGCCCTATTTATAATGATGACGGCTCTAAGTCAGGTACACCCTTCCCCATCAAGGAAAGAATTCATTGTACAGACTGCTTCTGCCTAAGGGATGATGCGGTCGGGACGATGATATATCCCTGAGGAATTGACGAACAAAAAGATTCACAGAAAAGGCCAATCACTAAAGGAGAGGCTGAGGAATTTTGGAGGCATATGCAACCAAATGATTACTCAATTGTGAAACATTTAGAGAAGACACCAGCCAAAATCTCTGTTTTAGCACTATTAATGAGTTCGCAATACCACCAATAAGCTTTATCGAAAGTCTTGGATGAAGCATATATTCCCACAGAAACGAATGTTGAGAACCTGGATGCGATGATAGAAAACATTATGGGGAATCATCGTATATCATTCAGTGATGAAGAGTTGTCGTTTGAAGGAGCGATGCACAACAAAGCCTTGCATGTCACTGTCATTTATCGAGATTATGCGATTAATCTAGTATTAATAGACGACGAATCTAGTGTGAATATTTTCCCCCTCTCTACATTGGTTCAAATGGGATATGATATGGGAAAAATTTGTCAAAGCCACGTAAATGTGAGAGCATTCAATGGAGGGAAGAGAGATATCATAGGAGAAATTGATTTGTGCATCCAAATGGGACCTGTTAAGTTCAAAACTAAGTTTCATGTTATGGATATCCATCCTAGCTACAACTTGCTCTTGGGAAGACCGTGGATACATGGTGCAAAGGCAATTTCGTCACCCCTTCATCAATTATTGAAGTTTATTTGGGAGGATCATAAAGTAGTCATCCAAGGAGAGGGAAGTCAAGCGGATTGTCCCAATGGTTATGTGTCGGTGATTGAAGATGTTCCAAAAGGTAGCAGTTTCAATACAATGGAAATTGTAAATGTTGTGGACAGGGATTCAATATCCAAAGTGCCAATGCCTTCTATCCACAAAATGATTGTGATAGTGATGTTAAGAAATGGGTTCGAACCTGGTCGAGGTTTGGGTAAGGATCTACAAGAAATTATCGAGCCTATTGCGATCCCAGAGAATGGCTCTAAGTATGGGTTAGGATATCAGCCTACCAAGAAGGATAGGGTTAATGATGAGTTACAGAAGAGTCTGTTTAGGTCCTTGCCACTCCTGTTCCAGTCATTTCCTATACGAGAGGTGTCAGATGATGATGGTCTTGGGGATGGGATAGGAGATTTGTTCGAGGGATGCAATGTTGTACCAGAAGATTTCCCTAAGTCCAGCGGGGTGAAACAATTAAGCCAGGGGAGGCCTTGTAATACTGGACCTCCACTCCACTCATAACCCATCGCTCGTCATAGTAGATGAAAGGGCAATTACTAATAGTTTTTAAAATAGGTGATGATTCAACGGAGGCCCCGCGATCCACCTTTTATATTTCAAAACTTTCTTTTCGTATTTTACTGCTTTCAAAAAGGCATGGACTTGTATTTGCGTAAGTCATGAGCCATGATTTTGTAATTTTCTCTCAAATTTCAGTGAAGGCTTTCATTTATTTAGAAAATTTTATTATTTCTAAAACACTCCTAGTCGTATATTTTGTTATTATCTTGTTATCATCTTATTTGGTTTGTTTGTCCCTTACAGTAACAACAACTTAAAATCTGTCAATATCATGTCATGTCAAAGTTTAAAGAAACAAAATGAAGGGGACGATGATGATTGGAAGGAAGATGATAAGGGACAATTAGTTGAAGATATGGAGGAGTTTGAGAATCGAGAAAAACCCAACCTGGAGGAAACTAAAACAGTCAACCTCGGAGATCATGAAGAAATCAAAGAAACAAGCATTAGTGTCCACCTGGCGGAAGCATAAAAGAGAGAGCTCATTCACCTGTTGTGGAAATATATTGACGTGTTTGCTTGGTCCTATGATGACATGTCGGGATTGAGCACCAGTATTGTGTCGCATAAGTTACCAATAAATTCAGAGTTTGATCCAATCAAGCAAAAAATGCGGAAATTCAAGCCAGATTTAAGTCTAAAGATCAAGGAAGAAGTGACAAAACAAATTTAGTCTAAGGTTGTATAAGTCTCAAAATATCCGACGTGATTGGCCAACATCGTCCCTGTGCCAAAGAAGGACGACAAGATTCGAATTTGTGTTGACTATAGAGACTTGAATATAGCTAGTCCTAAAGATAATTTTTTGTTACCCAGCATCCACATCCTCATCAATAACGATGCAAAGCATAAAATGCAGTCATTCATTAATTGTTTCGCCGGGTATCATCAGATATTGATGGATGAGAAAGATACAGAAAAAATGGCTTTTATTACATACTGGGGTATTTATCATTATAGGGTAATGCCGTTTGGTCTCAAGAACTTGGGTAAAACATATATAAGGGCTATGATGATGATTTTCCATAATATGATCGATAAAGAATATGAGGTGTACGTGGATGATGTAATTATCAAATCTCGTGAGAGTTCAGATCATCTGACTCATCTGGAGAAATTCTTCAATAGATTAAGAAAGTACAGTTTGAAGTTAAATCCTGCTAAGTGTGCTTTTGGTGTGCCGTCAGGGAAGTTGTTGGGGTTCATAGTCAGCAGAAGAGGCATCGAGCTAGACCCATCCAAAATCAAGACAATTCAAGACTTGCCACCGCTGAGGACCAAGAAGGAAGTTATGATTTCATGGGCGTTTGAATTACATTAGAAGATTCATCGCTCAATCAATAGTCATATGCGAGCCAATTCTCAAGATGTTGAAGAAAAATGCATTGAATGAGTTGACAGAAGAATGTCAGAGAGCTTTTGACCACATCAAGGAATACCTATCTGTACCCCCAGTTTTGGTTCAACCAAGAGAAGGAATTCTATTATTGTTTTACCTGTCAGTCTCAGAAAATGCTTTTAGATGTGTCCTCGAGCAAAATAATGAGACCGGTAGGAAAGAGAAAGCCGTTTACTACTTGAGTAAAAAGTTTACGCCATATGAAGCCCATTATACTCTTATAAAAAGGTCATGTTGCGCTTTGACTTGGGCCACACAAAAGTTGAGGTATTATCTGTCTTCGTACACGACATACCTCCTCTCGAGAATGGATCCATTGAAGTATATATTCTAAAAAACCATGCCCACAGGAAAGCTATCCAAGTGGCAAATATTGCTGAGTGAGTTTGACATCATGTATGTAACCCAAAAGGCAATCAAGGGGCAAGCCTTAGCAGATTATTTGGTAGAGAATCCGGTTGATGAGGAATATGAGCCACTACGAACTTACTTCCCAGATGAGGAAACTTTTTTTATGGGGAAAGACATTATAGAGATTTACCCCGGATGGAGGCTATTCTTTGATGGGGCGGTCAACTTCAAAGGTTCAGGAATCGAAGCAGTTTTGGTGTCAGATATGGGCCAACATTATTCAGTAACTACTAAGTTGCATTTCCCATGCACCAATAACATGGTTGAATATGAGGCTAGAATCTTGGGTCTCAGATTGGCACTTGATATGGGTATTCATGAATTGTTAGTCATCGGGGATTCAGGTTTGCTAATTCACTAGGTATGGGGAGAATGGGCGGTAAAAAATCCCAAGATTACTTCTTATGTGGAGCTAATGCAAGAATTATGCGAGAGATTCAAAGAAGTTATTTTTAGACATATCCCACGGATACAAAATAAGTTTGTTGATGCTTTGGCCACTATATCTTCTATGATTCAGCACCCAGATCAGAGTTACATTGATCATTTGGAAATAAGCTTGAAGGAGAAACCCGCGCATTGTGCGCACGTAGAAGAGGATCCTGATGGCAAGCCTTGGTACTATGACATTAAGAGGTATTTAGAATCTGGAATATATCCTGAAGAGGCCAGTAACAACCAAAAGAAGACAATCAGGCATTTGGCAAAGAACTACTTTCCAAGTGGAGAATTTCTTTTTAGGAGGACTCCTGATTTGGGATTCCTAAGATGCGTCGATGCTGACGAAGCTAATAAATTGATAAAAGAGGTACACACTGGAGTTTATGGGCCCCACATAAATGGGTTTACTTTTGACAGAAAGATCTTGAGAACCGATTACTTTTAGATGACTATGGAAAATAATCGTGGAAAGTATGGGCAGAAATATCTAAAATGTAAGATACACAGAGATTTGATTTGAATGCCTCCACATGAGCTTCATGCAATGAATTCACCTTGGCCTTTTGTATCTTAGGGCATGGATGTTATCGGACCGATAGAGCCACCGGCATCAAATGCACATAGGTTTATTTTGGTTGCTATTGATTACTTTACTAAGTGGGTTGAAGCTGCTTCGTACAGAGCCTTCACTAAGAAAGTGGTTGCAAATTTCATCAAGAATAACTTGATTTGCCGATTTGGAGTGCCAGAATCAATCATTACGAATAATGGGGACAACTTGAACAGTCACTTGATGAACAAAATTTGTGATTAATTTAAAATTGTGCATCGCAACTCGACTGCGTATCGTCCCCAAATGAACGGAGCTGTGGAAGCTGCCAATAAGAACATTAAGAAGATCTTGAGAAAGATGGTTGAAAATGATAGATTATGGCATGAGATGTTACCTTACGCCTTTTTAGGGTATCGCACGATGATTCGAACCTTCACCGGGCCAACTCCATAGCTATTGTTTTATGAAAATGAAGCGGGGATACCTGCTGAAGTTGAAATACCTTCCCTAAAGATTATCCAAGAAGCGGGACTAAGTAACAAAGAATGGGTTTGTGCTCGCTATGAACAACTCATGTTGATTGATAAAAAGAGAATGGTCGTTGTATGGCATGGTCAGCTGTATCAACACAAGATGGTTCGTGCCTTTAACAAGAAGGTGAGAGCTCGAACATTTGAAGTGGGGCAAATAGTTCTCAAACGAATATTCCCTCACCAAGAAGAGTAAAAGGTAAAGTTCACTCCAAACTGGAAAGGGCCATACATAGTTTCCAAGATACTATTTGGAGGAGCTCTGGCTTTGTCTGAGATAGATGGCACAGAGTGGACCAAACCAATCAATTCTGATGTGATAAAGAGATATTATGTTTAAAGGGCATTCTAGTTTTTGTGTTTCTTTAGTTAATTTACTTGTAATAGCGTTTGTAGTAATGTTGTTTTCTAGTATGTAACTGCCTAGAATCCTTTCCCTTTATGTACGAACTACGTTTGACCTGAATTCCCAAGAAAGGGATACGTAGGCGGTCTATTTTGGCTTCGGTCAACCCCTTAGGATAATTTATCCTTTCCCTATATGTATGAACTACGTGATGACCTGAATTTCCAAAAAAAGGGATACGTAGGCGGCCTATGTCAGCTTTGGTCAACCCATTAATTTCATTTAGATATCCCTAGCGTAGTTCTGAACTATGTTTGACCTAATTCCTACTTCAATGGGATACGTAGGCGCCCCAATAGATCGGTCATATAACCCCAGGAAATATAAAGTGGGGTAGAATTTTTGAGAAGGAATCCTGAAAATTCACAAGAGAAGATCGATGTCCGACAAAGAGAATGAAGATCAGCAAAGACATCAGATCCACCAGATGCTGGAACATATTTCAAATTCCCCATCACCAGAGGTTAAGGCCAAGCTTTAAGTAGTTAGCTGCGACAAAGTCTAGGCAAGCTCAATCTCTTGCTATGATAGAATTACTTGAAGAAAACCTCCAACGATGATCATGAGCTTTGGAAATCATCCGTCGGATATAGTTAAAACCATGAGGAAGACGTTCGTTGAGCTACTACATGACATGACTGGCAGAGATTTTCTAAAGTTTTACAGAAGCTTTCGAAATTATTTTCTAAAAATTAGGACTATTTTCAAAAAATCTTACAACTCACTGAGTATCAGGGTGGAAGTCCTAATATAGTGGAATGTCCAAGAGATGGCAAGTAATAAATCAAGGATCGAAGAAGGTCAACACAGAGTAATTTCATTCGAACTAATCATTTTTCTACGGATGCAGGGATCAATACACAAATGTGAGGGTCTCTTTCAAAAATCCCCGAGCAAATTGGGAGCCACAACAGAGCATTAATGCCCAAGAACGATATTTTAGGGTAGCCCTAAAAATACGTTTAATACCCATTTATTAAGGACCTTTTGATTTATCCATCTCATTTCTTGAGATCATGGGCAACAAACAAAAGTGTCTTGTCTTCTTCACAATCATTGTATTTAGAAGTTTTCTAAAAATAGTCGCTAGTAAAAGTGACTTTATGTCTACTAATCATCTACCTTGAGTACAGGTACATGGAGAAAGCAAGACGCTGACAAATGAAACCAGGTAAAACTATTTTAAAATTTGCCAAGAGGGCCATTGCATATTATTGCCGAAAAGGCCATTACATATCATTGCCAAAAGGGTCATTGCATATCATTGCAGCAAATACCATTACATATCATTTTTGAAAAGGCCATTTCATATCATTGCCGCAAGTGGCATTGTATATCATTGCCACAAGGGCCACTCCATATCGTTGTAGCAAGAGCCATTACATATCATTGCCAAAAGGGTCATTACATATCATTCCCGCAAGGGCCATCACATATTATTGCCGTAAGGGTCATTGCATATTATTGCCAAGAGGGTCATCTCATACCATCACCTAAGAAGGCTATTCATATATCTGTTGACACGCGAGACATAACGCTGGCATCGAGGATATCATCAACATATCTGTTGACACGCGAGACATAATACTAGCATCGAGGATATCTTCAGCATTTAATATATCTGTTAACATGTGAGACATAATGCTCGCGTTGAGGATATCATCAGCATTTAATATATCTGTTGACATGCGAGACACAACGTTGGCGTCTAGGATATCATCATCACTTTATATCTGTGACACGCAAAACATAAATGTTGGTGTTGAGGATATCTTAGCATTTTATGAATCAGCATCTAAATGCATCGAGAGCACACGATTTGAAAAAATGCCTTTAAGTTACTATCTAAGGATGAATGATATATAAGATTTCCTAGAAATTGACAATTTGAGGGTCATCTATAAGTCATATTATTTGAAATAGGATAGTGTGCAAGATCACCTATGAGTTGATAGCATGTAGGTCATCCGTAAGACACAACAACATCCTAACCGGATAGTGTGCAAGATCGCCCAAAAATTGATAGCTCAAAGGTTATCCATAAGTTGCAACTAAATCTTTACTGGAGAATATGCAAGATTATCAAATTGATACGTCCAAGGGTTCTATATAAGCCGTGTCATATCCAAGATCGATTATGTGTAGGATAACCCAAAGACTAACAATTTGAGGGATTATCTATAAGTCATATTGTATCCAAGGTCGGATGATGTGCAGGAACACCTGAAAGCTAGCGATTAGAGGGATATCTTTAAGCCATCTCTTATCCAAAGTTGAATAATGTGTAGGATTATCTAAAAGATATAAATTCAAAGGCTATATGTAAGTCGCCTCATATCCAACATCAAATAATGCGCAAGATTATCCAAAGATTGATAATTTAAAGGAAATTTATAAATAGATCATCGGATATAACCGGAGAGGTTATCATTCCACATACAACAAGTGATATAGGTAACCAAAAGGCTTGCCATACCAGCACAAGATTACACGGTTATAGAGACCATTTTGCATAAAGTATCGTCGGTGTCCAAAAGGGCCACCCCACTTTGAAGACATATTAAACCGATAAATGTCATAATTATACAACAACCAAGAGAGTTGTTGTGTTTGTTGTTGCCAGTTATTTTATTCTAAATAGGTACATGAAGAGATAACTTCGCTTTTCAGGCCACAACTCACGTGGAGATATGGTTAAAGACTATATACCTCTTTCGTGAATTATGTTTAATACTAACACTTTTTGCTTGAAGCATTGCCGAGAGAATCCGAGAGGCTAAAAATCTCAAATAAAAACCATAGGTGTGGACGAATTCAGGTAGGACGCAGCACAACATGGAGCTCAGGTAGGACGCAGCACAACGTGGAACTCTTTCTTAGCAGCAATATAGGACATAGTCTAAAGAGGGACGTTAAAATCTTTGGAGCGAGCTAAAGGATGATCACCACCATCATCTAACCACACCCCTGTTAGAAGGAATGTGGGTATTTCAGGATATTCTGGTTTCAGCTTCACCTTCAGGATATTTGTAAACTCATGCCAAGGGTAACCTTCTCTTTTTTTTTTCAAATTTGGGTGGCAACACACTTAGAGTTTTGGAAATTATGTCCAGGTAAGTTATTGCCTATGGATGTGAAGGATCCCACATTCATGGTTAAGAGGTTACAAGCCTCTTTTCTATAACTCGATCAACTTGTCACTCATTTCGAGCCAAAGATGGTCTGAAATAAAAGACTATCTTTTCTACCGATTGAGTCGAACTACGAGCAGTATGATTCTATGAAATTTTGGGGATATGTAGGCTGGGATCTATGTAGAGAACTCGACTGCATTCCAACCTCCCCTTAATCCCTTTATGCCCCAGTTTCTCAGCTTTATCAAACACGCTAAAACTGAGATAGCTTGGTGAATTTTCTTGAAAATCGTGCTTAAAATCAAGATTTATGAACTACAAGTGGCCTGAATTCTCATATAACCTAAGATATGTGGGAAGCCAGATACCAAGGTTCGGTCGTAAATCCATGAAACTCGTGCTTAAAACCAACCTTTCTTAAATACGAATTTATGGTCGAACGAAAATTAGGAACGTCAACCTCTCTTTTCCCAGGGTTACTTGCATCCACCATACCCAAAGGAAGGGGCAGTTGTTGACACCTAATTTTTGCCCTCCACAACTAAATTTGGTCCTAAGTTTCTTCAGTTTTTAATAAAACCAAAATAATTATTTCATCCAAATAAAAAAAAATACTTTTCGTACATGATTTTGTCATTTTAAGTAGCGATTATATACTATCGTGTTCAGTTATACGAGATTATATACTTTTTTACTTAAATATTTATTTTATAAAATATTAAATTTAATTAAGGCTCATCTTGAAAATAATTTCAAATGATTAAAATATTGATTTAAATATAATTTATTCTCAAAAATAATTTATTTGGATAAATATGCATTTGATTTTATTAAATTAAGAAGCTCGAGATTAGACAAAGTTTCAATTCGTATCTAATTCGAGGTTTAATTTAGCCAATTTATTCAATTTGGTCATAATTGAAATCAAATGGCTAAAATTGCAATGTAATTGACCAATTGATCCTCAACTTGACTAAAATTTTAATGAATGGCCAAGGCCCCAATTTCAAACCCTAGCCCAACCTAACAATTTAATCCAACCGGCCCATTTATCCTTTAAGATTTGGCCAGCCCAAAACACCAACATACGCCCTATCCCAACAAAATCAGTTGCCCAACTCATTAAATCCATCTAACCCTCTCCTCAGCCCAATTTATCACCCCAATTTCCCTTTTAAAATCAATCCAGTTCAGCCCACTTCCATCAACAACCCGGCCCAAACCCTCTCATTTATTCCCCTCATCCTTTAGTTAAACAACAGCCAGTGTACACACAACCACGCGTACCACTCCTCCAGAGTACAGCGTACAACCAAATGTAATATCGATAACATAACCAGCTCCAACCCATTTTCTTTCCTCTTCGTCATCAAGCGCTTCCCCACGCGCTCTGGTATGAAGAGGGATACGGGCCTTCTAGAAAACAAGCTAGGTGGCATCCCCCAACATCTAGCTCCATGAATTTAGGGATTATTGGTATAATTTCATACGTATGTGGATGATTTCCATTGGTTTGAGGTAATATTCTTTTCTCCCCAATTCTGATTAGTCCACAATTCAATTTATCCGAGAAAAGTTCCAAAATCCGTAAGAGTTGTTGGTGAAGAATGTTATCTTGAGTTAAATTTCAAATTCCTTTCTCGAATCCATAGTTTACCCCTACTTGGTCTTCTATATAAGATCCCATTTTTGGTCATTAAAGAGGGGGCTATTTTTTGGAGGGGGGGAAGATTTTGAGAGAGAAAACATTCTTGGTCTAAAAAGGGCTCAAAATTTCTGGGTCTGGGCAAGAAGTAAATGTTTTAAGGATTTTTGATTCAAAGTTTAAGGTTAGAAATTCTGAAGGGTTTCATTGAAAAAACTAGGAGAGAAATTAAGGGGGATTTGAAATTTTAGGGTCTGAAAATCGAGGATTCAAAAAAAGCTAGGTTGAAAAAAAATTCTTTTGGGTCAAAGAAAGAGGGTTTAGGAAAAGAGTAATTTTGTTTCGGGAAAAAGCAACTTTGTTCGGTAAATATTTTAGGGAGTGGCAGTTAGTTTAGTCGAGATTTACGTCTCGGCATCGAGCTTTTTAGTGGTTTTGATGGTCTCGACGTCAGTTCGTCATCCCACTTTGCTGCCCCGAAAGAGGTAAACACTCTCGTCCCTTTTAATTTTATCATTTTCTGCTTCATCCCTCTTTCTCCATAGAATTACTTATCTGTTTAGTAGTAGTCATGAACGAGGTTGGGACTTGCTTGCTGTAAGTGGCTGGGATGGCCTTAAGATTGCTTATAATCATTTGTTTGCTGAATCATCGGTTATCCCAAGTTGTGATTTCTTTGAGCATATTTTTCGTGATGATATGTTGATTAGTTAGAGCATCGTTGATCAGCAAGTTGTTGTCTTTCACTGTTCATTGCATTATTCTGACTTAAAGACCCCTGTTGTAAGATGTTAAGATGTGTAGTTTTTCTTTAAATCTTTTCAGAACTTTGGGTTGGTTGGCTTAAATTTCATGTTTTTTTTGTTGGGCGTGCTCTCGAAACTGTTGTAACATTAGAGTTCATTCATCCCGAGCATGTTATCTTCATATTTTGGAGTATAATGATTCGACTAGTTGTCGTAGTGTTTGAATTATTTTTAGCCTATTTGCATCTTTTAAGAGTAGTTTAGTTTCGTTTTCTTCATCACTTGCTCCGTAAACCCGTAATCGCTACGTTGTTTTCTGGTAATTAGTTGTTGTAGACGCCTTTAATGGCTATAGGATTTGTCTGTAATAGCTAGTGTCACATGGTTTTTTTTATCAATATGTTACGGCCATCGTTGAAAATGCTAGTAATAGATTTTCTATAGTGGTTCAATGATATACATTGCTCTATTAATATAATGTTGCATTTTTATTATATATCTTGAACAATATTGTTTTACCGATTTCTTTTTTGCATATACGACGCTCGTTTAGCTTTCCTTAGACTGCTATTTTGGTTATAAAGCCCGCTGCTACAACCTTCTTTTTTTCTATTTTGCTCATTTGAATCTCATTTCTCGTAAACCTTAGCTTGTTGTTTGCTGATTCAAAGCCCTTTCACTCACTTTTGGTAGATTTTTTTGGGGATTTTTTTTCTTTCTTTCCGAGTGTGTTAAAGCCTATCCCGAATTTTCTTTACTCACAATGTAGATAAGAATGACGTAGTAGGCTTTATGGAAAGGGATATTTCATTCAAAGACACCTCTATGACTTCTTGATATGCAAGGTTCTTTTGGACTCGCATAAGAGAGGAAGAGGATGAAATAACGAGCTTCACTATTTGATTTTTCTTCTTTGTTTGTTTCGTTATTTCAGTGAAATTATTTGGGATGTCATAATCTTATGAATGTGTGACTTCATTTGAAATCAGTTTTGTAACGCCAAGTATTTCGTTTCCATGGTTGCTTGGTTCCCCTTAGTTCATAGTACTAAGAGAGGGCTAATGCAGCCTTGAGGACAAGGTAAGATGTCTTATTTTCGCTATTCTCCTAAATGTGTGGGTATAATTTAATATGTAAATCAGCTTTATATTTGTTTATTCGGCTTTCGTAAAGTTACTTTTAAACACCTCTCGTAAAATCTGTTTGCTTTTTTCTTCTTGCTATGTACTAGTGATAGTCATAACTGCACAACTTTATCATGTTAAGTAAGCCTTTTTTTTATTTTCTTCATGGAAAATCTTGTAATTAAATAGAAAAGAGTGGGCTTTTCTTAAAACTTTTTAATGTGGTGCAAATAACAAAGTAGTAAAAAACAATCAAGTTAATCTTACAATTTCCTTTAAAGACTTTAATACCCTCAAATTTAATTTTATTACAAAAAACCAGCCATGTTGAAAGTGGCTTGGCAATTCTTGTAATTAAATAGAAAAGAATGGACTTTTCTTCATGCGAAGTCTTGTAATTAAATAGAAAAGAATGGGCTTTTCTTATAACCTTTAATGTGGTCCAAATAACAAGCCACAAAAGACGATCAAGTTAATGCTACAATTCTCTTTAAAGACATTAATACCCTCGAATTTAATTTTAATACCAACAAACAACCATGTTGAAAGTGGCTCTTCTATAATATACCGGAGGAGCATGGCCCGTGCTGGCATGGGCCTAACATTAAAATATTTTGATTATGTATAATAAGCAGATTGATGTTAATTTGAATTATGAATTATGAAAAATTAATACACAAAATATATTAACTACTTGATTATATTTTTCGAAGGGCAAAATTATCTTGCTAAATAATTATGTACAACTTATTCGTATAAATAAAAAAATTCTATGCATTTTAAAGTTTAGATCTTTAATCATATGACTGATATTTGCTACATTAAGTATAAAATATGAGATTAGAATTAATACATAAGGTTTGACACTTGTTGTATAAAATAGAAAATAATTGTTGAAAAATATAAAGAGTTATCTAGTCATTGCATATTACATCACTTGTGGGTTGCAGTTAATAATCAAAATTACATTGTATTCCCCTACTAAGCCGACATAAACATCCCCTACTTTAATTTTTTCTTCTCTTTTATTTGTCAACTTGTCCTTTGAAGTTAAATTAAATTAATATTTTAAATTTAAATTTTAAGTGTTTAAAAAATTATATAAAAAAATAATTATAAGTTATCATCCGTCATATCAATTTAAGTTATTTGACTTTGAGAACACGCTAAAATATATTTCTGTAAATGTTTTATCAAACTTTGCAATAGAAGGAACATATACAAAAGCAAAGTTTGAGTAAAGTTATTTTACTTGAAGAAGACGTACTGCATCATTCGGAGGGTTAAAGAGATCAGCCTCCTTAATATTGGTGTTGCTCTTTGCAGTCAACCACCTAAACATTCTTGGATGAGAAACCTCATTCGGGTAATCCATTAACTATTTTTGGAGGGGAGGAATGACTTCAAATGCTCAAGCCTAAAAAATGTAAACAGGAAGCAAGCAAAAAAAAGTCATAATAACTATATTCAATATAAATTAATGGATGAGTAAAATTAGTGATTAATTTTACCATGAAAGCCCAAGGAAAACCGTATAATGTGGTCATCCCTGAGGATATCTTTGTCAGTAAATATTGGACAGTCAAGTAAAAGTTGTCATATCCTCGGGGATAATCTGATGTTATATAGCCACGTTGAGCAATGTCAAACAACCCATCTATTTTTCCTTGCGTTTTCTTGCCTTGGATATTTTGCGGGGTGGTGGTTCTTCTGGACGATGGCATCTCAAGCCCGTCACTATGATAAACTCTTGCAAGCCAAAACAAACAGGCATGCCACAATAGTTGATCCAGATTTCATCTATCTTCTTTTTGCCCCCCCCCCCTTCCGGATCTTTATCATCCCCCAGGTACTTGATCTTGAGCTTGAGAAGACCATATACCATCATTATAGGGAAACGGATATGGGCAGAGGGGTCCTCAGGCAACTCAAGAAAGCATCCAAAGCAGTTATTCTTAAAAAGCCCACCTGTGTTTTCGTTATTCATATTTTTCATAAAATGTTTAAAAATTTTCCCCATCTGACATTTAAGTACAATTTGACCAGTTAGTTGTTTTGCTTCAGAGTCATTTAACGGCATCGCAACTTGAAACCTGTCAATCATAAAGTTTTGACAAGATCATGCTGGGATGTCAATATTAATTCAGACCCTATTGGTGATCCATTATCATCATGTTGATGATCATCCTCTTTCTCTTTCTCTTTCTCATTCTCCAATTCCTCCTCTTTCTCACTTTTATTTTCTTCATCACCATCTACAGACCCTTCTCCACCTCTCTCAATAATGTTTTTACATCTCTCCTCAGCTTTACTTTTCCCTGAGTGAGATTATTCAAGAAGCTCCTCCGAATCCCTCTGTAATGTAGCCTTTTTTGGGTGGTCAGACGTTGATCCAGTTTTACTTTCTTTTCTTTTAGGAGACGTATTTTACCTACAAACAACAGAAAAATAAAAATAACATTACAATTGATGTATGCATAAATTTTAAAAATACATTACAAACACCACGAATATCGACACACCAATAGCCACCACCACAAACACCACCAACTAATGACACAAACAAACACCATGAATACTGACACCACCGACAGCCACCACAAACACCACCAACCAATGCCACCACCAGTTTCACCACAATGACCACAAACACCACCACTACCAACACCAACACCACAAACATCATCCAACAATACCAGACAGTCAATGGAACACTATGACAGAAACTAGGAATTGCTCAAGTTCTTCCTACGATTTTACCATCAAAACTAAAAAATGTAAACCCATTCTCTAAGATAATACAACTAAAAATTTTATTTTTCATCATTAACTTAAAAAACCCTTATTTTTTAAGAAAAAAATAACAAATATAGAACTCTTCTCGAATTCTGTTGCCTACAAAGACAAAGAAAATGACTGATACAAGCAAGAATAAAGTCAAAAATAACACCTATGTGGTCAGATATGAGAAGAAAAATAATCTATTGTGGAGGGTTGAGCAAATTTGTTGATTAGTTATTGTTTGTACTATATTGTTGAGTGAGAGAGAAAGAGCGAGAACTTGAGATTTGAAACGATAAAAAATTTTGTATGGGTTGATTTGTATTTTGGAAAAGAAAGACAAGTTTTGAAAATGTTAATTTAGTCTGAATTGATCTTAATTATTTTAGATATGCGTAATTTTTAACCCTCTCATCATGCAATTTCCAAAAGGGTATTATTTAGTCTAACATATGAACTCAATTGAAATTGTATAAAAATAACTGAAGTTGTAGTTGACCGAGTACTCTTGTTGACCCTATGAACTCACCCCTAGTCCTAGATTAATCAATTTAGGTACTATTAGTCTAAAATATGAACTCAATTGAAATTGTATAAAAACAAATGGTCAACATATTGTATCAGATTTTGCATCTGTTGTAAATTATCAATCAGATTATGTAACAACAGATTTTGGATCTATTGTAAATTATCATAAAAATAAAGTCATCTGTTGTGACAGATTACCCATCTATTATAAATTATCAAATGAATTGTCATATGTCACAACAGATTACCCATATATTATAAATTATCAAATAGGCGCTGCCATCTGTTATAGCTGACCCTATGAGAACCCACCCCTAGTCCTAGATTAATCAATAGTTGATCATATGAGAACTCACCACTAGTCCCAGATTATTCAATTAAGGTATTAGTAACTTGTCCTAGGTTAATCAATTAAGGTATTAGTCAAACATATTAGGTAGTAAGAATCAGTTCGGCTCAGAGTGATCGATCAACGACTCTGGTCGAGAGGAACACAATACCGTCTTATCATGCAATTGCCAAAAGACTCAATTAAAGTTGTAGTTGACCATATGAGAACTCGCCCATAGTCCTAGATTATTTAATTAAGGTATTAGTACTCTATCCTAGATTAATCAATTAAGGTATTAGTCTAACATATGAGGTAGTAAGAATTGGTTCGACTCAGAGTGATCGATCGACGACTCTGGTTGGGAAGAACGCACTACTGTCTAATCATGTAATTGCCAAAAGACTAAATTAAAGTTGTAGTTGATCCTATGAGAACTCACATTCAATTAAGGTATTAGTCTAACATATGAATTCAATTGAAATTACACATAAGCAAATGTTCAACCTGTTGCAACAGATGTCTTTTCTGTTAGATTAAATCAAATAGACTAGGTAATCTGCTGCAACATATTATGCATCTATTTAAACTATCAAACAGATTATGTCATTTGTTGCAATATATCATGAATTTGTTGTAAACTATCAAACAGATTAAGTTATATATTGCAAAATATTACCCATCTATTGTAAATTATCTAATAGATTAAGTCATATGTCACAATAGATTACCTATTTGTTGTAAATTATCAAATAGGCGATGTCATATATTGTAGTTGACATTATGAGAACTCACCCCTAGTCCTAGATTAATCAATTAAGGTATTAGTTGAACATATGAGGTAGTAAGAATCGGTTCAACTCGGAGTGATCGATCGATGACTTTAGTCGGGAGGAACGCAATATCGTCTCATCATACAATTTCCAAAAGACTAAATTAAAGTTGTAGTTGACCCTATGAGAACTCACTCCTAGTCCTAGATTATTCAATTAAGGTATTAGTTGAATATATAAGGTAGTAAGAATTGGTTCAGCTTAGAGTGATCGATCGATGACTCAGGTCGGGAGAAACGCAATAACGTCTCATCAGGTAATTGCCAAAAGACTCAATTGAAGTTGTAGTTAACCCTGTGAGCTCATTCATTCATCCCTAGTTCCACCTAGATCGATGTAGGTACTATTATTAATCTTAATATTAAGTTAATGAGAACTTATTTCAACTTAGAGTGATCGATCAATGACTCAGGTCGAGATGAATGCAATACTAACACCATGCAAATACAACGACTCAATTGGATTTGTAGTTGACCCTGTGAGCTCATTCATTCATCCCTCGTTCCATCTATATCAATGTAGGTACTATTATAATCTTAATATTAAGTTAATCAGACCACATTTCAACTCAGAGTGATCGATTGACGACTCGGGTCGGGATGAACGCAATACCAATATCATGCAATTACAAAGTCTCAATTGGATTTGTTGTTGAACCTGTGAGCTCATTCATTCATCCTTATTTCCATATAAATCAATTGCAATAAAATCTGTTGCAATAAACGACTAAGCTGTTGGAGAATTTTAAACAGATAATAATATCTGTTGCAATAGATGACATATCTGATTTAATTATCAAATAGACATTTGCATCTGTTGTGATGGATGACAAAGCTGTTGGAAATTTTCAAACAGATATTGATATCTGCTGTAACAGATGACATATCTGATTTAGTTATCAAATGGACATTTTCATCTGTCACAAATGACTGACCTGTTGGGATTTTTTAAATAGATATTAATATTTGCTGCAACAGATGACATATCTGTTTGAAAATCTTTTTTTTCTTTTAGTTTTAAAGCAACCTTCTGTCTAAGTAGATAAAGTAGTACTACTAAAGGCGGTAAAAATATTTCCTGAATAACTCAAAAATCTCATTGAGTAGTCTTGTCTTGTTTTTTCAATGTCACCCGTTTTCTTCCTTGTGCCCCTCAAATTATTAATGAATATTAATTAATGAATATTAAAACCCCTAATACTTCTTCCATTTCATATTATATTAGTTGGACCCTATTGACTTGGCACACCCATTAAGAAAACATTAATTAGAGGTTTATTTTACCAAATTAGTCTTATTAATTATGCTTTGAAAATATAAATTTGAATAAATACACATTGTTTAGTCATTTAATATTAAGGATAGTACATCTAGAAATTAGAATTATCTCATCTCTCTTTCAGCCTTAAATTTATTTTATTCGTCTCTCATTTTTTTCTTTCTATCCTCTTTAGTGTTATCACAACCTTTTTTTCTCTCCTCTTTCTCATAAATATACTTTCGGATCTAAACTAATCCATATCTTAGATTCCTCGACTGAAATTGTTGTTTTGATCCCTTTTTGACATTAAGGTATGATTCACTATTGCTCTTTCATTCTGGTCTTCTTCTTTGCAAGTTAGTTACATATTTTTTTTATTTAATTACCATTTACCCATATCATATTTATTTAAAAAATTTGAAGGAACTTTTAATTGTTGAATAAACGAACTGAGAATTTTTATTACAATATGTGAAAAAAGTCATCTGTTGGGAGAAGTTTAAAAGCCTTGTTGGCAGTATCATTTTTTAATGTATTTTGTTTGTTTCTTTGTTGTTGATGCTGTTATTGATGTTGTTGGTGGGATTGGCATTGTTGGAACTTATGGTGTGGTGGAGTTGACGGTGGTGGATCTAGGTTTTTTAGACGGTGGGTGCTTCTTAGCTTAAAAATAGTGAGTCCGAACAATCAACACAAGGAGTAAGGGAGAAAAAAATAAAAGAAAGTTTAAAGTGAATAAGGAGAGAATAGTTGGTTACCAAAATTAAAAAAATATATGCTGAGTGGGAATTGAACTCAAAACCAAAAGAAATAAATAGCTTTAAGCACCCATAAACAACCACTAGGCCAACTAAACAACTCTTACTATGGGTGCTCACTGATTAGATTATATACATTTTTCTTAATTATATATATATATATATATATATATATATATATATAAAGTTCGATACGATTTCAGTCTGTGCTCGCTCACCCGGAGAACTCTATATGGGTCTGTCCCTAGTTATTGATGGTGTTGGAACATAGGATGTATGTTTCTTTGTTATTGATGATGTTTTTGGAACAAATGTTGTTTTTTTCTTTGTTGTTGATGTTTTTTATTTGTTGTTTGTAGTTTATGTTGTTGTTGATGTTACAACAGATGGAGCAACTGTTGTAACAAATCAAACCACCAGCAAGGCTGGTTTGATGTATTCCAACAGACTCTACATCTGTTGCATCAGACTCCACATTTGATGCAACAGACTCCACATCTGATGCAACAGACTCTACATCTATTGCAACAGGTCGATAATGTTCTTTCTATGACATTAATTTTTTTCTTCTTCTTTGTATATATATAAGGAACTGAAAGTTGATCAACTTTTGCCAGACCATCACAAGAAGATAGATTCGGGGGAATAAGCTGCATGCAGATAGAACCACTTCATATGTGGGAGGTATGTATTGCTGATAATGTTATCGTGGAAACACACATAGAGTACACTAATTTTTTGAATGTTGTTTTTACCGATTAGTCATAGATCATTCAAATAAGATATCTATAATGTTACAGTCAAGTTTGGTAGGTCCGAACTAATAAGGCTGAGGGACCATGAATATGGTTTTGATACCCTGTTAAGATTTAATGTCGGATGTTGCTCATGTTTATTTATCTACCTCTTACAGACTTTCGCTGTGGCAAGCATTTCTGTCAACGATATAGACTTTTGCATGACGGATATGTTGTCCTCTATATAGGAGAAGAATGATCAATCTTGCCCCTCCTTGCTTATCTTATGCATACAAATGTGAAGAGTGCAAGGCAAAACATGATGGAGTGATTAATACTGTTAATGCATTAACTGCTGATGTAAAGGAATTGATATCTAATAGTAGTATCATTCGATCAAAGATGATTTCAATTTCATTCACTCCATTAGAGATTAAGGCTAAGAGAAGAAAGAAAGCAATTTCCAAGGCATTATCAAGTATCCAAAAAAAATTTGAATCTGAAAAAGGTGAGAAAATAAAAAGGGAAAGAATAGGAAGGAAAACCTGAATGCTAGATTTAGTTCATCTTGTGTCGTTATGTAGAGATACTCTATCTAATTTTGAGTGTTTTTTCTTTTCAGGATGGTGAGGAAGGCAGAATCTGCCCATCATTAGCTCATACCGGAAACAAAACATCTGATGTTATTGAACCACTAGACTACCTTGTGAAGTTTGATAATCCAGAAGATGTCTTTGCTCGAGTTAGTCAACATATTAAATGATCTCAATCACTTGGTTTTTCTGCTGATCAATCTTCTTCTATAGATGACAAGATATCAACAGAACTACTTGACACAACAAAAGTTGATATCGAGAGATTACTGATTATGTCTTCTCAAGACTTGCTTCTACTAGAAAACTATTCTGCATTGAGTGCTGCACTATTCATATATGTTGCAGCACCGGATTTATCAGCACAGAGAGCGCTTGCCTTGGAAAAACTCAAAGAGAACCTTTCATACTTCTCCTTGACCTTGCGTAGAGCTAAGAAGGACCAAGAGGAGTATTATAAGAAAGCTACCAAGAAAATGGTCCTCGTTGACAAACTCACAAAAGATCAAGAGCTCTATACTGAACTCAACGACCACAATGACAAAATGATTAAATTGGAAGTGGTGACTTGACTTAGTCAAACAAAAAGCCATGGCTGTTCATATCCCTTAATTAAATAAAATTGGTGACTTTTCAAATATGTAAATTAAAAAAATGGATCTAAATACAATATTTTGTCTTTTTTATTGTATTTCGAAAAGAGACAGATTGGTAATCTGTTGCAAAATGTATTTCACCTGTCATATAACTTACAACATATTGACAATTTGTTGTAACAGATAGATATATCAGTTTGCTTTTCCATCTGCTGTGGCGTCTGTTTCAACTTACTAGTCATGTATTTATTCAATTTCATCGAGAGCAATAGATTTTTTTAAAAACTTCACTTCTTGGCCAAACTCAATTTTTGCTCTTAGATTGTTTTTTTTTCTTTACATCCTTCAAGCTGGCCTCCAAATTCAATTTTTGCTCTTGGATTGCTGGATGCAAACAAAAAAAAACAATTCAAGAGAAAAATTGAATTTGAAGGTCATCTTGAATGATGCAAAGAAAAAAAGGAAACAATCCAAGAGCAAAAATTGAGTTTGGCCAAAAAGTGAAGTGTTTAGAAAAATCTATTGCTCTCGATGAAATTGAATAAACAGATGACTAGCAAGTTGCAACAGATGCCACAGCTGATGAAAAAGCAAACTGATATATCCATCTGTTATAACAGATTGTCAATATGTTGTAAGTTATCTGACAGGTGGAATATATTTTGCAACAGATTACCAATTTGTCTCTTTTGAAAATACAATAAAAAGATAAAATGTTGTATTTAGATCCGTTTTTTTAATTTGCATATTCGAAAAGTCACCAGTTTTATTTAATTAAGGGATATGAACAGTCGTGGCTTTTTGTTTGACTAAGTCAAGTCCCTTCCAATTCAATCATTTTATAAATAGGTCCCCCCGGCCTCCTCTCACTCGTTCATTCTACGACACTTATAATACTAATATGGTTGATCCAGATTCGTACAAAAAGATTTATATCGAGTTCTTGCAGGAACTTCAAAGACAGTTTGATGAACTCCAAAGGGATTTGGCAGACTTCGGAGCAAGGCTGAGGAGGGCCTTGTTGCTGTCGGATGAAATTTGTTCGGTTGACAATAATAATAGTGGTAATAATAATTAGGTAGTGTTTTTTCTTTCTTTTAGTGTATGTATTTTTCTTTTTTATATCCGATCTACCTATAAGGGATTCAAAAAAATCTATGTATATGTTTGGTTTGGTTTGGTCGACTTTGAATTTGTAATTCTTATTCAATATTTAATTATCATTCTATTTATTCTCTATTCTAAACATGTCGATGGTTGAAAGTATTGATTGAGCACTTGTGGCAACAAATGGTGGTGAAAAGTCATGATGAGAAATTCTCCTAAACACGGTTCGTTAATAAATAATAAGGAACTAAATAATATTATAATCATAAGAGAAAGATTATTTAATTTTAAAAAGTCACGACATTGGATTAATTAAGTTATATGATGATATGATTGTTAAGAAAAAAAGTGAACGAATAGTTGTGACTGTGACTTTTTGTCTAAACACATTCAACAAACAAAACAAAAACGCTACTGATGCATCAAATTCCTCGTCTGTTGCGACTGATGAATCAGTTAGAAGAAATCAAAAAAGTTTCTTAAACAGATGGTCGATTTATTACAACAGATGGTATATATGTTGAAACAGATAGGTTATTTGTTGCCATAACTCAATTAAAAAATGGTTATTAAAGAAACGGTTATTGAAATCCAAGTTTATTCGATTTTTAAATTGAGAAAAAGGTTATTTAAATTTAATAAGCTGAAAAGTCATGACTTGTCACAATAATTAAAAAAACTCGCCAGCTTGATTTAATTAAGTCATTTCTTTTCACAGAAAACAATAAGGAAATAAATGATAAACATAATTTAAACCATATAAAACTCACCAAAAATATTTTTATTTTTAAAGCTACTTTATTAATTTATATAATTAAAAAATCAAAAAATTTGGATGTCATGAAGATAATTTTTTAAAAAAAAAAAGATATATAGATTATATGTTGCAACAGATATATTATCTGATGCAACAGGTTATCTATTTGTTGCAACGAATGATATATCTGTTGTCTATTTGTTGCAACGAATGATATATCTGTTGTCACAGATGAGTTATCTGATACAAGATATATTTAATCTGTTATCGCAACTCAGTGTAAAAACGGATCCTGAGAACTACTTATTAATAATAACAAACTGAAAAATCATGACTTATCACAATATTGCTTAATTTAATTAAGTCATAACTTTTTACAGTAATCAAGAGTGTCATTAATAAATGGAGGTGAACAGTTATGCCTTTAGATCTACTTTATTAATTTATAAAATTAAAAAGTCAGAAAATTTGGATGTCATGAAGATAATTTTTTTAAAAAAAAGATATATAGATTATATGTTGTAACAAATATATTATCTGATACAACCGGTTATCTATTTATTTATTAAAATAACATATTTAATTAAAAATAAAGTAGACGTTTATGACATATTTGTTTTAGCTGTTTCAACCATGATTTTACCATATAACCCTAATTAATTATTATAAGTCATTTATGTATTAAAAAATTAAGAATATCCAATCCATGATTTTACTATATCACTCATAATTAATTATTATAAGTCATTACATATTTCTTTTCTGTTGTATATAAGAGAGGGTTTCGACATGCCTACTTCAGCAGGCTACTTGCTCCGTGATTTTACTATATCACCCCTAATTAATTACTTATTTTAAGCTATTTATATATTAAAAAAATATATTTAATTAAAAAATAAAATAGACATTTATAACATGTCTACTTTAGCTGCTTCAATCATGATTTTATTATATCACCCTAATTAATTATTATAAGTTATTTATGTATTGAAATATTAATAATATTCAATCCGTGATTTTACTATATCACTCATAATTAATTATTATAAGTCATTGTGTATTAAAATATTAATAATTTTTAATTAGAAAAAGATAAAATAAATATTTATGACATGTCTATTTCGGCTGCTTCTGCCGTAATTTTTCTATATTACCCCTAATTAATTATTATAAGTCATTTATGTATTAAAAATTAATTATATTTAATTAAAAGGGTAAAATAGACATTTATGACATGTTTGCTTCAGCTGCTTCAACCATAATTTTAATGAATATCACCCCTAATTAATTATTATAAATTACTTGATTATTAAAAAATTAATAAAATTTAATTAAAAAGGGTAAAATAGATATAAAAATGATAAATTGACTCTTGATGATTTAAATTAAATTGACGTCTTATATGAGGTTCGCTTAATTTTTTTTCACAAGTATTTTTTATAGTAATTTTGCGTTGTCACTTCTAATTAGTTGTTGTAAGTCATTTAAGTAATTTATGTGTCGCTGCTTCAAACGTGATTTTACTATATCATATCTAGTTAATTATTATGGTCATCTAAGCATTGTGCCACTTAACATGGAATAGAAAATATATTATAAATTATAATAATTAAAAAATTAAATTATTTAAAAAAATATAATTTGCTATCGATGATACAGAACTCTGGACAACGAAGGTAACATATATTATTCAAAAATTACATAAACGTATTATAAATTACAATAGTTAACAACATAAAATATCTAAAAACAATTTAATTTGTTATATATCTCAAAAAAAAAATACTATAAATTACAATATTTAACAACTTAAAAAATTTAAAAGATATAAAATATTTGGTTGACTCTCAAAATTATATTAGTGTCACTTAAATTGAAATGGAAGAAAAGTATTATAAATCACAATAATTAAAAACTTAGATTATTTACAAATATAATTCACTATCAATGCCACAGAGGCTTGGATAAGAAAAGTAACGTATATTATTTGAAAATTACATTAAAAATATTATCAATTACAATAGTTAACAACTTAAATTATCTAAATACATATTAAAAATATGATTGATTATCTAAATTCTATATGTGTCACGTAAATTGAGACAAAAAATAAGTTATATTGAACCCGTGCTAGATCTCGGATGAATCTTAGAATGTATACGCAATCCTTTTAAAAAAAAAACTTTTGTTTAAATATATCAAGATTGAAAAGGTAAGTTATAATACAGCACACCAAACAATGTATAAGAAATAATGATAGCATAAATAATACCAATATTACTAATATAAGCATTATTAATGCAAACATTACTAATACGTTCTATTCGGGATTATTTTTATACACTCTAACAAACGACTCCTACGTTTCAATAGAAGGAACATATACAAAAGCAAAGTTTGATAAAACATTTACATAAATATATTTTAGCGTGTTCTCAAAGTCAAATAACTTAAATTGATATGACGGATGATAACTTATAATTATTTTTTTATATAATTTTTTAAACACTTAAAATTTAAATTTAAAATATTAATTTAATTTAACTTCAAAGGACAAGTTGACAAATAAAAGAGAAGAAAAAATTAAAGTAGGGGATGTTTATGTCGGCTTAGTAGGGGAATACAATGTAATTTTGATTATTAACTGCAACCCACAAGTGATGTAATATGCAATGACTAGATAACTCTTTATATTTTTCAACAATTATTTTCTATTTTATACAACAAGTGTCAAACCTTATGTATTAATTCTAATCTCATATTTTATACTTAATGTAGCAAATATCAGTCATATGATTAAAGATCTAAACTTTAAAATGCATAGAATTTTTTTATTTATATGAATAAGTTGTACATAATTATTTAGCAAGATAATTTTGCCCTTTGAAAAATATAATCAAGTAGTTAATATATTTTGTGTATTAATTTTTCATAATTCATAATTCAAATTAACATCAATCTGCTTATTATACATAATCAAAATATCTTAATGTTAGGCCCATGCCAGCACGGGCCATGCTCCTCCGGTATATTATAGAAGAGCCACTTTCAACATGGTTGTTTGTTGGTATTAAAATTAAATTCGAGGGTATTAATGTCTTTAAAGAGAATTGTAGCATTAACTTGATCGTCTTTTGTGGCTTGTTATTTGGACCACATTAAAGGTTATAAGAAAAGCCCATTCTTTTCTATTTAATTACAAGACTTCGCATGAAGAAAAGTCCATTCTTTTCTATTTAATTACAAGACTTGCCAAGCCACTTTCAACATGGCTGGTTTTTTGTAATAAAATTAAATTTGAGGGTATTAAAGTCTTTAAAGGAAATTGTAAGATTAACTTGATTGTTTTTTACTACTTTGTTATTTGCACCACATTAAAAAGTTATAAGAAAAGCCCACTCTTTTCTATTTAATTACAAGATTTTCCATGAAGAAAATCCCATTCTTTTCTATTCTTGTAAACTGGATATTAATAAAATATCGAATGGCTCAAGGGTTTTAGTACACAACCCAAACAAGCCGCCTCCTCTCTTCTTTTTCTTGCTCGAAAAATCAAGGTTTTATACTTTGAGTTTTAATTTGTTGAAGTTGAAGTTGAAATTAAAATTATTTGCTTATTGAAATCCAGCCACTTTAGGTAAAAACCATTGTTGATTGATATGAATTAATAAAGTTTATGCCTTGGCAACTCTTTTGATTTAACTATGAATTGTAATGTCACTTTCGAATAATAATAATTTGTGGAAATTTAGGGAAGTTTCAATAACTGAAATGGCAGAAGAGAAGAGTTTAAATGTGAATGAAGAGTCAAATCTGAAGCGGAAGCACAAGGGGAAATTTACGCTCCACAGCTAAATTTAGTCCTAAGTTTCTTCAGTTTTTAATAAAACCAAAATAATTATTTCATCCAAATAAAAAAATATTATTTTTCGTACGTGATTTTGTCATTTTAAGTAGCTATTATATACTATCGTGTTCAGTTATACGAGATTATATAATTTGCTACTTAAATATTTATTTTACAAAATATTGGATTTAATTAAGGCTCATCTTGAAAATAATTTCAAATGATTAAAATCTTAATTTAAATATAATTTATTCTCAAAAATAATTTATTTGGATAAATATGCATTTGATTTTATTAAATTAAGAAGCTCTGGATTAGGCAAAGTATCAATCCGTATCTAATTCGAAGTTTAATTTAGCCAATTTATTCAATTTGATCATAATTGAAATCAAATGGCCAAAATTGCAATATAATTGACCAATTGATCCTCAACTTGACTAAAATTTAAATGAATGGCCAAGGCCCCAATTTCAAACCCTAGCCCAACCTAACAATTTAATCCAACCAGCCCATTTATCCTTTAATATTTGGCCAACCCAAAACACCAACATACACCCTAGCCCAATAAAATCAGCCGCCCAACTCATTAAATCCATCTAACCCTCTTCTCAGCCCAATTACATCACCCCAATTTCCCTTTTAAAATCAATCTAGTCCAGCCCACTTCCACCAACAACCCGGCCCAAACCCTCTCATTTATTCCCCTCCTCCTTTAATCAAATAACAGCCAGCGTACACAGCGCATACACACTCACAGAAACCACGCGTACCATTCCTCCAGAGTACAGTGTACAACCAAACACAACATCGATAACCTGACCAGCTCCAACCCGTTTTCTTCTCCTCTTCATCATCACGTATTTCCCCACGTGCTCTGGTACGAAGAGGGATACGGGTCTTCTAGAAAACAAACTAGGTGGTGTCCCCCAACAGCTAGCTCCGAGAATTTAGAGATTATTGGTACGATTTCATACGTATGCGGCTGATTTCCATTGGTTTGAGGTAATATTCTTTTCTCCCCAATTCTAATTGGTCCACAATTCGGATTTATCTGAGAAAAGTTCCAAAATCCATATGAGTTATTGGTGAAAAACATTATCTTGAGTTCAAATTTCAAATTTCTTTCTCAAATCCATAGTTTACCCCTAATTGGTCTCTATATAAGAACCCATTTTGGGTCATTAGAAGGGGGGCTTTTTCTTCGAGGGGAAAAAAGATTTTGAGAGAGAGAAAACATTCTTGGTCTGAAAAGGGCTCAAAATTTTTGGGTCTGGGTAAGAGGTAAATGTTTTCAGGATTTTTGATTCAAAATTTAAAGTTAGAAATTCTGAAAGGCTTGAGAAATTTTCATTGAAAAAACTAGGAGAGAAATTAAGGGGGATTCGAAATTTTGGGGTCTGAAAATTGGGGATTCAGAAAAAGCTAGGTTGAAAAAAATTTCTTTTGGGTCTAATAAAAAGGGTTTAAGAAAAGAGTACTTTGGTTTCAGGAAAGAGCAACTTTGTTTGGCAAAGATTTTAGGGAGTGGTAGTTAGTTTAGTCGAGATTTACGTCTCGGCATTGAGCTTTTCAATGGTGGTGACGGTCTTGACGTCAGTTCGTCGATTCATTTTGCTGCCCCAAAAGAGGTAAATACTCTCGTCCCTTTTAATTCTATCATTTTCTGCTTCATCCCTCTTTCTCCGTAAAATTACTTATCCGTTTATTAGTAGTCATGAACGAGGTTGGGACTTGCTTTTTGTAAATGGCCGGGATGGCCTTAGGATTGCTTATAATAGTTTGTTTGTTGAATCATCGGGTATCCCACATTGTGATTTCTTTGAGCATATTTTTCATGATGATATGTTGATTAGTTAGAACATCGTTGATCAGTAAGTTGTTGTCTTTCCCTGTTCATTGCGTTATTCTGAGTTAAAGACCCCTGTTGTAAGATGTTAAAATGTGTAGTTTTTCGTTAAATCTGTTCAGAACTTTGAGTTGGTTGGCTTAAATTTCATATTTTCTTTTGTTGGGCTTGCTCTCAAAACTGTTGTCACATTAGAGTTCATTCATCCCGAGCATACAACAACAACAACAAACCCAGTGTATTCCCACCTGGTGGGGTCTTGGGGGGGTAAGATGTACGCAGTCCATACCTCTACCTCTAAAGAAGTAGAAAGGTTGTTTTCGATAGACCCCCGGTTCAAGACACAAAACACCAGATACCACGCAAATATAAAGTAAAGCACCGAACAAGGTTACAAGAGTACATAACATAACATCCATAACATAAATACGACAGCCATAAGTAAAAGAAAAAGAAAACAGAAAAAAACAGAGGAAAGCACCCAGATTCTTACCCTCAGCAAGTAATTCCCTACACTAGCGACCCAAACTGGCCCTAGTCCTCTGCCCTAATTCGCGTCCTCCAGACCTTCTTATCTAGGGTCATGTCCTCGGTGAGCTGTAACTGCTCCATGTACCGCCTAATCACCTCACCCCAGTACTTCTTCGGCCTACCCCTACCCCGCCTAAAACCATCCAACGCTAGCCTCTCATACCTACGAACTGGGGCATCCATGCCCCTCCTCTTCACGTGTCCGAACCAGCTCAATCGGACTTCCCGCATCTTGCACTCCACTGGAGTCACACCAACCTTCTCCCTGATAATCTCATTCCGAACTCTATCCCCCCTAGTCAGCCCGCACATCCAGTGCAACATCCGCATCTCTGCCACCTTCATTTTTTGGATGTGGAAATTCTTAACTGGCCAACATTCCGCTCCATACAACATGGCCGGACGGACTACCACCCTGTAGAATTTTCCTTTAAGCTTGGGTGGCACATTCTTATCACATAACACCCCCGACACGAGATTCCACTTCATCCATCCCGCCCCAATACGGTGCGAGACATCCTCGTCAATCTCCCTGTTACCCTGGATCACGGACCCGATATACTTGAAACTATCCCTCTTACATACCACCTGTGATTCCAGCTTCACTACCACCTCATCCTCCAGCCTTACGTCATTAAACTTGTATTCCAAATACTCTGTCTTGTTTCTGCTCAACCTGAACCCTTTAGACTCAAGGGTTTATCTCCACACCTCTAATTTATCATTCACACCCCCTCGAGTCTCGTCAATCAGAACTATATCGTCCGCAAAAAGCATACACCATGGCACCTCCCCTTGAATACGCCGCGTCAACACATCCATCACCAAAGCAAACAAAAAGGGACTAAGAGTAGATCCCTGATGCAATCCTATCAATACAGTGAAATGCTCTGAGTCTTCTCTCACCGTCCTCACCTGAGTTTTTGCTCCCTCATACATGTCCTTAATTGCTCTGATATATGCCTGCGGGACTCCACTCACCTCCAAGCACCTCCAAAGCACCTCTCTGAGAACTTTGTCGTATGCCTTCTCCAGGTCGATAAACACCATGTGCAGGTCCTTCTTCCTTTCTCTATACTGTTCCACCAGCCTCCGTACCAGGTGAATTGCTTCCGTCGTTGAACGGCCAGGCATAAACCCAAACTGGTTTTCCGAAATAGACAATATCCGTCTCAGCCTCGCCTCAACCACTCTCTCCCAAATCTTCATAGAGTGACTCAATAACTTAATCCCCCTATAGTTATTGCAACTCTGGATGTTCCCCTTATTCTTATAGAGAGGGATCATGGTACTCCACCTCCAAGCCTCGGGCATCTTTGCCGTCTTGAAGATTTCGTTGAACAATCCAGCATGTTAGTTCATATTTTGGAGTATTACGATTTGACTAATTGTCATAGTGTTTGAATGTTTTTTTAGCTTATTTGCGTCTTTTAAGTGTAGTTTAGTTTCATTTTCTTCATCATTTACTCCGTAAACTCGTAATCGCTACGTTGTTGGCTGGGAATTAGTTGTTGTAGATGTCTTTAATGGCTATAGGATTTGTCTGTAATAGCTAGTGTCACCTGGTTTTTTTTTTATCAATATGTTGCGGCCGTCGTTGAAAATGCTAGTAATAGTTTTTTTATGGTGGTTCAATGATATACATTGTTCTATTCATATACTGTTGTATTTTTGTTATATGTCTTGAACAATATTGTTGTACCAATTTCTTTTTTGCATATACGACGCTCGTTTAGCTTTTCTTAGCCCGCTATTTTGGTTATAAAGACCGCTGCTACAACTTTTTTTTTCTATTTTGCTCATTTGAATCTCCTTCCTCGTAAGCCTAAGCTTTTTGTTTGATGATTCAAAGGCCTTTCTCTCACTTTTGATCAATTTTTTTGGGATTTTTTTTCTTTCTTTCTGAGTGTGTTAAAGCCTATCTCGAATTTTCTTTACTCACAATGTAGATGAGAATGACGTAGTAGGCTTTATGGAAAGGGATATTTCATTCAAAGACCCCGCTATGACTTCTTGCTATGCAAGGTTCTTTTGGACTCGCATAAGAGAGAAAGGGGATGAAATAACGAGCTTTGCTATTCAATTTTTCTTCTTTGCTTGTTTCGTTATTTCAGTGAAATTATTTGGGCATGTCATAATCTTATGAATGTGTGACTTCATTTGAAATAAGTTTTGCAACGGCAAGTATTTTGTTTCCACGGTTGCTTGGTTCCCCTTAGTTCATAGTACTAAGAGAGGGCTAATGCAGCCTTGAGGAAAAGGCAAGATGTCTTATTTTCGCTATTCTCCTAAATGTGTGGGTATAATTTAATACGTAAATCAACTTTATTTTTGTTTATCCGGGTCTCGTAAAGTTGCTTTTAAACACCTCCGCAAAATCTGGTTGCTTTTTTCTTCTTGCTATATACTAGTGATAGTCATAATTGCACAACTTTATCATGTTAAGTAAGCCTTTTTTTATTTTTATTTTATTTTTTTGTTTTGTTGACTCTTAAATAAAAATAGATGATTGTGGGATACAAAATGTGTTCTCTTTTTCTTTTGAAGTTAACATATTTATTTTCCTTAGCATCTTGGTGTCTTGACTCTTTTGATTTATATCCGACAATAATAGTCTTTTTCTCATTTATTATTTTCATACATTCTTTATATGTTGTCCTTCATATGTCATTTTTATGGTTTGGATGCGTGTTGATCTTCTTTATTTCTTTCCTTCCATGTGAATCTCTTTCTGAGTCCCATATGGACTCTGTTCTTTTGCATATCTATCATGGCCAATGTGGCCTATTTTTCGAGTCAAGCCCAAAGGAAGTTTAAAGTCGAGTTACCTGCAAATGCAAGGAGTCGAAGGAAGAAGAAATGGGTTAAAGTCTCGTTCTTGAAGCGGCTAAGAGACAAGAGACTCATTTATTATTTCATTTCATTTAATTATTGTTATCTTTATTTATTTTATTGGTCATATATTTATTCATTCATTTCGGCCTCGAAGCCAAAGTTGTATTTAATATAGGGGGAGCAAAACTCAAAAAATAGTTTAGGACAGGTGCAATAGGTCGAAAGCCGAACTAGACTAGGACATGTCTCGTTGATTTGGGCCCAATGGCCTAAATCCTTTACTTTCTCCTCCCTTCCCCTTTTATGTGTTTATTTGTTTATCAGTTTTGTTTAGACTTAGTTAAAATTCCTACTAAGTCACCTAAATCTATTTTACACAAGTCTTTTAAAAAAAATAAAAAATTAAATCACTATTTCAACAAATTAATCTTTTCAGAAGTTAATCAAAAGATGTTTTCAAACAGTCTGAATAACCACAAGTTAGTGGGCGTTTTAAGTGCCTAACACCTTCCTAAAACGTTAATAGGAACCACTTACTCGAAATCTTCAAAACTCAAAACGATTTTTCTATTTTGAATCGTTTGAAGTAACTCTCTAAAGGTTTCTTAATTCCTTTTCAAAATTAAGTGGCGACTCTCAAGAAGTCAAAATTTCCGCAAAACAAAAATGGCGACTCTGCTGGGCAATGATTAACTAGGTTCTAACCAAATATTTGATTTCATCTTTTGATTAACTGTTTATGTGTTTATATGCTTCGATTCTGTAAAGTTTAATTATCGCATCTTATGGCATATTCCTACATTTTTTAAACTGTTTTGGGGTTTCATGGATGTCCCGGCCCCTATTGTTCAATTCCAAAATGTGTTGGAAATACGAACGGCTTATTAGCACGTGAGTCATCTGACACTGTTCGTATTTTCAAACTCAAGTTCCTGAGAACTAGTATTCAAACCCACTCTAGACACCGAGGATAGAATGAAACCAAAACCCTATTTTAGGCATGATCCTAGGACGTCCCAATACCCAAGTGGGGTATTGGGCCTATTAGAAAACCCGCTCTGCGTTTATTGACCCCGAGTCAATTACATACGAATTATATTTATATGTTAAAAAAATACATACTTGTCTAAATTCAATCTATTATCTTTTGGGGTCGGGGGAAGGCTTATCTTTGTCTGCTTTCATGTAGGATATGGCTCAACTACATTCCCACAAAATTTCAAGATGGTTACTAAACATGACAATTTCTTGAAACTATGGTGGGACCATATGAGCGCAAAAGAGAAAAACATTGTTAGAACACACATTGGGCATCTTCCTTCTTTGATCGAGATGGATGCTTGGCCCAAAATAATCCATGTACTAACAACCTTTTGGGATGATCAGAATATGGTATTTCACTTCTAGGATGTTGAATTGACTCCCACCATTGAAGAGGTATTGATTTATTACGAGAGTATGAAAATATGTTTTAAGAGAAGGGAGACACCTGATAAGAACATTTTATTCCTAGTTGTATGGGATCGTCAAAAGATCAAGGAGGTATTTTTAACTTACGATGACACCTGGCTAGGAGAACGTGATGGAGCAAATATCACTTTTCGTGAGTTGTATTGTCGGTTCGGAAGATTCAATGTTTTTCACAAATTTGGGCATAAATTTGAGTCAAAGTCAAAATGGAAGGAGACGAGAGCCTTTGCGTTTGCGGTAGGCCTAGTTGGAACCATGGTGTTCCCACAGGGGAAAAATGGCACAATTCATCCTAGGGTTGTCTCAGTGACCCATGCACTCTTCTTTGGAATAGAGTACAATTATAAAAAGATATTCTATAACTTAGCTCCCATGATTGTCGCCGACATATATCGAGCTTTGGGAAGATGTCAAGTCGAGAATCATTTCTTTCAAGGCTGCAACCTTATATTACAATGGTGGATGATGATGCATTCGGTAAAAAATCCTAGAACGACATAACCTAACCACAAAACAAGGTGGAATCTGCTAGAATCGCACAACATGTGGTTGTTTTTACACAAATTCAAAAGGGAAGCATCTTATGAATTTTGGTTTAAGACTCTTGGAGAATTAAGAGATGATGATGTCCAATGGTCCATTAACTATCTTCATTTAGGTAAATACATTATTCGAGGAGGCGAGTGGCCTTTTCTAGTACTTCTGGGTCTCAGGGAAACCCACCCCTAAAATTATGGCCGAGTTCTTAGGCAATTCGAGATCAAGCAAGATACGCCTCAAATTGATTCTATGCTCAGATTCTTCACCAAATATGATGAAAGCGAGCCCCCGCTCAAAGTCTACATAATAAATAGGTGGAGAAGGAGAAGGTAGATGAAAGTCTCTTTCCGTATAGGTTATGAACCTGAAGTCAGCGATACTTAAAAGGAATGGTTAAAAAAGAGCCTCGTCGGAGCATTGATTTCGGGGCCGAACGTGCCCGTTCGAGTCGTGGATGTAGAATTCGAGCATCAAATCTGACTCCACAGGCTTCAGGATGAGTTTTAGAAAAGTGAAATCACGCACCGACAGATGCATGTTGAAGATGCTTTAACAATACGTATGTTGAGGGAAGAGTTGAAAAGAGCTAGGCAAGAGGTTGATGTTGCTAGGTAGTGTTTAATCAATTTGGATGATAGCATGGCCTCTCAACTCGATAGTATAGGAAAAATGACTTACGATAGCAAGGAACAATTATGCGGGAGTCATCTTATCATCAATAGGTATCAAATAGCACAGGAGGTAAACAATCCAAAGAAGGCAAAGACAGACAAAGGAGCCTCCGGTAGCTAATTTTTCTATTTTCCCTGCGCGGGAACTTATATTCTTTCATGTTATTTCCCTTTTTTCTCCAAAGATTGTATCCCTCTTTCATTATCTTTTGTAGGAATTTATGCCCTTTTTCATGTCTATATAAGTTGGGGGTTAATGGATTTACTTCGAGGAAGTATTTATTTTCTTCAAAAATCGTTAGGCCTGAACCCTTGGGTCAAAAAGGGTCACCCCAGCTAGGATATGCATTATTATAATGTTTTTGTGTGATATAACTGTTTTATGTGCTTATGTGCGTTTGTTTGAATCAAAGGCAAGTTTATCCACTACGTCCTATGGACGAATTTGGCTATGACTCAAACAACTCTATGTGGTTATTTCCTGCCAAATATTTTGCATTACTTATCACATACGAAAACTAACATATCTGCCTTTGAGTTGTTTTACTCTGTGTTGATATGAGCTGGCAGAACATCCCTACTTCACCCGATCGAAAACACACAAAATCCCATCATTTGACCATCATTCAAAAATGACAGGAAATGACAAAGAAAGTGCACTGACTATCCGGGACAATGTGATAGCAGAACAGAATGAGATGATTGCAGAACTTGCAAGAAAGTTAGAAATGCTTCAGGGAGAAATAAATCACACTCGGGATTTGGCTAACATGGCCATCACCGTCAATGCTCCTGCTCCGGGAAGACACGGGACTCCACTCCAAATTCCTCCCCTCAGCACCCCTACTCTTGGGGATCAGTCAAATAATGTATCATCCATCTCCGCTCCTCTATTTGTCCAAAATACTAATCGTGAAAATAACCCAGACGCCTACCACTCGTAAAATCCATCTCTAACCCCACAGAACCCATCTCCGAATCCATTCCCAAATCCTTAAAACACATTTTAAAATCAACAAAATGCGTTCCCAAATCCACAAGATTCACTCTCAAACCCATAAAATACGTCAAACCTACTTTTGAATCCCCTAAATTCATTTCTAAATCCGTAAAATCCTTCTCAGATTCTGCCAAACTACTCAAAAAGTCCACAAAACCTTTCCAATTTCCAAAATGTCCTCCCCACTTACCAACCAAATTCCTTTCATCCATAAAATCAAGCCTCCCTTCCAAATCCCCCTCAGGCCATCGTATCCCCTGATATCTATGAACCCCTTCCTAATCCCAAGGTGGACCATTACGAGGAGAAGGAGAAAGAGTGGAGGATTGAGCATGAAAAGAATTTGCTAGCCATAAAGGAAGAGATCACGAGGATCAAAGAGTCTCTTGGAGCCAGGGACCTTGACGGTTTGGGGTATGACAATTTATGTGTTCACCCTGGAGTAGACCTACCAGATGGGTACAAAGTCCGTAAGTTTGAAATATTTGACGGTACCAGAAATCCAATGGCCCATCTGAGAAGGTGTTGTGAGCAACTGGTAGGGATAGGGAAAAATGAGGCGTTATTGATGCGCTATTCAGTCGAACTTTAAGCGGCGAAGCCTTAGAATGGTTCATGTCTTAGGAACCAAAAAGATAGATGGGATGGAAAGCATTACCCAAGGGTTTTCTTGACAGGTTTGCATTCAACATTGAAATAGTCCCTGATCAATATTCACTAGATCGGATCAAATAGAGGAATGATGAAAGTTTTTGAGACTATGTTTTTCGTTGGAGAAAAAAACCTGCCAAAGTGCAACCCCCCATATCCGAGGAAGAAATGGTACCCATGTTCTCTCGCAAGCAAGAAGGAAAATATTATACCAGGATGGTGTCAGCTGCCAGGGCAACTTTTGCGGATGTGGTAAAAATAGGAGAATCATTGGAAGAAGGTATTCAGACAGGAAAAAATGCCAAGACCCGACATCGTCTGGGGTTGCCATATTTTTGAAGAAGAAAAAGAAAGATGTAGGCACGATTTCTACTAATCCTGTTGCAAAAACAAAAAGGAAGATCAACTCTAGGAATGTTTTCTCTTATTCGCCGTCACCAAGCCTTCAACATGTATTCTATGCCCACCCCCAATACCAAGCTCCACAACCAAATATCTCCCCTCAATACCAAACTCCACTCCCAAACCTCCAATCCTCATACCAAGCTCTACAGCTAAATATCTTTCCCCAATACCCAGTTTCATATCTAAATTTTCAGTCTCATTTTCAATCCACTCCTTTAAATAACCAAACAAATTCCCAAGCACCTCTAAATTATCACCAAGTACCTCCTCCTACAAATCAAATCCATTATAACCCCCATGTCCAAACCATAAAAAGAAACCTCCCCGAAACTTTACCCCATTAGCTAAAAGTCGCACCCAATTGTTTGAAAGATTAAAAATTGTTGGTCATTTGCAACCAATACTGCCAAGGCCTATCAGTCCCAACTCTCGATTTTTTAATGCAAGTTAACATTGTGCCTATCATTCAGGAGTAGTGGGGCAAAGTACTGCGGATTGTATCTATCTAAAACATAGGATCCAGGATTTAATCGATCAGAAGGTCATCACGCTCCAGACACCTACACCAAATATTAATAGTAATCCATTGCCCAATCATGGGGGACCTACAGTTAATATGATTGAAATTGGGGGTAAATGGGCGTCTGGCAAGATCATTACTAAGGTAGACTCTGAGAAACCCAAAAAGACAGAAAAGGTAGGAAAGATAGAGAGGGTTGTAGCTACCTTAAGTGTCAACGAGAAAGCCCTATTTATAATAATGACGGCTCTAAGTCAGGTACACCCTTCCCCATCAAGGAAAGAATTCATTGTACAGACTGTTTCTGCCTAAGGGATGATGCGGTCGGGACGATGATATATCCCTGAGGAATTGACGAACAAAAAGATTCACAGAAAAGGCCAATCACTAAAGGAGAGGCTGAGGAATTTTGGAGGCATATGCAACCAAATGATTACTCAATTGTGAAACATTTAGAGAAAACACCAGCCAAAATCTCTGTTTTAGCACTATTAATGAGTTCGCAATACCACCAATAAGCTTTATCGAAAGTCTTGGATGAAGCATATATTCCCACAGAAACGAATGTTGAGAACCTGGATGCGATGATAGGAAACATTATGGGGAATCATCGTATATCATTCAGTGATGAAGAGTTGTCGTTTGAAGGAGCGATGCACAACAAAGCCTTGCATGTCACTGTCATTTATCGAGATTATGCGATTAATCTAGTATTAATAGACGACGAATCTAGTGTGAATATTTTCCCCCTCTCTACATTGGTTCAAATGGGATATGATATGGGAAAAATTTGTCAAAGCCACGTAAATGTGAGAGCATTCGATGGAGGGAAGAGAGATACTATAGGAGAAATTGATTTGTGCATCCAAATGGGACCTGTTAAGTTCAAAACTAAGTTTCATGTTATGGATATCCATCCTAGCTACAACTTGCTCTTGGGAAGACCGTGGATACATGGTGCAAAGGCAATTTCGTCACCCCTTCATCAATTATTGAAGTTTATTTGGGAGGATCAAAAAGTAGTCATCCAAGGAGAGGGAAGTCAAGCGGATTGTCCCAATGGTTATGTGCCGGTGATTGAAGATGTTCCAAAAGGTAGCAGTTTCAATACAATGGAAATTGTAAATGTTGTGGACAGGGATTCAATATCCAAAGTGCCAATGCCTTCTATCTACAAAATGATTGTGATAGTGATGTTAAGAAATGGGTTCGAACCTGGTCGAGGTTTGGGTAAGGATCTACAAGAAATTATCGAGCCTATTGCGATCCCAGAGAATGGCTCTAAGTATGGGTTAGGATATCAGCCTACCAAGAAGGATAGGGTTAATGATGAGTTACAGAAGAGTCTGTTTAGGTCCTTGCCACTCCTATTCCAGTCATTTCCTATACGAGAGGTGTCAGATGATGATGGTCTTGGGGATGGGATAGGAGATTTGTTCGAGGGATACAATGTTGTACCAGAAGATTTCCCTAAGTACAGCGGGGTGAAACAAATTAAGCCAGGGGAGGCCTTGTAATACTGGACCTCCACTCCACTCATAACCCATCGCTCGTCATAGTATATGAAAGGGCAATTACTAATAGTTTTTAAAATAGGTGATGATTCAACGGAGGCCCCGCGATCCACCTTTTATATTTCAAAACTTTCTTTTCGTATTTTACTGCCTTCAAAAAGGCATGGACTTGTATTTGCGTAAGTCATGAGCCATGATTTTGTAATTTTCTCTCAAATTTTAGTGAAGGCTTTCATTTATTTAGAAAATTCTATTATTTCTAAAACACTCCTAGTCGTATATTTTGTTATTATCTTGTTATCATCTTATTTGGTTTGTTTGTCCCTTACAGTAACAGCAACTTAAAATCTGTCAATATCATGTCATGTCAAAGTTTAAACAAACAAAATAAAGGGGACGATGATGATTGGAAGGAAGATGATGAGGGACAATTAGTTGAAGATATGGAGGAGTTTGAGAATCGAGAAAAACCCAACCTGGAGGAAACTAAAACAGTCAACCTCGGAGATCATGAAGAAATCAAAGAAACAAGCATTAGTGTCCACCTGGCGGAAGCATAAAAGAGAGAGCTCATTCACCTGTTGTGGAAATATATTGACGTGTTTTCTTGGTCCTATGATGACATGTCGGGATTGAGCACCAGTATTGTGTCGCATAAGTTACTAATAAATTCAGAGTTTGATCCAATCAAGCAAAAAATGCGGAAATTCAAGCCAGATTTAAGTCTAAAGATCAAGGAAGAAGTGACAAAACAAATTTAGTCTAAGGTTGTAGAAGTCTCAAAATATCCGACGTGATTGGCCAACATCGTCCCTGTGCCAAAGAAGGACGACAAGATTCGAATTTGTGTTGACTATAGAGACTTGAATATAGCTAGTCCTAAAGATAATTTTTCGTTACCCAGCATCCACATCCTCATCAATAACGGTGCAAAGCATAAAATGCAGTCATTCATTAATTGTGTCGCCGGGTATCATTAGATATTGATGGATGAGAAAGATACAGAAAAAATGGCTTTTATTACATACTGGGGTATTTATCATTACAGGGTAATGTCGTTTGGTCTCAAGAACTTGGGTGAAACATATATAAGGGCTATGATGATGATTTTCCATGATATGATCGATAAAGAATATGAGGTGTACGTGGATGATGTAATTATCAAATCCCGTGAGAGTTTAGATCATCTGACTCATCTGGAGAAATTCTTCAATAGATTAAGAAAGTACAGTTTGAAGTTAAATCCTGCTAAGTGTGCTTTTGGTGTGCCGTCAGGGAAGTTGTTGGGGTTCATAGTCAGCAGAAGAGGCATCGAGCTAGACCCATCCAAAATTAAGACAATTCAAGACTTGCCACCGCTGAGGACCAAGAAGGAAGTTATGATTTCATGGGCGTTTGAATTACATTAGAAGATTCATCGCTCAATCAATAGTCATATGCGAGCCAATTCTCAAGATGTTGAAGAAAAATGCATTGAATGAGTTGACAGAAGAATGTTAGAGAGCTTTTGACCACATCAAGGAATACCTATCTGTACCCCCAGTTTTGGTTCAACCAAGAGAAGAAATTCTATTATTGCTTTACCTGTCAGTCTCAGAAAATGCTTTTAGATGTGTCCTCGGGCAAAATAATGAGACCGGTAGGAAAGAGAAAGCCATTTACTACTTGAGTAAAAATTTTACGCCATATGAAGCCCATTATACTCTTATAAAAAGGTCATGTTGCGCTTTGACTTGGGCCACACAAAAGTTGAGGTATTATCTGTCTTCGTACACGACATACCTCCTCTCGAGAATGGATCCATTGAAGTATATATTCTAAAAAACCATACCCACAGGAAAGCTATCCAAGTGGCAAATATTGCTGAGTGAGTTTGACATCATGTATGTAACCCAAAAGGCAATCAAGGGGCAAGCCTTAGCAGATCATTTGGTAGAGAATCCGGTTGATGAGGAATATGAGCCACTACGAACTTACTTCCCAGATGAGGAAACTTTTTTTGTGGGGAAAGACATTATAGAGATTTACCCCGGATGGAGGCTATTCTTTGATGGGGCGGTCAACTTCAAAGGTTCAGGAATCGAAGCAGTTTTGGTGTCAGATATGGGCCAACATTATTCGGTAACTACTAAGTTGCATTTCCCATGCACCAATAACATGGCTGAATATGAGGCTAGAATCTTGGGTCTCAGATTGGCACTTGATATGGGTATTCATGAATTATTAGTCATCGGGGATTCAGATTTGCTAATTCACCAGGTATGGGGAGAATGGGCGGTAAAAAATCCCAAGATTACTTCTTATGTGGAGCTAATGCAAGAATTATGCGAGAGATTCAAAAAAGTTGTTTTTAGACATATCCCACGGATACAAAATAAGTTTGCTGATGCTTTGGCCACTATATCTTCTATGATTCAGCACCCAGATCAGAGTTACATTGATCATTTGGAAATAAGCTTGAAGGAGAAACCCTCGCATTGTGCGCACGTGGAAGAGGAGCCTGATGGCAAGCCTTGGTACTATGACATTAAGAGGTATTTAGAATCTGGAATATATCCTGAAGAGGCCAGTAACAACCAAAAGAAGACAATTCGGCGTTTGGCAAAGAACTACTTTCCAAGTGGAGAATTTCTTTTTAGGAGGACTCCTGATTTGGGATTCCTAAGATGCGTCGATGCTGACGAAGCTAATAAATTGATAAAAGAGGTACACACTGGAGTTTATGGGCCCCACATAAATGGGTTTACCCTTGATAGAAAGATCTTGAGAACCGATTACTTTTAGATGACTATGGAAAATAATCGTGGAAAGTATGGGCAGAAATATCTAAAATGTAAGATACACAGAGATTTGATTTGAATGCCTCCACATGAGCTTCATGCAATGAATTCACCTTGGCCTTTTGTATCTTAGGGCATGGATGTTATCGGACCGATAGAGCCAGCGGCATCGAATGCGCATAGGTTTATTTTGGTTGCTATTGATTACTTTACTAAGTGGGTTGAAGCTGCTTCGTACAGAGCCTTCACTAAGAAAGTGGTTGCAAATTTCATCAAGAATAACCTGATTTGCCGATTTGGAGTGCCAGAATCAATCATTACGAATAATGGGGACAACTTGAACAGTCACTTGATGAACGAAATTTGTGATTAATTTAAAATTGTGCATCGCAACTCGACTGCGTATCGTCCCCAAATGAACGGAGCTGTGGAAGCTGCCAATAAGAACATTAAGAAGATCTTGAGAAAGATGGTTGAAAATGATAGATTATGGCATGAGATGTTACCTTACGCCTTTTTAGGGTATCGCACGATGATTTGAACCTTCACCGGGGCAACTCCATAGCTATTGTTTTATGAAAATGAAGCGGGGATACCTGCTGAAGTTGAAATACCTTCCCTAAAGATTATCCAAGAAGCGGGACTAAGTAACAAAGAATGGGTTTGTGCTCGCTATGAACAACTCATGTTGATTGATAAAAAGAGAATGGTCGTTGTATGCCATGGTCAGCTGTATCAACACAAGATGGTTCGTGCCTTTAACAAGAAGGTGAGAGCTCGAATATTTGAAGTGGGGCAACTAGTTCTCAAACGAATATTCCCTCACCAAGAGGAGTAAAAGGTAAAGTTCACTCCAAACTGGAAAGAGCCATACATAGTTTCCAAGATACTATTTGGAGGAGCTCTGGCTTTGTCTGAGATAGATGGCACAAAGTGGACCAAACCAATCAATTCTGATGTGATAAAGAGATATTATGTTTAAAGGGCATTCTAGTTTTCGTGTTTCTTTAGTTAATTTACTTGTAATAGCGTTTGTAGTAATGTTGTTTTCTAGTATGTAACTACCTAGAATCCTTTCCCTTTATGTACGAACTACGTTTGACCTGAATTCCCAAGAAAGGGATACGTAGGCGGTCTATTTCGGCTTCGGTCAACCCCTTAGGATAATTTATCCTTTCCCTATATGTATGAACTACGTGATGACCTGAATTTCCAAAAAAAGGGATACGTAGGCGGCCTATGTCAGCTTTGGTCAACCCATTAATTTCATTTAGATATCCCTAGCGTAGTTCTGAACTATGTTTGACCTAATTCCTACTTCTATGGGATATGTAGGCGCCCCAATAGATCGGTCATATAACCCCAGGAAATATAAAGTGGGGTAGAATTTTTGAGAAGGAATCCTGAAAATTCACAAGAGAAGATCGATGTCCGACAAAGAGAATGAAGATGAGCAAAGACTTCAGATCCACTGGAGTTGGTATCATCTCAAACAACTCTTAATTGGGGAAGAAATTTTGAGGGAAGACCTCAAAATTTCCACCAGATGCTGGAACATATTTCAAATTCCCATCATCAGAGGTTAAGGCCAAGCTTTAAGTAGTCAGCTGCGACAAAGTCTAGGCAAGCTCAATCTCTTGCTATGATAGAATTACTTGAAGAAAACCTCCAACGATGATCATGAGCTTTGGAAATCATCCGTCGGATATAGTTAAAACCATGAGGAAGACGTTCGTTGAGCTACTACATGACATGACTGGCAGAGATTTTCTAAAGTTTTACAGAAGCTTTCGAAATTATTTTCTAAAAATTAGGACTATTTTCAAAAAATCTTACAACTCACTGAGTATCGGGATGGAAGTCCTAATATGGTGGAATGTCCAAGAGATGGCAAGTAATAAATCAAGGATCGAAGAAGGTCAACACAGAGTAATTTCATTCGAACTAATCATTTTTCTACGGATGCAGGGATCAATACACAAATGTGAGGGTCTCTTTCAAAAATCCCCGAGCAAATTGGGAGCCACAACAGAGCATTAATGCCCAAGAACGGTATTTTAGGGTAGCCCTAAAAATACGTTTAATACCCATTTATTAAGGACCTTTTGATTTATCCATCTCATTTCTTGAGATCATGGGCAACAAACAAAAGTGTCTTGTCTTCTTCACAATCATTGTATTTAGAAGTTTTCTAAAAATAGTCGCTAGTAAAAGCGACTTTATGTCTACTAATCGTCTACCTTGAGTACAGGTACATGTAGAAAGCAAGACGCTGACAAATGAAACCAGGTAAAACTATTTTAAAATTTGCCAAGAGAGCCATTGCATATTATTGCCGAAAGGGCCATTACATATCATTGCCAAAAGGGTCATTGCATATCATTGCAGCAAATACCATTACATATCATTTTTGAAAAGGCCATTTCATATCATTGCCGCAAGTGGCATTGTATATCATTGCCACAAGGTCCATTCCATATCGTTGCAGCAAGAGCCATTACATATCATTGCCAAAAGGGTCATTACATATCATTCCCGCAAGGGCCATCACATATTATTGCCGTAAGGGTCATTGCATATTATTGCCAAGAGGGTCATCTCATACCATCGCCCAAGAAGGCTATTCATATATCTGTTGACACGCGAGACATAACGCTGGCATCGAGGATATCATCAACATATCTGTTGACACGCGAGACATAATACTGGCATCGAGGATATCTTCAGCATTTAATATATCTGTTAACATGTGAGACATAATGCTTGCGTCGAGGATATCATCAGCATTTAATATATCTGTTGACATGCGAGACACAACGTTGGCGTATAGGATATCATCATCACTTTATATCTGTGACACGTAAAACATAAATGTTGGTGTTGAGGATATCTTAGCATTTTATGAATCAGCATCTAAATGCATCGAGAGCACACGATTTGAAAAAATGCCTTTAAGTTACTATCTAAGGATGAATGATATATAAGATTTCCTAGAAATTGACAATTTGAGGGTCATCTATAAGTCATATTATTTGAAATAGGATAGTGTGCAAGATCACCTATGAGTTGATAGCCTATAGGCCATCCGTAAGACACAACAACATCCTAACCGAATAGTGTGCAAGATCGCCCAAAAATTGATAGCTCAAAGGTTATCCATAAGTTGCAACTAAATCTTTACTGGAGAATATGCAAGATTATCAAATTGATACGTCCAAGGGTTCTATATAAGCCGTGTCATATCCAAGATCGATTATGTGTAGGATAACCCAAAGACTAACAATTTGAGGGATTATCTATAAGTCATATTGTATCCAAGGTCGGATGATGTGCAGGAACACCTGAAAGCTAGCGATTAGAGGGATATCTGTAAGCCATCTCTTATCCAAAGTTGAATAATGTGTAGGATTACCTAAAAGATATAAATTCAAAGGTTATCTGTAAGTCGCCTCATATCCAACATCAAATAATGCGCAAGATTATCCAAAGATTGATAATTTAAAGGAAATTTATAAATAGATCATCGGATATAACCGGAGAGGTTATCATTCCACATACAACAAGTGATATAGGTAACCAAAAGGCTTGCCATACCAGCACAAGATTACACGGTTATAGAGACCATTTTGCATAAAGTATCGTCGGTGTCCAAAAGGGCCACCCCACTTTGAAGACATATTAAACCGATAAATGTCATAATTATACAACAACCAAGAGAGTTGTTGTGTTTGTTGTTGCCAGTTATTTTATTCTAAATAGGTACATGAAGAGATAACTTTGCTTTTCAGGCCACAACTCACGTGGAGATATGGTTAAAGACTATATACCTCTTTCGTGAATTATGTTTAATACTAACACTTTTTGCTTGAAGCATTGCCGAGAGAATCCGAGAGGCTAAAAATCTCAAATAAAAACCATAGGTGTGGATGAATTCAGGTAGGACGCAGCACAACATGGAGCTCAGGTAGGACGCAGCACAACGTGGAACTCTTTCTTAGCAGCAAAATAGGACATAGTCTAAAGAGGGACGTTAAAATCTTTGGAGCGAGCTAAAGGATGATCACCACCATCATCTAACCATACCCCTGTTGGAAGGAATGTGGGTATTTCAGGATATTCTGGTTTCAGCTTCACCTTCAGGATATTTGTAAACTCATGCCAAGGGTAACCTTCTCTTTTTTTTCAAATTTGGGTGGCAACACACTTAGAGTTTTGGAAATTATGTCCAGGTAAGTTATTACCTATGGATGTGAAGGATCCCACATTCATGGTTAAGAGGTTACAAGCCTCTTTTCTATAACTCGATCAACTTGTCACTCATTTCGAGCCAAAGATAGTCTGAAATAAAAGACTATCTTTTCTACCGATTGAGTCGAACTACAAGCAGTATGATTCTATGAAATTTTGGGGATATGTAGGCTGGGATCTATGTAGAGAACTCGACTGCATTCCAACCTCCCCCTAATCCCTTTATGCCCCAGTTTCTCAGCTTTATCAAACACTCTAAAACTGAGATAGCTTGGTGAATTTTCTTGAAAATCGTGCTTAAAATCAAGATTTATGAACTACAAGTGGCCTGAATTCTCATATAACCTAAGATATGTGGGAAGTCTGATACCAAGGTTCGGTCGTAAATCCATGAAACTCGTGCTTAAAACCAACCTTTCTTAAATACGAATTTATGGTCGAATGAAAATTAGGAACGTCAACCTCTCTTTTCCCAGGGTTACTTGCATCCACCATACCCAAAGGGAGGGGCAGTTGTTGACACCTAATTTTTGCCCTCCACAACTAAATTTGGTCCTAAGTTTCTTCAGTTTTTAATAAAACCAAAATAATTATTTCATCCAAATAAAAAAAAATACTTTTCGTACATGATTTTGTCATTTTAAGTAGCGATTATATACTATCGTGTTCAGTTATACGAGATTATATACTTTTTTACTTAAATATTTATTTTATAAAATATTAAATTTAATTAAGGCTCATCTTGAAAATAATTTCAAATGATTAAAATCTTGATTTAAATATAATTTATTCTCAAAAATAATTTATTTGGATAAATATGCATTTGATTTTATTAAATTAAGAAGCTCGAGATTAGACAAAGTATCAATTTGTATCTAATTCGAGGTTTAATTTAGCCAATTTATTCAATTTGGTCATAATTGAAATCAAATGGCTAAAATTTCAATGTAATTGACCAATTGATCCTCAACTTGACTAAAATTTTAATGAATGGCCAAGGCCCCAATTTCAAACCCTAGCCCAACCTAACAATTTAATCCAACCAGCCCATTTATCCTTTAAGATTTGGCCAGCCCAAAACACCAACATACGCCCTATCCCAACAAAATCAGTTGCCCAACTCATTAAATCCATCTAACCCTCTCCTCAGCCCAATTTATCACCCCAATTTCCCTTTTAAAATCAATCCAGTTCAGCCCACTTCCACCAACAACCCGGCCCAAACCCTTTCATTTATTCCCCTCATCCTTTAGTTAAACAACAGCCAGTGTACACACAACCACGCGTACCACTCCTCCAGAGTACAGCGTAAAACCAAATGCAATATCGATAACCTAACCAGCTCCAACCCATTTTCTTTCCTCTTCGTCATCAAGCGCTTCCCCACGCGCTCTGGTATGAAGAGGGATACGGGCCTTCTAGAAAACAAGCTAGGTGGCGTCCCCCAACATCTAGCTCCGTGAATTTAGGGATTATTGGTGTAATTTCATACGTATGTGGCTGATTTCCATTGGTTTGAGGTAATATTCTTTTCTTCCCAATTCTGATTAGTCCACAATTCAATTTATCCGAGAAAAGTTCCAAAATCTGTAAGAGTTGTTGGTGAAGAATGTTATCTTGAGTTAAATTTCAAATTCCTTTCTCGAATCCATAGTTTACCCCTACTTGGTCTTCTATATAAGATCCCATTTTTGGTCATTAAAGAGGGGGCTTTTTTTTTGGGGGGGGGGGGGGGGGGGGGGAGATTTTGAGAGAGAAAACATTCTTGGTCTAAAAAGGGCTCAAAATTTCTGGGTCTGGGCAAGAGGTAAATGTTTTAAGGATTTTTGATTCAAAGTTTAAGGTTAGAAATTCTGAAGGGTTTCATTGAAAAAACTAGGAGAGAAATTAAGGGGGATTTGAAATTTTGGGGTCTGAAAATCGAGGATTCAGCAAAAGCTAGGTTGAAAAAAATTTCTTTTGGGTCAAAGAAAGAGGGTTTAGGAAAAGAGTAATTTGGTTTCGGGAAAAAGCAACTTTATTCGGTAAATATTTTAGGGAGTGGCAGTTAGTTTAGTCGAGATTTACGTCTCGGCATCGAGGTTTTTAGTGGTTTTGATGGTCTCGACGTCAGTTCGTCATCCCACTTTGCTGCCCCGAAAGAGGTAAACACTCTCATCCCTTTTAATTTTATTATTTTCTGCTTCATCCCTCTTTCTCCATAGAATTACTTATCCGTTTAGTAGTAGTCATGAACGAGGTTGGGACTTGCTTGCTGTAAATGGCTGGGATGGCCTTAAGATTGCTTATAATCATTTGTTTGCTGAATCATCGGTTATCCCATGTTGTGATTTCTTTGAGCATATTTTTCGTGATGATATGTTGATTAGTTAGAGCATCGTTGATCAGCAAGTTGTTGTCTTTCCCTATTCATTGCATTATTCTGACCTAAAGACCCCTGTTGTAAGATGTTAAGATGTGTAGTTTTTCTTTAAATCTTTTTAGAACTTTGGGTTGGTTGGCTTAAATTTCATGTTTTTTTTGTTGGGCGTGCTCTCGAAACTGTTGTAACATTAGAGTTCATTCATCCCGAGCATGTTATCTTCATATTTTGGAGTATAATGATTCGACTAGTTGTCGTAGTGTTTGAATTATTTTTTAGCCTATTTGCATCTTTTAAGAGTAGTTTAGTTTCGTTTTCTTCATCACTTGCTCCGTAAACCCATAATCGCTACGTTGTTTTCTGGTAATTAGTTGTTGTAGAAGCCTTTAATGGCTATAGGATTTGTCTGTAATAGCTAGTGTCACATGGTTTTTTTTATCAATATGTTAAGGCCATCGTTGAAAATGCTAGTAATAGATTTTCTATAGTGGTTCAATGATATACATTGTTCTATTAATATAATGTTGCATTTTTATTATATATCTTGAACAATATTGTTGTACCGATTTCTTTTTTGCATATACGACGCTCGTTTAGCTTTCCTTAGACTGCTATTTTGGTTATAAAGCCCGCTGCTACAGCCTTCTTTTTTTTCTATTTTGCTCATTTGAATCTCATTTCTCGTAAGCCTTAGCTTGTTGTTTGCTGATTCAAAGCCCTTTCACTCACTTTTGGTAGATTTTTTTGGGGATTTTTTTTCTTTCTTTCCGAGTGTGTTAAAGCCTATCCCGAATTTTCTTCACTCACAATGTAGATAAGAATGACGTAGTAGGCTTTATGGAAAGGGATATTTCATTCAAAGACACCTCTATGACTTCTTGATATGCAAGGTTCTTTTGGACTCGCATAAGAGAGGAAGAGGATGAAATAACGAGCTTCACTATTTGATTTTTCTTCTTTGTTTGTTTCGTTATTTCAGTGAAATTATTTGGGATGTCATAATCTTATGAATGTGTGACTTCATTTGAAATCAGTTTTGTAACGCCAAGTATTTCGTTTCCTTGGTTGCTTGGTTCCCCTTAGTTCATAGTACTAAGAGAGGGCTAATGCAGCCTTGAGGACAAGGTAAGATGTCTTATTTTCGCTATTCTCCTAAATGTGTGGGTATAATTTAATATGTAAATCAGCTTTATATTTGTTTATTCGGGTTTCGTAAAGTTACTTTTAAACACCTCTCGTAAAATCTGTTTGCTTTTCTCTTCTTGCTATGTACTAGTGATAGTCATAACTGCACAACTTTATCATGTTAAGTAAGCCTTTTTTTTTGTTTTGTTGACTCTTAAATAAAAATAGATGATTGTGGGATACAGAATGTTTTCTCTTTTTCTTGTGAAGTTAACATATTTATTTTCCTTTGCATCTTGGTGTCTTGACTCTTTTGATTTATATCCGACAATAATAGTCTTTCTCTCATTTATTATTTTCATACATTCTTTATATTTTGTCCTTCAGATGTCATTTTTATGGTTTGGATGCGTGCTGATCTTCTTTATTTCTTTCTTTGCATGTGAATCCCTTTCTGAGTCCCATATAGACTCTGTTCTTTTGCATATCTATCATGGCCAATGTGGCCTATTTTTTGAGTCAAGCCCAAAGGAAGTTTAAAGTCAAGTTACCTGCAAATGCAAGGAGTCGAAGGAAGAGGAAATGGGTTAAAGTCCTGTTCTTGAAGCGGCTAAGAGACAAGAGTCTCATTTATTATTTCATTTCATTTAATTATTGTTGTCTTTATTTATTTTATTGGTCATTTATTTACTCATTCATTTTGGCTTCGAAGACAAAGTTGTATTTAATATAGGTGGATAAAGACTCAAGCCAAAGGCTCGAAAAATAGTTTAGGACAGGTGAAATGGGTTGGAAGCCGAACTAGACTAGGACAGGTCTCGTTGATTTGGGCCTAATGGCCTAAATCCTTTACTTTCTCCTCCCTTCCCCTTTTATGTGTTTATTTGTTTATTAGTTTTGTTTAGACAGTTAAAATCCCTACTAAGTTGCCTAAATCTATTTTACACAAGTCTTTTTAAAAAAAAAATCAAATCACTTGTTCAACAAATTAATCTTTTCAGAAGTTAATCAAAGGATGTTTTCAAACAGTCCGGATAACCGCAAGTTAGCAGACGTTTTAGGTGCCTAACACCTTCCTAAAATATTAATAGGAACCACTTACTCGGAATCTTCAAAACTCAAAACGATTTTTCTATTTTGAATCGTTTAAAGTAACTCTCTAAAGGTTTCTTAATTCCTTTTCAAAATTAAGTGGCGATTCTCAAAAAGTCAAAATTTCCTCAAAACAGGAAACATGACAAGCCAAAGCCATGGGATGATCCAAGCATTGACCATTGAAAGATTGAAAAGTTTGATCCAGAGTGGAATCGGAGTGTATTGCTTGAAGTCTCTACCTTTTCAACTCTATTCCCTCAGTACAGAGGTTAGGGAGTTTTATCCATTGTCCAATGAATATTGAAAAAAAGAATGAAATTACTTCATAACATCACTCGTTGCATTACTAATTACTATACAATACGTTTTGATGTTGAATTAGCACAGAAATGTCAACTCTCTAATTTCGTTGTCAAATTCCAATTTGGAGCTTTGGGCACATTTTAAATTAGTACGGTTAATTGCAAAACCAAAAACTAATAGCAACACTTCAGTCTGAAAATAAGTTGTAGTCGGCTATATGAATCCTCATTTTTTTCTCTACGCACATAATCATCATCATACAAAATAAGACAAAAGTTGTCTGTAGGGATCTCTTTCTTCCATTGTGCTCTATATCTAAGTCAGCATAGATTCCAAGGATTTGTAGGTCTTTCAGGACAACTCCTTTTCGTGTGATTTTAGATCTACTTGATCTCCTTTTAACAACTTCAATCGCCAAAGTTTCACACCAACTGATTGTTGCATTTGTAGGTCAATGCATGCATTACCAAATTACAAAAACTAGAGTAAATATGTGTGCGGGGGTTGGTTAGAATCAGGCACCTTAGGAATTTTGATGGAATGTGTATTCCTTGTAGTGTTTCTATTATTCCAATAGTTACACATGTTGTTTGTACTCTATGAGGTGACCTCTCTAGAGAAAATTGAAGGAAAGGTGTCTTTTAAGTCTTGAATGAAGGATTGGTGACATTGACCAACTTAAAGGGTCAAACATCATTAGAAAACTTGATTAAGTTATTTGTGGACTTGATTAATGTTTTTAGAACTTTCTAATCTTTTCAAACATACAAATAAATCCAACCCACATCCCTCTTCAATCCAAATCAACCACTCTCTTCTCTCTCTCGACAGATTCTCTCAACTCTCTCCCAACCGACAGTTCTGCAAAATTTCTTCCTTCAACCCCCGACGACTTCTACCTCTGGCCATAAATAGTTGGGCTTCGAGTTTCCCTCTTCAATTCAAATCAATTTGTCTCTCATTCATCTCTCTATAACTTTTCTCAACTCTCTCCCAACCAACTATTTTGCAAATTTTTCATTTCAATTCTTGGAAACTTTAACATCCGACTACAAATAGTTGGTCTTTGAGTTCCTTTTTGACTTCAACCTTTAATCGACATGACAGTCTTGCTCTCCGACCATAACATCTTCGAATTCTTCATCGTTTTTTTCTTCTTTCACAGGTAAAAAATCATGGCCTTTTTAGTTTTGAAGAAAATGAGGAACTTGAGCCAACTTCTCTTATAGTATTGGATAACAATTTTAATATTTGTTGCATTAATTTGAAATACGGTTTGAATAAAATCCTAATTTCTGGTATTTCTTCTATTCTCTTTTTGAAGTGAATTATGATTTTTTGTTATTTGTTGCATTTTATTGAAGTTTGATTTTTATTGTTTGTGTTTATAAAAACAAAACAACAATTTGGGTTGATTTGTTCTGTTCTTGTTCTTGGTAAAAATGGTGAAATTGTTGTTTTTTTGTTGAACAAAATAGTGCTACTATTTTTTATTTTCTCCAATTGATTATCCATCTGGTGCAACATATTAACCATCTGATACAATAGATTTATCATATGATGCAACAGATCAACCATCTATGCACCAGAGGAACCATCAAATTACAATTCTGATGCAACAGATTAATCATTTGATGCAACATATTAACTATCTGATGCAACAGATTAACCATATGTTGCAACAGAGTAAGCATCGGATAAAAAATCTGATGCAACTAATTAACCATCTAATGCAATAGAATAACCATCAGATTAATGATCCGATGAGAAAGATGAACCTTCTGTTGGACAAAATCCTATCAACTCTTCCAACTGGAAATATCCAAGACTTAATTTTTCCAACTGATTATTCATTTACTGCGATAGACGACCCTATGTTGAAAGAAATCTAAAATATATTAATCGTTGATAACTGTTTCAATAGATCACTCATGTGTTGCAACAGATGTGTGACCTATTACACAGACCATTCATCTTTCTCAACAGATGAGTGATATGTTTTGTATAATCGCAATAGATTACTCAGTAATTATGCAGGTTAGTTAACTGCTCTAACAAATCACTCATATGTTGCAATATATACATGATCTATTGCACAAACCATTCATCTTTCTCAACAGATGAGTGATATATTTTGTATTATTGCAACAAATTACTCAGTCGCTACTACAGATTATTTAACTGTTCTAATAGATCACTCATATATTGCAATAGTTAATATCACAACAGATGTGTGATCTATTGCACAGACCATTTATCTTTCTCAACAGATGAGTGATATATTTTGTATTATCACAACAGATTACTTAGCCGTTGCTATAGGTTATTTAACTATTTAAAACAGAAGAAAGACCAGTTTGATTTGCTAGAACAGGTGGATTATCGTTTTTTATTTTGTTGTATCTTCGTGATTCGCATTGACTATTCTGGCTTTCCAGGTGGATGTAGAAAAAGCTACTACTGAATAGCATTGACAATATGCTACTTTTTTTATGGAAATACGGAGAACAGAAAGCGCAGCTACCGTATGTAAGCGACAATAAAGATCCACGATGAGCAAAGTCAAATTCCATAGCACCGGATGAAGAACAACTAATCCATACTGAGTTGATCTTTATAGCTTGAGCCTGACAAAGTAATTCTTGGCATCATACTTAAATTGTTGTTGATGTATTTGTTGAGATCTGTACCCATAACAATTTTTTTACATTTTATTTATTTGTTGACTTATTTCAGCTAATTTCTGAAGGCTTCAATTTATTTTATTTTGTCTATGAATTTTATTTATTCCTTAGATTTGAAATTATTAATTGAAAAGGAATACTAGATTAAAATATTACAATAGATAATGTATTTGTTGCAATAGACGACACATCTATTGGAAAAATCAAACAGATTTAGACATATATTGTAACAGGTAGGTAATCTATTGGAATTTATCAAACAGGTCTTCCCACTGTTGCAACAGATGGACTTACATGTTCGTCGACAGGCTTCTTGACTCCACTGCTACCCACCAGGAGTCGACTATTGATCCGTCGCCCGAGCCCCTTTTCCTTTCGTCCTTGCCTGAGGTCGTAATAATCACTTCAAGCAATGGAAAGAACAAAAGACTTGACTGGACGGTATTCACGAGCAGATGACAAGCATGAGTGAAAACATCGAGACAATGCAATAGATGACTAACCTATTGCAACAAATAAATTATATGTCAGAACAGGTAGAATAATTGTTACAATAGATGGAGAATCTGTTGCGTTATAAAAATTCAACTTTCGTTGGACATAAAAAATTGCCACTACGTGTAGAAAGGTTAAGGTGAATTGAAATAAAAAAGGCGGAACCCATCGACGGTGTTCAGTTCAAACACCTAAAATAAAATAGGCATCAAGTAGACAGTGTTCATTTTAAAGACTTAAAATAAAATAGGCATCAAATGTGTTAGTATGGCACATTTTGCTGACTTTCCGTCACTTGGCCCCCAACGGTCATCCCCCCCCCCTCCCATTGTCTTATATATTCAGCTTCCTCCTAAAATTTAATTCTAAATTCTCAAATCTTCTTCTTTATCATTATCTTTTTTTATCTATCCAAATTTTTCAAATTATTTCTTTCATTTTTTCCAACTGAGCTTGACAATGTCGAGCACATCTTCCACTGTTTTTTATGATAAAGATTTTTGATATTGTAAGTGCGGTCATGAAGCTCTGTTAAAGACTTCTTGGACTCAACAAAATCCAGGTCGTAGGTTTTTTACTTGTAAGATTTCAAAGGTAATATTTTTTTTAATTTAATTAGTTGATTAATTATTGACTTGTAATTGTTTTGTAATTGTGTTCTCTTTTTTTTAGAAATTGGGTGGATGCGATTACTTTGATTGGTATAAAGAACGACACCCTTCACAAGCAAATCGTGTAATCTGGGATTTGTTGAACAAAGTCAAGGCTTCTGAAAAGAAATAAAATCGAGCAAGAAGATACTACATTATTGCCGTTATTGTTACTGGTTTGGTATTTTGGGCACATGAATATTCAAGCCTAATTACTGAAATTTTCATGGTGGTATGTATATTTGTTATTGGTTTGGTGTTGTCGAGCACATGGATATTCAAGCGTAACTGTTGGAAAATATCAAAAGGATTTAGACATATGTTGTAAAATTTAGATCATTTGTTGGAAATTATCAAATAGGTTTTCCCACTGTTGCAACATATTAGACTTAGATTATTAGATTATTCATAAAAATAAAATCGGCGTAATGCAACAGATGACCAACCTAATGCAACAGATAAACTATCTGCCAGAACAAATTAAATATATTTTACAACAGATTGACAATCTATTGCATTATAAAAAACTCAACTTTCATCAAAAAAAATTATTGCCACTACATGTACATGTAATAAAGTGAAGGGTGACTTGAAATTAAAAATTACTATTTCACAGGCTCTTCTATATACACAGACTTTAAGCGTCCAGTTAGTACCCCATAAGCCCAGATCTCTTGCAGGTTTACCACAGCGTTATCGCACAAAAAAGTCATTGGGTTGGCCATTTCTGTGCCGGTCAGCAAATATTCGATGTGTGCAAGAGTGTGCGAGCCGTTCGCTTTAGCGGCATCATCTTTTGAAAGGATCATTCTCTTGTTTCAACCTTTAAAATCCCATGATTTCTTCATCAATGCTTCCTTTGGTAAATGATTCATCAGTTTACTCTCCCTTAACAAGATGGGCAACAACACCATCAGTGGCTCCATGAGGAGAAAAGGATCAAAATCATTGATGAGAGGTACGTTGGAGTCATAAACATTGATCTTTTAATCCTCAAGTAGTATCTCAATAGCCCGATAATGCATTCCATTCACACTAATGACTACAAGAATCCTCTTTACCTCGGTCCAGCACTTGCTGTGTGGATTTGGCCTCTCTCCTCTAACATATTTTATCATTTCTTCTTCATCCAAGACCAACGTAGGAACTAGGAAATAAAGTCCCACGCCAAGGGCTAACGCCTCCCCATTGAGTTTATCATACCTATCCTTGAGCTTCTTGCAGAAGTTGAGGTCTATTATCCTATAGACAGTATCATAAGTTTCCTGGTACGTTAATTGCCTTTTCCTCATGAGGCAGAGAATTATGTCAACATGTTGTGATATAAGAAGTCAATTTTTAAATATGTTAGTAATTGTAAAGATGTAACGGATAGTCCATCTATTACATAGGTTTCTCTGAATCAATAATCCAACGCAAATTATGCAACAGATGGATAATAAGTTACAACAGAACCACTACCAATTGCACCAGTATACCCAGTTATTGCAATAGATGTAAAATCTGTTGCGTAGCTTCTTCTTCATGGGGTAGATTAGAAGGGTTAGGTTAGGAAAAGTAAACTTGCCTTGTCCTCGTACGGCATACTCATATCAGTCATAGTCTGGAAGTCTTGGGGGAAAAGGGAGGCCTGGGGTAATCTGGTGCGCCTGGCTTGGAATTCTTGGCCTGTCGTAGATCCCTCTTCTCTTCGGTGCCAAGTTCTGCGTATATGTCCACCTTCTTAACTAGCCCCTAAACTTCAACAGCTTTTGGAGAGGGAGGAATTATAATTTTTTTATTTCCAATCGGAGAGTACGTCTCAAATTGCTCTTTTTTTCTCCTAACTAACACTGTAGGAGTGTGTGGCTCCCTCACCTTCTTGGATGGTATGACACACCTCTTGGATTTGAATTCCTCAACAGCTTTAGAGATAGCCCCTACTTTTTTAAAGAGTTTATCATGTCTGTCATTGCACTCTTTGTATTCGTAACGAGAACACAAAGGTGAAGAGGGGTGAAAGGGATGACCTGTGTAAGGGTAAAAAAGGGTGTTTTCAAATATATTTATTCTTTCTTAAGCATCAACATACTCATCATCACGAGTGGTAGCAGCATCAGCATGCCTGCCACCAACACCAACAACTCCACCAGAAAAAGCACCCAGATCTGCCTTAATAGGTTGGTCATGAAGAGCCTTAACATTAGGCTGGCCTTGCCTAACTGCTCTTCTTATGGTTGTTGATCTAACCAATTCCTTCTTTATAAACTCCACCGTTGGGTCTGCTATAGTATCAATATGACCTAGAGTAATATAAGAAGTCATCACCGACTCTTCCTCAGTAGGCACGATCCATGGATGCACAACCTATAAAAAAAGAAAAAATGATAGATGCATTTAAATCATATAATAATTTTCACAGTTGGGTTATATTTTAAAAAAAAAGACCCATCTGTTGCATAGTTTGCAGTATATAGTTAAAATCCGTTTGAGTCTGCTTAAGAGAAATAGAGCAACACATGGATAATATGATGCAATATATCAATCATCTATTGCAACAGTTGCACAAGACGGGTAATCTGTTATGCAATAGATGATCTGTACATCACAATAAATGAACAATATGTTATCAGATTACACTTATGTTACATAATTTGCAGTAGATAGTTAATCTGTTAGGAGTCAGGTTTAGAGAACCAATGCTACAGATGGGTAATCTAATGCAAGATATCAATCATCTGTCATAACAAATTATCTATCTGTTGCACCAATTGGCACAGAACGGGTAATCTGTCGCAACAGATGTCCCATCTGGTGCATCAGATATAACATCTATTGCACCATATATAACATTTATTCAATATCTTTCTTTGAGTAAAGTTATTTTACTTAAAGAAGACGTACTGCATCATTCGGAGGGTTAAAGAGATCAGCCTCCTTAATATTGGTGTTGCTCTTTGCAGTCAACCACCTAAACATTCTTGGATGAGAAACCTCATTCGGGTAATCCATTAACTATTTTTGGAGGGGAGGAATGACTTCAAATGCTCAAGCCTAAAAAATGTAAACAGGAAGCAAGCAAAAAAAAGTCATAATAACTATATTCAATATAAATTAATGGATGAGTAAAATTAGTGATTAATTTTACCATGAAAGCCCAAGGAAGGCCGTATAATGTGGTCATCCCTGAGGATATCTTTGTCAGTAAATATTGGACAGTCAAGTAAAAGTTGTCATATCCTCGGGGATAATCTGATGTTATATAGCCACGTTGAGCAATGTCAAACAACCCATCTATTTTTTCCTTGCGTTTTCTTGCCTTGGATATTTTGCGGGGTGGTGGTTCTTCTGGACGATGGTATCTCAAGCCCGTCACTATGACAAACTCTTGCAAGCCAAAACAAACAGGCATGCCACAGTAGTTGATCCAGATTTCATCTATCTTCTTTTTGCCCCCTCCTCCGGATCTTTATCATCCCCCAGGTACTTGATCTTGAGCTTGAGAAGACCATATACCATCATTATAGGGAAACGGATATGGGCAGAGGGGTCCTCAGGCAACTCAAGAAAGCATCCAAAGCAGTTATTCTTAAAAAGCCCACCTGTGTTTTCGTTATTCATATTTTTCATAAAATGTTTAAAAATTTTCCCCATTTGATATTTAAGTACAATTTGACCAGTTAGTTGTTTTGCTTCAGAGTCATTTAACGGCATCGCAACTTGAAACCTGTCAATCATAAAGTTTTGACAAGATCATGCTGGGATGTCAATATTAATTCAGACCCTATTGGTGATCCATTATCATCATGTTGATGATCATCCTCTTTCTCTTTCTCTTTCTCATTCTCCAATTCCTCCTCTTTCTCACTTTTATTTTCCTCATCACCATCTACAGACCCTTCTCCACCTCTCTCAATATTGTTTTTACATCTCTCCTCAGCTTTACTTTTCCCTGACTGAGATTATTCAAGAAGCTCCTCCGAATCCCTCTGTAATGTAGCCTTTTTTGGGTAGTCAGACGTTGATCCAGTTTCACTTTCTTTTCTTTTAGGAGACGTATTTTACCTACAAACAATAGAAAAATAAAAATAACATTACAATTGATGTATGCATAAATTTTAAAAATACATTACAAACAACACGAATATCGACACACCAATAGCCACCACCACAAACACCACCAACTAATGACACAAACAAACACCATGAATACTGACACCACCGACAGCCACCACAAACATCACCAACCAATGCCACCACCAGTTTCACCACAACGACCACAAACACCACCACCACCAACACCAACACCACAAACACCATCCAACAATACCAGACAGTCAATGGAACACTAGACAGAAACTAGGAATTTCTCGAGTTCTTCCTACGATTTTACCATCAAAACTAAAAAATGTAAACCCATTCTCTAAGATAATACAACTAAAAATTTTGTTTTTCATCATTAACTTAAAAAACCCTTATTTTTTAATAAAAAATAACAAATATAGAACTCTTCTCGAATTCTGTTGCCTACAAAGACAAAGAAAATGACTGATACAAGCAAGAATAAAGTCAAAAATAACACCTATGTGGTCAGATATGAGAAGAAAAATAATCTGTTGTGGAGGGTTAAGCAAATTTGTTGAGTAGTTATTGTTTGTACTATATTGTTGAGTGAGAGAGAAAGAGCGAGAACTTGAGATTTGAAACGATAAAAAATTTTGTATGGGTTGATTTGTATTTTGGAAAAGAAAGACAAGTTTTGAATAAATATGCATTTGATTTTATTAAATTAAGAAGCTCTGGATTAGGCAAAGTATCAATCCGTATCTAATTCGAAGTTTAATTTAGCCAATTTATTCAATTTGATCATAATTGAAATCAAATGGCCAAAATTGCAATATAATTGACCAATTGATCCTCAACTTGACTAAAATTTAAATGAATGGCCAAGGCCCAATTTCAAACCCTAGCCCAACCTAACAATTTAATCCAACCAGCCCATTTATCCTTTAAGATTTGGCCAACCCAAAACACCAACATACGCCCTAGCCCAATAAAATCAGTCGCCCAACTCATTAAATCCATCTAACCCTCTTCTCAGCCTAATTACATCACCCCAATTTCCCTTTTAAAATCAATCTAGTCCAGCCCACTTCCACCAACAACCCGGCCCAAACCCTCTCATTTATTCCCCTCCTCCTTTAATCAAATAACAGCCAGCGTACACAGTTGTAGAGAGGAACACAATACCGTCTTATCATGCAATTGCCAAAAGACTCAATTAAAGTTGTAGTTGACCATATAAGAACTCGCCCATAGTCCTAGATTATTTAATTAAGGTATTAGTACTCTATCCTAGATTAATCAATTAAGGTATTAGTCTAACATATGAGGTAGTAAGAATTGGTTCGACTCAGAGTGATCGATCGACGACTCTGGTTGGGAAGAACGCACTACTGTCTAATCATGTAATTGCCAAAAGACTAAATTAAAGTTGTAGTTGATCCTATGAGAACTCACATTCAATTAAGGTATTAGTCTAACATATGAATTCAATTGAAATTATACATAAGCAAATGTTCAACCTGTTGCAACAGATGTCTTTTCTGTTAGATTAAATCAAATAGACTAGGTAATCTGCTGCAACATATTATGCATCTATTTAAACTATCAAACAGATTATGTCATTTGTTGCAATATATCATAAATTTGTTGTAAACTATCAAACAGATTAAGTTATATATTGCAAAATATTACCCATCTATTGTAAATTATCTAATAGATTAAGTCATATGTCACAATAGATTACCTATTTGTTGTAAATTATCAAATAGGTGATGTCATATATTGTAGTTGACATTATGAGAACTCACCCCTAGTCCTAGATTAATCAATTAAGGTATTAGTTGAACATATGAGGTAGTAAGAATCGGTTCAACTCGGAGTGATCGATCGATGACTTTAGTCGGGAGGAACGCAATATCGTCTCATCATGCAATTTCCAAAAGACTAAATTAAAGTTGTAGTTGACCCTATGAGAACTCACTCCTAGTCCTAGATTATTCAATTAAGGTATTAGTTGAATATATAAGGTAGTAAGAATTGGTTCGGCTTAGAGTGATCGATCGATGACTCAGGTCGGGAGAAACGCAATAACGTCTCATCAGGTAATTGCCAAAAGACTCAATTAAAGTTGTAGTTAACCCTGTGAGCTCATTCATTCATCCCTAGTTCCACCTAGATCGATGTAGGTACTATTATTAATCTTAATATTAAGTTAATGAGAACTTATTTCAACTTAGAGTGATCGATCAATGACTCAGGTCGAGATGAATGCAATACTAACACCATGCAAATACAACGACTCAATTGGATTTGTAGTTGACCCTGTGAGCTCACTCATTCATCCCTCGTTCCATCTATATCAATGTAGGTACTATTATAATCTTAACATTAAGTTAATCAGACCACATTTCAACTCAGAGTGATCGATTGACGACTCGGGTCGGGATGAACGCAATACCAATATCATGCAATTACAAAGTCTCAATTGGATTTGTTGTTGAACCTGTGAGCTCATTCATTCATCCTTATTTCCATATAAATCAATTGCAATAAAATCTGTTGCAATAAACGACTGAGCTGTTGGAGAATTTTAAACAGATAATAATATCTATTGCAATAGATGACATATCTGATTTAATTATCAAATAGACATTTGTATCTGTTGTGATGGATGACAAAGCTGTTGGAAATTTTCAAACAGATATTGATATCTGCTGTAACAGATGACATATCTGATTTAGTTATCAAATGGACATTTTCATCTGTCACAAATGACTGACCTGTTGGGATTTTTTAAATAGATATTAATATTTGCTGCAACAGATGACATATTTGTTTGAAAATCTTTTTTTTCTTTTAGTTTTAAAGCAACCTTCTGTCTAAGTAGATAAAGTAGTACTACTAAAGGCGGTAAAAATAATTCTTGGATAACTCAAAAATCTCATTGAGTAGTCTTGTCTTGTTTTTTCAATGTCACCCGTTTTCTTCCTCGTGCCCCTCAAATTATTAATGAATATTAATTAATGAATATTAAAACCCCTAATACTTCTTCCATTTCATATTATATTAGTTGGACCCTATTGACTTGGCACACCCATTAAGAAAACATTAATTAGAGGTTTATTTTACCAAATTAGTCTTATTAATTATGCTTTGAAAATATAAATTTGAATAAATACACATTGTTTAGTCATTTAATATTAAGGATAGTACATCTAGAAATTAGAATTATCTCATCTCTCTTTCAGCCCTAAATTTATTTTATTCGTCTCTCATTTTTTTCTTTCTATCCTCTTTAGTGTTATCACAATCTTTTTTTCTCTCCTCTTTCTCATAAATATACTTTCGGATCTAAACTAATCCATATCTTAGATTCCTCGACTGAAATTGTTGTTTTGATCCCTTTTTGACATTAAGGTATGATTCACTATTGCTCTTTCATTCTGGTCTTCTTCTTTGCAAGTTAGTTACATATTTTTTTTTATTTAATTACCATTTACCCATATCATATTTATTTAAAAAATTTGAAGGAACTTTTAATTGTTGAATAAACGAACTGAGAATTTTTATTACAATATGTGAAAAAAGTCATCTGTTGGGAGAAGTTTAAAAGCCTTGTTGGCAGTATCATTTTTTAATGTATTTTGTTTGTTTCTTTGTTGTTGATGCTGTTATTGATGTTGTTGGTGGGATTGGCATTGTTGGAACTTATGGTGTGGTGGAGTTGACGGTGGTGGATCTAGGTTTTATAGACGGTGGGTGCTTCTTAGCTTAAAAATAGTGAGTCCGAACAATCAACACAAGGAGTAAGGGAGAAAAAAATAAAAGAAAGTTTAAAGTGAATAAGGAGAGAATAGTTGGTTACCAAAATTAAAAAAATATATGCTGAGTGGGAATTGAACTCAAAACCAAAAGAAATAAATAGCTTTAAGCACCCATAAACAACCACTAGGCCAACTAAACAACTCTTACTATGGGTGCTCACTAATTAGATTATATACATTTTTCTTAATTATATATATATATATATATATAAAGTTCGATACGATTTCAGTCTGTGCTCGCTCACCCGGAGAACTCTATATGGGTCTGCCCCTAGTTATTGATGGTGTTGGAACATAGGATGTATGTTTCTTTGTTATTGATGATGTTGTTGGAACAAATGTTGTTTTTTTCTTTGTTGTTGTTGTTTTTTATTTGTTGTTTGTAGTTTATGTTGTTGTTGATGTTACAACAGAAGGAGCAACTGTTGTAACAAATCAAACCACCAGCAAGGCTGGTCTGATATATTCCAACAGACTCTACATCTGTTGCATCAGACTCCACATTTGATGCAACAGACTCCACATCTGATGCAACAGACTCTACATCTATTGCAACAGATCGATAATGTTCTTTCTATGACATTAATTTTTTTCTTCTTCTTTGTATATATATAAGGAACTGAAAGTTGATCAACTTTTGCCAGACCATCACAAGAAGATAGATTCGGGGGAATAAGCTGCATGCAGATAGAACCACTTCATATGTGGAAGGTATGTATTGCTGATAATGTTATCGTGGAAACACACATAGAGTACACTAATTTTTTGAATGTTGTTTTTACCGATTAGTCATAGATCATTCAAATAAGATATCTATAATCTTACAGTCAAGTTTGGTAGGTCCGAACTGATAAGGCTGAGGGACCATGAATATGGTTTTGATACCCTGTTAAGATTTAATGTCGGATGTTGCTCATGTTTATTTATCTACCTCTTACAGACTTTCGATGTGGCAAGCATTTCTGGCAACGATATAGACTTTTGCATGACGGATATGTTGTCCTCTATATAGGAGAAGAATGATCAATCTTGACCCTCCTTGCTTATCTTATGCATACAAATGTGAAGAGTGCAAGGCAAAACATGATGGAGTGATTAATACTGTTAATGCATTAACTGCTGATGTAAAGGAATTGATATCTAATAGTAGTATCATTCGATCAAAGATGATTTCAATTGCATTCACTCCATTAGAGATTAAGGCTAAGAGAAGAAAGAAAGCAATTTCCAAGGCATTATCAAGTATCCAAAAAAAATTTGAATCTGAAAAAGGTGAGAAAATAAAAAGGGAAAGAATAGGAAGGAAAAACTGAATGCTAGATTTAGTTCATCTTGTGTCGTTATGTAGAGATACTCTATCTAATTTTGAGTGCTTTTTCTTTTCAGGATGGTGAGGAAGGCAGAATCTCCCCATCATTAGCTCATACCGGAAACAAAACATCTGATGTTATTGAACCACTAGACTACCTTGTGAAGTTTGATAATCCAGAAGATGTCTTTGCTCGAGTTAGTCAACATATTAAATGATCTCAATCACTTGGTTTTTCTGCTGATCAATCTTCTTCTATAGATGACAAGATATCAACAGAACTACTTGGCACAACAAAAGTTGATATCGAGAGATTACTGATTATGTCTTCTCAAGACTTGCTTCTACTAGAAAACTATTCTGCATTGAGTGCTGCACTATTCATATATGTTGCAGCACCGGATTTATCAGTAGAGAGAGCGCTTGCCTTGGAAAAACTCAAAGAGAACCTTTCATACTTCTCCTTGACCTTGCGTAGAGCTAAGAAGGACCAAGAGGAGTATTATAAGAAAGCTACCAAGAAAATGGTCCTCGTTGACAAACTCACAAAAGATCTAGAGCTCTATATTGAACTCAACGACCACAATGACAAAATGATTAAATTGGAAGTGGTGACTTGACTTAGTCAAAAAAAAAAAGCCATGGCTGTTCATATCCCTTAATTAAATAAAATTGGTGACTTTTCAAATATGTAAATTAAAAAAATGGATCTAAATACAATATTTTGTCTTTTTTATTGTATTTCGAAAAGAGACAGATTGGTAATCTGTTGCAAAATGTATTTCACCTGTCATATAACTTACAACATATTGACAATTTGTTGTAACAGATAGATATATCAGTTTGCTTTTCCATCTGCTGTGGCGTCTGTTTCAACTTACTAGTCATGTATTTATTCAATTTCATCGAGAGCAATAGATTTTTTTAAAAACTTCACTTCTTGGCCAAACTCAATTTTTGCTCTTAGATTGTTTTTTTTTTCTTTGCATCCTTCAAGCTGGCCTCCAAATTCAATTTTTGCTCTTGGATTGCTGGATGCAAACAAAAAAAAACAATTCAAGAGAAAAATTGAATTTGAAGGTCATCTTGAATGATGCAAAGAAAAAAAGGAAACAATCCAAGAGCAAAAATTGAGTTTGGCCAAAAAGTGAAGTGTTTAGAAAAATCTATTGCTCTCGATGAAATTGAATAAACAGATGACTAGCAAGTTGCAACAGATGTCACAGCTGATGAAAAAGCAAACTGATATATCCATCTGTTATAACAGATTGTCAATATGTTGTAAGTTATCTGACAGGTGGAATATATTTTGCAACAGATTACCAATTTGTCTCTTTCGAAAATACAATAAAAAGATAAAATGTTGTATTTAGATCCGTTTTTTTAATTTTCATATTCGAAAAGTCACCAGTTTTATTTAATTAAGGGATATGAACAGTCGTGGCTTTTTGTTTGACTAAGTCAAGTTCCTTCCAATTCAATCATTTTATAAATAGGTCCCCCCGGCCTCCTCTCACTCGTTCATTCTACAACACTTATAATACTAATATGGTTGATCCAAATTCGTACAAAAAGTTTTATATCGAGTTCTTGCAGGAACTTCAAAGACAGTTTGATGAACTCCAAAGGGATTTGGCAGACTTCGGAGCAAGGCTGAGGAGGGCCTTGTTGCTGTCGGATGAAATTTGTTCGGTTGACAATAATAATAGTGGTAATAATAATTAGGTTATGTTTTTTCTTTCTTTTAGTGTATGTATTTTTCTTTTTTATATCCGATCTACCTATAAGGGATTCAAAAAAATCTATGTATATGTTTGGTTTGGTTTGGTCGACTTTGAATTTGTAATTCTTATTCAATATTTAATTATCATTCTATTTATTCTCTATTCTAAACATGTCGATGGTTGAAAGTATTGATTGAGCACTTGTGGCAACAAATGGTGGTGAAAAGTCATGATGAGAAATTCTCCTAAACACGGTTCGTTAATAAATAATAAGGAACTAAATAATATTATAATCATAAGAGAAAGATTATTTAATTTTAAAAAGTCACGACATTGGATTAATTAAGTTATATGATGATATGATTGTTAAGAAAAAAAGTGAACGAATAGTTGTGACTGTGACTTTTTGTCTAAACACATTCAACAAACAAAACAAAAATGCTACTGATGCATCAAATTCCTCGTCTGTTGCGACTGATGAATCAGTTAGAAGAAATCAAAAAAGTTTCTTAAACAGATGGTCGATTTATTACAACAGATGGTATATATGTTGAAACAGATAGGTTATTTGTTGCCATAACTCAATTAAAAAATGGTTATTAAAGAAACGGTTATTGAAATTCAAGTGTATTCGATTTTTAAATTGAGAAAAAGGTTATTTAAATTTAATAAGCTGAAAAGTCATGACTTGTCACAATAATTAAAAAAACTCGCCAGCTTGATTTAATTAAGTCATTTCTTTTCACAGAAAACAATAAGGAAATAAATAATAAACATAATTTAAACCATATAAAACTCACCAAAAATATTTTTATTTTTAAATCTACTTTATTAATTTATATAATTAAAAAATCAAAAAATTTGGATGTCATGAAGATAATTTTTTTAAAAAAAAAAAGATATATAGATTATATGTTGCAACAGATATATTATCTGATGCAACAGGTTATCTATTTGTTGCAACGGATGATATATCTGTTGTCTATTTGTTGCAACGAATGATATATCTGTTGTCACAGATGAGTTATCTGATACAACATATATTTAATCTGTTATCGCAACTCAGTGTAAAAACGGATCCTGAGAACTACTTATTAATAATAACAAACTGAAAAATCATGACTTATCACAATATTGCTTAATTTAATTAAGTCATAACTTTTTACAGTAATCAAGAGTGTCACTAATAAATGGAGGTGAACAGTTATGCCTTTAGATCTACTTTATTAATTTATAAAATTAAAAAGTCAGAAAATTTGGATGTCATGAAGATAATTTAAAAAAAAAAGATATATAGATTATATGTTGTAACAAATATATTATCTGATACAACCGGTTATCTATTTATTTATTAAAATAACATATTTAATTAAAAATAAAGTAGACATTTATGAGATATTTGTTTTAGCTGTTTCAACCATGATTTTACCATATAACCCTAATTAATTATTATAAGTCATTTATGTATTAAAAAATTAAGAATATCCAATCTATGATTTTACTATATCACTCATAATTAATTATTATAAGTCATTACATATTTCTTTTCTGTTATATATAAGAGAGGGTTTCGACATGCCTACTTCAGCAGGCTGCTTGCTCCGTAATTTTACTATATCACCCCTAATTAATTACTTATTTTAAGCTATTCATATATTAAAAAAATATATTTAATTAAAAAATAAAATAGACATTTATAACATGTCTACTTTAGCTACTTCAATCATGATTTTATTATATCACCCTAATTAATTATTATAAGTTATTTATGTATTGAAATATTAATAATATTCAATCCGTGATTTTACTATATCACTCATAATTAATTATTATAAGTCATTGTGTATTAAAATATTAATAATTTTTAATTAGAAAAAGATAAAATAAATATTTATGACATGTCTATTTCAGCTGCTTCTGCCGTAATTTTTCTATATTACCCCTAATTAATTATTATAAGTCATTTATGTATTAAAAATTAATTATATTTAATTAAAAGGGTAAAATAGACATTTATGACATGTTTGCTTCAGCTGCTTCAACCATAATTTTAATGAATATCACCCCTAATTAATTATTATAAATTACTTGATTATTAAAAAATTAATAAAATTTAATTAAAAAGGGTAAAATAGATATAAAAATGATAAATTAACTCTTGATGATTTAAATTAAATTGACGTCTTATATGAGGTTCACTTTAATTTTTTTCACAAGTATTTTTTATAGTAATTTTGCGTTGTCACTTCTAATTAGTTGTTGTAAGTCATTTAAGTAATTTATGTTTCGCTGCTTCAAACGTGATTTTACTATATCATATCTAGTTAATTATTATGGTCATCTAAGCATTGTGCCACTTAACATGGAATAGAAAATATATTATAAATTATAATAATTAAAAAATTAAATTATTTAAAAAAATATAATTTGCTATCGATGATACAGAACTCTGGACAACGAAGGTAACATATATTATTCAAAAATTACATAAACGTATTATAAATTACAATAGTTAACAACATAAAATATCTAAAAACAATTTAATTTGTTATATATCTCAAAAAAAATACTATAAATTACAATATTTAACAACTTAAAAAATTTAAAAGATATAAAATATTTGGTTGACTCTCAAAATTATATTAGTGTCACTTAAATTGAAATGGAAGAAAAGTATTATAAATCACAATAATTAAAAACTTAGATTATTTACAAATATAATTCACTATCAATGCCACGGAGGCTTGGATAAGAAAAGTAACATATATTATTTGAAAATTACATTAAAAATATTATCAATTACAATAGTTAACAACTTAAATTATCCAAATACATATTAAAAATATGATTGATTATCTAAATTCTATATGTGTCACGTAAATTGAGACAAAAAATAAGTTTTATTGAACCCGTGCTAGATCTCGGATGAATCTTAGAATGTATACGCAATCCTTTTTAAAAAAAAACTTTTGTTTAAATATATCAAGGTTGAAAAGGTAAGTTATAATACAGCACACCAAACAATGTATAAGAAATAATGATAGCATAAATAATACCAATATTACTAATATAAGCATTATTAATGCAAACATTACTAATACGTTCTATTCGGGATTATTTTTATACACTCTAACAAACGACTCCTACGTTTCAATAGAAGGAACATATACAAAAGCAAAGTTTGATAAAACATTTACAGAAATATATTTTAGCGTGTTCTCAAAGTCAAATAACTTAAATTGATATGACGGATGATAACTTATAATTATTTTTTTATATAATTTTTTAAACACATAAAATTTAAATTTAAAATATTAATTTAATTTAACTTCAAAGGACAAGTTGACAAATAAAAGAGAAGAAAAAATTAAAGTAGGGGATGTTTATGTCGGCTTAGTAGGGGAATACAATGTAATTTTGATTATTAACTGCAACCCACAAGTGATGTAATATGCAATGACTAGATAACTCTTTATATTTTTCAACAATTATTTTCTATTTTATACAACAAGTGTCAAACCTTATGTATTAATTCTAATCTCATATTTTATACTTAATGTAGCAAATATCAGTCATATGATTAAAGATCTAAACTTTAAAATGCATAGAATTTTTTTATTTATATGAATAAGTTGTACATAATTATTTAGCAAGATAATTTTGCCCTTTGAAAAATATAATCAAGTAGTTAATATATTTTGTGTATTAATTTTTCATAATTCATAATTCAAATTAACATCAATCTGCTTATTATACATAATCAAAATATCTTAATGTTAGGCCCATGCCAGCACGGGCCATGCTCCTCCGGTATATTATAGAAGAGCCACTTTCAACATGGTTGTCTGTTGGTATTAAAATTAAATTCGAGGGTATTAATGTCTTTAAAGAGAATTGTAGCATTAACTTGATCGTCTTTTGTGGCTTGTTATTTGGACCACATTAAAGGTTATAAGAAAAGCCCATTCTTTTCTATTTAATTACAAGACTTCGCATGAAGAAAAGTCCATTCTTTTCTATTTAATTACAAGACTTGCCAAGCCACTTTCAACATGGCTGGTTTTTTGTAATAAAATTAAATTTGAGGGTATTAAAGTCTTTAAAGGAAATTGTAAGATTAACTTGATTGTTTTTTACTACTTTGTTATTTGCACCACATTAAAAAGTTATAAGAAAAGCCCACTCTTTTCTATTTAATTACAAGATTTTCCATGAAGAAAATCCCATTCTTTTCTATTTAATTACCACACTTTCCATATTCCAAAGTACCTAAGTACTATTTTTGTTTAAATTTGTATAAAATTATTTTGAATTTATTATATTTTAAATAAATAAATAAATAAAATGATAATTTATTGTAATAATTAACTATAATTAAAAAATATTATTTATTTATATTGAATTTATGATATTTAAGTAAATTAATTAATAATATGATAATTTATTGTAATAACTAATTACAATTAAAAAAATTTATTATTTATTTACATTTCTAGGAACTTTCATAGTAATTATGTAATAGATCTGAAGTCTATGGCACAGGTGTGAAGTTTTAATAAAATGGATATGGGAGAAGTTAGTACAAAAAGTACGAAACTTGAAAAGGTAGATTTACCTCAAAATATAGATTTATTAAATAAATGGACTATTTCAAAAGTAGCTATAAAAACCATTTATGAATATGACTTTCTTGGTAAATTTAAATATAAGCAGATAATAAAAATCACTGAGCAATCTATTGCTTTGAATACTGACGAACAAACCATAAAATTACTGAATAAAAAAGATATTGATATATTTAAAAATCAGTATAATTTTATGCATATTGGTTTAGTGCAAATTGTTTTTAAACCTTTAACCTTGAAAAGTCTTCCAGAAACATTTCTAGTTGCACTACATGATGTTAGAAATTTAAATTTTCGACAGTCTCTGATGATTTATTGAATCTACTCTTGCATATGACCCTGTATATTTTAACACTCAGTCAAATCTGTAATTATCTTTGATTGAATGAATATTCTTGATACTTTGACTTTAAATGTAAAAACTCATGGTTATAATTATGCGCCTGGATCTGAACTAATTTGTTTATCCTATCGCATTTATTATCGTTTGTTAGCTACAATGAATCCTCGATGTAAATTGATTGATGATGCTTCTGATTATACTATGCTTATTGAAACAAATTTTGTAAAATCCAAGGTCACTACCAGGAGACCTATAAGATGGGATGAGATTAATTTTCCAAAAACATGAATTTTAAACTCTATCATTTCTCTAAAATAACTTGTGGAAGATGTGACAAACTCAGAGTTAACTCATGTTACTCAAAATACTGACGGGAGAATTTGTCTTCAATTTGATGATAATTCTATCATTTATAATCAAAACTCTTTTTCTATGACTAAAATGTTGCCTGCTATGCATCACATCTCTCCAGTTGAACCAGTTTATGGTCCAGCTAGAAACCGTGTTGCATCATTACATACTCTAAGTTCTGCAGATTTGCATACTCCTCTTAGAAGTATTGAAAAGATTAAAATCAATTCTAAAACAAATATAGTTCAAGATAATGATAATGTTCCAGATAGGGATAACCCCACTCCCTCTGAAATGGAGTTTGATGTTAATTCTTATTAAATTATGATTCCTTACCTAATTTATTTTAGTCCTGGTTCACAGGCAAGAAATTATATTAAAAAGGAATTTTTTGGTGAAAAATGAAAAATGTTTAGGACATGTTTTTTTGAAACTTATAGTCCTGATGAAATGAAAAATATTTCTGAAGAATTCTATGAAATGTGTGCAATAAATAATCAAATTATTTATTTTGTGTCATGGTTTATATCTATTTACCTGCCTTTATATGTAAAAATTATTGAAAGATCTTACCAAAATTCAAATGGTACTATTACTCAGGCTATTTACCCTCCCCAATCATCTTTTATATTACCAAATAATACTGGTAGAACTTTTTTTGCTTTTCAAAAGTTCATTGATAATGAAGTTGGAAAAATCACTATTTCTGAAATAAATAGTTTAATTGCTCAAAATAATTATTTGAGTTTGTATGTGAAAGTTCTTGGGGAACATATTTCTTCTCTTGATAAAAACTCGATACTATGACAACTTTGATTAAGAAGCTAAGCGATAGTCAAAGGTCATCTGATATTGCTTCCACATCGGAAAGCAAAACAGAAGATTTGACAGCTAAGCCTCATATTCAAAGGACCCTGATATTCAAGGATTTGCAAAAACCCTCTGAATTAGAACAACTTGAACAATTACTTGAAAAGAAATTTTCTAGTTTAAACATAAAACCCATTGATCTGTCAAATGTTTTTGCTGATAACCTTGCATCTACTCCAATTACGGGTGTAGATGCTGAAATCCACTCAGAGTTAAATAAACTCAGAGGTTTGGTAAGAAAACAATGTGGGGAAAATATGTTGATGTTCCCCATATGCAAACTGCTTATTATCCAAGACCAACTCCTCAAGATGTTCTGATAGAGGAAAGAGATCGGTCCTTGACAAAAACGTCATATAGTGGAGATCATATTTATGAATGAAATTTATATGGATTATCAGAAAGACAATTATCTATATTAGTTCATCGTATGTTAATGTATTCTACTATTGCCAAAGTCACTAGCCCAATAGATAGTGAATCCAATCCTGTTCAAACTGAGGCCACTATATGTAAAATGCTTGTTGCAGGTTTTATTGGCTAACTTCGTGGCTGGTGGGACAACTTTCCTTCCAACGACGAAAGAAACAAATTTTTTGAGGCTAAGAATATGCTGCCTGGCATTGACAACCTAGGTAGACAACTACCAGAAGGTAGAGAAGATGTTGTTGATACCCTTATGCTCACCATTATTCAATAATTTGGGGGTAGATTTACCAACCAACATAAAAATACTCGTACCCTCTTAAATGGCCTTAAATGTAAACATTTAGGAGAATTCCAGTGGTACAAGGATACTTTCATTAGTAGAGTTATGGATCTATCTGAATCCAGGCTAGAACATTGGAAGGCTAGATTCATAGATGGACTTCCACCTCTTTTTGTAGAAAGGGTTAAAAAATCAATCAAGGGACAATATGGTGCAATCCCTTCGACAGATTTTACTTATGGTTAGCTTATTGCAGCCTATACTCGAGAGAGTCCATACCGCTACCTCCGAAGAAGTAGAGAGGTTGTTTCCGATAGAAATCCTTTAACATTATGATTCATTAAATTGATCATCCAGTAGGTCCTTGTTTTCTTTCGTTAAACAGCCATAAAATGAATTGAAAATCATTTATGTATAAGTTAGTATCCTTTTTTGCTTCGTTTGATTTTATAAAAAATGTTAATAAATAGATATTTGTAATTTTAGATATTTGATGCGAATGGTTTCGAGACTACTTACAAAAACCAAGAAATTTCCTATCATTTTGTAACCGATCCAGTAACAAGGGACATAAATGCTTTGATTGATATGAAGCATCGACAGGTAAATTTCTCACAGCTTGAAATGATGAGTGTGAATATTCATTATACTATGAATTCTGTGAAAATTCAAGAGAAAATAAAAATTCTTTCTAATCAATTGATAGTTGATATTTGTATTGAACACCCTAATGCTTTTTGGAATCGCAAAGAGCATATTGTTACTCTTCCTTATGAAGATGATTTCAGTGAAAATAAAATCCCAACCAAATCTTGATCTTGTCAAATAAACACAGAGTTAGTTGAATTCTGTAAGAAAGAGATTGATAATCTCTTACAAAGGGGTCTTATAAAACCTTCAAAATTCCCTTGATCGTGCACTGCTTGTTATGTTAATAATGTTGCTGAAAAGGAACATGGTATGCCAAGACTTGTTATTAATTATAAACCTCTTAATAAAATATTGAAATGGATTAGGTATCACATACCTAATAAAAAGAATTTGTTATCTAGATTATATAATGCTAATATATTTTCAAAATTTGATTTAAAATCTAGTTATTGACAAATTCAAATTTCTCAAGAGCACACATATAGAACTGCTTTTAATGTTCCTTTTGGACAATATGAGTGGAATGTGATGTCATTTGATCTGGAAAATGCTCATTCTGAATTTCAAAAAATCATGAATGATATATTTAATCGGTATATGAATTTTATAATTGTGTATATTGATGACATTCTTGTATTTTCAAAAACATTCGAGCTGCATTTTAAACATCTGAATATATTCAAGCAAATTGTGTTACAAAATGGTTTGGTCATCTCTAAACAAAAAATGCGCTTATTTCAAACTGATATTCGATTTTTAGGACACAATATTTGCCAAGGAAGAATCGAACCCATTCAAAGGGCTTTAGACTTTGCTAAAAAATTTTCTGATGTTATAACTGATAAAACTCAATTGCAGAGGTTCTTAGGTGCCGCGGCTGGGGGTGTACAAACCAAATCGTTAAGTCAAACCGAAATAATGAATCAAACCAAATCGAGAAAAAAAATTGACTTATGATTTGGTTTGATTGGTTTGGTGTTGGCAAAAAAAAATCGATCATTCTTCGTTTGGTTTGGTATTAGCAAAAATAAAATCAAACCGAACCGAACTAATACATATATAATTTAAATTTTTTATACGTAAAAAAATACTACTTATAATCTACTTTCTAATTACTTTATTATTTTTTTATATTCAAAAAATAGATATATATTATTGGGCCTTTAATTATAGTATTTTTTTCATTAATAACAAATTAATACAAAGCCCAATATTATTATAAAAACCTAAAACTCTTTAATTGCTTCACTTTTTACATTTTACTTTCCAAGTTTTCAGAGAGTTCTCATTCTTTCCTCATCTTACTTTCATCTTACTTTTCTCATTCGTCAAGTTGTGATTTAGGTTTCTTTTTTTTTATATATATGGAATTATGTTATAATTAATTACTTTATGCAGTTAAGTTTTTAATAAGTTGTCTTTAATTCTTCGTTCTTTTGTATGCTCACATTTTATGTGAAGGGAATTTTCAGACAACCTACGGTGACTAGTGACTTAAAAATTGAACTACTTAGGTATCCACATAATATTACTTTGGGAGATAGCAGTTTAGACGTCTTAGTAATTTGCCAACTTAATTTTTATTGGAACTACTCTATGAGCATTGTTTTTTTTTTTAATCTTTTTAGTGAAAACATTTAATTTGTTTTCTTCAATCATGTTATAATTGTAAAAAAATCGAGAAAATTGAAAACCCCTGATTAAAATCGAAATAAAAAAATCGATTGTATATTGGTTTGATTTGGTTTATAGATTTAGAAAACCGACATTATTGTTTTGGTTATATTTTAATAAAAAACTAAACTAACCCAACCTATGTACACCCCTAGCCGTGACAGATTCTGATAAAAAGGAGAAATGTAATAGTAATCAGGTATATATGTATATACGTATATATCATGTAATGATGTACATAGTAATCAAAAGTTAGCTAACTGATCTATATATCCAAGTATTTTGACTAATACATTAATTTATACTATTGAGGAAATATACTACTCGTGTTAATGTATACAGAAGGTATATCGTTGAAGTTATAATAACGTAAGCTAATTAACCGACAATTCATTTGATTAATGCGCTATATTATGTGGTATATATTATCATATTTAAAAGCTAATTAATAAAAAAATCGTCCTATTTTATGAAATATAGTGATATTATTATACGATTTTAAAAATATACTACTCGTATTAGTGTAATGATAAAATAATTAATTGTCCGATTTATATATATATATATATATATATATATATATACATTGCATTAAATTATTTAGATATTATTATAAATGATATGCGATTTATTAAATTTTTTAATCTTTTAATAAAAATCGATCATAAGTGATCAATTTTCGAAACACTATATTTTTAAAAAAATAAACGGACTACTCGTAATGATTTTTCCAAAAAAGTTTATAATATCCGACCCAGTCCAACCATGACCCGACCCAGCTCATCTTGATTACCCTTCTTCCCTTCTAATTACCCTAGCATCTCATTGAGAAATAACCCTAACTCATCGACGACACTCAGCTCACCGACGGACGGAAAGCAGCTGGCGCAACTCTGGTGAGACTGACATCATTTTCCCTTTTCGTGCCTTTAATAATGGTGTTCTATGGGAATCGATAAATTTCTCTTAAATTTGTCGTTGGATGAGGCCGAGGCTTCATTGATCAAATTGTCGATAAATTTCGTTTTGCTTTTTATCAAGTATTTCTTCTCTTCTACTCATCCCATTTTTATCAAATTGTCACTTGGTTTTCCTCTTTTTATTCTATTTTTTTCTTTGCATTTTGGAGATAGTCATTGGCTAGAAACAGCTATAGCTAAGCCTACAAGTGAAGTTCCTTTTTTTTTTCTTCTCTTGTATGCTTTCTTGTAGCCAATTTGTTTACTGTGTCCGTGTGTTTCAAATTTACATTTTTATCCATTCTTCTCAGTCTGTGGTGGAAATATGTTTATGGGTACTATTTATTTTCTTGAAATTGGACTGCTTCGCACTATTTTTCTTGAACCGGGAGTCTATGAGAAACAACCTTTCTACCTTAGCGGTAAGGTCTTGCGTACATTGTACCCTCCGCAAGCCCCACTTTGTGGGACTAAACCCGCTTTGTTTTTGTATTCATTTTCTCGAAATCTCATAGAGAAAGCAATCAAAAGATGTCACCTTCATTAATTATTGGTTCCTTCATATTGTTTTTGTGAGTAAATGTGTTGAAAGAGTTTACAATTTGGTAGTAGAAGTCAAATTAGGAGATGACTGTGGCATTGAAGGGACTTGTAGATTGAGAGTCCACATTGAAATTAAGATGATTTTGGTAAATTGTTGAGCTTTTCTCTTGTACACCACCATGGAATAGATGGGTGAATTATAGGTCAGTGGTATTGATATCTAGATCATGAATAGGTAATAAGCTACGTATATTTGTATTGTTTTAACTTCTCTTGGTGACTTCCTGTTGCTCTTCATTCATAATTGATTAAAGTGTGGATAGAGAATAACAGAAGGTGTTTTGATGGCATCCCAATTCCCATCCTTTCTCTTAAGGCTAGATGTTTGATTAGTCTTTTTTAGTTTGGTCAAGCACTCCTCTGTAATTACTGTTGGTTGTTTCTTAGAATTTATCTGCTCCATAGATCTATGTTGATAGTTGTGATAGCTTCTTTTTGTCTTCCAGGGAATAATTTCTTTCTTTGTAATGCTTGCATCATCTTGATGCTTTTTGTTAATGATATCCTTCTTATTTCATTTTAAAAAATATATAAATTGATCAAATAGAATGACTAATTTGAAGTAAATGGATTTGCAAGTTCATTCTTGTTTCTGACTAAAACAAATAGGTCTTAGCCAGTATAATGTATCTCTATGGTTATAGTTTGCCTGGAAGCTTGCGTGCATAGGCTATAAACTGAATCGGCATTTATACGTTGGAATTACAATTTGTTTGGTCTGCTTTTGCCTTCTGTCTGCTCTAGCAAGGACGTCGGATTTTCTACATGTGTATGTCTCTAAAATTTCGTGCTTTGAACCCTATCCTTCTTTAGTTTTCTTCATCAAATTAAAATATTTCCATTCTTGGTCACTACACTCCTGTCTAAGGTATTATTGGCCACAAAAAAATGCTTTCTTGGATTATTTTCTATGATGTTCCGTCCTGTTTTATCTTAATCAACCGGTGCAAATTAAGGAGCTCTGAAGCTGGAAGGAGTAGTCATTAGTTAAATAGCCCCTTCCTTTCTAGTATGTTTCATAAATGATAAAAAGGTGAACTTAATTTTGGCCACACATTTTATTGCATAAAGTAACTATTACTATATTACATTAAAATGAAAAATACTCATAAATATTGAATAAGTGTTTATCTATCAAACACAATAAGTGATTCCTCCATAATTTCAAAACTTCACATGATACATATCATTACAAAGATTTACAATACATATAATCTATGGAAACACAATCATTTACACCTGTTAAAATTATTTTAAACAACTTATTTGAAATGTAATATTAACTACATCATGTTAAATTACTACAATATATATCAAGTTAACTTTTGTTAGTTCTTTTGATTCTCTTTATTTGAGATAGTAAATTTTCTCATCAGATAGACAAATCACTTTAAAAGAAATTTCTTGCTTACTATATTAAATTGGTCTCCTATTTTTGACGTATATAAGACAAGACATAAAAACAATCCTTTAACATTATACAACAACAACAACCCAGTATATTCCCACACAGTGAGGTCTGGGAAGGGTGAAATGTACGCAGTCCATACCGCTACCTCCGAAGAAGTAGAGAGGTTGTTTCCGATAAAAATCCTTTAACATTATGATTCATTAAATTGATCATCCAGTAGGTCCTTGTTTTCTTTTGTTAAACAACCATAAAATGAATTGAAAATCATTTATGTATAAGTTAGTATCCTTTATTGCTTCGTTTGATTTTATAAAAAATGTTAATAAATAGATATTTATAATTTTAGTCTATTCTCTAGTATAATTTTTAAATACAACAACAACAAAAAACCCAGTATATTCATACATAGTGGGAGGGTAAGATGTACGCAGTCCATACCTCTATCTCTAAAGAAGTAGAATAATTTTTAAATAAAGTAGAAAAAGAAAAATATTAAAATTAGTGTTTAATTTAAGAAAATGTGTTTGACCTGATATTAAAATATGCATTAAAGTATATGATATTTTAATATTAATTATGAAAATTTAAATAAGTTGTAAGATATTGTTTGATTTTATAGAAATAAGAAGTTATATTTTTTTATATAATGTGATTTCTATTTACATCTCCAATTGTGTTTATTCAAAAATATTAATAATAATTTTTTTTTTGAAAACCTAATTAAATAATTATAAATATATTTAAAATTATACGGGCCCTTTATTAACTAGTTTGACCATTAGAAAAGTTTGGAAAAAAATGCCCTCTCGAATAAATTCGTAAAATCAATAAAAAGTAGGACTACCACTACTACTAAGAAACAAACGTGAAACCTCAGTAGTTCGTTCTCCCTGACTTCCGCCGGAAACCTAGGTTTATCTTCACCGTTAAAGCATCGCCGACTGAACTCTACTCTCCGCCGTTGAACCGATCTGATTTTTTTACTCGTATAAAGCCGGGTAAAAATGCTGAATTTCTTAATTCTTCCTTTACTCTTTTGTTTTCTTGTGCAGTTCTTAATTTTATACATTCAATTTCCCTAAATTTGGAGTTATAAATTAAAGATTTTTAGAAAAAGCTTCAAATTTGTGCATATTGTAAGTAGAAAATTTATAGGTATAAAATAAATAACTATAGATTGGTAAAGAATTTTGAACAAGTTCGTATTTTTAAGCTTCAGCTGAATTTTTTCCTTCTTAGTTTTGGGGTTTTGCAAGCCTACTGCGTAGCTGAAATTTGTTTGTTTGGCTATTCTTATTTGTAGTATGATTAACTAGAAAAAGAAGAAGAATAAGAAGGTATTGATGGAGATATGAAAAATAGCTTATGTTATAAGGGTTTAGGTGAGAATGTATAAAAATTACAGTGTTGTTCACCCCTAGGGTTCGTGGTTTGCATTTGGGACATTCATTTCCCCTGATTTAGGTGTTACTCGTTGATAAAAGTGTCTTACTGATCATATATATAAGAGAATAGTGCGTACAATGTTCGGAAATTACTACCAATGTAGCTCTATGGAGTTTGATTGGTTATATTTGCATTCATTGGTTGAGGCCTTATCAAATTGAGTTTGCTAGTGTAATTCCCAATTCCTTACCCTTCCTATATATTTTAATCAAAAGTACTTTTAGAAAAAAATTATTTTTTAGCTTATAAAAAATAAATTTTGCTACTCCTTAAAGCACTTATTTTCTCATAAAAACTTGGCCAGACATCTTTTTGTTTTAAAAAATTTTTAAAAATATTTTTGAGAAAAAATAAATATTTTTGCAAAAAAATAAGTCCAACCATGCTATTACTATATAATAATTTGAAAATCTTCAAAAAAGATATTTTTGTATTTTTTTTTAAAAAACACTCCAGGTATTCTTGTAAACTGGATATTTATAAAATATCGAATGACTAAAGGATTTTAGTACCCAACCCAAACAAGCCGCCTCCTTTCTTATTTTTCTTGCTCGAAAAATCAAGCTTTTATACTTTGAGTTTTAGTTTGTTGAAGTTGAAGTTGAAATTGAAATTATTTGCCGATTGAAATCCAACCAATTTAGGTAAAAACTGTTGTTGATTGATATGAATTGATAAAGTTTATGCCTTGGCAGCTCTTTTGATTTAACTATGGATTGTAATGTCACTTTGGAATAATAATAATTTGTGGAAATTTAGGGAAGTTTCAATAACTGAAATGGCAGAAATGGCAGAAGAGAAGAGTTTAAATGTGAATGAAGAGTCGGATCCGAAGCGGAAGCACAAGGGGAAACATGACAAGCCAAAGCCATGGGATGATCCTAGCATTGACCATTGGAAGATTGAAAAGTTTGATCCAGAGTGGAATCAGAGTGGATTGCTTGAAGTCTCTACCTTTTCAACTCTATTCCCTCAGTACAGAGGTTAGGGAGTTTTATCCATTGTCCAATGAATACTGAAAAAAAGAATGAAATTACTTCATAACATCACTCTTTGCATTACTAATTACTAATTACTGTACAATACGTTTTGATGTTGGATTAGCAAAGACTTGGTAAATCATAAAACTTCACCGTATTAATTTCAATGTCAACTCTCTAATTTCATTGTCAAATTCCAAGTTGGAGCTTTGGGCACATTTTAGATTAGTACGGTTAATTGCAAAACCAAAAACCAACAGCAACGCCTCAGTCCGAAAACAAGTTGGAGTCGGCTATATGAATCCTCATTTTTTTCTCAGCGCACATAATCATTATCGTACCAAACAGAACAAAAGTTGTCTGTAGGGATCTCTTTCTTCCATTGTACTCTATCTGTAACTGAGTTGGCATAGATTCCAAGGATTTGTAGGTCTTTCAAGACAACTTTCTTCCGTGTGATTTTAGATCTACTTGGTCCCCTTTTAACAACTTCAATCGCCAAAGTTTCATACCTACTAATTGTTGCATCGGTAGGTCAATGCATGCATGACCAAATCGTGGAAACTAGAGTAAATGTGTGTGCGGGGGTTGGTTAGAATCAGGCACCTTAGGAATTTTGATGGAATGTGTGTGCCTTGTAGTGTTTCTGTTATTCCAGCAGTTACACATGTTGTTTGTACTCTATGAATTAGAATGTAAAATTTTTGCTGGAACATATTAATCGTTTGCTCGCCAATTTCCTGATACATGATATGGTTAAACTTAAGTTGAAGTTCTGATAATACCAAATTGAAGAAAGAGAAAGCAATTCCTCTGTCTATTGGAGTGCTGTTTAGTTGCTTCTTTCTTCAATAATTTGTTAATAAAGAACTGACAATACAAAGTCCGCTGAGCAGGTCAGGATTTTTAATGAATCAATCAGTTAAAATGCCATATCGAGTTTCTCCTTATAAATTATCCGTTCACTTGATGATGCTTGCGTTTAACTTTTTTTGATAAGTATACCGTTCTACTTTTTTTGTAAAAAACTAATAATATTTCTTGTGAATCTGTAATTTGAAACATTAGCGTGTGTTATGTTATAATTGAACATTTTTATCAGAGAAATATTTGCAAGAGTGTTGGCCGATCGTAAAAGGTGCCTTGAAAGCGCATGGAATTACCTGCGAACTGAACTTGGTAAGTCATTGTAACCTCCATCTCTCTCTCTCTCGCACACACAAAAAAAAAAAGAAAATTGCATTGTTGTCTACAACTAGTAGAATACTTCTAGAACTGTGTAGTATTTGTTAGTTGGTAAGGTGTTAAATCGTACAGGCGAGCTTGAGAACGAAGGTTACTTACATCTGGCTCATGTGTTTTGGCGAGAAGTAAAATTGCTCTTTGCTAACTATAGGATAAGCATTCCTGAATTGACTAGTGTTTAATGATCCTTAATTAAACAGTATTTATCCAGAATTAAACCTTGTTGATGTGTCACCCAAAATTCAGGCTTAACATTGATTCTTTTTGGAACTCGCTGGGGAACTAACACGAGAGGCGTTGCCCATCATGTCATTTTCAACTGCTCATACGATAATGAGCTTGCTGAGTTGAAATAATGAAATCTAAGTTATTGTTGAAAAAATGGATTTCCTCATTACAAGTGGCTATGGATAAAACGTCAAGTTTTTAACAGAATTCTTGATTTGCTCACATTTCTTTTTTAAGAATAGATGTTTACAAAATCTAATTATGGTGTGAGGGTTATAAAAGCTCATAGATGATTTCTTCCTTGATGTCTCATTTTCAGTTGGGAATGGAAATTTAGTATGTTTCTGGAATGAAAAATGGGTTCTCGACCAACCCTTGAAGATCTCTCATCCAAACCTTTATCGGTGAGCTGTGAACCCTGACTCTACAGTAGCACAAAATAGAGCTGGATGTTTTGATGGGGTTTCAACTCCTAACTCTTCTATGAAGTTTAAGTGTTTGATGTTTCTTTTCAGCTGGAGCAATTTAACCCTGTAAATAATGTTATTCCCAGATTTCGTTAGCTTCCTGTCTTTGGCTTAACAACCAAACTTTTTGCTCATTTAAAGAAATGGCTCAATGCTCTATCCGTAGGTTTTTGTATCTAGGAGCTTTCCATATATTTTTTTGGTAGCCATGTGAAATTACCATTAACAAACAAAATCAATACAGCTAAAGATTATTTATTCCTACATCCACCCTCTAGGAAGGGCTAATGAAGAACAAACCTCTAGCAAGGAAAATTAATTGCATCAACAACAACATACCCACAAAGTGAGGTCTGGGGAGGATAAGATGTACGCAGTCCATACCACCACCTCCGAAGAACTAGAGAGGCTGTTTCCGATAGACCCCCGACTCAAGATAAGGAATAATATACAAGTGGATGGATGATGTAACAAAAATAAGGCGTAAGAAATATTGAAATAGAAATCAGAGAAATACAAAATACGAGAAATAAGGCAACACGAAAAAGAAAATAGGAACTAAGAAATAAGGAATAGGACATCTACCTAGTAGTAACACACACTCACCAAAGACACCTGTGTGCACATTTCAAGAATACTAACCCGGCTACACCAGATCCCTCCTGACTGCTTACTACAACCCACACACTCTCACTAGCCTTCTATCCTTATCCGTGACCTCCACACCTTTCTATCTAGGGTCATGTCTTCAGTAAGCTGAAGCTGCGCCATGTCATGTCTAATCATCTCCCTCCAGTACTTCTTTGGCCTACCTCTACTCCTCTTGAAGCCATCCAACGCTAGCTTCTCGCAGCTACGGACTGGGGCAGCTTTCCTCATCACATGCCCAAACCATCTCAACCTTCCTTTCCGCATTTTGTCCTCCACCGAAGTCACTCCCATCTTCTCCCGGATAATCTCATTCCTAACCATGTCCCCTCTAGTAAACCTACACATCCAACGCAACATTCTCATTTCCGTCACCTTCAATTGTTGGATGATCTCAGTAACTCAACTTTTTTATAATTTCTTATTTGATCTGTATAACTACTTCAGCGGTCTGTATAGTGGTTCCTTTGAATAGCCTCCAATTCCTAGCTCTCCTGTGTGGTAAATCATAGCCCCTTAAATCGCTGCTATCACTTCCTTTTGAAATTTCTTCCAGTGCTTCTTTTAAAATTAGCTTTCTCTAATTTCTTTGTACTGTTTTCAGCATCTTCTTGATGCCAGTTAATAACAATTACTTCATCAAAATGTTGGATTGTCTGTCACAATTTTTGAATTTTTGGGATAGAATTAGGAAAGTTAAGATTTGTAACCCCTTTCATCTCAAACTCTTCTCAGTACCTTCCTGGTATTGTTAAAATGAAACCTATTCTACATTATCCAAGAAGATAAAAAATGAAAAACAGGATACCTGAGTGATACTGGGTTAAGGTTCCTTATTTGTCATACTTCAACATCTTGTTTAGTTATCTACTTAATGTCAAGCGATGTTAAGTTGCCGGGGCTTTGGCGAAGAAGTTCCCTACATAGGGAAAACATGTATATCTGTGAAATTTATTTCATTGTTAGGGGCTTTGGAGCAATGTTCTCTGACATAGAGAAGTATGTGCAGAATACAATATTTATTTCAGTGATTGGGGTTGTATATTGGTAATATTCTAAGTTTTTGTGATATGTCAGCAACTTTAAAGAGCATCACACACTATTACATTTGACCGGCTGTTATTTATTAGTATTGCTTTTCCACATTTGTCTTCCCACTTTTACTCTCTAATGAACATTAGTATTGTGTCTGCACTTCTGCAGGTATTATTATGTGTTTATGTTTTCTTTTGTTTGTTGGTCAGGTTGCAGGATCCATGACAGTTTCGACTACTATGAAGACAAGGGATCCCTATATTATTGTAAAAGCTAGGGATTTGATAAAACTTTTGTCTAGAAGTGTCCCTGCTCCTCAGGTTTGTATTTTTTTTATTCCTGTTGTTCCTCATCATCTCTGATTCATTTCTTATACTAGATGGTTGGTTAGAATTTTTTAGTAGTAATCAGTAAATAGCGTTGTTTTAGGAGTGAGCCCTGCTTCTATTCATGGAATGATACTCACTTTGTTTCAAAACCAGGAAAGGCTTGACTTTTGTTTTGATCAATAATCCAGGGGAGGTTTGACTTGTCGAGTTGTCGTTTATGTGTTGAATTATACAGTTATTTGCCACCTTTATGTTTAATTTGATCAGCAGCTGTCTTATGCTTAATCAGAATGGTTTGCAAAGGAAAGGGTTTTTAAAAAAAGTGGGAGGCTTTGGTACATGGCTGTTATCAAGTAATGGTTCACAAATTTCCTGAGTCACTTTGCATGATATTTGAGATTTATGTGTCATTTTATTTTCTCAGCAGAACATATATCTTCATTCTGCTTGGATTTTGTTTCGCAGAAAGAAAATCTGCACTCAGCTACCTATTGCATATAGTTCAATGGCCATCTATTCTACTTTTCTATTGCTTTATTTTTGTTTTTCACTTTGCATGATCTTTGGTATAACAGAAGAGAAGAAAATACATTCATTTATCAACATATTTGCTGTTCCTGTCTCCTCTGGAATTTGAATGTCAAGTTGGAGGATTGCTTCACTACATTTATGTGTTCTTTAAATCATCCAATAGTCTCTTCAACTGTTGTTTAACTCTAAATGATATTTGCTTGGGCAGGCTGTCAAAATCCTGAATGATGAGATGCAATGTGACATCATTAAGATCGGCAGCCTGGTTCGCAACAAGGTGTGGTATGCTCATCCCTACTCAAATTAAGTACATGTATTTCAACATTGTCTTTTCTCTGGCGGATGATTTTGATAAGAATATGCATTGCTATGGCTGTCAAATTTGTTGTTGGATGCTCGTAGAGTTAAAATGTTCCTTCACTATACACACACACTTTTGATAAGTATGTTCATCCGCAATATTACATTTTTTTGATAAGTATGAAAGGGCTCGCAGCCCCCCCTATTCGTTGCATACTTATTTTTTCTTCCATCGTGCATACCCCTTTGCCTTGAGGAAACTCGAACCTCGATTCTCCTTAGCATGAAATTTGTTTCTAGGTTTGCCTGTTTGTTCTTCACTAAAGGGTCTTGAATTGCAACATATGCAGTTAGATTGATATGTGCCTTTTGCCTTGTTGATTATCACTATTGTGTCAAAGGTACTAGTAAAGATGGATATGATTTCTAAACTTACAATATACATTTAAGTTATTAATTATTATTCTTATGCATATTATATTTAAGATATGATTTCTGATGCATCTTGAAAGAATGTATAGCTTCTCCGATTAAAGACTACTTTGTCCATTCCATTTTATATGACAGTGTTTTACTAGATATATAGTTTAAGATGCTAATATATAGTGACATTTATATACTATATATATCTTGGATTAGTGTTGGGGGAAAAAGTGTTAAAGTAGTGCCTGCAAAGGAAATTTCATAGGAATGACATCACAAAAAAGTTATAAAACATTGAATGCCTGAACGTTGTACAAGTTATAGAGAATGATATTGTTAGTCGAATAATGTCAAACATATGTCCCAGAAAAGGAAACAGAGTCATTCAATTTTGAATCAAGATAAGTAAAATAGTTATAATGGGAATTGGATGTAATGCTCATCGTCAGATAATGGATTTTTTGGGTATTCACGGCATGTGCATTTGGTTGGCGTTGCCTAAACTCATGTGTTTAAACTGTAATTTTTTTTTTCCAGGATCGTTTTGTGAAACGCAGACAATATCTTGTTGGTCCCAATTCGTCAACTTTAAAGGTTAGTGGATTGGGTTTTGCACCTTTCTAGGGAAATCGCAACTGGCTAGGAGAACTTCCTATGCGCGTTGTTGTTGTGTAGGACTTGGACTGTAGTATTTTTGTCAAAACACTGTTCTCTTGACCAACGACCATTTTGTCAAGGAGTATTTCTTATTTCTTTGCTTAGGCCAGGCATGAACTGGAGAATATTTGTACTGTGTTTGTTACCAGTCAGGATGAATTATTTATTTATAGTGGATGGCCTAGCTTCCAACGGGAAGACTTTCTCAGAATATTCGTCTTAATAATGATGAGTTTGTGATTTTGAACTGCCAAATAATTAAATTGAACTTCTAGAGAGTAAATAGTTTACCTTATTGTGGGTAATTATTTTATTGCTCCTTTGTGTTAGTTGTTAATCATGGGTATTGCCAGGTAAACTGATGACCCTTGACCAAAACCATGTGAGGTGACCAGAACCATGTGAGATTTAGTCCTACCCTCCTACCTGCACCAGCGACTCATCCAGATCAAATTATCTATAGAATGTAGAGATATAGATCGCATGAATGTTGGTGAATATCTGATAAATCATCTCGAGTTATTACCTTCTGACATATAGCTTGATATATATCACTTTGAATGTAGGCACTGGAGATTTTGACCGGCTGCTATATCCTTGTCCAGGTATACTCGAATGATAACTTGCTATACATGTAAACTGCAAATTTGGTGTTGTTTTTCTTTTCTTGTTTTACATTAAACCTTTTGCTTATCATTGAATCCTAGAGTACATGATATAAATATTCTTGTCAAAATTGAGAACAAACCTGAATCTTTCTTTGAATTGAGTAGGGAAACACAGTTGCTGCTATGGGTTCCTTTAAAGGTCTAAAACAAGTGAGGAGGATTGTAGAGGACTGTGTACTGAACAAGATGCATCCGCTACATCATATCAAGGTAAATGAGCAAGTGCATGATAATTAAAAATGAATTTCATGGGGTCTGCGGCTATTTATTATGTTCTGGCTAAAATATCTGATAATTCACTTTTGCTGGCATATCTTCAACCATAGATCCTTATGCTGAAGAGAGAGCTTGCAAAAAATCCAGCTCTGGCTAGTGAGAGCTGGGACAGATTTCTTCCGCAGTTTAAGAAGTAAGGCATCCTTTCATATGGTGTTGAGTCAGATTAATTTTTTAATCTGTTGTTCCAATTTTGAACCTTGAATATTATTTTGTTCGTCTTTGTCCATTCAGGAAGAACGTTAAACAAAAGAAAGTTAAGACCAATGAAAAGAAACCATATACGCCTTTCCCACCTCCTCAGCAACCTAGTAAGGTGAGTTGCCGTTTTGGCCCCATCTTTGTCCGTTTATTTTGTTTGCCTTTTCTTTTCTCTATCTCTATTTGATATGTGGAGTTTTAAGCATAATAAACCGTTGTCAGTATGCTCCAGTACTGTGTAATTATCATTAGACAATTACTGGCAGTCTGGCATGGTGCTGTAATTAGTTTTTCTGTTGAATCCTGCTACTGCTTTGCTTTGCTATTATCTCACTGGCGTGCACTGGATTGTGGTTTATTTATTTTTGTCTTTAAATGTCTATTGTCTCCTCTTTTGCGGTGACAAGGATCTATTAAGATATATCCTCTGTTAATTTAATCCAACATATATAATTTTTTTGGGTGTAGATTGATCAACAACTGGAAAGTGGTGAGTACTTCTTAAGTGACAAGAAGAAGTTGGCAAAGCAGTGGGAAGAGAAGCAAGTAAAACAGGCTGAGAAGGTTGCTGAAAACAAGAAAAACCGGGAGCAAGCTTTTGTTCCACCTGAGGTTTGTATTCACATAATCTCATCAGGGCATGTTTGTTTTTGCACCCCATATATACATTTCCTCTTAAACATTGTTTGTGCGCACTTCTGCAGGAACCAAAAACACATAACCAAGATGTGTCCAACATTGATAAAGAGGATGTCATTGCCATGGCATCATTATTGAAGGTATTTCCATGATGCTGTGTGTGTGTGTGTGTGTCTGGACTTTGATCCTTGTGTGTCTGGAATTTGATTCTTGGATTGCTAATGATATGATGCACATTCGTATTGGTCTTGCTGCAGAAAAAGGCGAAGGAGTTCAGGAAGCAAAAATCAATTGACAAGATTGATGCTGAGGAATTTATTGCAGGTCCTAGCAAGCCATCTAAAAAGAAATCGAAGAGCTTTAGATAAGTACTACTTAGAAAGTCTGCTTGAACTCAGATATGCTGCCAGATTTCAACTGTCCGTGGGAAAAGAAAGTAATTGGCTGTTGGTGATTATGATTACTGGAGAAAGTCTTGTAATACTTGCAGAGTGAAAATTGCTCTTGTCACTGTGTTGCATCTTCATTCAGCCACCATTTTGACCTTAAAATTCTGGACCTTCCTTTCCATGTCCATCAGCACGACGTTCAGCTAATCCTAGTAGCTTTAAAAGTGGATACATTTTGCCTTTAGGCCTCCACGCGCCATCAAAAGAGAAGTACTTCATTTTACTTTCTCAAAATTTTAGAAATATTGTTGGTTTAACCACATGGGACCTTGATACGACTTTTTAGAATTTCTTTAATTGTTAATTATGGATTAGAGTACTATGGTTAATTAGCTGTTAGACCACTTCTCTTTTGGATTAGAACTAATGTTAAAAAGTGCAACTAAAATCTGCAGAACCATCCAACATATTCATTAATAGTACTTTATTAGTATGTCGAAAAAAACATCCATCGAATAATTTTAGCATTTACTGTTTGTTTTGTTTTGTTTTATTTTTCCTTTTTGACTAAACTTCTAGAAGATTTAATAATACTTTCAAGTTAGGTAACATTTTTATTTTTTTTATATTACCATTAGCATTAACTAAGTATAGTATTTTCTTCGTCTAATAATACTTGTTCACTGTTAACTTGACATACAAATTAAAAAATAATAAATAATAAAGATAATGATACTATATCTCCTTTTGAATATAATTAAATTATTGCTTTAAAAAATGCATATCATTTAATTTATAAATTAAACAAGTATTGTTAGACATCTTAAAATTAAAAAAATGAACAAGTAAAAATAAATGGAGGGAGACAGGGTGTAATATTTTAGACTTCCATAACTTAAAATTTTATGATAAGTGCAACATCAATATAACAATTAAATCCTATATTACAAATAAAAAAATATATATATATTAATATGTATCATAAAATCTATATATATTACTTAATTTTTAAAAGAATTTATCAATTTTTAATTTATTTTTTTATAAATATCTCTATCTACAAATATACCATGTTTGCATTTCACTATTTTTATGGACACTTTTTATTAAGGGGCTCAACGATTAATCGGAAAGAAAAATTCAACTAATTTATTGATCAATTTCTTGATAGGGGTATAAAAAAAAATTAGGAAAATATTGAGATATTTCTTTTATTTCATTTTACATGGCTGCCAATCAATCAAAAGTTTGAATAAAGCGCATGAGAAAGAAATTTCTACTATTTTGAAAGTCTAAATCTGTTCAAAACTTCAAATGAAACTAAATTGAGAGTACGCCAACTATGCCAAAACAGAAAAAATATTCAATTGTTATAAATGTATTTACATTATAGTGAATGTCTATCAAGATTTAATAAGATCTAGTTGATATCTATTAGGATTTGAAGTATCTGATTTTTTGTCAGAAATTAGGATTATTTTCTCCTATAAATAAAGGGGTTTTGCTCATTGTCTTCTCAATCTTATGATCTCTCATCTCTCAATGAGAAGAAATAAGAACGATTCTCTCTATTTTCTCTGCTCTTCTTTTTTTATTTTATAACACGTTATCAGCACGAGACTTTGCCAAATAAGATGAGATATAAATCTAAAGGTAATTTCAAGGTTAGTAATTTCTTATGTTATCTATCTTTTGTTTTAATATAATTATTGTTAGATTTGAGAAAAAATAATTGGTTTAGAATTATTTATGTTTTAAATTTATTCCTCAAGAATAATATTATCAAAAGGGATGATAATATAGTGGGTTCAAATCCCATTGATTTATGCCTAAGACGTTTTTATATGGGTAAAACGTTGAGTTTGAATCTTAATGCATCATATTGATGATATTATGATGATCAAGGCAAAATAATATGTTTTTGATGAAAAGTCATGAAACTTGTCCATTGAATATGCACCATTTCAAGAAGTGAATGTGGTAGCAATATATGATAAGTCTGAAAGATGATAATTTGCTCCATTCTTGAAGTGAATGTGGTAGCAATATAAAGAAATTCTCTTTATCATATTTATGCCTCGATTTGCTCCTGAAGTAGCAATATCATGAAAGAGGTTATAAGTTATCATAATTTGATAGGCTTAAGGCACAATTATATTCCATTCCTGGGGAATGAGAACCTTATTAATGCAAACGTGCACTTGATTGTGATGGTATCACAACTCACCTCTGAATGAGGCAGATAACCGAAAAGAGTTATTTTGAAATCTACTTCTAAAGTAGCAAATCTGAAATTTATTCATGTAATAGTAAATCTGAAATTTACTAAAGTAAAAGGATACATGTCATGGTAAACTTGGAGTTTACTAGAATAAAAGTTCATAAATTGATATGAACAGTTGTGACATCTTAAAGATGTGCATATTGAGTAGAGACATGTATTAAAGAACTAGAAGATTCTTCGAGAATTGTTTATGTCACTTATTCTCATGATAAGTTGGTTGGACCAACGAATGTTGGGATTGAATTCCTTAAATCTGAAAAGTATAAAAGATGAATATGGGCTCGTTCACCTATCATGTGATATGTTGAAAAGATGCATCAATAAGATGATCATGTGTACATTCATGGTGAACCTACGTTTGACACTCATAAAGTTACTTGTTCAATATAAATTGAGCATAATTTTCAAATTGTATAATCAAGATAATTCATCTTGATGATGATGGTTTAGCATTGAATGCCTTCCATAAATAGCTGAACCATTACTAATGAGAACAAAGTTTCATGTATTGGTATGAAATATGATATGTTGCGTACAATAGCACTTGTATACATTAGACCAATATATTATGATTATTTCTTCCCTCTCAATTGGTTCAAGTCAGGAACTAACTATTCCATCTAATAATTTTGATGTGCGGTATACGATTAATAAATATACCATGATGCATAAAGATGGATTCCTCAAAGAAGATGGATGATGTATGTTATCTTTTCTGACATAAGTAGAAGATTAAAAGCAGCAATAAAATATGTTAGGAATTATCATCAGATCCTCATTCAAAAGATAATTCAAGTCAAATGTTGAAAGCATCTCATATTTAGCTGCAAGTGCTCCTATTTTGTGTCCTTAAAGGATAAAGTCTATGCATGCGTGAAACATGATAGACCAATCGGTTCCAAATGAAACAAGGAGCAAATAATCATAATAAGAAGACAATGTGATCTTGAAAAGCCTACGACATAACACTTCATGAAACCTTATGAGAGGTTCAGGTACCTAAAAATAATGAAGTGATGAGATCTCAAAATGTTATGTCGTATTATGAATCGATACAAAATGATATATCATTAACGATATCTTTGATACGATACTGGCGCAATATTGTAAAAGATTACGAGGATCTGAATTTTATGTTTATTTAAGCATGCTGACATTTATCAAGTGACATGAAAGGATGCATCTTGGTAAGTGTAAAACTTATTTGATTTGTAGTCCAGACACTTGAAGATGTCACATATGACATGTTGAATATTGTCACTTGACAAAATTCATATGAAATTTTCTAAGGATTCAAAATGTTTGATGCATATAAAAGTTTTTGGGAAACTTATTTAGAATCCTTATATTGTATAAGCTTATAGCTTGAAAATCATTATTGGAGAGTTTTCAAAAGCAATAAGATTATTTGTTGAAATGCGAAACATACCGAATTGGATTGGTCCTGAAGTACCATATCTTAGTCCAATTGGTGTACTAATGTATCTTGCAAATACTACAAGGCCTGATATAGCCTTTTCAGTTAATTTGTTAGCAAGATATAGTTCCGCTCCTATTAGGAGACATCAAAATGAGATCAAACACATGATTTTATTCTAAAGCCTGCAGTCTTAATCTTGTTGGTTATGCTGATACTGGGTACTTATCTGACCCGTATATAGCTCGATCTGAAATAGGTTTTGTGTTTATATGTGGTGGTACTGCAATATCTTGGAGGTATACAAAGCAGTCTATCATAGTCACTTCATCGAATCATACTGAGATAATAGTTATTCATGAAGCAAGCCGATAATGTGTATGGTTGAGGTCCATGATACATCTCATTCGAGAAAAATATGGTGTGAAATATGACAATCTACCCACAATTTTATACGGAGATAATGCATCATGCACAACATATCTTAATGGAGGATTCACAAAAGGAGATAGAACGAAACACACTTCATCAAAGCTTTTCTACATACATGAGCTACAAAAGAATGGTGATATCAACGTGCAACAGATTCGTTCAAGTGAAAATGTGGCTGATTTATTCACCAAGTCTTCTCCAATTACAACTTTTAAGAATATGGTGCACAAGATCGGGATGCAAAGGTTCAAGGATGTTCACATTAGGGGGAGTTAATATATGTTGTACTCTTTTTTCCTTACGAGGTTTTGTCCCACTGGGTTTTCCTTGTAAGGTTTTTAATAAGACAGCCGATATGAGTATTGTTAGAGATGTGTACTCTTTTTCCTTCACTAGATTTTTTTTTCCACTGGGTTTTTTCTAGTAAGATTTTAACGAGGCACATTATCTATCTAGACATTCAAGGGGAAGTGTTATAAATATATTTACATTATAGTGAATGTCAATTAAGATCTAATAAGATCCAGTTGATATCTATGAGGATTTGAAGTATCTGACTTTAAGTCAGAAACTAAGATTATTTTCCCAAATAAATAAAGGAGTTTTGTTCATTGTATTCTCGATCTTATGATCTCTCATCCCTCAAGAGAAATAAGAATTACCCTCTCAATTCTCTCAACTCTTTTTTTCTTGTTCTTTGTTGTTTTATAACATCAATGCTATTCTCTGCATTATAGCCAGTAAATTAGGGGGTTGGGGGGGGGGGACATATTTAATCCAAAATTAATTGTATTTTATAGTCAGTAAATTACGGGAGTTAATTTTACTTTCTTTGTTTCTTTTTCTTTAATTTAAACTTTCTTGTTTTAAGTCCCATAATAGAATTTAGTTACTATAATCTAATATATGTATTATATTCTTTCGATCTCAATTTAGTTTTGATGATAGTGTTCGAATTTGAGAATCAAATAAAATTATTTTTTTTACTGCAACTTTTTGGAATACTAAAACCACACATAAATTATATTTATTTTATTAATTTCATACTTAAATTATTAAAAAATCAAACTATTAATTTTCGTATTTAAAACTCATTAAGAGGGCCAAGTGGCCTAAAAAAGGGGTGCACTCCCTTTGTGTGGTATGTGAGGAAGAACAAAAACAATAATGTTATGATATCAATAATTAATTAATTATTTTTGTTTCTTTCTTGTTCAATTTTCTTCTCTCTCTTGGTCTTATTCAATTTTCTTCATTTCTTTCATTCTTCTTAAAAGACCACAATAAGTTTTATTTCATCTTTTTATTACAGTAGTAATAGTTTTAAAAAAAATTATCTTTATTATACAGCATAGCACATCTTAATGGACCAAATCGAGTATTTAGTTAAAAAATTATATGCATGAATAATTCACTAATTATTATTTTCTCTATTATAGTAATTGCGTAACTTTTTAAGAATCTTTTTAACATATCAAAGGTGAAATATCTTTTTTTCTTTTCATTGATGTTCAACTAATTTGAATCTCGCATTCCAAAATCTACTTTTAAAATAATTCTTTTAATAAAATTATATTTAATTGTCCTATCACTGTACCATAATCCATGTTCGTCAAAGGAGAAATACAAAAACATACGATAAAACTATTTGCTATTTTTTATCTAATGTAAAAGGAAAAACAGTTAGACAGTTCACCCACCATACCAATTTTCCTTTTTCCCTGCCCCACACACAGCCGGTCCATTCAATTTATTCTATTTATAACTCTTTTCCACCATTAACAATTTTCCATCACTCTTAATATCCCTCACTTCACTATTTTCTCTCAATTCACAATTGCCATGGCTTCGAATACCGAAGAAGCAGCCGTTGATATGTCTCCCTTTTTCATTCTCTACAAAGATGGGAGCATCAATAGATTACGTCCAGATGTTAATGCACCTCTCTGTGACGATCCACAAGCTCCTGTTAGATCAAAGGATGTCGTAATTCAACCCGAAACAGGAGTTTCCGCACGTTTATTTCTCCCCAAAATAACCGATCCAAACCGAAAACTCCCCCTTGTGATTTACATTCATGGCGGGGCTTTCTGTATTGGATCTCCACGTTCCATTGTTTTCCATAGTTTCATTAGCACTTTAGTCAAAAAGGCTAATTTTATTGCTGTTTCTGTTGATTATAGACTTGCCCCTGAACACCCTTTTTCAGCTACGTATGAGGATTCGTGGGCAGCATTTCAATGGGTAATCTCACATGTTAATGGAAAAGGTTCAGATCGTGGCTAAATGATCACGCTGATTTTAGTAAGATTTTAGAAAGTTTTGTTTTTCGTGGTGGAGAATGATCCTCTGAAGAAAGGGGCAATGGATTATTACGAGGGGTTGAAGAAGAGTGAATGGAAAGGAGAAGTGGATATAATGGAGACGAAAGGGGAAGGCCATTGTTTTCATTTCTTCAATCCTATGTCTGAGAAAGCTGTTGCTATTGTGGATAAACTAGTTGGTTTCTTGAAGCAAGGGTACTAGGTTTTGTTTTAAGGTTATTTTTGACTGAATTCTGGTACTTTAGTAGTTACATTTAAATAAGATGAACATGTTTTTATGAGCATTAGTATTGATTTTGTGGTCCTTGTAATTTGAATTTTTGAGATCTAGCAGTATATTTAAGACCAAAAAATAGCTCATCTGTTTCCTTGTTCCTTATGGGGAGTATAAATCACTGACTACAACATGTACGGAGCTTTGTTTAAGTGATTGTTTCTCTTGCCATGGACTTTCTCACACTAGGACCTAGGTAACTTGCAAGGCAAAAATGTGCTATTAGTATGAGATGGAAGAGCATGAGGATTTTATGTGACCTTAAAAATGTTGTTGGCGTGATTTTGAAACGCTTGCTACATTTGGAAGCTCTCAAGCGTGTTGAATTATGTCGATATATATATATATATCTGTGTTTCTAGACGTTTGAGTAAAATAGCTCATACTTTAGCTAGATTTTCTAAAGGTGCATTTGAACTATGTGTAGTTCCTTGATGCAGTAACACAGTGTTCAAGTTTTGGAGAAAAAAGAACCAGCTAGGCAAAAGTAGCTCTCGTAGAAAAGCTATGCTTATGTGATTAATAAGTGGAATAATCTTGATTCGTGCACGAATGCTTAACCAGACATCATTGTCACAAAAAATAATTGCGTAACAAAGTTCTCTATTAAAACAATATTAATTATTTTTGGTAGTGTAACAGAATCCTATGCATTTTGTTCATATCTAATGTAGTGTTGCTTCCTGCCTCTTTTTTAGAACAGTAGTGTCGAGTCAGTTCCACACTTGTATACACAAATTCAATTTTGTCTTCTTAATAAAAATTTTAGCTCCGTTGCTAATTGAATATAATACCCTAAGGTGCATAAAAAGAATAAGCTAGAGAATTGAATTACACCAAATTGTAGTAAAAAATTTCTGGCTACGTTGGCTTTTCTTTTAATTTAATTAAAGAATGACTCGTCAATGTCAAACAACGTCACACTGGTTGAATTGTTGTTCAAAATGTAGATTCTTTAAATTGATCTGACCCCGCAGGTTGGTGATCTTTATCATCTTTTGTACTCCAATAGAACCAAGCTTTTGATTTTGGTTACATTGCAAAATTATATAAATATCTCAATTTCTTTTATAAGTTGCTTCCCTCTAGTATATAACTAATAACTTCATTTACTTCCAGGCTCGAGCATATGTTTGCAATCTTACATGATATTGTATGTTTTCTCTTCGTAAGCTTGACAATGTAGATTTTGATTATTGACAATACTCGAAAATATGTTAATTAGAGGGAAAATTATTCCCACCCATCAATCATATTTATTAGTATTTGAAGAGAACCGCTACAATAAAATATTGCCGCAAGGCTTATCAAATTTTCTCGAGATTTGAAGTTGTAGTCATGTGTCAGATAGAAAGAAGAGTCTAAGAGAGGGGACAAAAACAAAAGACACTATGATATATCGGAAAGAGAGAATAATCTAAGATAGAAAAAGAAAAAAAGGAGCAAACAAAATTAAGATATTATTATATGATGTGCATGATAGAAAAAAATAGTCAAAGAGAGAAGGAAAAAACTACTACTATAAGAAATCACTATGTAGAAATGATTTTTCCCGTGAGGACCACTTTCGAATTTTTGGTTTCGTATCAAGTAGTTGGACGGAGACATCAATGGTCATAACAGAATGTCCTAGAAATTACTTGATATCAGAGTCACAAAAATGTCATAACATATTCAGTGGTGGAGCTAATATTTACATTAAGAGGGTTCAAAATTAAAAAATGTGACGAAGTTCAAGGTCTGATATATATATATATATATATATATATATATATATATATATATATATGAAAACTAGGTTTAATCTTATATAAATAGTATAATTTTTCGTAGAAGAAAATTCGAATGAATCCCTCATTATTAATAGCACCATCACTGAATATACCTGATATCATAAATTTTTAAACACCTCTATGCTTGATGAATTATATCGCTATGCATAATAATATGAAACCGGAGAGTAGTAATACTTAACCACTCCAATTCTGTATTGCATTTGCATTATAATAACAATAATGTATTTGGTTTAAGTGTAAAACAAAAAAAGTCGGTATATGCAGCACATTATTCCAATGGGTCCCAATTCAGTATGGCATGTCATACAACAAATTTTGTTTTTGTCTTACTTTTTGAATACTACATGTCAAGAGTTGACACACTTTATTATCCTACCGTATAGTTATTAAAAAATCCTTATAGATTGAATTATTAATGGGTTTAATCGATCAAAGCTATTTAGTTTGGGTATTATAACTTAATTTCTTAAATTATTTTTGAAAATTTATAGTTTATGAAAATTTATTGATTTTTTGTGCCTTTTTTGAATATGTAACTAATGAATTGTTTTATTTTTTTTGTCAAATTGTCAATTTTATTTTCAGTGCTTGGCTCATACATAAAAGCACCATGAATTCTTGATCGACGATCGTTTTATCCTAAATTCAGGTACCTACCAAATATTTTTATGTCGTCTTGCAACATGTTTTTCCTTAGTGATTTTGTCTTGCCTAAGCACTATAATACATGCTAGAAGATTATGTGATTATTAAGGTCTATTTTGAGAGTTGGAAACTTTTTTTCATGTAGGAGTTTTTATTTAAGAATGCTAAAGGTTAGTTCTAGAAAATGATGGCTAGATTGGTTATGTTGTATGGAACAAACATGATGCAATTTCAGTTTAGCAAGGACATAACCTTAGAAAGAAGGTTATGAAGAAATTAGATTAAGGCATAAAGTTAGTTAGATAGTTAAAACCTAAAGCAAGATAAATGTAGGCTAAAGAATTAGAGAAATCAAAGCAAATTAAGGAACAAAAATGAGTTGAAAGGAATGCACAAAAACTGTGTTAATGAGTTGAAAGGAATGCACAGAAACTATGTAACGAACAAGCTTCAAAAACATTATCCGAAAAGGGTAATGTTCATAGAAGGTGTTCTACATGTAAAAAACTTTCTTTTTCTTTTTCTTTTTTGAGGTTTTTAGATTACAAATGTCATCCATGCAATGCGAGTCCCTTCGATTATGTCACAATAAAGCCATCATTAAAATTAAGGTTTAGGCTTCTTATATCATATACTCTAAAAAAAATTTTTTTTTAAGAGTAAAACAATATCATCATTTTAAGATTATAGTTCTTTTCATATAGTTTTTAAATATTTAAATATTAATTTTAAATTGTCGAATTAATCTAATCTAACTTTAGGAGCAGTAAAATTATGGCTAAAATTATATGAGAAAAATTAATGTTAGTAAGAGTATAGTGTAGGAGGGGAAAAGGGGAAAATATCAATGATTTCCAGCAAAATTAGAGCAGTAGCAACTATTGGACAGTAAAATTTTTGAGATAAAAAAATAACTAATTTGAGACAAGAAAATACGCTGCAACAATCAATTTATTGATTTCAATATGTGTGTTACAATCTCTACGAATCCTCTGATTCGCCTTTTCAAATATAAATTCAAAGGCTTAAGGCTTGATCTTGAATTTGAACTTGATTTGAATGCTTTAAGGGACTTGATCTTGACTTGTGCTTGAATTCAAGGGCTTTTGAGCTTGTTCTTGAAGATTGCGGTCTTGATCTTGAATCTTGATGAATTTGATTTGAATGCTTGAGCTTTTTAGAGAACTTGTGGCGTTTGATCCACGAGCTTTCTCTTGCTACTTGTTAGAGTTCTGGGGTCCCTCTTTCTGAATTATGAGACCCCTATTTATAGTTGTGGAAAAGGAAGAGTCATGATGAAGATGGACTTCCTTTGACCAATCAAATTCAAGTGACGTGGCGCCTTTTATGAGCTTTGATTTTATTGGACTTGCTGTATTATTTTGACATGTGGCATGGTCCTATTGGCTCCTTCACTTGACTTGCTATGCCACATCACTTGACACGTGGCGTTTATTTGGGCCTGTAGAATATGATATATCTTGGGTTTAGCAAAGTTTGTTCATCATTTGTATCCCAAATCAATGGGTTAGCCCAATAAAAAATAGAATTTAATTAAATTCATATATGTTTGGATTTAAATAATTAATCCGAAATATTTATTTGAGACTAATATATTTTAAATTTAATATAATTTAAATTTTATACGAATTTAAAACTTCAAAATTGCATCACCTACAATAACTTTATTTCTTAAAAGGAAATAAAAGGAAAACAATAAAAGTTTTATTTACAGAAAGACTTCTATATGTTTATTTCCTAGGAGTCCTAATATTCACGTAGGAGTATGCATCTTTCTGGCGAAATAAAAAATTAGGGTGAGTCTTTTTTTCATTATAACACAGGAGTCCTCTTATGTTCTAAGATAAATCATATAGGAACCTAAAATCAAATCCTTTTTAATTTATAAATATTTTTTATTAAAAAAGTAATTTTGTGTGGTGATTGTATTGTTAAAGCCTACAGGAAATAGAGTGGGTAGTTAATTTTTTTTTTTTTTGGTTAATTTTATCGTCTCTTTATTTAAATTTTCCTTACAATTTTTTTATACTTCATTAAAAAGTTATCTAATTTTAAATAATTAAAAGCTATATGTGCGGCTAAACTAGTTTGTTAAAAAGTTTATAAAAGTATACTCTTCTATTAAAGGTTTATTTATTTTAAAGATAATTTAAAATATTGCAAAAAATTTTCATATATATAAATTCACTGTCTAATTAAAATATTATAAGTTGAAATAAAGAAAGGCATGGTATATAGAAGTATGTGCAAATACTCACGTATGTTTCCTAAAAGATAAAAATATGAAATTAATTATAATCACATATTTAACTGCATAAAGTAACTATTACTATATAATAGTAAAATAACAAAAATACTCATAAATATTGAATAAGTATTTATTTGTCAAATACAATAAACTAGTCCTTCATAATTTCAAAACTTCACATGACACATATTATAGAGATTTATACAACATATAATTTATGAAAATATAATTATTTACTTAGCACCAATTAAAATTATTTTAAGCATCTTATTTAAAATGTAATATTAAATTAATCTTCTATTTTCAACATATACAAAATATAAAGACAATTCTTTACCATTATGACTCAACGCGTCGTCGCACTGTTGAAGCAAGTGTAGTCATGTTTCTATTGGGATTGATGGGACCAAATCATTGACTCTTCTTTACTGTTTCTTTCCTCTTTCCCACAACAATAGTAAGAAGTAGTACTCCCCTACTACTATTTTAGGGTGTGAAGTTTCCGATATAGGAGAAAAAAAATATTGAATTCAACTTTAGATATGTATAAAATATTAGATGATGGTTGATATTGATTGTCCGTACATAGGTCCAATATCTATGGGTGAGTGTTCGGTATTTGGTTCGATATTTTTAATATTTGGATTCGATAATTTGATAATCGGTATTTGAATGTAGATACCACATGCCATACTTATAAATATCGATTCATTAATTCGATAATCGATAAATTAAATTTTGGTTCGGTATGATATTTGGTAATACCATATTATAATTAGAGATGTGCAAATGTCCGTTTAAACTTCAAAGAGTATATTTAATAGAAATCTTATTTAGTAATTTTTTGTTGCTTTGTACAAATATATTATTAAGGTCCAAGAAATTCTTTAAGATGACTAATATTATTGTCTATTGGGTTGGCTAGACATATCGTATTATATATATATAATACGATATTCGATATTTACCGAATACCAAACGGTTTTAATATCTTGTACTAAACTCAATCCCAAATATCAAAATATTGAAATTTTACTCCCAAATATCATACCAAATACCGAATTACCGAATACCAAAGTTTTCAATTCGGTACGGTAATTCGATTTTCGGTATTTTATGTCCAGCCCTACCAATATCTATGTATATCAATCTAACATTTATACTTATGTACTTAGTAGAATTGCGCTAAAATTTTGAAAATAATTACTGAATATTGATAGCAGCTTACTAAAATGTTTGAAATAATAGTACTACTTTTACAGCCATAATTATATTTTATCAATATCCAATAAATAAATTTCCACAATTTCTAAACTTAAAATTACATTTCAACATAATTTTATATAAATATTGGGTCCGCAAACAGACGATTGGTGATTATGTAGTAGTCGTTTGGCCATGAAAAATATTTTTTTTCAGAGTTGGAGTTGGAGTTGTGTTTAGCTATGTCTTTTTGAAAAAAAAATTTTAGACTTTTGAAAAATATTTTTTAAATATGATTTTATGCCTTCAACTTTTAAAAATTATCAAAATCACCCAACTACTAATTTACCTACTATTATACAATCAAATGTTGAGAAAATAATTTATATGTCTTCAATTGATAAAATAATTAACAACAAACTAATTATTATGATTGTTATTCTTCTAAAATTTGAATAAAAATATCACAAGCACGAGCTAAATAAGTTTATCTAACCATAAATCGATTAAATAGAGAAAAATATTTTTTGATAAATATGATTGATAGATATAAATATATTTTATATATTATTAAATTTGTTGCTGAAAATTCTTAATTATTTTCACTTGAATTAATTATTTTATTGAATTTGATCTTTTTAAAAAAATTATGGAATTTAGTTAATAAGAGAGGTTTGTATAAAAATTTAAAGATTGGGGTTATATGTAATAATAATGGAAGTTCAAATTAGAAGTGGAAAAAACGGAAAACAACAAAAAGTTGTTTTTCATTTTCGGAATTTTATTCCGGAATTGTTTTTCAAAGTTTCATGGCCAAACACCATAATTTCCAACTCTGAAAAAAAAATTTGGGAAAAAGGAAAAAATATCCATGGCCAAACGGGCCCTTAGTATATATAGAAGGTTTGATATCTTTTCTCTTTTTCTTGGACATGGTCACACCCCTGAAATAGTACTCCATTCGTTCATAAATAATTGTGTATTTTAAACTAGTAAATTTATCCGCGCTTTGCGCAAATTAATTAGATCTTGGAGTGATGTGTTATAAACTAATAAAGAATAAAGAAAAAGAGTAGAGAGAATAGAGAGAGTGATTCTTATTTCTTCTCTTGAGGTATGAGAGATAATCAGATTACAAATACAATGAACAAAACTCCTCTATTTATAGGGAAAATTTACTCCTAGTCTGAGTAAAAGATAGATGCTTCAAATTCTAATAGATATTAAAGTAGATCTTAATAGACATTCACTATAATATAAATACATTTATAACACTCCCCCTTGAATGTCTAATTGGTAGATAATGTGCTTCGTTAAAACTTTATTAGAAAAAACGTAGTAGAAAAAAAAATCTAGTGAAAGAAAAAGAGTACACATCTCTAATAATACGCATTTTGTCTGCCTCATTAAAAACCTTACAAGGAAAACCCAGTGGGACAAAATCTCGTAAGGGAAAAAGAGTACAGTGCGTATTAACTCCCCCAATGAGAACATCCTTGAACCTTTGCATCCCGATCTTGTGCACCATCTTCTTAAAAGTTGTAATTGGAGAAGACTTGGTGACTAAATCAGTCACATTGTCAGTTGAACGAATCTGTTGCACGTTAATATCATTATTCTTTTGTAGCTCATGTATGTAGAAAAGTTTTGGAAAAATGTGTTTCGTTCTATCTCCATTTATGAATCCTCTCTTAAGATGTGCTATGTATGCTGAATTGTCTCTGTATAAAATTGTGGATAGATTGTCATATTTAACACCACATTTTTCTCGAATGAGATGTATCATGGACCTCAACCATACACATTCTCGGCTTGCTTCATGAATAGCTATTATCTCAACATGATTCGATGAAGTGGCTATGATAGACTGCTTTGTATATCTCCAAGATATGGCAATATCCCCATATGTTAACACATTGTATGTTTGAGATCGAGATTTATGCGGGTTAGATAAGTACCCAACATCAGCATGACCAGTAAGATCGGGACTGCAATATTTAGAATAAAATAAATTCATGTATCTTATCCCATTTCGATGTGTCCTAGTAGGAGCAGAAATATACCTTGCTAACAAATTGAGCGAAAGGCTATATTGGGTCTTGTAATTTTTTACAAGATACATGAGTACACCAATTGTACTAAGATATGGTACTTTATAACTAATTCAAATTGGTATATTTCTCATTTCAACAAATAATCTTATTGCTTTTGAAAACTCTCCAAGAGTTTCAATAATTTTCAAGCTATAAGCTTATACAATATAAGGATTATCAATAAGTTTCCCAGAAACTTTTATATTTTGAATCCTTAAAGAAGTTTTCATACAAATTTTGTCAAAGTGACAATATTCTACATTTTATGTGTGACATCTTCAAGTGTCTGGACTGCAAATCAAATAAGTTTTCACTTACCAAGATGCATCCTTTCATGTCACTTGATAAATGTTTCTACGTCAGCATGCTTAAATTAACGTAGAATTAAGATCCTCGTAATCTTTCACAATATTGCGCCTATATTGTGTCATAGTAATTGATGATATATCATTTAATATCGGTTCACAATGTGACATAACATTTTGAGATCTCATCACTTCATTATTTTCAGGTACATGAACCTCTCATAAGGTTTCATGAAGTGGTATGTCGTAGGCTCTTCAAAAGCTCATTGTATTCTTATTATAATTATTTGCTCCTTATTTTTCAAGGACTATTTCATTTGGAACCGATCAGTCTACCACGCTTCACGCATGCATAGACTTTGTCCTTTAGGAACACAAAATAAGAGCACCTGCGCTTAATATGAGATGCTTTCAGCATTTGACTTGAATTATCTTTTGGATTAAGATATGGTGATAATTCCTAACATATTTCATAGCGCTTATAATCTCCCCCTTATGTTAGAAAAACTAACATACATCCTCTACTTCTTTGAGGAATCCATCGCTGTGCATTATAGTATATTCATTAATCGTATACCGCACATCAAAATTATTAGATGGAATAATTGGTTCTCGACCTTGAACCAATTGAGAGGGAAGAAATAATCATAATTTATTGGTCTAATGCATACAAATATTATTGCAATATATCATATTTCAGACCAGTACATTAAGTTTTATTCTCATTAACAATGGTTTAGATATTTATCGAAGACATTCAATGTTAAACCATCATCATCAAGATAAATTATCTTGATTACACAATCTGAAAATTATGATCAATTTATATTGAATAAGTAACTTTATGAATGTCAAACGTAGGTTGACCATGAATGTACATGTGATCATCTTATTGATACATCTTTTTAATATATCACATGATAGGTGAACGGGCCGTTATTCACCTTTTATAATTTTCAGATTTGAAGGGATCCAATCCCAATATTAGTTGGTCCAACCAACTTGTCATGAGAACAAAAGACATAAACAATTCTTGAAGAATCTTCTAGTTCTTCAATACATGCACATCTTCGAGATGTCACAATAGTTCATATTAATTTATGAAATCTTATTCTAGTAAACTCCAAGTTTACCATGACATGTACTTTTTCTTTAGTAAATTTCAGATTTACTATTACATTAATAAATTTTAGATTTACTACTTCAGAAGTAAATTTCAAAATTATGTAACCTCTTTCGGAGGTGAGTTATGATCAAGTGCACGTTTGCATTAATAAGTTTCTCATTCCCCAGGAATGGAATATATCGTGCCTTAAGTCTATCAAATTATAATAGTTTATAACCTCTTCCAAGATTTTGCTACTTCAAGAGCAAATCGAGTCATACATATAATGTAGAGAATTTTTCTCTAGCATATCTTATAATCATATAAGCGTGTGAAAATATCATCACTTTTGATGATCATTATCATATTGTCCCTCCACGCGTATATTCGTGCATCCAATCACTTGTCTTCTTTCAGACATATTCGTGCATCCAATCAATTGTCATATTTCAGACCTATCATATATTGCTACCACATTCACTTCATAGACTGGAGCATATTCAATGGGTCGAATTTCATGACTTTTCATCAAATACCCATTATTTTGCCTTAGCCATCATAATATATCAATATGGTGCATTGGAATTCAAACTCAACGTCTTATCCATATAAAGACGTCTTAGGTATAAATCGATGGGACTTGAACCCAACATATTATCATCTCTTTTGATAATATTGTTCTTGAGAAATAAATTCAAAATATAAATGGCTCCAAACCAATTATTTTTCCTCAAATCCAACAATAATTATATTATTAGTAGTAAAAGACAGATAACATAAAGAATTACTAACATTGAAATTACCTTTAGATTTATAATCTCACTTTATTTGGCAGAATCTCGTGCTGATAACGTGTTATAAACTAATAAAGAACAAAGAAGAAGAGTAGAGAGAATAGAGAAAGTGATTCTTATTTCTTTTCTTGAGGGATGAGAGATCATCGGTGTAACACCCCGTATTCAAGTACATGTATTGGCGTATTCAAGTACGTGTATTGGTCTTATTTATATGGAATTAATTTTTTATTTTATTTATACCAGAATTTGCCCGTCGATGGTTCCATACGAAGGTTATTGAATAAGATTTCCAACGATATAAAGATTTCCAAAAACGGATAAGTTTCGGATATAATCGAGCACGTTCGAAACTATAAAACGGTGGTCGGGATGTTGTGAACAGTAAATGTGCAGGAAAATTTCCTGCACACAAACTACTGAGGCCTGTCAGTTTTTTGGATCAACTTTGAATGATCATAACTCCCTCAATATAATGAACTGGGAGAGAGGCGACCTATCAAAAGAAATATATTTTAGTCTTCTTTCCAATGCAATTAGTTTCATCCAAATCCAACATCTGAGTAAGGAGTTATACTCGTTTTACTTCAGCCTCTCAAAATAGATTTTTAGGGTCAACTTCAAACGATCATAACTTTTTGTACAGTACTAACTGGGTGGCCTACTTTATATGAAATGGAAGCTCTTTGAATTATCTATCCAACGATACCAATTTCACCCAAATCCGATATCGGAGAAAAGAGTTATGGCCGATTTACTTTAACTTGTCAAAATAGTCCACCATGGACAGATTCAAATTTACTTAAATTTTTAAGGGTAATATGGTCATTTTCCATCACCTCATGGACGAAAATTGGTCATTATGTACATATAATTAGTCTCATATCCATCAATTATCATCAAATTATTGAAAATAAGAAACCCTAGCCTAATTTCAACTCCAATTATCTTGTGATTTAACCGTAGAAAATCCAAATTGATTCCGTAGTTGTGTTCACCGTCTCGAGGGCTTCGAGAAGCACCCCTTATTTGTGCCAATAGGACTTCGAAATCAAAAGGGTCATTTTATGGTAAGGATGTAAATTATGTTGGTGTTATTTATATGGATATGTATATATATATATATATATGTATGTGAGCATAAGAAGTATGTTATTTGATTGTTGTTGAAAGGTGATTGGGAAATGATGTTGGATTATGTTGAATTGTTAAGGGATTTGGTGTGATGATGTGGTATTGAAATGATGATTATATATATATATATACACATAAACCTATTGTTCAAGTTGGTTTTTGGAATATTTTGCAAATATTGGTTGTATGGAATTATGGAAGAGAATTGTGGTGTTGGGTTGCTAATACTAGATGCCAAACATTTCATTGTAGATAAGTGATTTGTAAAGGCGGAGAGTTGTGTTGAATTGGTATCCGAATCTACAACGAGGTATGTAAAGCATACTCTAACAATGTTCTTTGGCATGAAAACACCAATGTTCCATCGAGTTAGATCCCGAGGTTGTCCAGAAACATGTATTGTTCTACATTACCAACGAAGTTATTTCCATTTTATAAAGTGTCAAAATGTTTCATTGATATACCAAAAGGCTCCTATTTCATTGTTGTGCTATTGATGATTCTGAAACACATTGTTGATGTACCAATGAGTCTTTATTACATCATTATTGTATAGAAGGTCTATTACTTGATTCCTATTGATGTATGGTTGTTCCAAAGGTACTATATTGGCATGAACACTAATGTAATAATCTCAAAAGCTTTTGAACTAAGTTATTGGAAAGATCTCTTATGTGTGTTACTTGATATACGTGTGGATGGTATCCCAGGAGCATAAGCCTAGCATGGGTCGATCCCTATTTATGTGTTTATGGGTGGTATCCCAGGGGCATAAGCCTAGCATGGGTCGATCCCAGTTAATATGTACTGGGGCAGCCTAATGGTCACAGTACGATACAGTATTGATTATTGTTAGGTGGTTGGAGGTTTGGGAGGAGGAGGTAATGGCGAATGATAATTGTAAAGAATGAAATGAACGAATGTATACCGTTCCACAAATGTGTTTGAATTCAAGAACCCAATTCAGATTAATGATAATGTACATGATCCTAAAAGTGTTTATGAAGTGTGATTCACTTCTATTATGATTTATTCACTTGCGTCTGATTTTCTTGATCCCCTATATCACATATGATTATTTACAGCTTTACATACTCAGTACATATTTCGTACTGACGTCCCTCACGGGGGACCTGCATTTCTTGCTGCAGGCACAGGTGCTTCAGCTCATTCACAGCATAGATAGGAGCCAGGTCATACAACTATTGTTGGTGAGCTCCAGTTTGCTTCGGAGCTTTCCGAGTCGGTTCCTTATGTTTTGTTATTGTACATGAGTCATGTGTGGGCGGGGGTTTGTCCCGACCCTAGTTATGTCATGTATATCCTAGAGGCTTTGTAGACATAAGGAAGGGTGAAGTCATGGGAGTTTATATAGTGATGTTATATTTGTATATGTGGTGGCCCCGACGGCCAAGTATTATATATATATATTTGTGCGTGTTGTGCTGATACATGTAATTAGACCCTTCTATATGCAATGAAGTGCTGTCCAAATTTTTGGTGACATGTAAGTGAAAGTACAGGTATTTGAACGGGTTCTCCCGGGCCTTCTCGGCTTCGGGTGCCAGTCCGGCCCGATGGGATTTTGGGGCGTGACAATCGGATTGTAAATACAATGAACAAAACTCCTCTATTTATAGAAAAAATTTACTCCTAGTTTGAGTAAAAGATAGATGTTTCAAATCCTAATAGATATCAAAGTAAATCTTGATAGATCTTGATAGACATTCACTATAATGTAAATACATTTATAACATGATGAAAGTTTTTGAAGAAATTTTTTTAATTTTCAGTTATTTCAAATTCTAAACAATTATACACACTCTTAATTATATACATATTTTTCTGTGAATTTTCGTCACTCACGTATTTTCAATCTTCTAAGATATTTAATTTTTATATAATATATTCTAAATAAAACAATACTTTCTTTTTTCTTAAAAGAAAGTAGAAAAAAAAAGATTTCATAAAACAAATTTATTTTTATTCATATTTTTAATAAGTTTTAAACTTGTTTATTATTTGTATATATAATATATGAATCTCATATTCTCTTCTTATCTTATTTTATCCTTTCTATTTTTCATTAAATTATTTATCATTAATGTGTTTTTTTTTTGTGGGTGGGTGGGTGGGATGCTTTTCTTTCTTTACTTTCCTACGTATATGCAATTTAGAAAATGAAAGATTTAGCAAATTAAAGTTTCATCTTTCTTTTTGTGGAATGTCTTTTTCATTTTAATAGATTAATTATTAGACAGTTTTCAATGAGTTTTCAATGAGCTAAAATTCTTAAAGATTATTAAATAAAGGAAAACACAATAAATGATAGTTAATATAAAGTAATTATTTTAAGAAGTATTTTTTTTAATACATAACTCATCATAGGTGAAGAAAAATAGGAAAATATCAAAATATTAATAAGAAAATTAATTAATATTTTTGGTCATAGAGATGTGCCACATAACTTTGTTGTGTCTAAAATACAGAAAATAAAACGAAATATATTACCAACTTCAAAAATTTATTTTTTTTATAAATGATTATTTAATGTTTATAGAAGAGCAAGATTCCACTAATGGGAAAGAATGAAATAAAAAGAGGCATTCAACTTCATGAAATCATTGTTATCTTAGTAATACTTTTATATTTCTTAAGTTGTAAGCTTGAACGGTTTAGACCAATCAACGATAGAAAATAGTAATAATATTTAAAAATGGTTAACAATTTTTTTTTTTTTATAAAATATGAAAAATTAAGAACTACAATTTTACATACAATAAACAACTTTCTTATCAATTAGTAAATTATGTAATTGCTATTGTATAATTGAAAATTTAGGGTCATTTAGCGCCATTGGTGCATTGGAAGGTGTCATCTCATTTTATAGGGATGTTCATTCTATTGCACATATCCTGAATTTATTTCTCCTTATTTTTTTTACTTTACTTCTTTTTTGGCAAGTAGTTATTTGGTATAATACTTGACGTCATTATTAATTTTTTGGAAAACCTTAGGTTGGAATTTACTAATTAGGCATAAAGATTTTGTTTTTATTTTGTTCTGCCTTATAATATTGTAGTGTGTTTTTAAGGACTCTTTTGGTTCACACACTAAGTAATCGGGGAATTATAATTTTTGAATTTCAAATGTGATAAAATAAGAAAAATTACTCAATTTATGCAAGTTTTACGTAAAATAGCACCAAGTTTAATTGGATAAGGTTGATATTTAGAATTAAATTTGAAATTATATCTATAATTTTTTAGGTGAGAGGTATGTATAATTACACTGAATCAAAAAAATCCAGAAGCATAAAGTATGCTTGCTATCTACATGCCCAAACAGAGGAAGGTAGCTGTTATGTTAAATGTGAACAATAGTTGAACAAAGAAGACTTGTATAATTGACCCACTTCACCTTTTTTTTTCCTAACCTTTTTATTATTGTATATAAATTTTCTAAAATTTAAAATAGAGCATTTTCATCCAAAAATAAAAGAAAAGATCAGTATATGTGAATATTTAACACTATAGACAAAGGTCTTGCAATAAAGAGTAATAAAAATAATGCACCAATTATTCAACAATACCTATTTTGTAGTCTGCCTTTCTCACCTTTTCTTCTTGTGTGCCTATATTAGCTTGTAGGAACTTCTAATACCTTCAATGACTTATTATTGTTAGCAACTAAAATAACAAATATGAAAAACAACAACAACAATTAGGGAAAAAGCTGAACAAAAAGGAAAAGAAGAAAGAAAACAACTGAGAATGCGTACAACGAAGAAGAGGAAAACAATTTATGCAGTGGACGCATTGTGTTATAACATCTATATTTTATAGTAAATTGTAATTGTTATTAAATTGGTATTGAGTGTTATTGAATTCAATAAGTATTTTCATTTGTCCATTATTAAGTACAATAATTAAGAGATAATTAAGTAAAGAATGCAAATAGGTGGAGATTTTTTTATAATTATGAGATATAATTAGATATGATAAAAATGACGAGTTTTTTAATTATTAATGAAAATAATGAAGGAAAAATTTCAAATAAAGGAGAAAAAAGAAAAAAGAAAATTGAGGCATCTAAGGCATACCGCATAGGATAGGCTAACATTCTCTTTTATATATATATATATTGATTAAATGTTCATCAGTAGGTATTTGTTTTCATTTGTTAAATACTTGTAAAGCAAATGTAAATGTATTTAAAATTAATTTTTGTATGGATTAGTATCTATTATTGCTTCGTATGATCCTATATAAAATGTTAATAAATATATATTTATAATTTTAATCTATTGTCTTATATAATTTTTAAATAAAGTAGAAAAAAATATTATGACTAGTTATTCAATCTAAGAGAATGTGTTTGACCCGATGTTAAAATAAGTATTAGAATATATGATATTTTAATGTTAATTGTGAAATCTTAAATAAGTTATAAGATATTATTTGATTTTGAAAAAATAAGAAGTTATATTTATTATATAATGTAATTTCCACTTACATTTTCTATTTTGTTTATTCAAAAATATTAATGATTATTTTTTTTTTTTGAAAAACTAATTAAATAACTATAAACATATTTAAAATTATAATATTGGGGCCGTTTAGGCCATTCATTGTCTAGTTTATATTAGAAAGTGGGATCACAAAAAGTAAAAAAGAGAGAAAAAAGAGTTTTTTCACTATTAGTGGAAATCATCTTCCTTTAAACTTGTCCATTTATGTCCCATTTTTAAACATATTTTCTTTGATCTCAGATTTGGTATATGATCTATTTTTCTCACGACCTTAAAAGAGATTTTCAATTTTTCATAAAAAGTACATATATTTACAAATTAAAGTTTAGACCTTTGTGGGAAAGAAAAAAATTGACTAACAAGCTTATTTAAGTTTTCAATTAGCAAAATGAGCTATTTTCATTTTCTCATTTTAAAACAAAATAATAAAAGTGACTTTAATGAAGAATGAGACTATAATAACATATTAAAAATTTTGACAGATATTTATAAATATACTTAAAACATAAAACTCTAACTCATTATTTCAATTTCAAATTGCTTCTTTCTCCCTCTTTAACTTTTTTCTCCTCTATTATTACTAAAAACTCATTAATTTTTTAATTTTCTCTTTTTCGAAACTCATATTTTATTTCTAAATATTTTGTCTCCTCCTAAGTTGTAAGATTCTACTTTCCTTTGATTTTAGTACCATGTTTTTTCAAAAGAAAAAAGGTTGTGTGTATATATATGTAATCGGTCGGATAAAAAGAGATCGATGGTTAATCTGTCGAATAAAAAATGATCGATGGTTAATCTATCGGATAAAAAAGATCGATGATTAATTTATCGGACTAATTACTATAATCGATCACTATTGAATGATATAGAACACCGATGTATAACATCAATCAGATCAATAATCGATCTATCTATATCTGCGGATCGATAATTGATCTGTTCATATATCAATCGAATCGATAATCGATCTATTTATATCGGTCGGATTGATAATCGATTTGTCCATGCGAATTAGATTTTTGATTAATTTGTAATTTTTAAAAGATCTTGGTGAGAGGAGGTTTTTCAAAATTATTTTTTGACAGTTGGTGATTTGTGAACTAATTTATAACTTTTAAAACTTATAATTAAATTTTAAATTAAAAATAAATTAAAATACTTAAAATGGATCATTTCTCCCAAAAAAATACTTATAAACTCTTTAATAAAAAAATAAACTTAAAAATTATTTAACAAAGAGTCCCGAAAGAGAAATCTTAAACCTTTATATATATATTAGTATATATTTTTTTATATTAGAAGGTTCCATTTAATCACAAAAGTAAAAAAGAGCAAAAAAAAATTGTAAAAAGGGAGAAAAAGTGTTTTTGACCTTGTATAAACTACACATATTTTCCTTGTTTGACAATAGCCAAAGTCTCTTCATTTTCTTGAACTGAAGAAGTAAGGTTTACTTCGTCTCTGCAACAGTAGTTGTGCCTTTCTTACTTTTTCCAGTTTTGTACTTTCCATTTTATCCCAAGAATGGTGTCGGATTCTGTGTTAATTGAACGGCTCCGGCAAATACTAACAGTTTCTGACCTTGAAACGGCCACTGCCGGGACTGTTCGTCGGAAGCTTGAGGAGGAATTGGTGGGTGATTTACTTGATAGGAAAGCGTTTGTAAGGGACCAAATCGATGTTTTTCTTCGAACCCATGTTCAAGAAACTCCAAATGATGACGTACAAGAAGTAGAGGATGTGAAGGAAGAGGAAAATGGCGATTCTTGTTCCCAAGAAGAAGAAGAGGAAGAGAAAGAATCTGTGGAGAATGATGATAATTCGAGTGAGACTGGGTCAAAGAAGAAAGCGAGGTATGGTTTCTTCATTTTATGTATACTTTACTGCTTTGGATTGTTTTTTTGCTTGAGCCGAGGCTCTATCGGAAGCGGTCTCTCTGAGGAAGTGGTAGTGTTCAGTGGCGGGGCCAAGATTTTCATAACGAGAGGAAATTGAATGGCACCCTTTTTGTTTGTTGACTTGTTTCATATTTATTTGTAGTGTCTTACAAATGCTAGGGTATATATGTGTGGTTATGTAAGATTGGACAAGATAAGAGATGATCCTAAGAACCCTGCATAGATGATAAAATGGTGCTTGCTATGGTTTGACTGTGTCCTACATAAGATGATTGAAGGCCCTAAAAGGCGGTGTTGTCAAAGGTGCGTTTAGAGCGCGTTGAATCACTGAAGCGAGTCTCAAAATGTGTTGAGCACTTGGCCTTCAGTGTCATAATCAAGGGTCTAAGACATACTTTTCCTTACTAGTGAGTCTTTTTTCACTAAAGCTCAATGCTTTACTTGTGCTTCGTGCTTAAAGCCCCAATGGACCTTAGAGCTTTTTCGCGCTTTTCACTTTTGCTAAAGGGAGAATAGGCTTAAAGTTATACAGAGGTGCTTCGTTCATAAAGGTCTGCAATCTATCAAAATAAATACAACCCACTAGAAATGGAACGAAAGAAATCATATGGGTGATGCCAACATTGGGATTAATACTTAATTGTTGTTGTTACACTTAGGTTCGACATAGCACAGAGTCTTTTATAGACTGGTTAAAGACACGTATGTCAGAATAATAAGTGTGAAAGAATCTCTAGTTTTGCAGACCCTAATTTACTTTGGAAGATAACTTATCTACTAATGGAATAAAATGGGTACAAGGAAATGTATATAGATGATCAATATAACAGTTATACCAAACACAGCTAGTTTGGGATTGTAGCATAGTTGATTGATTTATTTATCAGTTATTCATATCTTTGCATTGATTCAAGTTTAAATTGTTCAATGCATTCTAATCATGTTGGTGCATAACCTAGATGCTATTGTTTGTATGTTGGTGCATAACCTAGATGCTATTGTGTACTGATTATTCTCCCAAATATCAGCAAATACATGAGATATGGTAAAGCTATCACAGGAGAAGAAAGCTTCTTCCTGGCTATGTTTTGGTCTTACAGTTGTAAATCGTGCTTTGTCTATTGCTGTTCACACCAAATTGTTTTTTGATATTTTCAAGAAGGTCCGAGAAAGTGAATGGAGAAGAAAAGAGAAAAGGGGGCTTTTATAAACCATGTGCACTTTCTCCACAGCTTCAGAAATTGGTTGGCGAGCCAGAACTTGGCAGACCAGAGGTGATGCTTAACTTGTTGGCGTATTGCTGCTGTGATCCTCACTTTGTCTTTGATCTAATTCCTATATATCGTTTGGTGATGTCTTTTTGTTAGTAGGTCGTCAAGAAGATTTGGGCCTATATCTGGGAGAAGAAATTACAAAACCCACAGAACAAGCGGAAAATTTTATGTGACGATGTTTTGAGTGGAATTTTTTGGGCCAAAGCAATAGACATGTTCCAGATGAACAAGGCGCTATCCAAGCATATTTGGCCCATAGATGAGAAAGATGGTAGCTTTACTTTCCTTTTGACAATTTCATTGTGGGATTTTGCAATATGAGCCATTTCACATTGTCATGGTATTGCTGTAGTTATTGGGATTATTGCTTTTAGGTACTAAAGATTGCAGAAGAGCACTGTGCCTATGGCCTGTTGTTTTCTTGGTTCTTGAAGCAATAGTTGCATACTTTCCTGGTTTGTTGTGTAATTATTTGACAACCACACCAATTACAGGGTTCTGTAAGGGGTTTCAGCAGTAAGCCTAGCACCCTTGTCTAGATTAAAATTTCTGCTTGGTAGTGACTTCAGAGTTGTTTGTGGCTTCAGCTATAATATCTCTTAGACTCAAAACTCAACTTAGTGGAAGTGCTTGTGAAATTGTGAAATCTTTTGATATATTTTTTTGACTCATGCAGCAGCTGAAGTCAAATCTTCTGTGAAGAGGACACAGAAACAAGGCAGAGAAGAAGGTGAGAATAAATTGCTCGAAGTGCAGAAAGCAATGCTTTCTGCCTTTTCTAGGTTGCTTTGCAGTATGGTGAAGCCTTTGCTTCAGTTTTTCTCGAACTAACGAAAGCATTTTTCTAAGTTAAATCTACAACTCTTAATTAACCAGCTTTAGATGAGCCAAAGCAGAAAGAGAAAAGGCAGAAAGGTGGAGGATCTGGCTTTCTTGCTCCAGTTTGATTGTCAGATGCTCTTGTGAAATTCTTTGGTACTAGAGAAAATTCCTTGCCGCGAGCTGAGGTTATCAAGCGAATATGGCAATATATAAAAGACAATGAGCTGCAGGTTTGTTGCATTTTCCGCTGACATCCTTCATCATTTCAGTTCTTGTTTTGGTTTTGCTACTCATTCAGTTAACATATTCTTTTTAAAAAAAAGTTGGCACTCCTTGAGCTTCTCGCAATTTAGGCTTGTTTTTAAGCTGTTATGATTGGATGACATCATGTTAGACCTGTTGTTACTCGGGTCTATAACCGCAGGAAGAAGGGTGAAAATAAAGCTTAAATGTATCTGTTTTATTTATTAATGATTCTATGCCTGTAATTCTAGTAGTTTCTAGCAGTTAACTAGCAGTTACATAGCAATTTAGGCAGTTGTTTTGTGATATATTGTACTGGGTAGAAAGCATAAGCTATCAGATTATGCTGTAGGATTTTCTGGCAGATTAGGAGGTTAAGGTTCCTTGAAATGCCTTGATTGTCGAAATATTCTCTATTTGTTAGTTGTAAAACTCGTTCTACTTGGTGGTGACAGTAAATAATAGTTGAAGTGTTGTTTCTACTTTTGCATTGTTCTGGAAGTCTACAGATTTCTTGCAAGTAGATTTCAGGATTCCTAATAATTTTGGTTTCGAAGCCTTTATGGTTTCAACCAGAATGGAAGGGAGGATTGAAGGATTAGAGAAGACAATGGGCAAAGTACAAGACGAGATTGGTTCAGTACGTGATTACATGGAGCAGTTACGAGACTGGATGAAGAAAAAAGATGAACATGACGCTGAAATTCTTCAACATATGAAAGGAAATCAAAGATTCAGGCAAATCCAACTAAAGACACAGACATGATGGCGGAAAACAGCTACAATCGCAGAAGCGATGAATTCTGGGAAGTTCGGCCACAATTTCGTGAAGAAACACGTCCTAGAAGATTGGAACTGCCCTTATTCTCCAGTGACAATCCATATGGGTGGCTTAACAGAGCAGAGCGTTATTTTCATTTCAATGGCATTGATGACAAGGAAAAACTGGAGGCTGCTGCTGTTTGCTTTGAAGGTAGAGCCCTAAATTGGTTCTAATGGTGGGAGACAAGAACACCAGCTGTCACATGGGATGTGTTTTGAGTAGCCGTACTCTTAACGATTCACTCCATCACAGTTAGGAAACTTATATGTGGTGTTGATGGGGCTGCAACAAACTGGAAGTGTGGCCCAATACAGAGAAGATTTTGAATTACTTTCAGCACCCTTGAAAGATGCGAATGATGCAGTTTTGATGGGGATTTTTACAAAAGGACTGAGAGGCTATGTTGCTTGGACTCGGCGGTTATGCCGTCGAACCCGTCCCGACACGACACCGGTGCGGACGCTGGCGCGGAATTCGTCTCAGATTCGGTCAAACGAATCCGGAGATGTTGACCAACATCAAGAAGAAAGTTGGCTTCCCTATCGAAAGGGAGAAACCGGCGAAGGGAGAAAATCGGCGATTGTGATTGTTGTCGCCGGCGGAAGGGTTATCGTCACCGGAATTTCGATAGGGAAGAAAGAAAACTCAGATCTGTGATTGTGGGTTGTTTCCGGCGAAAGGGTTATTGCGGGCGTAAGTGTTATCATCACCGGAATTTCAATGGGAAGAAAGTGTAAATGCTCAGATCTGGTGGTAGTCGCCGGAATTTCGCCGGAATGCTCACTGTTGGTTGTCCTATTTTTTAATAATTATATTTTTTTTAAAATAAATTATATTAAAAAGGTAAACCTAATTTATGCAGATCTGGTGAGTGTTTGACTTTTCAAATACTACTCCTAATTAAAAAGAATTTTCTTTTTCATATAAAAAAATACTATTCCTAATTTAAAAAGTAACTAAAAGAAATTACCTTAAAAGTGAAAAACGTAAAGAATATTTTTTCAGGAATAAAATTCCTTGTCACATAGGAAAAAGTAAATTGAAATGACTGTTTAAATATAGAATTATATTTATAATATTTAATTTTTTAGTCGAATCTCTGAACCCGTATCCATAATCGGATTCGCACCCCCGAATCTCAAAAATTAAATTTTGACGAATCCGACTCTCAGATCTGCACTCGTCTTGGATACCCGCACCCCAGTCCATGCAACTTAGCTGAGAGGAGAGGTCAAGGCTGAATTGCGTCTTAGCAAGTTAGGAACTCTAACCCAAATTATGGATCAAAGCCAGTGTATTGAAGAAAAGAATTGGGCTCTCAGCCAAGCCCACTTGCCTTGGCATATGTTTATGACATTTCCTAGGGGTTCGACACATTTGCAAGTGACTGGCAATAGTCAAATGGGAAGTGTTACAAGTCCAAATGTGCATGTAGCCACAACACCTTATCATTCTGCCTGTACAAAAGTTACAACAATACCACGACATTTTCAAGAGCAGAAGCGAGGATAAATCATGTATCCAGGACCTGAAAATTCTGCAGGTCGTGGAGGATCATACAAAAGGCTATCGGATGCAAAGTATCAGGATAAATTAAGAAAAGGACTTTGTTTTCTCTGTGATGAGAAATATGGTCCCAATCATTGATGCAATTCAAAACAATTAAACGTGCTTATTGTTGCAACAGAGTGCAATAGAGGATATCGAAGATGGAGATATAGAAGAACATTCGGAGGAAATAATAAATATAGGGATGGATCAATTAAGTGTTCAAGAACATCCAGAGTCTCAAAAGTTAATGGAATTGTCTTTGTACTTTGTTGCAGGAATTACCACAAAAAAGTCTTAGAAGGTATGGGGAACAATATTGGGAAAGAAGGTTATTGTGTTGATTTATAGCGGAGCATTAACTAATTTTATCTCTCGCACATTGGCTGAAGCATTAGAGTTAAATAAAACATAAACAAAGTCATTTGTGGTGGAAGTAGGAAATGGACAAGTGGTAAAGAGTAAGGACAACTGCAAAGAAGTGGAATTGTGGATTGATAAGTTAAGGATAACACAAGATTATTTCCTTTTTGATTTGGGAAATGCCGATGTGGTGTTGGTATTAGAGAGGCTGAAAACCTTGGGAGATATTCAAGCCAATTTCAAGATGTTGACGCTGAAATTTGAAATAGGAGGGCAAACACGAGTTATTTAAGGAGATCCCTCATTGTCCAGATCAGTTGCTTCACTCAAAATTCTGTTTAAAGCCTTGCAAAAAGATGGGAAAGGGTATTATGTTGACCTGAATGAGTTAACAACGAAGGAAGACCAAGAGAATTTGGATTTGCAGCAATTACTACAAGAATTTGGAACTTCATTTGATGAATTAAAAGGGTTGCCACCTAGTAGGAGTCATGATCAGGCTATCTTGCTTAACGAGGGATCTAATCCACCCAATATTCGTCCATATCGTCACCCTCAATACTAGAAAAATGAGATTGAGCGACTTGTCCAGGAAATGCTTGTAGCTAGTATCATTCAACCAAGCACAAGTCCTTTCTCTAGTCCAATGTTGCTAGTTCGCAAAAAAGATGGTAGCTGGCGATTTTGTGTGGATTATCGAGCCCTTAATTAGATTACTGTTCCCGATAAATTTCTAATTCCAGCAATCGAGATGAACTTGGGGTGGATTAATGCAAAACAACCTATAAGATCAGTTGATATTACTATGGATTTTGATTACAAACCAAGGACTACAACAAGTTAGAAAGGTAAAGTAGCAATCACAATATACCAACTAAAAAAGATGAGTTATAAGGTTAAACAAAAGGAAAAAAAAGTATTATTCTTCACATTCAAAACCATTGGAATAAAATATTTTTAGCCAAAAAGAAACTCAACATTTTGTAATTATTCATGGGGGAATTAATCTCTCCTATAAAGTACTTTCTTATTTTGTTTTATTCCGCTCTTAATTATCTACCGGCACCTTGCTTTCATTGCAATCTAAACCACAAAAATGTCAACTTAATGAATGTTTTATTAATTTAGAGAAAAAAGTAGGGAAAAAACTCAATTGACCGCACGTGAAATTTTTAAATTATTCTTTTTTTGAAATGCAAATGAATATGTAAAATCATTTTCGGCAACAAACGTATCAATTCTAATTGTCTTAGTTCTTGAACCGGTCACTCCAATTTCCTACATTGGATTGAGCAAGAAAAAGATCTAGCAGGTGCAACATGTTCACTATAACTAACTAGCTTTTCAAACTAATCAGAACTAAGTGATATTCTTCTATGCATTTCTATGTCACTAGAAAGTGTCCTTTTTGGGCCTCCCCTACCACTTTCTGGTGCTTCAACAACTTTAGTTGTACTACTTTTCTTTCTTGACCTCCCCTTGCTTTTAGCAGATGCTTCAACAACTTCAAAAGTAGTCTTCTTTCTTGGTCTTCCTCTGGCTCTAGGAGGTGTGTCAGAAGTGCCAATTAGTTTTCTTGGCCTTCCTTTTCCTCTAGCAGGTGCTTCAACAACTTCAGAAGTAGTTGCTACTTTTCCTCGTCTTCCTTGGGCTTTAGGAAGTGTTTCAAAAGTACCAATTAGCTTTCTTAGACGTCCCATGTCTCTAGCAGGTGCTTCAACAACTTCAGAATTAGTTGTTACCTTAGGCTCTTTATTTTATCTTCTTTCTTGAAAAATAAAGAGCCTAAGGTAACAACTATTTCTAAAGTTGTTGAAGCACCTGCTAAAGACAGAGGAAGTCCAAGAAAGCTAATTGGTACTTTTTCCTAGACCCAACGGAAGACCAAGAAACATAACAACTACTTCTGAAGTTGTTGAAGCATTTGCTTGAGAAAGAGGATTGCCAAGATAACTAATTGGTACTTCTGAAACACCTCCTAGAGATAGAGGAAAACCAAGAAAGAGAACAACTACTTTGAATTTGTTGAAACACAAGCTAAAAGCAAGGGAAGGCCAAGAAAGCAAAATTGTACTATTGCAGCCCAAAAATCTATTGACATGGAAATGCTTAGAAGGACATCATTTAGTCCTCAGTAGTTTAAAAATCTAATCAGTTATAGTGCACTTGTTGCACCTGCTCGATATTTATTTGCTCAGTCTAATGTAGGCAGAGGAGTACCTAGCTAAAAAACTAAGACAATTAGAATTGGTGCGTTTGTTGTCGAAAATGATTTTACAACGTACAAAAAATATGTTGAAAACTGGGATAAAATCTTAAGTTTGTGATGTAGCTACTAACTATATTTTGTATCATTGCCATAACAAGTAATATAAAATACTATTGTATATTAATGCAAAACAACCTATAAGATCAGTTGATATTACTATGGATTTTGATTATAAATCAAGGATTACAACAAGGTAGAAAGGTTAAGTAGCAATCATAATATACCAGGTAAAAAAGACCAGTAATAAGGTTAAACAAAAAGAAAGTATTTCTCCTCTCAATTCAAAGAACCATACAATATATCCAGTATATTCCCATCAAGTGGGGTCTGGGGTGGGTAAGTTTATGCAGTCCATACCACTGCCACAAATGTGTGAAGAAGAGACTGTTTCCGATAGACCTCTGACTCAAATTCAAAGAACCATTAGAATAAAATATTTTTAGCGAAAAAGAAATTTAACATTTTGTAATTATTCATGGAGGAATTAATCTCTCCTTCTATAAAGTACTTTCTTAATTTGTTTTATTCCGCTCTTAATTATCTACCAACACCTCGTTTTCATTGCAATATAAACCACAAAAATGTCAACTTAATGAATGTTTTATTAATTTAGAGAAAAACGTAGGGAAAAAACTCAATTGACCGCGCGTGAAATTTTTAAATTATTCTTTTTTTGAAATGCAAATGAATATGTAAAATCATTTTCGGCAACAAAGGTACCAATTCTAATTGTCTTAGTTCTTTAACCGGTTACTCCTAATTTTCTACATTGGATTGAGCAAGAAAAAATCTAGCAGGTGCAACATGTTCACTATAACTAATCAGCTTTTCAAACTAATCAGAAATAAGTGATATTCTTCTATGCATTTCTTTGTCACTAGAAAGTGTCCTTTTTGGGCTTCCCCTAGTACTTTCTGGTGCTTCAACAACTTTAGTTGTACTACTTTGCTTTCTTGGCCTTCCCTTGCTTTTAGCACGTGCTTCAACAACGTCAAAAGTAGTCTTCTTTCTTGGTCTTCCTCTGGCTTTAGAAGGTGTTTCAGAAGTACCAATTAGTTTTCTTGGCCTTCCTCTTCCTCTAGCAGGTGCTTCAACAACTTTAGAAGTAGTTGCTACGTTTCTTGGTCTTGCCTTGGCTATAGGAAGTGTTTCAAAAGTACCAATTAGCTTTCTTGGACGTCCCCTGTCTCTAGCAGGTGCTTCAACAACTTCAGAATTAGTTGTTACCTAAGGCTTTTTATTTTATCTTCCTTGAAAAATAAAGTGCCTAAGGTAACAATTATTTCTAAAGTTGTTGAAGCACCTGCTAAAGACAGAGGAAGTCCAAGAAAGCTAATTGGTACTTTTGAAACACTTAGCCGATGTAAGACCAAGAAACGTAACAACTACTTCTGAAGTTGTTGAAACATTTGTTTGAGAAAAAAGAATGTCAAGATAACTAATTGGTACTTCTGAAACACCTCCTAGAGCTAGAGGATGACCAAGAAAGAGAACAACTACTTTAGAAGTTGTTGTAACACCTGCTTAAAGCAAGGAAAGGCCAAGAGAGCAAAGTATAAAAAAAGTGCAGGGGAAATCCAAAATTCCAGTGGCATGGAAATGCATTGAAGGACATTATTTAGTCCTAAGTAATTTGAAAATCTAATTAGTTATAGTGCATAAGTTACATCTGCTCGATATTTTTTTTCTCAATCTAATGTAGGGGGAGGAATACCTGGTTAAAGAACCAAGACAATTAGAATTGGTGCATTTGTTGTCGAAAATGACGTTACAACGTACAATAAAAATGTTGAAAATTGGGATAAAATTTTAAGTTTGTGATGTAGCTACTAACTATATTTTTTATCATTGCTATAACAAGTAATATAAAATACTATTATTAATTAATGCAAAACAACCTATAAGATCAATTGATATTACTATGGATTTGATTACAAATCAAGGACTACAACAAGGTAAAGTAGCAATCACAATATACCAGCTATAAAAGAAGAGTAATGGGGTTAAACAAAAAGAAAGTATTTTTCTTCACAATTAATTGAACCATTAGAATAAAATATTTTTATAGAAAAAGAAATTCAACATTTTGTAATTATTCTTCGAGGAATTAATCTTTCCTTCTATAAAGTACTTTTTTATTTTGTTTCATTCTGTTTTTAATTATCTACCAGCACTTCGCTTTCATTGCAATATAAACCAACTTAATGAATGCTTATTAATTTATAGAAAAAGTAGGGAAAAAACTCAATTGACAACGTGAAAATTTTAAATTATTCTTTTTTTGAAAAGGAAAGTGAATATGTAAAATCATTTTCGGCAGCAAATGTACCAATTCTAATTGTCTTAGTTCTTTAACCGGTTACTCTTAATTTTCTACATTGGATTGAGCAAGAAAAGATCTTGCAGGTGCAACATGTTCACTATTACTAATTAGCTTTTCAAATTTCTCAGGACTAAATGATATTATTCTATGCATTTCCATGTCACTAGAAAGTGTCCTATTTGGGCTTTCCCTACCACTTTTTGGTGCTTAAACTACTTTAGCAGTACTACTTTGCTTTCTTGGCCTTCCCCTGCTTTTAGCAGGTGCTTCAATAACTTCAAAAGTAGTCTTCTTTCATGGTCTTCCTCTGGCTCTAGGTGGTGTTTCAAAAGTACCAATTAGTTTTCTTGGTCTTCCTCTTCCTCTGACAGGTGCTTAAACAACTTCAGAAGTAGTTGCTACTTTTCTTGGTCTTCCTCGGGCTTTAGGAAGTGTTTCAAAAGTACCAATTAGCTTTCTTGGACGTTCCCTGTCTCTAGCAGGTGCTTCAACAACTTCAAAAGTAGCTTGGTCTTTCCTGGGCTTTAGGTAGTGTTTCAAAAGTACCAATTAGCTTTCTTGGACGTCCCCTGTCTCTAGCAGGTGCTTTAACAGCTTCAGAATTAGTTATTACCTTAGGCTCTTTATTTTATCTTCTTCGTTGAAAAATAAAGAGCCTAAGGTAACAACTTTTTCTAAATTTGTTGAAGCACTTGCTAAAGACAGAGGAAGTCGAGAAAGCTAATTGGTACTTTTGAAATACTTCCTAGACCCAGGGGAAGACCAAGAAACGTAACAATCACTTTTGAAGTTGTTGAAGCATTTGCTTGAGAAAGAAGAATATCAAGATAACTAATTGGTACTTCTGAAACACCTCCTAGAGCCAGAGGAAGACCATGAAAGAAAACAACTACTTTTGAAATTGTTGAAACACCTCTAAAAGCAAAGGAAGCCCAAGAAAGCAAAATAGTACTACTGTAGCTGTTGAAGCACCATAAAGATGCAAGGGAAGCCCAAAAATCTAGTGACATGGAAATGCATTAAAGGACATCATTTAGTCCTAAGTAGTCTGAAAATCTAATTAGTTATAGCGTACAAGTTGCACCTGCTTGATATATTCTTGCTCAATCTAATGTAGGCAGAGAAGGAGTACCTGGTTAAAGAACTAAGACAATTAGAATTGGTGCATTTGTTGTCGAAAATGATTTTACAACGTACAATAAAAATGTTGAAAATTAGGATGAAATTTTAAGTTAGTGATGTAGCTACTAACTATATTTTGTATCATTGTCATAGCAAGTAATATAGAATACTATTTTATATTAATGCAAAACAACCTATAAGATCAGTTGATATTTCTATGGATTTTGATTACAAATCAAGGACTACAACAATGTAGAAAGGTAAGTAGCAATCACAATATATCAGCTAAAAAGGATGAGTAATAAGGTTAAACAAAAAGAAAGTATTTTTCTTCACAATTCAAAGAACCATTAGAATAAAATATTTTTAGCGAAAAAGAAATTCAGCATTTTGTAATTATTCATGGAGGAATTAATCTCTCCTTCTATAAAGTATTTTCTTATTTTGTTTTATTCCGCTTTTAATTATCCACCAGCACCCCGCTTTCATTGCAATATAAACCACAAAAATGTTAACTTAATGAATGTTTATTAATCTAGGGAAAAAAATTCCATTAACAACTTGAAAATTTTAAATTAAACTAATTTTTTTTTTAAAGGAAGATAAATTTGTAAAATCATTTTCGGCAACAAACGCACAAATTCTAACTGTCTTAGTTCTTTAACCAGCTACTCCTAATTTCCTACATTGGATTGAGCAAGAAAAGATCTAGCAGGTGCAACATGTTCACTATAACTAATTAGTTTTTCAAACTATTCAGGGCTAAGTGATATCCTTCTATGTATTTCCATGTCACTAGAAAGTATCCTTTTTAGGCTTCCCCTACCTCTTTCTAGTGCTTCAACAACTTTAGTAGTACTACTTTGTTTTCTTGGCCTTCCCGTGTTTAACACCTTCAAAAGTAGTTTTCGTTGTCTTCCTTTGCCTTTAGAGGTGTTTCAGAAGTACCAATTAATTTTCTTGGCCTTCCTCTTCCTCTAGCAGGTGCTTCAACAACTTTAGAAGTAGTTGTTACCTTTCTTGGTCTTTTCCTGGCTCTAGGAAGTGTTTCGAAAGTACTAATTAGCTTTCTTGGACGTCCCCTGTCTCTAGCGGGTGCTTTGACAACTTTGGAATTAGTTGTTACCTTAGGCTTTTTATTTTTCAAGAATGAAGATATTAATTATATTCGCACATATACATATACTATTATGTAGCAGTATTGCTCTTAAATGGTTAAAGTCACGGGAGATTTAAGATATTTTTTCCTGGGAAAGGAAAGAACTATAAAGAAATGAGCTTAGATAAGTTGGATTAATTAAACATGAAATAGGCTGTTGTTCAAAAGGAAAAAATCGTTGTTATCTCAAATTTGAATTCTTTGTTATGGAAAACTTAACAGGAAGTGTAATGGCATTTCTCGAAACAAAATTGAAAGGGAGGTCAAATATAACAAGATGACTGAAAACATAAACTAATAGTCGTGATTAAAATGTTGTTTAAAAGTTAATAAGAACTTCAGTCAACTCTATTTAGCAGGGTCAGAAGTCCAATGGATTATCTTTTGTTAAACATAGATTCTTGAAACACAGAAAAGAATCTCAAGCCTTGAATGTCCTTCTACAATTAATATTCTCATCCTATTGTACATAAGCCTAAATTATGATAACTGAATCGTCAGTCAGACTTCATTTTCGGCAACAAACGTACCAATTCTAATTGTCTTAGTTCTCTAACCAGGTACTTTTTCTCTGCCTACATTAGATTGAGTACGAAAAGATCGATCTAGCAGGTGCAACATGTGCACTATAACTATTTGTATTTTCAAACTATTCGGGACTAAATGATATCCTTTTATGCATTTCCATGTCACTAGAAAATGTCTTTTTGGGGCTTCCCTGTGTCAAGAATGGACCTTGGGCCTAACTCAACCTCAAAAGCTAGCTCAAGAGGTGAGGATTACCCAAGTCCATAAGCATACCACTAGTCCATTCCCCAATCAATGTGGGACTTTTACCTACTCTAACAAACTCCCCCCCCCTCCCCCGCCCAGGCCCAACTAGCATTGGCGCGTGGATCGGGAGCCCAAAACGGGAATGGACTTGGCTCTGATACCATGATAAGAAATGGACCTTGGGCCTAACTCAGGTCCCACGTCCATTCCCGTTTTGGGCTCCCGGTCCACGCGCCAGTGCCAGTTGGGCCTGGGCGTGAGGGGGGATGTTAGAGTGGGTAAAAGTCCCAAATTGGTTGGGGAATGGACTAGTGGTTTGCTTATATGGACTTGGGTAATCCTCACCTCTTGAGCTAGCTTTTGAGGTTGAGTTAGGCCCAAGGTTCATTCTTGACACCTTGGTGCTTTCTGGTGCTTCAGTAGTACTACGTTGCTCTCTTTGTCTTCCCTTGCTTTTAGTAGGTGCTTCAAATGTAGTAGTTTTCTTTCTGTCTTCCTCAGGCTCTAAGAGGTGTTTTAGAAGTACCAACTAGTTTTCTTGGCCTTCCTCTTCCTCTGGTAGGTGCTTCAGCAACTTCAGAAATAGTTGTTACCTTTCTTGGTCTTCCCATGCTCTAGGAAGTGTTTCAGAAGTACCAATTAGCTTTCTTGGATGTCCCCTGCCTCAGCAGGTTCTTCAGAATTAGTTATACAATTAATATCTATATGAGATGTGAATATTTCTTGGACATGCCATGAATTAAAAGGATATTGAGTGTTACTGTAAAGGAATTTACTGAAGTAAATCCCCCATCCCTTAGCAGTTATACGGTGGTTGTATGTTAGGCATGTGTACCAGGTTTTAAAACACAGTCAAACCACCTATCTTAGGACTTGATAATGTGCTTGTTTCTTTCCAGGATCCATCTGATAAGAAGACAATTATCTGTGATGAACAGTTGAAAGAACTATTTCAAGTTGATTCATTCCATGGCTTCACAGTTACGAAACTGTTGACTGCTCATTTTGTCAAATGAGAAGACTGATATTGTGGTTTGCTTGCAATTGGCAATGAGTGTAATTTGTCTTCTATATGGCCATGTTAGCGGTTCCTCTTTCTGTCTTAGTTTTTATGTTTTTTAGGTATAGTCATTTATCCATGGTATAGGAACATATGATCTTGAATGTTAGCAAAATACTAATTAGCCCTCCTATTAATCTCAACCCCTTCTGCTAATGCAAAAGATACAACAACAACAAACCCAGTGTATTCCCACCTGGTGGGGTCTAGGGGGGTAAGATGTACGCAGTCCATACATCTACCTCTAAAGAAGTAGAAAGGTTGTTTTCGATAGACCCCCGGCTCAAGACACGAGATACCACACAAGTACATAGTAAAGCACAGAACAAGATTACAAGATTACATAACATAAATACGGCACCCATAAGTAAAAGAAAACAGAGGAAAACACCCAGATTCGTACGAAAACAAGGAACACGGAATCATAACAAGGATACTACCCCGTAATTCCCTACACTAGCGACCCAAACTGGCCTTAGTCTTCTGCCCTAATTCGCATCCTCCAGACCTTCCTATGTAGGATCATGTCCTCGGTGAGCTGTAACTGCTCCATGTCCCGCCTAATCACCTCACCCCAGTACTTCTTCGGCCTACCCCTACCCCGCCTAAAACCATCCAACACTAGCCTCTCACACCTACGAACTGGGGCATCCATGCCCCTCCTCTTCACGTGTTCGAACCATCTCAATCGGACTTCCCGCATCTTGCACTCCACTGGAGTCGCACCAACCTCCCTGATAGTCTCATTCCGAACTCTATCCCCTTTAGTCAGCCCACACATCCAGCGCAACATCTGCATTTCTGCCACCTTCATTTTTTGGATGTGAGAATTCTTAACTGGCCAACACTCCGCTCCATACAACATGGCCGGACGGACTACCACCCTGTAGAATTTGCCTTTAAGCTTGGGCGGCACCTTCTTATCACACAACACCCCCGACGCGAGCTTCCACTTCATCCATCCCGCCCCAATACGGTGTGAGACATCCTCGTCAATTTCACCGTTACCCTGGATCACGAACCCGAGATACTTGAAACTATCCCTCTTACATATCTCCTGTGATTCCAGCTTCACTACCACCTCATCCTTCAGCCTCACGTCATTAAACTTGCATTCCAAATACTCTGTCTTGCTTCTGCTCAACCTGAACCCTTTAGACTCAAAAGTTTGTCTCCACACCTCTAATTTGTCATTCATATCCCCTCGAGTCTCATCAATCAGAACTATATCGTCTGCAAAAAGCATACACCAAAGCACCTCCCCTTGAATACGCCGCGTCAACACATCCATCACCAAAGCAAACAAAAAGGGACTAAGAGTAGATCCCTAATGCAATCCTGTCAAGACGGTGAAATGCTCTGAGTCTCCTTCCGCTGTCCTCACCTGGGTTTTCGCTCCCTCATACATGTCCTTAATTGCTCTGATATATGCCTGCGGGACTCCACTCACCTCCAAGCACCTCCAAAGCACCTCCCTGGGGACTTTGTCGTATGCCTTCTTCAGGTCGATAAACACCATGTGCAGGTCTTCTTCCTTTCCCTATACTGTTCCACCAGCCTTCGTACCAAGTGAATTGCCTCCGTCGTCGAGCTGCCAGGCATAAACCCAAACTGGTTTTCCGAAATAGACACTATCCGTCTCAGCCTCACCTCGACCACTCTCTCCCAAATCTTCATAGAGTGACTCAATAACTTAATCCCCTATAGTTATTGCAACTCTGAATGTCCCCCTTATTCTTATAGAGAGGGATCATGGTACTCTACCTCCAAGCCTCGGGCATCTTTGCCGTCTTGAAGATTTCGTTGAACAATCCAGTCAACCACCTTACACCAGCCTCTCCAACGAACTTCCAAAACTCCACCGGTATCTCATCCGGCCCCGTCGCCCTACCCCTTCGCATCCTGCGAACAACCTCTCTAACCTCTTCTACCTTAAAACGTCTACAATAACTAAAATCCCGACACTTCTCTGAGTGCTCCAGTTCCCCTAACACAATAGCTCTATCCCCTTCGTCATTCAAGAGCCTATGGAAGTACTCCACCAACACTCTACCGTTCTCCTCCTTAATGCACCTCACCTGATCGAGGTCACGACCCTTCCTCTCCCTTGCCTTAGCGAGTCTAAACAACTTTTTCTCCCCTCCTTTCCCCTGTAACCCTGCATACAAGCTCTCAAAAGCGGCCGTCTTAGCTGCCGTGACAGCTGTCTTAGCCTCCTTCCTAGCTAGCTTGTACTCTTTCCTGTTTACCCGCTTCTCTTCTTCGTCCTTACTCTCAACCAACTTAGCATACGCCTCTTTCTTGGTCCCCACTTTCTTCTCCACCTCTTCATTCCACCACCAATCCCCCCGATGATGCCCGGCTCGGCCCCTAGAAACACCCAACACCTCACTTGCATTCTCCCTGATGCACCTAGCCGCCCTATCCCACATACTATCCACGTCCCCCCTACACTCCCACACCCCCATTCCCGCCAACTTCTCCCCTATCTCCCACGCCTTCACTGGCGTCAAGCCGCCCCACTTAATTCTAGGTCTACCCTCCTTACTCCCCCTCTTTCTATTCTTCTTTATACCTAAATCCATAACCAAGAGCCTATGCTGGGTCGAAAGATTCTCACTCGGGATGACCTTACAGTCCTTTCACAACACCCTATCCCCTTTCCGAAGCAACTAAAAGTCAATCTAGGTCCTGGCTATCGCGCTTCGAAAGGTGATTAGGTGATCGTCCTTCTTCGGAAAGCCCGAGTTCACCACCACCAGCCCAAAGGACCTCGCAACCTCCAATAGAGTAGTCCCCTCTTCATTTCTGTCCCCAAAACCAAAACCACCATGCACATCACCAAAGCCTCCCGGTAACGCCCCGATGTGCCCGTTGAAATCTCCTGCTACAACAATCTTCTCCGAGCTAGGCACGCCTCTCACCACCTCTTCCAAAGCCTCCCAAAACCGCATCTTCTCCTCCCCCTCCGAGCCCACTTGCGGCGCATAAGCACTACACACGTTTAGGGTAAACCCCCGGATGACCAACTTAATAGTCAGCAACCTATCGTTGAACCTCTTCACCTCTACGATCTGACCTCTAAGCTCTTCATCTACTAAGATGCCAACTCCATTCCTACGCCTCTCGCTCCCAGAGTACAGCTTGTAACCATCCACATCCCTAGCCTTAGACCCTACCCACTTGGTTTCTTGAACACACGCAATATTGATCCTCCTCTTCCTAAGGATCTTCACAAGCTCTATGGACTTACCCTGAAGGGTCCCTATATTCCAAGACCCAACCCTCAGCCTACCATCACTATCCACACGCCCTCCTGTACCACCCCCGCGGCCAAACCTTGGCCTCTCTCCCACTCCCGCCCTTTCCTCATCCCCCGCCCCCACAACAGCCCCACGCCCCAACCCCATCGAACATGACCCTATTCAACCATTACCGCCCACAGCCACTACTACAAGAAATATAAGAAAATATAAAAAAATAAACGATGGTAGTAGCAAAGCAGCAGCAAGAAATACAAGGCTCACACAAAATCAAAGAAATAATCAAGAAACCAAACTAAACTCAAGTAGAGAGCAAACACCACTGGGCTCGACACCCATAACCCCAAAAACAAAGCCCCAAGCCGATAACCCAATCAAAAGCAGTGCAAGAAACGACCACAGCAACAACAGACAATATCAACAAATCACACGCAAGTCAAGGTACAGGGGATAATACTAGCATAATACAAAGAATGAAATAAAATGAAATAACAAAGGTTAGAAGTCACCGGGTTACGCTTGTAGACCAAGCCGGCGCCCAAAACCCAGCGTAGATCGGGTTCTGGGCAGTTTCGGTGTTGAGATGGAGCTGCGGCTGTTTAGACCGAGGGGACTGGTCGTCGTTTGAGTGCTGCGGCTGCTGGCGACTGAGTGGCGGGTGTAGGCGGCGCTGCGGCTGGGGACCGAGTTGCGGCTGCTGGGGACCGGGCGACGGCTGCTGGAGACCGAGGGGGGGCTGCTGGATCTCGCCGGAGCCGGCGGGTGGGGGTTTCGCCGGAGCTGGAGACTGAAGGGGGGGGGGGGGGCTGCTGCTGCTGGATCTCGCCGGAGCTGGAGACTGAAGGGGGGGGGGGGAGCTGGAGCCAGCGGGTGGGGATCTCGCTGGAGAGCGAGGGGGGGGGGGCTGCCGGAGGGCGGCGGGAAGCGGCGACGGGGGTCGGCGCCGAAGGTTGGCGACGGGGCTGGGGACCGGGGAGAGAGAGAGAGAGAAGGTAGGGAGATAGAGGGAGAGAGCCGATAAAATTGTTGTCCTTTATTCATGCTTAGATGTTCTTTTTTGTTGGTTTGCTTGGTTTAACCATCTAGTGTTCAGAACCACACTAGCATGACCATCCAGATTTGCTTTGTGTAAAGCTCATTAAAGGAGGAAGTGGGAGTTTCTCCAATTTCTGGTGTTCGAATCTGGAATCTTTAAGCGAGGAAGAATACTGCTCATCCCACCACATTTAATTTTGATCAAGCATAGTTGTTCATGGTCTTTGTACTTTATTAATAGTTGTGCGATATGTTTTTTCTCCCTCTCTTGATCGATTCCTTGTCATTCTTTTGGTTTGACTTTACTTTTTTCGTTCTTGCTGTGGATGCTATTATTCTTGTTTACTATTGAGCCGGGGGTCTATCGGAAACAACATAACTACTTCATCTAAGGTAGTGGTATGGATTATGGATTGCGTACACTTTACCATCCATACCCCACTTTGTAGGAATTCACCGGGTATGTTGTTGTACTCTCGCCATGTTTAAATGACTAAGTTTGTAGCAGTTTGCCAACTTCTCTAACTAACAAGTTTATAATATTCATTTAGAATTCACATCCATTCATGGAGTTATATGGTGGTTGTATGTTAGGCATGTGTACCAGGTTTTAAAACAGAGTCAAACCACCTATCTCAGGACTTGATAATGTGCTTGTTTCTTTGCAGGATCCATCCGATAAGAAGACAATGTGATGAACGGTTGAAAGAACTATTTCAAGTTGATTCGTTCCATGGCTTCACAGTTTCGAAACTGCTGACTGATCATTTTATCAAATGAGAAGACAGATATTGTTGTCTGCTTGCAATTGGCAATGAGAGTAATTTGTCTACCATCTGGCCATGTCTGTGGTTCCTCTTTCTGTCTTAGTTTCTATGGTTTTCTGGTACAGTCATTTAGCCATAGTATAGGAACGTATGATCTTGAATGTTAGCAAAATATCTATTAATCTCAACCCCTTCTGCCAATGTAAAAGATAAAATGAAGAAAGCAAAGTAGTTGTCCTTCCCGGGACTCCGATAAAATTGGAGCAATGGAAAAGAAGAATTGTTATAGCCTTTATTCATGCTTAGATGTTCTTTTTTGTTGGTTTGCTTGGTTTAACTATCTAACATCCAGAACCACACCTTGGCTTAACCAATCCATATTTGCATCGTGTAAAGCTATTAAAGGAGGAAGTGCTCCCCTACAGGAGTTCCTCCAATTTCTGGTGTTCGAATCTGGAATCTCTGATTAAGTGAGGAAGAATACTACGCATCCCACCACACTTTATTCTGATCTAGCATAGTTAGTTGTTCATAGTCTTGGTCCTTTTGTGTAATAATGGTTGTGCGATATTTCTTTTCTCCCTCCATTGATCGATTCCTTGTCATTCTTTTGGTTTGAATTTACTTTTTCCGTTCTTGCTGTGGATGATATTATTCCTGTTTGCTCTTGAGTTGGGGTTTCTATCGGAGACAGCCTCACTACGTCATCTAAGGTAGTAGTATGGACTGCATATACTTTACCATCTCCCGACCTCAACTTTGTGGGAATTCACTGGCTATGTTGTTGTTGTACTCTTGCCATGCTGGTTCTTAAACCAGATAAAAGAAGGCTGCGGTAGATTAACAATCAGCCTCAAATATTTTGATTATGATTTATGATGAATCAGCTAGCTGCATACAAAATTATGATGATTTGCTTTTAGGGTTAACAACAACATCTATTGTATTATTAGCCGTGTTCAGTACACTGACATTTAAACTAGAGTGAATTTTGACTTAACATTTTGATTTTCTCATTTCACGATTTTGTTCAAATCCTTAAAAACTTGTAAACAAATTAATACAGATGGAGAAACTGTCACAATCAATCACAAACTTTAATTGAGTTGGATATCTTTTTATTGTGATTCCATGAGCAAGTTGATCAAGAAAGGAATCATGATGCTGGAGGACTACTGCTTTGCATGCAGCAATAATATGATTCAATAAGAATGTGATGCAAAAGAGGAAAGAAAATACCACTATAATATTAATTATTTATTGATAACCAAAAGATTAATAACAAAAAAGCATAGAGTTCTGTTAATAATACATATCTAAATTTAGTAAGAGGTGCATGTGTGAGGTGGCATGAATGGAAAAAGCCCAAATAGGTGCTACAAAATGATGGGTGGTGTGACTTAAAATTTATGGCAGGACATCAGTGTTATTTTTCTACTTCTCTTTTGGATCTGTTCTATCATATTTGTTTACTCATTTTGCCCTTATGAATATTCAGATTCATCCTTTTTATTCCTATAGTGAATATCTTACCTATGGTTATTAATTTTAGAACTACATACTAGTATTTTTCCTAATTCAAAGTTTATACCGTTTTATTTCATAAAATAAAGTTTATACGTTTGTTAATCAACACTCGTCGCATCAATAATTTGTATTTTGTTAATATTATCCTTCAAAATTGAAATCGATCTGCATAATACAAATCCCATTTCCTTTTTTAGGATAGAAATGTATCATTGAAGCATACAATAATTTTACATTTTATTTATTCTCTTTTGGGAAGCTTGAATGGTAGGTGGTGTTTTGTATATTAGGAGTATCTTAGCTTGCAACAATACAGCGTTCTGAATTCTTGAGCTACAATTTCTGGTCATTTAGTTTTTGGAATTAGACAGATTTTTCTAGTAAAATTTCCTTTAATTTTAATTATCATTAATATAATGATCAAAGATAGTTAAATACTATTTAGACTTCAACAGTAAACTGTTGAGAGATGATGCCATTCCACTTGTTCTAGAAGTAGTTGCTTTTTTTCTCCTTGGCAGATTCTATCGAAGTAGTTAACTTTGTGTGTCTAATCAATCAGTAAACTCGTCATATTGGTATCCCTCACATCCTCAATTCACCATCTATCCAAATACACCAGCCCCACCAGCCAGCAGAACCTGATACCTTTCAGTTTCCTTTTCCTTTCACATTCTTGTCCTTTGAAATTAGGTGCACTTGAGAAGTTTGTTCTATTTTCAAAATAAGTGTATCTTTCTATTTTGTTCTAACATGGAGATATATAATTATAAGATAATTTGCTTATTTGATAAAATTATATAAAAAACAATTTTTTAAAAATAATTTTCACAAATCGAGAAAGTTCATATTTATATGTAACAGAAGCTTTGATGTATCTAATTGTCCTTTTATTTTAGCTTTATATCCGAAGACATAAGTTATGTGTAAAACCGGAAAAATTTGCAAGACACGAGTTATGTCGTAATAAAGTATAAATTCAATGTATAAACTTCTTAAGATAGAATGTTCTAAAATTTAACTCGTCTTATAGGATATGATGGTGAAATTACAACAATATTACTGTAGGCACTCAATTTTTGGGGACTTTACAAAAAAAATTCAATTTTTGTTAGAGTTATTTGAATCTACTTTATCCTAAATCCTAGTTAATATCTATATAAACTATAAAGGGCCAAGTCCTAATTCATGCCTATATAAAGGGGTGAATCTAAAAAATAGATCCAAATTGGGGTGACTTTCACATTTTAGCCCAAAATAAAAAAACTTTCTTAAAATAGCCTTTACCTATTAACTAATATTTTTTTGAACGAAATTGTCCCTGATCAATGGAGTAAATTACATAAATGATCCTCATAATGGATAACAATTTCATATTTATATCTTTCAACTTTTATTTTTTTTTCTCTTTTTAATTTTACTTTGATTTTTATTTCTTCTTTTCTCTTTTTTTTTTTATAGTTTTTCTCAAACCTTACTTTTTTTCTTTTTCCTCTCAACTTCTTTTTTTTCTTTTTTCTTTTATATTATTTTGATTTTTTATTTTCTCTTTCCTTTTTTTTTTTTATGTTCTTTTTAGTTTTTCTCAACCCTTATTTTTTTTCTTTACACTTCTCAACGTCTACTTTTATAATTTTTTTTTCTTTTTAAATTTTTCTCGACCTTATTTTTATTTAATCTTTTTATTTTATTTTTATCAACCTTTATTTTTTTCCTATTCTCTCTCAACTTCTACATTTTCTTTGATTTTTATTTTTTAAATATTTTTCTTCATTTTCTTCTTTTTCTGCAATTCTTATAATTTTTGTTCTTTTCTTTGATTTCTTCCATTCAAGTTACATCTCATGAGCAAAAGTTGACACTATCACATTATAAAGGCAAGACTTATGGCTTTCGAATAACAAGCTACGTTTCATGGGCAAGAGTTGACACTACTACATTACGTTTTCATTGATGAGATGTTCTACAACTATTGGCTTAGAGACAAGACTTAGCTCAAGGACTTTCAAACTACAAATTATGCCCCAAAGGCAAGAGTTAACTTTACCACGTTATGTTTTCATTTATGAGATGTTCTACAACTCTTGCCTTAGAGGCAAGACTTAGCTCAAAGACTTTCAAACTAAAAATTATGCTCCACGGTCAAGAGTTGTAACTACCACGTTATGTCTTCATTTATGAGATGTTCTACAACTCTTGCCTTAGAGGCAAGACTTAGCTCAAGGACTTTCAAACAACAAATTATGCCTCACGGGCAAGAGTTGACACTGCCATGTTATGTCTTTAGGCAAGACTTAGCTCATGGACTTTCAAATAATAAATTATGCCCCATGGGCAAGAGTTGACACTACCACGTTATGTCTTTATTTATGAGATATTCTACAACTCTCTCCTTAGAGACATGATTTATCTCAAGAATTTTCAAAGAACTTCGTAACAACAACTCATGCCCTTAAATTTGCTTTGATGTCAAAAAAGAATAGCCCTTTGCGGATTATCTATTTTTTTGTTTATTAGCAAAATATAATAGAAGTTGAGAAAAAAAGAAAAAAATGATCAAACAAAATAGAGAAATAAAAAAAAAGATTGAGGAAAAAAAAAGGAAAGAAAAAAATAAAGATCAAGAAAAAAGCGAAGAATTAAAAAAATTGAGAAAAATAAAAATGAGAGGAAAAATAAAAATAAAGTTTGAGAAAATTGAGGGGAAAACAAGAGAACTAAAAAAAGAAAAAAACAATCAAACAAAATAGAGAAATAAAAAAAAAAGACTGAGAAAAAAAAGCAAGAAAAAAATAAAGATTAAGAAAAAAGCAAAGAATTAAAAAAATTGAGAAAATAAAAAATGAGAGGAAAAAATAAAAATAAAGTCTGAGAAAAATGAGGGGAAAAAAGAGAATTGATAAAAACAAAAAAAAAAAAGAAAAATAAAGGTTAAAGACAAATGAATTAAAAAAAAAAGAAAAAAAGAAATCGAGAATGCTTGAGAAAAAAGAAAAAAATAAAGGTTGAGACAAATGAATTAAAACATGAAAATAAAATTAAAGAAAAAAATAAAAAGTAAAAATAAGAAAAAATAGAATAATAAAATTAAACGAAAAATAAAAAAGTGAAAATTATAAAAAATAGAATAATAAAATTAAAGAAAAAAATAAAAAGTGAAAATAATAAAAAAATAAAATTTGAGAGAAAAATGAGTATGGAAAATTTAAAAATATATTTGAGGTGTAGAGGGGAAAAATGATACTTGTACTATACTTAAAAATTAAGGAAGGTTATTCTTCAAATACATTTTTTATTAGGGTCAAATATTTAAAGTCACCCATATTTGGGTCTATGACATGCAATTTCCTATATATAAAGGGCCAAATCCTAATTCATTCCTATATAAAGGGCCAAATATTCTTTTAAAGAGATATCTCTAAGATCCACAAATACATGAGATCAAATACTCCTTTCATGAAGGTCAAATCCAAATATTTTTATGTTCGAGAAATACGCCACCAACGGCCAATTCTTACATTCCAGAAATACGACCCTCAAATTATGGAAAAAATCAAGAGAGAAGAATCAAGCGGAGAAATTCATATCAAATTTAAATATTCCTACATTCGAGAAATATGCTACCGATGACCCTTGAATTATGGAGAAATCTATATCAAATCTAAATATTTCTACGTTCAAGAAATATGCCACTAATGACCCTTGAATTGGTAACTCTACAATTACAACTGAAAAAATACAAAAGATGAATAAAATACAATAATCTTTTTTTTTGAGGCACTGATATCTCGCTCTCTTTAAGGAGACTCAAGCCCCCTACAGTAAATGGTTTCATCGGTCCAACAATAATCTTCTTGACTTATCCCCTCCAGGATATAACAACCTTCTCACAAAGAACAACTAAATAATTATGGACAAGGGTTGAGTTCAAAGCTCCACAAAAAAACATCTCCCTTCAACTAATAAACTCTTTTTTTTACTAATTTTGTTTTTGTGAGCTCTATATATCTTTGTACTTAAAAAAACTGCAAGAGCATCACTATTTATAGGTGAGGAAATCTTCCATGCAATGAATATGAAGAATTAGTGGATATTAAAAAGGAACGATCAATGGCCTACATGTTTGTCACGACCCGATTCGGGGATCTGGCCGCGACGGGCATCCCAAACCATCAAGGCCCGAGATACCCCCGAACTCCTCAACCCACTAGTGATATCGTACGCTTTGAGACCAGGCCCTCACGACTTTAAAACACGTAACTAGTTAGTACGACTTTCTTACTTATATACCCAACATCTCTCCTCTGTTTTACCGATGTGGGACTCCTTGTCCTAAGTTGGGGTGTCACATACACCCCCTCTTATGGACTCAGCGTCCTCGCTGAGGTTTGCCCTACCGAATGGGATTTTCCTACACTCAGGATTGAGGTTTGCTCCGCCTTACCAGGATTCGCCTACACTCAGTTTGAACTCTGGCCCACATCGACAGGCAATGGCGGACCCAGGTTTTCAAGGTTGTGGGTGCTCAAAAAAATTTATAAAAAATAGTATGTAGTTGTAGGGATTCGAACCTGGAGAGCTGGACACGAGAGTCACATCCTCAAGTCACTGCACCCAATCATATGTTTGTTCTCTGGGTATTTTTAATAAATTATACCATTTATTCTGTGTTTCTTATATAATTATACCTAATCTACGTCAAGTTTAGTGAGTGCCGGAGCACTCCAAAATTATGCGTGGGTCAACCCCTGTCGACAGGGATGACACAAGAGCAACTTTGATACCATTCTGTCACGAGCCGAGCCGGGGCCCTGTCCGCGACGGGCATATTGAACCATCAAGGACCAAGATACCCCTGAACTCCTCAACCCACTAGTGATATTGTCTGCTCTGGGCCTTGATGGTTCAGGATGCCCGTCGCGGTCAGGGCCCTGGCTCGGGTCGTGACAATGTTACAAGAAGAATGAAGAGAATAAAGGTAGAAGTTACAAGAGTTAGAAGAAACTTATGTTGGCATTGTACCACCACTGATTATTTTGTTTAAAGACACAAATAAATGAGAGTTGGAGAGTGTGTTTGGTATGAAGGAAAATATTTTTCAATTTTCTCATGTTTGGTTGGCTTAAATGTTTTGAAAAATATTTTTCAAATCAACTTATTTGCCTCAAATTTAAGAAAAATGACTCACTTTCAAAAAGTAATGAAAATATTTTTCAAGACTCTCTTTCAACCCCACTCTCAAGTTTAATTGTTCATACAACTCTCAAAATCACCCACCCCTACCCAGCCCCCAATCCCCTACCATCCGCACCCCGACCTTCCCTATCCAAAAAAAGTATTTCAATTTTTTTTATTTCACCCCACCCCTACCACCCTCCCTAAAAAAAGTACTTAATATTTTTTTAAAAATTCATACTTTTCGAGGTCCGAAATTATTTTTTAAAAAAGTATTTTCTACTCTTTAGCTAAACACTAAAATGTATATTCTAAAAAGTATTTTTTTCATTCACCAATCAAACACTAAAAAATATTTTTCACTCATCAACCAAACATAAAAAAATAAGTAAGAAATAAATTTATTTTTCATGAAAATATTTTTTAGAAAAAATATTTTTCTCGAAAAACATTTTCTAGAAAAATATTTTTCTTGAAAAACATTTTCTAGAAAAATATTTTTCATGAAAAACATTTTCTTCCATATCAAACACACCCGGAGGCCCAAAAAAATAGCCATGCAACTTGTGAATGATGCCATATTAATGCATTAAAATTTGAGGTATAATGCTGTCAAAATGTTATACGGGTGGAATAATGGTGTAGAAGGCAAAGAGTGCTACCACTACCTGAAAGTACTAACATATGATAAGATTAATGTAAACAACATAAATCCCCTAGACAATGAAAATAATTACACAAAATCCCTTCTTGTTTTCTCTCTTCCTTTTTTTATGAACATACTCATACATTCGGTTACATATTATACATTGGTCGAATGTATGATGTAACAGTTAATCCTATATTTAAGATAAGAGAATCTTTAATTATTCTACAGTTTCATAATTAAAGGCAATAATTAGCCAACATTAAGTCATTTATTGATAGAACATGTAACTGATATTTGAATTTTAAAATTTTTGTTATACATATTTTTTTCTCCCTATGATTCACGATTTGGAAAGCCAAAAAACAATCACTTTCTTCTACATCCATTCTCCAAAACTACTAAAATCTTTTTCTACATACGTTCTTCAATACTAGTAAAATTGATATGAATATCCCCATATTGTTGCGACATTCTGAAATTTGGGAGTCAGAAATTAGTTATACGTCATACAAAAGTGACGCAATAGTAATTTCTGTAAATGCGAACAAGTTGATCACACTCGCAAAACTTGCGGTTTCTTTCCAAAGGAATCATGAAGAATATAATATGATTTTCTATGTGCATATACTTTGAATGATTTTGGTTGTATAAATATTTTTTATTAGTTTTTTTTTAATGCTGGAGCAAGTAATTTATATTTTTTTATTGATTATAGATGTTAATTTCAATAATCAATGATTTATATTAGTATAAAAATTTGAAGATTTTTTCCTATATCATAGTTCGTAACCATATAACTTGAAGTTAGAACACTATTATAAAAGCACATTAACTCTGTAACTTACTCGTTATAGGAGTAAGTAATTGTTGAAACACACGGTGTATTAAACTGTTGTACATTAATAGTTAATGTGTAATAAATGTATGATATAGCATTATACGTTTTTAACATGTATGAGGTTAGAAATACAATAACGGAATTTAACTGAATTCAATTTTTTTTAAATTATACACAGTATCATTCCAGTAAATTTATGAATGTATAATATGTTTTTATACAATCAAATCAATGCATAATAAATGTGTGTCTTTCCAATAAACGTTTGAATGTATAATAAGTTGTTATACATTCAAAGCAACGTATAGTGATACTGTGTTATTCCAGTAGACTTACGAATATATAATATTTGATTATACATTCGTATCAATATATGATATAGTATCATACATTATAAATGTGCATGGTATTAACAATTTCTGTAATTTTTTTACAACTAATAAATGTTTTACAACATGTATGATGTTATGTAATACATACGTTTAAAACGTATTAGTCTTTAGTTCAATGTAAGATTCACTTATAAGCAAAGGTACATACCAGGAAACATACTATGTGTTCAAAATACAATGTCAGATTAATTAGCAATATGTTGTTTTAATCATTAACAAAATAAGTGAAAGAGAAATTCAATAAATACCATGAATCAGTTAGTAACATTGCAGTAGTGTCTCAATGACTAAAAAGCATATTCTCATAAGATGAAGACATCCATAAATGTAAACTAACATCCAGAAAGTAATCTTTGAATTCATTTAACATCAACCACAAAACTAAGATTTAGTTGATTCAATTTCGACTTTTATTAAACAATGCTACTCTAAAGTAACAATTGTACTTTCATCAATTTCTTGGAGCACACTATTCCTTGGCCGAGGAGGATCGCCATTATCACTCGTGTACCCTTCATTTGCCTTTTCTACTCCGTAATGCCACAGTAATGAAGCATAGCATGCATGTTGACTTCCAGCATCAAACACGCATGAATGCACTTGCTGCCCTTCACTTAATATTTCTGCATAAGCAGCAACAAAGACGCCACAGTCCCTGATTTAAAAAATAAATAAAAATGAAGTAACAGTAAGTACATTAATTTAAACATAGTTATACATTATAAAAAATTATAATTTACTTACAAACTTTCAGATGCTTGCTGGGGTATGTTTTGAACATATTCAACATCAAATACGTTTTGATTGACATGTATGATGGTAGCTTATACATTTAAAAAATGTAATATCGGATATACTTATACGTCTTAAATGTAATATCAAATATACTTAAACTACAGACAAACATGTATGATGGTAGATTATACATTGTAAAATAATCTTCTTTAATGAATAATGTTAAATTATACAATAATCTTTTTAACTGCCTCTTTTATGTACATCTTCTTATTGTATAATATAATGGAATATAAAGTAGAAAACTGATATTATACATTAGTCTAAAAAATAAAGTAATGTCTAATCAAATAATATAAACGTATAATATCAAACATGCCAGAAACAAAACCAACGAACATATTTTGTTCTTTAGCATCTAACTGGATAAGTCCTAAACTAAAGCTAGGACGAGAATCCATTACCAAATTTATACTATATTGATTAAGCAATCGCAACTATAAACAAGAAATTCAAAGATCTGACTTGTATTATATGAAAAACAAATCTAGAAAAAAATTAACTAACAAACTAGAATGAGATTGCAAAATAAGGTAATTTCATAAAAATCAACATGCAACCAAACAAGAATCCGAATAAGAAACAACAACTTTAAAACAAAAATAAAGATCTGCCTTTTAATAAATAAAAAAAAATGATATTATCGAACTATCACATTGAAATGGATTTGCAAAAGCAATTAATTTCATAAAAAATAAAAATCCAATAAAAAATCGACCCAGATTGTGATTTGGTAAAGTTGAAAAAAAACTAAAAATTATTAAAAAACTCAGTATATAAGTTCAATAAATGTTTGATAACTTACAAATTGGTAACCTCTAAGTATATGATTATTTGAATTTGAGAGTGAAAAAAGGTATTCAATAATGGAGGAACAATCGGTTGTTTAATGGAAGAAAAAAATGGAGTAAATATGAAAAAGTGAGAGAAAGTAAATGGAAAAGAGTGAGAAAGTAAAGAATTATTTAATGGGATAAAAAAAAGGAGTAAATATGAAAAAGAGAGATAAAGTAATGATAAAAATTCTTTTTTTTGGGGATGTATAAAAGGAATGAGAGAGAAAGTAAGAAAATAGGGGATTTTAGCAATAAGTTTGGGATTTATGTAATTAGTTTGTTAATATGGGATGTGTTGTAATAAGGTAAAGTTAGTTTGTGTATATATGTAATTTATAGACATTAAAATGCTAAAACTATCAGGACATAACTTGTGTTTATCAAATTTTTCTTGCCTTGTCTTTTTTTTTTTTTTTTTTTTTAAAATAGAGTATTAAAGGACCATGAATATAAATTTGAGTCGTAAAAGTTAAAAGACCACCAAAGTGTCATGAGAAAATTGAAGGAAAGGTGTCTTTTAAGTCTTGAGTGAAGGATTGGTGACATTGACCAATAGATAGGGTCAAACATCATTAGGAAACTTGATTAAGTTAATTGTGAACTTGATAAATATTTTCAGAACTTTCTAATATTTTAAAAAATACAAATCAACCCAACCCACACCCCTCTTCAATCCAAATCAACCACTCTCTCCTCTCTCTCTAGCTTCTCTCAACTCTCTCCCAACCAGTAGTTCTGCAAAATTTCTCCCTTCAACCCCCGGCGACTTCTACTTCCGGCGACAAATAGTTGGGCTTCGAGTTTCCCTTTTTGTCTCCCTTCAACCCCTGACGACTTCTACCTCCAGTGACAAATAGTTGGGCTTTGAGTTTCCCTCTTCAATTCAATCAACCTGTCTCTTATTCCTCACTCGACGGCTTCTCTCAACTCTCTTCCAACCAACTATTCTGTAAATTTCTCATTTCAATCCTTGAAGACTTCAACATCCGACTATAAATAGTTAGGCTTCGAGTTCCTTTTTCACTTCAACCTTCAATCGACGTGATAGCCTTGCTCTCTGGCCACAATAGCTTTGAATTCTTCATCGTTTTTTTTCTTCTTTCATAGGTAAAAATTTATGGCCTTTTTAGTTTTGAAGAAAACGAGGAACTTGAGCCAACTTCTCTTATAGTATTGGTTAACAATTTCAATATTTGTTGCACTAATTTGAAATGCGGTCTGAAATGGCCTTTTTATTATTTGTGTTTATAAAAACAAAATGATAATTTGGTTTGATTTATTCTGTTCTTGTTCTTGATAAAAAGTGAAATTTCTGTTTTTTGTTAAACAAAATCGTGCTACTGTTTTTTGTTTCCTCCGATAGATTATCCATTTGGTGCAACATATTAACCATCTAATGCAATAGATTTATTCTATAATTCACCAAATCAACCATCTGATGCACCAGAGAAACCAACAGATTAATAATCTGATGCAACAGATTAACTATCTGATGCAATAAATTTACCATATTTTGCAATAGATTAAGCATCGGATAAAAAAATCTGATGCAACTAATTAACCATCTGATGCAGCGGAAGAACCACCAGATTAATGATCCAATGCAATAGATGAACCTCCTGTTGGATAAAATCCCATCAATTCTTCCTACAGGAAATATCCAAGACTTGATTTTCCAACTGATCATTCATCTGCCACGATAGACGACCCTATGTTGGAAGAAATATAAACAATATTGATCATTGATAACTGTTCCAACAGATCATTCATGTATTGCAATAGATGTGTGACCTGTTGCACAGACCATTCATATTTCTCAACAGATGAGTGATATGTTTTGTATTGTTGCAACAGATTACTCAATCGTTGCTGTAGGTTAGTTAAATGCTCTGACAGATCACTCATATATTCTAATAGATATGTGATCTATTGCATAAACCATTCATCTTTCTCAACAGATGAGTGATATATTTTGTATTATCGCAATAGATTATTTAACTATTCCAACAGATCACTCATATGTTGTAACAGATGATGTCACAACAGTTATGTGATCTATTGAATAGACCATTCATCTGTCTTACAAGATGAGTGATATGTTTTGTATTGTTGCAACAGATTACTCATCTGCTGCAACAGTTTGGTTATATACTGCAATAGATATACTACCTGGTTTGCTTGTTTTATTTACTGTTATCCCTTTTTAACGGTGTATTAATCAATAATAATATATTATTTTATGTTTCTGCTAATTTTAGATAATATGATTCCCAAAAGAACATAAACCAAATCAAGTCCAATTAATTGAATAAGTGAAGCATCTAGGCTATATTTATCACTCTATGAGCTTGCTTTATAAGCGTTATCTCAATCAAGAGCAGAATATGATGAACATGGGGAGAAGGGATATTTCAAAAGAGATAATACAGATGCTAATAGCCCTTTCATCGAAGAGCGGGTCAAAGCCTTCTGTATTGATCATTATCCTATGAGAATGCAGTGCGATGGTACCGCAGATTTAACGGGTGATTTCTCAGCAGATTTCTCAGCCGTTGCTGCAGGTTAGTTAACTGCTCTGACAGATCACTCATATGTTCTAAAAGATGTGTGATCTGTTGCACAAACCATTCATCTTTCTCAACAGATGAGTGATATATTTTGTATTAGCGTAATAAATTATTTAAATATTCCAACAGATCACTCATATGTTGCAACAGATGATGTCACAATAGTTGTGTGATTTATTGAACAGACCATTCATCTGTCTTAAAATATGAGTGATATATTTTGTATTATTGTAATAGAGTACTTATCCGCTGCAACAGTTTGGTTAGATGCTGTAATAGATATACTACCTGGTGCAACAGATCGGTGATCTATTACAACTGTTATTTTACTGTTTTGCTTATTTTATTTACTGTTATCCTTTTTAACAATGTATTAATCAACAATAATATGTTATTTTATGTTTCTGCTAATTTTAGATAATATGGTTCCCAAAAGAACAGAAATCAAATCAAGTCCAATTAAAGGAACAAGTGAAGTAGCAAGGCTACATCCACCACTCTATGAGCTTGCTTTACAAGCGTTATCTCAATCGGGAGCAGAATATGATGAACACGGGGAGAAAAGATATTTCAAAAGAGATAATGCAGATGCTAATAGCCCTTCCACCAAAGAGCTGGTCAAAGCCTTTAGTATTGATCGTTATCCTGTGAGAATGTTGTGCGATGGTGCTGCAAATTTAACGGGTGATTTCGTGATTAAGTCATCCATGGAAAAATCTTTAAACGCCTTCAGAAAAATACTTTGAGAACAAAAATTGGATGCTTATTTCAAGGACAACTGCTTTGGGAAATATCTTGATTTGCCGGAGGACAACAATGCTCATTTCCAAATAAAAATGGTATATGAACTACTCAAGCGTAGGTTTATGTATGAAAACAAAGATAAGATGGATGAGGTGTGGATAAATTATTGTGGCATGCCTGTTTGTTTTGGTTGGAAGGAGTTTGCCATAGTTACTGGACTAAAATGTTATCCTCCTTCTTAAGTTATACCTATTCTAACCCAAAAAAAGCACCCCGCACACCTAAAAAGGCAAAGGCAAGTCGTGTGATCGTGATGACCTGGTGTCCATTGTTGGTCCAAGCTTTAAAAACAAAAATTTGATAGAAACGTTGAAAGGTAAAGGACTTTCAAAGAATCACAAACTGTCATTGTGCTTGGTTTGGTTTGTACATAATATTCTTTGGGCAAGAGACATTAACAACAATATAATCCTCGGTTTAATAAAGCTCTCTGAGGATCTTGATGCGTTTAACAACTATCCTTGGGGGTATGAAAGCTTTAAAATGGTTTCCCATGGGATTTCATGGTAAATGTTTCTTTCTTCTATTATGATATCATTTATTTTTTTCGCTCAATAATGGTTTTGATTTATTGACGTTATTTTATAGGCTTGGGCATTTGATGCCATTTCTTATTTGAGACAACAAGTGAACTACCAGGAAGGAGTTTCCTGTCCAAGAATCTTAAGATGGTTGTCGGCCAAAATTAATAAAAGTGCAAAATTTGTTGACCTTTTCAACCCCTCAAAGGATGCAGTAAGTATAATTATAATTAATTTTTTCCTTTAATTAATGATTTTTTTGAATGATCTAATCATCATTCTAATAAATGTAATGATTTATGTTAGATTGTGCATCCGTCACAAGTTCCGACCAATCGAGAGTTGAAGATACCATTTTTTCTTACTTTACGATCTGTGCAAATTTTATCGGACCCTAAGGTCATCGACAGAATAAAAATGGAATTGTTTGAAGCAACAACCATTACAAGAAAAACAATTTTGGAGGGTGGGATTGTTGTTGTTGTTGATGGTCTTAGTGCTGATGGAGCTGTTGGTGGTGGTAGTGGTGCTGCTGTTGGTGCTAATGATTTTCCTCTTACAGTATTTAAAGCAAACCATGGTTATATATATTTTACCTCTCCCAGCAAATGTTCTGCATGTAAATTTCAAGACTGTAGGACGAAACATGATGTAGTGATTAATGCTATTAATGTATTAACTGCTTCTGTAAAGGAATTGACATCTAAGAGGGGTCTCATTCCATTAAAGAGGATTTTATTTCCATTTGCTCCATTAGAGATTAGGGCTAAGAGGAGAAGGAGAGTGATTTCCATGGCATTATCAAGCAACCAAAAAAGCGAAATTACAACTCCTCTATCTGTGTGTTGCACTGAGTAACGTACAATATCCAAAGAAGAGTAGCACGAGCTGAAGAAAGTGAATATATTATATGTATTTCAACTGAAAAAACAAATAGACAGATATCTGTTTCAACAGATGACACATCTGCTAAAAATTATCAAATAGATATATACATCTGTTGCAACAGTTAACTAACCTGTTGCACCAGATACTTTATCTGGTGCAACATATGTCTCTTCTTTTTTAGCAAATCAAATAGCTCTTTGTACTGTTTTTATTTGTACCAACAGACGACCTATATGCTGTAACAGATGATTCATATGTTGCAACAGATTGTTCATCCATTGGAAATTATCACACAGGGTCTTCCTCATGTAGAAATTTATCCCAACAGTTGATTCATTGTTGCAATAGAAATATAATCTACTTGGGACAATTTAAAATGGAAGGAAGACCTATTTGATTTGCTAGAAGAGATGCGTTATCCTTTTTTGTTTTATTGTATCTCCGTGATTAGTATTGACCAATTCTGGCTTTCTACGTGGATGTAGAAGAAGCTAATGTTGAACGGCATTGAAAATATGCTACTTTTTTTTATGGAAATACGGAGAATAGAAAGCGCAGAAATTGTACGTAAGCGACAATAAAGATCCACGAAGATCAAAGCCGAAGTCCATAGCACCAGATGAAGAACAATTTTCCCATACTGAGTAGATCTTTATAGCTTGAGCTTGTCAAATCAAAGCAATCCTTGGCAGTATACTTAAATTGTTTTTGATGTTTTTGTTGAGATTTGTAACCATAACAATTTTTTTATATTTCATTTATTCGTTGACTTATTTCAACTAATTTATGAATAGTTTGATTTATTTTATTTTATCTATGAATTTTATTTATTCCTTAGATTTGAACTTATTAATTAAAAAGGAATACTAGATTCAAATATTGCAACAGATAATGTATCTGTTGCAACAGACGACACATCTATTGAAAAAAATCGAACAGATTTAGACATATGTTGCAATAGGTAGGTGATCTATTGGAATTTATCAAACAGGTCTTTCCACTATTGTAACAGATGCACTTTAGATAAAAACATCAAGATGATGCAATAGATGACCAACCTCTTGCAATAGATAAACTATATGTCAGAACAGGTAGGATAACTATTACAACGGATGGAGAATCTGTTGCATTATAAAAATTCAACTTTCGTTGGACATAAAAAATTGCCACTATGTGTAAAAAGGTTAAAGTGAATTGAATTGAAATAAAAAAGGCGCAACCCATCGACGGTGTTCATTTCAAACACCTAAAATAAGATAGACATCAAGTAGACAGTATTTATTTTAAATACGTAAAATAAAATTGACATCAAATATGTCAGTGTCAGTTTGGCACATTTCGCTGGCTTACCGTCACTTGACCCCCAACGATCATTTCCCCCCCATTGTCTTATTATTCATCTTCCTCCTAAAATTTAACCCTAAATTGTCAAATCTTCTTCTTCATCGTCATCTTCTTTTATCTATTCAAATTATTTCTTTCCTTTTTTCCAATTGATCTTGACAATGTCGAGCGCATCTTTCATTATTTTTTGTGATAAAGATTTTTGATATTGTAAGTACGGTCATGAAGCTCTGTTAAAGACTTCTTGGACTCAACAAAATCTGAATCGTAGGTTTTTTACTTGTAAGATTTCAAAGGTAACATTTTTTTATTTAATTAATTAATTAATTAATTATTGACTTGTAATTATTTTGTAATTGTGTTCTTTTTTTTTTATAGAAATTGGGTGGATGAGATTACTTTGATTGGTATGAAGAACGACACTCTTCACAAGCAAGTCGTGTAATCTGGGGTTTGTTGAACAAAGTCAAGGCTTCTGAAGTGAAACAAAATCGAGCAAGAAGATACTACATTGTTGTCGTTATTGCTACTAGTTTGGTGTTGTTGGGCACATGGATATTCAAGCCTAATTGCTGAAATTTTTATGGTGGTGTGTATATTTGCTACTGGTTTGGTGTTGTCGAGCACATGAATATTCAAGCGTAACTGTTGGAAAATATTAAAAAGATTTAGGCATATGTTGTAAAATTTAGATCATCTGTTAGAAATTATCAAACAGATTTCCCCACTGTTACACCAGATTAGACTTAGATTATTCATACAAATAACATCGCTGTAATGCAATGAATGACCAACCTATTGCAACAGATAAACTATCTGCCAGAACGGATTAAATATATTTTACAACAGATTTACAATCTAATCTATTGCATTATAAAAAAACTCAACTTTCATAAAAAAAAATTATTACCACTACATGTACATGTAATAAAGTGAAGGGTGACTTGAAATTAAAAATTTCTATTTCGTAGGCTCTTCTATATACACAAGCTTTAAGCGTCCAGTTAGCACCCCATAAGCCCAGACCTCTTGCAAGTTTGCCATAACGTTGTCGCACAAAAAATTCGTTGGCTCGACCATTTTTGGTCTGGTCAACAAACATTCGATGTGTGCAAGAGCGTGCGTGCCGCTCGCTTTAGCGGTATCATCTTTTGGAAGGATCATTCCCCTATTTCGACCTTCAAAATCTCATGATTTCTTCATCAACACTTCATTTGGCAAATGATTCATCAATTTACTCTCCCTCAGCAAGATGGGCAATAACACCATCAGTGGCTCCACAAGGAGAAAAAGATTGAAATCGTTGATGAGAGGTACGTTGGATTCATAAACATTGATATTTACCTCCCCGAGTAGTATCTCAACATCCCGCTAATGCCTGCTGTTCACGCTAATGACTGCAAGAATCCTTTTTGCCTCGGTCCAGCTCTTGCCGTGTGGATTTGGCCTGTCCCCTCTAACACATCTTAACATTTCTTCTTCATTCAAGACCAACGTAGGAACTAGGAAATCAAGTCCCACGCCAAGGGATGACTCCTCTCCATTGAGTTGATTGTACATATCTTTGATCTTCTTGTAAAAGTAGAGGTCCATTATCCTATCAGCAGTGTCATAAGCTTCCTGGTACGTTAATTGCCTTTTCCTCATGAGGTAGAGAATTATGTCAACATGCTGTGAGATAAGAAGTCAATTTTTAAATAGGTTAGTAATTGTAAAGATGCAATGGATGGTCCATCTGTTGCATAGGGTTCTATGAATCATAATCCAACGCAGCTTATAAAATCGATGGATAATAAGTTGCAACAGAACCACTACCAGTTGCAGCAGTATACCCAGCTGTTGCAACAGATGTAAAATCTGTTGCATAACTTCTTGTTCATGGGTTAGATTAGAAGGGCTAGGTTAGGAAAAGTAAACTTGCCTTGTCCTCGTACGACATACATATATCAGTTATTGTCTGGAAGTCTTGGGGGAAAAAGGGAGGCCTAGGCTAATCTGGTGCGCCTGGCTTGGCATTCTTGGCCTGTCGTAGATCCTTCTTCTCTTAGATGCCAAGTTCCATGTGTATGTCCACCTTCTTGATTGGCCCCTGAACTTCAACAGTTTTTGGAGAGAGAGGAATTGCAATTTCTTTTGATTTCTGAGCAGAGAGTACGTCTCTAATTGCTCTTTTCTTTCTCCTAACCAACGCTGTAGGAGTGTGTTGCTCTCTCACCTTCTTGGATGGTATGCAACACCTCTTGTATTTGAATTCCTCGATAGATTTAGAGATAGCCTCTACTTTAATCAAAGAAAACGACAGATACAAGCAAGAATGAAGTCGAAAATAACACCTATATGGTCGGAAATGAGAAGAAAAATAATCTGTTGTGGAGGGTTGAGCAAATTTATTTAGTAGTTATTGTCTGTACTGTATTGTTGAGTGAGAATAAGAGAGAAAGAGCCATACCTAGATATTTGAAATGATGAAACATTTTGTATGGGTTGATTTGTATTTTGGAAAAGAATGACAAGTAGTTTTGAAAATGTTAATTTGGTCTTAAATGATCTTAATTATTTTTAAAATCATAAAATATATGCATAATTTTTAACCCTCTCATCATGCAATTTCCAAAAGGGTAATTCAATTGAAATTGTATAAAAATAATTAAAGTTGTAGTTGACCGAGTACTCTAGGAGGTGACCCTGTGAAAACTCACCCCTGGTCCTAGATTAATCAATTTAGGTTCTATTAGTCTAACATATGAACTCAATTGAAATTATAAAAAACAAATGTTCAATATATTGCGTCAGATTTCTCATCTGTTGTAAATTATCAATCAGAATAGGTAACAATAGATTACGAATCTAAAGTAAATTAATAAATAGATTAAGTCATCTATTGCTACAGATTACCCATCTGTTGTAAATTATCAAATAGATTGTCATATGTCACAATAGATTACCCATATGTTGTAAATTATCAAATAGGCCCTTCCATCTGTTGTGGCTGACCCTATGAGAACTCACCGCTAGTCCTAGATTAATCGATAGTTTATCCTATGAGAACTTACCCTAGTCCTAGATTATTCAATTAAGGTATTAGTACCCTAGTCCTAGATTAATCAATTAAGGTATTAGTCTAATATATGAGGTAGTAAGAATCCGTTCGGCTTAAAGTGATCGATCGACGACTCTGTTGGGAGGAATGTAGTACTGTCTCATTATGCAATTGACAAAAGACTCAATTGAAGTTGTAGTTGACCCTATGAGACCTCATCCCTAGTCCCAGACTATTCAATTAAGGTATTTGTACCTTAGTCCTAAATTAATCAATTAAGGTATTAGTCTAACATATGATGTAGTAAGAATAGATTCGGCCCAGAGTGACCAATCGATGACTCTATCGGGAGGAACACAGTACCGTCTCATTATGAAATTACCAAAAGACTCAATTGAAGTTGTAGTTGACCCTATGAGAACTCACCCCTAGTCCCAGACTATTTAATTAAGGTATTAGTACCCAGTCCTAAATTAATTAATTAAGGTACTAGTCTAACATATGAGGTAGTAAGAATCGGTTTAGCTCAGAGTGATCGATAGATGACTCTATCAGGAGGAACACAGTACCATCTCATTATGAAATTGACAAAAGACTTAATTGAAGTTGTAGTTGACCCTATGAGAACTCACCCCTAGTCCCAGACTATTCAATTAAGGTATTAGTACCCTAGTCCTAGATTAATCAATTAAGGTATTAGTCTAACATATAAGGTAGTAAGAATTAGTTCGGCTCAAAGTGATCGATCAATGGATCTAGACGAGAGGAACGTAATACGTCTCATTATGCAATTGCCAAAAGACTCAATTGAAGTTGTAGTTGACCCTATGAGAACTCATCCCTAGTCCTATGTTATTCAATTAAGGGATTATTACCCTAGTCCTAGATTAATCAATTAAGGTATTAGTCTAATATATGAGGTAGTAAGAATCGGTTCAGCTCAGAGTGATTGATCGCCGACTCTGGTCGGGAGGAACGCAGTACCGTCTCATCATGAAATTGCCAAAAGACTAAATTGAAGTTGTAGTTGACCCTATGAGAACTCATATTCAATTAAGGTATTAGTCTAACATATGAACTCAATTGAATTATATATAAACAAATGTTCAACCTGTTACAACAGATGCCTTTTCTGTTGGATCAAATCAAACAGATTATGCAATATGTTGTAACATATTATCCATCTATTGTAAAATATCAAATAGATTAATACATTTGTTATGATAGATCACAAATCTATTGTAAACTATTAAACAAATTAAGTCATCTGTTGCGACAGATTACCCATCTGTTGTAAATTATTAAATTGGCGCTGTCATCTATTGTAGTTGACATTATGAGAACTCACCCCTAGTCCTAGATTAATAAATTAAGGTATTAGTTGAGCATATGAGGTAGTAAGAATCGGTTTGGCTCAGAGTGAATGATCGACTACTCTTGTCAGGAGGAACACAGTCCTGTCTCATCATGCATTTCCCAAAAGACTCAATTGAAGTTGTAGTTGACTGTGTGAGAACTCACCCCTAGTCCTAGATTATTCAATTAAGGTATTATTTAGACATACGAGGTAGTAAGAATTGGTTCATCTCAGAGGGATAGATCAATGACTCTTGTCGGGAGGAATGCAGTACCGTCTCATTATGCAATTGCCAAAAACTCAATTGAAGTTGTAGTTGACCCTTTGTGCTTATTAATCCATCCCTAATTCCACCTAGATCAATGTAGGTAATATTATCAATCTTAACATTAAGTTAATGAGAACACATTTTTAACTTAGAGTGATCGATCGATGACTCAGGTCGAGATGAATGCAATACTAACACCATGCAAATGTAATAACTCAATTGTATTTGTAGTTGACCTTGTGAGATCATTCATTCATCCCTCGTTCCACCTAGATCGATGTAGGTACTATTATTAATCTTAACATTAAGTTAATGAGGAACTCATTCTTTCATCCCTAGTTCATCCTAAATCAATTGCAATGAAATCTGTTGCAACAAATAACTGAGCTGTTGGAGAATTTCAAATAGATAACAATATTGGTTTCAACAGATGACATTTCTTATTTAATTATGAAATAGACATTTGCATCTGTTATGATGGATGACTGAGCAGTTGGAAATTTTCAAACAGATATTGATATCTGTTATAACAGATGACGTTTTTGATTTAGTTATCAACTGACATTTCCATCTGTTTTCACAGATGACTGAGATGTTGGGATTTCTCAAACAAATATCTAAATCTATTGCAACAGACGACATATCTGTTTGAAAATCTTTTTATTTTCTTTTAATTTTAAAGCAAGCTACTGTTCGAGTAGATAAAGTAGTAGTACTACTAAAGGCGGTAAAAAACGTTTCTTGGATAACTCAAAAATCTCATTGGGTAGTCTTGTCCTGTCTTTTCAATGTCACCTGTTTTCTTCCTCGTGCCCCTCAAATAGTGAATATTAATTATTGAATATTGAAACCCCTAATACTTCTTCCGTTTCATATTAACTTGGCACTCTTATCAAGATAATATTAATTAGGGGTTTATTTTACTACCAAATTAGCCTAATTAATTATGCTTTGAAAATATAAATTTGAATAAATACACTTTGCTTAGTCATTTAATATTAAGGGTAGTACATCTAGAAATTAGAATTATCTCATCTCTCCTCTTATCTCTTTCAGCCCTAAATCTCTCCTCTCATCTCTTTTAGCCCTAAATCTCTCATCTTTTTTCTTTCTATCCTCTTTAGGGTTATCACAACCTTTTTTTCTCTCTCCTCTTTCTCAAAAATTTTCGTTCGGATCTAAACCGATCGATATCCATATCTTAGATTCCTCGACTGAAATTGCTGTTTTGACCCCATTTTGACATTAAGGTATGATATGATTCACTATTGCTCTTTCATTCTCGTCTTCTTCTTGCAACTTTATTTACATTTTTTTTGTTTATTTAATTATCATTTTCCCATATCATATTTATTTAAAAAATTTGAAGGAACTTTTAATTATTGAATAAACATACTGAGAATTTTTATTATAAGATGCAAAAAAAAGTCATCTGTTGGGAGAAGTTTAAAAGCCTTATTGGCAGTATCATTTTTTTTTAATGTATTTTGCTTGTTTTGTTTATTGTTGATGCTGTTATTGATGTTGTTGGTGGGGTTGGCGTTGTTAGAACTTGTGGTGTGGTGTGGATTAGACGGTGGGTGCTTCTTAGCTTAAAAATAGTAGAGTTCGAACAATCAACACAAGGAGTAAGGGAGAAAAAATAAAAAGTGTAAAGTGAATAAGAAGAGAAGAGTTGGTTACCAAAATTAAAAAAATATGTGCTGAGTGGGAATTAAACTCAAGACCAAAAGAAATAAATAGCCTTTAAGCACCCATAAACAACAACTAGGCTAACCAAACAACTCTTACTATGGGTGCTCACTGATTAGATTATATATGTTTTTTTCTTTATTTCTACATACATATATAAAGTTCGATATGAGTTCAGTCTGTGCTCGCGCATCCGGAGGACTCCATATGGGTCCGTCCCTTATTGTTGATGGTGTTGGAACACAGGATGTATGCTTCTTTATTGTTGTTGATGTTGTTGGAACAAATGTTGTTGTTTTCTTTGTTGTTGTTTGTAGTTTATGCTGTTGTTGATTTTTTTAATTTTTTGTTTGTAGTTTATATTGTTGTTGATATTGCAACAAATAGAGCAACTGATGAAACAAATCAAACCACCAGCAAGGCTGCTATGTATTCCAATAGACTCCATATCTGTTGCATCAAACTCCACATCTGACGCAACAGACTCCACATCTAATGCAAACTATCTGGGATTTAATGTAATATTGCTGAAACTAACCAGAATTTATCTGTTGTGTGTGTTACTTAAATAAAATTGGTGACTTTATTAATATGTAAATTAAAAAAAAATGGATCTAAATACAACATTTTATCTTTTTGTTGTATTTCCGAAAGAGACAGATTGGTAATCTGTTGCAAAATATATTCCACCTGTCAGATAACATACAACATATGGACAATTTGTTGCAACAGATGGATATATCAGTTTGCTTTTCCATCAGCTGTGGCATCTGTTGGAACTTGCTTGTCATCTGTTTATTCAATTTCATCGAGAGCAATAAATTTTTCTAAACACTTCTTGGCCAAACTCAATTTTTGCTCTTGGATTACTTTTTTTTCTTTGCATCCTTCAAGCTGGCCTCCAAATTCAATTTTTGCCCTTAATCCAATAACAAAAATTTAGTTTGGTTGAAGGATGAAAAGAAAAAAAGAGAAGCAATCCAAGAGCAAAAATTGAATTTGTCCAAGAAGTGTTTAGAAAAATCTATTGCTCTCGATGAAATTGAATAAAAAGATGACTAGCAAGTTGCAACAGACGCCACAGCTGATGGAAAAGCAAACTGATATATTCATCTTTTGCAACAGATTGTCCATATGTTGTAAGTTATCTGACAGGTGGAATATATTTTGCAACAGATTACCAATCTTTCTCTTTCGAAATACAACAAAAAGATAAAATATTGTATTTAGATTCGTTATTTTCTAATTTACTTATTAATAAAGTCACTAGTTTTATTTAAGTAACACTAACACACACAACACATAAATTCCGAATAGTTTCAGCAATATTGCATTAAATCCTGAATAATTTGCTAATTACATCTTATCCCGAAATTTCAAATTGTGATACATATGTTAAGCAGTGATACATATATGGACTAGTGATACATATGTATATGTATCACTAGTATATACATATGTATACAGTAGTGATACATATAGCATATGTATCACTAGTAAATATGAATTCGGGATTTTATGTAATTTTTTAAAATATTAAAGGATATTGTGTAATATGGTGTCTTAAATATGGGATTTGTGTAATTTTTTCTTTTAAGGGATATGAACAGTTATGGATTTTTGTTTGACTAAGTCCAGTCCCTTCCAATTCAATCATTTTATAAATAGGTCCCTCCGGCGTCCTCACTCACTCTCACTCATACTCACTCACTCTCGTTCATTCTACTATACTTACAATACTAATATGTCAGATCCATATTTGTACAAGAAGGTTCATATTGAGTCCTTGCCAGAACTTCAAAGGCAGTTTGATGAACTTCAGAGGGATTTGACCGATTTCCGAGCAAGGCTGAGGAGGGCCCTGCTGCTGCTGGATGAAAATTGTCAGGTTGACAATAATAATAGTAATAATAATAATAATAATAATAATAATAATAATAATAATAATAATTAGGTTATATTTTTTATTTCTTTTAGCGTATGTATTTCCCTTTTTTATATCCGATCTATCTATAAGGGATTCAAAAAAATTCTTGTATATGTTTGGTTTGGTTTGGTCGATTTTGAATTTTTAATTCTTATTCAATATTTAATTATCATTCTATTTATTTTCTATTCTCAACATGTCGGCTGTTAGAGTTAGAGATATGATCATGATGAGAAATTCTCCTAAAAATGGTCCGTTAATAAATAATAAGGAACTAAATGATATTATAATCGTAAAAGAAAGATTATTTAATTTAAAAAACGTCACAACATTGGATTAATTTAATTAAGATATATATATATATATATATATATATATATATATATGATGATGATATAATTTTTAAGAAAAAAGTTAATGAATAGTCGTGACTGTGACTTTTGTCTAAACACATTCAACAAACAACAAAAACAAAAAACGTTCTGATGCATCAAATTCCTCATCTGTTGCGACTTATGATTCAGTTAGAAGAAATCAAAAAAGCTTCTTAAACAGATGATCGATTTATAGCAACAGATGGGTTATCTGATGCAACAGATATACAATCTGTTGCCATAACTCAATTAATAAAAATGGTTATTAAAGAAATGAAACGGTTATTAAAAACCAGGTGTATTCAATTTTTAAATTGAGAAAAAGGTTATTTAAATTTAATAAGCTGAAAAGTCATGACTTGTCACAATAATAAAAAACTCACCACCAGCTTGATTTAATTAAGTCATTTCTTTTCACAGAAAATAATAAGGAAATAAATTCTAAACACAATTTAAACCTTAAAAAACTCACCAGAAATATTCTTGTTTTTAAATCTTCTTTATGAATTTATATAATTAAAAAGTTAAAAAATTTGGATGTTATGAAGATAATTTATTTTTTTAAAATATATATATATATATATATATATATATTATATTATATGTTGCAACAGATATATTATCTGATGCAACAGATTAACTATTTGTTGCAACGGATGATATATCTGTTGTAACAGATGATTTATCTGATGCAACAGATATATAATCTGATAGGCAACTCAGTGTAAAAAATAAACGGTTGCTGGAAAGAACTAATTATTTTAATAATTATAAAGCTAAGCTTCAAACTGAAAAGTCATGACTTATCACAATATTACTTAATTTAATTAAGTCATAAGTTTTTACATTAATCAAGAATGCCATTAATAAATGGTGGTGAACAGTTGTACCTTTAAATCTGCTTTATTAATTTATATAATTAAAAAGTCATAAAATTTGGATGTCATGAAGATAATTTTTTTTTTTAAAATACATATATTATATGTTGCAACAATAATATTATATGATGCAATAGGTTATCTTTTTGATGCAAATGATGATATAAATATTGTAACAAATGATTTATCTGATGAAACAGATATATTATTTGTTGTCCAACTCGGTGTAAAAAAAATAGTTCCTGAAAAGAACTAATTATTAATAATAATATAGCTGAAAAGTCATGACTTATCACAATATTGATTAATTTAATTAAGTCATAACTTTTTAGAGTGATCAAGAATGCCATTAATAAATGGTGGTGAACAGTTGTGCCTTAAATCTGCTTTATTAATTTAAATAATTAAAAAGTCAGAAAATTTAGATGTCATGAAGATAATATATATTTTTTAAAAAATATATATTATATGTTGCAACAGATATATTATCTTATGCAACAGGTTATCTATTTATTGCAAATCATGATATATTTGTTGTAACAGATGATTTATCTGATGCAACAGATATATTATCTGTTGTCCAACTCATTGTAAATAAAAAACGGTTCCTGTAAAGAATTAATTATTTTAATAATAAATCTAAAAAGTCATGACTTATCACAATATTGTTTAATTTAATTAATTCATAACTTCTTATAGTAATCAAGAATGTCATTAATAAATGGAGGTGAACAGTTGTGCCTTTAAATATGCTTTATTAATTGATATAGTTAAAAAGTCAAAAAATTTGAATGTCATGAAGATAATTTATTTTTTTTAAAAAATATATATATTATATGTTGCAACAGATATATTATCTGATGCAACACGTTGTCTATTTATTGCAAATCACGATATATCTGATGCAAAATATATATTATCTGTTGTTCAACTCAGTGTAAAAATATGATTCTCGAAAGAACTAATCATTAATAATAATAAAGCTGAAAAGTCATGACTTATCATAAAATTGATTAATTTAATTTATTCATAAATTTTTACAGTAATCAAGAATGTCATTAATAAATGGAGGTGAACAGTTGTGCCTTTAAATCTGCTTTATTAATTTATATATTTGAAAAATCAGAAAATTTGGATGTCATGCAGATAATATATATATATTTTAAAATATATATATTATATGTTGCAACAGATATATTATCTTATGTAACAAGTTATCTATTTGTTGCAACGGATAATATATCTGTTGTAATAGATGATTTATCTGATGCAACATATATATAATCTGTTGTCCAACTCATTATAAATAAAAAACGGTTCCTGTAAAGAATTAATTATCTTAATAATAAATCTGAAAAGTCATAACTTATCACAATATTGTTTAATTTAATTAAGTCATAACTTTTTACAGTAATCAAGAATGTCATTAATAAATGGAGGTGAACAGTTGTGCCTTTAAATTTGCTTTATTAATTTATATAATTAAAAAGTCAAAAAATTTAGATGTCATGAAGATAATTTTTTTTAAAAAAATATATATTATATATTGCAACAGATATATTATCTGATGCAACACGTTATCTATTTGTTGCAAATCATGATATATCTGATGCAAAATATATATTATCTGTTGTCCAACTCAGTGTAAAAAAACGGTTCTCGAAAGAACTAATCATTAATAATAATAAAGCTGAAAAGTCATGACTTATCATAAAATTGATTAATTTAATTAAGTCATAAATTTTTACAATAATCAAGAATGTCATTAATAAATGGAGGTGAACGGTTGTGCCTATAAATCTGCTTTATAATTTATATATTTAAAAAGTCAGAAAATTTGGATGCCATGAAGATAGTATATTTTTTTAAAAAATATATATATGTATTATATGTTGCAACAGTTATATTATCTTATGTAACACGTTATGTATTTGTTGCAACGGATGATATATCTGTTGTAACAGATGATTTATCTGATGCAACAGATATATAATCTGTTGTCCAACTCATTGTAAATAAAAAATAATTCCTGTAAAGAATTAATTATCTTAATGATAAATCTGAAAAGTCATGACTTATCACAATATTGTTTAATTTAATTAAGTCATAACTTCTTACCGTAATCAAGAATGTCATTAATAAATGGAGGTGAACAGTTGTTCCTTTAAATTCGCTTTATTAATTTATATAATTTAAAAGTCAGAAAATTTGGATGTCATGAAGATAATTTTTTTTTTTTTAAAATATATTATATGTTACAACAGATATATTATCTGATGCAACAGGTTATCTATTTGTTGTAAATCATGATATATCTATTGTAACAGATGATTTATCTGATACAACAAATATATTATTTGTTGTCCAAAACAGTGTAAAAAAATGGTTCCTGGAAAGATCTAATTATTATTAATAATAAGCTGAAAAGTCATGACTTATCATAATATTGATTAATTTAATTAAGTCATAACTTTTTACAGTAATCAAGAATGTCATTAATAAATGGAGGTGAACAGTTGCAATTTTTTGCCTAACTCATTCAAGTTCAATCCTCTATAAATATGTCTCTCCTTGCTCAATCGTTCGTTCTACTACACACTATTTATTTCTCGCTCTTGTTACACCTTCAACTATTTTCTCTTCAAAGACTTGATAGCTTTTTTCTGTCTCTGGTAAGTATTTTTCTTGATTTTTGTGTAAATATACGTTGTATTACATTACATTCGAATTCTTTCTTTTCTTTACTTTTGTGTTTACGTGTGTGTTTTGTGAACTTCTGCATTTTTTAGATATGGCTGATCCTGTGTGGGATATCGCTATTTTACAAGACGCCATGAGGGAACTACAGAAGGAGGTTCATGACTTGCATTGGGAGTTGGCCGCCGTCAGAGTAAGGATGCTGCGGGAGATCCGCAGACTGCGGAGGGCGCTGCTGCTGCCCTTTGAAGATTGGTCGGCTAGTCATACAAATAATAATGATGTTAATAATGATGATAATAATAATTAAGCTTTTTTTTCTGTTATCTATGTATTTTTTTTGTGTTAGTTTTATAAAAAATTATGTTTGATGCACTTGACTTTTTATTTTTTATTTAATTTTCGTGTTGTCTATTTGTATTTCTTAATGAATGATATGTCTACAATTAAGGAATAATTTGATTCCGGTATCAATAGCAAGAACACATGAGTTATCTGTTAGGTTTTGTGTGTGATAGGAGCTGTATCTGAATTTTGTTGTTCGAAACATATTAGTAATCTGATGAAACAGATTATTTATCTGTTGAAACAAATTACTAATCTGGTGCAACATAATACCTATCTATTCTATTCATATTACGGGCACCTAAAACCCTTAAACATGAATCCATCTAACATAAGTCTACTGTTACAATAAAATATTTATCTGTTGCCGCAGATAATGGATCTATTTAAACTGATTGCTCTTGTATTGCATTCATATTCGCGTGCAAGCTATTGTTGAAAAAACAACACACTAGCAGTTACCCAGATTCAACTAAAAAACATAATCTGACTTACCAAAGTTTCCTCTCAAGCAAATTCCAAAGTTGAAAGTGATTTACGAAATAAAATTTGACATAAGAATTTGGTCAAAGAGCAACAGTTGGGGTAACAGCAACAACAACAACAATGGTCAACAAGAAGAATATGAAGATGATAATGAAGCATAAGATGATGATAATGAATTAGAAGATGATGAATAAAGCAACAACAACAATGAACAACAAATATCGCGAAGAGAGAGAAAATAACAACGGATGAGGAGAGAAAAAAAATGCCTTTTTTTTTCTTCGTTCCCCGTTATATACTAACTAACATTTGGATAAAAGTATAAATTTAAAAACTTGTGGATTATTTTAAAATTTTCCAAACTTTCTTAAACCATAATTAAGTAATTGTCACTTCTACTCAATTATTAAGGCTTGTGTCACCTACACCTCATTTTAAAACTCTTTTCTTACTTGTGGCCCAACATGACCCCCACCCACCCTACTTTGCGGTGGGTCCATTTCTTCAATTACTTTTTTTAATGGCAATAGATCCTTTGCCTAATGAGTTTCTAAAAAAATTATCAACTTTGCAACTCCGACAAAGATATCGCGGAAAATAAAACGTAGGGATATAGCCTTACCTATTTCCCCGTTTACTTATTGTCCCCTTTAAATCCCAGTAATCTCTGCTCATTACAACATCCCCATTTTTACTACAACCTCACTATCAAAGAATGGATTCAACTAACCCAACGTCAGAAGTTGTTTATGATATTCCAGGGTTATTCAAGGTCTACAAAGATGGCCGTGTCGAAAGGTATCGAAAACATGATTTTGCTCCTCCTTCCGATAATCCAATTTCTGGTGTTCGATCCAAAGATGTCGTTATTGTACCGGAGGATAACGTAATTGTACGCCTTTACCTTCCTAAAATCACACAAAATGATGAGAAGTTTCCACTCCTTGTCTACTTCCATGGTGGAGGGTTTGCGATCGAATCAGCGTTTTCTACTTACTATGATAGTTATCTCCATTCTTTAGCTGCAGAAACCAATGTGCTTGCTGTATTCATCGAGTACCGATTAGCCCCAGAGTACAAAATTCCTGCATGTTATGATGATTCATGGGCTGTCATGAAATAGGTGTCTCATCATGCCGATGGTGAACTAGGAACTGAACCATGCATGGTTGAAAAGTCATGCCGACTTCTCCCGAGTTTTCTTGTCGTAAACAGGAATTTATTGTCTGCAAACTTATCTTGCATTACTGCAAAAGACTATGTTAGGATCAAAATAATTAGGTGTCATGTGGAAGTTAGCAAAGCAAACCTCGAAAGACGCCACATAAGATGATAAACGAGAAATACATCAAAAGAGACACAATAATTTAACGTGGTTTGGTCAATCAACCTACATCCACAAAAGACAAAAGAAGATGAGCAATCCACTATATAAAAGAGAGTACAAACTGTCAAGATAGACAACCTCACACAAATCACTCAGAATAAAGGAGGTCCACACATATGGATGCCACCAAGTTAGAAGAAAAGAGCCTCTATTTATAAAGTCTATAACCTTTTTCTACAAGAATAAGGATTAGACAAATATGGAGAATATGTTTTCCTTTTCCTAAAAGGAAATCTAATTATGGTACCTAAAGGAAAACTCAGTTAGGGTAAGAGAGTCAGGAGAAACACCAATAGACTGTTTCTACCTGGGTCGTAAACATGTTTAAACTTGAGCAGGTTGAACCTGTTACTGAAAATGTATTGATTTTGGCACCTCAGGTAATAGCACAGGAGCCAATATTGCATATAACATGATGATGCGAGCGAGTGCCGATGAAGATAAACTTGGAGTTGGAGAGAGGTTAAAACTTGTCGGAATGGCATTAATTCATCCCTATTTTGGTGGTAACAATAAACCAGACCCAATTTGGTCTTATTGTTGCCCTGATCCTAAATCTGATGGCCCAAGATACAATCCAGCAGCTCACCCGAATTTGCTATCGAGGTTTGTTTGCTCCAAGATTCTGATCTGCACTGGGGGCAACGATATTATAAGGGACGGAGGATGAACTTACTACGAGGTACTGAAGAAATGTGGATGGAAAGGCCAAGTGGAGATTAAGGAAAGTGAAGGAGAAGAGCATGTTTTCCATTTGGTTAACCCAACTTGTGAGAAAGCTAAGGAATTGATGAAATGGCTGGCCGATTTCTTTCAGCAATCAACCTGAATTCTTGCTTGTAATACTTCAGTTGTTTCTGTTTACTGTTTCTTTAATCATCAAATAAGTAGCTGTTTGGAGATGAATTTGAAATTGTTGATTTTGATAGGGATGATTCGAAGTTGAATTTTTATTTGAACATGTCCTTTGAATTTTTAAAATTGTACTTTTTTTTATATATAAAAATATGAACTTTCTCGATTTGTGGAAGTTTTTTAAAAGGTTTGATTCTTATATAATTTTACCAAATGAGCAAAGTATCATATAATCGTATATCTCCAGGTTAGAACGAAGTAGAGAGATACACTTATTTTGGAAACAGAGCAAACTTCTGAAGTGCTGAAATATCAACATATGTTAACCTATTTAAATAATCCAAAGCTACCGTAAACTCATTGTGGTCGAGCTTTCTAGCACTTCTCCATAAACTAGAACACAGACAAAATATCCCTAAGTATTGCCTTTTGCACATTAACAAAAGTGTGTAGCATGTATGTTAACTTAATATTAGACTTCAACAGTAGAACTATTGAAAGATGCATGATGCCATTCCACTTGTTCTAGAAGTAGTTGCTTTTTTTCTTTCCTTGACAGCTTCTATCTAAGTAGTTAACTTTGTGTGTCTAATCAATCAGTAAATTCGTCATATTGTCATCCCTCACATCCTCAATTCACCATCTATCCAAACACACCAGCCCCACTAGCCAGCAAAACTTGATTCCTTTCAGTTTTGCTTTTCCTTTCACATTCTTGTCCTTTGAAGTTATTGGGTTTAATTGGTGTGAATGGAAAATGGAGGGACACAACCTTTAAGCAAAAGAGATATTGTTTTAAAAAATGTGTGACTGTTCAGATAGTTGTGTCTGTTTAGAAAAAGACATAATTTTTCAAATGAACAGACATAACTCTTCCAAAGGATACACCTTTTAAGTGAACCATTGCCGCCTTTCAGAAGAGGCATCTGATGACTACATAAACCTGCTTTCATCCACAGGTTTATAAATGAATGAAAAATTTTCTGAAATAAAAACTCTTCTTGTCTTCAAAACATTCTTTGTGATTAATCAAATCATTGAGTGAGTTCGACGAATCCAATTATTTGAGGTACCACTATAGTTGGATTGAAAATCATTTTATCCTGGGAGGAAGATTCCAAAACCTCGGATACAGTGAGGGGAATTATTCCTTAAGGACACTCCGTGAAGTCGAGGGACTTGGCTTTATATTTCTGTTTCATCTTAATTTCTAAAAAAATAAAACACACTTCTTAGAAAGATCACTTTGATCTTGTGTTGAGGGTGTTTCTGTACTTCATAGTGTCCTTATTTTAAACTTGAACTAGTGTTGAAATTGTTGTGCCTAAATACAGATTCATGTACCCGAAAACACCATTGAAAATCACTACAAACACGCCATATTCATCACTATTCGTCACTATCATATGAAAATTCATCGCTAAATAGAAATAGCGACGGAATAGCAACAGAATTTGTTCTGTCGCTATATTGCTCGTGGCTAACCTCATAGCGACAAAAAATTGAATTTCGTCAAAATTTGTGACCAATTAGCGACGAAACAGTTTGGTTGTTGATATTACTGACGTACATTTCCGTTGCTATAGCGTTTCTATTCGCAACATTTATTTTGGTCGTGGCTTAATTTACGACAGAATATTTTGTCGTTGATCCGTTGCAACATAATTTGATCTACTTATTTAGCAACCAAATTTATCCATTGCTAAAGTTTTTCAGTAGCTACGACTGATGTTAGTCACTAATTTTTTGTCGCTAATTACAGCCGTCTTTAGCAACTAAATTAATCCGTCCCTAAAGTTTTTCAGTAGCAACGGCAAAAGTTAGTGACTAATTTTTTGTCGCTAATAATTTTATAAGAAAAGAGTTGAAACACGTAAATTATAAAATGATTAAATATCCAACATTCAAATAGATAGCAAAATTCACAACAATTGTGTCCAACACCCACAATTTCAAGTATTTTATCAAACATAAACTAATGTCAAAATAGTCTATCAAAAATTAGTGCAACGATCATGGACTACGAATAATATGAAGCTACGAATCAACGTCGTCATCATCATCATGAGTAGGAGGGGGATCAAGCATGGCCCCATCTTGTACCCTAGTACCACCAACACGCTCAATAACTATCGGAAGAAAATGAGTAGTAAGGGCCGGAATCAATTGCTTCACCAACTCCTCCATATTTGTTGTCGGTAAAGAAATCGAAGGTGGTACTGATGATGTGGAAGCATTGCAGGCACACAGTTTTTTCCCAAAGTAACTTGTAGCTTCATATCCAAGACCAAATAATCTTTTCTTCTTTGCTCCTCCCCCAGCTTCATAATATGTCTCCAATCGATCTACTTCAGATTCACATTGTGCTTTTTCCCGTATAATTCCTTCATACCTTTCCTGTAACAAGTGAAGTTATTAAAATAGACTCAAGTTTATATCAACACAAAAGAAAAATAAGAGATGAGTATCATATCGTTAGATGTAAGTTATGGAATTACATGTAGAAGTTGGGAACGCTCACCAACAAAAGATTTTCCATCATGATTATGTGTATGGACGTGCAAATGTAACTCACTTGGAGTTGGATCTCGGCCTATTTTAAGAGCTTATACAGAATTTTCAAGTATTTAGAATGAGACCAACGTACATTAGCAGTATACCAAAAGAGAATCATGACACACCACCAAGTTTCTTTGCCCTATTCTAAGCAAAAAAATGTCACCAAACATGTTGGTATAACAACAAAATAAAGAGGAAAAAGAAGAGAGTAGCAGAAAAGAATTGTTGCAAAACAAAGAGGAAAAACAAAAGAAACTGCAGCAACTGCTTGCTGAAAAAATAGCATAAAACCAGCAGCAGCTGTAGTAACAGAAAATAGCAGCAGTAACAATTTTCAGCAACTATTAGTGTAACAAATAAGAATGCATATGTAGAAAACAGCTGCTGCAGTTCTGGAAAACAACAACTATTGGTTTCTTAGGCAGTATGTTGTAGTTCTGAAAAACAGCTGCTTGCTGGAAAAGTATCATAAAACCAGCAGCAACTGCAATAATAGAAAACAACAGATATGTTCCACAGAGAAAATACTCCTTTTATTGCAAGATATATAGAGGTAAGATTGCAAATACACTACCCCCACGAACACTGTGAGATTACACTAGCTACGTTGTTGGTTGGAACCATGAAGTACAGTTAGGAACAAAATGAGGATATGTTTCATTAAAAAGATCTGCCAATATTATTAATAAAAAAAAGTTGATGATTGAAGAAACATCATTAATATAAATAGTAGATATCATTTAAATAGAAGTAAAGGATATTAAGGCAGATATTTTAGAGTTAAAATATCTGCCTTAATATCCTTGTTTTGCAGCCCAAACAAGGTAGCACTACTACTAGCTGCTTGCTACGCACTTTAGACACAACCATAGCTACTAAAACAACGAAGTAACGACTTAAAACTAATCAGCTATTTCAAGGTACATAGAAGCAAACCAGAGCATCACATATAGTGCCAAAATAAAGTAGAAAAACTAGCATGTTAACATCCCAAAGAACATAGCAGCAACCCAAGCAAAATAACTTTTTGGGTTGATGAACAATTTTCATTAAATAAATACTTACAAGTTTTTTTCGGTACTCTCCAGCTGTGATAGAGCCACCAGTGTGTGTACCAGCAGCTACTTCATGTCCACCATAACGATTCTTTGAATTTATCTCAGACTTCTTAACATAGTCATCACTTTGCCAAAGTTTCATCCACTTTTCTCACACATGGTCATTTACAAATTCCGGTTGAACTGTAGCTCTATGCTTCTTTATATTGGAAATGAAATTTTTGTAGCATAATGCAGCCTTCTTCATCCATTGTTGCTTCACCAGAACTTCACTAACGGAAGCATCCCAATAGAAATTCTTCTGAAATTCAGTTTAAAGTAATATAATTAAGTGTTAGCTACAAACTCAAACAACTTCTATTGATTATGATCTTAAAAAACATACCTTGAATTCTCCAAAATAACCATCTTTGACATCTTGTGAAACACCTTTCCAGTTGATCCCATTAGGATCAACTTCACTTTTGAAAGACAATGTAATGGAACTGGAGCATTTGGAAGGTGGTTCCAACCTCTACAACATCAAATTAAAAATCAATAACACTACACAACATATATGTACAAAAATAGTAAACATATAAGTAGTAGGTACTAACCATGAAGAATTCATAAAAATAAGGGTCCGACCATTGTTACAACTGGAATCTCCTGAAGCAGATACATTTCTCTGACTAGATGTTGCCTCAACTGCTGTGTTGCTTTGAGCATTCATATTCAGGCCTGTTGGGCCGCTTTAGTTAGGTGAAACAGGAGATGTCTCAGGAATGACCGGTGTTTGATCGGGTGGCATGATCAGAATGGAACTTGTATCATCCTGTTCGATTACTAGAGCTGGAATAGAAGGAATTTTTACACGATTAGCAGCCTTACTCCTGCCCGTGGACTTGCTGGCACGATATCCACTTCGAGTCATGTCTGAGAAATAACGGTGTCATTAGATTATCACTATTAAAAATCAAATTAAAATAATGCAATATGAAAAATTAGCAGATTATTAAAAGGAAACCAAAAACTTATAAAATGATGATATCTTAGAGAAAAATTAGTAAAAACAACATACAACAAAGCTAAAATAACACATTTTTTTGAAGCACTTGGCACAGTCTATGTTTTGAACTAAAAACAAACTACAACAAAGTTAAAATAGCAGATTCCGTAGTTTCTTACTAAAAACAAAATACAACAAAGCTAAAATAGCATATATTTATCAAGTTCTATTCACTCTCTATGTCTTCTTCAAACTCTTCCTCTTCATCCTCCTCCTCAGTTTTCTCGGTTTCATATTCTACTTCTGTACATCCATCTTGAATTTCATGATGCTCTTCAAATAAACCATCATTAAGAGGTTCATTCATTTCAAGTACACCCAAATTTGGATCATGCAATAGAATATCTTCATCTACAGAAACAGATATATCTATCTCATGGACTTCAACTTCTTCAACTTAAAAAGGAACATTCAGTTCTGAAGTTATCACCACTTCCTCAACTAGTAATTCAATAACATTTTGAGGTTTGACCTTCAATACAGCTAACCAATCTTATTTGTCCTTTTTTTTGCTTGGATAAGGTACATAACATACTTGCGTTGCTTGCATTGCAAGAATAAAAGGCTCATACTTTTTTATCTATGACGATGGTTAATATCAACCAATTTGTACCGATCATGATTCTTAACACCGACATCTATTATTAGGTCAAACCATTCGTATTTGAACAACACAGTTTGCTTTAAAGGTGCTTCACGGTATTCCACTTGTATGATCTCTTTTATTCGCCCATAATAATCCTCAAAATTTGGATCCGAGATACAAACTCCACTATTCATTGTTGATCTCATGCTACCATGACATTCTGTGTGAAATTTATATCCGTTAACAAAATAAAATGAATGAGATATAGCTCCTATTAATGGTCCACGAGCAAGACTACGCAAGTATTCATTTTCAATGGGATTGCACCGAGCCTATTTTAAAAAAAAACAAAGATCTAGTTAAACATGAGAAACCAATTTAAGTACATACATCATTATATGAAAGTTAATATTTATTTAAATCTTACACATCCCTTGAACCATATAGCGAAATTTTCTTTAAGGCTCTCGTCTATTTCGCTTTGAGAGAGATTCAAAAATTCTTCTTCCAAACGTTGTAGGTACATACTTCATTGCAACAAATTAATTTATATATGAGAAGTCACGATATAAGAATAGATTTTATTATTATTAATTAAGAGAATTTGGTTACCTCACAAATGGCTCAACCTCCTCACAATTTAGTAAAATATAAGTTTGAGTCGCCTTGATTTCATCTAAGATTAAATTTCTTCTCTTTGCTTCTCCCCAAAGTCGACCTGGATGGGAGAATATTGAAAGATTTCCTTTAAGATCTTCCACAACACCACCACCGTCATTACGATCCACATTATGATTCTGTGACATGACATGAGGTTCAAAATAATGATAAAATAGTTCTGTTAACTCCATCATCAAGTACGCTTCACAAATGGAACCCTCAACACTAGCTTTATTCCCAACCATCTTTTTAAGAGTTTCCAAATACCTATATACAGAAAAAGATGTAACATTATGTTTTGGAAGGTTATGTATTAATTAACCGTCACAAGTTTGACATAGAGCTACATATTTACCTTTCAAAAGGATACATCCATCGATATTGCACAGGTCCAGCAATCCTTGCTTCATATGGAAGGTGCACAGGAAGATGTTTCATTGAGTCAAATAACGCAGGAGTAAATATACGTTCCAACTTGCACAAAATTTGTGGAATCTCTCTCTCTAATCACACCATATCATCCACTCGTAGAGTGCTCGAAGTAAGATCCTTAAAAAATAAGCTCAATTCTGTAAGTTCCTTCCACACATTACTAGGAAGTAGTTCACGAAAAGCAATAGGCATTAGTCGTTGCATGAACACATGATAATCGTGACTCTTCACTCCAAATAACCTTTTCGAATTTGTGTTTGGCAACCTGCCCACATTTGAAACATACCCATCTGGAAACTTTAAGAATTTCTCCCAATTAAACAAGATCGTTTTTGCTTTCTTGTCTAATGTATAGACAACTTTTGGATATTGGCCATTACTATCCTTTCCCAATTGAGGTCGATCACAATATTTTTTCGTATCTAACCGTGACTGTGGATTATCTTTAGTTTTATCATTAAAATTAAGAACAGTGTTAAATACATTATCAAAGAAGGTTTTCTCAATATGCATAATATCAAGATTATGTCGAATCATGTTAGAACTCCAGTATGGCAAATCCCAAAAGATGCTTCGCTTTTTCCACCCACATGTCTTACATATTATTTTATTAACTTGTTCTGCATCTAACTCTGTTACATTTATTATCCCTAAATTACAAATCTGGTCCAAAATTTCCTCTCCTGTTTTATTTGTTGGGGGAAGTCTTCTGACAGTCTGGCCTTTAAAAAAGTTCTTTCGATCTCTCCTAAATAGGTGGTGCTGGTCAAGGAACATTCTGTAGCAATCAAATTAGGATTGTTTTCTTCTATGCTGCAATCTAAAAGATTGTGTTTTCTCCATACAATAAGGACATGCTAATTTACCTGCAGTACTCCATCCCAATAACATAGAATATGCAGGAAAGTCACTAATTGTCCACATCAAAGTTGCCCTTAATTGAAAGTTTTGCCTTTTTGAGATGTCAAATGCTTCCGTACCTGTCTCCCACAACAAGGTCAACTCCTTAATTAGGGGTTGCAGATAAATATCAATTTTATGTTTGGGATTGCTGGGACCTGGAACAATGATAGTTAAGAACATATAAGCCTTTTTCATGCACATTCCTGGAGGTAAATTGTATGGAGTAACTATCACAGGCCACGAAGAATATTTTCTTCCAGGTTGACTGAATGGTTGAAAACCATCTATACATAAACCCAACCTGATATTTCTTGGTTCAGTGGCAAAAAAGGGGTGACTTTCATTGAAGTGCTTTTAAGCCTCAGAATCTGATGGATGGCGCATCACACCATCCTCTTTTTTATGCTCATAATGCCATCTTATGTCAGCAGCTGTAGCATGAGATGCATATAATTTTTGCAATCTCAAAATCAAAGAAAAATAATACATTCTCTTATAAGGGACCAATTTCCTCTTACGAGAGCCAACACAACGCTTATACCTTGGCTTGCTACAAAATTTACAAGATGTAAGGTGTTCATCATCATCACCCCAATACAACATACATCCTGATTCACAACAATCAATCTTTTCAACTGGCAAACCCAAGCTATGCACTAATTTCTTCGTCTGATAATAGTTATCAAGGAAGATGTTATCTTTAGGTAAAGACTCCTAAAGAAATTGCATCATTTGGTTATAGCATCTCTATGACATATTATTCTCCATTTTAATATTCAACATTCAAGAGATAAATGTAAGTTGAGAGAGGGATGAACTGGGATATAATTCTGCATCAGCACCATCTAACAAATCATAAAATTTTTTGAATGTTGAAAAGGATGAGATGACTCGGGTTCACTATTGCTATAAGATTGCCAGCTTGAACCCTGAGAAAAGTTGGGACCAACTGCATCCAAAATCATTTGTCGGTATGGATTCTCTTCGAATATTGGTTGACCACCACCATGCAATGCATTACCATAAGAAGTCTCACTTATATCATCTCTTTCCCCTTGATGCTTCCAAATAAAATAGTTCTCAACAAATCCAGATTGATAAAGGTGACATTATACAGTTTCAACATCCATGAATTTATAGTTCTGATATTTTACACATGGACATCTAACTTTGTCACCACTCATACGATTTGGTTGAGAACATGCAAATTGAATAAATTCATCCACCCCGGTTACAAATCTAGAGTATAAACCCCCTCGGCCATCTAACCTTTCATACATCCAACTACGCTCTAGATTATTCATGTTCCTATTAAGGTTGAAATAAAAAAAAAGATAATCAGTGCTAATTAACCAGCTTAATAAGAAATACGACAATTAGTCTTAATTAATAATTAATCTTGTTGGAAATGTTTATTAACAAATACGATAATGTATGATCAGGCTCTATATAAAGAACTACTTAGCAAAGAAAGCATAATTAAGTTGATCAATTGACAGTTAAATAGTTTCACTAAATTATTCAAACTTATGCTCTTAAAGTAGAAAACAAAACTAGTTTACCTTTAAAATAAGATAAAAGTGATACATACTTCTATTTTAAGCTACAAACATAATCGAGAAGCCAACAAGCTTACCAAGAAAAATTAAAAAGTCGAAAGAAAGTTTTAAAACACACCTGATTGAATACAATACTCCACTTATTTTACCACCAATCTACAACTGCATTACACCAATTCCAGTAAAAAGACACCTGAAATATAAGTGTATCAAATAAGTATTTGAATATATGACACACCCCGTTAACATTTTTGCAGAATCCAAGCAACATTGATGTACATACAAAACATTTGTAAAGAATCGGTTATCCGTTAAAACTATTTCCCTATTATATTTTAGAGCTTTCGTGGAATATAAAAGTATTATGGAATAACTTTTTTTTCTTCAGTACAGTTGGATAAATAACATATGATGGCTAAGTAACATGGAATAACTTTTTATCTTTAGTGCAGTTGGATAATTTTATTATGTGTTTTGTGAAGTACCTCTAAATTTTCATACAATTGCAAGACTAACTTAAGGATTCAAAAAGCTCCTCTTATAATTAGAGAAGAAGTTAATGCATCACTTTGGAGGCATTGGTTGCTAGAGCCTACCCTAAGAAGAAAACCACTTGTTTAACTTTAATTACGAAATTGATACATATGATTCAAACCATACACATTGATACCCAATATATAAAGGACAAGGGTATATTTCAAAAAAATCCAGTTTCAACTTCTAACTTCGCCATTCAACTAATAAACCGACCACATAAGACAAAAGTTTACATTGCTTCACTAGCCATAGTCCAAAGGAATTATTATAATGCTATTGTATCAGTATCCAAACAATCCTCCAGCATGCTTTTAGACTTACAATGTGAAGAAGCTAATCTTTCCCTCCCTGGACGAATAAATACTCAAAAGTGCTAAAGCATATTTCAACTACCAAAGATGGATTTCTACTATAGGACTAGGCAAATTTAAATGCCTTAGAGGATAGATCTACGCACAGAACATACAAATAGACAAGATTTTGTTGAAGTAAGCTTAAAATAACACAACCCATTATAGAAATATTTCAACATGTAACGGGGGATTAAAAACCAGCAGGATGACTCAATAAACCAAAGTTGTTGATTCTTTATGAGAAGTCAAACTTTCTACATTATTGGTTGATGCCCTTCTTCCTAAACCACCTCACTAGACGAATTAAATAGAAAATAAAAGCCAAGATAGGGTAGTAGTGTCACACATCATAACAACACTTACAAAGAATAGAAAGAGGAAAATACCTCAAATATCTGGTTCCATCAAAGCCAAAAGAAAGTAGTCGCAAATCAAGAATCTCTCCTTGCAGATCAGTTCAGAAATTACATGCAAACGGAATTAATCAGTTGAATAGAGGTCAAATTGGAAGCACATATCCAAGAACTTGAAGATCGGAAGCTGATTCAGTAAAAAGGAAGACAAGTGAAGCAAGAGTAGTGAAGAATTTTGATCTAGAAATGGAGAGGCACATCAGTATAGAGGGGAAAATATCTCATTTTAGAGAGGAAGAGATGGGGGCGGCATAGTTGGTAGCTAAACAAAAAACTTTTTTTTTAAAAAAATGAAGGGCACCGACGAAAGTTTGTTGCTAAATCCGTTGCTATGAAATAATTAACATAGTGACCAAAAAATTCGTTGCTAATCCGTCACTAAATTTGGGCGCCAATTTTTTCTGCTATTATTTAGTGACGAAAATCAAATTCCGTCACTGATTCGTTGCTAAGAACATGTAAAAAAATTGGACTGCAATGTCTGCGACCAAATTGAATGATCCGTTGCTAATCCGTCGCTACATAGTGACGAAATTTGATCTGTCAGTAAATTTCATTGCTAAACACAGTTTTTTTTGTAGTGAATAACAATCTGAAGGAATAAACTTTGCAGAATTTGTATTGCTTATTTTTGGAGATTAAAAATTTAAGCTTTTTACTCCGTCTGAACTTAACTAGTGATTTGAAGACATAAAATCTTCATCACAAGTTAAAGATCACTCGGTTGACAATTGAAATCCATAAAAATTTCATTGTTAACTAGAAACAAGAGGTGTTTAAGTTATTGCAACTTGTTAATAAGTAGTATTCTGAAAATACTAACTTTTATTGTCTTGTGGTGATAGGAAAAATGACTAATGAAAGTCAAATGCAAGATGCAGCTATGACTGTGAGGGCAACTAGTATTGCCTCAACAAGTCGAGCAAATTCTCCGCAATCAATGGCACCTACGAAGAAGCCCAAAAAATTTACGGGCATTGACTTTAAGCGATGGCAGCAAAAGATGTTCTTTTACCTCACCACTCTATGCCTTCAAAGGTTCACTAATGAGGTTGCTCCTAAGGTGCCCGAGGGAACCTCGGACAAAGAGCATTTCATGATTGTAGAGGCTTAGAAGCACTCACACTTCCTTTGTAGGAATTATATCTTGAGTGGTCTCCAAGACGACCTTTATAATACTTAAAGTAGAACTAAGACATCGAAGGAATTGTAGAGGACACTAGAACAAAAATACAAGATAGAGGATGCGGGAATTAAGAAATTCTTTGTTGCAAGGTTCCTGGACTTTAAAATGATAGATAACAAATCGGTTGTATCTCAAGTGCAGAAATTGGAAGTAATCATTCACGATCTCCTAGGAGAAGGTATATCTTTGAAAAATACCTTAGTTGAACAAATTGAAAATATTCTTAGTACTCACATAAACTATTTTGTAGGTTTGATTATGAATGATGCATTTCAAGTAGCAGCGATCACTTAGAAGCTACTACCTATGTAGAAAGACTTCAAAAACTACTTGAAGCACAAATGCAAGGAGATGACTGTCGAAGATCTTATTGTCCGATTGCGTATTAAAGAGGATAATAAGGCTGTCGAGAGAAGGTCAAAAGGGAATTCTACAATTAATGGAGCACATATTATAGAAGATGGCCAAAATAATTCTAAGAAAAGAAAGAAAGTTGAACAAAAAAGCAATCAACCTAAGAAGAAATTCAAGGGAAAGTGTTTTAATTGTGGCAAGATTGGCCATAAGTCCACGGATTATCGTGTCCTTAAGAAAGGCAAGAAAAAGGACCAAGCAAATATGATTGAGTCCAACAAAGAATGTGATGATCTGTGTTCTATGTTTTCAGAATGCAATTTGGTGGGGAATCCTCACGAGTGGTGGATGGATTCTGGTGCCACCCGCCATGTTTGTGCCAACAAAGAATTGTTTTCGTCACTTGCTCTGGCTTAAGTAGAAGAAATGATCTACATGACTAACTCTGCTATGGCTAAGGTAGAAAGAACAGGAAAAATGGGCTTGAACATGACTTCAGAAAAGGTCTTGACACTTAACAATGTCTTGTACGTTCTTGAATTACGTAGGAACTTGATTTCTGTTTCACTTCTAGACAAGAACGGATTCAAATGTGTAACCATTTCTGAAAAAATTATAATTAGCAAAGGAGAAGTGTATGTAGGAAAAGGTTATTTCACCGAGGGCCTTTATAAGATAAATGTAATGAATGTTGAAATAAATAAAAGTTCAAATTCTTCTTACTTACTTGAGTCTTATAATTTGTGGCATGAACATTTAGGCCATGTTAATTACAAAATATCACGAAAACTGATTAACTTAGAAGTTTTGCCAAACTTTGACTGCAATAAATCAAAATGTCAAACGTGTGTGGAATCAAAGTAAGCAAAGCATCCTTATAAGTCTGTTGAAGAAATTCCAATCCCTTAGACTTAATACACACTGACATTTATGATATGGAGTCAACACTATCACGTAGTGGGAAAAAGTATTTCATAACCTTTATTGATGATTGCACCAGATATTGTTATGTTTACTTATTAAATAGTAAGGATGAAGCAATAGATGAGTTTAGGAAATACAAAACTGAAGTAGAAAATTAGTTAGAGAAAATGATAAAAATGATAAGAAGTGATAGGGGCGGAGAATATGAATCTCCCTTCGCTGAAATATGTGTAGAGAATGAAATCGTGCATCAAACTACAACCCCGTATTCACCTCAATCTAATGAAATTGTGGAAAGAAAAAACCAAAATTTGAAGAAAATGATGAATTGCTTACTTATAAGTTTTGATTTACTGCAAAACTTGTGGAGGGAGGTTATCCTTACAACCAATCGTCTACTAAATAGAGTTTCTCATAGTAAGACACAATCAATTCCTTATGAAAAATGAAAAGAAAGGAAACCCATCTTGAAATATTTCAAAGTGTGGGGGTGTCTAGCAAAGGTTCAAGTTCTAATGCCTAAAAGGGTTAAGATAGGACCTAAGACGATGAACTATGTGTTCATAGGATATACTAAAAGTAGCAAAGCATGTCGGCTTTTAGTTCATAAATCTGAACATCCGAATATAAATGAAAATACGGTAATTGAATCAGATAATGCTGAATTCATTAAAAATATTTACCCATATAAAATTAGACATTAACAGTCTAGTGGAGGATCTAAACGACCTCGAGATGAACCAAGTGAGAATGTACATAATGAAGAGAATCCAAGACGTAGTACACATCAAAGAACGTCTACTTAGTTTGGATCAGATTTTGTAATATTTCTCTTAGGAAATAAGCCTCAAACATTTAAAGAAGCGATCTCGTCGTCAGACTCATCCTTTTGAAAAGAGGCAGTCAATAGTGAGATTGATTCAATCTTAAGCAACCATACATGGGAATTGGTTGATCTTCCTCCAGGAAATAAACCTTTAGATTCTAAATGGATCTTCAAAAGGAAAATGAAAGTGGATGGTACTATTGACAAATATAAGGCAAGACTTGTAGTAAAAAGCTTCAAACAAAAAGAAAGTTTTGATTACTTTGATACATACTCACCAGTAACAAGGATAGCATCGATTCGAATGTTAATTGCCTTGGCGACGGTATATGATATCGAAATACATCAAATGGATGCGAAAACCACATTCCTAAATGGAGAATTGGAGGAAGAATTTACATGGAACAGCCTGAGGGTTTTGTGGTTCCAGAAAAGGAGAATAAGACGTGTAAACTTATTAAGTCATTGTATGGACTAAAGCAAGCACCTAAACAATGGCATGCGAAGTTTGAACAAATCATGTTGGCAAACGGGTTCAAGATAAATGAATGTGATAAATATGTTTACATTAAAAACACTCCAAATCACCAAGTTATTATTAGTTTATATGAGGATGATATGTTGATCATCAGTAGAGATATTTCTGACATAAATACAACAAAACGAATGCTCTAGAGCAAGTTTGATATGAAAGACCTTGGAGTTGCGGATATGATCTTAGGTATAAGAATCCATAGAACTCCATAAGGGTTGGAATTGTCACAGTCTCATTATATCGAAAATGTACTCGACAAATTCAAGTATATAGAATTCGGTATTGCCAAGACTCCTTTAGATGTGAGCTTTGCACTTTAAAAGAATGAAGGTGAAAGTGACTCACAATTAGAGTACGCAAGAGTATTGAAATGTTTAATGTATATAATGAATTGTACACGACCAGACATAGCATGCGCTATTAGTAAGTTGAGTTGGTACACAAGTAATCCCAACAAAACTCATTGGATGGCAATGAAAAGAGTTTTGGGGTATCTTAAATACACTTAAGATTATGCTTTCCATTATAATAAATATCTCATGGTACTTGAATAATATAGTGATACAAATTGGATCACCGGGTCGAACAAAGTAAAATCTACAAGTGGATATGTATTTACTATCGGTGGAGGAGCAGTCTCTTGGAAATCATCCAAACAGACTTGTGTTGCTCGCTCTACAATGGAATCTGAATTTATCGCATTGGATAAAGCCGGTGAAGAAGCAAAATTGCTCCGAAATTACTTGGAAGATATTCCTTATTGGCCCAAACCAGTGGTACCAGTATGTATACACTGTTATAGCCAAGAGACAATAGGTAGGGCAGGGAGCATGATGTATAACGGTAAATCTAGTCACATAAAACAAAGACATAATACCGTTAGTGAACTTCTTTCTAGTAGAATTATTACTGTTGACTATGTAAAGTCAAAGGATAATGTGTTGGATCCATTTCTAAAAGGCCTATCTAGAGAAGGAGTGGAAAGGACATCCAAGTGAATGGGTTTACGGCCTAGGACAATTAGCATGACGGTAACTCTACCTAAAAAACTAGAGATCCCAAGAGCTAGTTTCAAGGAGATCAAATAAAGTTGTGTCTGACAGGTTCAACATTGTCAAAATACCAACCCATTCTCATGATGTAGACAATGTTTAGTAAAAAAGGATAAGACTTAAGGTGAGAAGTCTTTTAATGATTATCTAAATTTGGCAGATTTGATCAAATAATTTAATCTGTGGGATTGAAAGTTTAGAAATCACCTATGTGAGGGCGAAGTGGAAGCCGCTTCAAGGAGAATGTTAGTAAAGACCTATTCTCTAAGCTCTTATGAATCCGGGATGTGTTCATGGCTGAAAAGAACAAAACCATGAGAACCATAAATGGTAAAAGGATGGTTGTGTGACATGTGTTGTCTAGGTGTACATTAAAGCTCGACGGTTCAAAGATGTCAAATATACCGATTAACCGAGTGCATCCGATGCATGTTCACTACAGAAAGTCAAAGGGAAACTCACTTATCCTGATGCAATCAGTCTTTGCTTGATGATCACATACTTGTCCATAAAGTTTTACAAAGAATAGCCATTCTCCATTCACGTGGGGAATTGTTGGGTTTAATTTGTGTGAATGAAAAATGAAGGGACACAACCTTTAAGCAAAAGAGATATTATTTTGAAAAATGTGTGACTGATCAGATAGTTGTGTCTGTTCAGAAAAAGACATAATGTTTCAAATGAACAGACATGACTCTTCTAAAGGATACACCTTTTAAGTGAACCATTGCCACCTTTCAAAAGAGGCATCTGATGGCTATATAAAATTTCTTTCATCCATAGGTTTATAAATGAATGAAAAATTTTCTGAAATAAAAACTCTTCTTGTCTTCAAAACATTCTTTGTGATCAATCAAATCGTTGAGTGAGTTCGACGAATCCAATTATTTGAGGTACCACTATAGTTGGATTGAAAACCATTTTATCCTGGGAGGAAGATTCCAAAACCTCAGGTATAGTGAGGGAAATTATTCTTTAAGGACACTCCGTGAAGTTGGGGGACTTGGTTTTATATTTCTGTTTCATCTTAATTTCTGAAAAAATAAAACACACTTCTTAGAAAGATCACTTTGATTTTGTGTTGAGAGTGTTTTTGTACTTCATAGTGTTCTTGTTTTAAACTTGAAGTAGTGTTGAAGTTGTTGTGCCTAAATACAGATTCATGTACCCGAAAACACCATTGAAAATAACAGAATTTGGGTGCAGAAATGCAAGGTAAGGTTGCAGATAATAAATTCCTATTTACCTTCGGGAGAAGTCGGCATGCCTTTTCAGCCATGGTTCAGTTCCTAGTTCGCCATTGGCACGCTGAGACACCCATTTCATGACAGCCCATGAATCATCATAACACGCAGGAATTTTGTGCTCTTGGGCTAATCAGTACTTGACGGATTCAACAAACACACTGGTTTCTGCAGCTAAAGAATGGATGTTGTAGAAATTTCTCATCATTTTTGTGTGATTTTAGGAAGGTAAAGGCGTACCATTACGTTATCCTCCCGGTACAATAACGACATCTTTGGACACGACCATCTTTGTAGACCTTGAATAACGTTGGGATTTCATAAACAACTTCTAATGTTGGGTTAGTTGAATCCATTCTTTGTTTGAGGTTGTAGTAAAAACGGGGATGTTGTAATGTTGCTAGGATTTAAAATGCTTACATTGTATCTTGAAATTAAATTTAAAAAAAAAAAATTAATATTAAGGATAAAGTAATAAAAAAAAATTGTCTTCTCTTAATATGTCAAAAATAGCAAGTAAAAATTAATTAAAAAATTAATAACAAGTAAAGCAAACCGACGGAGTATACTAATTAAAAGAAATGGTTATGGACCTAATAGCCTATGGGCAATGTAGGGTGGCTGGGTGTTATGAATGACTAATGGTCTTTTCGACTTTACACCTCAAATTTGTGGTTTTGAATTTTTGCCTCTTACTGATAGGGGTTCTTTTGGTCGGAAAATAAGTTGATTCAAAATTAATTATTTTAAGATTTTATTTTATCCTCAATAAGAGTAAAAATTACACTATAAATTTGAATAACTAATTTCGATCAAAAAGTTATACTATGATTTTATTCCAATTGAATAAGATATAAATTCATCTTAAAATTAACCTTGAAATAATATATCACCTTTGTCCCTCATATCAAATAAGTCCTTAAAGTAATAATAACGCGAATAAGAATGTCCCAATATTTAAAAAGAAATTACAAGGCTAACAAATTCGCAAGACAAAAAAGTTGGTTAGGCATAGGTTATGCCCTATAGGGCAAAAGTTTCGTTATTTTAGGACATTATATGCTAAGAAGTTCATACTACTTATACATTATAGGGCATAGCTTGTTTTGTGATATCGTTCAGTATCCCGAATGAGATAAGTAGAGATATTCCGTGATATTATTTTATTTCACCCTTCATATGGGATAGTAATCCCACCATTTGTACTCAAATGACATGATAAAATAGTTCATAGATTAGTTAATACGTTGTACTAAACATGAGATAAAATTAATCCCAAACTTTATTCAAGAATTATCTTCAATATCTAGCTGTGCTAAACTCAGCGGTGTATCTAAGTACTAATTATTAAACAAAGTTATAACCGCATTATAACTTGTCACAGAGACCAAACAATGGCTAGATGTAAAAGACACAAAGGTTAATTACACCATCGACAAGTGCAAACAGGAATAGCACTATCTTGACATTCGAGATTCATTTTTTAACTTTAAAGCAGATAAAATTAAGCTGTTGAAAAACTATAATCTTGAAACTTGCAGTAAATAACATGTGAAGTTTAGCTATTGGCAAGCTAATTTCTTGCCTTCAAAAATTGGAACGCTCGTTGTTGGCTGCCTCAACATCATCTGGTGATGCTACTGCAACAACCACCCCTTTATCTTTAACTGCCTCCATGACGTCTTCAAATTTCTTGAAATCTTCCATCCTATTAATGAAAAGAAACATGATTAGTTGCAGTAACATTATGCAAATCTTATGGAAGAGTAAGAACTGGTATTGCACTAGCATAAAACACATAGGTTTATGATTGTAAATTGAGAATAAATTTTCTACACATTTTATATTTGATCTTTCTATGCTTTCATGCTGATCTAGGTCTTTCTTTTGAGAACTACAGGATTAAGTGTTTAAATAAAAAAAAATCATTCATGTCAGCCAAGACACTCATATCAGCCAGAGAAACACAGTTATGTTATACGCCGTAACTTATATGGAGACAAAATTGCTATGAACACTGCCTCTTAGACGATTCTAGAACCAGAAGTTCATGGGAAAAGGTTAGATAACAACATTCATTTACAACATCTCTTACTTTTCTAAGACTCAGAAGTATATCTTCATCATTCCAAGATTGTTATTCCATCCGAAATATAGATAAAAATAACATTTGAATATGGGGAGATCGAACTAATCCCGATCAAATAAGTTATCTTGCAATTTTATCACAATCATAGGATAAACTCATCTTGAAATTAATTTTCTGATAAATTATCTCTTATCCCTCTATCAAACGAACCCTAAAAGTAATAAAAACAGAAACACGAGTGTCCTAATATTTTATAAGAAATTATAAGGCAAACAAATTTGCAAGGCAAAAAGTTCCTTAGGCATAGGTTATTCCTTTTAAGGCAGGAATTATTTTTTTAGAACATTATACGTTACGAAGTTCATATTGAACTTATATACATTATAGGGCATAGCATGTCCTCCAAATATATTTTGCCTTAGATATAACTTCCGTCCTGGAACATAAACAGCTAAATTTTAGAATATTATGTTTTCAGAAGTTCATATTGGTTCATCTTGCAAATTAGATAACACTGAAATTATGCCTTTGGGCAAGCATCGTCTAGCCAAATTAAAAATTGTTCCGAATACTAAGTATAAATTTTCATTAAGTGAGCAGTGACTCACTGCCGGAGCCACTGAGGGGTTCAGAAGTAAATATACAGACTAGTCGAAGGGGTTCAACATCTACTATATATACATAAAAATATTTTTGACCATGTAAAAATAGTATAATTTTCCGACGAAGGGGGCTCGGATGAACCCCTGAATTGTATGTAGATCCGCCACTGGCAGTGAAGCAAACATTAAAGACCACCAATTTACATTACAAAGAGCATAAAATTGATGTATGGGATCATTGGCACTTTGCCTCTTTTGCTTCAATTTTTGCCTTCAAAATACACAACTTTTTCATAGATATATATATAAGTTCATAAATTTCAAAATCTATGTCCAAATGGTTTGATCAAAGAAGAAAATAGAAACAACTGCATCAACAGTACATAGATTTTACTCTGTAAGAATTCAGCTTGATTGTTGAAAGAAATCGCCCATCCATTTCATCAAGGCCTTTGCTCTCTCACAAGTAGGGTTAATCAAATGGAAAACATGTTCTTCCTCTTCTGATTCTTTAATCTCCACTTGACCTTTCCATCCACACTTCTTCAGCGCCTCATAGTAAGTCCATCCTCTGTCCCGTATAAAATCCGCGCCCCCAGTACATATCAGAACTTTGGAGCAAACAAGCTTGGATAGCAAAATTGGATGTACTGCTGGATTGAATCTGGGGTCATCAGATTTGGGATTTTCAGGGCAACAATACGACCAAATTCTATCTGGCTCATGGTTCCCGAAAAAGGGTTGAATTAATGCCATTCCGACAAGCCTTAAGCCATCTCCAAGTTTATCTTCATCCATACTTGCTCGCACCATCATGTTATGTGCAATATTGGCTCCTGCGCTATCACCTGAGATTGACAAAATCAATACATTTTCACTAACTCATTCAACATGATGTTGAATCATTGCTTATCACTAATGTAACGCCCCGGATGTTTAGGCACCAAATAAAGTTAGAAATAAGTCTAAGTGACTCCTAGATCGAGTACAAAACACTTTGGAATAGGTTCGAAGGCGTTGGGGAGTTTTGGACTTGAAAAATGGTCGGGCGTCAAAGGGAGCCTCATGCGATGGCCACGCATTGCGTGGACCACCTTAAGGGCATACTGCCTCACCCACGCGGTGGCCCCATGCTGTGAGGGGGCCGCCCCTCGAGGGGTGGGCCACGCGTCCAGGCATGCGCCGAACCCTCCTCCTTTCGTCAATGATACAACGTTTTAATACCCAATTAAGGGTGTTTGGATCTTTTCACACTATTCTTACCTGTTCTCCATTCACCCAAAGCGTTCCAAGTCCCTAAGTACCTCAAATTCATCAAAAAGCCTCATTCTACTCTTCCCAAACTACTAGAAACCGAAGAGGCTAGGGTTCCAAGCTTAATTAAGACTTCAATTCTCTTGCATTCATCAAGGATTTTTTGTCAAAAAGGCATGTTGAATGCTCTTTACTTTTAAGTATTATTATAATGTGTAAATTTACTTGATAACTATGTGTTCTTTAATGAGTGTTTGAAACTAGGGTTGAGGAGATTATTGTGAAAAGCTTTATGTTGATTGTTTCCCTCTTGTTTTAAGGGGTTTTTCAATCCAGAACATACAGAATCAAAAATGAAGATGGCAAATTCTGTAAACATGAAACAATGTAAACTACTGTACTACTTATTAGTTAAAGAAAAATACATATATTAGGTTTCACGTTTTATGTCCATCCTGATCCAGTGATCCTATCCAACAAAATCAGTGTGTATCAGGATTCATTTATTGATTCAACCCATTTACCTGACAAGAAAATACGGGAGAAATCAGCATGGGTTTTCAGCCATGGTTCAGTTCCTTGTTCGCCATTAGCATGCTGAGACACCCATTTCATGGAAGCCCACGAATCATCATAACACGCAGGAATCATGTGTTCAGGTGCCAATCGGTACTCAATAGATACAACAAACACATTGGTTTCTGCAGCTAGAGAATGGAGATAACTATCATAGTAAGTAGAAAATGCCGATTCGATCGTAAATCCACCCCCATGAATGTACACAAGGAGTGGAAATTTCTGGTCATTTTGGGTTATTTTAGGCAGGTAAAGGCGTACAATTACGTTGTTTTCGGGAACGATAACGATATCTTTGGATCGAACACCGGTGATTGGATTATCAGAAGGAGGTGCAAAATCATGCTTTCGATACTTTTCAATACGGCCATCTTTGTAGACCTTAAAAAATACTGGGACATCATAAACAACTTCGTCTGAATCCATTGAAGTTGTTGGAATGAGAGGGACGAAAAATGATCGGTAGGGGTTTTCATGGGTCGCTTTAGGTCGGTTATTGGTCAAAACCATAACCAAACCAACTTAATCGGGTTTTAAATTTCAAAAACCAAACCAAACCAATACAAGAAAATAACCGTCGGTTTAGTTCTTGTTGGTTTAGTTCGATTTGGTTCGATTTTTTCGATTTATAACTTTAACTAATGATAAAATTGAAATTTTAAAAAAACAAATCCAATCAAACATGGGAATAATTGGCAAAGAACAACTTTTGCAAAACTATTTTGCCAAATACCCATTTAATTTCTTTTTGATTTATTTTTTAGGTTTAGGGTGTAAAAAGTGAAAAAAGTGGCGCCCAAACATGGGCCAAGGGACCAATTCATCATTTATACAACTTTACAATTTAATATAATACACCTGACCCCCTCTACTTATTCCAATATCCCAAAAAAAAAATCTTCTCTCTCTTCAATTCCCAACACTCGCTTTCAAAGAACTTCTCCCAAAAACGTCATTTTCGTACGTTCTTAGTTTGCAGCTGCTAAGGGGGCGTTGTTGCTTCGCAAGGTTAGTTAAAATCGAGTTTCGATCATTTCTAGATCCATTTAAATGGTTTTTCTTTTTGCTAATCGATTGGTAGTGATGTAGGATTTTTTTTTTCGAATTTGGTATTTTGATTTAATCATGTTTTTTTTAGCAACGAAGTGTTGAATGGTGGTATAATTGTTGTTTGAAGAGTCATTTTGGCATTTTTATTTGAACAACGTCCTGTTTTTGTCCGTAGACCCGCGGTCTATTCGTACACCCGTGGTCTATGAAATAAGAATGCCCTAGATATATTTTAATTTTCAGACGTATGTGATTCTTTTAAAACATGATTGCTGAAATAGTGAAAATTGAAATATTAATACCTAATTAGTTTGATTAGGTGCACTAGTTTGATTTTTAACAATTGTTGTGTCTTGATATTTTGCATGTTCGATTTTGGTTCAATTATTGTATGTTTGTGTAGTGAACTGTTTAATGATGGGGTGTTTGTTAATTTTTTTTTTTTGAGGGGGGTTCATTTGATCATTGAGTTATTTCTGTTGATAGACTTGTGATCTATAAACTGAAAATGGGAGATTTATTCTTTAAGTGTAGACTGCATTGAAAATGGGTAGAAAAAATTTTATTCCTAAATAGAAAGACGATACCGCTGGTAGTAGTAGAAAAAGAAGAGCTGCGGCAGTTGAAAAAATGTCAAAAAGAAGGAAAATTGAAGAGTCGGTGTCCGAATTAGATTCGAAGTTAAAAGAGATAAGCAACTACGTCGATTCTAATGAAGATGTTGCCAAGTGGAGTGTCAGTGGTGACAGTGAAGAGTGCGAGGTAAGTGGGAGTAATAGAGATGATGGGGATAATGATTCGTTGTCCGTGTCATATCTTTCAAGGTGCATTTTTGTGGAGCGGTATGACCTACGAACGATAATTGACGAGGTCGGATCTTTCCCGGTAAGGATATAGGTCAGATCAAGAATGGCTGCTCATCGAGAATTTAAGAAAATTCTTGTCGACCAAGAATTGAAGAAAAGATTCAAGCGGTCCTGTTTTGGACACCTGAGAAACCTGCCGGAACATCTCAAGTTCAATGGGAAGTTGATCCATTATTTACTGTTGCGATGCGTTAAGAACGATAAGATGCGTCATGAGATGTGGTTCTGCGTTAACAACAAGCCTACCTGTTTTGGCTTGAAAGAGTTTTGTTTGATCACGGGGCTGAACTGCTCATCATACCCCCAGTGAATAAAAAATGAAGAAGGTGTTAGCAAAGGGGGACAATTTTTGTTTTAAGGTGACAAAAAATAAAAGCATCACGGTGGCCAACATGTTACACCAGATCAGAGAAAATAAGATGAACGAGGACCAGAAGTTCAAGTGTTGTCTACTGTGGTTCTTGCACACCATGTTGCTTGCAAAAGATTCGACGAAGGTTGTCGAAACAAAACTGATTCGAATGGTCGACTCTTTGAGTTTCTTCGAGAAGTATCCGTGGGGGAAAGAGATATTTCAACTGACCATGGACTATTTGAAGAAGAAAAGTGACCTGAAGAAGCAGAAGGTAGTATTTGATGAGAAGTAGAAGGCATCATATGCTCTATTCGGATTTCCCTGGGTATTCATGGTATCTACCATAAACCCTTTAGCGAGTTTATCGTAGATTATCATTTTATTTATACTATGTCATAGACTTATAGTTATTTTTTTCACCGTTGTACTGCTTACAGATTTGGATCTATGAGGCATTTCCTCATGTTGGAGAATTTGCTGGAAAATCAATGGATGAGCCCTTACCCATGCCCCGCATCCTCAGATGGCACACTTCTAAAAGCGATAAGATAATCGAAGGCGACCCATTCAAGTATAAAGGAAAAGTTACCGAGGTATGAACTTATTTTCTATAATGCAATAATAGTACCATTTTATCAAATGTTATGTAATTGTTAATTGATATTTGGTAGAACGTGCACCCGTACATCATCCCTACTGTTCATGAGACGAAGATGGATTACATGATTACGTTTAAGCCATATACGGATGAGCTAAAGAATAACGTCCTCGATGTCTCAAAGAAAGAGTTAGAAGGGGTGACTGTCCTTACTTCAAATAAGGACAGTGATGATGATGGGGCTTTGGATGGTAACCCCGTTGGAGTACGCATTGGTGATGATGATTCTCCAAGCACCTCCAAGGATGCAGCGGGAACCTCATCCCCCAGGGATCTTCAAAAGCGTGTGGCTGCGCTCGAGGAAGAGGTGTTGGATATTGCTGCCTATATCAAAAAGAAAAGAATGAAGAAAAAGGAAAATGATGAGCGACAACATAAGCGAGGTAACTTTATTCATTAATTGATGTTGTTAATGAATATTCGACTTTAAATATCAGTACCACTTTGTAATATTATGAAATAGTGCATGTGCATGAATCAGAGAGGAATGAAGAAGAAGAAAAAAAGATCAAAATAGATGAGTTGGCCGCTGTTATGGAAGAAGAGGAAAAAAAAGAAGAAAATAAGGATGGTGAAGAAGATAAGAGCCAAGAAGAAGGTGGAAAAGTAGCAGCAGAAGAAGAAGAAGAAGCGGCAGCAGATGAACAAGGAGGCGCGAAAAAAGGAAAAACTGTTGAAGAAGAAGCTGACAAAGCTAACAAAGAAGAAGTTGAGCAAGAAGCAGTAGGTGAACGAAAAGAAAAAGCTGAGGAAGAAACAACTGCTGAAGATGGGGAAGAAACAGCTACTGCAAGTGAAGTAAAAAAAGAAGGTGTGGAAGAAAAGGAAACTGAAGAAGCAGCAGCTGATGCACATGCTGAAAAAGAAGGAGAAGAAGGTGAGAATGAAGAAGCTGAAGTTGTCCAAACAGATGTGGTCATGGACATTGTTGATGAAATCAATAGTAACACTTGTGTTGATGAGGAACTTAGGGAAAAAGACATTTAAATGCTAAGATGTTTAATTTGTTGTTAAATGATGAGTTGTTAGGATATGACAATTTTTTTTTATTTCACAAATATGAAGGTTGAAGGATCTGGTGGTAGGATATGACAATTATTCTTTTATTTTATGAAACTTGTTATGATTCTGAACTGAATCTATTTCTATCAAACTAATTTGTAGCATGAAATTTGAATATGCAGGGAGTGGTCATAGTTGGTACATTGTATGCTTGATATCATAGAATGCATACTTAATATTCCATATACCGTATGCATAGTCTATCATTACCCTGCTGGTCGAATTTAAGTTGACGTGTTGTTTAATCGACTATGGTTCTATCAAAAATAGTATTTAACATCATACAAAAGTAGAACTATTATTATTTATTCAATATCACTACATCCATGTTACACTTTTCCAAAGAACAAATACTAGCATTATAGCACATAACATCATTTTTAGGACATTCTCTCTTTCTTCAGCCAAAATCAATTTTTGTTTTAGTTGATCCCTCTCTATTTGGGTGTCATGTAGCAATAGTTTAAAGTGATCCCTCTGTTCTTCGGCTTCTTTGAACAAAGTCATGAGAAAATCTTTATTTTCTTCGCATTGTTGGAGCCTTTGTAGTTGATTAAATTTTGCCAAGCCTTGAAAATTTGATGTCTCGAGTCCCGGAATAAACATTGATGGACTGGATGGAGGTGATAGCTCATCAAGCCATTTGAAAAACGAGCAGGCGCCATTATCCTAGGAAAAAATAATAATTACATAACCATTAACTTAACTTTTTAAAAAAAACACGCACACCTCACCTTTGCAATTGCACAATTATAAAATTTGCGACCTGAATTTGAATCCGTGCGTGATGTCCTCAAGACAGCCGCATTCCCACAATAACAAATTAGAGTATTTTTAGAATTGGATGATTGAGATGCTTGCGACATTGTAGAATTTTTAAAAATAAAATAAAGTTGATGAAATAAAATAAGGAGGGATGTACACCTTATATATGAAGTAAAAACATAGTATTCACACTGATGGCTTACAGAAGTAGCCATTTTTTACAGTTGGAAAAGTAATTTTTCTCTTTTGAACTGGTGGTGACACTAAATATACTATCGTAGATCATGACCTATATCAGCTATCGATTTGTATGGTTTACCATAGACTTACACCTTTATTAGTGCATCGACGGATATCCTGATTATGCGTAGACTACCGTGATCTATGCGCACATCTATAGACCATCACGTGGAGGTAGTTAAAAAATGAATAATTAAATTATAAAAAAAATAAATAGATAATAGTAATATGTTTTAGGGCTGGTGGAAGAAAATAATTAAATATAATATGATTTAAATGGATACTCACATGATTTGGGGCCGGTGGAAGAAAATAATTACATTAAAAATGATTTAAATAGATGATCTTGTACTGGTGATGACACTTAATAGACCGTCATAGATCATGAACTATGTCATCCATCGATCAGTATAGTCTATCGTCGACTTACACGTTTATTATCACATCGACTGATATCATGATTAGGCATAGACCACGATGATCTATGTACAAGGTTATATACCATCACTTGGATGTAGTTAAAAAATGATTAAATAAATTATAAATAAATGTGTTGTGGATTTCTACACATGTGAAGGAGTGTAAACAAGTCACATAATCATATTAGAGCTCAGACAAATTAGGGAGGGTGAATTAAGAAGTGTGTGGATGGGTAGTAGTTGAATGCTCAATATCGTAAGAGTAATGTTTAAACAAAGCATAAGTATGTATATAGGATATGTATTGTATTTGATGCCTACACTTTCCACATGTTTCTTTCATCACCACCCCTAAATCAAAAGAGTGTGTGCAATTGATAGTGGTAAAACATTTATCATCCTCAATACATACTTGTGCTTTGAGAAACATTACTCTTACGATATTGAGCATTCAACCACTACCCATCCACACACTTCTTAATTCACCCTCCCCAATTTGTCTAAGCTCTAATATAATTATGTGACTTGTTTACACTCCTTAACATGTGTAGAAATCTACACCACATTTATTTATAATTTATTTAATCATTTTTTAACTACATCCAAGTGATGGTCTATAACTGTGTACATAGATCACCATGGTCTAAGCATAATCATGAAATGTCGATGCGATAATAAACGCGAAGGTCTACAATATACCAGACTGGTCGATGAAGGACATAGTTGTAACAGCCCAGGCCACCGGCGTATGCGATATTGTCTGCTTGGAGCCTCGGCCCCTCACGGTTTTAAAACGCGTCACATACGTGGAAGGTATCCATGCACCAGGCACACTTCGTTCCCCTTCACTACCGATGTGGGATTTGCCTAAGTGAATGCAGGAGTTATGTATCGTCGTCCCTACACTCACCCCCCGTAGGGACTCAGCGTCCTCGCTGAGGTTTGCCCCACCACCGGCACCGCCGCTGGCTCTGATACCATCTGTAACAGCCCAGGCCACCGGCGTATGCGATATTGTCCGCTTTGGAGCCTCGACCCCTCACAGTTTTAAAACGTGTCACATACGTGGAAGGTATCCATGCACCTATAAGGCACACTTCGTTCCCCTTCACTACCGATGTGGGATTTGCCTAAGTGAATGCAGGCGTTACGTATCGCCGTCCCTACACTGCTTCTGTCATACCCCAAATCCCATTGGAGCGGACTGGCACCCGTAGACGAGGAGGCCCGGGAGAACCCGTTCATAACCTATACTTTCACATTTACATTACTTATGAAAATTAGAAATTTGGGCAGCACTTCGTTGTAAATAGAAGAAAACAGTACCTGTATCAGCCCAGCAGACACGCATAAATATATATATATGAACAGTAATAGGCCGTCAGAGCCATCACGTCTATCAACCAAACACTCCTATGGCTGTACAATATGTCTACAAAAGCCTCTACATAGATACACAACTGAGTTGGGGTCGGGACAAACTCCCGCCCATAAAATACTTTTATACAAATACCAAAAGTACATATAGAGACGACTTGGGATGCCCCGAAACAACTGGAGCTCACCACTAATAACAGAATGTCCTGACTCTTACTGCGGAGGTGTACGACCTGAAGTACCTGTTCCTGCAGGCATGAATACAGGTCCCCCGTGAGGGACGTCAGTACGGAAATATGTACTGAGTATGTAAGGCAGTGAGTATCAAGATGAGATACAAAAGATCAACAGAACCCAGATACCAGTGAATAAACAGTATGAGTAGACCACACTTAAAAGAACTGATGGGATACCTGCACATTACTTTCATATCATTACTTCACGTAGTCCTTATCAATACATAACATATGTCATACAATGGCCAACTGATCAGTGGTACTAATACAATACATCAGGGACCACCCCTGGAATAACATATATACATAATCTTTATAATACAATGGCCAACTGATCAGTGGTACTAATACAATACGTCATATCATCAATTTAAAATACAGACATTCCATTTCTTAATTCAATTAATCTTTGAGATTGGTTACTTTGTGGTCACACCTTATGGAACTTGAAACCATGATACCTCAATAGGAAAACATGTAAATAGGTAATAAATATCATGAAAATGAGGTAGAGAATCATGGATACCTCATTAAACCATTTCGGAGTCAACAATAGTATATGGACATTTTTTTTTACTAGCCGAACATCTTAAAAGTGAAAACAAGTTCAATTGGTAGTGTCGAAGATCATATGATGTTATTATGTGTCATGTGTCGTAGGACAATGTTGGAAGCTTACTTGAGAGTTTCATGGGTCATTATTCATGCCAAAGATTAGATAGAGTATGTCTTACATACCTTGATATAACCACTTCAATACAAGTCCAACTTGACTTCCCGTACTCTTCGAACTCTTATCTACAATAAGTCATTTGTGGCAAACTAGTATTAGCAACCAAACCTTAACATTTAGTTATTAACTTCACCAAATAATGTCTAGGAAGTAATCCTTTAGCTCATCAATAAGAGTACTACATACATCCTCTTATACTCTTATTACATTCACATATCATGCATTTTCATGAAATATCCCTCAACATCACTCTTAGCCTTTATTTCCCTTCTTAATCACCATCCAATACCAACATGATCACTAGGCAAACATGACCACTAATATAATGATATATCACCACAATTCATCCTCCATAATCCAATACAACAACTTCCATAATTTACTACTAACAATTTATACAAAACAATTTATAACTATGTTTCTAGCTATCTTCCAACATCAAGACAATACTCATAATCCTTTATCAATACTTATTCATGGATAAGAATCAAGAATAAACAATATTCATACCTTAACAATGAACTCTTGTATTTAGAATCCTCCTTACATAACCATGGGGTGCTTCTCGAAGCTTTCGAGATGGTGAACACAACTACAGAACCAATTCGAATTTTCTACGGTTGAATCACAAAATATTTGAAGTTGAAATTGGCTAGGGTTTCACCTCTCTTAATAATTGGATGATATCTGATATATATGAGGCTAATATCTGGTTTATAAAGACCAATTTTCGTCCAAGAGGTAATAGAAAATGACCATTTTGCCCTAAAGATTTAAATAAATCCCGAATCTGTCCCCAGTGGACAGTTTTGACAGGCTGAAGTAAATCGATCATAACTCTTTGCTCCGGTATCGTATTTGGGTGAAACCAACTGCATTGGAAAGATAATGCAAAGGGCTTTCATTTTCATATAAAGTATACTACCCAGTTCTTCCTTTACAAGGAGTTATGGTCGTTTAAAATTGATCCAAAAATCTGTCCCACAATTTTGTTTTTTTTTTGATAGGCTGTAGTAAAACGGGTATAGCTCCTTACTTAGACATTGGATTTGGATGAAACCAATTTCATCGAAAAGAAGACTCTTGGAGATTTTTTTCGATATATAGAAGCTCACACAGTTCTTTTTGTACAAGGAGTTATGATCGTCTAAAGTTGGATTGCCTAGCTGCAGTAATTTTCCTGCAGAATTACTGTTCACAGGCTTTCCGGCCACCGATTTGAAATTTCGAATGTGCTCGCTTATATGAAATACTCCTCTGTTTTGGGAAAACTTTATATCGTTGGAAAGCTTATTCCAATACCTTCACATACAACTATTGACGGGATACTTTCGAACACCATACACTTAATTTAACCCATACGCAAGCCTTTAGGACTCCATATAATCGCGATAAGTCTACGAAAAAAATTACGGGTTGTTACAATAGTGCATGATATATGACGGTCTATTAAGTGTCACCACCAGTCCAACATCATCTATTTAAATCCTTTTTAATTAAATTATTTTCTTTCACCAGCCACAAAACATGTGATTATCCATTTAAATCATATTATATTTAATTATTTTTTTCCACCAGCCCAAAATACATGTTACTATTATTTTTTTTTAATTTAATAATTGTCTTTCATAATTCCCAAAACGTGTGATTATCTATTTAAATCATTTTTAATTTAATTATTTTCTTCCACCAGCCACATAACATGCGATAATCTATTCAAATCTTTTAAAATTAAATTATTTTTTGAAAATCTGTTATTATTTGTTTAATTTTCCCGATGATCCATCAATTCATGTAATCTACGATCGACTAATATGTACAGTCAACGAAATACTTTGTATAAAATCTAAACATTAGATTTTACTCTTCAGAAAATTAGTCAAGCCACAATACTGTAACTTGAAAAGGCAGACATATTTAATTCGAGTTTTCAAACAAAGGATCAGAACAAAGATGGCAAACACACAATGTTAAAAGAAACTGAAACATAGTTGTATTAAAATTGTTCATTGCATTACATAATAAACTTTACATCAAAAAGGAAAAAATGGAAGAAGATTTCTTCTAACAAGATCCTACAAAGAAAGCTTCTTCAGCAATGAACAAATAAAAAAAACTTAAAAACATATAATATAAAACATTTAAACTAAATCATGGGGATTGGGGGGGGGGGGTGATGTAGTCAGGGCCTTCAATTCTGAGCCTTTCCAGAATTGCCCTTAAGAAATGAGCAATTCAACGGAGCTCCCGCTCCAGGTAGATGCGGTCTTGACCCAGCCCGTAGAAAAGTCGGTCCAAATCATTCCTTGGGAGGAGCTGGTCGTATTGCCTCAGAGGAACACGTCTGATGGGGCGCAGGGGTATCCTTCTTGGAGATATTTTTTTGATTTGGGTGAAGAAGAAGAAGAAGACGTCTTATATTTTCGATTTAGGAAAAACTAAAGGGTTGCGTAGAAAGAGGGCCTATACTTTAAGATCTGTAGATTGCGTCCGTTCATATATCCACCCAATGGCAGGTCGACGTGTTTGACAAGAGAAAATATTTTGTATGCATATACCAGTTGTTTTTCCTCGTGAAGTGACGTTTTGTGCAGCTTTTTAATAAATGGGAATGGGAAACAAGAAAAATAATGATTCATTGCATCGATTGGAGAGATAAGCCGGGAAAATGACCAACATAACGTGTTAGATCAACAATAATATAATCGATACATAATATTTTATAGACCATATATTATATATACCATAGACTATAGATAGTCTATCATAGACAAAGCTTTAGGTCAATAATAACTGAATGTTAAAATCTAAAGAAATGCGCATTCATCCCCCAAAACAGTAGCTTTACAACTGAAGCTAAAAAAAAAGCCTATTTATGATTTGATGCCCATTCTACGCGTGGTTCTTTTGGGTTCGAATTTCCTGCATATTGAACACCTATTCCTCCTTTTGGACTTGAATGTATCACCGACGCCCTTAGTGCGTTTGACTTTCTTCCTTTAGAGTTTGGGATCGTACGAGGGTGGAGAAATTTTGGTGTCTACCGATTCCTGTGGCACAGTCCATTTAGCCTCCGGAGGAACCATGTTAATTGCTTCCGAGTATGCGAGGAGGTAACTTTCAACTTTATAAATTGGCGAAGAGTAGTCATAGATAGAGTTACCATAATCTTCGCCATCGCCGTACTTTGCTCGCAAAGCTGCCATCGCATGTTCGCATGATATTTTCACCAAGAGATTGACCTTGGCAGTAACGCCGTTGTCGAACACCGTATACTCATTGAGAACCCCATTTTGATTACCCACATACAAGGAATCGCTCGCACTCTTATTATCCCTTAGGATCCTTTCCGCAGAAGGCACAAATATGTTCTTTTTACCACCGACAAATGCATGACGCTCCCTAAAATTTTCACCAATTTTTTTAGCAATTGAATTGAATATGTATGACATGGGGTACTCCCGTTCATCCACCAAAATCGAGTTGAGCGACTCGGCGATGTTTGTGGTCATCACGTCGTACCTATTGTCCAGAAAGTGTGCTCTACTCTATTTTTTAAAACCAAGCACATTTTCAAGGACATAAGCTGCCTCGAGGCATTTACTTTTCAATTCTACAAAATTATCGCTACACTCATCAAAGGAATAAGCCTTTTCCGCCGCGTAGAATAGAAAAAGATGTTCTCCGCAGTGTTGCTTTATGCGAAGATTTTCAGCGAGGTGCCTCATGCAAAGTCCGTGATGTGCACGACTATATACACGAGAGAAGACATTTGTGATACTAATATGCCTATCGGAGATGACGCATAGATCTAGTTCATCTTCTATGATAGACTTCAGCTTCTGGAAGAAGAAGGTCCAAGAAGCATCGTTCTTTTTATCGACGACACAAAAGGCAATCGGAAATATATGATTTTTGGTGTCCTGTGCAACGGCGCTCAGCAGAACGCCCCCGTACTTGCCATACAAATGTGTGTCATCGACGGCAATTACCTTTCTCATGTGGGCATATCCTCGTATACAAGCTCTGAATGCTAAGAAGTAGTAAACGAATGATCCATCTATCCGGTTTACCATGATAGAGTAAAAAGACCCGGGATTCAATAACTCCACCATGTGGGAAAAAGTCGGCAAGCAAGCATATCTGTACTCCGATGTCCAGAGAATGATGTTCTTCGCAATTACACTTCCTTTCCAACACATTCAATAGCTTGCGTTACAACGCAACTCCTTAAATACAATTCTTTGAATTTCTCTTATGTTTGGACCCTTACGATCCCGAAAATGATTTACACATACTGAAGCAATCAATTCGGATGAGACTTTTTTGTGCCTGTAGGTGGCGTTTTCAGCGCCGCACATGTGCATACCGACATACTTGTATATGCGAAATCTGTCTGAGGTGTTGTACTTTTTTGCCCGCAACAATCATCCACAACCACGAGATAAGCATTGCGCCTTCATCACTTTTGTGCAGCTCTTCTCCATATAATAATCAAAAGACTGCCTTGTCGCTGCTGCATCCAGTTGCATTTTCAGCTCTTTTTTATCGGCGAATGTTTGACCACAACAGAAATTAATTCCGTCGGTGAAGGTGTGTCCTGCTTGTGATTCCGTTTCACGGTCTTCTTCATCATCTTGTGAGTCCGATGAAAAGTCTTCCATATGCATAGAATAATCTTCCATATTAATTGTATCATCGACTGTCGGGCCCCGCGGTGGGGGTGCTGATGAATTCAGCGGTCCTTCAAAGGACCTCTCAACCATATTTATCCTCAAAATTGGCCTAAAGCCATCTGCATCAGCATCCATTATGTACGTCGGCATACGTACATCACTATTTATAATCGTTGGATTCACCTTTTCCCTCGAATGCATTACATAACTAATCATCACGTCGCTCAGTGCATAATCTAGATCCCCGCTCTGAATTAGCTTACAACAAATTCGTCGTACAAACTGTTGCGGTAAACAGGAATGGGAATTGTCACCTTGGTAAATGATCTTCATTTCCAATATTTCAAAGTCTCCACCCATTCTTCCATGAAATTACCAGAAACTAGAACAAATTCTGCAATAGACATCCTAGAATTAAGCTTCGATCGATGGCAGATTATGCTTATGGTCTATGTTGTGTTGTATGCACGTCGATGACTGGTGAGGACGGGTCGATGATTGTGCAGATTTCCGTACAAATACTTGAAATTGCAAATATTGCTTGTAATCAATGATTGTTGGGTTTATGGAATAAAGAAATGAACTTGGAGTCGCCTGAGCTGCTGTAATGCACTTTCTAAAGTGGTTTTGAGTAATGTGAGTGATTTAAAACTTTTTAACAATGGTGGAAAATGTGTTTAATAAGATAAGAAACAAATAGGGTAACAATGGATGCAATAGACAAGCTTATGATATTTGTGGACTAATTTACAGCTGATCGCCGGAAAATAATGCTGGAAAAGTGGCCGGAATCGGAGCTTTTTGGTGGGAAGAATAACCACTTTCTATTTTTAGCTTTTGAAATTATTTTTTAAAATATTTTTGGAAACTAGATATTATTTTTATATATATAGTGGTGGATGATGGAGTGGGTTGAAGTGTATTATTAGAAACTTGTGGGTGAATTTATTAAGTTGGAAGTATTAGGTTAAAGTGAATTATTATAAAAGTTGGGACTAAAATTGTTAAGTTGGAAAAGGTGAAATTAAGTGGGTATTTAGTAAAGGATTTAAAACTTGTGGGTATTTGACAAAATAGTTTAGATAAAGAGTCTTTTTGGCATAAAGGCCCATCAAACATAGTGTTGTGCCCTAATCTTGAAATTAAGATGTCAATTTAGTGTTATACTTAGGCAAAGCCACGAACAACACCATATGAACGCTCTATAAAAATTATTTAGAAATTACATATACGAGAACGATATAATAAAACCTCCAAAAGGTGAACACAAATTTTTTTTGCTCAATAGGAACCAAAAAAGAAAGTTCAAAATTACTGATTATTTATAATCTAATTAAATTCACTTGTCAAATTTCCTAGACAACAAGATAATTTTTATAATTAGTATCATTTGTTATTCAAAGTGTGAAAATAATTTAGAATCTCATAACGTATTGTCAACTAGATGGATACATATGACTAAAAGTGTTACAGTTAAAGTTAAATTCATGATTAAAATTTAAAATGTAACAAATATTTATTTTTTATTCATGAATAATATATAAATAATTTATATAGATATATATCAGTTCGGTTTGATTATTTTGTCAATTACTTTTGAGTAAAATTAAAACCAAACCACATAAGTATTAATTTTTTAAATTTAAAATTAAACCAAACCAAATATCAATTTTTTTAATCAATTTAATTTAATTCGTGATTCGATTTGATTTTTAACCAAACCATGAACACCCCTAAATTGATCGGTTAAACTGATTATATGTGTTTTGACTTTAGGGCTAAGATTTAAATAGAAGAGTACAGTATAACCTCGATAAATTAATACTCGATAAATTAATAACCTCGCTAAAATAATAATTTTCTTCGGTCCCGAGTCGGGATCAACGTGGTAAATTAATAATTCGCTAAATTTATAAGACAATACAAAAAAAAATTCATATAGGTCTCATTTGATATATAAATTAATAATTCATCTGTATCAAAATATTTCATACATAATACATAAGTAAACTAAACATGTGTCTGAAAATATGAATCTAATGTTGTTTGTTTCTTCTTGAAATCAATATCACCTTGAATCTCATCTCTAACCCTTCTTACTGCATTAAGAATATCAGGTGTAGTCTTCTCATATTGCAAAAGGAAGTGATGTAAGGTGATTGTTGCTTTCAGAGCATCTTTGCGCGAAACTTGTTCTAATTCCACACTATCATCTTCCACTTCATCTTCTTTATGTGTTTCCATAACACTCTCAATTATTTGTTCATCCGTAGGTAGCTCAAAACTCGTATCATTTTCTCCCGGATAATTCAAAACATCTTCAGCATTCATTGCATTTCGATACTTCAATCCATTGATTAGATTCTGCAATTGTTGTAAGCCATCATTATTCAACTGTTCTTGATTTTCCGAGGATTCATCATCTAACAACCTAAGTTTACAATGCTTAAAACAATTTGCAATTGTACTTGAGTTGACATCCATTTTCCATGCCGAGATTGCAAGATTCATTGCATCTAAAACATTAATCTTTTGGATTTGAGATCCCAATTTCATAACCCTTCAAAAGATTTCGATAAAATCGCCTACGATAATGCATCTTAGAAGCTCTTATGATCCCTGCATCACAAGGCTGAATCTTTGATGTTGTGTTAGGTGGTAAAAAAAATAATTCAACATTTCTCAAACCTTCGACATTTTTTGGATGAGCAGGACAATTATCAACAATTAAAAGAATTTTCCTGCCGTCCATTTTTGCATCAAGTTATTGAACATATTCTTGGAATAGAATCCCAGTCATCCATGCTCTTTTATTGGCTCGATATTCACAATCCATGCTTCCCAAATTCACATTCTTGAAACAACGTGGTTTTAAATACTTCCCAATGATCCATAAAGGAATTTTCTCAGAACCATCCTCATTACAGCAAATAACAACTGTAAGTCTTTCTTTATCTTGTTTCTTACCTTCAAGTTGCTTCGTTGCAAGAGAATGATCTGGCTGTAGCCTAAAGAACAAACCAGTTTCATCTATGTTTAAAACATCTTTCTTAGCAAACTGATCAAGTTTCTCTCTGATGGATTGTAAATTGCTCTCCATGGCCTCCATATTAACTGATCCACTTTCTCCAAAGCGACGATATTGCTTGATACCGTGTCTTGATTTGAAACGCTCTAGCCAGCCTTGAGAAAAATGAAAATCAGGTGTATCGATGAGATACATCTTTTTTAGAAGCTCTTTTCCCTTCGTTACAATTAGTTCCCCATTCATATTAACACGCTCTTGGTAATGAATAAACCACTCGAATAGAGCCTTCTCTAATTCTGGAAATTTGGCAGCTTTATGTCTTTTAGCCTCATCTTTTGGAATGTCGGCTGCTGATAGATACTCTGCTGACCTCTTGATCGTGTTTGATATTGTGGCTTGACAACTTGCAAATTAAACTTCTCTAACACCCATTGTTGCAATTGCTTTTGAGTGCATGCTAGATTTTGTTGTTTATACTCACACAGTTCTCTACGTATACCATTAGTCATAGTTGATTTTTTAACACCTTTGAGATGAGAAGCCATTTTTTTTGTTTTTTGATTTGAAGACTTGCATAATACATCTATTTATATAGTAACTTAGTTAATGTATGTACGTGTAACTACATACATTAATAATTGAGTGGATTTATACATTTTAATGAATGTAGGTACATGTAACTACATTAATAATTAAGTAGATTTATATATTTTATTAAGATATACATAGAATATTGAAAATGTATCAGCAAAAATACATGAATTTGGTTAAATATGCATAATTAATAGTCAATGTAGAAATTAGTTTTCACGTACACCTAGGTACATTCATAATATGGACCCAAAAAGTATATAATTTATAAATTAATAATTATTAATTTATACGATTAATTAATACCTCGCTAAATTAATACAATTTGACGGTCCCAACAGGATTAATTTATCGAGGTTATGCTGTAGTTGGCGTAACGTCCGCAATATCTTCGTCATCAGCTCAAACGTCATAACCGTTCATTGCACAAATCATCAATTGCCACGTGTACACTAATTACCATAACTTCTATGATCTTGTTGCTTGTTTCTTTTTTTAAAAAATATTTTAGTAATTAAAGAAACGGTCCAAATATGGAATAGTAATATTTTCAATGACGTGGTTGTTTGCTGGCCAGTGGCCACGTAAGAAAAGGATACGTTTCCTTTATTGTTTGGCGGAAGGTGGTAATTAGTACTCCAGTAATTAATACTCATATTAGACCGAAATAATTTAACTTATTCCACTGAAAACAAAAACAACAATCCATGAGGTGTAATTCTCATCCTATCTATATAAGATTTAAAATATTATTGATTAAATTATACAAATCTCACACTTAAGAAACTATATTTTCTAATATCACTTACTTTTTAAATATTTACATAAAATTCCATTTTTTCAACTTTACTCTTGATACATATCAAGAAAACCCCACATTCTATTTTTACTCCACCATTAACTTATTAAAAAAAAATTTCACTAATATCTCCCTAATTAATGATCTTCCTTCCTGATTTTTTCTCTTCCATTAATGCTTAAGAGCCATTTAGATAGGATTAAAATCTGATCAAACTAATTTTTAATCCTTTTTTTAGCTTTTTAAGGTGTTGGTAAAATAAAAAAGCTCTTAAAAAATCAAAATTGATAAAAAAAAATTCAAAAAGTAAGGAGCGGGGTACCCTTACTTTTTTTCTTTTTAGATTAAAATTCTTTTAGATTTGACCAAAATGTTTACTTTTTTATTCCTTATATTTTCCTCCAATTCCAACAATATCCTAAACTTGTAGCCTTTAGTATATAATTTTTTTCTTAATAATTCACCTTATTTATGGTGTTAACAACTTTATGGACATTTAAGTCATTTTAACAACAAAAAAATATTGAACATCATTTGTTTACCAGACACATCAACAATTTTTTCAGTTTCAACACTTCTATCCAAACACTTATCTGCTTAATTTATAAGTACTTATTTTAAACTTTTAATCACTTAAGCTAAAAAAATTATTTTTTTAATTCTATCCAAACAGGCTCTAAATCATCGTCTTTCTTGATTTTTTTCCTCCATTTATGCATGCAACTTTGTTTTTTCCTCTCCTAAAATCTCTCCCATTTTTTTTTGTAAAAAATTTATTCGTACATATATAAATTTATTTAGTTATTCATACATGTTTATTCTTTTAATGGTGGTTCATATAAAAAGGGCAGCCTGGTGCACTAAAGCTACCGCTATGCACGGTGTCCGGGGAAGGGCCCCACCACAAGGGTGTATCGTACGCAACCTTACCTTGCATTTCTGCCAGAGGCTGTTTCAAAAGTTTGAACCCGTGACCTCCTGGTCACATGGCAACAACTTTACCAGTTACTCCAAGGCTCCCCTTCTTTTAATGGTGGTTCATATGAATGATAAATATGATATCATTATATAAGTATTATGGTGATTCATACGATAGATATATTTTGTATGATTTCAACGGGTGATACATATGATATTAATGGGTGATACATATTGTATTTTGGTGATTCATATGGTAGATACAATTATTTATTTCAATTATTGGGTGATTCATATGATATTAATGGGTGATATATATATGGTATTATGGTCATTCATATGGTAGATACAATTATTTATTTCAATTATGGGGTGATTCATATATATGGTATTATGGCGATTCATATGATAGATACAATTATTTATTTCAATTATTGGGTGATTCATATGATATTAATGAGTGATATATATGGTTATGGTGATTCATATGGTAGATATAATTATTTATTTCAATTATTGAGTGATTCATATATTATTAATGAAAGGTAATGGTGTAGTCAGTGTAGGAAATAAAAATAATAATATTTAAGGAAAAAAAGGACTAAAAGCAGAATTGAAACATAATTAAAATTAAATCTAGAAAAAATAGACTAAAATTAAAGATGAAATTAAAGACAAAAAAAAAGAAAACAAAAAAAAATACATCTTTCATAATTAAAGACGAAAAAAGAGAAACTTAATTAAAACACCTAAATTAGATCTACAAAGGAGAAAAATTAGGTATCTTTCCTTAAATAAAAAAATACAATGAATAAAAGAGAATCTATTACTTCCTTAAATAAATATCTTATTAGTTTTAAATTATCACTTTTTTATATGTATCACCATATAACATATGTATCACTATTTCAAAAAATCGAGATAAAATATAATGAGCAAAATAATTGAGATTTTATGTAATATAACTTAAAGATTCAATGATTTATGTGAGTTACCCAAAATTATTTCTGGAGTTATCTGTGTGAAGTTTGAGTCATGGGTCCTGGTGACACCAATACTAGCAATCCATTTCAAGACAGTCCATGTACATATATTATCATTAGGGGTGTACATAGGTTGGATTGGTTCGTTTTTTTATTAAAATATAACCAAACCAATAATGTCGGTTTTCTAAATCTATAAACCAAATCAAACCAATATGCAATCGATTTTTTTATTTCGATTTTAGTTGGGTTTTTTCAGTTTTTTTTTTTTCTCGGTTTTTCTACAATTATAATGTGATTGAAGAAAAAAAATTAAATGTTTTCTCTAAAAAGAAAAAAAAAATTAGTCATAGAGTAGTTCCAATAAATATTAAGTTGGCAAATTACTAAGACGTCTAAACTACTATCTTTCAAAGTAATATTATGTGGATACTTAAGTAGTTCAATTTCTAAGTCACTAGTCACAATAGCTTGTCTGAAAGTTTCCTTCACATAAAATGTGAGCACACAAAAGAATGAAGAATTAGACAACTTATTAGAAACTTAACTCCATAAAGTAATTAATTATAACATAATTCCATAAAAAGAGAGAAGAGAAACAAACCTAAATCACAACTTGACGAATAAGAAAAGTAAAAATAATAAGAACTCTCTGAAAACTTGAAAAGTAAAATGTAAAAAGTGAATCAATTAAAGAGTTTTAGGTTTTTATATTAACTAGTTAAACCCCACGTGTCTTGCACGTGTAACATTTGATTATTTAAAATTATATGATTTTGTCTATTGCAAATTTTTTTAATGAAGAACAAAAAATTTAAATCACTTCTCAAAGATCCTTCACACTTTAATAAATTAGCGCAAACATAACATATGTTTTATTAAAATATTTAATAAATTTTCAATTCTTAAATATTGAAGAAATAATTTTGTCTAAAGCAGACACTTTTAACGAAGGACAAAAAGTTCAAATATTTCTGAATACCGAATGAAAGAAAAACGAAGTTGAAAGAAAACAAACTAAACTGAAATAGTTCGATTCGGTGTTCGATGTCTACTTTTTAAAATTGTAAATTAAAGAATTGAATTGAAATTTGATAAAATCGAATCAAAGAGAAAAACGTGTACTTCTAATCAATGCCTTAACAACATAAATCTTGATAATATGAATGAGAAATAATTCTTTTTTTTTTTAAAACACACCTTTAAATCCTCTCGTAATCGGCACGAAGTTTCAACCACACACTCACATAATTTTTCTTTACCTGCACATCATGCGAAAGTGTAACACCCCGTACTTAATTACTTGCATTAGCCATTGTTATATGTGTTGGAGTATATGTATTGATCCTAAGTTAGGTATATATGAGTATTGATTATTTTGAGATGGTTTCAAGTGTATAGTTTGATTATATGTGTATAGGAATCGACCTTATTTATACCGGAATTTGCCCGTCGATGTTTCCATACGAAGGTTATTGAATAAGCTTTCCAACGATATAAAGATTTTCAAAAACGGATAAGTTTCGGATATAAGCGAGCACGTTCGAAACTATAAAACGATGGCCAGGATATGAACAGTAAATTTGCAGGAAAATTGCCAGTTTTTTGGGTCAAATTTGAACGATCATAACTCCCTCAATATAATGAACTGGGAGATCTACCATATATCAAAAGAAATATCTTTGAGTCTTCTTTCCAATGCAATTAGTTTCATCCAAATACAACATCTGTGTAAGGAGTTATACACGTTTTACTTCAGCCTCTCAAAACAGATTTTTAGGGTCAACTTCAAACGATCACAACTCCTTGTACAGGACGAACTGGGTGGCCTAATTTATATGAAATGAAAGACCTTTGAATTATCTTTCCAATGATACCAATTTCACCCAAATTCGATATCGGAGCAAAGAGTTATGGTCTATCTACTTCAGCTTGTCAAAACGGTCCACCGGAGGACATATTTGACATTATTTAAATTTTAAAGGCACTTTGGTCATTTCCTATGATATTATGGACGGAAATATGTGTATATGTACATGTATATGAGTTCAAAAACTCATATCCATCATCAATAATAGGAGAGAACAAATCCTAGCCAAATTTGACCTTCAAATTACTTGTGATTCAACCGTGGAAAGTCCAAATTGATTCCGTAGTTGTGTTCATCATCTCAAGGGCTTCGAGAAGCACCCCTTATTTGTGCCAACAGGACTTCAAAACCCAAAGGGCCATTCTATGGTAAGGATGTAAATTATGTTGGTGTTATTTATATGGATATGTATATATATATATATATATATATATATATGCATGTGAGCATAAGAAGTATGTTATTTGATTGTTATTGAAAGATGATTGGAAATGATATTGGATCATTCTTGTGCATGGTTGGATTATGTTGAATTGTGAAGGAATGATGTGGTATTGATGATGTGGTATTGAAATGATGATTATATATATATATATATACACATAAACCTATTGTTCAAGTTGGTATTTGGAATGCTTTGCAAATATTGGTTGTATGGAATTATGGAAGAGAATTGTGGTCTTGGGTTGCTAATACTAGATGCCAAATATTTCATTGTAGATAAGTGATTTGTAAATGCAGGAAGTTGTGTTGAATTGGTATCCGAATCTACAACGAGGTATGTAAAGCATACTCTAACGATGTTCTTTGGCATGAAAACACCAATGTTCCATCAAGTAAGATTCCGATGGTTATCCAAACACATGTATTGTTCTACATTACCAATGAAGTTGTTTCCATTCTATAAAGTGTCAAAATGTTTCATTGATATACCAAAAGGCTCCTATTTCATTGTTGTGATATTGATGATTCTGAAACATATTGTTGATGTACCAATGAGTCCTTATTACATCGTTATTGTATAGAAGGTCTATTACTTAATTCCTATTGATGTATCATTGTTCCAAAGGTACTATATTGGCATGGACATTAATGTAATAATCTCAAAAGCTTTTGAACTAAGTTATTGGAAAAATCTCTTATGTGTTACTTGATATACGTGTGGGTGGTATCCCAGGGGCATAAGCCTAGCATGGGTCGATCCCAATTGATATGTACTGGGGGCAGCCTAATGGTCATAGTACGGTACAGTATTGATTATTGTTAGGTGGTTGGAGGTTCGGGAGGAGGAGGTAATGGCGAATAATAATTGTAAAGAATGAAATGAACGAATGTATACCATTCCACAAATGTGTTTGTATTCAAGAACCCAATTCAGATTAATAATAATGTACATGATCCTAAAAGTGTTTATGAAGTGTGGTTCACTTCTATTATGATTTATTCACATGTGTATGATTTTCTTGATCCCCCATATCACATATGATTATTTATAGCTTTACATACTCAATACATATCTCGTACTGACGTCCCTTACGGGGGACCTGCATTTCATGCTGCAGGCACAGGTACCTCAGCTCATACACCGCACCAGTAGGAGCCAGGTCATACAGCTACTGTTGGTGAGCTTCAGTTTACTTCGGAGCTTTCCGAGTCGGTTCCTTATATTTTGTTATTGTACAGGAGTTATGTGTGGGCGGGGGTTTGTCCCGACCCTGGTTATGTCATGTATATCCTAGAGGCTTTGTAGACATAAAGAAGGGTAAAGTCATGGAAGTTTATATAGTGATGTTATATTCGTATATGGGGTGGCCCCGACGACCAAGTATTATATATATTGTGCTGATACAGGTAATTAGACCCTTTTATATACAGCGAAGTGCTGCCCAAATTTTTGGTGACATGTAAGTGAAAGTACAGGTATTTGAACGGGTTCTCCCGGGCCTTCTCGGCTTCGGGTGCCAGTCCGGCCCGATGGGATTTTGGGCCGTGACAGAAAGCCAACAATTGAAATTACAATAAATTATACAATAAAAAAATGTTAATAAAAGATGCATAATATTTAATATTGTTGACCTACAAATTAAAAACTAATATTAAAGAACATTAAACTAATCTTCTCTTGAACGTACTCTTTAACAATTAAATTGTGAATGTTATTCTATTATTAATTGGAAAAAAGGAATGCTCAATACATAGATGTACGATTTTTTTCCTTTTTAAGAAAGAGTTGATGAAACATGAAAAAAATCTAATCTAATTTGTGAAACTTTTTTCATAAAAAATAATTATTATAGAAAATCAAGACAAACGAAACTTAAAAGAAAAGAAAATTAAGGAGTCCTAATTAAATCAAAAACCATACTTAAAAGAAAGAAATTAGGTCGTATGCTAACTACAATCTGACACTACTTTTTTTTTTCTTTTTGAGGTGGGACGTGTTTTTTTAGTAAAAATAGTTAAATATTAATTTGATAAAATAATAAAAAGACATTTCTTATTATGTATTTAAAACTTTTAAAATTTAATACTTATTAAAATTTTCTTATTCTAAGGCTTTTATATTTGTTTCTAGATTTTTCAAATCTTATTAAAATCAAATTTAGTTGTTTTATAATTCTTAAACTAATGGAAAAAACATTAGTTGTCATTAATTCTAACGACTTCTAATAAGAAAAGGTTTTACCATAAATATATATTAATTAATTATTAACTTTTAAAAATTTGAAAAAAATTGTGAAAAGACGATTTTGTCTAAAGCAAAAATTTTTAATGAAGGACAAAAAGTTCAAACAACATTTATAAGACCCTTTCACACTTTTAATATATCATAGATATAGATTATAGATATAAATATGGATATAGATATTGAGCTTTGTAGTAATTTGTTATTAATGAAAAATACTATAATTAAAGGTACAAGAATATATATATATATATTCTGAATATAAAAAAATAATCAAAGTAATTAGAAAGTAGATTACAAGTAATATTTTTTTTACGTATAAAAATTAAAATTATATATGTATTACGTCGGTTCGGTTTGGGTTCGGTTTGATTTTATTTTTTCTAATACCAAATCAAACCAAGAATGATCATTTTTTTTTTGGCCAACACCAAACCAATCACACCAAACCATAAGTCGATTTTTTTCCTCGATTTGGTTTGATTCATCGATTCGGTTTGACTTAACGGTTCGGTTTGTACACCCCTAATTATCATTGTAAAAACCGGTAGTGGGTGTTTAGGGGCTAGTCTGTAATGGACAGATGCAACAAACAAATTGGCTTCAGCTTCCAAAGAATGAAGGTAATGATCATAATTGGTTGATCAAAAGGCTTTACTCTACTGCAAAGGTACGCCATGGATGTATACCAAGAAGAGAATTTTTTCGTTATTTTTAGTTAAAAGTAGCTACATTTTCCAAAGGTCCAATTACTAGTAACTAGGCTCTTAATAGGCTCAATTACTAGTAACTGGGTCCAGAGTAGGCAGAAGTGTGTTTTCACCGTCAAGCTCACATGTATCATATAATCTAGTTTTATTAAAAAATTCACCCATGAAAGGTATGGTGAGGTTTGAAAAGAAAGGAAAGCTTAGTTTGAAGTTCATAGGCCCTTCTGAGATCCTTGAGGGTTAGGATGATGTGGCGTATAGGCTAGCTTTGCCTCAATATTTATTGACTGTTCATCTTGTATTTCATGTTTCCATGCTAAAGAGATACTGTCCAGAAGATGTCCACGTGATTCAATGTACAGAGGCAGATCTACGCTGAGAGCTCGAGTGGGAGGTGCACATGCATCTCCTAGCTTCGATTTGGACGTGTGGGTATGATTGACATGGTCTCAATGCATTTGAAAAAGATTGAGAGAGTTTGAGACTTTTAGAGGCTTAAAAGTCATTAGTCCAACTTTGGTAAACATTTAGTGTTTCGAACGTCAGATGACGATTTGGACAGTCCTATTAGATTTGAAACATCATTTTTGGGCTAGTAGCGGAGTTGGTTCGGATTTGAAACTTTTATTGTTTATTTTGATCCTCTGATTTTGAAATTAGTAAAAATGCATAAATGGGATCCCATGGGTTAAACTGCTGAAAATGAGATCTTTTTGAAATTTCAACTTTGTTATTAACAAGATCAAAAATAAAAAAGTTAACAACATTTCAACTCAGCATGTTTGCTGATATTTGTTGCCTTAGGCATTCCTTCTTCCAGATGCGGGTTCCTGACCGCGACTGCAGAGGAGGATACTTTCCTTCATTGTGATCGTGAAGAGTAATTGAATCAGGGCAGGTTTTTCTTCATCATCACGAATGTGATGGGGTCGTCGCAAATGCAATATGTTCAGATTATCTTCCTTCACAAACGCAAAGGTCAGACCGTGAAAGCGAAGGGCATTTAGCTGGTTGGTCGTTGTTGACCCTCGTGAATGCGAAGGTTTAATCGTGTTCGCGAGGTACTATTTATAGAATAGTAATACTTGTTTATTTTTGCGATCCTCTTTCATTTTTTTTGGACCTTGTGAACTCACAAGGTTGTTTCAAAAAAAAAAAAAATCACTTTTAACCTTTATTTCATTGTTTTTCATTGATTTCCCTTCAAATTCACCTTTAAAACTATGATTTTAAACTTAAATTTGGTGGTAAAATTATTATAATTAATAATACCACCATGTGAAATATAATATTACACCAAAAATAATAATTATGAAAAAAATTTAAAAAAGATAATTTTTTATTTATTATGTTTTTGTATATTTTCAAAGTCTCACATTAAAATTTGATTTAGACTATTAATTTTATTGACACATCCTTGAATGTAGAAATTATATTTCTAGTATATTATATTTATTGTGTTATCGTCTTTTTTATTTATATTAATCTGAGAAGTGGTAAATGTAGTGATGCCCTTGGGAAGTTTTATTTAATGATTTCAATCTTACATTTATTTCATTTGATAAGTGTTCAATAATTTTACCCTTCTGAAAGTGCAGCCAACAGAATGAGACATAGTGTATTGTGACTATATCAAAGACAAGATTTGTTAACTCTCACTACGTGGCACTGCATTGGAGACTTGTCATCTATGTCTATATATTATTCTAGGAAAAAAAAATCATTTTCACCTCAAACTATATAAAAAAAAATCTAAGTCATACCTAAATTATATTAATGACTCATTACACACCTAAACTATAAAAAAAATGATACTTTTTACACCTTGTAAAGCATTACACTACTTGCACATAGTGTGGTATTCCACACGCGCCTGTCACGTCAACATAATCCGAAAAATAATAAATTTATTATTTTTATAATTTATTTTAATTTAATTTTTCCTTCTTCTTCAATGTCTAAAACCTCTATTGTTATGAGATCTATGTCCAAAAACTCCATGGTAATGAGGTCATGAATACCATATTCACCACCATAAACTTTATTCCACCAACAAAATTGCCATAACTATGCAGTCAATTTAGAAATGAAGAGCTTTATTTGATTTTGTTATGAGGTCAATGGAGATTTATCCCACCAACAAAATTACCATAACTATGCAGCCAAAACCTCAATTCCAGCTTCTCAGTCTCCATTTAGCTGCCAGCATACTACAAATTGTTCTATTATTAACATTTTCACTATTTACACCTTACTACTCAGATATTCTCAGCGGGAACTGCAACACCGACATAAGAACCACAGATTGAAAAATGTCTTGTTGCGCAGATTTGTCAGTTTCAGCACTCAGAGCTTTAATTTCATCCAGGAACTTTCGCATCTCAGAAACTTTGAATCTAATTTTTTTCAACAATGCCAAGTCCCTTACCATACATATGTTGGTATAAGCTATATCGAATGTAAGGTATACAAGATAAACTTATAATATTCAAAGCACTTGTTCCTCTGAAAGCAGCCATAGGAGGAAGAGGCAGCCAAAACCTCTATTGTTATAAGGTTAATGTCCACAATGCAATTTTTTTTAATCTTTTGATACAACAATTTTTTGAAAATTATTTTTCAAATTTTGAAGAGCTTTATAATTTTGGGGACCGGCTGATAATAGCTTGAAGAAACTAGCGTCGATTTGGTGGGAATGGATGGTGGGGTGTAAAGAAATTGTATTAGTTGGTGGTGGGGGTATGATGATGAAGAAGATATGTTGATTGGGGTGGGGTTGGAGTTTGGAGGTGGGGGTGATGAAGAAGATGATGGTTTAGGGCTAGGGGTGATGAAGAAAATGATGGTTTGGGGGTGGGGGAGGGGAGATGGATGTTGGGGGTTGGGTAGAGGAGTATTATTTTATTTTTTAATTTTTTTCGTATTAATTTTTAATGTAAATGCGCCTTTTTTATTTAATTAATTATGTTTTTTCCACGTCAGATCTAGGGGCTAAAAAGTATCATTTTTTTATAATTTAGGTGTGTAATAGGTTACTTAGATAGTTTAGGTGTGACTTACACTTTTCTTGTATAGTTTGGGGTGGAAACAATGCTTTTTTCCATTATTCTATAATATAAGAGTGAATGGGAGACCAACTTATAGTTGTGCTGCTTGCCGATGGTTCAACTGCTTGTTCCGAAATTTTATTATATTATCCCTAAATAATTATTATATATTATTTAAATATTAAACAATAATAATAATATTTAATAAAAAATAAAATAGATATTTTTGACATGTCTACTTTAGTTGTTCAGTTGTAATTTTACTGTGTCACACCCTAATTAATTATTATGAGTCTTCTAAGTATTAAAAATTAATAATATTTATTATTAAATTAACTTATTACTCTATAATATATGAGTGAATGGGAGAGCAGCTTAGGGACGTGTTGCTTGCCAACCGTTCAGCTGTTTGCTATATGATTTTACTATATTACCCCTAAATAATTATTTATATCATTTAAATATTAAAAATAATAATAATATTTTAGATAAAAAAAAGTAAAATAGATATTTATGACATGTCTGCTACAACTGCTTCAATTGTAATTTTACTATATTACCCCTAATTAATTATTATAAGTCATCTAAGTATTAAAAATTAATATTAAAAAATTATTATAAAGTCACCCCTAATTAATAATATTTATTGTTAAATTAACTTGACATCTTATATGAGGCCCATTTTATTTTTTCCACAGATATTTTTTTATAATAAATTATTATAAAGTCATCTAAATATTAAAAAAATTAATAATATTTATTGTTAAATTACCTTGACGTCTTATATGAGGCCAGCTTAATTTTTTCAACAATTTTTGTTTTAGAATAATTTTGTTATATCACTTCTAATTAATTATTATGAATCATTAAAGACATGTCTGTTTCGCTGCTTCAATCATGATTTTATTATATCACCAATAATTAATTATTATGCCATCTAACGATTGTGCCACTTAAATCGGAATAGAATAAAAAGTATTGTAAATCACAATAATTAAAAAATTAAATTATTTAAAAAATATAATTTACTATCAATGCCACAAAATTTTGGATAAGGAGAGTAACATGTAGTATTATTTAAAAATTACATAAAAAGTATTATAAATTACAATAGTTAACAACTTAAAATATCTGAAAAATAATTTAATTTGTTATATATTTTTTAAAAAAAATACGTAAAAAGATGTTACTAATCACAATAACTAACAACTTTAATAATTTAAAGGTCAATCTTCCTGCTTTTGCACAACTCCATTGGACTTTTCCCCTGCCTTTAATTTTTTCATCCATTTTAATTTAACTGTCTTATTTTTTTAATCTGTTATATATTTCAAACAAATATAAAAAAATATTGTAAATCATACTAATTAATAACTTAAAAAAATTGAAATATATAAAATATTTTTCTGACTATCGAAATTATATCAATGCACTTAAATTGAATTACTATTTTTAACAACTTAAAATATCTTTAAAAAAATAATTTGTTATATATTCCATAAAAATATGAAAATAATACTATAGATCACAATAATTAACAACTTACAAAAATTTAAAATATAAAACATTTGGTTAAATCTCAGAATTATCAGTGTCACTTAAATTGAAATAGTTAAAAGTATAATTGACTATTAATTGCACAAAAGTTTGGACAAAAAGAACAATATGTATTATTTGAAAATTATATAAAAATTATAATAAATTACAATCGTTAACAACTTAAAATATCTAAAAAATAAAGTTTAATTTGCTAGATATTTCAAAAAAAAAAATAAGTAGCAAAATATGATAAATCCTAATAATTAACAACCTAAAAACATTTATAAGATATACAATATTTGATTGACTCTCAAAATCATATTAGTGTCACATAAATTGAAATAGAAAAAAAGGTATTATAAATCTCAATAATTAAAAACTTAAATTATTTTGAAAATATAATGGACTATCAATGCCATAAAAGTTTGAACAAGGAGAGTAACATGTATTATTTGAAAATTATATAAAAAGTATTATAACTTACGACAGTTAGTAACTTCTAAATTTTATTTGTGTTATATAAATTGAGCCAAAAAAAAAAATAGAAGTATAAACAACATAACTCCCTTAGTAAGTGAAAGTAATTACATAAAATTCCTTCAGCCTTTCTTTCTCCCAATTTTGAAAAATATACTCATATATCTGGTCGACCCTCATACAATGCTGAAATTTATGAAAAAGCTGATTATGCTATATTTAGGAAAGATAAATCTGATAGTATCAATTTGTTCCTTAATTCACGCCATTAATTACCTAGATATATTTAAGGAAAGATAAATCTGATAATATCAATTTGTTCCTTAATTCACGCCATTAATTATCCAAATTTAGTGGTGTATGATTAAATATAGTAACTGAAATTTAAATTCAAAAAATATGTTAAACATCACATTAAACTTTCTTCTTGTTGAATTGCATTCAGTAAAAAAAAAAGCATCTTCTACTGCTTTCTTTAGTTCTCAGAAAAATTAATATGAACATCCCCATATTGTTGCGACATTCGGGCTTTTGGGAGTCGAAAATTATATATCAATCCTACAAAAGTGACGCAGTTATTATTTCGGAAAGTATAACTTTCTTGAAATCGATTGCTATGATCGCGATGGAATTGGCTATTAATGAAGTTCTAAAAAAAAAATAGAAATAAAATACATTGTTGAGAATAATTCTTCTATAATTAATATAAGGAATGACCATGGAGTGAGAGTTTACATTAAGTTAAAGAAATAATTCTTGAAATTAATTAATTTTCCTCTGTGTATATTCATTTTCATAACAATGTTATACAGTTTACATATATAATATTGCGTTGCCTTTACAACGTATTTATAGGTGTGTAAATACTTGTCATACCCCAAATCCCATTGGAGCGGACTGGGCCCCGTAGCCGAGGAGGCCCGGGAGAACCCGTTCATAACCTATACTTTCACATTTACATTACTTATGAAAATTAGAAATTTGGGCAACACTTCGTTGTAAATAGAAGAAAACAGTACCTGTATCAGCCCAGCAGACACGCATAAATATATATATGAACAGTAATTGGCCGTCAGAGCCATCACGCCTATCAACCAAACACTCCTATGGCTGTACAATATGTCTACAAAAGCCTCTACATAGATACACAACTGAGTTGGGGTTTGGACAAACTCCCGCCCACAAAAGACTTTTATACAAGTACCAAAAGTACATATAGAGATGACTTGGGATGCCCCGAAACAACTGGAGCTCACCACTAACAACAGAATGTCCTGGCTCTTACTGCGGAGGTGTACGACCTGAAGTACCTGTTCCTACAGGCATGAATACAGGTCCCCCGTGAGGAACGTCAGTACAGAAATATGTACTGAGTATGTCAGGCAGTGAGTATCAAGATGAGATACAAAAGATCAACAGAACCCAGATACCAGTGAATAAACAGTATGAGTAGACCACACTTAAAAGAACTGATGGGATACCTGCACATTACTTTCATATCATTACTTCCCGTAATCCTTATCAATACATAACATATGTCATACAATGGCCAACTGATCAGTGGTACTAATACAATACATCAGGGACCACCCCTGGAATAGCATATATACATAATCTTTATAATACAATGGCCAACTGATCAGTGGTACTAATACAATACATCATATCATCAATTTAAAATACATACATTCCATTTCTTAATTCAATTAATCTTTGAGATTGGTTACTTTGTGGTCACACTTTATGGAACTTGAAACCATGATACCTCAATAGGAAAAACATGTAAATAGGTAATAAATATCATGAAAATGAAGTAGAGAATCATGGATACCTCATTAAACCATTTCGGAGTCAACAATAGTATATGGACATTTTTTTGACTATCCGGACATCTTAAAAGTGAAAACAAGTTCAATTGGTAGTGTCGAAGATCATATGATGTTATTATGTGTCATGTGTCGTAGGACAATGTTGGAAGCTTACTTGAGAGTGCCATGGGTCATTATTCATGCCAAAGATTAGATAGAGTATGTCTTACATACCTTGATATAACCACTTCAATACAAGTCCAACTTGACTTCCCATACTCTTCGAACACTTATCTACAATAAGTCATTTGTGGCAAACTAGTATTACCAACCAAACCTTACCATTTAGGTATTAACTTCCCAAATAATGTCTAGGAAGTAATCCTTTAGTTCATCAATAAGAGTACTACATACATCCTCTTATACTCTTATTACATTCACATATCATGCATTTTCATGAAATATCCCTCAACATCACTCTTAGCCTTTATTTCCCTTCTTAATCACCATCCAATACCAACATGATCACTAGGCATACATAACCACTAATATAATGATATATCACCACAATTCATCCTCCATAATCCAATACAACAACTTCCATAATTTACTACTAACAATTTATACAAAACAATTCATAACTATGTTTCTAGTTATCTTCCAACATCAAGATAATACTCATAATCCTTTATCAATACTTATTCATGGATAAGAATCAAGAATAAACAATATTCATACCTTAACAATGAACTCTTGTATTTAGAATCCTCCTTACATAACCATGGGGTGCTTCTCGAAGCTTTCGAGATGGTGAACACAACTACGGAACCAATTCGAATTTTCTACGGTTGAATCACAAAATATTTGAAGTTGAAATTGGCTAGGGTTTCACCTCTCTTAATAATTGGATGATATCTGATATATATGAGGCTAATTTCTGGTTTATAAAGACCAATTTTCGTCCAAGAGGTAATAGAAAATGACCATTTTGCCCTAAAGATTTAAATAAATCCGAATCTGTCCCCAGTGGACAGTTTTGACAGGCTGAAGTAAATCGATCATAACTCTTTACTCCGGTATCGGATTTGGGTGAAACCAATTGCATTGGAAATATAATTCAAAGGGATTTCATTTTCATATAAAGTATACCACCCAGTTCTTCCTTTACAAGGAGTTATGGTCGTTTAAAGTTGACCCAAAAATCTGTCCCACAATTCTGTTTCTTTTTTGATAGGCTGTAGTAAAACGGGTATAGCTCCTTACTCAGACATTGGATTTGGATGAAACCAATTTCATCGGAAAGAAGACTCTCGGAGATTTTCGTTGATATATAGCAGCTCATACAGTTCTTTTTGTACAAAGAGTTATGATCATCTAAAGTTGGATTGCCTAGCTACAGTAATTTTCCTGCAGAATTACTGTTCACAGGCTTCCCGGCCACCGTTTTAAAATTTCGAATGTGCTCTCTTATATGAAATACTCCTCTGTTTTGAGCAAACTTTATATCGTTGGAAAGCTTATTCCAATACCTACACATACAACTATTGACGAGATACTTCCGAACACCATAAACTTAATTTAACCCATACGCAAGTCTTTAGGACTCCATATAATCGCGATAAGTGTACGAAAAAAATTTACGGGGTGTTACAATACTACCTAATATGTCAACTATAGCAGTAAAGATTTGTTTAAATGTATTGTATATCAAATAGTTAAACATTAAACTGTCCTATCTATGTAATGTATAACATTTTCTTATAATTGACCACATGTACTGTTTCATATTTAAAAAACAAAAGAAAATACACTCTCATGTATCGTATTTCATTAAAATCTAGATTGGCATTCTATAGTGTGATATGTGTATGCTAATATATTATACTTAAGTGCATATGTATGATAAAGATTGAATGATATGTGTATGATAATATGTAATAACATATTGAAATATATATGCACTTAACATATACATGTATGAAAAAGAACTTCTAATGTATAACATATTGAAATATATATCAGAAGACTTATATTATGCATTAGTCGTCCAAAATAAGTAATGTATAATGATACTTTCAAATAAAAAGTTCAAGAATGAATAATGACTGAATATATTATAGCTTTATACATTATTCCTCTATAAATTTATCAGAAAGTATAAGGTAACCTTATACAAAATTCATAGATTCTAATTGTATAATTCCACTAAATACAAAAGCAGTCTCTTCTATGAATGTAAAAACTTATATTATACATAAGTGTGCTAAACAAGGTAATGTATAATCTATAAAATCTACATCTTTGGAAGATGTGGTCGGCCGAAATCATCAACCTTCTTCTTACTTTTTGATTTTGAAGTTTTCTTCAAACTAGAACTGGCCATTTTCTTCAATCTTTTCATGGTTATCAGGTCATTCCAGTGCTTTGAACGATTCTTTGCGAAATTGAGTTCTTCAAAATTAGGTCGTTCCGATGATTTGAACCAAAAAACATCAAAAAATTTTCTGATTTGGTAAAGTTAAAAAAAAAAAAAAATTAATGAAGAACATCATTAAGTTCAATTAATGTTTGAAAACTTACAAATTGGTAACCTCTAAGTATACGATTGCTTGATTTTGGGAGTGAAAAAAGGGATTTGATAAAGAAGGATAAAACTGATTTGTAATGGGAGAGAAAAAAGGGAGCAAAAGGCGGCCTTTTTGGATGTATAGAAGTAAGGAGAGAGAAAGTAAAAAATTAGGGGATTTAAATAATTAATTTGAGATTTATGTAATTACTTTATTAATATGAGATTTATTGTAATAAGGTAAAGTTACCTTGTGTATATATGTAAATTTTAGAAAATAGAATATATTGAGCCTGTGCTGACACAACACTACAGTTTTGATCCATATAAAACCCTATTATACCACTATATAGACGGGTCACACGAGATGGCCCATTAGAAAGGCCCATTCTCCAACATCTCTTTACCTTACGCTGGCCCATTAGAAAGCCCAATTATCCAACATCCCGTTAACCTGACGCTGATTACATTTTTGATCCAAATAAAAATCCTACTATAAATAGGGGTGGGCATGGTATGGTATGGTACAGTATTTTAAAGTTTGGTACGATAACTTTGATTTTCGGTATCTAAAAGAACAATACCACTAACGTACCAAATTAGTTTGGTATGGTTCGGTATTTTTAAATTTGATTTTGGTATTTTATGGTACGGTAATTCGATAACCATACTTTATTTGATTTCGATTTACATATATTCATATAAAAAAACTATAACTTTAAAACTTAAAAACTTAAAAACTTCTCAATCATATCAGACTAACAACTATCTTTGTTAATTATCTACACAAAAATAACATTTCAATCACGATTGAGTAATCCAAGATGCAAACTTTGAACAACATTACCTAAACTTAAGCATAGTACTTCAAAATAATAAGCTTCCCAAAAAACTTATTTCTAAATAAAAGCTACTTTTATGTTCAATTGTCTAATGGATAATATATAAATCTCTATTATATTAAAAGTGTGAAGCGCCTTATAAATCTCATTTGAACTTTTTGCCCTATATTAAAAGTCTCCCCTTTAGACAAAATCGTCTTTTTGCCTTTTAAATTACAAAATTTAATCCTATTTTATTTAAAGACAATCACGTAAATTCAAAAAAAAATAAAAATCAACAAAGTCCTGTTCGTATTCTGCTTAACAAGGTCCTATTTTACTTAACAAAATCCTATTCTATGTACATCACAATGTCTGTATTCTATTTAACATGTTCTATTCTACTTAACAACGTAAAATAGGTCAAAGAGCAAAATCCTATTCTACTTGAAATAAAATAAAAACAAAATCCTTTTTTAATTTATTTTGGACAAAGAGCTCACTGCTTCTATTTCATAACATCCAACTAATTTATCTCCTGCCGTCTTAGCTTTTGTCTCTATAGACACATAAAATTTATTGGATCAGATTCATACAAAAGTTGAATTTAATTCATGATCATTTGGGTTTATTAACTAATTTGGGCCGTACAAATTAATTAGTTCATTTTGTTAAATTTAATCCCAAGGTCCATTACACTTGGAAAGCCGAAACTCATCAAGTGGCGTGTCATCCCAGTCAAATCCAAGACCAATGAGACGCATCCACATGTACAAATGATGTGGAAATCTCATTCAAATTCAAGAACCAGTCAAGAGTCGCTAAGTGTCAAGGTGACATGTTTCGACCAATCACAAGCAACTAAGGCCTACCCCCACAACTATAAATAAGGGGTAACATGACATTCTATAGGAAGAAAGAAAAGAAAAAGGAGGACATTGAAGAAAGAAAAGAAAAAGGAGGACATTCTGCAAGCATTGGAGGAAGCTTCTGCATTGACTACACAACTCTTCAACGAATTGACTAACGGAGTTCTGTCTAGAGGTCAACTCGACAAGATGAAGTGCTGTCAAACAATTCCTGGAGATCCAAACACATTTCTGGGAGGCTCAAATCATCTGAAAGTTCGAGAATTACGCTGCAAAGGCCCTCGAATCATGAAAAAATTTATGAGAGAAGAATCGAGAGAATAACAGAATTGTACCCACAAAATAACCTTAAATAAAATTATTCTTTTTATTTATTTTATTTTTTGCTTGCAGTTAATTTTCAGCGTTAATGAAAATTTGTTGCGAATAAATTGGCACGCCAATGGGACCAGTTCTGCTCTTCATCTCTTCCTCCTACAAGTCAAAGGAAATCACATATTCAACTACTACAATGGACTTCAGAAAAATCAATAAAGTTTCGTGCAAGAAGTCTACTACTTCCACGTCTACTGAGATCAAACTTGTTGGCCTCATCAATCGACGCAATCTCAACACTTGTGCTTTGGATGGATCCCAATACTTCACCATTTTGGAGATGATAAAAAGGAAAAAATCTCAAATTTTGGCAGTAACTACACCCCCTGGGAGCAACTTTGCATCTATTTTATCAGATGAACAGTCTGAAACTGGGTGCAACTTTGGAGAATCTGAAAACTTAATAAATTCTCCAACTTCAACGAAAGTCAACACCTTCATGGTTGATGCAATTGACTTGGACGAGGAGTTTGCAATGACGGAGCAAACCATTAAAGCCTTGAAGAAGTCCGTTGATGAGAAAGATCATCAAATCGCCCGACTTATGAGCAAGTTAGATCTCTACAATCTCGGAGAGTCAAATTATAATCTAACACCGCGAGAAAAATTTGATGGTGAATCTCTCATCAAGACAAGTGACAATTACTTCTATGATCGATCCGCTTCAGTGGCTGCTCTAACAGTTTAACAATTACAAAATATGATTGAAAACACCATCAAGGCACAATATGTCGGTCTATCACAAAGTTTCATCGGATAATCAAAGCTGTATTCTAAGCGAATCGAGGGCTTACCGATGCCAATTGGATATCAACCGCCAAAGTTTCAATAATTTAATAGAAAAGGAAATCCAAGGCAAAACATCGCTCATTTCTTTGAGACTTGTAGCAGTGCTGGTACACATGGCGATCTTCTTATAAAGCAATTTATTCGCTCCTTAAAAGGCAACGCTTTTGGTTTTGTACACAGACTTGGAGTCTGGATCAATTGATTATAGGGAGCAACTAGAAAGTCAGTTCCTAAATCATTTCTACAGTACCCATCGTATGGTCAGCATGATGGAGTTGACAAATACAATACAAAGTAAAGATGAGCCTGTACTGGATTACATAAATCGCTGGCGAACATTGAACTTTGATTGCAAAGATCAACTTTCTGAAACTTCCGCGGTTGAAGTTTGTACTCAAGGGATACGTTGGGGCCTTGTGTATATCATCCAAAGGAATTAAGCCTCGAACTTTTGAAGAATTTTCTACGCGCGCTTATGACATGGTGCTAAGTATTGCAAGTCATAGAATGGTGTCACCTATTTTTTATCCTAGGAAGGAAGTCAAGAAATTCAAAGACTCATCTGAAGACCAAATTGGGGAATCTATGACAAAAACTGTGAGTTTTACGAAGTCCCCTACAAGACGGAAGTTAAAAGAGGAAGCTCCAAAGCAACAAATGCGAGAGGTGGAAAATAACCAACCTTGAAAGAGTTACAAGCAAGGGTATATCCTTTTCTCGACTCTGATGTTCCTGAAATTCTTGACGAGTTGTTAGCCAAAAAAGTCATTGAACTTCCCAAGTTCAAGCGACCTGAAGAATCAAACAAAGTCGATGATCCTAAATACTATAAATTTCATCATATTGTTGGTTATCACACCACAAAATGCTTCATCCTAAAGGAAAAGATCATGACATTAATGCGAGTGGGAAAGATCATCATTGATGATGGCAATATAGTTGACATAAATCATGTTAGCATCAAACTGCACCATATGAAAGGTTCATTTTCAAAAGCTCTATAAGCCATGCGCTCTGTGGAATCACCAAAAGTTGAAAAATTATCATGTTACAATTTGGGAGCTTTGACCTAATTAGGGTTCCATCCTTGAAGAAAACAATGAGCAAATTCATGCAAAATGACTTCTCCAATAGCAAGAAGGGTGATACTTGGACATGATCGTCCGCAAAAGAAAAAAATATCAAAAGGCTTCTAAACTCCAACTTTTAAAAGTTGACACAAGATCACATGTAAATCTGTTTCAACCAATGGGGACAATAAATACCAAACTGAAGTGCGACTATACTCCATTACAAAGGGTTGAAAGGAAAGTTATATTACAAGAACTCTTCCCAAAAATTCTCCTTGCTGCACGAGCTTAAACTGTAAGTAAAAAATGCTCCTTGCTATACAAGCTTAAATTGCAAGTCAAAAATGCTCCTTGCTACACAAGCTTAAAATGCAAGTCAAAATGTTCCTCAATGCACGAGCCTAAACTGCAAGCCAAAATGCTCCTCGATGCATAAGCCTAAACTGCAAGTCAAGATGCTCCTCGACACACGAGCCTAAAATGCAAGTCAAAACACTCCTTAAGACACGAGCTTAAACTGCATGACACTCCTAGCCCGCATAAGTCTAAATTGTGAATGGATCTGCAAAAAAGAAAGAAAGGAAAAGTATGAAGCTTGAATGCATATTTGGAGTCCTTTGAAGATGTCATCTTAAAGTAAAAGGATTCTTCATTATCTCTCAAGCAACAAAGTCTTCTCGACAAGAAAAAGATTTGTGGTACTTTGAATATTGCTCTAGTCTGTCCTTCAACATATTGAGGAAGTTATGCGGCCTAAAACTTGAAGTAGATGATGAAATTCATGAAGTATCCAAAATCTGAGGAGAAATAGAATATCACAAGATTTAGGCTGTAACTTTGGAAAAGTACCTGAGAAAATATAGAGGTTATATGCTGATGGATTTCACGCTTAACTTAGATCTGTGAGTCTAATTTCCAATGCAAAAAATGAAACCTGATTCCGATACTTCCACGTCAAGATATGTAATTTATCGTGACGCTGCGCAAAGCTGAAATAACTAGCAAACCAAGATTAGAAGGCTGTTTTGGAGCAATATCTGGGATGATTAGGATGTAACCTAATTGTGGTTCCCGCATGAGATGTATCTATACGAGTCTACTTCCCAATGCAAAAAATAAAACCTGATTCTAATACTTCCACGTCAAGATATGAAATTTTTCTTGACGCTGCGCAAAGCTAAAATAACCAGCGAACCAAGATTAGAAGGCTATTTTTGGAGAAATATCTGGTATGATTCGGATGAAATCTAATTGTGGTTTCCACTTGAGACGTAGATCTGCGAATCTACTTTCCAATGCAAAAAACAGAAACTGATTCCGATACTTTCACGTTAAGATATGAAATTTATCATAGCGATGCACAAAGCTGATAAAACAAGTGAACCGAGATTAGAAGATCAGTTTTAGGGCAATATCTGGGATGATTTGGGTGCAATATGATTGTGATTCTCACGTAAGATGTAGCTCTACGAGTCTAGTTTCTAAAAAAAAACATCTCCTGATTTCGATACTTCTACATCAAAATACAGAATTTATCATGGTGCTGCACAAAGCTGATAAGATAGGACATTGAATTCCATTTTTATGAATCAAACAACTCATATTTTTGTTCTCCCATTGTAGAGTAACTATTTTTGTGGACGTGTGCCTAGTACTTGCTCACCAAAGTCAGAAAAGGCTACTCTCTGTGTCAATGTTATCAAGCTGGATGGATCCACGTACGTGCTCTTTGAAGGGAATGGGATGCTCTCACTCGAAGCCTCTTTATCGTCGAGCCCCACGGATGAGATGCACCACATGCTTGCTTTGCAATGATGGACTGCAGACACTCAGAACTTTATCATCACAAGGTTGCAAGAATGACACCAAGTACATGTCACTGAAGCTAAAATGGAAAACTTTCAGCGTCGTCAAGGATAAAATCAGATCATTCTAAGTCAATTTCTTATTAAGCAGTAAGGAAGTAGTGCACTAAATGGTTCAACATCAATCATGTTGACCCTTTTGATCTGATATCAAGACAATTTGGATAAACCTGCACAAAAAATGAAGATATAACACATCTAAAGTGTTGACCGGATGAAGCTTCTTGGTTCTATGCGGATTGATGCCAACTACGTGAAACTTCAATCTGTCGATAAGTGTCGGTACCAAACACACAATGCTTCAATTTGGCATGATCAACATTGGGAGAAACAAATACCTTTGAAATCATGAGAATGAAAACACATTCATGAGTACTTCAAGTTTCGTCGTCAAGTTTCGGCAAACCTACACGTCGACCAACCTTAAAGTAGGGGGCATCTGTAGACACATAAAATTTATTGGATCAAATTCATACAAAAGTTGAATTTAATTCATGATCATTTGGGTTTATTAACTAATTTGGGCCGTACAAATTAATTAGTCCATTTTGTTAAATTCAAGCCCAAGGTCCATTACACTTGGAATCCCAAACTCATTAAGTGACGTGACGTCCCAGTAAAAATCCAAGACCAATGAGACGCCTCCACATGTACAAATGATGTGGAAATCTCATTCAAATTCAAAAACCAGTCAAGAGTCGCCAAGTGTCAAGGTGACATGTTTTGGCCAATCACAAAAAACTAAGGCCTACCCCCACAACTATAAATAAGGGGTAACATGACATTCTATAGGAATAAAGAAAAGAGAAAGAAGGATATTCTGCAAGCATTGGAGGAAGCTTCTGCATTGACTACACAGCTCTTTAACGAATTGACTAACAGAGTTCTACCCGGAGGTTAACTCGACAAAACGAAGTGCTGTCAAACAATTTCTGGTGATCCAAATAAATTTTTGGGAGGCTCAAATCATCCGAAAGTTCAAGAATTACGCTGCAAAGACTCTTGAATCACAGAAAAATTTATGAGAGAAGAATCGAGAGAATAACGAAATTATACCCGTAAAATTACCTTAAATAAAATTATTCTTTTTATTTATTTTATTTTTTGCTTGCAGTTTATTTTCAGCGTTAATGAAAATTTTATTGCGAACAGTCTCTTCAAGGTTAGGTTTTAAATATAATTTCTTTCACCAATTCACCTTTTTTCTTATGTTTTCTACTCCTATATTGTTGTCAATGTTAGTAATTAATTTAAATATAATATTAATTGTTATGCTAGCTTGAAAGTTGCTTTGCTTACATTAATCCTTATGTCCTTAAGTTACTCGTCTTATCTTCGCATCCATTCTTACTTCATCTAATTTATGTTGCTGGTTAAGTCTATTTAACATTCCCCCCCTAACATTCTTCTCTTTTAGGTAAAAGTTACATTAATTGTATAATTTTGATATCTTTATTAGTGTATTATTTTGCGGTAGTTAACAAGTCGTAGATGAATGTCTATCGTCTTTGAGAAGTTTTTTTGGTATAAAAGTTAGGCTTAATTGTATTGTTTTGATATCTCTATTACTGTATTATTTTGTTGTAATTTATAGGTGGTAGATAAATGTTAGTCGGCTCTGAGAATTGTTTTACGTAAAAATTATGTTTAATCGTATTGTTTTGATATCTCTGCTCTGAGAAAATTTTTAGTGTAAAGATTAGATTTAATTATATTATTTTGATATCTATTATCATATTATTTTGTAATTTACAAGTTGGATTTGAGAAATTCTTTGCGTAAAAATTAGTTTTAATTGTACTGTTTTAATTCAAAAGATGTTGAATTTAATTATTGTATTTATCTTTGTTAATTAAAAAAATATCTTATTTAGTGTAGCATTTGAACTTATTAAAGTAAGGTACACGCGCGAAGCGCATACACCTAAACAAGTATATTTAATAATCTTAAATATAATATATTTGAGTTTTATTTATTATTAAAAAATTTTGGTGCATAAAATATTAATTGCATAAATACCAAATATTATAAAAATTTAAAAATATTTATACGCAGTATAAAAAATTTGGATTTCAATATGGTATTGGGTATATATCATACCATGCCCACCCCTTGTCTATAAAGGTTTTTTATATCACCCTTCTCATTTCTGCCGTAAACAAACGTTGTCGCTCTCCTCCGACCTCTTATCCTTCTCCGATCAATGGTAATAATCTTCAATATTGTTAATTATGCCTAACTTGGTTTTCCAATTTCTGAATTTGGTATTCTTTTGTAGGCTCCAAGGAAGGCACAAGCTCCACCTCCATCTTCTAAGCCAGCAAAATCTGGTGGTGGAAAGCAGAAAAAGAAGGTCTTTCAATTGGTTCTCTCATTATATATGCAATTTTAATTAGTTGATGAGAATTTTAAAGGTAGATTTATTATTTATAAATGAATGCAGAAGGAGTAAGGAAAAACAAAAGGAAAAGGTGAACAATATGGTATTGTTCGACAAGGCTACATACAATAAGCTATTGTTTGAAGCTCCTAAGTACAAGCTCATCACTCCTTCTGTCCTCTCCGACCGTCTCAAGGTATTCTTTTTTCTGTCAAATTTTAATTTTCTGGTGATTTATTTGATGCTTCTGTTGTTCTTTGGAACATTACTTATTCACTAAATCTATTATTGTATTCGTATTAGCATTTGTATGTATATAGTAAATTTATAGTGAAGTAGATTTGAGATTGGTGATCTGGTGCGAACTTAGCCCAAGTATACATTATATTTATTAATTAATTCGCATATAGGTAAAAAGTAGCCCTAACATTACTTGGACCTTTATATTAGTGTGCAATTTTTCTTTTGATCAATTTATATAGTATTTATTGTTTTAACGATGATTTATATTTTATTTGATATTTGATATAGCTTAAAAGATGATATAAGGAGTGTGAACTGTTGTAAGTTTTTAGATAGTAGAGTGGTTTAAGCACCACTACCTAGTGGACATCTTGTCGTAAGTAGTCCTTGGATCACCAAAGTCTAGAAATTGTGAACTCAAATGTTACTTTTAATGATCCTCCGACAAATACTCCCTCCCTCCTATTTAATGTGAAGCTCTTTTTAGAGGGAGTTGAACAATTTTTCATCCGATTGTAAGCTTCATTTTAAAAAAAATACTTTGACTCATTACATATTTTAATTTATGCTACCTTTCGTTAAGTCTTCAAATATGTAAAGTTTATTTTAAATATTTGAAGAATCTATGTCTAAATTCAGTGTCTTGACCTTTATACTCTAAACTCCACAAATATTGGGACAAATAGAGTAATTAACATGATAATCTAGATATTTGTGTTAGTTGTGCTTCCTTTGTATTGATACTAGAATTCCAATCAGTATCATGGAGGATTCCACCAGTATATCTGTGCATATAATGAAGTGTTTTGCTTGCGTTGGTGGTTTCCAAGTATGTAATCATTTTGAGGCCTTATGGATGTGTCCTGGAGGATGTTGTGTACTCTGGTGGATGCCATATTCTGTCTGCTTGGCCGTATAATCTATTCATGTTAGAACATATAGCACAAATAGGATAACCATCAAAGCCTAAGCCATATAGAATGATGAACCTATATTTAATGACCTGTTCTTGTCGTTAAGTGTAGGTTGTTGCATTATGCTTATATGCTCATATGTTCATATGCATATCATGATGCTAAATCATAAAATTGTTTGTTTTTATTATGTTTTAAGTATTTGGCTGACATTGGCAGCAATATGTGAGTCACACCACATTTGTTTGTGTTATTTCGTAATGTGTTCAGGTACACAGGATCTGTATATGTGCAACAACAACTTCAACTTAGTTCAATGTTTAAAAACAAAAACACAATGAAGTACGGAAAATACCCTCAGTCCAAGATCAATGTGATCTTTACAAGAGGTGTATTTTATTTTCAGAAATTAAGATGAAATAGAAATGGTCAAGTCCTCCAAATTTATGGAGTGTCCTTAAAGAAATAATTTTCCTCACTGTACCCGAGGTTGCGGAATTTTCCTCCTAGGATAAAATGGCCTTCAATCCAATTATAGCGGTACCTTAAATAATTGGATTCTACGAACACACTCAACGATTTGAATGATCATGTAGAATATTTTTAAGATAAGAAGAGTTTTGTATTCTGAAATTTTCGTATTCTAAACTTGTGGATCAAAGTAGGTTTATATAGCCACAACATGCCTCTTCTGAAAAGTGGCAATGGTTCACTTTAGAGGTGTGCCTTTTCTGAAAATTTATGTCTATTCATCCAAAGACTGTGTCTTTCAGAACAGACATACCATTTCACGTGAAACAGTATGTCATAAACGTTGTCAGATCTCATCGATCGATCATTTGCCATGCCAAATCCAAATTCGAAGCTGAAGCCAAAGCTGAGCGAGCGACGACGACGACGGCGCGATACATTTCTTATTTCTTGCCTCACTTAGCATGTGGAGTAAGTGCTTTCTATTAAAAATACTCCATAGTTCCCTTCACCCACCAATGTGGGAGAACTAGAAAACTTTTCAATTTAGGAGTACACCTTCTAAATTGGTGTCTCCTTCCTTCCACTATTTTCTCTCCATTTTCCATTCACACTTCATCCATACATATTGAACCCAACAATCCCCTACATGAATGGGGAATGACTATTTTTTTCGTAAAAGTTTTACGAAAAAGTATGTGATCATCAAGTAAAGATTGATTGCATCTAGATAAGTGGGTTTCCCTTTGAACTTTCCATAGTGAACATGCATTGGATGCACTTGGTTAATCGGTAGATTTGATATCTTTGAACCATCGAGATTTAATGTACACCTAGATAACACATGTCACACAACTAGCCTTTTACCATTTATGGTTTCCACGGTTTTGTTCTTTTCAGCCATGAACACGTCTCGGTTTCATGAGAGCTTAGTAGGCCTTTACTAACATTCTCCTTGAAGCGGCTTCCCCTTCGACCTTAAATGGGTGATTTCTAAACGTTCAATCCTATAGATTAAAGTATTTGGTCAAATCTGCCAAATTTAGATAATCATTAAAAGACTTTTCACCTTAAGTCTTATCCTAGTTTACGATACGTTGTCTACATCATGAGAAAGGGTTGGGTAATTGACAATGTTGAACCTGTCAGGAATAACTTTGTATGATCTCTTTGAACCTAGCTGTTGGGATCTCCAGTCTGCTAGGTAGAGTTACCGCCATGCTGACTTGTCCTAGGACTCAAACCCATTCCCCTGGATGTCCTTTCCACTACTTCTCTAGATAGACCTTTTGTAAGTGGATCCGACACATTATCTTTCAACTTTACATAGTCAACAGTGATAATTCCACTAGAGAGAAGTTTCCTAACAGTATTATATCTCCATCGTATGTGATGAGATTTACCATTGTACATTATGCTCCCTGCCCAACTTATTGCCGCTTGGCTATCACAGTGTATACATATTGGTACCACTGGCTTGGGCCAATAAGTAATATCTTCCAAGAAATTTTGAAGCCATTCTGCTTCTTCACCGTCTTTATCCAATGCGATAAATTCAGATTCCATTGTAAAGCGAGCAATACATGTCCGTTTGGATGATTTCCAAGAGACTGCTCCTCCACCGATAGTAAATACATATCCACTTATGAATTTTACTCGTTCGATCCGGTGATCCAATTTGCATCACTATAGCCTTCAAGTACCACAGGATATTTATTATAATGCAAGGCATAGTTTTGAGTGTATTTAAGATACCCAAAACTCTTTTCATTGCCATCCAATGAGTTTTGTTGGGATTACTCATATACCGACTCAATTTACTAATAGTGCATGCTATGTATGGTCGTGTACAATTCATTATATACATTAAACATCCCAATACTCTTGTGTACTCCAATTGAGAGTCACTTTCACCTTCGTTCTTTCGGAGTGCAAAGGTCACATCCAAAGGAGTCTTGGCAATACCGATTTCCATATACTTGAATTGTCAAGTACATTTTCAATATAATAAGACTGTGACAATGCCAATTCTTGTGGAGTTCTATGGATTCTTATACCTAAGATCACATCTGCAACTTCAAGGTCTTTCATATCAAACTTGCTCTCAAGCATTCATTTTGTAGCATTTATGTCAGAAATGTCTCTACTGATGATCAACATATCATCCACATATAAACAAACAATGACTTGGTAATTTGGCGTGTCTTTAATATAAACACATTTATCACATTCATTTATCTTGAACCCGCTTGCCAACATGGTTTGGTTAAACTTTGCATGCCATTGTTTAGGTGCTTGCTTTGGTTCATACAATGACTTTATAAGTTTACACACCTTATTCTCTTTTATTGGAATCACAAAACCCTCAGTCTATTCCATGTAAATTTCTCCCTTCAATTCTCCATTTAGGAATGCGATTTTCACATCCATTTGATAGATTTGAAGATCATATACTGCAGGCAAGGCAATTAACATTTGAATCGATGTTATCCTTGTTACTGGCGAGTATGTATCGAAGTAATCAAGGCCTTCTTTTTGTTTGAAGCCTTTTACTACAAGTCTTGCCTTGTATTTGTCAATAGTGCCATCCCCATTCATCTTCCTTTTGAAGATCCATTTAGAACCTAAAGGTTTATTTTTGAGAGGAATATCAACCAATTCCCATTTATGGTTGCTTAAGATTGAATCAATCTCACTATTGACTGCCTTTTTCCAAAAGGATGAGTCCGAAGATGCTATCGCTTCCTTAAATGTTTGAGGCTTATTTGCTAAGAGAAATGTTACAAAATATGATCCAAATGAAGTAGACGTTCTTTGACGTGTACTTCATCTTGGATTTTCTTCATTATGTACATTCTCACTTGGTTCATCTCGAGGTCGTTTAGACCTCCCAATAGACTGTTCATGTCTAGTTTTATACGGATAAATATTTTCAAAAAATTCAGCATTGTCTGATTCAATTACCGTATTTTCATTAATATCCAAATGTTCGGATTTATGAACCAAAAATCGACATGCTTTACTACTTTTTGCATATCCTATGAACACGCAGTCCACCGTCTTAGGTCCTATCTTAACCCTTTTAGGCATAGGAATTTGGACCTTTTCTAGACACTCCCACACTTTAAAATATTTCAAGTTGAGTTTCCTTCCTTTTCATTTTTCATAAGGAATTGATTGTGTCTTACTATGGGGAACTCTGTTGAGTATACGATTGGCTGTAAGGATAGCCTCCCCCCATAAGTTTTGCGGTAAACTGGAACTTATAAGCAAGGCATTCATCATTTCCTTCAAAGTTCAGTTTTTTCTTTCTGCAATTCTGTTAGATTAAGGTGAATACGAGGCCGTAGTTTGATGTACAATTCCATTCTCTACACATATTTCGGCGAAAGGAGATTCATATTTTCTGTCCCTATCACTTTTTATCATTTTTATCTTTTTATCTAACTGATTTTCAACTTCAGTTTTATATTGCGTAAACGCATCTATTGCTTCATCCTTACTATTTAGAAAATAAATATAACAATATCTAGTGCAATCATCAATAAAAGTTATGGAATACTTTTTCCCACCACGTGATGGTGTTGACTTCATATCACAAATGTCAGTGTGTATTAAGTCTAAGCGATTGGAATTCCTTTCAATGGACTTATAAGGATGCTTTGCATATTTTGATTCCACACACGTTTGACACTTTGATTTATTGCACTCAAAGTTTGGCAAAACTTCCAAGTTAATCAATTTTCGTAACGTTTTGTAATTAACATGGCCTAAACGTTCATGCCATAAATCATAAGACTCAAGCAAATAAGAAGAATTTGAACTTTTATTTATTTCAACATTCATTACATTTATCTTATAAAGGCCCTCGGTGAGATAGCCTTTTCCTACATACATTTCTCCTTTGCTAATTACAATTTTTTCATAAACGGTTACACATTTGAATCCGTTTTTGTCTAGAAGTGAAACAGAAATTAAATTCCTACGTAACTCCAGAACATACAAGACATTGTTAAGTGTCAATACCTTTTCTGAAGTTATTTTCAAGCATATTTTTCCTGTTCCTTCTATCTTTAGCAGTAGCGGAGTTAGCCATGTAGATCATTTCTTCTACTTGAGCCAGAGCGAATGACGAAAACAAATCTTTATTGGCACATACATGGCGGGTGGCACTAGAATCCATCCACCATTCGCGAGGATTCCCCACCAAGTTGCATTCTGAGAACATGGCACACAAATCATCGTATTGTTTGTTGGATTCAATCATATTTGCTTGATCCTTTTTCTTGCCTTTCTTCGGGGCACGACAATCCATGGACTTGTGACCAATCTTGCCACAATTGAAGCATTTTCCCTTGAATTTCTTCTTGGGTTGATGGCTTCCTTGTTCTGCTTTCTTTTTTTTCTTAGGATTGTTTTGGTCATCTTCTACAATATGTGCTCTATTACTTGTTGAATTCCCTTTTGACCTTCTCTCGGCAGTTTTTATTATCCTCTTCACAATATAGTCAGACAATAAGATCTTCGACAGTCATCTCCTTGCGTTTGTGCTTCAAGTAGTTTTTGAAGTCTTTCCACATAGGTGGTAGCTTCTCAATGATCGCTGCTACTTGAAATGCATCATTCACAATCAAACCTTCTGCTAGGAGATCGTGAATGATTACTTGTAATACTTGCGCTTGAGAGACAACTGATTTGCTATCATTTTAAAGTCTAGGAACCTTGCAACAAGGAATTTCTTAATTCCCAGATCCTCTATCTTATATTTTCGTTCAAGTGCCCCCAACAATTCCTTTGATGTCTTAGTTCCACTATAAACATTATAAAGGTCGTCTTGTAGACCACTCAGAATATAATTCCTGCAAAGAAAGTCTGAATGTTTCCAAGCCTCTACAATTACGAAACGCTCTTTGTCCGAGGTTCCCTTGGGCACCTCAGGAGCGTCTTCGCTAGTGAACCGTTACAGACACAAAGTGGTGAGGTAAAATAACATCATTTGCTGCCATCGCTTAAAGTCAATGCCTGCAAATTTTTTGGGCTTCTCCGCAGGTGCCATATGCTGCGGAACATTTGCGCGGCTTGTCGTAGCAATGCTAGTCGCCGCCATAGTCGTAGCATCATCATGCATTTGACTTTTGTTAGTCATTTTTCCTATCACCACAAGGCAAACATATTTAGTATTTTCAAAATACTACTTGTAAAGTTAAACAACTTTAAATTCTTCTTCTTGTTTCTAGTTAACAATGAAGTTTTTAAAGTTTTTATGACTTCCAATTGTCAATCGAGTGAATTTTAAACTTGTGATGAAGATTTTATGTCTTCTAATCAGTTGTTAAATTTAAACGGGGTAGAAAGCTTAAAGCTTTAATCTCCAAAAATAAGTTTTACAGATTCTGAGTTATTTCCTTAAGATTGTTATTTCGTAATGTGTTCGGGTACACAGAATCTGTATATGTGCAACAACAACTTCAACTTAGTTCAATGCTTAAAAACAAGAACACTATGAAGTACAGAAAATACCCTCAACCCAAGATCAAAGTGGTCTTTACAAGAGGTGTATTTTATTTTTAGAAATTAAGATGAAACAGAAATGCCCAAGTCCTCCGAATACACGGAGTGTCCTTAAGGAAATAATTCCCCTCATTGTACCCGAGGTTGCGGAATTTTCTTCCCAGGATAAAATGGCCTTCAATCCAATTATAGCGGTACCTCAAATAATTGGATTCCACGAGCGCACTCAACGATTTGAATGATCACACAGAATATTTTTAAGAGAAGAAGAGTTTTGTATTCTGAAATTTTCGTATTCTAAACCTGTGAATCAAAGCAGATTTATATAGCCACAACATGCCTCTTCTGAAAAGTGGCAATGGTTCGCTTTAGAGGTGTGCCTTTTCTGAAAATTCAGAACAGACATACCATTTCACGTGAAACAGCATCCCTTTCGAAACAACACTTTGTTTTTGCATGACATTTCAAAACTGTCAGATAAACTTTGTCCAAAAAAATAGATCTCATCGATCGTTTGTTGAATCTAAATCTAAATTCAGAGCAAGTGAGAACGACGACAACGCAAGGAATTTCTTATTTCTTGCCTCACTTAACATGTGGAGTAAGTGCTTTTTATTAAAAACACTCCATAGTTCCCTTCTCCCACCAATGTGGGAGAATTAGTAAACTTTTCAATTTGGGAGTACACGTTCTAAATTGGTGTCTCCTTCCTTCATTTTCTCTCCATTTTTCATTCACACTTCATCCATACATATTGAACCCAACAGCTTGTACCTACGCTAATTTATCAATTGTAATTTTGCTAATTTGTTGATTTGATTGAATGTCCAGATTAGTGGATCACTTGCTAGGAAGGCAATCAGAGATTTGATGGATAAAGGTTCGATCAGGATGGTATCTTCTCATGCTAGCCAGCAGATTTACACTAGAGCTACCAACACTTAAAATGGATTTTGGGCAGGTAAAGTCGGGCTGATACGTTTTTTTGAGGCAAAATTGTAACGTCTTTGGATTGAACTCCTGTTTTGGGATTGTTTGATGGAGGGACAAACTTGATCTCTTCATACCTATGAACAGTTCCATTAGCATAAACTTGTAAAAATGGATACAAATTCAGGGCTTTTCCTGCAAAGGTGGAATTCATACATAGGCAGATAGTGATTAGAAATAGTAAAGGAAAATGAAGATGAGGGGGAAAATGTAGTGCCATTATTGTTGAATTATTGTAGGTAGTGAATAAAAGAATGGGACTTAGATTTTATAGAAGTTTGTGACTCAAATGAGAGGAGCAACAGTAAACACGTGTGTTGGACATTAAAGCGTAACAGATTGAGTGCCGACGTAGCGTGATAGACTCACGAGGTGCTTTCATTGACCTGCACAAATTACAAATTACATTGAATTTACTGTGTGACATGCCAAACTGAATTGGGACCATTGGAATAATATACTGACATTGCACCAAATACATTATTGTTATTGAAAATGCAGTACAGAATAGTAGTAAGTATTATTACTCTACGGTTTCATATTATGCAGAGCAATATATTTTAAGTGGAGTTGTTTAAAAATCTCTGACATCAATTAGATTATGACATTTTTGTGACCATATAAAGTAATTTCTAGGATATTCTCTTATAACCATTGATGTCTACGTCCAACTTATTGATACGAAACCTAAAATTCAAAGTGGTCCTCACAGAAAAAATCATTTCTACATAGTCATGTCTAAAGTTTTTTTCTTCTCTCTTAGACTATTTTTTCTATCATACACATCACATAATAGTATCTCAATTTTGTTTGCTTCTTTTTTTTTCCCCTTTTTCTATCTTAGACTATTCTTTCTTCCCAATACATCATACATAGCGTCTTTTGTTTTTGTCCACTCCCTTAGACTATTCTTTCTATCTGACACATGACTATAAACTCCAAATCTGAAGAAAAATTGGTAAGCCTTGCGGCAATATTTTATTGTAGTGGTTCTCTTTCAAATACTAATTAATCAACAGTTTACGTTAATTATTCAACTAGTCTGCTTGAACTCTGAATGGGAAGGGAGAAAAAGAGAAGGAAGGATAAAAAAGTATGAAAAGGTTTATAATCAAGGAGATTAAAATCCCTTCAACAGTATACAATTCCTATTATAACCTCGATGAAATATGATTGATGGGGTTGGGAATAATTTTCCCTCTAATCCCAAGTTAATATATTTTCAAGTATTGTCAATAATCAAGATCTACATTGTCAAGCTCACGAAGAGAAAACATTCAATATCATATAAGATTGCAAAACATGTGCTTGGAGCCTGGAAGTAAATGAAGTTACTAGTTATATACTAGAGGGAAGCAATCTTGTTTTACTATGTTTAGCCTGAGTTGAAACTGGATGTCCTTATCTTAGTAAAATAAGTTTGATCGCAGTTACTTGTTTTACTATGTTTTGCGTGAGTTGGCTATTTATTCGAGTTATTTATCTCTACTTATCTTAGATGTTGAAACTAGATGTCCTTCACTTAGTTGTCTCTAGATCGCTGTTGAGTTGATTTTACTGTTTGTTCTTGGAAAGTTCAAAGGTGAGGGGTGTAGAGCTTCGTGCCAACTGTTTCATCAAGTGGTGTGGAAAGGGTAATCTGTTTGGTATCTGATCAGTTCTACATCTGTAGATGCTAATCAATCCTTTTCATTTTCGATTAAAAATGTAGTGCTAGATGTTAGATGGTGTATGAAGGGATTGCTTGGTTTAGGACTTCACCGCATTCTCAAAGAAAATTACAGTTGAACACAAGGAAACGTACTTCTACATGTGGAATGAGTGATGTACCATAAAATGGTTGTCTCCATAATTTTCTCTCTTTGAACAATAAGTAAATGAACACAATTATTTGAGCTCACAAGTAATTTTATTAGTACAAAGGATGGAACAACAAATTATGAATATTTTTTCTTTTATTTTAATTTTATAGAAATTTATAAGTAAAAAGGATTATGCTCTACAAGTAAACAACCAGGTTATAAAAAAGAGAAGTCTTTGTTAAGCAGGAAGAAATAGTTAACCAATGAACTATAACAAGCAAATTTAAATAGTGCAAAACGATTCAGATTGATAATAAAATATTGTTATTTAAGGCAAAGAAGATTAAAACTTTTGCAGATTTAAATGAATCCTTACTGCAACTGCCCATTGCTATCCCTACATGTTCAACAGCAAATTTTCCTGCTGCTCATCTATACTCACCTATACTGAAGATTAACCAATACATGACCGTAAACTGCATTATTACATTTCATGATACACAAGCAGAGCGTGCAAATTCAATTGAACCCTGCCTTTAGCTAGACTTACGCATACGCAATTAGAAAAGCTAAAACATTTATAAATATAATCACCGTTATTCTGAATTCGCTAACTCTAGATTCTGAATTGACATAATAACCATGTCTTATCATAGAACAACCCAAGAAGTGGACCAGAGTATTCATCAAGTCCTTGGCTTTCTCAGAAGTTGGATTAAATAAATGGAAGACATGTCCCTCCCCTTCTGTTTCTTTTATCCTCAATTCACCTTTCCACCCAATTTTCTTCATTGTTTCGTAATAAGTCCAAGCTCTGTCCCTCAAATAATCTTTACCAGCAGTAAAAACATAAATCTTGGAGCATTTCAATTTCGACAGAATCTTCGGATGAGCTGCTGGATTGAATCTTGGATCATCAATCCCATTAGTTTTCGGGCATAAATACGTCCATAATTCATCAGGCTTACCATTACCGAAATATGGATCCACTAGTGCCATCCCCACTGGTGACAGGACAAAATGACTTTCCTCACTTGCACGAATCATCATGTTGTTAGCAATATTAGCTCCAGCGCTATCACCAGCTAAGAAAACACGCGAAAAATTGGCATGTTGTTTAAGCCAGGGCTCTTTCCATCGTGCAGCCCAATTCATTACATCCCATGAATCATCATAACATGCTGGAATTGGATGCTCTGGAGCTAGTCTGTAATTAATTGATACGACCAATACATTTGCCTGAGCTGTTAGCTTGTGGAGGTAACTATCATACAGGGGAGAAAATGCTGACTGTATGCAAAAGCCTCCCCCATGGATGTAAAAAAGAAGAGGAAATTTCTGATTTTTTCTACTGATTTTGGGCAGGTAAAGTCGTGCTGATACGCCTTTTTGAGGCAAAATTGCAACGTCTTTGGATTGAACTCCTGTTTTGGGATTGTTTGATGGAGGGACAAACTTGATCTCTTCATACCTATGAACAGTTCCATTAGCATAAACTTGAAAAAATGGATACAAATTCAGAGCTTTTCCTGCAAAGGTGGAATTCATACATAGGCAGATAGTGATTAGAAATAGTAAAGGAAAATGAAGATGAGGGGGAAAATGTAGTGCCATTATTGAGTTAAGGTAGGTAGTGAATAAATGAATGTAATGTAGATTTTATAGAAGTTTGTGACTCAAATGAGAGGAGCAACCGTAAAACATGTGTGTGGGGGACATTAAAGCGTGACAGATTGGGTGCCCACGTGTAGGGGTGGTAATGGTGCGGTGAGGTTATGGTGCGGGTATTTTTCCGCAAATTTTGAAACCGCCCCACATCACTTTTAAAATCCCCATAAATCCACCCCACACTCATTGTAACACCCCATAAATTTTTCGTACATTTATCGCGATTATATGGAGTCCTAAAGGCTTGCGTATGGATTAAATTAAGTTTATGGTATTCGGAAGTATACCGTCAATAGTTGTATGTGTAGGTATGGGAATAAGCTTTCCAACGATATAAAGTTTGCCCAAAACAGAGGAGTATTTCATTTAAGCGAGCACATTCAAAATTTTAAAACGGTGGCCGGGAAGCCTGTGAACAGTAAATCTGCAGGAAAATTTCTGCAGCTAGGCAATTATTTTTTTGGATCAACTTTAGACGATCATAACTACTTGTACCAAATGAACTGTGTGAGCTGCTATATATCGACAAAAAGCTCCGAGAGTCTTCTTTCTGATGAAATTGGTTTCATCCAAATCCAATAGCTGAGTAAGGAGCTATACCCGTTTTACTACAGTCTATCAAAAAAAAAAACAGAATTGTGGGACGGATTTTTGGGTCAACTTTAAACGACCATAACTCCTTGTACAGGAAGAACTGGGTGGTCTACTTTATATGAAAATGAAATACCTTTGAACCATCTTTCCAATGCAATTGGTTTCACCCAAATCCGATACCGGAGCAAAGTGTTATGATCGATTTACTTCAGCCTGTCAAAACTGTCCACTGGGGACAGATTCGGATTTATTTAAATTTTTAGGGCAAAATGGTCATTTTCTATTACCTCTTGGACGAAAATTGGTCTTTATAAACCTACACTTAGCCTCATATATATATCATATATCATCCAATTATTAAGAGAAGGTGAAACCCTAGCCTAATTTCAACTTCAAATATTTTGTGATTCAACCGTGAAAAATTCGAATTGGTTCCGTAGTTGTGCTCACCATCTCGAAAGCTTCGAGAAGCACCCCATGGTTATGTAAGGAGGATTCTAAATACAAGAGTTCATTGTTAAGGTATGAATATTGTTTATTCTTGATTCTTATCCATGAATAAGTATTGATAAAGGATTATGAGTATTGTCTTGATGTTGGAAGATAACCAGAAACATAGTTATGAATTGTTTTGTATAAATTGTTAGTAGTAAATTATGGAAGTTGTTGTATTGGATTATGGAGGATGAATTGTGGTGATATATCATTATATTAGTGGTTATGTATGCCTAGTGATCATGTTGGTATTGGATGGTGATTAAGAAGGGAAATAAAGGCTAAGAGTGATGTTGAGGGATATTTCATGAAAATGCATGATATGTGAATGTAATAAGAGTATAAGAGGATGTATGTAGGACTCTTATTGATGAGTTAAAGGATTACTTCCTGGACATTATTTGGTGAAGTTAATACCTAAATTGTAAGGTTTGGTTGCTAATACTAGTTTACCACAAATGACTTATTGTAGATAAGTGTTCGAAGAGTACGGGAAATCAAGTTGGACTTGTATTGAAGTGGTTATATCAAGGTATGTAAGACATACTCTATCTAATCTTTAACATGAATGATGACCCATGGCACTCTCAAGTAAGCTTACAACATTGTCCTACTACACATGACACATAATAACATCATATGATCTTCGACACTACCAATTGAACTTGTTTTCACTTTTAAGATGTCCGGCTAGTAAAAAAAATGTCCATATACTATTGTTGACTCCGAAATGGTTTAATGAGGTATCCATGATTCTCTACTTCATTTTCATGATATTGATTACCTATTTACATGTTTTTCCTATTGAGGTATCATGGTTTCAAGTTCCATAAGGTGTGACCACAAAGTAACCAATCTCAAAGATTAATTGAATTAAGAAATGGAATGTCTTTATTTTAAATTGATGATTAGTACCACTGATCAGTTGGCCATTGTATTATAAAGATGATGTATATATGCTAACCCAGGGGTGGTCCCTGATGTATTGTATTAGTACCACTGATCAGTTGGCCATTGTATGACATATGTTATGTATTGATAAGGATTACGGGAAGTAATGATATGAAAGTAATGTGCAGGTATCCCATTAGCTCTTTTAAGTGTGGTCTACTTATACTGTTTATTCACTGGTATCTGGGTTCTGTGATCTTTTGTATCTCATCTTGATACTCACTGCCTTACATACTCAGTACATATTTTCGTACTGACGTCCCTCACGGGGGACCTGTATTCATGCCTGCAGGAACAGGTACTTCAGGTCATACACCTCCGCAGTAAGAGCTAGGACATCCTGTTATTAGTGGTGAGCTCCAGTTGTTTCGGGGCATCCCAAGTCGTTTCTATATGTATTTTTGGTATTTGTATAAAAGTCTTTTGTGGGCGGGAGTTTGTCCCGACCCTAACTCAGTTGTGTATCTATGTAGAGGCTTTTCTAGACATATTGTACAGCCATAGGAGTGTTTGATTGATAGACGTGATGGCTCTGACGGCCAATTACTGTTCATATATATATTTATGCGTGTCTGCTGGGCTGATATAGGTACTGTTTTCTTCTATTTACAACGAAGTGCTGCCCAAATTTCTAATTTTCATAAGTAATGTAAATGTGAAAGTATAGGTTATGAACGGGTTCTTCCGGGCCCTCCTTGGCTACGGGTGCCAGTTCGCTCCAATGGGATTTGGGGTATGACACTCATACCCGCACATACCCACACCGCACAACACCACATTTTTATTTTTTTCTTTTTTTTGAAAAATGTACAACTCCATTAAAAATCATAATATTTTCATTGCTAGGAAACAGTAACAACCAATTTCTATTATATAACTTTTCACTAAGAAATTGTTAGAAAAGAATCACGTGTACAAGTAATGACCAAATATCAAATTGCATTAAGATGAATAAAAAAATTTAAAAAGTTATAAAATTATTTATTTGCAATGTTATATAAGTCGTTTTAAGCATGACAAAATTTATGTGAAGAATACATACTCCCTTCGTTTAAAAAAGAATGACCTAGTTTGACTTGGCACGGAGTTTTAGAAAATAAAGAAGACTTTTGAATCCTGTGGTGTTAAATTAAAGATATGTAAAATGTACCAAAAAGCCCTTCAATCCTGTGGTTTTAAACATGTCATGTGGAAAGTTAGAATTAAAAAGTTGCTAAAAAGGGAAAGGGGTCATTCTTTTTTGAAACAGACTAAAAAAGAAAGTAGGTAATTCTTTTTGAAACAGAGGGAGTATAATTTTAGGTAGATTCACGAGAATAATGCTGATTTTTAACTTTTCTTTTAGTTTAAACCGGATATACCAGCAACCCGCCCCCCACCCAATTTAAAAAAGAACTTACTCCAACCTGCCCCGCACCCACATAGCCTTAAACAACTATGATATCTAATACTGAATCTTAACCAATACACTACAGTAAACTGCATTATTATATTTCATGATACACAATGATACAAGATCAAACTTACAACAAGGAATCAAGAGAACAACAAGAACAACATCACTAGAGAATCAAAGGCCTCACTCGGCTTCTCTAGGTTTTCAAGGCAACAACAACAATTTTCAACAAGATAGATAAATAACACAAGATTGCAATAACTATAGTGAATCAAAAGAGCCTCACACGGCTTCACTATATCAAGATACAAACAACAAGATTACAAAATGATGGATAGGAATTTGACACAAAATATCCTAAATCTAAGAACCCTAACATGAAGATTAGGACCCTAATACTAAAAGATATTTACACCAAATTCTTACTTGAATCAAGAGGAACTCATGACCCTCAAAACCCCAAGTTTCTATCCAAAGAACAACAAAAGTGTTACTACACTTTGTTGTCTAGTTTTGGGTTCACTCTCAAGAACAAGAGAGAGAAGTTCTCAAATATTACAAGACTTGTGTAGTGAAAATATCAATAATGAACTAAGTCCAAGAAATATCCCTATTATTGTCTATTTATAGTACTCCACAAAATAAAAGGAAAATGACCATTCTAGCCTTTGTCTTGTGTGGCTTTGGAGTGTAATTAAAAAAAAGTGTTAAAACTTTTTGGAGTGTAATAAACTTACACTTCAAAGACCCTCTTCATACTTCAAAATATAAAATCCCTTAGATGAATTAATTACACACTCACACATGGCCATTTTCATAAACATGACTTAAAGTTTTTGTAACTCCCGAGCTTGGTTACGTGTGAATGGTCTTGAGCTAGTTGTACTTGTATCATCCTCTCCATCTTGAAGGGAATATGTTCTCAAATTCGGTGGATGTTCATCCTTAATCGTGGCAATAGGAGAGAGGTCACATATATTGAAGGTGTTGCGCACTTGATATTCCGAATGAATGTCATTTTTGTAGGTATTATCATTGATTCTTTCAAGTACGTGAAAGGGACCATCACCCCTCGACATCAACTTGGTTTTCCTTTGTGAAGAAAAATGATCTTTTCTAAGGTGCACCCAAACCCAATCACCCGGTTCAAAAATAAGGTTTCTTCTCCCCTTGTTTGCTCTCTTAGCAATCTCTTGATTTTTCTTCTCAAGCTTTTGCCTCACTTTCTCACACAATTTCTTCATGGCTTCGACCTTCTTGATTCCATCTAAGCCAATCATAAGATCACTTGGCAAAGGAGTTAAATCCAAATGGGTGAGGGGGTTGATGCCGTATACACACTCAAAGGGAGTCATTCCCGTACTTGAGTGCATAACCCGATTGTATGCAAATTCCACCAAAGGTAGGTGGACCTCCGATGAAGTCATTTTGCCTTTAACCATTGATCGTAATATAGAACCCAAAGTCCTATTTACAACCTCGGTTTGGTCATCGGTTTGTGGGTGGAAAAATGTAGAGAATAGCAATCTAGTGCTAAGCCTACCCCACATTGACTTCCAAAAGTGACTAAAGAACTTAGAGTCCCTATCACTTATAATGGTCCTCAGAACACCATGCAATTTGACAATATTTTCAACAAATAAAGACGCTACACTTGATGCATCTTCACTTTTTGAACAAGGAATGAAGTGTGCCATCTTAGAAAATTGATCAACCGCGATAAAAATGCTATCCCTACCTCGTCTAGTCCTCGGTAATCCTAACACAAAATCTATAGATATATCAAGACAAGGAAATAAAAGAGTGGGAAGCGGGTAATATATCCCGTGAGGGAGGAGCCGAGACTTGGCTCCCTTTCAATCTAAACATTGGCCGCAAATCCTAGCTACATCCTTGTGCATTCTAGGCCAATAGAATTGCTTCTCCAATATCTCGAGGGTCTTGTCAAGCCCAAAATCACCCATTATACCTCCATCATGTGCTTCCCTAAAAAACAACTCTCTCTAAGTGCTATAAGGTACACACAATCGTCTACCTTTAAACAAGTAACCATCAAATTTGATATAGGGATTTGAACCCCTATCTGAAACCCATTTGTCCCTACCCAATTCTTCGCATTCCCTAAAGATAGGAGCAAAGTGAGGGTTCTCGAGATACAATGTGTAACACCCCGTATTCAAGTACGTGTATTGGCGTATTCAAGGGAGTGTTGGTCTTATTTATATGGAATTAATTTTTATTTTATTTTATTTATACCGGAATTTGCCAGTCGATGGTTCCATACGAAGGTTATTGAATAAGATTTTCAACGATATAAAGATTTCCAAAAATGGATAGGTTTCGGATATAATCGAGCACGTTCAAATCTATAAAACGGTGGCCGGGATATTGGGAATAGTAAACACAAACTACTGAGGCCAACCAATTTTTTGGATCAAATTTGAATGATCATAACTCCTTTAATATAATGAACTGGGAGATCTGCGACCTATCAAAAGAAATATCTTTGAGTCTTCTTTCCAATCCAAATGGTTTCATCCAAATCCAACATTTGAGTAAGGAGTTATACTCGTTTTACTTCAGCCTCTCAAAACAGATTTTTAGGGTCAACTTCAAATGATCATAACTCCTTGTACAGGACGAACTGGGTGTCTTACTTTATATGAAATGAAATACCTTTGAATTATCTTTCCAACGATACCAATTTCACCCAAATCTGATATCGGAGCAAAGAGTTATGGTCGATCTACTTTAGCTTATCAAAACAGTCCACCAAAGGACAAATTTGACATTATTTAAATTTTAAAGGCACTTTGGTCATTCCCTATGATATTATGGACGGGAATATGTGTATATATACATGTATATGAGTTCAAAAACTCATATTCATCATCAATCATTGATAAAGAACAAACCCTAGCCAAATTTGACCTTTAAATTACTTTTGATTCAATCGTAGAAATTTCAAAGTAATCCGATAACTGCGTTTGTCATCTCGAGAGCTTCGAAAGGCACCTATTATTTGTGAAAACAGGATTGCATAATCAAGAGGTGAATTCTAAGGTATGCATATTGTTTGACTTTGTTCTCTTCCATATGTATATGTGTGATAGAGGATTATATGTATTGGTTGTTATTGAAAGGTGATGAAAATAGGGTTATGGACTATTTTGCATGGTTTGGTTGTATTGAATTATGGAAGGTGAATATGGTAATTGAGTTATGGAAGGTGGATATGGTGATATACTATTGAATTGATGATTATTTATGTCTATGGCTCAATTTGGTTTAATGGATTGGTTGGAAGGATAAATGAATCCAAACTTGATATTGGAGGATGTTGTATGAATATGCATGGCATGTGAATGTAATTGGAGTATAAGAGGGTTAAAGTGACACCCATTATGGTGTAATTAAGGCTTACTACTTAACCACTAGTTTGGTGAATTCAAATAATTGAATTGTGACGTTTGGTCGCTAATACTAGATTGCTATATATGTTCATTGTAGATAAGTAATCCGAAAAGACGAGAAGTCCATTTGGGACTAGTATTGAAGTTTGATAGTCAGGTACGTAAAGCATACTCTATACCATATCTTTGGCATGAAAGTGTATTAAGAAAGTTTCCAAAGTTATTCAGTAACATGTGATCCATAATGATTTTGTATGATGTCCTACATTACCAATAAACTTGTTTCCACCCTACAAGATGTCAAGACATTCCAATACTTACTTGTTTTCCAAATCTTACATATTTATTGCACTAATGAATGTCAGAAGGTATCCGGTTACTCGAACAAGATCCATGTGCTATTAATGACTGCAAAACATTTCATTGATATACCAATAAGTTCCTACTTCATTGTTATGCCATTGATGACTCTAAAATACTTTATTGATGTACCAATGAGTTCTTACTTCATTGTTATTGCATTGATGGTCTATTTATATGTCTCTTATTGATGTATCATTATTTTAAAGTATCAAAAATGTGGTGACAAACGAAATAACAATCCCAAAGATTAATTGAACTAAGTGATGGAAGTTCTCTCTTATCGGGTGGTATCCTAGGGGCATAAGCCTATCATGGGTCGATCCTAGTTATGTGTTTATGGGTGGTATCCCAGGGGCATAAGCCTAGCATGGGTCGATCCCAGTTGATATGTACTGGAGGCAACCTAATGGTCACAGTACAACACAATAATGATTACAAAGATGATAAGAACGAAGGTAAAGTGATTGAATAAATACAATGTACAGGTTGTCACAAGTTCTAGTAAGTGTGGTCCACTCCTATTATGATTTATTCACTTGTTTCTGATTTCTATTGAGCTCCTATATCATATGTGATTATCTACAGCTTTACATACTCAGTACATATTTCGTACTGACGTCCCCCACGGGGGACCTGCATTTCATGCTGTAGGCACAGGTACCTCAGCTCATACATCGCACAAGTAGAAGCCAGGATACCTAGCTGCTTTTGGTGAGCTCCAGTTTGCTTTGGGGCTTTCCATGTCATATCCAGTAACTTTTGGTATTGTATAAAAGTTAGGTATATGGCGGGGTGTGTCCCGACCTTAGTTAAACTCTGTGTACTGTCTAGAGGCTTTGTAGACCTAATGTACAGTCAAGGTGGTGTTTTGTTAATAAACATGATGGCTCCAATGGCCAAGTATTGTATATACATATATATGTGTGCTCGAGCTTATACAGGTGATTATTTACTTTTATATGCGACATGATGCTGTCCGAATTTTGGGTTGTCATAGAGGTAAGCATGGGAAGTATAAGGTTATGAGCTGGTTCTCCCGGGCCTCCTCGGTTACGGGTGCCAGTCTACCCCAATAGTATTTGAGGCGTGACACAATGCCTTTAGGCTCTCGAAACCCATTAACTTTGAAGACAAAGTAGACACAAGTACATGTTTTCCAGACAAGGCATCGGCAACCACATTGTCCTTACCCTTCTTGTATTGAATAACATAAGGAAAGATTTCAAGAAATTCAATCCATTTGGCATGCCGCCGGTTAAGCTTGTCTTGTGCCCGTAGATGATTCAAGGATTCATGATCCGTTCAGATCACGAATTCTTTAGGCCACAAATAATGTTGCCAAGTGGCCAAGGCTTTAATCAAGGCATACAACTCTAAATCGTACGTAGAGTAGTTTAGAGTTGCTCCTTTGAAACTTTCGCTAAAGTAGGCTATAGGCTTTAATTCTTGCATTGAAACCGCGCCTATGCCAACTTTGATAGCATCACATTCGACCTCAAAAGTCTTGTCAAAATTCAACAATTGTAACAAAGGGGCCGAGATGAGCATAGCTTTCAAGTCCTCGAAGGCCTTAGCTTGTTCATCTCCCCACTTGAAAGGCTGATCCTTTTTAATCACTTCGGTCAAGGGGGCGGAAATGATGCTAAATCCTTTGACAAATCATCTATAAAAACTAGCCAACCCGTGGAAGCTTCTCACTTCTCCTACGGTTTTGGGAGTTGGCCAATTTTTAATAGCGTCAACCTTAGATTTATCCACTTCGACCCCTCTTAAGCTCACCACAAACCCAATAAATACAACCTCATGGACACCAAAAGAATACTTTTCTAGATTAGCATATAACTTCTCCTTTCGTAGGACATCAAACACACATTGAAAATGTTTTACATGCTCATCTAAGGACTTACTATACACCAACACATCATCAAAGTAAACAACAACAAACTTTCCAATAAATGGCTTCATCGCATGATTCATTAGCCACATGAAAGTACTTGGAGCATTTGTTAGGCCGAATGGCATAACCATCCATTTGTAGAGACCGAATTTAGTTTTGAAGGTGGTTTTTCATTCATCACCCCGTTGCATACAGATTTGGTGATAGCCACTCCTCAAATCAATATTAGAAAATAAACATGAACCACTCAATTGATTAAGCATATCATCTAGCCTAGGAATAGGATGATGATATTTTACCATTATCTTGTTGATGGCTCGATTGTCACGCCTTATTTTACCTGAGGTCAAAACGAGCACGACGTTATGGACTCTAAATGAATTAAAATTTGAAAATTATGTACAGAGTCGCCACCTAATTTTTAAGGAAAATAAGGAAACCTATTGAAGTATTAACATATGATTAATTTTTTTAGTCTGCGAAAAACCAATTGAGATTCTAGGTAAGAATTCAAGTTATTCCGAATGGAAGGGGTTAGGCATCCTTCAGAATCCACAAGAGTGGTACCCGGCCAGACTAAATTTTTCAAAGAGGGAGGAGGTATAAAAAATAATGTAGAAGTGTATGTATTAAATATAAAATAATATAAATGTTTAAAATTAAGTAAAGATGTATGTATATTAAATATATAAATAAAATATGTTATTATAAAAATGTGAAAAAATACATGTGAAAAGAAAAATATTTTATATTGTGTGAAAGAAAGTATACCTTGATATGTCACAAAGAGAAAGAGAAAAATAACGTTCTTTGTTTGATTAAAGTTTATGAAAAAGTAAAGGTTTACTTTGACAAAAAGATCATAATGTTTATGATGTCAAAGTATGTAAACTAACTTGATTAATTTAATTTATTAGTGTAAATGTTAACGACCTAATTTTGCATAACCGCGAGGTGAAGTTGTATAAAGAAAATTCCACCCAACATCGTAAAAATAAAATTTTCACTATAATTACATTTGTAAAAATATAAAAATACAATACAAAATTAAAAGAGCCTCTTTGAATGCAACTCTCGATTAGTAATCCAAATAACCTGTATAAACACTTGTAAAAATGTTAGTAACGAATAAATAATAATCAAAATAAATTGAACAAGTATGTGTGTATATAAATATTTAAAAAGATATTTTTTTAATTAAAAAGTGGGCTCAGATAAAGTCATGACTGCGAAATGGCTGCTCAATTAATTGGCCGTCCTAAATCGTTTTGCTACGAAGTGGTTGCTCAATTAATTGGCCGTCCTAAATCGTCTTGTCAAAATTTGAATTGTAAAATCTTGTATTGTTATAAAGTTTCATTATCGCCCATAAAATATTTTTTATTACGTATTTGTATATGTAAAATCCGTCTTTTGTTTACGAAGGCCTCAAAATTAATAATTTTTTTTTCCTGGCCAAATGTGTAGTATCCATTCACTATCAGTCTAAATAAATGAGAAGGACAAAAATCGTCCAAAAATCACTCCAACAGCAGCAAACTCAAGGCAAAAAAAAATGGTCAATAACAATGATAATAAAATAGCAAAGCAAACAGAGACAAACACACTATCTAATTAATTCAAATATTCATCCAAACGGCTTTGACCAGATCTGTGTAGTAAAAGAAAAATATTAGAGAAAAGGGGCTGCTCGTGGTTGTTTCTCGGTGTTGGTAGTGGCTATTATAGTGGTTGATGGCGGCAGATCTGGGAAGAAATTCGATGTTCACCAGTCATCACCTCCGACGATCTTGCGGCGAGACGTAAAGGGAAAGCTTATAGCGTAGGGGGTGGTATTGTTGGGTGGCTGCTTCGGGGAAGAAAATCGTGTGGAGATGGCGCATGAGATCGGATGAACTGTTGGTATCTACAGAAAAGACGAAAGCTTAAAAAAATGAAAACTATGTAGTAGGCGTCTGTATATATATTTATATGTGTGTCATTATTGTGATGGCAAAAAATGAAACAAAAATAGAGGTTGTTTTCTATGTATGCGTGTGTTTGTGTTTATATATATATATATATATATATTGTGTATGTTTTGAAGAGAAAAATGGAATAAATAAAATATGCTTGTATTTTTATGAATATGTGTGTGGGTTTGCAAAGGAAAAATGTTTATGAGTTGCAAAAAATAAATATATGTCTATTTTGAAAGAGAGGAAAAAATTAAAAAAAAATGTTTCCAAAATGTGTCCTCCAACCACCTATTTATACAAAAAATTAAGCACCCCTTTTATCCAATGGATAAAGGGGTGTCCTCTCTTTTTATAATAGAACACCCTGAGGTCCTTAAGTAATTGGCCAAAGGATTTTCATCCTTTTGACCAACGGACAAAGTAATTATCCAAAGGGTAGTGTCATTAAGTGGTCGTTGTCAGATGTGACGAGAGAACAATGAGTGATCATTGTCGGATGTGACAATACATTATTGTGTAGTCGTTGTCGGATGTGATAAGACATCGAATTATTATACTGCACAAAAATAATTGATCCGACTCAGTGTTTGCGGACTGTAAAATATAGATGTTGAATGAGAAAAATGTAAAGAATATTAAAATTATTAAACTATAATTAATTTAAAAATACTATAATATATATATATAACGTCATGCCGTACACGTGTGCGGGTGATTGTAAAATGTTAAGAACGATAATGAATTGATAAAAATCCTAAAATTAGAAAAATTATTAATAAATTATAAAAAAAATAAAAATATGACAAAAAATTGATTAAAATTCCAAAGAAAGGATAATTATTAATAATTTATCAAACAATTGTAAAAAGATGTGAAAATTATGCTTCATGCCCTTTAACGAACAAAAAACCTGAAGACATTAATTTTAGGCATCGAGAGCAAAAATTGGGTGTCAACAGTTTCCTCTTTTCATTTGAGGACGATGTAGAAGTCTTCATATGAAAATGTTGACGTGTAGCCAATTTGGCTCGACAAAAATAATTTGAAGAAAATTTGATCGAACTCTAATTTAAAGTTACTTACATACCTTGAGTTGTATGAGGATCAGGTCAATGTAGTTCAAACAAATTTAAGAAAATCGCCCTATTGTTAAGGGTGAGAGATCATGCGAAATGATTATTGGGAGAAGGACTAATTGAAAACAAAAGTGTTCATCTATTTTCGATGCCCCTTTCAAAATTGCTCCTGTGAGATGATGGAGATGCAAGATTGTGTACATGCTGGGGAGGAAGAATGATTGCAGTTATGACGATTGAACTTTGCACAAAGCTTCCTAAATATCTCGATTGTTACGAGAATCAGATCACTGTAATTCAAATCATAGCAATATCAAAATTTGCCTCAGTGTAGAGTTATGGTGACACTGGGTTCCTTCAAGGATGACAACAAAGATTTTAACATGAATGGAATGAATACGGGTGCTTGTTCCAAAATTGATTGTTTGGGTAGCTGGAAATGAGTATATGTCGGATAACACAATTTGTTGGGGACTTTGAGGGAAAAAGAGATTGCGAATTTTCAAAAATTGCCCCAGTATCGAATTAAGACGACATTGAGCAATGATAATAAGAATATAAAAATGAGTGTTTTGGGTCGAGTTGAGTTGAGTTTTTCTGCCGAAATTCCTGACGTAACTAGGGATCCCTGACATTCCGCTAGTTTGCCCCAGTTTGTTGCTACGAGGATAGTTCTACATTGTACTGCATATTCCAGTATTGTCTCTGTTTTTGAAGAAACTCCACCTGGCGGGGTGATAATTGAAATATAAATAGCCTTCGTCGGCTGAGTAGTAATTGAAATGTAAATAACCTCCATCGGCTGAGCAGTTGATGAAATATAAATAGCCTCCGTCAGCCAAAATTTAAATAGCCTCCATCAGCTGAGCAATTGCTGAAAAGTAAATAGCCTCCTAAGCAATTGCTGAAATGTAAATAGCCTCCGTCGGCTGAAATATAAATAGCCTCCGCCGGCCGAAATGTAAATAGCCTCCGTTGGCTGAAATGCTTGTTGAGGAAGTGAAAGTTGCATTATATGCCCAATCGTTGGGGGCGGGCGTGCCCTGTCCTGTTGTTTGGGGCGAACTGCCCCGTGTTATGTTAGTGTTTTGTGAACATCTGTTAGTACTTGATGACCAAGTCTTAATGGGGATATCCCTTTAATGCGACCTACAAAAATCAAGAAATTTCTTTTAGAGTTAGAAAGTGTTAGCGAATGAATTGATAAAACTTGGCTTCCTGGCTTGTGATAGAGATGTGATGTTGAGTTTCTGATGGAATGTTGTACGATACTTGACATGTGCCTCCTTGAGCATTATTATGACCTGCAAGATTCGAGAAGATTCTTTAGTGTTTTGGAATAAATATGGATAAATTGACGACACCTGGATTCTCAGCTTTTGATGGTGAGGCAACATTTAGGCTTCTAAGATGTTTGAACCTTTGTTGTAGTGATGTTGTACCTGCAATCAAAGAAAGTTTCTTAGTTTGGGGAGGGGATGTTGATTTTGTGTTGATCGAGAACTCGGCCTAGCAGCTATCTCATCCTTCAATCTTTCGACAATCGGTAATTTATTCAGGATTTGGAGTAGTGATACTTCTTAACTCCACATGATGTGCTTATACTAGTATGTCTTCTGGTGGGAACTTTCTCCATCTTGATCTTCACTTTCAGACTTCCATCAAAGTGAGGTGGTTGTTGTGGCTTGAGATGATAAATGAAATTTGAAAAGATGTAAAAGATTATGTTGTTTCTATGACCGAGCCTGACTTAAGCTTCCTACATATCCTAGAATAGGAATCAAGTCAAAATGTAGTTTCGTGTGACGGGAATCAATAAAAATTTGGCCACAAGGGTGAGTATGTGGAGAATGGTAAGGTTGATAATCATGAGTTTGCTTTGGAAAGCTCATTTGGCCATTTGCTGAAGCGGTGCCTCTTAATTATGAGTCTTCAACATCTTATGACTTTTTCTTGTGCTAACGATTAACATCAAAGAATTTCTTAATTTGAGCAATGCTTTTGTAAGTTGTTGGAGTCGATCAAGCGTTGAGATTTGCATCTCAATGTTTTTCGTGTCAGGGTTTTAAGTGGAAGAGTAGTGAACACGTTGTATAAGCTATCTTCATATATAGTCTCTCTGACTTGCATTTTGATGAAAGCAAGAGGCTTGGGTACATGCGCGAGTCTTCTCTGTGTAAACTCTGAATATTTCTTGGATGCCTCATTGATAGTCTCCTTATCTTGTGGGCATCTTCGTATATAAACTCTTTTTGGGTCCACTACAGTCGTCCTTTCGTGTAACTGTTTGAAAAGAAATAACTTGCAACAACAGACACAACAACCCTTTTGGTTGTTGCATAATTATTTGTCAGTTGAATATGTCTTCAAAGTGGGGTGCCTCTTTTGGACACCGATGACACTTTATGCAGAAGGGCCTCTGCGATCGTGTAATCCTGTGTTGATGTGGTAAACCTTTTGAGTCACCTATAATGCTTGTGAAATGATAACCTCTTTGGTTATTGCTAATAAATCTTCGCATATGATCTCAAAAAAGTCTTGCACATCTTTTGTATCAATACTACTTATAGATTCCTCTTGAATAGTCAATCTTTGGATTATCTTGCGCATTATTTGATGTTGGATACAAGGTGACTTATAGATATCCTTTGCATTGTCAGCCTTTAGGTAATCCTACGCATTATCCGACTTTAGATAAGAGACGACTTACAGATATCTCTTCAATCGCTAGCTTTTAGGTGTTCCTGCACATCTTCCGACCTTGGACATAATATGACTTATAGATATCTCTCAAATTATTAGTCCTTGGGTAATCCTGCAATTAATCGATCTTAGATATGACGCGGATTATAGAGAATCCTTTGACATACCAATTTGATAATCTCACATATTCTCCGGCAAGGATTTGTCGCGACTTATGGGTAACCTTCGGACAATCAATTTAGGTAACCCTGCATACTATCCGGTTAGGATGTTATTGCATCTTATGGATGACCTATAGGCTGTCAACTCAGAGATAATCTTGCACACTATCTTATTTCAAATAATATGACTTATGAATGATCCTCAAATTATCAATTTCAAGGAAATCTCATATGATGTTCGCTTTCAGATAGCGACTTAAAGACAAATCATGTGCTTTTGATGAATTGAGATGCTGATTCATAGGATGATGAGATATCCTCGATGCCAACGTATGCTATCTCACGTGTCAATAGATATTGAATGTTGATATCCTCGATTAATGTATTAATTATAATCCAATCTTGAAGGCTTTTAAGCATATTTTAGAAATCCTCCTGACGATTTGGTTGACCTCCTTATGACTGAAGTAACGAGTGTTTGATCCTACGCTGATCGTCGATATGATTTTGGAGCATTTGTATTGATAGTATCTTTAAACAATATTTGTAGAGAAGATCTTTGGTTAAGTGGTGAAAGTGTCTTTTGTATTGACCCTTGGTGCATTTCTCTCGATATTGTAGTCAATTCATCCCCCGTTGATGTCTTGTAGCTCTAATGATGTCCTGCATTATCTGGTACGAATCAACCTTGATTGTAATATTTCCAAGTTGAACGTCATAGCCTTCGTTGATTTTCGAAACATTCTTCAAAATTTTACCCCAGTCACTTGGAGAGACTTTCTCGATGATTCTTTGCTGCGTATCTTGGGATAGTCTTGATGGATCATGTCGGGTTTTCTGGATACCATCACGTTCAAGTTTCGGTCGTCGTTAGAAAAAATAGAATTTTGTATTATAAAGGGACCAAGCCTTATATAGGCTGCCTATGTATCCCGCTGAGGGAAATCAGGTCATACATAGTTCCAACTACAAAAGGGGAAATGATTCTACTTAAGTACGACCGAACCCGATGAGGGTTGCCTACGTATCTCACTATGAGAAATCAAGTCAGAACGTAGTTCTAATACATGATAATTAGAGGAGATCCTATGCCTTCAAATATAGGACTTTATTTATTGTCTCTGAGTCAATCAACTTGGATTAGTCTATATCGTATTCCCGCTAAAGTTAACGCTTCTCTGTAGAGAGGCTTATATGAAAGCCCCGCCGACTCGACGTGGAGGATGGTGTCTCTCACATCATATACACTCCTCTATTTTCATGATTAGGACAGAATCATTATTTGTATTTGGTTGCTCTTCGACATATTGGATTGCCCCAGCCTTGATCAAGCACTCAATTCTATGCCTTAACCTATTACAATCTCCAATATCGTGCCCTGAAACTCCAAAGTGGAAAGCACATCGCTTTGTTTTATCGAACCATTTAGGTAATGGATTAGGAATCTTCCCCAACTCTAGTCGCAATAAATTTTTAGCTCTCAGTCTCTCAAAAAGTGTCAATGGTTTAATAAATTGAGTGCAGCTTCGATTGTTCTTACCCTTTGAATTTTGTCTTAGCCCAAAAGGTGTCGGATTTTAATAAACTGACAATTGAACTGGTACGCATGGTTATGGGGGGTTGTATTGACTGATAGCGTTTAGGTTTTGGAGTTTCTAGCTATAAAAAATTAGGAGGGCACGGTAGAGTAGCCGTGGATGGATATGTGGGATCCTTTCCTTGTTGTAGTTCTCCTCTTAATGTCTCGAGTTGTTTCTCCAAAAGAATCATACGTTCATTATCTTGTCTTTTGAAAATTCCTGATATGTTTGCCAGCGTTGGAACACTTCTGTTTGGGTTGACGGTATTGGTGTTCATTATATAGCTTAAGTCGGCTAGTTCTATCGATCAACACAATCAACCTCTATCGAGGAATAATGGAAACACAAATGAAAGTTCAAGAGTTAGTTCATGTCGATAGACAAGCACATTCAGACAACGTCGAGTAAGTGTATCTTATATTATAGAGCCTCATTTTGCCAGAGGTAGGCTTTCTTTCAAACAAACTGATATAGATGAATCTAGATTTTGACACATTTTGGAATTAGAACAATTTTAAATTTTATTGAAGAGGGAATGTATCCAACAAGGGCGGCTAAAAGACCTATATAGTCGATAAGAATTGATAGAAGCGAGCTAAAATGATGCGTTTAAAAGAGTGAGTATCTCAAGTGTCGTTATTGATGAATGAGGATCTTGTGGTAGAGATATCGAATGGAGGAGAAGTATCAATGATGCCTCACGCTCATTGGCTGGAACGAGTTAGAAATGGGTGAAGACGAATAATATTCCACATTCATTGTTTTGAAGAAGGGTGTCAAACAATTACAGAGTTTTAAATAATATTCTATGTCTGTTGACAAGAAAAAAGAATCAAACATTGGAAGAATACTTGACGACATTCCACTCTAGTTTGGATCAAAAAAAGAAAAAGTTAGACGTAGGTGGAGTTTTTAGTGACATTCCAATCTGCGGACTTGAAGAGAAAGTCGAACGAAAGCAAAACATTTTTAGAATACTCGGCTTTCATGGACTCTAAGAAAGATATTTGTAAAGCGGAGTTTTAACAACACTCTGTATTCGTGAAAATGGTGTCAAATGTTGGCTAGTTTGGGTAATACTTTATGTCTATTGACGTGAAAATGATATCGAATGAAGGAAGAGTAAAAGAAGGACAATTTGATTGTTCTAAATCCATTAATGTTCGATTTCTGGATTATCTGAATCAGTTCTAACACAAAATATGTCATAAAGGTTTAATAACCTTCTGACAAAAGGGTGGCTTCCTAGTTGCGAAGACGATACCTTGGACCGTCCCGCCTAAGGTATATACAATATGACCTATTACTAGAGTAGGATTTTTCCCTAAATGTTCAAGAGTGGGACTGAATATTTGCGAGAAGGTGCACTAACCTAACTGCACCAACTCTGAAACTAAGGAATCTAAAGAAGGTTCGAAGGAGTGCAGTACACCCCTCGCGTGTACCACTGTGTGAATTGTGTACGTCCAAAGACTCGATAGAAAATTGCAAGTGATAAAGTAGTAACAAGTAGTGTTATTCAAACAAATAAGGAACGCAAGTTTGGATTTGGATTGCGTCCTTTCACACATAGCATGATATAAAAATATGTAAAACAAATAACATAATAAAGCATAAAAATCCTAAACTAAGCATGATAAAAAAATGTAAAGAATTTATGAGCAAATTCACATAATTTGCAGTGTAATAGGTAAAGAATTTAATCATATACTAAAAATGTAAAAATACCTCCCTCGATTGAAAATCGAGTCGATCATGGTTAGAATGTCTCCACCTTCTTAGGGGAGTCGCCATTTTGTCACGCCCTATTTTTACCTGAGGTCAAAATGAGCACGACGTTATGGACTCTAAATGAATTAAAATTTAAAAATTATGTACAAAGTCGCCACCTAATTTTTTAGGAAAATAAGGAAACCTATTGAAGTATTAACATGTGATTAATGTTTTTGTCTGCGAAAAACCAATTGAGATTCTAGATAAGGGTTCAAGTTATTCCGAAGGGAAGGGGTTAGGCATTCTTCAGAATCCACAAGTGTGGTTCCCAGCTAGACTAAATTTTTCAAAGAGGAAGGAGGTATAAAAAATAATGTAGAAGTGTATGTATTAAATATAAAATAATATAAATGTTTAAAATTATGTAAATATGTATGTATATTAAATATATAAATAAAACATGTTATTATAAAAAATGTAAAAAAATACATGTGAAAAGAAAAATATTTTATGTTGTGTCCAAGAAAGTATATCTTGATATGTCATGAAGAGAAACAGAAAAATAATGTTCTTTGTTTGATTAAAGTTTATGAAAAAGTAAAGGTTTACTTTGACAAAAAGATCACAATGTTTATGATGTCAAAGTATGTAAACTAACTTGATTACTTTAATTTATTAGTGTAAACGTTAACGACCTAAGTTTGCATAAACGCGAGGTGAAGTTGTATAAAGAAAATTCCGCCCAACACCTTAAAAATAAAGTTTTCACTATAATAACATTTGTACAAATATAAAAATACAATACAAAATTAAAAGGGCCTCTTTGAATGCAACTCTCGACGAGTAATCCAAATAATATGTATAAACACTTGTAAAAATGTTAGTAACGAATAAATAATAATCAAAATAAATTGAACAAGTATGTGTGTATATAAATATTTAAAAAGATATTTTTTTTTTGTTAAAAACTGGGCTTAGATAAAGACATGACTGTGAAATGGTTGCTCAATTAATTGGCCTTCCTAAATCATCTTTCTACTAAGTGGTTGCTCAATTAATTGGCCGTCCTAAATCATCTTGTCAAAATCTGAATTGTAAAATCTTGTATTGTTATAAAGTTTCATCATCGCCCATAAAATATTTTTTATTACATATTTGTATACGTAAAATCCATCTTTTGTTTACGAGGTCCCAAAATTAATAATACTTTTTTCATTGGCCAAATGTGTAGTATCCATTCACTATCAGTGTAAATAGATGAGAAGGACAAAAATCGTCCAAAAATCACTCCAACAACAGCAAACTCAAGGCAAAAAAAAAATAGTCAATAAAAGTGATAATAAAATAGCAAAGCAAATAGAGACAAACACACTATCTAATAATTCAAATATCCATCCAAACGGCTTTGACCAAATCTGTGTAGTAAAAGAAAAATATTAGAGAAAAGGGGCGGCTTTTGTTGTTTCTCGATGTTGTAGCGGCTGTTATAGTGGTTGATGACGGAAGATCTGGAAAGAAATTCGATGCTCACCGGTCATCACCTTCGGCAATCTTGCAGTGAGACATAAATGGAAAGCTTGTAGTGTGGGGGGTGGTATTGTTGGGCGGCTGTTTCGGAGAAGAAAACCGTGTGGAGGTGGTGCGTGAGATCGGATGAACTATTGGTATCTACAGAGAAGACGAAAGCTTAAAAAAAATAGAAACTATGCAGTAGGCGTCTGTATATATATTTATATGTGTGTCATTATTGTTGATGGTAAAAAATGAAACAAAAATGGGGGTTGTTTTCTATGTATGCGTGTGTTTGTGTGTGTGTTTTTTTATATATTTTTTTGTGTGTTTTGAAGAGAAAAATGGAATAAATAAAATATGCTTGTATTTTTATGAATATGTGTGTGGGTTTGCAAAGAAAAAATGTTTATGAGTTGTAAAAAATAAATATATGTCTATTTTGAAAGAGAGAAAAAATATGTGTCCAAAATGTGTCCTCTTACCACCTATTTATACAAAAAATTGAGCATCCCTTTTATCCAATGGATAAAGGGGTGTCCTCTCTTTTTATAATAGAACACCCTTAGGTTCTTAAGTTATTAGCCAAAGGATTTTCATTCTTTTGACCAACGGACAAAGTAATATCCAAAGGGTAGTGTCATTGAGTGGTCGTTGTCAGATGTGACGAGACAACAATGAGTGATCATTATCGGATGTGACAATACATTATTGTGTAGTTGTTGTTGGATGTGATAAGACATCGAATTATTATACAGCACAGAAATAATTGATCTGACTCAGCGTTTGCGGACTGTAAAATATAGATGTTGAATGAAAAAATGTAAGGAATATTAAAATTATTAAATTATAATTAATTTAAAAATACTGTAATATATATATATATGTCATGTCGTGCACGTGTGCGGGTGATTGTAAAATGTTAAGAACGATAATGAATTGATAAAAATTCTAAAATTAGAAAAATTATTAATAAATTATAAAAAATAAAAATATGACAAAAAATGATTAAAATCCTAAAGAAAGGATAATTATTAATAATTTATCAAACAATTGTAAAAAGATGTGAAAATTATGCTTTGTCCCCTTTAACGAAAAAAAACCTGAAGACGTTAATTTTAGGCACGGACAACAAAAATTAGGTGTCAATATCGACAATCAATGTACATACGTCAAGTCCCGTCTTTCTTGGGAACTAGTAGCACCGGAACCACACAAGAACTCATGCTCTCCTTGATGTACCCTTTGTTGAGAAGTTCCTCAACTTGACGTTGCAATTCCTTGGTATCTATCGGGTTGCTTTTATAGGCCGATTTGTTGGGCAATTGTAAGCCCGGTACAAAATAAATTTGGTGCTCAATGCCGCGAAGTGGAGGCAATCCTTTCGGCAATTCCTTTGGAAAGACATCCTCATAATCTTGTAAAACATGAGAAATAGGAGGAGAAATAGAAATATTAGCGGGGTTAGTATTAAAACAATGAGCCAAGAGGAGTATCGGAGTGTCCTCATCATAATCAACAAATAGTTCCTTCCTCCTAGCCATCATCACCATGCTCCCGTGCCCCTTAGAATTTATGGACCCCTCGGCTTCCCCTACTTCCTCACTCTTGAATTCTCCTCTTTTCCCCTCACTCTCGGCCTTCTTTCCCGTTTTCCCCAATTTTCGCATATTTTGGTGTAATTCATTCACTTGGGAAGGCAATAAGGGATGAAGAGTAACCTTTCATCCATCTATCTCAAATGTATACCAATTGGACCTTCCATCATGTTTGGTCGACCTATTGTATTGCCAAGGCCTTCCTAACAACAAGTTACAAGCTTGCATTGGTATCACATCACAAAGTACCTCGTCATGGTAGTTGGCAACCTTAAAACGTATCACACATTGCCTTGTGACCTTTAACTTGCCGCATTCATTCAACCATTGCAACTTCTAAGGACTAATGTAAGGTGTAGTCGGCAATTTCAAGAAGTTCACCATTGCAACACTAACCACATTCGCACAACTTCCACTATCTATCACCATAGTGCACACACTTCCCTTCACAAGACATTTAGTATGGAATAAATTCTCCTGTTGGCTAGAATCATATACCGCCTTACTAATCATGGCACGTCTCACTACAAAGTTTGGAACCACGCACTCCCCTTCTTGCAGATAAGCATCCTCACACTCATCATCATCATCATGTGGCTCCTCTTCAGCCGTCTCTCCATCTTGAGACTTGGACTCACTCTCATCACCCTCAATACCCACTTCTTCTCCAAGAAAATACAACCTACCTCCCTTTAGGATTACATTGCGTCGGTTAGGGCATTCATTGGCTTTATGCCCCCAACCTTGGCACTTGAAGCATTGGAACCCTTTAGGATTAGGGTACTTGTGAATTTCTTGCCTTGAAGGGATATTGTGGGCTATTTTGGGCACGGGCAGCCTATTAGTGGCGGGTTGGTCCTTGTTTTTGGGCCAACCCGAAGAGGATTGAACCATATCTTTGCCCCTCGGTCAACCCAAGGTTGATTGTCCTTTTGCTTTGAACGATGACCTCTCTCTAAGTTCCCTTTCAATCTCAAGAGTCGCTTGGAAAATAACTTCGACGGTCTCAAAATTGTGACTAATAGTCGTCACTTCCCCCTTTATGGCTCCCATGTCCGTACTCAACCTTTCAAGAGTTTGGGTCATAGCCTCAAGAGTAACCCTCATATTCTCCATTTCATCAGAATCCACGGTTTGAGACGTGGTTCCCTACATTGTCAAGGTATCACCTACACAAACAACAAACAAGTTAGTTAAAAATCCCTCTGCTCACTCACACTCTTTCGGTTCACTCACACTCGAGCTCCACAAGTTTTGTAGATTGGCTAGTAACCCGTGAATCCTTAAGGTATGAGTATGATCTTGTCTGGAATGGATTCTTCTTGGAAACTCAAAGAATTCTCGTCGCACTAGATCCAAGAGCTACAACATATTCAAACGACAAAAGCACACAAATAAACGTTGACACTAACACTAAGCTTCAAAGGACTAACAAGCTAGTAGGAATGTACTAGGTCGTTAATTAGTGTTCGAACCAACAAATGAAACTAAGAAACAATAAAATGAAACTAAGAAATCTAAAATTTGAACTCAAAATATTATGTGAACAGTAATTTAGTGATGTGGCAGTCCACTATTGGCCTCGGTTTTGTCAAAATTTTACTCTCCAATTTCAAGTCTTGACCAATCTACAATTTAGAAATGGTGGAATTGGTTAATGGAGGGAAATTTGGTCTTGAAGCTTCTTCTTTTTTTCAAGTTCAAAACAAGACTTGACCCTTTTGGTACTTTCTCCTTGAAACAAGGTCCTTAAATCTAGCAAAGTAGGTGAAAAGTGGTTGTCAAGTCTTTTGAGTGATGTGATTAAGTCTTTCATCAACAAATACTACAACTTGGTGTTTCACATTTTGTGGATATAATGTTCATTTTTTGTTTTAACAAATATGAAAAAGGTGAAAAATAGCAGGAACACAATAACAACACCAAGAACAACCAACAACAACCAATAGCCAAAACAGTCCACCACAACAACTATGTTCAACAATGGACAGCCAAGTTCAAGTTCCTAATAACAACATCAATTTTTTTAGAGCTCAAATCTAGATAGACTCAAAGTGTTAGTGAGCAAGAGATATAACACTAGAAACAACACTTAAGACAAGTAAAAATCTTGGCCAAGACACAACAAGAATACAATTTTCGGCTAAGAACACAACAGCAGACATATTTGACTGTTTCTGAAATTTTTCAGTTTTCAATTTTTATTTTGTAGTTTTCAAATCCCAAGCCCAAGATTGATCTTGTTAGAACAAAATAAAAGATGTCTTTGATACCAAATGATACAAGTTCAAACTTACGACAAGGAATCAAGAGAACAACAAGAACAACATCACTAGAGAATCAAAGGCCCCACTCGGCTTCTCTAGGTTTTCAAGGCAACAACAACAATTTTCAACAAGATAGATAAATAACACAAGATTGCAATAACTATAGTGAATCAAAAGAGCCCCACACGGCTTCACTATATCAAGATACAAACAACAAGATTACAAAATGATGGATAATAATTTGACACAAAATATCCTAAAATCTAAAAACCCTAACATGAAGACTAGGACCCTAAGACTAAAAGATATTTACACCAAATTCTTACTTGAATCAAGAGGAACTCATGACCCTCAAGACCTCGAGTTTCTAGCCAAAGAACAACAAAAGTGTTACTACACTTTGTAGTCTAGTTTTGGGTTCACTCTTAAGAACAAGAGAGAGAAGTTCTCAAATATTACAAGACTTGTGTAGTGAAAATATCAATAATGAACTAAGTCCAAGAAATAGCCCTATTATTGTCTATTTATAGTACTCCACAAAATAAAAGAAAAATGATCATTCTAGTCTTTGTCTCGTGTGGCTTTGGAGTGTAATTAAAAAAAAGTGTTACTACACTTTTTGGAGTGTAATAAACTTACATTTCAAAGACCCTCTTCATACTTCAAAACATAAAATCCCTTAGATGAATTAATTACACACTCACACACGGCCATTTGCATGAACATGACTTGAAGTTTTTGTAACTCCCGAGCTTGGCTATGTGTGAATGGTCTTGAGCTAGTTGTACTTGTATCACACAAGCAGGTGCATATTCGAGCAGCTGCTTCAGCGCGCAATTCAATTGAACCCTACTTTCAGCTAGACTTATGCTTATGCAATTAGAAAAGCCAAAATATTTATAAATATAATCACCGTTTTCTTGGACTTGATAACTTTAGATTCTAAATCTCTCTCTCTCTCTCTATATATATATATATATCTGTCTGTCTGCCTGTCTTCCTGCCTGTCTGCCTGTCTGTCTGTCAATTGATCCTTTCTTCTATCCATCCATCCATCCATACATACATCCATCTATCCATCCATCTATCCATCCTTCCTTCCATATCTTCTATCCCTTCGATCCTTCCATCCTTCCATGCATCCCTTCCATCCATCCATCCCATTCGTCCCTTCCGTCCCGCCCCGCCCGTCTCGTTCGCTTGTCTGTCCGTCCTTCCATCCGTCCGTCCGTTTATCTATCCATCCATACATCTATCCATCTATCCATCCATCCATCCATCCATCCATCTATCTTTCCATCCTTCCATCCATCCATACATCCATCCATCCATCCATCCATTCATCCATATAGCTATCTATCCCATCTATCCATCTATCCTTCCATCCTTCTATGCTTCCATCCATCTATCCATCCTTCCATCCTTCCATCCTTCCATCCATCCATCCATCCATCCTTCCATCCAACCATCCATATATCTATATATCCCATCTATCCATCTATCCTTCCATCCATCCATCCATCCATCCATCCATCCATCTATATATATATATAATAGAAGAGGCAAAAACTTCACGTGTCAGCACTATATAATTCTACAACAACAACAACATACCCAGTGTATTCCCACCTAGTGGGGTCTGGGAAGGATAGAGTTTCTGCAGTCCATACCACTACCTGAGTTGAAGTAGAGAGACTATTTCCGATAGACCCCCAGCTTAAAACCAATAACAATATAACAAACACAAAATATAAACATATATAAACTAACAACGCTAGCCATAAGATAATATTAGAGCCACAGGATAGTACTAAAACTATAAATTCAAAATCATAGACAACACTCAACAACACGGACAAGAAACTACAGACACAAATAAAGAACACTCCGCTACCGCTACCGATGCACTCTCACCCCCTAACCCTCTACCCTAATCCAAATCCTCCACAGCACCACATAAGTCTAATTTTAAAAAATAAAAAATAAAATTATAAATCCAATTAAAAGCCTTATGGCATAAACACAAAAATATTTGATTTTAATTTTCTCCAGAAACTACCTTCTTCCCCAATTCTCAAATGCACTCCACATTCTCGATGCAACATTTGAGAAATGAAATTTCAATCCTATATCCATTAGTTTATATTAAATACAATTAAGAAGGAAAATCAGACATCAGCATGTTGGTTTCTTTACAACAAATATCTCAATCTCAGTTTTTCTTTCAATTTTGCCTCTCTTTCAATTTTCTTCTCATTCTCATTGGTTGCTAAAAAAGTGTTATTGATAAATTTTTATGATAAGACAAGGAAAGAACTACCAGTACTATGCAAGAAAGTAGAAACAAGGAATTCCATTTTAATGGGTAATGTTTATTTCGTTATTTGTTAGTTTTTGGGTTCAAGAAAGTTTTTGATCTCAGTCAAATTTGTGATTATTTTCATGAAAAGAATGATAAAGCTTTTAACTCAACAAATTGTGGAAATTTCATATATCCTTCTTAGATTTATCAGTTTCTTCCCTACATATTGCGGAGAAGTTCAAAATTAAATCTATAACTGCTCCACGTTCATTTTATTTTATTCACCAATAATCTTCAGTTTTTTTTCCAGATAGAACACTTAGAGATCGAAAACAAACCAAGGAGAAAAAAGTGAGAAGAAAAAAATCACAGAACTGTCACTCAGGTGATCCAATTCTAATTCAATGGATGGGTTTTCGCAAACCATTAGTAACTATTTTGAGATATTCTGCAATCTTACCATCTCGATGAGCTTTCATGTTTGTACTTTTATTTTATCTATGATTTTGTGTTTGTTTTATTTCTGTACTTAACTTTCAAAGTTTTCTTAGTTTGCCTCAATGAGAGAAATGTATGATTGATAATCAGTAAAATGAATAATAAATTGAAGCGTTTAGTGATAGGTTCTTATTGTCGGTTGATATGTTTCTACAGAACCATACAAATTGAGGCGTTTCAAGGCAGACTTTTATTCTCTAAATAAGCAAGGATATGATGAATGAACCACAACTATGATCAGATTAAAGCAATGTTAAATTAAATTGAAATATATGAATATGTATTATACTTTATGTATTACACTTGACATTATATAAAGATTATGAGTCTTAACTTCTTCATAGTCTTATTCTCGAAGATTTGTCACTACAAAGAATCAAACATGTCTACATTGTTGACTTTCAAATTTGAAGTACATGGTGGAGAAAAACTGTAGTAAGGCCTTAACTGATCTTTAATATGTTATCCCAATTGAAGAAGGGAAAACCGTGTTTGGCGATCGATACATAGAATCTGATACTATCTTCACAAGAAAGATATACATATTAGGATAAATTAGTCCAATGCATATCTATAGGCATGACACTTTGATGAGAAAGTATGAGACATACTGCATATAAATATATTGTTCTATATACGACATCTGTAAGTCAATGATATACGTGAAATGTCTAGAGCACACAATTCACATGGTTAAATGCTACAGATATAGAGGACAATAAGAAGATCTAAGAACCACCAGATCTCCATTCATAAGCCTCTTGAGTTTCGTCTAATCAAATTGGCAAAAACTATTTCAAATTGCATAAATGATTAACTATTGGAAATGTATTTATTTGTAGACTTAAGATTTTGCTCGAGTTCTTAAGTCTAATGTCCAGGTACCAGTTGATGCATTGAGTACACCGTTCTTTAAGAGTTACAAATTTTGATTGGAAGGTTCTTGTAATGATCCTTCAGGTTATTTTTAATATTTATGCTTATATTTACCATTTGAGCTTCTCCATAGCTGCCAGCAAACCGACGGTTTGGTTATCGGGCAGTTCGTTTGATTTTTAGAGTCAATTCCCTGTTTAGAAGTCTTCACTGGTTCCAAATGGCCACCGAGTGAAAATTTTAGCGAAATGATCTCGGATGCAAATTCTGACTATGCCAGCAGATCCAAAATATTAATTTTAGTCTAGGTAGACCTTTGGTTCGGGTCCCAATGTACCTGAGCTCATTTCGAGCTATTGAGTGGAATTTATGAAAAATGAAACTATAGGTGTAGGCCCCACTTTATGCCGAAATAATCTCGGATGAAAGCTTTGATGATTCCAATAAATTTAAAATGTGGTTTACACTCAAATTTCACTATTGGATCATATATTTTAGATTTTGAATGAGTTTCGAGGGGCAAAAATAAGTTTTTGACTTTGCAGGTGGCCCAGACAGTGACTGCGGCATCTCCAAAGCTGGTAGGGGTATTTAATCATCCTATAGGCCGCGTTTTCATCATTTTTGACTCATTTTTGAGAGCCTAAAATCCTAAATAGGTATGATAACTTAAAATTGAGTCTTGTGAGTGTCTAGGGAGCTTGGTAAACATCTTTTATCATGATTATCATCTGGATTAAGGTGAGATTTTATCATTTTATTGGTGAATTTCTTAGTTCTTGACCCAAAACCTTAATTTAGCTTAGGGCTTGATTTAGCCCTAAATTTGATTTGTTTTCACCCATTAATTGAGGGTTATGATTCCTTGGTGATGTATGAGTATTGGGTTGACCTCGAAAATGCAATTTCCATATGTGAGAGCCACTTGAGTTTTTTGGTGTCGTTTTTGGACCCGAAGCACAATAGTACAATATGGGTATCATTAGACTCGTATTGATGAGTAAATTATATTTTTGATAGTGTGATGGCATTTTGGGGATTGTGAAGTGAAGACGAGCATGTGGTGCTTTAAGTATGATTTTGCAGTTTAGCCTTGAGGTAGGCTCCTGTCCACTTTCCTTCATAGATGATATATGAAATGTATTGTGTGTGGATATGAATGTTAGGATTGATTATGAGTAAGATAGATTAGCCTTGATTATTGATGTTTTGGGAAATTAGATGATGGTCTTGGACCCGTAAGATAGTATGTTTATAACTTTGTGGACTCCTATTGCCTTCTCCCTAGTTTAGATTGAATTGTAGCATAGATTTGATATATTGCTAGATTATGGATGTGGTTTTAGTGCATGATTAGTACATTTGATCTTATTGGTCTAGTGTGGTATTCTTGGAATCGTAATTTGGATGAAATTGACTTAAGTGCCCTTATTTCTAGTGGAAGTACCTATCTTAGGCTTGTATGTGGCTTACTTGACATTTAGAAGTTGAACTAGATATCTTAGCCTAGTTTGGGGCATAATGTGCCTAATTAAGGAAATTGAGGTTTAGAAGTGGGATTGTCCGGCCCACTTAGGCCTAGACATGTTTTAGTTATTGTGGAATTAGCTGCAGATGTTAGACATAGTTGAGAATAGTAAACCTTAGTATAAGGTTACTTTGTGACTCAGTATATTGTAATGATGTTCCTCGGCTTGTGACTTATGAGTTATAGCTATGTTGTTTCTTATAAAAATGATGTGATAAAATGGGCCCATAGAGATGTTATTTCCTCTTAGACTTGATACTTGGCCCATAAAGATGTTATTTCCTCTTAGACTTGATACTTGGCCCATAGAGATGTTATTTCCTCTAAGACTTGATACTTGGCCCATAGAGATGCCATTTTCTCTTAGACTTGATATTTGGCCCATAGAAATGTTGTTTCCTTTTAAACATGATGTTGGGTCCTTAGAGATAATTTTCCTCTTAGATGCGATGTTGGGCCTATAGAGATGCTGTCTCTTTTTAGATATGATAGTTGGCCTAAGAGGTGATATTCCTCATCGTCATAATGAATGACCTTTATATATGAAATAACTTATAGTCGCATCATGCTTATTGATATTATGCCTTTTATGTGAGAGATGATTATATGCTTATTGATATTATACCTCGTATATGCAAGATGCCTCCTAGATGTGAGAGGATTAGAGATATGCTATGACTTATAAATATGATTATAGAGATGAGTTCCCGATATGTATATGGGCTGAAGGTCGTGATGATGATATTGTGATTATTTCGTACATATTATTGGGCCGAGGGTCGATAGATGATATCGATTGGACATCCGAGAAGTGTTTATCCTTTTTGAGGATGAGGCTCCAGTTTATGAATATATATATATATATATATATATATATATATGTGTGTGTGTGTGTGTGTGTGTGTGTGTGTGTATACACATCTCTCCGGTATGGGGCAGAGGAGGGTGTGGTATGACACTTATGATTTCACTGATTCAATACTGGTGATGGTATGGATAGATTCGATACATTTATGATTATTATATCGGTTGTTAATGTGATTCTAACTTAATGCGATCTTATGACTGTTCTTCCTAATTATGGTATAAGCTACGTGATAACTAGTTGTCTATTAGGTGACTATAGTACTTGATTCTTAGAATTCTAAATACATTAGTTAATGAACCTTGCTTAGTAATATGGTAGCTAACGACTAGGGTTGATAGGTGGCTATGAAGTTAGGTTTATGGATGGTAGTGATATGTGGCTATTGATAACAAGTTATAATGCCGATTAGTTGTTAAGTGGGGATAATGTGGTCAGCATTGCTAGATGTTAAGGGATGCTAGTGATAATGATGCCTAGTTAATAAAAATGCCTAGTTACTGATGCTGACTAGCTAATAACAAGGACTAGTTAATAATGAGGATTAGTTGGTAAACAATATTAGATATTGATTGGTGTTAGTTAATAAAAGATGTTTAATTGATAAATGATGAATAGTGAATAGATGGAGATTATGGGTTAATGGTGAACCTTAACTAGACGTTAGGTTTGGCTAATTATTGATTAATGGTTAGTTACTATTCCATGATTAATGATTATGTGAAGAATCTGTTAGATTGATAACTAGAGATTATGTGATGACTAGTAAACTAGCGGTATAATAATGAGTCTTGGCTAGTTAATAATGAGCAGATAGAATATAATGATAAGACAGTTATCTTTGTGATATTATGATTACGGTTATGAGTATATCGGCTTGCATCTGTACACCTATTATATGCCTATATTTATGTGTTGATAGTTACGATGATATATTGATACCCGGTAAGGCCAAAGAATATTGTGATGACATATTAATACTTAGCAAAACCAGAGGATATTATGATAATATTGATACCTGGTTCGAGTTCGGAGAATACTATTAAGATGATATTGATATCCAGCAAGGCCGAAGGATATTGTGATGATATTGATACCCCGCTCAAGTCCGGAGAATACTATTGAGATGATATTGATACCTGGTTTGAGTTTGAAAAATACTATTGAGATGATATTGATACTCGACAAGGCTGAAGGATATTGTGATAATATTGATATCTGGTTTGAGTACGGAGGATACTATTGAGATGATATTAATTCTCGGTAAGGATGGAGGTTGATTACGATAATGATGGTCCAAATGAGGATAGTTATTATGAGTTGTGATATTGATGGTATACTTTTCATTCATTCCTGCATGCGCATCGCCTATCACCAGTATGCACCTATATTTATCAACCGGTATGAGACGGTTGCATAGATACAGGTGAAGGATATATCTTGTGTTGTTGTATGTTGATTGAACCTTTGGATCCTGGGGCAGTAGGGGTACGCATAGGCTCTTCTAGGTATTTGGTTGTCTGAAGTAGTCTGTTATTAACACTGTTATTGGTATTGTTATTATCATTGTTATGGATAACTATGATAGATTGGTCATTGATCCGGTATCGGGATTTGAGGCATTTCTTAGGCCTCTCCTATATTATGATTGCATTATTATGCATGAGTATTTCATGTCTAGCCATGTGGATTAGAATCCCTGAGTATGATAGTATTAAAATCATGACAATATTATAATGAGGTCTTAAAATGAGAACATGATGATCTAGGTTATGTTTGAGATGGCCTCCTGTTTATATGCATTCTCTCTCTCTCTCTCTCTCTCTCTCTCTATATATATATATATATATATATATATATATATATATATATAACTATACGAATCCATGGTACTATCGGATATCCCTTCTTTCGTTGTTCATATTGCATAGTCATTCCTTTGCCTTGTATATTAAAATATATCTTTTTCTCTCTCTTTATTTATATATTGACCTGGGATATACGGTATAGCATTGGCATATATTGAATGTAACTGGAATAGGATAGTTCACCTTGATACTTCCTTAGTCTTATTATGTTAGACTCTTGGACATGAATAGGATAGTTGTCCCTTGTTATTCTCACTGATTTATTACATGATTTATGGACTCTTGGTTGTAGTTTTTATTCTATTTATATGTTGTATATATTTACTTTATCTTTGGAGCTCAGTTGGCAGTTGCCTACTAAGTACCATTCATTTGGTACTCATAATACACATCTGCAGCCTGCAGATCATAGTACGAGTTATGGCCGTTGATGTGTGCATCGTGTGGAGTAACTTTGATTCGGAAACTTAAAGTGAGCTCCTGACGTTCGGAGTATTACTTATCTCTCTCCTATGTATTAGACTAGCTTCTAAGTTGTATTCAGAGGTAAGTTGAATCAGTGTATTTCTCCTTGATATATCACTTTTATACTCTTATTATGTTTAGAAGCTCTTGTACTGGTACCACTAGGTTTCGGGATTCGTCTATGTATTGATCTTTATTTCATATATTCCGTATTCTTTTCCTTATGTTATTGAGTAGTCTGTTACTAGTTGTTTCGGACTATAGGTTGGCTTGCCTACTGGTGGTGGTGGGTTATGGTAGGCGTCATCATGACCTGAAAAGTTGGGTCATGACAGTTCATTTCTTCCTCATCAACTGTTATCGTAGTGGCTTTAAACATTTCTTTGTAGTATTCCTTTGTTGTTGATTTGGGTATGTGATTTTTGCGGTCTTATATATAAAGCTAAAAGTCATGCTATATATTACACCATAATCAGTTAGATAACAACATAAAGCCTTTTTATAATCTTTTATAAAGCGTGATGCCTTATAAATTTAGGTGTCTCAATAGCATATAAAATTTTTGCTTCAGATAATTGACTAACTTGGTTCTTCTTACATGCCTGAATATCGGATAAAATAGTTGCAGATTGACAAACATAGAGAAGATGTTTTTCATGAATTTTGAAATTGGTGGTTAAGTTGGGTTTCAATATGAATTTTCTATAAATGATACGCTCAATTTCGAGTTTTGGTTATAAAAGAGCCTGAAAAGTCACACATGTTTATCATGTAACATTACAGATCTATCAGCTTGAAGATGCCTTTAGTCGATTTGGTAAAATTATCATTTTCAGATTTGTACTTTTTCATAATTCAATTTTCATTGTAATCTATGCAAATTACTGGAATTTTAAGTACCTAATATGTTTGTGTGTACAATGTGTATTAAATACAACCTTTAAACCTCTGTCTCTCTGTATATATCAATGTGAGTTACTTTTCTTTCACTTTCATCTGGATTAAGGAGAATCAAGTGGAAGACTTATCTAAGACACCCTAAGACTGAGAAATAGCAGAGCGATGAATTTTTTTATTATGTTTCGTCCTTGAATTTCTGTTTCTTTCTCATTCACGAAAAGGGGAGCTCACATTCGTCTTCTGGTTTATTTGTATTACTATTGTTTTGAAATTCAATCATATATCCCATGATTGTCGTCTTGAGGTAAAATTATAGCTAGACTTTTTAACCGTATATAATTTGACAAGAAATAGTTAAAGCCTTCGATGGTACAATAGACTACATATTGAAATCAAATTATAGGGACACTACAATTAGGGAAGGTCACTACACTAGGTACATGCGAAAGTAATATTGTTGTAAACCCTGTTTAAGAGATAAAATATTCGTATTTTCTAACAAAAGACTAAAAATATACGGGAAGATGTCAATTTAAGAAATTTTTTATTGCATATGAATCAGGTATTGAAAATAGCAGGAAGTTCAAAGGCTAAAAATTAGGTGTGATGGTTTTGGAGCTCTATGCCCCGATCCCAGATTTGTCGGTGGTGATGCCGTTATGTTCTACTTCCATGGAGCAAAGAAAACTGAATTTGCTATCGTCTCAGATGACAACCTCCATATTAATGCACAATTAATTGGTACACAACTACAAGAAAGGAAGTGTGACTTTACATGGGTTCAAACATTGTCAGACATGTTTGACACCCATACAATAATTGTACGACCCAAGGAAGTGTCATAATGGGATGAAGATGTTGATGCTCTTACTGTACAGTCATAGTGGAACGGTGAGACAGTTGATGTCCCGATCAATGAAGATGAAGAATAGAGCGTTAACTCTACCGAGAGATTAGTGATGGTCGAAAGGATTGATGATCTTAATAGCATGAGGTTCACAGTTTCTAGACTAATGTAATTGGATGTGAAGGTTAGTCCCCATTGGAGAGAAAGAAAATAAAGATTCACATCTATCAGTTATCAAGAGATGTTTTTGCTCATTTGGAGACATAATTGAAGTTTCTGAATATATATATAAAGATGATGTCGAAGGAATTCTTGGCAAGACTTACCAGTTGGGCTATGTTAGTCCAGTCAAGAGAGGGGTGGTGATGCCAATCATTGGCGGCGAAGACAAATATCAGAAACCATTACTTCATTCATCTCTATACAAAATGTAGGTTTCAAAGACCCTCAAGTGTTGCTTCATCTTGATGATACAAAGATATTAACTAAATTATGCAAATGCCACCTGATTAAAAAAAATATATTCAATGTAATCCCACAAAATATGACCTGTGGAGGAGGTGTATGCAAACTTAACCTTAAAGATAAAGTAGTTGTTTTCGATCTACTTTCAGTCAAAAAAATGAGATGTGTACAGTTAAGATCGATCCCCCTTCATCAAGGCAGCAACTCTAGCCCTTTGTCACTAGCACTAACCTTATACCAATTCAAAAAATACATTATTATTTCGTAATGCAACTTGACTATCTTAACTAGCCGTAAATACTGTTAGATGTGAACAAGTAGTATTTTGTCTTATATTATAATGAGCTCTTGCCATCAATCTTAAAATTGTGGCATTTTTATCTTATAATTATCATTATTTGGCTCATGCAATATAAATTATATTATACCAGGTCATACACGTTTTTTTTTTCATATAATATTTATAAGTTTTACCATCAATTTGTAATACTCCCTACGTTTAGAAAAGAATGACCTATTTTCCTTTTTAGTCCGTTTAAAAAAGAATAACCCCTTTCCTTTTTTGGGAATATTATAATTTCAAATTTCCACATGACATGTTTAGAACCACAAAATTAAAGGACATTTTGGTACATTTGACACAACTTTAATTTAAGGCCACAAGATTCAAAAGTTTCTTTGTTTTCTTAAATTTTGTGTAAAGTCAAAGTAGGTCATTCTTTTTGAAACATAGGGAATAATGAATTTCTTTTTTATAAGGGGATAGTTGCGAAAAAAAGCATATTGAAGAAAGAAACAACAACAGTAGAATTTTTTAATCTCAAATAAATTCTTTATTACTCTATCAATTTAGGTGAACAAGATTTTCACCTAAAGCGGTGACTCCATAAAATGTCTTCTTATGCCAAACAATTAGTTGAAGATTATATTACTTATTACGGGATATTTTGGAGAACTGAGATATGTACTTGAACAAGTAGAAATTGCAGAATTGGTAGACAAATTGGGTTGTCAATTTAACTATTTTCTCAAACTACTTTATTATCTATAACAAAAAGCAAGTTATACAACACCCTTCATATGGTTAGGAGAATGAATATTCTTAGAGAATACTATTTAATGGAGATAATTTATGTATTTGTTTATTGACGTCTTTTTTTCCTTCATACATATATGATATCACTATTTCTTGATAGCTATTTTTTTGAGAATAAAAAGATTTAAGACAGTTGAACATTGGATAAGTAAGAAACAACTTTTATAAGGAAATTTTTAAAAATAAAGCAATCAAACTTTGTATAATGGAATACTTAATCAAACATAAAATAGAGATTATACGTTTTTTAATAGGCTTAATCTTACAACATGAAATTTTGCTTATTAGTTGTGATTTCGTGTATAGATTTAAAAACTTAATTACTATCCATTTTTTTTGTGTTGTTTTCAGAATATTGACTACGTGTTATTTCTTGTTGTCAAACTATTAATATACAAAACATTTAAAATTACCTAATTAAAAGTAACTCCAAATGGTAAAATAAATAAAAAATCATAAAAAAAGACGGCAAATAATGTTGAATTTAATTGCAAAGGTTATATAGTTATATTAAAGATAAGTTGTGACCTCTGAACTAATGACAATAACAATTAAATTTAATCAAATAAATAAGATTATAATATTTTAATATTGTTCGCGCATCGTGAATACGTATACTAATTTACATAATAACCAAGACTTATCATAGCACTAGACCAAGAAATGGACCAGAGTATTCATCAGATCCTAGGCTTTCTCAGACGTTTGATTAAATAAATGGAAGACATGTCCCTCCCCTTCTGTCTCTTTTATCCCCATTTCACCTTTCCACCCAATTTTCTTCATCGTTTCGTAATAAGTCCAAGCTCTGTCTCTCAAATAATTTTTACCAACAGTAAAAACATAAATTTTGGAGCATTTCAATTTCGACAGTATCTTCGGATGAGCTGTCGAATTGTATCTTGGATCATCAATCTCATTAATTTTCGAGTATAAATACGTCCAAAATACATTAGGCTTACCATTACCGAAATATGGATCCACTAGTGCCATCCCCACTAGTGATAGGAAAAAATGACTTTCCTCACTTGCTCGAACCATCATGTTGTTAGCAATATTAGCTTAAGCACTATCACCAGCTAAGAAAACACGCAAAAAATTGACATGTTGTTTAAGCCAAGGCTCTTTCCCTCGTGCAGCCCAATTCATTACATCCCATGAATCATCGTAACATGCTGGAATTGGATGCTCTGGAGCTAGTCTGTAATTAATTGATACGACCAATACTTTAGCCTGAGCTGTTAGCATGTGGAGGTGACTATCATACAGGGGAGAAAATGCTGACTGCATGCAAAAGCCTCCCCCGTGGATGTAAAAAACAAGAGGAAATTTCTGATTTTTTCGACTGATTTTGGGCAGGTAAAGTCGTGCTGATCCGTATTTTTGAGGCAAAATTGTAATGTCTTTGGATTGGACTCCTGTTTTGGGATTGTTTGATGGAGGGACAAACTTGATCTCTTCATACCTACGAACAGTTCCATTAGCATAAACTTCAAAAAGAGGATAGAAATTCAGGGCTTTTCCTGCAAAGGTGGAATTCATACATATGCATAAAGTAATAAGAAATGATAAAGGAAAATGAAGATGACTAAACAAATGAAGTGCCATTATTGAGTTATGGTAGGTAGTGAATAAATGAATGAAACCGTAGACTTTATAGAAGTTTGTGACACAAATGAGAGGACCAATGGTAAAGCATATGTGTGTGTGGGACACTAAAGCGTGTGGCAGATTGGGTGCCGACGCGCCGTGGTAGACTCAGGAGGTGCTTTCATTGACCTGCACAAATTACAAGTTGAATTGAATTTTGCTGTATGACATGCCATACTGAATTGGGACCCATTGGAATAATGTGCTGCATATACAACTTTTTTTGTTTTTCGTTTCACATTAATGCCAAATAGTTGTTACAATGCAATACAGAATTGGAGTGGTTAAGTATTAGTACTCTCCGGTTTCATATTTATGCATAGAGATATAATTCATCAACCATAGAGTTGTTTAAAAATCTATGATATCAGGTATATTTAGTCGCGGTGCTACTTAATAGTGAGGAGTTCATTCGAAATTTCTTCGGTGAAAAAATTATAGTACTATTTGTACAAACTTAAAATTATTTTTCATATATATAGTGGATGTTGAACCCTCTTTGATTAATTTTTTTTGTTTACTTTTTTTGATTTTAAACTCTCTTAGTTAAAATATTGACTCCGCCACTGAGTATATTATGACATTTTTGTGACTATGATATCAAGTAGTAATTTCTAGGACATTCTCTTATCACCGTTAATGTCTCTGTAAACATTGAAATTTTGTGGACTCTACAAAAAGAGTTCAATTTTGGTTAGAGTTCTAGAAGACTACTTTACCCTAAATCTGACCTATTTAAAGGGTAACATGTTCCCTGAAATAAGTATCTTGAATATCCCATAAACTCCAAAAACTGATGAATATTTGTAAAAAGATCGGGCTCTCCAATATCCCACAAAATCATGGGATATTCATGAGGAACAGATTTGTAACCACAATCGTTTATCAATAAAAAATTCTTGTTTTTTTATATTTTTGTCTGTGGTTAAAATTTATTTTCCATAAACGAAAATTTGTTGTGAACTTTGTTACACTATTATTTTTTGTGACAATAATGTCTGGTTAAGCATTCGTGCACGAATCAAGATTATTCCACTTGCTAATCACATAAGCATAGCTTTTCTACGAGAGCTACTTTTGCCCAGCTAGTTTTTTTTTTCTCCGAAACTTGAACACTCTGTGTTACTGCATCAAGGAACTACACATAGTTCAAATGCACCTTTAGAAAATCTAGCTAAAGTATGAGCTATTTTACTCAAACGTCTAGAAACACAGATATATATATATCGACATAATTCAACACGCTTGAGAGCTTCCAAATGTAGCACTCGTTTCAAAATCACGTCAACAACATTTTTAAGGTCACATAAAATCCTCATGCTCTTCCATCTCATACTAATAGCACATTTTTGCCTTGCAAGTTACCTAGTGAGAAAGTCCAAGGCAAGAGAAACAGTCACTTAAACAAAGCTCCGTACATGTTGTAGTTAGTGATTTATACTCCCCAGAAGGAACAAGGAAACAGATGAGCTATATTTTGGTCTTAAATATACTGCTAGATCTCAAAAATTCAAACTACAAGGACCATAAAATCAATACTAATGCTCATAAAAACATCTTCATCTTATTTAAATGTAACTACTAAAGTACCAGAATTCAGTCAAAAATAACCTTAAAACAAAACCTAGTACCCTTGCTTCAAGAAACCAACTAGTTTATCCACAATAGCAACAGCTTTCTCAGACATTGGATTGAAGAAATGAAAACAATGGCCTTCCCCTTTCGTCTCCATTATATCCACTTCTCCTTTCCATTCACTCTTCTTCAAACCCTCGTAATAATCCATTGCCCCTTTCTTCAGAGGATCATTCTCCGCCACGAAAAACAAAACTTTCTTACACGCCATGGACTTTAACCTCGGATCGATCAAAGGATTTATCCTCGGATCTTCAGAATATTTATCAGCTATTGTCGGATTCAAAGCCTTGTACAACAGATCATTTTCGATCCCGAAATATGGATGAACCAAAAATATTCCTATAATTTTTATACTCGAATCAAGATTGGCGACCCCTGCTCGAACGGCAACATCATTAGTAATATTTCCTCCAGCACTCTCTCCACCAACAAAAATTTTACTAAAATCAGCGTGATCATTTAGCCATGAATCTGAACCTTTTCCATTAACATGTGAAATTACCCATTGAAATGCTGCCCATGAATCCTCATACGTAGCTGAAAAAGGGTGTTCAGGGGCAAGTCTATAATCAACAGAAACAGCAATAAAATTAGCCTTTTCGACTAGAGTGCTAATGAAACTATGGAAAACAATGGAACGTGGAGATCCAATACAGAAAGCCCCGCCATGAATGTAAATCACAAGGGGGAGTTTTCGGTTTGGATCGGTTATTTTTGGGAGAAATAAACGTGCGGAAACTCCTGTTTCGGGTTGAATTACGACATCCTTTGATCTAATTGGAGCTTGTGGATCGTCACAGAGAGGTGCATTAATATCTGGACGTAATCTATTGATGCTCCCATCTTTGTAGAGAATGAAAAAGGGGGTCATATCAACTGCTGCTTCTTCGGTATTGGAAGCCATGGCAATTGTGAATTGAGAGAAAATAGGGAAGTGAGGGAAATTAAGAGTGATGGAAAATTGTTAATGGTGGGAAGGAGTTATAAATAGAATAAATTGAATGGACCGGCTGTGTGTGGGGCGGGGAAAAAGGAAAATTGGTATGGTGGGTGAACCGTCTAACTGTTTTTCCTTTTACATTAGATAAAAAATAGCAAATAGTTTTATCGTATGTTTTTGTATTTCTCCTTTGGATATGGTATAGTGATAGGACAATTAAATGTAATTTTATTGAAAGAATTATCTTAAAAGTAGATTTTGCAATTCAAACATCAATGAAAAGGAAAAAAGGTATTTCACCTTTGATATGTCAAAAAGATTTTTAAAAAGTTATGCAATTACTATAATAGAGGAAATAATAATTAGTGAATTATTCATGCATATAATTTTTTAACTAAATACTCGATTTGTTCCATTAAGATGTGCTATGGTGTATAATAAAGATAATTTTTTAAACTATTACTGTAATAAAAGATGAAATAAAACTTATTGTTATCTTTTAAGAAGAATGAAAGAAACGAAGAAAATTGAATAAGACTAGGAGAGAGAAGAAAATTGACCAAGAAAGAAACAAGAATAATTAATTAATCAATGATATCATAACATTGTTGTTTTTGTTCTTCCTCACATACCACACAAAGGGAGTGCAACCCCCTTTTTAGGCCACTTGGCCCTCTTAATGAGTTTTAAATACGCAAATTAATAGTGTGATTGTTTAATAATTTAAGTATGAAATTAATAAAATATATATAATTTATGTGTGGTTTTAGTATTCCAAAAAGTTGCGATAAAAAAAAAATTATTTGGCTGTTAAGTTTCGAACATTACTATCAAAATTAAATTGAGACAGAAGAAACATAATACGTGCATTATATCATACTAAATTCCATTATGGGACTCGCTTGAACAAGAAAGTTTAAATTAAAGAAAAGGAAACAAAGAAAGAAAAGTTAACTCCCGTAATTACTGACTATAAAAATGCAATTAATTTTGGATCAAATGTAACCCCCCTAATTTACTTGCTATAAAATGGCAGAGAATAGCATTGAATATTTTTTCTGGTTTGGCATAATTGGTGTACTCTCAGTTTAGTCTTCATTTGAAATTTTGAACAAATTAGACTTTCAAAATAGTAGAAATTTCTTTCTCATGCGCTTTATTCAAATTTTTGATTGTTTGGCAAAAATGTTACCTAACTTGAAAGTACTAAGGTCAAAATGGTGGCTGAATGAAGATGCAACACAGTGACAAGAGCAATTTGCACTCTGCGAGTATTACAAGACTTTCTCCACCAATCATAATCACCAACAACTAATTACTTTCTTTTCCACAGACAGTTGAAATTTGATAGCATATTTTCTAGTTCAAGCAGACTTTCTAAGTAGTACTTATCTAAAGCTCTTCGATTTTTTTTTTTAGATGGCTTGCTAGGACCTGCAATAAATTCCTTAGCATCAATCTTGCCAATTGATTTTTGCTTCCTGAACTCCTTCGCCTTTTTCTGCAGCAAGACCAATATGAATGTGCATCATATCATTAGCAATCCAAGAATCAAATTCCAGACACACAAGGATCAAAGTCAAGACACACACACATATATATGTAAGCATCATGGAAATACCTTAAATAATGATGCCATGACAGTGACATCCTCTTTATCAATGTTGGACACATCTTGGTTATGTGTTTTTGGTTACTGCAGAAGTGCGCACAAAAAATGTTTAAGAGGAAATGTATATATGGGGTGCAAAAACAAACATGCCCTGATGAGATTATGTGAATACAAACCTCAGGTGGAACAAAAGCTTGCTCCCATTTTTTCTTGTTTTCAGCAACCTTCTCACCCTGTTTTACTTGCTTCTCTTCCTACTGCTTTGCCAACTTCTTCTTGTCACTTAAAAAGTACTCACCACTTTTCAGTTGTTGAGGATATATCTTAATAGATCCTTGTCACCGAAAAAGAGGAGACAATAGACATTTAAAGACAAAAATAAATAAACCACAAAATTCAGTGAACGTCAGTGAGATAATAACAAAACAAGCAATAGCAGGATTCAACAGAAAAACTAATTACAGCACCATGCCAGACTGCTAGTAATTGTCTAATGACAATTACACAGTACAGGAGCATACTGGCAATGGTTTATTATGCTTAAAACTCCACATATCAAATAGAGATAGAGAAAAGAAAAGTCAAACAAAATAAACGGACAAAGATGGGGCCAAAATGGCAACTCACCTTACTAGGTTGATGAGGAGGTGGGAAAGGCATATATGATTTCTTTTCATTGGTCTTAAATTTCTTTTGTTTAACGTTCATCCTGAATGGACAAAGACGAACAAAATAATATTCAAGGTTTAAAATTGGCACAACAGATTAAAAAATTAATCTGACTCAACACCATATGAAAGGATGCCTTATTCTTAAACTGCGGAAGAAATCTGTCCCAGTTCTCACTAGCCAGAGATGGATTTTTTGCAAGCTCTCTCTTCAGCATAAGGATCTATGGTTGAAGATATGCCAGCAAAAGTGAATTATCAGATATTTTAGCCAGAACATAATAAATAGCCGCAGACCCCATGAAATTTATTTTTAATTATCATGCACTTGCTCATTTACCTTGATATGATGTAGAGGATGCATTTTGTTCAGTACATAGTCCTCTACAATCCTCCTCACTTGTTTTAAACCTTTAAAGGAACCTATAGCAGCAATTGTGTTTCCCTACTCAATTCAAAGCAAGATTCAGGTTTGTTCTCAATTTTGACAAGAATATTTATATCATGTACTCTAAGATTCAATGATAAGAAAAAGCTTTAATATAAAACAAGAAAAGAAAAACAGCACCAAATTGTCAGTTTACATGTATAGCAAGTTATCATTCGAATATACCTGGACAAGGATATAGCAGCCAGTCAAAATCTCCAGTGCCTACATTCAAAGTGATATATATCAAGCTATATGTCAGAAGGTAATAACTCAGAATGATTTATCAGATATTCACCAACATTCATGCAATCTATATCTCTATATTCTATAGATAATTTGATCTGGATGAGTCGCTGATGAAGGTAGGAGGGTAGGACTAAATCTCACCTGGTTCTGGTCAAGGGTCATCAGTTTACCTGGCAATACCCATGATTAACAACTAACATAAAGGAGCAATAAAATAATTATCCATAATAAGGCACTATCAGAAATTTGGTCTATGGCAACACAGGCAAAATCATTGCAGTAGATGAGTAAACCGTTGTTGTAGAGGTATTGCGACGGTTAACAAACTGTTTCATCAGGTCGCGTGGCAATCGGTCTACTGCTATGATTTTTGTAACATTTTCATAAATCGTTGCTATAAATGGTTGTAGCAACTATTTTTACCATCACTATCACAACACTTATTTGACATCAATTGAAACGAAATAAACTGTTGCCAATGAGTTTTATGCAACAGTTATTATATCTATTGCAACAGTTAAATAAATATATTACACAACTCAGTTGACACTATTGCAACAGTTTTGGCATTAATGCTACAATTTTTTTTGTAACATAAACTCTATAGTAATGGTTTAAAAGCTGTTGTCATAGGGTCTTATGCAACGGTTATTTTTATCAATTTCAACAGTTAATCATATTATTGCAATAATTTTATGGTTAATGCTACATTATTTAGTGACTTTAAATGAGCTATCACAACATTTACAGGCTGTTGCTATAGCCGTAATAGTTTAATTGAATTTTCTATAGCAATGGTTCGAAGTTGCTATTGCAACAATTTAATGTGCTACAAAAATATGTAGCCCTGCAATGACAAACTAATAATAAATACCAATAAACTAAAATACGTGAAAAGATATAGAATTACAAAACAGTACGTTATCAATGTTCATCATTAAAAGTGTCTATTCAAAATATAAGCTTGCCATAGTAGTTAATATCCATAAACTATCGACATAAGTTTCAATGTGCTGTCGATTTCAAAACTGTCCTAGAACAAGTTACAAAAACCATCTAAAATCTTCTTAACGTTCTTCAATGTTCTCCTCATTTGCTTCTTTATTTTCTCCACCTACAAAAAAAATTGTGTCATTAATCTTTGTTATTGTTCTCCTCAATGTAAAATTATTTCACATTGTTGTCACAGGGAATATGACCATTTTCAAATGCAACTGCCTCAAAAAGACAAACAATAAGCAATAAAGCTACTTCAGAAAACTTTATCAAAATAAAATTGAAAGTAGTTACACCAAATCTACCATATAGTTAGACTAAGTTGCCTAAAACTTTCCTACAAATCCATGCATTTCACTACTGTCTACTTTTGCTAATGCAGAATTTCACAACTATGAATTTATTGTAAGTATCCATTCACAATTTTATCTTGTAATTTAGAAAAAAATTCCAAAATTATCATGAAATATATATTTTTTTAAAAACAGGTTCAAGAAAAAAGTGTAACAAGGCTTTGCAGAACCAAGAATATAATCACAATCAATGGGCAATTTCCAGGACCAACCTTGACAGTTCGAAATGGAGATACACTGGCTATTACTGTCGTTAATCGAACTCGTTACAACGTTACCATCTACTGGTAACTACCTTTTAAATGACCTTTTATGTGTACATATGTATATATTTTTACACTGTCCATGTAAAAATTTGAGAAGTCTTTAGTAGCTCTACATATCCCTTCACTTCACATAAAATCAATTGTATGTAACTATGTAACAAGGACTATATGTCCCCTCTATTCTTTTTTTCCCAATTGCCTTTCATACTTAAAAACTTTTTTAGCTTTAGCCAGCTATAATAGGGGGCATTTTTGAAAAGATGGAGGTACAATTGCACCTCTCTTTGTCTCTCTGCAGGTACAATAACATGACTTCTTTATCTCCCTCTCTCTTTTTGTTTGTCAACAACAACATATATACACCACCATGGTTGTCTTAATTACATATTCCACCTTGCTAACTTACATACATTAATAATGCTTACACTCGCACGAACACAAAAAGTTAGCCACTACCTATAGCATAGTTATTATTACTATCATGGATAATTAAGAATATAACAAGAAACATACATGTAAAACCACACATTCACCTGTCCTTTTCAACCATAAAGCTATGCTATCATCAACATATTTTAAAGTTCCCACTCTTTCTCTGTCTCTCTTATAATTAAAAATTAATATATATACAAGAGAATTATACAGGAAAAGTCTCACTTAAATAAAAGAGTCTCAATTAATTCAACTTTATTTTCCTTTTGTTGATGCAGCTAGCTAGCTTATTAAAATTGACATACATAAGAAAGAAGAAGAGCTTACTTGTCCTTCTCAAGCTCCAGTCCCACCATATAGCCACCTTATCAAGCTTTTTTAATATGCAACCTTCTGGCAATTACAGTCCCAATATTATCAATTTCTCTTCTTACTTTAACATAGATATTCCATCTCCTTAAATGCAATACGAACCCGAATTTGTCCAATATTTTCATGACCTTCATTTCTCCCAACCCCCTCATGATCAGTATAATCTCGATACCGGTATTATGGTAGAAGAATATTCCAACAAATTAAACAAACAGGAAGAAGAAGATCATGAAGAATTAGTACTAAAAAGTAGCAAGAACAAGAAGGATGAGATGAGCAGTACCACTACTAGTACTATGCATAGGAAAAACAACAAGTGCGATGCTGGTGCGGGTGCGGGTGCTTCAAAGAAAGATAGACACAACAAGATTAACATGGCTCACGACCCTAGAGACCGAAGAATGAACCTCACTCGAAATAGCTCGCAAATTCTTTAATTTACAAGACTTGATCGGGTTTGATAAGGCCAGTAAAATAGTGAGTGGCTACGAGTGGCTACTCATAAAGTCAAAATCAGCAATCAACGAGCTCATTCAAAAAATAAACAAAGAAAACTGCAACGACACTATATCAATTAGTGCATCATCTCCTTCAGAGTCATGTGAAGTTATATCTGGTGTAATTAATGAATCTGCAACTAATAATACTAATAATGTTGTTCACAAGCAATAGAAGAAGAAGGTTAAGTCGATTCGTAGGAAAATATTTCATCCAGTTGTTGCAAAGGAATCGAGGAATCAAGCTAGAGCAAGGGAAAGAGATAGAACAAAAATAAAGAATAGCCTAAACAATAAGAATAATATTGGTGAATCCATAAACGAGCAGTAGCAGAACAACAAGATGAACAACAATTTGCTAGTGAATCAAAATAGGCCTCACATGGCTTCACTAGACTTTGAGTTTGTGTTTTGAACAAGAAAATGAGATGAATAACAAGGCAACAATGCTAGTGAATCGAAAGAGCCCCACACGGCTTCACTAGACTTTAGATTCAACAACACAATGTTAACAAAATTACTAATGCTCTCAAATTTCAACAAAAATGTAATGTGTAAGTACCTGAACAACACAAATTAAGGATGAATATAAACTTCTTGAGAAGTTCTGACAGTCTTATACATCCCATTGTGACTGAATAGATGTTTCAAAGACGAGCAACAGACATTATCAAATATGTTCAGATTAGAAAAACTGAAGCGAGAAAAGACAATAAAAATAGAAAGAAAGTATGCCTTTCAACAACAACAAAAACATACTCAGTATATTCCCACCAAGAGGGGTCTGGGGAGGGTAAGTATACGCAATACATACCACTACCTCAAATATGAGATAGAGAGGCTATTTCTGATAGACTCCCGGCTCAAAATAAAGCAATCTAAGATAAGATAAGGAATAAATGAGAAATGAAGAATCAGAAAATAGTATGCTCCCTCCCAAAGATAAGGGAAATTTACACCTCATAATTATATCCATTATCATATTTTTCCTTTATTTAATTGGAAGCCTGATTGTGGAGTGAAATAAGCAAGAGCCATAGGGATTATGGAAAAAAAAGTTTTCCCAACTATGAGAAAAGATATATATCTACTAGCATTAAGGTCAGTCAATGTAGTATCATATTACTTCATCCATAGACAAAGATAGAAGATAGGTATACCAATTGAGATGATTATGAGCAAGAAACAAATTCATATCACACTGATCATATTAGCAAACATCTTAACTGAAACTCACATGTAATGTACATATTTAATTTGCCTACACGGTAACTACTCATTATGGAACTGCCACACAAAAGATCTAAAAGCTAGAGAACCAGAAAAAATGAAATCCAGAAGTAGGACAAATCTCTCTAACCCAAATCAAACTAATACATAGTACAATGCCACCCAAATGATTATACTAGGTGGTCAAGGATCCACCTACAACAAGTAAGAGTGCACCAATTCTAAGAAATAATTACACTCAATCCAAATATATATATATATTTTTAAAATCGTGTATTTATAATTCATCCGCACTCATTATCACAAAGAAATGGTTAGCGCAGACATAATCAAGCCTACTAAACTAAAACAATAAAGCCACCTCTATATACTGGATAAGCTTTTTTGACAGTTAAAAGAGCAAGAAAAAACTACATATCACACAGATCACATTACCGAACAACCTAGAAACAACTTAAATGGGTGATGCCACAGAACATCAAAGGTGCTGCTGAGAGCTGGAACTTTTGGAAAGTTGATAGACCTATCAGGAACACCTGGTTGTTCCCTTTTCTGCTGTTTGGATAGCTCCTCGACCCCTGTGATGATGTTAATAGGGTAAATCAAGTATTAGTGGATAAAGGCTCCTGGTGGGATATAAGGGAAAGCTTGACCTAACTGCCATTAATGTAATGGTCATGGAAGAAATGAAAGGAGTATGGTGATTTACCTTGAAGTACAAGACGTGTGGTAATTTTACATGGCCGCCTTTGTTTAACTCGGTCATCAACCATAGCAATGTTAACTTTGGGCACTCTTTTTATCACCATAAGTCCAAGTAACCATCTGAAAACTGCAAAAACACTGTTATAATGTACGTATTGGATGTTAAAATAGTTGCAGCTTAGTGCTTCTGTGAAATTACAATAAGAATGCATTAGCTAGGATTATATAGATAGGCTAGTGTGTTTTCTATGCAAAGTAGGACCACGATATCACTTGTGCTAAACGAAATTTGATTTAACTTCACTAATGGTTTCACCTTCTAGTTCAGCTGGTTCACCAAAAGATTCATAACCTAGTGCAGCCACAAATTTTATACAACTATTGTACCTCCTAATCCGAAATATTCGTTGCATTCCCTGGCCAAATAGTATCGGACTAAAGTTAACGAGCATAATGATATCTTTAAAGGAACCCTATGTACTCAAAGTACCCAGTATTACTGCCATAAATGCACTATGAGTTACTCAAAGGAAACAGATAGTAAAACGTACATAAAAATCTATTAGAGCACTACCCATCCATCTATGCTTCTTAGACTGGATATCAATATCAGCTATTACACCTGGAAAACTAGAAAACTCCAGCATCAATATCAGCTATAATTGTCTATTCTAATTCGTTAAATACTTAATTATAGGACAAAACACAAAGCTAAAGATGTAATACCCCAGGCGAGCATCAGCACAATGAAAAACTGGCTCTTCTTCTGTGAAATAGTAGCTACGTCTAGTGATTGCTTGTGACCTACAAAAAAACATCACTCGTGTTACATTAGACGAATACAAGATAGACCAACAGTAAGTACAACCCACCAAAAAGACCTAAAAATATGAAGTTAAACATTTCCAATTTTAGATTGAAAGCTTTGCCGCTAGTGACGACTTCTGACGACGATGGCACAACCTCGCCGGAGCTCCAAACCAAAAATTGGCAACGCAATTTGATGGGAAATTACCCCAGCAACCTAAATTTATTATAGATTATTTTTTTGCAACCGTGACTGGAGAGAAGATGATCGCAAAAGTTGAAGTTCCCTTTAGAAATTCCCTTCAGCAGACGAGTTCATAATGGCAATTTCATCTTCAGCGCAACAATTGGAGGTCAAAAATACGTATTCTAATTTGTTTTTGGTTTAGTGATAGAAAATTGGAGAAAGAGGGAAAAGGGATTAGATTTTTTTTGCTTTTGGCGGGTTATGAAAATAAGAGAGGGAAATACAGGGATTTAATAACTGTTGTAATTGATAAATATACGTGTTGCCATAGATTATTTTGTAGCTACTATTCATAAATTGTTGTTATAGGGATGCCTATTGCAATGGTTATAAATTAGTGGTAACAATTGTGTTATTAAATTGTGGTATTAGAATCAAACTTTTTAGCAACGGTTGTAACCGTTGCAATAGACTATCTACAACAACGATTTATGAACCGTTGCTTAAAAACTTGTTGCCATAGACCCAATTTATGGTAGTGAGGTAGATTATTTACTCTCTAGAAGTTCAATTTAATTATTTGGCAGTTCAAAATCACAAATTCATCATTAAATATTCTGGAAAAGTCTTCTTATTGGAAGGTGGTCCATCCACTATAAATAAATAATTCATCCTGACTAGTAACAAACACAGTACAAATATTCTCTAGTTCATGCCTGGCCTAAGCAAAGAAATAAGAAATACTCCTTGACAAAATGGTCTTTGGTCAAGAGAACAGTGTTTTGACAAAAATATTATTGTCTAAGTCCTACACAATAACAACGTACATAGGAAGTTCTCCTAGCTAGTTTCTCTTTTCCTAGAAAGGTGCAGAACCCAATCCACTAACCTTTAAAGTTGACGAATTGGGACCAACAAGATATTGTCTGCATTTCATAAAACAATCCTGAAAAAAAATTAGAGTTTCAACACATGAGTTTAGGCAACGCCAACCAAATGCACACGCCGTGAATACCTAAATAATTTATTATGTGACGATGAGCATTACATCCAATTTCCATTATAACTATTTTACTTAGCTTGATTCAAAATTGAATGACACTGTTTCCTTTCTGGGACATATGTTTGACACTATTCGACCAACAATATCATTCTCTATAACTTGTACAAGTTTAGGCATTCAATGTTTTGACTTTTTTGTGATGTCATTCCTATGAAATTTCCTTTGTAGCCACTACTTTAACACTTTTTCCCCTAACACTAATCCAAGATATATATAGTATATAAATGTCAATATATTAGCATCTTAAACTATATATCTAGTAAAACACCGTCATATAAAATGGAATGGACAAAGCAGTCTTTAATCGGAGAAGCTAAACATTCTTTCAAGATGCATAAGAAATAATATCTTATATATAATATGCGTAAGAATAATAATTAATGACTTAAATGTATATTGTAAGTTTAGAAATCATATCCATCTTTACTAGTACCTTTGACATAATAGTGGTAATCAACAAGGCAAAAAGAACATATCAATCTAACTGCATATGGTGCAATTCAAGATACTTTAGTGAAGAACCGGTAAATAGGCAAACCTAGAAACAAATTTTATGCTAAAGAGATTGAGGTTCGAGTTTTCTCAAGGCAAAGGGATATGCATCATGGGAGAACAAATATGTATGCGACGAGTAGGGGGCTGCGAGCCCTTTCATACTTATCAAAAAATATAATATTGCGGATGAACATACTTATCAAGAGTGTGTGTATATAGTGAAGGAACATTTTTACTCTATGAGCATCCAACAACAAATTTGACAACCATAGCAATGCATATTATTATCAAAATTATCCGCCAGATAAAAGACAAAGTTGAAATACATGTACTTAATTTGAGTAGGGATGAGCATACCACACCTTGTTGCAAACCCGGCTGCTGATCTTAATGATGCCATATTGCATCTTATCATTCAAGATTTTGACAGCCTGTACAAGCAAATATCATTTAGAGTTAAAAAACAGTTGAAGAGACTATTGGTTGATTTAAAGAACACATAAATGTAGTGAAGCAATCCTCCAACTTGACATTCAAATTCCAGAGGAGACAGGAACAACAAATATGTTGATAAATGAATGTATTTTCTTCTCTTCTGTTATACCAAAGATCACACAAAGTGAAAAACAAAAATAACATAATAGAAAAGTAGAATAGATGGCCGTTGAACTATATGCAATAGGTAGCTGAGTGCAGATCTTCTTTCTGCAAAGCAAAATACAAGCAAAATGAAGATATATGTTCTGCTAAGAAAATAAAATGACAGATAAATCTCAAATATCACGCAAAAGTGACTCAAGAAATTTTTGAACCATTACTTGATAACAACCATGTACCAAAGCCTCCCACTTTTTCTTAAAACCCTTTCCTTTTCAAACCATTTGATTAAGCATAAGACAACTAATGATCAAATTAAACATAAAGATGGCAAATAACTTTATAATTCAACACATAAACGACAACTCGACAAGTCAAATCTCCCCTGGATTATTGATTAAAACAAAAGTCAAGCCTTTCTTGGTTTTGAAACAAAGTGAGTACCTTTCCATGAATAGAAGCAGGGCTCACTTCTAAAATAATGTTATTTACTAATTATGTAAAACCCCACAAAATTCTAAGTCTAATTCAGCCTCTTAAAGCTTGATAAGGGATCCAACACTTAAAATTTTTTAGCTAAATATTAAAGACTTAGTTTCTTTTTAAGCCTTTGAACTTCGAGGATTTATTTTGTGACCTTTTCGACCTTTGTTTGTCGATTTTTAAGTTTATTCATGATGGGGTAAGTTAATAGTACATCTCGGGTGATTTTTGAGATTTTTGGAATAGCATAAGGCCATGTTTAGGTTTCCAAAATAGTAGGTCAAAGCGATTTTGAGGCGCTGCCCAGCTTAGTCCCCCTCTCTAAGTAGGGCACCGTCCTGGGTATTCCCCTGCTCTAAGCAGGGTGCCGCCCAGGGTATTCCCCTGGGCTATTTTTCTGCTGTTTATCCCCAAACTTTTGAGGGTAAAAGGGTCATTTTCCCTCACCTATGTAGCCCCAAAATAAGAGATTCAACCATAATTGAGCAATATATACTTAATTTCTCTCAAAATCTCCTAAGAACAAGCCCTAGGGTTTCATAAAAGATTCAAATTCAAGGGATTTCACCGTTAATTTTCAAGAAGCTTTCATCCAAGGTATGTAAAGTATTCATCCAAGGATCCCTTTCATCTTTGGAGTTTAAGAATCCTATTTTATATCATAACTTATGATGTTCATATTGTGGGTTGATTATGACCATGTCGATGTTGTCGTATGATTCCCAAGTTGGAATACCTCAGAACTATGTCAAACGCTTGGTCGTTCATCTATAGATAATACAGTTTTCATGAGATTCATGCTCAGTTACCTTATGTTACCTAGTTATCCATTATCTTCTATGCATAATACTCTATAGTTTTAGTCTAGTTATTTAGACTAAGTATAGTTCAGCCTTGGAGACCCAGTAGCTAGTATCAGTCATTCAGTTAATCAGATAAGTTAGTATGTTACTGCATTCGTGCTCAGCGCCCGTGCGAATATCTTCAGTAGACTCAGGTGAAGTATCACACTAAGGTGGAGAGTGTAGTTAAGTATAAGTTTCAGTATAAGTTAGTCCATAAAACCAGTAATCCATCTTGACAGCTAGACGAACAAAATTCGTATAGTGTGATTTTCCATCTTTCCATCTAGTCACACTATCCAGAGTCTCACGAATGTGATCATTCTAAGATGGACCAACCAGGTAGTTGCATGTTCAGCTTAGTTCACGTATCATGTCTTAGTTTTAGATCCCAGATATTCAGTCACGATTTAGCTCGTAGGTGCCTTGAGCACCGCATCAATTTTTCTTAGTATCTTAGCAAAGTCAGCCCAGCATTCATCAAGGGACATAATGTCCCAAGGGGGAGATACACTATAATCCTCCAAACTTTCATTGCATAAATATGCCACTCTCTCTTCTCTTAACGAATCCAGTTTGGAGTAAGAGGTACTCATAAGTTAACCCTTAAACTCCGACTTCAGCCGTAAGCCACATATTCAATGTGCTCAGTTCAGATCACGATATCCAGCTCATGTATCACATTCCAAACTCAGTTACATTCTCATCTTTCCGCTCATGCATATTTATTAATTAATCTCAAGATCATCAGTATTTTTAGTTTAAGGTGACAGTTTTCTTTAAACTCATTCAGTTTCATGCTTACATTTCCATTATTAACTTGGTATCAAATACCATTGCATATTCAGTCATGCATTCATGAGTCATTTCAGTTATTCATACATCAGATATGCATCCTCAGTTTGAGAAAACTCAGCTTATCAGTAATCCTAGTCATGCATTCAAGAATCAGTTACTTATGCATCAGATATGCATGTTCAGAATGATACATTTAGCGTATCAGTCATGTCAGTCATGTAATCTTGTTATAGATATTCATGCCCAGTAAGAAAGTTCAGTCTATTAGTGTTCTCGATTTAGCCAGTCTTACTCGAGGATGAATGTTGCCAAGGGGGAGATATTGTAAGACCGCGCAAAATCCTAAGTCTAATTCAACCCCTTAAAGCTTGATAAGGGATCTAACACTTAGAAAATTTTAGCTTAGTGTTAAGGACTTAGTTTCTTTTTAAGTCTTCGAACTTTAAGGATTTCTTTCATGACCTTCCCGGCCTTCATTTGTCAATTTTTAAGTTGATTCATGGTGGGGCAAGTCAATAGTACATCTCGGGTGAGTTTTAGAATTTTTTGAAAAACATAAGGGCATGTTTGGGTTTCCAAAATAGTAGCTCAAGGCGATTTTGAGGTGCCTCCCAGCTTAGTCCCTCTCTTTAAGCAGGGCGCTGCCCTGGGTATTTCCCCTGGGCTATTTTTCTGCAGTCCAGCCCCGAACTCTTAAGGGTAAAAGGGTTATTTTTCCACTCCTATATAGCCTCAAAATACGAGATTCAGCCATAGTTGAGCAATATATACTTGATTTCTCTCAAAATCTCCCATGAACAAGACCTAGGGTTTCATAGAAGATTCAAATTCAAGGGATTTCACCATTAATTTTGAAGAAGCTTCCATCCAAGGTATGTAAAGTGTTCATCCAAGGATCCCTTTCATCCTTAGAGTTCAAGAATCCTATTTTAAATCATAAATTATGATGTTTATGTTGTGGGTTGATTATAACCATGTTGATGTTGTTGTATGATTTCCAAGTTGGAATCTTTAATGTGTTTTCATGAAATTATGTAGCATGTGGGTTGAAATCTATGATTTGATTGGATTAAAGTGATCATGTTGTATTATTTTGATGTTCATGCCTAAGCCTAAATTTATGCATCATATGTGTTTGTCAAAATGCCTAAGTGAATAAGAATTATGCATTATGACTCAATTATGGACTAAATGATGAAACCATACTTTACCCTCATGATCAAGATGACTCCCATGCTAAAGTTATGTCTTATAATTGTTTGATAGAATGCCCATGAGACTAGAATTACGAAACTATGATATATTTGAATGCATTCTTATCCATGTACAAGATTTTGAATATCAAGTGCTCTATGAAGTCCCTTAATGATTGTATTATGAATTGTAGAAAATGGTCATGAGTTCAAGAAGCGTCATGTCCTATTTAGTTTCATGCTATCTATTCTTGGGGTATTTAATACCCAACAATTTAACTGTGTGCCTAGAGCCAGTGTCAGTTTCATGATAATCTCAGTCATGCTGTGTTCAGTAGAATCTAGTAGAAATCAATCAGTTGCATGACTCAGGAAAACTCAGTAAGTCTCAATATGATTCCAATCCAGTTCAGTATTTAATTCATGTCTCAGTAATCTAAGTTAGTAAATAGAACTCAGTAGTATTCTGTGAGATAACATAACTTAGTGAACTCAGTTCAGTTCAGTTAAACGGTATGATCAATAAGTTCAGTCCAGTATACTTAGTTCAGTGTCTATTCAGTTGGGAGTAGGATTCAGCACCGAGTAAACCTAAGGATGAGGGCACACACTGACATTCAGAGGATGTGATCCTTAGAAGCAATCCTTGCATTCCAGAACTACGTAGCCAACGTAGGTTGAGATAATTCCTTAACAGACTAGGGTTGATACATCTCATTTGAGTTTTCCTTCCAGGAGGGTTGACGGAAGAGCTTCCTAACATAGAGGGTTACCTCACAACTTGTCTTAACTCGTGGCATGGTTCTGACACCCTTCTAGATGGGGTTACAGGTTGGACCCTACCAATTTAGATTGGAGGCATGTCTATTAGATGATTATCTCCTACAGTCTCAGTTTTAGATCCAGTCTTCAAAATAGAACTCAATCCAGTTCTACAGAAACTAGGATTGTCAAATACAGTTACTCAGCTTAGTAAAAAACTCAGATAGTTCTACAGATTCAGGACTGTTAGATACGATTTTCTATTTCAGTATAGAACTTATATAGTTTTATATAATTTAGAACTGTCAGAAATAGTTACTCCTTAGAATTAGTTATTCAGTATCCTACTATTAGTAAACTCAGATATCAGTAAATACATGTTATCAATAGACTCAGTAATTAGAACTCAGTATCTAGTACTATCACGACCTCAGTTATAGTTATGTAATCATTCATATATTCACACGTAGTCATGTTCATGTTATTCAGTCAGTTAGTATTGTTCATGCATATGAACCCTTGAATTCAACTTACCGCACTTTGCATACCAGTACATTCCCACGTACTGACACATACTTTTCTCTTGTGCTATCGTGTTTTATACCATAGGTTTAGAAACATGAACTTTAGAGCACCCTTAACAGTTCATATCCCATCCGCAGTAGTAGACTTAGCAGTGAGTCCTCCTCATTCGAGGACATGATTATTTGATTATTTTATTCTTACAGTACTTAGATATTTCAGTTGATGGAGTTAGTTGGGGACATGTCCCATCAACTCCTTATTTAGACTATTTAGATAGTTAGCGGCTTTCAGACTAGATGTCTCAGACTATAGCATATTCAGACATTTACTTCAGTTTTGGTATTATGATACCATATTATTCAGATATTATTCAGTATTGAACCTTATGGAAATTTTCAGCTCATTATTTCTGCATTATACAGTATCATGTTATAGCTATTATAGCAGGTACCAGTCATGGGTTAGCTAGTGGTCTTTCAGTATTTTTAGCACCGTGTAGCATCTGGGGTTTAGAATTTGGGGCATTACAAACTTGGTATCAGAGCCTAAGGTTCAATAGTATCCTAGAAAGTCTGAAAGCCACATATAGTAGAGTCTTGTGCATGGGTGTGTAGCATGCCACACTTATGTACAAGAGGCTATGAGATGTTTTAGGAATATTTTCCCTTTTTTCAGTATTCATGTTGTGCGAGTGAGCATGAGCTCCAGTTAAACTCTCAGTCTAATTTGTTTCTTCCTTTCATTTATAGAGCATGACTCCCAAAAGGACTAATAAAAAAAGAAACGGTAATCAGTCAACACCTCATCCTATTCAGGAAGATCCCTTGGGCGAGCATGTCTCTCATGTAGAATTCAGGACTGCATTCACTACTCTAGCCAATTTAGTCATAACTCAGAATGAATGACCAACTACTGTTCTAGACAACCCAGTGGCTAATTCTGCTGCAGCTAGGATTCAAGACTTCACCAGAATAAATCCTCCCCTATTCTCAGGTTCTAAATCTGAAGAGGCTCCGCAAGAGTTCTTCGGCCAAGTCCAGAAAGTCATAGATATCAGGGGAGTGGCTTCTAGTGAGAGTGTTGAGTTATCCACCTATCAGCTACAAGATATGGCCCATACGTGGTTTAAGCAGTGGATGGTAGATAGGGGTACAAATACAAAGCCCATAGAATAGAAAGAATTTGCTACAACCTTCTTAGATAGGTTCTTTCCCTTAGAGCAGAAAGAAGCCAAAGTGTTAGAATTCATCAACCTCAGACAAGGTAGCATGAGCGTAAAAGAATACTCCCTTAAGTTTACTCAGTTAGACATGTATGCTTCTCATGTAGTAGCAGATAGTAGATCCAGAATAAGTAAGTTTGTGTCTTGGGTATCGGGTAGAGTAGTTAATGAGTGCGGGTTTGTGATGTTGATTTAGGAGATGGACATATCTAGGCTTATGGTCCATGCTCAATAGATTGAGGAGCAAAATCTTAAGAAGAAAAAGAGGGAAAATAAGAGAGCCATAACTGGCAGTTATAGTTTTTCTCAGCCAGGGTCACAGGGTACCAATCCTATCTAGCGGGTAACACCTGAGCGGAGTCAAGCCTAATCTAACGGGTGACCCCTGAGAGGTAGTCAAGCCTAGTCTAATAGGTGAATCCTCATCCTGCGCTAGTTATGCAGTTTTGGAGTACAGGGACTGCTACTAATGACTCTGCCTATCTAATCAGGAAGTCGTCATCCCTGCCCTCGCTTGGTGCAAAATCCTACTCCCAACTAAATAGACACTGAACTGATTCTTAGACTGTACTAGACTGAGCTGAATCTATTACTGATTATGTTACTTGACTGATCTAGCTGAGTTAAGTTGGTTTTGTTGTCTGACGGAATACTATTGAATTCTATTGACTGACTGAATGCTACGACGTTCTAAACTGATTACCAAAACTAGATTGGACTGGTACTGAGATTACTAAGTTTTTCTAAGTTCTGTAATTGACTGAATTCTACTGATCATAGTACGACTGAGATTATCTTGAAACTGACACTGGCTCTAGGTAAACAACTAAATTGTCGGGTATTAAATACCCCAAGGACTCGATATCATAAATAAGAATAAAACATAGCAATATTCTATAATTCACAATACCATCAACGAGGCATCTCTCCATGCATTTGAAAATCATAAACTTGTACATGAATAGGCATATATACTAATGTCTCATAATTTATTCAATAAGGTCTTTATCAAACACTTGACATGCATTAACTTATACATAATTGGGGATTTCTTGTCAACATGCTATAATGACACTACTTTATTCACATAGGCATTTAATCAAACATATGGGAAGCATGCTTTGGGCATACAACAATTACTACATCTAAATATCATGACTACATCAATAAACTAGCAACTTGAAGGGTTTATCATGAACATCATGCAATTCATCACATACTTGGATCAAATCATAGAACTTGTACTCTAAGACATGAATTATAATTCAACAACAACATAAACATGAACTCTTATTCAAATAAATCATGAAAACTCATAAATATCAAATCTTTATATTTGAAAAGGATTTTTGAACTTCATGGGTGGAAGGGACTCATGAATCAACATCTAACATACATTAATGCTTGACTTTTGGAAGATTGGCGGTCAAACCTTTGAGTTTTGAGTCTTGAATTAAGAACCCTAATGCTTGTTCTTGAGAGAATTTGAGAGAAAACAAGTATATTTTTGTGAATAATGGTTGAATCTCGTGTCTTAGGGATATATAGGGGTGAAAAATTGACCCTTTAGCCCTTAAAAGTTTGGGGCTGGATTGTAGAATTTTGGCCTAGAGGGAATAGCCAGGGTGGCGCCTTACCTGTAGCCCCTGACTTAGCTGGGTGATGCGGGCTAATCGCCTTGAGCTACTATTTTGGGAATCCAAACATGCCCTTATGCTATTCCAAAAATCCTGAAACTCACCCGAGGTGTACTATTGACTTTCCCCATCGTGAATCAATAAAGAAATCGACAAACAAAGGTCATGAAATAATTCCTCAAAGTTTGGAGGCTTAAAATGAGACTAAGTCTTCTACACTTAGCTAAAATTTTCTAAGTGTTGGATCCTTTACCAAGCTTCAAGGGGCTGAATTAGACTTAGAATTTCATGGGGTCTTATAATATCTCCCCCTTGGGAACATTCATCCTCGAATGAGACTGAATAAGCTGATATTTCTGATAAACTGATCGTACTTAAGTGACGTGAACATCCGAAACATGATTATATGACTGGAACTACTGATATACTGAAATTTCATACTGAACATGCATACCTAATGCACGGATACATGACTAAGTTGTTTTCATGAATGCATGACTGAAATTACTGATAAGATGAGTTTCTCCTATGAACATGCATATCTAATACATGAATATTTGATTGAACTGAATCTTGAATGCATGATTGAATATGCAATGGTAACTGATATCAAGTTTGTAAGGAAAATCTGAGCATGAAGCTGAATGGGTTTAAGGACATAAAAGCATTGGGGAATCATAGGGTATCTCCTCCTTGGGACACTAGGTCCCTCTTAAGAATGCTTACTTCACTGAGATATTGGGGCGATGCATAGGGCACCTACAAACTGAATCGTCACTGAACGTCTGGGGTCTAAAACTAATGAGTGATTTATGAACTGAGCTAAATCTTGCAACTTCTAGGATGTTCTATGTAGGAATAGTTACATGTCTGAGATTTCTGATAGTATGACTAAATAGAAAAATGGGAAAACAAACCATACGAATCTGACTGCCTGACTACTAAACTGCATTACTGGTTGTCCAAACTAACTCATACTGAAAACTTACACTTAACTAAAGTACTTCTTATGAACTCTTTCAACTATACTCTCCACCTTAGCCTCAAGCCATCACCATAAGTCTGTGAGCAGTTTACTAAACTTTGAACTGAACTACAATCAATCTACTCTAGATTATAGGGTATAATAATGAACATGAATGATAAAATCATCCTAAAAAATTGTACCTGAAAGTATAAAACTCACTGCTAATACTATCTCCTAGGATACAACTCTTAATTTTCTTTGGTTTCTGCAATCATCATCACATACTTACACTCTTTTTGACATATGTTTGTCTTACTAAACACATCATCTGCTTCTATTTCTTTATAGGCTACTAATATCACATCCACACTTTTATACTTAGTTTAAAATCCACAAACTTAAATTCTTCATGCAATGTTCAAGCCTACTGATTTACCTTTTGTACAACTATCCCCATGAATACATAATCTGCTAAATTGAGATAACGCTATCCCAACTCTACTACTACTAAACTCTTAGGTTTATTCTTCTAACTCTTAGTCATATACTATCATAGGATTCTGTAGTATGGGTGATGATAACTCTACCTACTAAGGTCTGAGCTGAACTAACTTCTCCCGCTAAGTTCAAGCCTACTCAAATCTCCAAAACATATCTAGCCACTTACACATCAATATAACATCTAAGCCTATCTCCATGACTAAAGCCTCATGTAAAACAAATATGTAACAATCCCTCCTTAACATGAAACATTTACTCTCTCCCATCTAGGTAACTGCCCAATACTAAAAAGGGTTCACTGAAAGGTTAAGAGAAGCCTTGGGATCTAAATAAGCATAAACATACAGATAAGACACTCATACATACCCATAATAATATCAAGAGAAATTTCCCGATCTTGTCTGGACTGAAGTGCACAAAGCCTATTTGGGCGTTGCCCACTGGTGGTACTGGAGGTGGCGCCCTGCTGACACAAATTTTTACCCCTCTGAGCTATTATTATACACTCCCACAACCTAAGTCCTCGCTTACAACACCTAAAACCTACATCACTGCCCGTTCTACACATTCTCTTATGGTTCTTACCACATTCTCCACAAAGCGAATTAGTACGAACACCCTTTCCACTACCTTGTAACTTAGAGCTTAGTGCTCCATGTTGATTAACATTCTTAGACTTGGATACTAGTGCCCAAACTGAAAGCAAAACCGGTGCTAAGAATCTCTGATAGAACTATGAGTGGTTTCTACCCCTTGATCTTTACGTAGAGTTATTTGCTCTAGCCCTCTTATTCTTTCTATGCTTCTCTCCCTTTTTCTATTAAAAGCGAGTCAAAAGCCTAGATAGGACAACATTCTACAAATTATTCTGATAAACTACTGAATAAGCTAAGGTAGTAAAAATAGCTCTGAACTCTGCATGAGAGACATGCTCGTCCAAGGGATCTACCTGAACGGGCTAAGGAGCTGGCTGATTTTCATTACTTCTTTCGCTAGCTTCCCTGGAAGACATGTTCTATAAATGAAATGTAAAAGCAGATTAGATTCAGGGTTCTGCTGGAGCTCATGCTCACTTGTATGATATGAATACTGAAATAAGGGAAATTATTCCTAAAACATCTCATAGCCTCCTATACATAAGTGTGGCGCATAACACACCCATGCACAATACTCTACTATATGCGACTTTTCATACTTTCTAGGACACTATTGAACCTTAGGCTTTGATACCACGCTTGTAACATGCCGAATCTGATACCCCAAACGCAATACAGTGCTCATAATCTTGAAGGACTACAAGTTAACCTATGACTGATATTTGTAACTGAGAGCTGAATAATATACTAAAATAAATGTGAAAATCTAGTGGAAACTTATCATAAGGTTTAATACTGAAACAAAACTGAAAAAGTATCAAAATACCAAAACTAAAACAAGTGTCTAAAAATACACTAGTCTATCTAAACATCTAGTCTGAAAAGCCTCTAAAGCTATCTGAACTGTGGAGTTGATGGGACAATCCCCCAACTAACTTCGTCTACTGAAATACTGAATCTAATACAATAAAGAAATAAGGTACATCCTCGAATGATAAGGACTCACTGCTACGTCCACTGCTACTGGCTGAGTCTAACTGCTAAGGGTTCTCTGAAGCTAGTGCTTTTGAACCTATGGTATAAAACACTATAGCACAAGAAAGTATCCATCAGTTCATGGGAATGTACTGGTATTCTAGATGAGGTAAGAATGAATGCAAAGTTTCATATGCATGAACTATACTGACTGAATAACATGATTATACTGAATGAGGATACATGTATGAATGCATAAACTATGACTGAAATCATAGTAACACTAACTACTGAGTTCTAAATACTAATTTACTAATATCTGAATTTACTAATATCGGGATACTGAATAACTGAGTTTACTGATATTGATATCTAAGGTTACTAATACTGATTGACTGTATCTGAGATCAGGCATATTTAGCGGGTGATCTCTGAATCTACTAATAACGATAATGATTGACTGGATTTAAGATCAAGCCTATCTAGCAGGTGATCTCTGAATCTACCAATAATGATAGTGATTGACTGTATTTGAGATCAAGCCTATCTAGCGGGTGATCTCTGAATCTATGGAACTATCTATGTTCTTTACTGAGATTGAATCTGAAACTAAAACTGTTAGAGGTAGTCATCTAACTGACTTGCCCCTTTCTTGCTAATTTGGGGTCCAACCTGTAACACCAGTTGGAAGGGTGTCAGTACCATGCCATGGGTAAGGACATCTACTAAAACAAAGATGCCAAGCCTATCTAATAGGTGACACCTAGGCAGAGCCAAGACTAATCTAACGGGTAACCCCTGGGAGGTAGTCAAGCCTAGTCTAACGGATGACTCATTATCCTACGGTGGCTAGGAGTTCTGGAATATAGGGACTTCTAATAACGAGTCTGCCTAGCTAACGGGGAAGCCGTCATACCTTGTAAGACCCCACAAAATCCTAAGCTTAACTTAGCCTTTAAGGCTCATTGAGGGGTCCCAAAGTTAGAAAATTTCAGTTATGCGTTAGGACTTAGTCTCTTCTAAGCCCTTTTGAACTTCAATGAATTTATTTATGACCTTCCCAACCTCAAAAAGTTAATTTCTAAGTTGAGCCATATTCAGGGATGAAAATAGCATATCTCGAGTAAGTTTCAGAATTTTTGGACGAGGATTGGATCAAATCTAAATTTCAAAAATATTAGATCACCACGATAAGCTCACGTCACGGTGAGTATAGAGATGAGCATCCCATCGTATCACGATGATAACCAAATTGGAAATTGTCCAGTTCCAGTAGCTCATCGTAATTAGGCTGCGTTGCGATGAGTATAGTGATTGCCACTTCATCGCGCCGTGATGAAGCTTTAATTCGTATTTCAGTTATGGGATTTTAAATCCTAAGGGAAACTTAGATATTTTCCATGAACCAGGTCAGCCCCAAACACAAAATTAATCCCTAAATGACCTAAATATTTCATTATTCACTCAAATTTCCCCAAATTTCATCATTCTCTCTCAAGAGGCAAGAAATCCTAGTTTCAAAATTCAAGAACAAGGCTCAAGAATCTCCCTAAGAACCTTTAAGGATTTACATTGTAAGGTATGTCAAGTGTTGATTCATGGGTCCCTTTCTTCCATGAGCTCAAGGATCCCTTTATAAATCACAAAGATTGTGTATTTATGAATGCCCATGATTTAATTGAATTGAAATTCATATTCATGTTGTTGTTGGGTTTTGATCCATGTGTTAAACTAATAATCCCAAGAATTAATTCTAGTATGCAATGATTTACATGATATTCATGGTAAACCCTTCAATTTACAAGTTTATTGATTTACCCATGATTATTAGATGTGTTGATGATTGTATAACCAAAGCATGCTCCACAAGTGTTTGATAAAATGCTTATGTGAATGACTTAGTGTTGTTATAGCATGTTAACATGTAATCACCATCCATGTACAAGTTAATGCATGCCAAGTATTTGATGAAATGTCTTAGTGAATGAATTATGAGTATATAGACATTGTTGAGCCTTCAAACTCATGCCATGATTTAGTTTTCCATGCTATCGAGTCCTGGGGGTATTTAACACCTCAAAATTTAGCTATGTGCCTAGAGCCAGTGTCATTTTTCAAGATACTCTCAGTCAAGCCATGATCAGTAGAATTTAGTCAGTTACATGACTCAGTAGTATTCAGTATTCAGTTCAGACCTCTATAGTACTCATTCAATTAACAGATCTCAGTAGTATTCCATCAGCCTACGAAACATGGTAAACTCAGTCTAGTCTAGTTCAGTGTAATCAGTTCAGTGTATATTCAGATGGAAGTAGGATTTAGCACTGAGTGAACCCAAGGATGATGGCACAAACTGACAGTAGAGGGTGTGACCCTTAGAAGCAAATCCTTATATTCCAAAAGTATGTAGCCAGCATAGGTTGAGACATCAACACTGACAGCTGAGGGTTGATGGGGTGGATTAACACTGTCAGAGGAGGGTCCCACCATTCTTCTTTGGGGACACTGCCAGATGAAGGTCACTCACAGTTTGTCCTTACCAGTGGCGCGATATTTATACCTTTCCAATTGGAGTTACAGATTCGACCCCAACTCAGCTATAATATCTTATTTGGGGTATGTCGGTTATATGACTACTTCCAACAATTCCAGTCCTAGTCTCAGTAATAGAACTCAGATAGTTCTATAGATTTTAGGACTGTTAGATACAATCACTCTGCTCAATACAGAACTTAACTAGTTCTATCTGAACCAGGACTATCAGACACAGTCCCTTAGTATCAGTTATACTAGTTATATTAGTTATATCAGTAATCCATGTTATCAATATTCAGATTCAGTAGTCAGTATTATCATAATATCAGGTACATTTAGGTATTCATTTATTTATTCTCACGTTCATGTTATTCAGTCAGTGCATATGAACCCTTTGCATTCAGCCTACCCTATTTTGCATACCAGTATATTCCCACGTACTGACGCATACTTTTCTTTTATGCTATGGTGTTTTATACCATAGGTTCAGAAGCACGAGCTCCAGAGCATCCTTAGTAGTTCAAATCTAGTCCATAACTGTAGACTTAGCAATGAGTCCTCATCATTCGAGGGTGTTATTATTTAATTATTTCATTTTTTTAGTACTTAGATATTTCAGTAGATGGAGTTAGTTGGGGGGATTGTCCCATCAACTCCTTATTCAAACAGTTTAATTAGTAAGAGGCTTTTACACTATATTTTAGACTAGATGTTTCAAACATAAGCATGTTTAGACATTTATTTTGGTTTTGGTATTGTGATACCATATTATTCAGATATTATTTTATCAGTTATGTTTCAGTATTGAACCTTATGGCAATCTTAGCCCATCTTCCATAAATTTTATAGTTTTATGTTACAGTTATTGCAGCAAGTACCAGTCATGAGTTAGCTTGTGGTTCTTCGAGGTCATGAGCACCATTTAGCATCTGGGGTACCAGACTCGGGGCATTACAAACTTGGTATTAGAGCCTACGGTTCAACAATGTCCTAGGAAGTTTGAAAGCCGCATCTAGTAGAGTCTTATGCATAGGTGTGTTACATAACACATTTATGTACAGGAGGCTATGAGATGTTTTAGAAATAGTTTCCTTTCTTTCAGTATTCATGTCGTGTCAGTGAGTATAAGCTCAAATTAAACTCTTAGTCTAATCTTTTTCTCTTCTATTTACAGAACATGCCTCCCAAGAATAGAAATGGAAATCAGTAATCCCCTCAGCCTGTCCAGGCAGATCCCTTAGATGAACAAGTCTCTCATACAGAATTTAGAGCTGTATTCACTACTCTTGCTAATTTAGTTACTGCCCAGAATGAATGACCAACTATCATTCTAGCCAACCCAGTGGCTAATTCAGCCGCAACCAGGATTCAGGACTTTACCCAAATGAATCCTCCTTCTTTCACTGGGTTTAAGTCAGACGAGGACCCTCAGGAATTCTTTGATCAGGTTTAGAAGGTTACAGATATTATGGGGGTGACTACTAGTAAGAGTGTTGATCTAGATGCATATCAGTTGTAGGATATAGCTCACACTTAGTTCTAGCAGTAGAAATCAGAGAGGGAAGATGATGCAGGGTCTATAAAATGGGGGGAGTTTGCCACAATATTTTTCGATAAGTTCTTTCCCCTAGAGCTTAGAGAAGCTAAGGTGTTAGAGTTTATCAATCTCAGGAAGTGCAACATAACAGTGAAAGAGTATTCTCTCAAGTTTACTTAATTAGCAAGATATGCTCTGGATGTAGTAGCAGATAACAGGTCTAAGATGAGTAAGTTTGTTTTTGGGGTAAGTGATAGTGTGGTTAAGGAGTACAGGACCGAAATGTTAAATAGTGACATAGACATAGCTAGGCTTATAATCCATGCTTAGCAATAGAAGAGTAGAAGATTAAGGAGAGGGAGAAGCAGAATAAGAGGGCTAGAATAGGTAGCTTCAATTTCAATTAGCCTAAGTCAGAGGGTGGAAATCGTTCTTAGTTCCGCCCAAGGTTTTTTATTCCATCTCCTTCCTCAGCCAGTGCTCCAGTGCTGAATTTCAGAGACAGCAATTGAGATAGGGCATTAGGCCCTAGACCTCATGGCAGTGTTAGCAGTGCCTAAACTAATCCCCTTTGCCATACTTGTGGTAAGAACCACAAGGGTGTTTGTAGAGCTAGAAGTGATGTTTGTTTCGGATGTGGCAAGCTAGGCTACAGATTCAGAGATTGTCCCCAGTCAGTTTTTCAAGGTCAGCATAACCATTTCTCAGCTATGTCCGATCGCTCAAATCAGCAGGGTGCCACCTCCAGTGCCACCAGTGGGCAACGCCCAAATAGACTCTATCCTCTTGAGTCCCGACAGGATCAGGAAAATTCTCCTGATGTAGTCACTAGTACGTTATAGATATTTCACTTGCATGTTTACGCTTTGCTAGATCTAGGAGCTTCTTTGTATTTTGTTACTCCTTATATAGCAGTTGATTTTAGAGTCAGTCCCGAAATTCTAGAAGTGCCCTTCTTAATCTCTACCCTAGTAGGTGAAACTATCATAGACCGATGGGTATACAGGAACTATCCGATTATGGTATCTCAAAAAGTCACTTCAACAAACTTAGTCGAATTAGAGATGACTGATTTTGATTTCATTCTCGGCATGGATTGGCTTCATTCCTGCTATGCCACAATCGACTGTAGAAATATAATTGTCCAGTTTTAGTTTCTGAATAAACCTATCCTAGAGTGGAGGGGTAGTACTTCAACATTCAGTGGTCAGCTTGCTTCTTACCTAAGGGCAAAACAAATGATATCTAAGGGATGCGTGTATTATCTTGTTTGAGTTAAGGACTCTATTTCTGAAACTTCCAGTCTTGAATCAGTCCCAGTAGTGAATGAATATTCGGATGTCTTTCCTGAAGATCTTCTAGGAATCCCTCCCAAAAGGGAAATAGACTTCGACATTGATCTTCTTCTAGATACTCAGCCTATATCTATTCCTCCATACAGTATAGCACCAGCAGAACTCAGAGAATTGAAAAAACAGTTGAAGGATATCCTATATAAGGGATTCATCAGACCCAGCATTTCCCCATGGAGTGCACCAGTCTTATTCGTGCGCAAGAAAGATGGTTCTCTCAGAATGTGTATAGACTACCATCAGCTCAATAAAGTCACGGTCAAGAACAAGTATCCACTTCCCAAAATCAATGACTTGTTTGACCAACTTTAGGGTGCTAGATATTTGTCTAAGATAGACCTCAGATCAGGATATCATCAGCTCAGAGTCAGAGAATGTGATATTTCAAAAATAGCTTTAAGAACTAGGTATGGTAACTTTGAATTCTTAGTCATGTCCTTCGGTCTTACTAATGCCCCAGTAGACTTCATGGACTTTATGAACCGTGTGTTCAAGCAGTACTTGGACATGTTCGTCATAGTCTTCATAGATGACATTTTTGTCTATTTCCAGAGTGAGCATGATCATGCAGACCATCTTAGAGTAGTATTGCAGAGTCTCAAAAAACATCAGTTGTTCGCCAAATTCAGTAAGTGCAAATTTTGGCTAAGGTCAGTAGCATTCCTTGGTCATATCATTTTCGGTGATGGCATTAGAGTTGATCCTCAAAAGACTGAAGCAGTAAGAAACTAGCCCAGACCCATCTCAACATTAGATATCAGGAGTTTCTTGGGTTTGGCTGGCTATTATAGATGGTTTGTTGAGGGATTTTCTTCTATTGCATCCCCTATGTCCAGATTGACTCAGAAAAAAGTCAAATTCCAGTGGTCAGATTCATGCGAGAAGAGTTTTCAGGAGTTGAAGACTCGACTCACCTCAACCCCAGTTTTGACTCTTCCAGATGGTTCAGATAGGTTTGTTCTGTATTGTGATGTATCAAAAGTAGGTTTGGGTTGTTTCCTCATGCAACATGGTAAGGTCATAGCCTACGCCTCCAGATAGCTTAAGCCCCATGAGAAGAATTATCCGACTCATGATCTTGAGTTAGCAACCATAGTTTTTGCCTTAAAGATTTTGAGGCATTACTTATATGGGGTGCATGTAGATGTGTTCACAGATTGAAAAAGACTTCAGTATGTATTCTCTCAAAAAGACCTCAACTTCCATCAGAGAAGGTGGTTAGAGCTCTTGAAAGATTATGATATGAGTGTCCTTTATCATCCGGGCAAGGCCAATGTAGTGGCTAATGCTCTCAGTAGACTATCTATGGGTAGTGTTGCTCATATTGAGAAAGATAAGAATAAGTTATCTCAGGAATTTCATCAGCTTGCCCGACTAGGTGTCCGCTTACTCGATTCAGCAGAGGGTAGTATATGGGTTCAGAACAGTTCAGAATCATCTCTTGTTTCTGAGGTGAAAGAAAAGCAGGATAGAGATCCCAACCTAGTCAAGTTGAAAGAGTCAATTAGAGATCATAAGGTAGAGGTTTTCTCCCAAGGGTGAGATGGTGTGTTGTGTTGTCAGGTTCATTTGTGTGTTCCGGGTGTAGATAACTTAAGGCAGTGAATTCTTGCAGAATCACATGGTGTGCATTGCTCTATTCATCCAGGGGACACTAAGATATACCGCGACTTGCGGGAGATCTAATGGTAGAGTGGGATGAATATAGATGTTGCAGAGTTTGAAGCTAAGTGCTCTATATTTCAGCAGGTTAAGATAGAGTATTAGAAGCCTAGTGGGTCCATGCACGAGTTTAGTATTCCCACTTGGAAGTAGGCAGATGTGAACATGGACTTCGTGATGAGTTTTTCTCGAACTCATCATCGATATAATTCAGTTTGGGTCATTGTAGACAGGATGACCAAATCAGCTTATTTCCTACTAGTTCATACCTCTTATTCAGCTGAGGATTATGCCAAACTCTACATTAGAGAGTTGGTCAGATTACACGGTGTTCCATTATCTATTGTCTCAGATGGAGGTACCCAGTTCACCTATCATTTCTAGAAAACATTCCAAAAGGGTCTTGGTACCCAAGTTCATCTCAGTACAGCCTTTCATCCTCAGATAGATGGTCAAGTAGCATGGACTATTCAGACTCTAGAAGATATGCTGCGGGCATATGCAATTGACTTTAAAGGTAGTTGGGATGACCAATTGCCTTTGATTGAGTTTGCATACAACAACAACTATTATTCTAGTATTCAGATGGCTCCATTCAAAGCTCTCAATGGTAGGAGATGCAGATATCCAGTCGGTTGGTTCAAAGTTAGTGAGGCCTCAGTTAGAGGGCCTGACGTAGTATTCGATGCCTTAGAAAAAGTTCTGTTGATTAGAGAAAGATTTTGGGCTACTCAGAGATGACAGAAGTCATATGCAGATGTGTGCAGAAAGGATCTCGAGTTTGAGATTGGTGACTTTTTCTATTTAAATATCTATCCCATGAAGAGAGTGAAGAGATTCGGCAAGAAGGGAAAGCTGAGTCCCCGATATGTCGGCCCCTTTAAAATTCTTAGTCTCTTCGGCAAAGTAGCTTATGAGCTCGAATTGCCTTTAGATCTAGCCTCAGTTCATCCTATGTTCCATGTCTCTTTGCTCAAGAGGTGCATAGGTGACCCATCAGTTGTAGTCCCTATTCAGAGCATAGATGTTCCGAACGGCCTCTCTTATGATGAGATTCCAGTCGAAATCCTTGACAACCAGATTCGCACACTGAGGAACAAAGAATTCCCTCTAGTCAAAGTTCTTTGGCAGAATCAGTCTATTGAGAGAGATACTTGAGAAGAAGAAGCAGATATGCGAACCAAGTATACTCACCTCTTCTCCACAGACTCAGACTCAGCATAAGGTAGTAGTTTTTCCTTAATCTTACTCAGTTTCATGCTCAGAATTCCATTATAAACTTGGTATCAAATACCATTACATAGTCATTCATATGCTTATATGTCAGTTCAGTCATACATCAGATATGCATTCTCATTGTGAGAAATTCTAAAATGTCATATCAAGGTCCTATGTGGTTAAACCAACAATATATCTAAAATCTTGAGAAAGTAAAATGAAGTACTTCTCTTCGATCTCTCTTTTGGTTTTCCTTCTAAAAAGATGTAAACAAGCTCTGATAGAAATATAAGATAAGATTCGACAGAGATGTAAGATAAGATTGTACACATTGGATCTTAGCATTCCGTACCTTTTCTTAACATGTACATATTTGAAGTTTTTGTGCACCGAGCCAGTTTTTTTAGTTGGGGAACTTGCCAAACTCATTGTCTATCAAGTCTTCCCTATCAAAATTATAAATTAAAGAAGGACCAGTGAGGTTATTGGGATTGCATTAAATATCCTTCACTTTTCTTTTAATTAGCCGCAGAATTTTGATGGCGCATGGAAGCCTAAAGGAAAAATGTATCCACTTTTAAAGCTACTAGGATTAGCTGAACGGACATGGAAAGGAAAGTCCAAAATTTTAAGGTCAAAATGGTGGTTGAATGAAGATGCAACACAGTGACGAGCAATTTGCACTCTGCGAGTATTACAAGATTTTCTCCAGCAATCATAATCACCAACAGCCAATTGCTTTCTTTTCCCACGGACAGTTGAAATTCGGCAGTATATCTTCTAGTTCAAGCTGACTTTCTAAGTAGTACTTATCTAAAGCTCTTCGATTTCTTTTTAGATGGCTTGCTAGGACCTGCAATAAATTTCTCAGCATCAATCTTGTCAATTGATTTTTTCTTCCTGAACTCCTTCGCTTTTTTCTGTAGCAAGATCAGTACGAATGTGCATCATATCATTAGTAATCCAAGAATCAAATTCCAGACACACAAGGATTAAAGTCAAGACACACATACACACACATATATAAGCATCATGGAAATACCTTCAATAATGATACCATGGCAGTGACATCCTCTTTATCAATGTTGGACACATCTTGGTTATATGTTTTGGGTTCCTGCAGTAATGCGCACCAACAATGTTTAAGAGGAAATGTATATATGGGGTGCAAAAACAAACATGCCCTGATGAGATTATGTGAATACAAACTTCAGGTGGAACAAAAGCTTGCTCCCATTTTTTCTTATTTTTAGCAACCTTCTCAGCTTGTTTTACTTTCCTCTCTTCCCACTGCTTTGCCAACTTCTTCTTGTCACTTAAGAAGTACTCACCACTTTCCAGTTGTTGATCGATCTACATCCAAAAAAATTATATATGTTGGATTAAATTAACAAAGGATATATGTTAATAGATCCTAGTCATCGTAAAAGAGGAGACAATATACATTTAAAGACAAAAATAAATAAACTACAAAATCCAGTGAACGCCAGTGAGATAATAGCAAAGCAAAGCAGTAGCAGGATTCAACAGAAAAACTAATTATAGCACCATGCCAGATTGCAAGTAATTGTCTTGTATAATGATAATAACACAATACTGGAGCATACTGCCAATGGTTTATTATGCTTAAAACTCCACATATCAAATAGAGATGTAGAAACGAAAAGGAAAACAAAATAAATGGATAAAGTGGGGCCAAAATGGAAATTTACCTTACTAGGTTGCTGAGGAGATGAGAAAGGGGTATATGGTTTCTTTTCTTTGGTATTAAATTTCTTTTGTTTAACATTCTTTCTAAATGGACAAAGACGTACAAAATAATATTCAAGGTTTAAAATTGGCACAGCAGATTAAACAATTAATCTGACTCAACACCATATGAAAGGATGACTTACTTCTTAAACTGTGGAAGAAATTTGTCCCAGTTCTCACTAGCCAGAGCTGGATTTTTTGCAAGCTCTCTTTTAAGCATAAGGATCTATGGTCGAAGATACGCCAGCAAAAGTGAATTATCAGATTTTTTAGCCAAAACATAATAAATAACCGCAAACGCCATAAGATATTTTTAATTATCATGCACTTGCTCATTTACCTTGATATGATGTAGTGGATGCATCTTGTTCTGTACACAGTCCTCTATAATCCTCCTCACTTGTTTAGACCTTTAAAGGAACCCATAGTAGCAACTATGTTTCCCTACTCAATTCAAAGCAAGATTCAGGTTTGTTCTCAATTTTGACAAGAATATTTATATCATGTACTCTAAAATTCAATGATAAGTAATAGCTTTAATGTAAAACAAGAAAAGAAAAATAGCACCAAATTTGCAGTTTACATGTATAGCAAGTTATCATTCGAGTATACCTGGACAAGGATATAGCAGCCGGTCAGAATCTCCAGTGCCTACATCAAAGTGATATATATCAAGCTATATGTCAGAAGGTAATAACTCAGAATAATTTATCAGATATTCACCAACATTCATGCAATCTATATCTCTATATTCTATAGATAATTTGATCTGGATGAGTCGCTGGTGCAGGTAGGAGGGTAGGACCAAATCTCACATGGTACTGGTCAAGGATCATGATTAACAACTAACATAAAGGAGAAATAAAATAATTACCCACAATAAGGTAAACTATTTACTCTCTAGAAGTTCAATTTAATTAATTGGCAGTTCAAAATAACAAATTCATCATTATTATGATGAATATTCTGGGAAATTCTTCCTATTGGAAGTTGGGCCATCCACTATAAATAAATAATTCATCCTGACTGGTAATAAACACAATACAAATATTCTCCAGTTCATGCCTATCCTAAGCAAAGAAACAAGAAATACTCCTTGACAAAATGGTCTTTGGTCAAGAGAACAGTGTTTTGACAAAAATACTACTGTCGAAGTCCTACACAACAACAACGTGCATAGAAAGTTCTCTTAACCAGTTGCGATTTCCCTAGAAAGGTGCAGAACCCAATCCACTAACCTTTAAAGTTGACGAATTTGGACAAACAAGATATTGTCTGAGTTTCACAAAGCGATCCTGAAAAAAGAATTAGAGTTTAAACACATGAGTTTAGGCAACGCCAACCAAATGCATATGCCGTGAATACCCAAAAAATTCATTATCTGACGATGAGCATTACATCCAATTCCCATTATAACTATTTTACTTATCCTGATTCAAAATTGAATGACATTGTTTCCTTTTTTAGGACATATGTTTGACACTATTCGACTAACAATATCATTCTCTATAACTTGTACAACATTCAGGCATTTAATGTTTTAACTTTTTGTGATGTCATTCCTACGACATTTCCTTCCAGCCACTACTTTAACACATTTTCCCCTAACACTAATCCAAGATATATATATATATATAGTATATAAATGTCACTATATATTAGTATCTTAAACTATATCTAGTAAAATATTGTCATATAAAATGAAATGGACAAAGTAGTCTTTAATCGGAGAAGCTAAACATTCTTTCAAGATACGTAAGAAATCATAGCTTAAATATAATATGCATAAGAAAAATAATTAATAACTTAAATGTATATTGTAAGTTTAGAAATCATGTGCATCTTTACAAGTACCTTTGATACAATAGTGATAATCAACAAGGCAAAAGGAACATATCAATCTAACTACATATGGTGCAATTCAAAATACTTAGTGAAGAACTGGTAAACAGGAAAACCTAGAAACAAATTTCATGCTAAGGAGAATCGAGGTTCGAGTTCGCTCAAGGCAAAGGAATATGCACGATGGGAGAACAAATAAATATGTGACGAGTAGGGGGGCTGCGAGCCCTTTTATACTTACCAAAAAAATTTAATATTGCGGATGAACATACTTATCAAAAGTGTGTGTATATAGTGAAGGAACATTTTTACTCACGAGCATCCAATAACAAATTTGATAGCCATAGAAATGCATATTCTTATCAAAATCATTCGCCAGATAAAAGACAAAGTTGAAATACAATTACTTAATTTGAGTAGGGATGAGCATACCATAAACTTGTTAACCATTACTTGATAACAGCCATGTACCAAAGCCTCCCACTTTTTGTAAAAACCCTTTCCTTTGCAAACCATTCTAATTAAGCATAAGACGGCTGCAGATCAAATTAAACATAAAGTTGGCAAATAACTTTATAATTCAACACATAAACTACAACTCAAAAAGTCAAACCTCCCCTTGATTATTGATCAAAATAAAAGTCAAGCCTTTCCTAGTTTTGAAACAAAGTGAGTACCATTCCAAGAATAGAAGCGGGGCTCACTCCTAAATCAATGATATTTACTGATTACTACTAAATAATTCTAACCAACCATCTAGTATAAGAAATGAATAAGAGATGATGAGGAACAACAGGAATAAAAATAATACAATCCTGAGGAGCAGGGACACTTCTTGACAAAAGTTTTATCAAATCCCTAGTTTTTACAATAATATAGGAATTCCTTGTCTTCATAGTAGTTGAAACTTTCATGGATCCTACAACCTGACCAACAACAAAAGAAAACATAAACAGATAATATTACTTGCAAAAGTGCAGACAAAATACTAGTGTTCACTAGAGAGTAAAAGTGGGAAGACAAATATGGAACAGTAAAACTAATAAATAACAACCAGTCAAATGTAATAGTGTGTGATGCTCTTTAAAGTTGCTGACATATCATGAAAACTTAGAATATTACCAATATACAACCCCGATCAATGAAATAAATATTGTATTTTGCACATACTTTCTCTATGTCAGAGAACATTTCTCCAAAGCCCTTAAGAGTGAAATAAATTTCACAGATATACATATTTTCCCTATGTAGGAAACTTCTTTGCCAAAGCTCCGGCACCTTAACATCGCTTGACATTAAGTAGATAACTAAATAAGATGTTGAAGTATGAAAAATAAGGAACCTTAACCCAGTATCACTTAGGCGTCCTGTTTTTTATTTTTTTATTTTCTTAGATAATGTAGAATAGGTTTCATTTTGACAATACCAGGAAGGTACTGAGAAGAGTTTAAGATGAAAGGGGTTACAAATTTTAAGTTTCGTAATTCTATCCCAAAAATTTAAAAATTGTGACAGACAATCCAATATTTTGATGAAGTAACTATTATTGACTGGCATCAAGAAGATGCTGAAAGCAGTACAAAGAAAGAAAGTGATAGCAACAGTTTAAGGGGCTATGATTTACCACACATGGCGAGCTAGGAATTGGAGGCTATTCAAAGGAACCACAATATAGAGCGCTGAAATAGTTATACAGATCAAACGAGAAATTATAAAAAAGTTGAGTTACTGAGATCATCAAAGAAGGCACACAGAAGTAGGGTCTTTTTGCATACGTTACTTTGTCATTAGGATTACCTTATTGCTGAAAATTGGCTATATAATTAGTTTTCCTTGCTAGAGGTTTGTTCTACATTCGTCCTTCCTAGAAGGTGGATGTAGGAATAAATACTCTTTAGCGGTATTGATTTTGTTCGTTAATGGTAATTTTCACATGGCTACCAAAAAAATATAGGGAAAGCAACTAGATACAAAAGCCTACAGATAGAGGACTGAGCCATTTCTTTAAATGAGCAAAAATTCTGGCTGTTAAGCCAAAGACAAGAAGCTAATGAAACCTGGGAATAACATTATTTACAGGGTTAAATTGCTCCAGCTGAAAAGAAACATCAAACACTTAAACTTCAGAGAAGAGTTAGGAGTTGAAATCCCATCAAAACATCCAGTTCTATTTTGTGCTACTATGGAGTCAGGGTTCACAGCTCACCGATAGAGGTTTGGATGAGAGATCTTCAAGGGTTGGTCGAGAACCCATTTTTCATTCCAGAAATTCACTAAATTTCCATTCCCAACAAAAAATGAGACATCAAGAAAGAAATCATCTATGAGCTTTTATAACCCTCACACCATAATTAGATTTTGTAAACATTTTTTCTTAAAAAAATGTGAGCAAATCAAGAATCCTGTTAAAAACTTGACGTTTTAACCATAGCCACTTGCAATGAGGAAATCCATCTTTTCAACAATAACTTAGATTTCATTATTTCAACTCAGCAAGCTCATTATCGTATGAGTGGTTGAAAATGGCATGATGGGCAACGCCTCTCGTGTTAGTTCCCCAGCGAGTTTAAAAAAGAATCAATGTTAAGCCTAAATTTTTGGTGACACATCAATAAGATTTAATTCTGGATAAATACTGTTTAATTAAGGATCATTAAACACTAGCCAACTCAGGAATGCTTATCCTGTAGTTAGCAGAGAGCAATTTTACTTCTCGCCAAAACACATGAGTCAGATGTAAGTAACCTTCGCTCTCAAGCTCGCTGGTACGATTTAACACCTTACCAACTAACAAATACTACATAGTTCTAGAAGTATTCTACTAGTTGTAGACAATAATGAAATTTTCTTTTTTTTTTTTTGTAGATGTATGTGTGTGTGAGACAGAGATAGATGAGGGTTATAATGACTTACCAAGTTAATTTTTTTTTATTTTATTTTTGTAGATGTATGTGTGTGTGAGACAGAGATAGATGAGGGTTATAATGACTTACCAAGTTCAGTTCATAGGTAATTCCATACTCTTTCAAGGCACCTTTTACAATAGGACAGCACTCTTGCAAATATTTCTCTGATAAAAATGTTCAATTATAACATAACACACGCTAATGTTTCAAATTACAAATTCACAAGAAATATTGTTAGTTTTTTTAAAAAAAAAATTAGAACGACATACTTATCAAGGAAAAGTTAAACGCAAACATCATCAAGTAAACGGATAATTTGTAAGGAGAAACTCGATAAGGCATTTTAACTGATTGATTCATTAAAAATCCCGACCTGCTCAACAGACTTTGTATTGTCAGTTCTTTATTAACAAATTATTGAAGAAAGAAGCAACTAAACGGCACTCCAATAGATATAGGAATTGCTTTCTCTTTCTTCAATTTGGTATTATCAGAACTTCAACTTACGTTTAACCATATCATGTATCTAGATATTGGCAAGCAAACGATTAATATGTTCCAACCGAAATTTTACATTCTAATTCATGGAGTACAAACAACATATGTAACTATTGGAATAAGAGAAACACTACAAGGAACACACATTTCATCAAAAATCCTAAGGTGCCTAATTCCAACCAGCCCCTGCACACATATTTACTCTAGTTTTTGCGATTTGGTCATGCATGCATTGACTACAGATGCAACAATCAGTAGGTGTGAAATTTTAGCCATTGAAGTTGTTAAAAGGGGACCTAGTAGATCTAAAATCACACGAAAGGAAGTTGTCCTGAAAGACCTACAAATCCTTAGAATCTATGCCGACTCAGTTACAGATAGAGCACAATGGAAGAAAGAGATCCCTACAGACAACTTTTATTTTGTTTGGTATGATGATGATTATGTGTGCTGAGAAAAAAATGAGGATTCATAAAGTCGACTCCAACTTATTTTCGGACTGAAGTGCTGCTGTTGGTTTTTGGTTTTGCAATTAACCGTACTAATCTAAAATGTACCCAAAGCTCCAACTTGGAATTTGACTATGAAATTAGTGAGTTGACATTGGAATTAATGCGGTGAAGTTTTATGATTTACCAAGTCTTCGTTAATCCAACATCAAAACGTATTGTACAGTAATTAGTAATGCAAAGAGTGATGTTATGAAGTAATTTCATTCTTTTTTTCAGTATTCGTTGGACAATGGATAAAACTCCCTAACCTCTATACTGAGGGAATAGAGTTGAAAAGGTAGAGACTTCAAGCAGTCCACTCTGATTCCACTCTGGATCAAACTTTTCAATCTTCCAACGGTCAATGCTTGGATCACCCCATGGCTTTGGCCTGTCATGTTTTTGCTTGTGCTTCCGCTTCGGATTCGACTCTTCATTCGCATTTAAACTCTTCTCTTCTGCCATTTCAGTTAATGAAACTTCCCTAAATTTCCACAAATTATTATTATTCTAAAGTGACATTACAATCCATAGTTGAATCAAAAGAGCTGCCAAGGCATAAACTTTATTAATTCATATCAATCAACAACAGTTTTTACCTAAATTGGTTGGATTTCAATCAGCAAATAATTTTAATTTCAACTTCAACTTCAACAAACTAAAACTCAAAGTATAAAAGCTTGATTTTTCGAGCAAGAAAAAAAAGAGAGGAGGTGGCTTGTTTGGGTTGGGTACAAAAACCCTTGAGCCATTCGATATTTTATTAGTAGCCGTTTGGCCATGAAAATTACCTTTTTCGGAGTTGGAGTTGGAGTTGAAGATGAAGTTGGAGTTGGAGTTGTGTTTGGTCATGTCTTTTTGAAATTTTTTTTTTAGACTTTTGAAAAATCTTTTTAAAATATGATTTTATGCCTCAACTTTTAAAAATTATCATAATTACTCAACTACTAATTTACCTACTAACATACAACCAAATGTTGAGAAAATAATTTATATGTCTTCAATTGATAAAATAATTAACAGCAAACCAATTATTATGATTGCTATTCTTCAAAAATTTGAATAAACATATCACAAGCACGAGCTAAATAAGTTTATCTAACCATAATCGATTGAATAGAGAAAATATATTTTGATAAATATGATTGATGAATATAAATATATTTTATATATTCTTAAATTTGTTGATGAAAATTATCAATTACTTTTATTTGAATTAATTATTTTATTGAATTTGGACTTTTCTAAAAAAATTACGGATGAATTAGTTTTGAATAGATTAGTGCTAATTTTTTGCTTTTTCTTTATTGAGGATATTGATTTTCCTTGAATATTATTGTATCGTAAATATGGATCGTTAAGTTATGTATGATATGCGACTTTATTGACCACATTTTAATAATTTATTAAAATCATAATAGCCATTATATGACATATACAAAAAATTAGAATGGCAAGAAAAAATATTAAATTTTTCACTTTAAAATAACATAATGTACTAGGCCTTATATTTCTATAATATAGTTCATTCAAAACAAAGTTGATATATTTCACCATAGATTGTCATTTATTATTTTTTACTTCACGTTAGTAAATTTTGATTAAAAGAAGAAAAAGAAATTAGAATATCTGTAACAATTAAAAATGATGTTGTACCATAGAAAATAAATAATAATTTTTTTTGGTGGTTGGTTGTAGATATAAGAGGAGCTTGTGTAAAAATTTAAAGATTGGGGTTATATGTAATAATAATGAAAGTTGAAAATGGAAGTGAAAAATTGTGAAAACAACAAAAAGTTGTTTTCACTTTTTAGAATCCAACTCCGGAATAATTTTACAAATTTTCATGGCCAAACACCACAATTTTCGAAAAAATAAAAAAAGTAAAAAAAATCCAAAAAAAAAGAAAAAAAATTATGGTCAAACGGGCTCTTAATATCCAGTTTATAAGAATACCTGGAGTGTTTTTAAAAGAAAAATTCAAAAATATCGTTTTTGAAGATTTTCAAATTTATTATATAGTAATAGCATGATTAAACTTATTTTTTTCCAAACATATTTATTTTTTTATCAAAAAAATTAAAAAACAAAAAGGTGTCTGGTCAAGTTTTCATGAGAAAATAAGTGCTTTAAAGTTTAAGGAGTAGCAAAATTTATTTTCCATAAGCTAAAAAATAGTTTTTTTCTAAAAGTACTTTTGATTAAAATATATAGAAAGGGTATGAAATTGGGAATTACAGCATGTAATTACACTACCACACTCAATTTGATAAGGCCTCAACCAATAATTGCAAATATAACCAATCAAACTCCATAGAGCTACATTGGTAGTAATTTCCGAACATTGTACGCACTATTCTCTTATATATATGATCAGTAAGACACGTTTATCAACGAGTAACACCTAAATCAGGGGAAATGAATGTCCCAAATGCAAACCACGAACCCTAGGGGTGAACAGCACTGTAATTTTTATACATTCTCACCTAAACCCTTATAACATAAGCTATTTTTCATATCTCCATCTATACCTTCTTATTCTTCTTCTTTTTCTAGTTAATCATACTACAAATAAGAATAGCCAAACAAACAAATTTCAGCTACGCAATAGGCTTGCAAAACCCCAAAACTAAGAAGGAAAAAATTCAGCTGAAGCTTAAAAATACGAACTTGTTCAAAATTCTTTACCAATCTATAGTTATTTATTTTATACCTATAAATTTTCTACTTACAATATGCACAAATTTGAAGCTTTTTCTAAAAATCTTTAATTTATAACTCCAAATTTAGGGAAATTGAATGTATAAAATTAAGAACTGCAAAAGAAAACAAAAGAGTAAAGGGAGAATTAAGAAATTCAGCATTTTTACCCGGCTTTATACGAGTAAAAAAATCAGACCGGTTCAACGGCGGAGAGTAGAGTTCAGTCGGCGACGCTTTAACGGTGAAAATAAACCTAGGTTTCCGGCGGAGGCCAGGGAGAACTATATCAGAACTGCTGGGGTTTCACTTTGTTTCTTAGTAGTAGTAGTAGTCCTACTTTTTATTGATTTTATGAATTTATTCGAGAGGGCATTTTTTTTTCAAACTTTTTTAAGAGAAAAAGGTCAAAAACAACGCCTAAAACTAAAATATTTTTACAAAACTAGCACCTAAATTTAAAAAGTCAGTAAATAGTCATCAAGGGATGGGCACACATATTCCCTTCAATTCTACATCACAATTCAGCCCCTTCCATTTTATGTACTGGGTCGACTTTTCATCTTTAATGGGCCCGTATTTCTTTTGCAACTTTTTTTATTCTTTGTTTTCTTTGAGAAAGTGAGAGGCAGCTGTCAACTCTTTCCACTCTCTATGGATTGGAGGAAATTATTGTCATCCAAGATTTTGACTTTTCAGTACTCAACTTCTTGCTGACAATTAAAGTACTCCAATTTCGTGACTTTGAGAAAATATTACGAGTCCGTCTATTATATTTATATATAATAATTATACAGTTTCTATACATATACATATTTTATCTAATAATTATAGCATTTTTATATAATTTTTAACTACAATTATTATTTAAATACATATTTTATACGACTCTATATAGTTCATACATGCATTCTAAAAATATATCAATTTAGAAAAAGAGAGTATCAATTGAGTATATAGACACTGCAAGTGTATTAATGTAGTATAAAAGTGTATTAATGTGATATAAAAGAGTATCAATTGGGTATAGGGACTGCATGTGCTTGTATAGAATTTTCTTTCTCTTTTTTAAAAAGTGTATAAATATAGTATAAAAGTGTATTAGTGTGGTATAAAAGTGTATCAATTGAGTATAGAAACTGCATGTGCTCAATTGGGTTAAATGGCTAAAAAAGAAAATTACTTTAGCCGAATGTCCACCTTTCAATTATGAGTCTTTTTTAAAAAAAAAAATGAACATCCCATGTCAAATGACATGGGCTGGCCATTTTGAAAAGAAATGGCAGCAATTTAAAAGTTGGACAATTGGAGCCAGTCGGCTCAATTGAATTCTGGTTTTTATCCATTTGGCCTGTCAGTCGCATGCAGTCTCTATACCCAATTGATACACGTTTATACTATATTGATACACTTTTATACCACACTAATACACTTTGATATCACATTGATACACTTTTATACTAGATTGATACACTTTTATACCATGTCGATACAGTATATATACCACATAAATACACCTTTTACCGAGGAAATCTGAAGAAGATAAATAGAGGATGACTTGTAGAAAGTGAATGTATGTATATAAGAGGAAAATAGCTTTGGAGGTGCAGAGATCGCACAATGTACGAAGAAGAAGAAGAGAGAGAAAGTGACAAAGAGAATTTTGGGTTTAGCCTAAAAAAAATAAAAATAAAGAGAGAGAATTTGTTCTGGGTTGAAGATTCAAACAAGTTTCAGTATTACTAATTCAGTAAAGTGCATTTCACTACTACCATATAAATGTCTATGATGGTGGTTATTTAAATAAAATAGTTTATACATAAAATAAAAAATTACAGGGTAAAGATATTATTACTAAGATAATTGGTTTGTTTTATCATGATTGTTCAGACTATTTCTTTGGAAATGATTTTCAGGATTAGAAATGAGCTAAACATATTTCGCAATAGCAATTCACAGAACAGTTCCAAATGCATGCAAGATTTAGTTAAAACTATTTTACATTTAGTAACAAAACAAAATTTACAGCTACAGAGTAAACATTACTGTTATAAAATATCTTTACGAAGCAGTTTCCAAGAGCACACACTTAGAAGGGAAATCAAACAATACATAACAGCAACAGTCACTAAAAAAGACAGAGGAAAGCCTGAATTGCTGTAAACTGCATTTCATATATAAGAGGCAAGCCTGAATTGCTGTAAACTGCATTTCATATATAAGCAGTGGATACCAAAAGATCGACCAGCTGACTAAGAACTGTGGGACTCAAACTGGTTGTGTTTGATCTGTCATCTTCGACATCCTCATATATTTTACATTGCATAGACAATCTCTCCGCTGCTAGCAATATCAAGGTCAGGATTACTCTCCAAGTCTTCTTCCATGTCATCGTCAATGTCCAAGCTTCCAGTGAGGTAATGATTGAGACTGTTGGTCCCTGCAGCAGGAATGGTTGCCTCAGTTATTATCTGCATGATTTCATTAGTGCTCTGCATACGTTGATCTGGCTCCTCAAACTGGTTGTTTGTAGTATAATCCATGAGATCTGCAGGAAGGCTCCTCAAGAACTACTCATGGTCTTGATCTCAGGGATTGTTATCCTCTGTTGCAATGCAAAATGATAGCATGAAGATATCAAAAATTATGATATATTAATCGGAAAGAAAGATGAAAAAGGAATATCTAAATATCACAAGTAAAATACTATCTCATTCACCAGGCAACTCAACAAACAAATGAAAGAAACCTCACATAAGAACTGAGTATAAGATATTTCTAACCAAGACAGGATTGAAGTCCAAATAATTACGAACAATGCGCCAAAGTGCTACAACACCACAATCGACAATTAGTGGAAAGACCTCAAAATCATATTTTGAAGCAGAAGATGACCAGAGAAAATTTGATACAGGAAACTGAAATTATTTGTGGAAAGATTACCTTTGCAGGATCAGCAACAAAAATCCTTGATATGAGATGACGACATTCTGGAGAGATATGTACATAATCAGGAATTGAATAATGTACGTTCAAGATTCGCTGCATAACAGGAAATGATTTTAGTCAAATAAGACAAATGATGAGGATTTTTCAGTAACAATAGAGCATAAGAGGTAACTGTATTAAAAAAGAAAAAAAGGGCAGCCCGGTGCACTATGCGCGGTGTCCGGGGAAGGGCCCCACCACAAGGGTGTATCGTACACAGACTTACCTTGCATTTCTGCCAGAGGCTGTTTCCAAGGCTTGAACCCGTGACCTCCTGGTCACATGGCAGCAACTTTACCAGTTACTCCAAGGCTCCCCTTCAAGAGGTACCTGTATTGTCTTTCGAAAATTTTTAGGCTCCTCTGGGTCTTCAAAAGGGTATGCTCCCACAAGCATGACATACAAAGTCACTCCACAAGACCAGACATCTGCAATCTGCAATAATTTGATGCAATGAAGAAAAACAATTAACAAGATCGTCATCAGGTTCCCGCAGTACAGAAGTTGTAAGTTTTATCCATTGTCCAATGAATACTGAAAAAAAGAATGAAATTACTTCATAACATCACTTTTTGCATTACTAATTACTGTACAATACGTTTTACTGTTGGATTAGTGAAGACTTGGAAAATCATAAAATTTCACCGCATTAATTCCAATGTCAACTTTGTAATTTCATTGTCAAATTTCAAGTTGGAGCTTTGGGCACATTTTAGATTAGTACGGTTAATTGCAAAACCAAAAACCAACAGCAACACCTCAGTTCGAAAACAAGTTGGAATCGGCTATATGACCTCATTTTTTTCTCAGCACACATAATCATCGTCATACCAAACAAAATAAAAGTTGTCCATAGGGATCTCTTTCTTCCATTGTGCTATATCTGCAACTGAGTCGGCATAGATTCCAAGGATTTGTAGGTCTTTTAGGACAACTTCCTTCCGTGTGATTTTAGATCTACTTGGTCCCCTTTTAACAACTTCAATCGCCAAAGTTTCACACCTACTGATTGTTGCATCTGTAGGTCAATGCATGCATGACCAAATCGCGGAAACTAGAGTAAATGTGTGTGCGGGGAGTGGTTAGAATCAGACACCTTAGGATTTTTGATGGAATATGTGTTCCTTGTAGTGTTTCTGTTATTCCAACAGTTACATATGTTGTTTGTACTCTATGAATTAGAATGTAAAATTCCGGCTAGAACATATTAATTGTTTGCTTGCCAATATCCTGATACCTGATATGGTTAAACTTAAGTTGAAGTTCTGATAATACCAAACTGAAGAAAGAGAAAGCAATTCCTATGTCTATTGGAGTGTCGTTTAGTTACTTCTTTCTTCAATAATTTGTTAATAAAAAACTAACAATACAAAGTCCACTGAGCAGGTCGGGATTTTTAATGAATTAATCTGTTAAACTGCCATATCGAGTTTCTCCTTATAAATTATCCGTTCACATGATGATGTTCGCATTTAACTTTTTCTTGATAAGTATGCCGTTCTACTTTTTTTGTAAAAAACTAACAATATTTCTTGTGAATCTATAATTTGAAATATTAGCGTGTGTTATGTTATAATTGAATATTTTTATCAGAGAAATATTTGCAAGAGTGTTGCCCTATTGTAAAAGGTGCCTTGAAAGAGCATGGAATTACCTGCGAAATGAACTTGGTAAGTCATTATAACCTCCATCTCCCTCTCACACACAAACAAACATACGCACAAAAAAAAAAACTTTCATTGATGTCTACAAATAGTCGAATACTTCTAGAACTGTGTAGCATTTGTTAGCTGGTAAGGTATTAAATCGTACCAGCGAGCTTGAGAACAAACATTACTTACATCTGAGTCATGTGTTTTGGCGAGAAGTAAAATTGCTCTCTGCTAACTATAGGATAAGTATTCCTGAATTGACTACTGTTTAATGATACTTAATTAAACAAGATTTATCCAGAATTAAACCATATTGATGTGTCACCCAAAATTCTGGCTTAACATTGATTCTTTTTGGAACTCGCTGGGGAACTAACACGAGAGGTGTTGCCCATTATGTCATTTTCAACTGCTCATACAATAATGAGCTTGCTGAGTTGAATTAATGAAATCTAAGTTATTGTTGAAAAAATAGATCTCCTTATTACAAGTGGCTATGGATAAAACGTCAAGCTTTTAACATTATTCTTAATTTGCTCGCATTTTTTTTAAAGAGATATGTTTACAAAATCTAATTATGGTGTGAGGGTTATAAAAGCTCATAGATGATTTCTTTCTTGATGTCTCATTTTCAGTTGAGAATGGAATTTAGTCAGTTTCTGGAATGAAAATGGTTTCTCGACCAACCCTTGAAGATCTCTCATCCAAACCTATATTGGTGAGCTAGTACCCTGACTCCACAGTAGCACAAAATAGAGTTGGATGTTTTGATGGGTGTAAACACCTAATTTTTGACCCAAACCTAATATTTTTATACCATTTTAATTTTCAATTAATTTTTATTTTATTTTATTTTATTTTTATTTTTAGGCATTTTAAATTTATCTTACTTTGAGGTTCGTTAAAAATTTTGAAAAAAAATACAAAAAATAGAATCACATTTTAGATAACTTTTTATTTATTTAAAATAAATAAATAAATAAATAAATAAATAATTAAATTATGTTATTTTCCTCTTTTAACTTTTAATAAATAATCTAGTGATATTAATGTTCCGTAATCATGCTCTAAGACTAATTATTTAACTTACTTATATTTTATTAGTTTTAAATAATTTTATTTTTTTTATTATTTTTTATTATTTTTTTAACTTATTTTCGTTATTTTATTTAAAATATTTTTAAAAAAATAAATAAATAAACCTAACTTTCCCATTACCTCCAACATTCCCCTAACTTTTCCATTACCTCCAATATTCCCCTAACTTTTTCATTACCTCCAACATTCCCCTAACTTTCCCATTACCTCCAATATTCCCCAAACTTTCCCATTACCTTCAATATTCCCCAAACTTTCCCATTACCTTCAATATTCCCCAAACTTTCCCATTACCTCCAACATTCCCCTAACTTTCCCATTACCTCCAATATTCCCCTAACTTTCCCATTACCTCCAACATTCCCCTAACTTTCCCATTACCTCCAATATTCCCCTAACTTTCCCATTACCTCCAACATTCCCCTAACTTTCCCATTACCTTCAACATACTACATACTTACACACTCCCTATATAAACACACACATAAAACACTAGGAAAAAAAACACACATGCACACATAAGGAACACATAGGGGAAAATAAAAACCAAAAACTCCTCACATCAAAAGACTTTGAGTTTTGGTCACGGTTTAAGTTCGAGGCTTCTTGTTGTTGTTGTTAAGAATTATTTCCGCAAGAGGTAGCACTCTATCTTTCTTTGAATAATGTAATATCACAATAATGTGAAATTCAATTTCAATATTATGATGTGGAGATGCTCTTATTTTACATTTGTTATTATGATATTAAAGCTTTCAACTCTTTGTCATAGTTAAATTTGGAGTGAGATTTGATATAAGATATGATCCATGCATGCAAAAAAATAAATAAATAAATGAAATACATACATGCACACACATATACCATGCATGCTTTAGGAGCAGAAAGGGAGAATACATACATAAGACTTGAAAAAAAAAATAGTGAAATAGCAAACAAGAAAATTTAAAAAAAAAAAATCAATTGGTGTTATATATGATATATTATTTCTCACATATTTGCAAAGTCACATTTAGTTCATAACTAAAATTTTAGTTTTGGTTATCCGATCTTCATGACTATATAATTGTATTTATATTAATTAATTTTAGTTAATCATATATGTTGGAAAAGTTTGAATTTTGTCTAAAGGTGATTAAACTTTTCTTGTTATTTTTACTAAGTTCTAAATATTCAGTATTTTTACAACTATTTGTTTAAGCTGTAATGAATTGACTTTTCTATTGGGTGTTTAGGACGTGTTTATTGATAAATGGTTACTAAAATAAATATTCTCCTTAAAAAAAAAAAAGTCAAAGTTTAAATATTTTCTCGGACTAATAGTAAGCTTATTAAAATAAAATAACGAAGGAAGTCAAAATTTGTAGTTTGTAAAATAAAGAACAAAAGTTGTTATTTTTATTTTTTATAAAACGTGTGGTTGTGTGTTAGTAAAATATCAAAATCTTTAATTCTTATACTTACAATCTCTATCATAATCATGACTTTACTGTACATGTTGTTTTCCCCAAATGGGTTTTCTTTTTTTTTAATTTCAATAAGCTAAAAAAAAGAAGAAGAAGAAGAAGAAGAAGACCTAGTGAATTTCAAGAAAAATAGACAATATAATAGGTCAAGGCTTTAATTTCTAATTCAAGACCTATCCAAAAAGGGGTAGGAAAGAGGAGGAAACCCATTTTAAGGGAGTGAATTCATAAGTTAGGCTCTTAACTTCAATTTTTAAAGTTTATTATAGAAGTGAAAATTAACGATGAAGTTGGAAAGCCGTGCTACCGACCATTCATTATAATAAAATCTAACTTATCACTTTAAAATCGATCTAATCAAGTTGGGTAGATTCTGAACATATTAGGTGCTTATTTAGACTTTGAAAAATGGAGCGATCCATAAATGTCTCAAAGGCGGGAGTGATATACCAAAACTCGTGGTAAGGCCGAAAAGTACTACTATCGGTAAGCCACACATCAATGCAGTTTTAAATATATTCAAAAATAAATAAAAACGGGATAGAAGTCACTTTTAGGCCAACAAATATTAAATATCCAAAAGACTAATTTAAGCCAGACAAAAGTAATTAAAGCGACCGTGCTAGAACCACGGGACTCGAGGGGTGCCTAACACCTTCCCCTCGGTCAACAGAATTCCTTATCCGGATTTCTAGTTCGCAGACCAAAAAAATAAAAATAAAAATTAAAGAGTCATTTCCTTTTGAATAGGGATTCAATAGGGTGACTTGGAACACCCAAACTCAATTTCAAGTGGCGACTCTGTAAACAAAATAATCCTTTTTCAAAACGTCACTTTAATTGAGAAAACCCATTTTCTCTAAAACCGACTGCCTAGCGGGGGTCGGATGCGGTGAAAAAAAATGGGGTGTGACAGATGGCGACTCTGCTGGGGAAATAACCAGAATTCGAGCTTTCATATTGACTTGTTTGGCTTTATTTAATTTTGATATTGTATATTGTTGGCCTAAATGTGTTCTTTGCCTACATGTTTATCGCTTTGATATTATTTGAATTGCAATATAAACTGTCTTCTCTCGCGCACCCATCTGAGTGTTCTGAGATACTATATATTCGGAGATGCGGTATACGCTCCCGAGCTTGAGATACCAGAGATGCGGCAACGCTCCTGGGAAGGATTCTATAGTCACCCATGATTTAGGATGGAAAGGGACCAACAGTGAGGCCGGAAAGCCCTGCTACCAGTAAAGCTGTCCCTTGCCGACTCGAGTTGTCCGCTCGTTTCATTGACAGTCTAGATACCTAACTCCACCAGGTTGAACCTAGCATAACCGGAGCTTAGACATGGCTATCCCTAATAGACTGTGTTTTACTTATATCACGTGTATTTTTTGACTTAGTGGGGCTCGACCCTGGGGTCGGTTTCGTCTAGGTCAGGTGTCGCCTTTTGAGACCATCATGTGCATTTTATGTGCTACTTGTTGCATTATAGGAAATGCCATATCGAATGTTGACCGACTTTTAAGTAAATTAATTGATCTAAAAAAAAATGGGTAATGATTGATGGAGGTTCAGAAGTAGATATCTATCCTCTCTCTACTTTGCATTAGTTAAAAATTAGCCCAGATAGAATTCGGTCCAATAATGTATGTGTTCGGAATTTTGACGATACAAAACGAGACACAATTGGTGAAGTAGATCTTGCTTTGGTTATTGGACCAGTAGAGTTTACGATCACCTTTCAAGTAATAGACATAGATACTTCCTACAACGTACTTTTAGGAAGACCATGGATCCACATGGCCAGAGCCATACCTTCTACTTTGCATCAAGTAGTTAAGTTTGAACACGACAATCAGGAAATCATTATACATGGAGAGGATGACCTTCTCATACATCGAGATCCTTCTGTACCCTGTATCGAAACAAAAAGGGGTTGTGAATCTCCCATTTATCAAGCCTTTGAAAGCGTGAAAGCTGATCAAGTCATGGAAGGTACGCCAATTCCAGGGCCTTATCTCTCTTCTACTTCAATCATGGTGGCTATCCAAATGCTACAAAATAGTCATGAACCGGGAAAAGGATTAGGGGTTTTACTGCAAGGAATTATAAACCCTGTAGATCCGTGTGGTAGCCATAGCTCCTTTGGCTTAGGCTTTAAGACTACCGCAGTAGATAGAAAATAGGCAAAAGAGCAGAAGAAAAAGGCTTGGAAATTGACAAGTCCAGTTCCACACATTAGCTAATCTTTCACGAAAGCTCAAAAGGAAGAAAATCAATACCCATATGCTAACAAGGATGTGGATGAAATATGTCAAGGCCTCAAGGAAATATTTTATGAAGTAAACATGGTTCAGATAGGTGAAGGACCTAGCCATGCGGATGTGCAGTCCGTCGAGCCAAATATCAAGATCACTAACTGGGAAGCCACTCCTCTCCCCACAAGGAAGGAGTCTTGGTAATTTATTTTGTTGTTTCGTTTTTCTTTCTTTTGTATTTCGGACTATTCTCAGGGTTGTAGTCCACATAGTTTAGTTGCTCTACTTTCATGTTAACCCTCCTATCTTTTCCGATCCAATGAAATTAAATTCACGTTTTCTAGTAAATTTATATTTTCTTCCCTCTTTTAGTTTTTATTTTTCTTATTTCGTTATGTTAATACTGGCTCCGATAACATGGCATGTACGTGGAGTTCACATTTAGATCCTAAAAAGTTGTCTAATCTCGAATCAGCAAACCAAACGGTAGAGGAATACGATGAAGGTGAAGCTGATAAAGAATTCAAAAAAGGATTGGATCAATTTAAGGATAAGCCCAAACCCAATTTAGATGACACTGACATAATAAATTTGGGAACGGGTGAGGAAGTTAGAGAAATAAAAATAAGTATTCATGCAGATCAGAATATCAGGAATGATATTATTCAGATTTTGATCGAGTATAAGGATGTCTTTGCTTGGTCTTATGATGATACGTCGGGTCTAAGCACGGATTTAGTAGTCCACAAACTACCTACATACCCTGATTTTTCACCGGTCCAGCAAAAGCAAAGAAAGTTTAAAACTGACGTGAGCGATAAAATCAAAGAGGAAATCATGAAGCAATTGAGTGCGAACGTGATCAGGGTCGCTCAGTACACTACATGGTTGGCTAATGTGGTGCCCGTACCGAAGAAAGATGGCAAAATTAGAGTCTGTGTTGATTATAGGGATTTGAACAAAGCAAGCCCTAAAGATAACTTTCCGCTGCCCAATATTCATATCCTTGTTGATAATTGTGCTAAACATGAGATCAAATCTTTTGTGGATTGCTATGCCGGATATCACCAGATCTTGATGGATGAAACAGATGCAGATAAGACTGCTTTCACCATCCCGTGGGGTACTTATTGCTACAGGGTTATTCCATTTGGTTTAAAGAATGCGGGAGCTACGTACATGAGAGCTATGACTACTATTTTCATGACATGATGCACAAGGAAGTAGAAGTATATGTTGATGATGTCATTATCAAGTCTAAGACACGAGTCGATCACGTAGATGACTTGAGGAAATTCTTTGAAAGGTTGCAAAAGTATAATCTTAAGCTCAATCCAGCCAAGTGTGCATTTGGAGTTCCATCCGGAAAACTTTGGGGCTTCATAATTAGCCGCAGAGGCATTGAATTCGACCCCGCCAAGGTAAAATCCATTCTAGAATTGCCGCCTCTGAAGAATAAAACTGAGGTCATGAGTTTTCTTGGAAGACTGAATTATATAAGCAGATTCATTGCTCAGCTCAGCACTACATGCGAACCGATATTTAAGTTGCTAAAAAAGGATGTTGCTATCCGATGGACAGACGAATGTCAAGAATCATTTGATAAGATTAAAGAATATTTGGCAAATCCTCCCGTGCTGGTCGCACCAGAATATGTTTGCTTTGGTCAATTATACCAGCAGCGGATGACGCGAGCTTACAATAAGAAGATACGTCCTAGAATATTCGAGGCCGGCCAACTTGTTTTAAAATGCATCCTTCCACACAAAGAAGAGGCTAAAGGAAAGTTTGCTCCAAACTGGCAAGGTCCATACATAGTTAAACAAGTACTATCAAATGGAGCTTTGCAACTTGCGGATCTGGACGGAAAAATGACAGAAAAAGCTATCAATGCCGATTCAGTCAAAAGATATTATATTTGACACACTTGTGCTTAACATTCTCAAGTTGAGATGACGAAAGGCCATCATTCTACTTAACTAAACGCCATTAATCCCTTGTCAGCCCCTCGAGCCTTATTTACCTTTCCTTGCTTACCTTCTTTGGAGCTGAAAAAAAATGCCAAAAAAAAAATGCTAAAAAAAAAATTAAAAAAATAAATAATGCTTTGTCATTGAACTACGTTCGACCTGATTCCTAAATGGATACGTAGGCAGCCCTATCTTGGGGTTCGGTCCGATAAAATAAAAATAAAAAAAAATCATGGTATTTAAAAAAAAAACGAGATATATATCCTATTGTCATGGCTCTCAAGTTGTAGTCTACCCTAAAAATCCTTTTCCCTTTGTCCATTAAAGACCTTCCGATCAATTTTTGAGAATGTCAAGCCTTGTGTGCTATATATATATATATATATATATATATATATATATATATAAACTTGTAGGTGAAAACCCATAGAGGCACCACAAGATACCACAAAAAAAAAAACCTTATTGGTGAAAACCCTCAGAGGCGCCATAAGACAAACGAGACAATCCAAATTAGAGAGGTCAATTGAGAAAATCCCAGAAGGAATGACTTTAGTCAAACAAAGTTTATCATGACAAGACAAAGATCAAGAAGGATGATTTGATTTGATTGAAAGGTGCAGCCTAATTCGAGATTAGACAGTTTTGAAGGATCAAATATCTACTCCAAATTGTGTGTCATGCGTTATTAAAGTCAATAGACACCTCCAAATAAGCTTTTTTTTTACTTTACTGAAAATTCTTTTTATTCCTTCTTTTGATTTTTCCTTAGTTCATTGTTTTTTACACGTTTTTTTTTATGGGTAAGTCTCGCACCAAATACAAAATTAAAAAAAAACGCGCAAAATTGACCATGGCTCCCAGTGAAATTGAGCAGAGATTATACGGCGTTCACCACCTTGACAAGGACAGAGAGCCAGTTAAGATAAGTGTTACGAGTGAAGCATTTAAAAATGAAGAGCAGACTCGTACTGAAACAAATAGAGATGCAACTGAATTTGAAAAACGAAGATTCAAGCTCACCAACTAATTAGCTTAATCAACTGTATCAAGTTGGGGCAAGGATAAGGCAAACCTCCAAAGGATTCAAGGCCACAAACCAACTACCAAGTTTAAAACTCACATTTTTTTTCTTTGCTTGAACAGGGGCAAAGCAATCTTGTGAAGTTTAGTGAGAAAACACAAGTATAGCAAAGTTAACTTTTCTTGAGTTTTCTCTTTTTTTGTTATACTCCTATAATTATAAGTTCATATCAATATAATAATAATAATAATAATAATAATAATAATAATAAAACCCCGCATATTCAAGACTGGGGCATTTTTTTTTCTTTTCTAACAAAAAAAAAATCCTAATCTTTTTCGTCTTCATAGGGCACCATCCCCTAGTTGACATCCTTTTCGTCTTCATAGGGCGCCATCCCCTAGTTGATATCTTTTTCGTCTTCATAGGGCACCATCCCCTAGTTGACATCTTTTTCGTCTTCATAGGGCACCATCCCCTAGTTGATATCTTTTTCGTCTCCATAGGGCACCATCCCCTAGTTGACATTTTATCTCGTCTTCATAGGGCGCCATCCCCTAGTTGACATCTTTATATTGTCTTCATAGGGCGCCATCCCCTAGTTGACATCCTTTTCGTCTTCACAGGGCACCATCCCCTAGTTGACATCTTTTTCGTCTTTATAGGGACCCATCCCCTAGTTGACATCTTTTTCGTCTTCATAGGGCACCATCCCCTAGTTGACATCTTTTTCATCTTCATAGGGCACCATCCCCTAGTTGACATCCTATCTCGTCTTCATAGGGCACCATCCCCTAGTTGACATCTTATCTCGTCTTCATAGGGCGTCATCCCCTAGTTGACATCCTTTTCGTCTTCATAGGGCGCCATCCCCTATTTGATATCTTTTTCGTCTTCATAGGGCACCATCCCCTAGTTGACATCTTTTTCGTCTTCATAGGGCGCCATCCCCTAGTTGACATCCTTTTCGTCTTCATAGGGCACCATCCCCTAGTTGACATCTTATCTCGTCTTCATAGGGCGCCATCCCCTAGTTGACATCCTTTTCGTCTTCATAGGGCACCATCCCCTAGTTGACATCTTTTTCGTCTTCATAGGGCACCATCCCCTAGTTGACATCTTATCTCGTCTTCATAGGGTACCATTCCCTAGTTGACATCTTTTTCGTCTTCATAGGGCACCATCCCCTAGTTGACATCTTAACTCGTCTTCATAGGGTACCATTCCCTAGTTGACATCTTTTTCGTATTCATAGGGCGCCATCCCCTATTTGATATCTTTTTCGTCTTCATAGGGCACCATCCCCTAGTTGACATCTTTTTCGTCTTCATAGGGCGCCATCCCCTAGTTGACATCCTTTTCGTCTTCATAGGGCACCATCCCCTAGTTGACATCTTATCTCGTCTTCATAGGGCACCATCCCCTAGTTAACATCTTTTCGTCTTCATAGGGCACCATCCCCTAGTTGATATCTTTTTCGTCTTCATAGGGCGCCATCCCCTAGTTGACATCCTTTTCGTCTTCATAGGGCACCATCCCCTAGTTGACATCTTTTTCGTCTTCATAGGGCACCATCCCCTAGTTGACATCTTATCTCGTCTTCATAGGGTACCATTCCCTAGTTGACATCTTTTTCGTATTCATAGGGCGCCATCCCCTAGTTGTCATTCTTTTCGTCTTCATAGGGCACCATCCCCTAGTTGACATCTTATCTCGTCTTCATAGGGCGCCATCCCCTAGTTGACATCCTTTTCGTCTTCATAGGGCACCATCCCCTAGTTGACATCTTTTTCGTCTTCATAGGGCACCATCCCCTAGTTGACATCTTATCTCGTCTTCATAGGGCACCATTCCCTAGTTGACATCTTTTTCGTATTCATAGGGCGCCATCCCCTAGTTGACATCCTTTTTGTCTTCATAGGGCACCATCCCCTAGTTGACATCTTATCTCGTCTTCATAGGGCACCATCCCCTAGGTGACATCTTTTTCGTCTTCATAAGGCACCATCCCCTAGTTGACATTTTATTCATCTTCATAGGGCGCCATCCCCTAGTTGGCATTTTAGGAAATAAATCTTCCTATTTTTCTTCTTCATTCTTCACAAGGCATGACAATCCCGCATCACATTTTTATAAGCGAAAATCCTAATTCTTTCCCATGAATTCATTAGGATAACTTCCTTTGGTTGCATCATTAAGAATAGGGTCCTTATATTATCGCGCTCCTAGCCTAAATTTTTATCCATTCATTCATTTATTTATTTTTAAACTAGATTATAGTTTTTCTAATAACTCACAAAATTTTCCTAGTGTAAACTGGGGCAGAAAATTTTGTTTGTTTTGTTTCGTCTTCTTTGATGGCTTGCAGGTTTTCTCCGAAGCATAGGTTTGTCCAAGAATGGAATTTCATCTTCGGTCAGAATATAGAAGAATGATCAGGTTGAAGATAGTTAGAGTCAGCTCTGTATCTGTAGCGGCCCAACATCTCAAGAGACATCTTTTTAGCTTCTGATAAGGAGAATAAGCATCCAAAGTATTCTATGAACTGTTCTTAGGCAGAGTGTCAATGACTCAATCCAAGTTGCTGGTTCAAATCTCAAATCCTAACTTCAAGATCAAATCTTGAGATCGAGGTACCCACTAGAAGAAGGTGAGGCGATAACTGAAGATCCAAGAAGAAGATCTGAAGCAAGAGAATCAAGACAATTAGAATAGATAGGATTTTGTATCTTTCATTTTTAGTTTCATTTTTCTTTTTTTTTCTGATGTAATAAAAAGAGCCACAAACCGAAAACTCGACGGGACCTCAAATCGACTCTCCAATTCATCCACTCATTCCTACACCTATTTGAACTACACGTGACCTGATTCTCTTATAACCCGAGATATGTAGGATGCCCAAAGCCAGGGCTCGGTCACACCTCTTTCCCACTTATTTACGTATTAATATTGAATAAAGGGTTGAGCCAAAAATTAGTCATGTTTACTTCTTTGCTTGAAAATTCTTCATCTTTCCAAGCAAAGAGGGGCATTCTGTAAACACCTAATTTTTGACCCAAACCTAATATTTTTATACCATTTTAATTTTTAATTAATTTTTATTTTATTTTATTTTATTTTTATTTTTAGGCATTTTAAATTTATCTTACTTTGAGGTTCGTTAAAAATTTTGAAAAAAAATACAAAAAATAGAATCACATTTTAGATAACTTTTTATTTATTTAAAATAAATAAATAAATAAATAAATAAATAATTAAATTATGTTATTTTCCTCTTTTAACTTTTAATAAATAATCTAGTGATATTAATGTTCCGTAATCATGCTCTAAGACTAATTATTTAACTTACTTATAATTTATTAGTTTTAAATAATTTTATTTTTTTTATTATTTTTTTTTATTTTTTTAACTTATTTTCGTTATTTTATTTAAAATATTTTAAAAATAAATAAATAAATAAACCTAACTTTCCCATTACCTCCAACATTCCCCTAACTTTTCCATTACCTCCAATATTCCCCTAACTTTTTCATTACCTCCAACATTCCCCTAACTTTCCCATTACCTCCAATATTCTCCAAACTTTCCCATTACCTCCAACATTCCCCTAACTTTCCCATTACCTCCAACATTCCCCAAACTTTCTCATTACCTCCAATATTCCCCTAACTTTCCCATTACCTCCAACATTCCCCTAACTTTCCCATTACCTCCAACATTCCCCTAACTTTCCCATTACCTTCAACATACTACATACTTACACACTCCCTATATAAACACACACATAAAACACTAGAAAAAAACACACACATGCACACATAAGGAACACATAGGGGAAAATAAAAACCAAAAATTCCTCACATCAAAAGACTTTGAGTTTTGGTCACGGTTTAAGTTCGAGGCTTCTTGTTGTTGTTGTTAAGAATTATTTCCGCAAGAGGTAACACTCTATCTTTCTTTGAATAATGTAATATCACAATAATGTGAAATTCAATTTCAATATTATGATGTGGAGATGCTCTTATTTTACATTTGTTATTATGATATTAAAGCTTTCAACTCTTTGTCATGGTTAAATTTGGAGTGAGATTTGATATAAGATATGATCCATGCATGCAAAAAAAAAAAAAAATGAAATACATACATGCACACACATATACCATGCATGCTTTAGGAGCAGAAAGGGAGAATACATACATAAGACTTGAAAAAAAAAACAGTGAAATAGCAAACAAGAAAATTTAAAAAAAAAAATCAATTGGTGTTATATATGATATATTATTTCTCACATATTTGCAAAGTCACATTTAGTTCATAACTAAAATTTTAGTTTTGGTTATCCAATCTTCATGACTATATAATTGTATTTATATTAATTAATTTTAGTTAATCATATATGTTGGAAAAGTTTGAATTTTGTCTAAAGGTGATTAAACTTTTCTTGTTATTTTTACTAAGTTCTAAATATTCAGTATTTTTACAACTATTTGTTTATGCTGTAATGAATTGACTTTTCTATTGGGTGTTTAGGACGTGTTTATTGATAAATGGTTACTAAAATAAATAGTCTCCTTAAAAAAAAAAAGTCAAAGTTTAAATATTTTCTCGGACTAATAGTAAGCTTATTAAAATAAAATAACGAAGGAAGTCAAAATTTGTAGTTTGTAAAATAAAGAACAAAAGTTGTTATTTTTATTTTTTATAAAACGTGTGGTTGTGTGTTAGTAAAATATCAAAATCTTTAATTCTTATACTTACAATCTCTATCATAATCATGACTTTACTGTACATGTTGTTTTCCCCAAATGGGTTTTCTTTTTTTTTAATTTCAATAAGCTAAAAAAAAAAAAGAAGAAGAAGAAGACCTAGTGAATTTCAAGAAAAATAGACAATTTAATAGGTCAAGGCTTTAATTTCTAATTCAAGACCTATCCAGAAAGGGGTAGGAAAGAGGAGGAAACCCATTTTAAGGGAGTGAATTCATAAGTTAGGCTCTTAACTTCAATTTTTAAACTTTATTATAGAAGTAAAAATTAACGATGAAGTTGGAAAGCCGTGCTACCGATCATTCATTATAATAAAATCTAACTTATCACTTTAAAATCGATCTAATCAAGTTGGGTAGATTCTGAACATATTAGGTGCTTATTTAGACTTTGAAAAATGGAGCGATCCATAAATGTCTCAAAGGCGGGAGTGATATACCAAAACTCGTGGTAAGGCCGAAAAGTACTACTATCGGTAAGCCACACATCAATGCAGTTTTAAATATATTCAAAAATAAATAAAAACGGGATAGAAGTCACTTTTAGGCCAACAAATATTAAATATCCAAAAGACTAATTTAAGCCAGACAAAAGTAATTAAAGCGACCGTGCTAGAACCACGGGACTCGAGGGGTGCCTAACACTTTCCCCTCGGTCAACAGAATTCCTTATTCGGATTTCTAGTTCGTAGACCAAAAAAATAAAAATAAAAATTAAAGAGTCATTTCCTTTTGAATAGGGATTCAATAGGGTGACTTGGAACCCCCAAACTCAATTCCAAGAGGCGACTCTGTAAACAAAATAATCCTTTTTCAAAACGTCACTTTAATTGGGAAAACCCATTTTCTCTAAAACCGACTGCCTAGCGGGGGTCGGATGCAGTGAAAAAAAATGGGGTGTGACAATGGGATTTCAACTCCTAACTCTTCTCTGACGTTTAAGTGTTTGATGTTTCTTTTCAGCTGGAGTAATTTAACCCTGTAAATAATGTTATTCCCAGATTTTGTTAGCTTCCTGTCTTTGGAAACAACCAGACTTTTTGCTCATTTAAAGAAATGGCTAAATGCTCTATCTGTAGGTTTTTGTATCTAAGAGCTTTCCATATATTTTTTTTGGTAGCCATGTGAAAATTACCATTAACGAACAAAATCAATATAGCTAAAGAGTATTTATTCCTACATCCACTTTCTAGGAAGGGCAAATGAAGAACAAACCTCTAGCAAGGAAAACTAATTACATAGGCAATTTTCAACAATAAGGTAATCCTAATGACAAAGTAACGTATGCAAAAAGACCCTCATTCTGTGTGCCTTCTTTGATGATCTCAATAACTCAACCTTTTTCTAATTTCTCGTTTGATCTGTATGACTACTTCAGCGGTCTGTATAGTGGTTCCTTTGAATAGCCTCCAATTCCTAGCTCTCCATGTGTGGTAAATGATAGACCCTTAAACCGCTGCTATCACTTCCTTTTGAAACTTCTTCCAGTGTTTCTTTTGAACTTAGCTTTCTCTAATTTCTTTGTACTATTTTCAGCATCTTCTTGATGCCAATCAATAACAGTTACTTCATCAAAATGTTGGATTATCAGTCACAATTTTTGAATTTTTGGGATAGAATTAGGAAAGTTAAGATTTGTAACCCCTTTCATCTCAAACTCTTCTCAGTACTTTCCTGGTATTGTTAAAATCAAACCTATTCTACATTGTCCACAAAAATAAAAAAATGAAAAATAGAATGCCTAAGTGATACTGGGTTAAGGTTCCTTATTTGTCATACTTCAACATCTTGTTCAGTTATCTACTTAATGTCAAGCGATGTTAAGGTGTCAGGGTTTTTGCGAAGAAGTTCCCTACGTAGGGAAAACATGTATATTTGTGAAATTTATTTCATTATTAGGGGCTTTGGAGAAATGTTCTCTGATATAGAGAAAGTATGTGCAAAATACAATATTTATTTCATTGATAGGGGTTGCATATTGGTAATATTCTAAGTTTTTGTGATATGTCAGCAACTTTAAAGAGCATCACACACTATTACATTTGACCAACTGTTATTTATAAGTATTGCTTTTCCATATTTGTCTTCCCACCTTTACTCTCTAATGAACACTAGTATTTTGTCTGCACTTTTGCAAGTAATGTTATCTTTTTATGTTAACTACAGGATCCATGATAGTTTTGACTACTATGAAGACAAGGGATCCCTATATTATTGTAAAAGCTAGGGATTTGATAAAACTTTTGTAAAGAAGTGTACCTGCTTCTCAGGTTTATATTTTTGTATTCCTGTCAAAAAAGTGTAAATAGCGTTGATTTAGGAGTGAGCCCTACTTCTATTCATGGAGTGGTACTTACTTTGTTTCAAAACTAGGAAAGGCTTGACTTTTGTTTTGATCAATAATCCAGGGGAGGTTTGACTTGTCGAGTTGTCGTTTATGTGTTGAATTATTAAGTTATTTGCCAACTTTATGTTTAATTTGATTGGCAGTTGTCTTATGCTTAATCAGAATGGTTTGCAACAGAAAGGTTTTCGAAAAAGAGTGGGAGGCTTCGGTACATAGCTATTATCAAATAATGGTTCACAAATTTCTTGAGTCATTTTTGCATGATATTTGAGATTTATGTGTTATTTTATTTTCTCAGCAGAACATATATTTTCATTCTTATTGGATTTTTTTTCACAGAAAGAAGATATGTACTCAGCTACCTATTACATATAGTTCAATGACCATCTATTCTACTTTTCTATTACTTTATTATAATTTTTTGCTTTGTGTGATCTTTGGTATAACAGAAGAGAAGAAAACACATTCATTTATCAACATATTTGTTGTTCCTGTCTCCTCTGGAATTTGAATGTCAAGTTGGAGGATTGCTTCACTATATTTATGTGTTCTTTAAATCATCCAATAGTCACTTCAACTGTTGCTTATCTCTAAAGGATATTTGCTTGTGCAGGTTATCAAAATCCTAAATGATGAGATGTAATGTGACATCATTAAGATCGACAGCTTGGTTCCCAACAAGGTGTGGTATGCTCATCCCTAATCAAATTAAGTACATGTATTTCAACTTTGTCTTTTATCTGGCGGATGATTTTGATAAGAATATGCATTGTTGTGGCTGTCAAATTTATTGTTGGATGCTCGTAGAGTAAAAATGTTCCTTCACTATATACATACATTTTTTATAAGTATGTTCATCTGCAGTATTATATTTTTTTTATAAGTATGAAAGAGCTCGCAGTCCCCTACTCGTCACATTCTTATTTGTTCTCCCATCGTGCATATCCCTTTGTCTTGAGGTAACTCGAACCTTGATTCTCCTTAGCATAAAATTTGTTTCTAGGTTTGCATGTTTACCAGTTCTTTACTAAAGTATCTTGAATTGCACCATATGCAGTTAGATTGATATGTTCATTTGCCTTGTTGATTATTACTATTGTATCAAAGGTACTAGTAAAGATGGATATGATTTCTAAACTTACAATATACATTTAAGTTATTAATTATTTTTCTTATGCATATTATATTTAAGATATGATTTCTTATGCATCTTAAAAGAATGTTTAGCTTCTCCGATTAAAGACTACATTGTCCATTCCATTTTATATGACAGTATTTTACTAGATATATAGTTTAAAATGCTAATATATAGTGACATTTATATACTATATATATCTTGGGTTAGTGTTAGGGGAAAAAGTGTTAAAGCAGTGGCTGCAAAGGAAATTTCATAGGAATGACATAACAAAAAGTTAAAACATTGAATGCCTGAACGTTTTACAAGTTATAGAGAATGATATTGTTAGTCGAATAGTGACAAACATATGTTCCAGAAAAGGAAACAATGTCATTAAATTTTGAATCAAGATAAGTAAAATAGTTATAATGGGAATTGAATGTAATGCTCATCGTCAGATAATGGATTTTTTGGCTATTCACGGCATGTGCAGTGCTTCTCAAATGGCTGACATTTCATGAAGGCCTTACCTGGTACTGCTCATCACTTTCATCTTCGCAAGTTGGGAGTTATCTCACCCTCCAACTTGAGGGGAATACTGAGCTACATGATAAGACCATAACTATTAGTGGAGTTGGCTAGTCCATAATATTTATGTATATATTTTGTATGATGGCCCATAGAGTGTATAAGTCCCAATGTCTTATTTATTATCCAATTTTATTACTTCATTTTGGGTCATGTCTATATATTATTTGACCCACATTATGTGGAACACATATTCATAATTGAAGAGATCAGTTACAAGTATTATATATTTTCCTCCCTCCTCTCTTCTCGAAGCTTAGTTTCTCATTGAAGTTTTTCTCTGAATCTGGTATATTCTCGCTTCTAACAAGTGCTGGAGGAAATATTACTAACGATGTCGCTGTTAGAGCAGGGGCACCAATCTTGATTCTAGTATAAAAATTATAGGAATATTTTCAATAATAACTTCAAATACTTCTTCAAATTAATAAATGAACAATTGAATAAATTTTTAACTTTGTATTTACAACTTTGAACTTGTAACAACAAGTTTAACCTAACTTATGAACATCAACAAAATAAAGTTCAAACTATTTTCTGGAAAATAGCAAAACCAAATGTTATGAACTTCAACAGAAGTTCAAAAAGTTGAAGAACTATCAATATGAAGTTTAATTATTTACTGAAAAAAACAGTAAAAGAAACAACATGAATTAGTAATTATTTCCTTAAGATTGTTATTTCGGGTACACAATCTGTATTTTGGAAAAATAACTTCAACACAGGTTCAAGATTAAATCAAGAACACTTATAAAGTTTTTCGACACCTTCAACACAAGTTCAATATGAACTATCAATGAAGTGTATTATTTTATTTAAAAATAAGATGAAAACAGAATAAGCCAAGTCCTCCGAATTCACGGAGTGTCCTTAAGGAAATAGTTCCCCTCAAGTACCTGAGGTTGCATAATTTTCCTCCCAGGATAAAATAGCTTCATAACTAGAATGTAGTGGTACTTCAAACTTTCTGATTTTCTTCAAACTCACTCAACGGGAGATGATCACACACAGTTTTTAGAAGCAAGAGAATATTTTTCTTATGTAGAAATTTTTCATACTCAACCTGTGAGAAAAATGCAGGTTTATACATCCATAAAGTGCCCCTTCCGAAAGGTAGCAATGGTTTATCCGAAAAGGTGTATCATTTGGAAAAGTCATGTCTTGGAAATATTTTGTCTTTTTTCTGAATAGACACAACTATCCGAACAGTCACTCCTTTTCCAAAATAATATGTCTTTTCCTCAAAGGGTTGTGTCCCTCTATTTTCCATTCACACCAATTAAACCCAACAATATAATCTATGGAAACATAATTATTTACTAATCACCTTTTAAAATTATTTTAAATAACTTATTTGAAATGTAATATTAATTACCTCATGCTAAATTACTACAATATATATCAAGTTAACTTTTGTCAGTTCTTTTGATTCTCTTTAGTTGAAATAGTAAATTTTCTCATCAGATAGACAAATCGCTTTAAAGAAATTTCTTGCTTACTATATTAAGTTGGTCTCCTATTTTTGACGTATGTAAGACAAGACATAAAAGTAATCCTTTAACATTATGATTAATTAAATTGATCACCCACTAGGTCCTAGTTTTCTTTTGTTAAACAAACTTAAAACAAATTTAAAATCATTTATGTATGAATTAGTATCCTTTATTTCTTCGTTTGATTTTATAAAAAATGTTAGTAAATAGATATTTATAATATTAATCTATTCTCTTGTACAATTTTTAAATAAAGTAGAAAAAAATATTAAAATTAGTGTTTAATCTAAGAAAATGTGTTTGACCTAATATTAAAATAAACATTAAAGTATATGATATTTAAATATTAATTATGAAAACTTAAATAGGTTGTAAGATATTATTTGATTTTATAGAAATAAGAAGTAATATTTTACTATATAGTGTGATTTCTATTAACATCTCCAATTGTGTTTATTCAAAAATATCAATAATTATTTTTTTTAAAACCTAATTAAATAACTATAAATATATTTAAAATTATAATATTGAGCCCGTAAATGGGCCCTTTTATTATCTAGTGTAATTACATGGAGTAATTCCCAATTCCCCACCCTTCCTATATATTTTAATCAAAAGTACTTTTAGAAAAAAATTATTTTTAGCTTATAAAAAATAAATTTTGCTACTCCTTAAAGCACTTATTTCTCATAAAAACTTGGCCAGACACCTTTTTTTTTTAATTTTTTTTTCAAAAATAATTTTTAGAAAAAAATAAATATTTTGAAAAAAAATAAGTTTAACCCTGCTATTACTATATAATAAATTTAAAAATCTTCAAAAATAGATATTTTTGTATTTTTTTTAAAAACACGCTAGTTATTCTTGTAAACTGTATATTAATAAAATATCAAATGGTTCAAAGTTTTAGTACCCAACCCAAACAAGTCGCCTCCTCTCTTCTTTTTCTTGCTCGAAAAATCAAGCTTTTATACTTTGAATTTTAGTTTGTTGAAGTTGAAGTTGAAATTGAAATTATTTGCTGATTGAAATTCAACCAATTTAGGAAAAAACTGTTGTTGATTGATATGAATTAATAAAGTTTATGCCTTGGCAGCTCATTTGATTTAACTATGGATTGTAATGTCACTTTGGAATAATAATAATTTGTGAAAATTTAGAAAAGTTTCAATTACTGAAATGGAAGAAGAGAAAAGTTTAAATGTGAATGAAGAGTCAAATCCGAAGCAGAAGCACAAAGGGAAACATGACAAGCCAAAGTCTTGGGATGATCCAAGCATTGACCATTGAAAGATTGAAAAGTTTGATCCAGAGTGGATTGCTTGAAGTCTCTACCTTTTCAACTCTATTCCCTCAGTACAAAGGTTAGGGAGTTTTATCCATTGTCCAATGAATACTGAAAAAAAGAATGAAATTACTTCATAACATCACTCTTTGCATTACTAATTACTGTACAATACGTTTTGATGTTGGATTAGCGAAGACTTTGTAAATCATAAAACTTCACCGCATTAATTCCAATGTCAACTCTATAATTTCAATGTCAAATTCTTGTCAAATTCCAAGTTGGAGCTTTGGGCACATTTTAGATTTGGAGTCATCTATATGAATCCTCATTTGTTTTTTCAGCACATAGAATAATCATCATACCAAGCAAAATAAAATTATCTCTAGGGATCTCTTTCTTCCATTGTGCTCTATCTGTAACTGAGTCGGCATAGATTCCAAGGATTTGTAGGTCTTTCGGGACAACTCAAGTTTTACACCTACTTTTTGTTGCATCTGTAGGTCAATACATGCATGACCAAATCACAAAAACTAGAGTAAATATATGTGCGAGGGTTGGATAGAATCAGACACCTTAGAAATTTTGATGGAATGTGTGTTCCTTGTAGTGTTTTTGTTACTCCAATAGTTACACATGTTGTTTGTACTCTATGAATTAGAATGTAAAATTTCGAAAACAATATAATCGTTTTCTCGCCAATATCCTGATACATGATATGGTTAAACTTAAGTTGAAGTTCTGATAATACCAAATTAAAGAAATAGAAAGCAATTCCTATGTCTATTGGAGTGTTGTTTAGTTGCTTCTTTCTTCAATAATTGGATAATAAAGAACTGACAATACAAAGTTCGCTGAGCAGGTCGAAATTTTTAATGAATCAATCAGTTAAAATGCCATATCGAGTTTCTCCTTATAAATTGTCCGTTCACTTGATGATTTTTGCGTTTAACTTTTTCTTGATAAGTATGCCATTCTACTTTTTTTTTTGGTTAAAAACTAACAATATTTCTTGTGAATTTATAATTTGAAACATTAGCGTGTGTTATGTTATAATTGAACATTTTTATAAGAGAAATATTTGCAAGAGTGTTGGCGTATTGTAAAAGGTGCCTTAAAAGAGCATAGAATTACCTGCGAACTGAACTTGGTAAATCATTATAACCTCCATCTCTCTCTCTCTCTCACACACACACAAAAAAAAAAGAAAATTCATGTCTGTCTACAACTTGTAGAATACTTCTAGAACTATGTAGTACTTGTTTGTTTGCGAAGTTTTTTCATATATCTTAAATTTGATCTCTAATCAAAATGATATAAACTGAAATAAGGAGAGACATAGTGTAATACCCTGCGAAATTCTAAGTCTAATTCAGCCACTTAAAGCTTGATAAGGGATCCAACACTTAGAAATTTCAGCTAAGTGTCGATGACTTAGTCTCATTTTAAGCCTCCAAACTTTGAGAAATTATTTCATGACCTTTTCGAGCTTCGTTTGTCAATTTATTTGTTGATTCATGATGGGGTGAGTCAATTGTACACCTCGGGCGAGTTTCGAGATTTTTGGAATAGCATAAGGGCATATTTGAATTCCCAAAATAGTAATTCTAGGCGATTAGCTGGCGTTACCTAGCTTAGTTTGGGGCTACAGGTAAGGCGCCGCCCTGGCTATTCCCTCTGGGCTACAATTCTGCAGTCCAGCCCCGAACTTTTAAGGGCAAAAGGGTTAATTTTTCACTCCTATATAGCCCTAAAATATGAGATTCAGCCATTATTCACCAAAATATACTTGTTTTCTCTCAAATTCTCTCAAGAACAAGCATTAGGGTTCTTAATTCAAAACTCAAATCTCAAAGATCACCGTTAATCTTTTGAAAGTCAAGCATTAAGGTATGTTAGATGTTGATTCATGGGTCCCTTCCACCCATGAAGTTCAAGAATCCTTTTCAAAATATAAGATTTGATATTTATGAGTTTTCTAGATTTATTTGAATAAGAGTTCATTTTTATGTTATTGTTGGATTATAATTCATGTCGTAGAGTACAAGTTCCATGATTTGATCCTAGTATGTGATGAATTGCATGATGTTCATGATAAATCCTTCAAGTTGCATGTTTATTGATGTAGTCATGATGCTTAGATGCAGTAATTGTTTGTAACTCCCCGACTATGGTACCTCGGATGCTACACGATGCTCATGACCCTGAAGGACCACAATCTAACTTATGACTGGTATCTACTGTAACATAATTTTGTAAAATATATGAAAGATAGGCTGAAATTGCCATAAGGTTCAATACGGAAACATAACTAATAAAATGATATCTGAATAATATGGTATTGTCATACCCCAAATCCCATTGGAGCGGACTGGCACCCATAGCCGAGGAGTCCCGGGAGAACCCGTTCATAACCTATACTTTCACATTTATATTACTTATGAAAATTAGAAATTTGGGCAGCACTTCGTTGTAAATAGAAGAAAATAGTACATGTACCAGCCCAGCAGACACGCATAAATATATATATGAACAGTAATTGGCCGTCAGAGCCATCACGTCTATCAACCAAACACTCCTATGGCTGTACAATATGTCTACAAAAGCCTCTACATAGATACACAACTGAGTTGGGGTCGGTACAAACTCCCGCCCACAAAAGACTTTTATACAAAGACCAAAGGTACATATAGAGACGACTTGGGATGCCCCGAAACAACTGGAGCTCACCACTAACAATAGAATGTCCTGGCTCTTACTACGGAGGTGTACGACCTGAAGTACCTGTTCCTGCAGGCATGAATGCAGGTCCCCCGTGAGGGACGTCAGTACGGAAATATGTACTGAGTATGTAAGGCAGTGAGTATCAAGGTGAGATACAAAAGATCAACAAAACCCAGATACCAGTGAATAAACAGTATGAGTAGACCACACTTAAAAGAACTGATGGTATACCTGCACATTACTTTCATATCATTACTTCCCGTAATCCTTATCAATACATAACATATGTCATACAATGGCCAACTGATCAGTGGTACTAATACAATACATCATATCATCAATTTAAAATACATTGGTTACTTTGTGGTCACACTTTATGGAACTTGAAACCATGATACCTCAATAGGAAAAACATGTAAATAGGTAATCAATATCATGAAAATGAATTAGAGAATCATGGATACCTCATTAAACCATTTCGGAGTCAACAACAGTATATGGACATTTTTTTGACTAGTCGGATATCTTAAAAGTGAAAACAAGTTCAATTGGTAGTGTCGAAGATCATATGATGTTATTATGTGTCATGTGTCGTAGGACAATGTTGGAAGCTTACTTGAGAGTGTCATGGGTCATTATTCATGCCAAAGATTAGATAGAGTATGTCTTACATACCTTGATATAACCACTTCAATACAAGTGACTTCCCGTACTCTTCGAACACTTATCTACAATAAGTCATTTGTGGCAAACTAGTATTAGCAACCAAACCTTACCATTTAGGTATTAACTTCACCAAATAATGTCTAGGAAGTAATCCTTTAGCTCATCAATAAGAGTACTACATACATCCTCTTATACTCTTATTACATTCACATATTATGCATTTTCATGAAATATCCCTCAACATCACTCTTAGCCTTTATTTCCCTTCTTAATCACCATCCAATACCAACATGATCACTAGGCATACATAACCACTAATATAATGATATATCACCACAATTCATCCTCCATAATCCAATACAGCAACTTCCATAATTTACTACTAACAATTTATACACAACAAGTCATAACTATGTTTCTAGTTATCTTCCAACATCAAGACAATACTCATAATCCTTTATAAATACTTATTCATGGATAAGAATCAAGAATAAACAATATTCATACCTTAACAATGAACTCTTGTATTTAGAATCCTCCTTACATAACCATGGGGTGCTTCTCGAAGCTTTCAAGATGCTGAACACAACTACGGAACCAATTTGAATTTTCTACGGTTGAATCACAAAATATTTGAGGTTGAAATTGGCTAGGGTTTCACCTTTCCTAATATTTGGATAACATCTGATACAAATGAGGCTAAGTGCAAGTTTTTAAGACCAATTTTCGTCCAAAGGTAATAGAAAATGACCATTGTGCCCTAAAAATTGAAACAAATCCCGAATCTGTCCTCAGTGGACAGTTTTGACAGGCTGAAGTAAATCGATCATAACTCTTTGCTCCGGTATCGGATTTGGGTGAAACCAATTGAATTGGAAAGATACTTCAAAGGGATTTCATTTCCATATAAAGTATACCACCCAGGCCTTCCTTTACAAGAAGTTATGGTCGTTTAAAGTTGACCCAAAAATCTGTCAGACAATTCTGTTTTGTTTTTGATAGGCTGCAGTAAAACTGGTATAGCTCCTTACTCAGACATTGGATTTGGATGAAACCAATTTCATCGGAAAGAAGACTCTCGGATCTTTTCGTATATATATAGCAGCTCACACAGTTCTTTTTGTACAAGGAGTTATGATTGTCTAAAGTTGGATTGCCTAGCTGCAGTAATTTTCCTGCAGAATTACTGTTCACAGGCTTCCCGGCCACCGTTTTGAAATTTTGAATGTGCTCGCTTATATGAAATACTCCTCTGTTTTGGGCAAACTTTATATCGTTGGAAATCTTATTCCAATACCTACACATACAACTATTGACGGGATACTTCCGAACACCATAAACTTAATTTAACCCATACGCAAGTCTTTAGGACTCCATATAATTGCGATAAGTGTACGAAAAAATTTACGGGGTGTTACATTATCCCCCCCTTAAGAACATTCGTCCTCGAATGTTAGCATACTTACTTAATTAAGACATGTCCAAGCTTACAATTAACATATTCATCATCATAACATCCTTGCATAAAAATAAACACTTACTTGTTATTGTTCTTCTTCCGTCTCATGAACTTCCTCCTCATCGCTGAATAGGTAAGGGTACTTAATATTCATCGCTTCCTCGGCTTCCCATGTGATCTCCTCAACTTGTTGATTCCTCCAAAGTACTTTTACCGATGCTATCTCTTTATTCCTTATCTTTTTAATTTAGCGATCAAGAATAGCAATAGGCATTTCTTCAAAAGTGAGATCTTCTGTAATTTGTACATATTCTGTAGTAGTGATGTGCGATGGATCTCCAATGTACTTGCGAAGCATCGAAACATGAAATACGGGATGAACTGCTGAGAGCTCTTGAGGTAGCTCTAACTCATAAGCAACTTGTCCAAATCTTTGAATGATCTTATACAGACCTATGTATCGTGGACTTAACTTTCCTTTCTTGCCAAACCTCATCACTCCTTTCATTGGTGATACTTTCAAGAATACCCAATCGTCGATAGAAAACTCAAGTCCTCTTCTTCTAACATCCGCATAAGATTTGTGTCGACTTTGAGCTGTTGCAAGCCGTTGTTGGATCACTTTAACCTTCTCCATTGCTTGATAAACAAGCTCCGGTCCAAATATGACCGCATCACCTGCTTCAAACCATCCTATTGGCGATCTACACATTCTTCCATACAATGCTTCATATGGTGCCATTTTGATACTTGAATGATAGCTATTATTGTAGGCAAACTCGATAAGAGGTAGGTGATCATCCCAGCTGCCTTTGAAATCTAATACACATGCTCGTAGCATATCTTCAAGTGTCTGGATGGTACGTTCCCCTTGTCCGTCCGTTTGAGGATGGAAAGCCGTACTTAGATTTACTTGTGTCCCCAAACTCCTTTGAAAAGACTTCCAGAAATTCGCGGTAAATTGGGCTCCTCAATCGGATATAATGGAAATTGGAACTCCATGTAACCAAACGATCTCCTTAATATACAACTTCGCATACTCTTCTGTCGTATAAGTTGTCTTAACTGGTAAGAAGTGCGCAGATTTGGTAAGCCACCCGTGATGAAATCCATATTGATCTTGTCCCACTTCCAGACTGGAAGATCTATACATTGCATGTAACCGCCGGGTTTCTGGTGTTCTACTTTGACTCTTTGACAATTCGGACATTCCGCTACAAATTCGGCAATATTCTTCTTCATGTCATTCCACCAATATATTGCTTTCAAATCTTGATACATCTTAGTCGACCCTAGATGGATGGAATACCTTGAACAGTGTGCTTCGGTCATAATTCTCTTTCTTATCTCAACTACATCAGGTACACATAAACGATTCTGACACTGAAGCACTCCTTCTCGCGTAAGCTCAAATGCCTTTGTCGTGCCACTCTGCACATCCTCCTTAAGCTGCAATAAAATTGGATCTGCATACTGCTTCTCTTCAACTTCAGCTATCAATGAAGATTCCGCTGCATTACGTACAATAACCTCTTCATCTGGAGTTTTGAGAAGTCGGACTCCCAAATTAGCTAGTTAGTGAAGATCCTTAATCATCCCCTGCTTTTCTATAGATGCCATTTTAGACTTACGACTCAGTGCATCCGCTAACACATTCGCTTTCCCTGGATGATACAAGATATCAACATCATAATCTTTCAACAATTCAAGCCATCTCCGCTGCCTCAAAGTTTAGATCTTTCTGACTGAAGATATATTGCAGGCTCTTATGATCGGTATATATGTCAACATGAACCCCATATAAGTAGTGGCGCCATATCTTCAAAGCAAATACAACTGCAGCTAGCTCCAGATCATGCGTGGGATAATTCCTCTCATGTGGTCGCAACTGTCTAGAGCCATAGGATATTACTCTACCATGTTGCATTAGTACGCATCCTAAGCCAATTCTCGAAGCATCACTGTACACTGCATACCCTTCTGTGCCTTCAGGAAGTACCAATACTGGTGTAGAAGTCAACTTGCTCTTCAGATCCTGGAAACTCTTTTCACAGGCATCATTCCATTGAAACTTGGAGGCTTTATGCGTCAACTTAGTGAAGGGTGCAGAAATAGAAGAAAAACCTTCAACAAACCTTCTATAATAACCTGCCAACCCGAGAAAACTACGAATCTCCGTAGGCGTCGTGGGTCTTGGCCAATTCTTCACAGCCTCAATCTTCTGAGTGTCAACTTTTATGCCTTCACTGGATACAATATGGCCCAAAAATGCCACTGACTTGAGCCAAAACTCACATTTAGAAAACTTCGCATATAGCTTACGATCACGAAGAATCTGCAACGCCTGCCTTAAGTGATTAACATGGTCCTCTTCTGATCTAGAGTAGACCAAAATATCATCTATGAAAACTATCACGAACACATCTAGAAACGGCTTAAACAGCCAATTCATCAGATCCATAAAAACTGCGGGTGCATTTGTCAGCCCGAATGACATAACCAGGAATTCATAATGACCATACCGTGTTCGAAAAGCTGTCTTGGGTATATCTTTATCCTTGACTCTCACTTGATGATAGCCTGATCTCAAGTCAATCTTGGAAAAACACTGGGAACCCTGCAACTGGTCAAATAAATCATCAATTCGGGGAAGGGGGTATTTATTCTTAATAGTCACCTTATTCAATTGCCGATAGTCAATACACATCCTCAGCGAACCATCTTTCTTACGCACAAACAATACTGGTGCTCCCCAAGGGGACATACTAGGCCTGATGAATCCCTTCTCTAGCAAGTCTTTCAGTTGCTCTTTCAATTCTCGCAACTCTGCTGGTGCCATTCTATAAGGAGGAATTGAGATTGGCTGTGTGTCTGGCAACAAATCAATACCAAACTCCACTTCTCATTCAGGAGGTAAACCTGGTAGTTCTTTAGGAAATACATCAGGAAATTCATTCACAACCGGAACGGTCTGAAAAGTTGGCGGCTCTGCCTCTGTATCCCTTACTCTAACCAGATGGTATATGTACCCCTTGGAAATCATTTTTCTTGCCTTAAAGTAAGAAATAAATCTACCTCTCGGCGCGCCAACATTACCCTTCCATTCAAGGACTGCCTCATTTGGGAAATGGAAATATACCTTCTTAGAATGGCAATCTACTGTAGTATAACAAGACGCTAACCAATCCATGCCCATAATAACATCAAAATCTACCATTTCTAACTCAACAAGATCGGCCATCGTATCACGACCACAAATATTCACAACACAATTTCGATAAACATTCCTAGCTATAAGAGATTCCCCCACTGGCGTTGATACTTCAAATGGCTTGGCTAATAATTCGGGTGTTCTTCCGAACCTTCCCGCAACCAAAGGAGTAGCATACGATAATGTAGAACCAGGATCACTTAAGGCATACACATCAAATGTAAAGATGGGCAACGTACCTGTAACCACATCTGGAGAAGCCTCTAAATTTTGCCGATCTGATAGGGCATACATACGGTTCTGAGCTCCGCTAGCACTAGCTACTCCTCTATCACCTCTACCGTGACCCATAGGTTGTGCACCCCTACTCAAAGGAGGCACCGAAGATGACGCAACAGCTGATCCGGTAGGTCGTGTTATACTACCTGTGGTCCTGCGTGGGCAATCTCTAGCCATATGCCCTGGCTTACCGCACCAAAAGCAATTGTACATCCCAAGCCGACATTCGCCAAAGTGAAATTTTCTACAAATGGGGCACGGGTGTCGTGGAGGTCTCAATTGACTCATACTCACTTGCCCTTGATACCCCACTGTTCGCGAACTCTGATTTTCACTGCTTTGCCCGAACTGATTACCTCTGAACCTTTGAAATTGCAGTGGAGCACTAATTGCAGGATAAGAAGATAACGAGCTAGGCAATCTATGAGAGAACGAAGGCCTAAAACCTCCATGAGATTCCACAAACTGCCCTATAGCTCTGGGCCGCTTAGAATATCCTTTTTCTGATTCCTGGGTTCTTCTTCTTTGCCTCTGATCTTCCATCTTCTGAGCGAAAGCTTGTATCCTCGCTATATCCATGTCCTTGTTCAAAGCAGCAATGGTACAATCTCTAACCAAGTATGGTTCCAATCTATTCACATAGTGATGAACTCTGTCGTCCATAGTAGCTACCACATTAGAAGCATATCGAGACAAGGAGTTAAATCGAAGACTATACTCCCTTACACTCATACCCTGACGAAGATTTAAGAATTGATCGGCACGGGCCTGACGAGTCTCAAATGGAAGATAATGATCAATAAATGCATTTTTGAACTCTCCCCACGTAGTTGGAGGTGCATCAATACCCCTAGATCGTTTCCAATCCTCGTACCACAATATAGCCTCTCCTTTCAGTCTATATGCTGCTAGCTCAACCATCTCTTTACCGGATATGTGCATAACATCTAGAGCCCTTTGGGTTTGATCGACAAAGTCCTACGGGTCTTCGTTAATACCTGATCCGGTAAAAGTAGGAGGATCCAGTTTCTGAAAATCCTGTGTCCGAAGGCTAGCTGCTTTATCCGTACCACTAGAACCCGTGGTAGGAATAGCTTGCCCTTGAACTTGACCGGCAACTATACGCGTCAGAAGTTGTACTGCATCCCTCAAATCTGGATCAACAACATTAATAGACGGCACTTCCGGAGGAGAAGAAGTGCCTGATATATGCTCAGCTTGAGACTCACTTTGTTCAGCTTGTGCCGGTGGTGACTTACTAGTACCTTCTCCGGCCACTGCATCTACTCGCTTCCACTTATTCTTTCTCCTTGTAACCGGCATCGTCGCTATAATAAATAAAAAAAAAATAATTGGATTAAGCGATTGATTATGACTTTATCTCTAATATGGGATCTATTGCACGATCTAAGAAATGGAGAGTGGAAATAATCCCTAAATGTCCAATAGCCTCCTGTTTATAGATGTGGTGCACAACACACCGATAAACGAGATTCTACGTAGACACGGCTTTGTAGACTCACTAGGACGAACTTCTCTGATACCACTTCTGTCATACCCCAAATCCCATTGCAGCGTACTGGCACCCATAGCCGAGGAGGCCCGGGAGAACCCGTTCATAACCTATACTTTCACATTTATATTACTTATGAAAATTAGATATTTGGGCAGCACTTCGTTGTAAATAGAAGAAAACAGTACCTGTACCAGCCCAGCAGACACGCATAAATATATATATGAACAGTAATTGGCCGTCAGAGCCATCACGTCTATCAACCAAACACTCCTATGACTGTACAATATGTCTACAAAAGCCTCTACATAGATACACAACTGAGTTGGGGTCGGTACAAACTCCCGCCCACAAAAGACTTTTATACAATGACCAAAGGTACATATAGAGACGACTTGGGATGCCCCGAAACAACTGGAGCTCACCACTAACAATAGAATGTCCTGGCTCTTACTGCGGAGGTGTACGACCTGAAGTACCTGTTCCTGCAGGCATGAATGCAGGTCCCCAGTGAGGGACGTCAGTACGAAAATATGTACTGAGTATGTAAGGCAGTGAGTATCAAGGTGAGATACAAAAGATCAACAAAACCCAGATACCAGTGAATAAACAGTATGAGTAGACCACACTTAAAAGAACTGATGGGATACCTGCACATTACTTTCATATCATTACTTCCCGTAATCCTTATCAATACATAACATATGTCATACAATGGCCAACTGATCAGTGGTACTAATACAATACATCAGGGACCACCCCTGGAATAGCATATATACATAATCTTTATAATACAATGGCCAACTGATCAGTGGTACTAATACAATACATCATATCATCAATTTAAAATACATTGGTTACTTTGTGGTCACACTTTATGGAACTTGAAACCATGATACCTCAATAGGAAAAACATGTAAATAGGTAATCAATATCATGAAAATGAATTAGAGAATCATGGATACCTCATTAAACCATTTCGGAGTCAACAACAGTATATGGACATTTTTTTGACTAGCCGGATATCTTAAAAGTGAAAACAAGTTCAATTGGTAGTGTCGAAGATCATATGATGTTATTATGTGTCATGTGTCGTAGGACAATGTTGGAAGCTTACTTGAGAGTGTCATGGGTCATTATTCATGCCAAAGATTAGATAGGGTATGTCTTACATACCTTGATATAACCACTTCAATACAAGTGACTTCCCGTACTCTTCGAACACTTATCTACAATAAGTCATTTGTGACAAACTAGTATTAGCAACCAAACCTTACCATTTAGGTATTAACTTCACCAAATAATGTCTAGGAAGTAATCCTTTAGCTCATCAATAAGAGTACTACATACATCCTCTTATACTCTTATTACATTCACATATCATGCATTTTCATGAAATATCCCTCAACATCACTCTTAGCCTTTATTTCCCTTCTTAATCACCATCCAATACCAACATGATCACTAGGCATACATAACCACTAATATAATGATATATCACCACAATTCATCCTCCATAATCCAATACAGCAACTTCCATAATTTACTACTAACAATTTATACACAACAAGTCATAACTATGTTTCTAGTTATCTTCCAACATCAAGACAATACTCATAATCCTTTATAAATACTTATTCATGGATAAGAATCAAGAATAAACAATATTCATACCTTAACAATGAACTCTTGTATTTAGAATCCTCCTTACATAACCATGGGGTGCTTCTCGAAGCTTTCAAGATGCTGAACACAACTACGGAACCAATTTGAATTTTCTACGGTTGAATCACAAAATATTTGAGGTTGAAATTGGCTAGGGTTTCACCTTTCCTAATATTTGGATAACATCTGATACAAATGAGGCTAAGTGCAGGTTTTTAAGACCAATTTTCGTCCAAAGGTAATAGAAAATGACCATTGTGCCCTAAAAATTAAAACAAATCCCGAATCTGTCCTCAGTGGACAGTTTTGACAGGCTGAAGTAAATCGATCATAACTCTTTGCTCCGGTATCGGATTTGGGTGAAACCAATTGCATTGGAAAGATAATTCAAAGGGATTTCATTTTAATATAAAGTATACCACCCAGGCCTTCCTTTACAAGAAGTTATGGTCGTTTAAAGTTGACCCAAAAATCTGTCAGACAATTCTGTTTTGTTTTTGATAGGCTACAGTAAAACTGGTATAGCTCCTTACTCAGACATTGGATTTGGATGAAACCAATTTCATCGGAACGAAGACTCTCGGAGCTTTTCGTATATATATAGCAGCTCACACAGTTCTTTTTGTACAAGGAGTTATGATCGTCTAAAGTTGGATTGCCTAGCTGCAGTAATTTTCCTGCAGAATTACTGTTCACAAGCTTCCCGGCCACCGTTTTGAAATTTCGAATGTGCTCGCTTATATGAAATACTCCTCTGTTTTGGGCAAACTTTATATCGTTGGAAAGCTTATTCCAATACCTACACATACAACTATTGACGGGATACTTCCGAACACCATAAACTTAATTTAACCCATACGCAAGTCTTTAGGACTCCATATAATCACGATAAGTGTATAAAAAAATTTACGGGGTGTTACAGGTATCACAATAGCAAAATCAAAATAAATGTCAGAATATGCTAAAGTCTGAAACATCTAGTCTGAAATATAGTCTGAAAGCCTCTAACTGCCTGAACTGTCTGAATAAGGAGTTGATGAGACAATCCCCCCAAATAACTCTATATACTGAAATATCTAAGTACTGAAAGAATAAAATAATTAAATAATAACATCCTCGAATGATGAGGACTCACTGCTAAGTCTACTGCTGCGGACTGGATCTGAACTGCTAAGGATGCTTTGGATCTCGTGCTTTTGAACCTATGGTATAAAACACCATAGCACATAAGAAAAGTATACGTCAGTACGTGGGAATGTACTGGTATGCAAAGTGGGGTAGGCTAAATGCAAAGGGTTCATATGCATGAACAATGCTAACTGACTAAAAAACATGAACGTGAAAATACATGCATGAATATGTAATTGTAACTGAGATTGTGATAATACTAACTACTGAATCTAAATAATGATAACATGGATTACTGATAACTGATATAGCTGATGCTGACTGACTGTGTCGATAGTCCTGATTCTGATAGAACTAGCTGAGTTTTGTACTGAATTAAGTGACTATATCTGACAGTCCTGAATCTGAAGAACTATCTGAGTTCTATTACTGAGACTGACACCGAGACTATGGAAAGTAGTCATCTAACCGATATGCCCCAAATAAGATATTATAGCTTAGTTGGGATCTAATCTGTAACCCCAATTAGAAGGGTATCAATATCGCGCCACTAGTAAGGACAAGCTGTTAGTGACCCTCATCTGGCAGTGTCCCCAAAGAAAAATGGTGGGACCCTCATCTGACAGTGTTAATCCACCTCATCAACCCTTAATTGTCAGAGTTGATTTCTTAAACTATGTTGGCTACATAGTTCTGGAACCAAGGATTGCTTTTAAGGGTCACACCCTATAGTGTCAGTGTGTGCCCTCATCCTTGGGTTCACTTGGTGCTGAATCCTACTCCGATATGAATAGACAATGAACTGATTACACTGAACTAGACTGGACTGAGTTCACTGGGTTCTGTAGGCTGATGGAATACTACTGAGATCTATTAACTAACTAAGTACTACAGAGGTCTGAACTTAATATTGAATACTACTGAGTTTTCCTAAGTCATGTAACTAACTGAATTCTATTAATCATGGCTTGACTGAGATTATCTAGAAACTAACACTGGATCTTAGCACACAACTAAATTGTCGAGTATTAAATACCTTCGGGACTCAATAACATGGAAAAGTAAATCATGGCACAAGCTCTAAAGATCAACAATGGCTATATACTCATAATTCATTCACTAACACATTTCATCAAACACTTGGCATACATTAACTTGGACATAGATAGGGATTACATGTTGACATGCTATAATAGCACTAAGTCATTCACATAAGCATTTTATCAAACACTTGGAGAGCATGATTTGGTTATACAATCATCAACACATCTAATAATCATGGGTACATTAATCAACTTGTAAATTGAAGGGTTTATTATAAATATCATGTAAATCATTGCATACTAGAATTAATTCTTGGGATTAGTAGTTTAACACATGGATCAAAACCCAACAACAACATGAATATGAATTTTAATTCAATTAAATCATGAGTATTCATAAATACACAATCTTTGTGATTTAAAAAGGGATCCTTGAGCTTCATGAGTGAAAGGGACCCATGAATCAACACTTGACATACCTTAGAAAGTAAACTATAAAGGTTCTTGAAGAAATTCTTGAGCCTTGTTCTTGAATTTTGAAACTAAACCATAAAGGTTCTTGAAGAAATTCCTGAGCCTTGTTCTTGAATTTTGAAACTTAGGGTTTCTTGATTTTGAGAGAGAATGATTAGCTTTCGGGAAACTTGAGTGAATAATGAAAAGTTTAGGTCATTTAGGGATTAATTTCGTGTTTAAGGCTGACCTAGTTCATGAGGAAATTTCTAAGATGCCCTTGGGATTTAAAATCCCATAACTAGAATATGGATTAAGGACTCACCACGACGCGGTAGAGGGGCCATCGTTATACTCACCGCGATCCGACCTAATCGCAGTGAGCTACTGGAATTGGACAATTTCCAAATTAGCTTTCATCGCGATGTGATGGGATGGATCATCGCTATAGCCACCACAATGCGGGTTTATCATGGTGAGCTACTATTTCTGAAATTTGATTTTGATTCAATCCCTGTCCGAAAATTTTAAAACTTACCCAAGACATGCTATTTCCATCCCCGAATATGCTCAACTTAGAAATTAAATTTCCGAGGTTGGAAAGGCTATAAATAAATTCACTAAAGTTCAAAGGGCTTAGAAAAGACTAAGTCCTAAGACTTAGCTGAAGTTTTCTAATTTGGGGACCCTCAACAAGCTTTAACAGTTCTGTTAACCTTACAATTTTGCGGGGTCGTACAATATCTCCCCCTTGGGAACATTCGTTCTCGAATGAGACTGACTGAGATGAGAGAAATGATAGACTGAGGTACATACAGAACATTAACAACTGAAACATGATTACATGACTGATATAGCTGATAAGCTGAATGTATCATACTGAAATGCATATCTGATGCATGAATAACTGATTCATGATTGCATGACTGGGATTACTAATAAGATGAGTTTCTCATCAAACTGAACATGCATAACTGATGCACAAATACATGACTGAGCTGACACGTGAATGCGTGACTGAATATGCAATGGTACTTAATACCAAGTTTATAATGGAGATCTGAACATGAACTGAATAAGCTTAAGAAAACTATTACCTTGAACTGAGTCTGAGTCTGCAGAGAAGAGGTGCTGATACTTAGTTTTTATATCTATTTCTGCTTTCCAAGTAGCTCCCTCAACAGACTGATTCTGCCAAAGAACTTTGACTAGCGGGACTTCTTTATTCCTCAGTCTGCGAATCTGGTAGTCAAGGATTTCAACAAAGGTTGTTCTGAACATCTATGCTCTGAATAGGGACTACAACTGTTGGGTCACCTATGCACTTCTTGAGAAAAGAAACATGGAACACTAGATGAACTGAGGCTAGATCTGAAGGCAATTCGAGCTCATAAGCTACTTTGCTAAAGCAACTGGGAATTTTGAAGGAACCGACATATCGGGGACTGAGTTTTCCCCGAGAGATCTTTAAATAGACCAATCTCGAACTTGAGATCTTTTCTGTGCATATCTACATAGGACTTCTGTCAGCTCTGAGCAGCCTAAAGTATTTCTCTGATCAACTAAACTTTTTCTAAGGCTTTGAATACTAAGTCAAGCCCTATATTGAGGCCTCACTAAATTAGAACCAACTGACTGGAGATTTGCATATCCTACCATAGAGAGCTTCGAATGGAGCCATCTAAAAACTGAAATGATAGTTGTTGTTGTCTGCAAACTCAATCAAAGTCAAGTGATCATCCTAACTACCTTTAAAGTCAATTACACACGCTCGCAACATATCTTCTAGAGTATGAATGGACCTTTCTCCTTGAACACCTGTCTGAGGATGAAAGGTTGTACTGAGATGAACTTGGGTACCAAGACCCTTTTGGAATGCTTTTTAGAAATGAGAGGTGAACTGGTACCTCTGTCTGAGACAATGGATAATGGAACACCATGTAATCTGACCAACTCTCTGATGTAGAGTTTGGCATAATCCTCGGTTGAATAAGAGGTATGAACTAGAAGAAAATGAGCTGATTTGGTCATCCTGTCTACCATGACCCAAGCTGAATCATGCCGATGACAAGTACAAGGCAAACCTGTTACGAAGTCCATATTCACATCTTTCTAATTCCAAGTGGGAATATTAAACTTCTGCATGGACCCACTAGACTTTTGATGCTCTATCTTAACCTGCTGACATGTAGAGAACTTAGCTATAAACTCTGCAACATTTCTCTTCATCCCACTCCACTAATAGATCTCCCGCAAGTTGCGGTATATATTAGTGGCCCCTAGATTAATAGAGTAACGCACACCATGCGCTTCTTCAAGAATTTACTTCCTTAAGTCATCCATACCTGGAACACACAAACGACCCTATCAATGCAACACACCATCTCTCCCTTGGGAGAAAACCTCTACCTTATGATCTCTGACTGACTCTTTCAACTTGACTAGGCTGGGATCTCTATCCTGCTTTTCTTTCACCTCGAAAACTAGAGATAATTCTGAACTATTCTGAACCCATATACTACCCTCTGCTAAATCGACTAAGCGAGCACCTAGTCGAGCAAGCTAATGAACTTACTGAGCTAAATTCTTATTATCTTTCTCAATATGAGCAATACTGCCCAAAAATAGTTTGATGGGAGCATCAACCACTACATTGTCTTTGTCTGGATGATAAAAGATACTCATGTCATAATCTTTCAAGAGCTCTAACCACCTTCTCTAACGTAGGTTGACATCTTTCTATGAGAAAACATTACGAAGGCTTTTGTGATCTGTGAACACATCTACATGAACCCCATATAAGTAATGCCTATAAATATTTAAGGCAAAAACTACGGCTGCTAACTCAAGATCATAAGTCAGATAATTCTTCTCATGGGGTTTAAGTTGTCTAGAGGCATAGGCTATGACCATACCATACTACATAAAGACACAACCCAAACCTACTCTGGATGCATCATAATACATGATAAACCCATCTGAATTATTTGGTAACGCTAGAACTAGAGATGAGGTGAGTCAAGTCTTCAACTCCTGAAAATTCTTCTCACTTGAATTTGACCACTGAAACGTGACTTTCTTCTGAGTTAACCTGGATGTAGGGGATGAAATTGAAGAGAATCCCTTAACAAATCATTTGTAATAGCTATCCAAACCCAATAAACTTCTGATGTCTGACAGAGAGATGGGTCTGGGCCAGTTTCTTACTACTTTGGTCTTTTGAAGATCAACTCTAATGCCATTATCGGAAATGATATGACCAAGGAATGCTACTGACCTTAGCTAAAATTTGTACTTATAGAATTTAGCAAATAACTGATGATTTTTGAGAGTTTGAAGTACTATTATGAGATATTCTGCATAATCATGCTCACTGCGAGAATAGACAAGAATGTCATCTATAAAGACTATGACTAACATGTTCAAGTACTGCTTGAACACATGGTTCATAAAGTCAATGAAAGATGTTGGGGTATTGGAAACACCAAAGGACATGACTAAGAATTTGAGGTAACCATATTGAGTTCTAAAGGCAATTTTAGGAATATCACATTCTCTAACTCTAAGCTGATGATAGCCCGATCTAAGGTATATCTTAGAAAAGTAATTGGCACCCTGAAGTTGGTCAAACAAGTCATCGATTCTGGGAAGTGGATACTTATTTTTTATCGTAACTTTATTGAGCTAGCGGTAATCTATACACATACTGAGAGAACCATCTTTCTTTCAGACAAATAAAACTAGTGCACCCCACGAGTACACACTGGGTCTGATAAATTCCTTATCTAGGAGATCCTTCAACTATTCTTTCAATTCTCTGAGTTATGTTGGTGCCATTCTATATGGAGGAATAGATATGGGTTGAGTATCTAGAAGAAGATTGATGCTAAAGTCTATTTCCCTTTCGGGAGGGATTCCTGGAAGATCTTCGGGAAAGATACCAAAATATTCATTCACTATTGGGACTGATTTAAGACTGAGAGTTTCAGAACTAGAGTCCTTAACTTAAACAATATGATAGACACATCCCTTATATATTATTTTTCTTGCCCTTAGGTAGGAAACAAGCTGACTTCTGACTGCTTAAGTACTACCCCTTCACTCTAGGGCAGGTTCATTCGTAAACTAAAACTGGACAATTTTATTTTTAAAGTTGACTATAGCATAGCAGGAATGAAGCAAATCCATGCCGAGAATAACATCAAAATCAATCATCTATAATTTGGCTAAGTCTGCAAAAATGACTTTCTGAGATACCATAACCGGACAGTTCCTGTATACCCGTTGGGCTATAATAGTTTTACCCACTTGGGTAGAGACTAAGAAGGGATCTACTAGAACTTTGTGACTGACTCTGAAATCAACTGATATATAAGGAGTACAAAAAGAAAAAGAAGCTCCTGGATCTAGCAAAGCGTAAACATACAAATGAAAGATTTGTAACATACCAGTGACCATATTAAGAGAATTTTCCTGATCTTTTCGGGACTGAAGATCATAAAGTCTGTTTGGGAGTTGCCCACTGGTGGCACTGGAGGTGGTACCCTGCTGATTCGGGCGACCGGACTGAGCTGAGGAACGATTATGCTGAACTTAAAAACCTGACTGTGGATAATTTCTAACTCTATGACCTGTCTTTCCACATCTAAAACAAACATCATTGTCAGCTCTACAAATACTCTTGTGGTTCTTACCATAAGTCTGGCAAAAGGGATTAGTTCTAGCACTACTAACACTGCCCTGAGGTCTAGGGCCTAATGCCCTATCCCTATTGCCGTCTTTGAATTTTGACACTGGAGCACTAGACAAGAAAGGAGCTGGAATGGAAGACCTTGGGCATAACTGAGAACGATTTTTACCCTCTAACTTAGGCTGATTGAAATTGAGTTCTAGCCTTCTTATTCTATTTCTCCCTCTTTTTAACCTTCTGCTCTTCTATCTACTGAGCATGGATCATAATCCTGGCTATGTCCATGTCACTATTGAATATTACAGTCTTGCACTCCTTGACCATACTATTATTCACTCCAGAAACAAACTTACTCATCTTAGACATGCTGTCTGCCACTACATATAGAGCATATCTAGCTAATTAAGTAAATTTGAGAGAATATTCTTTCACTTTCATGTTGCCCTACCTGAGATTGATAAACTCTAACACCTTTGTTTATCTAAGCTCTAGGGGACAGAACCTATCTAAAAATGCAGTGGCAAATTTCTCCCATTTTATGGACCCTGCATTATCTGCCCTCTCTGATTTCCACTGCCTAAACTATGTATGAGCCACATCCTGCAACTGATATATAGATAGCTTAGCACTCTTACTAGCAGTCACCCTCATGATATCTGTAACCTTCGAAACCTGATCAAGGAATTCCTGAGGGTCCTCGTCTGACTTAGACCCAGTGAAAGAAGGAGAATTCATTCAGGTGAAGTATTGAATCCTGGCTGCGGATGAATTGGCCACTAGATTGGCCAAAACGACAGTTGGTCATTTATTCTGGGCAATAACTGAATTAGGAAAAGTAGTGAATGCAACTCTGAATTCTGTATGAGAAACGTGTTCTTCCAAGGGTCTGCCTAGACTGGCTAAGGGGCTAACTGATTTCCAGTTCTCTTCGTGGGAGGCATGTTCTGTAAACGAAAGAGAAAAGAATTAGGCCGAGAGTTTAATATGAGCATATGCTCACTAGCATGACATGAATACTAAAAGAAGGGAAACTGTTCCTAAAACATTTCATAGCCTCCTGTACATAAATGTGGCGTGCAACACACCCATGCACAAGACTCTACTAGATGTGGCTTTTAGACTTCCTAGGACACTATAGAACTTTAGGCTCTGATACCAAGTTTTTAATGCCTCGAGTCTGGTACCCCAAACACTACATGGAGCTTATGACCTCAAAGGACCACAAGCTAACCCATGACTGGTACCTGCTGCAATAACTGTAACATAATTCTATAAAATATATGGAAGATGGGCTGAAATTACCATAAGGTTCAATCTGAAAACATAACTGATAAAACGATATCCGAATAATATGGTATCACAATACCAAAACTGAAATAAATATTTGAACATGCTAAAGTCTGAAACATCTAGTCTAAAATATAGTTTAAAAGGCTCTAACTGTCTGAACTGTCCGAATAAGAAGTTGATGGGACAATCCCCTCAACTAACTCTATCTACTAAAATAGCTAAGTATCAAAGGAATGAAATAATCAAATTATAACATCCTTGAATAATGAGGACTCACTGCTAAGTCTACTGCTGCTGACTGGATCTGAACTGCTAAGGATGCTCTGGATCTCATGCTTCTGAACCTATGGTATAAAACGCCATAGCGCAAAACAAAAGTATGCATCAGTACGTGGGAATGTACTGGTATGCAAAGTGGGGTAGGCTGAATACCAAGGGTTTATATGCATGAACAATGCTAATTGACTGAATCATATGAATGTTAGAATACATGAATGAATACGTAGCTGTAACTGAGATTGTGTTAATACTAACTACTGAATCTGAATACTGATAACATGAATTACTAATAACTGATCTAACTGAGCTAACTGATATAACTAATATAACTGATACAATTGATATAAATGATATAACTAATATAACTAATATAACTGATACTGAGTGACTATGTCTGACAGTCCTGATTTTGATGGAACTAGCTGGGTTTCATACTGAATTGAGTGACTGTATCTGGTAGTCTTGAATTTGAAGAACTATCTGAGTTCTATTATTGAGACTGAGACTGTGGAAAGTAGTCATCTAACCAACATACCCTAAATAATATATTATATCTGAGTTGGGGTCCAATCTGTAACCCCAATTAGAAAGGTGTCAATATCGCGCCACTGGTAAGGACAATCTGTGAGTGACCCTTATCTGGAAGTATCTCAGAAGGAGAATGGTGGGGCCCTCATCTGATAGTGTTAATCCACCTCATCAAACCTCAACTATCAGTGTTGATGTCTCAACCTATGCTGGCTACATAGTTCTGGAATGCAAGGATTGCTTCTAAGGGTCACACCCTCTACTGTCAGTGTGTGCCCTCATCATTGGGTTTACTCGGTGCTGAATCTTACTCCCATCTGAGTAGAAACTAAACTGATTACACTGAACTCGACTAGACTGAGTTCACTGAGTTTCGTAGGCTGACGAAATACTACTGAGATTTTTTAACTGATTGAGTACTATAGAGGTCGTAACTTAATACCAAATACTACTGAGTTTTCCTGAGTCATGTAACTAACTGAATTCTATTGATCATGGATTGACTGAGATTATCGTGAAACTGAGACTGGCCTAGGCACACAGCTAAATTGTTGGGTATTAAATACCCCCATGACTTGATAGCATGGAAAAGTAAATCATGGCACAAGCTTGTAAGCTCAACAATGGCTATATACTTATAATTCATTCACTAAGACATTTCATCAAACACTTGGCATGCATTAACTTGTACATGGATGGGGATTACATTTTAATATGCTATAATGGCACTAAGTTATTCACATAAGCATTTTATCAAACACTTGGGGAGCATTCTTTGGTTATACAATCATCAACACATCTAATAATCATGGGTGCATCAATAAACTTGTAAATTGAAGGGTTTATCATGAATATCATGTAAATCATTGCATATTAGAATTAATTCTTGGGATTAGTAGTTTGACACATCGATCAAAACCCAACAACAACATGAATATGAATTTCAATTTAATTGAATCATGAGCATTCATAAATACACAATCTTTGTGATTTAAAAAGGGATCCTTCAGCTTCATGGGTGAAAGGGACCCATGAATCAACACTTGACATACCTTAGAAAGTAAACCTTAAAGGTTCTTGAAGAAATTCTTAAGCCTTGTTCTTGAATTTTGAAACTTAAGGTTTCTTGATTTTGAGAGAGAATGATGAACTTTGGGGAACTTGAGTGAATAATGAAAAATTTAGGTCATTTAGGGATTAATTTCATGTTTAAGGATGACCTAGTTCATGGGAAAATGTCTAAGATGCCTTTGGGATTTAAAATCCCTTAACTGAAATACGAATTAAGGCCTTACCGTGGCGTGGTAGAGGGTCCATTGCTATACTCACCAATGCGGACTAATCGTGGTGAGCTACTGGTTGTTGACAATTGCTGATTTGAGCCTCACCGCGACACGGCCTAATCACGGTAAGCTACTAGAATTGGATAATTGCCAAATTGGCTTTCATCGATTTGCGATGGGATGGATCATCATTATAGCCACCGCGACACGGGTTTATCGCGGTGATCTACTATTTCTGAAATTTGATTTTGATCCAATCCTTGTCCAAAAATTCTAAAACTTACCCGAGACATGCTATTTCTATCCCTGAATATGACTCAACTTAGAAATTAACTTTCTAAGGTAGGAAAGGTCATAAATAAATTCACTGAAGTTTGAAGGACTTAGAAAAGACCAAATTCAAATACATAGCTGAAGTTTTCTAACTTTGGGACCCCTCAACAAGCTTTAATGACTGATTTAAGCTTAGAATTTTGCGGGGTCTTACATTGTTGTATGAACAAAGCATGCTTCCCATGTGTTTGATTAAATGCCTATGTGAATGATGTAGTGTCATTATCACATGTTGACAAGAAATCTCCATTTATGTATAAGTTAATGCATGTCAAGTGTTTGATGAAAGACCTTATTGAATAAGTTATGAGACATTAGTATGTATGTCTATTCATGTACAAGTTTATGATTTTCAAATGCATGAAGAGATACTTCATTGATGGTATTGTGAATGATAGAATATTACCATGTTTTATTCTTATTTATGCTAGCGAGTCCTGGGGTATTTAATACCCGACAATTTAGTTGTTTACCTAGAGCCAGTATCAGTTTCAAGATAATCTCAGTCATGCTATGATTAGTAGAATTCAGTCAGTTACAAAACATAGGATAACTCAGTATCTAAGTACCAGTCCAATCCAGTTTTAGTAATCAGTTTAGAACTCTGTAGCATTCAATTTGTCAATAGAATTCAATAGTATTCCATCAGACAACGGATCCAAGTGAACTCAGCTAGATCATTCAAGTATCATAATTAGTAATAGATTTAGCTCCGTCTAGTACAGTCTAAGAATCAGATCAGTGTCTATTCAATTGGAAGTAGGATTAGCATCGAGCAAGGACAGGGATAACGACTTCCTTATTAGCTAGGCAAAGTCGTTAGTAGCAGTCCCTGTGCTCTAGAACTGCGTATCCAGCACAGGATGAGGAGTCACCCATTATACTAGGCTTGACTACCTCTCAAGGGTCAGCATTAGATTAGACTTGGCTCCACCCAGGTGTCACCCGTTAAATAGGCTTAGCATCCTAGTTTTAGTAGATGTCTTTACCCGTGGCACGGTACTGACACCCTTCCAACTGGGGTTACAGTTTGGAACTCAAACTAGCTAGAAAGGGGCATATCAGTTAGATGACTACCTCCCACAGTTTCAGTTTCAGATCCAGTCTCAGTAAAGAACTTAGATAATTCGATAGATTCAGAGATCACCCGCTAGATAGGCTTGATCTCAGATATAGTCAATCATTATCATTATTAGTAGATTCAGAGATCACCCGCTAGATAGGCTTGATCACAGATTTAGTCAATCATTATCATTATTAGTAGATTCAGAAATCACCCGCTAGATAGGCCTGATCTTAGATACAGTCAATCAGTATTAGTAAACTCAGATATCAATATCAGTAGACTTAGTTATTCATTATCCCAATATTAGTAAAATCAGATGTTAGTAAATCAGTATTCAAAACTTAGTATTTAGTGTTACTACAATTTCAGTCATAGTTTATGCATTCATGCATGTATCCTCATTCAGTATACTCATGTTATTCAGTCAGTATAGTTTATGCATATGAACCCTTGCATTCAGCCTTATCTCATCTAGCATAACAGTACATTCTCACGTACTGACGCATACTTTCTTGCGCTATGGTGTTTTATACCATAGGTTTAGAAGCGCTAGCTCCACAGCACCCTTAGCAGTTCAGACTCATCTAATAGTATTGGACGTAGCAGTGAGTCCTCATCATTCAGGGATTTACCTTATTTTTTTATTGCATTAGATTCAGTATTTCAGTAGATAGAGTTAGTTGGGAGATTATCCCATCAACTCCACAGTTCAGAGAGCTTTAAAAGCTTTTCAGATAGACTAAAGTATTTTCAGGCAGTTGTTTTAGCTTTGGTATTTTGATACTTTATTCAGTTTTGTTTTAGTATTGAACCTTATGACAAGTTTTCACCAGATTTTTGCACTTATTTCAATGTATTATTCAGTGCTCAATTATAGATATTAGTCATGGATTAGCTTATAGTCCTTCAGGATTATGAGCACCGTGTAGCATCCGAGGTACCATATTCGGGGCGTTACAAACTTGGTATCAGAGCCTAAGCTTTAATAGTGTCCTAGGAAGTATGAAAAGCCGCATCTAGTAGAGTCTTGTTCATGGATGTGTTATGCGCCACACTTATATACAGGAGGCTATGAGATGTTTTATTAACAGTTTCCCTTTTTTCAGTATTCATGTCGGCGAGTGAGCATGAGCTCCAGTAGAACCCTCAGTCTACTTTGCTTTCTCCTTTTGTTTACAAAATATGTCTTCCAAAGAAGCTAGTAGAAGAAGTAATGCAAATCAGCCAGCTCCTCAACCTGTCCAGGCAGATCCCTTAGACGAGCATGTCTCTCATGCATAGTTTAGAGCTGTTTTCACTACCTTAGCTTATTCAGTAGTTGCTTAGAACAGGTTGCAGAATGTTGTCCTATCTAAGCTTGATAGTAAGGCGTGAATGATGCGGATTAGGGTAGAGGGTTAGGGGGTGGGAGTGCATCAGTAATAGTAGGAAAGCAATCTTTTGTGTCTAGAGTTTCTTGTTCGTGGTGTTGTGGCTGTAGTATTATCGTGTGGCTATTTTGCATACCATACTATTTTCTATGCACTTATCCTTGGTGTTTGTTATACTGTTAGTTTATTTTGCGTACTGTTCTAGTTTATTTTGCGTATTGTACTAGTTTATATGCACTTACCTTTTGTGTTTGGTATACTGTTATCGGTCCTAAGCCGGGGGTCTATCGGAAACAGCCTCTCTATTTCTCCTGAGGTAATGATAAGGTCTGCGTACACTCTACCCTCCCCAAACCCCACTATGTGGGAATACACTAGGTATGTTGTTGTTGTTGTTGTTGCTATTCATGAAATCAATAATATATGATAAAGTTATAAAATTGTTATAATAATATGTAAAATTGTAAGTTGTTTTGAATTTTTATTTCAGTTATGAAATATAATATTTATTTAAAATTAAATATTTAATTATGATAATATTATTTTGTAGATAAGCTAAATGATTTATTCTATTTTGACAAATAGCATAACAAGATACAAAAACCAAAATTAAGCAAGATAAGAGGATTAAAATAAAAGCAAACAACACTTTAAAAATACTATAATATCATGAAACAATTCATAAGATTACGGTTGAAAAATATAAAAAGAATAAATATCTTAATTACAAACTTATTATGACAATATTTATTTAATAATAATAATTTTGTAACGACCGCATGAAGTACGGATATATCCATGAATATAATATATAAGAGCAACATAGTGGGCTAATTAAGTATAAGTATTAAATGATGACACAAAAAGTCTAAGTGAACGTTCCATTTAGTAAAATTCTAGACCATGTATGTGTGTTGTTAGGTAGAATAAAATGTTATTTTTTGTGGAAAATATTTTTCTATATTTTTTTTTAAGTATTTCTCTTTAACAAAAAAATATACAAATAATTGAAAGGAAAAAAATGTGAAAAATATCTATATTTTAATGAAATTTGTAGTTGTGCATTCTAAACATTGCGGGGGGTCCTATGAATCCCCTAAACTATTTTTTAACATATTTAACTGGCATATATTTTGCACTTGAACTACTGCGTGTATTTCACGAACATTGAGCGGTAAGAAAAAAATATTTGATAAGGAAAAAATATATGCTAGTTACATACAGTAAAAAATCCCGCAAAGTTCAGGATGCTTAACTGTAAATTTTACCTGAGTACAAATATTTTTCGCACAGTTTTTCCTAATTGCAACTTATATATTCCTAAACTTTTTTACTTATTAAATGATGACTCCCCGCAAAGTTCAGGATGCGTAACTGTAAATTTTACCTAAATATAAATATTTTTCGCACATTTTTTCCTAATTGCAACTTATATATTCCTAAACTTTATTACTTATTAAATGTTACTTTGGAATTATTATAGGAATTGTCATTCCATAACTTTAAATTATCATTGTAGCTATATGTATGTGTGCAGACATCTGATTATTCAAAGGCGGAATAAGGATTTTAGTTATATAAGAATTATAATTCTATTTATTTTCTAGGTTGTGAATATTTTATTTATAGTCATGTTATATAGGTCTACTGTTTAACTTGACCTAAATCAATAATTAAACATCTTAACTTTAAAAATATATATTTAAACATTTTATTTTGGTTTAAGTTGGCTTCGTAAACATCTCAGCTTCTTGAATGCACAAAGGTGTCTAGATGTGTATATTTAAAATTAAAGTGTTTGATCAGGAAATATACCTATGTTAAATTGAAGTGTCTAAATGATCTCAAATCACAATAAAAGTTGAAGTGTTCAATAGTAGTGGAAATCAAAATAAAATGTTTATCTATATGTATTATGCCTTATTATACATAAAGGGCCGTCTCGGTGTACTAAAACTTCCGTTATGCACAAGGTACAAGGAAGGGCCTGATCACAAGGAACTATTATACGTAGTCTTACCTTGCATTTCTGTCAGAGGTTGTTTCCAATGCTTAAACCCGTGACCTCATAGTCATATGACAAAAACTTTATCAAATATCAAATAAATATATTTTTAACGTAAATACAAAATTTGAATTGAAACTAGTTGATTTTTTAAAACCTGTAACTAAAATGATGACTTCACCTCTGTAATTAGTGATTTGTAAAATAATATATAGTGAATAAAATTATAAATGCTAGTTCAAAAAAGTCAAGTTAAGCATTTCGCAAAGTAAATTCTAAAGAATTAAAAGCACACACTATATATCTTATCTAAAATGTAACTAGTGATTTGCAAAATAATATATAGTGAATAAAATTATAAATGCTAGTTTAAAAAAGTCTAAGTTAAGCATTTCGTAAAGTAAATTCTAAAGAATTAAAAGCACACACTATCTTATCTAAAATTTATTTTCTATTAATTAGATATTGCTAAAAACAGTGTATGTAAGAAATTTAGTGTTAGAATTGCATTTCTATGGAAATAACACTTCACCACTTTTAACTAAGCATGATAAAAAATATAACCAAAAAGTCAAGTTAATTAAAAAATTTTGTGAAGTAAAATTTTAAAAAGGTTAAGTAATTAATGCATTATCGTATCACAATTTAAATGTCTTAAAAGGGGGAGCCAAATTTTTACTAAGAGCCCATTTGGATATAATTAAAAAAAAAAAAGAAATAATTACACAACTTAACAAACATACACTTCTAATTACTCTATTTAGCCTAAGTTTCAATTAATTACAATTTATATCCCCCTTTTACTTCTTGGTTATCAATAATTACAATTTCTAGCCCCTCTCATGTATTTTCTCCTTTTCTCTATTTTTATTACTCTTTTTTTTTTTTCCTTTTTTCAGTTTTTTTCTTTATTTTTTCTTTTTCTTTTTTTTTTTTGTTTTCTCTTTCTTTTTTCTTTTTTCACTTTTTTAATTTTCATCTTTTTTCATTTTTCTTTTTCTTTTTGTCCTTTTCATTTTTTGTCCTTTTTTTTTGTCTATATTTTCTATTACTTTCGTTTGTTTTTTCACCTTCTTTTTTTCACATTTTTTCTCCTTCTTTCTTTTGTTTTTATTTTTTCTCCTTGTTTTCATTTGTGCGAATTAACAAACACAATTACAAGTGCGAGCTATAAAATATAAATACAACTGTGAACTATAAAATACAAATATAAATGCGAATTATAACATACAAATATAAATGCATGCGAACTATATCATATAAATACAAATGTGAACTATAAAATACAAATACAAATGCGAACTATAACATATAAATACAAGTGTGAACTATAAAATACAAATACAAATGTGAACTATCATTTGTATTTTTTAATTATTGAAAGGAACGATTGATTTCTTTCTATGAATACTTGATTGTATTTATTGATATGAGTATAAATACAATTCAAATTTTTATTACAATATATACGAATACAATATGTATTTGTATTTGTAAAATCATTTGTTTCATTTGTTTGTAATTGTATTTGTATCAAGTGATATTTGTTTATTTACAAATACGAATAATAATTTTGACATACAAATACAAAACGGTACATTTTTATTAAATGATACATTACATATTTATATATTTTAGAATCAAGAAAATACAATTAATGCATTTACTTTTTTGTATACAAATACAATGATAAATTGTATATAATCACGACTAAATACAATATGCAATCAACTTATAAATACAAATACAAAATAATTCATTAAAAATAAAAAGGCATTGAGGAAAATATAATACAAATACAAATATAATCTAAATATACAAACACAATAAAACCACAATACAAATATAATTCAATATAATATACAGTCAATTATAAAGTACAAATCACTTCTTTAAGTACAAGTGCAAATTATATAAAATATAAATGATGGTGCGAAATAACAAATACAAATATAAGTGTGAACTATAAAATACAAATACAAATGTGAACTACAAAATACAAATACAAGCGTGAACTTTAAAATACAAATATAAATATAGTTGTATCAATGAATACAAAAATATAAATGACGGTGTGACTACAAATACGATAAAAAATTATCGTATTTACGTTATCATCCATGACTTGTGCTTGAGTAGTCATATTTTTTGAAAATATAAAAAATAGAAAATAGAAAAAAAATAATAAAGAAAATAAGTACAAAAAAGAAACAAAATCAAAGAAGAAAAGAAAAGAAGAAAGAGAAATAGAAGTTAGAGATAGAGGAGCGGGAAAAAAACAAAAAGAAAGAAACAAAAAACTAAAAATAGAAAAAATAAGAAGAAAAAATGAGGAAAACATGAAACGAAAAAAATATAAAAAAATAAAAAAGAAAAAAAAATGGTAGTGTTTTTGGCGAGACTAAATATATAATGTATTTATGTTTTCTACGAATACAGAACATGAGTAAAAGTAAATACAACGGCTATGAATCGAATACAACGGCTAATAGTACTGTATTTATATTTTATATGAATACAGACTATTGATAAAATCGAATACTCCAGGCGTCAACTAAATACAACAGTTATGGCTATGGAAGGTGAGTTTTACAACAAAGTATCGCTATTTCTGAAAGATCCCCTTAAAAATAGTTTTTTAGCTTAAGAGATTAAAAAATTAAAATACGTGCTTATAAATTCAGCAGATAAGTGTTTGGATAAAAGTGTTGGAAATGAAGAAAAAAAAAGCTATTGATATGTTTGGTAAACAAGTGATGTTAAATACTTTCTTGTTGGTAAAATGACCTAAATATCCTTAAACTTGTTAACACCATGAATAAGGTGAATTATTTATGATTTTTAATTTTAAAATAAATTTTTTGAGCATACCTTCAATGTAATGATATATTCAGCGAAAACAAAAGAGAAAGATGAAGAGGAAATTGAAAGGGAGATATGAAGCGAAGCGCCAAAAGAAAAAGAAAAAAGAAAAAGCAAACCTAAAAGAGTTTTAACCTAAAAAACAAAAAGTTGGGGGGTACGCAACTACTTTTTGCCTCTTTTAATTAATTTTAACTTTTTAACGCACTTTATAATTTTACTAAACATCTAAAAAGATTAAAAAAGAGATTAAATGTTGGTTTGACCAGATTTTAATTCTATCCAAACGGGCTCTAAGAGTATTTAAAATAGAAGCCGAAACGGGTTCAACGCGTACTATACATACATAATAAATAACTTTAATCTTATATAAATAGTATAATTTTTCTCCGAGGAGGTTCAAGTGAACTTCTTGACCCTAAGCTAGCCCCGCCCCTATTTACAGGCCTGGAGACGGGTAAAGACGATCAACCGGGTCCCTATTATAGTTATCGAGTTAAGAAAGAGAGTCTTGTTATAACTTAGGCAAAATGGTTCAGTGGACCCCTGTACTAGGTCATTTTTGTAAGTTGGACACTTCTACTTATATGTTTGTCATCTGGACCCCCGAACCCTTTAAAAAGCTATATTTTAAACTCTTTGACCATTGACTTTGCCTATGTGACATTAAATGACTGACTAGGAAAAAAAGAGTGTAGTCACTCGCTTGGGGTGCGAGTGGGGGTCAATTTTTGACCAATTTTATATTAAAATAATTTAAAAATTTTAAAAAATTCTCTAACTACAACTTTTAAAATTTAAATATATTTTTAAAAGTTAAAAAATAAAATAAAAAGATCCCTCCCCCAATCCCTCCCCGTCCAACATCCCCTACCCCACACTACTGCCTTCCACCAGTCCCCCACCCCCATCGGCTGTCATAGCCACTGTAAAATCACAATTGCAATATAAATGCAATTCAGCTCATACAAAAACTAAAATACTTCAAATTCCATAAAAATGCAATAATTAGGGCTAAAAAACATTGTATAAATAACATAAATACCAACCTTTTTGGAAATAATTACACCTTCTCCCACTTTTTTAATTACTTTACTCTCTCTTCCTATTAATATACATAACATAGCCGACATATACATAGCATTCTATGTATATGTTGAAATTTTTGTATGTATTGAGGGAGTTGAGATTTTTTGTAATATTGAAAATATAAGTTGTTTATTTGTGTAATTTTTAGAAAACCATTAGCTAGCTCCAATCTCAAATTCAGCTCATACAAAATCCTAAACAACTTCAAAATTCCATCAAAAAAACAAAAAATAAGCCAAAAAACCTTCAAATTCTGCAAAAAAAATCCTTCAGATCTGGAAAGTGCTTGTAGCAATAATACCTGCATAGCTATTAGTAACATCAACAGTGCCTTTGAATGAAGTACCAAGCAAAATTCCAACAACACGCTTTCTTGTATCCCTAACAACTCTATTGTAATGGTCTATGATACTCAGTAGCACCAGCGGATGAATTATCACTTTCTCTATTGTCCTCGATAATATTTGCTACAATTGATTACTAAATTCAAATAAAATCATTAGCTAGGTCCAATACTAAATTCAGCTCCTACAAAACCCTAAAATACTTCAAAATTGCATCAAAATGCAATACTTAAGGCACAAAAAATCATTAGCCAGCTCTATTCTCAAATTCGGCTCATACAAAACCCAAAACAACTTCAAATTCCATAAAAAAAGAAAAAAATAAAAATTCAAATTGTAATGGTCTACGATACTCAGTAGCACCAGCGGATGAATTATCACTTTCTCTATTGTCCTCGATAATATTTGCTACAATTGATTACTAAATTCAAATAAAATCATTAGCTTGGTCCAATACTAAATTCAGCTCATACAAAATCCTAAAATACTTCAAAATTGCATCAAAATGCAATAATTAAGGCACAAAAAACCATTAGCCAGCTCCAATCTCAAATTTGGCTCATACAAAACCCAAAACAACTTCAAATTCCATAAAGAAAAGCAAAAAATAAAAATTCAAAACTACAAATTCAGCAAAAATTAGAACAGATCCTGAGATCATCATCATCTTCAACAACAACCAAAGCTCAAACATAGATAAACAGGTGAACGAAAAGCTTCAAGAACCGCCAGAAATTGTGCAACAAAAGAAAAAAATAGTGCATTTTTTTGTTCTCTTAGTACTTCGAGCGTTTCTTTTTAATTTTTTCAAAGAGTAAGAAGAATAAGAAGATGAAAATGATGAAGGAAAAGAACAAGGAGAAGAGGAGGCAGAACCATAAGAAAAAAAAGAAGAAGAAGAAACGCAAATTAGTTAAAAGAAAAATGGGGAAGAGAGAGGAAGGGGGACGGGGAGGGGAAGGGGTTTATTTATTTATTTTAATATTTAATATATTTTATAAAAATAAAAATGACGTGGAAGCTGATGTGGCAGCTGACGTGGCGTGAGTGTGTTACACTCACAAAAAAAGAGTTTAAAATATGAGTTTTTAGCGGATTCAGGGGTCTACATGACAAATATGTAAGTTGAACCGACCTAGTACATGGGTCCACTGAATCATTTGGACGTTACAAAGTTAAGCTGTGAAAATAACCTATTGCAAAAAAATACAGAATAAGGCCCGATACAATAGATTCTTGTGGTCCTGACCCTTCTGCAAATCCAATGAATAGCGAAAAATTAATGTACCGAACATCTCTTTTTTTACTAGTTCACTAATCATAGAATATTTTTCCTCATCATAGTAGATTTGTTTCCTAGTAAGATCATCAATAGATATTTGTCCTAAAATACCAAATTTATTGGCCAAAGCTGTTTTAGTTCATTTTGCACAAAAATACCAAAGGAGTATTCAACTTCATATCTTGCTTTGATGCTTTCACACGTATGTAGGCCTTATCTAGTATTCCCTCCATTTCGAAATAAATAAATTATTGGGGTATTTATTGGTGTTTTAAAATAAGTGAATTATTGAATTTTTTTCCAAAATTACCCTAATGATTTGACAAGCAAAAAAGACTGCAGCTTTTTCTTTTTTTTTTTTTGGGTAAAAGAGAGTTCAAGGGTAAAAATGAAAATTTATGTTAAATTTATGTCTTTGATACTTTTTTCTTAATATATGTGTCAAAATCCAACAATTCATTTATTTCGAAACGGAAAGAGTAATATGCATCGACTGTGGATTTTTTTTGCTCTGTACAACATCAGCTAGATATAAGATGTTATTATTCTATTTAGATGTAAGATGTTATTATTCTATTTTTCAGGCGATTATATATATATATATATATATATATATATATATATATATATATATATATATATATATATATATATCAGATTTGCTACGAAAAAAATCTAGATATATATGTCATTTCAAAGCCGTTTGATCAAATTATTGTATTTTTGAAGTGTTACTTATCATAAATTTTTTTTTTTTGAGAAAGTAATTTTATACAGAGCATTAATTAATTTGTATTCAACTAATATATTTTTACATTATTAGACCATTAGTAACTAGCATTTGGCTAAGATTCAAAAGACACTTGAATTTCATTCCTAAAATGCAGTCAATACTTTCAATTCTCTAAAATAAACTTTTTTTTTTAAATAGTTCCCCAAAAAATTGGTCAAACTATTATTTATCTGATCATGTGAAAAATTACTAGTAACTCAAAAAAAAAGGGATTTTTTTTAAAGGAAAAAACAACATGACACCTATAAATATCCATCCTTTTCATTATAAACTTCCCATCCATGTCCTCTCCAATGGCTTCTTCCTCCAAATTTTCTAAAATTTTATCACCAATTCTATTCTTCATTTTGTTCTTCATCTCTCCTTCTTTGTCATCTTCTTCAAATAATTATTCATTATCAAACATAGTTGTAAATTCAACATCTGAATTTATTAACCATACAGCTATATCCGAATTCCGAATACTGAACCGAAGAGTCCTACCCAAATGCCCTGACCCGAACCCGTATATCAGTATAACTACTTCCTCAAATTCAACCCTTTCTGATGAAGACTTTGTTACTGTTCATATTTCTGGAATTTTGGATCCTTCTAAAGGAGAGTACTGGGTTGCCATGATTTCACCTTCACATGCTGAGTAAGTTCATATGCACTCACAGTTTGATTTTTAATTATAAATATATATAAATACACACATACACATATATATATATATGTATAATATAACATATGGTGGTCACTGGTCCGAGGCGAATTCATGATTTACGTTATATGAAGTTTACTAACTTTTTCAATTTTTATGAAATATTACATATAAATTTATATTTTGCGTCAAAGTAGTATAGATTTAATTTTAATGAATCTGATATCAACATGCTATATTGACCTCTTAGTGATGACACCATTTTTGACTGGTTACCGTTTACTAAGAGAAATATTACTACTATAAATTATGTTTATACCATTCGTGCAAAGAATTTAAACTAAAAAACGTAAAGAAGATGATGTTTTCACTAATTTCTTTTTGGCGAATGGTAAACTGAACACCAACTCAATCGTGAGGAAAAGAAATGGCTATTCAATAGCATGTCTTTTATTTTTTTTCTTTTCTTCTTTCTGTTGTATGTAGATTTTGTTATTGAAACATTCTTCCTTATTTGTCTTTGATTTATCATGATTTTTCCAAATATATCTTTAAAGTACAATATGTGGATGTAACTTTTTCTTCTCTTTGTCGGTGGCTCATTATCAAGCCTTTATCTGCAAATTAGAAATATAAAATTATGTGTCTATTACATGGTGGAGAAAGGCACTACTTCTTCTTAAAGTACACTCAACTAAGTTGTCAACTTTTGAGGAAGAGAAAGTATACTAGTGATTATTTCCAATTATTAATAAAAAGAAAAGAAGAACAATGGGAGCATGTGGACAATGGAATAAACAAAATAATACTGATTTTCCCCCTTTAAATATAATAGTTTTATATTTATTGACTTACTGCATTTTTCAGCACATCAAGTTGCCCCTATAATATCCTACTATATCTACAGACTGGTGATTTCTCTGAACTTCCACTCCTTTGCCGTTACCCTGTCAAGGTTAGTTTCTTTTATTCTGAGTTTCGATAATAAGTTATGCCTGCAGTTGTTTATCTATATTGAATATCGTTACTCCCAAAAATTTCAAGTATATTTATCGTACTTCAATGGTTATTTTAATAGAATAAACAATTCTTAATCTAATAAAGTATGTGTTCAATATAACAGAAAATTAATGGTCATGACACTCTAGCTCTCTATATTTTTAGACATGCACACAAGTGTGTATGTGTGTGCACAAGTTGTTAGAAAACAGAGCAATAACGTAGCGAAAATTAGAGATTGGAGTACCTCCAGCCATTCTCGGTATTCATTGGAGTCGTCAAAGTTGTAGACTTTTGCTTTCCACGTTCGGTGAGTCTTCTAAGTATTCAACTCTCACTCTTTAGATGGTGTGGAGTATTTTGAAAGTCATGCTTTGGGACCCTTTAACCAGATCTATCTTATTTACAATGTTCTCCATCAAGAACAGATTGGGTGGTTAGGCAACAGTTACAGAGGATTTGAAATTCAAATCCTTAACAGTTGAGTAACTGCTAGAATGGGAGGTTACGAGCCATATCAGATAAGACCAACATTCTCCCATTTGGTCCGTATAACCTAATCCCATAAGTGAAACATAAAACATGAATCATGACGATAGTTCCTCTAAAAGCGAGTAGTATCTTTCACGTATTACAATGCATTATGTCTCTAAGTCTTAACCCTTATTTCTTAATGAATAAACCCAATGTTTATTCAAGGTCCAAAGTTTAGTCACATTTCTCAAAAATAAACTAAATGTGCACATAGTTACAAATAAGAGAAATATCATATAAATTTTACCTTACATGGATATACTACTTCCTTAGTTTCATTTCTATTTTTATATGGTTGTGTTTGACTTGGAAATAAGATTATTTTTTTAAAAAAATCTTGACACTTTAAGTACGCGATAAAATAATCCAATGTACTTAAGCTAAACACTGATTGTGGTTAATTGAAGCAAGCAAGAATTGCAAGAATTGATTAAGGACCCGCTTGATCATAAAAAATAAAAAATATTTACTTTATTTGATATTTTTGAAGTTAAAAATAAAGTTGGAGTTGTGTTTGATCATAATATTTTGAAATGAGATATTTTTGAAGTTAAAAAAGATATAAAAAGCAAAAATAAGTTTCAAAATAAATAGAGTTTTATGAAAATTAAGTTATTTTATGAAAACAAAAAATTTAGATTTTATTAAATAAAAAAATAATAAGTTAAAAAGTGAATCAAACTATAGTGAATGCACCTCTTGAGTTTTTTTTCAAATATATTTATGACTAAACAAGTAAATTAAAAACATATCCCAAAATATTATGAATAATATCCCACTTGTTGAATGGGGGCTAAAATGGTGTAAATAGAGTTCGCCATTTGTTGAGAAGGTCCAAAATAGTTATCTTTGGGTTGGGATTCCAAAAAGTTATCCTTAGTTTTTTGGGTTAATTTTAAATATGTATAAAAAGTAAATAATTTACAATAAAAATAGCCTACTTTTTGTTTACAAGAAAAAAATCATTAGGTCATTTTCTTCCTTTTTCTTTTTTCTAACAGTAATTTTTTTTAAAAGAACTTTTCTTTGTTATTCTTTTGCTGCATTTTTTTTTTAATTTAAAAACATTTTTTAAAATTTATTTTCGTACAAATTTTATTCTTCTATCAAATATTATATAAATGATGTATAAACATGTATACGTGATGTACAAATAGTTATATAATGTATTAATATTGTATAAATAGTTATGTAGCGTATATGTAATGTATCAATATTGTACAAATAGTGTATAAAAATATATCAATATTGTATAAATGATGTATAAATATGTATATACTCTATTTACAATATCAATACATTACATATATACTACATAACTATTTATACAATTTCGATGTATTATATAACTATTTGTACGTCATATATACATGTTTATACACCATTTATACAATATTTGATACATGAATAAACGCTGTACGAAAAAAGTTTGAAATTTTTTTTTAATGAAAAATACAGAAAAAAAAACAAAAAAAATTATTTCTTAAAATATTAGTGCTAAAAAAAAAAGAAAAAAGAAAGAAAATGACCTAATGGTTAATTTTCTTGTAAATAAAGCCGTGGCTATATTTATTGTAAACTATTTACTTTTTTTTTTTTGTACATATTTGAAATTATCCCCCCCTTTTTTTAATGCAGATATATTTTGACCATAAAAATTTAGTGTATGAAATGTTCACTCGTCCTCGACGTTGTTATTGAGTAGAAACAATAACTTCAAGTGAGAAAATGTGGGCAGAAGTATGCTTCTTATTTTAATTTGTTTATTCCCAACATATATCACTGTAGCAAAATAAAAAATGTACATGCTTTTCGAATTTTTTTTCGCATTTTCTAGGAGTTATATTGCTTCAGTAAGTAATTAATAGTATGAAACTCTCGCAAGTATTATATGAAAGGCAAGTTTCAAATCTCGATACATGAATGAATAAAGAAAAAAATATTATATTTGAGAGATGATTAGAGTGTTACATGATATTTGAAACTCCATGATACCGTATATTTGTCAATTATATAAGGGTTGAAAAATTGACTATTTTAAATATTACCTTGCGTTCAGTTGACTGATTTTGCATATATTATTATTTTTTCAATATTATGAGTGACGTGCATGCAGGCACAATATTTAAGCAAGGATCCAGATTTTCTAAGTTGCAAGAATAGTGAGTGCAAGAAGTATGTGAAGGAAAGATGTGCAGTGAGAACATGTAGTGCCTCTCTCACATTTCATGTTGTTAATTTTAGGACAGACATTGAGTTTGTGTTGTTTGCTGGTGGATTTGCAACTCCTTGCATACTCAAAAAATCACACAATAAATTAAGCTTCACTAATCCTAAACAGCCCTTATATGGCCATCTCTCTAGCATCGATTCCACTGGGACATCTGTAAGTACACCTGATTTATATTCACACATATATTATGATCGACATGCATGCATATATATTTAATGTCACAAGTTTGAAAAATTCTCGTTTTATTATTGAATTTAATGATCAGACAAATAAATTCTCACATAAAACATTGAAGGTAATATATATATATATATATATATATATATATATATATATATAGACATTTACTTTTATTTACTTTCAAAAAGCCATTTATCAATCCTATTTTCATCGAGACAAAGGACCCATTCAAGTGGCCTTTTTGATTGCAAGTCTTTTCTCAAATCTATCTCTTTAGCGTCAATTCGTTCTCTTCCCGGTCAGAGCGGGTGTGAAGTCTACCCATAGATAGAGAAGGCGCATGGAAGACAAAGCAAAAGTCCGCCTATTTTCGTTCTACCTTCCATGGCGGATTGAATAGCCTCTTCCCCAGGTCTATTGATGGACGCCTAGAATCGTCTTCTTTAAGCCGGTGGCTTATAACCGGAAGTATATATATATATATATATATATATATATATATATATATATATATATATATATATATATATATATATATATATATATATATATAAATAATATATATTTATATTGTAAGTAATGTTAGTTTGAGTACTATTAATTGTTTTTGCCAATGTTTGGTATAAAATTTAGATGAGAGTAACATGGGTTAGTGGGGATAAAGCACCTCAACAATTGCAGTATGGAGATGAAAAATCTCAAACATCACTAGTTTCAACCTTTACCCAACATGACATGTGCAGTAAGTTCCCTTTTTTTTATTCCACTTTACTTAACCACATAAATAAAATACTATATCCCTTTTAAGTTTTAATATTGAAACTTATAAAGATAATATCCAACTTAATTAATTGTATTAGTTCTTTAGGTGATTGTAAACCACAAGCAAGCCAAGTATATGCTTAAGGCTTAAATGAGCTAATCAGATCGTGAATTTCATGCATTTTGGCACCAAATTCTTTTGAATGGGCTATTTTCGACATCAAGCATCCACGATAATAATATTATATTTGAACTTTAAAGTTATAATTTTAATAGTACAATAAATTTAAAATCAAGAACTTTACATGTATCAAATTAGTCAAGCTCAAACCTTGAATTTGTATATCTAATGTCATATGGTTATTACTTTTTCCCTAGCACCTCATGATATCAAGCATCAAATATATTGACTTTTATAACATAGTACATGGGTCCTATGACCAATGTTAATATAAATATATATGTTGGGCCCTAAATATATTCTGTAATTTTGCATGTTCTTGTTGGTCTCTATTAATTGTTGGAGTTTGAACTTTGAAACTAAATAATATATTTTAATTTTGGTAAATCTTTAAGGTTTGTTCATAAAAAGTCCAGCCAAGGACTTTGGGTGGCATGACCCTGGCTTCATTCATTCAGCAGTAATGACTGGCCTTAATTCTTCCACCACATACTCCTACACATATGGAAGGTACCATTATTCCATATCCTCCATATTATTAAGTCTCGTAATTATTTTATCTATAAATTTAAGTTATTTTACTTTTGTTTTTAAATTTAATTGTGCTCTAAGCCTCTAACACACCCCACCTTTTTTCTGCATAGGCAAATATATAAAACGATTTCTCTATCATAGGTGATTGTGAGAGCTAGAACACTCTATCTCTCCCCCCCTCCCCCCCCCCCCTCTCTATATAATCGCGTTATCACTTCATTTAATCTTAAAAAATTAAATTTATTTATTAAAGAAAAGTCTGCTTTTATTTATTTAATGATGCTTCAACATGTTTAACAATATTTTTTTCCTTCTGCAACCACTATAGTGATTCAAGTGGTTGGAGTGAAAAAATAAGCTTCAAAACACCACCAGCAGGAGGAACAAGTGAGGTTAAATTTTTGGCATATGGAGATATGGGAAAGGCTCCTAGAGATCCGTCTCTTGAACATTTTATTCAGGTAATACTAATTAAATGTCTAATATATATATATTTCTACTAACTGCTTAATTAATTATTCTCCATCATTTAATACGAATTAATTAATTATTGTGCATATATGTATGTAATTAATTAGCCAGGATCATTATCAGTGGTGAAGGCTATTGCTGATGAAGTATCAGCTGGGAATGTAGATTCTGTATTCCACATTGGTGATATAAGTTATGCCACTGGATTTCTTGTAGAGTGGGACTATTTTCTTCAATTAATCACTCCAGTTGCTTCTCATGTTTCTTACATGACTGCTATTGGAAATCATGAAAGGTAACTACTAAAATTTATATCACATATGATAACTGAATACTATAACAATAAAGCCAGGAAAAATATTCTTAGAATTTGTAGTCATAAATATATGATCACACTTCTATTGCTAAAAGAGTTTTTATATATGAAATGTCATTTTTAAAAATTAAATAGAGTAAAAATCAGCGAGTATCATAAAAATGAAATAAATGGAGCATACAGAGCTAGGTGCTGGCTTCGGCCACAATTCAATTAAATTCTTTTTGTCAAAAATTATTTACTACATAGATAAGAAAAATAATTCTTTTTTATTTTATATAAAATGTCGAATCATAATTAAGGGGAAATTTTGAACAACTTTCTTATCTTTTTATATGGCTAAAAAAATCATATTCAGGGATTATGTAGCTTCAGAATCAGTGTATATAACACCAGACTCAGGTGGAGAATGTGGTGTGCCTTATGAAACTTATTTTCAAATGCCAACACCTGCTAAAGATAAACCATGGTACTCTATTGAGCAAGGAAGTGTTCACTTCACTGTTATTTCAACTGAACATGATTGGTCTCAAAACTCAGAACAGGTACATATATTTATGAACATCAACTTTAGCTTTTCTGGTACTTGATAATTTCCATTTATTCATGGCGTCCAATCCAAAATTTGAAGTTTATGAATTCCTAAAGAAATTTAAATCAATATATAGCAATGATGGGGTTTACAATTAGAGATTTCTAGATATTTGGTGGATTTCTTAGTACACATATATAATCCGGACAAAAACTACCAAGTTTATGTGAGTCCATAAATTACACTAGAGATTTGCATTTATTTGGAAGTTCTAATTTCTTGCCAAATATAAATGTCTCTATAACAGTATGAATGGATGAAGAACGATATGGCTTCAGTTGATCGAACCAGAACGCCTTGGTTAATTTTTACTGGGTAAGTAAAACTATATTAATTGGCAATATACATCTTTAATTGTTTTTGCTAAATCAAAGTGCTCATAAGATGTAACATTTTTTGTTATTGCAACTAGTACGCGTCAATTCCAGGCAAGTTGCAATCGATTGTAAAAGTGAAAATAGTGGAACGACTAGCTGAGAAAATGTTAGGACAAATAATAATTTGAAATAATATAAGACAATTACTTACTATTATTTATTTTTTTGCTTCCTTTAATAATCATATGTTGATTACTTCATATAGGCATCGACCCATGTATTCTTCTGTCCATGGTGGAATATTTATTAAAAATGTTGATCAGAATTTTGTCAAAAATGTTGAGCCCTTACTGATGGAAAACAAGGTAATTAAGCCTTTTACGTGATAAGAATTTGAGTTATGTTTACGAGTAGATAAAAAAATATATTGAAAAATGTATATAGTTATTTCAGCTGGAACGCATGAAATAATTCTAACACCTCCTTGAGGTCGTGTGGATTGTTACATTCTTCAATAATAACTTAATTTGTGATATTAAATTAATTATTATTTTTATCAGATCGACAATTAATACGCCTGCGGAAAAATGTATCAGGTTGATCTAGCATTATGGGGACATGTTCACAATTATGAGAGGACTTGTGCAGTATATCAGAAGGAATGTAAAGCATTACCTACTAAAGATGCAAGTGGAATTGATACGTATGATAATACCAATTATAGTGCACCAGTTCATGCTGTTATTGGAATGGCAGGTTTTACCTTGGACAAATTCCCTTACGGGGTAATTAACTCTAGCTCGTCTCGCTAAAATAACTGTACTTGATTCACTATTTATAACAGTAAGTTATAAAAGTAATGAAACGTTAATCCTCTACATAGGCTGATGAGTGGAGTTTGGTAAGAACAACTGAATTTGGATACGTGCGAGTTCATGCAACAAGAAATGCATTGACAATTGAAGTGAGTGTTACAAACATGAACTTGTACATTTTTTGTAACACACACATATGCCTTCTCAGAATTTTCTAAATTTCTCTATTCCATTTTGCAGTATGTGAATGCAAATACAAGAAAGTTGGAAGACAGTTTTCAAATCACCAGATAAATAGAGATTATACACTGGTAGAACAAAACTGTGTAATACAAAGTATAAGGGAAGTTACTTAATTACATGGAATACATAAAAAATATAGAAGAAACAATGTCTCAAATATTTGTTTCTTCAATAAAGGTGCTTCTTTGTTGATTTTCACTGTATTTTTTTTATTGCGTTTTAAGAACCGATCAAACTGACCTAGTACATAAATCATACTACCAAAATACATAATCAAAATCAATTACTGTGTTATACTGCGTCTTGTATAAGATATGAAAGAACATCCAAAAATGTTCATGAAAGTCTTGGGTCTCTCCACCTACAGCCGTATCGCACTCTTTCACACAGTATTAAAGTTCAACATTTGGCAAACTCATTCTAACACTCGTAAGTACGCACCACATGCGTTTAAGTTCAAGACTAAACTCAGAATATGGTTAAAGGTACAAAATGGTGTTGAGTTAATAGTAGTTTGGACAATATATATCAAAGTTATGTACATTGTGTTATTACTGAAGTTTATGTTTCAATCAATTTTTTGGAACAAGTGCATCAGTTAAAATTTTTTTATGTTTCAATTAATATTGAAATAAATGCATTTTGAGTTACAAAGAAAATGAATGTGAAATTACAATTGAAACAAATGCATCTTGAGTTACAAATGCAATAACAATTGTAAATTCATTTACGTTTTAGGTTCTTGAAACTTGAAAGAAAGACAACTTTTGTTCATAAACCTATTAACTATTGCTTAATTAGTACTTTTCACTTGCATGAAAATTTTACCCTATAAATTGTATTTCTTTTGTTTGGAAAAGACAAGCACTCAAAACTACTTTACCCTTGAAAAATACTTGAGAGACATTGATCAAATGGTGAAATCACCAATTCAAGAATAGAAGAGCAACATTCTTGAATGCTACTTGTTTTGTGGCTTAGTTGAATCCCGAAGATAGAGTTGTCACTAGTTCTTCCGTTTGCTCGTGGGATAGACTCCAACTTTCCTCAAGAAGCGTATTATCGTGCCTCTAAGCAAAGCAAGTTTTATTTTAAATTTATTGTACAATTATCATTATTGTTCTAACAATTTGAAGGTAGTTGTCTCTATGGATTCTACATCAATATCAAATAGTATTCCATCTGTGCCTAATCCTAATTTTGAATTATTTGATGGCAAAGACTTTCCTAGATGGCGTGGAAAGATGGAATTCTATTTAAGACAATTAAAGTTGGCATATGTTCTTGAAGAACCTTGTCCTAATGCTTCTGGTTCTTAGGTAGAATCTGACGAGGCTACTTTGATTAAAGAAAAAATTGCCAAATGGCAATATGATGATTATTTGTGCAAGAATTATATTCCTGGAGGAATGTCCAACAAATATTATGATCAATATATGTTAAATGCAAATATGCTAAAGAGATATGGGACACTCTTCAAGCTATTTATTTAGCAGAAGAGGCGAGTTCTAAGAAATTTCTCATTTGAAATTATTTGGAGTTCAAACTGGTTGATGACAAGTCAATCACTGAACAAGTACAAGAATTCCAACTTATAGCTAATAAAATTGTAATATCTGGAATTGCTCTTGATGAAAACTTTCATGTTGGTGCTATTGTATCAAAACTTCCTCCATCTTGGAAAGAGTACCGAAGCAAACTCTTACACAAAAAGGAAGATTTGACTCTTGAACAATTGTTGCAACACTTGCAAATTGAACAAGAGACACGATGGCGCGATAATAATAGTTTGAAGGAACCTGTAATGAAAGCTCATATGGTTGAAGAAAAATCAAACAAGAAGGAACCAGAAAATAAGAATTTTTCAAAGGCAAAGAAGACTACAAATTTCAAGCGCAATGGTGCCTGCTAATTTTAAATCTGGTGAATGCTATCATTGTCACAAAGTTGGTCACTATGCACGTGATTGTAGAATTCTCAAAGCCGAAGAGAAGAAAGAAAAAATAAATAAAAATAAAAAAGATGATCTTGTGGAAATGGTCATAGAAGCATTTGTAGTGGAAGATCAAGTGGAATAGTGGATAGATACCTGCGCAACTCGTCACATATCATGTAACCGAAATTCTTTCAAGACTTATGAATTAGTGGGGGACGGTAAAATTGTATATATGGGAAACTCCTCCTCTACTAAAGTTTTGGGAAAACAAACTGTTGAACTGAAGTTTACTTCTGTAAAGATAGTTATATTGATGGACGTGTTGTATGTTCCTGATATTCGAAAGAACTTGGTGTCAGGTATGTTTTTTTCGAAGCATGACTTTAAAATGGTTTTTGAGGCAGATAAGTTTTTTTTTAATCTAAAAATGGCATGTTTGTTGGAAAAGGTTATGTTGCAAATGGAATGTTTAAACTCAATATTAAAAATAAAAATATTTCTGCTTATCTTGTGGAGTCTTTGGACTTATGGCATGAACGTTTGGGACATTTGAATTTTAGATCCATTCAACTTATGGTGAATAATGGATTAATCAAAGATTGTGGAAAGAATCATACTACTAAGTGTCTTACTTGTAGGAAATGCAAGATTACGAAGAAGCCCTTTAAGATAGTTGAAAGGACTTCCACACTTTTGCAATTAATTCATACTGATCTTTGTGAGATAGATTATTTGTCACGTCATGAAAAGAGGTATTTTATTACTTTTATTGATGACTACTCAAGATATACTTATGTCTTTCCATTAAAAACAAAAGATGAAACATTTGAGACTTTCAAAATATATAAAGCAGAAGTTAAAAATAAATTGAGTGTGAAAATTAAGTCAATTAGGTCTGATAGAGGTGGAGAGTACTTAAAGTTAGATTTTATTAAATTTTGTGAGAGAGAAGGCATTAAAAAATAATTGACCATGTCCTATACACCACAACAAAATGGTGTAGCAGAAAGAAAAAATAGGACTTTCATAGAAATGGTTAATTCTATGCTTTATGGATCTGGTATATCTGAAAATTTATGGACTGAAGCCTTGCTTTCAGCATGTTATATTTTGCATAGAATTACTTCCAGAAATCATGATGCATCTCCATATGAACTTTGAAATAATCAAAAACCAAATATAAATTATTTTAAAGTATGGGGTTGCTTGGCTCATGTTCGATTACCAAACTAATATTTAACCAAGATTGGCTATAGAGGAGTAGATTGTGTGTTTATTGGTTATTCACAAATCAGTAAGGCTTATCGATTTTTAAATCTTGAGACCCCAAGTCCTCACACAATTATTGAATCTTTACATGCTAACTTTTTTAAGCATATATATCCCAAGAAAAAAGATTCTTTTGAACAAGATTCAAGTTCTTCTATTTCTCCTCTTAAAAGGAAAATAGTTGAGCCATCGGAAGAAAGTCAACTAAGACATAGTTTAAGATCAGCCAAATCAAAAGACTTTGGACCTGATTTTCAAGCTTATTTGATTGAAAAGGATCCTGAAAGTTATGCTGAAGCTATGTCTTCACATGATGCTCCATTTTGACGTGAAGCCATTGATGATGAAATGCATTCTATATTATCTAATAATACATGGATATTGTCAGATCTTCCTCCTGGATGTAAAACAATTGGTTGCCGATGGATTTTTAGGAAGAAAATAAAATCCGATGGTAGTTTAGATAAGTACAAAGCCTGTTTGGTAGCTAAAGGCTTTACTCAATTGAAAGATATTGATTATTTTGATACTTTTGCACCTGTAGCTCGGATGACCTCTATTCATCTTTTGATTGCTCTAGCAACAATTCATGTCTTGTGATTTATCAGATGGATATGAAAACTGCATTCCTGAATGGAGATCTAGACGAAGAAGTCTACATGAAACAACCAGAAGGATTTGTCAATCCTGGTCAAGAACGTAAAGTTTGTAAACTTCTTAAATATCTTTATGGATTAAAACAAGCTCCAAAACAGTGACATAATAAATTTAGAAAAGTTATGATTTCTAATGGCTACTTAATCAATGGTGGAGATATCTGCATATTTAGTAAATTTCAAGAAAATTCTGGTGTTATAATATGTCTTTATGTAGATGACATGTTGATCTTTGGAACTAATATCGAAAGAGCCAAAGAAACAAAATATTTTCTTGCTTCTCAGTTTGAAATGAAAGATCTTGGAGAAACTAATGTAATTTTAGGCATCAAAATTGTAAGATCGAAAAGTGGTTTGACTCTTACTCAATCAAGTTATATCGAGAAGGTTCTAAAGAGGTTTGGTTATTTTGACAACAAGCTTGCTCCTACACCATTTGATCCTAGCATCAAACTAGTACGAAACTCTGATGATATTCTTGATCAATTGACATATTCTCAGATTGTTGGGAGTCTTATATATGCCATGCATTATACCAGGCCAAATATTGGTTATGCAGTAGGAACTTTGAGCAATTTTACTGGTAGCCCTGGAGTTGAGCATTGGAATGCCTTAATTTTTGTTTTAAGGTATCTGAAGGGTACAATTAATGTTGGCCTGCATTATTCTACCTTTCCAGCAGTTCTTGAAGGCTATAGTGATGCTACTTGGAATTCTGATCCGAATGACTCTAAATCTATTATTGCTTGGATTTTCACTTTGGCTGGAGCAGCAATATCTTGGAGATCAAAGAAGTAGACATGTATTACTCTCTTAACCATGGAGTTAGAATGAATCGCTATGTCTTCTGCTGAAGAAGAAGTTGATTGGCTGCGGAGTATGCTAATAGATATTCCATTATAGAGTAAGCCAATACCACCTTTGACTATATATTGTGATAATAAAGCTGCTATATTTCGGGCTTCAAGTGATTGTTACAATGGAAAGTCAAGACAAGTTCGTCTCAAACATAATCATGTGAGAATATTATTGGAGGATGGCATAATATCGCTTCAATATGTGAAGTCCAAACTCAATTTAGCAGATCCTTTGTCTAAAGGGTTAGGCAAGGAATTGGTGGTAAAAACTTGTAATGGGATGGGAATAAAGCCCGTTGTAGGTTGATTGTACTTTATGGTAACCCTACCTAATGATGTAATCTTAGGTTCAAAGGGAAAAACAGGTAAAGTTAAATTGTGAAGCACATCAATAAAATTTCCTTTTTCCCTAGAGAGTGAGTAGATGTGCATAAGTTGAGATTTTTTCTTGATATATCTATAAGACCAATATCGGTTGGAGTAAATAATAACACTCTTGATAGATTTGAAAGTATTCCTACAAAAGAAAAGAATGAGATTATATTCTCTTATTAAGTCTATACACCGATTTCAGTTGGGGTGTGTAGGAACACTCTTGATAGAATTACTGATACTTTATTGTAAAGGAGGATGAGATTAATTTCTCTTGATGAAATTCATAGACTACTTATTCGGAGTATGCAAAGTTACTCTTGATGAATTCACCCCATTAAGTGCGAAGTGAAGGCCGCTTCAATAAGATTTTAACAGGGAAATCTTAAAGCACTTAGCTAAAAGGATTCGGGACACATGACCGTTGTCACGACCCGAGCCTAGGCCCTAGCCGTGATGAGCATCCCGAACCATGAAGGCCCGGAACACCCATTCTCTGTCTGGTTATCATGCACAACATTCATAATCATAATAGAATGCGAAATTGAAACTGAGTACGGAAAACATGGTCAAGTTCTGCGACATTTCTGGATAACATTATCTGACATCAGTCTGCGAAATCTCTACTAAGAACATAAACATTTGTCTGAAAAGAAACTGGGACAAGACCCCCAGTAGACCAAAAATATAATAAATAAGATAATGTCTAACATAATTAGGCCTTCCAAATAATAGAAGGCTCACCACTGTGAGATCAAGTCTGCAAATCCGAGAATGTCTACTGAGTAGCTGGACCCCTAGACTGTACCTCAGAACCTGGAAGGAGGGGGGAAAGCCAAAAGGCCAAAATAATATCATTAAATCTTCTAAAACATGAGTATGCACATGAATTCGAAAACCCGATACTTAAAACATGATTTCTATGCCCATGAGATTTTAGGGAAAACCCCGCGTACCTCTATTTCCAAGGATAATAGATGTTTCTTGAAGCTTGCGGATTGGTGATTCCGAATATGTAATTATCTTTGAAAACTTACGGTCGAATCTTGAACTATTTGGGTTTTTATTTTGAAACCCTAAGGAGAATTCTTGAGCAATTTTGAGGAAAGCATGTGTATTATGGTGTTTGATGGATTAAATCACGTGTTGGTGGTATATATAGGGGTGGAGGATGACCAAAATACCCCTAAGGAACAATTAAGGTCAAATCTGTCCCTCAGTTGACAGTTTGATAGGATGGATTAAATTGATTATAGCTTTTTACTCATATATTCAAATTGGATGAAACCAACTTCATTTGAAGGAGGACTCAAAGATCTTTCGTTTGATATATTATAGCTCACACAGTTCATTACATACAGGGAGTTATGATCGTTTGAAGGTGATCCTGAAATGCTGAAAAAAACTGGGCAATAGGCTATGCGTTTTGCTACTGTTTTGAAATCCAAACGCAGCCTTATGCATTCCGAAAAATTTCAAAACTTATCCGAGATGTACTATGAGATTTCCCGATCGTAACACAACTTGAAAATCTAAAAATAAAGGTCGGGAAGGTCGAGAAATTGTATCCCGAAGGTTGCCAGCTAAGAATGAGTCTAAGTCATTTCAACACTTAGAAAAATTTTAAAACTTAAGTCTAAAGCTCAAAAATTACAGTCTAATACATGCATGACTTTTACGGGGCGTTACATTATCTCCCCCTTGGGATCATTCGTCCCCGAATGATGGATAGGAACTTGTTGAAGCCTTAAAGGTATGGAATAATGCAGGCACGACATGTCTTCTAATAAAGAATACACTGATCTGAAGCATGACCATATGGATGGAACTACTGATATTCTGAATTCTTATATCGGACATGCATATCTGATGCATGGAATACACGACTGGACCTACTCATAAGCTGAGTTCTCATAATGCAAACCTAATGTATGGATTTGTTATTGAGTTGATCTCATGAACGCAGAACTGAATACACAGATAAGCTGAACATTTTCTATTGAACATGCATTTCTAATGCAGGCATATCTGATTGAACTGACACAAGAACATATGACTGAATACGCAATAACAATTGATGCGAAGCTTGTAATAGAATCTATGCATGCATCCGAATGGGGTATCTCCCCCTTGGGATCCTATATCCCTCTATGAATGTTCAATTCACTAAGATACTCGGAAAACGGAGGCAATGCACACGGCACCTATGATTTGATTCATAATTGAACCTCTGGAATTTGAATCTAATCCATGACGCATGAACTGAGCTATACTCGCAATTACTAGTATACTCTATTTTGGAATAGTATCATGTCTGAGATTTTGGGTAGCATGAATAAATGAAGAGACGAGAAAACAAGTCATGCGAATCTGACTGCTAAACTGACTTACTGTCTATGCAGACTGAATTATGCTAGACCTTCATACTCTACTGGAGTATCTCTTCAACGCTCTCTCTAAAGAAGTTCTAGCCACAAATCTTGGGTATGGATTACACAAGACATTCCACTGAGGAAATCACAACATTGACACTACTCTGCAGTCTGGAATATAGACATATAACTCCTAAATTAGGATAGAATTACCAGACTTTTGGCAATAAAACTTCTTACTTTCAAGCTTATTACACTTCTCGAATATCCCTTAACTATACTATTTCCTATAAGTAGCATATTCATTCAATTCAGCTTAAAATCCTCATATGAGCATTGACAAATTTTTCTACTAATATCTAAAATAGCTTAATCCTTACACCGCGATCAAGCCTGACTCTAAGTCACAAAAATACAACATGCTACACTACGCTATTATTCTAAACCATATGACGCCACCTTTTATATCTCTTTTAAAGATCGTATCCTAAGCATAACATGTCTTACCACTTCAATGACTACTCTAAACTCTTAATATGAAGTCGCTAATGCATATTGCGACCTCCCACTATAATCCCAAAACATCATTCAAACCTATTTTATAACCACATGTTTACTTCAAGGCAATCACCCATAAATACATACTTCCCATAGTTTCTAAACTATTGACAATATAACTCCCACGCGCTACCCTAAAACATACACACAAACTTTTACACTAACCATCACATGTATCAAAGATTGGCCCCAAACTTACTTAACACTTAAGGTTGTATCTAAAACAAGCATACTATAGGGCGCAAACATATATTTCATGAGCTGTATGACCTCAATTTAGAGTTTGTAACATATGGAATGTAATTCCAACTACTGAATGAACTGGAACCCTTCATTTTAGAATTGGAGGAGTACATGATTCGCTATCACAAGCATGATTATAAACTACGATTATCGAACTGACATGTAAGGCATGCGTATGTATTGGGATCACTGAAAAAAATACTGAGATAGGAATGGGTTGAGTCTCACTCTCACTTTCTGACGTTCTCTGTCGTCATGACGTCACTACTAGAATCTGAGAACCTGACTTGGTTATTCATTCTATCATCTCCCTCTTAGCTTCAAACCATCATATTAAGTTGTGGGAGATACCGTATTAGACTTTGAACTTAACTGCACTCTGGGGTATGAAAAACGACAATACTCGTAATCAATATAAATTGACCCTAATGACTACATCTGAAAGTGGAAAAACCCACTATAAATACCGCCTTCTGAGACAAACTCTATCATTCTGTAACCCCAATAGTCATCATCTATTACTCGAACACTTACTAACTTCGAATCTTCATGAGCATCCCCAAAGTTGAAACGCATACCCTCTAGTACCTCTACTCTTATTTCTATTAGCACAACTTTCAAGGCACTCACCACACATCAACTCAACGGTACCACTAGTCACACACAACATGTAGTAGCATTAGAATAAATACTGCCGTTTTAAACCACCCTGGGTATACTTCTACATTATACATACACCGTCATACTTCATTATGAAATCAAATAAACTTAGGCACTCGGATAGACTGTTCATGCCTATAGATCACTTCCCAATAACTAGCATCATTAGTCAAGAAATCTTCACCTTCACCTTCATGGCCATCAATTGTTTCAAACTTAATGTCTAGTGTCAAACATGATTTACAACTCAACCTTACACAAAATTTTCACTTTGGAAACTATGAATAAACATCACAAAACACTAGTGCGGTAGGACTTTATGACCCCAATAACCGATCATGACCTAACAGTTTTCCTTATTATAATCCATTAGCATGCACTATTTTAGCACATCAAGCCTACTAATTTAGTCCCACAAAACATGCATCATCAAACGCTTGCCACTTTTTACCACCACACCAATTAAATTCAAGCCTGTAGTTTAGTATCAATCATTCACCACTAATGACGAGTGCAAAATAATATGCTAGTCCATAAAATTGACACATTTTATTCACACACCTCAAAATCCACTACATACCTTCTCACAAGTTGTACTAGTTTACAGCTACCAACGGAAAGAAGGTCAAGGGGGTTAAGTTACTTAATTGACATGATCAACCTTAATCTTATAATATTACCCCATACAATCTTTTCTACTTATACGGATTTCTCACCACATACATTTAGACTACCTTCAATTTCCACTACAACCATGAGTCTATAATTATAACTTAATGGCTAATACAACCATTTTCATATATCAAGCAACCGACAATCACCCTGACTAACAACTCCTTCTCTACCTTCTACTAATCACACACAAAGACGTATCAATTCATTACCAACTCGATCTCATGCAAATAAATTCAGCCATACATATATTAAACCAACACAAAATCAACAAGTTGGACGACAAGTTGCTAGTGAATCGAAATAGGCCTCACACGGCTTCACTAGACTTTGATTTTTTTTTTTGTATTTTGAACAAGCAAAATGACAAGACAACTATGCTAGTGAATCGAAAGAGCCCCACACGGCTTCACTAGACTTAAATTTTTTTTTTCTTTCAAAAAGACCATGATAACAAGATTACATATTACAAGAGATAGAAAATTGACACATAATATTTAACGGTCTAATAATATACATCTTATTCTGTATAAATAAAAATCTGAGTAAAACACTTCCCCCGTGGGCTACCATACCATCCACACGTGCTACTAGCTACCACATTAGTTTATCACTATAAAGGGGTAAATCACCCTCACTCTCACTTCTAACTTTGTGACTTTACATCACCAACTTCTTGGTCTAATTTCATTACCAATAGGTCATGAAAACAAAACTTTGACTCATACTACTATTTGGGTGGAAATACAGTTCCAATATTCTACTACACATCATCCCCCCCCCCCTTAAGCAAGACATTTGTAACATAAATTTGAAGGGGACTAAACGCAATTAATACCTCAAGCTGAAAAGCACGATTCCATCAGGATCAATGTTTACATCGGAATCAATACACATTGAAGCACTAACAGATTCTTAGTCCTTGCACAAATTTTAACTCTTATATGGCGCGATCCGAAGGGACAATACCATTTAGTCTCTAAACTTCTGTACCTGAACCACCTTAATAATGAGACATATCTGAGGACATTTAGAGTAAGGAAAGAATGTGGGATGACTTTTTACTTTCGTATGGGCGACACCATAGCACGAATTAGAGTATGAAAGAGGAACATTCTGACTCTATTGCACGAACTAGAACATGAAGAAAAAGAGACATTCCTAAACGCCTAGTAGCCTCCTGCTTATAAGTGTGGCGCGCTACATACCCATAAACAAGACTCTACCCGACGCGATTTCGCAGACACCCTGGGACCATGAACCGTGCTCTGATACCAAGTTTGTCACGACGCGAGCCTAGGCCCTAGCCGTGACGAGCATCCCGAACCATGAAGGCCCAAAACATCCATTCTCTGTCTGGTTATCATGTACAACATTCATAATCATAATAGAATGTGGAATTGAAACTGAGTACGGAAAACATGGTCAAGTTCTGCGACATTTCTGGATAACATTATCTGACATCAGTCTGCGAAATCTCTACTAAGAACATAAACATTTATCTGAAAAGAAACTGGGACAAGGCCCTCAGTAGACCAAAAACATAATAAATAAGATAATGTCTAACATAATTAGGACTTCCGAATAATAGAAGGCTCACCAATGTGAGATCAAGTCTGCAAATCCAAGAATGTCTACTGAGTAGCTGGACCCCTAGACTGTACCTTAGAACCTGGAAGGAGGGGGAAAGCCAAAAGGCCAAAACAATATCATTAAATCTTCTAAAACATGAGTATGCACATGAATTCGAAAACCGGATACTTAAAACATGATTTCTATGCCCATGAGATTTTAGGGAAAACCCCGCGTACCTCTATTTCCAAGGATAATAGATGTTTCTTGAAGCTTGCGGATTGGTGATTCCGAATATGTAATTATCTTTGAAAACTTACGGTCGAATCTTGAACTATTTGAGTTTTCATTTTGAAACCCTAAGGAGAATTCTTGAGCAATTTTGAGGAAAACATGTGTATTATGGTGTTTGATGGATTAAATCCCGTGTTGGTGGTATATATAGGGGTGGAGGATGACCAAAATACCCCTAAGGAACAATTAAGGTCAAATCCGTCCCTCAGTTGACAGTTTGATAGGCTGGAGTAAATCGATTATAACTTTTTACTCATATATTCAAATTGGGTGAAACCAACTTCATTTGAAAGAAGACTCAAAGATCTTTCGTTTGACATATTATATGTCACACAGTTCATTATATACAGGGAGTTATGATCGTTTGAAGTTGACCCTGAAATGCTGAAAAAAACTGGGCAATAGGCTATGCGTTTTGTTACTGTTTTGAAATCCAAACGCAGCCTTATGCATTCCGAAAAATTCCAAAACTTATCCGAGATGTACTATGAGATTGACCGATCGTAACGCAACTTGAAAATCTAAAAATGAAGGTCGGGAAGGTCGAGAAATTGTATTCCGAAGGTTGCCAGCTAAGAATGAGTCTAAGTCATTTCAACACTTAGAAAAATTTTAAAACTTAAGTCTAAAGCTCAGAAATTACTGTCTAATACATGCATGACTTTTACGGGGCGTTACAGCCGTAAGGTGTCAAAGGATTTTGATTTTCACCGGAACGTAGCAATATGCGTGGAGTGTTTTTCAACTTCATACAATAAACCACTTAGTTCAAGATTTGTTCACTAAGTAGTCAATGATTTAGAAAGTCTTCACTAGCTAATGGTTCAAGTCCAAAAGACACCATTATTGATGCATGTTGCTAGATTAATGTCTTAAAAAATTTTTTTTTCTTAAAGATAAAATTTCTTAAAATAAGTGGGGGATTGTTATTACTGAAGTTTATGTTTCAATCAATTTTTTGGGAACAAGTGCATCGGTTAAAATTTTTTCATGTTTCAATTAATATTGAAACAAATGCATTTTGAGTTACAAAGAAAATGAATGTGAAATTACAATTGAAACAAATGCATCTTGAGTTGCAAAAGCATTAACAATTGTAAATTCATTTATGTTTTAGGTTCTTGAAACTTGAAAGAAAGACAATTTTTATTCATGAACCTATTAACTATTGCTTAATTAATACTTTTCACTTGTATGAAAATTTTACCCTATAAATAGTATTTCTTTTGTTTGGAAAAGACAAGCACTCAAAACTACTTTTCCCTTGAAAAACACTTGAGAGACATTGATCAAATGGTGAAATCACCAATTGAAGAATATAAGAGCAACATTCTTGAATGGTACTTGTTTTGTGGCTTAGTTGAATCCCGAAGATAGAGTTGTCACTAGTTCTTCCGTTTGCTCGTGGGAGAGACTCCAACTATCTTCAAGAAGCGTATTATCGTGCCTCTAAGCCAAGCAAGTTTCATTTTGAATTTCTTGTACAATTATCATTATTGTTCTAACACATTGTTGTCACACCCCTTTTTAATAAAAAAAATTATATTGAGTTTGAAAAGGAGTTTATTATTAAGTGACAAAAGAAAATAATTTATTTCGAAAAGTATTATTTACATTCAAAATTCAAATTCGCCACTTGGCATAAAACCAGTATGCCAAGTCACCTTTGAAAATCCTTTTTCAAAACACTTTTGACTCTTTAAACTAATTTTCGAACAGAGATTCCGACAAAGGAATTCTGTTGACCAACGGGAAGGTGTTATGCACCCCTAGGACCCGTGGTTCGACCACAGTCACTTCGTAGAGTATATCTGCTAGTATGATGCTATGAAGTGAATAGACCAACAAAACACATGAAACAAGCAAACAAAATTCAAAACCAAAATAATGTGCAGTCCGAATTATACATTCCCAAAAATAGAAAAATACAAAAAATGTAAATCCTATTGTAAATCAATACTAGACAATGCTCTACCCGATGCCTCGGGCCTTGATCACGATCAACTTCCACCAACATAATACGTCGAAAAATTACCCAGTGAATAAATACAAATAGCCTCGGGGCATTCCCCGACTAAATGAGTATATTTTTTCAATGCGAGAAAATCAACACCATTTAACGAACACTTCAAACATTCACAATTTCACAATCCCTAAGTTAGCCTACCCAAACCTACCATTTGCCTAGTAAAATTAATGACATCAATGAATCAAAAAAAAAATATGACTTTATCAACTTTCAATCTCCGTCCCACTTATTTCCAATAAAGTTTAATTCATTCAATTCAAACAATCAACACGATGAACCAAACATATCAAAATCAATGAAAATAAGAGCCATACACCATGAATTTACCACACAAAGTATTACTTAATTAAAAATAAATTGAGAATGAGATGAAGAATTGACTTAATGCCTCTTTTATTAAATTAAATGGAGGAGTTTCGTGGATTCGTAACCTCGGATTAACCCGACTTTGAACAAAACCCAACTCGGTGTTGAATTTAACCCCAAACAAATTTAAAACCAGTCGGGAACCTCAATACGACCCTAAATCACAGATTTCGACTTAAGATTAAATGGATCTCACCGGAATCGAAGCTGGGTTCACTGTTTCCATTTCACCGGAGCTCCGACGAGCTCAAATAGTGATAAAAGATGAAAAACAACTAAAATTTCAGGCGACAATGGCGTTTGTTGATTGATTTTCAATGGGGGATAACTAATTTTGGTGATAAATTTGCCAAAAAAGATGAACCGACCCCTTTTCTCACTCTATCTGTTCACCTAAATCTCACCAGTTCTCCCTTCGTTCTCTTAATTTCCTTCATTGTTCTCTTTCGTCTATCTATTTGGTGTAACTGTAAGTGTATCATGTGTGTTTGCATTTCTGTGTGTTTATCGGTGAGGGTGTGTGTGTATGGCAGTGTGTGGTTTTGTGTGTAGTGTAAGAGTGCATGTATGGAATGGAGAATTGAATTGAAAAATGGAAGGGTCCTCTTGTTATTTCTGTGGTGTGTGAGTATGTCGTCTCTGTGAGGATTGTAAGGTGTGTCATTTGTATTATGTTCTTGTTGTGTGATGGTGTATTGTGTATTGTTCCTAGTGTAAAGTGTGAGCTGATGTGTTGTTTTTCTGTTAGTGGTGGGGTCCTATTGAAAGGAAAAAAATGTGATTAAGGGGTGTGTGGGACACATGGGATGAGTTGGTTAGGGTAGGTGATGTGTCAAGTTTCTAAGATAATGTGAAGAATATTGGGGTAGATATTTTATCATGAATTGGTTAATTTTGTTCTTTTTTGTGTAAAAATATCTCCTAGATCGGGGTGTATGGTAAGGTGAGGTAAAAAAATTAGAAAAAATTAATATTTGGTAGGGACAAAATTAGGTATCTACATTATGCCCCTCTTTGGATGTAAACACAACGTGTTTTTATACAAAGAAGTAGATAACGAGACCGAATTTTGACCCGATCATTATTCCAAGGAGGAAAAAAAGGAAGGAATGCAATCGATTTTTGATTTTGGACATCCTACTTACCCAGATTATGAGGGGATCAAGTCACAGGCATTTCAAAGGGTTGGAAAGAGAAGGACCATACCGAGTCGAGTAAGGACCTGTCGAGGTTCCAGTCTGCGGTTATTACATCAAAATAAAAATTATAAGTTAAAAAGATAAATGAAATTACAAAAGTCCTATTTATGCAGCTTCTTTGGAGCTCTTGATTTGAGTTTCTGGTGCTTTCAAGATTGATAAAAGATCTGATCTTCTTTGGGTTGAACTTGAGAATAGATTACTCAAAAGTTGACCATGTTCTGTCGGTGGTACTTCTGAACTTTGGTCCTGAATTTGAAAATCTTCACCCTATTCTTCAGGCGGGCTCCTGACTTACAATTTCTTCACCTTATTTCTTGACTTTTAATTTCATCACCTTGTTCTCTAGCCAGGCTCCTGACTTGCTATTTTTAATCTTTTGATTATCAATTTCATCACCCTGTTCTTCGGGTGGACTCCCGACTTGTAATTTCCTCACTTTATTGACTTTCAATTACTTCACCTTGTTGCTTGACTTTCTATCTCTTAACCTTTTTTCTTGAATTTCAATTTCTTCACCCTGTTCTTCAAGCGGGCTCTTGACTTACAGTTTTATCACCCTGTTCTTCAGGTGGGCTCCTGACTTTCAATGTCAAAACTAGAACAAGTGTTATGTCAAACAAAGATTATGATAAAGAAAGATTTCCTTTTTCAGGAAAGTAAAGTTTCAAGAAATGGTAATTAAATTTTTTGTCCCAGTTTATCATTAGAGGACTTTTATGAAAGTCACATCATAACTACTTGAAAAATCCAAACAAGAAAATGCATCTTCTATGGGTTAATTGGAATGATTCGACTAGAAAGTGCAATTTTGAGGAGTCAAAGCGAATGAATTGACTAGAAAGTACATCTTCTAGGAATCAAGGGGTCTTCTAGGAGTCAAAGTGAATAACTCGATTAGAAGGTACATCTTCTTAGGAGTCAAGGGGAATGACTCGACTAGAAAGTACATCTTTTAGGAGTCAAGGGAAATGACTCGACTAGAAAGTATATCTTCTAGGATTTGAGGGGAATGACTCAACTAGAAGGTATATCTTCTTAGCATTCAAGGGGAATGACTCGACTAGAAGAGACATCTTCTAGGAGTCAAGGGGAATGACTCGACTAGAGATTACATCTTCTAGGAATCAAGGGAAATGACTCAACTAGGAGGTACATCTTCTTAGGAGTTAAGAGGAATTACTCGATTGGAAGGTACATATTCCAGGAGTCGAGGGGAATGACTCAACTAGAAGGTACATCATCTTAGGAGTCAAGAGGAATGACTCGACTAGAAGGTACATCTTCTAGGAGTCAAGGGGAATAACTCGACTAGAAGGTATATCTTCTTAGGAATCAAGGGGAATGACTCGAGTAGAATGTACATCTTCTAGGAGTTAAGGGGAATGACTCGACTAGAAGGTACATATTCTTAGGAATCAAGGGAAATGACTCGACTATAAGGTACATCTTTTAGGAGTCAAGGGGAATGACTCAACTAGAAGGTACATCTTCTTAGGAGTCAAGGGAAATGACTCGACTTGAAGGTACATCTTCTAGGAGTTAAGGGGAATGACTCCTAGAAAGTATATATTCTAAGAGTCAACAAGAATGACTCGACTAGAAGGTAAATATTCTAGGAGTCAAAGAGGAATGACTCGACTAGAAAGTACATCTTCTAGTAGTCAGAGGGGAATGACTCGACTAGAAAGTACATCTTCTAGGAGTCAAGGGGAATGACTCGACTGGAAGGTACATTTTCTAGGAGTCAAGACTTAAGTTAGGAAGTGCATCACCAAACAAGTAAAATTTGAATTATGACATGCATTTTAGATTAAGCTGCCTGATCTTTCCATCCGAACTTTCACCCACCGTTGTTGAGTTAATGACCCTAAGATTGAGGTGCTTCCATAGACGAATTGCACTCATAGACCTAATTCAGTTAGTGATACCTTGAAGGGTTTTCCCCAATAAGCCATTTTCTTTCTCTCAGCTCACCATTGCCCTATGCTGTTCGTGAGGATTTTTACCAATAAGACTCTCTTATTTTTATTTTTCTCAACTTACTATCGCCTTACGGTTCCCATGAGGGTTTTAACCAATAAAACTCTCTTATTTTTATTTATCTCAACTTACCATCGCCTTATGGTGCCCGTACAGGTTTTCACCAATAAAACTCTCTCATTTTTATTTCTCTTCTGATTTCTTATGATGAAGAAGACAAGTAGTACCCAAAATGTGTCCTAATATCCATTGCATGCTTAGCCTTAACATTCTCAAAGATTGAACTGAAAGTCTTTCTTTGGTTGCAACTTAGCTTTTGAATAGAGTTAGAAAGAAAAGATAGTATGAGGCCCAAACGACACTTGAAGTGGGGTAGGACTTACAACTTTTGGAATCGACACAAACAACAAAGATTAACACATGTGCCTGTTTCTTTTGACTGGGTAATTCTAAACTATTTATTTGGTTGGATCGATCCTAGAGTAGGGAAACCGTATATCACCCTCAAGAGAGGAGAATCAGATCACACGTAGTTTCGACAACTTGTTCTTTTGCTTGACATTGATTTCTTTTTCTTTCTTCTTTTATTGACTCTTTTCTCTTTGGGATCTTTAGACTCTATTTTTCTTGACACTCATCACTTTTCTTTTTTTTTGACACTTTTTTTTTTGAAACTTTGCTGACTCTATTCTTTTACTCGACACTTTTGTTTGAGCTTTTCTGAATATATTTTGATTCTAAAAGAGAGGTATGGAAGCAAATAGAACTAAGGCTCAAACGGGTAAAAATGATAACATAATGTTTGGATAGCAGAATGAAATACCTTCGTCATATCAATCCTTGACAACGCAAGTACACATCATGCAATATGAAGTGAAAGATAAAGATCATTTGTGATACTTTAACAACACTAACTTTAACTGAGCATGTGTGCCACTTCTTCCTCTCCATTTGTCAAACATACAAATCCACCTTTGTTATACATCCCTCACATCGAATGATCCATGCTCTCGTGTAGCTGATTATCTTCTTATTTCTCTTGATTTATGGATTATGCGCCCACCATTTGACCTAATTGGGATATGTTTTTCAATTGATGACCAAGTTATTCTTGTAATTCTCAAAATAATTGTCTTAATTTGTAAAGAAGGCTTCAACATGGTCACCAAATGTGTCAACTCTATCAATTTCTTGGATGCCTTTTTTTCTAACTTTATCCCTTTGATTCAAAGTTAATGCTTAAAATGGATTTTAAAATCTAGCTGAAAATTTTGCCAGCATGTCATATTACTAGAACCAGCATAAAATGAATTGTGTAAAGAAAACAAACAAACAAACAACTTAAAATAAAACAAAACAACAAGGACACCACATTTCATTAAAAGAAAAGATAGAAGGGTTTAAAAAAATGACAGGGAAACAAAACAAAATAGATTTCGAACTACAACCCTAAAATAATTTAGAAAATGGAAAGGAAAACAAAACAAATTACCAAAACCCCTTCCAAGTAAGGAGAGGTTTGTCTTCCTAATTGCTGAGCTTAACTTCTTAACCACTGGTTTGCATATCAGCATGATTAGAGTTTCCACCACTGTCCAACACATTTTTTTAAATAGATAAGTTATGGATTCCCATGCTTAACTCATTGCTTCCCACATATTGTGCATTATCGTGTGTTGGTGAAGAATTTCGTGTGATACCCATAGTACCAATGTTTTGCACTACAATTAATTTTTCTTGAATCATCCTTTTCATTTCTCTTTTCAAAGCACGACAATCCTCAATACTGTGACCCTGAATATCAGAATGATATGCACATCGTACATAAGGATTAAATTTATTAAATATGCGTTAGGAGTATACCTAAGGAGAGGAGTGATCATGCCTCATTGTACTAATCTCTGAAACAGATTGGCATATGATTCCACAATTAGCATAAAACCTTTCTTAGGATTTTTCCTCTTCTCATTGTTTAACTTGGATCGAACATCGAGCCTAGAAGGGCTTTGATATGTTTATGGGGTTGAAGGGTGACTCTGAGGCATTGGTGCGCGCCGTTGTGAGTAAAAAGGGAGTTGAACATATGGATATGCGTAATATAATAGATATGGAGGTGGGAAAATAGAGTATAATGGATTTTGGGAGTGATTATAGAGAGCTTGGGTATGAAATTGGTCTTGAGACTGAGGGTAACGACGACGTGTTGTTCTTGGGCGTGCCCGTTGTCCAACTGCAATAGCATCTGCATCTTTCTCATTCTTCCTCCCTCCAGTTTCCCTTAATTGATTGCAATATTGTCCCAAGTGTTTCACGAATTCCTCATGTCCATCTTGCTCTTCAAATTTTGATATCTCAAGGATTGGAGGAAGGTTAACACTTGAAGACATGCCCCAGTCTTTGTATAAAACATCTTATTTGCCCGCAGGTCCTAGGAAACTTTTCATAGCAGTTTTGCACTCTTTATTTTTTCAACCATTTTCTCTAGCTTTTTTGGCATGCTAGACTTCTTGTTAAGAAATTTCGGTAGTCCAATTAATGTTGATGTGGGATCCGGAGTATAGCAACGATCATTAAGAGTATTGAACATGGGTCCATTAGCAGATTGGGGTAGTACAACCATTGGATTGATAGCCAAAGTGGAAGCCTCAGTAGAAGGTTGAGCAATAAAAGCACAGATAATATGTGGTGCTGTCAATGTGGTAGATTTATACCAAAGATCTACATAATGAGTGATGTAAGCATTGGTATGCTTTTGGCTTGGAATGAATTCTGAGGCATGTTGTGGTGCATCAATAACATTAGAAAATGGAGCTTGCAATTGTGATGAACAACTCAGGATATATGAAAATTTTGAATTATGAATGCTTGTTAAAGGAAACAAAGGCAAAATCTTTTTGATGTTTTGTAATTTTGAGTAAATGAGTGCAAAAGGTAATTTTTTTTTTGAAGTTTTGAATTGTGAAAATCAAAAGTCATAAATATCACTAAAAAACTATGAAACTTTTTTTTCTTTTTTTTCCTTGCCTAAACATACGCTTCTTTAATTCTAACACATGCTTTCCCTAAATCAATCCATCAAATGACCATGTTATCCTCAAAGATGTAACAATTAGCATGTAAGGGTGCTTTAGGGGTGAGTCTCCTACAAAGGACCAAGTGGGTCCTGATAGGTCTCAATATGATGCAAATAAGCATGACCTAAAGGCTGACCTAGGTTGGGGTCCACTAACAAGGCTGTTCGGAGGAGCGTATGATCGATAGTGGCTACGATAAATTTTCACCCACTCCATATGTCCGACTAACCCCTCCGAAAATAAGGATGACTCAACCAGAGTTCATGTACATAACATGTACTTTGGGACTTGTTGTGAAAGAATGACTCGGGGTAATGCACATGTGCCAGATATAAAGCGATAACATATAAGAGAAAAACTGTAAGCATGTAGCACGTAGACACTCAACAATGATAAAACAATAATACAAATAAAATGTTTATACACCTATAGTGTCAAGATAAACCGATACAACTCAAAAGTAAGCTCGAATTCTGAAAAATTTCCAACAGAGTCGCCAGAGCTGTCATACACCTTTTTTAACCAAAAAAATTATACTGAGTTCAAAAAAGGTTTTATTATTAAGTGACAAAAGAAAATAATTTATTTTAAAAAAGATTGTTTACATTCAAAACTTAGAGTCACCACTTGGCATAAAACTAGTGTGCCAAGTCACCTTTGAAAATCCTTTTTCAATATGATTTTGACTCTTTAAACTGATTTGCGAACAGAGATTCCGGCTAGAAAATTCTGTTGACCGAGGGAAAGGTGTTAGGAACCCCTTGGACCCGTAGTTCGACCACGGTCGCTTCATAGAGTAATCGACTAGTATGACGCTATGAAGTGAATAGACCAAGAAAACACATAAAACAAGCAAACAAACAAATCAAACAAAATTCAACACCAAGATAATGTGCAGTCTTAGAAAAATGCGAAAAATGTAAATCCTATTCTAAACCAATCCTAGACTATGCTCTACCCGATGCCTCGAGCCTTGATCATGATCATCTTCTGCCAACATAATACATTGGGGCATTACCCCGTGAATAAATACAAATGGCCTCGGGTCACTCCCCGACTAAATGAGTACATTTATTCAATGCGAGAAAACCAACACCATTCAACAAACACTTCAAACATTCACAATTTCACAATCCCTAAGTTTGCCTACCCGAACCTATCATTTGCCTATCAAAATCAAAGACATCAATGAATCAAAGCAATAATACAACTTTATCAAAGTTCAATCCCCGTCCTACTTATTTCCAATTGAGTTTAAATCATTCAGTTATTCAATTCAAACAATCAATACAATGAACCAAACATGTCAAAATCAATAAAAATAAGAGCCACACGCAATGAATTTACCACACAAAGTATCACACAATTAAAAATTAATTGGGAATGAGATGAAGAATGAAACTTAATGCCGCTTTTATTTAATTAAACGTAGGTGCTTCGCGGATTTGGAACCTCGAATTAACTTGACTTTGAATAAAACCAACTTGGTGTCAAATTTAACCGCGAAAAGATTTAAAAATCAGTCGGGAACCTCAATACAACCCTATATCACAGATTTCGACTTAAGATTAAATGGATCTCGCCGTAATCGAAGATGGGTTCACTATTTCTATTTCACCGAAGCTCCGATGAGCTCAAACAGTGATGAAATACGAAAACAACTCAAATTTTAGGCGACAATGGCATTTGTCGGTCGATTTCCGATGGCGGATAACTAATTTTGGCGATAAATTTGTCGAAAAAGCTGGACCGACCCCTTTTCTCACTCTCTATTCACCTAAAACTCACCAATTCTACCTTTGTTCTCTCGATTTCCTTCGCTATTCTCTTTCGTCTCTCTCTCTATAGTGTAACCGTGAGTGTATCATGTGTGTGTTTGCATTGCTGTGTGATTATCAGTGAGGGTGTGTGTGTATAGCAGTGTGTGGGTCTATGTGTAGTGTCATAGTGCATACATGAAATGGAGAATTGTATTAAAATTTAGAAGGGTCCTCTTGTTGTTGCTGTGGTATGTGAGTATGTCGTCTTTGTGAGGATTGTGAGGTGTGTCAATTGTATTATGTTCTTGTGGTGTGATGGTGTATTTGTATTTGTATTGTTCTAGAGTAAAATACGAGCTGATGTATTGTTTTTCTGTTAGTGGTAGGCCCTATTGAGAGGAAAAAATATGATTAAGGGGTATGTGTGACACGTGGGATGAGTTGGTTGGGTAGGTGATGTGCCAAGTTTCTATAGGGTGAGATAATGTGAAGAATATCGGGGTGGATATTTTGGTATGAATTGGTTAATTTTGTTTCTTTTTTTGTGTAAAAATTATCTCCTAGATTGGGGTGTATTGTAAGATGAGGGAAAAAAAAAAGATATTTGGGAGGGACAAAATTAGGTGTGTACAATTGTAGTTACTATGAATACTTGATTTGAAAGTAGCCGCTATTCATCTGTATACAAGGTATCAGCTAGATGATGAGTCCATCTTGTATATATAAACAAAAGATTAGAAATCTTGTAATGCATTGTTCTACTTCCTGCCATCTACTTGTCTTGTAAAGTCCCCATCAAAGTAAAAAACAGTTCTTGGAATATCTTTATGAATAGAGAGAGGAAATATCTTCTTAGAATTAAGAGGTCACAGCGAGATAAGCCCCGTGTTTGGCTTATTCAGCCCAAATATCTTCTTACAGTTTCCTCCAAAAGGCCTCACACACAACCAACAATCTCCCCTTCCAAAGTTTCATATGGCCCATCACCATAATCCACGAGTCACCGACATTCAATGTAAGCTACCCACATCCTCTGAGTATTTTGGCAATCGAAGCCCAGACTAGCTTCTTCTTATATGTGCATCTCCAAGCTCGTAAGAGTAAGCAAATTGAGCCCACACCTTATCACTCCGCCACCCATACTCATCCTGCCAAACATGGGCTCAAATATCAGTAGTTGGGCTCATTTAGCCCAAATATAGACTCTTAAATAGTGTGATATTGTCCACTTGGGATTAAGCCCGCACGATTTTTTCCGAAAGGCCTCACACGATTAAGAAATTCTACATTTTATCTGTTGCTTCCCAATCCTTTCAATTACCAATATAAGACTTATGTTCGCACACCCAACGCCGTGCAGTAAGGTATGCATCTAAGGCATCTGACTATAGACTTGAACCTTGTTCCTAGATGACCTAATAAATTTTATTAGACGTGCGTTATTTATTTTCATTGCTCAAATCTTTGACAACACCAAAATACTATTGTCCAACTCTTTGTGTAATAACGTTGATTGATTTTCTGGATAAAAAATAATAATTTTAGAATAAAGTATAAGATTATTTTCTTACTCCCTCCCTTGGAGCTTTCATATATTTTGATTCCTTTAGTGATTTGAATGCAAAACCTTAGAATTGAAATTAAGACATGTGTATCATCCTAGCAACTCCCTCTTATCAAGTATGGAATTATTTAATCTCACGTTTAATTGAATTTTTGATTTCAAAATTAGGAATCCATGATTATTTAACCACACTCCTAAAATCCTTTTAAAAAATTAAGGTCAAGTAGGAAAAAAGTAAAGGGTAAAAAACATACTAATCTCAAGTTTTGGGGTTAGAAATGAAATGATGAAAACAAAGAGATTGAATATGGATGAATTCCAGCTTTTGCTCACTGAGGTTTAAAAAGCCAAACATTAGGGCTTTTTAGGGGAAGGGAAATATATTGATTTTTCCAAAGCTTTTCTCCTAAAATCCTTTTAAAAAGTTAAGGTCAAACAGATTAAAAGAGAAGGGTAAAACACATACTAATCTCAAGTTTTGGGGTTAGAAAGAAAATGATGATTTTGGATGCGGATAAATTTCAGCTTTTGCTCACTAAGATGAAAGCCAAAGCATTAGGCTTTTCAGGGGAAAGGAAATCGCATTGATTTTTGCACACAAGCAATATGTCTGACTATTTGCCAAAAGAGGTACTAATTGAAATCTTTTTAAAACTGCCCACAAATTCAATCATTCAATGCACAAGTGCATGCAAGCCATGATATTATCTTATTACTAGCCCTATTTTTATCTCCATACACCTCAACAACAACATAATAATCGCTTGCTAGTACGTCATTGCTCCAAAGAAGAACTAGTAAAAGAAATTTATGCTTTATACTATGATAACAAAAAGTTTGATTAGTTTGTCAAATTTTACGAGCCATTTGATACGTTAGAAGGTCAGTTTATCTTTGGAATCCTTGTATTAGAAAGTCCGTAATACTACCCACACCTTTTGATCATATGCTTGGGTTTGGAGATGGTCGTGTTACTAATAGGGTACTACCATATGTTGAGGTTTATAAGCTGAGTACTGGTGTTTGGAAAGGCATTACTCATGTTGCTCCGTCCTATAAATTTTATAAGCAGAAAACAGGAGTCTGTGTGAATGGGGCTAGCCATTGTGTTGCTATTAAATCGAAACAAAGAGAGTTTCCGAATGCGATGATTGTTCTGTTTGATGTGCATGATGAGACGTTTAGGGAGATGATGGTACCAGGTAGTTTAGCTGAGATGTTTTTGTATTACTTGGATTGGTTTAACCTTTTTGTTTCAGAGGAGGCACTTTGTTTGGATGATCATTTGTTTGATAAGGACAAAACAATTAATATTGTGAGGATGAAAGAGCATGGTGATCTAGAATCATGTGGGTGAAGCAATTCAGAATTAGTATCCGCATTCCATTCAATGTTGGTCTGCGTTAGGTTGCTCTTTTCTTGATAAAGCCAATAGCTTCAAGGAAAAATGGCAAAATTTTGTGGAGAGCAAAAAATGGATTCTTTGTTTCGTAGGATATTACAACTGAAAAAATTGAGAAGCTTGGCATTTGCAATGCTAACTTTTTACCGTATGACAATGCACTTTATATTAATACTTGTTTTACTTGATAAATGAGCAAACTATTTTTCTGGAGACATCTGTAGCCGTGAAGAGTCATCCAATTTATGCAAGAGGGAGCCGAAACGTGGGAGAAAAGTTCTTAAAAGGCAACACTAAAGGAGCATTGCCGTATTGGTTTTGTCGCTACTTTTACTCCAAATCTAGCATCTAGGTCATTGTTAACTTCCATCTTGTCAGGACCTAGATCTGCTGCGATGGGGTCTTCTTTAGTGCTTCAATTGAACTCCCACTCATATTGAGTTTCTTCATGACTGGATCCTCGCGAGGACGACTCATCTAGTCATGCTACTACTAGTGTACCCACCTGGACTGGTATGATATCACCGATGTTCTGCTATTTTTTGTGCTTGGTTGGGAGGCACTCTTTCACCGGACTTCCAAAGGTCACAAAGACCTATTTCAACCACTTCTCTAGCCTCGTCCACTGCCTTTTCTCCTTGGCATGGCGACTATGTGGTGCCCGTTAACACACTTATGTCGAGGGCATGATTTAGGGGAGAGAAAATTTATATTTCTTTCCCATGATGAATTAAGTAGGTCTTAGAGAAACCCATGTCTTCATGTCAGAGTAGGTTACTTGTCTAAATTCCAGCTTCACGAAGGTGACAATTTTGTTAGAATGTTAACCATTTTGGGATCTCATTAAATGGCAGGGAGCGAGTACATATACTATGTTATCTTGTACAAGTTCTTATACATCAATGCTTGCAGTATTTATATGGCTTACCATGGTTGTTCTTGCTAGGTTAAATGTAAAAACTTTGTATGTTTATTGTTCACATCCACTAATCGTATTCTTTGGTAAATGCGTAGTGTATCTACTAGTCAAATAAGAGAAAGTCTCCCAGTAGGCAGTTTAAGTAATTTTAAAATACACCAAAACCTAATCTTAATTAATTTCTAGTTATAACCTAGGGACGACGTCTAAATGCGATCAAACTTTAAGTCACACACGTTATGCCATCGAACTCATCACTGAAATCCTCTTGAGGTTTCTAGTGAATCCTGGCTTAATTTGATCTCCAGCCCTGAATTTATGAGAAACCATCTTCTTGTTGCCGCTGATTACAAAGATTATACACACCACGACCTTTTGTTGACCCAATTCCTTCTCAAACATGTTACATCTAGTTTTTTTTTTCTATAATCTTTTCAATTTCTTGCAATATGACATTGTTTTGCAGGTTATAGGCTAACATTGGGGGACCTCCTTACACTAATTGGAAGACCAAAGTCTCTAAAGGGAGTCAACAGTGCATGGATATAGATTTTTTTTCTTTTTTGGATAACCGTGGTATTCGGGCTAGGTTACCCGCAACTCAAGAGTGCAGGGAAATCTTTTAAGATTTTTAAAACTCTTTTCCTTATCATATATCTTGTCAGCATTTCTTTATTTTAAAGTTTGTTTCTCATAACAACAGGATTGAGTAATGATCTACTAATTCCTTCCTCTTCCTATTCTCTTCTACGTTCTCCTACTAGAGTTCATTATTTTTCTAAGCTGAAACCTTCAATTATAGTTGACAACAATATCTGTTTGCATCACGATTTCTTTCGTATGCTAGAAAGTGTTTGCAACCACCTTTTGCCAAAGCATTTTACATCGGAATAGATAATCTGTAGCGTAATTGTTATTTTGCTCGTTCTAGGAGAAACCTGAAGAACTACACGAGTTGCCCTCCGACTTTGGGACCTGGTCCCAACTAACGTATGCAACAGGAAAACTAAAAGGAACAAACTTGTAAAGTAAATAAATAAAGAACACAACAAGTTTTACGTGGAAACTCCTTGCTCAAGGGAGACAAACCACGATCTACTGTGTAGGATTTCCAACAGCTTTACTAGATTCAAGCAACCTTGAATAAGGCTCCATGACTTCTAGGATTAGCCTCTTAACACTTCTTCAACTTGTGATAACTCTATTACAATGACTTTAGTGCAATAACTCTATTACACTCAGACCCATCTACCTTTAACTGAATCAGAGAAAGCTAACTCTAGATTTTATGTCAACTAACTCTAGATGACACTTAACACAATGAGATTTACTTATAATGCACTTATTTTTAATACAAAAGAGCAGTTGTCAACGTTTACAAGCACAAAAAAAAACTCAAATACAAGAAGAGCTTGAGACATAAGAAATGACTGAGCAGGTCCCTGTTGTAAGCGAGGTTTTGAATCAGAGAGATTCAAGAGAGATTTGATGTTGTTGAGAAAATGGAAGCTTGGGTTTTCTTGTTGTAACATGGGAATATATAAGAGACAAGAAAACCCAAGATGATTCTGAAACACCCTGGGTTTTGGTCCCTAGAAAATTTCCTAAGTTTTGGACTTTTTGGACAAGTTCCAGCTCATCATGCGAGTCTTATGGTTTGGGTACGGGTCATATGACCCAGTCGTATGTTGTCCAGTGTTGGTGGTGTTAGGTGGATTGGTTTTTGCAATTGACTTGGGTGGTATGAGTCGTATTGGTGGATACGGGTCGTATGTTGGGGGGTTTTCCTTCAATTAATATGAGACTTAGTAAAATAACTTTAATTTGAGTATGAGTGGCTAATAATGGGTCATGAGTTAGGGTACGAGTCGTACCATCAACTCGTATGGTAGACGGTGTTGGGTCCAAGGGGAAGGCTCAGGGTAAGACTGTTGGGTACTATTCATATGGAATGGTATGACTGGTATGGTGAGTCGTACCCATATGCGGGATTTTTACACAATTTATGTAGGGGTAATCTGGATATTTTTCCACTTACCTACTTAAGTCCCCACGACTTATAACTCTATTGGAATATTATTTATCTGATTATTCTATTCTTAAACACTTAGAAAACACTCTCTAATTCTCTCTAAGGCTCTTGGGTAAAGGAAGGCTAGGGTTTCTTCTTGAGGAGCAATTTAGGGTTTGTTTGGGTGATTTCTTCTCATCTTCTTCTTAATTTAAGGAAAAATACTCTTCCCTCATTGTTAGTTCCAACTAAAGACATGTTTTATACAATGTTTTCATGGCATGATTATTGTATAGTTTTGGGGTGTTCAAATATATGTTGGGGTTTTCATATTAAATGTTTGATTATGGCTTTCCCATGTTTTAATTATTTAATTATATGCTTTAATGGTGGTTTGGACAATTTGTTGCATGGGAATGGTTAAATGGTAATTAGATTTGGTTTTGGAAACACTATGCCTATAATATGTTTGATAAAATGCCTATATGAATGCTTTTACTATATTATTAAACTTTAAATGAAACTATTGCATGGTATGGTTTGGTAATGGAACCCTAAATGGTATAAATGGTTTAAATTGTTTGGAATGGTTAAAATGGCAAAGTTTTGGTGGTCATGGTTATGGTTAATTAACCTTTCTTGTGGGGTACAAAGGAATCCCCCGAGTTAACATGTCAATGAATAACTTGTGGGGTACATGGGACTCCCCAAAGCAACTTAATAATGGAATACTTTTGGGGTACATGAGATTTCCCCAAGTTAACTTGATAATAAAATCTATGGGTACATGGGAATCCCTTTACATAAAGGTTAGATAAGGACATTGTTTGCAAACTATAGTCGGTATGACGATACCACTACTTATAGCCTTGGTTAATAATAATAGTCTAATGGTTTAGTTGGATGGAAATAGTTTTAATTGGGAAATAATAGTGGGGTGTGATAGCTAATCGTGAAGGTGTGAGTCCAATGGACGGCCATTGGAAACTCATGTTTGCCGACATGCGGGTAGGTCATAGTGACCATATATGATACTAAGAGATACATGAGAATTATCTAAGTACATTATACATAAGTATAATGGAGAGCGAAGGGTACTTGGGAAGCCCCTACTCTTCTGGTATCTCCGGTTCGTGCAGCTACACGCATCGGGGCTCCTTCAGGGGGTTACATTGGACCCATATAGCCGTGGGTGGTTTTAGGTCAGTTAAGCTACACATACCTAGGTTAATGGTTTTACATGCATGTTAAACCCGATTTTCTTTCCCGACATGGTTATATATAAATATGTATGGTTTTTATGCATACAGTTGGTTTACTTAGTTTTACTGGATAATATTATTTTATCCTTATCCTAACTTTTTTGCTACCGTTCACCCGCTAACCCATCTTCAAATAGTTGTATCCCTACGTGATGCCGAAACCGACCATTCTACTCCTCCTACTTAGTGTTTGGCTTCATGATCGGCTATTAGATTGAAATGGTGAGCTTTCATATTTTGAAAGGCTTCATTTCTGTCATGCATGTTTATACTTACTTTGGTTACTTCATGGATGTTGGTTTTGGCTATGGTTAGGGGCATGTCCCAATCGGATATTATTTTTCTTTTGGTTAGAGGCTTTTGTGGAACTATTATGGATTGGTATGGGTAGGATCGGTATTGGTGTCAGCCTTAGTACTGGTGTTGATATTGGGGATGGTACCGTTAAACTAAATTTCTCACTGTTCCATCCTCTTATGTTATTTTATGGAACTTGGTTTGGTTACTATTTGGTTTGGTTGTCGAATAGGTTTGGACGGTTGAAATCGATTGGGTCAGTCTCGGTCATAGACCTATCCCAGAGTCTAGATTTGTGAAATTACACACTATCTTGCTATATACTCTAAATTCAACCAACTCAGGGTAGGCCACTGGAGGTTGGGTTGAGTAATGGGGGTGGTTTCCTGTCCTGATCGGACTTAGGACGCCCATTACAACAAGGACTCAGGTTTGGTTGTGTCAAGTTTGTATCAGAGCTTTAGGTTCATGTTCAATTGAGAGTCTACAAAATTGTGCCTAGTAGAGTCTCTTTTAGGAGTGTTTAACGCGCCACATGTATAAATGAGAGACTACAAGGCATTTAGGAATATTTTACTTTCTTGGTATTCTATTTTCAAGCTGCAAGGTCTAAGGTCCTTTCTAATCCTGGTTTATTTGCTTTTCAAATCATGCCTCGACGATCTGAGATGCAAGGCAACTCTTCTGTCCTAACTAGGGACAATTAAAAAGGGACACGTACTACTCAGGGGATCCATACTCGGTCTAGGGGTCCAGTCCCTGATATTTTTGTAGTTCCACTGGTTACTACTAGTCCTCCTCAAAATGAGGTGACTAATGCAGAATTTAGGCAATTGATTTATGTTATCGCTCAGTTGGTTGCTGCTCAGGCTGAGCGGGGAGCATCTGGTGTTTCATCTGCTGAGGCTACAAAGGTTGGATAGTTTATGAAAATAAATCCTCTTACTTTTACTGGTGTGAAGGTGGAGAAGGATCCTCTGTGTTTCTTGGATGAAATAGAGAAAATCTTTAGGGTAATATTGGCCACGAATGTTAAAAGGGTAAATTTCATGGCTTATTAGCTTAAGGATATGGCGTACCAATGATACGAGAAATGGGATAAGGTAAGGGGTGAGGTTGAGGAGTCGTCCAATTGGGAGACTTTCTCTAATGCTTTTCTGGATGCTTCTTTCCTCAGAAGCTAAGAGAAGCGAAAGCAGAGGAATTCGTTAATCTGAAGTAGGGAAAAATATCGGTCAAGGAATATGTCTTGACATTTTATCAGTTGTGAAGGTATGCTTTGGAATTAGTGTTTGATATGAGGGACAGAAGAAGAAAGTTTGCTTCAGGGCTGTCTCGTAAATTGTTTCTTGAAAGCAAGACTGTATTGCTGATCAAGGACATGGATATTTATTGGTTGGTGGTTCATATGCAACAAGTGGAGAAAGAAAAGAGAAAACATGCTGAGTTTTGGGAAAGGCAGGGTAAGAAGTTCAGGTCATCTAAATAGGGTGGTTAGGATAGTGGTAAGTGGACAAAGAAGAAGTGGGAGGGGGGGGGGTTCTGGTTCCTTCTCTACAGCTAGTTTTCCTTACCCGAAGTAGTCAGGTGATAGGCATCAGCAAAGTAGTGATAACTTCTAGGCACAGGCTGCCCAATCTTAGGTGAGCGGGGCATAATCGGCTTCTTCATGTCCACCTTGTCGATTTTGTGGTAGGTTGCATAGAGGTTTTTGTGATAAAGAGAGAGACAAATATTTCAAATATGGTCAGCCAGGCCATTTTCTTAGAAACTATCCAGTTGGTAATGGTGCTTCCGGAGCGAGTAAGGCTCCTGTTTCTTCATCTTCTGCTCCTGCACCAAAGGGTGCTACTTCTACTTCAGTTTCTGCTCTTAGTACCAACGCAAGTCAGAATAGGTTATATGCTCTTGCTTCTCGGCTGGAATCTGAGGCATCACCTAATGTAGTGACTGATACATTACAACTCTTTTCTCATATCCGGGAATCCCTTTACATAATGGTTGGCTAAGGACATTGTTTGCAAATTATAGTTGGTATGACGATACCACTACTTATAACCTTGGTTAATAATAATGGTCTAATGGTTTGTTTGGATGGAAATAGTTTTAATTGGGCAATAGTGGCGAGGTGTGATAGATAACTATGAAGGTGCGAGTCCAATAGAAGGACAGTGGAAACTCATGTTTGCCGACATGAGGGGATGTCATAGTGACCATTTATGATACTAGGAGGTACGTGGGAATCCTCTAAGTACATTATACATATGTATCATGGAGAGTGAAGGGTACTTGGGAATCCCCTACTCTTATGGTATCTTCAGTTCGTGCTGCTACACGCATCGGGGCCCGTTCAGGGGGTTACACTGGACCCATATAGCCCTGGGTGGTTTTAGGATAGTTAAGATACATATACCCAGGTTAATGGTTTTAAATGTATGCTATGCCCGGTTCCCTTTCCCGGCATAGTTATATCTATATATGTATGGTTTGTATGCATACAGTTGGTTTACTTAGTTTTACTAAATGATATTATTTTATCCTTATCCTGAGTTTCCTCCTAGCGTTCACCTGCTAACCCATGTTTGGGAGGCTGTATCCCCACGTGATGCAGTAACCAACCATTCTACTCATCCTTCTTAGTGTTTGACTTTGGGATCGGCTATTTGATTGAAGTGGTGATCTTCTATATTCTAGAAGGCTCCATTTCTTTCATGGTCATTTATACTTACTTTGGTTACCTCATAGATATTGGTTTTGGCTATAGTTGGGGGCATGTCCCAATCGGATATTATTTTTGTTTTGGTTAGAGGTTTTGTGGAACTACTATGGGTTCGTATGGGCGAGATCGGTATTGATGTCAGCCTTAGTATTGGCATAAGTATTGGGGCTGATACCACTGGACTAAATTTCTCACTATTCCATCCCTTTATGTTATATTATAGAACTTGGTTCAGTTACTTTTTGGTTGTTGATTTATGGTTTGGTTTGGTTATCGGATGGGTTTGGAAGGTCGGACTCGATTGTGTCGGTCTTGGTCATAGACCTATCCTAGAGTCTGGATTTATGAAATTAGACACTATTTTTTTTATATGTTTGGAATTTAGCCAACTCAGGGCAGGCTGCTGGAGCTTGGGTTGGGTAACAGGGGTGGTCTCCGATCTTGGTCAGACTTAGGATGCCCATTACGACAAGGCCTCGAGTCGGTTCATGTCAGATTTTGATTGGTTGGGGCAAAAAGGTGTTGTAGACTTTCGACCAACTTACTGCAAAACAATACTTTTTCCAAATATAGTGCTGACTTATAATAGTGACGTGAATGCAATAAACCTGGTCCCTAACTGGTTACAGCTTTGCTACCAAATGATCTTCAGGAACCAGGTCTCAAGTTGATGGTTTGTCTATCATCAAAACAAATGACTTAATAATTTCCTCCTTTTTGATGATGACAAACCCATACTTAACCGTAAGTATTCACACTCTATTCCCCCTGTCGTTGCTACCATTTCCATGAGTTCCCCCTGCCTGTTGTACCTAATATTTTGAATTTCCACCTACCTAAGTATGAAGACCTGGTCCCAACAAAAACAATACTAATACTACCACACACTATACACTATGCACCGTACCTCTTCTTTCCCCCTTTGGCATCATCAAAGAGACAATATAGCAAACCAAGTGAAGATAATCACATCTGTTAATGCATGACCATTGAGGCTACACTGACATGAGTTAGAAAAATTAGAAATATGTAAGAGAGATGATAACACCAAACACAATTTATTCATTGATCATTCAGATAACATCTTTCATAATTTAAAAATGAAAAACATTAGAAAACTAAGTACAAGCAGTTCCATAAGATAGAATCAAGGAGGGAACTGACAACAGCAAGGCATAATGGGACTAAACAAGGACTAAGTTGACAGAGATTTAGGCTAAGGGACCAGAAGGATTATGGGGTAGCCGATGAAGGAGCAGAGTAATTCGCTCATTCTCAGTTGTAAGATTTTTCAAAAGTTATTATGTTAATTCCTCAACCTCAGCTTCTAGTTTATTGACCTTGTAACTCAACAACGTATTCTTAGCTCGAAGACTCTCTGTCTGAGCTACTCTCTCTTCACCACCATTCACACTTACTGCCTTCAAGGTAGCAATTTCTATATCTTTGTATGCTACAGTAGCAACCATTTCTTCTAATTCTCCTTACAAGCTAGTCTTTATATCTAAGTAACCATAGTCTTGAACTTCACACCACTGTTCCTGGGAATACACTTGTTGTCCTTTAATTTTGACACAATAAACATTTTCTTCACTGATCCATCTTTACCAAGGCCACTTTTAACTCCAAAATATACAAATATCCTATTAAACCTGAAACCATAAGCTAACCCATGTTTTCCGTCCTTGGTCATGACCTTGTGTATATGCTCACTGATTACTGCAGGGATTTTCACATATTTGGGCATGAACATGGCCTCCATAATAAATAGGTCGGGACTTGTGACTGTTGTGCTCTTCTCATTCCTTGGTAGAAGTGCCTTGTTAACCAACTCAAACAAGAGTTGAAATTCTTCTTTTAAGGACTTCTTACTCACATTCTTAATATTTAAATTATTTAACTTCCCACGAGCCTTCAATAACTTTTCAAACCCATTTTCATCTGTTAGGGACCTAGTACCTTCAATGGATACTCCAAAGATTTCAGCCAACACTTGCTCATCAAGAGCAATATTCATATTATTCACCTGAGTAGTCAAATATAGAGCATCAACAGAGATGGTGAGGTTTTGATAGAACATCCTGACTTCCTTATCATGTAGAGTGGGAACTGGACGCTCAAAAAGATGCTCCTAACTTAGGAATTTGACCATTCTCTATCAAATCCATCATGCTAGGCATGGCAAAAATTTTAGGATAAAAAATTCTTCCCCTTAAGACTTATTGGGTCTTGAGGATTTCTTGTCTCTCTTTCCTTGTTAACCATTTTCCCTTCTTCTTTGTCATTGAGGCTTGACCACTAGGACCAATTCTTTTCAGTAAGACCTAGGAGCTTTGGAAGTCTAGGTTGTTTTAGAACTGGGACCTAGTCGTTTAGAGAATTGCACCTCTTCTCTTTTTCTCTTTTCTTTACCAGTAGACACTAGATTTTTGACCATGACTCCGTTTGGTTTTCTCTTCTTTCGTGAAATAGTAGCACTACTCTTTGCCTTGGCTCTCTTAGCAGCCACACTTCTCACCACAACATCATCGACTTCATCCCCAGAATCACTACCAAAAATACTATCAAAGTTACTATCACTCTTATCATCACTTTCAGTTTGCTCTTCATATTCTCCTACAGTCACTACTTTCTCATTAGGTGTCTCAGACTCAGCAAAAACCTTCGTTTTTAGCCTTTTATTTCTTTGAGTATTACGCTTGTTTTAAACCAATGCTTCTTGCATCAATTTCTTTGAACTCAACCTGGTCCTATGGGTTTTGTCTTCCTTAGAGGGAAAATTTACAGTGGTTACCACACTTTATTTGGATATCTTCCAAGATAAGGGCTTATTGTAATTATTGTCCATGCTCCCCTTATCTTCCCTATCATTCTCAGTCATAGTAAGTAGAGGGTGAAAGATATCATATTCTTTCTCAGTGGTCACACAAGCTTTATTTTGTCTGTGAGTGGACAAGGCTCTATGGGTATTACCCCACTTAGGAGGAGGTGGAGATCCTGAATCTCTAGGGGCTCCTCGTTTAATTCAGTCAAACCTTGTACTCCAATATGTTTACTCATTATAGGAATGTTAGATGAGGTTCCCTTTGAAGTAGGTAGATCACCATCAAATATGTTTTCATCTATAATAGGGCTTCCTGACTTTCTAGATGAACTAATTTTTTAAGGGTTTGTACTTTAGATGGGGAGTCTGAAACTGATACTTGAGGAATAAGTTGGTCTGAGGGTTTTGGAATGTCTCCTGACACTTTTTCAATAGATGAAGAAATTACTGTATTGGAAGTAGGTGGAGTATTTTGATCTTTCTTCATCAGAGAGGATGATGCTGAGACATCTTTATATTTTTAAGGGGTTAAAAGACTTGTATTTTTAGGAAGGAAAGATGGAGTAAACTTGACTATGGAAAAGGGTTTTGTAATTTTGAGTCAGGGGAAGAAGTTGGTGGAGAGAGAATTATGATGTATGTAGATTCATCTGGTGAGGGGTGATGATGGAGATGGATTAGACATGTTGATTAGATTTTTAACGTTCAAGGTTTAAAGAAATATGAAGAGGGAGAAAGAGTTTGGGAATTGATATGGTTAGAATGGGAATGTTTTAAAGAGAGTAAAAAAAGAGAGTAGATTTTATTTATATAGAAATGAAGGTACAATGGGTATTTAAAAGGGTGTAATAGATGGACGTGTCTGATCGAATGGACATGCTCTTGAGCTTAAAGTAGGGGTGGAAGATTTTGGAATAGGTGGGAAGTCTATGTGGCATGTCTATTATTAATTTTAAAAGGCTATCATTTAATAATGGTATATGATGCTAACCTGATAAGAGACCTAGTACCTACATGATTTTTCAAACTTTTATTGCTTGAGTCTGTCTCATTCTCTTCCTAGATATTCTTCTCCTTACCATTGGTGTATATTTGCAGAAGATATGAAACTGAGTTAGACATATGTTACATTATCTTACATGGATACCTGCTTATTGATTCATATATATTCTAGAGGAATAAAAGGAACAACATGCGTTCAACTTTGTCTCTTCAAACCCAACTTTATTCCGTTCTTTTCAAACCAGTACCTACCAAGTGCCTTAGTGAATATATCAACTATTTGATCCTCAATGCTGCAAAAAACTATTTTGATTAGCCCCTTCTCCATATTATCTCTGAGGAAATAATGTCTGACATCAGTATGCTTGGTCTTTTTATGTTGTATTGGATTCTTGGCAATATTGATTGCACTTGTATTATCACAGAATAGAGGAACACAATCTTAAAGAATACAAAAATCTTCAAGTTGCTACTTGATCAAAAGTAATTGAGCATAAAACGAGGCAACAACCTATATTCAGTTTCAATAGTTAAAAGAGCCACTGAATTCTATTTCTTGGTACCCCAGGAAATCAAGCATGACCCCAAGAAGTGAGCCACTCTTAAGGTACTCTTCCAATCAACTAGGTACCCAACATAATTAGCATCAACATAACCGACTAGGTCAAAATTGTCACCAGCAGGATAAATAAGTACCATGTCAGGGGTGCCCTTGAGATATCTCAGGATTCTTTTGGCAGCCTTCAAATGAGATTCTTTTGGAATTGCTTGAAATCTAGCACACATCTCTACACTAAAAATAATGTCTGCTCTGCTAGTAGTAAGATAGAGAAATAAACTAATAATTTCATTGTACATAGTCTCATTAACAGAGGAACCAGGTTCATCCAAGTTCATTTTTGAAGAAGTTCCAATGGGAGTGTCGATGGGATTTGTATCCTCCATATGGAACCTTTTCAGTAACTCATGAATATACTTTTATTGACAGATGGTAGTGCCAGTTGCACTTTGATTTATTTACAATCCAAGGAAGAAGTTAAGCTCCCCCATCATGCTTATCTCAAATTCACTGCTCATTAGTTTGGAAAATTCATCACATGGGGAACTGGTTGTGGCCCAAAAAATGATGTCATCAACATAAATTTGAAGAATGAGTAGGTTTCTCCCTCTTGCCTTCAAGAAGAGTGTATTATCAATTTTTTCTCTTTTGTAACCATTGTTAAGTTAAACTTTGATAGCCTCTCATACCAAGCCCTGGGTGCCTGTTTCAAACCATAAAGGTCCTTATCCAACTTGAAAATATGATTTGGAAAGTCAATATCTTTAAATCTTGGAAGCTGCTTCACATACACTTCTTCTTTTAGGAATTTATTCAAAAAGATACTTTTCACATCCATCTGAAATAGTTTGAATTCCATGTAGGATTAAAAGCAATGAGAATTCAAATAACCTTCATTCTAGCCACCGGAGCAAAAGTTTCATTATATTCTATGCTTTTTTCCTATTTATAGTCTTGCACCACTAGCCTAGCCTTGTACCTGATAATATTACCATGCTCATCAACTTTTTTTTTATATAGACCCACCTGGTCCCTATGATAGTTCTATCTCAGGGGAATAGGACCAGGTGCCACACCGTACTTTTCTCAAACTGATATAGCTCTTCTTGTATGAAATTTATCCAATCTGCATCTTTCAAAGCTTTCTTCACATCTTGGGCTCAACCTAAGATAAACAATCTTATAAGGCACAAAATTTCCAGCTTTATTCCTGGTCTGCACTCCTGAATCCTGAACAGAAAGTAAATTATCAAGAGTATGTGAAGATTGATGCTTCCTAATAGATCTTTGAGGGGTAGGCTAATGTCACATCTTAAATTTTATTGGGTCGGACAGGCACCCGTAGCCATAAAGGCCCAAGAGAACCAATCCATAACCTTGTACTTCTCAAGTATGTAACTATGAAAACCAAAGGTTCTGACAAACATGATATTATATCTCGATAAGAATAACTACGTAAGCAAGAACAAAATTATATACAACACTTGGCCGTTGGGGCCCTCGGGATAAACGCCCGCCCTACTCTTGACTACTGCACAATACCAAAATATATGGAACAGACTTGGAAAACCCCGAATAAACTTGGAGCTCACCAATAGTCACTGAATAGCCTGTGCTCGTACTAGAGAGGTGTATTGGCTAAAGAACCTGTGCTTGCAACATGAAATATAGGTCCCCCATAAGGAACGTCAGTACGAAAATATGTACTGAATATGTAAGGCTGAAGGTAACAACACATGATACAAGAACTCAATAGAAATCAGATACAAGTGTATAAGTAGTACTAGTAGACCACCTTTATATATACTTGTGGGACGGCGTAAATTACATTATTTTCTTCATTTTTTTAACTTTCTTACTTCACAATCTTTGTAAGCCATATAATACGAATAACCAGCTGATTAGTGGTAAATAGATAAACCGGGATCGGACCATGCTAGGCTTACGCCCCTGAGCTGCCACCCACATAAGAACATTGGGATCGACCCATGCTAGGCTTATACCCTTGAGCTGCCACCCACATATAAAGGTATCGAGATCAGCCCATGCTAGTCTTATGCCCCTAATCTGCCACTCATTTTACAGATTTACGTTACTTAGTTTATTTAGCCTTTGAGATTGTTACTTTGGTGGCCATAACATTATGGTACCTTGAAACAATAATCTACCAATAAGAGACATGTAAATGGGCACTTAATGCAACAACAATGAGGTAGGGAGTTATTGGCACACAAATGAAGTGTTTAGGAGCTGAAAATAACACATGGGTTTTATTTGAGTAAACGGAGAACTCCTAAAATTCTCTAGCAAAATAGACGTGTAGGCTTAATAATAAGCATGTATTAAGGTGTTTTAACACGTTAGAGAGTGGGAAAAAGGTCATTGACTACATGGAATATAATACGCTTCCATTATGTATCACTTGTTATAGGATAACGCTGGAACCTTACTTGATGGACCAAATGTCCGGTTTCATGTCAAAGAGTGCAAAATAGAGTATGCCTTACATAACTGATTATATAAATCTGAAACTAACCAAACTTGACGTCCCGCCTTTCAGATTACTTATCTACAATAGAATATATGGTAAACTAATATTAGTAATCAACCGACACATTTAGGCTATTTAACTTCACCAAAATAGTAACCAGGCAGTGAACTCTTAATCTATCAATTAAGGGTGTTATTTTCACCCTTTTCTCTTCCAATTACACCTACATACCATACATGTTCTTATATGATTCGACACAACCACCATGGATTCATTACACTCTCCAAACAATACGCAAAGCAAATTGGGCAGTAACCAAAAACAATAATTAGTTCGGTGGTATACCGCCATACCTTTCTTCTATATTTCAATTCAAACAAGTTACACCTTTCTCCAACATGAACCTGGCAGCCTATAACACACATACAAAATAGTCCTTAAAATAGCCCCAAATCTCTTTTATTGTAACAATCAATGATTGAACTCATAATCTCTTGAGTTCTTAATAACAGCACATCTATAACCATCTCTAAAATTCATATATGAGGAGAAAAAAATAGAGTAGTCACCTTACCTCAATTCTCCAACTTATTATTTTAAATTGAGCTCCTCAAGAACTTCAACTTTCACTTTCCTTCGAACTTTAAACCAAAGAAGAAAAGAGATCTCTTAATTCTAAAGAAAAAAAGAGAGCAAGTAGCTTGTTCTATATTCTGCCATAAATTAATAATTAAGCACTTGTAGCATGTTTTACTAATCTTACATGGAATAATTAAGCTAAACCATAAGTGTTTTCACTTACCTTGGGCTGCAAAAGTTGGGGTTTCTCCAAGAACCCTAAAAGGAAATATAGGGCTGCTCCTAGTTGCTTTAAAGAAAGTAGAGAGAATTTATGAAGTGTAACCTTTTTTATGACTTAAGAATGAGGGAAATGACCAGAAACTTGGTCTTATAAAAGCCCTATTTTTGTCCATCCACTCAGCTGCATTTTGGACCCTAAATTGTATCAAATTGGTCTAAGTAGGTGATGCACCTACTTAAGTAGTTCAAGATGCTCAAAATGTCAAAGTAGGTGATGCACCTACTTGCTTAATTTCTTAGTTGGGATCCATTATATTTGAGCCTTGGCAGATTTGTGAGTTAGGCCATTTATCTATTTTCTTCCTCTTTTATTCAATTTGGGACCAAATGAGTACATTAACATTGGCCCAAATCTGATCCATAGACATCGGTGCATTAACTTGGTTCAAATAGCTTAAGTAGGTGACTGGCCTACTAGCTTAATTAAGTCAAGCAAGCGCCTAAATATTTCATTCTATTTCCAACTCCGAATCACCTTAATCTAACTTATAACTTGTACATACCTGGTTAATTTAAACTTTAGATTCAAATACCAACTTATGATTCCAAGTTAAATAGTTGTATTGATATTAACTTGATCGTGTGACATAAAAAGGTATGGATAGCATCTAGAATTCCATCTACACCATTAATATTCACATAACAAATCTCATCCATTACCTACCACAAGGCTATACCAAGTTACATATAAATAGAACAAGTTCATGCAATGTACGAGGTGTCATAGCTAACTTGCACTGGGACCAGTTCTTATAGAGGTATTAACCTTAGGAGACTAGTGATCCATTAAGCTAGATTGAGGATCAGGATCTTCATGTGGAAGTTGAGTTGAACCAGGTTCTTGCTGTTCTGTTGAATCTTTTTCTTTATGACTTGAACCTTATCCTTGGGAATCTGCATTATCCTTGGTTTCTTTTTTTGGCCTATCATCACCTTTGTTGGACCTTTCTGGAGCATTGAAAAGTTCTCTTAATTTGAATCATCATGAAGGTCCCCTTCACTGGTATCCTTAGTTTCATCAAACACAATATGTATGCTTTCCTCCATGTATTGTCTTCTTTTGTAATAGATTCTATAAGCCTTGCTGGTTGAAGAGTATCCAACAAAAACTTCCTCATCACTCCTTGGGTCAAATTTTCCAATTTCATTCTTTCCATTGTTTAACACAAAACACTTTTAGCCAAAAGGCTTGAAATAGTTCAACTTGGTCTTTCTCTTGGTCATGAGTTCATAGAAGTCTTATTTAGAATAGATATAATAAGACATATATTTATCACATAACATACTATATTCAGTGCTTCGGCCTAGAAATTTCGTGCTATACCTACATCAATTAACATAGTCTTGGCAATGTCTACCATTGTCCTATTTTTCCTCCCCAGAACACCATTTTACCGAGGTGTTCTAGGAGCTAAAAATTATGATTGATTCTAATATCATTGCATAATTCATTAAACTTAGCATTTTTCTAATTCTGTTCCATGGTATGATCTGATACCAGCTATTTTATATTGTATTTCACTTGGACTTGTCCAACAAAAGATTCAGACACTGGAAAGGTTTCTTTTTGAATCCGAGAAAGAATATATAGCTGAATCTGAAATAGTCATCAACTATGACCAAGATGTAATTCTTTCCCCTTCTATTTTCAATCTTTACAGGTCCATACAAATCTCTATGAAGAAGTTATAGAGGTTTGGAAGTGCTCACTTCTTTCTTGGGCTTGAAGGAGGATCTGGTCTGCTTAACCTTCACACATGCATCACATACTTTAGAGCAGGCAAACTTCAACTTTGGTAGTCTTTTAACTAGGTTCTTACTGAACAACTTTAGCAAGGAATAGCTCACATGGCCTAAACTTTTGTGCCCCAATTCAGCAGTATCTTCTTACACACCGAGACATGTTAGATTCCTAGGCTTGTAGGACCCAGATCAACAACATATATATTTTTGTTCCTTTATGCAGTGAGAATAACTTGACCATCCTTATGGCTTATGGATGTGCACTTGTCTGACCTAAACTTTACTTATTTTCTCTGTCACAAATCTATGCTACACTCAACCAACTAAACTTGAGTCTATTCACATTATGCACATCATCAATTGCATGACTCAAATTGTTTCTAAATTTTATAATTCCTACAATGTAACCCTTGTTTCCTTCACCAAATGAGACACTACCTCCTTCATGGGCCTTGAGCAAGAGAAAGTTTTTAATTTTTCAATTCATGTATTTAGAACAATCACTATCCATGATCTTGTGGTGGATGCTTTATCTTGCTCTACCTCGCATACACAATTATTTGTTATCTTTGGGAACCCATTGCAACTTTGAGTTCCTAGTATGATGAGAAAGGAAAGATCACAATCTTCTTGGTCCAAGTAGGTAGACCGCCATTATTTCTTTTTGATTTATATACCTTTCTCATACTTTTTACAACAACTAATATTGAGGAGCATGAATCTTTTATATGGCCATTTTCCTATAGTGAGTGCGCAAAAGATTGTTTTTGACTAAGACATATTTGTTATATGGATTATAAGGTGCACTTGAACTATGATAGCCAAGACCTCTTCTTTTGTTTGATCCTTGACTAGTGAGACTAGTCAGAACTTGAGATGAGGTGGTCCATTTAAGATTTTTTTCAAGCTCATCCTTTATCCAAACTAGGTTCCTCTTAAGTTCAAAGTTCCTTTCAAGGGAAACATTTAAGTCAACCTGATCCCTTGGCCAGTTTTTCTTCTAGCTCGAACTGAATTTTGCTACCTTCACCTTTTTATTTTGAATTGAACTTAGATATTTCACTAAGATTTCTATTTAATAGATTATTTTCAAGGGAGAGGGATCGGTAGGTTTCTCAAAGCTTAGACATTTACTTAATTAGTTTTACCTTTTCTACTTCAAGTTTATCAGATTTTTACTTAGTGACTCCCTATCTTTTGTAAGCTTACACATAGAATCTATCAACATAGTAGCAATTGAATTTATTCTTTATAAGAATAATCTTTGAGATTTTCTTTGATATTTGGAAGTGTTACCTTTTTATCATCATCATCATCTGACTTGGACATTAGGGTAAAAATGGAATCAGATCTTGACATCATCTTCAACCGCTATTATGGAGACATCTTCTTGCTTCATTTATCAAACTCACTAAAAGAGTCTCCCTAAACTACAAAAACCTGCTTCACAACTCTATCAGCAGCAATCCTTCTGTTATACTTATAGGAACCCAACCTTTTTTTTCTCTCTTTTATCAACCTATTTGACATAGTCCTTGTATTCCACCTTGTGAAGAGGGCAGTGTTTGATGAAGTGACCTAGCTTGCCTACTTATGATATGTTTCATTTGCCTTGCTATCCCTATTTTATCTGCTTGATTCTCCTCTTCTTGTAAGTGCACTAGTTTTTATCATAATCTTGAGAAATCTCTTGGTGATATAGGTTATTTCGCCATCTTTAGCAATGGAATCCTCCTTTGTTGACTTGAGTACCAGGTTATTCTCTTTCTTCTGCTCACCTATGGATTTATCCTATTGTTTCTTGAGTTCATAGGTCTCGAAATTTCCTATCAACTCATCCATAGTTATAGATTTAAATCCTTGGCTTTAGTTATTGCATTCAGATTACTTTTCCAAGACTTTGTAGTATATTGATTACTTTGCAAACCTATTTAGTGGGTCGAATATCCTCACCCAAGCAATGAAGTTCATTTGTGATTTTAGTAACCTAGTGTGTAATTTTTTGGTTAGTCTCACCATCCTTCATGTTGAAGGCTTCATATTGTGTCGTTAGCATGTCTACCTTTGATTCCTTGACCTTACTAGTTCCTTATGAGCAGTTTGTCGGCAATCCTAGATTTCCTTGGCAATCACACATGCACATATCCTGTTATATTCATCAGGACCAATGCCACAAATGAGGATATTCTTGGCTATAAAGTTTTTCACTATCTTTCTTCTGTCAACATCTTATAGTCTTTCCTTGTTTTAGGAACAGTTTAGATAATATCAACTTTCATAGGCATGGTGGGGACGAAAGGACCATCTTCAATAATATCCCACAACTCATAGTATTCAACCATAATGAAATTGTGCATACGAGTTTTCCGCCACCTATAATATTGATCATTAAATCTGGGTGGTTTAGTGGTTGATTGGCCATCTTTAAGATTTGGAGGTGCAGCCATGTTAGAAGATCCTTCCTAGGTATTAACCTTTTAGGAAGATCCTGCTCTGATACCAAATGAAGAACTACAGAGTTTCCCTCCTACTTTGAGACTTGGTCCCAACTAATGTATGCAATAGGAAAACTAAAAGGAACAAACTTGTAAAGTAAATAAAAAAGACGACAACAAGTTCTACATGAAAATTCCTTGCTCAAGGAAGAAAAACCATGACCTACCGCGTAAGATTTCTAATAGCTTTAATAGATTCAAAAAACCTTAAATACATACTCCATGACTTCAAGGATTAACCTATTAACCCTTATTTAACTTTTAACAACTATATTACAATAACTTCAGTGTAATAACTCTATTGCACCTAGACCCAGCTACCTCTAACTGAATCAAAGTAAGCTAACTCTAGCTTCTATGTCAGCTAACTCAAGATGACACTTTTAACAATGAGGACTTGATGGCAATGCACCTACTATTAATAAAAAAAAGCAGCAGACAATGTTTACAAACACAAATAAAGACTCAAATGCAACCATAGCTTGAGACACAAGAAATGGCTTAACAGGTCCCTATTGCAAGTGAACCTTTGAATCTAAGAGCTTCAAGAGATATTTGATGTTGTTGAGAATATGGAAGCTTGGGTTTTCTTATTTTAGAATAATTATATATAAGAGACAAGAAAACCTAGGATGATTCTGGTTGGTTGGGGCAATAAGGTGTTGTAGCCTTCCCACCAACTTACTGCAAAATGGTACTTTTTTCTGCTGTAGTGTTGACCTATGATAGTGTCGTGAATGTGATAAACCTAGTCCCTAAGTGGTTCCAGTTTTTTTTATCAAATTATCTTCAGGAACCAGGTCCCAAGTTGATAGTTTTTCAATCATCAAAACTAAGGACTTAACAAAACTACTGCTACAAATAAGAGCTAAATCCTATGACTAGCATGCCATTGTTTTTGACATAGATTTACATGGAACATACTTTAGTGCAGTACTGAATTAGACTTGTATGATGACAAAGCTCTTCACCTTCATAGAAAAGTCCATTTTACTTGTTTTTTGCAATTGCTGGTATTCTTGAGCCACAATTGATATTCCACTTTCCTTTAATTGTCATTATTGATGAAAGTGTTTAGAAACATATATTTCTCCTTTTATCTTGTTTTACCCTTGGATTATCTTAGTAATTGTTTTATTTTAAATATGTAATGCAGTTGATTGTTGAGAAACTTCAATTCAAACATGAATAACAAATAACTCAATCTCTTTATAGATACAGGGAACTCATGGAATCTAACAAACTGTCCATGACATTTGACATTCTCTGAAGAAGTACAAAAAAGAAACTCCTAAATTTTAGAATGTGTAGGTTCTTCAAAGCACCTTTTAGTCCTATCCAGCCAAATCACCCAAAAAAGGGGCAAGGTGGAATTGTAGACCACATGTTGCTTCTATATTTAAACGACCTCCTATTGGGGTATGATTGATTGTGTAGTATATTAAAGATTTTCTCTCTTTATTTACGTATAATTAAATGTATATTAGTTGTCATTTATAGTTAGATATTAGGACAATATTTTACCGCTCTATACTCCTATAATTTAAGAGTTAATCTTGGTCTATTAATTATATATAAAGTGCTTTATACAGTATTAATGAATGACAAGTCTGAAATACTTCTCCTTTTCCATCTCTAGAACCTTTATGGTATCCAAGCCTTTCTAAACTCCGATGATTCTTATCATATTTTTCAAGTCTTTCTATTGGTTGTATGGCATCCATGGTGAATCCAAGTGATTCTATTACTCCTACCAATAACACCATCCATTTAGTGCAATTTAACCTTAGTTCCTAACTTCCCCTAAAGCTTACCAATCCAATGAATTTTGTTATTTGGAAAGCACAAGTTAAATCTCTCATGTTCAATCATGATCTCTTCTGCTATTTCGATGGAACCTTGACAACACCATAAAAATGATATCCCTCAACAACCAAGAAGTACCCAATCCCAAGTACAAACTCTAGTTTCGCCTAGAACTATTTATTCGCAATGCCTTAATGACATCTGTTGATCCTACAATAACCTCACCAAAACTTTCATCTCAAAGCAAGTGTGGGACATACTACATAACTTGTATACTAACAAATCACATATAAGTTTTTTTAGTCTCTGAAACTCCCTGGTTATAATTACAAAAAATTCTCACAGTATGACAACGTACTTATGCAAGATCAGGAATGTTATTGATGAACTTGCAACGATTAGAGCTCCTATTCCCAATGATAAATATGCTGTCAAAATACTTAGTGGTCTAGGACCTGAGTATGATTCAATTTCCACGGTTATCAAAGTGTGAGATACACCTATCTCATTTGAGAAACTACACAATAATCTTCTTAACAAAGAGCTTCTCCTCAAGCATAAAAAGCCTAAATAGGCCTCAATTACAACTGCAGTGGCATATAAACCATTGCCAAATAATTTCTCACCCCACAATAATAAAAGAGGACAACCATGGTGATCACAACATCACTAGTAGCAAAATGCACTGACCTCATCACCAAATTAGCGTCCAATGAATGCACCGGCCCATTACTAAATTGGCATCCAATATCCTCTCAACAAATTCATCTAATTTGTCAGCTATATGGTCACACTGGGCATACTATCAATGTTTGTCATTCATTCTCCCAAAATCACTTGAAAGCCAGAGCAAACATTGTTTTCATCCCTTGAGTTGTTGATTCAAGAGCATCATATCCTGTGAGTGTTGATTCTTAAAATCTTCAATGTCCAATGACTACACTGGTACTGATGATATACCATAGGCAATGGTAACAAAATTCCTATAATTCACGTCGGTTATGTTCAAATAAATACTTCAAATTAGAATTTTCATCTTTCAAATACTTTGTGTGGACAAGAGATTAAACGTAACCTTATATATGTGTCTTAATTTTGCAAACATAATCTAACACCCATAGAACTTTTTCCTTTTGCTTTTCTTGTGAAGGACCTGAGTATGGGGGCACCGTCGACACGAGCCAAAATAAAGAAGGATTTTATGAGTGGCTTGTTAGAGGATCCCAATGCAATCTAGCTACCAATCATATATGGAAGAATCTCAATAATCTTGACATAGAATGCTAGGACACCCAAATAAAAAAGTGCTTAAGACAAAAGTTTTCAATTCCAGTTTCAAATTTTGAAATATTTGATCATTGTAATTCTTGCTATTCTAATTACAGCCATCGACAACCTTTCTCCGAGGATACTTTTGTGAGCAAAAAGCCTTTACGGATTATTTTCAGTGATGTATGAGGTCCATAACCTATTTTCTCAATTAACAAAAAATTATATTATGTGATTCTTGTTGAACAATTTACAAAATACATTTGGTTGTACACGCTTAATAATAAAAGTGAGGTCCAAACAATTTTCTGTAAATTTAAACCCCTTGTTGAAAATCATTTTTATACAAAAGTACTTTCAGTTTTCACTGATGGCGGTGGTGAGTTTGAAGATCTCTAGTCATTTCTTAATACCAAAGGCATTGAGGACCTTGTATCGGCACCATACACACCTCAATGAGTAACTATGGCTGAACATAGACATTGACACATCATTAAAACATCAAAAGCCATTTTACACCAAACCTCCATGCCTTCAGTATTTTAGTCCTTTGCCTATCAACAAGCCACATTCTTGATTAACAAGCTGCCCACCCGCATACTTTATTATGAATCTCCATACTAAGGATTATTTTGAGAAATTCTAAATTATCAATTCATTCATACTTTTTGTTGCCTATGTTATCCATGGCTTAAACCATATGCCAAACACCTACTAGAACCCAAGTCCACCCCTTATATTTACTTGGGATATTCTAATACCCATCACAACCATCAGTGTAATCATTCTATTTCACAAAGGATGTATTTTTTTATAAAATTGTTATTTTTTATGAAAATAAATTTTCTTTTTCTGATATATTTTTATCTTTAAAAGATAAAAGAATTTCAAACATGTACAAAGAGTCAAATGACCCTAGTGTCAAATCAATGCCTTCAGTGGATTATGAGATTCTCCAATCAATCAAGATTGCTCCAAGATTGTCATTGACTCCTCTTGTTGGTTCATCTTTAAGTCCATCTTTAGAAGCAACACCAACTCCAGCCACCATCTAATATTTCTCCACATAACCTATTATTGTCTCACCTACCATACAACCACTAATCTAGTATCAAGACCAAAATTGGCACACCCAACAAACCCCTCTATTTATACCAACACTAGATCCCTCCCCGTCCATTCTATCTCATAATCATCATAAATTCTTTACCACATATTCTACACATAACTAACAACCATTCATTCAGCAACCAATTACTCATTCATAAAATAATATCAATAAATCCAAGCAAGCATTTGATTATCTTATAGTTGTAGTAATTGAACCACTTCCCACTAATGATAACCAAGCCCAAAAGAGTGCACATGGGAGAGAGGTGATGAAACTTAAGTTTAAGGTATTGATGAACAACAAAAAGTGGGAGCTTGTACCACCATCCTCTTCTTAAAATTTTTTTGATTGCAAATGGCTCTATCGTATCAAAACCAAATCAGATGAATATGTTGACAAGTATAAAACTCGGCTAGTTGCAAAGGGTTTCACACTATAACCGGGTATGGATTATCACTCTAAAGTCAACCTAGTTATAAAACTTGTTATAGTTAGATTCATTTTGTTGCTAGTTCAACATAATTGACATTTGCACTAACTGGATGTGAATAATGCATTTCTTCTAAGACGTCTTGAAGAAGATATTTATATGTGTCAACCTCGTGGGTATGCTCATCATAATTTTCCACATTATATATGCAAATTAAAGAAGCAATTTATAGACTTAAGCAGGCCCCTCAAGTGTAGTACTCTGAGTTAAAGCAATTCTTGCTTTAGATTGTCTTTCAAAAGTCTAACTCAGACTCTTCTCTATTTATTCATCATCAAAATAGAGCATTTGTCTACATTCTTGTATACATGGATGACAAAATTATCAATGGGGCATAATCTAAGGTTATCAAGAAAACTATCCAGGTTCTTTCAGCTTGATTCACTCTCAAAGACCTTGAACATCTCCACTACTTTTTAGGTATTGAAGTTCTCCGCACTAAAGAAGGGAATATTCTTTCTTATGCCAAGTATGTTTCTAATCTTCGTGATACCCATAAAATGTATTAATGCAAGCCTGTTACTACTCCCATGAGCTCCATTGCCTCACTATCCTTAAAGGATGACACACGTCCGACGGATGCAACTTTATGTTGTCAAGTACTTGGTAAGCTTCAATATATGTCATTCACCAGAATGAATATAAGCTTTGAAGTTAACAAATTATTTCAATTCATGCATGCTCCTACACAAACACATTTGTGTTTTGTTAAGAGACTCTTGCGATACCACCACATGTCAAAAATCATGGCTCACAAAAAATGAGCAAAATACATCCTAGGTTGTTTATATATTCAAATGCAGATTGGGCTGGTGACATTAATGAAAGGAATTCCACTTCTGGATATATATTGTACCTTGGTGCAAATCCTATTAGCTGGTCATCCAAGAAGAAATGCAGTATTGCGTGTCTTCCATTGAAGTAGATATTGTACAGTAGCATCTGCACTTGCTGAGGTTAATTCGGTTCAAAAACATCTTATAGAACTACATGGGAAGCTACCTGATCCACCCATAATCTATTGTGATAATGTTATTGCTACCTATCTTTGTCAAATCATACACTACATATTAGGATGAAACATATTTAAGTTGATTTTCACTTTGTTAGAGATCAAGTGCAACGAAAAAGATGCTCGTTCAACATTTACATACAACTGATCAACTCACAGACACACTTACAAAGCCTTTGCCTCATCTGCTTTTTCATTAACATTTGTCCAAGTTAAAGGTTATCAACCCCACCTTCAACTTGTAGTGGCGTATTGGGGCATGATTGATTGTGTAGTATATTGTGCAGATTTTCTCTCCTTTATTTGTGCATAATTAATTGAATATTAGTTACCATTTACAGTTGTATATTAGGTCAATATTTTACATCTCTATACTCTTATAATTTAGGAGTTAATCTTGGTCTATTAATTGTACTCTTACTCTTATATATATATATATATATATATATATATATGTTACATATACACGGATTTTATGCCAAGTCCGTCATCTTCTTTGGCAGTGTGACTTTGTTCCAGCCGATGAAGGGAAAAAGTAATCTTCTCTTAGCCAAGGGCTACTACTTGTAGCTAAGAAGAGGACATCATATGTCAAGGACCAATCAAGAAATATGAAAAAGGTTGGCAAGTTAGAAGAGGTAGTACATATCTATTGGAGGTAGACACATTATATAAGTGCAATGGATAGCTTATCTATGTATGCCATGGGTTTATTTCCATACCAAAGAAGTATTTGAAGCATTATCTAAGTTGAGCATAATAGAAAGACAGATTGTACTTTAGCCTTCTACAACTAGTAAAAAGAGTACCCTTCTTGAGTAGGTAAGTCTTCAAAGTCGTTAATAATAAGATATGGAATCTGGGTAGAGAGAACAAAACTTTACTCCATAAAGCGTATAAAACCCATTCCAATACAAATGTTAGTTAGATATTTTCATTACTGTCTCCCAAAAGAGATATGAGAATGATTATAATGATCTCCTATGCAAGCATTAAGAAAATATCAAACTGGTACATTTTGCCCAAATTAATGTCTTAGCAATGGATATTCCTTGCCTGCTTCAGTTGAGAAGAAGCCAGTTGAAATTTGTCATGTCTTTACTCTCCTCTGACTTCTGTTGGTAGTAGGAGTGAGAATGGTATGGTATATGTCGGATATCATATCGAAACTGAAACTTTTTATACCGCAGTATGGATATTATGGTATTTGGTATGATATTTGCTAGGAGTTTTTAATTATTTTGGTGTTTGGTATTTGTGCAATAAATACCTAAATCTCGTATACCATACTGAAGTTTTTTAATAATATATAAAACTCATATTAAGATTATTAAATATATTTATATATCATCCATTAGTCGATTGAACATAAAAGTAACTTATATTCAAAAATAATTTTTTTTTGGGAAACTCATTATTTAGGAGTACTATGCTTAAGTTTAGGTAATGTGGTTCAGAGTTTGCATCTTGGACTACGCAATTGTGATTGAAATGTTCTTTTTGTGTAATTGATTAACAAAGATAGTTGTTTGTCTAATATGATTAAGACATTTTTAAAGTTTAAAGTTAGAGTTTTTATTATATGAATATATGTAAGTCGAAATCAAATAAAGTATGATTACTGAATTATTATACCGTAAAATACCAAAACTAAGTTTAAAATATCGAACCATACTGAACTCATTTGGTATGATAATGGTATTATTCTTTTAGATACCAAAAATCAAAGTTATCGTACCAAAATTCAAAATACCGCATCATACCATATCATACCATACCATACCATGTCCATCCCTAGTTGGTTGTTGTTTCAGATTGTTGAACCATTTATTTGTCTAACATTAGGCAAAATGATTATCAAGAGTATCGGCCATTGTGTTTTCTCTTATATAGAAATGTTGTATGATTATTTCATCTATCAGATCTAGCTTAATAGTTAGCTCCAAAATTATCTTTGTCATGCTCCAAAGAACTTTAGCCACTCCAATTAACCAATTGACTAATATAAAGGAGCCTACCTCAATTACAATCTTTCTACATGCTCTCATTATTGTTTCAAATGGTCCCTGATCTTTACTAGGGAAAGGATTACCCTTTGAATAGTCATCAATTTATTTTTATAAGCTCAGCTCCTGGATTTTTCCCAGGGTTTTTCAGTTTTTTCACATTCGTTGGTGATAATCCTCCCTACTGGCAAGCATAATCAATATCATTCTGTACAATATTTTTTTCTACCATACAACCATCGAAATTCTATATGAGTTGGTCATCATATTTGTAATACCCCGCATTTTTGGGCTAGATTTTGAACCGTCGTTCCTATGCGTGTAAATTCAAATTCCATGATTTATTTTTTAATTCATGTGTCATGATCTTCATCCTAGTGTTAAGAATGCTTTTGAGGTGAAAAATGTTCATGAGAATCACTTAGAGAAAAGTTGAGCTAAGAGCCTTTGATTCTGCCAAATCTTTGTATTCGATTCTATAATGGTCTACTTTGAATATGTATAACATTTTATATATGTGAAATTTTTCAGCTAAAGACCAACTAAATGATAGATAATTTAGTTAGCTTTCCAACGTTACCAACTTTGGTATAATTCGATACTCGAGCAAAAAGTTATGGCCTTTTTCGTGAGAGGCAGTAAGGGCATGTGATAAGCTCGCTCCGCGAGAGTTATTCCCCGGAATAAGGCGATCATCACGGGGGCTACTCCCATGGACTAGATGGCACACTGTAGGGTCTATTCCTTAACCTTTTCAGCTTCTTAAGGGTCAAGGGATACTTTGATCCTTTCCTCTCAACCCCAAACGCTCAAGGTACGAATTATAACACCTAAAAAGGCATTATTTTCCCATTATCCTCAAAGAAACTCACGTAAAAATCCTATCCTTTTCCAAGAACAATAATCCAAGCATCTTCTCTCAAGAACACAAGGATTCAAGCTTCAATTTTAAGATTCCTTCACGAATTCTTTCAATTAAGGTATGTGAGGTTTATGAACAAGAATACTCTTTCATCTTCGTGCCCAAAACTTGTTTTAAAGTTGAATTTACATAAATTAAAATTAGGGTTCATACCCAAGCTTCATAATTTTGAGTTATATTGTTATCATGTGATTTAAAGATTTATTTGCACAAGCGATATCCATTTTATGCATGTTTTCATTTGCATTATTACTACTATGAGATGATTCTAATATCTTGGCTTGAAGTTTGTTAAATTGATGAAGTATTTTCTATGTAAGTTTTTAAGCATGATATTGTATTACAAGTTATATGAAAGAAAGCATGAGATTTAAGGTTAATGTTTAAGCACTAAGTTTACAAGAAGAGTTTAAATCTTTTGATTCCAAGATAAGGCTTGAAAGCCACAATCATTCATTATCCTTATGGGTTAAAGCAAAGGTTGATCTGTTGATCTTAATATAAGATATGAAATCCATATTTGTTCATCCTGTTTATGATTTTAAAGAAAGAGAGGCATAATTGGTTTTCATTCTATAAACTCTTATGCTATTTTAAGGTGGATTTCTAAAATTATGAGCATATAAGTAATATGGAAGTAGTATTTAGCACCGATTTGGGTATGAGTCTGAGATCGCATGCCTCAGAACTATGTGGCACTATAGGTTCAAGTCCCAATATGGGTTAAGTATAGTGATCACTTAAGTTAAGATTCTGTTTCGATGGTAAGGATAGAACAACTCTTCCCAATATGGATAAGATGTTGGACTCCATGATAATTCACATAGTTTATGTCGGTTAGAAGAATATCCCAAAAAAAGTAAAGCTTTTAGAAACCAAGTGTGGTGGCTCACAAGGTTTATTCAATATGCTTTATTATTCATGGTTTATGATCTTTCAACTTTCAATTTTATTCAACATCAAGGTGAGTCATTTACACTTAGCATGCATTATTTGAAAGTCTATAAATATATTAAGTTATTGTTTTACTTATGCATTCACCACCACATACTCAGTACATTCCAGAAGTACTGACGCACATATATGTCTATGTGCTACATTGTCTCATAATGTAGGTACTAGTTGTAGCACACACATCATAATCAGATAGTTTGTAGCTTCCAGTTAGTAGGTGAAAAGTTCTTTTGATTCAAGGACTTAAGTCAACTATCATTTTAGTATCATTCTTTTATTCAGTCGTATTTATTAGGGATAGCCGGGGGTCATGTACCGGCTACCCATAGTCAGTATTAGTTTAGGCTTCATAGACGGTCATTCAGAGTTGATATATTTGATTTCAGTTTTGTTTGGTATAACCAGAGTTGTAACTATTTTACATAGTTTTGTATTGAACATACTTAGCAAAGACTTCTATTTTTCTTATTTCTTTCAGATTTATATAACATATTCAGTTGCTCACGAGTTATTCAAGTATCATGGGTTAGCTTAGGATTAGTTGTGGTTCTAAGCACCGTATGACATCCAAAGGTAGTCTCGGAGTGTGACAATATTTGTCTTAGGATTCTTCAGATGTTTTCTCTAATTCTTCATCCTCATTCCATCCATCCTCTTCATCATCTCCCGAGTTTCCTCCATACTTATTCCTTTATCCACTTTGGATAGTTCATCTATATCAACATCTTTTTGTTTCGCCATTTGTAGGAAACATTATGATTGTGGGTCCTTAGGATCCTTTTTGGTATAATCAACATAAGCTGACTTTCCATAACTTTCTTCTATTGTTTATTCTCCTAGTTAGGTCCTCTGTCAATAGTGAATATAACTTTAGTTGGTTGATATTAGCTTTGTAGGTTTAAATCTAACTCTATTCCTTTGATGTCTCAATTCTATTATCTTGAATCTTCACTATTTTCCTATAATGTTGCGGTTCATTGTTCTTCTACTTAATAGAATTCTTTTCAGTAGTCTCCTTTCCCCCCCACCTCCTTGTTGGTGTACTGTATTCTCTTATGCTTAAAAACATTCGATCCCAATTGGAAATTTGTGGTACTAAGTAAAACAAATTGTTTTAGTGGAACCTCTTGAAAAAGAAAGACTAGATTAGGCACAACTATTGTGATTTGACCAGTAAAAAATATGTATTTACATCACTTAATTTTGATTGTCTTGCTTCGATCATCTTAAATATTTCAGTTGTTTGCTATAAATCTATTGGGCATTTTAAATTACAAGTTTCATAATATTAAAATACATTGTACTGAAGTGACAACGTGTGCAACTTGCTGTTGCACTTCTCCTTTGCATGCACGTTGGTAGATTTTTAAGAGAAAGAATGTGCATTTATCTTTGTGTAGATTTTATAACCACTAACACATTACTTCACTCATTATTCTTCTCATTATGCCTTCTAACTCATGTAACTTATTGTTAAAATGTACAAAATTAAGAGTTAGTGTACACAGTTACGAGTTAGCTATTTTTTACTGTTTCATTGAATTTGTTACTGTAGCTTGTTATTGTTACATTAAAGTTAATTGCAATAAGAGTGAGTTGGATAGGAGTCCCGTGAGTTAGTTTGTTTTGAAGATTAGAAGCTTCTTGACGATTCTATAACAAGCTGTGATTGTCTATAAATATACAACTAATACTCATTGTAAATTGATTTCTTCCCCTTTTCAATACAAGTCAAATACAATTTCCTTTCCCTTCTTCAATGTAGTTAGTTTCTCAATGTCATCTCTATTCTTATTAGTTGTTCTTCAGAGATTTTAACATGATATCAGAGCCATCTCGATTATGGAGGCTTAGAGGAGAAAATCTATAGAGTTTAGATCTCTGTTGTGGTGGAGTTTCAACCTCTATTCTTAGCTTAATTTTGAATTCTTTTTCTTAGCCAAGTTCTGAATTGTTGCAATAGAAATATAGATCTTTGTTTTCCAGCTGTGTTTTATGCTAATGTAGGAGAGTTTAATTGTTTGATGGTGGATTTTAGATCCTTATTTCTAGGTGATTGATTATTTAAAATTCAAAAATGGCACCTAAAATAGATCCAAGTGATCCCTTGTTCGAAGGAGCATCAGATGTATCCGGAGCAGCTTTAATACCGATTAAACTTGTAGGATCAGAGAACTATGTCATGTGGAGTCGATCAATGAGAATTGCACTATTAGGGAAAAGGAAGTGTGGATTTATAACTAGTGCATGTAGTAAAGATACGTAGAGAGAAGAGTTAAATGAACAATGGAAAACTTATAGTGTAGTAGTGTTATCGTGGTTAATGAGTTCTGTTAGTGTAGAATTGCTCAGTGGAATCGTAGATGCAACAAGTGCATTTGAAGTGTGGGAATACCTGAAGGAAAGTTTGATAGGGTAAATTGTATGAGGCTCTATCAGTTGCATAGGGAGATTAATGCATTGTCACAAGAAATTGACTCAGTAGAAACATATTTTACATAATTGAAGAGTTTGTGGAGTGAGTATGATACCGTAATTCCTGCACCATCATGTTCTTGTTATAAGTTCAAAGATTATCCAGATCACTTATCTAGTTGCGGCTAATACAATTTCTGAGTGGTTCGGATGATCTATATGATCAAGCTAGAAGACAAATCTTGTCGAAGAGAGTTACGCTTAGACTTAATTAAGCTAGGCAATGCTAACAGATTATGAAATTCAGCAATTGGCTTGTGCAATTATCATTAGTGAAAAGACATATCTTTTTGCAATGCAAGTAAGTGGAAAATCAGTACACAATTATGGATCACAAAACAACAAGGAAAGAATTGTGACTATTGTCATTTTGCCGGTCATGCCAGAGAGACTTGCTACCTATTGATAGGCTATCCTAATGATTGGAAGTAGAGAAGAAGAGGGAGTTTATAGTGGTAACTCAAGAGGATCACATCAATCTTTTAATTCTGTAGGATACAATAATCAGGCATATGGAAATTCTAGTGGATAGGGTAATCATGGGTATAAGCATAGAGGACAAACAAATACTCAAAATTTGGCAAACAACATAGTTGGTAATAGTTTCTGTAGAGGTACAAGGCCGGCTGCTTCAAGTAGTCATACAGAAAACAAGGAGATACACAGTGTTATTCTACCCAAGCGTCAAGACTTTACAAATCGAGAATGCAAGAAAATTATGTAAATATTGAACAAAGTTTCACCTGAGGTCAAGAAAGTAAGCATGTCAGGAAAAGCTATTTTCTCATTATTTCATCAGATGTCACAAGAAGGGATAGTGCATCACGACCTGATCTAGGGCCTGTCCATGATGGGTATCTTGAGACAACTGAGGAGCAGAGACCACCTCCTTTGCCTAGTCAACCAAACCACAACACTTATATAACAACGGAAGCAAATCCAAAAGATTATATATATGAAATAGAGAAACCATATTGAGGTTCTAAGTGCTCAACAACATCCCATTCCACAGTTATCCACAAAATATCTAACAAAATAAAAAATAATCTAAGTCAAAACATGCCCCAGAAGATAGTCCGAAACAAGTCCAAAAAAATCTATGATAGAAAATAATCCATGAAGTAATAGCCTTCCAGAAGAAGGAGGCTCACCACTTCAAGCTGACTATTGACAACCTAAAAAGCCTATCACTATGCAGGAAAAGTAGAAGCGTCTCTGTATCTTGCATCGCATGGGGATACAACATTCGAGGCTGATTAGTGGGTTGAGCGCTAGATGTAACTCAGGTATAAGGGGATAAAATAATGCCATCGTTCCAATTCAAAATCAATGCACAAGTACACATGTGAGCATATACTTACATATATATATATATACATATATATATATATATACATATATATATATATATACATATATATATATATATACATATATATATATATATATATATATATATATATATATATATATATATATATATATATATATATATAAGATGATATAGGAGAAAACAAGGTTTGGCATAAATTTTAAATCATTAGCCTGGACTGTGTAGCTTGACCGTCATAAAACAACCCACATGTTATATGGACCTAGTTGTCACCCCCGGGTCGGGCCCTAGTGCATGTTAGCTGCACGAACTAAAGATATCATAGAAGGAGGGGGAATAATCGTACCCTATGCCATCCATGATACAAATATATGTATAGTGCGACACAAGCACATGATCACCAAGACCAACCCTCACGTAGGCAAAGGTGAGTTTTCAGTATCAGTCCTCTTTAAGACCAATTAAAATTTATCACATAAACCATTCATTAATTCAAGGAGTTAATTATTAAGGCATCATCAAGTGGTATCTTCATACAAACTATAACTTGCAAGCGAATGTCATTGAGCCATTACTTGGGGAATCTTTGTACCCTAGACTCCATTATTAAAACCAACTTAAGGGATTTCTTGTACCCCACAAGGTTTACCATATCATTATTATCTGCTTAGGGGAATCCTTGTACCCTACAAGGTTTTTCAAAGTCATCCTTAACTATTTAGCTTTTTTATGCAAAGCATTAATTTTTAAAAAGTAAACCAAGCTAATTGATTAATCATATTCTAAGACCAATTATGCAAGTGGGTTGGGGTTCTCATCAATTTCAATACCAAACCAATTATTTGAGGAATCCTTGTACCCCTAATTTCATTCACTATTCTCATGCACTCTAATGAGTGTACAAATCAACAAGTCAAGTATAATTAATCCATAATAATCATAGGAAAAATATTTTAACAAATTAAATCCAAAACCCTTAACCCACATTCAAAATCATCAATAAAATCATATGGGTACAATTATAAGCACATGCTTTTAATAAAATAAGACATGAAAAAGAGTAGCATGCTTGAGATATCAAGAATTATAGAGAAATCAACCCTTGAAGCTTTATATGACCAACCTTGAGAAAACCCTAGTGTTCTTGACTTAGGGTTTTTAAGAGGAGAGAGTAGTGTTTTAATTTATATAACTAAAGATAATAGGGGATATTAGTGCTTTTAAATCATGGGTAGGGAGTTTGGGGTGAGTAAAAGATCAAAATACCCCTAAAGAAAGAAAACAAACTGTAGAAATTCTTCAATTGACGACAAGGTTGATGGCCCATTAGTTAGGTGACGTCTCGTCAACCTAGTCGTCACTTTCAAGATATATTTTTCCCCTTTTTGGTTAAAGATGATGGCTCGCCAGCTTAGTCGTCACCTTCTGACAGACAAACACTTTTAAGTAAAATAAGCAAAATTTTATACTCCGATATCAGATTAAGGTGAAATCAGATGCATTAGAAAGAAGACTCAAAAATATTTAATTTGGTATATAGTATGTCACATATATAGTTATAATGAAGAAGTAATGGTCGTTGAAAGTTGACCCAAGTTGAAATATTCACTAAATCGATAGAAAAATTCTCAATTCGTCTTTGAGTTAGGAGATATTTATGATCTCAACTCATCTCCAAAGATGTTTCCACACTATAGACTTGACCATTATCCTTATATTATCGTAGAATCATTGGGTTCAGGTCTATACATGTAAAAACGATGATTTGAATTCTAGCTTGAAAATATGGGGTGTTACATTATCTCCCCTTTGGAATCATTCATCCTTGAATAATGGGTAGGGACTTATTGAAGCACTAGAAGTAACGAATAAAGGATGTAACTCATATTAGAAATTTCCCCTAAAAAAAACATACATAGGTACCAAGATAAATGAGCCTCATGACATCATCAGGTAAATCATGTAAGCATAAATCATACGATAACGAGACATGGCATAGACATGATATTGGGCATTAGTTATATAGAACATGATCATAAGAGTGTAAGGCATGAATTTGTTTTTCAGGGATCCTCATCCTGATTAAGATTGATGCAAAACACGAAATGATATTGTCATGGGGTATAAGAATAGAATAGAAGTACTCTCCATCTCAAATGATATGTCTAATAGCCCTTATATATAGCCATGCTTCCCCACTATGATTTTAGCTATGAATACAACATCACCATTTCGATCTTATAATTCCTCCACAAAACATATGACTATAAGAGCCCGAGTATAAATGCATATTTCTTCCACATTAAAACACAATTGAAAGTTAAAGCTGCTAGCGTAAGCTGTGGGACCATATACTTTACACCCTTCAATAATACTACTCCATCTTATCACTATAATCAAGCAACCTCGGGTCTTAATCAAGGAGTACTAGCCACATAACATAATGGTTTGTGTATCTATCAATTATAACATTCAAGCCAATATTTACTACACCCACTTTGTGGATCTCACCACCCAAAAACCAAGAACTTCAATCACTATCACAAGGATTTTCACCACATCCCCTCTTTCTAACTATTTCACATGACGAAAGTTTATCTCATTCTTCCCTCTTCATCTATGAACCGATCCCGAATAGCCACACCCAAAATTTTCACATCAGAGAACATCCACTCTCTTATATAAAATATTACAACACTTCCATAGCCCCTACCAAACTAATATAAGGAGGGTCACTGAGGGACTAGAGTAAAAGCATAAAAAATGGGGGAGGGGGGTTACTTCTCAATTATGAATCTTATTTGTCATGCTACTCAAGATGAAACCCATGAAATGAGATACAGTGTAATAGGCACAAAATACTTCATATAAACCACCTAGATCATAAATAGAGGGTCGTTTAAGAATAAACATAATATATCATGAGTTCTTCTGACTAGGAATAGTAAGAAATATGAGTGCATATATCACAGGTCATATAACATAAAGATAAAGTTTATATATTCAATAAATAAGACAAGGATTGCTGCTTGAAACTATGGCTTCTCATTCTAAGAACTGAGAATAGCCATAAGTTTGCATAGACAACATCACTTTGGGCTAAGACATGACATAAAATGAGTTGGTGACACATGGAGAGTATAGTTTCTTACAATTAAACATAAGGTGAGACATGAGTTTATGGATTATGAGAATCATAACATAGACCTTGAATGCTTGGAATCTTTGATTCCTGAGAACAGTTATTGCTTCTAGTTAGCGGTTGGAGGATGAACATAAGTTGTATAGAGAACTTAGACTTTACGCATAGGCACAATTTACTACATAAGACATTCGTAGAATGCCCTTTTAAACCGAAGTAAGAGGACTTTGCTAGGATAAGAATAGATTTATCATGACAATTTCCTAACACTAACCATCATGAAAAAAAATTCAAGTTTGCGTTATTCATGATCTCCCCTTTTGCTTAAAGGCCACTATCCTAGAATTGAGGACATATCCTCTTATTAAATCTAAAAGCACAACACTCAGCACAATCGGGGTACCATCATACACATGAATGCGAAACTCCCCTTGATAACTATAATAGGAAGACACTACCCTTCAAGGATACTAATCTTAACTTTCTCTAGCCTCTATAGCTATCACCCTATAAGACACACTCTCATGAGCATACACATCCCCACTTCTTAACACATAACAATCCATTTTCACTCCTTAATATATTAGCATTAAACTTCTAATCGTATAACCTCACAACTTAACAAAATTTTTAAGACTACACCAATGGCTCACTTCGCCTATCTATATTCTCCTCCATTCAGTTTAAAGAACACCATACAACAACTCCCTAGACTTCTCCATACTAAGAAATTCGAGAATATGAATTAGGTACATATGGAACTTATACACTTAAAACCTCATTTGGGGTTCAACTTATTCTTAAAAACTTAAATATCTTATCCACCTAATGACGTAGCCATAATTCATTGCTTCAGCACTAGTACTCATGTATAAATACCACAATTATCTACTCAAATTTTTCATAGGTTATCAACCTAATCTCTCTTTCACACATCAATCAAGCCTGCTGATTTACTCCCATAAAATTTTGCATCACTATCCTCGGTTTATCATTCTTATCACCACAATCAATATCTAAAGTTCAAGCTTAACACCTATTACCAATCATGAATAGCCAATGAAATATCTCACATCCCGTACTAGTCCGTCAAAATATATGACAAATTGATCAATCTAAGCTCCTTATTCCACTTAACTACAGACTATAAGTGCATCTTCTTTACAATATTACTACCACACCCTAAGCTAGACTACGCATCTTCTCACCTACTAGACTAGCTTATAACTGCTAGCTAGAAATATCAAGGGACTCTCGGTGTAGTAAGACCACATGATTAGGATAACTGATCTTAATATTATAACATAACCCATGAAAATCCATTAGCATATTCTTATCCCTCACAACTCTTCTACTTACTCATACATTACTTCTAACTACCTTCAAAATTCTATAAACATCATGAGTTCTCCTCTTTATGATTTAACAATTTTGAATAAGTTATAAATCACCATAACTAATCACTTCCTCTACTAACTACTATAAAATCTACACATCTACAATGAATCACCATAAGGACATACCACCCCAAAAACACACTTAATAGTTATCTGAATACAACCACATTTTCCACTCAAAGGTTACTCTCACCCTTGCTTCTAAACATACGACTTTATAACATTAATCTTTGATTCATCTTACTATTCATAGGTCATAACACCCCAATTTATACTACCTCTTAGGTGGAAACACTATTTCATCATTCAGATACATACTTTCCCATTTAAGCGAGATGTTTGAAATAAAGTTTTTTTTGAAAAAAGACTGAATATGCCTTTTACCTCGGGAAAAAAATGCACGATTCATAAAGATAGAGGTACAAACTTGAATCTAAACACTTTAATGCACTTGTATCACCTCGATATAAGACATAGGCCACAAAATTAGAGCAAGAAGGAATGTGGATAAATTTTATATGGACAACACTACTACCCGATCTAGAGTATGAAGGAATGAGAAATATTTCCTAAATGCTTTGTAGCCTCTCCTTTATAAGTATGACATGCTACACACCCATAAAAGGGACTCTATTCAACACAGCTTTGTAGACACCCTGGGACATTGAACCTAGGCTCTAATACCAAGCTTATCATAACCCGTACCAGGGCTTCGCCATAACGAGTATCTTGAGTCCACTGAAGACCGAAGACCACCCCCATTTCCTAGTCAATCAGCACATAACACCTATATTACAGCCAAAGCAAATCTAAAAGATCATATATATGAAATATATAAACCATATTGAGGTTCTAAGTACTCAACAACATCCCAATCCACAGTTATCGATAAAACCTCTAACAAAATAAAAAATAATCTCAGTTGGGACATGCCCCCGATGATAGCCAAAAACAAGTCCAAAGAAAATCTATGATTGAAGATAAACCATGAAGTTACGACCATCTGGAATAAGGAGGCTCACCACTTCAAGCTGACTGCTCACAACCTGGAAATGCTATCACTGCACAGGAAAAGTAGAAGTGTCCAAAACCAATTCAAAATCAATGAATAAGTACAGATGCGAGAATACACACACACACACTAATATATATATATATATATATATAAGATATTGAGTGTAGGAGTAAGTTTGATAATGAACTTTAAATCATTAGCCTAGACTGTGCAGCTTGACCATCATAAAACAACCCACGAACTATATGGGTCCAATTGTCACCCCTGGTTGAGCCTTAGTGCATGTTAGCCACATGAATCGGAGACATCATAGAAGGCTGGGAAATATCCTAAGCTATCCATGATACAAATATATGCATAGGGTGACACAAGTACACAGTAATTAAGACCAACTCTCACATCAGCAAATATGAATTTCCAGTATCAGTCCTTCAGGACTCACACCTTCATGGCTAGCCACACAACCACATTTAAGCCTAATTAAAATATTTAGCATATAAATCATTCATTAATTCAAGGAGTCAATTATTAAGGCATCATCAAGTGGTATATTCATACCAACTATATCTTGCAAGCGAATGTCATTGAGCGATCACTTGAGGAATCCTTGTACTCCAGAATCCATTATTAAAATCAACTTGGGGGATTTCTTGTACCCCACAAGGTTTGCAAAATCATTATTATCTGCTTGGGGGAATCCTTGTACCCCACAAGGTTTTTCAAAGTCATCCTTAGCCATTTAGCTATTTGTGGAAAGAACTAATTTTAATAAAGTAAACCAAGCCAATTGATTAATCACATTTTAAGATCAATTGTGCAATTGGGTTGGGGTTCTCATAATTTTCAATACCAAAATCCTATTATTTAGGGAATCCTTGTACCCCTAATTTTATTCACCATTCTTATGCACCATAATAAGTGTACAAATCAATAATTCAAGTATAATTATTCCATAATTATCATAGGAAAATTGAAAAAATTAAATTCAAGACCCTCAACCCATATTTAAAATCATCAATAAAATCACATGGGTACAATTATAAACAGATGTTTTTTTATAAAATAAGATGTGGGAAAGAGTAACATGCATGAGATATCAAGAATTATAGAGAGAAATCAACCCTTGAAGCTTTAGATTACCAACCTTGAGAAAACCCTAGTGTTCTTGACCTAGGGATTTTGCAAGGTGAGAGTAGTGTTTTAATTTATATAAATGAAGATAATAGGGAATATTGTATTTTTAAAACATGGGAGAGGAGTTTGCGGTGAGGAAAAGACCAAAATACCTCTAAAGAAACAAAATTTTTTTCAAAAATTCTTCAGTTGAAAACAAGGTTGATGGATCACCAGTTAGGTGGCGTCTCGTCAGCCTAGTCATCACTTTCAAAATGAATTTTCCCATTTTTTGGTCAAGGCTGATAACTTAAGTTAATTGCTCATCACTTAGTTTATGGCTCATTAGCTTAGGTCTTCCCTAGGTGACGGCTCATCAGTTTAGTTACCACCTTCAGATAAAGACACTTCCAAGTAAAATGAGCATAGCTTTCTACTCTGATATTGAATTAAGGTCAAATTAGATGCATTGGAAATAAGACTCAGAGATATTTTATTTGGTATATAGTAGGCCACCTATCTCATTATATTCATGAAGTAATGGTCATTTAAATTTGAACCAAATTGAAACATTCACTAAAACTTAATCAATTGGGAAGTTCTCAACTTGTCTTTAAGTTAGGAGATATTTATGATTCAACTCATCTCCAAAGATGTTTCTACACTATAGAATTGACCATAATCCTTATGTTTTCATAAAATCATTAGGTTTAGGTCTATTCACGTAGAAACAACGGCTCCAATTCTAGCCCAAACATGTGGGGTGTTATATAGTGTATTCTGGTACAACACATCATGTTACCATAAATAAAGATGTCTTGTCAAAATGCTATAAATTAAGTGACTTAGAAAAGTATAAGGTACAACTTCCCACTAGTGCTAAGGTTGATATATCTCATATGTGAGAAGCATATATATTTAATGATAGAATTGTGAGATATGTACTGTTTGTGCCTAATTAAGATTAAACTATCATCAGTGTCCAACATCTACTTTGTAAATGAATTTGTCTAACATTGATCATAATATGTATACCCATACCGTGAGCAACATCTACATTATAGATGAACCAGCATAACTGCTTTCATCAACTCCCTTAAGGCATGATAGGTATAGAGAAGGAGAAAAGTCGCTAGTAGTTTTTTTTTGATTCCCACCTGAAGATGAACCAGCCTCCGACATTGTGTACAAGGACACAACACATCTCTTTTAAGAATCCATTCGAGTATTCATGACCTGAAACATAGGAACTTATATTTGGTAGTCGACTCATTCCTATGGGATTAGAATAAGAAGAGTAGGTTGAAGTTAAGTTTCCATTTGTATAATCGTTTTGAGTAGTGCAACTTCTTATTGCCTTAAGATGGACCGTCCTCCCCTGAGGCCAAGTGCATAGAAGTATTAACAAAAATAATTTAGACCTCACCTAATGAGAGGAATTTTGTGGTTGGGTATTGAAATAAGAAAGATATACCTTCCCCATACATTTTTCAAAGTGAAGAGTGGATCGCCTAGCCATCATGATTTGACCACAATTCATACATTCAAATATTTTATTTGTAGCAGGAGGATGGGTTTTCCCAAATATGTATGACCCTATAAAATTTTGATCAATTTATTTTGGACCCTTCGGTATTTATAAAGTTAATTTTTGACTTGAATTTGATAAGTTATGTTAATGGGGTGTTTTGAAAAAAATTTGGGATTTTCAAAAGGGGTTCGAGTTAATTTCAGCACCCCGAGGTAGTGAGGGTCTACGATAGTAGCATGCTGATATTCCGACTTTTGACAAAATATTTTGCATCTTGTATAAAGGATAATTATATGTTTTAGGAAACTATTGATGTATTTGATGTTGGGTTTTACTTTTTTTAGGTAAAAGACTTAGAAGAAGAAATAACTTGGGAAAGCAAAAACTGAAAGCGATTGACGGTCTAACTGACGGGTCGTCAACCATGTGAAGGACCATCATTGTGCCCGTAAGCGATAAACAGAACAAGAGATGCAAAGGACCCAAGTGACGGACCATCAGGCCACTGACAGACCGTCACCTTGGCCGTCAGTCCTAAGCAGAATACAATTCATAGAGGATCAAAGTGACGGTCTGTAATGCCTCGCAACCGGGTCCCAGAACGTCACACGGTGCTTAAGGCTACAAGTAGCCCCAAGCTAACCCTTTGATCCTTCTACTTCATATATTAGCTTACTTAAAGATAAAGAGCATGAACTCAACACCGTGACATTATAAAATAAGAAGTATGAATGAAATACTTCGCCTGAACAAACTACAACTCAAAGAAAATCTTGAAGTATTGATAATCTGATGACTAATCTGACAAACCTCTACTACTACAAACTAGAGAGCCATTGGGACAGGTACCCAACTGGATCATACTTAAATGACAAGAATTAAATTACTACTAAATAAAACTGGAAGTCTGAGAATAATCGGACCCCAAAATATGAGGACTCACCACGGCTGATATATAGATAGGAGTGCTCGAAGGGATCACTGGTTTCCTGAGACTGAGCACCTGAACCTACATTATGAGTATATATGGCACATAGACAAAATATATGGGTCAGTACTTTGGGAGTGTAATGAGCATATGGGGGAGTGTGCAATTAAAATACTCAATATCATAAGCTTTTATAGAAAACCTGCATGGTGTAAAACATACTCACATAGCTTGAAATAAATATATGCCACACGACTCATAAATCATCATGCTTTTACTTAAAACCTCAAATTACCATGACACCTAAAATTATTAGGACCATAGATTTCAAAAACACTTATACTTTCAAAACATTGTAACTTTAAGACTAAAACTCTTTGAAACTTGGAAGACATTAGGACTTAGAGAACTTTAGGAACTTAGGGAGTTTCTCTTAACCGATATAAACCATGTGAGCTACATGGAGTCCAATGTCTTACCCACATTGGGGAGAGATGTTCTATCCTTGCCATCGGATAAACCCTTAACTTTAGTGATCACTATCTTAACCCACTTGGGGTATAGAACCTACGGGGGCACTTAGTTCTGGGGCATGAGACCTCGGAATCAAGCCCAACTGGGTGCTGAAATACTACTCCCTTACTTAGCTCAGAACTTTAGAAAATCCATCTCAAAACAATTCAATAATATATATCTATATCTATATCTATATCTATCTATCTATCTATCTATCTATCTATCTATCTATCTATCTATCTATCTATCTATCTATCTATCTATCTATATATATATATATATATATAATGGGAGCCAAAATGTATCCCCTTTACTTCAAACTCAAGAATGTAGATTTGTATCTTAACTTACAATCAAAACTCACTTCTTGATATTCTTTGAAAATCGTTAATATCTTATTCTCAAACTCATGCTTTAACCATAAGGTTCAATTCACAACAATAGGACTTGAAATTCTCAAAGCATGATATAGACGTTGAATTATGCAACTTAAACCATAAATTGACAATTTAAAACATTAATATGCATAATAATATTACAACTCAAACCTTGGGTAAGACATGGTTTCATAAAACTCACAATATAATAACATGATAGGAATTCTCCATGAATTTATGAAACACTTTATGAAAATATGTAACTTTTGGGCACAAGAACAAAAGGGTGTTCTTGTTCAAAACCACATACCTTAAACTTGGAGCTTTTGGATGACTTCAAAAGTTTTGGAAGGTTATTAAAAAACTATTGGGTGTCCTTCGTAGCCCTCTTAATGGGGAATTCAAATATGCAAGAATTATTGAATTCTCATGGTTGAATCTCTAGATAATTGGGTTTTTATGTTGAAACCCTAACCTTGTGGTTGAAGGTGTGCAGAGAATTTTGAGATGTTTAACTAAAGAGAAATAGAAGAAAATACATTCTCTGAGGGTTATAAGTCATGGGAAATGCATGAAAAGGACCAAAATACCCTTACAAAATGTCATTAAATTGCTGAAAAAAATAGCTGACGACATTTGTGACAAATCGTCACAAAATGTTGTCACAAAAGGGTAGATTTTATTATTTTTGGCTTAAGGTTGATGACATTGGTGATAAGTTGTCACACTTGTGAAGACTTGTCACAAATGTCGTCACTAGGGGTGGAAATCTGCCTAAGGCTGACGACATTGATGACAAGTCGTCACACTTGTGACGGCTTATCACCAAATGTCGTTACTCAGTTTTCCAGCCTGACATGCTGGAGTAAAATGGGCATAACTCTTGGCTCCAATATTGGATTTGGGTAAAATTTGCATCATTGAAAATATGATTCAATTATATATCTTTCGGTGGGTCATGAGCTTAGAAGTTCATAGTATAAAGAGAGATATGCTCGTTTGAAGTTGACAATACCAATATCTGTTTCAAGAATTCAATCGGTAAGAAATGTTTTGATTCGTCTAATAGTTAGGAAGCTTTTGATAATACTCATCAAGCTAGATCATGTAGCTACCAAATCACTAATTTTATTTGTAATAAGCTTAAACTAGGGTTCTACTATTAGTTGAAATTCTTGGGGTATTTCAATATCTCCCCCTTGGAAATATTCGACCTCGAATGTCACTAGTTAAGCTGGGAATGCAAAGAAATTGAGGATGCACAGTTGGAACAGTCCTCTAAATTGAATCTATGTCATTCTAAATTTTCAAGTATTTCTGAGAGTTCACAAATTTGCAACAAAATAGCTATATAGCTGAATCTTTGGTTAGATAGGGTCTGAATTAAGAAAAAGTAATACCTTTGGCTTGCTCTGAACTTGTAAAAAAGAGGTGTGGGTACTTGGATCGCATATCTTCTTCGGCTTCCCAAGTAGCACCCTCAACTGATTAGTTCCACCATAAAACCTTGACCACTGGAACTTCTTTATTCCTTAGTCTACGGACTTAGTAATCTAAGATCTCAACTGGAACCTCATAAAATGAAAGGTTATTCTGACTTAGTAATCTAAGATCTCAACTGGAACCTCATAAAATGAAAGGTTATTCTGAACATCTAAGCTATCTGAAGAATCAACAACGATAGAATCACCAATATGCTTCCTAAGGATGGAAATATGGAAAATAAGATGAACAACTGACAACTCTGCAGGCAGCTTAAATTTATTGGCTTCGTTCCCAACACGGCTGAGAATTCTATAAGGGCCAACGTAATGGGGACAAAGTTTCCCTTTCTTCCCAAATCTTTTCACCCTTTTATGGGCGAAATTTTCAGATAGACCAAATCATTAACTTCGAACTCAAGGTCTTTTTGTCTCACATCTGCATATGAATTTTGACGACTCTGAGCTATCTTTAACCTTTCTCTAATCAACTTTACCTTCTCCATCACCTCAAATACTGAATCAGGTCCAACCAAAGTAGCTTCACCCACTTCGAACTAACCTATGGGTGATCTACATCTCTTACTATATAATGCCTTAAATGGTGCCATCTTGATGCTAGCATGGTAACTATTGTTGTAAGCAAACTCTATCAATGGAAAATACTCATCCCAACTACCTTTCAAATCAAGGGGACATGCCCTCAACATGTCCTCCAAAGTTTGAATAGTCATCTCAGCCTAACCATCTGTCTGCGGATGAAAAGAGAAACTCATATGAACTTGGGTTCCAAGACCCTTCCGAAACGCTCTCCAGAACTGAGAAGTGAACTGAGTACCCCTATTCGAAATGATAGACAAGGGAACTCCATGCAACCTGACCAACTCCCGAATATACAATCTAGCATAGTCCTCAGTTGTATAAGATGTATGCACAGGCAATGAATGCACTGACTTAGTCAGCCTATCGACAAAAACCCAGATGGAATCATAATGGCATCGGGAAAGAGGTAAGCCAACCATAAAATCCATATTTATCTCTTTCCACTTCCAAGTTGGGATACTAAACTCTTGCATCACAGCACTAGGTCTTTGGTGCTCAACCTTAACCGGCTGACATATTGCACACTTCACCATAAAATTAGCTATATCCTTCTTCATACCACACCACCAATAGATTTCCCGCAAGTCGTGGTACATCTTGGTAGTGCTGGGATGAATAGAATATTGTGCACCATATGCTATAGCCATAATTCTTTGCCTCAGATCACCAATATCAGGAACACATAATCTACCCTACAACCTCAACACCCTATCTCCCCCTTGAGATAAAACCTCCACAATTTGGTCCTTGACTGACTCCTTCAATCTGACCAAGATAGCATCTAAGTATTGCTTCTTCTTCACTTCCAAAACCAAAGAGGATTTGGAACTACTCTGCACCAAAATATTTCCCTCAGTGGAATCAAGCAACTTAACACCCAGTCTAGCCAGACTATGCACATCACGAGCCAACTCTTTCTTACCTTCCTCCACATGCAAAATACTACCCATAGATATCCTGCTAAGGGCATCTTCCATAACATTGGCCCTTCCTGGATGATACAAAATGCTTATATCATAGTCTTTTAACAATTCTAACCACCTCCACTGCCTAAGATTCAACTTCTTTTGAGTCAACACATACTGCAGGCTTTTGTGATTAGTAAAAACATCAATATGCACACCATACAAATAATGTCTCCATATTTTCAGAGCAAACACTACAACAACTAACTCTAAGTCATGGGTTGGGTAATTCTTCTCATGAGGTTTCAACTGTCTAGAAGCATAGGATATAACTTTACCCCTCTACATCAACACACAACCCAAACCAACTCTCAAAGCATCACAGTATACCATAAAACCATCTACACCATCAGGCAAAGTCAACAAGGGGCGGAAGTGAGTCGAGTCTTTAACTCCTGAAAACTCTTCTCACAAGAATTCGACCAGAGGAACTTAACTTTCTTTTAGCTATCTAAACCTAAGAAATTTCTAATATCATATGGAGAGATCGGCCTAGGCCAATTTCTTACAGCCTCTGTCTTTTGGGGATCAATTCTAATACCTTCAGCTAAAATAATATGACCCCAAAACACTACGGACCATAGCAAATAACTCACACTTACTGAATTTTGCAAATAACTTATGATCTCTAAGAGTTTGCAAGAAAATTCTAAGATGATCTACATGATCACCCTCACTCCGGGAATACACTAGGATGTCGTCGATAAACACAATGATGAACATATCAAGATATGGCTTAAACACTCAATTCATGTGGTCCATGAAAGCTACTGGGGCGTTAGTTAGCCCAAAAGACATGACAAGAAACTTGAAATGACCATAGCGGGTTCAGAAGGCTGTCTTCAGGATATCACACCCCATTACTTTAAGTTGGTGATAGCTAAATCTAATGTCTATCTTGGAGAAATAACTCGCACCTTACAACTAATTAAACAAATCATCTATTCTCGGAAGAGGGTACTTATTCTTGACTGTGACCTTATTAAGCTGACGATAGTCAATGCACATATGCAAAGAACCATCTTTCTTTCGCACGAAAAGGATAGGTACGCCCCAAGAAGATACACTGTGCCTTATAAAACCTTTGTATAAGAGATATTTGAGTTGTTCTTTCAACTCCTTAAGATCTGAGGGTGCCATATGGTAGGGAGGAATAAAAATAGGCTGAGTATCGGGAAGAAGATCGATCTAGAATTCTATCTCTCTATCGGGAGGTACCCCTGGGAGATTTTGCGGAAAGACATCAAGAAACTCATTGATAATGTTGACTGATTGATACTTGGGGTTTCAGACTTAGTGTCCTTAACTCTAACCAAGTGATAAAAGCAACCATTAGGTATAAGCTTCCTGGCTTTGAGTTAAGAAATTAAATGACTCTTAGGAGGTACTGAACTCCCTCACCACTCAAAAACTAGTTCATCTGGAAACTGAAATTGACCACACGAGGACAATAATTTATAGATGCATAGAAGGAGTGAAGCCAGTCCATACCCAGGATAACATTAAAATCAACCATCTCTAACTCTATCAAATCAGCAAGTGTGACTCTATGAAGGACTGTAACAGGACAATTCTTGTATACTTACTTAGCAACAATAGTCTCCCCTACTGGGGTAAAAACTAGAATAGGATCGAAAATACTTTCGGGACTCTTCTCAAACTTCACAGCAACAAGTGGGGTCACATAATAAAAACTTAATACGGGGTCCAATAACACACATATACACTTAATACACAGAGCATACCAGTAACAACATCAGGAGAGTCCTCCTAATCATGATGAGAAGGTAGGGTATAGAACCTATTTTGGTACTGACCGCCAGCAATACTAAAAGAAGCACCCTGGGGAGGAGCTAGACGGGTTGTAGAAGCTAATGTACTAGTGTCCTGGGTTTGGGGCTGGGTATCTGTGCTTCCTTGCCTAGCATATGGGCACTCTATAAGCCTGTGGCCTATCTTGCCACACCCAAAACAACCATGCTGTTCATCCAACTACTCACTCGGATGGAACCTACCATATTTGGCACAAGGAGGAAAGTTGGGCTTGCTGCTCACACTCTACTGAGGCCTGGACATAAAAGACCTATTTCCCTACTCTGGCCTACCTCTAGGCACTGGGGCACTAGCAAATAAGGGTGCTGGCATAGAAAAAAAACTCTGGAACTGAGGGAGGTTCCCTTCCTCAGATCTAGCCTAACCATACTCGTGTTGTTCAGACTTGACTCTCTTGTTACCTCTTGCTTTATCTCTTTCCCTTATCTTATCCTTTTCTATTTGCTATGCATAGATCATTATCGTATACAAATCCATCTTATTGTTCAGCATAGCTGTGCGGCACTCTTTCAGTACTAAGCCTGAGACACCTGTCGCAAACTTTCTCATACCAGTTCGGGCATCAGAGATCAAGTCAGGAGCATATTTTGCTAGCTGATTGAACTTTAAGCAGTACTCCTTAACAGTCATGGAGCCCTATCTCTAGTTCATAAACTCTTCAATCTTTGCCTCTCTTAACTCCAAAGGAAAGAACCTATCCAAGAATGCATCTTGGAATATCTGCAAGGTAGTGGGAGCATCATCCTCCCCTTTAGCCTTCCTCCAAGAAATCACCCAGTCATACGCAATGTCCTTTAACCTATAAGATGCTAACTCCATACATCAGACACACGCATTACCTATGTGATCTTTCTTATCTCCTCAAGACATAACTATGGGTCTTTCCCTTTCTCTGACCCATAAAACTCTAGTGGACTCATCCGCATAAAGTCACAAATTCTGGCAGCAGCTAAGTCACCTCCCTACAACTGAGGAGCTGCGGCCTGAATGGCCTGGATAGTGAATGCTTGGGCCAGTGCTCGGAAGGCTGCCCTGAATTTGGCATAGGACATATTTTTGTTTAGAGGATCAGCGGGCCGAGGTTGCTGATCGTTGTTATTTCTTTGAGCTCGTCATGAAGGCATATTCTAAAATAAGAGAGCACAAATTAATAGCTGAGAGAGACAATTTGAGCATAATGAACTTGAGAGGAAGAAATAACTTGTTCCTAAAATATTTCGTAGCCTCTTTCTCATAGATGTGGCATGCTACACACCGATGATCAAGACTCTACTTAACGCGGCTTGTCAGACTCCCTAGGACTCTCTAAACTTTAGGCTCTGATACCAAGTTTGTAACGCCCCATAATTGGGTCCCAGAACATCATACGGTGCTTAAGGCTATAAGTAGCCACAAGAAAACCCTTTGAGCCTTGTATTTCATATATTAGCTTACTTAAAGATAAAAAGTATGAACTCAACACTATGACATCATAAAATAAGAAATATGAATGAAATACTTGGTTTGAACAAACTACAACTCAAAGAAAATCTTGAAGTGCTGATAATCTGATGACTAGTCTGACAAACCTCTGCTACTCCAAACTAGAGAGCCATTGGGACAGGTCCCCAACTGAATCATACTCAACTGATAAGAATTAAATAGCTACAAAATAAAACTGGAAGTCTGAGAATAACCTGTCCCCAAAACATGAGGACTCACCACGGCTGATATATAGATAGGAGTGCTCAAAAGGATCACTGGTGATGCTAAGACTGAGCACCTGAACCTACATTACAAGAATATATGGAAAACACAAAAAATATGTGGGCCATTACTTTGGGAGTGTACTGAGGATATGGGGGAGTGTGCAATTAAAATACTCTATATCATAAGCTTTTATAGAAAACCTGCATGGTGTAAAACATACTCACATAGCTTGAAATAAATATATGCCACAAGACTCATAAATCATCATGCTTTTACTTAAAACTTCAAATTATCATGACACCAGAAATTATTAGGACCATAGATTTCAAAAATAGTTATACTTTTAAAACTTTGTAACTTTAAGACTAAAACTCTTTGAAACTTGGAAGACTTTACGACTTATAGAACCTTTGGAACTTAGGGAGTTTCTCTTAACCGACATAAACCATGTGAGCTACATGGAGTCCAACATCTTACCCATGTTGGGGAGAGCTGTTCTATCCTTGCCATCGAATAAAACCTTAACTTTAGTGATCACTATCTTAACCCACTTGGTGTATATAAAGAACCTATGGGGGCACGTAGTTCTAGGGCATAAGACCTCGGAATCAAGCCCAACTCGATGCTGAATACTACTCCCTTACTTAGCTCAGAACTTTAGAAATCGCCTTAAAATAATTCAATAATATATATATATATATATATATATATATATATATATATATATATATATATATATATATATATATATATAATGGGAGACAAAATGCATCCCCTTTACTTCAAACTCAAGAGTGTGGATTTCTATCTTAACTTACAATCAAAACTCACTTCTTGATATTCTTTAAAAATCACTAACATCTCATTCTCTAACTCATTCTTCAACCATAAGGTTTAATTCATAACAATAGGACTTGAAATTCTCAAAACATGGTATAAACGTTGATCTATGCAACTTAAACCATAAATTGACAATTTAAAACATTAATATGCATAATAATATTACAAATCAAAGCTTGGGTAAGACATAGTTTCATAAAACTCCCAATATAATAACATGATAGGAATTCTCCATGAATTTATGAAACACTTTACGAAAATATGTAACTTTTGGGTACAAGAACAAAAGGGTGTTCTTGTTCAAAACCGCATACCTTAAACTTGGAGCTTTTGGATGACTTCAAAAATTTTGGAAGGTTATTCATGAACTATTGGGTGTCCCTTGTAGCCCTCTTAATGGGGAATTCAAATATGCAAGAATTATTGAATTCTCATGGTTGAATCTCTAGATAATTGGGTTTTTATGTTGAAACCCTAAACTTGTGGTTGAAGATGTGCAGAGAATTTAGATATGTTTATCTAAAGAGAAATAGAAGAAAATACGTTCTCTGAGGGTTATAAGTTGTGGGAAATACAGGAAAAGGACCAAAATACCCTTGCAAAAACATCATTAAATTGCTGAAAAAATAGCTGATGACATTCGTGACAGGTTATCAGACTTGTGACAAGTCGTCACGAAATGTCATCACAAAAGGATAGATTTTATGATTTTCGGCTTAAGGTTGACGACATTGGTGATAAGTCATCACACTTGTGATGACTTATCACAAATATTCTCAATGGGGGTGGAAATCTGCCTAAGGCTAACAACATTGGTGACAAGTCATCACACTTGTGACTACTTATCACCAAATGTCGTCACTCAGTTTTCCAGCCTGACATACTGGAGTAAAATGGGCATAACTCTTTGCTCAGATACCGAATTTGGGTGAAATTGGTATTGTTGGAAAGATAATTCAATTATCTATCTTTTGGTTGGTTATGACCTCAAAAATTCATAGTATAAAAAGAGATATACTTATTTGAAGTTGACCATACCAATATCCATCTCAAAAATTCAATCGTCAAGGAATGTTTTGATTCGTCTAATAGCTAGGACACTTTTGAGGCCCTAATAAACATCAAGATAGATCATGTAGATAACAAATCACTAAATTTATTTCTAACAATCTTGAAATAGGGTTCTACTATTAGTTTAAATTCTTAGGGTATTACACGGTCCAAGCGACGGATCGTCATCCCACTGATGGACTATCACCTTGGCCTTTAGTCTTAAATAGAATCCCAAAATCTGATAGACCAAGTGACGGTCTAAGAGATGGACCCTCAGGCCAGCGACGGACCATCACTTCGACTGTCAACCATGATGTGGCAATCTGCAGTTTGAATTTTAAATCCCTATTACCCAAAAAAATATAAATACTTAATTTAGGGTTATATTAGGGATCTTATATTTCTTTGGACTATTGAATATTTTTTGTAACCTAAAAATTCTTTAGCAAATAAGCTGATTACTTTTGATCTTGTCATATTTTTCACCACTTGTATCTAAGATCAAGAGAAACCCTTTGGATCTTTGTAAGTAACTTCTAAATTATTTATGAATATTGCAATGGAATCTTATTCTTATATTATGCGTGGCTAAAACTCCTATAACTAGGGTTATGAGAGTCTTGGTGTGAATTGTTGACTGAGATTATGAGAATGCTCAAATTCTCTAGGTAATTAAATTTACTTAATCTTCTCTTCATAATAATGATCTTTCTTGGTCGCAAACTTGAAGGGTATGTCCATGAACACCACTTGTTTGAGCAAAAAAGTGGGTGTTGGGAAAAGAGAAAGCTTACGAGAAATTCAAGGGCTTTAACCTTTGAATTATGGGTTGATGCCTTAACATGATTAACCTTCTTGAGAATTGAATTTAACATTTTGCATCACTCTTTAAATTCGAAGGAATTATAGGGTAGCTAACTATGAAGGTTGAGAAATAAATAGATAGATTTTAGAGTTTAATAAATCCTACAAATGAAAATGTTAGATTGGGATTTGAAGTAGCTCACAACCCTGTCTTCGCTAATACCTTGGTGAACATAATCCTAGTTCACTTAATCTCATTGAATTAAACCTGCTAAATACTCACTAGTTTAAATACAAATTGATACTATCAATAAGCTCTATTAACAACCCACCCCTTTGTTTCTAAAAATCTTTTATCAATAGTCTATTAATAGTCATATAACTTAGTTAACACAGTATTATCTGTGGTATTCGACCTCAACCTTGTTGGTTTATATATTTGACAACAACCTCGTACACACTCTAACGAAAGTTGTAATTTGGGCATAGCAAATTTTGGCGTCGTTGCCAGGGAATACGATTGTTAATTAAGTGTATGAGTATTAATTGACCTTCAGTCAAGTTTCCTAATTTGACTTTTACTTGTTGTTTTTGTTCATTACAAGAATTTTTCTTTGTATGCCACGAATGAGGAGGTCAGGAGAAACACTACTACTTCTCCACCTAGAACCTTAATTAATTGAAAAAATAGATGCTCAGCAAGAAGCCAAAAGACTAGCCACTTTGGCTATTGGACAACTCAATCAACAGAATATAGATGACCCAGGTTAGGTAACTAATGTGGATGATGAGGACCCAGGGGATGATTATTTGATTGATCTAACAAATAAAAGACGTGCATAGGGTAGAGCTGCACCAATGAATCAAAATCAGCCACTTAGAGGAAGACAAAACTGCCAAGATGTGCAGTTTGATCTTGATGACAATGATGAGATTGAATTAGATAGATCTGGCACTACCAGAGCGATTATTCCACCACTATTGGCACCAGGAGTAAAGTTCAATATTACGAGAACTATGATCCGGTTACTTAATCTCAAGGGGCAATTTGGTGGACTTCTTGGGGATGATCCGAATATGCATCTAGTCAACTTCATCACTATTTGCAAGTCTTTTAATAATCCAGAATTATGGCAGAATGCAATCCGTCTGCGGCTATTCCCATTGTCTGTGTCTGGGGAGGCAACACTGTGGCTGAATGAGTTAGCACCTGATTCTATACCAAATTGGACGCAATTGAAAGGAGATTTCCTAGAAAGGTTTGTTTTGCCCTCCAGAATAGAATAGTTGAGGGAAGAAATTAGTAATTTCAAACATCTTTTGAATGAAGCTCTTCATGAGACTTGGGTGAGATTCAAGAAAAAGCTGATGTAATGCCCTAATCATAAGATGACTGATGAGAACTTGATAGAGACCTTCTATTGGGCTTTGAATTCTATTACAAAGCCGACTGTAGATAATGCTAAAAGGGGAGCATTTATGGATCTTAATTTTTTGGAAGCTGCAAAAATGCTTGAAAGAATGACTAAACAGAGTAGAGCTTGGCATACCAGGGATTCTGATGTAGCAAACGCTGTTGTGTCTAGTGGAATATCTATAGTGCAATGCAGGAGATAAGAAAAGCATGACCAGGATATGGTACATATGAAAACCCAAATAGACTTTCTCACAATGTATTTTCTATTCGAGAAGCACAGAAAATAAAAGTTGTGGGGTCACAAAGTAGGGGAGCTAAATTAGATTCTGAAGAGAAGGCGAACTACTTAAATAGCCAAGGGGTTTCTGAGGTAATAGCCAAGGAAATAAAGGTCAGAACTACTATGACAAGGATGGTTATAGAGGACATGATTAGGGTAGCTGGAAATATAAGAATGATAAGAGTGGACTATATGGACCTCTTGGAAACCGTGACATTGCTGCTACTAGTTTCTGTAAGATGTCTGTGGAGGACATGATGGCTAAGTTATTGAAGGGGGTAGAGTCAATTGATGCTGAAGTAAGGGAGATGAAGAATGATCTATCATCTATGAGTCAACTAATTGATTCACATCTGACCTCTATTAAACAACTAGAGCAGTAAATGAATCAAATATCGGTAGAATTCAATCAATGGAAGAGTGGAAAATTGCCGAGTGATACCGTGCAATATTTGAGGAATGATAAGTCTTGCATGTCTCTCACCACGAGAAGTGGTAAAGTGTTACCTGGACCTTCTTTGGACAAACCTATTGTAGATGATGTGGTGGAGTTAGAGGTAGAAATAGAAGAAGAAAATCCAGTGGAGTCCAAGAAGCTGTAGCATAATAAGGTTCTATCTAATCAGAAGTAGGTTGATGAGTTAGAAAAAGGCAAGGGAAAGGAAGGAGAGACAGTATTTACCAGAATGCAAAAACTACATCCTCCATTCCCACACAGATTGCAGAAGAAGGCAGATGACACAAAATTTAGCAAGTTCATGGCTATGCTAAAATAGCTAACAGTAAATGTCCCTTTGGTTGAGGCGCTAGAATAAATGCTGCACTATGCTAAATTTATAAAAGATCTTATGAATAAGAAGTGGACCGTGAGCTACGAGCCAGTGGACATTCTTCACCATTGTAGTGCTATCTCAACAAGAACGTTGGTGAAAAAGAAAGCCGATCTAGGAGCACTCACTATCCCATGTACTATTGGATCACTTGATTTCGCAAAGTCCCTTTGTGATCTTGGGGAAAGTATTAATCTGATTCCATTGGTGGTATTCATAAAGCTAGGGTTGGGGGGCCCTACACCTACCAATATATGGCTTTTGATGGTGGATAGATCAGTGAAGAGGCCGGTTGGAATACTTTATGATATGCTTGTAAAAGTGACCAGTTTCATCTTCCCAACAGACTTTGTAATCCTAGGTTGCGAGATGAACTTTGAGGTACCCATAATATTGGGTAGACCTTTCTTAGAAACCGGGAATGATCTAAAATTTAGGCTTAATGATGACGAGGTGAGCTTTGATGTTTGCCAATCTATGAAGTAGAAAAAAAGATGAGTTTCTTCCCAATCTATGATGTATATTATGAAGATGAGCAAGAGGTACCAGTTGAGGAGAGATTTGGTGTGGAAACATTGGCTATAGTACTGATGAACTTCAATAGTGATAGGATCAAAGAATATGATAAGACTGTGTGTGCACTAATAGGAATGAGGTCGTACTCTTATGCTCCCAAAAAGCTGGACTTTGACCTTAAAAATTATCCAACACCACTAGCCAAACCTTCTATTGAGGATCCATTGGTGTTGGAACTGAAGGAGTTGCTGGGCCATTTGCAATATGTGTTTCTGGGCAGTGAAAACTCTTTATCGGTCTTTACTGAAGGAAACTTGGTAGAGCAATAGGTTAAGGACCTTATTTCTGTGCTTAGGAGATATAAGAGGGCTATTGGATGGACAATTATGGATAATATTGGTATTCCACTAGGCATCTGCACACACAAAATCTAGCTAGTGGAAAAATGCTTACCGACCACGGAGCTTCAGCACAGTCGACACAGGGGTAGTTTACCAAATCTCTGATAGCAACTGGGCGAGTCCAGTATAGTGCGTGCCTAAGAAAGGAAAAATAACTGTGGCTGCTAATGTAAAGAGTGAGTTGATTCCTCTTAGGCTAGTGACAGGGTGAAGAGTTTGCATGGACTACCAGAAGCTAAACTCGTGGACACTAAAAGATAATTTTCCAATGCCCCTCATGAATCAAATGCTTGACCTTTTGGCAGGAAGGGGTTGGTATTGATTTTTGGATAGGTATTCAGGATACAATAAGATCTCAATTACCCCAAAAGATCAGGAGGAGACAACATTTACATGCCCGTATGGAACGTTTGCATCCAAGAAAATATCGTTTGAACTATGTAATGGACCAACCACATTCCAAAGGTGTATGATGTCTAATTTCTTTGACATGGTGGAGGACACTTTAGAAGTGTTCATGGATGATTTCTTGGTAGTGGGTGCTTCATTTGAATTATGCTTAGTGAACTTGAGTAGAGCACTACAGAGAAGTGAATCATTCAATCTATTGCTAAACTAGGACAAGTGCCACTTCATGGTGAAGGAAGGCATAGTTCTTGGACATAGAATATCAACAAAGGGGATTGAGGTTAATTGAGCCAATGTAGAAGTTATTAGAGAAACTACCCCTTTCTATTCAGTTAAAGGAGTCCGTAGCTTTCTGGGCCATGCAGAATTCTACCGTAGGTTCACAAAAGACTTCTCCAAGATTGCAAATCCACTTTGCAAATTGTTGGAGAAGGAGGCCAAGTTTTTTTTTATATTGATTGTATGAAGGCATTCCAATGCCTTAAGGAGAAGCTGGTTGCTTTCCCCAGTATAGTTGCTCCAGATTGGTCTAGGCCATTCGAAATCATGAGTGATAAAAGTGGAGTAGAACTTGGGGCTGTACTTGGTCAGAAGAAGGAGAAACTATTTCACCCCATTTATTTCACAAGCAAAGCACTGAATGTGGCACAGAAGAATTATACTGTCACTAAGCCGGAGCTTTTATCTATTGTTTATGCTTTTAAGGAGTTTCGGCGTACTTGTTGGGAACAAAGGTGGCAGTTCATACAGACCATGCTACCTTAAGATACTTAATGATAAAGAAGGATTCCAAACCAAGTCTAATTAGATGGGTGTTACTTCTACAGGAATTTGACTTTAAGATCAAAGATAGCAAATGGTGTGAAAACCAAGTCGTAGACCACCTATCTAGGCCAGAAGGAGAGCAGTCCACTACAAAAAATCTTGATATTAATGATGCCTTTTTGGATGAACAAATTCTAGTAGCTTCACTTGAAATGGTTCCTTGGTATACAGACTTCTCTAGCTTCGTTGGGAGTGATATTATTCTTGAGAACCTCTCTTTCCATCAGAAAAAAAGTTTCTCCATAATGCCATGAGATACTTCTAGGATGAGCCATACTTATTCAAGTGTTGTGCTGAAAATATTATCGGAAGGTGCATCCCAAAAGTTGATATGCTAAGTATTCTGGAAGCTTGCCATACCTTTCCAATTGGGGGAAATCATGTAGCTGATCATACGATGAGAAAGGTGTTGCAAAGTGGCTACTATTGACCAACCCTATTTAAGGATACTTACGAGTTTGTAAAGAGATACGATCAGTGCCAAATACAAGATTAGATCTCAAAACATCATAAGATAGCTATGGAAAAGATGGTGGAGGTTGAACTATTTAACGTCTGGGGTATTGACTTCATGGGGCCGTTCGTAAGATCCTATGGGCTGAAGTATATATTAGTGGCTGTGGACTATGTGTCCAAATGGGTTGAGGCATTTGCTTTGGATAACAAAGAAGGCAAAACAGTGGTTGCTTTTCTAAAGAAGAACATCTTCTCCCGCTTTGGTGTACCAAGAACAATCATCAGCGATGGGGGATCTCATTTTTGCAACAAGATATTCTGGGCTGCTTTAATGAAATATGGTGTGAAGTAACACAAGGTGGCCACTCCATATCACCCACAAACTTGTGGGAAAGTGGAGGTCTCAAACTGAGAAATCAAATAAATCCCGGCCAAGATAGTGAATACTAGAAGAAGTGATTAATCTCAAAAGCTCGATGATGCTTTATGGGCATATCGGACAATGTTCATGACACCTATTAGGATTTTATGATATCAGCTGGTTTATGTCAAAGCATGCCATCTCCTAATTGAGCAGGAAAACAAAACTTTATGAGTGCTTAAGCAGTTAAATCTGGACTAGAAGGAAGCAACATAACTAAGATTAGGGCAGCTGAATAAGATGGATGAATTTTGTCTCGGTGCATATGAGAGAGATGACTTGTATAAAGAGAGAATGAAGAAGTACCTAATCATAGGATTGAGAAATAGGACTTTCAGATAGGTGATTGGATATTTCTCTTCAACTCCAGAATCAAACTCTTTCTAAGTAAACTCAAATCTAAATGGTCTAGCCCGTTTAAAGTTATTTAAGTCTACTCATCTAGAGTAGTGGAACTGAAAAACAAAGATGGTAGTGTCTTTAAAGTTAATGGGAAATGAGTCAAGCAATATATTGGTCCAATGGATTTAGTGAAATGCTTAAATATAGTTTATCTTAATGAAGTATGAGTAATTAAGTGAACTGAATTATGCTGCGACTCTAAATCAGGCGCTAGTGGGAGGCAACCCACAATGTGTTGTTGTAATTTTAGTTAGAATTAGTTATTTTTGATGGCCAGTTGATGGGTTGTTAAGTTTACAGGAATAATGATTTAGGGTAACAGGAATAAAACATGTTGGAGCATTGAGATTGGAAGACTGACGGACCATCAGTCATTTGATGAGCCATCATCTGTACCATCAATATGGAGACACAAATCTGAGTAACTGGATATGAAATGACGTAAACTCTGATGGACCGTCAACACCTTGATAGACTGTCGCACTTACCATCAAGATAAGGCAGAATGACTACTGTTATGGTAAGGTCTGACGGAGTACATGACGGACAACCAGTCACTTGACAGACCATCAGTGTCACCCTCAGTTAAACCCTAGTTATTCTTTAAAGTGATGGGTCAGGCCGACCAAAGTATGTGGATTATTTTTTTCATTTAGAATTGAGCCAAAGGCTTATTAAATGGATAAGACGAAGTAGTTACATGTACGTTCCCATCTGTTTAACTCTTGAAACCATTTAAATTGTTCTGTATTCATTGTCTTAAATCACATTCATCTCCTATCAGGGATCTTTATCTTCTTTTTCTTTCTTATTTAAACAACCCCCACCATTATCATTGTCATGAAATTCATAAGTCAAATTCTTACTTTTGAAAGCAAGCATTAAGTTGTAGTGGTTCTTAAGTCTTGAAGTTTTAGAATAGTGAAGAGTGCACCAAGAACAAAGTATGATCTTTAACTTTGTCTCTTTGCTTAATTCACTGAGTAAGCTATAATGTGAGTTTGTGTGCCTTTTTAAGTAATAATTGTTTGAATATATGGATTAAACTAAACTTTGGTGTAATTTGTTGTGGGTAAATTCTGAGTAGCTTAGTCTAAAATTGTTGAAATTTTGTTTAAAACAGAGTTATTTGCATGAACTTTGTAAATTTTGATCGGTTCTACACCAGATATTTGGAAAAATTCCTAAAAGAACTCGGAACTAAAAAATCATGGCTGACGGTCTAAGTGATTGACTGTCAACCCATTGATAGTCCGTCAACTTGATCGTCAACACAAGGAATCCTAGAATGCATTCTATTTAGGTAGTGATGGACGGAGCGACGAACCATCAGCCAACTGACGGACTGTCAACTCAATGGTCTGCCAACTAATGGACCGTTAACTCAACTGTCATCCAACTGACAGATCGTCAACTCGACCGTCACTTAGTCACTGAGTTTCTGCTTTTCTAGTTTAGTTATGATGGATAATGTGATGGACCGTTACTCACCCGACGGACTGTCAGACTTTCGTAAGTTCAAAACAGTGACTGAATTCTATTTGTTTATGTCAAGTGTTCATATATTATAATTATTAGTTAATTTTTGTTCTTTGTTAAGGTACAATGACACATAAATTTCCTTCCCAAAGAGGTGGTGAATGGTCTCAATAGTCTCGAGATGCCACTACCCAGTGGGCAGAGGTGAATAAGAATGGGGTGAAGAAGCACCATCATTCAAAACCTGCCAATGTGATAAAAAGAATTAAGTACTCTCCCTGTCTGAGGAGGAGAGTGAGAGAAAGAGCAACAACAACACTAGTTCCAGCCCTGATAAGAAAAGGGTTGACACTTTGAACCCCGACTATGTTGAGGCATCAGAACCTGAGGAAGGCAATGTGATTAAATGAAAAGACCTGGAATACAGGAATCTATTTACTGGAAGATCGAGGGTATGAAGAAGAACTTCTTTGATGGGCTTCCACCAACACAGAACAGACCATTGAAGCGGTCCATCTCAGAAGAGTACCAAATAATCACTTCCGAGCTTCATGAGTATCCAGAGCTGGAAAGGAGGTTTAATGAGTACGAGTTATCTTAGTTAAGCAAGCCCACCAGATCGTACTACCCAAATTTAGTGCGAGAGTTCGTTTCCAATTCCTTGGAACTACTGCAAAAGAAATTTTCCAAAGGGTACCTGATTAGCATACCTGAGGAACAGAATATAAGTTCCTGTAAGAGAAGTGACATGTGATATCTCAAATCGTACGTTGAATAAAATATTGTTTGGGCCTGATTATGAAGCACCATCTTCTACCCCAGAGCTTGAGCATCACATGACAACAACTTCTAGCCAAAGACCTTGGCTAGCTTAATAAAGATAGAATTGATAAGTCATCCCTCATCTTTAGGGAAAATTTTTGGTGGGCCATTGTCAGATGAGACTGATGCCGATCGGAAGAGATTCTAACTTATACAACAACATGGCAGCGCTAGTATCTAGTATGGTTGAAGGATTCGAGATTGACTTTAGCCACATAATTGCTGATGAGTTATTTGTCTGTGATCACAAGACGATGAGTGCATTACCATTCCCCTACTTGATCACAGAGTTATTTAAGTAGGCTAATGTTCCTTTATTCAGGGAAGTGGATAACGAAGTCTGAGAAAGTAGGAGGTAGGACATTGAGCGAACAAAGAATGACTCAAAATATGAGATGCGAGTCCATATTCCACCTGCATATGAGTCACACTCTACACTAGCTCCAAGGACTTTAGATATTTCCCTATGTATTCCATTGCCACTGACTACTTATTTACGGCTAGATTATGTGCCACCAGGTACCTTTGCAGGTTCTAGATCAATGCCTTCAGTGGGTAAGACTTCAGACACTATGTCTGTCGCACCAAGGTATTCGGAATTTAGGCTGACACAATAAAACTTTGCAAAAACTGTGAAAGCCTAGGAAAATTTTAATAGATAGTTAAATTCTTGGGTGAAAGAGTTCAAACCATTAATCGATCGGATTATTGCTGAAACCCTCAAGCCTTATGAGAATATTTATGCCAGAATGGATGACATAGAGGATCGTATGAATAATCGATTGAATGAGTTATCAATTTTAGAATTTGCAATGTTTTTGGAAGAGTTTAAGTAAGCACAAGCTGCCATTAACAGCCTAAAAAGACAGGCACCACCAATAGTTTTTGATCTTGCATTTGTGATAATTGATGAAGAAGAGGGCCTTGTTGATCTCAGGGGTAGACCACTTAAAGACAAATTTAAGAAAATTAATAAAAGTAGTGACCCAAAATTGAAAAAAAAGCGTGAAACACCAAAAGAGAGAGACCTAAGGAAGGCAGTGAAGAGATTAAAGAGAGATGAGGATAAAAGAAAGAAGAAAGCTATTGATGTGGCAGTGGGAGTTTCTACCAGTTCAGCCCCAATAAGAGAGCTCACCGCAGTTCTAATAGTTATCCTTCCTGTTGAGAAGGAAGCCAATTTGAGTACCCTAACTACTGAAGGGGTCACTTCTATTATACCTGGGGCCAAAGAAGCCTCACCTAACTCGATCGATTCACTAGACTAAGGACTTTGCAAGTATTATACTCCCTTGTATTTTAGTGTTTATGCATTGAGGACAAAGAATATTTGTTTAGTAGGGGTGGGTACTTGTTGTGTTTTGATCACCACGGGGGTTTTGGTTTCCCGTGTTCTTTTCCCTCATATGTTATCTAGTAGAACTGGCATATGTAGGTTGTTATTTATTTTTCTACTGTTCATCGTGATGTAAATATTTTTTTGTGATTATAAATATGCTTTTCTCATTAAGCACCTTTCATGTGTGTGGAAGAATGTGTCAAACACCATTTTTAACTGAAAAGATTTTGATTTTAAGTTTGAAAGGGTTTTTATTATTAAAGTGATAAAATATGAAAATTTGTTTCGAAAGGGACCTTTTATATTCAAAACTTAGAGTTGTCACTTGGCATAATCTGGTGTACCAAGTCACCTTAGGAGTATCCTTTTCAAAATGATTTTTTGACTCTTTCAAAACTGATCTGCAAACAGAGATTTTGGTTAAGGAATTCTGTTGACCGAGGGGAAGGTGTTAGGCACCCCTAGATCCCGCGGTTCGACCATGGTCGCTTGGTGGAGCGTATCGGGTAATTTGACATTATGAATATATAAACCACAAAAAATCACACAAAACAATCAATCAGACCAACCAACAAAACAAATCCAAAATTATAGTGTCTAGTCTGATTATTACAATCCCGAAATAGAAAAATTCAAAAATATAAACCTACTCTATTCTATGCTAATTGTAAACTAAACTCCCTTGCTTTCTCCACCCGACGTTTCGGGCCTTGATCGTGTGTCATCTTCAAGTACATGGTAATTTAGGGCATTCCCCGGATAAATCCTTACAAATCCCTTGAGGCATCCCCCGGCCAAATAAATACAATAGATCCCAATGCCTAACTCAAAACCATTCCACAAATATTTCATCATTCAACAATCCATAAGTTCTAAATTTTCCTACCCAATCATACTATTTACCTACGCTTTTGATGGTATTATCATGATACTACCGAATTCATCTACATTCGTCAACTAATTGAACTAAACAAATTACTATTTTATCAATTTATCCATTCTCGCTCCCAAATTTGTTTTCACACGAATAACCAATCTCAATATGAAAACAAATAATTATGCTCAGACAATTAAAATACCTCAATCACATTATCAAAATAATAGCATAAACCAACATGAATCACGCAAATCAATATTCAAAACATCATAAGAAGATAACAATAGAAAGAGATAAAGTTAAAAATTGAACCTTAATTGGGCGCTATATTTTTAATTAACTTGAATTGATTTCAACAGTGATGGGAGCCTCTTAGACCAATGAACCAATGGACAGACCTCGAACGGAACCTCAGTAGTGAATTTACAAACCACAGATTTGACCCTGACCACTTGAAGTTCAACGATGACCTCATTGGTAACCAAAGTTTTGATCCGTTTAATGATGACGGGGCTATTTTCCTGCAGCATCTTGCTTTGGGGGTGAAAGGACTTAACCAGAGTTGGAATTTTGGTCGGTTTTTGGTATCTATTAGACAAGAATAGGTCGGGATTTTAGGTGGATTTTATTGTTTGAGGGGTTTAGCCGTTGTTTTTTTAGACATTTTCGGTGACCAAGCATCACTTTTCGGTGGCGATTCCAGTGATGGTGCAGTTGGTAGCTTTGGTGTATTCCGGCGAGAGTTCGCCGAAAAGAACTGTTCATAACTTTTCCTCTCTGATCTCTCTCTCTCTCTCTCTCTCAGTCAATTCTCTTTCTCCTTTTATCCCTCTCTCGCATAATCCTCTTTTTTCTTTTCTCTCTCTCCGTTCTCTCCCTAGATTCTCTATCTCCTTAATTCTTTTTAATTTCTAGTTTTCTCTATTGTCTCCCTCTATAGCTCTATTCTCGACCCTTTTTTTGCCCTGTTCACTCTATTTTTCTAGTGAGGTCCGCATGTGGGGTGAGTGTGTGTGGTATATGTGCGTGAATCAGTGGTGTGTGGGTATGTGTTCTCCTCAATGAAAGAAAATCAAGAGTATCTATGGCCTGTGTATTCTGTCTGTGTGAAATAGATGAGAGAGGTCTCTATTTCTCTTTGTGATGTATAACTGTAAGGTATGTGGGGTAGTGGGGTAATGGGGTAGGGTAGGGGGTGTGGAGTGGTGAATAGGGAGTTGGTTAGGATAATGTGTTCTTGGGATAAGGGAATATTAGGGATTTAATTTGTTAGGGAGTTTGTTATTTTTGTATTTTTGTGGGATATGATTATATGGTTGAGGGTACATGGTAGGATAAGGTAAAAAATGAAAAAAAAATGCTTTCTGGGTGGGACAAAATTACGTGTCTACATCATGCCCCTCTTTTCATGTAAACATTAAGTGTTTTCATACAAAGAAGTAGACAATGAGAGAAAATTTTGACCCGACCATTATTCAAAGAGAAGAAACAAAAGGAAGAAAGACAACCGAGTTGGAGAGTCGAGTGAGGTCCCATCAAGGTTCTGGTCTGTGGCTCTGTTATTACATCAAAATGAAATTACAAGTTAAAACATAAATGAAATTACAAAAAATCCTATCTATGCAGCTGCTTTTGGACTCTTGACTTGAGTTTCATCACCCTATTCTTTCGGCGGGCTCCTGACTTGCAATTTCATCAATCAGTTAACTTTCACTTTTTCACCTTGCTGCTTGACTTTCATGCATTTGCCGTGTTCTTCAGGCGGGATCCTAACAAATGAAAACTGACAAGGAAGTGCGTCTCCCAATAAATGCCACTTGAATTACCTAAGGAAATACGTCTCCTTACAAATGCTTGAATTATCCAAATAAGGAAGTGCATCTCCGTACAAATGTTGTTTAAATTTCCCACACAAGGAAGTGCATCTCCTTACAAATACCACTTGAATTACCAAAAAAGGAAGTGCATCTCCTAACCAATGGTGCTTAAATTACCCAGATAAGGAAATTCTTCTCCTTAAAAATGTTGCTTGAATTACCAAACAAGGAAGTGTGTCTCCTCACAAATGTCACTTGAATTACCAAAACAAGGAAGTGCATCTCCTTACCAATGCTCCTTGAATTACCTAAGCAAGGAAGTTCATCTCCTTTGTAAGTGCATCTCCTTATGATACCACTTGAATACCAAAAAATGAAGTGCATCTCCTTACTAATTCCGCTTGAATTACTAAAACATGAAAGTGTGTCTCCTAACAAATGTCTCTTAAATTACCCAAAAAAGGAAATGCATCTCCTTACTAATGCCTCTTGAATTAAACAAACAAGGAAGTGCGTCTTCTCATAAATGCCACTTAAATTACCCAAACAAGGAAGTGTGTCTCCTCAGTAATGTCGCTTGAATTACCAAAATAAGAAAGTGCGTCTATGTCTCTTGAATTAAACAAACAATAAAGTGTGTCTCCTCATAAATGTCGCTTGAATTACCCAAACAAGGAAGTGCGTCTCCTCACAAATGTTGCTTGAATTACCCCAAATAAAGAAGTGTGTTTCCTTACAAATGTTGCTTGAGTTTCCCAAATAAGGAAGTGTGTCTCCTCACAAATGCTGCTTGAATTGCCCAAACGGGCAAGTGCGTTTCCTTACAAATATCACTTGAATCACCTAAATAAGGAAGTGCATCTCCTTACAAATGTCACTTAAATTACCAAATAAAGAAGTGTGTCTCCTTACAAATGTTGCTTGAATTGTCCAAACAAGAAAGTGCGTCCCCTTACAAATATTACTTGAATTATCCAAATAAGAAAGTGCGTCTCCTTACAAATATTGCTTGAATTACCCAAATAAGGAAGTGTGTCTCCTAGAGATATTGGATTATGAGTTTTACCATGGTTTTGAATACCAAATCTGTGCAGCAACATTGCCTCTTGCATTTGTAGAAGTGAGAATATTACGGCCTTTGATGTTTAGGCTTTGAAATCCTTGATTTAAATGTAACATGTGTTCCTGTTTCATACAAAGAAAACTTGTTAGTTTAAATACATGGTGTCTAGTTTGTGGCTTTGGCTTTTGTGGAAATCGCTCTTGCCCCTGCCACATTTAATCTTCCTTTCAACTATTAGCATGTGTCACTGACTTGCTGCATCATTGGCTCAAACTTAGATTATTAAGAGTGACTCTAAAACAGATACAGTATCTCTACTTTGTCATGCTTCTCAGATAAACTATTTGATCCTTGGTATTTCCATGAGTTCCTAGACTTGTCTGTTAACAAAGCTTTCTGCATGCCTTATTCTAGCTCATAATCATGTCTCTTTCATGTGTTGTCCTTTTGTCTTGATTTGTGACATTGAAGAAGATGGTAGCCAGTTTTGAAATCTTTTCTCACTCATTTTGAAATGGACTTGACTCAATGACAAGAAAAAAATGACAATAATTTTCTATTTGAATAACTAACTCAATAAAATAAAATAAAAGATGAAGAAAAGAAAGAAAAGACAATGAATGTCCCCATTTGAAACAAAGAAATGAAAAATTTATCTAGAAATGACAGTCAACTCTAATGATTATGCCTTGCATTTTGGATTAATCTACCTGATCTTTCTATCCAAACTTTCTACCAGTTGTTCTTAAGTTAATGGCTCTGAAACTGAGTTACTTGCTTGGACCCATTGCATTCGAAGAGCTCATTCGGCTAGCGCCACATTGAAGGATTCTTGCCAACAAGACTCTCATTTTATTCTCAACTCACCATCACCTTATGGTGCCCATGAGGGTTTTCACCAATAAGACTCTCTTATTTTTATTTTTCTTAACTTACCATTTCTTTATGGTGCCCGTGAGGGTTTTCACCAATAAGACACTTTCATTTTTATTTCTCTCCTAATTTCTTACGCTGAGGAAGACTAGTAGTTCCAAAAATGTGTCATCATATTCATTGCACAATTACCCTTAACATTCTTAAAGATTGATCCGAAGGTCTTTCTTTAGTTGTAACTCGACTTTTGGATAGGGTTAGAAAGAAAGGATGTTATGGGGCCCAAACGACACTTGAAGTGGGGTGGGACTTACAACTTTTGGAATCGACTCAAACAATGAAGATCAACTCATGCCCTAGTTCCTTTTGACTGGACAATTCTAAATGTTTTATTTGGTTGCACCGAGCCCAAAGTAGGTCAGCCTATGTATCTCACCCCCTCGAGAGGAGAATTAGGTCATGCGTAGTTCTGGCGGCTTGTTGTTTTGCTTGATTCTGACTTCTTTTTCTCTTTTATTGACTCTTTTTCTCTTTGAAACTTTCTGACTCTATTTTTCTTGACACTCTTCTCTTTACTTTCTTTTTGATCATATTTTCTTCTTTTTTTCCTTCTTTTTATTTCCTGAAATTTTTTGACTATTTTTCACTTGACATTTTTTCTTAAACTTTGCTGACTCTATCTTGATTCCAAAAAAAGGGTATGAAAGAAAATAACACTAAGTCACAAACGGGGTAAACAAAGGATGAGACAATTTTTGGATTGCAAAATAAAATGCCTTCATTATATTAATCCTTCAGAATGCAAATACATAACATGCAATTGGAAAATGGGAGATAAAAATAATGTATGACACTTTAGCAACACTAACTTAAATTGAACATGTGTGTCACTTCTTCTTCTATACTTTTCCAGTATACAACTCCACCTTTGTTATGGATCCCTCACATCGAATGATTTATGTTTTTATGGGGCTGATTTCTTTTTGTTGCTCTTGATATAGGATCCCACATCCACTATTTGACCTAATTGAGACATGTCTTTCAATTGATGGTTATGTTATTCTTTTGATTCTCAAAATAATTTCCTTAACTTGTCACCAAATGTCTAAGCACTCTATATATTTTCTCATATGCCCTCTTTTTCTAACTTTAACCCTCTTATTCAATGTTCATGCTTAAACTGGATTTTAAGATCTAGCTGAAAATTTCACTAGCATGTCATATCACTAGAGTCAACATAGAATGTACTATTTAAAGGAAACAAACAAACTACACATATTTTAAAAAAACAAAAGAAAAAGGTACAATCTATTTAATAAAAATAAAATATAGAAGAGTTTGAACATAATGACAAAAGGGACAAAACAAGATAGATCCCGCACTACAACCCTGAAATAATTGGAATAACAGAAAATAAAACAAAACAAACTACCAGACATCTTCCTATTAGGGAGAGGGGTGACTTCTCAATTGCTCAGCCTGATATCTTAGCCACTGGTTTGCATATCAAAATTGTAAATCCGTGACTGGCTTTAGAGAGTTGAGTTAGGGCAAGACTAATCCTGTGATGCAAGTCCAAGAGTCTGTAGGATAAGTAGGAGTTCATTGCCAGTGTGTGTGAGTATTTTGATACAGTTCTTACATGGTGTGTATAACTAGAACTTGCCTGGTTCATTTGTGTTACTTTGTAGTTGATTTGATACGATAGGATGGCAAACCTCCTTTAATTATTAGTCCACTTAGCCATAAAAATCCCACCAAAAAGATGTAATTCTTCCCTTTGAACCCCTTTTGAGCTTGTGTTATTGTTCATTCAGCCCCAATAATTTTGATTCACCTTCTATGGGATGTTAGCACCTGATTGTGTCCCTGATCCAAGATTGAATATTGTGCACCTTAACTTAGGAAAAATACCTAAGTTGAGGGTGGCTACCCTTGGGAAGTTGACAATTTGATGAAAGTGGTTTGAAGTGTAATAAAATGTCTTATCTGGCCCTGATCTAGTTAGATAATGTGAACCTTAACTGACAACATCAACATATGTTGAGGGTGGCTGATGTAGACTTTAAAAAAAAGGTATTTTGAAGATATTGAATGAGCATTATGGATTGTAAGGGTGGTAGAAAAGAAATAGTCATGGTGAGTACCAAATAAGGTTAAAGCGGGTGAAATCTTAAATTGAAGTCACTTTCTGAAATTGATCTTAACTGATCACCGAAGCCTCATTACAAGTCGTAGAAAGTCATGTTTGATCCTTGCAAGTAAACCATAGGGGACATTAGATGATAAGGGCAAGCTTATAAGTGTATGTGCCATGCCCCTACTCTGGACTGCACCGCTCCACCGGGTCTTCTACCGGTCCCTACTAGTACTCCTCAAACCTTTAGGTTTGTTCTACCTCTACTCAATTTGCTCATGGAGATATCTCAAATGATGAGTTCCGTTAGTCCATCCGTATTCTTACTTAGCTTGTGGCATCACAATATTATCAAATTGATCATGTAGCTCCTATTGCCAGTTTATCTGAGGTCACCCGAGTTTTCTAGTTTATGAGGTTAAATCCCCCCAAACTTTATAGGCTCTAAGATTTAGGATGATCCTCAGGGGATAATTGATAAGATAGAGAAAATCTTTAGGGTGATGTATGCTAGTGATTTAGAAGGGGTTGAATTTACTTCCTATCAGTTAAAGAAGGTATCTTATTAGTGGTATGAAGAGTGGGATAAGATAAGGGGATGATTCTAAACTAACAGTGTGGGATGAGTCTTCAGGTGCTTTTCTTAATCACTTTTTTTCCCTAAGATTGTAAAGAGGCTAAGGCTGAAGAGTTTGTAAAATTGAAGTAGGGTAAGATAAGTATGAAGTACACACTAAAGTTCCAACATCTGTACCGTTATGATCTAGATTTAGTGTCTAATATGAGGTCCATAATAAGGAAACTTGCTTCTGGTTTGTAATGTAATTTGGTGTTAGAGTGCAAGGCTGCCATACTGAATTTTGATATGGACATCTCCAGGCTGGTGGTTTATATGCAATAGGTAGTAGACGAGAAAAGAAAGCAGGTAGAGATGGGAGAAAGGCAGAGTAAGAAGTTTATGTATGTAGAAAAGAATACAAATCAGCAAAACATTAGAAAAGATGGTAGGCAATGAACTAAGAAGAAGAACTAGGGAAGTTCTTATTCATCAGCTATTGCTCCTTATCCTAAGCCTTTAGGTGATTGTCATTTTTAGTATAGTAGTGGTCCTAAGGAACAAGGTGCCCTTTCTTAGGCTAGTGGATCTCAGTCAGCCCATCTTATCCTCCTTGCTATTTTTATGGACAACTTTATCGTAGATATTGTAAGGAGGGGAGGAATTTATGTTTTAATTGTTGTCAGCATAGTTATATACGGTGAAATTAGCATATAGCTAAAGTTACCACTGGATCTAATAAGGTCCCAGTTGCCAGTTGTTCAGCTCCTGCACCTAAGGTCATCATGTCAAGTACCGACAATGGCTAGAATCGCCTCTATGCACTTGCTACTCTTTAGGAATCAGAGGCATCCCCAGATGTTATCACTGATATGTTTTAAATCTTCTTAAGTGATGTTTATTGTTTGTTTGATCTGGGTTCTACCCTATGTTATGTGACCTCTTTTATGGCTGTACACTTTGGTTTTGGTCTTAAAAATATTTTTGACCCCTTTTTTATTTCAAATTTGGTGCCTGAGTCTATTATTCCTAGAAAAGTCTAAAGGGGTTGTATGGTGTCCATTCTTTATTGGGAGACATTGGTGGATTTGATAGAACTTGATATGGCAAATTTTGATGTTATCTTGGGGATGTATTGTCTCCATTTATGCTATGCTTCTCTGGATTGTAGGACCCAAAAGGTCAGTTTTTATTTTCCTAATAAACTAATGATTGAATGGAAGGGGAGTGACTCTAAAGGCTCTTCTTTGCAATCTGTCCTTGTGGTTAATGAATTTCCAATTGATCTTCTGGGAATTGCTCTTGATATGGAAATAGATTTTTGGATTGATTTACAATTGGATACCTGTCTATCTCCAATTCTCCCTATAGAATAGCTCCCACAGTACTAAATGAACTAAATAAAAAACTAAAGGAAATTATTGATAAGGGTTTCATCCATCCTAGAATTTCTTCGTGGGGTTCTCCTGTGCTTTTCGTGTGAAATAAGATGGGTCTCGTTGGATTGTATAGAATATCACCAGTTGAATAAGGTTACAATAAAAGTAAGTACCCTTTCCCTAGGATTAATGACCTCTTTGATCAACTCTAGGGTGCTAAGTATTTCTCAAAAATTGATCTCCGTTCAGGCGATCACCAGTTGAAAATTAGGGAGGTTGATATTCTAAAGACTTTCTTTTGAACTCGATATGGTCACTATGAATTTTTGGTTATGTCATTCGGGTTGGCTAATGATTTGGTTGATTTTATGGACCTTATGAATTAGGTGTTCAGACAGTTTTTTGATCTATTTGTTATAGTCTTCATTGATGACATCTTGGTGTACTCCAAATGTGAGGAGAATCATACCAATTACATTCAAATTATGTTGCAGATTCTTAAGGACCAGAAATTGTATGTAAAATTTTATAAGTGTGAATTTTGGCTAAGTGTTGTGACTTTTCTTGGGAATATGGTTTCTAGTGAAGGGATCAAAGTGGATCCACAAAAGATTGAGGCGGTTAAGAAGTGGCCTAGACCCACGACTCCAACCAACATTAGGATCTTCTTGGGCTTGGTCGAGTACTTTAGGAGATATATGGAGAGTTTTTCATCTATTACTGCTCTACTGACGAAGTTGACTCAGAAAAAGGTCAAGTTTTTGTCGTTTGATATTTGTGAGGGTAGTTTTGAGATGTTAAAGGATAATTTGACTTCTGCTCCAATTTTGACTCAACCCGAGGGTACTGATGTATTTGTTGTGTATTGTGATGCGTTTCGTGTAGGACTGGTTTGTGTTTTGATGCAACATGGGAAGATTGTGGCTTTTGCTTCTAGGAATCGTAAAGTTAATGAGAGGAACTATCTGACTCACGATTTAGAGTTGGCGGCTGTTGTCTTTTCTTTGAAGATTTGACATCACTATTTATACGGGGTAAACGTGGACATCCATTCAGATCATATGAGTATGTGCTTACTAAGAAAGAATTGAATCCTAAATAGAGGCGTTGGCTTGGATTACTTAAGGATTATGACATGAGTTTGTACTACTATCCAGGTAAAACTTATGTGGTCGGTGATGCTCTTATCGGGTTGTCCATAGGAGTCTTTCCCACACTGAGGAGGAGAAAAAAGGATTGGTGAAGGATATTCATAGGCTAGATAATTGAAACATCCTGGATTTTTGTCCCTTGAAAATTTCTTTAGCTTTGGGCTCACTGCCTTGGTTATGAATGGACCCCCTAAGTCATAGGGTGTCTTGAAGACTCATCGAGATAAGTCATACCTAAACCAAGAAGTTTGAGGCTTGATTCTTCTCTGAGTACGAGTGTCTCACTAAGAGACATAAGCATCTATCATGAGTCATTACGTGAAGTTATAGGGTATCCAGTGTAAGTCCTAAATTTTGTTCTGTGTTGGCTGTACTGGACCCTAAGAGTCGTAGGGTCCCATTACGATTGGTGCCATTGAGTCCTAAGGATCATAATGTAGGGTGCGTTGGTTGTAATATCTTTGTTGTGACTCGTGGTGATGAGTCATATGGTGTGGTTATGAGTCAAGGGTCGACTCGTAACCAAAGGTAGTACTTTTTATCTTTTAAGTTGAAGGGTGCTCTGGACATTTCCCACTTTAACTGCTTTGACCCCATGACTTAAAGCCTTTTTTGGGATTTCATTATCACATCATTCCTAATAAAACACTCCCAAAATTCTCTCTCAAACTCTTTGTTTGAGTTAAGTCTAGGGTTTCAAAAGGTTGATCAATTAGGGCTCTTAAGGGCAGTTTCTCTCCATACAGCATACTATTTCATGCATGTTACTCTTCCCTTATTGTGAATTTTGCAAAAGCGTGTGATTTAAAGTACTGTTCATAAGATTATTATTTGGTTTTGAAAGCAAAGGTTGGGGTTTTTGAATGTTATGAATTGAACAATGTTTCTCATGGTTTATACATATGATTTACATGCTTTTGATATGGTTTGAACTTGTGGGTTCCTGGGTATGGTGAATGAACTAGGAAATTATGATTTTCCTAAACTTGTGGCTTTTGAAGTGGTTAAAACCCCAACCCTATAATGTGAAATTAGTTCTAGTTATGAGAATTTGTAGAATTGAACTAGTCTTGAACTATTGCATGATATAAAAAGGTATTTGAAATACAATGATGTGATTTAATAAAAAATGGGAGTCGATGTTCCCTAATATGTATTAATGAACAAAGGGAGTTGTTCTCCCAATATTGATGGAAATTATTTTGGTATGATGTGTTACCTTGCAAGTGTAGTTGGTATGACCGTACCAACAATGTATGTCTTAATGTGGAATGTGGTTAATTGAATAGGAATGTGTGATACTTATTTTAATTGGGCTGTAATAAGGGTTGTGTAGCTGACTCGTGAAAGTGGAGGTCCAAATGACCGATATTGGAAATCGAATTTGCCGATGCGGGGGTCAAAGTTACCAGGGAAGTTCGGGTCCCCCTTATTATTATTTAATGATTATGAAGGTTTGAGTCCCCCATAAATCATTACATGAGTGGGTTCTTAAGTCACCTTGGTATATGTTGGAGGGTTCGGGTCCCCCATCTGCATATATATGAGATTATTTCTTGGTTTATGAAGGTACACGTATTGAGGCCTAATCATGGGGTTAGAGTTGGGGCCCAAATAGCTCGTGGGTACTATTATATGATTGTTGAGATACACAATCCAGGGTAAGGTTTGGAAATGCATGTTAAGCCTTATTCCCTATCCTGATATATGAGAAATATATTATGTATATACATCTGATTATGTGCACAGGCTTTGATGATTTCACTGTTGATCATATCATTATGTTATCCTTACCCCCAAGTTATATGCTAGCGTTTACCTTGCTAACTGTCTTTGAATGTTGTATCCCTATGCGATGTAGGAATTAGCCATATATCTACTCCTCCTGCTCAGTGACTTGAATTTTGGGATCATTTTTGTGAGTCAGATTGAAGTGGTGAGCCTCCATACTTCAGAAGACCCATTTCATGATTTTGGTTTCCTTTACATTTTGACTATTTATTTGGATTTGGTTTTTTACCATGGTCGGGGGCATGTCCTGACTAGATATATTTTGGTGTTGATTAGAGGCTTTGTTAGACTATTGCTTGCATGGGCGATGTCGGTATTGTAATTGGTATTGGTATTGGCATTGACACTGTATCGGGTGGTTTTGGTTATAGACTTATTTTAATGTATTTAAATTGATGTTCCCTTATCCTATTATATGTTCAAAATTCAGCCGACCATGGTGTGTGGTGTGTTTGGTTTGGTTAGGTACAAGGGGTGATCTCTGATCCACGTAGGACTTGAGATACCCATGTAATGCCCCGAGACTACCCATGGACGTCACACGATGCTTAAGACTACAAGTGGTCCCAAGTAACCCTATACTGACATGATGTTTAAGCTACTTATTAAAATACATAAAACTAGAAGTAACACACGGAAAATAAATATTTCGTCGAACATTCTAAAAATCAAAACTATTTAAAATGATTACAACTCTGATCATCCAAAACAAAACTGAAACTAAATACAACAACTCTACTAACTGTCCATGAAGCCTCTACTAATATCAACTATAGGTAGATAGGACATGACCCCAGCTATCCCTAATCAATTCAACTGAATAAAGAAAACAAGATGCTACTCGAAATACCATTGACTTGAGTCCTTGAATCAAAAGGACTCATCACCTGCTGACTAGAAATTGTACACTGTCTAATTATGATGTGTGGGCTGCAACTGGTACCTACATTATGAAACAATGTAGCACATAAATATATATATATGGATCAGTACTTTTGGAATGTGCTAAGTACGTGGGGGTGAATTCATAAGTAAAATAATAACTGAATGTACACATAGACTTTAAAATAATGCATGCTAAGTGTAGATGGCTCACATTGAGTTTGAATACAACAAAAACTATAAAATCATAACATGAGTAATAAAGCATAAGGATAAACTTTGTGAGCCATAACACTTAGTTCTAAAAGCTTTACTTTTACTCTTTCTTTTGTAGAATAAGTAGAACTGAAGCTAGCTATACTTTCAAATCATGCAGGCTACGTGTAAAAGGACTCACCTTGATCATACATAAACTGAAAGCTAAAAATCCCATGGATAATTACGTATGTAAAACAACAACTAAATAAAACTGTGAGTCCTTACACTTAGTTTCTAAACTCTGTACTTTTATTCTTTCTTGTGGGAGGTTCTTCTAACCGACATAAACCAAGTGAACTATCATGGAGTCCAACGTCCTACTTACGTTAGGGAGAGCTATTCTATCCTTGCCATCAGAATAGAACCTTAACTGAAGTGATCACTATATTGAACCTACTATGGGACTTAAGCCTATGGTGTCACGTAGTTCTGGGACATATGACCTTGGAGTCATACCCAACTTGGTGCTAAATACTACTCCCATATTACTTGTATGCTCCTACTTTAGGAAATCCACCTTAAAATAGGACAAGTTTTTATATAATGAAAAACCAATCATTCTTCTCTATACATTAAATCATAAACAGTATGAATAATGTGGATTTCATAATCTTAGCTTGGGATCAAAAGATCCATCTTTGCTTTTGAAAGCACTTATCAAAAATTGTCAATAGAACCTAAGATCATAATCTCCTAATAAACTGATCACTTGTACTTGAAACTCAAAATATCAAGCTTTAATGCATCAATAATCATATTTAAACTTCATGCTCAATAATCATCTTAAAAGCTTTCAGTAATCTCAATCAAGATGGTGGAGTATCAATCATAATATGAATCTCATTATTTCAAACATGGACATATGTAAATCTCTTGCAATTGAAGTGTTAAATAACATGATAATCTTATAAACTAAAAATAAGAAGAATTGGGTATGAACCCTAATTTCAATTCATGCAAAAATTCATCTTAAAATCAAGTTTTTAGGCACAAGGGTGGAAGAAAACCCTCGTTCATAACCCCACATACCTTAATAGACTTGACTTGGTGGCGAAATCTTGACCTTGAAATTTTTGGAGATGATCTTGAAGGCTTTCTTGAAAATTCTTGGATTAGGAACTTAAATTCTTGTTTTTTCTTGAAGAGAAGATGTTGGGATGGATGAACTTATGGGGATTTCTTAGGGCTTATTCTTGAAAGTAAAAGTGTGAATATGGGAAAATAATGCCCCAACTAACATTTAATTTCTTGTTTTTACGACTTGGGGTAATGGAAAAATAACTAACTCCCCCTTAGAAGATTAACTTCATAATTGGGATGCCGTTTGGAGGGACACTACAAAGCGGTGAGGTGCCCATCACTATACCCACTGCGATGCACTTAGCTAAATTGTCAAGCTCTAACCCTCTTCGTATGGGGTATTACAATCCATCACGGCTAGGCCCTAGTTTAAGTCATGACAAAGGTGGTATTAGAGCCTAGGTTTGGGTTCATTGGGTCTCCGACAAAGCTGTGTCGAGTAGAGTCTCTTTTATAGGTGTGTAGCGTGCCACACTTATAAGGGAGAGGCTATGAGATATTTAGGAATATTTCCCTTTCTTGTTGTTTTGTTTCAAGTCACAGAATTTATGGTCTTGAGTTTCTGTAATTTCTATTTTTTCTCTTTACAAATCATTCCTCGCAAATGACTGAAGCTCATGGAAACTTCTTTATCCTACTTAAGAACAATACTGAAGGGATACACTCTACTTATGGGGTACAAACTTTATCTAGGGGTCTAGTTCCTAATTGCCCTCCTGGAGTTTCACCGTTCCTCTCTAGTCCTCCTCTAGCTCCTCAAGATGATATGTTGAATGCGGAATTTTGCTAGTCCATTCATATGTTGGCTCAGTTGGTGGCTTCTCAGTCTGAGCGTGTAGCTTCTGTTACTCCATCTTTTGTGTCCACAAGGTTGGCAAGTTTATGACATTGAACCTTCCCTTGTTCACTAGTGTTAAGGTTGACGACGATATTCAAGGTTTTATTGATAAGGCGGAGAAGATCTTTTGTATTATGCATACTACTAATGTAGAGGGAGTAGAATTCGCTGCCTATTAAGTAAAGGATGTAGCATACCAATGGTATGAGAAATGGGAAGAGGCTAGGAGAGATTATATCAAATCCATACCGTGGATAATTTCTCTAGTGCTTTTCTAGATCGCTTTTTTTCCTAAGGAGTTAAGGGAGGAAAAAGTGGAAGAGTTTGTTGATTTGAAGCAAGGCAGGATGATGGTCAAGGAGTATGTCTTGAAATTTCATCAATTGTCCCGAGATACTCCTAAGTTAGTGTCCAACATAAGGGATAGAATGAGAAAATTTAATTTTGGATTATCCCATGACTTGATTTTGGATAGTAACGGTGCCTTGTTGAACGAGGATATGGATATATCCAGGTTGGTTGTGTACATACAACAATTCAAAGAGGAGAAGTAGCAAGCTAAAATTGGGAAGAGGCAAAATATAAGTTTAGATTTTCTGATCAGGGTGGATTCAACAGTAGTGTGGTAGAGATGATAAAAAGTGGCTAAAGAAGAAGTAAGGGAATTTGGGTTCTTACTCTTCAGCTAGTACTCCTTATCTTAAGTCATCGGGTGATCATCATTCTCAGCATGATAGTGGATTCAGGCATAGGGTGCCCAATCTCAGGCTGGTGGAGCTCAGTCTGCTCCATCATATCCTCTTTATAGATTTTGCGAGCAGGTGCACTATGGGTTTTGTGAAAAAGGGAGGAATAGGTTTTTTAAATGTGGTAAGAGTGGTCACTTGTAGAGGGATTGTCCTTCTAAGGTTGCTTCAGGGGCAAATAAGATTCCTGTTGCTGCTTCATCAGTTTTTTCACGAAAAGGTATTGTTTCTACTTCTAGTATTGACACTGGCCCAAATCACTTGTATGCTCTTGCTACCCGATAGGACTCTGAAGCATCTCTCGATGTTATCACTGGTATGTTATGGCTCTTGTCTCATGATGTGCATTGCTTTCTTGTTCCAGGGTCTATTCTTTCCTATGCGACCCTATTTGTGGCTATGTATTTTCGTTTCGGTCCTGAGTGTAGTCCCGATCCCTTTTCTGTATCTACCCCAGTTGGTGACTCTATTGGTGGTAGAAAAACTCTGGTAGATCTAATCGAGTTAGACATGGTTGACTTTGATGTCATATTATGGATGGATTGGTTGCAATTGTTCTATGCCTCCTTAGATTGTCGGACCCGTAAAGTTATGTTTAAATTTCTTAATGAATTGGTCATTAAATTGGAAGGGGGTTCTCTAGTGCTTAAGGGATGATTTGTATCATATCTTAAGTCCCAAAAGTTGATTTCTAAGGGATTTCATTATAATCTAGTTTGGGTTAAAGATTCTAACTCGGAGGGTCCTTCATTACAATTTGTTCCCATTGTTAGTAAATTTCCCAAAGCTTTTCCTAATCATATTCCTGGTGTCCCTCTCGATAAAGAGATTGATTTTTGGTATTGACCTTGTTTAGGGCACTCGTCCTATCTCTATTTCCCCATATAGAATGGCTTCGTATGAGTTAAATAAGCTTAAGGAGCAGTTGAAAGACCTACTTGACAAGGGTTTTACCCATCCTAATATATCTCTGTGGGGTGCTCCTATTTTGTTCATGCGTAAGAAGGATGGTTCCCTTCGAATGTGTATCGATTACTATCAGTTGAATAAGGTTATAGTGAAGAATACATATCCTCTTCCTCGAATTGATGATTTATTCGACCAGTTTCAGGTTGCTAGGCGTAAGGGTGGAAATTTTGGTTTTTATTTTGGATTTTTCAATTTTCGGTTATGAAATTAAGCGTACCAAAAACTGAATCATATTAGTTCTGTTCAGTTTGGTTTATGAATATTTCGGTTTGCTTTTATTTTGGTTTAATAATTTCGATTTCTCCGTTTTAGGCCTATATAATAGGGTAAATTATATTTGTAAATTGTACTATTTTTTAATGTTAACCACTTGTTTTAATAATTTCTAATTTTCCCGTTTATGTAAATTAGGCTGCTAAACCAGCCAAAATGACTAATTTAATTTTCTGCTTGTAATCATCACCAACTTTTGGTACTTGAATAATGGAATGATGCCACCAACATCAAAACAACCCATTTTTCAACTTTTCACCACAAACACCAACACAAATAGTTGAACATAAATAAATCATTTCCAAGAAAACAAAAAAAAATTCAAATTTTAAACACCCCATTTCCAAGAATTCAAAAAAGATGCAAAGTTCCAAACTTTAAACACCTCATTTTCAAGAATACAAAAACGAAACACACTTTAAACTTATGAAAATGTAAAGTGTAAACATTATATTTCAAGAAAAATAAACACTTACATAAATACAACAACAAACCATTATAAGAATAGGTTCATGTACCATACACCAACTTAAATATGCAAAAGCTACTGGCAGTAACTTAGTAATAGATATCAATTATCATACATATTAAATATATATTATATATAATTATATATTTATATAATAATAATGAAAAAAGAGTATATTAAAAATTTTGATTTAAACCGAAAAATCAAATTACATTAACCTAAAAATTAAAACCCGCACTGAAATACCACATTTATATAAAAAAAAAACTGAATCGAAAAACTAAAATACCAAAATAATTTGGTTCAGTTAGGTATTTTGATTTTTCGGTATTTATGCCCATCCCTACCTAGGTTTTTCTCTAAGATCGATCACAGGTCGGGTTATCATTAGCTATAGATTTAAAAATGGATATCCCTAAGATTTCCTTCCGAACCCAGTATAGTCATTATGAGTTCTTTGTCATGTCTTTTGGTTTGACTAATGCCACAGAGTCATTGATGGACTTGATGAATAGGTTCTTTCGTTAGTTTTTGGACTTGTTCATCATCATATTTATTAATGATATTCTGGTGTATTCTAAGAGCGAGGTGGATCAAGCTGATCACCTCCATATCATGTTGTAAACCTTGAAAGATCAGTATTTGTGTGCTAAATTTTCAAAGTGTGAATTCTGGTTAAGAGTTGTTACTTTTCTGGGTTATGTCATTTCTAGTGAGGGGATAATGGTGGATCCACAGAAAGTTGCAGTGGTTAGGAAGTTGCTTAGGCCCACTACTCCAATTGATAGTTGGATCTTCTTGGGTTCAGCCCGTTACTATAGGAGATTTTTGGCGATTTTCTCAACTATAGCTACCCTTCTAACTAAGCTGAACCAGAAAAAGGTGAAATTTGTGTGGTTTGACACTTGTGAGGGTAGTTTCGAAAAGTTGAAAGATAAGTTAACTTCAACTCCAATTTTAACTCCTCCTGAAGGCACTGATGGTTTTTTTGTCTATTGTGATACATCCCATATAGGACTTGGTTGTGTAATGATGTAGCATGGTAAAGTGGTAGCTTATGCTTCTAGGCAGTTGAAAGTTCATAAGAAGAATTATCTGACTCATGACTTGAGTTGTAGGCTGTGGTGTTCGCATTGAAAATCTGGCATCACTATTTGTTTGGAGTCCATGTGGGTATCTTTTCTTATCATAAGAGCTTGCAGTATGCATTCACTCAGAAGGAGTTGAATCTTAGGCAAAGAAGGTGACTTGAGATGCTGAAAGACTACAACATAAGTCTCCACTATCAGACAGGTAAAGATAATATAATTGCTGATGCTCGTTGCAAGTTATCCATGGGAATTATTGCTCATGTGGATGAGGATAAGCGGGAATTGGTAAAATATATTCACCGTTTGGCTAACTTGGGAGTTTGTATCTTAAGACTCTGAGGAAAGTAATATGTTTGTACAAGAGGTGGCGAAGTCATCCCTTGTTGCTGAAATAAAAAAGAAGCAGGTACTGGATCATGTCTTAATAAAGATTAAGGAAGATGTGTGTTAGCAAAAAAGTTATAGCTTTTGAGATTGGTGGTGATGGTAACTTGAGGTACCAAGGTAGATTATGCGTTCCCGATGTAGATGGGTTGAGAAAAAGGATCTTGGATAAGGCTCATGAGTCACATTATGTCATTCATCCCAGTTCAATAAATATGTATCACTATCTTAAGGAGATCAATATGAAGCGAGATATGGCAAGTTTTATGTCTAAATGAATGGTGTGTCAATAAGCGAAGGTTGAGCACTTGAGGCCCGATGATTTGACTTACGAGATTGAACTACCAATGTGGAAATGGGAGATAATTAATATGGACTTCATTATCGATCTTTCTCGGTCTTGGAATCAGTTTGATTTGTTTTGGGTCATCGTGGATAAAATGACTAAATCTACTCATATTTTACTAGTGAGGACTAATTATTTGATAGGGGATTATGCGAGGTTGTTCTTCTAAAATATTGTAAAGTTTCATGGGATGCTTGTTTCTATCATGTCAGACGTACTCAGTTCTCATCGCATTTTTGGCATTTATTTCATAGAGGTTTGGTAACTAAGGTGAGCCTTAGTACTGCTTTTCACCCGTAGTCGGATGGGCAAGTAGAAAAGATTATTCAAACATTAGAAGATATGCTTGGTTGATGGCTTGTCACGCTCGTCGTCAACCTTAATTAGTGGGGTGTTTCTTGCTCTATTTGTGTGATGGAAGAGTTGCGGAGGGTTCTCAACATTTTCTCCTTCTTGGTATGATATTAAAAGCTTCTTAGAGATTATTTAATGCCTTGAATGCTTCAACAATGCATCAAACAACTCTTGAATGCCTTGAATCTTTTGTGGTCCCTTCCTATGTACTCACTTTTGTTTCCTTACATTAGGATATTCCCTTTGATGTTGTTTTGCGGAGAAATTTAACTTTTTGAAAGAGAGTAGCCACGTAACTTTGAAAAGGAATTAAGAAACCTTTAAATACTTTAAACGATTAAAATTAGGGAAATCATTTTAAGTTAGATATTCTAGATAAGCGGTTCCTATTAACGTTTTAGGATGGTGTTAGGCATCTAAAATGTCCTCTAACTTGCGGTTATCTGGACTATTTGAAAATCGTTTGTCGATTAACTTCGAAAAGATTAATTTTGTCAAAAACTAATTGATTTTTTGGAAAGAAAGCGATTTTGAAAATATTTTGGTGTTTATGCAAAACTAATTTTTTAGCAACTTAACTAAGGATTTAACTAGGTTCGCAAAGAACATAAGGAAAACAAACATAAGGAATAGGGGGAAGGGGAGGTAGTAATGGATTTAGGCCATTGGCTCAAACCAACAAAACCTATCCTAGTCTAATTGGGCCTTCGACCCATTTCACCTGTCCTAATCTAGTTTTCCAGCATTTGGCTCGAATCTTGCCTCCACTTGTCTTAAATATAACCTTGGCTTCATGGCCCGAATGAATGAATAAAATAAATAAACTAATAAAATAAATATAGACAACAATAATTAAATGAAATGAAATAATAATTGAGACTTTTATCTCTTAGCCGCTTCAAGAATGGGACTTTAACCCATTTCTTCTCTTACTTCTGTTTTCTCGTATCCATATGCCAAACAATGGGATTTTGGACCATCTTTCAGGATTGGTTTGATAGACACGTTGGGCCTCAGTGATGAGTGGCGAATATGCAAAAGGGAAAGAGTCCATGCAGGACTCGAATGCATCCACTTGCAAAGAGAAACATATAACAATTAACTTGTGTTCAAATGTGGATAGAGATTAGAACCTAATTGACAAAAAATACTACAGGTAAGAAATGTAACAAAACATTAGAGATGTCAAGAAAAATTTTTTAGAGAAAAATTTAAACCTGGAAGTATCGAGGCAGGACACTTAGACAACAACAACAAAAAACAACATAAAGAAACTAAATAGAAGGGAAAATACGAGAAGGATAGTCATTTCAATATTTTACTAATCCTGGACCTAATTAATTCCGAACCTAATTTAAACTGTTCAAGTACCTGACTTCCTTCCCGTTGTAACGAATTTTACAGAATCTTGGAATCGGATTAATCATACAACAAACAATTTTCTAACTCTTTCGATTTGAGGGCAAATAATTCCTTAGGAATCAACATTTATCAAATTTCCAGCACTTATTTCATAGAAGACTCGAAGAGAACGAAAAATCATAACAGACGACTCATACACCTCAAGATAAGGACATAATGAAACCAACACAAAATTCAAATTCTCGTGAGCAAAATTAAATTCTTATAAAGATTCAAGATTTAAGCAGGAGCATTATAGGATATTTGCAATAACTAGAATGGGTTAGATAAGAACATTCAAATAAAAAAGGATACTTTCAATCTTTAAATTGTACGTAGGTAAACCAAAAGAATTTACAAAAGAAACCAACAAAATCTACAAAAATAAATTCTTTTGCTTTATATTTTTGTCACCTTGAAAACACAGAATCAGTGAACATATATGATAAAAAAAAGCTCTGTAATAGTATTGGACAACGTATGGCTCATATACATTCACAATAGCTGCTTGTAACAATAGACAACACACATACATAAAGACATCACACATACATGCTTCACAGTCATCCAAGAACTTTGAAACAACAATAATACATTAGAAGCGGCTTCACGATCATCTAAGAACTTAGAAACAACAATATTAAATCAGAAGCAAGGAATATCAACATATTCACCAAAATCCTATAGCCTATGAAAGCCTCTAACAGCAAACAAATCCCAGCGAAACAAGATTACTAATAATAACACCATTATAAAACTGCAACACTAACAGATTGACAAAAAAGGAAACAAACATCAAAGTAAAAAAAATAAAAGGTTACCTATTTCGTAGCATTGAAACAGGACGACAATCTTTGTTCAGAATCACGAACACCAAAAACTTCTTCACCGTCAACCAAAACTCTAATTTAGTCGATGAACAAGAACATGATTTTTACTCACGATCAAATTTTCTCAAGAATTTTCCTTCTTTTCTTTCTTCTCAAATTGTTCGAACTTAAGTAGATATTTTTTTTCTTTTCCCAGACCCAAAAATTTTCAATCCAAATTTTGAACCCCAGAATTTTCGACCCCAGAGAAAAATCTCCCAATTTTCAAATTCATAAGAGAAAGAAGAGGAGAGCAAAAACAAAAATCCCCAAAGTTTCGAGCCCTAATTTTTCAATCCCAAAATTTCCTCTCTTTTTTAGCTTTTAGGAGAACTATTCCCAAAGAACCAAGAAGGGAAAGAAGAGAGAAAAAAATTCCTCCAAAACAGTGACCCAAAAGGCCTTTTATAGATGAGAGAATTGTGGGGCTTTTTGGGACTTGAACTGTAGGATATTTGGAATTTGAAATTCCCAATTCTCTCTCCAGTATGAGATTTCATCAACAAGCATACCAATTTTTGGATTATCCTTCCCCAAAATTGAAATAGTGGACCAATACCATTTGTGCAAACTGAATTCTCTCCCCCAACCAATAGAAATTAGCCAAATACATACTAGATTCATACCATTATCCTAAAGTTCATGGAATTAAAACGTTGAGAGTCCACCTAGCCTCGTTTCTATAAGATTCAAGGCTTCTTTTCTTCCCAATGTTTCGTGAAACACGGAGTTGGTATGCAGCTTTGCTGCCTTGGAAAATAAGGGTTTTGTGGGAAAAAGAAGGGAAATAGGGTAGTGGGCTGGATCTTAGGAACTTTGGGCTATTGGAGGGAGTTGGATTTGGGGCTATTGATGTTGTTAATTGGAAATCCTCTCGTTGGGATATTGTTTGAAGAAAACATGCAATGGGCCCAGGCATTTGGCAAAATTGGGTTAAAAATTGGAATAAGTTATTAATTGAGAGGTATGGGTTGGATCATTAGGAATGAGAATTGGGGATTTGGCCAATCATTTAATTTTTGGCCAAATTTAAAATCAAATGGCCAATTTCATCGCAATAATGGCCAATTTGATTTCAATTATGGCCAAATCTAATAGATTGGCTAAATTAAGTCAAACTTTAAAATGAATTAATACCTCATTTAACTTCGAACTTCTGGATTTGATAAAATCAAACACATATTTATATAGATAAATTAGTTTTTAAGACAAATATATTTGAATCAAGAATTTAATTATTAAATTTATTTTTCAAATAATCCTTAATTTAAAGTCCAATTTTGATGAAAATGTTTATTTAAATGACATCATTTATACAATAGCGTATATGAAAATACGAAATATATAATTATCACTTAAATAACAATTTTATCCCAAATGCATTTATTTGGAAAAAATAATTGTTGTGATTTTATTTGGAAATCGAAGAAACTCGAGATTAAACGTAGTTGTGGAGGGAAAAAAATTAGGTGTCAACAACTTCCCCCTCTCTTTGGGTAGGATGGATACAAGTAATTCTGTGCAAAGGGAGGTTGACGTTCGTAATTTTTGTCCGACCACAAATTCGTATCTAAGAGAGATTGGTTTTCTTCACGAGTTTCATGGAGTTATGGCCGAACCTCGGTATAAGGTTTCCTACATATCTCAGGTTTCATGAGAATTCAATCCACTTGTAGTTCATAAAGCTTGATTTTAAGCATGATTTTCAAGAAGATTCACCAGCTAATCTTAGTTTTGGAGTTTCTGATGGAACCAAAATGCTGGGGAATAAAGCTATTTGGGGGAGGTTGGAATGCAGTCGAGTTTTCTACACAGAGTCAGGCCTATATATCCATAAGATTTTAGGTAATAGACTACTTGTAGTTCGACTCAATCGATAGAAAAGATAGTCTTTTATTTCAGATGATCTTTGGCTCAAGATGAGTGACAAGTTAATGATTGAGTTATGGAAAAGAAGTTTGTAACCTCTTAAACATGAATGTGGGATCCTCCACATCCATAGGCAAGAACTTACCTGGACATAATTTCCAAAACTCTAGGTGTGTTGTCAGCCAGTTTTGAAGAAAGAGAAGACTACCCTTGATGTTAGTTTAGAAGTATCTCAAAGGTGAAAATGAAACAGAAATGTCCCAAAAATACCCACATGCCTTCTAACAAGGGTGTGGTTGGATGGTGGTGGTGATCATCATTTAGCTCGTGTCCAAAGAGTTTGACGCCCTTCTCTAGACTATGTCCCATTTTGCTGCTAAGAAAGAGTTCCATGTTGTGTTGCATCCTATCTGAATTCGTCCGCACCTGTGGTTTTGAATTGAGATTTTTATCCTCTAGTATGCTCTCAACAATGCTTCAAGAAAAAAGTGTTAGTGCTAATCATAATTCACAAAAGAGGTATGTAGTCTTTTACCATATCTCCATGTGAATTGTGGACTGAAAAATGGAGTCAACTCTTCATGTATCTGTTTGGAATGAAATAACTGGCAAAAACAAATGCAACACCCTTTTTGTTATTTCATAACTAACTCATTTGTTTGAGTAAATATGTCTTCAAAGTAGGGTGACCTTTTGGACACCAACGATATTTATGCAGAACGGTCCCTGCAACCGTTTAATCTAATGTTGATACGGCAACCTCTTTGTTTACCTATAATGCTTGTCACATGTGTAATGATAACCTTTTCGGTCATTGACAATAATTCTTTGCCCATGATCTTGGGTAAGTCTTGCATATCTTTGTATTGATACGACTTATAGCTTTCCCTTGAATTGACCATCTTTGGATAATCCTGTATATTATTTGATGTGGATAGGAGGCAACTTACGGATATCCTTTGAATTTCTAGCCTTTAGGTAATCCTGCACTTTATTTGACCTTGGATAAGATATGACTTACAGGTATCCCTCCAATCATTAGCTCTCCGGTATTCCTACATATCATCCGACCTTGGATACAATATGATTTACAGATATGTCTCAAATTGCTAGTCTTTGGGTAATCCTGTACATAATCGATCTTGGATATGGCGCAGCTTATAGAGAATCCTTGGACATTCAATTTGATAATCTTGCATATTCTGAGGTAAGGATTTAGTTGTGACTTATAGATAGCCTTTGAACTATCAATTTTTTGGTGACCTTTCACACTATCTGGTTAGGATATTATTGCGTCTTATGGATGACCTATGAGCTATCAATTCAAAGGTGATCTTGCACACTATCATATTTTAAATATTATGACTTATAGATGACCCTCAAATTGTCAATATCTAAGAAGTCTCATGTATAATCTATCTTTAGACACCAACTTAAAGACGTCCTTTCAAATCATGTGCTCTTGATGCATTCAGATGCTAATTCATAAAATGATGAGATATCCTTGATTCCATCGTTTGTGTCTAGTGTGTCAACAGATATTAAATATGATGATATCCTCGATGCCAGTATTTATTTCTTGCATGTCAACAGATATAAAATACTGATGATATCCTCGACGGCAGTGTTTATGTATTGTGTGTCAAAAGATATGAAATTCTGATGATATGAAATGGCCCTCTCAGCGATGATATGAATGGCCCTCTTGGCAATGATATGAAATGGCTTTCTTGGAAATGATATGAAATGGCCCTCTCAGCGATGCTATGAAATGGCCCTCTTGGCAATGCTATGAAATGACCCTCTTGGAAATGATATGAATGGCCCTCTGGGCAATAATATGACTGGCCCTCTCAGCAATGCTATGAAATGGTCCTTTTGGCAATGATATGAATGGACCTCTCGACAATGCTATAAAATGGCCCTCTTGACAATGATGTGAATGGACCTCTCAGTGATGCTATGAAATGGCCATCTCGACAATGCTATGAAATAGCCCTCTTGGTATTGATATGAATGGCCCTCTTGGAAATGATATGAATGGACCTCTCGGCAATGCTATGAAATGACCCTCTTGGTGATGATATGACATGGCCCTCTCGACGATGATATGAAATAATATAAAATGGCCTTTTTGGCGATGATATGGATGGCACTCTTGGCAATTTGAAAGAAGTTTCACCTGAGTTTGTTTGTTTGGGTCTTGCTTTATACATGTACCTGTACTTGAAGTTGACAATTAGTAGACATAAAGTTGCTCTCACCCTGTTTGGCTTAAAGTGAATTTTGAGGGCAGCTTTCTGCTCTTCCCCCTATTGAGTGATCTTTTGGTTATTGTATTTATTATGCTAACTCCCTTGAATATACCTGTACTCAAAATATTTAGTAAGCACAAAGTCGCTTCTGCTAGTGACTATTTTTTTAGAAAAATTCTAAATACAATATTCATAAAGAAAATAAGATGCCTTTGTTTGTCCTTTATGATCTGAAGAAATGAGATGGACAATTCAGAAGGACGTCGATAAATAGGTGTTGACCCCATTTTTGGTCTACCAAAAGTACCGTTCTTAAGTATTATATGCTCTGTTATGGCTCCCAACTTGCTTGGGGATTTTTTGAAAGAAGCATTCATTTTTGTGTATCGATCCCTGCATCCACAGAAAAATGATTAGTTTGAATAAAACTATTATGTATTGACTTTTTTGTTTGCTCTGTTTTCTCCTCGCCATCTTTCAGGTGTCCCATCACATTGGTATCTCCACCCTGGGTCCCTGCTCCCATAGATGCCCAGTCAATCACTAAGTAAAAGATTTGTAAGGATTTTTTTCAAAAGTAGTCTTATTATTAGAAAATAGTTTCAAAAGTGTCTGTAAAAGCTTTAGCAAATTTCGGCCAGTCATGTCATGTGCTAGATCAACGACCATTTTTCTCTTGATTATGGAAATGACTGACATTTGATGAAGTATTGTTATGGATTAAGCATTGTTGAGGCTTTCTACCAGAAGTTTTATCAAATACGGAGATTCAGTCTTTCTATACTTTTATCACAGGTGGTGATTCTAAAATCTCAACTTCGACCTCTAGTGCTGGAGAATTTGAAATATATTTCAATATTTGGTGGAAATTTTGAGGTCTTCCTCAAAATTTCTTCCCCAGTTTAAAGTTGTTTAATATAACGCCAACTCGGGAGGATCCAAAGTCTTTGTTGGTCTTTGTTCCCCTTGTTGGATGTCCATCTTCTCTTGTGAATTTTTGAGATTCCTTCTTGAAAATTCGGTCCCAGTTTTCATTTTCAGGGGTTCTATGACCGAGCCGTTAGGGCGCCTACGTATCCCGTTGAAGCAGGAATCAGTTCAAACGTAGTTCAGAACTGCACTAAGGATATATAGAAAAATCTAATGGGTTGATCGAAGCCGACATCGGTCGCCTACGTATCCCTTTTGTTGGAAATTCAGGTCATCACGTAGTTCATACATAAAGGGAAAGGATAAAATTTTCTAAGGGGTTGACCGAAGCCGACATAGGCTGCCTACGTATCCCTTTCTTGGGAATTCAGGTCAAATGTAGTTCATACATAAAAATAAAGGGATTCTAGGCAGTTACACGATAGAAAAAAACATTACTAAAAAGGCGGTTACAAGTAAACTAAGGAAACACAAAATCTAGAATTTTGTTCAAACATAATATCTTTTTACTGTATCAGAATTGATTGGTTTGGTCCACTCTTGATCATCCATCTCAGATAAAATCAGAGCCCCTCCAGATAGTACCTTGTGAACTATGTATGTCCCTTGCCAATTTGGAGCGAACTTGCCCTTGTACTCTTCTTGGTGAGGAAATATGTGGTTGAGAACCAATTTTCCAACTTCGAGTTTTTGAGTTCTTACTTTCTTGTTAAAGGTACGAACCATCCTGTGCTGATATAACTAACCATGACATACAACAACCATTCTCTTTTCATCAATCAGAATGAGTTGTTCAAAGCAAGCGCGAACCCATTCTTCGTTGCTTAGTACGGCTTCCTGAATAATCCTTAGGGAAGGTATTTCAACCTTAGCAGGTATCACAACTTCATTCTCATAAACCAATAGATAAGGAGTCGCCCCGGTGGAGGTTCGAACTGTCGTGCGATACCCTAGCAAAGCATAAGGTAACATCTTATGCCATGATCTATCATTTTCAATCATCTTTCTCAAGATCTTCTTGATGTTTTTATTGGAATCTTCCACGGCTCCATTCATCTGTGGACTATATGCGGTCGAGTTGCGATGTGCTATTTTAAATTTATGGCAAATATCATTCATCAAGTGACTATTCAAGTTTGACCCATTATCAGTAATGATCGATTCTGGCACTCCAAATTGGCAGATCAAGTCCTGAAAACATTTGCAACCACTTCTTAGTGAAGGCTCTATATGAAGTAGCTTCGACCCACTTAGTAAAGTAGTCAATAGCAACAAAAATAAATCTATGCCCATTCAATGCCGGTGGCTCTATTGGTCCGAAATATCCATACGCCAAGCTATGTAAGGCCAAGGTAAATTCATTGCATGAAACTCATATGGAGGCATTCAAATTAAATCTCCATGCATCTGACATTTTGGACACTTCTACACATACCTACTGTAATCACTTTCCATAGTCATCCAAAAGTAACCGGTTCTCAAGATATTTCTAGCAAGGGAGAACCCATTCATGTGGGGCCCATAAACTCCAGCGTGTACTTCTTTTATCAATTTATTGGCTTCCACAGCGTTGACGCATCTTAAGAATCCTAAATCCAGAGTCCTGCTAAAAAGGATTTCCCCACTTGGAAAATAGTTCTTCACCAAACGCTGGATTGTCTTCTTTTTGTTGTTACTGGCCTCTTCAGGATATATTCCAGATTCTAAATACCTTTGATGTCATAATACCATGGCTTTTCATCAGGCTCCTCTTTAACGTGTGCACAATGGACGGGTTGCTCCTTCAAGCTTATTTTCAAAGGATCAATGTAACTTTGATCTGGGTGCTGAATCATGGAGGATATAGTGGACAAAGCATCAGAAAACTCATTTTGTATCCTTGGGATATGTCTGAAATCAACTTCTTTGAATTTTTCACATAATTCCTTCACCAAATCCACATAAGGATTAATCTTGGAATTTTTCCCACCCATTCTCCCCGTACCTGATGAATCAGTAAGTTTGAATCCCCAATGACTAGCAATTCACGAACACCAATATCAAGTGCCAATTTGAGACCTAAGATGCAAGATTCATATTCGACCATGTTATTGGTACATGGGAAATGCAACTTAGCAGTTAACGGATAGTGTTGACCCATTTTTTGCCACCAAAACTGCTCTGATTCCCGAACTTTTAAAATTGACCGCCCCATCAAAGAATAGCCTCCATCTAGGGTAAATTTCTATAATGTCTTCTCCTATGAATAAAATGTATTTATTTGGGAAATAAGTCCAAAGTGGATCATATTCATCATCAATCGGATTCTCTGCCAAATGATCTGCTAAAGCTTGCCCCTTGATTGCCCTTTGAGTTACATACGCAATGTCAAACTCACCCAGCAACATTTGCCAATTGGCTAGATTTCCCATAGGCATGGCTGTCTAGAATATATAATTCAATGAATCCATTCTCGAGATGAGGTACATGGTATATGAAGACAGGTAATGCCTCAACTTTTGTATAGCCCAAGTCAAAGCGCAATATGTCCTTTCTATGAGAGTGTAACGGGCTTCATATGGCGTAAAATTTTACTTAAGTAGTAGATAGCTTTCTCTTTCCTACCGATCTTATCATGTTGCCTGAGGACACATCTGAAAGCATTTTTCGAGATTGATAGAAAAACAAGCAATGGAATTCCTTCTCTGGGCAAAACCAAAACCGAAGGTGCAAATAAATATTCCTTGATACGGTCGAAAGATATCTGACATTCTTATATTCGCTCATTCAATGTATTTTTCTTCAACATCTTGAGAATTGGCTCGCATATCAATGTTGATTGAGCAATGAACCTGCTAATGTAATTCAAACGGCCCATGAAACTTATAACCTACTTCTTAGTCCTCGGGGGTGGTAAATCTTGAATTGTCTTGATTTTGGATGGTTCTAGCTCGATGCCTCTCCTGCTGACTATGAATCCCAGTAACTTCCCTGATGACACACCAAAAGCACACTTAGCAGGATTTAACTTCAAATTGTATTTTCTTAATCTGTTGAAGAATTTCTCCAGATGGGTCAGATGATCTGAACTCCCATGGAATTTGATAATTACATCATCCACGTACACCTCAATCTCTTTATGAAACATATCATGAAAAATTATTATCATATCCCTTATATATGTTTCATCCACATTCTTGAGACCAAAAGGCATTATCCTGTAATGATAAACACCCCAAGGCATAATAAAAGCCATCTTTTCTGCATCTTCCTCATCCATCAATATCTGATGATACCCAGCAAAACAATTAATGAAAGACTGCATTTCATGTTTTGCAAAATTATCAATGAGGACGTGGATGTTGGGCAGCGAAAAATTATCTTTAGGACTAGCTCTATTCAAGTCTCTATAGTCAACATAAAGTCGAATCTTGCCGTCCTTCTTCAGTATTGGGACAATATTGGCTAGCTATGTTGGATATTTTGTGACCTCCACAACCTTAGACTGGATTTTTTTGTCACTTCTTTCTTGATCTTTAGACTTAAATTTGGCTTGAATTTCCGTATTTTTGCTTGACTGGATCAAACTCAGGATTTATCGGCAACTTATGCGACACAATGCTGGTGCTCAATCCCGGTATATCATCATAAGACCAAGCAAACACGTCGATGTATTCCTGCAACAGGTGAATGAGCTCTTTCTTTTGTGCTTCCGCTAGGTGGACACTGATACTTGTTTATTTGATTTCATCACGATGTCCCAGGTTGACTATTTTAGTTTCCTCTAGGTTGGGCTTCTCCCGATTCTCAAACTCCTCTATATCTTCAAATAATTGTTTCTCATCACCTTCCTTCAAATTTTCATCATTCCCCTCATTTTGTTCGTCTAAGATTTGACATGACATGACATTGGCAGGTTTTGAGTTTCTATACTATAATAAACAAACAAACCAAGTTAGATGATGATAAGATTATAATAAAATATACGAATAGGGGTGTTAAAAATAATTTTAATTTTTTTTCAAAATAAGGGAAGGCCTTTTCATTGAAATTTGAGAGATAATTACAAACTATGGCTCATGACTCTCGCAAACACAAGCCCATGCCTTTTAAGAGCAATAAAAATATGAAAAATAAATTTGAGATGTAAAGAATTGATTGAGAGGCCTCTTCGGATCATCACTGATTTTAAAAACTATTAGTAATTGCCCTTTCATCTACCATGGTGGGTGATGGTTTATGAATGGAGTGGAGGTCCAATTTTGCAACGCCTCCCCTGGCGCAATATTCATCACCCCACTGGACTTTGGGAAATCTTCTGGTACAGTATTGGATCCCTTGAATAGATTTCCTATCCCATCCCTAAGACCATCATCTTTTGATATCTCATGCACGAGAAATGACTGGTACAAGAGCGGTAAGGGCCTAAACAGACTCATCTATGACTTATTCTCAATCTCATCCTTCTTGGTAGGCTGATATCCTAACCCATACTTAAAGTCTTTCTCTGGGATCATAACGGGCTCAATAATTCCCTATAGATTCTTACCCAAACCTCGACTAGGCTCAACCCCATTTCTCAACATCACAGTCATAATCATTTTGTAAATAGAAGGTACTGGATCTTTGAGCGTCAGATCCTTTTCCATAGCATTTACAATTTCTAATGTATAGAAGCTACTACCCTTTGGAACATCTTTAATCACCGACACATAACCATTGGGATGATTCGCTTGGCTTTCTTCCCCTTGGATGACTATTTCATGATCCTCCCAAATGAATTTCAATAACTGATAAAGAAGTGATGAAACTGCCTTTTCACTATATATCCATGGTCTTCCCAAGAGCAGGTTGTAACTAGGATGAATTTCCATAACATGAAACTTAGTCTTAAATTTAGCAGGTCCCATTTGGATATGTAAATCAATTTCACCTATGGTATCGCTCAGCTTTCCATCAAATGCTCTCACATTTACGTGGCTTTGGGGAATTTTCCTCAAATCATAGCCCAATTGAACCAACGTTGAGAGAGGAAAAATGTTCACACTAGATCCATCATCTATCAATACCTGATTAATCACATAGTCTCGACAAATGACAGTGATGTACAAGGGCTTGTTATGCATCGCTCCTTCAAACGGCAACTCTTCATCGCTAAATGATATTCTATGACTTCCCATAACATTTTCTATCATCGTAGCTAGGTTCTCAACACTCGTCCCTATGGGAACGTACGCTTTCTCTAAGACCTTTGATAAAGCCTTTCGGTGGTATTGCGAACTCATTAATAATGCCAAAACAGAAATTTGAGCTGGATTCTTCTCTAAATGTTTGATAATTGAATATTCCTTTGGTTGCATACGTCTCCAAAATTCCTCAGCCTCCTCTTTAGTAATTGGCCTTTTATGTGAATCCTTTTTGTTGGACAATTCTTCAGGAATGTTGCATCGTCCCGATTGCATCATCCCTTGGGTAGTAACGGTCTGTACAATAAATTCCTTTCTTATAGGGGGATTGTACACTTGAGTTGGGGCTGTCATCACTATAAATGGAGCTTTCTTATTGACACTTAAGGTAGACATAACTCTCTCTATCTTTTCTACCTTTTCCGCCTTTTTGCATTTTTCTGAATTCACCTTAATAATAGTCTTGCCAGACGCCCATTCTCCTTCTATATTTCAATCATGTTAATTGTAGGTCCCCCATAATTAGGCAATGGGTTACTGGTTACATTTGGCATCGGTGACTAAATCATGATGACCTTTTGATCAATTAGATCTTGTATCTTATGTTTCAAGATAATACAGTCCTCGGTACTATGCCCTGCTGCTCCTAAATGATAGGCACAATTTTGATTAGGATGATAAAATCGAGAGTTGGGATTGACAGGCTTTGGCTGGATAGATTGTAAATGGCCGACATTCTTCAATCTTTCAAATAGTTGGGTGCGACTTTCAGCCAGTGGCATGAAATTTCGGGGAGGTTTCTTTCTTATGTTTGGACACGGAGGGTTGTAATGATTCTATTTTTCAGGAGAAGGAACTTGATGACAATTTGGAGGTTCTTGGATTTTGTTCAGTTATTTGGAAGAGTTGATTAGACATGAGGCTGATAATTCGGCAGTGGACCTTGGTATTGGGGAAAAATATTTGGCTGTGGAGCTTGGCATTGGGATTGGACATTTGAGAGTGGAGCTTGATATTGGTGTTGGATATTTGGGAGTGGAGATTGATATTGGGGTTGAGTTTAGAATACATGTTGAAAGTTTGGTGACGGCGGAGAAGAGAAACTATTCCTAGAGTTGAACCTCTTTTACGTTTTTGCCACAAAATCAGCAGAAATCGTGCCTACATCCTCCTTTTATTCTTTGAGAACATAGCAGTCCCGGATGATGTTGGGGTCTTGGCATTTTTCCTGTTCGAATACCTTCTTCTAGTGATTCTCTTATTTTTACCAAATCTGCAAAAGTCACCTTGACAGCGGACACCATCCTGGTATAATATTCTCCTTCTTGAGCGCGAGAGAACACAGATACCATTTCTTCCTCAGACATGGGGGGTTGCACTTTGGCAGATTCTTTCCTCCAACGGAAAGCTAGTCTCAGAAACACTCATCACTTCTCTGTTTGATCCGATCTAGTGAATATCAGTCAGGGACTATTTCAATGTTAAACACAAACCTGTCAAGGAAACCTTTGGTAATGATCTCCAACCAGTCCATCTTTTCAGTTCCTGAGACTTGAACTATTCTAAGGCTTCGCCACTTAAACTTCGGTTGAACAAATGTATCAATAATGCTTCATTTTTCTCTACCCCCACCATTTGATCACAATACCTTCTCAGATGGGCTATTGGGTTTCCGGTACCCATTGAACACGTCAAACTTAAGGACCTTTTACCCTTCTGGTAGATCTACTCCAGGGTGAACACATAAGTCAACATACCCTAAACTGGCATGGTCTGTTTCTCCATGAGATTGTTTGATCCTCATGTTCTCTTCATTCATAGCTATTAACTTCATTTCATGCTCGGCCCTCCACTCTTTCTCCTTCTCTTAATAATGGTCCATCTCGGGATTAGGAAGGGGATTATAGATGTCGGGCGATATGATAGCATGAGGAAGATTTCAAAGGAAGGCTTGATTTTTTGGATGAAAGGAAGTTGGTTGGTAGGTAGGGAGGACATTTTGAAATTTAGAAAGGTTTTGTGGAATTTGTGAGTAGTTTGATGGCATCTGAGAAGGATTTTGCGAATTTGGTGGATTCGAGGATAGATTCGATGGAAGATTTGGGGATGGATTTTGTGGATTTGGGAGTGAATCTTGTGGATTTGGGCACGAATTTTGTTGATTTGGAAATGGGTTATGGGGATTTGGGAGTGGATTCATAGATAGGTTTTGCGGGGTTAAAGATGGATTTTATGGATGGTAGACATCTGGGTTATTTTCGCGATTGGTGTTTTGGACAATTTGAAGAGTAGAGATGGATGATACATTATTTGGCTGATTTCCGAGAATAAGCATACCGAGAGGAGGAATTTGGAGTGGAGTCCCATGTCCTCTTGGAGTGGGGGCATTGACGGTGATGGCCCGGTTAGCCAAATCTTAAGTGCTATTTATTTCCTCCTTAAGAATTTCTAACTTCCTTGAAAGCTCTGCAATCATCTCATTTTGTTTAGCTATTAGATTGTCCCTGATGGTCAATGCATTTTCTTCCTCATTTCCAGTCATTAGTCAATGATGATCAGAGGATGGGATTTTGTGCGCCTTTGACCGGGTGAAGTAGGGATGTCCTTCTAGCTTATATCAATATAGATAGTTTCTATTATCTGTAAAGTAAAACAACTCAAAGAAAAATATGTTAGTTTCCGTATGTGATAAGTAATACAAAATATTTGACAAGAAATAACCACGTAGAGTAGTTTGAGTCATAGGCAAATTCATCCATAGGGGCATAGCGGATAAACTTGCCTTTGATCCAAACAAACATACATAAGCACATAAGACAATTATATTAGACGAAACATTATAATAATGCGTATCCTAACTGGGGTGACCCTTTTTGAGCCAAGGGTTCAGGTCAATTGATTTTGAAGAAAATATATGCTTTCTTAAAGTCAATCCACTATCCTCCAACTTATATAGACACGAAAAGGGCATAAATGCCTACAAATGATAACAAAAGAGGGATACAATCTTTAGGAAAAAAGGAAAATAACATGAAAGAAGATAAGTTCCCATGCATAGGAAATAGAAAAACTAGGTACTGGAGGCTCCTTCATCTGCCTTTGTCTTCTTTGCCTTGTTCACCTCTTGTGCTATTTGATACCTATTGACGATCAGATGACTCCCGCATAACTGTGCCTCACTGTCATAAGTCATTTTCCTATACTATCGAGTTTGGAGGCCATGCTATCATCCAAATCGATTAAACACTGCCTAACATCATTAGCCTCTTTCCTAGCTCTTTTAAAATCTTCCCTCAACATATGTATTGTTAAAGCATCTTCTACATGCATCTGTCGGAGCGCGATTTCACTTTTCTGAAACTCATCGTGAAGCCTGTGTAGTCGGATCTGATGCTTGGATTCTACATCCATGACCTAGTGGGCATATTCAGCCCCAAAATCAATGCTCCAGCGAGGCTCTTTTTTAACCAATGCTTATAAGTGTCGCTGACTTTGGGTTCATACCCTATACGGAAAGAGACTTCCGTCCACCTTATTCTTCTTTATCTATTTATCATGTAGTCTTTGAGCGGGGGCTTGCTTTCATCATACTCGGTGAAGAATCTGAGCATAGAATAGATTTGAGGTGTCTCCTGCTTGATCTCAAATTGCCTAAGAACTATGCCAGATTGTAGGGACAGGTTCCCCTGAGACCCAGAAGCACTAGAAAAGGCCACTTACCCCCTTGAATAGTGTATTTCCCTGAACGGAGGTACTTAATGGACCATTGCACATCGTCGTCTCTTAATTCTCCAAAAGTCTTATACCAAAATTCATGAGATGCTTCCCATTTGAACTTGAGTAGGAACAACCACATGTCGTGCGATTCTAGCAGATTCCTTATTGTTTTGTGATTGGGTTGTACCTTTCTAGGATTTTTTACAAGATGCATCATCATCCACCATTGCAATATAAGGTTGCAGCCTTGAAAGAAATGATTCTCGACTTGAAATCTTCCCAAAGCTCGATATATGTCTGCGACAATCATGGGAGATAAGTTGTGGAATACCTTTTTAGAATTGTACTCTATTCCAAAGAAGAGTGCATGGGTTACTGAGAAAACCCTTTAATGAATTGTGCCATTTTCCCCCTGTGGGAACACCATGGTTCTAAGTAGGCCTCCTGCAAATGCAAAGGCTCTCGTCTCCTTCCATTTTGCTTCTGACTCAAATTTATGTCCAAATTTGTGAAAAGCATTGAATATTTCGAACCTACGATATAACTCATGAAAAGTGATATTTGCTTTATCACGTTCTCCTAGCCAGGTGTCGTCGTCAGTTAAAAATACCTCCTTGATATTTTGACGATCCCACACAACTGGGACTAAAATGTTCTTATCAGGTGTCTCCCTTCTCTTAAAACACATTTTAGTACTCTCGTAACAAATCAATACCTCTTCAATGGTAGGAGTCAATTCAACATCCCCAAAACAATATACCATATTCTGATCATCCCAAAAAGTTATTAATACATGGATCATTTTAGGCCAAACGTCCATATTGATCAAAGAAGGGAGATACCTGATGTGTGTTATAACAATGTTTCTCTCTTCTGCGCTCATGTGATCCCCCCATAATTTCAAGAAATCATCGGGTTTAGTAACCATCTTGAACTTTTCGTGGGAATGTAATTGAGCCATATCCTACATAAAAGCAAATAAAGATAAGCCTTCCCCCGACCCCAAAGGGAAATGGATTGAATTATACAAGAATATATTTTTTCAACACATAAATATGATTCGTCTATAATTGACTTGGGGTCAATAGATGCAGGGCAGGTTTTCTAATGGGCCCAATACGCCGCTCGGGTATTGGGTCATCCTAGGCTCATGCCTAAAATAGGATTTTGGTTTCGTTCTATCCTAGGTGTCTAGAGTGGGTTTGAACACCGGTTTTCAAGCAAGCAACTTGAGTTTGAAAATACGAACAGCCATCAGAAGACTCACGTGCTAATAAGCCGTTCGTATTTCCAACACAGTTTTGGAATTGAACAATAGGGGCCGGAACATCCACAAAACCCCAAAATAATTTAAATAGTGCATGAATATTCTATGAGATGCAATATTTTAAACTTTACAAAATCAAAACATATAAATACATAAACATTTAATCAAAAGACGAAATCAAACATTTGGTTAGAACCTAGTTAAAAATCCCCAGCATAGTCGTCATTTCTGTTTTGCAAAGAAATTTGACTTTTTGAAAGAGAGTCGCCACTTAACTTTGAAAACGAATTAAGAAACCTTTAAACACTTTAAACGATTCAAAGCAGGGAAATCATTTTAAGTTAGAGATTCTAGATAAGCGGTTCCCATTAACATTTTAGAAAGGTGTTAGGCACCTAAAACGTTCGCTAACTTGCGATTATCTGGACTTTTTGAAAATCATCTTTTGATTAACTTCGAAAAGATTAATTTTTTCAAAAAGTGATTGATTTTTTTGGAAAGAAAGCGATTTTGGAAATATTTTGGTGTGTATGCAAAACTAGTTTTTTAGCGACTTAACTAAGGATTTAACTAGGTTCGCAAAACACATAAGGAAAACAAACATAAGGAATAGAATGAAGGGGAGGAAGTAAGAGATTTAGGCCATTGGCCATAAGCAACAATACCTGTCCTAGTCTAATTGGGCCTTTGACCTATTTCACCTGTCCTAATCTAGTTTTCGAGCGTTTGACTCGAATCTTGCCTCCACCTGTGTTAAATACAACCTTGGCTTCATGGCCCGAATGAATGAATAAAATAAATAAACCAATAAAATAAATAAAGACAACAATAATTAAATGAAATAATAAATGAGACTTTTGTCTCTTAGCTTCTTCAAGAATAGGACTTTAACCCATCTCTTCTTTTACTTCTGTCTTCTCGTATCCATATGCCAAAGAACGGGTTTTTGGACCTTCTTTTAGGCTTGGTTCGATAGACACATTGGGCCTCAGCGACCAGTGACGAATATGCAAAAGGGAAATATTCCGTGCAGGACTCGAATGCATCCACATGCAAAGAGAAACATATAGCAATTAACTTGTGTTCAAATGTGGATAGAGATTAGAGCCTAATTGACAAAAAATACTACTGGTAAGAAATGTAACAAAACATTAGAGATGCCAAGAAAAATGTGAAAGGGACACCATTGATATTGAATTAAATGTCTATCAAATGTTTTAGTGAAAAATTTAAACCATGAAGTATCGAGGCAGGACACTTAGACAACAACAGCAAAACAACAACATAAAGAAACTAAATAGAAGGGAAAAAACGAGAAGGATAGTTATTCGAATATTTTATTAATCCTGGACCTAATAAATTCCGAACCTAATTTAAAATATTCAAGAACTTGACTTATTTTTCCCGTTATAACAAATTTTACATAATTTTGGAATCAGATTAATCATACAGCAAACAAATTCATAGGCAACAAAAATCAAACCCAGGCCATCCCAATCAATTTTCTAACTCTTTCTATTTGATGGAAAATAATTCCTTAGGAATCAACATTTATCAAACTTCTACCGCTTTTTTCATAGAAGACTCGAGGGGCACAAAAAATCATAATAGACGACTCATACACCTCAAGATAAGGACATAATGAAACCAACACAAAATTCAAATTCCCGTGAGCAAAATTAAATTCTTATAAAGATTCAAGATATAAGCAGGAGCATTATAGGGTATTTGAAATAACTAGAATGGGTTTGATAAGAACATTCAAATAAACAAGGATATTTTCAGTCTTTAAATTGTACGCAGGTAAACCAAAAGAATTTACATAAGAAACCTACAAAATCTACAAAAATAAATTCTTTTGCTTTATATTTTTGTCACCTTGAAAACACAGAATCAGTGAACATATATGTTGAAAAAAACTCTGTAATAGTATTGGACAGTGGATGGCTCATATACATTCACAATAACTTCTTGTAACAATAGACAACACACATACATAAAGACATCACCCATACATGCTTCACAGTCATCCAAGAACTTTGAAACAACAATAATACATCAGAAGCAGCATCACAATAATCTAAGAACTTTGAAACAACAATAATAAATCAGAAGTAAGGAATATCAACATATTCACAAAAATCCTATAGATTATGAAAACCTCTAACAGCAAACAAATCCCAGCGAAACAAGATTACTAATAATAACACCATTATAAAGCTGCAACACTAACAAATTGACGAAAAAGGAAACAAACATCAAAGTAAAAAAAGTGAAACATTACCTATTTCGGAGCAGTGAAATAGGACGAAGAGCTTCGTTCAGAATCATGACCACAAAAAACTTCTTCACCATCTACCGAAATTCTAATTTAGTTGATGAACAAGAACAAGATTTTTACTCACGATTGAATTTTCTCAAGAATTTTCCTTCTTTTCTTTCTTCTCAAGTTTTTCGAACCCAAGAAGTTTTTTTTTCTTTTTCCAGACCCAAATATTTTCAATCTAAATTTTGAACACCAGAATTTTCAACCCTTGAGAAAAGTCCCCCAACTTTCAAATTCAGAAGAGAAAGAAGAGGAGAGCAAAAAGAAAAATCTCCAAAGTTTTGAACCCTAATTTTTCAACCCCAAAATTTCCTCTCTTTTTCAGATTTTAGGAGAACTATTCCCAGAGAAGCCATAAGGGAAAGAAGAGAGAAAAAAAATCCTCCAAAACAGTGACCCAAGAGGCCTTTTATAGATGAGAGAATTGGGGGTCATTTTGGGACTTGAATCGTAGGATATTTGGAATTTGAAATTCCCAATTCTCCCTCCAGTTCGATATTTCATCAACAAACATACCAATTTTTGGATTATCCTCCCCCGAAATTAAAATGGTGGACCAATACCATTTGAGCAAAATGAATTCTCTCTCCCAACCAATAGAAATTAGCCAAATATGTACTAGATTCATACACTATCACACAATTTGCGGAATTAAAATGTTGAGAGGCCACCTAGCCTCCTTTCTAGAAGATTTGAGGCTTCTCTTCATCCAAATATTACATGAAACGCGTGTGAAGAGAAAACTGACGGGCTGGGGCTAAGTTGATTCGAAAACAGGTAGGAGATGGTTCGATTTTGGCTGAATCGGTTGTTGGAAGCGGGTTACGAAGTTGATAGAGTTGGTACACAGCTTTGCTGCCTTAGAAGAGAAGGGTTTTGTGGAAAAAAAAAAGGGAAATGGGGTAGTGGGCCGGATCTTAGAACCTTTGGGCTATTGGAGGGGGTTGGATTTGGGCCTATTGATGTTGTTAATTGGAAATCCAATCGTTGGGCTATTGTTTGAAGAAACCAAGAAATGGGCCCAGGCGTTTGGCAAAATTGGGTTATTAATTGAGAGGTATGGGTTGGATCATTAGGAATGGGAATTGGGGATTTGGCCAATTCATTTAAGCTTTGGCCAAATTGAAAATCAATTGGCCAATTGCATCGCAATTATGGACAATTTGATTTCAATTATGGCCAAATCTAATAGATTGGCCAAATTAAGTCAAACTTTGAAATGAATTAATACCTCATTTAACCCCTACCTTCTAGATTCGATAAAATCAAACACATATTTATTTAGATAAATTATTTTTAAAGACAAATATATTTGATTCAAGACTTTAATTATTAAATTTATTTTTCAAATAATCCTTAATTTAAAGTGGAATTTTGATGAAAATGTTCATTTAAATGACATCATTTATACAATGCCGTATATGCAAATACAAAATATATAATTATCACTTAAATGAAAATTTTTGCCCAAAATCATATTTTAAAATGCATTTATTTGGAAAAAATAATTGTTGTGATTTAATTTGAGAATCAAAGAAACTCGAGATTAAATATAATTGTGAAGGGCAAAAATTAGGTGTCAACAGATGCCAATTTGATTCTTTCTTTGGAAGACTTGGAATATTCTTTAGGAATAAATAATTACAACACCTTCTCTCACTTTCTTTTTGGATCAAACACACACTTTTTGAATGTTCTTCAACAATATATGAAGATTATGAAGAACACAAGAACACTCAAAATTTGACCCTCATCTAAATAATGCCGGAATCCGATGAAATTCAATACCCAAGCTTATGTCAACCGTCCGAACATAATCTACATGTTTTCAAGCCCAAATTCTTGCCAACAAATCGCCAATTTGAGAACCCATCTTAAAGTTTCTTGAAAATCAAACTCCAACAGTGGTAAATCACTCAAATCTCTTTAGATTAAGCTCAAATTTAAGATTTAGACTCTAATAGTTTTAGGAACCACAAATCTAACACTAGAAACACAAAAATACACAAAAATCAAAAACTCAAAATTTGACCTAGGGTCAAACACGTGAATAGTGATTTTTTGGGATTTTTGATTTTTTTACACTTTATTTTTTGGTGATTTTCAAGATAACAAACCCAAGATTGAATTAGTAGGAATGAAATCAAGATCACACTGATACCAAATGATATGATTCAAAGTATGGAATGAAAAACTATAACTAAGATATGAATACGAAGATAAAGGTAGAATGAAAATGTAATAAGATAGATACAATGAAAGAAATTGAAAGCAAGTAAAAGGTATATCAAACTCTAAACCCTCAATTAATTAAACCAAAAAAATAACATAAATCTTACGTAGAACTCAAGGGAATAGATTTCCATTCATCCCTCATTTTGAAACAAAGTATCAACACAAGGTAATCCAAGCTTGCCTCATACTCTCAGTAGAGTTTACATTCATAATTCATCAAAATATATCTAATGAAATATCTAAGGCATCTATTTATAGTAGTTTCATTTTCATAAATAGCCTATTAAAATAATTAACCAAAAGTGGCTATTTTGGAAATAACCCACAAGGGCTATTCTTTATTTCCTTTGCCACGGCTTTCCTCGGCTCCAAGCTATCAACCATACTCGAGATTGCTCTAATGCATGCTCAATAGTATTGATGACTATTTGAATCAAATCAAATATGACCATTGTGTCTAGATCCACAACATATTTTGGACGACTATTGCCTTGGTGTCTTTATCCATTCTTTGGTACATGCGGGTAACATGGACTGGGGCCCTTCCAATAGGAGGAACTAGACCCATATAGCCTGTGGGTGCCTGGAATGTTGGTATGAGCTATATAGTTAGGACTTATATTTTAAATTATCATGTTTCATGACCCTTGTCCCTATCCTGGCATCCTATATATATGTGTGTATGAATGTTGTGCATATGGTATATTATTGAATTTTTAGTGAATGCATTATTTTATCCCTTTTCCTTGGGTTACATGCCAGTTCTGTCCTTACTGACTGTCCCTACATGATAGACCAACTTCACTAAAATAGTTTGAATTCCTTGATGGAGATACAACAGTAGGGTCAGGAACCCATGACCCCCAGGATTGATCCATTCCAGGTATACTCTAACCCTAAGTTCAGATTTTATTTGATTTTAAGTTGAGGGTGTAGAGTAAATTACTATTGTAAAATTTTGTAGCCGATTAGGAGAAATACTTGTACTTGAGCCAATTGAATTGTTTTGTGATTTTTGTACACCTCTTCAGGTGGTCTACTCCTTTAACTGTGTGATTTGAATTCAAGTGTGATCGATGTGCATCTTTGAATGGCATTAGTTCTAGTAACATAACAATCATTGCTAAACAGCTAAATGAGCTAAATAAGTCATAGCTTGTGATATACGTGTGTTCCATATGTGTGTAAGCAACTACTTAGTTCCTTTTATATGCTGAAGCCAAAACTTGCCCGATTAGTCTTACCTAGGTTGAAGGATAGGGGTTAGGAAAGGATCATAGGCCGTTTTGATATTAGCTCACTTTAGCCTAAATGACCTTCCATATGTATATAATATCCCTTGATCCCTGTTTTGAGCCTAATTAGCCTATTTCTTTGTATAACACCTGTCACCGTCCCATTTAGATCACAATGAACCTATTTTGGCCCTGGTCCTCCTTGGACACTATGCACCTTAACTTAGGAAAATGGCCTAAGTTGAGGGTGGCTATCATAGGGGTGCATGATATAGAATGAGTATGATGAAATGTAGCATAAAAGAAAAGAATAAAAAGTTGGGTGTAGAGGAAAAGAGCAAGAAAAAATTGTGAAAAAGATTAAGTAATTGAGAAAAGACTGTACCCATCCTAAATAAGTGTGATCAAGAAAAAAGAAGAGTGGAAAAGGCTAATGAGTGAAACCCCAAAAAGATATTGTAGTATCAAGGAGGCCTTGTCACTTTAAATACCATCGAGTATCATACCAGCCTCTAGCCTACATTACAAGCCTAAGAGAAGTCCTATAGTGATCCTAGATGACTTATCTAAAGATCTGGGTAATGAATATAAGGGCAAGCCTATGTTACTTGGCATACACTGATTGGAACTTCGTTCTATGAGTGAGTGTTTTGATTGTACCCATGGTTACAAATATAATTCTTGTTATAAGAAAAAGGGGATTTCTTTGCTGTGAGGGCACACTGGTTACATTGCTAGTTACTAACTTGTTCGGGTAGTGTGATACTGGTCTATGCATGGTTGTTATAACTGAATTGATGTTATATCTTGAGTCCTATGTGTTGCATTAGTGTTCTTCATTGTTCTTGAATTGAGTGACCTTGGAGATGGTGAAAGTGTTTTGAGATAGTGTGGATGATTGACTGTCAAATGTGGCTTGTATTCTCTTAGTTGTATTAAGTTGCTTGAGGACAAGCAATTGTTTTAAGTTAAGGGTGTTGATGTGTGAGCTAATGCTAACACATTTGAGGCTTTTAATTAAGAATAATTGCAAAGTTTTAAGCAACTTTTGTTGTTTTTGATTGTTTTGTGTTTGGTTTTGTAGTAGAAGCTAATATGATAGAGAACCAACGTAGTTGGGTTTTATTTTGACAATGATCACTTACATTCTCATTGAGAGGTGTAGTTTGAGTGTTATCAACCATGTGAGCTATCAAGGAGTCCAACTTCTTACCCATATCGGGGAGATTTATCCTACACTTACCATTGAAATAGAACCTTAACTTAAGTGATCACTAATCTTAGCCCATATTGGGTAAAGAAGACACTATTTGGCAAGGTCCCTTAAACCTATGGTGGCTCATAGTTTTTGGAAAATAGGATGTGCTAAACTCGCATTCCCACTTTTGGTGCTAAATACTACGCCCAATATATACATATATATATATATATACTAATACTTAGAAAATACACCTTAAAATAGCATAATCTTTTGTAAATTGAAAACCGACTGTGCTTCTTTTATTTAAATCATACCCATGGGCTGAAGTTATAGATTTCGGATCTTAACTGATATCATAAGATCAAAACTAAACTTTAACCAAGTTGTAAAACTTGTAATTTGAACTTATAAGCTTAAACTTCTAGTACTCAACAACTTATGCTTAAATCTTGAAATTCATGCATCATGTCATAGAAACTTCATATCAAAAATATCAAACTCAATGCTTAAATTGAGGCCTTTTATCAACTCATCAAACTTCATGTCAAAATAATGAAAATCATCTCATAGTAGAAACCATGTAAGTAAAAATATGAGTAAAGGTAAAATTTTGTGCAAACTAAACTTTAAATCACATAATATCATAATTTCAAGAATATAGACATTGGGCATAAACCCTAATTTAAACCACATGAATTCAGCTTTAAAATCAAAATTTTGGGGCATAAGGATGAAAGATTATCCTTGCTCAAACCCCACATACCTGAATTTCTTGACTTCTAGAAGGGAACTTGGATTTGGAGCCTTGGGAGTTAATTTTTTTGGGTGAAGAACTTGTATTTGGTGTTTTTGGGGGAATAAGGATTATGTATTTGGGGTTATGGGATGATAAAATTACGTTTATATTAGTTGTAGTATAATTTAGTACGTAAATGACCAGTTTATACTAAAAAAATTTAAGAGAATATGGGTTTTGGAGTTTCTGAACCTAGGTCTGTGCTATGGCGAAATTGCAGAGCATAAGATCGTGCCACGGTGAAATCGCAAACCCTCATTGGTTCCTCACGAAAATGCTCATAACTTTTTGACCGGGTATCTGTTTAAGACAAAATCAAATTTATTGTAAGGACTCAATTATATATAATTTGGTGGGTCTTATGCCCCAAAGTTCCTTATATTCCAGAAGCTATATATGTTTAAAGTTAACCCTTGTAGGACCGAATACCAAAATTTTGTCGAATCAAAAGCTCTTAACTTTACTTTACTCTAAATGTTTCCTATGAACATTTTCACCTCGAAAGTAATTTTGGCACTAGGAAAAAGATCATGAAATTTATATTCATATAAAAATTATTGGATTAGAGTTAATACATGTTGAAATGATGATTCAAATTCTAGTCCAAAAAATGCGTAGTATTACATTATCTTATGTCACTCTACATTAGTAATTCTCCCTCACCAAAACAGGTATAAGAGTCGAAAGAAAATTCTTCATGGCATCACCAAGTATATTATGCAACCATGAATCATGAGATAACAGGACTAAGGTCATACAAGGGGTAAAATATTGTAACGCCCCAAATCTGGTACCCAAAACGCTACACGGTGCTTATGATCCCAAAGGGCCAAAAGCTAACCCATGACCAATATATGTACCTGAGCACTGCATAATATATTATATAAATGTAGAAACAAAGGCTGAAAGGACATAAGGTTAAAACCTAATTAAACATAACATCTGAAAGTACGGTATATAAATACCAAAACAAACTGAAACAAAACTGTGTAAACATACTGTAGTCTGAATACCTCTAAAACTAAGTTGTCTGAATAAGGAGTTGATGGGACATGTCCCCAACTAACTCCAAATACTAAAATAAACTAAGTAATGAAGAAATAAAGTAATGATCATGTCCCCAAAGGATAAGGACTCACTACTGAGACTAGAAACCTATTGAAGCTCTGGAGCTCGTACTACTGAACCTATGGTATAAAATACCATAGCGCAAATACGTCAGTACAAATGAATGTGCTGGGATGCAAGTGAGGTAGGCTGAATACAAGGGTTCATATGCATGAACAATGCTAACTAACTGTATAACATGAACGTGAGAATACATGGATGAATGAGTGACTAACTGAATTCATAATGATACTGACTACTGAGTCTGAATACTAATAACATAAGTTATTGATAACTGATATAACTGATACTGAGCGATTATGTCCAACAGCCTAGGTTCCAATGGAACTAGATGGGTTCCGTATTGTATTGAATTGACTGTAGCTGACAGTCCTGAATTCTATAGAACTATCTGAGTTCTATTACTAAGACTGAGACTGAGACTGTAACTATAGGAAATAGTCATTTAATTGACATGCCCCTAATAAGCCATTATAGCTGAGTTGAGATCCAATCTGTAATCCCAATTGGAAGGGTATCGATACTGCACCACTGATAAGGACAAACTGTGAGTGATCCCTCATCAAACAGGTACTCTAAGGAGAATGGTGGGACCCTCATATAACATGTTAATCCACCTCATCTACCCTCATCTAGCAGGTTTGATGTCTCAACCTACGCTAGCTATGGAGTTCTGGAGCATAAGGATTAGTTTTAAGAATCACATGCTCTAATAACAAGTGAGTTCCCATCCTTGGGCTCACTCGGTATTGAATCCTACTCCCATCTGAATACACACTAAACATGATTAATTGAAATGAATTGGACTAAGTTTATTGAGTTTTGTTGACTAACGGAACACTACTAAGATTACTAGGATTACTGAGTTTACTGAGTTTTACTGAGTCACATGACTGACTGAATTCTACTGAACATGGCTTGACTGAGGATATTGTGAAAATATGACACTAGATCTAGGCACAAAGCTAAATTGTCGGGTACAAATACCCCAAGGTCTTGATAGAAGGAAACTTAAAAGGCATGACATTCTTGAATACATGACCAACACCAACAATCCATAATACTATAAGTTGGAGATTTTAAGAAGTACATGGTTATCATAATCTTATAGATGAATGGGAAAGCATATAAACATGTCATAATTTCACCAACTAGTCTCATGACTATTTTATAAAATATTTATAATGCACAACAATATCATAGTGATCATTGTGATCATAAGGGTAAAGCATGCACTTCTCATTTGGGTCACAATTGAGCTATGATGCAAAATTTCTTGTCTCTTAGGTATTTTATCAAAAACTTTGAGGCATAGGCATAATCCTCAAAGTATCACTCCAAAACTCCATGAATCGACTAAACTTATAGATTTCAAGCCACACATTAAAATAGTTTGATGAACAATACAAAAAGATTCCGGCTTGGGAATCACATCATTATAATCTCATGAACATAATTAGACCATAACAAAATATTCACAATACATGATTTAAAACTTGATTATTGAACTTCATGGATGGAAGGAATCCATGAGTGAATACTGCGTATACCTTAGTTCTTGATTCTACGAAGTTTGACGATGGAATTTTCTTGAATTTGATTCTCCAATTAAAAATCCTAAACTTGTTATTGAGAAAAATTGAGAGAAACTAGCATTTTTGGGAGAAAAATGGCTGAATTACATGTTATTAGGTTTATATAGGGGTGGTAAATTGACCTTTTTGCCCTTAAAAATACGGACATTTAATGACTAAAAATTCGGCATCAACGCGATACCCGATACCTCGCTCCATAATTGCGCCAAGCCTCAGTAGTTTCCCTGGTAGTCCCTGAAACAATGTTAACCAACGCGATGGGTGACGCGGCGCGCCAAGATTGCATTGGTCCACTATTTTAGGACATCGAATGTGGTCTAATCGAGGTCTGAAAAATCTGAAACTCATTCGGGAACACCTATTAACCTCTTTGATCATGAATTAACAAACATACAGACCATTAAAGGACATTAAGATGGTGACATAAGATTGAAAACTTTTGAAGGCCAAAAATAAACTAAGTCAGGGAACTTAGCTAAAGTTTGGGACCCTTTGACAAAATTAAAGGACTGAATTAAGCTTAGAAATTTTGTGGGGCCTTACAATATCTCCCCCTTTGGGAATATTCATCTTCAAATGATACTGATTGAGAGGGGAGAAATGATAACTTATGTACAATAGGACATGACTAACTATAACATGATTACATGACTGACATGACTAATGAACTAAATGTATCATACTGAACATACATATCTGATGCATGCATAAATAATTAATAAATGCATAACTGAAATTTCTGATAAGCTGAGTTTCTCATAATAAAGATGCATATCTGATGCATAAATACGTGGCTAACATAATACATGAACATATGACTGGATATGTAATGGTAATTTAATACCGAGTTTATAATCAGAGTATGAGCATGAAAATAAATGCCAAGTTGTAACTGAAATTTGGACATAAAACATGAATAAGCTTTAATGAAAGCTATTGCCTTGGGCTGAGTCTAAATTAACAGAGAAGAGGTGAGGATACTTGGTCCACATGTCTTCTTCTGCTTCCCAAGTGGATCCATCAATGAACTAATTCTGCCAAAGAACTTTGACTAGAGAAACTTCCTTGTTCCTCAGTCTGCAAGCCTGGTAGTTGAGGATTTCGACAAGAATCTCTTAGAACTAGAGATTGTTCTGAATACCTATGCCCTCCATAGGGACTACAACTGTTGGGTGACCTATACACTTCTTTAGCAAGGAGACATGGAACACTGGATGGACTGAGCCTAGATTTGAAGGAAATTTAAGCTTATAAGCTACTTTGCCGAAGCGACTGAGAATTTTTAAAGGGATAGACATATTGGGGACTGAGATTTCCCTTCTTGTTGAATCTCTTCAATCCCTTAATGGGAGATATTTTTACGTATACATGATCACCAATCTCAAACTTGAGATCTTTTCTGCACATATCTGTATAAGAATTCTATCTGCTATGAGAAGCCCAAAGTCTTTCTCTAATCAACTAGACTTTTTCTAAAGCATCAAATACTAAGTTAGGCCCTATAACTGAGGCCTCACTAAATTTGAACCAACCAACTGGAGATCTACGTCTCCTACCATAGAGAGCTTTGAATGGAGCCATTTGAATACTAAAATAATAGCTGTTGTTGTATCCAAACTCAATCAAAGGCAAATGGTCATCCCAAATACCCTTGAAATCAATTGCATACGCCCTTAGCATATCTTCCAAGGTCTGAATGGTCCTTTTTCCTTGACCATTTGTCTGAGGATAAAAGGTTGTACTAAGGTGAACTCGGGTACTAAGACCCTTTTGGAATGCTTTCCAGAAATAAAATGTGAACTAGGTACCTCTGTTTGAGATAATAGATAACGGAACACCATGAAATTAGACCAACTCTCTGATGTAAATTTTGGCACAGTCCTCGGCTAAATAGGAGGTATGGAATGGAAGGAAATAAGCTAACTTGGTCATTTTATCAACAATGACCCAAACTAAATTATGCTGATGATGAGTACGAGGCAAACCCATCACGAAGTCTATTTTCAATTCTTCCCACCTCCAAGTAGGAATATTGAACTCCTGCATAGACTCACTAGGCTTCTGATGCTCTATCTTAACCTATTGGCATATAGATCACTTAGCCACAAACTCTGCAATATCACTCTTCATCCCACTCTACCAATAAATCTCCCACAAGTTACGGTACATCTTAGTAGACATTGGATGAATAGAGTAGCGCGCACTGTGTGCTTCTGCAAGTATTTGTTGCCTTAAGTTATCTACACCTGGGACGCACAGACGACCTTGAAAACACAGAACACCATCTCCCCTTTGGAAGAAAACCTCTACTTTCTGATGTTTGATTGCCTTTTTCAACTAAACAAGACTGGGATCTCTATCCTAATTTTCTTTCACCTCAAAAAATATGGATGATTCTGAACTACTCTGAACCCATAAATTACCCTCTTTCGAATTATATAGGTGGACACCTAGTCTGGTAAGTTGATGGACTTCCTGAGATAGCTTCTTCTTACTGTCCTCAACATAATAAACACTACCTATAGATAGTCTACTAAAAGCATCGACCACTATGTTGGCCTTGCCCGGATGATAAAGGACATTCATGTCATAATCTTTCAATAGCTCTAACCACCTTCTCTGATGAAGATTGAGATCTTTCTGAGAGAATAAATATTGAAGGATTTTATGATCTATAAACACATCTACATGAACACCGTATAGATAATGCCTCTAAATTTTTAAGGCAAAAACTACGGTTGCTAACTCAAGATCATGAGTCAGATAATTCTTCTCATGGGGCTTAACCTGTCTGGAGGTGTAGGCTATGACTTTTCCATGCTGTATGAGGACACAACCCAAACCTACTTTGGATGTATCACAATACACTACGAACCCATCTGAACCATTTGGAAGAGCCAAAACTGGAGTTGAGGTGGTAGAGTCTTCAACTCTTGAAAACTCTTCTCATATGGATCTAACCACTAAAACTTACCTTTCTTCTGAGTTAATCTGGACATAGGGGATGCAATAGATGAAAATGCCTCAACAAAACGTCTGTAATAGCCAGCCAAAACTAAGAAACTCTTGATATCTGAGTGAGAGATAGGGCGAGGCCAGTTTCTTACCACTTTTGTCTTTTGAGTATCAACTCTAATACCATCACCAGAAATGATATGACTATTGAATGCTACTGATCTTAGCCAAAATTTTCACTAACTAAATTTGGTGAATAACTAATGATTCCTAAGAGTCTGAAGCACGATTCTGAGATGGTCTGCATGATTATGGTCACTGCGGGAATAGACCAGGATATCATCTATGAAGAATATGACGAACATGTCTAAGTACTATTTAAACTCACGGTTTATCAAGTACATAAAATCTGTTGGGGCATTGGTAATACCAAAGGACATGACTAGGAATTTAAAGTGACCATACCGACTATGGAAGGCTACTTTTGGAATGTCATATTCTCTGACTCTGAGCTGATGATACCCTGATCTGAGGTCTATTTTTGAGAAATAACTGGCACCCTAAAGTTGGTCAAACAAGCTGTCAACTGCTATGATAACCAGATAGTTCCTGTATACCATGGTTTTACCCACTGAGGTAGAGACTTAGAAGGGCTCTGCTAGAATTTTAGGACTGACTCCAAAATCAACTGCTATGTAAGGAGTAATAAAAGACAAGGAAGCTCCTGGATCTAGCAAAGCATAAATGTGTACATGAAAAATCTACAACGTACCAGTGACCACATCAGGAGAATTTTCCTATTCCTGTCGAGACTGAAGAGCATAAAGTCTATTTGGGTGTTGCCCACTAGTAGCACTGGAAGAGGCACCCTGCTGATTTGGGTGATCAAACTGAGCTGGAGGGTGATTATGCTAACCCTTAGGACCTGGCTGGGGACAATCTCTGAATTTGTGGCCTAGCTTGCCACATCAAAAGAAAACATCATTGCTATCTCTTCAAGTACCTTGATGGTGCTTGCCATATGTCTGACAGGGAGGATAAGTTCGGGCACTGCTAACACTACCTTGAGACTTAGAATCTGGTGCCCTATATCTATTTCCATCTATGAATTTTTGCAATGGAGCACTGGTTGAGGAAGGAGCTAGAACAGATAACTTTGGGCAAAATTGAGAATGACTTCCACCCTATGACTTAGGCTGAGCAAAGTTGAAACTACTTGTCCTTGCTCTTTTATTCTACTTCTCTCTTATCTTAATCTTCTACTCGTCTATCTGTTGAGCATGAATCATAAGCCTGGCTATGTCCATCTCACTAATCAACATTGTAGATCTGCACTCATTGACAACACTATCATTTACCCCTGACACAAACTTACTCATCCTGGCTCTGCTATCTGCCACAACATGAGGAACATATCTGGCTAATTGAGTAAACTTTAGAAAATACTCTTTGACCATTATGTTGCCTTGCCTAAGGTTGATAAATTCCAACACCATAACTTCCCTCAGCTATAGGGGAATAAATCTATCAAGAAAGGCAGTGGCAAACTTCTCCAACTCAATAGGCCCTGCATCTCTAGCCTTCTCTGTTTTCTACTATTTAAAATAAGTGTGAGCCACATCCTGCAACTGATATACAACTAGCAAAACACTCTCACTAGAGGTAACCCCCATGATGTCCATAAACATCTGAACTTGTTCAAGTAATTCCTGAGGGTCCTCAACTGACTTAGACCCCAAAAAAATAGAGGATTCATTCTGGTGAAGTCCCGAATCTAGGATGCCACTGAATTGGCCAATGGGTTGTATAGAATGACAACTGGTCATTCATTCTACGTAGCAAATAACTAAGAAAGAGTAGTGAATGCAACTCTGAACTCTACATAAGAGACATGTTCACCCAAAGGATCTTTGGGATGAGGGGCTGATTGATTTCTAGTTCTCTTCCTGGGAGGCGTATTCCGTAAATGGAAGAAAAAAGGATTAGACTGAGAGATTAACTTGAGATTATGCTCACTGGCATGACATGAATACTGAACGAAGGGAAACTATTCCTAAAACATCTTATAGCCTCCTATACATAAATGTGGTGCGCAACACACCCATGTAAAAGACTCTACTAGATACAACTTTCAGACTTCCTAGGACACTGTTGAGCCTTAGGCTCTAATACTAAGTTTTTAACACCTCGAATCTGGTACCTGAAATTCTACACGATACTCATGACCCCGAAGGGCCACAAGCTAACCCATGACTGGTATCTATAACTGAGCACTGCATAATATATTGTATAAATACAGAAATAAAGGTTGAAAGGCCATAAGGTTAAAAACTAATAAAACATAACATCTGAAAGTATGGTATATCAATACCAAAACAAACTAAAACAAAATTGTCTAAACATATTGTGGTCTGAAAAGCCTCTAAAACTGAACTGTCTTAATAAGGAGTTGATGGTACATGTCCCCAACTAACTCCAACTACTGAAATAAACTAAGTAATGAAGAAATAAAGTAATGATCATGTCCTTGAAGGATAAAGACTTACTGCTGACTCTGACTGCTAAGACTGGAATGCTACTGATGCTTTGGAGCTCGTGCTTCTGAACCTAAGGTAGAAAACACCATAGCACAAATGCATTAGGATGATTGAATGTACTGGTATGCAAGTGAGGTAGGCCTAATGCAAGGGTTCATATGCATGAACAATGCTAACTAACTGTATAACATGAACTTGAAAATACATGCATGAATGAGTGACTGTAACCGAATTTGTGATTATACTGACTATTGAGTTTGAATACAGATAACATAAGTTACTAATAACTGATATGACTGATACTGAGTAACTGTATCCGACAGTTTAGGTTCTGATGGAACTAGATGGGTTCCATACTGTACTGAATTGACTATAGCTGACAGTCCTGAATTCTGTAGAACTATCTGAGTTCTATTACTGAGACTGAGACTGATACTGTAACTATAGAAAATAGTCATTTAACCGACATGCCCCTAATAAGCCATTATAGATGAGTTGTGGTCCAATCTGTAATCCCAATTGGAAAGGTGTCAATACATCGCCACTGGTAAGGACAAACTTTGAGTGATCTCTCATCTAACATGTACTCTAAGGAGAATGGTGGGACCCTCATATAACAGGTTAAGCCACATCATCTACCCTCATCTAGAAGGTTTGATGTCTCAACCTACGTTGGCTACGTAGTACTGGAGTGCAAGGATTTCTTCTAAGAATCATACCTTCTAATAACAGGTGAGTTCCCATTCTTGGGTTCACTCGGTGCTGAATCCTATTCCCATCTGAATAGATACTGAACATGATTAATTATACTGAACTGTACTGAGTTCATTGAGTTCCGTTGACTAATGTAACACTAGTGAGATTACTGGGATTACTAAGTTTACTGAGTTTTCCTGAGTCACATGACTAACTGAATTCTACTGAACATGGCTCGACTGAGGATATCGTGAAAACATGACACTGGATCTAGGCACACAATTAAATTATCGGGTACAAGTACCTCCAGGACTCGATAGAATAAAACTAATATGGCATGACATTCTTGAATACATGACCAGCATCAACAATCAATAATAAAATGAGTTGGGGATTTCATGAAGTACATGGTTATCATAATCTTATACATGAATGGGAAGGCATATAAATATGTCATAATTTCATCAACTAGTCTCATGAGCATTTTATAAAAAATTTATAATGCACAACAATATCATAGAAGTAATTGTGATCATAAGGATAAAGCATGCACTTATCATTTGGGTTACAATTGAGCTATGATGTAAAATTTCTAGTCCCTTAGGCATTTTATCAAATACTTTGCATGAACAACTTAAGGCATTGGCATAATTCTCAAAGTATCACTTCCAAACTCCATGAATCGACTAAACTTATAGATTTCAAGCCACACATTAACATAGTTGCATGAACAACACATAGAGATTCCAGCTTAGGAATCACATCATCATAATCTCATGAACATAATCAGCCACAACAAAATATTCACAATACATGTTTAAAACTTGATTCTTGAACTTCATGGATGGAAGGAATCCATGAATTAACACTATGCATACCTTAGTTCTGGATTCTCCAAAGTTTGACGGTTGAATTTTCTTGAATTTGAATCTCCAATTGAAAATCCTAAACTTGTTCTTGAGGAAAACTGGGAGAAACTAGTATATTTTGGGTAAAAAATGGCTGAATTACATGTTATTGGGTTTATATAGAGGTGGGAACTTGATCCTTTTGCCCATAAAAATGCAGACATTTAATGACTAAAAATTGGGCATCGACGTGATACCCGACGCCTCGCTCCATGATTGCGCTAAGCCTTAGTAGTTTCACTGGCAGTCCCTGCAACAATGTTAACCAACACGATGGGCGACACGACGCGCAAAGATTGCATTGGTCTACTCTTTTAGGACACCAAATGTGGTCTAATCGACGTCTGAAAAATCTAAAACTTGTTCGAAAACACCTATTGACCTCTCTGATCATGAATTAACAACCATATGGACCATTAAAGGACATTAAGGTGGCTAAATTAGATTGACAACTTTTGAAGGCCAAAAATAAGCTAAGTCTGGGAACTTAGGTAAAGTTTGGGACCCTTTGACAAACTTAAAGGACTGAATTAAGCTTAGAAATTTTGTAGGGCCTTACAACTATCCAAAGCCCCTCACACCAAGTGAGAAAATCCAAAACTAACAAAATTCAAAAACTAGCATGGCATACTACTTATCGTGGAGACTATCCTTCGTACCATGTCTATATCACGGAGACAATCCTCTACGACACAGTGATATCACAGAAGCTTATTGCCTCAAAATTTAAAAATGACCCCGAACCACATTCAAAAATTCCAAAACTCTTCCGAGACACCCTATTAACATATCTGAACATATTAAGTCAAAAATCGATGCTTCGAACACGGGAAAGCCAAAAATAAAATTCTTAAAATTTTGAGGGTGACATAATGAATGATCATGACACTTATCTATGGTTTGACATAATCCTTTTGGGGATTTTAAACATGTTATGAATAGTTGGATACTTATATAGCAGCAAATGGAGTTTTACAATGTCTGAGATGGAATACAAGGAAAATTGAGATCATGCACTGAACACTTATGCAGTGAATCATAACTAAATATCTTAATCGAAAATAGGATGCATGGACTGAACTGAATTCGTAATTTGCATGGATGTGAATAAATTACCTCATCGAATAGCTATATTTATGAAACTTTGGATGTAAGACTAGATGAAAAGATGGAAAACTATAGGAGCTTATATGTCTGATTGTTAAACTGAATTGTTGTCTTTACGGACTGACTCATACTAAAAGTTTATACTCATCTGGAGTATTTTAGAGAGCAAAGAATTTCGGGCATGATCTAAATAAGATATCTGAATAAGGAATCACAAAATGGCTACAACTCTATAACATAGAATCCAAGCCTATAAAACATAAGCTATGATAGAATTACTATGTCTTAGGCAATGCAACTGCTAACTTTCAAGCTTAGCCATACTTCTCAAATACTCCCTCAACTATGCCTTTCCTCTGAAATACTACCCTTCATTTGACGCCACTTATAATCTTCACATAGGCATTGATAACTCTATCTACTAAACTCTGAGTTAAACTAAATTCTCTCAGCATGTTCAAACTTACTCAAAGTCACAAGCTACCCTACATAACTCCATAATACTAGTCTAAACCACAGATTCAATATCCTATGTGTTTTCACAACTCTCATCAAAAGAATAATAATCCTTACCACTTTAACTAACTTTAACCAGTTGCTAGGAATTCACTAACGACAATGTATTTATCCAGATATATACCAACATAACATTCAAGCCCATCATCATAAAAACATATGAACTTCTAGGCAACCAATTCACCTAGGAATTTTTCCATATTCTCTAATATCTCTATCAATGACAACTTTTATCCTCTATCTCCAAGAAGACACACCTGGAATTTTCAACTATTAAGACATATAACAAAAGCTCTACCTCAATCTTTCTTCACACTTATATCCTCATGTAAAAATAGCATACAACAATCTTTCCCTAATAAGGAATATTTACTTCCTCCCATCTAAACCATTGTTCATCAATTTTTATAACCACTATTTTTTTATAAGGAGAGGTCACTGAATGGTTACAACATAAGGACCTAAAGCATGAAAGAATACTATATGTAACTTTGACACTTAACTGAGGCCTGAGGAATAAAGTGCCAAAGACATGGATTCATTAAAGAGATCTAAACTGAGGATATACATGGCATATGTGAATTTTCACTGGTCATTAATGGTGCACCATAAGTTATGGGAACTGAGCATACTATAAAGCACGAGTACATGAGTCATGAGCTGTAAGACCTGAGTTTAGAGCTTATAAATTCATGGAATATGATTTGTACTTCTGAGTAACTGGAACTCCTTATCCTAGGAACTGGGAGCGTACATAATTCTATATAAAGTGCATAAATATGAGATTTGAATATGGAGCTGACTTGTAAGGCATGAGTAAATATCGTAATGAATAAAGTATAAAAGAAATTATACCAAGATAAGAATGAGTCGGGTACCTTCCTCCCTACTATTGTTTTAAGACTCACTAGCATCACTACTAAAACTAAAAAACCTGACTTAGTTCTTTGTTCTATCATCTCCCTCTTAGATTTAAGCCATTGTTCTAAGTTTGTGAACCTCTTTAATAACTCTAAAATGAATTGCAACCACTCTACTCTAGATTCTGAGATATAATAATACACATAATTAATAAACTCCCCCTAAAAGACTGTATCCTAAAGTGTAAAACCCATTGCTTGTACGTTTTGTTGAGATAAAACTCTTAACTTTCTATATCCCCAATAGTCATCATATAATAACTTAAACACTTACTAACTTAGAATCTTTAGGAGTATCACCATGCCCTGAGTTCACACCATCTAGAATTTTAAATCTTCTTTCTATTAGCTCAATCGTCCAAGATTCAAACATAAATCTAACACTTAACATGGATATCTATAGAACTTCTCATACACTAGTACCCACTTATTACTACTGGATAGGAATCATGAATTACTAATCAACATAAAATTTTATGAACATACTCAACCTTAACAAGTCCCTCTATCAATATGGTGACTGTTTAATCTCTATCCTAACCAAAGTATTAACATACTCTAAGTCCCCCTTAGCCGAGAAATCTCTCTCAAAGTGCTATTAAACAAACTACACGACACCTTTCTGTCTCCATGGATACATAATCTACTAAATTTAGATAAATGCTATCCCCACTTTACTGCTGCTAAACTTCTAGGTTCATGCTTCTAAATCTAGATTATATACTATCATAGGATTCTGAGAATGGATCTAAGGGAACATATGACTTTGGCTCAATGCATGATTTTCATAAATAAGGATGGACACTTTAAAAGTTTGGAACTTAAAGGCACTAATGGGATTTTTTAAGCCTGCATACAATCTAATAACTATCTGTGGAGATTGTCTAAGAAAACTCTGTTAGTAGGAATTTAAGTTTGACTGCTTCTATTACCTCCAAAATAAGGTAGAGTTGGCATAAATGGAGAAATGTAAGAATCTGTATAAGTTCCTTAGAGAACATCTCTATAGCACGATCTGAGATATGAAAGAATAAAACATTTCTTAAATGCCTTGTAGCCTCTCAAAAAAAGTACAAATATCTCTGTACCATTCCATAAAACTCCACTAGACACGACTTCTTAGACACCCTAGGACACTTGAACCTTATGCTCTGATACCAAGTTTTTCATGACCCAAGACTACCCCTAGTTGTGACATGGTACTTAGAACCACAAATGATCCCAAGCTAACCCATGTACTAGCATGGTGCTTGAGCAACTGATTTAAGTATATATATAAAAGTTAAACTAAATGAACAGAAGTATAATCACTGTGAAATAAGTTTTTTAAATACACAGTTGTTTAAAATTTACAACACTGAAATCTAAAAGAATCAGGAACTGAAAACTACATACACTGGCTCTAACAGACAATTTATGAAGTTGTTATTAATGTTGACTATCGGTAAATGGGACATGCCTCCAAATATCCCAAATAAATACATATAAATAAGAAAAATATAATACAAGGACTGCAGCTAACTTGAGTCCTCAAAATAAGAGAACTTTGGTTGAAAGCTACAATCTGTTTGACCCTGGTATGTGGGCTACATATTGTACCTACATCATGAAGGAATGTAGTCACAAACACATATATATGGTCAGTACTTTGGAATATACTTAGTATATGGGGTAAATGTATAAGTAAAATAGAAACTGAGTATACTTTTAAATCATGCATGCTAAGTGTAAAAGGACTCACCTTGGTCATAAATAAAATAAAAGTAGAAAGATAAAACAATAAAGCATAATGAATAAACTTAGTGAGTCATTACACCTAGTTTCTAAAATCTTTACTTTTATTCTTTATTATGGGAGATTCTTATAACTGACATAAACCATGTGAGCTATCATGGAGTTCAACGTCTTACCCACGTTGGGGAGAGTTGTCCTACCCTTGCCATCAGAATAGAACCTTAACTTTAGTGATCACTAATCTTATCCCATATTGGGTAACAAAGACACTTTTTGGCAAGGTTCCTTAAACCTACAGTGGCTCATAGTTTTTGAGAAATAGAATGCACTAAACCCACATTCTCCTTCTCAGTGTTAAATACTACGCTTAATACATACATGTATATATATATATATATATATATATGCTCGTACTTAGAAAATCCACCTTAAATAGGATAATGGTTTGTAAACTAAAAACCGACTACACTTCATTTACTTAAATAATACCCATGGGCTGAAATTGTGGATTTTGAATCTAAACTGATATCATAATATCAAAACTTAACTTTAACCAAGTTGTAAACATGTAATTTAAACTTCTAAGCTTAAATTTCTAGTACTCAACAACTTATGCTTAAATCTTGAATTTCATACATCATGTCATAGAAACTTCATATCAAAAATATCAAACTCAATGCTCAAATTAAAGTCTTTTATCAACTCATCAAACTTTATGTCAAAATAATAAAAATCATCTCATAATAGAAACCATGTAAGTAAAAACATGAGTAAAGATAAATTCTTGTGCAAACTAAACTTTAAATCACATAATACCATAATTTCAAGAATATGTACATTGAGCATGAACCCGTATTGAAATCACATGAATTCAAACTTAAAATCAAATTTTTTGGCACAAGGATGAAACTCCACATACTTGAATTTCTTGTCTTCTTGAAGGGAACTTGGATTTGGAGGCATGGGAGTTGAATTATTTTTGAGAAGAACCCTTATTTTTGGGAGAAAAAGGGATTGTGTATTTGATGTATTTAGGGTTATGGAATGATGAAGTCACATTTATATGCGTTGTAGGACAATTTAGGATGTAAATGACCAGTTTACCCTCAAAAAACTAATAAGAAACATGAGTTTTGGCATTTATGAACATAGGTCCATGCCACAGAGAAATCACAGAGCACAAGGTACATGCCACAACAAAATTGTGGACCCTAACTGGTTCCTCACAAAAATGCTCATAAATTTTTGCTCGAGTAACGGATCAACGCAAAATTGGATGCGTTGGAAAGAGGACTCAATTATTCATAATTTGGTGAGTCTGAAGCTCCAAAATTCCACATATTCCATGAGTTATACATTTTCAAAGTTTACCCTTGTGGGATCGAATACTAAAATTTGGTCGAATTAAAAGCTCTTAACTTCACTTTGCTGTAAGTGTTTCCTATGAACATTCTTCACCTCGAAAGAACTTTTCACACTAGGAAAAATATCATGATACTTATATTCATATACAAATTATTAGATTAGATTTTATACATGTAGGAATGACAGTTTGAATTCTAGCCCCAAAATCTGGGGTGTTATAGGTTGGCTTTCGCTATTTACTTTTATTGTGCTCTTCAGGTAATACTAAGGGGCTTGTATCTGTCCTTGGGTGGGATTTAGATGTATGTCATGGATAGGAATCCCAAAGACAAAATGACAAATCAAAATGCCAAAACGAAAATAAACAAAAATCATCATCAAATAGCACAAATACAATAACGTCCCTACTTTAAAGAGAACAAAAGAATGTGGGACTAATACAAAAAATATGTTGTCTTATATTTGTTGCAATGGGAAAAATTGATAACAAAATTGTCCCGTTCCATAATTATAGCCAAAATAGAATTTTGACTACATTTGGACTATCAAAATTAAATTGAAAACAAAATAAACTATAGACCCCCCCCCCCCCCCTTTTTAAAATAATTTTAGGTCACATAATCATGTCACTTTCCCATGATTTCATTTTTGGATATTTGATGTATAATTCCCCACACATCAAATATCTTTCTTTTTCTCAACCAAAAAAAAGGTCACTTTCCAACTAGTTTGGGTCATGACATAATATGTCTACAATGTATTTGCAATTTGTTTCACTATTGTTGCTAGGATCGGCTACCCTTTCCTGAACTTGTGCAAACAACTGAAGTTCTTCTTCTTTTTCTTATAAATTATGATGAAGGTCTGGTTTATCTACGCGGTGACATTTATATGCAACATCCATAATAATGGAATCAAGAAGCTCATAAAAAACGTGAGCACACAACTGTACATGGATCACAATGCAGACTTAAAGTTACATATCAATAAGACAAGTAACAAAGCAACAACTCCAGTGTAATCCCACAATGGAGCCTAGTCTATGGGGAGAGTAGTATTGATGTAGACCCCTATCATAAAGGTAGAGACGATGTGTTCGATGATCAACAAGATAAGCTTGAAGTAGAAGATAGTAAAATCACTTGTATACAAGATATACTGATTGTGAGCATACTACATAGGGAACTAAGCTTAAATAAGGAGTGTCACACCTCTGCCTCCAACCAAGCACCCTTAGTTACCAACAGAAAGAAATACATGAATATACGATATCCAAAAATCTAAGAGTATTTGACATAACCAAAACCAGGGCCTAGTCGTGTCGAGTGCCTCAAGCCCACCCGAGATCAAAGATCATCCTCAATACCTAACCATTACCGCCCTACGCCTTATGTCAAATGAATTCTGAACATGTAACAAGATAGAACAATCATAAATCAAATACATACAAATGGGTTTAGCTCCAATACCAATACCAATACCAATAACAAGTATAAGACTGACACCAATACCGATACCACCCATGCCCATAGTAGTCACATAAAGCCTCTATCCGAAAGTAAAATAATATTCAATCAGTACATGCCCTCAACCATAGGAAAAACCAATATCCAAGAATTAACAAAAGCATATAGAGAAATCTATATCATGAAATGGAGTCTTCCAGAGTATGAAAGATCACCACTTCAATCTGACACAAGTTGTCCTCAAATTCAGTCAATAAGAAGAAGAAGTAGTGTGGTCGATTCCTGCATCACGTGGGGATCAGTTCCCGAAGATGGGTTAGTGGGTGAACGCTAGTATACACTCAGAAGTAAGGATAAAATAATGCCAATATAAAAAACCAAGTAAATAACCAAATGCATACAAATAAATATATATTTATATATATATCATGACGAGAAAAGGAACCAGGTTTAGCATGCATCTAAGACCTTAACTTGGGTTTCTGTATCTTAACTATCATAATCCATCCACGGGCTATATAGGTCCAGTTTTACCCTCTGAAAGAGCCCCGATACATATAGCCACATGAACTGGAGATATCATAGGGTTGAGGATTCCTATGTACCCTTCTCTCTCTATGATACATATATACAAGTATAACTTAGGGATTCCCATACACCCCATAAGTATATGGTCATCATTGACAACCTTCATGGCGATAAACATGAGTTTACAGTGTCTATCCATTGGACTCACACCTTCATAGTTAGCTATCACAACCCGCCATTATCGCCCAATTAAAACCTTTAGCTCATAACCAAGCCACCAATTCTATGAGTCTATTACCAAGGAATTATGAAGTGGTATCATCATACCAATTATAACTTGCTAGTAATTTCTTTAGCCAAGACTTAGGGATTTTCATGTACCTCGTAGATCCCATTATTAAAATCAGTTGGGCAATTCCCGTGTATCTCTCAAGGTTTTTATTTAAACCAAAACCATGGACACCAAGATCTTACCAATCCATTTAAAACCATTTAAACCAATTTTGGTTCCATTTCCATATTATGTAATGCAAAGTTTCCAATAAATGTCTAACTATGTGACAAAACCATTCTCACAGGCATCTTATTAAAATATGTTGAGAGCATATAGTTCCCAAAACCAAAACCAACTATCCATTGACCATTCCCATGCAACCACAAGTCCAAACCATAAGTAAATCATGGGAAAACATTAACCGACCATTAATAATTCAAAACCCAAAACAATATCCCCATTATGCCATGAAAACCATTAATTAAAATATGACTTTAGTTGAACTAACAATAAGGGAAGAGTAACATGCCTTAGATATCAAAGAAAATGAAGAGAAACTACCCCTTATCTCCTGCAGTCTTAGTTCAGTATTCAGTATACTTCAGTCCAGGCTTATATTAACAATAGCATACATTTATTAATTAATCAATTATCAAATTTTAGTATTTCAGTTTATAGACTATTTTTATAATCATGTTATATGCTTGGTCATGCATTCTCAAATTTTACAGTATTCATGCATTTATATCAGTTATTTAGTTATCTCATGCTATTCAGTCAATTATTATTCAAGTACATGATCATATGCATATCAGCCTAACCCCATTTAGCATACTAGTACATTCAAAGTACTAACTGCATACTTGTTTCTTCTGCTATGATTCTCATATCATAAGTTCTGATGCTCAAGTTCCCAACCACACTTAGTCATCCCAGCATATCACCAGCAGCAGTCATGGTGAGTCCTCATATTTCGAGGATAGACTATGTTTATTATCATGCTTTCAATTTAGTAGTTAGTTGGAGTTAGTTGGGGCCTGTCCCATCAACTCTTATTTAGTCAGTTTTAGAGGCATTCAAACACTTTAGACACACAGTTTGTCATTATTTTATCAGTTTTAGATAGTTGTTTTTTGGCAGTTATTTCTAGATTTATGATTTAGAAATGTTTTAGAACTTAAAACATTATGGCATATTCAGATATTCTACACATGTTTTTTTGTGGTTATTATTCTATGCTCACAGCAGGTACTATCTCATGGGTTAACTTATGGTACTTGTGACCGTAAGCACCGTATGACATCTAGGGTGTACTTTTGGTGCATTACAAAATTAGTATCAGAGCCTAAGGTTTTAAAGTATCCTAGGGAGTATGAAAGCCACGTGAGTAGAGTCTTGTGCATAGGTGTGAAATGTGCCACACTTATGGACAAGAGGCTATGAGATATTTTTAGGAAAAGTTCCCTTCTTTATTGTTCATATCGTGTTAGTGAGCATGATCTCAAGTGAAAATCTCTTTCTAATCCAACTTTTCCTTCCATTTCTAGGATTCAAAACTTTACTTGAATGAACCCTCTTTTATTTTCGAGATCCAAATCTAAAAAGGATCCACAGGAATTTCTCGACATGGTGTAGAAGGTAACAATCATTATGGGGGTAACTGCTAGTGAAAGTGCTAATTTAGCTACCTATCAGTTGCAAGATTGTAATACCACGCATGTTTCTAAGCTAGGAAGTGAATAAGTATTTATACGTATAAAATATCCTATCTTGTGGCCCATACTTGAGTAGATGACTTACAATGAATATCCTAGTGATAGGATAGCTTATGATGCATTGAGCATGTTTATATGAGTCACTTAAGGTGATACAAGCTAAGAGTTTTTGAATCCATCAAGTTTTAGTGTTTGATTTTGCAAGGGTCATCTTTGAACGAGTATTACTCGTTAATGTGATATTTTGGATGATTTAGACAAAATTGTAGAGAATTAAATTATCTTTCCAATGATATCAATTTCGCCTTAATCCAATACCCGAGCAAAAAGTTATGCCTATTTTTGTGAGAGACAGTAAGGATAGGCGATTGGTTAGGCGCCGCCCAACCCAAACATAGGCGATTGGTTAGGAGACGCCCAACCTATCTTAGGCAATCACTTGGGCGCTGCCTAAGTCAGTTCCAGGTGCTAAAAACACTCTATTTTGAGTTATTTTAAGGGTAATTAAGTCTTTTAACACTCCTTACACGTCCCTAAACATAACCCTACGAAATATATAGCTTCTAAACATATTACAACCCTATTATCATCTCAAATCTCATCATCCAAGAGCACTAAAAGAGAAAAACAACTAGGATTGTATAACTAAGCTTGAAGATCCAATTTCAAGGAAATTCTTCCGTCAATCATCAAGAATCTATCTTCTAAGGTATGCATGAGTTGATTTATGGATCCCTTTCATCCATAAAGCTCAAAAACCCTATTTTTCATTATAAAGTATGATTTCTATATTGTTGGGTGTTGATGATCATGTTGTTGATATTGGATGATTCCCAAGATAGAATCTTTATATGTTTTTTTTGGAATTTCATGATATCATAAGAGTTGGAAACATGTAAATTTGCTTGTTGATGAGTATAATTTGATGATTTCACCTATTCTTAATATGTGCATGTAAGGTGTTTGATAAAATGCCTAAGAAACTAGAAATCATGCAAGACAGCTAAATTGTGACTAAGTAAAGGATTCATGATATGCCCTTACGTTCCAATGACTTCTATGTTGTTAATATACCTTGTAAATGTTTTTGGAATACTCATGAACTATTCTTATTAGATTATGCTATGTTTCCTTGTAAATCCTACTTATGAACAAGATGTATGATAACCATGCAATCCACATGAACTTCCTTGCTATTGGTATGTGATGCCAATATGATTATGCAATGAACATGATATTAATATTGTGCAAGTACTTCCATGTGATATGAAATCCTTTTCATGCAATACATTGTTGATAACCATTCTTAGTATGAGATCCCTACCATGATATTATAAATTATGGACTCTAATATTATGATCACGTCATTCATGTGTGTCAGTTTCCTTCCATCGGGTCCTGGGGGTACTTGTACCCAAAAAATATAGCTGTGTGCCTAGATCTATGTCATGTTTCATGATATCCGAACTCAAGCTATGATTTCATAGACTTCAGTTACTCATGTGACTCAGGAAAACCTCATGATCTTAGTCAGTTGTCAGATAGTCAGATATCAGTAACATTCCGCCAGTCAACAAATTCAGTAAGATTATGTCATGCACAGTCAGTTGTTCATGTTCAGTCCCTCCAGATAGGAGTAGAGGTTAGTATCCAGTGAACCCAAGGATGGAAACTCACCCACCAGTTCAGGGTGTGATTCTTAGTAGACATCCTTATGTTCCAGAACTACATAGCTAGCGTAGGTTGAGATATCTTAACATGTCAGATTAGGGTTGATGAGGTGGCTTAACCTGTCAATTTAGGGTTCTCACCGTTCTCATTGGGTATCCACCAGATAATGGTCACTCACAGGTTGTCCTTACTCGTGGAACAGTATTAACACCCCTCTAGTTGGGGTAGAGATTGGACCCCAGCTTAGCCATAACGGCATACATGGGGCATGTCGATTAAACACTACTTTCCACAGTATCAGTATCAGTCTCAGTAAAAGAACTTAGGGTGTTCTTCAGATTTTAGTATATACAAGACTGTCAGATACAGTTGTCTATGATATCAGTTTCAGTATCAGTCATGACAGTTATCAGTAAACCATGTATTAGGTTATAGGTCATGCTATCATGTATTCACGATCCCAGTTTCTATATATGTGTGTTTGCTCTCCCACATTCATATTAGTCAGTCAGTATTGTTCATGCATGAAACCCTTTATGTTCAGCCTACCTTATTTGTATACTCAGTACTCCAGTTGTACTGACACATTTGCGCTATGGTTCTTTCTTTTCATGTTACACCATAGTTCCGAGACACAAGCTCTAGCCCAGCAGTAGCGGTAGCATTCCAGTCGCAAAAACACAGTAAGTCCTTATTAATTCAAGGACAATATGATTTGATTCATTTATTTATTTCTTCAGTTCAGTTTTATAGAGTTAGTTGGAGACATGTTTCTTCAACTTCTTATTCAGATAGTTTAGAGTCTTTCAGATCTATGTTCAGATTTACGTTCAGATTGAGTTGTTTTGGGTATTTTCACCCACATGATTGTATTCAGTTGAACCTTATGGCCTTACAGTTCTATGTATTCTACATTATTATATCATGATTTGTAGTATACAAGTACAGATATCAGTCATGGGTTAGCTCATGGTCATGAGTACCGTGTAGCATTCCAGTTCAGCAAATCGATATATTACAAACTTGGTATCAGAGCCTAAGGTTCAATAGAGTCCTAGGAAGTCTGAAAGCCACATCTAGTAGAGACTTGTACATGGGTGTGTTGCACGCCACATTTATGTGCAAGAGGCTATAAGATATTTTAGGAACAGTCCCCTTTCTTTACTATTCATGTCATGCTAGTGAGCATAATCACAATTTAAACTCTCAGTCTAATCCATTCTTCTTTTATTCCAGACTATGGCCCCAAGAGAAGAAACCAGCCAGCTCCTCAGCCCAAAGATCCTTTGGGCAAACAAGTTTCCCATGCGGAGTTTAGAGCTGCATTTACCATACTTGCTCAGTCCATGGCTGCACAGAATGAATGGCCATCAGTCATTCCGGCCAATACAGTGGCCAATCCTAAAGCAGCTAGGGTTCGAGACTTCACCTGGATGAACCCTCCATCTTTCCATGGGTCTAAGTCTGATGAGAACCCTCAAGAGTTCATTAACCAAGTCCAGAAGGTCATTGACATCATGGGTATTACTTCTATTAAGAGTGCTGAGTTAGCTGCGTACCAGTTATAGGATGTTGCTCATGATTGGAACAAATAGTAGAAGTCTGAGAGGTTAGATGATATAGGCCCTATCGAGTGGGAGAAATTTGTCACAGCCTTCTTAAACAGATTAGTTCCCCCAGAGGTGAGGGAATCCAAAGTTCTTGAGTTCATCAACCTCAGGCAGGGGAATATGGCGGTTAGGAAGTATTCTCTCAGATTTACTCGGCTAGCTAAGTACGCTCCTCATGTGGTTGCAGATAATAGAGCTAAGATGAGCAAGTCGTGTCAGGGGTCAACGATAGGATGGTAAATAAGTGTAGGTCTGTGATGATGATCAGTGATATAACCTTTGCCAGACTTATGACCCATACCCAGCAAGTAGAAGAGCATAAGTTTAAGACTAGGGAGAGGCAGAACAAGAGAGCAAGGTCAGGTAATTTCAACTTTGATCACCCCATGTCAGATGGAGGAAACTGTTCACAGTTTTGCTCCAAGTCAGCCATTCTAGCTCTTTCCTCTGCAATAGAGACAAAGTGCCAGGCTCTAAATCTCAGGGCAGTGTTAGCAGTACCCAAACGAATCTCCTTTGTCAAACTTGTAGTAAGAACCACAAGCGCATTTTGCAGAGCCGGTAGTGATGTCTGTTTTGGTTGTGGCAAGCAAGGCCATAGGATTAGGGAGTGTCTGCAGTCAAGTCTTCAGGGTCAGCCAAAACATTCTATAGCTCAGTCCAGTTTTTCAAACCAGCAGGGTACCATTTCCAGTGCTACAAGTGGGCAATGCCCAAATAGACTCTATGTTCTTCAGTCTTGGTAGGATCAGGAAAATTCTCCTGATGTCATTACTGGTACATTACAGATTTTCCATGTTTATGTTTATGCTTTGCTAGACTCAGGTGCATATTTATCTTTTGTTACTCCATACATAGCAGACGATTTCGAAATCAGTCCCGAAGTCCCAGCAGAGCCCTTCTCAGTCTCTACCCCAGTGGGTAAAACCAACATAGCCCGGTGGGTATACAGGAATTGCTCGGTTATGATATCTCAGAAATCTACATCAGCTGATTTAGTGGAGTTAGAGATGACTGATTTTGATATCATTCTTGGCATGAATTGAATTCATTCTTTCTATGCCACAGTCGACTATAGAAACAGGATAGTTCAGTTTTAGTTCCTGAATGAGCCCGTCCTAGAGTGGAAGGGTAGCATTTCAGCGTTCAGGGGTCAACTTATTTCCTACCTTCGGGAAAGGAAAATGATTTCTAAGGGCTGTGAGGATCATCTTGTGCATGTTAAAGATTCCAGTTCTGAACATCCCAGCCTTGAAACAGTCCCTGTTGTTAATGAATACTCAGATGTCTTTCCCAAAGATCTTCCAGGCATTCCTCCCAAAAGGGAAATAGACTTTGGCATCTTTTTCCAGATACACAACTTATTTCTATTTCGCCATACAGAAGGAACCAGTAGAACTCAAGAAACTAAAAGATCAATTGAAGGATCTCTTAGATAAGGGATTCATCAGACCCAGCATTTTCCCATGGGGTGTGCTAATATTATTCGTGATAAGAAAAATGGTTCTCTCAAGATGTGTATTGATTACCATCAACTCAACAATATCATGGTCAAGAATAGATATCCTCTCCCCAAGATTAATGATCTATTCTACCAACTTCAGGGTGCCAGTTACTTCTCCAAAATAGACCTCAGATCAGGCTATCATCATCTCAGAGTTAGAGAATGTGACATTTCGAAGATATCTTTCCATACTAGGTATGGTCACTTTGAGTTTTTAGTCATGTCATTTGGTCTTACCAATGCCCCTGCAGCTTTTATGGATTTGATGAACCATGTGTTCAAGCAGTACTTGCACATATTTGTCATAGTCTTCATAGATGATATTTTGGTTTATTATTACATAGAGCGTGATCATGCAGACCATCTCAGGATTGTTCTTCAGACTCTCAAGGATCACCAATTATTCACTAAGTTTAGAAAGTGTGAATTTTGGATAAGATCAGTAGCATTCCTTGGTCATATTGTTTCCGGTGATGGAATTAGAGTAGATTCTCAAAAAATCGAGGCAGTAAGAAACTGGACCAGACCAGTATCTCCATCAGATATTAGGAGTTTCTTGGGTTTGGCTGGCTATTATAGACGGTTTGTCGAGGGATTTTCTTTTATTGCATCTCCCATGTTCAGATTGACTCAGAAGAAGATTAGGTTTCAGTGGTCAGATTCATACGAGAAGAGCTTTCAAGAGTTGAAAACTCGACTCACCTCTGCTCTAGTTCTAGCTATTCCAGATGGTTCAGATGGTTTTGTAGTCTATTGTAATGCATCCAGAGTGGGTTTAGGTTGTATCCTCATGCATCATGGTAAGGTGATAGCCTACGACTCCAGATAGTTAAAGCCACATGAGAAGAATTATCCTACTCATTATCTTGAGTTAGCAGCGGTAGTTTTTTCCTTGAAGATTTGGAGGCATTATATATATAGAGTTCATGTAGATGTCTTTATAGACCATAAAATCCTCCAGTATGTCTTTTCCCAGAAAGATCTCAGTCTTTGCTAGAGAAGGTGGTTAGAGCTCTTGAAGGATTATAACATGAGTGTTCTTTATCATCCGACCAATGCCAATGTTTTGGCCGACTCTCTCAGTCGACTCTCCATGGGTAGTATTTCTCATGTTGAGGATAGTAAGAAAAAGATGGCTCAGGAGATCCATCAGCTTGCCAGACTAGGCGTTCGCTTAGTCGATTCTTCAGAGGGTGGTTTATGTGTTCATAGTAGTTCAGAGTCATCTCTAGTTTTTGAGGGTAAAGAGAAACAAGATAGGGATCCTAGCCTTGTCAAGCTCAAAGAGTCAGTTCAGCATCAGATAGTCGGGGTTTTCTCCCAAGGGGAAGATGGTATTCTTCATTGTCAGGGTCATCTCGGTGTTCTAGGTGTAGATAAACTGAGGTACTTAATTCTTGCAGAAGTGCATGGTATGCGATACTCTATTCATCCAGGGGCCACTAAGATGTACTGCGACATGCGGGAGATCTATTGGTGGAGTGGGAAGAAGAGAAATATTGCAGAGTTTGTTGCTAAGTGCTCTACATGTCAACAGGTTAAGATAGAGCATCAAAAACCTAGTGGTTCCATGCAAGAGTTCACCATTCCTACTTGGAAGTGGGAAGAAGTTAACATGTACTTCATGACGGGCTTGCTTAGAACTCGTCATTAGCATGATTCAGTCTGGGTCATTATAGATAGAATGACCAAGTTAGCTCATTTCCTTCCTGTTCATACTTCTTATTCCGTTGAGTATTATGCCAAGCTCGATATCAGGGAGTTAGTCAGGTTACACGGTGTTCCACTATCTATCATCTCAGACAGAGGTACCCAGTTCACTTCTCACTTTTGGGAAGCATTCCAAAAGGGTCTCGATACCCAAGTCCATCTCAGCACAGCATTTCATCCTCAGACAGATGGTCAATCAAAGAGGACCATTCAGACTCTTGAAGATATTCTAAGGGCATGTGAAATTGACTTCAAGGGAAGTTGGGACGACCACTTGCCTTTCATTGAGTTTGCATACAACAATACCTATCATTCTAGTATTCAGATGGCTCTATTCAAAACTCTCTATGGTAGGAGATGTAGTTCTCTGATTGGTTGGTTCGGTGTTAGCGAGGCCTCAATCATAGGTCCTGACTTAGTATTCAATGCCTTAGAGAAAGTTCAGTTGATCAGAGAGAGACTCCGGGCTGCTCAGAGCTGACAGAAGTCCTATGCGGATGTTCGTAAAAAGGATCTCGAGTTTGAGGTCAATGACTATGTCTATCTTAAGATCTCTCCCATGAAGGTAGTGAAGAGGTTCGTCAAGAAAGGGAAACTCAGTCCCCGGTATGTCGGTCCCTTCAGAATTCTTTGTTGCTTCGGCAAGGTAGCTTATGAGCTTGAGTTGCCTTCAGATCTAGCCTCAGTCCATCCAGTCTTCCATGTGTCTTTTCTAAAGAAGTGCATAGGTGACCCAACAGTTGTTTTCCCTGTTCAGAGCATCGACATTCAGAACAACCTCTCTTATAAAGAGATTCCAGTCAAAATTTTAGATAATCAGACTCGTAGATTGAGGAACAAAGAAGTCCCTCTAGTCAAGGTTCTTTGGCGAAATCAGTCTCATGAGGGAGATACTTGGGAAGCAGAAGCAGATATGCATACCAAGTATCCTTACCTCTTCCCCGCCAATACGGATTAAGCTTAAGGTAACAGTTCTTCTTAATCTTATTCAGTTTCACGATCATGTTTCCAGTATGAAATTGGTACCTATTAACCGTTTCATAATCAGTCATCCATTCATGTGTCAGTTGTCCATGCATCAGTTATGCATGAGTTTAGTATGTTTAGCATGTTAGTCATGAGATCAAGTTTTAATTCTTCGTGTCCAGTTCAGGTTCTATTGTCTTATATCCCTTCTCAGTAAATTCTCATTCAAGGATGAATGTTCCCAGGGGGAGATATTGTAATACACTGCATGTTTCTAAGCTAGGAACTGAATAAGTATTCATACGTATGAAATCTCCTATCCTGTGACCCATACTTGAGTACATGACATACAATGAATATCCTAGTGATAGGATAGCTTATGATGCATTAAGCATGTTTATATGAGTAACTTAAGGTAATACAAGCTAAGAGTTTTTGAATCCATCAAGTTTTAGGTTTGATTTTGCAAGGGTCATCTTTGAATGAGTATAACTCGATGTTAATGTGGTATTTTGTCTGATTTGGACCAAATTGTAGAGAATCGAATTATCTTTCCAACGATACCAATTTCTCCTTAATCCAATAGCCGAGCAAAAAGTTATGCCCATTTTCATGATAGACAGTAAGGATAGGCAATTGGTTAGGTGCCGCCCAACCCAAACATAGGCGATTGGTTAGTTGCCGCCCAACCTAGCTTAGGTAATCACTTGGACACTGCCTAAGTTAGTTTCAGGTGCCAAAAATACTCCATGTTGAGTTATTTTAAGGGTAATTAAGTCTTTTAACACTCCTTACACGTCCCTAAACATAACCCTACGAAATATATAGCTTCTAAACATATTACAACCCTATTATCATCTCAAAGCTCATCATCCAAGAGCACTAAAAGATAAAAACAACTAGGGTTGCGTAACTAAAGTTGAAGATCCGATTTCAAGTAAATTCCTCCGTCAATCATCAAGAATCTTTCTTCTAAGGTATGTGTGAGGTTATTTATGGATCTCTTTCATCCATAAATCTCAAAAACCCTCTTTTTCATTATAAAGTATGATTTTTATATTGTTGGGTGTTGATGATCATGTTGTTGATATTGGGTGATTCCAAAGATGGAATCTTTATATGTTTTTTTTTAATTTCATGATATCATATGAGTTGGAAACATGTAAATTTGGTTGTTCATGATGTATAATTTGATTATTTCACCTATGCTTAAGATGTGCATGTAAGGTGTTTGATAAAATGCCTAAGAAACTAGAAATCATGCAATATAGCTAAATTGTGACTAAGTGAAGGATTCATGATATGCCCTTACGTTCCAATGACTTCTATGTTGTTAATGTGCCTTGTAAATGTTGTTGGAATACTCATGAACTATTTTGATGAGATTATTCTATGTTTCCTTGCAAATCCTATTTATGAACAGGATGTATGATTACCATGCAATACACATGAACTTCCATGCTATTGGTATGTGATGCCAATATGATTATGCAATGAACATGATATTAAGATTGTGCAAGTACTTCCATGTGATATGAAATCCTTTCCATGCAATACATTATTGATAACCATGCTTAGTATGAGATCCCTACTATGATATTATAAATTAAGGACTCTACTCGTTTGATCAAGTTAGTCATGTGTGTCAGTTTCTTTTCATCGAGTCCTGGGGGTACTTGTACCCAAAAATTATAGTTGTGTGCCTAGATCCATGTCATGTTTCACGATATCCGAACTCAAGCTATGATTCCATAGACTTCAGTCAGTCATGTGACTCAGGAAAACCTCATGATCTTAGTCAGTTGTCAGATATCAGTAACATTCCGCCAGTGAACGGAATTCAGTAAGATTAAGTCATGCACACTCAGTTATTCATGTTCAGTCTCTCCAAATAGGAGTATTGGTTAGCACCGAGTGAACCCAAGGATGGGAACTCATCCTCCAATTCAGGGTGTGATTCTTAGTAGTCATCCTTGTGTTCCAGAACTACATAGCCAGCGTAGGTTGAGACACTTAACCCATCAGGTTAGGGTTAATGAGGTGGCTTAACCCGTCAGTTTAGGGTTCCCACCGTTCTCATTGAGTACCCACCAGATAAGGGTCAATCATAGGCTATCCTTACCCATGGCACGGTATTGACACCCCTCCAGTCAGGGAAGATATAGGACCCCAGCTTAGCCATAACGGCATACATGGGGCATGTCGATTAAACACTACTTCCCACTGTTTTAGTATTAGTCTCAGTAAAAGAACTTAGGGCGTTCTTCATATTTCAGTATATACAGGACTATGAAATATAGTCGTCCATGTTATCAATTTCAGTATCATTCATGACAATTATCAGTAAACCATGTATTAGCTTGCAGGTCATGCTATCACGTATTCACGGTCCCAGTTTCTATATATGTATGTTTCCACTCCCACGTTTATATTAGTCAGTTAGTGTTTTTCATGCATGAAACCTTTTATGTTCATCTATCCTTCCTCATATACTCAGTACTCCAATTGTACTGACCCATTTGTGCTATGGTGCTTTCTTTTCATGTTACATCATAGGTTCTGAGACACGAGCTCCAACCCAGTAGTAGCGGTAGTATTCCAGTCGCAGAGATAAAGTGAGTCCTCATTGATTCGAATATAATATGAGCTCTCCAGTCACCGGACTCAGTGGGGTACCGCTTCCAGTGCAACCATTGGTCAGCACCCAAAAGGATTTTATGCACTTCAATCATGACAGGATTAGTAAAATTCTACTGATGTGGTTACTAGTACGTTGCAGGTCTTTTATTTACATATTTATGATTTGTTAGATCCCGTAGTTTCTTTTTCTTTTGTAACTCTTACATGGTTGTGGTGTCAGTTCTAAGATTTTAGCAGAATTATTTTTAGAGTCTACCCCAGTAGGTGTCCCTATTGTATCTAGGCAGGTATACAAGAACTTTTCGATCACAATATCTTAGAAAGTCACTTTAGTTGATCTTGTTGAGTTAGACATGACAGATTTTGACGTCATTCTCAGCATGGATTGGCTTCACTCATGCTATACTTTAGTTGATTGTAGAAACAAAGTTGTTCATTTTTAGCTCTCGAATGAACTAGTCCTAGGATAGAGGGATAGTACTTCAGCACTTAGGGGTCAACTTATTTCATACCTTAGAGTGAGAAAGATGATATCCAAAGGGTTGTATATCATCTGGTGCAGTCAAAAACTTTAGTTTCGAGACTCCTAATATAGAGCCAATTCTAGTCGCAAGTTAATTTCTAGATTTGTTTCTCGAAGATCTCCCCGGAGTTCCTCCCGAAGGGAAATTGACTTCGAAATAGACATTCTTCCTGATACTCAACCCATCTCTTTTCTTCCATATAGAATGGCTACAGCTAAGCTTAAGGGGCTAAAATAACAGTTGAAAGATCTCCTAGATAAGGGATTCATCAGGCCCAGTGTTTCCCTATTGGGCACTTTAGTCCTTTTCGTGCAAAAGAAAGATGTTTCTCTTAGAATGTGCATCGATTATCGTTAGCTGAACAAAGTCACAATCATGAATAAGTGCCCAGAATAAGTACCCACCACCTAGAATCGATGACTTATTTGACCAACTTCACGGTGCCAGTTACTTTTCTAAGATAGACCTCAGATCCAGCTATCATTAGCTCAGAGTTAGAGAATGTCACATTCTAAAAACAACTTTCAGAACTCGGTATGGTCACTTTGATCTTTTTTTCATGTCATTTGCCTTACAAATGCTCTAGCAACTTTCATAGTCTTGATGAATCGCTTGTTCAAGTAGTACTTGGACATTTTTGTCATAATTTTCATCGATGACATTTTTGTATACTTCCACAATGAAAAAGATCATCCAGACTATCTCAGAATAGTATTACAGACTCTCAGAGCCCACCAGTTGTTCACCAAATTTAGTAAATGCAAATTTTGGCTAAGGTCAGTAGCTTTCCTTGGTTACATAGTTTCTGGTGATGGCATTAGAGTTGATCCTCAAAAGACTCAAAAAGTAATAAACTAGCCCTAATTTATCTCTCCGTCAGATATCAGGAGTTTCTTGGGTTTGGTCGGCTATGTCCAGATTGACTCAGAAGAAAGTCAAGTTCCAGTGGTCAAATTCTTATGATAATAGTTTTATGGAGTTGAAAACTCGGCTTACTACAACCCTAGTTTTGACTTTGTCCAACGGTTCAGATAGATTTGTTATATACTATGATGCTTCTAGAGTTGGCTTGGGGAGAGTTTTGATGCAGAAGGGTAAGGTCATAGCCTACGCCTTTAGATAGCTTAAGACCTATGAAAAGAATTATCCCACCCATGATCTTGAACTAGCAGCGGTTATGTTTGCCATAAGGATTTGGAGGAACAATTTATATGGGGTGCATGTTGATGTATTCACAGACCATAAATATGTGTTTTTTCAGAATAACCTATTGCGTTAGAGAAGGTGGTTAGACTTGTTGAAAGATTATAGTATGAGTGCTCTGTATCATCCGAGAAAGGCCAATATAGTGGCAGACGCCCTCAGTAGGTTTTCTATGGTTAGTGTTTCTCACGTTGAGAATGGTAAGAAAAAGTTAGTTCAGGAAGTTGATCAGCTTTCCAAAATAGGTGTCTGTTTGGTTGATTCGGCTAAGGGTAATGTTTAGGTGCAGAATAGTTCGGAATATTCTTTAGTTTTTGAGGTGAAAGAAAAGTAGTATAATGATCCCAGTTTAGTTAAGCTGAAAGAGTCAGTCAGAGATCAGAAAGTAGAGGTTTTCTCCCAAGGTGGACATGGTGTGTTGCGTTGCCAGGGCAGGCTATGTGTGCAATGTGTAGTTGATGTGAGATAGTTAATTTTTACTGAAGCATATGGTGTTCATTACTCTATTTATCTAGGGGCCACTAAGATGTACCACGACTTGCGGGAAGTCTATTGGTGAAGTGGGATGAAGAGGGACATTATAGAGTTTATGGATAACTCTACTTGTTAGCCGGTAAGGATTGACCACCAAAAGCCTAGTGGTTGTATGAAAGAGTTAAGTATTCCCACTTGGAAGTGGGAATAAGTGAACATGAAGTTTGTGATGGGTTTGCCTCGTACTCATCATCAGCATGATTGGATTCAGATCATTATAGATAGGATGACAAAGTTCACCCATTTCTTACCAGTCCATACTTCCTATTCAGTTGAGGACTATATCAAGCTCTATATTAAAGAGTTGGCTAGGATACATGGTGTCTTGTTGTCTATCATTTCAAATAGAGGTACTCAGTTTATCTCTCACTTTTGGAAAGCTTTCTAAAAGGGTCTTTGTACCTAAGTCCATCTCAGTATAGCCTTTCACCTCAGACAGATGGTCAAGCAGAAAGGACCATTCAGACTTTAGAGGATATGTTGAGAGAGTGTGTCATTGATTTTAAGGACCGTTGGGCAGACCACATACCTTTGATTGAGTTTGCGTGTAGTAACAACTATCATTCTAGTATTCAGATGGCTCTATTTTAGGCTCTTTATGGGAGGAGATGTAGATCTCTAATTCGTTGGTTTAAAGTAGTTGAGGTTGTGGTAGTGGGGCCTGACTTGGTGTTTATGCTTTAGAGAAAGTACAGTTGATCAAGGAGTGGCTTAAGACAGCCCAGAGCCAACAGAAATTGTATGCAGATGTGAGAAGGAAAGATCTTGAATTTAAGATTGGGGACATTGTGTATTTGAAAAATATCTCCCATGGAGTAAAGAGGTTTGGTAAGAAGGGGAAGCTTAGTCCCCAATATGTTGGTCTTTATAGGATTCTGCGTCGTTTCGGAAAGGTAGCCTATGAACTTGAGTTGCCTGCAGACTTAGTATTAGTGCACCCAGTGTTATATGTCTCCTTGCTAAAGTAGTGAATAGGTGAACCCAGTAGCTGAAGTCTCCGTAGAGAGTGTAGATTTTTAGAATAGTCTCACTTACGACGAAGTCTCTGTCGAAATGTCAAACTCGCAAACTAAGGAACAAACAAGTTCCCATGGTCAAAGTTCTTTGGAAAAACCAGTCCATTGATGGAACCACTTGGTAAGCAGAAGTAGACATGTGAACCAAGTACCCTCATCTCTTTTCTGCAAACTCAGACTCATCCTAAGGTAAAATTCATCCTTAGATTTACTCTTTTCCATTCTTAGTTCCAGATGCATATCATTCTCATATAATTTATGCATTCATGAATCAGTTCAGTCATGTGTCATGTCTCAAGATTCAATTATGTTCAGCTATGCACGTTCGTGTAGTCACAGTACCTCAGTGCCTCTCATCTTAATAAGTCTCATTTGAGGATGCATGTTCCTAAGGGGGAGATAGTGTAAGACCTCGTAAAGTCCTACCCTATTTCAGTCCTATATAGCATGCCAAAAGAGGTTCCAAACATAGAAAGTTCAGCAAAGTGCTAAACCTTAGTCTCATTTTTGGCCTTGATATTTCAGTGGTCTCATTTTTTATCTTTTCAGCCTTATATTGTCAATTTTTAAATTAATTTATAATCAGGGTTATCTATAGGTTATCTCGGGTGAGTTTTAGAATTTTCGGACATCGTTTGAGACTTTTTTGGATGACCACAATAGTGAGCCAACATGATCAGGATATGTTGCATTGGCCATTGCATCGTCACCATTGACACGATGCGTCGACAGTCGTATCGACGCTGTGCGTCATTTGTCGTATCACTGGTCATATTTTGTGTAATAAATTATGGGTTTGTGGGGGTAGTTGGGTCATTTTCTCCTTACATTATGCAGCCATAACACGAAATTAATCCTCCCCAAAGGTAAATTTACTCATTATTTCACAAAACCTCTCAAGAGCAAAATCCTAGCTTCAACAAGTTCAAGTCCAAGTTTCAAGATATTCTCAACAAACTCACACGAATTCAACAATCAAGGTATGTTAAATGTTCATCCATGGGTCCCTTTCACCCATGGAGTCCAAGAATCTAATTTCAAATTCAAAGTTGTGATTTTTACAAGTTATTGTGATTTTAATTATGATTTTAACGATGAATCCCCATGAATTTTGATTCTATACCATGTTTACATGAAATTGTTGTTGCTATTAAACCCCACACATGTGAATAATGTTATTCACTAATTTAAATCATAATTAATGATGTTGAAATCATGCTATTACTACAAGCTTTAAACTATTTCCATGCTTAACTTAAACTATGAATATTAAGTGTTTGATGAAATGCCTTCAAGAATGAAATTTTGGATAAATGCTTTCACATTATGTCATCAAAGTTTTAGTACTATTTTGCTATTATTGCAATTGAGTCTTAGGGGTTATGAATACCCAAAAACTTAGTTTTTTACTTAGTTTAAGTTCTTTTAGAAAAGTTTCGAATCTATTAGTGTATTATCAGTTCAGTTAATACATCATGAGAGTAAGCTCAGTTCAGTCCAGTGATTAGAGCCAGTTCCATTGGGAGTAGGATTTAGCACCGAGAAAACACAGGGATAGGGGCTCACCTGCCAGTTGAAGGTGAGACCTTTATTAGGAGTCCCTACATTCCATAACTATGTAGCCTGCGTAGGTTGAGATGTTAACCTACCAGTTGAGGGTATATCTCATAAGGGTACCTGCCAATTGAGGGTAACCTTTATCCTTCGGGAAAATACTTTAGTGGTTTCACACAGCCATGTGTTATTACCCATGGCACGGTACTAACACCCTTCCAACTAGGGTTACATGTTGGATCTCAATTAGTTTATTAGGGTATGTCGGTTAGATAATAGCTCCCACAATCTCAGTTCAGTATTTATTTTACTTCAGTACGAGCTTGCATTGACCATAGCATGCAGTTATCAGTTATTTAGTTATCAGATTTTAGTATTTCAGTTTACAAACTATTTTTAAAATAATATTATATGCTTGGTCATGCATCCTCATATTATACAGCATTCATGTATTCATATCAGTTATTCAGTTATCTCATGCTATTCAGTCAATTATTATTCATGTACATGAGCCCTAGCATATCAGAATAACACCATTTAGCTTACTAATCTATTTAAATTACTAAATGCATACTTGTTTCTTGAACTAAGATGTCTCATATCATAGGTTCAGATGCTCCGATTCTCGACCGCACTAAGTCATCCTAGTATGTCAGTAGCAGTAGTCATGGTGAGTCCTTACATTTTGTAGGCAGACTATATTTATTATCGTGGTTTCAGTTCAGTATTTAGTTGGAGTTAGTTAGAGCCTGTCCAATCAATTTTTATTCAGTTAGTTTTAAAGGCTTTTGGACACTTAAGATAGTCAGTCAGTTTGTCATTATTTTATCAGTTTTAGATAATTATTTTCTGGCAGTTATTTCCAGATTTTATGATTCAGAAATGTTTTAAAACTTAAAACCTTATGGCGTATTAAGATATTTTGCACATGTGATTTTTTTGTTATTATTCCATGCTCACAACAGGTACCAACGCATAGGTTAGCTTGTGGTCATTTGTGACCATAAGCACAGTGTGGCATCCAGAGTGTACTCCCAGGGCATTAAAAGCCTTGTATCAGAGTTTAAGGTTTTAAAGTATCCTAGGGAATCTCAAATCCTCATCGAGTAGAGTCTTGTGCATAGTTATGAAGCGTGCCTCACTTCTGGACAAGAGGCTACGAGGCATTTTTAGAAAACGTTTCCTTCTTTCAGTGTTCATATCGTACGAGCGAGCATGAGTTCAAGTTAAACCCTTTGTCTAATCCAGCTTTTCATTTCGTTTACAGAACATGCCTCCCAGAAAGACTTACGGAAAAAGAACTGGGAACCATCCAGCACCTCTTTCCATTTAGGAAGATCCCCTGAATGTGCAAGTTTCTCACACAGATTTCAGAGAAGCATTCACCACTCTAGAACATTCTGTGAAAGCTTAAAATATTCAGCCAGCTACTATTCAGGCCAACCCAGTGGCTAATACTACTGCAGCTAGAATTCAGGACTTAACCCGAATGAACCCCCTTCATTTTTGGGATCCTAGTATGAAGAGGATCAACAGGATTTCCTCGATATAGTGTAAAAGGTAACAAACATTATGGTAGTAGATGCTAGTGGAAGTTCTTAGTTAGATGCCTATCATTTGCAAGATGTATCTCATATGTGGTTTAAGTAGTGAAAAGTAGATAAAGGCACAGATACAGGGCCTATAGAATAGGTAAAGTTTGCTATTGCCTTCTTAGATAGGTTCTTTCCATTGGATTTGAGAGACGATAAGGTGTTATAGTTCAGCAACCTGAAGTAGGGAAACAAGAGTGTGAAAGAGTATTTTCTCAAGTTTACTCAGTTAGCCAGGTGTGCTCCTTATATGGTTTTGATAGCAGGTCTAAGATGAGCAAGTTTGTGTCTGGTAAATCTGACAGTGTGGTTAAGGAGAGTAGGACTACAATGTTGATTAAGGAGATATACTTGTCTAGGTTAATGGTCCATATGCTCAACATATTGAGGAACAAAAGACTAAGGATAAAGGGAGGGAGAACAAAAAGGCTAGAACAAGCAACTTTAATTTTACTTAGCCAAAGTTTGAGGGTAGTAATCATCCTCAAGTTCATCCAAAATCTTCAGTCCCAGCTCTGCCTTTGGCTAGAGCACCAATGCCCAATTTCAGAAATAATAATAGGTATAGAGCGTCAGGCTCTAAGTCTCAGGTTAGTGTGAATAGTGCTCGGACGAATTCTCTATGCCAAAAATATGAGAGAAACCATCAGGGTTTTTGTATAGTCAGTAGTGATGTATGTTTTAGGCATGGAAATCTAGGCCACTGAGTCACGGATTGTCTAAATAGTGTTCAGCAGGTCAGTCCAGCTATCCGTAAGTTCCATTCGGTCGCCTAACTCAGCAGGGTATTGCTTCCAATGTCACCAGTGGTCAGCAGCCAAATAGGTTTTATGCACATTAGTCCTGGCAGGGTCAAGAAAATTCTCCTAATATGGTTACTGGTACGTTGCAAGTCTTTTCTTTACAAGTTTATATTTTGTTAGATCCCGGAGCTTCTCTTTCTTTTGTAACCCCTTACATAGCTGTTGATTTCGATGTCAGTTCTGTGATTTTAGCAGAACCCTTTTCAGTTTCTGCCCCAGTATAGGTCTCTATTGTAGACAAATAGGTATACAGGAACTGTCCAGTCACAATATCCCAAAAAATGTTTAGTTGACTTGTGAAGTTAGAGATAATAGATTTTAACGTCATTCTCAACATGTATTGGCTCCAATCATGCTATGCTTCAGTTTATTATAGAAACAGAGTTGTTCATTTTTAATTCCTGAATGAACCATTCCTAGAATGGAGAGATAGTATTTCAACAATTAGGGGTCAACTTATTTCGTACCTTAAAGTGAGAAAGATGATATGCATAGGGTGTGTCTATCAGCTGGTGCGAGTCAGAGACTCTAGTTTCGAGACTCCTGATTTTGAGTCAGTTCTAGTCGTAAGTGAATTTCCAAATGTGTTTGCCAAAGATATCCATGGAGTTCCTACCGAAGGGAAATCGACTTCGAAATAGAACTTCTTCCTGATACTCAGCCCATCTCTATTCTGCCATACAGAATGGCTCTAATTGAACTTAAGGATCTAAGAGAATAATTGAAAGATATCCTAGATAAAGGATTCATTAGGCCCAGTATTTACCTATGGGGTGCTCTAGTCCTTTTCGTGCGAAAGAAAGATGGTTCTCTTAGAATGTGCATCGATTACCATCAGTTGAACAAAGTCACAATCAAGAGTAAGTACCCACTTCCCAGAATCGATGACATGTTCGACCAACTTCAAGGTGCCAGTTACTTTTCTAAAATAAACCTCAAATCTGGCTATCATCAGCTTAGAGTCAGAGAATGTGACATTTCAAAAACAGCTTTTAAAAATTGGTATGGTCACTTTAAATTTCTTGTTATGTCATTTGATTTTACAAATGCCCCAGCAGCTTTCATAGACTTGATGAATTGCATGTTCAATCAGTACTTGGACATGTTCGTCAGAGTCTTTATTGATGACATTCTTCTTTACTCCCACAATGGAAAAGATCACGTAGACCATCTTAGAATAGTATTACAGACTCTTAAAGCCCATCAGTTATTCACCAAATTCAATAAATAGGAATTTTGGCTAATTTTAGTAGCTTTCCTTTGTCACATAGTTTCTGGTGGCGACATTAGAGTTGATCATCAAAAGACTAAAGCAGTGAGAAGCTGTCCCAGACCTATCTCTCCGTCAGATGTCAGGAGTTTTTTAGGTTTAACCGGCTATTACCAGCGGTTCGTTGAGGGATTTTCGTCTATCGCATCCCCCATGTCCAGATTGACTCAGAATAAAGTCAAGTTATAGTGGTTAGATTTTTGTGAGAAGAGTTTTTAGGAGTTGAAGACTCGACTCACTACAGCCTCAGTTTTGACTTTGCTCAATGATCCAGATGGATTTGTTGTATATTGTGACGCTTCCAAAGTTGGCTTGGGGTGTGTTTTGATGCAGAAGGGTAAGGTCACAGCCTATGCTTCTAGACAACTTAAGCCCCATGAAAAGAATTATCCAACCCATGATCTTGAACTAGCAGTGGTTGTGTTTGCCTTAAAGATTTGGAGGCACTATTTTTATAGGGATCATGTTGATGTATTCACAGAGCACAAAAGCCTGCAGTATGTGTTTTTATAGAAATACCTAAATTTGTAAAAGAGAAGGTGGTTAGAATTGTTGAAACCTTATGACATGAGTGTTCTGTATCATCCAGGAAAGGCCAATGTAGTGGCATATGCCCTCAGTAGGTTATCTCTGGGTAGTGTTGCTCACGTTGATAATGGTAAGAAGTTAGTTCAGGAAATTCATCAGCTTGCTAGACTAGGTGTCCGTTTGGTTGATTTGGCTGAGGGTAGTGTTTAGGTGCAGAATAGTTTGGAATCTTCTTTAGTTTCCATGGTGAAAGAAAATAAGGATAGGTATCCCAGTTTAGTTAAACTGAAAGAGTTAGTCAGAGACTAGAAAGTAGAGGCTTTTTCCCAAGGGGGGAGATTGTGCGTTTCATTGCTAGGGTAGGTTATATGTGGCATGTGTAGATGGCATGAGACAAAAAATTCCCGATGAAGCGAATGGTGTGCGTTAATCTATTCATCTAAGGGCCAATAAGATTTACCACGACTTGCGAAAAGTCTATTAGTGGAGTGAGATGAAGAGGGACATTGCAGAGTTTATGGCTAAGTGCTCTACTTGTCAGCAGGTGAACATTGAGCACCAAAAGCCTAGTGGTTCCATGCAGGAGTTTAATATTCTCACATTAAAGTGGGAAGAAGTGAACATGGACTTCGTGATAGGTTTTCCTCGTACTCGTCGTCAGCACGATTCTATTTAGGTCATTGTAGACAGGATGACAAAGTCTACCTATTTTTTTCTTGTCTATACTTCTTATACAATCGTGGACTATGCCAAGCTCTATATCAGAGAGTTAGTTAGGTTACACAGTGTCTCGTTGTCCACCATTTCAGATAGAGGTACACAGTTTACCTCTCACTTTCGGAAAGCCATTTAAAATAGTCTTGGTACCATAGTCCATCTCAGTACAGCCTTCCACCCTCAGACAGATGATTAAGCAGAAAGGACTATTCAGACTTTACAGGATATGTTGAGAGTGTGTGTCATTGACTTTAAGGGTCGTTGGGATGACCACTTACCTTTGATTGAATTCGTATATAATAACAACTAGCATTGTAGTAATCAAATGGCTTTATTTGAAGCTTTTTATGGGAAGAGATGTAGATCTACGATTGGTTGGTTTGAAGAAGGTGAGGCTGCAGTAGTGGGGCTTAACTTGGTGTTTGATGCTTTAGATATAGTACATTTGATCAGGGAGAGGCTTAATGCAGCCCAGAGCCAACAGAAATTGTATGCATATGTGTGAAGGAAGGATCTTGAATTTGAGATTGGAGACTTTGTTTATTTGAAAATCTCTCCCATGAAGGAAGTGAAGAGGTTAGGTAAGAAGGGGAAGTTTAGTCCCCGATATGTTTATCCTTATAGGATTCTGAGTCATTTCGGAAAAGTATCCTATGAACTTGAGTTGGCTGCAGACTTAGCATTAGGGCACCCAGTGTTTCATGTCTCCTTGCTAAAGAAGTTCATAGGTGACCCAGAAGTTGTAGTCCCTATAAAGAGTGTAGATGTTCAGAATAGTCTCTCTTACGAAGAAGTCCTAGTCGAAATACTCGATTGTTAGTCTCGCAGACTAAGGAAAAAAGAAGCTCCCTTGGTCAAAGTTCTTTGGCGGATCCAGCCCGTTGATGGAGCCATTTGGGAAGTGGAAGGAGACATGCGAACCAAGTGCCCTCATCTCTTCTCCGTAAACTCAGACTCATCCTTAGGTAACAGTCTTCCTTAGATTTACTCTATTCCATGCTTAGTTCCAGCTGCATATTATTCACATATCATTCATGCCTTCATGAATCGGTTCAGTCACGTGTCATGTCTCAATATTCAATCATGTTTCACCTATGCACATTAGTATAGTCGCAGTACCTGAGTGCCTCTCAGTTTAATTAGTCGCATTTAAGGATGAATGTTCCCAAGGGGGGGATATTGTGAGACCCCGTTAAGTCCTAGCCCATTTCAGTCCTATATAGCATGCCAAAAGAGGTCCCAAACTTATAAAATTTTAGTTAAATGTTAAGGATTAGTCTCATTTTTGGACCTGATATTTCAATGGTCTTACGTTTCATCTTTTCGGACTTAGATTGTCGATTTTTAAATTGATTCATGATCAGAGTTATCTATAGGTCATCTCGGGTGAGTTTTGAAATTTTCGGACATAGTTTGAGACTTGTTTGGATGACCAAAACATTGAGCCAACGCGATCAGGATGATTCACGTTGGCCATCGTGTTGTCACCATCGACACAGTGCGTCGGCAATTGCGTTGACCCCATCGACGCGGAGCATCGCCTGTCGCATCACTAGGCACATTTTGTGTATTAAACTATGGGTTTATAGGGGTAGTTGGGTTATTTTTTCCTTACATTATTCAGCCATTACACGAAATTAATCCTCCCAAAAGGCAAATTCACTCATTATTTCACAAAACCTCTCAAGAACAAAACCCTAGCTTCAACAAGATCAGGTTCAAGTGTCAAGAAATCCCCAACAAACTCACACGAATTCAACAATCAAGGTATGTTAAATGTTCATCCCTGGGTTCCTTTCACCCATGGACTCCAAGAATGTAATTTCAAATTCAAGTTGTGATTTGTATAAGTTATTGTGATTTTAATTGTGATTTTAACCATGAATCCCCATGAATTTTGATTCTATATCATATTTACATGAAATTATTGTTGTTATTAAACCCAACACATTTGAATAATGTTATTCGCTGATTTAAATCATAATTAGTGATGTTGATTTTGAAATCATGCTATTACTACAATCTTTAAACTATTCTCATGCTTAGCTTAATCTATAAATATGAAGTGTTTGATGAAATGCCTACAAGAATGAAATTTTGGATAAATGCCTTCACAATTTTTCCTCAAAGTTTTAGTACTATTTTGCTATTATTGTTATCGAGTCCTGGGGGTTATGAATACCCGAAAGTTTAGTTGCTTACTTAGTTTAAGTACTTTCATAAGAGTTTTGAATCTATTAGAGTATTATCAGTTCAATCAGTGCACCATGTAAGTAAGCTCAGTTCAGTTCAGTGATTAGAGTCAGTTAAGTTGGGAGTAGGATTTAGCACCGAGCAAACTCAGGAATGAGGGCTCACCTGCCAGTTAAGGGTGTAACCTTTAGAAGCAATCCTTCCATTCCATAACTACGTAGCCTGCGTAGGTTGATATATTAACCTGCCAGTTGAGGGTAGATCTCATAAGGGTACCTGCCAGTTGAGGGTAACCCTTAGTCCTTCGGGACAACACTTTAGTGGATCCAGCCAACCATGTGTTAGTACTTGTGGTACGGTACTGACATCCTTCCAACTGGGGTCAAAGGTTGGACCCCAATTAGCTCATTGGGGCATGTCGGTTAGATGTTAGCTCCCACAGTCTCAGTTCAGTATTCATTATACTTCAGTCCAAGCTTGCATTGACCATAGCATAAAGTTATTAGTTATTAGTTATTTAGTTATCAGATTTCAGTATTTCAATTTACAGACTATTTTCAGAATCATGTTATATGCTTGGTTATGCGTTCTCAGATTTTACAGCATTCACGCATTCATATCAGTTATGTATTTATCTCTTGCTATTTCAGTCAATTATTATTCATGTACATGAGCCCATGCATATCAGCCTAACCCCATTTAGCATACCAGTACATTTAAAGTACTGACCGCATACTTGTTTTTTGTGCGATGATGTCCCATATTATATGTTCGGACGCTCAGGTTCCCGACCGCACTTAGTCATCCCAACATATCAGTAGTAGCAGTCGTGGTGAGTTTTGATATTTCAAGGGCAAACTATATTTATTATCATGTTTTTAGTTCAGTAGTTAGTTGGAGTTAGTTGGGGTTTGGCCCATCAACTCTTCTTCAGTTAGTATTAGAGGTTTTCGAACACTTTAGACAATCAGTCAGTTTGTCATTAATTTATCAGTTTCAGATAGTTGTTTTCCGGTAGTTGTTTCCAGATTTATGATTCAGAAATATATTTGAACTTAAAACCTTATGGCGTGTTCAGATATTCCGCACATGTTATTTTGTTGTTATTATTCAGTGTTCACAGCAGGTATCAACTCATAGATTAGCTTGTAGCCACTTGTGACCGTAAGCACCGTATGGCGCTCAGGGTGTACTCCCGGGGCGTTACATATTATCGTACAAATCACCTGAGCATGACATGGGAATATTGGCTGGCACCATTACCAAATGGACAACGCTCATTGGTATTAGTACTTACGGCTCGAGTGGACTTTCTTATTAGCTGATGTCTCACCCTTGTAACCTCTAAATAGTTTATTTTGTACATTCGTAACGGAATTCTGGTTCCAAGCTATAGAAACACTATACCTACATACGTGTATTTTTGACCTCACACAAATTTAATTGTACTATTTTTCTAGTAAACAGTGATTTCAAGATACCCTAACACATTATACACATGTTTAACTTTTTTTAAAAAAATCCAAATTTTTTAAATTTTCATAAATAACCTCATTTAAATTATGTTCCTTTTCAAATCATATTTTATATTTTTTTTAAAAAAATATATTTTAAATATTAACAACAAAGATTTTGGTCAAACACAACACCAACTCCAACTTTAAAAGCTTCCAATAAAATGATTTTTTTTTTGTTTTATAGCCAAACATTAAGTGTGAGTTGCAGAATTTTTTGTCAAAATAATTCAAATAGCCCTATTTTGATTTTTTAAATATAATCTTGATTTTATTTAATTTCTTAAATTTGTTAAAATAGAGTACATTTGAGTCAATTAATGAACTTAAATCTTACGTGAATATCAAAAAATGTGATAAGAGGAAGAGACTATTAAGCCAATCTAGATGATTGATCTCATTTTATTTTTTTCAAAAATTAAGAAAATAAAAATTGATCAAGTTTAATTAATTTATTTTTAAAAAATAATGGTTTGACCAAAGAAGCAATCGAGCTCAGTTGATTTTTTGAAATGATCTCATTTTAAAATAAAATCAACGGAGCCCCCTGTTACACTGAAAATATTTTTGTGGAATATTTAAATGGTCGAGCTTTGTTCAATTTTTTTTGTTCTCATTTTTTTTGGTCAAAAAGTTCGGCCACGACATAAAATAAATTATATTAAAAATTGAGTCAATCGATTTTTTCTATTTTTTAATTTTTATTTGAGGAGTGTTTTTTGGTAATCACTTTTTGTTTTTAAGTCCATTATGTTAGTTGACCAGATTTACTCAATTTTAGCAAATTTAAGGGATTAAAAATGCGCTCAAAGTTATATTTAAAGGGTAGTTTAGTGTACTAAAGTTATCGCTACGTGCGGTGTCCAAGAAATGACCTGTCACGCCTCAAATTCTATTGGGGTGGACTGACACCCGTAACCGAGGAGACCCGGGAGAACCAGCTCATAACCTTATACTTCCCATGCATACCTCTAAGACAACCCGAAATTCGAACGACATGATGTCGCATATAAAAGGAAATAATCACTTGTATAAGCTCGAGCACACATATATATGTATATACAATACTTGGCCGTTGGAGACATCACGTCTATTAACAAAACACCACCTTGACTGTACATTAGGTCTACAAAGCCTCTAGACAATACACAGAGTTTAACTAAGGTCGGGACACACCCCGCCATATAACTAACTTCTATACAATACCAAAAGTGACTGGATATGACACGGAAAGCCCCGAAGCAAACTGGAGCTCACCAAAAGCAGTTAGATATCCTGGCTCCTACTTGTGCGGTGTATGAGCTGAGGTACCTGTGCCTGCAGCATGAAATGCAGGTCCCCCGTGGGGGACGTCAGTACGAAATATGTACTGAGTATGTAAAGCTGTAGATAATCACATATGATATAGGAGCTCAATAGAAATAAAAAACAAGTGAATAAATTGTAATAGGAGTGGACCACACTTACTAGAACTTGTGACAACCTGTACATTGTATTTATTCAACCACTTTACCTTCGTTCTTATCATATTTGTAATCATTACTATACTGTACTGTGACCATTATGCTGTCTCCAGTAAATATCAACTGGAATCGACCCATGATAGGCTTATGCCCCTGGGATACCACCCATAAACACATAAATAGGGATCGACCCATGATAGACTTATGCCCCTGGGATAACACCCGACAAGAGAGAACTTCCATCACTTAGTTCAACTAATCTTTGAGATTGTTATTTCGGTTGCCACCGCATTTTTGATACTTTGAAACAATGATACATCAATAAGAGACATATAAATAGACCATCAATTGCAATAACAATGAAGTAAGAACTCATTGGCACATCAATGAAGTGGTTTGGAGTCATCAATGCCATAACAATGAAGTCGGAACTTATTGGTGTATCAATGAAATGTTTTGGAGTCATTAATAGCACATGGATCTTGTTTGAGTAACCGGATACCTTCTGACATTCATTAGTGCAATAAACATGTAAGATTTGGAAGACAAGTAAGTATTGGAATGTCTTAACATCTTGTAGGGTGGAAACAAGTTCATTGGTAACGTAGGACATCATACAAAACCATTATGGATCACATGTTAATGAATAACTTTGGAAACTTTCTTAATAGAACATTTGTTCACTTTCATTTAAAATATATGGTATGAATGTATGCTTTACATACCTGACTGTCAACCTTCAATACCTGTCCCAAATGAACTTCCCGTCTTTTCGGATTACTTATCTACAATGAACATATATAGCAATCTAGTATTAGCAACCAAACGTCACAATTCAATTATTTGAATTCACCAAACTAGTGGTTGAGTAGTAAGCCTTAATTACACCATAAAGGGTGACACTTTAACCCTCTTATACTCCAATTACATTCACCTGCCATGCATATTCATAAAACATCCTCCAATATCAAGTTTGGATTCATTTATCCTTCCAACCAATCCATTAAACCAAATTGAGCTATAGACATAAATAATCATCAATTCAATAGTATATCACCATATCCACCTTCCAAAATTCAATACAATCAAACCATGCAAAATAGTCCATAACCCTATTTCCATCACCTTTCAATAACAACCAATACATATAATCCTCTATCACACATATACATATGGAGAAGAACAAGGCAAACAATTTTCATACCTTAGAATTCACCTCTTGATTATGCAATCCTATTTGCACAAATAATAGGTGCCGTCCGAAGCTCTCGAGATGACAAACGCAATTAACGAATTACTTTGGAATTTCTACGGTTGAATAAAAAGTAATTTAAAGGTCAAATTTGGCTAAGGTTTGTTCTTTCTCAATGATTGATGATGAAAATGAGTTTTTGAACTCATATACATGTATATATACACATATTCCTGTCCATAATATAATAGAAAATGACCAAAATGCCTTTAAAATTTAAATAATGCCAAATCTATCCTTTGGTGAACTGTTTTGATAAGCTAAAGTAGATCGATCATAACTCTTTACTCCGATATCGGATTTGGGTGAAATTGGTATCGTTGGAAGGATAATTCAAAGGTATTTCATTTCATATAAAGTAGTACACCCAGTTCGTCATGTACAAGGAGTTATGGTAGTTTGAAGTTGACCCTAAAAATCTGTTTTGATAGGCTGAAGTAAAACGAGTATAAATCCTTACTCAGACGTTGGATTTGGATGAAACTAATTGTATTGGAAAGAAGACTCAAAGATATTTCTTTTCATACGTATCAGATCTCCCAGTTCATTATATTAAGGGAGTTATGATCATTCGAAGTTGACCCAAAATTCAGCTGGCCTCAGTAGTTTGTGTGTAGTAAATTTTCATGCACATTTACTATTCCCAAATATCCTGGCCACCGTTTTATAGTTTCTAACGTGCTCGATTATATCCGAAATCTATCCATTTTTGGAAATCTTTATATCGTTGGAAAGCTTATTCAATAACCTTTGTATGAAACCATCGATGGGAAAATTCCGGTATAAATAAAATAAAAATTAAATCCATATAAATAAGACATATACACGTACTTGAATACGCCAATACATGTACTTTAATACGGGGTGTTACATCCTTCCCCCCTTTAGGACATTCGTTCTCGAATGTTAGTGTAGTTATTCAACGGAAACAAGTTCAAGTCCATCATTAACATTCACATCATCACATAAATACTATGCATATATATAAAAAACTTACTTGTTAATGTTCTAACTCCGTTTCTTGAACTTACTCTTCATCTTTGAACAAATGAGGGTACTTAGATTTCATTGCTTCCTCAGCTTCCCATGTAATCTCTTCCCTTTGACGATTTCTCCAATGTACTTTCACCGATGCTATCTCTTTATTTATCATCTTCTTAACTTGGCGATCTAGAATAGCAATAGGCACTTCCTCATAGGTAAGATCTTCCGCAATTTGCACATCCTCAGTAGAAGTGATATCTGATGGATCTCCGATGCACTTTTGAAGCATTGACACATGAAATACTAGATGTACTGATGAGAGCTCTTGGGGTAGTTATAATTCATATGCAACTTGTCCAAACCTTCGAGTGATCTTATACGGGCCTATATAACATGGAGTCAACTTCCCTTTCTTGCCAAATCTCATTACCCCTTTCATTGGTGATACCTTCAAAAATACCCAATCACCTATAGAAAACTCTAGCCCTCTCCTTCTACTATCTGCATATGACTTATGTCGACTTTGGGCTGATTTCAGTCATTGCCGAATTACTTAACCTTCTCTATTGCTTGATAAACAAGATCCGGTCTGAACAAAAGAGTTTCACCCACTTCAAACCATCCTATTGGTAATCTACACTTCCTTTCATATAAAACTTCATATGGTGCCATTTTGATACTTGAATGATAGCTATTATTGTAGGAAAACTCAATAAGAGGTAAATGATCATCCCGGTTGCTCTTAAAATCTAATACACAAGCTCGTAGCATATCTTCAAGTGTTTGGATGGTACGTTTTGCTTGTCTATCTGTTTGAGGGTGAAAAGCTGTACTCAACATTATTTGTTTTCCCAAGCACCTATGAAAAGACTTCCAAAAGTGTACGGTAAATTGGGTTCCCCAATCAGATATAATAGAGATTGGAACTCCATGTAATCGAACTATCTCTTTAATGTACAGCTTCACATACTCTTCAACTGTGTAAGTGGTCCTAACTGGCAGGAAATGTGCGGATTTGGTAAGCCTATCAACAATCACCCATATAGAATCAAACTTCCAGGATGTATGAGGCAAACCAATAACGAAATCCATGTTGATCATGTCCCACTTCCAGCTTGGAAGATCAATGCATTGCATATAACCTCCGGGTTTTTGGTACTCAACTTTAACTCTTTGACAATTTAGACATTCAGCTACAAATTCTGCAATGCTCTTCTTCATGTCATTCCACCAATACATATCTTTCAAATCTTGATACATTTTGGTTGATCCTGGATGAATGGAATACCTTGAAAACTGTTCCTCTTTCATAATCTTCTTTCTTAGCCCATCTACATCCGGCACACACAATCGATTTTGGCACTGAAGTACTCCTTCTGGCGTAAGCTTAAATGCATTGGTCACACCACTTTGAACGTTCTTCTTAAGCTGTAATAAAATAGAATCTGCATATTGCTTCTTTTTCACTTCAACTACTAATGAAGATTCCGCAGCATTATGTATGATAAGCTCTTTATTCGGAGTTTCAAGAAGGCAAACTCCCAAACTAGCTAACTAGTGAAAATCTTTGATCATCCCTTGCCTTTATATAGGCGCCATCACAGCCTTACGAATTAACGTATCAGCTACCACATTTTCTTTCCCTGGATGGTACAAGATATCAACATCGTAGTCCTTTAATAGTTCAAGCCATCTCCGCTGCCTTAAATTTAGATCCTTCTGATTAAAAATATATTGCAATCTCTTATGGTCAGTATATAGATCAACATAAACCCCATATAAGTAGTGGCGCCAGATCTTTAAAGAAAAAATAACTGCTGCCAGCTCAAGATCATGTGTAGGATAATTTTTCTCATATGGCTGCAATTGTCTAGAAGCATATGCTATTGACTTACCATTCTGCATCAATATACATCCTAAACCGATTCTGGAAGCATCACAATACACTGTATACCCTTTGGTGTCTTCTGGAAGTACCAACACGGGTGTAGAAATCAACTTGTTCTTTAAATCTTGAAAACTCTTCTCACAGGCATCATTCCATTGGAATTTTGATGCTTTATGGGTTAGCTTGGTTAAGGGTGCTGAAATGGAAGAAAAACCTTTAATAAACATTCTATAATAACCGGCCAACCCGAGCTTCTAGTTCTTCGCAGCTTCTATCTTTTGAGCATCAACTTTTATCCCTTCACTAGATACAATATGACCCAAAAATGCCACCGACTTTAACCAAAACTCACATTTAGAGAACTTTGCATAAAGCTTACAATCACGAAGAGTCTGCAATGCCTGTCTTAAGTGATTGGAATGGTCCTCTTCTGATCTAGAATAAACTAGAATATTATCTATAAAAACTATCACAAATATATCCAGGAATGGCTTAAACACCCTATTCATCAAATCCATAAAAGTTGCGGGTGCATTTGTTAGCCCAAATGATAAAACTAGAAACTCATAATGACCATACCGTGTTCGGAAAGCTGTCTTGGGTATATCCTTCTCTTTGACCCTCACTTGGTGGTAACCTGACCTCAAATCAATCTTAGAAAAGCACTTGGAACCCTATAACTAATCAAAAAAATCATCAATTCTTAGGAAAGGATATTTATTCTTAATAGTCACCTTATTCAATTTCCGATAATCAATACACATCCTTAGTGAGCCATCATTTTTGCGCACAAATAACACTGGTGCTCCCCAGGGGGACATACTAGGCCTTATGAATCCCTTCTCTAGCAAATCTTTCAATTTCTCTTTCAATTCTCGTAAATATGCTGGGGCCATTCTATATGGAGTAATGGAGATTGGTTGGGTGCCTGGTATTACATCAATACCAAACTCTACTTCTTGTTCAGGAGGCAAACCTGGAAGATCTTCAGGAAATACATCAGAAAATTCATTTACCACCGGAACTGCGTGAAGAGTTGGTGGCTCTTCTTTTGTATCCCTTACTCTAACTAAATGATATATGTATCCCTTGAAAATCATTCTTCTCACCTTAAAATAAGAAATAAATCTACCTCTTGGAGAGTTAATTTCACCTTTGCATTCAAGGACTGATTCATTTGGAAAATAGAAATATACCTTTTTCATGCAACAATCAATTGTGGCATAACAAGACGCCAACCAGTCCATACCCATTATAACATCAAAATCTACCATTTCTAACTCCACAATATATTCCATCATATCACGACCACAAACAATTACTATGCAGTTTTGATAAACCCTTCTAACTATAATAGATTCCCCAATCGGTGGGACACTTCAAATGGCTTAACTAACAGTTCGGGTATTCTTTCAAACTTTCCAGCAACCAATGGAGTAACATAAGATAATGTAGAACCAGGATCAATTAAGTCATATAAATTGAATGAAAAGATAGACAACGTACCCGTAACCACATCTGGGGAAGCCTTTAAATTATGTCGATCCGCTAGAGCATACGTACGATTTTGAGCTCCGCTAGAACTCGTGGCTCCTCTATCACCTCTAACACGACCCATTGGTTGTGCACCCCTTCCCAAATAAGGCATCGATGATGATGATACAACAAATGACCTCGTAGGTCCTGCCATACCCCCTATGCCCCTTCGTGGGCATTCTCTTATCATATACCCCAACATACCGTACCAAAAGCAAACATTGGTCCCCAGCAAACATTCGCCCAAATAATACCTTCCACATTTATTACATGGCTCTTGATGAGGTCTCGATTGGCTCATATTCTCTTGCCCTTGGTACCCCACTATCCACGAACTCTGACTCTCACTATGTGCCCAAATTGATTTCCTCTGGACCCTTGGAACTGTGGTGGGGCACTAGCTGCAGAATAAGAGGATAATGTCCTAGGTGGTCTAGTAGAAAATTATGGTCTGAACCCTCTTTCGGATGCCATGAACTGCCCTGTAGATCTTGCCCTCTTGGAATATCCTCTTTCTAATTCCTGTGTTCTTCTCCTCTGCCTCTGATCTTCCATTTTCTGTCCAAAATCTTGGATCCTCGCTATGTCCATATCTTTGTTCAAAGCAGCAATAGTACAATTTATAACCAAATATAGATCTAGCCTATCCATATTTTGATGAACTCTGTCATCCATAGTAGCTACAACATTAGGAGCATATCTCGACAAGGAATTAAATCAGAGATTGTACTCCCTCACACTCATTTTTCTCTGACGAAGATTTAAAAACTAATATGCATGGGCTTGACAAATCTCGAATAGAAGATAATGATCAAGAAATGCCTCTTTAAACTTTTTCCAAGTAGCTGGGGGTGCATCAATACCCCTAGATCGTTTCCAGTCCTAGTTCCAATATATTGCCTCCCCTTTAAATCTATACACCGCTAAATCCACTGTCTCTCTATCCGTTACATGCATAACATCTAAGGCCCTTTGAATTTGATTAATAAAGTCCCGTGGGTCCTCGTTAAGATCTAATCCATTAAAAGTGGGAGGATCCATCTTAAGAAAATCCTGTGTTTGAAGGCTAGCCTCCCTATCTGTACCACTAGGACCCATGGTAGGAATGGCTTGCCCTTGAGCTTGCCCAGCAACTATACGAGTCAAAATTTGCACCGTATTTCTAAGATCTTGATCAACAGTATTAATAGGTTGCACTGGGGATATATTTCTCCTCCGCCTTATTTCTACCGGAGTGGAGGATGTTTCTGATGCATGCTCAGCTGGAGCCTCACTTTGATTAGCTGGTATAGTGGGTGACTTACTAGTCCCCTCTCCGGTAGCCATATCTACTTGCTTACCAGTATTCTTGCTTCTGGTAACCGTCATCATTACTAAAATAAGAGAAACAAATGGATTCAGTGGTCAACTACGACTTCATATACAATATAGGCTCTATCGCACAATCTAAGACATGAAGAAAAGAAACAATTCCTAAATGTCCATAGCCTCCTGTTTATAGATGCGGTGCACAACACACCGATAAACAAGACTCTACATAGACACGTCTTTGTAGACTCACTAGGATGAACTTCTCTGATACCACATTTGTCATGCCTCAAATCCTGTTGGGGCGGACTAGCACCCGTAATCGAGGAGGACCGAGAGAACCAGCTCATAACCTTATACTTCCCATGCATACCTCTATGACAATCCGAAATTCGGACATCATCATGTCACATATAAAAGGAAATAATCACCTGTATAAGCTCAAGCACACATATATATGTATATACAATACTTGGCCGTTGGAGCCATCACGTCTATTAACAAAATACCACCTTGACTGTATATTAGGTCTATAAATCCTCTAGAAAATACACAGAGTTTAACTAAGGTCGGGACACACCTCGCCATATAACTAACTTCTATACAATACCAAAAGTGACTGGATATGACACAGAAATCCCCGAAGAAAACTGGAGCTCACTAAAAGCAGCTGGATATCGTGGCTTCTACTTGTGCGGTGTATGAGCTAAGGTACCTATTCCTGCAACATGAAATGCAGGTCCCTCATGGGGGACGTCAGTATGAAATATGTACTGAGTATGTAAACCTGTAGATAATCACATATGATATAGGAGCTCAATAGAAATCAAAAACAAGTGACTAAATCATAATAGGAGTGGACCACACTTACTAGAACTTGTGACAACATGTACATTGTATTTGTTCAATCACTTTGCCTTCGTTCGTATCATATTTGTAATCATTACTATACTGTACTGTGACCATTAGGCTGCCTCCAGTACATATCAACTGGGATCGACCCATGATAGGCTTATGCCTCTGGGATACCACTCATAAACACATAAATAGGGATCGACCCATGATAGGCTTATGCTCCTGGGATACCACCCGATAAGAGAGAACTTCCATCACTTAGTTCAATTAATCTTTAAGATTATTATTTCGGTCGCCACCGTATTTTTGATACTTTAAAACAATGATACATCAATAAGAGACATATAAATAGACCATCAATGCAATAACAATGAAGTAAGAACTCATTGTCACATCAATGAAGTGGTTTGGAGTCATCAATGCCATAACAATGAAGTAGGAACTTATTGGTATATCAATGAAACGTTTTGGAGTCATTAATAGCACATGGATCTTGTTTGAGTAACCGGATACCTTCTGACATTCATTAGTGCAATAAACATGTAAGATTTGTAAAACAAGTAAGTATTGGAATGTCTTGACATCTTGTAGGGTGAAAACAAGTTCATTGGTAACGTAGGACATCATACAAAACCCTTTTGGATCACATGTTATTGAATAACTTTGAAAACTTTCTTAATAGAACAATTGTTCACTTTCATGCCAAAGATATGGTATAGAGTATGCTTTACATACCTGACTGTCAACCTTCAATACTAGTCCCAAAAGGACTTCCCGTCTTTTCGTATTACTTATCTACAATGAACATAAATAGCAATCTAGTATTAGCAACCAAACATCACAATTCAATTATTTGAATTCACCAAACTTGTGGTTGAGTAGTAAGCCTTAATTACCCCATAAAGGGTGTCACTTTAACCCTCTTATACTCCAATTACATTCACATGCCATGCATATTCATACAACATCCTCCAATAGCAAGTTTGGATTCATTTATCCTTCCAACCAATCCGTTAAACCAAATTGAGCCATAGACATAAATAATCATCAATTCAGTATTATATCACCATATCCACCTTACATAACTCAATTACCATATCCACCTTCCACAATTCAATACAATCAAACCATGCAAAATAGTCCATAACCCTATTTCCATGACCTTTCAATAACAACCAATACATATAATCCTCTATCACATATATACATATGGAAAAGAAGAAGGCAAACAATATTCATACCTTAGAATTCTCCTCTTGATTATGCAGTGATGTTTGCACAAATAATAGGTTCCGTTCGAAGCTCTCGAGATGACAAATGCAGTTATCGGATTACTTTGGAATTTCTACGGTTGAATCAAAAGTAATTTAAAGGTCAAATTTGGCTAGGGTTTGTTCTTTATCAATGATTGATGATGAAAATAAGTTTTTGAGCTCATATACATGTATATATACACATATTCCCATCCATAATATAATAGGAAATGACCAAAATGCCTTTAAAATTTAAATAATGCCAAATCTGTCCTTTGGTGGACTGTTTTGGTAAGCTAAAGTAGATCGACTATAACTCTTTACTCCGATATCGGATTTGGTTGAAATTGGTATCGTTGGAAATATAATTCAAAGGGATTTCATTTCATATAAAGTAGGACAGCCAGTTCGTCCTGTACAAGGAGTTATGGTCGTTTGAAGTTGACCCTAAAAATCTGTTTTGATAGGCTAAAGTAAAACGAGTATAACTCCTTGATCAGACGTTGGATTTTTATGAAACCAATTGCATTGGAAGGAATAATCAAAGATCTTTCTTTTCATAAGTTGCAGATCTCCCAGTTAATTATATTAAGGGAGGTATGATCATTCAAAGTTGAACCAAAAATTCGGCTGACCTCAGTAGTTTGTGTGCAGGAAATTTTCCTGCACATTCACTATTCCCAAATATCCCGGCGACCGTTTTATAGTTTTGAACATGTTCGATTATATCCGAAACCTATCTGTTTTTTGAAATATTTATATCGTTCGAAAGCTTATTCAATAACCTTCTCATGGAACCATTGATGGGAAAATTCCGGTATAAATAAAATAAAAAATTAATTCCATATAAATAAGACCAATACACGTACTTGAATACGCCAATACATGTACTTGAATACAGAGTGATACATCGCCCCACCACAAGGGTGTATCGTACGCAGCCTTACCTTGCATTTCTGCTAAAAGACCAAAATAAATGTATATTTAAATAAGTTCAATCTACAAATATTGTTCAAGAATTTCACTTAATTCGACGTCTATGACTAGGGGTGGGCGTTCGGTTGGTTCGGTATGATTGTTTAATATCAGTTCGACTTATCGATATTTGGATTGACAAAAATGACAACCATAACTAAACCAAAATAAAATCGGTTTTGTTCGGTTTCTATAAATTCGGTTCGGTTATTTTGAATTTTTATTTCGGCTTGAAATATTAAAGTAGAGAGCCTCTCTTTTTCATAAGTGAGCATTTAAAATTGATGATTTTTTTTTTAAAAATAATTTTTTTCAAATCTAATTTTCATTTTCAAATATAAATAACTATAAGTAGCTCAATATAAATGAAACGAAATGAAATAATCATAAGCTAAACATAATACATAACATCGTTGATCATTAGATATAGATTTGTATAAACAGTCCTGTCCACAAAATAAACAAAAAACTCATAAAAATAGTCCATAAATCGATTACCAAAGACTTTCTACATAAAAATAGTCCCTAGCCACCAAAATAGTTTATAAAATATTTGAGTCACTAAAACAGTCCATAAACTAGTCCATAAAACAACAAAACAATCCATAAAATAATAAAAGAGTCACCACCACAAATCTATAGAACAACTGGTCTACTCGAAGCACTGTGCAGCGGACGACTTCACCAGGAAACAGTATATTTTAGACAAAAAAAAAACTGCTCAAAAAAGAAAAAATGCATTAGGTTCCAATATAATTTAAACAAAAGAATTTAGTATTTCAAGCGCACACTCCTTTGGGTGCTTATAATAGGTTTGTTTTCTTTCTGCGCTGTTATCTGTGCTAATAGCCATAGCTAGAAAGACAAGTGTTAACTAATATAACAAAGAAATAGATGAGAAGGCCAATAGAAAAGCACACAAGAATCTAGCAGTTTGATCTTCCATGAAAGTTTTAAGATTTGAAAATCAATCACCTGAGCTCTTTTCTCAAGAACCAAACAGAGTTATGAATCCTCTCAACAAGAGAAGGTTCAAGAACTATTTCAAAAGACCTGTCCAATTTGGAAGATTGTAAAGTGCCTTATCCTGTATGAAATACAAGACTTTATTAGACTTCTCCATTCAAGGTAAGGCAATAAGAATTTGTTAATGGCTAAGCTACAAACTTGGAAATGAAATAAACTTTCTGTTCTTAGGACATAATACTTTCTCAAAGAGGTAAGAAAATTCATTTAGTGATAAATACTCAAAACAAATAAAGGCATGCAAAACTATAGATATATATAAAGCTAACGATTCAGTAGCCAATATCACCACCGATGTAAAGCACCTGACTTGCACCATTTAGTGATCCAGCAACTAACATCCTTAATCATTACACTGCTACTTTTATCCTTTGTGCCTACTATCATGTTTCTGGGCTGACATAAAAAACTCAATCCTACCCCTTCAAATATTATTCATTATTTTACTTCTTAACAGAAGTATCAGTCCAAGAAACTATATCCAAGAAACCATCATTTTACTTCTTGACATCTCAGCAAAGAGCACCACCACCTCCTACTTCCAACTTTCCAGTTCAGCAAAATAATAGGTCTTTCAACAATCTCAACATAGATCGAGACATTCAAACCAGCAAAACAAGAGGTCTTTCAATTTCCAAAATAAAAAAAATATCACTTTGTGATCATAATAGATAGCACTAGCCAGTTTTCCAAATTTAATATAAAGTAAATGAAATAAAATACCCTTTCAAATAGAAAATGCATTAAAATCACCTGAATACTCCTCTTTAGACATAATTCATTTTCCATCGAATACATCATCAAACGACTCATAAAACTTCTACAGATCAGCAAAACACAATACAATACATTACATATCATCCAAATAATAAAACAATCAAGTAAAAAACAAAAATATCAATCATATAATACAAAATACTAATCTTAATTATTACCACATCCTAAGAAGTGTATAGTTGAGAGAAAAAAATGCATAGTCCATAACTCATTAAATCAAGAAAATAGTAGAAGTAGTAGAAGAAGATCCCAAAAACAAACTTACCTGCAATTCATATTTGCTTGTTAACAACTGCACATCAATAATGCAAGACTCAGTGCCACTACAAGCCATTTCTGAAAAAATATAAGACACTTGTTAGTTGATGTTCAATATAAATAAGAAATTATTTTTAATATAATGAATACAAAATCATAAAATTCTTAGCAACTTCAAGTTGCTCAAGATACTCTAAATCTTCCTCGATATTAATTAGAGTAGATTCACTTCTAAGCCAATCTTGAGGACAAATAAGAGATTGCACTAGTTTCGGAGTTAATGAACTCCTAAAGGGAGCAATAACTTGACCCCCCGTGCTAAATGCATATTTAGATGTGATACTGAAAATAGGAATGACTAATACATCATGAGCCATCTCAGCGAGAATGGCAAATCTAGGCTCATTAACTTTCCACCAACCTAATATGTCAAATTATTCCGAATCTGGCTCAATTTCTTCAGCAAGATATTTTTCCAACTCAGATTTATTGCTTGAACCTCCACTAATATCTTTATGCTTCTCAAATTATTATTTTTTCCTCATTATTTTTATTCTTTAAAAGTTTTCATAACACCTTATGGATGAAGAATTCCTAGAATAAGAAGAAGTGGATGAAGATGAAGAGATTTTTTATTTCTTAACATAATGCTCAAATAAGGCTTTCATATATGACTCCACTAAATCGGATAACTTGTCCCCAATTTCTTTTCCAAACATGTCCACAATTGCAAAAGGAACATATTCAAGATTGTTTCGGAGATCCAACACAAATGAAATAAAGAACATTTTTTTTATTTTCTATGGATTATCCCAATACTTTCTGAACTTTTCCCTCATATTTGCTGCCATTTTTTTCAAATTAGAATCTTTATTTTCTATAATCTCTTTCACAATCAGATCAAGCTCAGCAATTTCCACAAAGTGTACATTTGTAGTAACATATTTTGAATCAGAAACTTTCAAATAAGATCATAAAAAGTTTTCAAAAATTCTACCATTGTCCTCACATTTTTCCAGTCCTCACTTACAAAGGCGCCTGCCTTAGTTCCATCTTCACAAGGAGAGGTACGGAGATAATCCAAGAAACCATTATCATAAAAATTATGTTCTTCAGATGCAAGCTCAAAATGTTGTGTTGTTTCAAGTATCAAGTATGTAGAGTTCCATTGAGTAGGAACATCTAAACATACGGATTTCTTACAAGTTATCAATTGAGATCCACAATACTCTTCGAACTTTTTCACTCGCGCGGCAGATAGTTTAACATACTTCATAGCTTGTCTCACTTACTTGACAGACTTATCAATTTCCATCAGCCCATATGGCATAATAAGATTAGGAATATGTGTCATACACCTCACATAAAGATGTTGACCCTTCATTATGTTAGTTTCCCAATTACTTAATTGTTTAGATATTTCTATTATTGTAACATCGTTGGAACTAGCATTATCAACTGTCATACTAAAAACAGTATCCAAACCCTATTCAAGCAAATAATTAGTAATGTAAGCAGCCATATCAATACCTTTATGACTAAAAATTGGACAAAAATTTATCACTCTTTTATCCAATTTCCTATTTGTATCTATAAAGTGAGCTATCAGACACATGTAGGTAATCTTTTGTATAGACGTCCAAGTATCTGTCATAAGAAAAACTTTTGTACGTACTACTTTGAAAACTTTTTTCAAAACTTGTTTCTCTTTATTGTAGAACTGATAACAATCTCTTGTCAAGGTTCTACGAGAAGGAATATGAAAGTGTGGGGCTATGACTCTCAGGAAATTTCAAAATCGTTCTTTTTCAACAAAAATAAATGACAATTCATCAACAACTATCATTTGAGCTAAAGATTTCCTACTTAGTCCTTGATCAAATATTCAAATACTCAATGCGTCTCCCATTTCATCTGCAGAAGACGGTAGAAAAACTAATTTTGTTTGACTATCTTTCTCTTTCACACCAACATTAGGGAGGTAAGGACATAATTTTAGCGTGTGATTATTCATCAATAAAGTACCACTAGCACTTGGAGCAACAACATAAATTTTTCCATAATACTTACATTGTGCTTTCTTAACTTTGATTTTTTCATCCAAAATCTTGTCAAACCACTGCCAACATCTTTCCCTCGGTTCCATGACCTTTTTTTTTTATTATTCAGCTTCAACCGCAGTTTCAACTTCATTTGGAGATGAAATTGAAATATTTCCATTTGATGCTCTATCTTCACTTACCCTACATCCAATCTGCGAAAACAAAATAATTTGTTTATTAGTTCTCAGACTTTAAATTTAAACTTAAACTATCAAGTTAAATGAAAATCACTAATAAAAAAAAATACCGGACTAGACATATTTTGAAGGCTGACTAATCGCCAGAATAAATAATCAAAAAAAGGGTCTGATTGCCGAAATGCCGCCTACCGTCGATCGCCACTCGGGCCGTTCAAAAATCACAAATAGTCAAAAACTATTCCACATTAGATGTTGGTCACCGCGCAACAAACAGATAGACCAGATTCGTCTCACCGCCTCAAACGCAAAGACCTCAGTTAGTCAGTCACTGACTCATCCGTCAAAAAACACAAACACCACAGTCACAGATCACTTACTCTGATGTCGTTGTAGAGAAAGGGAGTCTATGTCGTTGTCACCGGTGGTCTATTATCCGCCTCTGGTGTCATTGTAATTTGTAAAGAAAGAGTTCTGTGAAAAGTGATAAAACAGCTGCTGTGAATTGTGATATGATCATATGATTTAGGTTTAGAGAAGTAGGGTTATAAAAAATTTATTATATATTTATTAATTTATTATTTATATATTAAATATATTATGTTATATATAAATAATATATATATGTTATTAATATATTTTTGGATTTTCGGTTTAAACGAATTTTATTTTTGAGAAATAAAATTGAATCATTTAACTGAATTTTAAAATTTAAAAATCGAAACCGATTCGAAAAAATGAAAAACTGAAAAACCGAAGTCAAATTTAAATTTTGGTTTGATTTTTTGGTTTTTTCGGTTTTAACCAAAACATGCCTAGCCCTATCTATGACACTATTCCAACTTGCTATACTACTTAATATTTTAGTCAAGTTTCACGAGAAAGGGATGAAAAGTCCAATCTATTTATCTGAGCTAGCTTCGCTTCGTGGAATGATGGTAAAAATTCCTCCATCTTATCTTTTTTGTATAAATGATCTGCTCAATTAATTGGAGAATATCATAATATTACTTCAAAGTTTGATTTTATTGTTATTTTCCTTTAAGTATCTTATCTTTTAATTTATATGTAGCTCTTTCTATATTAACGTACAAAATATCGATCCTGAACAATTCAGATAATATTAATTCTTAAATATATCTTATCTTGTGATTGACAAAATTATTTTTGATATTAGAACTAGGAAAGTTCATGATCATGGAAATCTTTAGCAATTTGAGTTGTGGAAATTCATGCTCCATGACAAAATACTGGAGTTTGAAGCAAGTTTGTATCATTTTCAAATGAACACTGTTTGATAAACGCAATATTACTATCTAATAGGAAGGAAAGAGCAAGCAGGAGCCCATCAATATGCCTGCTTGTCGATCCCTTCAACTGTTTTTTTTGTGATTTTATTATATCATTCCTAATTAATTATTATATGTCATTTATGTATTAGAAAACTATCTAATAAGAGGGAAAGAGAAAGTAAGAGCCTGTCAACATACCTGCTTGCCGACCCGTTCAGCTGCTTGCTTCGTTATTTTACAATATTATTCCTAATTAAGTATTATATGCCATTTAGTATTAGAAATGAGGATATTCGTAAGAAGGTGGGAGTGACTTCGATGAAAGACAAGATGTGGGAAGTGAGATTGCGATGGTTTGGGCATATGATGAGGAGAGGCACGGATGCTCCAGTACAGAAGTGTGAGAGACTGGTTATGGATGGTTTTAGGCGAGGTAGAGGTAGGCCCAAGAAATATTGGAGGGAGGTAATTAGACATGATATGGAGATGTTACAGCTTATAAAGTTACGATCCTTGATAGGAAGATGTGAACAGGGGCGGATCTATTAAGGCCCGTGAGGGTGCCACGCCACCCGCAAACTTCGATGGAAACTCTATATAAATAGTGGTATATATACATAATATATATAAATGGTAAACTTGCCACCCAGTCAACATAAGCTGTCTGTGGTGCCAATGGTAGAGGGTCACTTAGTTTTCACAAGGTGCCCAGGTTCAATACTTGATGGTAACGTAAGTTTTATTAGTTTTAAGTTCAGTTATGTTCCTTTTCTCTTATTTCTTTTTAATTAGTATAAATAACATAAATACCAACCCTTTTTGGAAGTAATTACACTCTCTCCCATTTTTTAAATTAGTTTACTCTCTCTCCCTATTAATATACAAAACATAGCCGACATATACATAGTATTCTGTGTATATGTTGAGATTTTTATAATATGTTTAGGGAGTTGAGATTTTTTGTAATATTAGAAATATAAGTTGTGTATTTGTGTAATTTTTAGTTTTAATTAGTGTTTGTTTATAGCCATCGTTTATATTTTTATATTTTCTGATATTTTCTTGTAGTAGTGGCTGTGGGCGGTAATGGTTGGATAGGGTCATGTTCGAGGGGGTTGGGGCGTGGGGCCGTTGTGGGGGCGGGGGATGAGGAAAGGGAGGGAGTGGGAGGGAGGCCAAGGTTTGTCCGCGGGGGTGGTACAGGAGGGCGTGTGAATAGTGATGGTAGGCTGAGGGTTGGGTCTTGGAATATAGGGACCCTTCAGGGTAAGTCCATAGAGCTTGTGAAGATTCATAGGAAAAGAAGGATCAATATTGCGTGTGTTCAAGAGACTAAGTGGGTAGGGTCTAAGGCTAGGAATGTGGATGGTTACAAGCTGTGGTACTCGGGGAGCGAGAGGCGTAGGAATGAAGTTGGCATCTTAGTAGATGAAGAGCTTAGAGGTCAGGTTGTAGAGGTGAAGAGGATCAACGATAGGTTGATGACTATTAAGTTGGTCATTTGGGGGTTTACCCTGAACGTGTGTAGTGCTTATGCGCCGCAAGTGGGCTCGGAGGGGGAGGAGAAGATGTGGTTTTGGGAGGCTTTGGAGGAGGTGGTGAGAGGCGTGCCTAGCTCGGAGAAGATTGTTGTAGCAGGATATTTCAACGGGCACATCGGGGCGTTACCAGGAGGATTTGGTGATGTGCATGGTGGTTTTGGTTTTGGGGACAGAAATGAAGAGGGGACTACTCTATTGGAGTTTGCGAGGTCCTTTGGGCTGGTGGTGGTGAACTCGGGCTTTCCGAATAAGGACGATCACCTGATCACCTTTCGAAGCGCGATAACCAGGACCCAGATTGACTTTTTATTGCTTAGGAAAGGGGATAGGGTGTTGTGTAAGGACTGTAAGGTCATCCCAAGTGAAAATCATTCGACCCAACATAGGCTCTTGGTTATGGATTTGGGTATAAAGAGGAATAGAAAGAGGAGGAGTAAGGAGGGCAGACCTAGAATTAAGTGGGGCGGCTTGACGCCAGTGAATGCGTGGGAGATAGGAGAGAAGTTGGCGGGAATGGGGGTGTGGGAGCGTAGGGGGGACATAGATAGTATGTAGGATAGGGCGGCTAGGTGAATCAGGGAGAATGGAAGTGAGGTGTTGGGTGTTTCTAAGGGCCGGGCTGGGCATCATCGGGCGGATTGGTGGTGGAATGAAGAGGTGGAGAAGAAAATGGGGACCAAGAAAGGGGCGTATGCTAAGTTGGTTGAGAGTATGGATGAAAAAGAGAAGCGGGTAAACAGGAAAGAGTAAAAGCGAGCTAGGAAGGAGGCTAAGTCAGCAGTCACGACAGCTAAGACGACCGCTTTTAAGAGCTTGTATACAGGGTTACAGGGGAAATGAGGGGAGAAAAAGCTATTTAGACTCGCTAAGGCTAGGGAGAGGAAGGGTCGTGACCTCGACCAGGTGAGGTGCATTAAGGGAGAAGACGGTAGAGTGTTGGTGGAGGACGACCACATTAAGAATAGATGGCAGTCGTACTTTCATAGGCTCTTGAATGACGAAGGGGATAGAGCTATTGTGTTAGGGGAACTGGATCACTCAGAGGAGTGTCGGGATTTTAGTTATTGTAGACGTTTTAAGGTAGAAGAGGTTAGAGAGGCTGTTTGCAGGATGCGAAGGGGTAGGGCGACGGGGCCGGATGAGATACCGGTGGAGTTTTGGAAGTTCGTTTGAGAGGCTGGTGTAAGGTGGTTGACTGGATTGTTCAATGAAATCTTCAAGATGGATAAGATGCCTGAAGCTTGGAGGTGGACTTCCATGATCCCTCTCTATAAGAATAAGGGTGACATCCAGAGTTGCAATAACTATAGGGGGATTAAGTTATTGAGTGACTCTATGGAGATTTGGGAGAGAGTGGTCGAGGTGAGGCTGAGACGGATAGTGTCTATTTCGAAAAACCAGTTTGGATTTATGCATGGCCGCTCGACGACGCAGGCAATTCACCTGGTACGGAGGCTGGTGGAACAGTATTTGGAAAGGAAGAAGGACCTGCACATGGTGTTTATCGACCTGGAGAAGGCATACGACAAAGTCCCCAGGTAGGTTCTTTAGAGGTGCTTGGAGGTGAGTGGAGTCCCACTGACATATATCAGAGCAATTAAGGACATGTATGAGGGAGCGAAAACTCAGGTGAGGATGACGGGAGGAGACTCAGAGCATTTCATTGTCTTGACAGGATTGCATCAGGGATCTAGTCTTAGTCCCTTTTTGTTTGCTTTGGTGATGGATGTGTTGACGCGGCGTATTCAAGGGGAGGTGTCGTGGTGTATGCTTTTTGCAGACGATGTAGTTCTGATTGATGAGACTCGAGGAGGTGTGAATGACAAATTAGAGGTGTGGAGACAAACTCTTGAGTCTAAAGGGTTCAGGTTGAGCAGAAGCAAGACAGAGTATTTGGAATGCAAGTTTAATGACGTGAGGCTGGAGAATGAGGTGGTAGTGATCTTGGAATCACAGGAGGTATGTAAGAGGGATAGATTCAAGTATCTTGGGTCCGTGATCCAGGGTAACGGTGAGATTGACGAGGATGTCTCGCACCGTATTGGGGCGGGATGGATGAAGTGGAAGCTCGCGTCGGGGGTGTTGTGTGATAAGAAGGTGCCGCCCAAGCTTAAAGGCAAATTCTACAGGGTGGTAGTCCGTCCGGCCATGTTGTATGGAGCGGAGTGTTGGCCAGTTAAGAATTCCCACGTCCAAAAAATGAAGGTGGCAGAAATGCGGATGTTGTGCTGGGTGTGTGGGCTGAATAAAGGGGATAGAGTTCGGAATGAGACTATCAGGGAGAAGGTTGGTGTGACTCCAGTGGAGTGCAAGATGCGGGAAGTCTGATTGAGATGGTTCGGACACGTGAAGAGGAGAGGCATGGATGCCCTGGTTCGTAGGTGTGAGAGGCTAGCGTTGGATGGTTTTAGGCGGGGTAGGGGTAGGCTGAATAAGTACTGGGGTGAGGTGATTAGGCGAGACATGGAGCAGTTACAGTTCACCGAGGACATGACCCTAGATAGGAAGGTCTGGAGGACGCGAATTAGGGCAGAAGACTAGGGCCAGTTTGGGTCGCTAGTGTAGGGAATTACTTGGGGGGGTAGTATCCTCGTTATGATTCCGTGTTCCTTGTTTTAGTATGAATCTGGGTGCTTTCCTCTGTTTTCTATTACTTATGGCTGCCGTATTTATGTTATGTAATCTTGTGCTGTGCTTTACTATGTATCTGTGTGGTATCTCGTGTCTTGAGCCGGGGGTCTATCGGAAACAACTTTTCTACTTCTTTAGAGGTGGAGGTATGGACTGCGTACATCTTACCCCCCCAGACCCCACTAGGTGGGAATACACTGGGTTTGTTGTTGTTGCTGTAGTATTAGAAAATTAATAATATTTAATAAAAAATTAAAATAGACATTTATGATATGTCCGCTTCAATTGCTTCAGCCATAATTTTAGTATATCACTCGTAATTAATTATTATAAGACATCTAAGTATTAAAGAATTAATATTAAAAAATTATTATAAAGCCATCTCACTATATCACTTTTAATTAGTTGTTGTGAGTCATTAAGACATGTCTACTTCATTGCTTCAATCGTGAATTAATTATATCACCCCTAATTAACTATTATAGGCATCGAAGTATTATTCCACTTAAATTGAAATAGAACAAAAAATATTATAAATCACAATTATTAAAAACTTGAATAATTCTAAAAATATAATTGACTATCAATGTAACGAAAGTTAGGATAAGGAGAATAACATATGAATATATTATAAATTACAATAGTTAACAACTTAAAATATCTTTAAGAAATTAATCTGTTATATATTTCAAAAAAATACGTAAAAAATACTATAAATCACAATACTTAACAAGTTTAAAATTTAAGAGATATAAAATATTGGGTTGACTCTCAAAAATATATCAATGCCACTTAAATTGAAAAAGAAGAAAAGTATTATAAATAACAATAAATAAAAACATAAATTATTCTAAAAATATAATTGACTATCAACGCCACAAAAGTTTGGACATGGAGAGTAACGTATATTATTCCAAAACTAAATTAAAAGCATTATAAATTACAATAGTTAACAGTTTAAAATATAAAAAAGCATATAAAAAGTATGGCTAATTATCTAAATTCTATTTATGTCGCATAAATTGAGAAAACAAATAACATATACTGATCTCATGTTATCTAAAAATTAGTAATATAGGCCCATCAAATTTTTTTTTTCACACTCTTTATTAATTTGTACATTTGTAGAGTTTAATTTTGATCGTGAATTAAATTTTTAAAACAAAATTATTTATTTGAATAATAAATCACAATAATTGATAATTTGAAATATTTTAAGAATATATGGAAAAATTACTTTGAAGCAGGAACCATCAACATGCCTACTTGCCAACCTGTTCAGTTGCTTGCTCCGTGATTTTATTATGTCACTCTTAATTAATTATTATATGTCATTTACATAATAAAAAATTAATAATATTTAATAAAAAATAAAACAAACATTCATGACATTCTCCTTCAGCTGCTTCAGCATTAATTTTACTATATCACTAATAATTAATTATAACAAGTCATCTAAATACTAAGAAATTAATATTAACAATTATTATAAAGTCATCTAAATATTAAAAAATTAATATATATTTAATGTTAAATTAACTTGACGCTTATATAAGACCCACTTAAATTTTTTCACAAGTATTTTTATAGTAATTTTGCTATATCACTTCTAATTAGTTATTGTTTGGGTCATTTAAGACATGTCTGCTTCACTATTATGGTCATCTAAGCATTTTGTCACTTAAGTTGGAATAGAAGAATGAAACACCCTGGGTTTGAGACTCTTAGAAAATTTCTTGGATTTTTGGTTTCTGGTAAAGATACGACTTGAGGGTACCAGTCATATTATAGAGTACGAGTGTTATGCCTTGGTCATATACTGACCAATGTTGGTTGGTGGGTTGGATTGATTTCTGGAATGGGTACGACTTTGGTTGGTATGAGTCATATTGGTTAAATACGGGTCATTTGGTTTAGGTTTTTCCTTTACTAAATCTGAGACTTAGTAAAATAATTTGGATCTAAGTGTAAGTGGTTCACCATGGGTCGTCACCTAGGGTACGAGTTGTACCCATAACTCATATGGTGGACAATGTTCAAACCTCTTATAATTTTATTCTGCCAGGGGTATGGGTCAAGGGTACTAGCCGTATGCTTGGGTATGACTTGGATTGGGGTAAGTCGTATGTTGAATAGTGTTGGGTCTAAGGGGAAGGCCTTAGTTATGAGTGGTGGGTACCATTCATATTGGAGGGTACGATCGGTATGGTATAGTTGTACCCTATGACGGGACTTTGTGCAGTTTAAGTGGGGGTAATCTAGACATTTCCCGCTCTTAACCTATTAAGGCCCCACGACTTCTAAACTACTTGGGAGGTTATTTATCCTATTATTCCATTATTAAACACTTAGAAACTCTTTTAAACACTTTATAATTCTTTCTAAGGCTTTCGGGTAAAGGAAGGCCAGGGTTTCATCCTGAGGAGCAATTTGGGACTTGTTTCGGTGATTTATTCCCACCATCTACTAATCAAAGGAAAGATACTCTTCCCTCATTGTTAGTTCCAACTAAAGGCATATTTTATACAATGATTTTAATAGATGATTATTGTATGGTTTTGGGGTTTCAATTATGTGTTAGGGTTTTAGTATTAAATGTTTGGTTATGATTTTTTCATGTTTTAATTATGATATTACATGCTTTAATGGTGGTTTGGAGAATTGGTTGCATGGGAATGGTTAATTGGTATTTGGTTTTGGTTTTGAAAATACTATGCCCCCAACATGTTTGATAAAATGCCTATGAGAATGCTTTTACTATATTAACTTTTAATAGAACTATTGCATGATATGGTTTGGTAATGGAACACTAAATGGTTTAAATGGTTTGGAATGGTTAATTGGTAAGGTCTTGGTTGTCATGTTTATGGTAAATAAATTTTCTTTTGGGGTACAAGGGAATCCCCTAAGTAAACATGTTACTGAATAAATAATGGGTATATGGGACTCCCCTAAGAAACTTAATAATGGAACACTTGCGGGGTACATAGAATTCCCCTAAGCTAACATGGTAATGTAACCTATAAGGTACAGGGGAATCCTCTAAGGTTGGATAAGGACATTTTTTGCAAATTATAGTCGGTATGACGATACCACTACTCATAGCCTTGGTTAATAATAATCTTCAAATAGTTTGGTTGGATGGAAATGGTTTTAATTGGACAATAATGGCGGGGTGTGATAGCTAATTGTGAAGGTGCAAGTCTAATGGACGAGCACTGGAAATTCATGTTTGTCAACATAAGGGGATGGTTATGGTGACCTTATATGATACTATGAGGTACATGGGAATCTTCTAAGTACATTGTACATATATATCATAGAGAGCGAAGGGTACTTGGGAATCCCCTACTCTTATGGTATCTCCAATTCATGCAGCTATATCTATCGAGGCCCGTTCAGGGGGATACACTGGACCCATATAGCCCGTATGTACTTTTAGGATGGTTAAACTACATATACCCAGGTTAATGGTATTAAATGCATGCTAAACCCGGTTCCCTTTCCTGGCATGATTATATATATATGCATGGTTTGTATGCATATGGTTGGCTTACTGTTTTACTAGATGGAATTAGTTTATCCTTATACTAGTTTCTTGCTAACGTTCACCCATTAACCCATCTTTGGGCGACAGTATCCCCACGCGATGCAGGAACCAGTCATTTTACTCCTCCTGCTTAGTATTTGGCTTTGAGGTTGCCTATTGGATTTGTAACAACCCGAGACTACCCCCTAGTCGTCACACGGTGCTTGAAACCATAAATGATCCCAACTAACCCATGAAGTGGAATAATATTAAGCAATTAAATTATAACATAATAAATAGCTATTCTGTTGTGCAGAAACATAATCATACTAAAAATCTAAAATAGATACAATACTGATAAAGCTTTATAATTTGATAAATCTGAAGAATAAAACTGGAATTACATGACTGACTCTGACTTATATCTATGAAGCCTCTACTACACTAACTATAGATAGTTGGGACATGCCTTCAACTACCACTAATCAATACACATAGAAAATAAATAAACTGTACATGAACTAAAACTATCTAGACTTTCTGAAGTAGGAGAACTCATCACTTGCTGGCTAGAATCTATAACTTTCTGATCGTGATGTGTGGGCTACAATTTGTATCTACATTATGAAATAATGTAGCCACACAGATGTATGTATGGATTAGTACTTCTTCAATGTACTTAGTATATAGGGGTGAATGCAATAAGTAAAACTGATTTCATACGTAATCGTAAAACATGCATTCTAAGTGTAAGTAGACTCACCAATCCGCTGGAACAAATTGGAAACTGAAATATCTTAAAGCATGAGTGTCAAACATTTTTTGATAAGATGGTGAATCTGTACACTAAGTTTCTATAAATTTTACTTTAATGATATAAGCATAACTACAGCTGGGATATGATAAAACATGGATACTCTATTAATACTGGTCTAAAACTACGTGATGGAGACCGACATAGATTGAGGATATAAATATACAATCCCACTGAGCACGAATACATAAATATATTAACTTATTTGATTAACTGAATGACTGATAGCTGAATACTGGTCATGTAAGCCTGAACTATACTTAGTCTGAATAACTGGACTGAAACTGTAAAGTATTATACATATGAGGTAAGGATTGACTGAGTAACATGAGGTAACTAAGCATGAATTTGTTAAAACTGTATTATTTGAGAATGCAAGACCAAACATATAATTTATGATTTTGAAATAGTTTGTAAAGTGAGGTACTAAAATACTGAAAAGTGAATAATTGATAATTGTATGCTATGGTCAAGCACACCTAAAACAGAACTGAGTTACTGATCTGATTACTGGACTAAGACTGTAAATAAAATGGTAACTGAGATTGTAATTGAGATTATAACTAAGACTGTAACTAAGACTGTAACTGAGAATGTATCTAAGACTATAACTGAGACAGTAACTAAGACTATAACTAAGACTGCAACTAAGACTATAACTGAGATTGTAACTGTGACCGTAAATGAGATTGTAAATGAGACTGTAACTGAGACTTAACTAAGACTGTAACTATGACTTTAACTATGACTTTAACTGAGACTTTAACTGAGACTTTAACTGAGACTGTAACTAAGACTTTAACTATGACTGTAACTGAGACTGCAACTGGAACTGATTATTGAGTTCTGATTAATAAGTAACTAATAGCTACAATTACTGATCACTGAGTTATTGATAATTGGGTGACTCTTTCGAACAGCCCTAATTATATGGAACTAAACTGAGTTCCATACTGAGTCTGAAGCTGAAACTGTTACTGTAGGAGTGTTCATCTAACCGACATGCCCCTCTTTAAACTTATTAGGGTCCAACCTGTAACCCCATTTGGAAGGGTGCTAGTACCGTGTCATGGGTAAAGACAAGCTGAAGAGTCACCCTCATCTGGCAGGTGTCCTGAATGAGAAAAGTGGTACCCTCACCTGGCAGGTAAAACACCTTATCAACCCTCAACTGACAAGCTGATATCTCAACCTATTCTGCCCACATAGTTCTAGAATACAAGCACTGCTACTAAGGATCACACCCTCTACTGGCAGGTGAGACCCCATCTTTGGGTTCACTCAGTCCTGAATCCTACTCCCAACTGAATAGACACTAAAATAATCACTAAACTCTACTAAGCTTGATTGAACTGTTACTGATCGTACTAGCGGACTGAACTGGACTGAGTATATTAAGTTTGTTTAACTGACTGAATACACTGAGTTCTGTAACTGACTAAGTACTACTGTTCGTGACATTACTGAGACTATTCTATAGCTACTTTAATTCTAGGCAAATAGGTAGATTTCGAGTATTGAATACCCCCATGACTCGATATCCTTGAATGTAAAATATGGTATGATCATAATAGCATAACAATAGTAGCTTGTTAACAATGGTTTCATTTAAACATTTGTCAAACACTTGAGAGGAATGAACTTATACATGAATGGGACCACATGATAACATGTCATGATCATGAACTTGAACATGGGAATATCATAAACATGGGAGCATAGCATCATTACATAACTAAGATCATGAATTGGGGAATTCACATATAATTTTCTTGAAATGGGACATAAGCGTTTCATTAAAATATGTAAAGTTCATAACATGAACGTAAGAATTCTTAAAAATGAGGGAATAATAGAGTTACATGGAAAAATTCTTAACTTGGGGAGTCATCTTGAAATTTACTTAACATGATATGGGAATTTCATTAAACATGTGGAAGACATGAATTTAAAACATGCGAATATTGATAAACATCATGAATAGCATGGGAAATTCAAATTCATAGAATGAGGAATTAAAATCTTGCATGGAATCATACATGGGCTGAATTGAATTAAATAAACCATGAAAACATGTGATTCAATCTTTCTTGAACGTGCAAAATACTATAATAATGGAAAATTCATTCTTTAATTAAAAGAAAAGAGTTTTTTGGGCTCTATGGGTGAAAAAGGACCCAAGGATGAACTCCCACATACCTTAAAACTTTAATATTGAAGGAGAAACACAATCTTGAAAGCATTCCTGAATTAGGAAACTTGAGTTCTTGCTTTTTTGATGAAAAATTAATGAAGTTCTTAGGGTTGTTGAGGAGGCTAGAATATTCTTTGAGAGAAAAGATGAATAATTAAGTATATATTGCTTTTGGGGCTGAAATTAGGTGTCGTGGGTGGATATGGGTGAGGGAAAGTGACCAAAGTGCACCTAGACCCTTTAAAAACTGAATAACATATGAAACAGTTCCGTAACGCGCTGGCGGACGCGTCGTATTGCTATCGCATTGGCTTACTTCCTCACACGAAAAATGCCATAAACTTTTCATTCGGGTATTGGATTTTGGAAAAATTGGTATCATTAAAATGCTAAGAAGTTATACACATTTAAAGTAGAGCTTTATAGAATCGAATACCAAACTTTAGACGAATCAAATACTCTAAGCTCAACTTTGTTCTAAGTGATTCTTATGAATATTTTTCACCTCAAGAGCAAATAAAACATTAGGATAAGGATCATGAAACTCAATTTTACATGGGAATCATTTAGATCATAACTTTTACACTTAGGAATGACGATTCAAGGACTAGTCCAAAAATGTGGGGTATTACATTATCTCCTCCTTGGAAACATTCATCCTTGAATGAGACTAGTTAGATTAAGAGTACCATATGAAGGTAACTAAGATCATATTCTAAACATGCATTACTTGGGCCATTATTGCATAACTGATTCTGAAACATGATACATGAACTGAATACATGAACTGGTCTGATTTCTTGAATACATGTAGTGACATGAATTTGCTAGAGAGGTCTAAACTGAGGATATATATGAAATAAATTTATTTTTGCTAATCATTAGAGGTGAAGCCTGAGCACCTCGGACTAAACATACTGTAAGGCATAGGAACATGAGTCATCAGCTGCATGACCTGAGTTTGGAGTTCATGATGTCATGGAACATAATTTATATTGCTGAGTGAATTGGAACTCCTCATACTAGAAACTAAAAGCGTACATGTTTTTTTCCCCTCTAAGGTACATGAATATGAGCTGTGATGAGGGAGCTGATATGTTAGGCATGAGTAGATATCATGATGGCTGAAAAACTTTGCACTGAGATAAGAATAGGTTGGGAATCATCCCCTCTTACTGCTTTTCTACACATACTGGAACTACTACTAGATTTTGAGAGCCTGACTTGGTCACTTATTCTATCATCTCCCCCTTAGCTTTAAGCAATCGTCTTAAGTTTATGACCACTTTACTAAACTCTAAACTGAATTACAATCACTTTACTCTAGAGTCTGGGGTATAATAATACACATGAATAATAACTCACCCACACCATCATACTTAAGCTTAACTCAACAAACTTAAATTCTTGCATACACTATTCAAGCCTACTGATTCACCTTTCGTACAAGATTCTAAATCTAGATGACATACTGTAAAACGGATTCTGAGAGGGGATCGAAAAACATATCTAAATTTTGCTTAATGTACTTTCATGAATATGAATGAAATATTTCAAAATTTTGGACAAAAGGGCACTGATGGGATACTTTCTGAGCAAACATGCAATCCCATAACTTTCTGTATGGACTGGATAAGGAAACTCTGCCTGTAGGGATTTAAGCTTCACAGTTGTTTTTCCTCAAAACTAAGGTTGACTTAGCATGAATAGAGAAAGATGAGGATCTACATAAATTTCATAGATAATGCTTCTATTGCATAATCTGATACTTGAAAGAAGGGAAATATTTCCTAAATGCCTTGTAGCCTCTCAAAGAAAAGTACAAACGTATCCGTACCATTCCACAAGATTCTACTAGACATGACTTCATAGACACCCTAGGACACTTGAACTCTATGCTCTGATACCAAGTTTGTAACGATCCGAGACAACCCCCTAGTCGTCACACGATGCTTGGAACCACAAGTGATCCCAAGCTAACCCATGAATTAGCATACTTTTATGCTACTGAATTATAACATAATAAATAGCTATTCTTCTATGAGGAAACATAATCATACTGAAAATCTAAAATAGATACAATATTGATAAAGCTTTACAATTTGATAAATCTAAAGAATGAAACTGGAATTACGTGACTGACTCTTACTGACATCTATGAAGACTCTACTATAATGACAATAGATAGTTGAGACATGCCTCGAACTACCACTAATCAATACACATGGAAAATAAATAAACTATATATGAACTAAAACTGTCTAAAGTTCCCAAAGTAGGAGAACTCTTCACCTGCTAGTTGAAATCTGCAACTGTCTGATCGTGATGTGTAGGCTACAATTATTACCTACATTATGAAACAATGTAGCCACAAATACATACATATGGATCAGTACTTCTAGAGTGTACTGAATATGCAGAGGTAAATAAAATAAGTAAAACTGATTTCATACGTAATCGTAAAACATGCATTCTAATTGTAAGTAGACTCACCAATAGACTGAAATAAACTGAAAACTAAAATATCTTAAAGCATGAGTGTCAAACATTTTTTGATAAGATGGTGAATCTCTACACTTAGTTTTTGTAAACTTTTCTTTAATGATATAAGCATAACTGAAGCTAAGATATGATAAAACATGGATACTATATGAGTACTGGGTCTGAAACTATGTGATGGAGAATGACATAGATTGAGGATTCGAATATACAATCACACTGAGCATGAATGCATAAACATACTAACTTATTTGATTAATTAAATGAATAATAGCTGAATACTGGTCATGTAAGCCTAAACTGTACTTAGTCCAAATAACTGGATAGAAACTACAGAGTATTATACATATGAGGTAAGGACTGACTGAGTAGCATGAGGTAATTGAGGATGAATTCGTGAAAACTATATTATTTCAGAATGCAAGACAAAGTGTTTAACATATGATTCTAGAATAGTCTGTAAAGTAAGGTACAAAAATACTGATAACTAAATAATTGATAACTGTATGCTATGGTCAAGCACACCTGAAACTGAACTGAGTTACTGATCTGATTACTGGACTGAGACTATGGTTGAGACTGTAACTAAGATGGTAACTGACACTGTAACTAAGACTGTAACTAAGATAGTAACTGACACTGTAACTGAGACTATAACTAAGACTGTAACTAAGGCTGGGCATATTTTTGTTAAAACCAAAAAAACTAAAAAATTGAACCAAAATTTAAATTTGGTTTTAGTTTTTTGATTTTTTGGATCGGTTTCGATTTCCAAATTTTAAAATTCAGTTAACAGTTCGGTTTTCAATTTTTTTAAAATAAAATTTGGTTAAATCGACAATCCAAAAATCCAAAATTATATTAATAACATATATAAATTATTAATTTATTATACATACAATATAATATATTTTATATATAAATAATAAATTAATAAATATATAATATTTTTTTTATAACTCTACTTCTCTAAACCTAAATCATATGATCATATCTCAATTAACAGTTGCCATTTTATCACTTTTCACAGAAATCTTTCTTTACAAATTACAATGACACCGGAGGTGTACGATAGACCACCAGTGACAATGACACAGACTCCCTTTCTTTACAACGACACCGGAGACGGCGATCTATGATTGTGGTGTTTGTGTTTTTTGATCGGTGAGCCAGTGACCGACTAACTGAGGTCTTTGTGTTTGAGGCAATGAGATGAATTTGGTCTATCTGTTTGTTGAGCGGCGACTGACATCTACTATGGAATAGTATTTGACTATTTGTGATTGTTGAACAACGTCGAGTGGCGACCAGCAACAGGTGGTATTACGACAATCAGACCCCTTTTTTGATTATTTATTCTGGCGATTAGTCAACCTTCAAAATATGTCTAATCTGATATTTTTTTTATTGATGATTTTCATTTAACTTGATTTTTTAATTTTAAGGTTAAAGGCTGAGAACTAATAAACAAATTATTTTATTTTCACAGATTGGAAGTAAGGTAAGTAAAGATGGAGCATCAAATGAAAATATTTTAATTTCATCTCCAAATAATTAAATCCTCTTTCCAACGATACCAATTTTGCCTAAATCCGATATTGGAGCAAAGAGTAATAACTATTTTACTCCAGCATGTCAGGCTGGAAATAGTGTGACGACATTCGTGGTAGATTACCACATTTGTGATGCCCTATCACGAAGGTTGTCAGCCTTAGGTAGAAATCAGCTCCTAAGGGATGAAATTTGTGGTAGCTTACCACATTTGTGATTCCCTATCACGAAGATCGTCAGCCTTAGGCAAAAATCAGCTCCTAAGTGACGAAATTTGTGGTAGCTTACCACATTTGTGATGCCCTATCATGAAGGTCATCAGCCTTAGGCAGAAACCAGCTCCTAATTGACGACATTCATGGTACATTACCACATTGGTGATACCTTGTCAAAAATGTAGTCAGCCTTAGGCAGAATCTAGCTTCTGTGTGACGACATTTTTTACGGCCTATCACATTTTTGACGCCTTGTCATAAATGTCATCAGGCTTAGGCAGAAACCATCAATTCCAGCTCCTGTGTGACGATATTTTTGATGGCTTGTCACATTTTTTGTTGCCTTGTCACAAATGCTGTCAGCTATGATTTTTCAGCAACTGAGAATTTATTTCATAAGGGTATTTTGGTCATTTCCTTCACTCCACAACTTATAACCCTAAAGAGTCATAATTTTTCCCATTTTTCTTCAGTTAAGCATCTCAAAAACCCTCTCTTACACTCTCAACCACAAGATTAGGGTTTCGATCAAACTCATCTCTCAAAAGCAAGATTCAAGTCTTTTTCCAAGATAATTGAGAATTAAGTTTCTCAATCCAAGAACTCTCCAACAAATCATCAAGGTTTCTTTTCTAATGTATGCGTAGTGTTCATCTATGGATCCAATCCGTTCATAGAGCTCAAGAACCATGTTTTAAATATTATTTTGTAAACTTTTATTGGTGATATAAGTATGTACATGTTGACAATTGTTGTTTAAGTTTCAATGTGATGTCTAAAGGTGTTTTCATGGAATATATATGTTTGTTAATTGAAAACCATGAACTTTAGGTGGTTTACTATGGTGCAAGTATGAAACTCACCTATGCTTTAAAGAATGCATACAAGGTGTTTGCTAAAATGCTTAGGATGCTAGAAATTCATGTTTGTATGGTTCTGTAATGTCTAAATGACAAGTCCATGTTAGCTATATACATCAATATGAATCCTATGCTTTTCATGTGTTGCTATTGTGGTGGTATGAAGCATGAAAGATAATGGAGATATACAATATGCACACGAAATATATCCATGCATTACCTACAATGTTTAAGATGTTGAATAACTATATGAAATATGATATCCCCTACTTATGATATTATGAATTGTGGACTCAAATCTTGTGATCAAGTCATGTCATGTGTGTTAGTTTCCTTCTATCGAGTCCTGGGGGTATTCATACCCAAAAAAATAGCTGTGTGCCTCGAGCCATGTTATTTTGTCATGATAATCTCAGTCAAGCTATAATCTATAAAACTCAGTTAGTCATGTGACTTAGGAAAACATTAGAAATCTCATAATCTTAGTTAACTCTCAAATAATAGTACTACTTCGTCAATTAACGAAAGTCAGTTAATCTGTCCATGTACAGTCAGTTGAATCATATTTAGTCTCTTCAAATGGGAGTAGAAGTTAGCACCGAGTAAACCCAAGGATGGGGACTCACTTACCAGTTTTAGGGTGTGATTCTTAGCAGTCATCCTTGTGTTCCAGAACTATGTAGCCAGCCTAGGTTGAGACATCTTAGCCTTTCATACTAGGATTTATGAGGTGGCTTAACCTATAAGTTTAGGGTCCCACCTTTCTCACTTTTAGTACCTGCCAGATAAGGGTCACTCACAACTATCCTTACTAGTGGTGTAGTATTGACACCCCTCTAGTCAGGGCAGAGATTGCACCCTGCTTAGCCATAATGGTATACATGGGGAATGCCGGTTAAAAAACTACCTCCTACAATTTTAGTATCAATCTTAGTAAAAGAACTCAAACAGTTCTTCATATATCACTATACCAGGATTGTTAGATACCGTCAAATTCATTTATAGCATGGGACTTAGGGAGTTCTACCAAATTCAGGACTGTCAGACACAGTCTATCATGTTATTAGAACTACAGTTCTATTTATGTATTAGCATATAGATTTAGCTACGACATACTCACGATCTCAGTTACAATGTATGTATGTTTATACTCTTATGTTCATATTTGTCAGTCAATTAGCATTATTCATGCATGTAAACCCTTTGCATTATCCTACCTCAATTGTATACTCAGTACTCCAGTTGTACTAATGCATTTGTGCTATGGTGCTTTATTTTTATGTTACACCATAGGTTCAGAGACATAAGCTCCAGATCAGTAGTAGCAGTAGCATTTCCAATTGCATAGATTCAGTGAGTCCTCTTAATTCTTGGACAATATGATTTGATTTATTCATTATTATTTTAGCCAGTTATAAGTTTATGGAGTTAGTTGGAGACATGTTCCTTCAACTCCTTATTCATAAAGTATTTAGAGTCTTTCAGATTAAGTATTCAGACTTATGTTCAAATTTGATTTAGTTTTTAGTTGTTTTAGGTATCTTTCACCCAAACGGATCTTATGTTTTGACAGATTCTTTATTCAGTTGAACCTTATGGCCTACATTTTTATGTTTTTTGCATTATTATGTTATATATTGCAGTATACAGGTACAGATATCAGTCATGGGTTAGCTTGTGATCCTTTGGGGTCATAAGAACCGTGTAGCATTCCGGTTCAAAAAATTGGGGCGTTACAAACTTGGTATTAGAGCCTAAGGTTCAATAAGGTCCTAGGAAGTCTGAAAGACACATCTATTAGAGTATTGTACATGTGTGTGTTGCACGCCACATTTATGTACAGGGGGCTAAGAGATGTTTTAAGAACAATTTCCCTTATTTCAGTATTCATGTCATGCTAGTAAATATAATTTTAAATCAGTCTATCAGTCTAATCCATATCAGCAGATTTAGTCGAGTTAGAGATGACTGATTTTGATGTCATTCTCATCATGGATTGGCTTCATTCCTTCTATGCCACAGTCGACTGCAGAAATAGGATAGTCCAGTTTTAGTTCCCGAATGAGCCCATCCTAGAGTAAAAGGGTATCACTTCATCTTTCAGTGGTCAGCTTATTTCCTACCTTGGGGCAAGGAAAATAATTTCTAAGGGTTGTCTGTATCATCTCCTACATGTTAAGGATTCTAGTTCCGAATCTCCCAGTCTCGAATCAGTCCCAATGGTCAATGAATATTCAGATGTCTTTCTCAAAGTTCTTCCAGGCATTCCTCTCAAAAGGGAAATAGACTTTGGCATAGACCTTATTCCAGATACTCAGCCTAATTCTATTCCGCCATACAGAATGGCACCAGCAGAACTCAAAGAACTAAAAAATTAGTTGAAGGATCTCTTAGATAAGGGATTAATCAGGCCCAGTGTATCCCCATGGGGTGCTCCAGTCTTATTCGTGTCCAATAAAGACTGTTCTCTCAAAATATGTATTGATTACCGTCAGCTTAACAAAGTCACGATCAAGAACAGGTATTCGCTGCCTAGGATAGATGAGTTATCTGACCAACTTCAGGGTGCCAATTATTTCTCTAAGATAGACCTCAGATCAGGCTATCATCAGCTCAGAGTTAGAGAATGTGACATTCTAAAGGCAACTTTTCATATTCGATTTGGTTAGTTTGAATTTCTAGTCATGCCCTTTGGTATTACCAATGCCCCTGTAGCTTTCATGGACTTGATGAACCGGTTGTTCAAGCAGTACTTGGACACATTCATCATAGTCTTCATAGATGATATTTTAGTCTATTCTCGCATAGAGCGTGATCATTCAAACTATCTCATAATTGTTCTTTAGACTCTCAGGGATCACCAGTTTTTAGCCAAGTTCAGTAAGAGTAAATTTTGGCTAAGATCATTAGTATTCCTTGTCCATATTATTTTAGGTGATGGCATTAGAGTAGCTCTTCAGAAAACTAAAGCGGTAGGAAACTGGCCTCGCCCTGTCTCTACATCAGATATCAGGAGTTTCTTGGGTTTGGATGGCTATTATCGATGGTTTGTCAAGGAATTTTGTTCTATTGCATCTCCTATGTCCAGATTGACTTAGAAGAAGGTCAAGTTTCAGTGGTTAGAATCTTGTAAGAAGAGTTTTCAGGAGTTGAAGACTCGACTTACCTCAGCTCCAGTTTTAGCACTTCCCGATAGTTTCGATGGATTCATAGTATATTGTGATGCATCTAGAGTAGGTTTAGGTTGTGTGCTCATGTAGCATATTAGAGTCATAGACTATGCCTCGAGACAGCTAAAGCCCTATGAGAAGAATTATCCTACTCATGACCTCGAGTTAGCAGCAGTTGTCTTTGCCTTAAAGATTTGGAAGCAGTATCTATATGGTGTACATGTAGATGTCTTCACAAATCATAAGAGCCGTCAGTATGTATTTTCTCAGAAAGATCTCAATCTTCATTAGAGAAGATGGTTAGAGCTCTTGAAGGATTATGACATGAGTGTCCTCTATCAACCTGGCAAGGCCAATATAGTAGCCGACGCACTCAGTAGACTGTCCATGGGTAGTGTTTCCTATGTTGAGGATAGTAAGAAGAAATTAGCTCAGGAGATTCATCAGTTTGCCAGACTAGGCGTTCGCTTAGTCGATTTTTCATAGGGTGGTATATGTGTTTAGAGTAGTTTAGAGTATTCTCTAGTTTCTAAGGTGAAAGAGAAGCAGGACTGGGATCCTAGCCTTGTCAAGATAAAAGAGTCAGTTCAGACTCAGGAAATAGAGGTTTTCTCCGAAGGGAGAGATGGTGTTCTTGGTTGTTAGGGTTGTTTGTGTGTTCCCGATATAGATGACTTGAGGTAGAAAATTTTTTCAAAAGTGCATGGTGTGCGATACTCTATTTATCCAAGGGCCACTAAGATGTACCACGACTTGTGGGGGATCTATTGGTGGAGTGGGATGAAGAGGAACGTTGCAGAGATTGTGGCTAAGTGCTCTACGTGTTAGCAGGTTAAGATAGAGCATCAGAAACCTAGTGGTTCCATGAAGGAGTTCACTATTCCTACTTAGAAGTAGGAAGAAGTGAACATGTACTTCGTGACGGGTTTGCCTATAACACGTTATTAGCATAGTTCAGTTTGGGTCATTGTAGACAGAATGACCAAGTCAGCTTATTTCCTTCCAGTTCGTACCTCTTACTCAGCTGAGGATTATGCCAAACTCTATATCAGGGAGTTAGTCAGATTACATGGTGTTTCACTATCTATCATCTCAAACAGAGTTACCCAGTTCACCTCTAACTTTTGGAAAGCATTCCAAAAGGGTCTTTGTACCCAAGTTGATCTCAGTACAACATTTCATCCTCAGACAGATGATCAAGTAGAAAGGACTATTCAGACTCTAGAAGATATGCTAATGGCGTGTTCAATTGATTTCAAGGGAAGCTGGGATGGCCACTTTCCTTTGATTGAGTTCGCATACAACAATAGCTATCACTCCAATATTCAGATGGCTCCATTCGAAGCTCTCTATGGTAGGAGATGTAGGTCTCCAATCGGTTGGTTCAAAGTTAGTGAGACCGCAGTCATAGGGCCTAACTTAGTATTCGATGCCTTAAAGAAAGTTCAGTTGATCAGAGAAAGACTCTGGGATGCTTTGAGTCGACAGAAGTCTTATGCGGATGTTCGTAGAAAGAATCTCAAATTCGAGGTCCATGACTATGTCTATCTCAAGATCTCTCCTATAAAGGGAGTGAAGAGATTTGGCAAGAAGGGAAAGCTCAGTCCCCGATATGTCGGTCCCTTTAGGATTCTCAGTCGCTTCGGCAAGGTAGCCTATGAGCTTGAATTGCCTTCAGATCTAGCCTCAGTTCACCCAGTCTTCTCTATCTCTTTGCTCAAGAAGTACATAGGTGACCCAACAGTTCTAGTCCCTATTCAGAGCGTTAACATTCAGAATAGCCTCTCTTATGAAGAGATTCCAGTGAAAATCCTCAACTATCAAACTCGTAGGCTAAGGAACAAAGAAGTCCCTCTAGTTAAGGTTCTTTGGCGGAATCAGTCCATGGAGGGAGCTACTGTCATACCCCAAATCCCATTGGAGCGGACTGGTACCCGTAGCCGAGGAGGCCCGGGAGAACCCGTTCATAACCTATACTTTCACATTTACATTACTTATGAAAATTAGAAATTTGGGCAGCACTTCGTTGTAAATAGAAGAAAACAGTACCTGTATCAGCCCACCAGACACGCATAAATATATATATGAACAGTAATTGGCCGTCAGAGCCATCACGTCTATCAACCAAACACTCCTATGGCTGTACAATATGTCTACAAAAGCCTCTACATAGATACACAACTGAGTTGGGGTCGGGACAAACTCCCGCCCACAAAAGACTTTTATACAAATACCAAAAGTACATATAGGGACGACTTGGGATGCCCCGAAGCAACTGGAGCTCACCACTAACAACAGAATGTCCTGGCTCTTACTGCGGAGGTGTACGACCTGAAGTACCTGTTCCTGCAGGCATGAATACAGGTCCCCCGTAAGGGACGTCAATACGAAAATATGTACTGAGTATGTAAGGCAGTGAGTATCAAGATGAGATACAAAATATGAACAGAACCCAGATACCAGTGAATAAACAGTATGAGTAGACCACACTTAAAAGAACTGATGGGATACCTGCACATTACTTCCCGTAATCCTTATCAATACATAACATATGTCATACAATGGCCAACTGATCAGTGGTACTAATACAATACATCAGGGACCACCCCTGGAATAGCATATATACATAATCTTTATAATACAATGGCCAACTGATCAGTGGTACTAATACAATACATCATATCATCAATTTAAAATACAGACATTCCATTTCTTAATTCAATTAATCTTTAAGATTGGTTACTTTGTGGTCACACTTTATGGAACTTGAAACCATGATACCTCAATAGGAAAAACATGTAAATAGGAAATCAATATCATGAAAATGAAGTAGAGAATCATGGATACCTCATTAAACCATTCCGGAGTCAACAATAGTATATGGACATTTTTTTTGACTAGCCGGACATCTTAAAAGTGGAAACAAGTTCAATTGGTAGTGTCGAAGATCATATGATGTTATTATGTGTCATGTGTCATAGGACAATGTTGGAAGCTTACTTGAGAGTGCCATGGGTCATTATTCATGCCAAAGATTAGATAGAGTATATCTTACATACCTTGATATAACCACTTCAATACAAGTGACTTCTCGTACTCTTCGAACACTTATCTACAATAAGTCATTTGTGGCAAACTAGTATTAGCAACCAAACCTTACTATTTAGGTATTAACTTCACCAAATAATGTCTAGGAAGTAATCCTTTAGCTCATCAATAAGAGTACTACATACATCCTCTTATACTCTTATTACATTCACATATCATGCATTTTCATGAAATATCCCTCAACATCACTCTTAGCCTTTATTTCCCTTCTTAATCACCATCCAATACCAACATGATCACTAGGCATACATAGCCACTAATATAATGATATATCACCACAATTCATCCTCCATAATCCAATACAACAACTTCCATAATTTACTACTAACAATTTATACACAATAATTCATAACTATGTTTCTAGTTATCTTCCAACATCAAGACAATACTCATAATCCTTTATCAATATTTATTCATGGATAAGAATCAAGAATAAACAATATTCATACCTTAACAATGAACTCTTTTATTTAGAATACTCCTTACATAATCAAGGGGTGCTTCTCGAAGCTTTCGAGATGGTGAACACAACTACAGAACCAATTCGAATTTTCTACGGTTGAATCACAAGTTATTTGAATTTGAAATTAGGCTAGGGTTTCACCTTCTCTTAATAATTGGATGATATCTGATATATGAGGCTAAGTGCAGGTTTATAAAGACCAATTTTCGTCCAAGAGGTAATAGAAAATGACCATTTTGCCCTAAAGATTTAAATAAATCCCGAATCTGTCCCCAGTGGACAGTTTTGACAGGCTGAAGTAAATCAATCATAACTCTTTGCTCCGGTATCGTATTTGGGTGAAACCAATTTCAATGGAAAGATAATTAAAAGAGATTTCATTTTCATATAAAGTATACCACCCAGGTATTCCTTTACAAGGAGTTATGGTCGTTTAAAGTTGACCCAAAAATCTGTCCCACAATTCTGTTTTTTTTTTGGTAGGCTGTAGTAAAACGGGTATAGCTCCTTACTTAGACATTTGATTTGGATGAAACCAATTTCATCGGAAAGAAGACTCTCGTAGATTTTCATCGATATATATAAGATCACATAGTTATTTTTGTACAAGGAGTTATGATCGTCTTAAGTTGGATTGCCTAGCTGCAGTAATTTTCCTGCAGAATTACTGTTCACAGGCTTTCCAGCCACCGATTTGAAATTTCGAATGTGCTCGCTTATATGAAATACTCCTCTGTTTTGGGCAAACTTTATATCGTTGGAAAGCTTATTCCAATACCTACACATACAACTATTAACAGGATACTTCCGAACACCATACACTTAATTTAACCCATACGCAAGCCTTTAGGACTCCATATAATCGCGATAAGTGTACGAAAAAATTTACGGGGTGTTACATTATCCCCCCCTTAAGAACATTCGTCCTCGAATGTTAGCATAGTTACTCAATTAAGACATGTCCAAGCTTACAATTAACATATTCATCATCATAACATACTTGCATAAAAATAAACACTTACTTGTTATGGTTCTTTTTCCGTCTCATGAACTTGCTCCTCATCGTTGAATAGGTAAGGGTACTTAATCGCTTCCTTGGCTTCCCATGTGATCTCCTCAACTTTTTGATTCCTCCAAAGTATTTTTACCGATGCTATCTCTTTATTCCTTATCTTTTTAATTTGGCGATCAAGAATAGCAATAGGCATTTCTTCAAAAGTGAGATCTTCTGTAACTTGTACATCTTCCATAGTAGTGATGTGCGATGGATCTCCGATGTTCTTGCGAAGCATCGAAACATGAAATACGGGATGAACTGCTGAGAGCTCTTGAGGTAACTCTAACTCATAAGTGAACTGCTGAGAGCTCTTGAGGTAACTCTAACTCATAAGCAACATGTCCAAATCTTTGAATGATCTTATACGGACCTATGTATCGTGGACTTAACTTTCCTTTCTTACCAAACCTCATCACTCCTTTCATTGGTGATACTTTCAAGAATACCCAATCGTCTATATAAAACTCAAGTCCTCTTCTTCTAACATCCGCATAAGATTTGTGTCGACTTTGAGCTGTTGCAAGCCGTTGTTGGATCACTTTAACCTTCTCCATTGCTTGATAAACAAGATCCGGTCCAAACAAGACCGCATCACCTGCTTCAAACCATCCTATTGGCGATCTACACTTTCTTCCATACAATGCTTCATATGGTGCCATTTTGATACTTGAATGATAGCTATTATTGTAGGCAAACTCGATAAGAGGTAGGTGATCATCCCAGTTGCCTTTGAAATCTAATACACATGCTCGTAGCATATCTTCAAGTGTCTGGATGGTACGTTTCGCTTTTTCGTCCGTTTGAGGATGAAAAGCCGTACATAGATTTACTTGTGTCCCCAAACTCCTTTGAAAAGACTTCCAGAAATTCGCGGTAAATTGGGCTCCTCGATCGGATATAATGGAAATTGGAACTCCATGTAACCGAACGATCTCCTTAATATACAACTTCGCATACTCTTCCGCCGTATAAGTTGTCTTAACTGGTAAGAAGTGCGCAGATTTGGTAAGCCTATCAATGATCACCCATATGGAATCAAACTTCCGATATGTACGAGGCAAACCCGTGATGAAATCCTTATTGATGTTGTCCCACTTCCAGACTGGAAAATCTATACATTGCATGTAACCACCGGGTTTCTGGTGTTCTACTTTGACTCTTTGACAATTCGGACATTCGGCTACAAATTCGGCAATATTCTTCTTCATGTCATTCCACCAATATATTGCTTTCAAATCTTGATACATATTAGTCGACCCTGGATGGATAGAATACCTTGAACAGTGTGCTTCTGTCATAATTCTCTTTCTTAGCTCAACTACATCAGGTACACATAAATGATTCTGACACTGAAGCACTCCTTCTCGCGTAAGCTCAAATGCCTTTGTCGCGCCACTCTGCACATCTTCCTTAAGCTGCAATAAAATTGGATCTGCATACTGCTTCTCTTTCACTTCAGCTATCAATGAAGATTTTGCTGTATTACGTACAATAACCTCTTCATCTGTAGTTTCAAGAAGTCGAACTCCCAAATTAGCTAGTTGGTGAAGATCCTTAATCATCCCCTGCTTTTCTATAGGTGCCATTTTAGACTTACTACTCAGTGCATCCGCTACCACATTCGCTTTCCCTGGATGATACAAGATATCAACATCATAATCTTTCAACAATTCAAGCCATCTCTGCTGCCTCAAGTTTAGATCTTTCTGACTGAAAATATATTGCAGGCTCTTATGATCGGTATATATGTCAACATGAACCCCATATAAGTAGTGGCGCCATATCTTCAAAGCAAATACAACTGCAGCTAGCTCAAGATCATGCGTGGGATAATTCCTCTCATGTGGTCGCAACTGTCTAGAGCCATAGGCTATTACTCTACCATGTTGCATTAGTACGCATTCTAAGCCAATTCTTGAAGCATCACAGTACACTGCATACCCTTCTGTGCCTTCAGGAAGTACCAATACCGGTGTAGAAGTCAACTTGCTCTTCAGATCCTGGAAACTCTTTTCACAGGCATCATTCCATTGAAAATTGGAGGCTTTATGCGTCAACTTAGTCAAGGGTGAAGAAATAGAAGAAAAACCTTCAACAAACCTTCTATAATAACCTGCCAACCCGAGGAAACTACGAATCTCGGTAGGCGTCGTGGGTCTTGGCCAACTCTTCACAGCCTCAATCTTCTGAGTGTCAACTTTTATGCCTTCACTGGATACAATATGGCCCAAAAATGCCACTGACTTGAGCCAAAACTCATATTTAGAAAACATCGCATACAGCTTACGATCACGAAGAATCTGCAACGCCTGCCTTAAGTGATTAACATGGTCCTCTTCTGATCTAGAGTAGACCAGAATATCATCTATGAAAACTATCACGAACACATCTAGAAATGGCTTAACCAACCTATTCATCAGATCCATAAAAACTGCGGGTGCATTTGTCATCCCGAATGACATAACCAGGAATTCGTAATGACCATACCGTGTTCGGAAAGCTGTCTTGGGTATATCTTTATCCTTGACTCTCACTTGATGATAGATGATCTCAAGTCAATCTTGGAAAAACACTGGGCACCCTGCAACTGGTCAAATAAATCATCAATTCGGGGAAGAGGGTATTTATTCTTGATAGTCACCTTATTCAATTGCCGATAGTCAATACACATCCTCAGCGAACCATCTTTCTTATGCACAAACAATACTGGTGCTCCCCAAGGGGACATACTAGGCCTGATGAATCCCTTCTCTAGCAAGTCTTTCAGTTGCTCTTTCAATTCTTGCAACTCTGCTGGTGCCATTCTATAAGAAGGAATTGAGATTGGCTGTGTGTCTAGCAACATATCAATACCAAACTCCACTTCTCGTTCAGGAGGTAAACCTGGTAGTTCTTCAGGAAATACATCAGGAAATTCATTCACAACCGGAACGGTCTGAAAAGTTGGCGGCTCTGCCTCTGTATCCCTTACTCTAACCAGATGGTATATGTACCCCTTGGAAATCATTTTCTTGCCTTAAAGTAAGAAATAAATCTACCTCTCGGTGCGCCAACATTACCCTTCCATTCAAGGACTGCCTCATTTGGGAAATGGAAATATACCTTCTTAGAACGACAATCTACTGTAGCATAACAAGACGCTAACCAATCCATGCCCATAATAACATCAAAATCTACCATTTCTAACTCAACAAGATCGGCCATCGTATCACGACCACAAATATTCACAGCACAATTTCGATAAACATTCTTAGCTATAAGAGATTCCCCCACTGGCGTTGATACTTCAAATGGCTTGGCTAATAATTTGGGTGTTCTTCCGAACCTTCCCGCAACCAAAGGAGTAGCATACGATAATGTAGAACCAAGATCAATTAAGGCATACACATCAAATGCAAAGATGGACAACGTACCTGTAACCACGTCTGGAGAAGCCTTTAAATTCTGCCGATCTGCTAGGGCATACACACGGTTCTGAGCTTCGCTAGCACTAGCTGCTCCTCTATCACCTCTATCATGACCCATAGGTTGTGCACCCCTACTCAAAGGAGGCACCGAAGATGATGCAACAGCTGATCCGGTAGGTCGTGTTATACCACCTGTGGTCCTACGTGGGCAATCTCTAGCCATATGCCCCGGCTTACCACACCAAAAGCAATTGTTCGTCCCAAGCCGACATTCGCCAAAGTGAAATTTTCTACATATGGGGCACGGGTGTCATGGAGGTCTCAATTGACTCATACTCCCTTGCCCTTGATACCCCACTGTTCGCGAACTCTGATTTTCACTGCTTTCCCCAAACTGATTACCTCTGAACCTTTGAAATTGCGGTGGAGCACTAATTGCAGGATAAAAAGATAACGGGATAGGCAATCTATGAGAGAACGAAGGCCTAAAACCTCCCTTAGATGCCATAAACTGCCCTATAGCTCTGGCCCGCTTAGAATATCCTTTTTGTGATTCTTGGGTTCTTCTTCTTTGCCTCTGATCTTCCATCTTCTGAGCGAAAGCTTGTATCCTCGCTATATCCATGTCCTTGTTAAAAGCAGCAATGGTACAATCTCTAACCAAGTATGGTTCTAATCTATCCACATAGTGATGAACTCTGTCATTTATAGTAGCTACCACATTAGAAGCATATCAAGACAAGGAGTTAAATCGAAGACTATACTCCCTTACACTCATATTACCCTGACGAAGATTTAAGAATTGATCTGCACGGGCCTGACGAGTCTCAAATGGAAGATAATGATCAATAAATGCATTTTTGAACTCTCCCCACGTAGTTGAAGGTGCGTCAATACCCCTAGATCGTTTCCAATCTTCGTACCACAATATAGCCTCTCCTTTCAGTCTATATGCTGCTAGCTCAACCATCTCTTTACCGGATATGTGCATAACATCTAGAGCCCTTTGGGTTTGATCGACAAAGTCCTGCGGGTCTTCGTTAATATCTGATCTGGTAAAAGTAGGAAGATCCAATTTCAGAAAATCCTGTGTCCGAAGGCTAGCTGCTCTATCCGTACCACTAGAACCAGTGGTAGGAATAGCTTGCCCTTGAACTTGACCGGCAACTATACACGTCAGAAGTTGTACTGCATCCCTCAAATCTCGATCAACAACATTAATAGACGGCCCTTTCGGAGGAGAAGAAGCGCGTGATATATGCTCAGCTTGAGACTCACTTTGTTCAGCTTGTGACGGTGGTGACTTACTAGTACCTTCTCCGGCCACTACATCTACCCGCTTCCACTTATTCTTTCTCCTTCTAATCAGCATCGTCACTATAATAAATAAAAAAGAAACAATTGGATTAAGCGATTGATTATAACTTTATCTCTAATATGGGATCTATTGCACGATCTAAGAAATGGAGAGTGGAAACAATCCCTAAATGTCCAATAGCCTCCTGTTTATATATGTGGTGCACAACACACCGATAAACGAGATTCTACGTAGGCACGGCTTTGTAGACTGACTAGGACAAACTTCTCTGATACCACTTCTGTCATACCCCAAATCCTATTGGAGCGGACTGGCACCCGTAGCCGAGGAGGCCCGGGAGAACCCGTTCATAACCTATACTTTCACATTTACATTACTTATGAAAATTAGAAATTTGGGCAGCACTTCATTGTAAATACAAGAAAACAGTACCTGTATCAGCCCAGCAGACACGCATAAATATATATATGAACAGTAATTGGCCGTCAGAGCCATCACGTCTATCAACTAAACACTCCTATGGCTGTACAATATGTCTACAAAAGCCTCTACATAGATACACAACTGAGTTGGGGTCGGGAAAAACTCCCGCCCACAAAAGACTTTTATACAAATACCAAAAGTACATATAGGGACGACTTGGGATGCCCCGAAACAACTGGAGCTCACCACTAACAACAGAATGTCCTGGCTCTTACTGCGAAGGTGTACGACCTGAAGTACCTGTTCCTGCAGGCATGAATACAGGTCCCCCGTGAGGGACGTCAATACGGAAATATGTACTGAGTATGTAAGGCAGTGAGTATCAAGATGAGATACAAAAGATCAACAGAACCCAGATACCAGTGAATAAACAGTATGAGTAGACCACACTTAAAAGAACTGATGGGATACCTGCACATTACTTTCATATCATTACTTCCCGTAATCCTTATCAATACATAACATATGTCATACAATGGCCAACTGATCAGTGGTACTAATACAATTCATCAGGGACCACCCCTGGAATAGCATATATACATAATCTTTATAATACAATGGCCAACTGATCAGTGGTACTAATACAATACATCATATCATCAATTTAAAATACAGACATTCCATTTCTTAATTCAATTAATCCTTAAGATTGGTTACTTTGTGGTCACACTTTATGGAACTTGAAACCATGATACCTCAATAGGAAAAATATGTAAATAGGTAATCAATATCATGAAAATGAAGTAGAGAATCATGGATACCTCATTAAACCATTCCGGAGTCAACAATAGTATATGGACATTTTTTTTGACTAGCCGGACATCTTAAAAGTGAAAACAAGTTCAATTGGTAGTGTCGAAGATCATATGATGTTATTATGTGTCATGTGTCGTAGGACAATGTTGGAAGCTTACTTGAGAGTGCCATGGGTCATTATTCATGCCAAAGATTAGATAGAGTATATCTTACATACCTTGATATAACCACTTCAATACAAGTGACTTCCCGTACTCTTCGAACACTTATCTACAATAAGTCATTTGTGGCAAACTAGTATTAGCAACCAAACCTTACCATTTAGGTATTAACTTCACCAAATAATGTCTAGGAAGTAATCCTTTAGCTCATCAATAATAGTACTACATACATCCTCTTATACTCTTATTACATTCACATATCATGCATTTTCATGAAATATCCCTCAACATCACTCTTAGCCTTTATTTCCCTTCTTAATCACCATCCAATACCAACATGATCACTAGGCATACATAATCACTAATATAATGATATATCACCACAATTCATCCTCCATAATCCAATACAACAACTTCCATAATTTACTACTAACAATTTATACACAACAATTCATAACTATGTTTCTAGTTATCTTCCAACATCAAGACAATACTCATAATCCTTTATCAATACTTATTCATGGATAAGAATCAAGAATAAACAATATTCATACCTTAAAAATGAACTCTTGTATTTATAATCCTCCTTACATAATCAAGGGGTGCTTCTCGAAGCTTTCGAGATGGTGAACACAACTACGGAACCAATTCGAATTTTCTACGGTTGAATCACAAGTTATTTGAAGTTGAAATTAGGCTAGGGTTTCACCTTCTCTTAATAATTGGATGATATCTGATATATGAGGCTAAGTTCAGGTTTATAAAGACCAATTTTCGTCCAAGAGGTAATAGAAAATGACCTTTTTGCCCTAAAGATTTAAATAAATCCCGAATCTGTCCCCAGTGGACAGTTTTGACAGGCTGAAGTAAATCGATCATAAATCTTTGCTCCGGTATCGTATTTGGGTGAAACCAATTGCATTGGAAAGATAATTAAAAGGGATTTCATTTTTATATAAAGTATACCACCCATTTCTTTCTTTACAAGGAGTTATGGTCGTTTAAAGTTGACCGAAAAATCTGTCCCACAATTCTGTTTTCTTTTTTTATAGGCTGTAGTAAAACGGGTATATCTCCTTACTTAGACATTGGATTTGGATGAAACCAATTTCATCGGAAAGAAGACTCTCGGATCTTTTCATCGATATATAGCAGATCACACAGTTCTTTTTTTACAAGGAGTTATGATCGTCTAAAGTTGGATTGCCTAGTTGCAGTAATTTTCCTGCAGAATTACTGTTCACAGGCTTCCCGGCCACCGATTTGAAATTTCGAATGTGCTCGCTTATATGAAATACTCCTCTGTTTTGGGCAAAATTTATATCATTGGAAAGCTTATTCCAATACCTACACATATAACTATTGACGGGATACTTCCGAACACCATACACTTAATTTAACCCATACGCAAGCCTTTAGGACTCCATATAATCGCGATAAGTGTACGAAAAAATTTACGGGGTGTTACAGCTACTTAGGAAGCAAAAGCTGACATGCGAACGAAGTACCCTTAAATTTTCTCTGCTAACTCAGATTTAGCTTGATGTAACCATTTTCCTTAAGCTTATTTAGTTACATGTTCAAAATTCTAGTATAAAATTCGTATTGAGTATCAGCTCATAGCTTATCATGCATTCATGAGTTCAGCTTATCAGTCATGCATTATATATGCATGTTTAGTTGGGATATATTCTGTTTATAATTCAATTCAGTCCTAAAATCATTTTATCTTTTCTCCCCTCTCAAGCAGTCATTATTCGAGGACGAATGTTTCCAAAGGGGAGATATTGTAATACCCCAAAAAATCCAAACCAATATTAGAGCCATGTACCAAGATTATGCATAGTACATCATGGTTATTTTACAGTTTAATGAGTATTTTAGATATATATTAAGGATTCAAATAACTCCCATCTGTCAGATGTATCAAAACATTCCTTACCGATTGAATTCTTGAGAAAGATATTGGTATTGTCAAATTCAAATGAGCATATCTCTCATTATACTTGGAATTTATGAGCTCATGACCTATAAACAGATAGATAATTGAATTTTCTTTCCAAAAATACCAATTTTGACTAAATCCGGTATCGGAGCAAACAGTTATTCCTATTTTACTCTAACATGTCAGGCTGGAAATAGTGTGATGACATTCATGGTAGCTTACCACATTTATGACACCATATCACAATGGTCATCAGCCTTAGGCAAAAACCAGCTCCTAAGTGACGACATTCATGGTTTCTTACCACATTTGTGACACCCTATAACGAAGGTCGTCAGCCTTAGGCAGAAACCAGATCCTAAGTGATGACATTCATGGTAGCTTACCACATTTGTGACGCCCTATCACGAAGGTCATCAGCCTTAGGCATAAACCAGCTCCTAAGTGATGATCGTGGTAGCTTACCACATTTGTGATGCCTTGTCAAAAATGTCATCATCATTAGGCAGGATGAAGCTTCTGTGTGACAACATTTTTGATGGTCTGTCACATTTTTGACGCCTTGTCATAAATGACGTCAGGCTTAGGAAGAAATTATCAATTCCAGCACCCATGTGACAATATTTTTGATGGCTTGTCCCATTTTTTGATGCCTTGTCACAAATGTCGTCAGCTATGATTTTTCAGCAACTGGGAATTTATTTCATAAGGGTATTTTGGTCATTTCCTTCACCTTCCACAACTTATAACCCTAAAGAGGCATAATTTTTCCCATTTTTCTTTAGTTAAGCATCTCAAAAACTCTCTCTTATGCTCTCAACCACAAGTTTAGGGTTTCCATCAAACTCATCTCTCAAAAGAAAGATTCAAGACTTTTTCCAACATAATTGAGAATTAAGTTTCCCAATCCAAGAACTCTCCAACAAATCATCAAGGTTTCCTTTCTAAGGTATGCGCAGTGTTCATCTATGGATCCAATCCGTTCATAGAGCTCAAGAACCATGTTTTAAATATTATTTTGTAAACTTTTTATGGTGATTGAGTATGTACATGTTGACGATTGTTGTTTAAGTTTCAATGTGATGTCTAAAGGTGTTTTCATGGAATATATATGTTTGTTAATTGAAAATCATGAACTTTAGGTGGTTTAATATGGTCCAAGTATGAAACTCACCTATGCCTTAATGAATGCATGCAAGGTGTTTGATAATATGCTTAGGATGCTAGAAATTCATGTTTGTATGGTTCTATGATGTCCAAATGGCAAGTCCATGTTAGCTATATACTTCAATATGAATCCTATGCTTTTCATGTATCGCTATTGTGGTGGTATGAAGCATGCAAGATAATGGAGATATACTATATGTACACAAAATATATCCATTCATTCCCTACAATGTTTAAGATGTTGAGTAACTATATGAAATATGATATCCCCTACTTATGATATTATAAATTGTGGACTCAAATCTTGTGATTAAGTTATGTCATGTGTGTCAGTTTCCTTCTATCGAGTCCTGGGGGTATTCGTACCCAAAACAAATAGCTCTATGCCTAGAGCCATGTCATGTTGTCACAATAATCACAATCAAGCTATAATCTATAAAACTCAGTCAGTCATGTGACTCAAGAAAACCTCAGAAATCTCATAATCTTAGTTAACTCTCAAATAATAGTACTACTCCGTCAGTCGACGGATGTCAGTTAATCTGTCCATGTACAGTCAGTTGAATCATGTTTAGTCTCTTTACATAGGAGTGGAAGTTAGCACTGAGTGAACCCAAGGATGGGGACTCACTTATTAGTTTTAGGGTGTGATTCTTAGCAGTCATCCTTGTGTTCCAGAACTACGTAGCCAGTGTAGGTTGAGACATCTTAGCCTATCAGATTATGGTTGATGAGGTGGATTAACCTGTCAGTTTAGGGACCCACCATTCTCACTTTGAGTGCCTTCCAGATAAGGGTAAATCACAACTGTCCTTACCAGTGGTGCGGTATTGACACCCCTCTAGTCGGGGCAGAGATTGGACCCCAAATTAGTCGTAATGGTATACATAGATCATGTCAGTTAAACAACTACCTCCCACAATTTCAGTGTCAGTCTCAGTAAAAGAACTTAGACAGTTCTTCAGCTATCAGTATACCAGGACTATTAGATACAATCAAACTCCGTTATAGAACGAGACTCAGGAAGTTCTACCAGATTCAGGAATGTCAGACACAGTTGCTCATTTTATCAGAACTACAGTTCCAATCATGTATTAGTATACAGATTTAGCTACAATGTACTCACGATCTCAGTTACTATATATGCATGTTTGTACTCTTACATTCATATCAGTCAGTCAAGTAGCATTATTCATGCATGTAAACCCTTTGCATTCACCTACATCACTTGTATACTCAATACTCCAATTGTACTAATGCATTTGCAGTATGGTGCTTTCTTTTCATGTTACACCATAGGTTTAAAGACACGAGCTCCAGGTCAGCAGTAGCAGTAGCATTTCGAGTCACAGAGATTTAGTGAGTCTGCTTCATTCGAGGACAATATGATTTGATGTATTCATTATTATTTTAGCCAGTTATCAGTTTATGGAGTTAGTTGGATAAATCTCATTCAACTCCTTATTCAGACAGTACTTAGAGGCTTTCAGATTCAGTATTTAGACTTATGTTCAGATTTGATTTAGTTTCAATTTTTTTGGGTATCTTTCACCCATACAGATGTTATGTTTTGACAGATTCTTTATTCAGTTGAACCTTATAGCCTACATGTTCATGTTTTCCATGTTATTACATTATATATTGCAGTGTACAGGTACAGATATCAGTCATCGATTAGCTTGTGATCCTTTGGGGTCATAAACACCGTGTAGAATTCCGTTTCAGAAAATCAAGGTGTTACATTTCATTATTTGGATGATTTGTAATATATTGTATTATGTTTTTCTGATATGTAGAAGTTTTTTGAATTATTTGATGAAGTGTTTAGTGGGAAATGGATTGTGTCTAAAGAGGAGTATCAGGTGATTTTATTGCATTTTCTATTTATCATGGTAGTTTATTGCATTGGCTTTATTTTACACTTGGAAAACAGGCTTGTGCTATCTTTTATGATCACAAAGTTACATTTTTTAATTTTGGAAATCGAAAGACCTTTTGTTTTGCTCGTTTGATATGTTTTGGTGTATGTTGAGATCAGTGAAAGACCAATTGTTTTGCTGGAATAGAAACTTAGAAGTAGGAGGTGGTGCAGCTCTTTGCTGAGATGTCAAGAAGTAAAATAATGGTTTCTTGGATATAGTTTCTTGGATTGATACTTATTTCTAGAAGTAAAATAATGAATAATGATTAAAGGGGTAGGATTGAGTTTTTGGCTACTCAGTCCAAAAACAGGATAGTAGGCATAAAGGATAAAATTAGTAGTGTAATGAATAAGGAAGTTAGCTGTTGGATCACTAAATAGTGCAAGTCACGTGCCATTACAACAGTGGTGATATTAGCTACTGAACTGCTAGCTTTATATATATCTATAGTTTTGCATACCTGTATTTGTTTTGCATATTTATCACTAAATGCATTTTCTTACCTCTTTGGAGAAAGTATTATGTCTTAAGAACAAAAAGTTTATTTCATTGCCAAGTTTGTAGCTTAGTCATTGAAAAATTCTTATTGCCTTACCTTGAGTGGAGAAGTCTAATAAAGTACCGCATTTCATATAGGATAAGGAACTTTACAAGCTTCCAAATTGGATAGGTCTTTTGAACTAGTGCTTGAACCTTCTCCTACTTAGAGAATTCATAACTCTAATTGGTTCTTGAGAAAAGAGTTCAGGTGATTGAGTTCCAACTCTTAAAACTTTCATGTAAGATCAAACTGCAAGATTCTTGTGTGCTTTTCTATTGGCCTTCTCATCTATTTCTTTGTTATATTGGTTAAGACTTGTCTTCTAGCTATGTCTATTAGCACGTATAATGGTGAAAAAAGAAAAATAGACCTATTATAAGCACCCAAAGTAGTGTAAGAATTTGAAATTCTAAATTCTTTTGTTTAAATTATAGTGGAACCTAATGTTTTTTGTATTTTTTGAGAAGTCTTTTTGCTCTAAAATATATTTCTGCCTGGTGAAGTCGTCTGCTGAACAGTGGTTCGAGTAGACCAGCTGTTCTATGGATTGGTGAGGGTGACTCTTTTATTATTTTCTAGAATGTTTTATTGTTTTATGGACTAGTTTATGGGTTGTTTTCGTGACTCAAATATTTTATAGATTATTTTGGTGGCTGGGGACTATTTTATGGACTATTTTTATGTAGAAAGGCTGTGGTGATTGATTTATGGACTATTTTTATGAGTTTTATGTTTGTTTTGTGGACAAGACTGTTTATGCAAATTTATATATAATGATCAATGACGTTATATATTATGTTAATCTTATGATTATTTCATTTCGTTTCTTTCATGCTGAATTACTTATAGTTATTTATATTTGGGAATGAAAAATAGATTTGAAAATATCATTTTTCTCAAAAAAATCATCAATTTTAAATGCTCAGTTATGAGAAAGAGAGGCTCTCTACTTTAATATTTCAAACCAAAATAAACATCCCAAATAACCGAACTGAATTTGTAGAAACTGAACCAAACCAATTTTATTTTGGTTTGGTTATGGTTATTATTTTGTCAATCTGAAAATTGATACACCGAATCGATATTAAAAAATCATACCAAACTGATCTAACGCCCACCCCTCACTGTAATTCTGACTATAACTGAGACTGTAACTGAGATTGTAACTGTGACTGTAATTGACACTATAACTAAGATTGTAACTAAGACTATAACTAATACTGTAATTATGATTGTAACTGTAAATAAGACTATAACTAAGACTATAACTAAGATTGTAACTATGACTGTAACTGAGACTGTAACTGAGATTGTAACTATGACTGTAACTAAGACTGAACTAGAACTGAATACTGAGTTTTGATAACTTTGTCACTGATAACTAAGTTACTCATAATTAGGTGACTATTTATGACAGTCCTAATTCTGTAGAACTAAACTAAGTTCCATACTAAGTCTGAAGTTTAAACTGTAAGTATAGAAGTGTTCATCTAACCGACACGTCTCTCTCTAAATAGATTGGGGTCCAACCTGTAACCCCATTTAGAAGGGTGTCAGTACTGTTCCACGGGTAAAGACAAGCTGAAGAGTCACCCTTATCTGGCAGGTGCCCTGAATGAGAATGGTGGTAACCTCAACTAGCAGGTAAAACACCTTATCAACCCGCAACTTGTAGGTTGATATCTCAACTTACGATGGCTACGTAGTTCTAGAATGAAAGGACTGCTACTAAGGATCACACCCTCTACTGGTAGGTGAGCACCCATCCTTGAGTTCACTCGGTGCTGAATCCTACTCCCAACTTAATAGACACTGAACTAATCGCTAAACTATACTAAGCTTGACTGAACTATTACTGATCATACTAACGGACTGAACTGTACTGAGTTCACTGAGTTTTGTTAACTGACTGAATACACTGAGTTTTGTAACTGACTGAGTACTACTGTTTGTGACATTACTAATACTATTCTTTAGTTATTGTAATTCTAGGTAAAAAACTATATTTTGGGAATTGAATACCCCTAGGACTCGATAGCCTTGAAAGTAAAATATGGCATGATCATAATAGAATAACAATAGTAGCTTGTTAACAATGCTTTTATTTAGATATTTTGTCAAACACTAAAGAAGCATGAACTTGTACATGAATGGGACCACATGATAACATGTCATGATCATGAACTTGAACAAGGAAATATCTTAAACATGGGAGAATAGCATGATTACTTAACTAAGATCATGAATTGGGGAATTCACATATAATTCGCTTGAAATAGGACATGAGCGTTTCATCAAAACATGTAAAGTTCATAACAAGAATGAAAGAATGTCTTAAACATGCGGGAATAATAGATTTACATAAAAAAATTCATAACTTGGGGATTCATCTTGAAATTTTCTTAACATGATATGGGAATTTCATCAAACATGTGGAAGACAAGAATTTAAAACATGGGCATATTGCTAAACATCATGAATAGCATGGGAAATTCAAATTCCTAACATGAGGAAATTAAAATCTTGCATGGAATTATACGTGGGCTGAATTGAATTAAAAACACTATGAAAACATGCAATTTAATCTTTCTTGAATGTTCAAAATACCATAATAATGGAAAATTCATTCTTTAATTAAAATAAAAGAGTTTTGGGCTCCAAGGGTGAAAGAAAACCTATGGATGAACTCCCCCATACCTTAAAACTTTAATCTTGAAGGAGAAACATAATCTTGAAAGCACTTTCGAATTAGGAAACTTGAGTTCTTGCTTTTCTTGATGAAAAATTGATGAAGTTCTTGGTGTTCTTGAGGAGGCTAGGCTGTTTCTTTGAGATAAAAGATGAATAATTGAGTATTTATTGCTTTTTTGGGCGGAAATTAAGTGTTATAGGTGAATATGGGTGAGGGGAAATGACTAAAGTTCTCCTATACCTTTCAAAAACTGAATTGGCATATGAAACAGTGCAGTAATGCGCTGGCGGATGCATCGCATCGCTGTCGCATTGGCTTACTGCCTCACACAGAAAATGCCATAACTTTTTTTTTGTGTATCTGATTTTGACGAAATTGGTATCGTTAGAAAGCTAATTCAATTATATAAAATATGGTGGGTCTTGAGAGGCAAAATTTCTATGTAAATAAGAAGTTATACACATTTAAAGTAGACCCTTATAGAATCGAATACCAAACTTTGGACAAATCAAAGGCTCTAAGCTCAACTTTGTTCTAAGTGATTCTTATGAACAGTTTTGCATATACTATTCAATCTTACTGATTCATCTTGCATACAAATAGGACCATGAATATATAATCTACTAAATCTGGATAACGCTATCCCAACTTTATATTGCTAAACTTCAGGGTTCATGATTCTAACTCTAGATGACATATTGTAAAAAGGATTCTGAGAGGGGGTCTGAAAGCATATTTGAATTTGGCTTAATGCATAATTTTCATGAATATGAAGGAAATATTTCAACATTTAGGACATAAGGGCACTGATGGGATACCTAAGCCAACATGCAATCCCATAACTTTCTGTAGGTACTGGCTAAGGAAACTCTTCCTGTAGGGATTTAAGCTTCACAGTTTCTGTCGCCTCAAAACTAAGGCAGAGTTAACATGAATAGAGCAAGTTGAGGATCTACATAAATTGGTTAGACAATGCTTCTACTGCACGATCTGTGACTTGAAATAAGGGAAAAATTTCCTAAATGCCTTGTAACCTCTCAAAGAAAGGTACAAACATCTCCATACCACTCCGCAATACTATACTAGAAACGTCTTCATAGACACCCTAGGACACTTAAAATTATGCTCTGATACCCAGTTTGTAACGATCTGAGACTACCCCTTAGTCGTGACACGGTGCTTGGAACCAAAAGTGATCCCAAGCTAACCCATAAACCAGCATACTGTTAAGCAACTGAATTATACAATAATAAATAGTTGTTCTTTTGTGTGGTAGCATAATTATACTGAAAATCTAAAACAGATACAATACTTATAAAGCTTTACAATTTGATAAATCTGAAGAATGAAACTGGAATTACTGTACTGCCCCGATTTTATGAACCAAAATGCTACACAGTGCTCATAACCCCAAAGGACTACAAGATAACCCATGACTAATATCTGTACCTGTAGCTGCATAATATACATATAAAATGCAGAAACATGAACAAAGAGTCCGTAAGGTTCAATCTTGAATAATAAAATATCTGAAATAAAGTGATATCACAGTACCAAAACAAAACTGAAAATACTAAAGTCTAAATCTAAAAACTCTATAATCGTCTGAAAGACTCTAAACTGTCTGAATAATAAGTTGAAGGAACATGTCTCCAACTAACTCCCTAAACTAAAAATAAACTGAAATACTAGAATAATAAAAATAATGATCATATCCTCGAAGGATGAGGACTCATTGCTTACTGAACTGCTACTGCTGATCTAGAATCTGCACCTCAGAACCTATGGTGTAACATAAAAAGAAAGCACCATAGCGCAAATGCATCAGTACAACTAAAGTACTGAGTATACGTGGGGGTACGCTAAATGCATGGGGTTTATATGCATGAACATGCTGGCTAATATGAATGTGAGAATACATACATACATACATACATACGTAACTGCTACAAAACTCGTGGAGATACTAACTACTTGAGTTTGAACTCTGACAACATGAGTTTTTTGATACTGAATGACTGTATCTAACAGTCTTAATTATGGGAAAAACTATCTAAGTTCCAAACTGTATCTGAACATCTAAGTCTGAGATCAGTCCTAGCTAACGAGTAATATTTGAAACTGATAATGAGAATACTCGACTAAATCTGAGATTGAGATCAAGCCTATCTAACGGGTGACCTCTAGATCTAATAATAAGAATCTGAATATGGGACCAAGACTATCTGGTGGGATGGTCTAGGAATCAATGGAACTATCTGAGTTCCTTATTGATATCGATGACTATATCTGACAGTCCTGATTCCAGATTTCTACTCTGAAGACTGATACTAAAACTATAACTATAACTGTGACTGTGGGAGGTAGTAAACTATATAACATGCCCTAATACTATACAGGTGGGGTTCAATATTTTCCCTGATTAGAAGGGTGTCAATATCGTGCCATAGGTAGATACCTCTACTATGGTCAAGCCTCTCTAACGGGTGACCCTGAACAGGAAATCAAGCCTAAGGCAATATAATAGTCAAGTATAGCCTTAATGTGATGGGTGGCTCCTATCCTGCACTGGCTATGCAGTTTTGGAGTACAGGGATTACTGCTAACGACTCTGCCTTTATAACGAGAAAAATCGCCATCCCTACACTCGATCGGTTCTAGTCCCTACTCCCAACTGAAAAACTCTAAAAAGATTAAATACACTGAACTAACTAACTGAACTGAACTAATTTATTAACTGATTAACTGAGCTGATAATATTTTCTTAGCTGAATTAAGAAGAATTCACTGAGTTCCGTTGACTTACAAAAAAGATACTTGAGATCTGAGGTCTGACTGAGAGTACTAAAACTACTAGGACTACTGAACTACTGAGATTTTTGAGTTTTTCTAAGTCACGTGACTAACTGAAATCTATGGAGCATAGCTTGACTGAGGATGTCTTGAAATATGACACTAGCTCTAGGTACACAACTATAGTATTTGAGTACAAGTACCCCCAGGACTCGATGAAAGCAAACTGACACACATGGCTAACTTGATCATAAGAGTAGAAGCCACAATTCACAATATCATAAGTAAGGATTTCATAATAACAATGATTCTCAACAAACTATCACATGATCGGGAATGCACACATGTATATACTTGCATGGCTTTAATAATATGGTCATTCCATATCACAACAATATCAGGAGCATCTCATACAACATCTTCAATTCAAGACAATAGCATGGAGATCACATTGAACATAAACTTAGAACATGGAATAGCCATTTAGGACTTATTATGTCATAAAAGCATGATTTCTATAGCCATAGGTATTTTCACAAACACCTTACATGAACATCTTAGGCATAGGTGGATTCATAAAGATTACAAATATTTAACCACCAATTTCACATATTTATACATTATATACCACCATATCCTCACACAAAACATACAAAGATCCCATCTTAGGCATCATCAAACTCCAACTGCATGAATATCAACCACCAACAACATAAACATCATAATACATAATTTAGAAGATGGTTCTTGAGCTTCATGGATGAAAGGAGTCCATGAATCAACTCATGCATACCTTAGAAGGAAGATTCTTGATGATTGATGGAGGAATTTCCTTAAAATTGGATCTTCAAGCTTAATTATGCAACCCTAGTTGTTTTTCTATTGTATTGTTCTTGGATGATGAACTTAAGATGTTAGTAGATTTTTAATGTAATTAGGAGCTATATATTTCGTAGGGTTAAGTTTAGGGATGTGTAAGGAGTGTTAAAAGACTTAATTACCCTCAAAATAACTCAAAACGAAGTGTTTAAGTCACTTAAAACCATAAGATAAGCACCATATATGATATCACCTAAATTTACATAGGTGCCGTATATGATATCGCCTATATCTACATAGGCGCCGCTTATGCTATCGCCCATATTTACATAGGAGTTGCGTATGCTATCGCATATGCTTTCTAGTGGCCAAGTGGGATTGCTTAGGCAACACACTCTACTTCGCAAAGCCATAACTCCTAGCTCGGGTGTTGGATTTTGATAAAATATATATCGCTGGAAAGCTAATTGATTCTATAAAATTTGGTGGGTAGAAATATGCAGAAATAAAACATTAACATCGAGTTGTACTCATTCAAATATTACCCTTACGAAATCAAACACTAAAACTTGATGGATTCAAAAACTCTTAGTCTGTATTACCTTAAGTGACTCATATGAACATACTTAATGCATAATAAGCTATCTTATCGCTAGGATACTTATTGTAAGTGATGTACTCAAGTATGACTCATAGGATTGGAGATTTTATATGTACGAAAAATGGTTCGTCTCCTAGCTTAGAAACATGTGGGGTATTATAATATCTACCCCTTGGGAACATTCATCCTTGAATGGAAAGTAACTGAGGCGAGATAGATGATAAGATGAAGTACATACAAGACATACACTACTGAAATATGTTTTCATGAATGACATGACTGAAAGCTGAGCACAATATACTGAACATAGATATCCGATGCATGGGAAGCTAATTCATGAATATCAGACTGAGGATTCTAATAAAGTGAATTTTCACAAAATGAGAATGCATATCTGATGCACAAAATCCATACGTATCTGATGCATGATTACATGACTGACATGATATGTAAATGTATGAGTGAAGATAATGATAAATAGTACCTTTTCTACTGAACACGTATATCTAATACCTGAATATCTGACTGAGCTGACTCTTGAAAGCTTGACTGATTATGCCATGGAATTTGATAAGTAATTTATAATGGGAACATGAAAGCATCAAGAAAAGGTGGGGTATCTCCCCCTTAGGACACTATGTCCCTCTAGGAATTTTACCTCACTGAGATACTAGGGTGATGCACAGGGCATATACGAACTAGATTATAACTAAACATTGGAGAGTTGAGACTAATGCATGATGCATGAACTGAACTAGACCTGCTAATGTAACTGACAAACTTATGTGGAAACATAAGCTCAAACGAGTGCAATATATCTAACAATGCATACAATGATCATGAAAAACCTATAACGTACCTGAATCTAGGTTGGGGAAACTTTCTGGATCATGGAGAGTCTAGAGTGAATAGAGTCGATTCTGACGCTGCCCACTAATGGTGCCGGGATTTGTAGCCTGCTCACATGAATCTCTAACTTTCTGAGCTAACACTCTACACTCCCACATTCTGTGGCCTGGCTTATCGCACTTGAAACATACCTGACTATTAGCTTTGCATGCACCTAGATGATTCTTTCCATACTCTCCACAAAATGGATAAGTACGATCACTTCTTACACTACTCTGGGCTTTAGAGCATGGTGCCCCACTATGACTAACATCTTAAAAGTTAGGTGTGGGCACACTAGCTGAAGATGGAATAGGGGCCAAATTTTTTTGACTATGGTGAGAACGATTACCACTCTGTGACCCAGCCAGAGAAAAGCTGTAACTACCTGTTCTGAATCTCTTATTAGATCTCTCCCTATTCTTAGATTTATATGCCTCTATCTACTGAGCATACATCATTAACCTAGCAAGGTCCATGTCCCTATTGAGCATAGTTATTCTACACTCTTTCAATACTAGCCTGGACACACTAGTCACAAACTTACTCATAATCGCTCTAGGGCCAGCTATCAAGTCAAGAGCATACTTAGCTATCTGGTTGAACTTAAGACAATACTCTTTCAATGTCATGGAGCCTTGTCTCAGGTTAATAAACTCTTCTACCTTAGCTTATCTCATCTCTAATGGGAAAAACTTATTTAAGAAGGCATCCTAAAATATTTGCGAAGTCATGTGAGTTGTATCTTCCCCTCTACTCTTCATCCACAACACTACCCAATCATGAGCAATATCTTTCATCCTATAGGATGCTAATTCCACACTCTCCTCCTATGACACATGCATGATTTGGGTGATCTTCTTTACCTCTTCTAAATATAGCTGTGGGCCATCACCTATTACTGACCCAAAGAATTTTGGAGGGTTCATTATCATAAAATTTTTGATTCTGGCTGCAGCTAAATCCCCATCTTGCTGGGGTGGGGATACAGTCTGTCGGTTGCCGTAAACACTAGTGGTCATAGCCTGGGCTAGCACCTGAAAAGCTGCTCGAAATTTTACATGTGACACATTCTCATTCAAAGAATCTGAGGGCTGCGGGGCTGACTAATTCCCTATTCTCTTTTTAGGACGCATGTTCTGCAAACAGAAGCGTAAAAAGGATTAAACTAAGAGTTCAACTTGAGCTTTTAGTCACTGGCACGATATGAGTAATGAAAGAAGGGAAACTGTTCCGAAGACATCTTATAGCCTCATGTACATAAATGTGTTGCGCAACACACCCATGTAAAAGACACTACTAGATGCTTCTTTCATACTTCTTAGGACTCTATTGAACCTGGATTTGATACCAAGTTTGTGACGCCTCAATTTTCTAAACCGAAATGCTACATGGTGCTCATGACTCCAAAGGACCACAAGCTAATCCATGACTGATATCTGTACTTTTAATTGCATAATATACATATAAAATGTGGAAGCATTAATAAAGAGGGCATAAAGTTTAATCTTGAATAATAAAATATCTAAAATAAGGTGGTATCACAGTACCAAAACAAAATTGAAAATACTAAAGTCTAAATTTGAAACTCTATAATCGTCTGAAAGCCTCTAAACTATCTGAATAAGGAACTGAAAGAACATGTCTCCAACTAACTCCCTAAACTAAAAATAAACTGAAATACTAAAACAATAAATGTAATAATCATGTCCTCAAAGGATGAGGACTTACTTCTTACTGAACTGCTACTGCTGATCGTGAATCTTCACCTCAGAACCTATGGTGTAACACAAAAAGAAGCACCATAGTGCAAATGCGTCAGTACAACTACTGAGTACATATGGGGGTAGGCTAAATGCATGGGGTTTTTAAACATAAACATGATGACTAACATGAACGTGAGAATACATACATACATAACTGCTACTGAACTCGTGGAGATACTGACTACTTGAGTTTGAACTCTAACAACATGAGTTTTGTGATACTGAGATATTGAATAACTGATAACATGGATGATTGTATCTAACAGTCCTAATTCTAGGGAAAACTATCTGAGTTCCAAACTGTATCTGAACATCTAAGTCTAAGATCAATCCTAGCTAACGAGTGATCTATGAAACTGATAATGAGAATACTCGACTGAATTTGAAATTGAGATCAAGCCTGAATAAGCATCTGAATATAGGACCAAGCCTATATGACAGGATGGTCCAGGAATCAATTGAACAATCTGAGTTCCTTACTGAGATTGATGACTGTATCTGATAGTCCTGATTCCTGATTTTTATTCTGAAGACTGATAATGAACCTGTAATTGTAACTATAATGGTGGGGGGTAGTAACCTAATCGACATGCCTCGATACTACACTAGTAAGGTCAAAATCTTTGCCCTGATTGGAAGGGTGTCAATACTGTACCACGGGTAGAGACGTCTACTATGGTCAAGCTTCTCTAATGGGTGACCCTAAACAGGAAATCAAGCCTAAGGAAATATAATAGTCAAGTATAGCCTTAATATAATGGGTGACTCCTGTACTACGCTGGCTACGCAGTTCTGGAGTACAAGGATTGTTGCTAATTGCTCTGCCTTTATAATGGGAAAAACCGCCATCCCTGCACTCGCTCGGTATTAGTCCCTACTCCCAATTGAAAGACTCTACGAAAATTAACTGTGCTGATCTGACTAACTGAACTAAACTAATTTATAAATTGATTAACTGAGATGATAATATTTTCATAACTACACTAAGCTGAATTTACTGAGTTCCGTTGATTGATGGAAAAGCTACTTGAGATCTGAGGTCTGACTAAGAGTACAGAAACTACTGGGACAGCTGAACTACTGAGATTTCTAAGTGTTTCTGAGTCATGTGACTATCTGAAATCTATGGAGCATAGATTCACTGAGGATGTCTTGAAACATAAAACTAGATCTAGGCACACAGCTATAGTTTTCGGGTACAAGTACCCCTAAGACTCGATGGAAGGAAACAAACACACATGACTGACTAGTAGAGTTCACAATTCACAATATCATAAGTAAGGATTTCATAATAAGAATGATTCTCAACAAACTATCACATGATCGGGAATGCACACAACATGTATATACTTGCATGGCTTCAATAACATGGTCATTCCATATCACAACAATATCATGAGCATCTCATACAACATCTTCAATTCAAGACAAAAGCATGGGGATCACGTTGAACATAAACTTAGAACATGGAATAGTCATTTAGGACTTATTATGTCATAAATGCATGATTTCTATTCCCTTAGGTATTTTCACAAGCACCTTACATACACATCTTAGGCATAGGTGGATTCATCAAGATTACAAATATTCAACCACCAATTTCACATATTATACATTAAATACCACCATATCCTTACACAAAACATACAAAGATCCCATCTTAGGCATCATCAAACTCCAACCACATGAACATGAACCAACAACAACATAAACATCATAACACATAATTTAGAAGATGGTTCTTGAGATTCATGGACAAAAAAAGTCCATGAATCAACTCACGCATACCTTAGAATGAAGATTCTTGATGATTGACGGAGGAATTTCCTTGTAATTGGATCTTCAAGCTTAATTATGCAAACCTATTTGTTTTTCTCTTTTAGTGCTCTTGGATGATGAACTTAAGATGTTAGTAGGGTTATAATGTAATTAGTAGCTATATATTTCATAGGGTTAAGTTTAGGGATGTGTAAGGAGAATTAAAAGACTTAATTACTCTCAAAATAACTAAAAACAGAGTGTTTAAGTCACTTGAAGCCCTAAGATATGCGCTGCATATGATATCGCCTAAATTTACATAGGCCCCACATATGATATCGCCTATATCTACTAAAGCGTCACATATGCTATCTCCTATATTTACCTAGGCTCCGCATATGCTTTCCAGTGGCCATGTGCGATTGGTTAGGCGACGCACTCTACTTTGCAAAGCCATAACTCCAAGCTCGGGTGTCGGACTTTGTTGAAATTGGTATCGTTGGAAAGATAATTCAATTATATATAATTTGGTGGGTAGAAATATGCAGAAATACCACATTAAAATCGAGTTATACTCATTCAAATATGACCCTTACAAAATCGAACACTAAAACTTGATGTATTCAAAAACTCTTAGCTTGTATTACCTTAAGTGACTCATATGAACATGATTAATGCATCATAAGCTATCGTATCTCTAGGATACTCATTGTAAGTCATGTACTCAAGTATGAATCACGAGATAGGATATTTCATATGTAGGAAAAATGGTTCATCTCCTAGCTTAGAAATATGCGGGGTATTACAATATCTCCCCCTTGGGAACATTCGTCCTAGAATAGAAATTAAATGAGGTAGGAGAGATGATTAGATGAAGTACATACAATACATACACTACTGAAACATGGGTTCATGACTGACATAACTAAAATATGAGCACAACATACTAAATATGCATATCTGATGCATGGGAAGCTGGATCACGAATATAAGACAGAGGATTCTAATAAAGTGAGTTTTCTCAAAATGAGAATGCATATCTGATGCACAACTGAAAGGATGAATCCATGCATATCTGATCCATGATTACATGACTAACATGATATGAAAATATATGAGTGAAGATACTGATAAATAGTACTTTCTCTAATGAACACGTATATCTAATGCCTGAATATCTGACTGAGCTGACTCTGGAAAGCTTGACTGATTGTGCTATGGCACTTGATAACTAATTTATAACGGGAACATGAAAGCATCAATAAAAGGTGGTCTATCTCCCCCTTGGGACACTATGTCTGTCTAGGAATGTTTAGCTTGATGAGATACTGGGGTGATAAACAGGGCATCTATGATCTAGATTATAACTAAACATTGGAGAGCTGAGACTAATGCATGATGCATGAACTGAACTAGACCTACTAATGTTACTTACTAATTCATGTGGAAACATAAGCTCAAATGAGCGCAAGATATCCAACAATGCATACAATGATCATGAAAAACTTGTAACATACCCTAATCTAGGTTGGGGAAACTTTCTGGATCATGGTGAGTCTTGAGTGAATCGAGTCGATTCTAATGCTGACCACTATTGGTGCTGGGATTTGTGGCCTGCTCACATGAATCTCTACCTTTGTGAGCTAATACTCTACACTCCCGCATTCTGTGTCCTGGCTTACGCACCCAAAACATACCTGACTATTAGCTCTGCATGCACCTAGATGATTTTTTCCACACTCTTCATAAAATGGATAATTACGATCACTTCTAACACTACTCTGGGATTCGGAGCTTGGCGCCCCACCATGACTAACATATCCAAAGTTAGGTGTGGGCACACTAGCTGAAGATAGAACAGAGGCTAAATTTTTTTGACTATGGTGAGAACGATTACAACCCAGTGACCCAGCCAGAGAAAAGCTGTAACTACCTATTCTGAATCTCTTATTAGATCTCTCCCTATCCTTAGACTTATTTGCCTCTATCTGCTGAGCATGTATCATTAACATGGAAAGTTCCATGTCCCTATTGAGCATAGATCTTCTACACTCTTTTAATACTAACCCGGACACATCAGTCATAAACTTACTCATACTTGCTCTAGGGTCAGCTATCAAGTCAGGATCATACTTGACTAACTGGTTGAACTTAAGATAATTCTTCTTCACTGTCATGGAGCCTTTTCTCAGGTTCATAAATTTCTTTACCTTAGCTTCACTCATCTCTAATGGGAAAAACTTATCTAAGAAGGCATCCTAAAATATCTGCCAAGACATGGGGGTTGCATCTTCCCCTCTAATCTTCTTCCACAACACTACCCAATCATGAACAATATCTTTCAGCCTATAGGACACTAATTCCACACTCTTCTTCTCTGACCCAAAGAATTCTAGAGGGTTCATTCTCATAAAATTTTTGATTCTGGCTGCAGCTGAAACCCCATCTTAAAGGGTGGGGCTGCAGTCTGTCAGTTGTCCTAAACACTAGTGATACAACCTGGGCTAGTGCCTGAAAAGCTTCTCGAAATTCTGCATGTAACATATTCTCATTCAAAGGATCTGTGGGCTGCGGGGCTGACTGATTCCCTATTCTTTTCTAAAGAGGCATGTTCTACAAACAGAAGAGGAACAAGGATTAAACTGAGAGTTTAACTTGAGCTTTTTCTCACTGGCATGATATGAGTACTGAAAGAAGGGTAACTATTCATAAAACATATTATAGCCTCCTGTACATAAATGTGGTGTGCAACACACCCATGTACAAGACATTACTAGATGCGGCTTTTAGACTTCCTAGGACTCTATTGAACCTGGCTCTGATACCAAGTTTGTAATTCCCCAATTTTCTGAACCGAAATACTACATGGTGCTCATGACCCCTCAGGACCACAAGCTAACCCATGACTAATATCTGTACCTGTAACTTTATAATATACACATAAAATGTGGAAACATGAACAAAGAGGGCGTAAGGTTCAATCTTGAATAATAAAATATCTGAAATAAGGTGGTAGCACAGTACCAAAACAAAACTAAAAATACTAAAGTCTAAATCAAAAAACTCTATAATCGTCTGAAAGCCTCTAAACTGTCTGAATAAGGAGTTGAAGGAATATGTCTCTAACTAACTCCCTAAATTGAAAATAAACTAAAATACTGGAATAATAAATGTAACGATCATGTCCTTGAAGGATGAGGAATCACTGCTTACTGAACTGCTACTGCTGATTTTGAATCTGCACCTTAGAACCTATAGTGTAACATAAAAAGAAAGCACCATAGCTCAAATGCATCAGTACAACTAACGTACTGAGTATACGTAGGGGTAGGCTAAATGCATGGGGTTTATATTCATGAACATGCTGACTAATATGAATGTGAGAATACATACATACATACATACATACATACGTAATTGCTACTGAACTCGTGGTGATACTGACTACTTGAGTTTGAACTCTAACAACATGAGTTTCGTGATACTGAGATACAGAATGACTGATAACATGGATGACTGTATCTAACAGTCCTAATTCTAGGGAAAACTATCTCAGTTCCAAACTATATCTGAACATCTAAGTCTTAGATCAGTCCTAGCTAACGAGTGATCTCTGAAACTGATAATAAAAATACTCGATTGAATCTGAGATTGAGATCAAGCTGGTCTGCCGGGTGACCTCTAAATCTAATAATATGCATCTGAATATGGGACCAAGACAATCTATCAGGATGGTATAGGAATCAATGGAACTATCTGAGTTCCTTACTGAGATCGATGACTGTATCTGACAATCCAGATTCCTGATTTTTACTCTGAAGACTGATACTGAAATTGTAACTATAACTGTGACTGTGGGAGGTATTAACCTAACCGACATGCCCGGATACTGTACTGGTGGGTTCCAATATTTGCCCTGATTTGAAGGGTGTCAATACCGTGCCATAGGTAGAGACCTCTACTATGGTCAAACCTAGCTAACGGGTAACCCTGAACAGGAAATCAAGCCTATGGTAATATAATAGTTAAGTATAGCCTTAATCTGATGGGTGACTCCTTTCCTGTGCTGGCTATGTAGTTCTAGAGTACAGGAATTGCTGGTAATGGCTCTGTCTTTATAACGAGAAAAACTGCCATCCCTGTACTTGCTTGGTTCTAGTCCCTACTCCCAACTGAAAGACTCTAAGAAGATTAACTACGTTTAACTAACTAACTGAACTGAACGGATTTATAAACCGATTAACTAAGCTGATAATATTTTCTTACGTAAACTAAGCTAAATTCACTGAGTTCCGTTGACTAACAAAAAAGCTACTTGAGATCTGAGGTCTGACTGAGAGTACTGAAACTACTGAACTACTGAGATTTCTGAGTTTTTTTGAGTCACATGACTAACTGAAATCTATGGAGCATAGCTTGACTGAGGATGTCTTGAAACATGACACTAGCTCTAGGCACACAACTATAGTTTTTGGGTACAAGCACCCCCAGGACTCGATGAAAAGAAACTGACACACATGACTGACTTGATCATAAGAGTAGAGTCCATAATTCATAATACCATAAGTAAGGACTTCATAATAAGAATGATTCTCAAAAAACTATCACATGATAGGGAATGCACACAACATGTATATACTTTCATGGCTTCAATAACATGGTCATTCCATATCACAACAATATCAGGAGAATCTCATACAACATCTTCAATTCAAGACAATAGCATGGAGATCACATTGAACATAAACTTAGAATATGGAATAGGAATTTAGGAATTATTATGTCATAAAAGCATGATTTCTATTCCCTTAGGTATTTTCACAAACACCTTACATGCACATCTTAGGCATAGGTGGATTCATCAAGATTACAAATATTCAACCACCAATTTCATATATTTATACATTAAATACCACCATATCCTCACATAAAACATCCAAAGATCCCATCTTAGGAATCATCAAACTCTAACCACATGAACATCAACCACCACCAACATAAACATCATAATACATAATTTAGAAGATGGTTCTTGAGCTTCATGGACGAAAGGAGTCCATGAATCAACTCACACATACCTTAGAAGGAAGATTCTTGATGATTGATGGAGGAATTTCCTTAAAATTGGATCTTCAAGCTTAATTATGCAACCCTAGTTGTTTTTCTCTTGTATTGCTCTTGGATGATGAACTTAAGATGTTAGTAGGGTTGTAATGTAATTAGGAGCTATTTATTTCATAGGGTTAAGTTTAGGGACGTGTAAGGAGTGTTAAAATACTTATTTACCATCAAAATAACTCAAAACGGAGTGTTTAAGTCACTTGAAACCATAAGATATGCGCCATATATGATATCGCCTAAATTTACATAGGCGCCGCATATGATATCGCCTATATCTACATAGGCGCCGCATATGATATCGCCTATATCTACATAGGCACCATATATTTTATCCCCTATATATACATAGGCACCGCATATGCTATCGTATATGCTTTCGAGTGGCTATGTGAGATAGGTTAGGACGCGCACTCTACTTTGCAATGCCATAACTCCTAGCTCGGGTGTCGAATTTTGATGAAATTGGTATCGTTGGAAAGCTAATTTGATTAGATATAATTTGTTGGGTAGAAATATGAAGAAATACAACATTAACATTGAGTTATACTCATTTAAATATGACCTTTATGGAATCAAATACTAAAACTTGACAGATTCAAAAACTCTTAGCTTGTATTACCTTAAGTGACTCATATGAACATGATTAATGCTTCATAAGCTATCTTATAGATAGGATACTAATTGTAAGTCATTTACTCAAGCATGAATCATAGGATAGGAGTTTCATATGTAGGAAAAATGGTTCATCTCCTAGCTTAGAAACATGAGAGGTATTACAATTACATGACTAATCTGACTAACATCTATGAAGCCTCTACTATACTGACTATAGATAGTTGGGACATGACTCCAAATACCAATAATCAATACACATGAAAAATAAATAAGTTGTACATAAACTCAAACTATCTGGAGTTTCTAAAGTAGGAGAACTCATCACCTACTGGTTGGAATCTGCAACTGTCTAATCATGATGTGTGGGCTATAATTTGTACCTCCATTATGAAACTATGTAACCACACAAATGTATATATGGATCAGTACTTCTGGAATATACTTAATATGCAGGGGTGAATGCAATAAGTAAAATTGATTTCATACGTAATCGTAAGACATATATTATAAGTGTAAGTAGACCTACCAATAGGCTTGAATGAACTGGAAACTAAAATATCTAGCAGAATGAGTGTCAAACATTTTTTGATAAGATGGTGAATCTCTACACTTAGTTTCTATAAACTTTTCTTCAATGATATAAGCATAACTGAAGTTGGGATAAGATAAAACATAGATATTATATGATTACTGGGTCTGAAACTATGTGATGGAGACTGATATAGATTGAGGATCCAAATATACAATCACACTGAGAATGAATGTATAAACATACTAACTTATCTAATTAACTTAATGATTGATAGCGAATACTGGTCATGTAAGCCTGAACTATACTTAATCTGAATAACTGGACTAAAACTGTAGAGTATTATACATATGAGGTAAGGACTAACTGAGTAACATGAGGTAACTGAGCATGAATTCATGAAAAACTATATTATTTGAGAATACAAGACCAAGTGTATAACATATGATTTTGAAATAGTCTGTAAAGTGAGGTACTGAAATACTGATAACTGAATAACGGATAATTATATGCTATGGTCAAGCACACCTGAAATTAAACTGAGTTACTAATCTGATTATTGGACTGAGACTGTAACTAGGGCTGGGCATATTTTGGGTAAAACCAAAAAAACCCAAAAATCAAACCAAAATTTAAATTTGGCTTCGGTTTCCAAATTTTAAAATTTGGTTTTTGTTTTTTGTTAAAATAAAATTCGGTTACAACAAAATTCTAAAAATTCAAAATTATATTAGTAGCATATATATATATATTTGATTTATTATATATATAATATAATATATTTAAAATATAAATAATAAATTAATAAATATGTAATAAATATTTTATCACCCTACTTCTCTAAACCTAAATCATATGATTATATCATAATTCACTATAGCCATTTTATCACTTTTCACAGAACTCTTTCCTTAAAAATTACAATGATACCAGAGGTGGATGATAGACCACCGGTGACAACGATGCATACTCCCTTTCTTTACAATGACAATGGAGGCAGCGATCAATGACTGTGGTGTTTGTGTTTTTTGACCGGTGAGTAGGTGACTGACTAACTGATGTCTTTGTGTTTGAGGCAGTGAGATGAATCTAATCTATCTATTTGTTGAACGGAAACCGACATCTACTGTGGAATAATGTTTGACTATTTGTTACTATTGAATGACGTCGAGTGTCAACCGACGATAAACGACATTTCGGCAATCAGATCCCTATTTCAATTATTTATTTTGGTGATTAGTCAGCCTTCAAAATATGTCTAATCCGGTATTTTTTTTTATTGATGACTTTCATTTAACTTGATAGTTTATGTTTAAGGTTAAAGGCCGAGAACTAATAAAAAATTTTTTTTATTAATTGGAAGTAGGATAAGTGAAGATGGAGCAACAAATGAAAATATTTCAATTTCATCTCCAAATGAAGTTGAAACTGCGATTAAATCTGAACAATAAGAAAAAAAAGGTCGTGAAACCGAGGGCAAGGTATTGACAGTGGTTTTAAAAGATTGCTGATGAAAAAACCAGAGCTAAGAAAGCACAATGTAAATATTGTGGAAAAATTTATGTTGTTGCTTCAAGTGCTAATGGTACTTAGTTGATGAATAATCACATGCTAAAATTATGTCCTTACCGCCCTAATGTTTGTGTGAAAGATAAAGACAGTCAAACAAAATTAGCTTTTCTACCATCTTCTGCGGATGAAAAGGGAGGGGCATTGGGTACTTGGACATTTGATCAAGGATGAAGTAGGAAAGCTTTAGCTCAAATGATAGTTGTTCATGAGTTGCCATTTAGTTTTGTTGAAAAAAAAGGTTTTAGAAATTTCTTGGGAGTCAGCCCCACACTTTCATATTCTTTCTCATAGAATCTTGTCAAGAGATTGTTATCAGTACTACAATGAAGAGAATTTTTTTTAAAAAAAGTTCTTTAAAGAAGTACATCTAAAAGTTTGTCTTATGACAAATACTTGGACGTTTATACAAAAGATTAAATACATATGTCTAACAACTCACTTTATAGATACAAATTTGAAATTTCATAAAAGAGTGATAAATTTCTGTTCAATTTTTAGACATAAAGGTGTTGATATGGCTTCTTCCATTAGTAATTATTTTCTTGAATGGGGTTTGGATACTATTTTTAGTATTACAGTTGATAATGCTATTTCCAACGATGTTGCAATGATAGAAATGTCTAAATAATTAAGTAATTGGGGAACTAACATAATGGAGGGTCAATATCTTCATGTGAGGTGTATGGCACATAATCCTAATCTTATTGTCCAGGATGGGCTGAAGGAAATTGATAAGTCTATCAAGCGAGTGAGATAAGATGTGAAGTATGTTAAACAATCTGCCACGCAAGTTAAGAAGTTCAAATAATATTATGAATTTCAATTGATAACTTGTAAGAAATCTTTATGGTTAAATGTTCCAACTAGATGGAACTCTACATACTTGATGCTTTAAATAGCACAACATTTTGAGCTTGTATTTGAATGATATAGTTTCTATGATAATGGTTTCTTGGATTATCTCCATACCTCTCCTTGTGAAGATGGAACTAAGGTAGGCTTCTTTGTAAGTGAGGACTAGGAAAATGTGAGGACAATGATAAAATTTTTGAAAACTTTTTATGATCTTACTTTTAAAGTTTCTAGTTCAAAATATGTTACTACAAATGTAGACTTTGCTGAAATTGCTGAGCTTGATCTCATTTTTAAATAGATGATAGAAAATGAAGATTCTAATTTGAAAAAAATGGTAGCAAATATTAGGGAAAAGTTCAGAAAGTATTGGGGTACTCCAGAAAAAATGAACAAAATGATCTTTTTTTCATTTATGTTGGATCCCCGAAACATACTTGAATATGTTCGGTAACACCCCGAATCTAGTACCCAGAATGCCACATGGTCCTCATTACCCCAAAGGATCATAACCTAACCCGTGACTAATATTTGTAGTAGAGAACTCCATAACATACTATATAAATGCAGAATAAAAGGCTGAAAGGCCATAAGGTTCAAAAATTTGATAAAACATAACATCTGGAGATATGGTATATCAATACCAAAACAACTAAAATAACAATCTGAACATGCTAGTCTGAAAGCCTCTAAACTATCTGAATAGGGAGTTGATTGGAAATGTCCCCAACTAACTCCAAATGCTGAAATAAACTAAGTACTGAAAGAATGAAATGGTCAAATAATAACATCCTTTAATGATGCGGACTCACTGCTAGTCTTTCTGTTGAACGGCTGATCTACTAAGGATGCTCTAGAGCTCGTGCTTTTAAACCTATGGTATAAAACAACATAGGGCAAATGCGTCAGTAATATTAAATGTATGGTATGCAAGCAAGGTAGGCTGAATGCAAGGGGTTTATATGCATGAACAATACTAACTGACTGAATAACATGAACGTGATAGTACATGCATGAATAAATGAATAGTGAATGAGATCATGACATTACTGAATTTGAATATCGATAACAAAAGTTTCATATAACTGATATACTATTATCTAAATGACTGTGTTTGATAGTCCTGTTTCTAATGGAACTAGCTATGTATTGTACTAAACTGGTTAATTGTATCTGACAGTCCTAAATTTTGTAAAACAATCTGAGTTCTATTACTGAGACTGAGATTGAGACTATAACTGTGGGAAGTAGTCATCTAACTGACATGCCCCAAATAGAATAATAAAATTTAGTTGGGTTCTAATCTGTAACCCCAATTGGAAGGGTGTCAATACCATGCCACTGGTTAGGATAAGCTATGAGTAATCCCTCATCTAACAGGTACTCTAAGGAGAATGGTAGGACCCTCATATAATAGGTTAATCCACCTCATATACCCTTAACTAGAAGGGTTAATGCCTCAACCTACACTGGCTATGTAGTTCTGGAGCACAAGGATTGCTTCTAAGAACCACACCCTCTAAGAACAGGTGAGTTCCTATCCTTGGGCACACTCGATGCTGAATCCTACTCCCATCCGAATAGACACTGAACATGATTAACTGAACTGACTAGACTAAGTTCACAAAGTTCAATTGACTAACGAAATATTACTGAGGTCTGATAATGATTGAGATTACTGAGATAACTGAGTTTTCCTAAGTCATGAGACTGACTGAATTCTACTGAACATGGCCTGACTGAGAGTATCTTAAAAACTGATACTGGCTCTAGGCATACAACTAAATTGTCGGGTACAAGTACACCCAGGACTCGATACCATGAAACTGACTAGACATGACACTTCTTGACACATGACCATAGTAAAAAATTCATAGTAATATCATTGGGAATTTTCATGAGGCACTTGAAGTTCATGGTTTGGTACATGAATAGGAATGCATATAAAATGTCATAATTTCATAGGCTAATCTAAATAAAAATCCACTAAACAATATAAATGCATCACAATAACATGGAAGTCATTTTCAACATAAGGGTACAACATGGGTTCATCAATTTGATCATAATTGAGTCCTAAAGCATGAATCTTGTTCTCTTGGGCATTTTATCAAACACATTACATACATACCCTTAGGCTTAGGCACATACACTAGTTCATACATCATGGTTACTTTAATCAACTCCATTTAAGGGTTTCCAACCCACATACTAGCATAATTTCATGAAAAGTACATAAAGACTCCAACTTGGGATTCATACAACCACATCAACATAATTAAAATCAACCCACCACATGAAAATCATAATTCATGAGTTTAAAATGGGATTCTTGAGATTCATGGGTGAAAGAAACCCATTAATTAACACTTTACATACCTCAAAAGCTTGAATCTTAAAGGCGTTTAACTTTTTTTGAAGGTTCTTGAATGGTGACGTTTTGATTCTTGAGTTTTTTTAAAGAAGGGTTTTCATTCTTGTTCTTGGGTTTTGATCTAGACAAAAATCCTAATTTTTATGTTATGGATGAATGAGTAGTTATGTGCTTTGATTTAATGTAATTTGGGGTTAAAAAGGATGGAAAAAGATACAAAAAGCCCTTTAAAATGTTGTTTCAGTGCTGTTTCGGACAAAGTTGACAGTCTAGGTGACGGACCATCACTCTGGTGACTGACCATCACTCCAAACATCAGTTTTTGGCTAGAAAATGGCCTTACTACCTTAGTTGTAATAGACAAAGCAACGGTCCATCGCTGACTTGACGGCCCGTCAGCTTGCCCATCGCTCCTGGGCAGCTCAAACAACTCTTAGTAAAATGACCATAACTTTTTACTTTGATATCAGATTTTGGAAAAATGGTATAGTTGGAAAGATAATTCAATTATATATTTGTTGGTGGGTGATAAGCTCAAAATTTTGTAGTATAACAAAAGTTATTATCGTTTGAAGTTGACTACGACAACATCCTTCTCGAGAATTCAATTGATAAGGGATGTTTTGATTCGTCTAATAGCTAGGACGTATTTGAGGCCTTAATATACATAAAAATTGATCATAAAAATACTAAACCACTAAAATTTATTTTTCATGTGCTTGAAGCCTGGTTCTACTATCGGTTGGGATTCTCTGGGTATTACAATATCTCTCTCTTGGAAACATTCATCCTAGAATGAGACTAAATAAGCTAAGATTCATGTTGATCATTCTTTTCTGATGCATGGTTTTATGACAAAGCTGATACATGAATGCATGACTTAGAGTAATGATAAGCTGAACATGCATATTTGATGCATGAATAAATGACTAAACTGACTCATGAACGTACGACTGAACATATATAGGTAAAAATAACAAGTTTGAAACAAAAACTGAGCATACTTTGTAACTAAAATTTGTACCATAAGCTAAATGAACTTAAGGAAAGCTATTACCTTGGGTTGGGTCTGAATTAGCAGAGAAAAGGTAGGGATACTTGGTTCGCATATCTGTTTTTTGTTCCCAAGTAGCTCCCTCAACAGACTGACTCCGCCAAAGAACTTTAACTAGAGGAACTTCTTTGTTCCTCAGCCTGCGAATCTTATAGTCAAGAATTTCAATTGGAATTTTCTCATACGAGAAACTGTTATGAATATCTATACCCTCAATATGGACTACAACTGTTAGATCACCTATGCACTTCTTTAGAAAGGGTACATGAAAGACTTGATGAACTGAAGCTAGATCTGAAGGCAATTCAAACTCATAATCTACTTTGCCTAAGAAACTAAGAATTTTGAAGGGACCAATATATCGAGGACTGAGTTTTCCCTTCTTGCTGAATCTCTTCACTCCTTTCATAGGAGAGATTTTCAAAATACTAAATTTTGATCTCAACTCGAGATCCTTTACTGAACATATATGAACGGGAATATGAGAACATGACTAAGTCTGTAATGTGTGACATGGACTGACTATCGTGAACCAAACTGAGCCATTGAGTACATGGCTTACAAATGAGATTGGAGATAGAGGGTTAAACTATGGTTACCCACTACTAAAAAATGGGTTCGTTACGTGAGAAGAGAGTGGCATGTTTATCTCATGAATGTTTAGGGGATTATAGTGTATCTCCCCTTTGGGATACTATGTCCCTTAAAGAATGCTGGGCTGATGAGGTGATGCACAAGGCAACTATGAACTGAATCGTGACTGAATATCTAGATTCTAAAACTAAGGCATAACACATGAACTGAACTGGATGCGCAACTACCTGGTTGATCCATCTTTGAACAGTTACATTCAATAGACTTTAGATAGTGCAACAAGATGGAAAAATGGGAAGCCACACCATATGAACTTGTTTGTCTGACTACTAAATTGAATCGATGTTTCTGCGGACTAACTCATACTGAAAACTTATACTTGACTGGGGTATTTCTATGACACTCTTTCTATAGTGTTGTAGTAACTATAGGGAGTAAAGAAATTTTGGCCTGGTCTAAGCAGGACCTCTGAGTAGGGGATCACCATATGGTTGTGATTCTTGTATTAGGAGGTGATGCCTAAGAAACATCATCTAATAGAGAGCAACTAAGCCTTATGCATTGCATCTAAAATTTTCAACCTTAGACATATCCCTCGAATGGTTCTTCCACTATACTCTCTGCCTTAGTACAACACATCACTCGAGACTACTAAAAATATTCACATGGGTGCTGAGCATGGATACATGAACATACTAACTCATCTGATTAACTGTATGGTTGATAGCTGAATACTGGGCATATAAGATTGAACTATACTTAGTCTGAATAACTGGATTGAAGCTATAGAGCATTATGAATAGAAGGTAATGATTGACTGGGTAACATAAGATAACTGAGCATGAATAAGTGAAAACTGTATTATCTTAAGGATGCAAGACCAAGAGTATAATATGATTTGGAAATATTTAGTAAACTGAGGTACTGAAATACTAATAATTGAATAGCTAATAACCGTATGCTATGGTCTAGCAAACCTAGATCTGGACTGAGTTTCTAATCTTATTACTGAACTAGAGCTGACACTAACTAAGAATGCAATTGGACTCATACTGGAACTAAATAGTGGGTTCTTATAGACAAATACCAATAACTAAGGTTTAGACTGATGTTGAATTCTAATAGCTAAGTAACTGACAGCTAAAAGCCACAATTTTGTAGGAGTATCTGAGTCCTTTACTAAATATTGATTACTAAACTGACACTGTAATTGAGGCCATAAAGATAGAGCATCAATACCATAGATTTCAACAAGGGATCTAAATTGAGGGTATACGTGACATAATCTGAGTTTGGCTGATCATTCAAAGTGGAGCATGAGTCATATATGTTGAGCATACTGTAAAGCATGTCATTAGTGTATGATTCATGAGCTGCGTTACTTGAGTCTGAAGTCTCTGTACTCATGGGACATAATTCATAACATGGAGTGAACTGGAACTCCTTATACTAGGAACGGTGAGCGTATATGATTCTCACTAATGTGCATGAATATGAGCGATGATCATAGAGCTGACATATAGGACATGGATAGATATCATGATAACTGATGGGTTTTGAGGGTCTGTAACACTTTTTTGAGATGGTCTGCATTATCACGCTCACTATGGGAGTTGACAAGAACGTCATCTATGAAGACTATAATGAAAATGTCTAAGTATGGGTTGAACAAATGGTACATCAAGTCCATGAAAACTGTTGGGGCATTAGTAAGACCAAAGGACATGACTAAGAATTTGAAATGACCATATCGAGTTTTGAAAGCTATTTTCGAAATATCACATTCACTGTGTTCTGCTAATTCTATTTTATGTGGAGGAATAGATATGGGCTAAGTATTTGGAAGAAGGTCAATGCCGAAGTGTATTTCCCTCTCAGGACAAACTCCGGGAAGATTATCGGGAAAGATATCTTAATATTCACTCTCAACTAAAACTGACTTATGACTGGGAGTTTCAGAATTAGAGTCCTTAACTCAAACAAGATGATGGACATATCCCTTAGATATCATTTTTCTAGCCTATAAGTAGGAAATAAGTTGACCTTTAAATGCTGAAATACTACCCTTCCACTCAAGGACAGGTCTATTCGAAACTGAAACTGGACAACTCTATTTCTGCAATCAACTATGGCATGGAAGGAATGAAGCCACCCTATATCGAGAATGACATCAAAATTAGTCATATCTAGTTTGACTAAGTCTTCTAAAGTTACCTTTTGAGATACCATCACTAGACAGCTCTTGTATACCTATCATCTATGATGGATTTACCTACTAGGGTAGAGACTAAGAAGGGCTCTGCTAGAATTTTAGGACTGACTTTAAAATCAACTGCTATATAAGGAGTAATAAAATACAAAGAAGCTTCTAGATCTAGGAAAACATAAATATGCAAATAAAAGATCTTTAATGTACCAGTGACTATATTAGGAGAATTTTCCTAATCCTATCGGGACTGAAGAGCATAGAGTCTATTTGGGTGCTGCCCACTGGTTGCGCTGGAAGTGGCACCCTACTCATTCGGGAAACTAGAATGAACTAAAAGATGATTATGCTGAATTCGTGGACCAACCTTAGTTCTTACCGCAAGTCTGACAATGGGGATTGGTTCAGGCACTACTAACACTGCCTTAACATCAAGGGCCTGGCGCCCTATCTATAAATTTAGGGACTGGAGCACTGGATGAGGAAGGAATTGGAAAGATGAATTTGGGTGAAACTGATAACGGTTACCACCCTTTGACTTAGGCTGAGCAAAGTTGAAATTACCTATTCTCACTCTTTTATTTTCTCTCTTACTTTATATATTTTCCCACCTTAATTTGCTGGGTGAGAATCATATGACTATGTGGGACAATAGACTACTGATTACCTTAAGCCACTACTGAGTAAGATAAAGTAAGGAAGTCAGTTCTAAATTCGCCATAAAAGACATGCTAATCCAGGGAATCTGCCTAAACGGGCGGAGGTACCGATTGATTCCTAGTTCTTTTTTTATTTGTCCTTTGTGGAGGCATGTTCTATAACGAGAGGGTGAAACATTAGACTGAGAGTTTAACTTGAGATCATGCTCACTCGCATGACATGAATACTAAAAGAAGGGAAACTATTCCTAAAACATCTCATAGCCTCTTGTCCATAAGTGGGGTGCACAAAACACCCATGACAAGACTCTACTTGATATGGATTTTCAGACTTTTAAGGACACTATTGAACCTTAGGCTCTAATACCTATTTTATAACACCCCAAATCTGGTACCCGAAATGCCATATAGTGCTCATGACCCCGAAGGACCATCAGATAACCGATGACTGATATCTGTAATAGAGCACTACATAACATACTATATAAATATGGAATAAAAGGATAACAGGCTATAAGGTTCAAAAATTTGATAAAACATAACATCTGGAGATATGGTAATCAATACCAAAACAACTGAAATAACTGTCTGAACATGCTAGTCTAAAAGACTCTACACTATCTGAATAAGGAGTTGATGGGACATATCCCCAACAAAATCCAACTGTTGAAATAAACTAAGTAATGAAAGAATGAAATGGTCAAATAATAAAATCCTCGAATGAGGTGGAATCACTGCTAGTCTGTCTGCTAAATAACTGATCTACTAAGGATGCTCTAGAGCTCATGCTTCTAAGCCTATGGTATAAAACAACATAGTGCAAATACATCAGTATGATTGAATGTACTGGTATGTAGGTGAGGTAGGCTGAATGCAAGGGGTTTATATGCATGAACAATACTAACTGACTGAAGAACATGAACATGATAATACAGTCATGAATACATAAACTGTGACTAAGATCATGACATCACTAAATCTGAATACCAATAACATAAGTTTCATATAAGTGATATACTACTATCTGAATGTCTGAGTTTGATAGTTCTATTTTTGATGGAACTAGCCGAGTTTCATACTGAACTAGGTGACTCTATTTGATAGTCCAAAATTTTGTAGAACTATTTGAGTTCTATTACTGAGACTGTAACTATAGGAAGTAGTCATCTAACCAACATAGACCAAATAAGATAATAATATTAAGTTGAGGTATAATCTGTAACCATAATTAGAAGGGTGTCAATACCGCACCACTGGTAAGGATAAGTTGTGAGTAATCCTTCATCTAACATGTACTCTAAGTAGAATGGTGGGACCCTCATATAATAGGTTAAGCCACCTCATCTACCCTCAACTAGCAAGTTTGATATCTCAACCTACGTTAGCTACATAGTTTTGGAGTCCAAGGATTGCTTCTAATAATCACACCCTCTAATAACAGAAGAGTTCCCATCCTTGGGCTCACTCGGTGTTGAATCCTACTCCCATCTAAATAGACATTGAACATGATTAACCGAACTGACTAGAATAAGTTCACTGGGTTCTGATGACTGGTGGAATATTACTGAGATCTCATAACTGACTAATATTACTAAGATTATTGAGTTTTCCTGAGTCATGAAACTGACTGAATTCTACTGAACATGGCTTTATTGAGAGTATCTTGAAAACTGACACTGTCTCTAAGCACAAAACTAAATTATTGGGTAAAAGTACCCCAGGACTCTATAGCATGAAACTGACAAGAGATGACACTTCTTGACACATAACCATAGTCAACAATTCATAGTACAATCATTGGGGATTTACATGAGGCACTTGATTATCATTGTTTGGTACATGAATAGTAATGCCTTTAAACATGTCATACTTTCATAGGCTAATCTCAGGAACAATCTATCAAAAAATTTTAATGCATCACAATGACATGGAAGTCATTTTGAACATAAGGGTACAACATGGGTTCATCAATTTGGTCATAATTGAGTCCTAAAGCATGCATCTTGTTCTCTTGGGCATTTTATCAAACGCATTGTAAGCATAACCTTCGGCTTAGGCATATACACTATTTCATACATTATGGTTACTTTAATAAAATCCATTTAAGAGTTTCCAACCCACATACTAGTTTAATTTTATGAAAAGTACATAAAGACTCTAACTTGGGATTCATACAACCATATCAACATGATTTAAATCAACCTACCACATGAAAATCACAATTTATGAGTTTAAAATGGGATTATTGATCTTCATGAGTGAAAGAAACCCATGAATCAAAACTTTACATACCTTAAAAGCTTGAATCTTGAAGGATTTTAACTTTTCTTGAAGGTTCTTGAATGGTGACGTTTTGATTCTTGAGTTTTCTTGAAGAATGGTTTGAATCTTGTTCTTAGGTTTTGCTCTTGAACAATCCCTAATTTTAATGTTATGGATGAATGAGGAGTTATGTTCTTGTACTTGATGTAGTTAGGGGTTAAAAGGGGTGGAAAAAGACCCCAGAATATCTTTTAAACATCATTTCAGCGCTATTTTGGACAAAATAGATGGTCTGGGTGACGGACCGTCACTTTGGTGACTGACCATCACTCCAACCATCAATTTTGGGCCATATAAAGGCCTTTCAGCCTTAGTTGCAATGGATAATGTGATTGTCCATCGTTGACTTGATGGTTCGTCAGCTTGCCCATCGCTCTTAGGCAACTCGTATAACTCTCAATAAAATGGCCATAATTTCTTACTTCGATACCGTATTTTGGCAAAATTGGTATATTTGAAAATCTAAGTCAATTATGTATCTGTTGGTGGGTAATGATATAAAAAATTCATAGTATAACAAAAGATATTCCCATTTGAAGTTGACTATGACAATATCCTTCTCAAAAATTCAATCGATAAGGGATGTTCTAATTTGTCTAATAGCTAGAACATATTTGAGGCCTTAATATACATCAAATTTGATCATAAAACTACTAAACCACTAAAGTTTATTTCTTATGAGCTTGAAGCATGGTTCTACTATCGGTTGGGATTCTCAGGGTAGTACATTATCCTTTTGCAATTGTGGACATGTTTGGAAAAGAAATTGGGGACAAGTTGTCTGATTCAGTGGAGTCATATATGAAATCCTTTTTTGACCATTATTTTAATAAATCAAAAAACTCTTTATCTCCATTCACTTCTTATTTTGGGAATTCTTCATCCATAAGTGGTTATGGAAAGTTACAAAGAAGAGAATAATGAGAAGAAAACAACAATTTGAGAAGCATAAAGAAATTAGAGGAGGTTCAAGCAATAAATTGAGTTGGGAAAATATCTTGTTGAAGAAATTGAGCCTGATTCGGAACAATTTGATATTAGGTTGGTGGAAAGTTAATGAGCTTAGATTTCTCATTATTACTGAGATGGCTCATGATGTGTTAGCCATTCCCATTTCTAGTTTCGCATCTAAATATGCATTTAGCATGGGAGGTCGGGTTATTGATCTCTTTAGGAGTTCATTAACTACTAAACTAGTGCAATCTCTTATTTGTTTTCAAGATTGGATTAGAAGTGAATCTACTCCAATTAATATGGAAGATTTAGAGTATCTTGAGCAACTTTAAGTTTGTAAGAACTTTATGATTTTGTATTCATTATTTTAAAAATAATTTCTTATTTATATTGCACATGAACAAACAAGTGTCTTATATTTTTTCAGAAATGGTTTGTAGTGGCACTAAGTCGAGCATTATTGAAGTGTAGCTGTCAATAAGAAAATGTGAAATATAGGTAAGTTTTTTATTGGGTTCTTCTTCTACTGCTTCTACTATTTTCTTGATTTAATGAGTTATGGACTACGGATTTTTTCTCTCAGCTATATACTTCTCAAGATGTTGTATGAATTAAGATTAGTATTTTGTATCATATGGTTGATATTTTTGTTTTTTATTTGGTTGTTTCATTATTTGGATGATCTGTAATATATTTTATTGTGTCTTCCTAATCTGTAGAAGTTTTACGAGTCATTTGATGAAGTGTTCGATGGGAAATGGATTGTATCTAAAGAGGAGTATTCAGGTGAGTTTATTGCATTTTCGATTTAACATGGTAGCTTATTGCATTTGCTTTATTTTACATTTTGAATACTTGCCAGTGTTATTTGTTATGGTCACAAAGTTGCATTTTTAGATTTTGGCAATTAAAAGACCTGTTGTTTTGCTGGTTTGATATGTCTTGGTCTATGTTGAGATCGGTGAAAGACCTACAGTTTTGCTGGACTGGAAAGTTGTAAGTAGGAGGTGGTGCAACTCTTTGCTGAGATGTCAAGAAGTAAAATAATTGTTTCTTGGATATAGTTTCTTGGATTGATACTTATGTCAAGAAGTAAAATAATGAATAATGTTTGAAGGGGTAGGATTGGGTTTTTGGCTGCTCAACCCAGAAACAGGATAGCAGGCATAACGGATAAAATGAGCAGTGTAATGAATAAGGATGTTAGCTGCTGGATCTCTAAATGGTACAAGTTAGTTGCCATTATACTAGTGGTGATATTAGCTGCTGGATCGCTACCTTTATATATATCAATAGTTTTGCATGCCTTTATTTTTTTTTAGTATTTATCACTAAATGGATTTTCTTTCCTCTTTGGAGAAAGTATTATGTCTTAAGAACAAAAAGTTTATGTCATTTCCAAGTTTGTAGCTTAGTTATTGAAAAATTCTTATTGCCTTACCTTGTGTGGAGAAATTCAATAAAGAACTATTTTCATATAGGATAAGGCACTTTACAAGCTTCAAAATTGGACAAGTCTTTTGAACTAGTGCCTGAAGATTCTCCTATTGAGAAGATTCATAACTCTATTTAGTTCTTGAGAAAAGAGCTTAGGTGATTGAGTTCCAAATCTTAAAAATTTCATGGAAGATCAAACTTCTAGATGCTTGTGTGTTTTCCTATTGGCCTTCTCATCTATTTCATTTTTATATTGGTTAAGACTTGTATCTTTAGTTATGGCTATTAGCATAGATAACAATGTAGAAAGAAAACAAACCTATTATAAGCACCCAAAGAAGTGTAAGCATTTTAAATTCTAAATTCTTTTGTTTAAATTATACTAGAACCTAATACATTTCGTCTTTTTGAGAAGTGTTTTTGCTCTAAAATATGTTGCTGCTTGGTGAAGCGGTCTACTTCACAGTGCTTCAAGTAGACCAACTGTTCTATAGATTGGTGGTGGTGACTCTTTTATTATTTTATGGATTGTTTTGTTATTTTATGGACTAGTTTATGGACTGTTTTAGTAACTCAAAAATTTTATAGATTATTTTGGTGGCTAGGGACTATTTTATGGACTATTTTTATGTAGAAAGTCTGTGGTAATCAATTTATGGACTATTTTTATGAGTTTTGTATTTGTTTTGTGGACAGGACTGTTTATGCAAATTTATATATAATGATCAATGATGTTATGTATTATCTTAAGCCTATAATTATTTCATTTCATTCCATTTCATTCATGTTGAGTTACTTATAGTTATTTATATTTGGGAATGAAAAATAGAATTGAAAAAATCAATTTTCTAAAAAAAATTCATTGATTTTAAATGCTCAGTTATGAAAAAGAGAGGCTCTCCACTTAAATATTTCAAACTGAAATAAAAATCCGGAATAACTGAACCGAATTTGTAGAAATTGAACCAAACCAATTTTATTTTGGTTTGGTTATGGTTGTCATTTTTGTCAATTCAAAAACTGATAAACCGAACCGATATTAAACAATCAGACCAAATTGACTGAACGCCCCCGCCTAACTACAATTGAGATCGTAACTGAGACTATAACTGAGATTATAACTGAGATTGTAATTGAGAGCGTAATAAGATTGTAACTAAGACTGTAACTGTGATTTTAACAGAGACTGTAAATAAGAGTGTAACTAAGACTGTAACTGAGACTATAACTATGACTGTAACTGTAACCAAAACTGTAACTAAAACTGTAACTATGACTGTAATTGATACTATAACTGGAACTGAATATTGAGTTCTAATAACTGAGTAACTGATAGCGGCGATTACTGATAACTTTTTTACTAATAACTACGTGACTTTTTCTAACAGTCCTGATTATATAGAACTAAACTAAGTTCCATACTGAGTCTGAAGCTAAAACTGTAACTGTGGGAGTGTACATCTAACCGACATACCCCTCTCTGAACTGATTGGGGTCCAGCCTGTAACCCCATTTGGAAGGGTATCAGTACCGTGCCATGGGTAAAGATAAGCTGAAGAGTTACCCTTATCTGGCAGGTGCCCTGAATTAGAACGGCGGTACCCTCAATTTGTAGTTAAAACACCTTATCCACCCTTCACTAGTAGGTTGATATCTCAACCTACGCTGGCAATGTAGTTCTAGAATACAAGGACTGCTACTAAGGATAACACCCTCTACTGGTAGGTGAACCCCCATCCTTGGGTTCACTTGGTGTTGAATCCTACTTAAAAATGAATAGACACTAAATTGATCAATAAACTATACTAACGTTGGCTGAATAGTTACTGATCGTACTAACAGACTTAACTGGATTGAGTTCACTGAGTTCTGTTGACTAACTGAATACAGTGAGTTCTATAACTAATTGAGTACTACTATTCATGACATTACTGTGACAATTATGTATCCAATGTAAGTCTAGGTAAATAGCTAGATTTTGGGTATTGAATACCCCCAGGACTCGATAGCCTTGAAACTAAAATATGGCACGATCATAATAGCATAACAATAGTAGCTTGTTAACAATGCTTTCATTTAGATATTTTGTCAAACACTTGAGTGGCATTAACTTGTACATGAATGGGACCACGTGATAACATGTCATGATTATGAACTTGAACATGGAAATATCTTAAATATTGGAGCATAGCATGATTACATAACTAAGATCATGAATTGGTGAATTCACATGTAATTCGCTTAAAATAGGACATGAGCGTTTCATCAAAACATGTAAAGTTCATGAAATGAACGTAAGAATGTCTTAAACATGAGGGAATAATAGAGTTACATGAAAAAATTCATAACATGGGGATTCATCTTGAAATTTACTTAACATGATATGGGAATTTCATCAAACATGTGGAAGACAAGAATTTAAAACATGCGCATATTGCTAAACATCATGAATAGCATGAGAAATTCAAACTCATAACATGAGGAAATTAAAATCTTGCATGGAATCATACATGGGATGAATTGAATTAAAAACACCATGAAAACATGAAATTTAATCTTTCTTGAACGTACAAAATACCATAATAATGGAAAATTCATTCTTTAATTAAAAGAAAATAGTTTTTGGGCTCAATGGGTAAAATAAAACCCATGGATGAACTCCCACATACCTTAAAACTTAAATCTTCAAGGAGAAACACAATCTTGAAAGCACTCTTGAATTAGGAAACTTGAGTTTTTGCTTTTCTTGAAGAAAAATTGATGAAGTTCTTGGTGTTCTTGAGGAGGCTAGGGTGTTTATTTGAGAGAAAAGATGAATAATTGAGTATATATTGCTTTTGGGGGATGAAATTATGTGTTATGGGCGGATATGGGTGAAGGAAAGTGACCAAAGTGTCCCTAGACCCTTTAAAAACTAAATTAGTGTGTGAAACAGTAATACCCCAAAAAATCCAAACCAAAATTAGAGCCATGTACCAAGCTGATGCATAGTACATCATGGTTATTTTATATTTTTATGATTTATTTAGATGTATATTAAGGCTTCAAATAACTCCCAGTTATCAGACAAATCAAAACATTCCTTACCGATTGAATTATGGAAAATGATATTGGTATAGTCAACTTCAAACGAGCATATCTATCATTATACTTAGAATTTTTGAGCTCATGACCTATCAACAAATATATAATTTAATGAGTTTCCTAACTATACCAATTTTTCCTAAATCTGATATCGGAGTAAAGAGTTATTCCTATTTTACTCTAGCATATCAAGCTGGAAACAGTGTAACGACATTTGTGGTAGCTTACCACATTTGTGACTCCCTATCACGAAGGTCATTAGCCTTATGCATAAATCATCTCCTAAGTGATGGGATTCGTGCTAGCTTATCATATTTGTGATGCCCTATCACGAAGGTCGTCAACCTTAGGCAGAAACCAGCTCCAAAGTGATGACATTCGTGGTAGCTTAGAACATTTGTGATGCCCTATCATAAAGGTCATCAGCTTTAGGCAGAAACCAGCTCCTAAGTGACGACATTCGTAGTAGATTACCATATTTTTGATGCCATGTCCAAAATTTCATCAGCCTTAGGCAGAATCCAGCTTTTGTGTGACGACATTTTTGACGGCCTGCCATATTTCTGACGCCTTGTCATAAATGTTGTCAGGCTTAGGCAGAAACCATCAATTCCAGCTCCTGTGTGACGATATTTTTGATGGCTTGTCACCTTTTTTTTATGCCTTGTCACAAATATCGTCAACTATTATTTTCAGCAACTGAGAATTTATTCATAAGGGTATTTTAATCTTTTCCCTTCACTTTCCATGACTTATAACCCTCAAGGAACGTTTTATCTTCCATTCTCTTTAGTTAAAACATCTCAAAAATCTCTCTCTGACGCTCGCTACAATGAGATTAGGGTTTCCATCAAACTCATATCTCAAAATCAAGATTCAAGCCTTTTTCCAAGATAATTGAGAATTAAGTTTCCTAAATCCAAGACCTCTCCAGTAAATCATCAGGGTTTTCTTTCTAAGGTATGCATAGTATTCATCTATGGATCCTATCCACTCATAGAGCTTAAGAACCATGTTTAAATATTATTTTGTAAACTTTTTATGATGATATGAGTATGTACATGTTGACAATTGTTGTTTAAGTTTCAATGTGATGTATAAAGGTGTTTTCATGTATTCATGCATCAGATATGTGTGGTCAGCTTATCAGTACTTTCAGCCAAGCATTCACGTATCATGTCAGTCATATAATCATGCATAAGATATGCATGGATTCAACTTATTAATTAAGCATTAGATATGCATTCTCAGTTTGAGAAACTCAGTTTATCAGAATACTCAATTCTACATTCATAAATCAGCTACCCATGCATCAGATATGCATATATAGTATGATATGCTTAGTTTTTAGTCATGTCAACCATGAAATCATGATCAGTCATTCATTCTATATATGCATCGTTTTATCTTTTCTCCCTCTCAAACAGTCATTATTCGAGGATGAATGTTTCCAAGGGGGAGATATTTTAATACCCCAAAAAATCCAAACCAATATTAGAGCCATGTACCAAGATCATTAATAGTACATCATGGTTTTTTTATAGTTTTATCATTAATTTAGAAGTATATTAAGGCTTCAAATAACTCCCAGCTATCAGACGAATCAAAATATTCCTTACCGATTGAATTCTGGAGAAGGATATTGGTATAGTCAACTTCAAATGAGCATATCTCTCATTATAATTGGAATTTTTGATCTCATGACCTATCAACAGGTATATAATTTAATTACATTTCCAACGATACCAGTTTTGACTAAATATGATATCGGAGCAAAGAGTTATTCCTATTTTACTCCAGCATGTCAAGCTGGAAACAGTGTGACAATATTCATGGCAGCTTACCACATTTGTGACGCCATATCACGAAGGTCGTAAGCCTTAGGCAGAAACCATTTCCTAAGTGACGACATTCGTGGTAGCTTTCCACATATCTAACGCACTATCACGAAGGTCGTCAGCCTTAGGCAGAAACCAGCTCCTAAGTGACGACATTCGTGGTAGCTTACCACATATGTGACGCACTATCACGAAGTTCGTCAGCCTTAGGCAGAAACCAACTCCTAAGTGATGACATCCGTGGTAACTTACCACATTTTTGACGCCATGTCACAAATGTCGTCAGCCTTAGGAAGAATCCAGCTTTTGTGTGATGATATTTTTGATGGCTTGACACATTTTTGATGCCTTGTCATAAATTTCGTCAAGCTTAGGCAGAAACCATCGATTCCTGTTCCTGTATGACGATATTTTTGATGGCTTGTCACATTTTTTTGACAGTTTTTTATAAATGTCGTCAGCTATTATTTTAGCAACTGGGAATTTATTCATAAGGGTATTTTGGTATTTTACCTTCACTTCTCATGACTAATAACCCTCAAGGAACATATTATCTTCCATTCTTTTTAGTTAAAACATCTCAAAAAGCCCTCTCTTATGCTCTCAACCACAAGATTAGGGTTTCCATCAAACTCATCTCTCAAAATCATGATTCAAGCCTTTTTCCAAGATAATTGAGAATTAAGTTTCCCAAATCCAAGAACTCTCCAGCAAATCATCAATGTTTCCTTTCTAAGGTATGCGTAGTGTTCATCTATGGATCCAATTCATTCATAGAGCTCAAGAACCATGTTTTAAATATTATTTTGTAAACGTTTTATGGTGATATGAGTATGTACATGTTGACGATTGTTGTTTAAGTTTCAATGTGATGTCTAAAGGTATTTTCATGGAATATATATGTTTTTTAATTGAAAACCATGAAATTTAGGTTGTTTAATATGGTGCAAGTATGAAACTCACCTATTTCCTAAAGAATGTATGTAAGGTGTTTGATAAAATGCTTAGGATGCTAAAAATTCATGTTTATATAGTTCCATGATGTCTAAATGACAAGTCCAAGTTAAATATATACTTTAATAGGAATTCAATGCTTTTCATGTGTTGCTATTGTTGTGGTATGAAGCATGTATGATAATGGAGATATACAATATGCACATGAAATATATCCATGCACTCCCTACCATGCTCAAGATGTCGAGGAACTACATGATGTATAATATCCTCCATTTATGATAATGTGAATTACGGACTCCAATCTTATAATCAAGTGAGTCATGTTATGTCAGTTTTCTTCCATCGAGTCCTGGGGTATTCGTACCCAAAAAATATGTTGTGTCAGTCATGCAAGAGCCATGTCACGTTATCATGATACTCTCAGTTGAGCCATGATCAATAGAATTTAGTCAGTCATGTGACTCAGGAAAACTCAGAAATCTCAGCAGTCTCACAAGTTCAGTAATCTTAGTACTCAGTGATCTCAGAAATCTCAGTAACAATAGTATTCCTAGCAATTTCAGTAATTTCAGCTAATCAGTTTAGTTCAGTTATTCAGTTCTACTTAGTTAATCAGTTCAGTGTCCTTTAGATGGGAGTAAAAGTTAGCACCGAGTGAACCCAAGGATGGGAACTCACCTACTAGTTCAGGGTGTGATTCTTAGAAGTCATCCTTGTGTTCCAGAACTACGTAGCTATTTTAGGTTAAGATATCTTAAACTGTCAGATTAGGTTTGATGAGGTATCTTAACCTGTGAATTTAGGGTTCCCACCATTCTCATTTGAGTACCTTCCAGAAAAGGGTCACTCATAGCTGTCCTTACCAGTGGCGTAGTATTGACACCCCTCTAGTTGGGGCAGAGACTGGACCCCAACTTAGATATATGCGTTATTAGGGCATGTCAGTTAAACAAATAAGTCCCACAATTTTTGTTACAGATTTCAGGAATGTCAGCTACAGTCACCAAGTCTCCGTAAAGAACATAGATAATTCTTTATATTTCAGTATATCAAGACTATCAGATATAGTCAACTCAGATATAGTATGGGACTTAGATAGTTCCATCAGATTCAGGATTGTCTGATATAGTCACTCATGTTATCATTATTACCAGTTCTCAGAACTTATACTATCAGTACTCAATTTTAGAACTGTTAGACACAGTCAATCAGACCAGCTCTTCATAATTCAAACTATCAAAAATATTCGTTCATCTATTCAGTATCTCAATATCCTTACACTCATGTTGTCAGTATTCAAACTCAGTATTCAGTATCTCCATGAGTTCAATTACAGTTACCTATGCATGTATGTATTCTCACGTTCATATTAGTCAGCATTGTTCATGCATATAAGCCTTTGCATTTAGTCTACCTCACTCGTATAGTCAGTATATTCAGATGTACTGGCATATTTGCGCTATGGTGCTTTCTCTTATGTTACACCATAGGTTTCGAGGCACGAGCTCTAGATCAGTAGTAGCATTCTAATATTCAGAGTTTGCAGTGAGTCCTTCTCATTCGTAGACGATATGATTATTGCTACATTTACTATTCAGTTGCTAGATAGAGTTACTTGGAGACATGTTCCTTCAACTCCTTATTCAGTTCAGTTAGAGGCTTTCAGACTAGATGTCAGATTAGATATTCAGATCTCATTATTTTTAGTAGTTATTACTTGTTTTGGTATTTTTATACCTTTTTCAGACATTTTATTATCAGACGTTTATTCAGTTTGAACCTTATGGCCTTTCATGATCATGTTTCCACATTTTATGATATATTATGTAGTATACAGGTACAGATATCAGTCATGGGTTAGCTTGTGGTCCTTCAGGGTTATGAGCACCTTGTAGCATTCCGGTTCAGAAAATTGGGGTGTTACAGAAATAGTTCCGTAATGCACTGGCGGAACCGTCGCGTCGCTATCACGTTGGCTTACTACCTCACACGAAAAATGCGATAACTTTTCGTTCGAGTATCAAATTTTAGTGAAATTGGTATTCTTGGAAAGATAATTAGATTATCTACAATATAGTAGGTCTTGACATGCAAAATTCTATATATATAAGAAGTTATACATGTTTAAAGTATAACCTTATAGAATCATATACCAAACTTTGGACGAATCAAAGGCTCTAACTCAACTTTGTTCTAAGTGATTGTTATGAACATTTTTCACCTTAAGAGAAAATAAAACACAAGGATAAAGATCATGATACTCATATTTACATGGGAATCATTTAGATCATAGCTTATACATGTAGGAACGACGATTCAAGGACTAGTCCAAAAATGCGGAGTATTATATTATCTCACCCTTGGGAACATTCATTCTCGAATGAGATTGGTTAGACTGAGAGTACTGTATAAAGGTAACTAAGATCATATTTTGAACATGAATTACTTAGAATATGATTGCATAACAGGTTCTGAAACATGATACATGAACTGACTATCATGAACTGAACTGATTTCTACAATACATGCAGTAACATGAATTCATTAAAGAGGTCTGAACTGAGGACATATATGACATAAACTAAATTTCACTGATCATTAGAGGTGTAGCATGAGTACCAAGGACTGAACATACTGTAAGGCATGGATACATGATTCATGAGCTGTATGACCTTAGTTTGGAGTTCATGATGTCATGGAACATGATTTATACTATTGAGTGGACTTGAACTCCTCGTACTAGAAACTGAAAATGTACATATTTTTTTCTTTTCTTTTCTCTAAGGTGTATGTATATGAGTTGCGTGAGGGAGCAGATATGTTAGGCATGAGTAGATATGGTGATGGCTAAAAAACTTTGCACTGAAATAAGAACAGGTTGGTAATCATCCTGCCTTACTGCTTTTCTACACATACTGGCACTACTACTAGATTCTGAGAGCCTGACTTGGTCACTTGTTCTGTCATCTCTCCTTTAGCTTTAAGCAATAGTATTATGTCTGGGAAAACTTTACTAAACTCTAAACTAAACTACAATCACTTTACTCTAGAGTCTGGGGTATAAGAATACACATGAATGATAACTTACCCACACCATCATACTTAATCTCTAATCAACAAACTTAAATTCTTGCATACAATATTCAAGCCTACTGATTCACCTTTCATACAACTAGCCCAATAAATAACTAATATAATCAATCTGGATAACGCTAGCCTAACTCTACTAATGCTAAACTTTTGGGTTCATGATTCTAACTCTAGATGACAAACTGTAAAAGAGATTTTGAGAGGGGATCTGAAAGTATATCTGAATTTTGCTTGATGCATGATTTTCATAAATATGTATAAAACATTTCAAAATTTAGGACATAAGGGCACTGATGGGATACTTTTTGAGACAACATATAATCCCATAACTTTCTGTAGGAACTGGCTAAGGAAACTCTGCCTGTACGGATTTAAGCTTCACAGTTTCTGTTGCCTCAAAATGAAGGCAGAGTTAGCATGAATAGAGAAAGATGAGGATCTACATAAATTATTTAGATAATTCTTCTACTACATGATCTGAGACTTGAAAGAAGTGCCTCTAAAAAAAAAGTACATACGTCTCTATACTATTTTGCAACACTCTACTAGACACTGCTTCATAGATACCCTAGGACACTAGAAATTTGTGCTCTGATACCAAGTTTGTAATGACCCGAGACTACCCACTAATTGTCACATGGTGCTTGGAACCACAAGTGATCCCTATCTAACCCATGAACTACCATACTGTTAAGCAACTAAATTATAACATAATAAATAGTTGTTCTTCTGTATGGAAACATAATCATACTCAAAATATAAAATAGATACAATATTGATAAAGCTTTATAATTTGATAAATCTGAAGAATGAAACTGGAATTACATGACTGACTCTGACTGAAATCTATGAAGCCTCTATTATACTGACTATAAATAGTTGGGACATGCCTCCAACTACCACTAATCAATACACATGGAAAATAAATAAAGTGTACATTAACTAAAACTATCTGGAGTTCCCGAAGTTGAACTCATCACCTGCTGGCTGGAATCTGCAACTGTCTGATCGTAATATGTGCGCTATAATTTGTACCTATATTATGAAACAATATAGCCACACAGATGTATATGTGAATCAGTACTTTTGGAATGTACTGAATATGCAGGGTTGAATTCAATAAGTAAAACTAATTTCATATATAATTGTAAAACATGCATTCTAAGTATAAGTAGATGTAACACCCTGATTTTTTGAACCAAAATGCTACACGGTGCTCATGACCCTGAGGGACCACAAACTAACCCATGACTGATATCTGTACCTGTATATTGCTTAACATACATGTAATATATGGAAAACAAAAATAATAGACCATAAGGTTCAACTAAAATAATTATAACATCCACATGGGTGAAAAATACCCGAGATAACTGAAGTCTAAATCAAAATAGAACTAAATCTGAACTCTATGTAAAAGCCTCAAAGTATTAACTAAATAAGGAGTTGAAGGTATATGTCTTCAACTAACTCCGTAAACTAAAAACTAACTAAAATAATAAGTGAATCAAATCATATTGTCCTTGAATGAAGAGGACGCATTGTAGCTCTGTATACTAGAATACGACTGCTACTGCCGGTCTGGAACTCGTGTCTCTAAAGCTATGGTATAACATAAAGAGAAAGAACCACAGTGCAAATAAGTCAGTAAAACTGGAGTACTGAGTGTACGAGTGAGTTAGGCTAAATGAAAAGGGTTTACATACGTAAGCAATGCTAACTGACCGACTAATATAAACGTGAGAGTATAAACATACATAGAGAATAACTGGAAATGTAAATACATAATAGTGGATCTGTACACTAATACATGATTTACTGATTTCTGACATGACTGAAACTATGGTTCTGTCAACACGAGTGACTGTGTCTGACAGTCCTGGGTCAGATGGAACTATCTGAGTTCCGTACTATAATTGAATTTGACTGTATCTGGCAGTCCTGGTATACTGAAATCTGAAGAACTATCTGGGTTCTTTTACTGAGACTGAGCCTAAAACTGTAGGAGGTAGTTGATTAACCGACATGCCCCAATAATGCATATACCTAAGTTGGGGTCCAATCTCTGCCCCGACTGTAGGGGTGTCAATATTGCACCACTGGTAAGGACAGTTATGAGTGACCCTCAGCTGGTAATTACTCAAATGAGAGCGATGGTAATCCTAAATTGATAGGTTAAGCCACCTCATAAACCCTAGTCTGACAGGTTAAGATGTCTCAACCTACGCTGGCTATGTACTTCTGGAACCCAAGGATAACTACTTAGAATCACACCCTAGACTGGTTAGTGAGTTCCCATCCTTGGGTTCACTCGGTGGTAACTTCTACTCCTATCTGAAGAGAATGAACATGATTTAACTGACTATACAAGGACTAAGTAACTAACTTCTATTGACTGACGGAATAGCACTACTATCTGAGATTTTGCTGAGATTATGAGATTTTGGAGGTTTCCTGAGTCACATGACTGACTGAGTTCTATAGATCATGGCTTGATTGATATTATTGGGGTAACGTGACTTGGCTATAGGCACTCAACTATATTTTTCGGGTACGAATATCCCCAGGACTCGATGGAAGGAAACTGACACACATGATATAACTTGATCACAAGATTTGAGTCCACAATTCATAATATCGTACATAAGGTATTTCATAGTAAGCATGGTTATAAAAAATGTATTACATGGAAAGGATTTCATGTCAAATGGAAGTACTTGCACAACCTTAATATCATGTTCATTACATAATGATACTAGCAACACATATTAATAGCATGGAAGTTCATGTGGAATCATCTTAAGAGTTGATATAGCTTGTCATTTAAATACTCTGGGGTCATGGGAATATGATGTTTTGCATTATAGGCATTTTAACAAACACCTTGCATGCACACTTTGGAGCATAGCTTTTCTCAATAATTTTAATCATCTTGAACCACCCAAATTCATAGGTTTTAACTACAAGCATGCATACATCATGGAAGTCAACTTATATTAATATCTTAAAGCTTAAACAATAATTATTAACATGAAAAACATTACATAACATCAAGGAAATCAAATTTTCTCATTTAAAAGCATGGTTCATGAACTCTATGAACAAAAGGGGTCCATAGATGAACACTACGCATACCTGACTCAAGGTTTTTGATGTTTTTGAACTTGAAGGATTTGAAATCATTTGATTCTTGAAGAATATTGGGTCTTGTTCTTGGAAATTAAATTTAGAGAGAAACCCTAGTTTTTATTTGTGAAATAACAATGAGCATAATGGCTGAATTCGGACTTATCTAGGTATATGTAGGCGAGTGATAAGTGACCAAAATACCACTATTAAAATGACCTGGAAATAAACTGAACGTGGTGTGTGACGGTCCAACTGATGGTCCGTCAGACACTTGACAATCCATGACTTATCTCGTCATATGTGGACGAAAAATGGGGTTCACTAGATAAGAGCTGACGGCCTAGATGGCGGTCTATCACAACTTTGACGATCCATCAACTCGTCCGTCAGTCTTTATCCAGTACATGGCTCAACTGCCTTGGTTGTGACAGTCAAAGTGGCGGTCTGTCACTTATGTGGTTGTCCATCAACTTGGCCATCATACCTGGGCATTTCCGACATTTCCAAGTAAAACGTCCATAACTTCCTCGTCTGATGTTGGATTTGGACAAAATTACTACCTTTGGAAATATAACTCAATTACCCACATGATAGAAAGTGAAAATCTCAAAAATACCATGTGTACAAAGACAGGTTTGCATTTTAAAGTAAGTCCTAGCATCCTTGAGATGATTTCTAGCTAGGAAAAAGACATGGGTATTATAATATCTCCCCCTTGAGAACATTCATCCTTGAATGGAACTAACTAAGGGAGGAAACAATAATCTGAACATTAATAGATGGAACATGATCTTATGACTGACAAACTGAATGCGTTATACTGAACATGCATATCTGATGCACGTTTAATTGATTCATGAATACATGACTGAGGTCCTCATAATAAGAATACATATCTGATGCATAATTATTTACTGGACTAATACATGTATGCATGACTGAATATGCAATGGTACTTCATACCAAATTTGTGATGGAGCATGAACACAAAACAAAATATCAAGTTGTATTGAATACTGAAAGTGAAACTGAATGAGCTTAAAGAGGACTATTACCTTGAGCTTGATCTGGGTTGGCGGAGAAAAGGTGAGGGTACTTGGTACACATGTCAACTTTGGATTCCCAAGTAGCTCCCTCAACAGAATGATTTCGCCATAGAACTTTGACTAAAGGGACTTCTTTGTTCCTCAGCCTACGAATCTGATAGTCTAAAATTTCAATTGGAATCTCTTCATAAGAGAGGCTGTCCTGAACCTCAATGTTCTAAAAAGGGACTACAACTATTGGGTCACCTATGTACTTCTTGAGCAAATAGACATGGAAGACCAGATGAACTGAGTATAGATCTGAAGGCAATTTAAGCTCATAAGCTACCTTGCCAAAGCGACTGAGAATTCTGAAGGTACCGATATAGAGGGGACTGAGTTTCCCTTTCTTTCTGAACCTCTTCACTCCTTTCATGGGAGATATTTTGAGATAGACATAGTCATTGACCTCGAACTCGAGATCTTTTTTACGAATATCTGCATAAGACTTCTTTCAGCTCTGAACAACCCAAAGTCTCTCTCTGATCAACTGAACTTTCTCTAAGGCATCGAATACCAAGTCAAGATCGATGATTGAGGCCTCACTAAATTTGAACCTACCAATTGTTCATCTACACCTCCTACCATAGAGAGCTTCAAATAGAGCCATCTGAATACTTGAATGATAGTTATTGTTGTATGCAAACTCAATCAAGGGCAAGTGGTCATCCTAAATTCCCTTGAAATCAATTGCACACATCCTTAGCAAATCTTTAAGAGTCTAAATGGTCCTCTCTACTTGGACCTCTATCTGAGGATGAAATATTGTACTGAGACAGACTTGGGTACCAAGACCCATTTGGAATGCTTTCCAAAAGTGAGAGGTAAACTGTGTACCTCTATTTGAGATGATAGATAATGGAACACCGTGTAATCTAACCAACTCCCTGATATAGCATTTGGTATAATCCTTGGCTGAATAAAAGGTATGAACTGGAAGGAAACAAGATGACTTGGTCATTCTTTCTACAATAACCAAAATTGAATTATGCTGATGATGAGTTCGAGGCAAACCTATCACGAAATCTATATTTACTTCTTCCTACTTCCAATTAGGAATGGTGAACTCCTGCATGGACCTATTAGGTTTTTGATGCTCTATCTTAACCTGCTGACATATAAAGAATTTAGCCACAAACTCTGCAATATCTCTTTTCATTCCACTCCACCAATATATCTTCTTCAAGTCACGGTACATCTCAGTGGCCCCTGGATGAATAAAGTATCGAGCACCATGCACCTCTGCAAGAATTCCTTTCCTCAAGTCATCTACACCTAGAACATACAGACGACCCTGACAATGAAGAACACTATCTCCCCCTTGGGAGAAAGCCTCTACTTTCTGATTCTAAACTGACTCTTTTAGCCTGAGAAGGCTGGGATCCCTGTCTTGCTTTTCTTTCACCTTCGAAACTAGAGATGACTCTGAACTACATTGAACACATACACCACCCTCTGAAGACTCGAATAAGTGAATGTCTAGTCTGGCAAGCTAATGAATTTCCTAGGCTATCTTCTTCTTACCATCCTCTACATGAGAAACACTACCCATGGAGAGTCTACTGAGAGAGTTGACCACAACATTGGCCTTGCCCAGGTGATAAAGGACACTAATGTCATAATCCTTCAAGATCTCTAACCACCTTCTCTGACAAAGATTAAGACCTTTTTGAGAAAAGACATACTGGAGACACTTATGATCTATGAAGACATCTACATGAACTCCGTATAAATAATGCCTCCAAATCTTTCAGGCAAATACTACGGCTGCTAACTTAAGATCATGAGTAGGATAATTCTTCTCATAGGGCTTTAGCTATCTGGAGATGTAGGCTATGACCTTACCATGCTACATGAGGACACAACCTAAACCCTTTCTGGATGCATCACAATAGACTACAAAACAGTCTCAACTATCTAGAAGAGTTACAACTGGGGCTAAGGTGAGTCGTGTCTTCAACTCTTGAAAACTCTTCTCGCAAGAATCTGACCACTGAGACTTAACCTTCTTTTGAGTATATATGGATATAAGAGATATAATAGAATAAAATCCCTCAATAAAGCGTCTGTATTAGCCAGCCAAACCCAAGAAACTCCTGATATCAGATGGAGAGACAGGGCGAGGCCAGTTTTTTACCGTTTTGGTCTTCTGAGGATCTACTCTAATGTCATCACCAAAAATAACATGGCCAAGGAATGTGACTGATCTTAGCCAAAATTCGCACTTACTGAACTTGGCGAACAATTGATGATCTCTGATAGTCTGAAGAATAATTCTGAGATGGCTTGAATGATCACGCTCTGTGCGAGAATAAACAAGAATATCATCTATGAAGACTAGGACGAACATGTCCAAGTATTGCTTGAACACCCAGTTCATCAAGTCCATGAAAGCTGCAGGGGCATTGGTAAGACCAAAGGACATGAATAGAAATTCATAGTGACCATACCAAGTACGGAAAGCTGCCTTCGGGATGTCACATTCTATAACTTTGATCTGATGATAGCCTGATCTGAGGTCTATTTTGGAGAAATAAATGGCACCCTAAATTTGGTCAAACAAGTCACCTATTCTAGGAAGCGGATACCTGTTCTTGATCGTGACTTTGTTAAGCTGACGATAATCAATACACATCCAGAGAAAATCATCTTTCTTGCACACGAATAAGACCGGTGCACCCCATAGGGACACATTGGGCCTGATGAGTACCTTATCTAAGAGATCCTTTAACTGATCTTTCAGTTTCTTGAGTTCTATTGGTGCCATTCTGTATGGCGGAATAGAAATAAGCTAAGTATCTAGGAGAAGGTCTATGTAGAAGTCTATTTACCTTTTAGGAGGAATACCTGGAAGATGTTCAGGAAAGACGTCTGAATATTCATTAACAACTGGAGCTGATTCAAGACTAGGAGATTCGAAACTGGAATCCTTTACATGAATGAGATGATACACACACCCCTTTGAAATTATTTTCCTTGCCTGAAGGTAGGAAATAAGCTAACCCCTGAAAGATGAAGTACTACCCTTCCACTATAGGACGGGCTCATTTGGGAACTAAAATTGATCTATATGGGTCCTGCAGTCGACTATGGCATAGCATGAATGAAGTAAATCCATGTCGAGAATGACATCAAAATCAATTATCTCTAATTGGACTAAATCTGCTGACGTGGATTTCTGAAATATCATAACTGGGCAGTTCCTACCCGTCGAGCTATGATGGTTTTATCTACTGGGGTAGAGACAGAAAAGGGCTCTGCTAAAATTTTAAGACTGAATCCAAAATCGTCTACTGTGTACGGAGTAACAAAAGACAAGGATGCGCCTGGATCTAGAAAAGTGTAAACATGAACATGGAAAATATGTAACGTACTAGTAATGACTTCAGGAGAATTTTCCTGATCCAGTCGAGTTTGAAGAGCATAGACTTTGTTTGGGCGTTGCCCACTAGTAGCACTGGAAGTGGAACACTGCTGGTTCGGGCAACCGAACTGAGCTGTGGAATGATTTTGCCGACCCTAATAACTAGACTGAGGACAATCTCTGACTCTGTGGCCTGTCTTTCCATATCCAAAAAAATCACTACCGGCTCTGCAAACACCCTGGTGGTTCTTACCACAAGTTTGACATAGGGGATTAGTTCGAGCATTGCTGACACTGCCCTGAGATTTAGAGCCAAGTTCTCTATCTCTGAACTTAGGACCTAGATCACTGGCTGAAGAATAAACTGGAGATGATGACTTAGGACAAAACTGGGAGCGATTTTCTCCCTCTGATTTGGAATCAGCAGAACTGTAAATGCCTGATCTTGCTCTCTTATTCTTTCTCTCCCTATCCCTAACCTTTTGCACCTCTATTTGCTGAGCATGGGTCATGATCCTGGCTAAAGTCATATCACTGTTCAGCATTGCAGATCTACACTCATTTACCACGCTATCATTCACTCCTAAAATGAACTTGCTCATCTTAGCCCTATTGTCTTCAACCACATAAGGGGCATATCTGCCTAGCTACGTAAATCTGAGAGAATACTCTCTAACCGTCATATTTCCCTAGCTAAGGTTGATAAACACAAGAACTTTGGCCTCCCTCCTCTCTTGGAGAATGAATTTGTCTAAGAAAGTTGTGACAAATTCCTCCAACTCTATAGGGTCGGCATCCTCTAACATCTCAGACTTTCACTATTTGTACCAAGTGTGAGCAATATCCTATAAATGGTATGCGGCTAACTTGGCGACCTGAATAGAAGTAACTCCCATGATTTTAATGACCTTTTGGACTTGGTCAATGAACTCTCGAGGGTCTTCATTACACTTAGACTTGAAGAAAGATGAAGGGTTCATTCGGGTGAAGTCCTAAATTCTAGCTGTTGCAGAATTGGCCACTAGATTGGCCGGAATAACTAGTGGTCTTTCATTCTAGGTAGCCACGGACTAAGCAAGTGTTGTGAATGTTACTCTAAACTCTACATGAGAAACATTCTCGCCCAAAGGGTCTTCGGGCTGAGGAAGTAGATGTTTCTTCTCTTTGGAGGCATATTCGAAAATAAGAAAATAATGGATTAGACTAAGAGTCTAACTTAAGATTATGCTCACAAGCACGACATGAATACTGAAAGAAGGGAAACTGTTCCTAAAACATTTCATAGCCTCTTGGACATAAATATGACGCGCAACACACCCATGAACAAGACTCTACTAGATGCATCTTTCAGACTTCGTAGGACTCTATTGAACCTTAGGCTCTGATACCAAGTTTGTAGCACCCCAATTTTTTGAACCGGAATGCTACACAGTGCTCATGACCTTAAAGGACCACAAGCTAACCCATGACTAATATTTGTACCTGTATATTGCTTAACATACATGTAATACGTGGAAAACATAAACAATAGACCATAAGGTTGAACTGAAATAATTATAACATCTATATGGGTGAAGAATACCCAAGATAACTGAAGCCTGAATCAAAATTAAACTAAATCTGAACTGTATCTGAAATCCTCAAAGTACTGACTAAATAAGGAGTTGAAGGAACATGTCTCCAACTAACTGCATAAAATGAAAACTAACTGAAATAATAAATGAATCAAATCATATCATCCTTAAATGAAGAGGACTCACTGCAGTTCTGTATACTAGAATGTGATTGCTATTGCTGGTCTGGAACTTGTGTCTCTAAACCTATGGTGTAACATAAAGATAAAGCATCATAGCACAAATACGTCAGTACAACTGAAGTACTGAGTATACGAGTGAGGTAGGCTAAATAAAAAAGGATTATATGCATGAGCAATGCTAACTGACCGACTAATATGAACGTGAGATTGCAAACATACATACATAATAACTGGAAACGTAAATACATAATAGTGGATCTGTACACTAATACATGATTTACTGATTTCTGACATGACTGAAACTATGGTTCTGTTAACATGGGAGACTGTGTCTGACAGTTTTGGGTCTGATGAAACTATCTGAGTTTCGTACTGTAACTGAATTTGACTATATCTTGCAGTTCTGGTATACTGATATCTGAAGAACTATCTGGGTTCTTTTACTGAGACTGAGCCAAAAACTATAGGAGGTAGTTGTTTAATTGGCATGCCCCAATAATGTATATAGCTAAGTTGGGGTCGAATCTCTGCCCCGATTGGAGGGGTGTCAATACCGTTCCATTGATAAGGACAGTTGTGAGTGACCCTCAACTAGCAAGTACTCAAATGAGAATGGTAGGAACCCTAAACTAATAGGTTAAGCCACCCCATCAACCCTATTCTTACAGGTTAAGATGTCTCAACCTATACTGGCTACGTAGTTCTGGAACACAAGGATGACTGTTAAGAATCACACCCTAAACAGGCAGGTGATTTCCCATCCTTGGGTTCACTCGGTGCTAACTGCTACTCCTATCTGAAAAGACTGAACATGATTTAACTAACTGTACAAGGACTGAGTAACTGACTTCCGTAGACTGATGGAATAGCACTACTATCTGAGATTTTTTTGAGATCATGAGATTTTGGAGGTTTCCTGCATTACATGACTGACTGAGTTCTATATATCATGGATTGACTAAGATTATCGGGGTAACGTGACTTTGCTCTAGGCACACAACTCTATTTTTTGGGTACGAATACCCCCAGGACTCGATGGATGGAAACTAACACACATGACATAACTTGATCACAAGATTTGAGTCCACAATTCATAATATCGTACATAAGGGATTTCATACTAAGCATGGTTATCAACAAGGTATTGCATGGAAAGGATTTCATGTCACATGGAAGTAGTTGCACAACCTTAATATCATGTTCATTGCATCATAGCAACACATAACAATAACATGGAAGTTCATGTGGAATCATTTTAAGAGTTGACATAGCTTGTCATTTAAATACTATGGGGTCATGGGAACATGATTTTTACCATTCTAGGCATTTTTACAAACACCTTTCATGCACACTTTTGGGCATATGTTTTCTCAATAATATTAATCATCTTGAACCACCCAAATTCATGGGTTTTAACTACAAGCATGCATACATCATGGAATTCAACTTATATTAATATCTTCAATCTTAAGCAATGATCATTAACACGAACAACATTACATAACAATAATGAAATCAAAGTTTCTCATTTAAAAGCATGATTCTTGAACTCTATGAACAAAAGGGGTCCATAGATGAACACTACGCATACCTGACTCAAGGTTCTTGATGTTTTTGAACTTGAAGGATTTGAAATCATTTGATTCTTGAAGAATATTGGGTCTTGTTCTTGGAGATTAAATTTAGAGAGAAACCCTAATTTTTATTTGTGAAATAATAATAAGCATAATGGCTGAATTCGAACTTATCTAGGTATATGTAGGCGAGTGATAAGTGACCAAAATACCCTTGTTAAAATGACTTGGAAATAAACTGAACATGGCATTTAATGGTCTGACTGACGGTTCATCAGACACTTGATGGTCCATCACTTATCCCGTCAGACGTGGACTAGAAATGGGGTTCACTGGATAAGAGCTGGCGGCCTGGATGATGGTCCATCACAACTTTGACGATCCATCAACTCGTCCATCAGTCCTTATCTATTACGTAGCTCAACTTCCTTGGATGTGATGGTCAAAGTGGCGGTCCGTCACTTATGTGGCGGTCTATCAACTTGGCCGCTATACCTGGGTGTTTCTGACAGTTCCAAATAAAACGTCCATAACTTCCTTGTCTAATATCAGATTTGGATAAAATTGGTACTGTTGGAGAGCAAACTTAATTTACCACATGATATAAAGTGAAAATATCAAAAATACCACGTGTACAAAGATAGGTTTTTATTTTAAAGTAAGCCCTAACATCCTTGAGATGATTTCTAGCTAGGAAAAAGGCACGGGTATTATAACAGACTCACCAATAGGCTGGAATAAACTAGAAATTGAAATATCTTAAAGCATGAGTTTCAAACATTTTTTCATAAGATGGTGAATCTACACTTAGTTTCTATAAACTTTTCTTTAATGATATAAGCATAACTGAAGCTAGGATATGATAAAACATTGATATTGTATGAATTCTGGGTTTGAAACTATGTGATAGAGACTGAAATAGATTGAGGATGTGAATATTCACTCACACTAAGCACGAATGCATAAACATACTAACTTATCTGATTAACTGAATGACTGATAGCTGAATACTAGTTATGTAAGCCTGAACAGTACTTAGTTTGAATAAATGGACTGAAACTGTAGAGTATTATACATATGAGGTAAGGACTTCCAGACAAAGATTGAGTTTTTTGAATAATGTTTGAAGGGGTAGGATTGAGTTTTTGGCTGCTCAGCCCAGAAACAGGATAGTAGGCATAAAGGATAAAAGCAACAGTGTAATGAATAAAGATGTTAGCTTCTAGATTGCTAAATGGTGCAAGTTAGGTGCCTTTATACCAGTGGTGATATTAGTTGTTGGATTGCTAGCTTTATACAGTATAACCTCGATAAATTAATACTGTTGGGACTGTCAAATTTTATTAATTTAGCGAGGTATTAATTAATCGTATAAATTAATAATTATTAATTTCTAAATTATATACTTTTTGGGTCCATAATATGAATGTACCTAGGTGTACGTGAAAACTAATTTCTACATTGACTATTAATTATGCATACTTAACCAAATTCATGTATTTTTGCTGATACATTTTCAATATTCTATGTATATCTTAATAAAATATATAAATCTACTTAATTATTAATGTAGTTACATGCTACATTCATTAAAATGTATAAATCCACCCAGTTATTAATGTAGTTACACGTACATACATTATCTAAGTTACTATATAAATAGATGTATTATGCAAGTCTTCAAATCAAAAAACAAAAAAAAATGGCTTCTCATCTCAAAGGTGTTAAAAAATCAACCATGACTAATAGTATACGTAGAGAACTGTGTGAGTATAAACAACAAAATCTAGCATGCACTCAAAAGCAATTGCGACAATGGGTGTTAGAGAAGTTTAATTTTCAAGTGAGTCAAGCCACAATATCAAACACGATCAAGAGGTCAGCAGAGTATCTATAGCAGCCGACATTCCAAAAGATGAGGCTAAAAGACATAAAGCTGCCAAATTTCAAGAATGTGAATTTGGGAAGCATGGATTGTGAATATCGATCCAATAAAAGAGCCTGGATGACTGGGATTCTATTCCAAGAATATGTTCAACAACTTGATGCAAAAATGGACGGCAGGAAAATTCTTTTAATTGTTGATAATTGTCCTGCTCATCCAAAAAATGTCGAAGGTTTGAGAAATGTTGAATTATTTTTTTTACCACCTAACACAACATCAAAGATTCAGCCTTGTGATGCAGGGATCATAAGAGCTTTTAAGATGCATTATCGTAGGCGATTTTATCGAAATCTTTTGGAGGGTTATGAAATTGGGATCTCAAATCCATAAAAGATTAATGTTTTAGATGCAATGAATCTTGCAATCTCGGCATGGAAAATGGATGTCAACTCAAGTACAATTGCAAATTGTTTTAAGCATTGTAAACTTAGGTTGTTAGATGATGAATCCTCGGAAAATCAAGAACAGTTGAATAATGATGGCTTACAACAATTGCAGAATCTAATCAATGGATTGAAGTATCGAAATGCAATTAATGCTGAAGATGTTTTGAATTATCCGGGAGAAAATGATACAATTTTTGAGCTACCTACGGATGAAAAAATAATTGAGAGTGTTATGGAAACACATAAAGAAGATGAAGTGGAAGATGATAGTGTGGAATTAGAACAAGTTTCGCGTAAAGATGCTCTAAAAGCAACAATCACCTTACATCACTTCCTTTTGCAATATGAGAAGACTACACCTGATATTCTTAATGCAGTAAGAAGGGTTAGAGATGAGATTCAAGGTGATATTGATTTCAAGAAGAAACAAACAACATTAGATTCATATTTTCAGAAACCTGTTTAGTTTACTTATGTATTATGTATGAAATATTTTGATACAAATGAATTATTAATTTATATATCAAATGGGACCTATATGAATTTTTTTTTGTATTATCTTATAAATTTAGCGAATTATTAATTTACCACGTTGATCCCGACTCGGGACCGAAGAAAATTATTATTTTAGCGAGGTTATTAATTTATCGAGGTTATACTGTATATATCTATAGTTTTGCATGTCTTTATTTGTTTTGAGTATTTATCACTAAATGGATTTTCTTACCTCTTTGGAGAAAGTATTATGTCTTAAGAATAGGAAGTTTATTTCATTGCCAAGTTTGTAGCTTAGTCATTGATAAATTCTTATTGCCTTACCTTGAGTGGAGAAGTCCAATAAAGTATTGTATTTCATATAGGATAAGTCACTTTATAAGCTTCCAAATTAGATGAGTCTTTTGAACAAGTTCTTGAACCTTCTCCTGCTGAGAGGATTCATAACTTTTGTTTGGTTCTTGAGAAAAGAGCTCAGGTGATTAAGTTCCATATCTTAAAACTCTTATGGAAAATCAAACTGCTAGATTCTTGTGTGCTTTTCTATTGGCATTCTCATCAATTTCTTTGTTATATTGGTTAAGACTTGTCTCTTTAGCTATGGCTATTAGCACAGATAACAGTGTAGAAAGAAAACAGACCTATTATAAGCACCCAAAGGAGTGTAAGAATTTGAAATTCTAAATTATTTTGTTTAAATTCTATTGGAACCTAGTGCATTTTGTCTTTTTGAGAAGTTTATTTGCTCTAAAATATGTTGTTGCCTGGTAAAGCCATCTTCTGCACAGTGCTTTGAGTAGACCAGCTACTCTGTGGATTGCTGGTGGTGACTCTTTTATTATTTTATGAACTGTTTTGTTGTTTTATGGACTAGTTTATGGACTATTTTAGTAACTCAAATATTTTATAAACTATTTTGGTGGCTAGGGACTATTTTATGGACTATTTTTCTGTAGAAAGTCTATGGTAATTGATTTATGGACTATTTTTATGAGTTTTATGTTTGTTTTGTGGACAGGACTATTTTTGCAAATTTATAATGATCAATGGCGTTATGTATTATGTTAAGCTTATGAGTATTTCATTTCATTTCATTCATGTTGAGTTACTTATAGTTATTTATAGTAGGAAATGAAAAATAGATTTTAAAAAAATCATTTTTCTAAAAAAAATCTTCGATTTTAAATGATCAGTTATGAAAAAGAGAGGCCCTCCACTTTAATATTTAAAAACAAAATAAAAATCCATAATAACCGAACCAAATTTGTAAAAAATGAACCAAACTAATTTTATTTTGGTTTGGTTATGGTTGTCATTTATGTCAATCTAAAAACTGATAAACCGAACCGATATTAAACACTTAGACTAAATCGACCGAATGCCTACCCCTAACTGTAACTGAGATCATAACTAAGACTATAACTGAGACTGTAAATGAGCCTGTAATTAAGACTGTAATTGAGACTGTAACTAAGATTGTAACTGAGATTGTAAATGAGACTATAACTGTGACTGTAATTGAGACTGTAAATTATACTATAACTTACACTATAACTAATACTATCACTATAACTGTAAATATGACTGTAACTAAGACTATAACAAAGACTGTAACTATGATTGTAATTGAGACTGTAACTTAAATTGAATACTGAGTTCTGATAACTGAGTAACTGATAGCTGCAATTACTGATAACTGAGTTAATGATAACTAGGTGATTATTTCTAATAGTCCTAACTCTATAGAACTAAACTTAGTTTCATATTGACTCTAAAGCTAAAACTGTAACTGTGGGAGTGTTCATCTAACCGATATGCCCCTTTCTGAACTAATTAGGGTTTAATTGGTAACCTCAGTTGGAAGGGTATCAGTACCATTCCATGGGTAAAGACAAACTGAAGAGTCACCCTCATCTGGCAGGTGCCTTGAAGGAGAATGGTGGTACCCTCAACTGGAAGGTAATACACCTTATCAACCCTCAACTGGCAGGTCGATATCTCAACCTACGCTTGTTACATATTTCTGGAATGCAAGGACTGCTACTAAGGATCACACCCTCTACTGAAAAGTGAGCCCCATTATTGGGTTCACTCGATGCTGAATCCTACTCCCAACTCAATAGACATTGAACTAAGATTAACTGAACTATTACTGATCATACTAATGGACTGAACTAGACTGAGTTTACTGAGTTCTATTAACTGAGTGAATACACTGAGTTCTGTAATAGACAAAGTACTACTGTTCATGACATTACTGAGACTATTCTATAGCTATTATAATTTTAGGTAAACAGCTAGATTTTGGGTATTGAATACCCTCCGAACTTGATAGCCTTGAAAGTAAAATATGGCATGATCATAATAGCATAACAATAGTAGCTTGTTAACAATGCTTTCATTTAGACATTTTTTTTAAAAACATCAGAGGCATAAACTTGTACATGAATGGGACCACATGATAACATGTCATGATCAAGAACTTGAACATGGGAATGTCTTAAACATAGGAGCATAGCATGATTACATAACTAAGTTCATGAATTGTTGTATTCACATGTAATTCGCTTGAAATGGGACATGAGTGTTTCATTAAAACGTGTAAAGTTCATAACATGAATGTAAGAATGTCTTAAACATGAGAGAATAACAGAGTTACATGGAAAAATTTGTAACTTGGGGATTCATATTTAAATTTACTTAACATGATATGGGAATTTCATCAAACATGTGGAAGACATGAGTTTAAAACTTGGAAATATTGCTAAACATCATGAATAGCATGAAAAATTCAAATTCATAGTATGAGAAATTTAAAATCTTGTATGAAATCATACATGGGCTAAATTGAATTAAAAACACCATGAAAACGTGTGATTTAATCTTTCTTGAACATACAAAATACTATAATAATGGAAAATTCATTCTTTAATTAAAAGAAAAGAGTTTTTGGGCTCCATGGGTGAAAGAGGACCCATGGATGAACTCCCACATACCTTAAAATTTTAATCTTGAAGGAGAAACACAATATTGAAAGCATTCTTTAATTATAAAACTTGAGTTCTTGCTTTTCTTGAAGAAAAATTGATGAAGTTCTTGGTGTTCTTGAGGAGGCTAGGGTTTTTCTTTGATAGAAAAGATGAATAATTGAGTATATATTGCTTTTGGGGGATGAAATTAAGTGTTATGGGTGGATATGGGTAAGGGAAAGTGACCAAAGTTCCCCTATACCCTTTAAAAACTGAATTAGCATGTAAAACAGTTTTGTAACGTGCTGGCGGATGCGTCGTGTCGCTGTCACATTGACTTACTGCCTCACACGAAAAATGCCATAACTTTTCATTCGGGTATTGGATTTTTGCAAAATTAGTATCGTTTGAAAGATAATTCAATTATCTACAATATTGTGGGTCTTGTACAGAAAATTTATATATATATAAGAAGTTATACATGTTTAATGTAGATCGTTATAGAATCGAATACCAAACTTTGGACGAATCAAATACTCTAAGTTCAACTTTGTTCTAAGTGATTCTTATGAACACTTTTCACCTCAAGTGCAAATAAAACATGAGGATAAAGATGATGAAAATCATATTTGAAAGGGAATAATTTAGATCATAGCTTATACACGTAGGAACGATGATTCAAGGACTAGTCCAAAAATATGGGGTATTACATTATCTCCTCTTTAGAAGAATTCGTCCTCGAATGAAACTAGTTAGAATGAGAGTACTATATGAAGGTAACTAAGATTATATTTTTAAAATGCATGACTTGGAACATGATTGCACAACTGATTCTGAAACATGATACATGAATTGAATATCATGAACTGAACTGATTTCTTGAATTCGTGCAGTGACAAGAATTAGTTAGAAAGGTCTAAACTGAGGACATACATGACATAAACTGAATTTTGTTGAACATTAGAGGTGTAGCATAAGCACCTGGGACTGAACATACAGTAAGACATGGGTACATGAGTCATGAGTTGCATGACCTAAGTTTGGAGTTCATGATGTCATGGAACATGATTTATACTACTGAGTGAACTGGAACTCCTCATACTAGAAATTGAAAGAGTACGTGTTTTTTTTTTGTTTCTTATTTTTTTCTCTAAGGTGCATGAATATAAGCTGTGATGAGGGAGCTGATATGTTAGGCATGAGTAGATATCATGATGGCTGAAAAACTTTGCACTGAGATAAGAATAGGTGGGGAATCGTCCTCCCTTACTACTTTTCTACACATACTGGCGCTACTACTAGATTCTGAGATCCTGACTTGGTCACTTGTTCTATCATCTACCCCATTGCTTTGAGCAATCGTGTTAAGTCTATGACCACTTTACTAAGGCAGAGTTAGCATGAATAAAGCAAGATGAGGATCTGCATAAATTTCTTAGATAATGTTTCTATTGCACGATCTGAGACTTGAAAAAAGGGAAACATTTCCTAAATGCCTTGTAGCATCTCGAAGAAAAGTACAGATGTCTCCGTACCATTCTGCAAGACTCTACTAGACACCCTAGGACACTTGAACTCTATGCTCTGATACCATGTTTGTAACGACTCGAGACTACCCCCTAGTCGTCACACGGTGCTTGGAACCACAAGTGATCCCAAGCTAACCCATGAACTAGCATACTGTTAAGCAACTTAATTATAACATAATAAATAGCTATTCTTATATGTGGAAACATAATCATACTTAAAATCTAAAATAGATACAATATTGAAAAAGCTTTATAATTTGATAAATCTAAAGAACAAAATTTTAATTACATGACTGACTCTGGCTGACATCTATGAAACCTCTACTATACTGACTATAGATAGTTAGGACATGCCTCTAACTTCCACTAATCAATACACATGGAAAATAAATAAATTTACATGAACTAAAACTGTCTGGAGTTTCTGATATAGGAGAACTCATCACGTACTGGCTAGAATCTGCAACTGTCTGATCGTGATATACGAGCTACGATTTTTACCTACATTATGAAGCAATATAGCTAGACAAACGTATATTTGGATTAGTACTTCTACAATATACTAGGTATGCAGGGGTAAATGTAATAAGTAAAACTAATTTCATACGTATTCGTAAAACATGAATTCTAAGAGAAAGTTAACTCACCAATAGGATGGAATAAACTAGAAACTGAAATATCTTAAAGAATAAGTGTCAAACATTTTTTGATAATATGGTAAATCTATATACTTAGTTTCTGTAAACTCTTCTTTAATGATCTAAGCATAACTAAAGCTGGCATATGATAAAACATGGATACTGTATGAATACTGGGTTTGAAACTATGTGATGGAGACTGACATAGATTAAGGATCTGAATATAAAATCACACTGACCATGAATGCATAAACATACAAAATTATCTGATTAACTGAATGACTAATAGTTGAATACTGGTCATGTAAGCCTAAACTATGCGCAGTCTAAATAACTGGACTAAAACTGTAGAGTATTATACATATGAGGTAAGGACTGACTGAGTAACATGAGGTAACTGGGCATGAATTTGTGAAAAACTGTATTATTTGAGAATGCAATACCAAGCGTATAACATATGATTCTGAAATAGCCTGTAAAGTGAGGTAATAAAATACTGATAATTGAATAACTAATAACTATATGCTATGGTCAAGCACACCTAAAACTGAACTGAGTTACTAATTTGATTACTGTATTGAGACTGTGACTGAAACTGTAACTAAGATGGTAACTAAGGCTGTAACTAAGATTGTAACTAAAACTGTAACTAGGGTGGGTATATTTTGGTTAAAGCTGAAAAAACTGAAAAATCGAGCCACAATTTAAATTTCATTTTGGTTTTTTGATTTTTCAGATCGGTTTCGGTTTCCAAATTTTAAAATTCAATTTTTGGTTTTATTTAAATAAAATTCGGTTAAACCAAAAATCCAAAAATTCAAAATTATATTAATAACATATATATATTATTAATTTATTATATATAATATAATATATTTAATATATAAATAATAAATTACTAAATATATAATAAATATTTTATAACCCTACTTCTCAAAACCTAAATCATATGATCATATCACAATTCACAATAGCCATTTTACCACTTTTCATAAAACTTTTTATTTACAAATTACAATGACATAGGAGGCGAATGATAGAGCACTGATGACAATGATGCAAACTCCCTTTATTTACAATGACACCAGAGGCAGCGATCTATGGCTATGGTGTTTGTGTTTTTTGACCGGTGTGTCGGTGACTGACTAACTTAGGTCTTTGTGATTGAGGTGGCGCAATGAATCTGATCTATCTATTTGTTGAGCAGTGACTGATATATATTGTGGAATAGTGTTTAACTATTTGTGATTGTTGAACGACGTCGAGTATCGACCGGCGGCAGGAGACATTTCAGCCCCACACTTTCATATTCCTTCTCATAGAACCTTGACAAGAGATTGTTATTAGTTCTACAATGAAGAAAAACAAGTTTTAAAAAAGGTCTTCAAAGAAGTATGTCCAAAAGTTTGTCTTACGATAGATACTTGGACTTTTATACAAAATATTAACTACATATATCTAACAGCTCACTTTATAGATACAAATTGGAAATTGCATAAAAGAGTGATAAATTTTTGGTCTAATTTCTTGTAATAAAGGTGTTGATATGGCTTCTTCAATTACTAATTGTTTTCTTGAATGGGGTTTGGATACTGTTTTTAGTATTATAGTTGGTAGTCCTAGTTCCAACGATATTACAATGATACAAATGTCTAAACAATTAAGTAATTGGGGAACTAACATAATGGAGGGTCAACATCTTCATGTGAGGTGTATGGCACAAATTCTTAATCTTATTATGCAAGATGGGCTAAAGAAAATTGATAAGCCTGTCAAGAAAGTGAGATAAACTGTGAAGTATGTTAAACAATCTGCCGCACAAGTTAAAAAGTTCAAAGAATGTTGTGAATCTTAATTGATAACTTGTAAGAAATCTTTATTATTAGATGTTCCTACTCGATAGAACTCTATATACTTGATGTTTGAAACAACACAATATTTTGAGCTTGAATTTAAAAGATATAGTTTCTATGATAATGGTTTTTTGGATTATCTCTGAACCTCTCCTTGTGAAGATGGAACTTAGGAAAGCGCCTTTGTAAGTGAGGATTGGGAAAATGTGAGGACAATGGTAAAATTTTTGAAAACTTTTTATAATCTTACTTTGAAAGTTTCTAGTTCAAAATATGATACTACAAATATACACTTTGCGGAAATTGTTGTGCTTGATCTAATTTTAAAAGAGATAATAAAAAATAAAGATTCTAATTTGAAAAAAATGGCAACGAATATTAGGGAAAAGTTAAGAAAGTATTGGGGTACTTCAGATAAAATGACCAAAATGATCTTTATTTCATCTGTGTTGTATCTCCACAACAAACTTGAATATGTTCCGTTTGCAATTGTGGACATGTTTGGAAAAGAAATTGGGGACAAGTTTTCCAATTCAGTGGAGTCATATATGAAAGCCTTGTTTGAGCATTATGTTAGGAAATCAAAAAACTCTTCATCTTCATCCACTTCTTCTTATTTTGGTAATTATTCATCCACGAGTGGTTATGGAAACTTTCAAAGAAGAGAAATAATGAGAACAAAATAATAATTTGAGAAGCATAAAGAAGTTAGTGGAGGTTCAAGCAATAAATCTGAGTTAGAAAAATATCTTGCTGAAGGAATTGAGCCAAAGAATTTGATATATTAGGTTGATGGAAGTTAATGAGCTTAGATTTCCCATTCACGCTAAGATAGCTCATGATGTGTTAGCCATTCACATTTCCAATGTCGCATCTGAATGTGCATTTAGCATGGGAGGTCGGGTTATTGATCCCTTTAGGAGTTAATTAACTCCTAAACTAGTGCAATCTTTTATTTTTCTTCAAGATTGGCTTAGAAGTGAATCTACTCCAATTAATATCAAGGAAGATTTAGAGTATCATGAGTAACTTGAAGTTGGTAAGAATTTTATAATTTTGTATTCATTATATTAAAAATAATTTCTTATTTATATTGTACATCAACTAACAAGTGTTCTATATTTTTTTTTCAGAAATGGCTTGTAGTGGCACTGATCTAGCATTGTTGATATGTAGTTGTCAATAAGAAAATGTGAATTGTAGGTAAGTTTGTTTTTCGGTTCTTCTTCTACTACTTCTACTATTTTATTGATTTAATGAGTTATGAACTGTGGGTTTTTTCTCTCAGTTGTACACTTCTTAGGATGTGGTAAGAATTAAGATTAGTATTATGTATCATATGGTTGATTTTTTTGTTTTGTACTGGATTATTTCATTATTTGGGTGATCTGTAACATATTGTATTATGTTTTACTAATCTGTAGAAGTTTTACGATTCATTTGATGAAGTGTTCGGTGGTAAATGGATTGTGTCTAAAGAGGAGTATTCATGAGAGTTTATTGCATTTTCTAATTAACATGGTAGTTTATTGCATTTGCTTTATTTTACATTTGGAAAACTGGCTAGTGCTATCTGTTATGATAACAAAGTTGTATTTTTGGATTTTGGAAATTGAAATACCTCTTGTTTTTCTAGTTTTACATGTCTTTGTCTATGTTAAGATCTGTGAAAGACCTATTATTTTGCTGGACTGGAAAGTTGGAAGTAGGAGGTGGTGCAGCTCTTTGTTGAGATGTCAAGAAGTAAAATAATGGTTTCTTGGATATAGTTTCTTGGATTGATACTAATGCCAGAAGTAAAATAATGAATAATGTTTGAAGGGGTAGGATTGAGTTTTTGGCTGCTCAACCCAGAAACAGGATAGTAAGTATAAAGGATAAAAGCAGCAGTGTAATGAATAAGGATGTTAGCAGCTGGATCGCTAAATGGTGCAAGTCAGGTTCTATTACACCAGTGGTGATATTAGCTGCTCGATCTCTAGCTTTATATATATCTATAGTTTTGCATACCTTTATTAGCGTTGACACCTAATTTTTGCCCTCCACGACTAAATTTAATCCTGAGTTTCTTTAGTTTTTAATAAACCAAAATAATTATTTCATCCAAATAAAAAAAATAACTTCAAATATTTTTCGTACGTGATTTTGTCATTTTAAGTAGCGATTATATACTATCGCGTTCAGTTATACAAGATTATATAAATTGTTACTTAAATATTTATTGTTCAAAATATCGGATTCAATTAAGGCTTATCTTGAAAATAAATTCAAATGATTAAAATCTTAATTTAAATACAATTTATTCTCAAAAATAATTTATTTGGATAAATATGCATTCATTTTATTAAATCAAGAAGCTCGGGATAAAAAAAGGTATTAATTCATATCAAATTTTAATTTAACTTAGCCAATCTATTAGATTTGACCATAAATTGAAAATTGGTCATAATTGCAATGCAATTCATCAATTAATTTTTAATTTGGTCAAAATAAACAAATATGGCTAAATTTTAAATTCCAATTGGGGTTATATTTTAAATGACCCCAAATTCTCAAGAACTCTCATAACTTTTACCCAATTTCCACCAAAAAATAAATTCAAATTGTACTATTCCCCCCAACTTTTTCCTTTTCCAATTTTGAAATTCAAAGATTGTACTACATTGTACTATTTCCCCTCACATTATCTTCCACCTCACCTTATCTTTAATTTTTACATTCCAAAAACCCCCCTAAATGCTTTTTCTCCCACATTGGTAGATGACAAGAAATAAATCTCTATCCTTTCCTATAAATATTTTTCTCCCACATTGGTGGAAAACGGAAAACAATATCCCATTCTCTCCTATAAATACTACCACTACTTTGGTAGAGAGAGGAGGGGAAAAGGAAAAAAGAAAAAAGGATAGACAGGTGATAAATCCTTTTGAGCAAAAATAGTTATTTTTATTTAGTAAAATTTTTTTGTTTCATAAAGTTGATCAGCTAATCTAAATTTTTGAGTTGCCGGCGATGTTTTTCGGTGGGGGTTGATTCCAACGAAGCTCGTAGTCTCGGTTTGCTGCCCCCCAAAAGATAAACACACCTTCTTTTTTCTTTTTTTTATTATTTTAGTTTTTATTATCGTTTTTCTCTTCATCTTTTTTCTTCTTCGTAGTAAGTAGATATAATTTTAGTTGTTGGAATTGTATGTTGTAGATGGCCTTGAAGGCTCTAGGACGTTGGTGTGTCGATATTCTAATTTTTTTCATGTTCATGATATAAAAATGAACTAGCAATAGTTGTATGTGTCGTTTTTGACTTCATTCTTTGATTATTTTGGATAAACTTTCAATCTTTGGTTAAAAGATGTATTTATGCTTTTTTTAAACTCATTGTTGTTGGATACATTTGTTCTTAGTATGTAAAGTTATTTTCTTTATGTTTAGAAGAATAGTTAATGTTGAATGTTTTGTCTTTTCACCTTACTCTTTGATTTATTTGAATAAAGTTTAGATCTTTACTTGAAAAACGATACTCATGTCTTGTTTAAACTTATTGTTGGTAGATATATTTATTTTTAGCATGTAAAGTTATTTCCTTTATGTTGAAAAGAATAGATAATATTGATTGTTTCTCTTTTCTTACTTTATTCTTTGATTATTTTGGATAAAGTTTAGATCTTTACTTGAAAAACAATACCCATGTCTTGTTTAAACTTATTGTTGGTAGATATGTTTTTTTTTAGCATGTAAAGTTGTTTATTTTATGTTGGAAGAATAGTTATTATTATTTGTTGTGCCTTAATAAAAATAGTAATTAGTTAAGTCAAGAATTTGTCATTTGCTTACTAATTATTTTAATGGATTTCAAAACCCTCATATAAGATATGAAGTACTAGCTTTATTTTTCATCTAAAATGTTTATTCTTCTTTGTTCGCATGTTGTCTTTTCAAAATGATAAGAAAGTTTGAATTTTTGTGGCTAAATAAAATTATTTAGATATTTTTTACTCATGCATAGTATGATTGTGAAACTTTTGCTTTGCATTTTTTATTTGTTGACTCTCATTCTTGTGCAAGTGTGCTTATTCTTGTCATTCAAAAATTGGTTCTTGATAGTTTCTTTTGCTTTGAAATATTACACTTTTATGCCTTGAACATATATTAATTTCTTTATCTTTTCTTTGCATGCAAAAAATATATCTCGAGTCCAAATGGACTCCACTCCTCCTGCATTTCGAAATGGGTAAATGAGGCTCATCCCTTCGAGTCAAGTTCGAAGTTTAAACTCAAGGTCCATTACATAGCGTGCGGGTGCTAGAAGTAGACAAAGAAGGAAAATGAGTCAAAACCCATTGATGAGGTCACTAAAAGACTTGAAAAGTCTCAATTTTTATTATTTTTTTTTATTTATTCATTCATTTTAGCCTCGAAGACAAAGTTGTATTTAATACAGGTGGAGCAAGACTCGAGCCAAAGGCTCGAAAAATAGTTTAGCACAGGTGAAATGGGTTGGAAGCCCAACTAGACTAGGACAGGTCTCGTTGATTTGGGCCTAATGACCTAAATCATTTACTTTTTCCTCCCTTCCCCTTTTATGTGTTTATTTGTTTATTAGTTTTATTTAGACTTAGTTAAATCCCTACTAAGTCGCCTAAATCTATTTTATACAAGTCTTTTTTTTTTTGAAAAAATAAAATCACTATTTAAACAAATTAATTTTTTTGAAGTTAATCAAAAGACGATTTTCAAACAGTCCGGATAACTGCCAGTTAGCGGATGTTTTAGGTGACTAACACCTTCCTAAAACGTTAATAGGAACCGCTTATCTAGAATCTCTGAGTTAAAACGATTTACCTATTTTGAATCGTTTAAAATGTTTTATAAAGGTTTCTTAATTCCTTTTCAAAATTAAGTGGCGACTCTTCTTTCAATTCAAAATTTTCGCAAAACAGAAATGGCGACTCTGCTGGGGATCTTTAACTAGGTTCTAACCAAATGATTGATTTCGTGTTTTGATTAACTGTTTATGTGTTCCGATTGTGTAAAGTCTAATTATCGCATCTCATGGCATATTCGTGCATCTTATAAACTGTTTTGGGGTTTCGTGGATGTCCCGGCCTCTGTTGTTCAATTCCAAAATGTGTTGGAAATACGAATAGCTTATCAGCACATGAGTTGTCTGACACTGTTTGTATTTTCAAACTCAAGTTGTCGGCTTGAGAACCAATGTTCAAATCCACTCTAGACACCTAGGATAGAACGAAAGCAAAACCCTATTTTAGGCATGAGCCAAGGACGACCCAATACCCGAGCAGGGTATTGGGCCCATTAGAATACCTGCCCTACGTCTATTGACCCTGAGTCAATTATAGACGAACCATAATTATGTGTTGAAGAAAATGTATGCCTGTGTAATTCAATCCATTATCCTTTGGGGGTCGGGAAAAAGCTTGATTTGCTTACTTTAGTAAGAAGAATTGAAGCAAGTTAAGCAAGAAATTGATCGATTTGGGAGGTTGCTTCTAAGGCACAATTTGACCACCGACGGATGTCACCAATATGAGAAGTGGACAAAGCTAAGAAGGCAAAGGTAGACGAAGGAGCCTCCAGTAGCTAGTTTTTCTATTTCCCCTGCGCGGGAACTTATCCTTTTTCATGTTATTTCCCTTTTTCCCCAAAGATTGTATCCCTCTTTTGTTATTGTTTGTACACATTTATGCCCATTTCGTGTCTATATACATTGGGGGATAATGCTTTTATTTTAGGGAAGCATATACTTACTTCAAAAATCGTTAGGCTTGAACCCTTGGCTTAAAAAGGGTCACCCTAGTTAGGATACGCATTATTATAATGTTTTGTATGCTTGTGGTGTTTGTTTGGATCAAAGGCAAGCTTATCCGCTATGCTCCTATGGATGAATTTTCGTAGGACTCAAACAATTCTATATGGTTATTTTTTGTCAAATATTTTGCAGTACTTATCACATACGGAAGCTAACACATCTGTCTTTGAGTTGTTTTACTTTATAGATAATAGAAATTACTCCAAGTATTAACATCCCCACTTCACCCGATCGAAAGCGCACAAAATCTCATCCCCTGACCATCATTCAAAAATGATAGGAAATGACGAGGAAAGCGCCCTAACTATACGGGACAATGTGATAGCGGAACAGAATGAGATGATTGCAGAACTTGAAAGAAAGTTAGAAATGCTTCAGGAAGAAGTAAATCGCATTCGGGATTTGGCTAACTTGGCCATTTTTGTCAATGCCCCCGCTCCAGAGGGACACGGGCCTCCACTCCAAATTCCTCCCTTCAGTACCCATATTCTCGGGGACTAACCAACTAACGTATCATCCGACTCCGCTCCTCCATTTGTCCAAAACACTAATCGTTAAAATAATCCAGACGTCTACCATCCACAAAATCCATCCGCAACCCCACAGAACCCGTCTTCAAATCCATTCCCAAATCCTCAAAACACATTCTCAAATCAACTAAATGCATTCCCAAATCCGTAAGATTTACTACCAAATCCACAAAATACGGAAAACCTACCTTCGAATCCACCAAATTCATTTTTAAATCCACAAAATCCCTCTCATATTCTGCGAAACTACTTACAAGGCCCACATAACCTTCCGAATTTCCAAAACGTTCCCCCCACTTACCAACCAAATTCCCTCCATCTACAAAATCAAGCCTTCCTTCCAAATCCCCCTCAATCCATCATATCCCCTGATATTTATGAACCCCTTCCTAACCCAGAGATAGACCATTACGAGAAGAAGGAGAAGGAATGCAGGGCCCAGCATGAAAGGAATTTACTAGCCATGCAATAAAAAATCATGAGGATCAAAGAGTCTCGCGGGGCCAAGGACCACGACGGTTTGGGGTATGATGATTTATGTGTTCACCCAGGAGTAGACCTACCAGAAGTATACAAGGTCCCTAAGTTTGAGATGTTTGACGGTACAGGAAATCCAATTGGTCATCTAAGAAGGTACTGTAAGCAACTAGTAGGGATAGGGGAAAATAAGGCATTACAAATGCGCCTATTCAGTCGAAGTTTGAATGACGAAACCTTGGAGTGGTTCATGTCTCAGCAGATGAAAAGGTGGACTGGTTGGAAGACATTGGCCAAGAGTTTCCTTGATCGGTTCGCATTCAATATTGAAATAGTGCTTGATCGGTATTCACTAGATTGGATTAAAAAAAAGATCATTGAGAGTTTTCGAGATTATGCTTTTCATTGGAGGAAAAAAATTGCCAAAGTGTAGCCTCCCATGTCCGAGGAGGAAATGGTGTCCGCGTTCTCCGCCCTCAAGAAAGAGAATATTATGCCAGAATAGTGTCAGCTGTCAAAGCAATCTTTGCAGATTTGGTAAAAATAGATAAATCATTAGAGGAAGGTATTCAAATAGGAAAAATTGTCAAAACCCCGACATCATCTGGAACTGCCATGTTTTCTAAGAAGAAGAAGGAAGAGGTAGGTGGGGTTTCTGCTAATTCTGTTACAAAATTGAAACATCGGTTCAACGCTAGAAACGTTTTATCTTCCCTGCCATCACCTAACCTTCCACACGCATACTACGTCCACCCCCAATGCCAAACTCCACTCCTAAACATCCCACCATTATACCAAGATCCACAGCCAAATATCTTTCCCCAATACCCAGTTCCACTTCCAAATTATCAATCTTATTTCCAAACTACTCCCCCAAATAGACGAACAAATTTACAAACACCTCCAAATTACCACCAAGTACCCCCTCCTACAAGCCTAAGTCCATATAACCCCCAGCATCCAAACCAAGAAAAGAAACCTCCCCAAAACTTCACCTCACTAGCTAAAAGTCACACCCAATTATTTGAAAGATTAACGAATACTGGTCATTTGCAACCAGTATAGCCAAAGCCTGTCAATCCTAGCTCCCAGTTTTATCACCCTGATCAAAATTGTGCCTATCATTCAGGGGCAGCAAGGCATAGTACCGAGGTCTGTCTTATCTTGAAACACAAAATCTAAGATCTGATTGATCAAAAGGTCATCACGCTACAGGTACCTACTTCAAATGTTAGCAGTAATCCACTGCCCAACTAAGGGAGATCTAGCGTTAACATGATTGAAATAGAAGGCGAATGGGCATCTGGCAAGACCATTACCCAGGTGAACTCTGAAAAGCGCAAAAGAGTGGAAGAGGTAGGAAAGATAAAGAAAGTTGTGGCTGCTTTAAATATCAGCGAGAAAGCCCCATTTATAGTGATGACTGCACCGACTCAAGTGTACGCTCCCCCTCCAAACAAGAATTTATTGTGCAAACTGCCTCTACCCAGGGGATGACGCGATCAGGATGATGTTACATCCCTGAGGAATTGACCAACAAGAAAGATTCACAGAAAAGTCCAATCACTGAAGGAGAGGCTGAGGAATTTTTGGAGGCGTATGCAACCAAAGAATTACTCAATTGTCAAACACTTGGAGAAAACGCCAGCCTAAATTTCTGTCTTGGCACTATTATTGAGCTCGCAACACCACCAAAAGTATCTGTCAAAGGTCTTGGAGGAAGCTTATGTTCCCGCAAAAACGAGCATTGAGAATTTGGCTATCATTATAGGGAACGTTGTGGGGAACCATCGCATATTATTTAGTGACGAAGAGTTGCCATTTGAATGAGCAATGCACAACAAAGCTATGCATGTCACCGTCATTTGTCAAGATTATGCAATTAATAAGGTATTAATAGACGACGAATCTGGTATGAATATTTGTACCCTCTCCACGTTGGTCCAAATGGGTTATGATTTGGGTAAATTTTTTCAAACCCATATAAATGTGAGAGCATTTGATGGACGGCAGAGAGATACCATAAGAGAGATTGATTTGCACATCCAAATGGGGCCTGCTGAGTTTAAGACTAAGTTTTATGTTATGGATATCCATCCTAGCTACAACCTGCTTTTGGGAAGACCATGGATACATGAGGCAAAGGCAATTTAATCACCCCTTCATCAATTATTGAATTTCATTTGGAAATATCATGAAGTAGTCATCAAAGGATAAGAAAGTCGAGCGGACCGTCCCAATGGTTATGTGCCGGTGATTGAAGATGTTCCAAAAGGTAGCAGTTTCTATACAGTGAAAATTGTAAATGCTGCAGAACGAGATTCGACACCCAAAATATCAATGCCTTCTGTCTACAAAATAATTGCAACTATGATATTAAGAAATGGGTTCGAACCTAGTCGAGACTTGGGAAAGAATTTACAAGGAATTATTGATAACGCTCAATCTACAGCTCTCGTAGGAGTGTAAAGCAGTCGTTAGCAAATATAGAACCCAACCTGGGTTGGATATCGATCCCACAGGGAATAGCTCGGTCAACAAATAAGCAACGATTACTAGACTTTTAGTGCAAGTCTCGTGACAAGGGGGATTGTAATGTGTAACCACAATATTAAAGTAAAAACTGAAATAGCAAAGTAAACAGAAAGAATGTTTAGTAGGTTGTAAAACAATGAGAATTGAAGAGTTGGGGTTATGTCCACCTTCTGAGTTATACGTCTCTATTGGCTATGAGTGTGTTGAATTCCGACATGCATGTGCTTATAGAGAATTGTATACGATGGTAAATCCAGGCGTCTTTCGACCTATTCGAGGATTATTTCACTTTAACTCTTTCGAGCTTAAAGCGTGTCTAACGGTACAAATTCTCCAAGAGGTTAATCCAGTTACGGCACTAACTGTTTAATAGGGGATGGGACCCTACTACCTTGACATTATCTCTTTTCCAGACAGATAACCTTTCTTTCGAACAAGTTAAATGTTATACTGGCGTATTCTTGTGTTTGCAACCACAAAGAATTTAGATTAAGATGAAGAGAATAATGATATAAGCAACATACGTGTCACGAACTCACAAACTCATAGTAATAGATAGTATCTCATTCGGCTTCCATAACCCCAACAGAGAGGTTTAGTTACCCATGAATGCGTAGGAGATCACAATTGGCATTGTTTTTATACCACAATAATGATGAATTTCGTGTAGCCCAAAAGTGGTAGGCGTTTAGGCGTGAATTCCTAGGCAAAGTAACGTTTCTCTTGTTGCGGAAATTAAGAATTGAATAGATGAATAGAAGAAGAAAATAGAATTAAAGGAAAGATTCGGAATCGAGAAGTAGAATGTAAGATGGTGAATGGTGAATGTAAGAATCTGAATGAATAAAAATTTCTAGCATGATAGGGTATTTATAATACCCATATCCTAATCCTACTAAGCTAATGAAATATCTAACCAAGTACTACTAAGCTAATGAAATACTTAACCCAATTGTACTAGGTTAATGTATCATTATCCTAATCCAAATAAGTTACTGCAAGTCCCCAAAGTCTTCAGAAATGCTATTTTAGCCCGGGACATATTTTCCATGCATCACTTTTGGTCCTTAGGCGTCCAAGTTTCCTTTTCTCCTTCCGTGAAGCTTTCTCTGGCATCAAGTTATCCATAAAATGCTGAATTCTGCATCATTTATACCTAAAACTTTGCTAATCATGTTCGTAAGCTCACTTATAGGAAAAAGGACTAAAAGTGCATGAAATATATAATTTGTTCTCGAAACATGGCACAAATATGGGCAAAATATATTGATATAGGCGCGTAATATCGCCTATCATCAATTATCGAGCCTATTGTGATCCCAGAGAGAATCTCTAAGCACGGGTTAGGGTATCAGCCTACCAGAAAAGATAGGGTTGAGGATGAGCTAGAAAAAAGTCTGTTTAGGCCCTTGCCGCTCCTGTTCCAATCATTTATCGTACGAGAGATGCCAGATAATGATGTTCTTGGGGATGGGATAGAAGATTTGTTTGAAGGATACAATGTTGTACCAGAAGATCTCTCACAGTCTAGTGGGGTGAAGTAGATTATGCCAGGGGAGGCTTTGCGAAATTGGACCTCCACTCCACTCATAACCTATCGCCTATCATGGTAGATGAAAGGGCAATTACTACAACAACAACAACAATAACAAACCCAGTGTATTCCCACCTGATGGGTTCTGGGGGGGGTAAGATGTACACAGTCCATACCTCTACCTCTAAAGAGGTAGAAAGGCTGTTTCTTATAGACCCCCGGCTCAAGACACGCGATACCACACAATACAAAGTAGAGCACCGAACAGATTACAAGATTACATAACATAACATGCATAACATAAATACGGCATAAATGCAGCAGTCATAAGTAAAAGAAAAGGAAAAACAGAAAACAGAAAGAAAACAGAGGAAAAGGGCAATTACTAAAACTATTAGTAAAGGGCAATTACTAATAGTTTTAAAATCGGTGATTATCCAGAGGAGGCCCCGCGATCTACCTTTTATATCTCAAAACATTATTTTCATATCTTATTGCTTTCAAAAAAGGCGGGGGCTTGTATTTGTGCAAGTCACAAGCCATGGTTTTGTAATTATTTCTCAAATTTCAATGAAAAGGCCTTTATTTATTTGGAAAACTATATTAGTTCTTAAACGCTCCTAGTCATATGTTTTGTTCTTTTCTTATCATCTAACTTAGTTTTTTTGTACATTACAGTAACAGTAGCTTAAAACCTACTAATGTTTTGTCATGTCAAAGCCTGAACGAACAAAATAAAGGGGACGATGATGGTTAGAAGGAAGATGATGAGGAATGTTTAGTTGAAGATATGGAGGAATTTGAGAATCGCAAAAAAACCAATCTAGAAGAAACTGAAACAGTCAACTTGGGAGATCACGATGAAATCAAAGAGACCAGTATGAGTTTCCACCTCGTGGCGCCACAAAGGGAAGAGCTCATCCACCTGTTGCGAGAGTATATCGATGTGTTTTCTTGGTCCTATGATGATATGCCAAGGTTGAGGACCAGCATTATGTCTTATAAATTGCCGATAAATTCTGATTTTGATCCAGTCAAAAAAAAAATGAGAAAATTCAAGCCATATTTAAGTCTAAAAATCAAGGAAGAAGTGACAAAACAAATCTAGTCTAAGGTTGTCGAGGTCACAAAATATCTGACATGGTTGGCAACCATCGTCCCTGTACCAAAGAAGGACGGTAAGATTTGAGTTTCTATAGACTATAGAGAATTGAACAGAGCCAGTCCTAAAGATAATTTTTTGTTGCCCAACATCCATATTCTCATCGATAACTGTGCGAAACATGAAATGCAGTAATTCATTGATTTTTTCGTCGGCTATCATCAGATACTGATGGATGAGAAAGATGCAGAAAAAATGGCTTTTATTACACCCTGGGGTATTTATCATTACAGGGTAATGCTATTTGGTCTCAAGAATGCAGGTGCGACATATATGAGGGCCATGACGATGATTTTCCATGATATGATCCATAAGGAGATTGAGGTGTACGTGGATGATGTAATTATCAAATCCCGTGAGAGTTCGAATCATCTAAATCATCAGGAGAAATTCTTCAACAGATTAAGAAGGTACAGTTTGAAGTTAAATCCTGCTAAGTGTGCTTTTGGTGTACCATCAGGGAGGTTGCTGGGGTTCATAGTCAGCACAAGGGAGATCGAGCTAGACCCATCCAAAATCAAGACAATTCAAGACTTGCCACCACCGAGGACCAAGAAAGAAGTTATGAGTTTCCTGGGTCGTCTGAATTACATTAGCAGATTTATCGCTCAATCAACAATCATATGCGAGTCAATTCTCAAGATGTTGGATAAAATGCACTAAATGAGTGGACAGAAGAATGTCAGAGAGCTTTTGATCGTATCAAGGAATACTTGTCTGCACCACCGATTTTGGTCCCACTAAGAGAAGGAATTCCGTTATGTCTTTACCTATCAGTCTCAAAAAATGCTTTCGGATGCATCCTCGAGCAACATAATAGATCGGCAGGAAAGAGAAAGCCATTTACTACTTGAGTAAAAAGTTCACACCATATGAAGCCCGTTACACTCTTATAGAAAGGACATATTGTGCTTTGACTTGGACTGCACAAAAGTTGAGGCATTATCTATCGTCCTACACAACTTACCTCATCTCTAAAATGGATCCCTTGAAGTATATATTCCAGAAGGCCATGCCTGCAGGAAAGCTAGCCAAGTGAAAAATGTTGTTGAGTGAGTTTGACATTGTGTATGTAACCCAAAAATAAATCAAGGTGCAAGCCTTAGCAGATCATTTGGCTGAAAACCCAGTTGATGAAGAATACGAGCCACTTCGAACATACTTTCCCAATGAGGAAGTTTTGTTCGTAGGAGAAGATATTATAGAAATCTACCTAGGATGGAGGCTATTTTTTTATGGGGAGGTCAACTTCAAAGGTTCAGGAATTGGAGCAGTTTTGGTGTCAGAAATGGGCCAACATTATCCGGTAACTGCTAAGTTACATTTTCCGTGCACCAATAACATGGATAAATATGAAGCTTGCATCCTGGGGCTCAAATTATCACTTGATATAGGTGTTCGTGAATTGCTAGCCATCGGAGATTCAGATTGGATGATTCACCAGGTACGGGGAGAATGGGCGGTGAAAAACTCCAAGATTACTCCTTATGTGGAGCTGGTGCAACAATTATACGGAAGATTCAAGGATGCTGATTTCACACATATCCCATAGACACAAAATGAGTTTGCTAATGCTTTGTCCACGATATCTTCCATGATTCAGTACCCGGATCAGAGTTGCATCGATCCTTTGGAAATAAGCCTGAAGGAGCAACCCACGCATTGCATACACGTGGAAGAGGAGCCTGATGGAAGGCCTTGATACTATGACATTAAGAGGTATTTGGAATCTAGAATATATCCTGAAGAGGCTAGTAACAACCAAAAGGAGACAATCTGGTGTTTGGCAAAGAATTACTTTCGAAGTGGAGAAATTCTTTTTAGGAGGACTCCTGATTTGGGATTCCTAAGATGCGTCGATGCGGCGGAAGCCAATAAGTTGATAAATGAGGTACACACTGGATTTTTTGGGCCCTACATGAATGGGTTTGTCCTTGTCAGAAAGATCCTAAGAACCGGTTACTTCTGGATGACTATAGAAAAAGATTGTAGTAAGTTTGTGCAGAGATGTCCAAAATGTTAAATACACGGAGATCTGATTCGAATGCCTCCACACGAGCTTCATACAATGAATTCTTCTTGGCCTTTCGTAGCTTAGGGAATGGATGTCATCGGACCAATAGAGCCACTAGCATCAAATGGGCATAGATTTATTTTGGTTGCCATTGATTATTTCACTAAGTGGGTCGAAGCTGTTTCTTACAGAGCCGTCACTAAGAAAGTGGTTGCAGATTTTGTTAGGAATAACTTGATTTGCCGATTCGGAGTGCCGGAATCGATTATTACTTATAACGGGGCAAACCTAAATAGTCACTTGATGAAAGAAATTTGTGATCATTTCAAGATTATGCATCGCAACTCAACAGCGTACCATCCCCAAATGAATAGAGCCTTATAAGCTACTAACAAGAATATCAAGATCTTGAGAAAGATGGTAAAAAATGATAGATCATGGCATGAGATGTTACCTTACGCCTTGCTAGGGTATCGAACAATAGTTCGAACCTCCACAGGAGAAACTCCCTATTTACTAGTTTACAGGTATAAAGCTGTGATACCCTCTGAGGTCAAAATACCTACCCTAAGGATTATTCAAGAAGCTAGACTGAGTAACGAAGAATGGGTCAGTGCTCTCTATGAACATTTCATGTTAATTGATGAAAAGAGAATGGCCGTTGTATGCCATGGTCAGCTGTATCCACACAGGATGGTTCGTGCCTTTAACAAGAAGGTAAGAACTCAAGTATTTGAAGTGGGGAAATAGGTTCTCAAATGAATATTCCCTCACCAAGAGGAGTACAAGGGCAAGTTCGCTCCAAACTGGCAAGGGTCATACATAGTTCGTAAGGTGCTATCTGGAGGAGCTATGATTTTGTCTGAGATGGATGGCACAGAGTGGACCAAACCAATCAATTCTGATGTGGTAAAGAGATATTATGTTTGAATGACGTTCTAGTTTTTGTTTGTTCTTAGTTTGTTTGTAATCACCTTTGTAATAATGTTGTTTGCTAATGTGTAACTGCCTAGAATCGTTGCTCTTTATTTACGAACTACGTTTGACCTAAATGCCCAAGAAAAGGATACGTAGGCGGCCTATGTCGGCTTCGGTCAACCCCTTAGGATAATTTATCGTGTCTCTTTATGTATGAACTATGTGATGACCTGAATTCCCAACAAAGCGGATACGTAGATGGCCTATGTCGGCTTCGGTCAACCCATTAGATTTTTATATATATATCCCTAACATAAGCCTGAACTATGTTTGACCTGATTCTTACTTCAACGGGACACGTAGGCGCCCCAACGGCTCGATCATATAACCCTAGGAAATGAAAACTGGAGCAGAATTTTTGAGAAGAAATCTCAAAAATTCACAAGAGAAGATCGACATCCAATAAAGAGAATGAAGATCATCAAAGACTTTAGATCCACTCAAATTGGTATTATCTGAAATAAGTTTAAACTGGGGCAGAAATTTTGAGGAAGACCTCAAAATTTCCACCAAATGCCGAACATATTCCAAATTGCCCAGCACCAGAGGTTAAAGCTTTGAAAACCACCAACTGTAACAAAGTCTGGGTGGACTCAATTTTTGGCTATGATAGAACTACTTGAAGAAACCATCCAAAAATAATCATGAGTTTTGGAAACCATCCATCGGATATAGTCAGAACCACGAGGAAGACGTTCATTGAGCTAGTACATGACATGGCTGGCAGAAATTTTCTAAAATTTTATAGAATTTTTCAAAATTATTTTCAAAAATTTAAGACTATTTTCAAAAATCATACGACTCACTTACTTAGTACTTGCCTAGACATCATTTGGGATAGAGTGTCACGGTGGAAGTCTCAATATGGTGGAATGCCCAAGAGATGACAAGGAGCAATTCAAGGATCGAATAAGGTCAACATAGAGTAATTTCATTCAACTAATCATTTTTCTGTGGATGCAGGGATCAATACGCACAATGAGAGTCTCTTTCAAAAATCCTAGAGAAAATTGGGAGCCACAACAGATCATTAATGCCCAAGAACGGTATTTTAGGGCAGCCCTAAAAATAGGCTTAATGCCCATTTATTGAGGACCTTTTGATTTGTCCATCTCATTTCTTGAGATCGTAGGCGGCAAATAAAAGCACTTTATCTTCTTTACACGTATAGTATTTAGAAGTTTCCTAAAAATAGTCGCTAGTAAAAGCGACTTTATGTTTACTAATCGTCTACCTTGAGTACAGGTACATGTAGAAAGTAAGACACTGACAAATGAAGCCAGGCAAAATCATTTTATCATTGCCACAATGGACATTGCATATCATTGCCGCAAAGGCCATCATATATCATTGCCGCAAAGGCCATTACATATCTGTTGATGCGCTAGACACAACCCTGGCATCCAGGATATCATCAGCATACAATATATCTGTCGACACGCTAGACACAACGCTAGCATAGAGGGTATCATTAGCATCCAATATATTTGTCGACATGCTAGACACAATGCTAGCATTGAGGATATCATCAGCATTCAATATCTGTTGACACGCTAGACACAACGCTAGCATTGAGTATATCATCAACATTCAATATATCTGTCAACATGCTAGACACAATGCTGGCTCAAGGATATCATCAGCATCTAATATATCTGTCAACACGCTAGACACAATGCTGGCATAGAGGGTATCATCAGTATCTAATATATCTGTCGACATGCTAGACACAATGCTGGCATCGAAGATATCATCAGCATTCAATATCTGTTGAAATGGTAGACACAATGCTGGCATCGAGGATATCATCAGCATTTAATATATCTGTCGACATGCTAGACACAACACTGGCATTGAGGATATCATCAGCATTCAATATAACTGTTGACATACAAGACACAACGCTGGCGTCGATGATATTATCATCTTTTCATGAATTAGCATCTGAATATATCAAGAGCATACGATTTGGAGGGACGCCTTCAGGTCGCTATCTAAGGATGAATGATATATAAGATTTCCTAGAAATTGACAATTTAAAGGTCATCTATAAGTCATATTATTTAAAATAGGATAGTGTATAAGATCACCTATGAGTTGATAGCCTGTAGGTTAGCCGTAAGCCATAATAACATCCTAACCGGATAGTGTGCAAGATCGCCCAAAAGTTGATAGTTCAAAGTTTATCTGTAAGTCGCAACAAAATCCTTACCAGAGGATATGCAAGATTGTCAAATGGATATGTCCAAGGGTTCTCTATAAGCCGCATCATATCCAAGATCGATTATGTGCAGGATTACCAAAAGATGATCAATTTGAGGGATTATCTATAAGTCATATTGTATCCAAGGTCGGATGATGTACAGGAACACCTAAAAGCTAGCGATTGGAGGGATATCTGTAAGTCATCTTTTATCCAAAGTCGGATGATATGCAGGATTACCTAAAAGCAACAAATTCAAAGGATATCTGTAAGTCCCCTTGTATCCAACATCAAATAATGCACAATATCATCTAAAGATTGACAATTTAGGAAAAATTTATAAATCGATCATCGGCTACAACCAGAGAGGTTATCATGCCACATACGACAAGTGATATAGGTAACCAAAATGGCCACCCCACTTTGAATACATATTCGCTCGACACATATGCTAATTATACAACAACCAAAGAGGTTGTTGTGTCTATTATTGTGAGTTATTTTCTATCAAACAGGTACAATAAAGGAAGACTTCGCTTTTCAGGCCACAACTCACGTGGAGATATGGTAAAAAATTACTTACCTCCTTCGTGAATTATGTCTAACACTAACATTTTTTTCCTGAAGCGTTGTTGAGAGCATCCGAGAGGATGAAAATCTCAAATAAAAATCACAGGTGCGGATGACTTCAGGTAGGATGCAACACAACGTGAAACTCTTTCTTAGCAGCAAAATAGGACATAGTCTAAAGAGGGACGTCAAACTCTTTGGACACGAGCTAAAGGATGATCACCATCACCATCCAACCACACCCCTGTTAGAAGGCATGTGGGTATTTCAGGATATTCTGGTTTCAGCTTCACCTTCGGGATATTTTTAAACTCATGCCGAGGGTAACCTTCTCTATTTTTCAAATTCGGGTTGCAACACACTTAGAGTTTTGAAAATTATGTCCAGGTAAGTTCTTGACTATGGATGTGAAGGATCCAACATTCATGGTCAAGAGGTTACAAGAATTTTTTCTACAACTCGATCAACTTGTCACTTATTCCGAGCCAAAGATGGTCTGAAATAAAAGACTTATCTTTTCTACTGATTGAGTCAAACTGCAAGCAGTCTGATTCCCTAAAATAATGGGGATATGTAGGCTGGGATCTGTGTAGAAAACTCGACTGCATTCCAACCTCCCCCCTAATCCCTTTATTCCCCAGTTTCTCGATTTTATCAAACACTCTAAAACTAAGATAACTTGTGAATTTTTTGAAAATCGTGCTTTAAATCAAGCTCTCTGAACTACAAGTGGGATGAATTCTCATGTAACCTGAGATATATAGGAAACCTAATACTGAGGTCCGGCCATGACTCTATGAAACTCATGCGAAAACCAACCTCTTTCAGATTCGAATCTATGGTTAGACAAAAATTAGGAACGTCAACCTCCCTTATCCCAGGGTTAATTACATCCACCCTACCCAAAGGGAGAGGGCAGTTGTTGACACCTAATTTTTGCCCTCCACGACTAAATTTAATCATGAGTTTCTTTAGTTTTTAATAAACTAAAATATTATTTCATCCAAATAAAATAAAATAAAAACTTAAAATATTTTTCGTACGTGATTTTGTCATTTTAAACAGCGATTATATACTATCGTGTTCAGTTATACGAGATTATATAATTTGTTACTTAAATATTTATTTTACAAAATATCGGATTTAATTAAGGCTTATCTTGAAAATAAGTTCGAATGATTAAAATCTTAATTTAAATATAATTTATTCTCAAAAATAATTTATTTGTATAAATATGCATTCATTTTATTAAATCAGGAAGCTCGGGATAAAAAAAAGGTATTAATTTGTATCGAATTTTAATTTAATTTAGCCAATCCATTAGATTTGACCATAAATGAAAAATGATCATAATTGCAATGCAATTCATCAATTAATTTTTAATTTGGTCAACATAAATAAATATGACAAAATTTTAAATTCCAATTGGGGTTATATTTTAAATAACCCCAAAATACTCCAAAACATTCATAACTTTTACCCAATTTCAACCAAAAAATAAATTCAAATTGTACTACTCCCCCAACTTTGTCCTTTTCCAATTTTGAAATTCAAAGATTGTACTACATTGTACTATTTCCCCCCACATTATCTTCCACCTCACCTTATCTTTAATTTTTAGATTTCAAACCCCCCCCCCTAAATGCTTTTTCTCCCACATTGGTAGATGACAAGAAATAAATCTCTATCCTTTCTTAAAAAATACCCCCTTCTCTCCTATAAATACTACCACTACCTTTGTAGAGAGAGGAGGGGAGAAGGAAGAAAAAAAAGGCTAGAAAGGTGAAAAAATCCTTCTGAGTAAAAATAGTTATTTTTATTTAGTAAAAATTTTTTGTTTCATAAAGTTGACCGGCTAATCAAAATTTTTGAGTTGTCGGTGACATTTTTCGGTGGTGGTTGATTCCAATGAAGCTCGTAGTCTCATTTTGCTGCCCCCAAAAGGTCAACACACCTTCTTTTTTAATTTTTTATTATTTTTGTTTTTATTATTGTTTTTCTCTTCATCTTTTTTCTTCTTCGTAGTTCATAGATAAAATTTTATTTCTTGGGATTGTATGTTGTAGATGGCCTTGAAGGCCCTAGGACGTTGTGGTGTCGATATTCTAATTATTTTCATGTTCATGATATAAAAATGAGCAAGCAATAGTTGTATGTGTCTTTTTTGACTTCATTCTTTGATTATTTTGGATAAACTTTCAATATTTGCTTAAAAGATGTATTTATGCTTTTTTTAAACTCATTGTTGTTGGATACAATTGTTCTTAGTATGTAAAGTTATTTTCTTTATGTTTAGAAGAATAGTAAGTGTTGAATGTTTTGTCTTTTCACCTTACTCTTTGATTTATTTGAATAAAGTTTAGATCTTTACTTGAAAAATGATACTCATGTCTTGTTTAAACTTATTGTTGGTAGATATATTTATTTTTAGCATGTAAAGTTATTTCTTTTATGTTGAAAAGAATAGATAATAATGATTGTTTCTCTTTTCTTACTTTATTCTTTGATTATTTTGGATAAAGTTTAGATCTTTACTTGAAAAACAATACCCATGTCTTGTTTAAACTTATTGTTGGTAGATATGTTTTTTAGCATTTAAAGTTGTTTATTTTATGTTGGAAGAATAGTTATTATTATTTGTTGCTCCTTAATAAAAATAGTAATTAGTTAAGTCGAGAATTTGTCATTTTCTTACTAATTATTTTAATGGATTTCAAAACCCTCATATAAGATATAAAGTGCTAGCTTTATTTTTCATCTAAGATGTTTATTCTTTTTTGTTCGCATGTTGTCTTTTCAAAATGATAAGAAATTTTGAATTTTTTCGGCTAAATAAAATTATTTGGATATTTTTGACTCATGCATAGTATGATTGTGAAACTTTTGCTTTGCATATTTTATTTGTTGAGTCTCATTCTTGTGCAAGTGTGCTTATTCTTGTCATTCAAAAATTGGTTCTTAATAGTTTCTTTTACTTTGAAATATGTCACTTTTATGCCTTGAACATATATTAATTTCTTTATCTTTTCTTTGCATGCAAAAAAATATATCTCAAGTCCAAATGGACTCCTCTCCTCCTGTATTTTCTAATGGGTAAATGAGGCTCACCCCTTCGAGTCAAGTTCGAAGTTTAAACCCAAGGTTCATTACATGGCATGCGGGTGCTAGAAGATAGACAAAGAAGGAAAATAGGTCAAAACCCATTGATGAGGTAACTAAAAGACTTGAAAAGTCTCAATTTTTATTATTGTCTTCTTTTTATTTATTCATTTAGTCATTTATTTATTTATTCATTTCGGCCTTGAAGACAAAGTTGTATTTAATTCAGACGGAGCAAGACTCGAGCCAAAGTCTCGAAAAATAGTTTAGGACAGGGGAAATGGGTTGGAAGCCCAACTAGACTAGGATAGGTCTCGTTGATTTGGGCCTAATGGCCTAAATCCTTTACTTTCTCCTCCCTTCCCCTTTTATGTGTTTATTTTTTTATTAGTTTTGTTTAGACTTAGTTAAAATCTCTAATAAGTCTCCTAAATCTATTTTACACAAGTTTTTTTTTATTGATAAAATCAAATCACTATTTCAACAAATTAATCTTTTCGAAGTTAATCAAAAGATGATTTTCAAACAGTCTGGATAACCACAAGTTAGCGGACGTTTTAGGTGCTTAACGCCTTCCTAAAACATTAACTGGAACCTCTTATCTAGAATCTCTAACTTAAAACGATTTCCCTATTTTGAATCATTTAAAATGTTTTATAAAGGTTTCTTAATTCCTTTTCAAAATTAAGTGGCGACTCTTCTTTCAAGTCAAAATTTCCGCAAAACAATTAGATTTGAGTATTTATCACTAAATGAATTTTCTTACCTCTTTGGAGAAATTATTTTCTTAAGAACAAAAATTTATTTCATATCCAAGTTTGTGGATTAGTCATTGACAAATTCTTATTGCTTTACCTTGAGTGGAGAAGTTCAATAAAGTACTATATTTCAAATAGGATAAGACACTTTACAAGCTTCCAAATTGGACAAGTCATTTGAACTAGTTCTTGAACCTTCTACTATAGAGAGGATTCATAACTCTATTAGGTTCTTGAGAAAAGAGCTAAGGTGATTGAGTTCCTAATCTTAAAACTTTCATGGAAGTTCAAATTGCTAGATTCTTGTGTGCTTTTCTACTGGCCTTCTCATCTATTTCTTTGTTATATTGGTTAAGAATTGTCTTTCTAGCTATGGCTATTAGCATAGATAATAGTACAGAAAGAAAACATACCTATTATAATCACCCAAAGGAGTGTAAGCATTTGAAATTCTAAATTCTTTTGTTTAAATTATATTAGAACCTAATGCATTTTGTCTTTTTGAGAAGTGTTTTTGCTCAAAAATATGTTGCTGCCTGGAAAACCCATCTGCTGCACAGTGCTTCGAGTAGACCAGTTGTTCTATGGATTGGTGGTGGTGACTCTTTTATTATTTTATTGACTGTTTTATTGTTTTATGGACTAGTTTATGGACTGTTTTAGTGACTCAAATATTTTAGAAACTATTCTGGTAGCTAGGGACTATTTTTATGTAGAAAATTTGTGGTAATCAATTTATGGACTATTTTTATGATTTTTGTGTTTGTTATGTGGACAGGACTTTTTATGCAAATTTATATATAATGATCAATGATGTTATGTATTATGATAAGCATATGATTATGTCATTTCGTTTCATTCATGTTGAGTTACTTATAGTTATTTATATTTGGGAATGAAAAATAGATTTAAAAAAATCATTTGTCTAAGAAAATAATCGATTTTAAATACTTATTTATGAAAAAGAGAGGCTCTCTTCTTTAATATTTCTAACCGAAATAAAAATTTGAAATATCCAAACCAAATTTATAGAAACTGAATCAAATCAATTTTATTTTGGTTTTGTTATGGTTATCATTTTTGTCAATCTAAAAACCGATAAACCGAACCAATATTAAACAATCTGACAAAACTGATCGAACATCCACACCTAACTATAACTGAGACTAGAACTCAGACTGTAACTGAGATTGTAACTAAGACTATAACTGAGACTGTAACAATGACTTTAACTGAGACTGTAAATAAGACTGTAACTGAGATTGTAACTTAGATTGCAACTATGACGATAACTGAGACTGTAACCGAGACTTTAAATAAGACTATAACTATGACTGTAATTGAGACTGAAACTGGAACTAAATATAAAGTTCTAATAACTGAGTAACTGATAAATAAGTTACTAATAACTAGATGACTGTTTCTAATAGTCTTGATTCTATAGAACTAAATTGAGTTCCATAATGAGGTTGAAGCTAAAACTGTAACTGTGGGTGTGTTCATCTAACCAGCCTGCCCCTCTCTAAACTGATTGGGGTCCAACCTATAACCCCAGTTAGAAGGGTGTCAGTATCATGCCACGGGTAAAGACAAGTTAAAGAGTCACCCTCATCTGGCAGGTGCCCTGAATGAGAATGGTGCTACCCTCAACTGGCAGGTAAAACACCTTATCAACTCTCAACTGGTAGGTTGATATGTCAACCTACACTGTCTATGTAGTTCTGGAATGCAAGGACTACTACTAAGGATTACACCCTCTACTGGCAAATAAGCCCTCATCCTTGGGTTTACTCGGTGCTGAAACCTACTCCCAACTGAATAGACACTAAAATAATCACTAAATTGTACTAAGCTTGACTGAATTGTTACTGATCGTACTAACGGACTGAACTGGACTGAGTTCATTGAGGTCCATCAACTGATTGAATACACTGAGTTCTATAAATGACTTAGTACAACTATTAGTAACATTACTGAAACTATTCTATAGCTACTGTAATACTAGGTAAACTGCTAGATTTTGGGTTTTGAATACCCCCAGGACTCGATAGCCTTGAAAGAAAACTATGGCATGATCATAATAGCATAATAATAGTAGCTTGTTAACAATGCTTTCATTTAGACATTTTGTCAAACACTTGAAAGGCATGAACTTGTACATGAATGGTACCACATGATAACATGTCATGATCATGAACTTGAACATTGGAATGTCTTAAACATAGGAGCATAGCATGATGACATAACTAAGATCATGAATTGGGGAATTCGCTTGAATTAGGACATGAGCGCTTCATCAAAACATGAAAAGTTCATAGCATGAACGTAAGAATGTCTTAAACATGAGGGGATAATAGAGTTACATGGAAAAATTCATAAATTGGGGATTCATCTTAAAATTTACTTAACATGATATGGGAATTTCATCAAACATGCGAAACACATGAATTTAAAACATAGGAATATTGCTAAACATCATGAATAGCAAGGGAAATTCAAATTCATAGAATGAGGAATTTAAAATCTTGCATGGAATCATACATGGGCTGAATTAAATTAAAAATACCGTGAAAAGATGCGATTCAATCTTTCTTGAACATACAAAATACCATAAAAATGGAAAATTTATTCTTTAATTAGAAGAAAAGTGTTTTTAGGCTTCATGGGTGAAAGAGGACCCATGGATGAACTCCCACATACCTTAATACATTAATCTTGAAGTAGAAATACAATATTGAAATCATTTTTGAATTATAAAACTTGAGTTCTTGCTTTTCTTGAAGAAAAATTGATGAAGTTCTTGATGTTCTTGAGGAGTCTAGGGTTTTTCTTTGAGAGAAAAGATGAATAATTGAGTATATATTGCTTTTGGTGGCTAAAAGTAAGTGTTATGGGTGGATATAGGTAAGGGGAAGTGACCAAAGTGTCCCTATATGCTTTAAAAACTAAATTAGCATGTGAAATAGTTTTGTAACATGCTAGAGGACGCGTCACGTTGCTATCGCGTTGGCTTACTGCATCACACAGAAAATGCAATAAATTTTGGTTCGATTATCGAATTTTGGCAAAATTGGTATTGTTGGAAATATAATTCAATTATCTATAATAAGGTGGATCTTGATTCTAAAAATTCTACGTATATAAGAAGTTATAAACATTTAAAATAGACCCTTACAGAATTGAATACCAAACTTTGGACGAATCAAAGGCTCTAAGCTCAAGAGAAAATAAAACATGATGATAAAGATCATGAAAATCGTATTTGCATGGAAATTATTTAGATCATAGCTTATACACGTAGGCACGACGATTCAAGGACTAGTCTAAAAATGCGGGGTATTACATTATCTCCTACTTGGGAACATTCGTCCTCGAATGAGATTGGTTAGGATGAGAGTACTATATAAAGATAACTAAGATCATATTCTAAATATGCATGACTTGGAACATGATTGCATAACTGATTCTAAAACATGATACATGAACTGAATATCATGAACTAAAATGATTTCTTGAATACATGTAGTGACATGAGTTCATTGAAGAGGTCTGAACTGAGGACATACATGACATAAACTAGATTTCGCTGATCATTAGAGGTGTAGCATGAGCACTTGGGACTGAACATACTGTAAGGCATAGGTACATGAGTTGTAAGATGCATGAAATGAGTTTGGAGCGCATAATGTCATGGAACATGATTTATACTGCTGAGTGAACTGGAACACCTCATACTAGTAACTAAAAGCGTACATATTTTTTTCTTTTCTATTTTTTTCTCTAAGGTGCATGAATATGAGCTGTGATGAGGGAGCTAAGATATTAGGCATGAGATGATATCGTGATGGCTGAAAAAATTTGCACTGAGATAATAATCGGTTGGTAATCATCCTCTCTTACTGCTTTTCGACACATACTGGCACTACTACTAGATTATGAGAGCTTGACTTTGTCACTTGTTCTGTCATCTCCCCCTTAGCTTTAAGCAATTGTCTTAAGTATGTGACCACTTTACTAAACTCTAAACTGAACTACAATCACTTTGCTCTAGATTCTAGGGTATAATAATACAGATGAATGATAACTAACCCACACCATCATACTTAATCTCAAATCAACAAACTTAAGTTCTTGCATACACTGTTCAAGCCTACTGATTCACCTTTCGTACAACTAGCTCCATGAATATATAATCAGCTTAATCTGGATAACGCTATCCCAACGCTACTACTACTAAAGTTTTAGGTTCATAATTCTAACTATAGATCATATACTGTAAAAGAAATTCTGACAGAGGATTTGTAAGCATATCTCAATTTCGCTTTATGTATGATTTTCATAAATATGAATGAAATATTTCAAAATTTAGGACATAAGGGCACTAATGGGATACTTTCTAAGGAAACATGCAATCCCATAACTTTCTATAGGGACTGGCTAAGGAAACTCTGCCTGTAGGGAATTAAGCTTCATAGTTTCTATCACCTCAAAACTAAGGTAGAGTTAGCATAAATAAAGCAAGATTAGGATCTACATAAATTTCTTAGATAATGCTTATACTACGTGATATGAAACTTGAAAAAAGGTACACATTTCCTAAATTCCTTGTAGCTTTTTGAAGAAAAGTACAGACATCTCCGTACCATTCTGCAAGACTCTACTAGACACGGCTTTATAGACACCCTAGGAAACTTGAACTCTATGCTCTGATACCAAGTTTGTAACGACCCGAGACTACCGCCTAGTCATCACACAGTGCTTGGAACCACAAGTGATCCCAAGCTAACCCATGAACTAGCATACTATTAAGCAACTTAATTGTAACAGCATAAATAGCAGTTCTTCTATGCGTAAACATAATTATACTAAAAATCTAAAATAGATAAAATACTGATAAGGCTTTACAATTTTATAAACTGAAGAATAAAACTGGAATTATATGACTGACTCTGACTGACATATAATGACTATAGATAGTTGGGACATGCCTCCAACTACCACTAATCAATACACATGGAAAATAAATAAACTTTACATGAGCTAAAACTATCTGGAGTTCCCAAAGTAGGAGAACTCATCACCTACTGTCTAGAATTTAAATTTGTCTAATCGTGATGTTCGAGCTACAATTTGTACCTATATTATGAAAAAATGTAGCCATACAAACATATATGTGGATCAGTACTTGTAGAATGTACTGAGTATGCAAGGGTGATGTGCTAGATTTTTGTAGCATATTAAAGACTTTTTAAATTGAAATAATTTCAAGTTCTTAAGTAATTATTGGTGTTTTTGATGTTATTTCTTAAGATTTTGTAGGAAAGTCAAGATGCATGGAAATAAATAACAATGGAGCAAAAAAGCTAAAATCTGAGCAAAAAGAGTTGAAAACATAGTTGACGACAACCGTGATAAATCGTCAGCCTTGTGATAGGCTATCAGCATTGGTGTCAGCCTTAACCAAGGAGATGTAGTCTGTGAAGTAGTTCTGACGATGTTGGTGACATGGCATCAAAGTTGTGATAAGGCATCAATAAGGCCGTCATCCTTAAGCAGAGAATTAGAAAAAGGAAAAGACATCTGATGACGACAGTGAAACGCCATCAGATCCATAACGCGGCATCATTAACATCGTCTGCTTTAGACAGAACTTGAAGACAACTGGAGCTAATCTGATGCCATCCATGATAAGGCGTCAGACCCTTGACATGGCGTCATCCAGGGCATCACCTAATCCGATAATTTTATTCATTTTGTTATTTTATTTCCATAATTAAGTGTAGGTATAAATAGAAGTTTTGAGTGTTTTATTCAAGATCTCTCCCAATCTTGTTTTTGGAACTTGGGAGGAATGTACATTGCCTTATTTTTTTCATCAAGTATTTTTCTTGTTTTCCCTTCAACACATATCATCTATTGTGGATTATTCTTTTCTGAAGAAACAATTGTTGTTTTCATCCATTCGTAAGTTTATCCATACTATCATGAATTCAACTTTTTATTTCATTCATCAAATCATGAGCGGATAATTCCATTAGCCCGAGTTATGGGATCCATGGATTAGGGTTTTGTATGCGGCTAGGTACTTAAAGGGTTCAAAGAGTAGTAGGAAGTCTTCAAATTCTATTGTTTTAACTTAAAATCTATTGGTTGCAAATAATAGGTTATGCCTTAGGTTTATTTTCTTGAACAGAGAAACAGATTAGAGGACGTGAATTATCAACAGGGACTCGAAAGCTACCAAACTTCTTTTTAATGATTAATGTCATAACTAGATTAATTTACCTTCGATAACATCCTATTGAAAATAGATAAGTTATCTAAGTTCAAGAGAATTAGATAGTAAATTATCTAGTGAGGTTGAGAGATAAGTCTAATAGTATAGTCGTCAGGGATATTCTATTGTTCCTACTTACTCCAAGAATCTCAAGCATTACCTAGTATCTGTCAATTTCGGAAACTCATAGTGAACATAACTCTGGTTTTCCATTTATATTGATTACAAACATTAATAATAAAACCCTATTTTATATTTTTGTATCATTTGTTTGAATTTAACTTGTAGCTATAATTTCAAAATAGTTTAATCGCCACTCACATTGTTCCCTGTGGATTCGACCCCGACTTTAAAGTTGGTTAAATATATTGATGACGACCACCTTACACTAATTTGAGGTGTAAGTTGAGCGTTATCAAAAAATGGCGCCATTGCCAGGGAACATTTTGGCGTATTGAGTAGGTTTGGAATTTAACCTTATTTGCTTGAATTTGAACTTGTAAATATTTGTTTGTGATTTTCTTTGTTTCGGGTGTTAGGTAGATTTTCTTTATTTTGATTATCTCTTACTATGGCATCATGGAATGGATTTGAGTTTGATGGTTGCAAATCTTATTTGGATGATCCATGTCCATATTATGATGGATCCCACTTTTGGCATGACTGTAGATATGCTCCTCGGAGAGAGATGTATGCACCATCTCCATCCCACTGAGAGTATAATTGTTATTCATGTTGTGGTCAAGATGGACATCGAAGTGATTGCTCAAATTCCCCCTCACCCTATTACGCTAACCCAAGTTCTAGTTCTTATTATGAGTTTGAAAGGTCTTATGGTCAAGAAAAGGAAGAATACAGCACTGGAAAGAGTGACATTGAAGCTATGCTTTAACTAATGTTGGATCGTATAGACACAATTAATGATACCATATGTGACATACGTCATAACATTAGGGCAATTAATGAGGGAAGAGAAATGATAAAAGAGATGGCTATCGAGGTCAATCATCCAAAACACTTTTCTATATTATGTTTAGATGATATCTTATCTATAGAATCATCAAAAATAATGAAAGAGTGTGACAATGAATAGAAAGATTCCTCAATTGATGATAAGCTTGATGTTTATGGATATTTCCCAACCAACCAAGCCAACTATGAAGGATGATGCCAAGATTGAGGAAATGGTGCTAGAGGCAAAAGAATAAGCCAAGCAAATCTCTTATGAAGACTCTAGCCCAATTCAAAGTAAAAATGTTGAGAAGATGAATAAAAGTGAGTGTGTAGAGGAAAGTGTAAATTTTGAAGCAAGATTTATTGGGCCACACTCAAAGCATTTTTCCATATTATGTTTAGATGATATATTATCTGTGGAATCATCTAAAATAGTGGAAGACTGTGAAGATGAGGAACAAGAATCCTATATTCTTTATTTTACACTTGATAAGAAACACAAAAAATAACTCACTTTAAAGCTGATTTGTTTGCCAGGCATCATCCATTACTCAGCTTCTTAATCTTTGTACCACCTCCTTATGAGCGAGGCAAGAAGATGGACTCTAAGTTGGGGGCGAAGTTCATATCCTTAAGATGGAGTAAAAAGCTGAGTTGGGTCGTGCCGTGACACTAAATTAGGCTTTTCTTAGGAGGCAACCCTAGGTATTTTGTTGTTTGTATTTGTGTTGTGGGATTGACAGTAGATCTTCACACCCATGCTACCACAGGTATGTTTCTAACTCTCTTGTTTTGGATTGACGCATTGGGAACACTGCATGATATTAAGTTGAGGTTGGGGCTTCTTGTGGGTGCAATGTCCTCCTAGGGTTTTTGTTGCCATGCCTCTTTTCCCCGGAGTCTTGTTCCTAGTAGAGCCAGCATGTTTAGGCATATTGTGTTTGTTTTGTGATGTGTTGTGGTTAACTGGAGAAAAATAAGTATCTAGAGTAGTTAACATATTTTTGTTGATTTTTAAGACGGATAAACACTTCTACATTGGTCTATTTTATAACTATCTGATATGCATTTATATGTGGCTACTATGAATCTTTTTATGGCATTAGTACTAGGGACATAATAATCACTGCTAATAATTGCATGAACTGAATGGGTAGTAGTGTGATGTACCATTATGCCATGTGTGTGTGAGGTCTTACACAATTCCATGTGTGTGTTGAGTCTTGAACATGCCCGTTTAGTCTTACCTTGGTTGAAAGATAGGGGTTAGGAAAGGATCATAGGCCGTTTTAATTTTTAAGTCACTTTTTTTGCCTAAATGACCTTCCCTGTATGCATGATATCTCTTGATCCATATTTTGAGCCTGAATTGACCATTTCTTTCTATGACACCTATCACCTTCTCGTTTAGATCATAATGAACCAATTTTGGACCTGTCCTCCTAGGACACTGTGCACCTTGACTTAGGTAAACTACCTAAGTTGAGGGTGGCTATCATAAGGGTGCGTGATGTAAATTGGGTATGAAGAAAGGTAGAATAAAAGGAAAAGAATAAGTGAAAATAATAAAAAGCTGGGTGGTATGGAAGAAGAATAAGAAAAAAAATAATGAAAAAGAAAAGCCACATCCATCCTAAATAATGTGTGATCAAGAAAAGGAGAAAAAAAAGGAAATGGTTAATAAGTGAACCCCAAAAGTAAAGGTAGTTCCAAGGATGCTTAGTCACTCTAAATTCCATTGAATATCATACCAGCCCTTAGCCTACATTACAAGCCGAAGAAAAGACCTATAGTGATCCTAACTTACCTGTCTGGACACCTTGGTAATGACATGCATTGATTGGAATTTCTTTCTGAGAGTGAGTGTCTCTTGACCGTCCCCGCGTTGAAATGCTTGAGTTTATATATGAGTGAGGAGGGACTTCTTTGTTGTAAGGGCACATCGGTTGCATTGCTAGCTGCTTACTTGTTTGGGTAGTGTAACTTGTACATATGGATGGTTATTGTTGCTGAATTGATGTCATTTCTTGATTCCTTTGGGTCACATTGTTAATCTTCATTGATATGCACAATTGGATTTATAAGTAATTGAACGTGGAGAGTGGCATGAGTTTTGAGCTAAACTTGATAATCAACTGTGATAGGTATCTTATGTGTCTCTTGCTTAAGCATTGTAGTATGGTGTTATGTAGTTTCTTGGGGATAAGCAATTATTTTAAGTTGAGGATGTTGATTTGCTAGATTTTTTTAGAACATTTAAGACTTTTTAACTTAAAATTATTGTAAGTTCTTAAGTAATTATTGGTGTTTTTTATGTTATTTCATAAGATTTTGTAGGAAAGTCAAGATGCATGGAAATAAATAACAATGGAGCAAAAAAGCTGAAATCTAAGCAACAAGAGATGCAAACATGGTTGACGACAACCGTTATAAATCATCAGCCTTGTGATAGGCTATCAGCATTGGTTTCAGCCTTAACCAAGGAGTTGCAGTCTGTGAAGCAGTTTAGACGATGTTGGTGACATGGCATCAAAGTTGTGATAAGGAATCAATAAGGGCGTCATCCTTAAGCAGAGAATTAGCAAAAGGAGAAGACATCTGACGAAGACAGTGAAACGCTGTCAGATCCATAACGTGGCATCAACAACATCGTCACCTTTAGACAAAACTTGAAGACAACTAGAGCCAATCTGATGCCATCCATGATAAGGCGTCAGAACATTAACGTGGCGTCAGCTAGGGCATCACCTAATTCGATAATTTTATTTATTTTGTTATTTTATTTCCATAATTAAGTTTAGGTATAAATAGAAGTTTTGAGGGTTTTATTCAGGATCTCTCCCAATATTGTTTTTGGAACTTGGGAGGAACGGATAATTCCATTATCCCGAGTTATGGGATCCATGGATTAGGGTTTTATATGCTGCTAGGTACTTAAAGGGTTCAAAGAGTAATAGGACGTCTTGAAATTCTATTGTTTTAACTTAAAATCTATTGGTTGCAAATAATAGGTTATGCCTTAGGTTTATTTTCTTGAACAGAGAAACAGATTAGAGGACGTGAATTATCAAAAAGGACTCGAACGCTACCAAACTTCCTTTTAATGATTAATGTCGTAACTGGATTAATCTACCTAAGATAATATCCTATTGGAATAGATAAGTTATCTAAGTTCTAGAGAATTAGATAATAAATTGTTTGGTAAGGTTGAGAGATAAGTCAGATAGTATAGTCGTCAGGGATATTCTGTTATTCCGACTTACTCCAAGAATCTCAAGCATTACCTAGTATCTGTCAATTTTGGAAACCCACAGTGAACATAACTCTGGTTTTCCATTTATATTAATTACAAACATTAATACTAAAACCCCATTTTATATTTTTGTATCATTTGTTTGAATTTAACTTGTAACTATAATTTCAAACTATTTTAATCGCCACTCACATTGTTCCCTGTGGATTCGACCCCGACTCCAAAGTTGGGTAAATATATTGATGATGACCACCTTACACTAATTTGAGGTGTAAGTTGAGCGGTATCAAAAAATGGTGCCATTGCCTGGGAACAATTTGGCATATTGAGTTGATTTGGAATTTTACCTACTTGCTTGAATTCAAACTTGTAAATATTTGTTTGTGATTTGCTTTGTTTTGTGTAAGGTAGATTTTCTTTATTTTTGCTTATTTATTACTATGGAATCATGGAATGAATGTGAGTTTGATGGTTAGAAATCATATCTGGATGCTCCATGCCCATATTGTGATGGACCTTACTTTTGGCATGACTATAGATATTCTCCCCGGAGAGAGATTTGTGCAACATCTCAATCCTACCGAGAGTATAATTGTTCTTTATGTGGAAGTCAAGATGGACATTAGAGTGATTTCTCAAATTCCCCCCACTCTATTGCGCTAACCCAAGTTCTAGTTCTTCTTATGAGTATGACAGGTCTTATGGTCAAGAAAAGGAATAACACAACACTTGAAACTGTTACATTAAAGCTATGCTTCAACTAATGTTGGATCGTATAGACATAATGAATGATACCTTATGCGACATACGTCAAGACATTAGAAAAATTAGTGAGGGAAGAGAAAGGATAGAAGAGATGGCTATCGAGGTCAATAATCCAAAACACTTTTCTATATTATGTTTAGATGATATCTTGTTTGTAGAATCATTTTAAATAATGGACGAGTGTGACGATGAAGAGGAAGATTCCTATACTGATGATGAGTTTGATGTTGATCAACCCTTGGACATTTCCCAACCAACCAAGCCAACTATAAGGGATGATGCCAAGATTGAGGAAATGGTGCTAGAGGAAAAAGAAGAAGACAAACCATTCTCTTATGAAGATCTAGCCCAATTCAAAGTAAAAATGTTGAGAAGATGAATAAAAGTGAGTGTGTAGAGGATAGTGTAAATTTTGAAGTAGGATTTATTGGGCCACACTCGAAGCATTTTTACACATTATATTTAGATGATATCTTGTCTGTGGAATCATCTAAAATAGTGGAAGACTGTGAAGATGAGGAACAAGAATCCTATATTTTTATTTTACACTTGATGAACAACACAAAAAACAACTCCCTTTAAAGCTGAGTTGTTTACCATGCATCATCCATTACTCGGCTTCTTAATATTTGTACCACCTTTCTGTGAGTGAGGCAAGAGATGGACTCTAAGTTGGGGGTAAAGTTCATATCCTCAATATGGAGAAAAAAGTTAACTTGGGTCTGTGACACTAAATTAGGCTTTTCTTGGGAGGTAACCCAAGGTATTTTGTTGTTTGTATTTGTATTGTGTGATTGGCATCAGATCTTCGCACCTATGGTGCCACAGGTATGTTTCTAACTCTCTTGTTTTGGACTGACGCGTTGGGAACACTGCATGATATTAAGTTGGGGATGGGGCTTCTTGTAGGTGCGATGTCAGCCTAGTGTTTTTGTTGTCGTGCCTCTTTTCCCGGAGTCTTGTTCCTAGTAGAGCCAACATGTTTAGGCATATTGTGTTTGTTTTGTGATGTGTTGTGGTTAAATAGAGAAAAATAAGTATCTAGAGTAGTTGACATATTTTTGTTGATTTTTAAGACGGATAAACACCTCTCCGTTGGTCTGTTTTATAAATATGTGATATGTGGCTACTATGAATCTTTTTATGGCATTAGTACTAGGGACATGATAATCACTACTAACAATTGCTTGAACTGAATGGGTAGTAGCTTATGATGTACTATTGTGCCATGTGTGTGTGAGGTCTTTCTCAATTCCATGTGTGTGTTGAATCTAGAACTTGCCCGATTAGTCTTACCTTGGTTGAAAGATTGGGGGTAGAAAAGGATCATAGGCCGTTTTGATTTTTAAGTCACTTTTTTTGCCTAAATGACCTTCCTTGTATGCATGATATCTCTTGAGCCCTATTTTCAGCCTGAATTGACCATTTCTTTCTATGACACCTATCACCTTCCCGTTTAGATCATAATGAACCTATTTTGGCCCTGGTCCTCCTTGGATACTGTGCACCTTTACTTAGGTAAACTACCTAAGTTGAGGTTGTCTATCATAAGGGTGCGTGATGTAAATTGGGTATGAAGAAAGGTAGAATAAAAGGAAAAGAATAAGTGAAAAATATTAAAAAGCTGGGTGGTGTGGAAGAAGAATAAGAAAAGAAAAAGAATGAAAAAGAAAATCCACATCCATCCTAAATAATGTGTGATCAAGAAAAGGAGAAAAAGAAGAAAAAGGTTAATAAGTGAACCCCAAAAGTAAAGGTACTGCCAAGGAGGCTTAGTCACTCTAAATTCTATTGAATATCATACCAGCCCTTAGCCTACATTACAAGCTAAAGAAAAGACCTATAGTGATCCTTACTTACCTGTCTGGACACCTTGGTAATGAAAATAAGGGCAAGCATATGGTATTTGACATGCATTGATTGGAATTTCTTTTTGAGAGTGAGTGTCTCTTGACCGTCCCTGCATTTAAATGCTTGAGTTCATATATGAGTGACGACGAACTTCTTTGTTGTAAGAGAGTTGTAGTCTAGAAGTAGTTTTGACGATGTTGGTGATGTGGCATCAAAGTTGTGATAAGGCATCAATAAGGGCGTCAGCCTTAAGCAGAGAATTAGCAAAAAGAGGAGACATCTGACGATGATAGTGAAACACCATTAGATCCGGGATGCAGCGTCAGCAACATCGTTAGATTTAGACAGAACTTAAAGACAACTGGAGCTAATCTGACGCCATCCGTGATAAGGCGTCACACCCTTGACGTGGCGTTAGCCAAGGCATCACCCAATCCAATAATTTTATCTATTTTGTTATTTTATTTCCATAATTAAGTTTAGGTATAAATAGAAGCTTTGAGGGTTTTATTCAGGATCTCTCTTAATCTTGTTTTTTGAACTTGGGAGGAACGTACATTGCCTCATCTTATTTTCCCTTCAACACTTATCAATTATTGTGGATTATTCTTTTGTGAAGAAAAAATTGTTTTTTTTCATCCATACAATCATGAATTCAACTTTCTATTTCATTCATCAAATCATGAGCGGCTAATTCCATTAGCCCGAGTTATGGGATCCATGGATTAGGGTTTGATATGCTGCTAGGTACTTAAAGGATTCAAAGAGTAGTAGGATGTCTTGAAATTCTATTGTTTTAACTTAAAATCTACTGTTTACAAATAATAGGTTATGCCTTAGGTTTATTTGCTTGAACAGAGAAACAGATTAGAGGATGTGAATTATCAACAGGGACTCGAAAGCTACCAACCTTCTGTTTAATGATTAATGTTGTAACTGGATTACTCTATCTGAGATAACATCCTATTGGAAATAGATAAGGTATCTAAGTTCGAGAGAATTAGATAATAAATTGTCTACTGAGGTTGAGAGATAAGTCAGCTAGTATAGTCGTCAGGGATATTCTGTTGTTCCTACTTACTCCCAGAATCTCAAACATTACCTAGTATCTGTCAATTCCCAAAACCCACAGTGAACATAACTCTGGTTTTCCGTTTATATTGATTACAAACATTAATACTAAAACCCATTTTATATTTTTGAATCATTTGTTTGAATTTTACTTGTAGCTATAATTTCAAACTAGTTTAATCGCCACTCACATTGTTCCCTGTGGATTTGAATCCGACTCCAAAGTTGGGTAAATATATTGACGATGACCATCTTACACTAATTTGAGGTTTAAGTTGAGCGTTTTCAAGGGGTGAATGCAATAAATAAAACTAATTTCATACATAATCATAAAATATGCATTTTAAGTGTAAGTAGACTCACCAAGAGGCTGGAATAAACTAGAAACTGAAATATCTTAAAGCATGAGTGTCAAACAATTTTGATAGGATGGTGAATCTCTACACTTAGTTTCTGTATACTTTTCTTTAATGATATATGCATAACTAAAGATGGGATATGATAAAACATGGATACCGTACGAATACTGGGTCTAAAATTATGTGATGGAGACTGACATAGATTGAGGATTTGAATATATAATCACACTGAGCACGAAAGCATAAACATACTAACTTATCTGATTAACTAAATAACTGATAGATGAATACAGGTCATGTTAGCCTGAACTGTACTTTGTCTGAATAACTAGAATAAACTATAGAGTATTATACATATGAGGTAAGGACTGACTGAGTAACATGAGGTAACTGAGCATGAATTCATTAAAAAATATATTATTTGAGAATACAAGACCAAGCGTATAACATATGATTCTGAAATAGTTTGTAAAGTGAGGTACTAAAATACTAATAGCTGAATAATTGATAACTCTATGCTATGGTCAAGCACACCTGAAACTGAACTTAGTTACAGATCTGATTACTGGATTGAGACTGTAACTAAGACGGTAACTGAGAATGTAACTAAGACTGTAACTAGGGCTAGGCATATTTTGGTTAAAATAGAAAAAAAAAACTAACTAAAATTTAAATTTGGTTTTCTGATTTTTCGGATCAGTTTGGGTTTGCAAATTTTAAAATTCGGTTAAACGGTTTTATTTTTGGTTTTTTAAAATAAAATTCAGTTAAACCTAAAATCCAAAAATTTAAAATTATATTAATAACATATATATTATTAATTTATTATATATATAATATAATATATTTAATATATAAATAATAAATTAATAAATATATAATAAATATTTTATTACCCTACTTTTCTAAACCTAAATCATATGATCATATCATAATTTACAGTAGTCGTTTAATCACTTTTCACAGTAATCTTTCTTTACAAATTACAACGATACCAGAGATAGATGATAGACCACCGGTGACAATGACACAGACTCTCTTTCTTTATAATGACACTGGAGGCGGCGATTTGTGACTATGGTATTTGTGTTTTTTGACTGGTGAGTTGGTGAATGACTAACTGAGGTCTTTGTGTTTGAGGCGGCGAGATGAATCTGGTCTATCTATTTGTTGAGCGGTGACCGACATCTACTATGGAATAGTATTTGACTATTTGTGATTGTTGAACGGCATCAAGTCGCGACCGGCGGCAGGCGGCATTCCCGCAATCATACCTCTTTTTTGATTATTTATTACGACGATTAGTCAGCCTTCAAAATATGTCTAATCTGGTATTTTTTATTGACAATTTTTATTTAACTTGATAGTTTAATTTTAAGGTTAAGGTTAAAGGCTAAGAGCTAATAAATAAATTACTTTATTTTCACAGATTGAAAGTAGGGTAAGTGAAGATGGACCATCAAATTAAAATATTTTAATTTCATCTCCAAATGAATTTGAAACTGCGGTTGAATCTGAACAATTAAAAAAAGAAAGGTCTTGGAACTGAGGGCAATATGTTAGCAATGGTTTGACAAGATTGTTGATGGAAAAATCGGAGCTAAGAAAACACAATGTAAGTACTGTGGAAAAGTTTATGTTGTTGCTTCAAGTGCTAGTGGTACTTCATCGATGAATAATCACATGCTAAAATTATGTCCTTACTGCCCTAATGTTAGTGTGAAAGAGAAAGAAAGTAAAAAAATTAGCTTTTCTACCATCTTCTGTAGATAAAAAGGGAGGGGCATTGGGTACATAGACATTTGATCAAGGACGAAGTAGGAAAGCTATAGTTGAAATGATAGTTGTTGATGATTTAGCATATAGTTTTGTTAAAAAAGAAGGTTTTAGAAATTTCATGAGAGTCACAACCCCACACTTTCATATTCCTTCTCATAAAACCTTGAAAAGAGATTGTTATCAGTTCTACAATGAAGAGAAACAAGTTTTGAAAATGATTTTCAAATAAGTACATCCAAAATTTTGTCTTACGACAGATGCTTGGACGTCTATACAAAATATTAACTATATATGTCTAACAACTCATTTTATAGATACAAATTGGAAATGCATGAAAGAGTGATAAATTTTTGTCCAATTTTTAGTCATAAAGGTGTTGATATGGGTGCTTCCATTACTAATTATTTGCTTGAATGGGGTTGGATGCTATTTTTAGTATTACAGTTGATAATGCTAGTTCCAACGATGTTACAATAATAGAAATGTCTAAACAATTAAGTAATTGGGGAACTAACATAATGGATGGTCAACATCTTCATGTGAGGTTTATGGGACATATTCTTAATCTTATTGTGCAAGATGGGATGAAGGAAATTGATAAGTCTTTCAAGCGAGTGAGACAACTTGTGAAGTATGTTAAACAATCTGTCGCACAAGTTAAAAAGTTCAAAGAATGTTGTGAATCTCAATTGATAACTTGTAAGAAATCTTTATGTTTAGATTTTCCTACTCGATGGAACTCTACATACTTGATGCTTGAAACAACACAACATTTTGAGCTTGCATTTAAAAGATATAGTTTCTATGATAATGATTTCTTAGATTATCTCCCTACCTCTCCTTGTAAAGATGGAATTAAGGCAGGCGTCTTTGTAATTAAGGATTGAGAAAATGTGAGGACAATGGTAAAATTTTTGAAAATTTTTTATGATCTTAGTTTGAAAGTTTCTGGTTCAAAATATGTTACTACAAATGTACACTTTGTGGAAATTGTTGAGCTTAATCTGATCTTGAAAGAGATGATAGAAAATGAAGATTCTAATTTTTAAAAAATAGTAGCAAATATTAGGGAAAACTTCAAAAGGTATTGGGGTACTCCAAATAAAATGAACAAAATGATCTTTATTTCATCTGTATTGGATCCCCGCAACAAACTTGAATATGTTCCTTTTGCATTTGTGGACATGTTTGGAAAAGAAATTGGGGACAACTTGTCTAATTCAGTGAAATTATATATGAAAGCCTTGTTTTAGCATTATGTTATCAAATAAAAAAACTCTTCATCTTCATCCACTTCTTCTTATTCTGGAAATTCTTCATCCATAAGTGATTATGGAAAATTTCAAAGAAGAGAGGTCTTTTTAACTAGTGCTTAAACCTTCTCCTGCTGAGAGGATTCATAACTCTATTTGGTTCATGAGAAAAGAGCTTAGGCGATTGAGTTCCAGATCTTAAAACTTTCAGGGAATATTAAACTACTAGATTCTTATGTACTTTTCTATTGGCCTTCTCATCTATTTCTTTGTTATATTGGTTAAGACTTGTCTTTCTAGCTATGGCTATTAGCATAGATAACAGTGCAGAAAGAAAACATACCTATTATAAGAACCCAAAGGAGTAAGCATTTGAAATTATAAATTCTTTTGTTTAACTTATATTGGAACCTAATGCATTTTGTCTTTTTTGAGAAGTTTTTTTGCTCTAAAATATGGTACTGCCTGGTGAAGCCGTCTACTACACAGTGCTTCGAGTAGACTAGCTATTCTATGGATTGGTAGTGGTGACTCTTTTATTATTTTATGAACTATTTTGTTGTTTTATGGAATGTTATAGTGACTCAAATATTTTATAGACTATTTTGGTGGCTAGGGACTATTTTTATGTAGAAAGTCTGTGGTAATCGATTTATGGACTATTTTTATAAGTTTTGTGTTTGTTTTATGGATAGGACTGTTTATGCAAATTTATATATAATGATCAATGATTTTATGTATTATGTTAAGCTTATGAATATTTCATTTTGTATTATTCATGTTGAGTTACTTATAGTTATTTATATTTGGGAATGAAAACTAGATTTGAAAAAATCATTTTTCCAAAAAAAAATCATCAATTTTAAATGCTCAGTTATGAAAAAGGGAGGCTCTCTACTTTAACATTTCAAGCCAAAATAAAAATCTGAAATAACCACACCGAATTTGTAGAAAGTGAACCAAACCTATTTTATTTTGGTTTGGTTATGGTTGTCATTTTTGTCAATCCAAAACCCGATCAACCAAACAAATATTAAACAATCAAACCAAATCGACTGAACGTCCACCCCTAGCTATAACTGAGACTTTAACTGAGACCGTAACAAAGACTGGAACTAAGGCTGTAGTTGAGACTATAATTGAGACTGTAACTATGACTATAAATAAGATTATAACTTATACTGTAACTGACACTGTAACTGAGACTATAACTATGACTATAACTATGACTGTAACTGAGACTATAACCAAGACTGTAGCTAAGACTGTAACTATGATTGTAACAAACACTGTAACTGGAATTGAATACTGAGTTCTAATAACTGAGTAACTAATAGCTGGGATTACTGATAACTGAGTTACTAATTATTGGGTGACTATTTCTGACTGTCCTGATTCTATAGAACTAAACTGAGTTCCTTAAGGAGAATGAAGCAAAAACTGTAACTCTACGAGTGTTTATCTAATTGACATGGCCTTCTCTGAACTGATTAGGGTCTAATCTATAATCCTAGTTAGAAGGGTATCAGTACCGTGCCACGGGTAAAGACAAGCTAAACAGTCACCCTTATCTGGCAGGTGCCCTGAATGAGAATAGTTGCACCCTCAACTGGCTGGTAAAACACCATATCAACCTCAACTGGTAGGTCGATATCTCAACCTACGTTGGCTACGTAGTTCTGGAATACAAGGAATGCTACTAAGAATCACACCCTCTACTGGCAGGTGAGCCCCCATCCTTGGGTTCACTCAGTGTTGAATCTTACTCACAACTGAATAAAAACTGAACTAATCACTAAATTGTACTAAGTTTGATTGAACTATTACTGATCATTCTAATAGCCTGAACTAGACTGAGTTCACTGAGTTTTGTTAACTAAATGAATACACTGATTTCTGTAACTGGCTGAGTACTGCTATTCGTGACATTAATGAGACTATTCTATAGATACTATAATTCTAGTAAACAACTAGATTTTGTGTATTGAATACCCCCAGTACTCGATAGCTTGAAAGTAAACTATGGCAAGATCATAATAACATAACAATAGTAGCTTGTTAACAATGCTTTCATTTAGACATTTTGTCAAACACTTGAGAGTCATGAACTTGTACATGAATGGGACCATATGATAATATGTCATGATCATGAACTTGAACATGGGAATATATTAAACATGGGAGCATAACATGAATACATAACTAAGATCATGAATTGGGGAATTCATATATAATCACTTGAAATTGGAAATGAGCATTTCATCCAAACATGTAAATTTCATAACATGAATGTAAGAATGTCTTAAACATGAGGGAATAATAGAGTTACATGAAAAAATACATTACTTGGGGATTCATCTTGAAATTTACTTAACATGATATGGGAATTTTATCAAACATGTGCAAGACATAAATTTAAAACATGGGAATATTGCTAAACATCATGAATTGCATGGGAAATTCAAATTCATAGCATGAAGAATTTAAAATCTTTGATGGAATCATACATGGGCTGAATTGAATTAAACACAATGAAAATATGAGATTCAATCTTTCTTGAACATACAAAATACTATAATAATGGAAAATTCATTCTTTAATTAAAAGAAAAAGAGTTTTTGGGCTCTATGGATGAAAGAGGACCCATGGATGAACTCCCACATACCTTAAAACTTTAATATTGAAGGAGAAACAGAATCTTGAAAGAATTCTTGATTTAGGAAACTTGAGTTCTTGCTTTTCTTGAAGAAAAATTGATGAAGTTCTTGGTGTTCTTGAGGAGGCTAGGGTTTTTCTTTGAGAAAAAAGATGAATAATTGAGTGTATATTGCTTTGGGGGGCTAAAATTAAGTGTTATGGGTGGATATGGGTGAGGCAAAGTAACCAAAGTGCCCCTAGACCCTTTAAAAACTGAATTAGCATGTTAAATAGTTCTGTAATGCTCTGGTCGACGCGTTGCGTTGCTATCGCATCGGCTTACTACCTCACATGGAAAATGCCATAACGTTTTTCTCGGATATTGGATTTTGGAAAAATTGGTATCGTTGAAAAGCTAATATAATTATCTATAATTTGGTGTGTCTTGAGATGCAAAATTATATGTATATAAAAAATTATAGATGTTTAAATTAGACCCTTATCGAATTGAATACCAAACTTTGGATAAATCGAAGGCTCTATGCTCAACTTTTTTCTAAGTGATTCTTATGAAAAATTTTCACCTCAAGAGAAAATCAAACATGAGGATAAATATCATGAAACTCATATTTGCATGGGAATTATTTAGATCATAGTTTATACATATTGGAATGATTATTCAAGGACTAGTTTGAAAATGCGGGGTATTATAGGATTGAAGTGGTGAGTTTCAATATTCCATAAGGCTCCATTTTATGTTCATGGATATGTTTACATACTTTGGTTTATTTATGGATATTGGTTTTGTCTATGGTTGGGGCCATCTCCCAATTGATATTGATTTTCTTTGAGTTAGAGGCTTTTAGGGAACTACTATGGGTTGGTATGAGAGGGTTTGGTAGTTTTGTCAGCCTTAGATTGGCATTTGTATTAGGGATTATACCGTGGGACTAAATTTCTCACTGTTTCATCCTTTTATATTATGTTATGATTTGGTTTGGTTATCATTTTATTTGGGATGGTTAGGCTCAGTTGAGTAGGTCTCAGTCATAGACCTATCCCAGAGTTTAGATTTGTGAAATAACACACTATCTTGTTATATATTTGGTAGGCAGATGGAGGTTGGGTTGGGTAATGGGGGTGGTCTCTGGTCCCGGGTCAGACTTAGGGTACCCATTATGATAACAACCCAGGTCAAATTATGTCAAGATAGTATTAGAGCTTTAGGTTCATGATCAATTGGGAGTCCAGAAATTCGTGTCAAGTAGAGTCTCTTTTAGGGGTGTGTATCATGCCACACTCATAAGGGAGAGGCTACTAAGCATTTAGGAATGTTTCACTTTCTTAGTATTCTATTATCAAGCTGTAAGGTCTAAGCTCCTTTCTAATCCTTGTTTGTTCACTTTTCAGATCATGTCTGGATGATCTGAGATGTAGGGTAACTCTTCTATCTCGGCTAAGGATATTCTTAATAGAACTAATTCTACTCAGGGGATCCATACTCGGTCTAGAGGTCTAGTTCCTGATAATCCTGGAGTTTTACCGATTTTTCCTAGTACTCCTCAAGGTTAGGTGACTAATGCAGAATTTTGCCAATCGATCCATACCATTGCTCAGTTGGTTGCTGCTAAGGCTGAATGGGATTCTTCTGGTGTTTCATCTACTGATTCAATAACGGTTGACCAATTTATGAATATAAATCCTCCTATTTTTACTGGTATGAAGGTGAAGGAGGATCCTTAGGGTTTCTTGGATGAAATGGAGAAGATCTTTAGGGTAATACAGGCAACGAATATGGAAAGAGTGAATTTTATGGCTTATCAACTTAAGGATGTGGCGTACCAATGGTATGAGGAACAAGATAAGGTAAAGGATGATATTAAGGAGTCTTCTTTATGGGAGACTTTCTCAAATGCTTCTCTAGACTGCTTATTTCCTCATGAATTGAGGGAAGTAAAAGCAAAGAAATTTGTTAAACTGAAGCAAGGGAAGATGTCTATTAAGAAATATGCCTTGAAATTTCATCAGTTGTCTAGGTATGTTCTAGAGTTGGTGTTTGATATAAGGACTAAGATGAAGAAGTTTGCCACCTTAGGATTGTCTCAGGATTTTATCCTTGAAAGCAAGACTGCATTGCTAATCAATGATATGGATATTTCTATGTTGGTTGTTCATATGCAATAGGTGGAGGATGAAAAGAGGAGTCAGGATGCATTTGGGGAAAGGTAGTGTAAGAAGTTCAGGTCATCTGAACAGGGTGGTGCTCAACAACAAAGTGGTTGGAATGGCGGTAAGTGGCCCAAAAAAATTGGGGGAGTTCTGGTTCCTTCTCTTCAGCTAGTGATCCTTACCCAAAAAAGTCGGGTGATAAGCGCCAATAGGGTGCTGATAATTTTCGAGAACAGGGTACCCAATCTCAGGCGAGTGAAGCACAGTTGGTTTTTTCGTGTCCACTTGTTAATTTTGTGGTAGGTTGCATAAGGGTTTCTATGATTAAGGGAGGGATAGATATTTCAAATGTGGTCAGCCAGGCCATATACTGAGAAACTGTCTGATTGGTAAGGGTGCTTCAGGAGAAAGTAAGGCTCTAATTTTTTCATCTTCCGCTCTTATACCAACGGGTGTTGTTTTTGCATCACTTTCTATTTTGGGCATCGGTATAGGTTGGAATAGGTTATATGCTCTTGCTACTAATATGAATCTGAGGCATCACCTGATGTCATCACTAGTACATTATAATTCTTTTTTTGTGATTGTATTGCTTGCTTGATTCGAGGCCCACTCTCTCTTATGTAAGCCCATATATGGTTGTGTGTTTTGGTCCTAAGGTTATTTTAGATCCTTTTTCTATTTTTACCCTATAGATAATTCTATTATTTCTAAAAGAATCTATAGGGGGTGTGGTATCTGTTGGTAGTAGGCATACTTTGCTAGATCTATTTGAACTGGATATGGTGGATTTTGATGTTATTTTGGGATGGATTTGTTACACTCTAGTTACGCATACTTGGATTATCGAACCATAAGGTTATCTTTAGATTCCATTGTGAACCTATTATTGAGTGGTAGGGTGGTTCTCTTGCTCCTAAGGGGAGGTTTATTTCTTATCTTAGAGCTTGGAGATTAATCTGCAATGGGGGTCTCTACCATTTAGTCCGGGTTAAAGATTCTAACTCGGTAGGTCCTTTTTATTTGATTCCAGTACTGAATGAGTTTCTTGAAGTCTTTTCGGATGATCTTTATGGTGTTCCTCTGGATAGGGAGATTGAGTTTGGTATTTATTTGGTTTCGAATACTTATCCAATATTTATTCCTCCTTATAAAATGGCTTCAGCTGAGTTGAGGGAACTTAAGGAGCAGCTTAAGGATCTTCTCTATAAGGGTTTCATCCGTCCTAGTGTATCATTGTGGGGTGCACCAATTTTGTTCGTGCTCAAGAAGGATCGTTCCCTTCGAATGGGTATTGACTATAGGCAGTTGAATAAGGTGACGGTTAAGAACTAGTATCCTCTTCCAAGAATAGATGACTTGTTTGATCAGTTTCAAGGGGCCAAATTCTTTTCTAAGATAGATCTTTGGTCTGGGTATCATCAGCTTAAGATCAGGGAAATGGATATCCCTAAGATAGATTTTTGTACTCGATATGGGAACTTTGAGTTCTTGGTTATTTCATTTGGTTTGATGAATTCCCCAACGACCTTTATGGATCTGATAAATAGGGTTTTCAAGTAGTTTCTAGATCTTTTTGTCATAGTGTTTATTGATGACATTTTGGTGTATTCTCGGAGTAAGGTGAATCATGCTAATCACCTTTGTGTGGCTTTGTAGACCTTAAAGGAACAATAGTTGTATCCCAAGGTTTCCAAGTGTGAGTTTTTGTTGAACATTGTAACTTATCTTGGTCATATTATTTATAGTGAGGGAATCATGGTGGATCCACAAAAGGTTGCAGTGGTGGAGAGGTGGACTAGACCCATAACTCAACCTAATATTCTAAACTTCTTGGGTTTTGTTAGATATTATAGGAGGTTTGTGAACGGTTTTTCTTTGATAGCTACCCCATTGACTAAGTTGACTCAAAAGAAGGTAAATTTTCTTAGTCGGATGCTTGTGAGGATAGTTTCAAGAAGCTGAAGGATAAGCCAACTTTAGCTTAGATTTTGACATTGCCTGAAGGTAATGAGAGGTTTGTGGCTTATTGTGATGTATCCCAAGTGGGACTTGATTGTGTGTTGATGCAGCATGAGAAGGTTATTGTCTATGCTTCTAGGCATTTAAGGTATATGAGAAAAATTATCCTACTCATGATTTGGAGATTTTAACAGTGGCTTTTGCTTTAAAAATATGGAAACATTATTTATATGGAGTGCACGTGGACATCTTTTCTGATCATAAGTGTTTACAGTTGTGATCACTCAAAATAAGCTAAATCTCTAGCCGATGAGATGGTTGGAGCTTCTTAAGGATTATGATATAAGTTTTTACTATCATCCAGGTAAGGCTAATTTTATTGTTGATTCTCTTAGCAAGTTATCCATGGGGAGTATAGCTTATGTAGATAAGTAAAACTGGGAGTTGGTGAAGAATATTCACTGTTTGGCTAATCTTGGAGTCCTTCTTCTAGATTTTAAAATGGTGGTGTGATGGTTTAAGAAGTGGTTTGGTCGTTTCTTGGTGTAGAGGTCAAGGAGAAACAGATTCTAGATCCTATCTTAATGAAGATTAAGGGTGATGTAGGTGGGAAAAAGGTATTGTATTTGAGGTTAGAGGTGATGGTACCTTGAGGTACTAAATGATGTTATGTGTTCCTGACATGGATGGTTTGCAACAATGGATTTTTGCTAAGGCACATGAATCGTGATATGTTGTTCATACTTGTTCGACAAAAATGTATCATGATCTCAAGAAGATGTATTGGTGGAATGGTATGAAGAGAGATGTGGCTGATTTTTTTGCCAAGTGTATGGTGTACCAGCAGGTGAAAGTTGAGCACATGGGTCCTGGAGGTTTGTATTAGGAAATTGATTTGCTCAAATGGAAATGAGAGGTGGTCAATATGGATTTTCTTACTGGTCTTCCTCAGTCTTGGAATTAATTTGATCTGATTTGGGTCATCGTAGATAGGATAACAAAGTTGGCTTACTTCTTTCCATTGAGGACAATTTTTTTTTCTAAGGATTATGTGCGACTATATCTTCAGGAGATTGTAAAGCTGCATAGGGTGCCTATTTTGATTATCTCTGATTATGAGATATAGTTTTCATCTCACTTCTGGCGGTCTTTTCAGAAGGGATTGGGGACTAAGGTTAGTCTGAGTACTGCTTTTCATTCGCACATGGACAAGCAAACAGAGAGGACTATTCAGACATTGGAGTATATGTTTCATGCATGTGTGATAGATTATGGTGGCAATTGGGTTGAACATCTACCTTTGGTAGAGTTTGCTTACAACAATAGCTATCATTATAGTATTGGAATAGCGCCTTTTAAGAAATTGTATGGTAGAAGGTGTAGATATCCTATCAAGTGCTTCGAGGTTAGTAAGGCGGATATGTTTGGTCCCAACTTGGTTTATCAGGCAATAGAAAATGTAAAGGTGATTCAAGATAGGCTTAAGGCTTTCTAAAGTCGCCAAAATTTTGATGTAGATGTAAGGCGTAGAGATTTGGAATTTGAGGTTGGGGATAGGGTGTTCTTAAGGGTATCTCCCATGAAGGAAATAATGTGGTTTGGTAAAAAAGAGAAGCTCAGTCCCTGATATATTGGTCCTTATATAGTTTTGTGAAGGGTTGGTAATGTGGCGTATGAATTAGAGTTGCTTTCTAGTTTGAGCTCCATTCATATGGTATTTCATGCCTCCATGTTGAGAAAGTGTCTTGGTGATCCTTCTTTGGTTATTCCTTTGTACGGATTTGGTATCTCGAATTCTCTGGCTTATGAAGAGGTCCCGATTGAGATACTGGATCAGCAGGTTCATCGGTTACAGACCAAGGATGTGGCCGTGGTTAAGGTTCTATGGCAGAACCACAAGGTGGAAAAGGTTACATGGGAAGCGAAAGAAAACATTAAGTCTAAGTACCCACATTTGTTTTTTGCTCTCAATTTTCATGCGGAAAGTATGTGTTCTTGAACACATCTTTATTTTTTAAGTTTGTTGAATGAAAGGTTGACTTCCTTGTATCTTTTTTTATGTCTTTTAAAGGTAAGAGTCGAGACATCTAAAGTTTGGATTGATGTTTGATAATGCGAATGACTCTACTTAATTTCTTTGCATATTTGTTAAAGGTAAGAGTAGAGGCATCTAAGGGGTGTAAATCGTACTTGTACGTACCTTGTTCGTCATGAAGGGATGAATGATCCTAGTGAGGGAGACTGAAACACCCTTTGTTTGGGACCCTTAGAAAATTTCCTGGATTTCTGGTTTCTTGTCAAGATACATCTTGTGGGTACCAGTCATATTATGGGGTACAAGTGGTATGCCTTGATCGTATGCTGACTAGTGTTGGTTGGTGGGTTGTATTGGTTTCTAGAATGGGCATGACTTTGGTTGGTAAGAGTCGTATTAGTTGGATGCGGGTTGTTTGGTTTAGGTTTTCCTTCACTAAATCTAAGACTTAGTAAAATAATTTAGATCTGAGTACGAGTGGCTCACCATGGGTCGTGAGCTAAGGTACTAGTCATACCCATAACTCATATGGTGGACAGTGTTCAAACCTCTTATGATTCTATTCTATCAGGGGTACGGCTCAAAGGTACTAGTCATATGCTTGGGTACGACTTGGTTTGGGGTAAAATATATGTTGGATAGTATTAGGTCCAAGAGGGAGGCCTAGGGTATGAGTGTTGGGTACTACTCGTATTGGAGGGTACGACCGGTATTGTATAGTCGTACCCTATGACAGGACTTTTGTGCAGTTTAAGTGGGGATAATTTGGACATTTCCCCACTTAACTTATTAAGGACCCAAAATTTCTAAACCACTTGGGAAGTTATTTACCCTATTATTCCATCATTAAACATATATAAACTCTTTTAAATACTCTACAATTCTCTCTATGGCTTTTGGGTAAAGGAAGGTTAGGTTTCATCTTGAGGAGCAATTTGGGACTTGTTTGGGTAATTTCTTCCCATCATCTACTCATCGAAGGAAAGATACTCTTCCCTCATTATTAATTCCAACTAAACCCATGTTTTATACAATGCTTTCATGGCATGATTATTGTATGGTTTTGGGGTTTTCAAATATGTGTTGGGGGTTTTGGTATTAAATGCTTGGTTATGGTTTTCCCGTGTTTTAATTATTATTTTACATTCTTTAATGATGGTTTGGACAATTGGTTGCATGGGAATTATTAATTGGTATTTTGTTTTGGTTTTGGAAAGACTATGCCCCCGACATGTTTGATAAAACGCCTATGAGAATGTTTTTACTATATTGTTGAACTTTTAATGGAACTATTACATGGTATGGTTTGGCAATAGAACCCTAAATGGTATAAATGATTTAAATGGTTTGTAATGGTTTATTGGTAAGGTTTTGTGGTCATGGTTCTAGTAAATTAAACTTCCTTGTAGGGTACAAGGGAATTCCCAAGTAAACATGGTAATGAATAACTTATGGGGTAAATAGGACCCCCCCAAGAAACTTAATAATGAAACACTTGCAGGGTAAACGGGATTCTCCCAAGATAACTTGGTAATGTAGCCCATGAGTTACATGGGAATCCTCTTCAGTATTATGATACCACTACTCATAGCCTTGATTAATAATAATGGTCTAATAGTTTAGTTGGATGGAAATGGTTTTAATTGGAAAATAATGGTGGGGTGTGATAGCTTACCATGGAGGTGCAAGTCCAATGAACGAGCTCTGGAAACTCATGTTTAGAGACATGAGTGAATGGTCATGGTGACCTTATATGATACTATGAGGCACATGGGAATCCTCTAAGTACATTGTACATATGTATCATGGAGAACGAAGGGTACTTGGGAATCCTTTAATCTTATGGTATCTCTGATTCTTGCGGCTACACGCTTGGGGCCCGTTCAGGGGTTACACTGGACCCATATAGCCCGTGGGTTGTTTTTGGATGGCTAATCTACAAATACCCAGGTTAATGGTTTTAAACGCATGCTAAACCCGGTTTCCTTTCCCGGCATGGTTATATATATGTATGGTTTGTATGTATATGGTTGGTTTACTTGGTTTTACTGAATGGAATTATTTTATCCTTATCCATAGTTACTTGCTTGCGTTCACCCACTACCCCATCTTTAGGCGGTTGTATCCCCACGTGATACAGTAACCGACTATTCTACTCCTCTTGCTTAGAACGATTACAACTTTGGTTGTACAAAATAAAACTTGATTCAGATACATCAACTCTACTAACTGTCTATGAAACCTCTACTAATATTGACTCTAGGTATCCGAGACATGACCCCCATCTATCCCAAATCAATATGACTGAATAAATAATACAAGATGCTAGTTGAACTATGATTAACTCAAGCCCTCAAATAAAAAAGACTCATCACCTACTGACTGGAAGATGCACACTCTCTGATTTTGATGTGGGATACAACTAGTACCTACATTATGAAATAATGTCGCATATAGACATATATGTGTATCAGTACTTTTGGAATATATTGAGGATATAGGGGTGAATTCATAAGTAAAACAATAACTCAATTTGTACTTCAGAATTTCAAACAATGTATGTGAAGTGTATATGTCTCATTTCAGGCTTGAATAAAACAAGTACTATGAAATCATAAACATAAATTATAATGCATAATAACTAACTATGTGATCCATAACACTTAGTTTCTGTAAGATGTAATGCATGATAAGTGTAGGTGACTCACCTTAAACTTGAATAAAATTGTAAACTGAAAATTAGAAAACATGACTAATAAAGCATGCTGAATAAATCTTGTGAGTCACTCACTTAGTTTCTAAAAACTTTACTTTCACTGTTTCTTTTGGGAATAATTAGAACTAAAGATGGGTATACTTTCAAATCATGCAGGCTAAGTGTAAAAGACTCACCTTGATCATACATAAACTGAAAGCTGAAAGTCTCATGGAAAATAACTTATGTAAAACAATATCTGAATAGAACTGTGATTGTTTATACTTATTTTCCATAAATCTTGTGATTATTTACACTTAGTTTCTCTAAATCTTAACTTTTATTCTGTCTTAGGGAGTTTCTTATAACCGACATACACCATGTGAGCTATCATGGTGTCCAATGTCTGGTTCCCTATGGTGGAAACTCATGTTGAGAGAGCTGTCATACTCTTGCCAAGAGGTAGGACCTGAGCTAAGAGATCACAATCTGTACCTACATCCATATAAATGGGAATAATCTGAACCTATGTTGTCTCGTAGTTCTGGGGTATGGGACTGGGACACATACCTAACTCTGTGTTAAATACTACTCCCTTACTTATATGCTTATTCTGTAGGAAATCCACCTTAAAATAGAATAAGGATTTATAATGAAAACCAGTTATGCATTTATTAACTGTAAACTATAATTTAAACTAACATGCGTGGATTTTGATATCTTAGCTGAGGATCAAAAGATCAAATCTTGCTTAAAATCTGAATGCATACTAATCATAGAATGCTTATAACATAATCTTCTTGAAATCTTAAGACTTAAACTTAGGGCTTAAAACTCATGCTTTAAACTCATGTCAATTCATAATAAACTTCATTCCCAATAGTTATAATCTTAAATACTTTAACCATTCTAATTAAAATAATGAAATTCGATTCTCAACATAAGAGATCAAGTCACACACATAAATAGGTGAAAATAGTCATGCAATTCAACTCTTAAATCACTTGTAACTTCATAAACCTCAAACAATGATATTTGGGTATGAACCCTAGACTGCAATTCATGTAAATTTAACTTTTAAAACTAGTTTTGGGCACAAGGATGGAAGGAATATCCTTGTTCATAACCCCAAATACCTTAATTGACTTGACTTTATGGATAAATCTTGACTTTGAAAACCTTGGAGATGATCTTAAAAGCTTTTCTTAAAATTCTTGAATTAGGGAACTTAGTTTCTTGTTTTTTCTTGAAGAGAAGACTTGAATTGCTTGGTCTTGTGAAGAAACCATAATCTTATTGTTCTTGAGAGTGGAGAGGATTAATGACATCTAAAATTGATAAGTCATGGCCAATAATGCATAATGATTCTTTAAATTGTGGGAGGGGTAGGGTTTGAGGTGAGGAAATGATCAAAATACCCCTACGAAAATTGAATCAAAGTTGCTGAAATTTTCAGTTGATGACTTACTTGATAGCTTATCAACTAGTTAATGGCTTATCAACATAAGTCATCAACCCATTGTAACGCCTCAAAAATGGGTCCTGAGACATCATATGGTGTTCAAGACTAGAGTAGTCTCAAGCTAACCCTGTAAGCCTTCTACTACAGTTGTAACTCATAATAGAGGAATCGAAGTATGCAAAACAATATTGAACTTCTGAATACTGTCTAAACATAACAAGAATTAACTGAACATAATGTCTGAAAATGCTTAACTAGGAAATCTGAATATTCAACACTAGAAGTCTGAAATGTATCAAATAGTCGGACAAGCCTCTAACACTACTAACTAGAGAGTCACTCGGACATACCCCCAGCTGAATCGAGCTGTCTGAACATAACTGAATAAACTACTCTGGAAAGCTAAAAGTTTGCTCAACTAGGTCCTTAAACTATGAGAACTCACCAACTATCGGGATGTCGATAGATGTGCTCTCAGTCAATCACGCTGCTGGAACTAAGCACCTGAACCTACATTATTAAACAATGTAGCACATAGACATATATGTGGATCATTACTTTTGGAATGTATTGAGCATGTGGAGGTGAATGCATAACTAAAAAAGTGAGGGAATGTATATCTTTCTCATAAGCAATGAATGCTAAGTATAGATGGTTCAACTTGGCTTGAGTAATTGAAAGGTGTAATCATAAATCATGAATCGTAAAACTAACTATATGAATACTGTGAGCCACCACACCTAGTTCTAAATCTCTACTTTAAATTTATTTTCAAATCATGCATGCTAAGTGTAGGAAGGACTCACTTTTATCATATGAAAACTAAAAGATGAATTTCTATAAGTAATGTCTTAAGTATGACCATATTTGAGTAAATTCGTGAGCCTTTACACTTAGTTTCTACGAGTTGTTCTGTTATTCTGTTTTACGACTTAGATTATTAGGGAGGTTCTTCTAAACGACATACACTATTTGAGCTATCATAGTGTCCAACATCTAGTTCCTTTATGGGAAAAGCTCATGTTGGGGAGAGGTGCCACACTCTTGCGAAGGAGAATAACCTAAGCTAAGTGATCACATTTTGTATCTGTCATCCATATAAATGGGAATAATTTAAATCTGTACCTACGTTGGCTCGTATTTTTGTGACATGTGAACAAACCCAACTCAGTGCTAAATACTACTCCCTTTAATTTGTATGCTCATTTTGTAGGAAATTCACTTTAAAACTTACACAAGGTTTTGTAGTCAAATCCAGTTATGCATTCATCTACTTAAATCTGAAATCAAACTAATCTGTAACCAAAACTATAATCAATACTATAAAGTGGATTCCATAACTTAGCTGAGGATCAAAGATTAAACCTTGATTCCAAAGGTTGGTTATAAACGAATCATAGGATGCTTAAAAAGAAACAACTTTCTTGGAATATCAATATTCAAACTAGGGCTTAATAACCTATGCTTCAAAATTCATGTCAAATTATCACAAATCATGCTCAATAGTCAATATTATGAAGTTCTTGCACAATTTTAGTCAAAATAATGAAATTCAACCTTCATTGTATGTAAAACTACTTCACAAAAATAAATGTGCAACAATAGGCATGCAAGTAATTATTTAAAACACTTGTAATATCATAATCTTCAAATTACAATTTTTGGGTATGATCTCTGAATCAAAATTTATGTTAATTCACGTGAAATTAACTTTAAAAACTGCTTTTGGGCACAAGGATGAAAGAATTATCCTTGTTCAAAACCCCACATACCTTAGTGAACTAAATTGATGAAGACACTTGACCTTGAACCCCTATTTGTGCTCTTGAAGATATTGAATTGGGAACCTTGAATTTTGGGTTATCTTTGAAAAAGAATGGTGAAATTTAGATTTATTAAGGTTTAAAATTTGAAGCTCTAGGGTTTCTTAGAGAGAAATTTGGTGAATAAAGAGCGTACTAGGCTTAGAATAGGTTAAATCTTCTATTTTTCACGATTTGGGGGCTTGAGAAAAGACCAAATCACCCCTTGGAATTTTAAGTTCAGAACTAGAATCCCAATTTTTCACATCAGTATGATGAGATACCATCGCAGTTGCTGATTAGAAAAAGGACGAGTGCGATTTTGCACTCTGGCGCGATGCGGTGCTATCTCATTGCATCACTAGAAAAGGATGAGTGCGAATTTGCACTCAACTGTGATGCAGTGTCAGTTCCACCATGATTTTTGGCGTGACACTAGCCAATCATGGTGAGATACTAGAAAGGGACAAGCGTGATTTTACGGTTCACCACGACGCGACATAATCGTGGAGAGTTTCTACCTTTCATAAAAAGAGTCATAATTTCTCACCCAATATCGGATTTAGACGAAATTGGTATCGTCAAAAAGCTTAATCAATTGTCTATAATTTGGTGGGTCTTAAGCTGGAAAATTAAACATAAAATAATAGTTATTTCTTTTCAAAGTTTACCCTTGTAGAATCGAACACCAACCTTTGGACAAATCTAAGGTTGTTGGTTTAACTTGGCTCTAGGTGATTTCTATGAACACTGTTCACCTACTAAACACTTCACACACTAGGAGCTGAACAGAATTAAGAAAAATAATATAGGGTATTACAATATGTCCCCCTTGAGAACATTCTTCCTCAAATGAGACTAGTTTAGCTAAGGGTACTGAGTATTTGAGACTCTATACTATCATGCACCGCTAAAGTAGAACTACAGACTAAATCTAAAACATTATAAGTGACTGAACTAATCTGTTAATGCATGAATTAACATTAAGATAATCACATGGCTGAAACTTAGACTGGATAAGAAATGAGTTAAGGAAGACTATTACCTTAGGCTGAATCTGAGTTTGTGAGAAAGAGGTGAGGATGCTTAGTTCGCATATCTGCTTCTGCTTTCCAAGTGGCAACCTCAATAAACTAATTTCACCACAGAACTTTGACCAAGGGAACTTCTCTGTCCCTTAGTCTACGGATCTGGTGATCAAGAATCTCTACTGAAAGTTCTTCGTATGAAAGGCTATTCTGAATATCTGTTCTTTCTAGAGGGACTACAATAGCTGACTTGTCCATACAACTCTTCAATAAGGATACAAGAAAGACAAGGGAAACATGAAATAGACACCAAATTAGTCCAAAAGTTTGAAGAACCGAGGACCCGTTTGGTGACCACTCTCGGATTCACTACAACAACAATGAAAACACAATAACAACAAGATATTGAAGGTGTAAATACACCAAAACAGAAACAATATGACAAGATGGACAACAAAAACAAGATAGGAACAACACGTGGTTTTACTAACTAGAGATAGAAACTGTTATAAGAACACAAACTACTACAAGATTACTATAAAAGTAAAGGGATAGTTAGATAGACTTAATGAAGGTATAATCTTAAGAACCTAAGAGCATATTCAACACTTGGACCCTTAACAATACACACAACGTCCACCTATCTCTTATAAAGATACAAGGTCAGAATCCACCTCCCAAACATCATATTTCCAAGCCATGAGATCAATAAAAGTGATTTCACACTCTCTATGCCTAATTTTGGTTTTGGTTCCTCAAGGAGAGAGGACTTGTGTTTCTTTGTGTTTCAAGACTTACAACATCAAGAATAATCTAAGTCTAAAAGCCCTACAATGTTCTATTTATAATAGGTTAAAAATAAAATATAAAATGTCCAAAATATCCTTTTAAGAGCTAGGCTCCCTTCTTTTAAGGGTTGCCTAGTTGTGTTCCAAGGCTCCTCTTTATACTCCAAGTGTGAGATTAGGGTCGGTTTGGTATGTTTTAAGTCCTTCACTCGCACACTCCAAGCCCTCATTCATTACATTCTCACATGCATCTATCTTCGTGATCATACTTATATCATACTCCCCTTGTTAAAAAGAATTCAACCTCAAATCCATGCCTTATAAAATCAAAGAGAGACAAACAAGCACACTTCTACATGGAATGAGGGTTAGGATTAGCAAAAATAAACAATAATGGTATGAACTCAAAACAATAAAAACAGCCCACACCAAAAAAAAAAGAAACTGAGGAACGTTTGAGTTCAAGTCTCGGCCAACAACAAATATCAACATGCCAAGGTGGTTCATATTTGACATATAACCAAGACTCCTTATGTTAAAAATTATGAAGCCATCGAAAAATTCACCAAGAACTTGGCTATGATAAGAACACAAAAGAAATGCACCTAATCCGAGAGTAAATCTTCCCCACTCTAAGATGGCATCGGGATCAAATGGGAAGAATGGACATAGACACGGGTCTAAGCAACACACCCATTTCCCATTGTCTTTACAAGAACCACACGTCCTACTCTCTACATTAGCATATATACTATCACAAGTAAAGACAGAGTAGAGAAAGGTGGCACTCAATTCTACTTCTACTATGGTGTCCTCGAAAAAGCCACACAAAGTAGAAGAAGAAGTAATTTTCAAGACCACACATTCCTTACCCTTAAGAGTACTCTCATCTTCCAAGAAGAGATTTCCATCTTTAGGAGGAATGTTGTCACACCATAGTGGGTTAGCATATATGCTATAGCTTCTAAGGAAAGCTATACCATCATTTTTACCACTAAGTCTATTAGGAGTGTTTAAAGTATCTTCAAACAAGACATTGTACCTAAAGAGTGAATGGTCTAACCCGTGGACAGATTTGGAACTTTCACTCTCTAAGGAATCATTATCAAGTTCCAAAGGTATATCAAGAACACGATTAACCCTATGAACCAAGCAAATATTGGAATCCATACAACATCATAGGATCACGGGTTCACTTCTTTTTTCTTGACCAACATTTTCAAATTATTCCCTCACTTGAAACTCATTAATCATATCACACATATTCTCAAGTGGTGGGCAAGTTTTACACACAATTTGGTCAACACAATTTTCATACGACGATTTACGTTCATTCAACACAATAGCTTCAACACTAGGTGGACACAAATCAATCTTACTAGAAGAGTCGATTCGGTCATCAATAGGATTAACTAGTGTATCCACTCGCACAACATTTACATTATCTACAAGTGGTAAGGAATCAATATACTCATACGTAGGTAAGCTACTACTCACACTCAATGGCTTATTAGTCATACGTTCATCATCCACATGTACCAAAGTGAAAGAGATAGCCATTTTACATTGATGTTCATGAGTATTTTCGTCTTTACCTTGGTGTGAAAGTCCTTCAGAAGTTTGGGCAGCATCTTACTTTGGGAAGATCTCACCGCAAGGTGTTTGGAGATTAGGTTTTGAATTTATTGGGATAAGTGTGGATACCAATTGGTGTAGCCTTTCAACGTGCCATTTCATGTCTTTAATATTATCGGTGATGTGGTCAATCGTGGCATCGAGATTGGTGGTATCCATGGTACCTAAAAGAAAAGAAAACAATGAACAACAAAACAAACAAACTTGTTAGCTCAAAAATGCCTCACCACACTCTCACTGTCAATTTTTACTTCATACTTTGTTTCACAAATGTTGAAAGCCGGCTTGTAATTCGTGAGTGATTGAGAGAGGAGTCCACCTTGGTCCAGAATAGATTTTCGTTCAAGTTGACTCAAAAAAAATTTTCTTACATACTTGAACTAACAAGATACAATGAATTCACAAAACAGAAAAGTACATAAAGAACGTTAACATGAACAAAGGGACACAAAACTAATTAACAATCTAGTAGGAGTTTACTAGCTTGTCAATTAGTGTTTGGACAAATCAAATGTAACTACGGAAAAATAAAAAGAAACTAATAAAAATCTGAAATTTGAGCCAACATTTGATGCGTGAACAGTAACTTGATGATGTGACAGCCACGTATTGGTTGCGGTCTTTCTAACGAAATGTTATTCTCAAATATTCATGTCTTGGTAAAAAATTTAACTTGGATTGGTGGAATTTTATTTTAGGAGGGAAAAATAAGTCTTGGAGCATTTTTTAATTTTCAAGACTTTGACTTTACTTGTACCTCTCCTTAAAACATGTGTCCTTGGATCATGGAAAGTTGTTGGAAAGCGGTTAAGATGTGATTGACTAGTTGATGAGTGATGGTAAGTCTTTCAAGACTAACAAAGCTTCACCTTTTTTCCTTCACCTTTATAGATATACGGTTAACTTTATGTTAAAAAGATATGAAGGTTGTGAAGAACTTCAAGAACAAAATCAACAATCACCCAGAACAATCAAAAACAATCTCCAAGATCACCAACAATTTCACACGGCCAACTTCCAATTATCACAATACAATATCTTCAACACTTGGACAAGACAACTACAACTTCAACAAAATGATTCTTAGGCCACCAATGAAAAACAATATCATGTGGAAAAGCTTATAACAATAACAAGATAAAGGCTACAAGACCAAAACAGTCCACCCCAACAATGTTCAACAACAAATAGGCCAAGTCCAAGTTCACGACTACAACTTCCACAAATACAAGATCAAACTTAGATTTAGACTCAAAGTGTTAGTGTACAACAAAACTAACACTAGAAACACTCATGAAAAGTAAAAATATCGGCCAAGACGCAACAAGAACACAACTTTTGGCCAAGAACACAAAATGGACAGCTTGTTCTTTTTCTGGAATTTTCAGATTTCAATTTTTTTTTTATTTTTCAAGTGAGCTAGCCAAAGATTTGATCTTGTAGAAACAATATCAAGACATGATTTGATACCAAATGATACAAGAAATACAAGGAAAACACCAAATCAGTCCACAAGTTTGAAGAACCGAGGACCCATTTGGTGACCACTCTCGGATTCACTACAACAACAATAAAAACACAATAACAACAAGATATTGAAGGTGTAAATACACCAAAACAGAAACAATATGACGAGATGGACAACAATAACAAGATAGGAACAACACATGGTTTTACTAACTAGAGATAGAAACATTTACAAGAACACAAACTACTGAAAGATTACTATAAAAGTAAAGGGATAGTTAGATAGACTTAATGAAGGTATAATCTTAAGAACCCAAGAGAATATTCCACTCTTGGACCCTTAACACTACACAGAACATTCATCTCTCTCTTACGAAGAAACAAGGTTAGAATCCACCTCCCAAGCATCACGTTTCCAAGCCATGAGATCAATAAGAGCGATTCCACACTCTCTATGCCTAATTTTGGTTTCGGTTCCTCAAGGAGAGAAGACTTGTGTTTCTTTGTGTTGCAAGACTTACAACATCATGAATAATCTAAGTCTAAAAGCCATACAATATTCTATCTATACTAGGTTACAAATAAAATATAAAATATCCAAAATGCCCTTTTAAGAGTTAGGCTCTCTTCAAGTGTATTTAGGAGCTGCCTAGTTGTGTTCCAAGGCTCCTCTTTACACTCCAAGTGTGAGATTAGGGTCGGTTTGGTGTGTTTTAAGTCATTCACTTGCACACTCCAAGCCCCGGTTCATTACATTCTCACATGTATCCATCTTCATGATCGTACTTGTATCACATACTCTTGCCAAAGAGTATAAACTGAGCTAAATGACCACAATCTATATTTGTCATCCATATAAATGGGTATAATATGAATCTGTACCTAGTTGGCTCGTAGTTCTGAGGCATGTGAACATACCTAACTCAGTGCTAAATACTACTCCCTTTAATCTGTATGCTCATTCTATAGAAAATCCACTTAAAAACTAACACAAGGGTTTTTAGTGAAAACCAGTTATGCATTCATCTGTTTAAATATAAAATCAAACTAATCTGTAACCAAAATAGTAATCAATACAATAAAGTGGATTCCATAACTTAGCTGAGGATCACAGATCAAATCTTGATTCCAAAGGCTGGTAATAAACAAATCATGGGATACTTAACAACAACATTCTTGGAATATCAATATTCAAACTAGGGATTAATAACCCATGCTTCAAAATTCATGTCGAATTATCACAAATCATGCTCAATGGTCAACATCATGAAGTTCTTGCACAATTTTAGTATAAATAATGAAATTCAACCTTCAATGTATATAAAACTACTTCATAAACATAAATATGCAATAATAGGCATGCAAAACATTATTTAAAACACTTGTAATATCATAATCTTCAAATAACAATATTTTGGTATGACCCCTAATTTGAAATTTATGTAAATTCATGTGAAATTAACTTTAAAAACTGTTTTGGGGCACAAGGATGAAAGAATTATCCTTGTTCAGAATCCCACATACCTTAATGGACTAAATTGATGAAGACACTTGACCTTGAACCCCTATTTGTGCTCTTGAAGATTGTCTCTTGAAGATCTTGAAATAGAAACCTTGACTTTTGGGTTATCTTAGAAAAAGAATGGTGAAATTTGGATTTTTTGGGGTTTAAAATTTGATTCTCTAGGGTTATTTAGAGAGAAATTTGGTGAATAAAGAGTGTATTAGGCTTAGAATAGGTTAAATCTTTTGTTTTTCATGATTTGGGGGCTTGGGAAAAGACTAAATTGCCCCTTGGAATTTTAAGTTTAGAACTAGAGTCCCAATTTTGCACCTCGGCATGATGCGGTGCCATAGTGGTGGCTTAGTCGAAAAGGGACGAGTGTGATTTTGGACTCTAGCGCGACACATTGCATCACTGGAAAAGGCCAAGTGCGAATTTGCACTCCACCGCGACGTGGTGTCTATTCCATCACAATTTTTGGTGTGACACTGGCAATTGCGGTGAGCTAATCGAAAAGTAAGAGACTGATTTTGGGTTCACCGCAATGCGGCATAATTGTAGAGAGCTACTACCTTTCACGAAAAGTGTCATAACTTCTCACTCGGGAATCAAATTTAGGAAAAATTTGTATCATTGGAAAGCTGACTCAATTAGCTATAATTTGGTGGGTCTTAAGCTAGAAAATTCTACTTACAATAATAGTTATGCCCTTTCAAAGTTGACTCTGATAGAATCAAACACCAACCTTTGGACGAATCTAAGGTTTTTGGTTCAACTTGGCTCTAGGTGATTTCTATGAACATTCTTCATCTACTAAACACTCCACACACTAGGAGATGAGCTAAATTAAAAAAATATGGGGTATTACACCCATAGATTTATTTGGACCCGTGTAGTTTAAGGATGACGACTTGGTTGATAAGTCATTACTTGGTTGACAGCTTATCACCTCAAGTCGTCACTTTGTAGCTGAGGTTAATCCTATTCTAGTTATGGATGACAACTTGGTTGATAATTCGTCACTTATTTGACGAATTATGATCTCAATTCATCACTTTATAGCTGGAGTTGATTATATTCTAGTAAAGGTGGATGACTTGGTTGATAAGTCGTCAGTTAGTTGACAGCTTATCACCTCAAGTCATCACCTTGTTGACAGATGGACATGCTGAGAAAAAATAATCATAACTTTTCACTCCAATATCGGATTAAGGTGAAACATGGTTGGAAAGATGACTCTAAGATCTATCATTTGATATATAGTAGGACACATGAATTAGTATATTCTGGTAGATACACTCATTTAAAGTTGACCCTTGTAGGATCGAATACAAAAACTCGATCAATAAAAGTGTTCTCAACTCGATTTAGCTCTAAGTGCTTCCTATGAAGATTTTTCACCTTGTAAGAACTATTATATCTAATATAATGATCATGACACATGTATTGAAATGTAATTCATGGGATTAGGGTTTATATACGTAGGAATGACGGTTCAAATTCTAGCGCGAAAATATGGGGTGTTATATTATCTCCCCCTTGGGATCATTCATCCCCGAATGGTATTGACTAGGCTAAAATACTAAGGAAAGGCTGAGATATGGTATGGAACACTTACAAGCTAAATCATGACTTAATATATGAATCTGAAACTGATGTATGATGCATGAACTGAGCTGAATTCGTAATTTGCATAAATGTGAAAATTTTACCTCATGGAATGGCCTTACTCGTGAAAATTTGGGTAGTAAGACTAAATGGAAATTTGGAAATCTATAGGAGCTTATATTCTTGATTGCTAAACTAGATCACACGCTATATGGGCTGGACCATACTGTCTGCTCGTACTCAAATGGATTCTTTCTTCAACACTCTTCTAAGAAATTCTAATAATATAGCAAATAATTTTGGTCATGATCAAAATAAGACATCTGAATAAGGAATCACAACATTAATACAACTCTATAGCATGGCACTTGGACATATAAATCATAAGCTAGGACATAGTTACTAGGCTTTAGGCAATGCAACGTCTTACTTTCAAGCTTAGCAACACTTCTCAAATACTCCCTCAACTATACTATTCCCCTTAAATACCATACTCATTTGATTCAACTTATAATTCTCACATGGGCATTGATAAACCCATATAATAAAGTGTAAACTAAACTAAATTCACTCACCATGATCAAGCCTAACTCTAAATCACAAGGTATAATACGCCACACCATAATACTAGTATAAACCACATAATTCAATATTCTATGTCTTTTTAGAGCTCACTCTCGAAGCATAACATGCCTTACCACTTCAATGACTAACTCTGAACTCTTACTATGGATCACTAGCGCATATTGCATTTATTCTCTTACATCCCAACATGACATTCAAGCCTATCATTATAACCACATATGAAATTCAAGGCAACCAACCATAAAGGTATACTTCTCATTTTCTCTAAACCTCTATAAATAACAACTTTCTTGCATAATTCTTAAGAAGACATACCTAAAATTCTCAACTAACTATGACATATGCCAAAGATTTACCTAAATATTCCTTCCTTCTTGAGTCTTAAATAGAAAAAACATAAATAATCTTTCTTAATGAGGTTCATCAACTCTCTCTCATCTAAACCACTACTTATCCATTATTATCACCACTATCTTAATATAAGAAGAGGTCATTGAAGGGCTGACACATAAGCACCTGAAGAACAAAAGAATACTATACATAACTTTGACACTTAAATGAGGCCTGTGGAATAGAATGTCAGAGGTATGGATTCATTAAAGAGATCTAAACTGAGGACATACATGATATAATGCGAATTTCACTAGTATCATGAGTTCCGAGAACTTTTCATACTTTGAATCATGAGTTCATACTTATCATAAGATATTCAACATAAGACTGGAGTTCATAGATTTATGAGGGATGACTCAAATCACAGAGTGAATTTGTTACTTACTTACTAGAAGTTGAGGATGAACTTTAATATACATGAAATGTATTAACATTAGCCTTTGGCATAGTTCTATCACACAAACATGAATTTGTGTGATAATGATTGAAATCCAAGGAATACTCTAAAGTAATAAGAGATCACTATCTCATCACAACTCTTATTGACATGTGTTACAATCTAATTCTCAAAACATGATTTGGCTTTTCACTCTACCATCTCCCCCTTAGATGAAAGCTGACATTATAAGCGTATGGGTCTACTCCATACCCTCGATACTGATCTATGATTTCTTTGCTCTAACGGTCTACACATGAATTCTCACTCACCTGTATAAACTATATCTAGAAAAAACTAACTTCATTCTTGGACACTCTCTTAATACATACCACCCTTAACTTCATTTAGATTCAATAATCATCATCATAGACTTACACTCTATTAACTCGACAAACATACCTGCCCTACTAAACACGTAATCTACCTCACTAACTCAAGTAATAAAAAAAGGCTCAGGATTATCTACCCATAGCTCCTTGACATAGCCATCAAGAATACCATATACTATATTACTAGACTTATTCACACTTAGAAACTCACAGAAATTATCTATGAACACATGACACTTAATAATCTTAGAAAATAATTCAATCCCCATATATCACATTGGGCACACCTCTATATCATACCTATAATATCATACTTAATCACAAATTAAATGAACTTAAACTCTTGCATACATTATTCAAGCCTACTAGATCACTTCCACATAACTAGCACAATAACCATGCAATCATTATTTCCACCTTTATGATCATCCACTATTCAAACTTAGTGTCTAGTGTTAGCCATGATTAACCACAACTTCACACACCATTATTACATGTCAAAACATCAGGAAACACTAGTCCACTAAAAATTTATAATAATAATAATATTTTATCAAAATCTTTCAGTCTATCTAATTATAGTCCATAAGCATATCCCTCTTCCTCACATCTCTAGGACTTATCCATCCATAAATATAAAATTTACCCCTAGCTCAACTGTAGCGCCCCAAAAATTTATCTCAAGATGTCACATAGTGCTTAAGACCACAAGTGATCCCAAGCTAACCTATGAACTAGAATTGTAACACCCCAATTCGTTGAACCGGAATGCTACAGAAGCTCAAGGCCCCGAGGGACCACAAGCTAACCTATGACTGATATCTATACCTATATACTGCAAATTATGATATAATAATGCATAATACATAGAACTATAAGGCCATAAGGTTCAATTGAATATAATCATGTGGGTGAAAATACCCAAAACAACTCAATCTGAAAGCTAAGTCTGAATGTAAATCTGAACGTAAATCTTAAAGCCTCTAAACTATCTAAATAAGGATTTGAAGGAACATGTCTCCAACTAAATCCGTAAAACTAAATTGAAGAAAAAAATAAATGTATCAAATCGTATTGTTCTCAAATAAATGAGGACTCACGGTGTTTCTGCGACTGGAATGCTACCGCTACTGCTGGGCTGGAGTTTGTGTCTCGGAACCTATGGTGTAACATGAAAAGAAAGCACCATAGCATAAATGTGGCATTACAACTGGAGTACTAAGTATACGAGGAACATAGGCTGAACATAGAGGGTTTCATGCATTAACAACACTGACTGACTAATATGAACGTGGGAGTGCAAACACACATATATAAAAACTGGGATCGTGAATACATGAAAGCATGACCTGTAAGCAAATACATGGTTTATTGACAACTACCATGACTGATACTAAAACTAGTAACATGGACAACTGTATCTGACAGTCGTGTATATACTAAAATCTAAAGAACGCCCTGAGTTCTTTTATTGAGACTGATAGTGAAACTGTGGGAAGTATTATTTAACCGACATACCCGATGTATACCGTTATGGCTAAGCTGGGGTCCAATCTCTGCCCCGACTGGAGGGGTATCAATATCGTGCCACAGGTAAAGACAGTCTGTGAGTGACCCTTATCTGGAGGGTACTCAATGAGAATGGTGGGAACCCTAAATGACGCGTTAAGCCACCTCATCAACCCTAATCTAATGGGTTAAGATGTCTAAACCTACATTTGCTATGTAATGCTGGAACACAAGGATGACTACTAAGAATCACACCTTGAACTAGCGGGTGAGTTCCTATCCTTGGATTCTCTCGGTGATAACCTCTACTCCTATCTAGAGGGACTGGACATGAATAACTGACTGTGCCTGACTTAATCTTACTCAATTCTGTTGACTGGCAGAATGTTACTGATATCTGACAATTAACTAAGATCATGAAGTTTTCCTGAGTCACAGGACTGAATGAAGTCTATGCAATCATAGCTTGAGTTTGCATATCATGAAATATGACATGGCTCTAGGCACACAGCTATAGCTTTCAGGTACAAGTACCCCCAGGACTCGATAGAAGGAAACTAACACACATGACATGACTTGATCACCAGATTTGATTCCACAATTCACAATATCATTAGTAAGGCTTTCATAATAAAAATGATTCTCAACAAACTATCACATGATCAGGAATGCACACAACATTTATATACTTACATGGCTTCAATAACATGGTCATTCCATAACGCAACAATATCATAAGCATCTCGTACAACTTCTTCAATTCAAGACAATAGCATGGGGATCACATTAAACATAAACTTAGAACATGGAATAGTCATTTAGGACTTATTATTTCATAAAAGCATGATTTCTATTCCCTTAGGTATTTTCACAAACACCTTACATGCACATCTTAGGCATAGGTGGATTCATCAAGATTACAAATATTCAACCACCAATTTCACATATTTATACGTTAAATACCACCATATCCTCACAATAAACATACAAAGATCCCATCTTAGGCATCATTAAACTCCAACCACATGAACATCAACCACCAAAAACATAAACATCATTATACAAAATTTAGAAGATGGTTCTTGAGCTTCATGGATGAAAGGAGTCCATGAATCAACTCACGCATACCTTAGAAGGAAGATTCTTGATGATTGACGGAGGAATATCATTGAAATCGGATCTTCAAGCTTAGTTACGCACCCCTAGTTGTTTTTCTCTTTTAGTGCTCTTAGATGATGAGCTATGAGAAGATAATAGGGTTGTAATATGTTTAGAAGCTATATATTTCATAGGGTTAAGTTTAGAGACATGTAAGGCGTGTTAAAATACTTAATTACCCTAAAAATAACTCAAAACAGAGTGTTTTTGGCACTTGGAACTGACTTAGGTGGCGCCCAAGTGGTTTCCTAAGCTAGGTTAGGCAGCGCCTAACAAATCGCCTATCCTTACTATCTGTCACAAAAATGGGCATAACCTTTCGCTCGGGTATTGGATTAAGGCGAAATTGGTATCGTTGGAAAGCTAATTCGATTCTCTACAATTTGGTGGGTCTAAATTAGCCAAAATACCACATTAACATAGAGTTATACTCCTTTAAATATGACCCTTGCAAAATCGAACACTAAAACTTGATGGATTCAAAAACTCTTAGCTTGTATTACCTTAAGTGACTCATATGAACATGCTTAATGCATCATAACCTATCCTATCACTAGGATATTCATTGTTAGTCATGTACTCAAGTATGAATCACAGGATAGGAGATTTTATACAAAGGAATGCTTATTCACTTCCTAGCTTAGAAACATGCGGGGTATTACAGTATCTCCTCGTTGGGAACATTTGTCCTCGAATGAGAATTTACTGAGAAGGGATACAAGACAATAGAACCTGAACTGAACATGAAGAACTAAAACTTGTTCTCATGACTGAAATGCTAAACATACTGAACTCGTGCATATCTGATGTACGAACAACTGACACATGAATGCATGACTGAGTATGAAATGTTTAATAGGTACCAAGTTTATATTGGAAACATGAACGTGAAACTGAATAAGCTTAAGGAGAACTATTACCTTGAGCTTGATCTGAGTTGGCAGGGAAGAGGTGAGGATACTTGGTAAGCATATCTGCTTCTGCTTCCCAAGTAGCTCCCTCATGAGACTGATTTCGCCAAAGAACCTTGAATAGAGGGACTTCTTTATTCCTCAATCTACAAGTCTAATAATCTAAGATTTTAATTAGAATCTCTTCATAAGAGAGGTTGTTCTAAATGTCGATGCTATAAATAGGGACAACAACTTCTGGGTCACCTATTCACATCTTTAGCAAAGAGACATGGAAGACTGGATGGACTGAGGCTGGATCTGAAGGCAACTCAAGATCATAAGCTACCTTGCCAAAGCGACAAAGAATTCTGAAGGGACCGTCATATCGGGGATTGAGTTTCCCTTTCTTTTCGAACCTCTTCACCCCCTTCATGGGAGAGATCTTAAGATAGACATAGTCTTTGACCTAGAACCCAAGATCCTTTCAACGAACATTTGCATAGGACTTTTGTTGGATTTGAGCAGTCCAGAGTCTCTCTCTGATCAACAGAAATTTCTCTAAGGCATCGAATACTAAGTTAGGACCTATTATTGAGGCCTTACTAACTTTGAACCAACCAATCAGAGATCTACATCTCCTACCATAGAGAGCTTTGAATGGAGCCATCTGAATACTAGAATGATAGTTATTGTTGTATGCAAACTCAATCAAGAAAAGTGGTCGTCCCAACATCCCTTGAACTCAATTGCACACGCCCTTAGCATATCTTCAGGAGTCTGAATAGTCCTCGCTACTTGACCATCTGTCTGAGGATGAAATACTATGCTGAGATGGACTTGGGTACTGAGACCCTTTTAGAACGCTTTCCAAAAGTGAGAAGTGAACTGGGTACCTTTGTCTGAGATGATAGATAGTGGAACACGGTCTAACCTATCTAACTCCCTGATATAGATTTTGGCATAATCCTCGGCGGAATATGAAGTACTAACAGGAAGGAAATGAGATGACTTGGTCATTCTATCTATAATGACCCAGACTGAATCATGCTGATGACGAGTTCTAGGCAAACCCGTCACGAAGTCCATGTTAACTTCTTCCTACTTCCAAGTAGGAATGGTGAACTCTTGCATGGAACCACTAGGTTTCTGATGCTCTATCTTAACCTATAGACATGTAAAGAACTTAGCCATAAACTCTGCAATATCTCTCTTCATCCCACTTCACCAATATATCTCCCGCATGTTACGGTACATCTTAGTTACCCCTGGATGAATAGAGAATCGCGCACCATGCGCTTCTGCAGGAATTCGCTACCTCAATTCATCTACACCTGGAACACATAGAAGACCCTGACAATGAACAACACCATATCCACCTTGGGAGTAAACCTCGATTTTCTGATTTTGAACTGACTCTTTGAGATTGACAAGGCTAGGATCCCTGTCTTGTTTCTCTTTCACCTTGGAAACTAGAGATGACTCTTAACTACTATGAACACATACACGACCCTCTGAAGAATCGACTAAGTGAACGCCTAGTCTGGTAAGCTAATGGATCTCCTAAGCCATCTTTTTCTTACTATCCTCAACGTGAGAAATACTACCCATGAAGAGTCAACTGAGAGCATCGGCCACAACATTGGCCTTGCCCGGATCATAAAGAACACTCATGTCGTAGTCCTTCAAGAGCTCTAACCACCTTCTTTGGCGAAGACTGAGATCTTTCTGGGAAAAGACATACTAGAGGCTTTTATGTTCTGTGAAGACATCTACATGAACTCCGTAGAGATAATGCCTCTAAATCTTCAAGGTAAAAACTACCGTGGCTAATTCAAGATCATGAGTAGGACAATTCTTCTCATGTGGCTTTAATTGTCTGGAGGCGTAGGCTATGACCTTACCATGCTTCATGAGGACACAACCTAAACCCACTCTGGATGCATCACAATAGTCTACAAAACCATCTGAACCATCTGGAATAGCTAGAACTAGAGCTGAGGTGAGTCGAGTCTTCAACTCTTAAAAGCTCTTCTCGTATGAATCTAACCACTTAAACTTAATCTTCTTCTAAGTCAATCTGGACATGGGAGATGCAATAGAATAAAATCCCTCAACAAACCATCTGTAATAGCCTGCCAAACCACAGAAACTCCTAATATCTGATGGAAATATGGGTTTGGGCCAGTTTCTTACTGCCTTAATTTTTTGAGGATCTACTCTAATTCCATCACCGGAAATAATATGGCTAAGTAATGCTACTAATCTTAGCCAAAATTTGCACTTGCTGAACTTAGCAAATAACTGGTGATCCCTGAGAGTCTAAAGAACAATCCTGAGATGGTCTTCATGATCACGCTCTGTGCGAGAATAGACAAGAATATCATCTATAAAGACTATGACAAACATGTCCAAGACTGCTTGAACACACGGTTCATCAAATCCATAAAAGATGCAGGGGCATTGGTAAGACCAAATGACATGACTAAAAATTCAAAGTGACCATACCAAGTACGGAAAGTTGTCTTCAGAATGTCACATTCTCTAAATCTGAGCTGATGATGGCCTGATCTGAGGTCTATCTTGGAGAAGTAACAGGCACCCTGAAGTTGGTTGAATAGATCATCAATCCTGGGAAGAGGATATCTGTTCTTGACCATGACTTTGTTGAGTTTATGGTAATCAATACACATCCTGAGAGAACCATCTTTCTTGCGCACGAATAATACCGGCGCACCTCATGGGGAAATATTGGGTCTGATGAATCCCTTATCTAAGAGATCCTTCAATGGATCTTTCAGTTCCTTGAGTTCTGTTGGTGCCATTCTGTATGGCAGAATAGAAATAGGTTGAGTATCCAAAAGAAGGTCTATGCCAAAGTCTATTTCCCTTTCGGGAGAAATGCCTGGAAGATCTTCGGGAAAGATATCTGAGTATTCATTAACAACAGGGAATGTTTCAAGGCTAGGAGATTCAGAAATGGAATCTTTAACATGCACGAGATGATACACACACACCTTAGAAATTATTTTTCTTGCCCGAAGGTAGGAAACAAGTTGACCCCTGACATGAACTTGCTCATCTTAGCTCTATTATCTGTAACAACATGAGGAGCATACCTGGATAGCTGAGTAAATCTGAGAGAATACTCCCTAACCGTCATATTCCCCTGCCTGAGGTTGATGAACTTAAGAACTTTGGATTCTCTTAGCTATTGGGGAAAGAATCTGTCTAAAAAGGTCGTGACAAATTCCTCACACTCGATAGGTCCTGTATCATCTAACCTCTTAGACTTCCATTGTTTGTACCAATCATAAGTAACATCCTATAACTAGTAGGCGGCTAACTTATCACTATTAATAGAAGTAACACCTATGATGTCAATGACCTTCTGGACTTGGTCAATGAACTCCTGAGGGTCCTCATCAGACTTAGACCTATGGAAAGATGGAGGGTTGATCCGGCTAAAGTCCTGAACCCTAGCTGCTTTAGGATTGGCCACTGGATTGGTCGGAATAACTGGTGGTCATTTATTCTGTGCAGCCATGGACTGAGCAAGTATGGTAAATGCGGCTCTAAACTCTGCATGGGAAACATGTTTGCCCAAAGGATCTTCGGGCTGAGGAGCTGGCTGGTTTCTTATCTTTGGGGCCATGGTCTAGAATAAGAAAAGAATGGATTAGACTAAGAATTTAACTTGTGATTATGCTCACTAGCATGACATGAATAATGAAGAAAGGGGACTATTCCTAAAACATCTTACATCCTCCCGCACATAAATGTGGCGCACAATACACCCATTTACAAGACTCTACTAGATGTGACTTTCAGAATTCCTAGGACTCTGTTGAACCTTAGGCTCTAATACCAAATTCGTAACACCCCGATTTGCTGAACCGGAATGCTACATGGTGCTCATGACCTTGAGGGACCACAAGCTAACCCATGATTGATATCTATACCTGTATACTACAAATCATGATATAATAATACAGAATACGTAGAACTGTAATACCATAAGTTCAACTAAATACAATCATACGGGTGAAACTACCCAAAACAAATCAATCTGAAAGCTAAGTTTGAACATAAATCTGAACATAAATCTGAAAGCCTCTAAACTATCCGAATAAGGAGTAGAAGGAACATGTATCCAACTAACTCCATAAAACTAAACTGAAGAAATAAATAAATGTATCAAATCATATTGTCCTCAAATCAATGAGGACTCACTGTGTCTCTGCGACTGGAATGCTACCGCTACTGTTGGGCTGGAGTTTGTGTCTTAGAACCTATGGCTTAACATGAAAAGAAAGCACCATAGCGTAAATGCGTCAGTACAACTAGAGTACTGAGTATACGAGAAAGGTAGGCTGAACATAAAGGGTTTTATGCATGAACAACACTGACTGACTAATATGAACGTGGGAGTGCAAACACACATATATAGAAACTGGGACCGTGAATAAGTGATAGCATGACCCATGATCTAATACATGGTTTATTGATAACTGTCATGACTGATACTGAAACTCAGAACATGGACGACTATATCTGACAGTCTTGTATATACTAAAATCTAAAGAATGCCCTGAGTTCTTTTATTAACACCGATACTGAAACTGTGGGAAGTAGTGTTTAACTGATGTGACCCATGTATGCCATTATTGCTAAGCTAGTGTCTAATCTCTTCCCCGAATTGAGGGGTGTCAATATCGTGCCATGGGTAAGGACAACTTGTGAGTGATCCTTATCTGGCGGGTACTCAATGAGAACGGTGGGAACCCTAAACTGACAGGTTAAGACACCTCATCAACCTTAATCTTATGAGTTAAGATATCTCAACCTACGCTATCTACGTAGTTTTGGAACACAAGGATGACTACTAAGAATCACACCCTGAACTGGAGGGTGAGTTCCCATCCTTGCGTTCACTCGGTGTTAACCTCTACTCCCATCTGGAGGGACTAGACATGAATAACTGACTGTGCATCACTTAATCTTACTGAATTCCATTTACTGGCGAAATGTTACTGATATTTTACAACTGACTAAGATCATAAGGTTTTCCTAAGTCACATGACTGACTGAAGTCTATGGAATCATAGCTCAGTTCGGATATTGTGAAACATAACATGGATCTAGGCACACGGCTATAGTTTTTAGGTACAAGTACCCCCAGGACTCAATAGGAGGAAACTAACACACATGACATGACTTGATCAAAAGATTTAAGTCCACAATTCACAATATCATAAGTAAGGCTTTCATAATAAGAATGATTCTCAACAAACTATCGCATGATCGGGAATGCACACAACATGTATATACTTGCATGGCGTCAATAACATGGTCATTCCATACGCAACAATATCATGAGCAACTCGTACAACTTCTTCAATTCATGACAATAGCAAGGGGATCACGTTGAACATAAACTTAGAACATGGAATAGTCATTTAGGACTTATTATTTCATAAAAGCATGATTTCTATTTCCTTAGGTATTTTCACAAACACCTTATGTGCACATCTTAGGCATAGGTGAATTCATCAAGATTACAAATATTTAGGGTACTAATTTCACATATTTATACGTTAAATACCACCATATCCTCAAAATAAACATAAAAAGATCCCATCTTAGGCATCATCAAACTCCAACCACATGAACATCAACCACCAACAACATAAACATCATAATACAAAATTTAGAAGATGGTTCTTGAGCTTCATGGACAAAAGGAGTCCATGAATAACCTCACGCATACCTTAGAAGGAAGATTCTTGATGATTGACTGAGGAATTTCCTTGAAATCAGATCTTCAAGCTTAGTTACGAAACCCTAGTTGTTTTTATCTTTTAGTGGTCTTAGATGATGAGCTTTGAGATGATAATAGGATTGTAATATGTTTAGAAGCTATATATTTTATAGGGTTAAGTTTAGAGACGTGTAAGGAGTGTTAAAAGACTTAATTACCCTTAAAATAACTCAGAACGGAGTGTTTTTGGCACCTGCAACTGACTGAGGTGGCGCCCAAGTAAATGTCTAAGCTAGCTTGGGCGGCGCCTAACCAATCGCCTATGTTTGGTTGGGTAGCGCCTAACCAGTAGTCTATCCTTACTGTCTCTCACGAAAATGGGCATAACTTTTCGCTCGGGTATTGGATTAAGGCAAAATTAATATCATTAGAAAGCTAATTCGATTCTCTACAATTTGGTGGGTCTAAATCCGCAAAAATACCACCTTAACATCGAGTTATACTCATTCAAATATGACCCTTGAAAAATCAAACACTAAAACTTGATGGATTCAAAAACTCTTAGCTTGTATTACCTTAAGTGACTCATATGAACATGCTTAATGCATAATAACCTATCCTATCACTAGGATAGTCATTGTAAGTCATGTACTCAAGTATGAATCACAAGATAGGAGATTTCATACGTAGGAATACTTATTCACTTCCTAGCTTAGAAACATGCGGGGTATTATCATATCTCCCCATTGGAAATATTCATCCTCGAATGAGAATTTACTGAGAAGGGATACAAGACAATAGAACCTGAACTGAACATAAAGATCTGAAACATGATCTCATGTATTACATGATAAACATACTATAATCGTGCATATCTGATGCACGGACAACTGACACATGAATGCATGACGGAGTATGAAACGATTAATAGGTACCAAGTTTATACTGGAAACATGAATGTGAAACTGAATAGGCTTAAGGAGAACTATTACCTTGAGCTTGATCTGAGTTGGCAGGGAAGAGGTGAAGATACTTGGTACGTATATCTGCTTCTGCTTCCCAAGTAGCTCCCTTATGAGACTGATTTTGCCAAAGAACCTTGACTAGAGGGACTTCTTTGTTCCTCAATCTACGAGTCTGATAATCTAAGATTTCAACTGGAATCTCTTCATAAGAGAGGCTGTTTTGAATGTCAATGCTCTGAATAGGGACAACAACTTCTAGGTCACCTATGCACTTCTTTAGCAAAGAGACATGGAAGACTTAATGGATTGAGGCTAGATCTGAAGGCAACTCAAGCTCATAAGCTACCTTGCCGAAGCGACAAAGAATTCTGAAGGGACCGACATATCGGGGATTGAGTTTCCCTTTCTTGCCGAACCTCTTCACTCCCTTCATGGGAGAGATCTTAAGATAGACATAGTCATTGACCTCGAACTCGAGATCCTTTCAACGAATATCTGCATAGGACTTTTGTCGGCTCTGAGCAGCCTAGAGTCTCTCTCTGATCAGCTAAACTTTATCTATGGGCTCGAATACTAAGTTAGGTCCTATGATTGAGTCCTCACTAACTTTGAACCAACCAATCAGAGATCTACATCTCCTACCATAGAGAGCTCTAAATAGAGACATCTAAATAATAGAATGATAGCTATTGTTGTATGCAAACTCAATCAAAGGCAAGTGGTCGTCTCAACTTCCTTTAAAGTCAATTGCACACGCCCTTAGCATATCTTCAAAAGTCTAAATGGTCCTCTCTACTTGACCATCTGTATGAGGATGAAATATTGTACTGAGATGGACTTGGGTACCGAGACCTTTTTAGAAAGCTTTCCAAAAGTGAGAAGTGAACTGGGTACCTCTGTCTGAGATGATAGATAGTGGAACACCGTCTAACCTGTCTAACTCCCTGATATAGAGGTTGGCATAATCCTCGGTGGAATAAGAAGTATTAATAGGAAGGAAATGATATGACTTGGTCATTCTATCTATAATGACCCAGACTGAATCATGTTGATGACGAGTTCTAGGCAAACCCATCACGAAGTCCATGTTAACTTCTTCATACTTCTAAGTAGGAATGGTGAACTCTTGCATAGAACCACTAGGTTTCTAATGCTCTATCTTAACCTACTGACATGTAGAGAACTTAGCCTCAAAATCTGCAACATCTCTCTTTATCCCACTCAACCAATAGATCTCCCGCATATCACGATACATCTTAGTGGCCCCTGGATGAATAGAGTATCGCGCACCATGCGCTTCTACAAGAATTCGCTGCCTCAATTCATCTACACCTGGAACACATAGACGACCGTGACAACGAAGAACACCATCTCCCCCTTGGGAGAAAACCTTGACTTTCTGATTCTAAACTGACTCTTTGAGCTTGACAAGGCTAGGATCCCTATCTTGTTTCTCTTTCACCTCAAAAACTAGAGATGACTCTGAACTACGATGAACACATACACCACCCTCTGAATAATTGACTAAGTGAACGCCTAGTCTGGCAAGCTAATGGATCTCCTGAGCCATCGTTTTCTTACTATCCTCAACGTGAGAAATACTACCCATGGAGAGTTGACTGAGAGCGTCAGCAACAACATTAGCCTTACCCGGATGATAAAGAACACTCATGTCGTAATCTTTCAAGAGCTCTAACCACCTTTTTTGGTGAAGATTGAGATATATCTGGGAAAAGACAAACTGGAGGCTTTTATGATCTGTGAAGACATCTACATAAACTCCATAGAGATAATGCCTCCAAATCTTCAAGGCAAAAACTACCGCTACTAACTCAAGATCATGAGTAGGATAATTCTTCTCATGTGGTTTTAACTGTCTGGAGGCATAGGATATGACCTTACCATATTGCATGAGGACACAACCTAAACCCACTCTGGATGCATCATGATAGTCTACAAAACCGTCTGAACCATCTAGAATAGCTAGAACTAGAGCTGAGGTGAGTTGAGTCTTCAATTCTTGAAAGCTCTTCTCATATGAATTTGACCACTTAAATTTAATCTTCTTCTGAGTCAAGTTGTACATGGGAGATGCAATAGAAGAAAATCCCTCAACAAACCATCTGTAATAGCCAGCCAACTCAACAAACCCTCAATAAAATCCCTTATCTGGGTGAAGTCCCAAACCCTAGCTGCTTTGGGATTGGCCACTGGATTGGTCAGAATGACTGGTGGTCGTTCATTTTGTGCAGCCATGGACTGAGTAAGTGTGGTAAATTCATCTCTAAGCTCCACATGGGAAACATGTTCGCCCAAAGGATATTCGGGCTGAGGAGATGACTGGTTTGGGGCCATGGTCTGAAATAAGAGAAGAATGGATTAGACTGAGAGTTTAACTTGTGATTATGCTCACTAGCATGACATAAATAATGAAGAAAGGGGACTATTCCTAAAACATCTTATAGTGTCCCGCACATAAATGTGGCGCACAATATACCCATGTACATTACTCTACTAGATGCGGCTTTCAGACTTCCTAGGACTCTGTTGAACCTTAGGCTCTGATACCAAATTTGTAACACCCCGATTTGCTGAACCAAAATGCTACACGGTGCTCATGACCTCGAGGGACCACAAGACAAATCATGACTGATATCTATACCTGTATACTGCAAATCATGATATATTAATGCGAAATACATAGAACTGTAAAGCCATAAGGTTCAACTAAATACAATCATATAGGTGAAAATACATAAAACAAATTAATCTGAAAGCTAAGTCTGAACGTAAACCTGAAACCCTCTAAACTATCTGAATAAGGAGTTAAAGGAACATGTATCCAACTAACTCCATAAAATTGAACTGAAGAAATAAATAAATAAATGTATCAAATCATATTGTCCTCAAATCAATGAGGACTCACTGTGTCTCTGTGACTGGAATGCTATCGCTACTACTGGGCTGGAGTTTGTGTCTCAGAACTTATGGTGTAACATAAAAAGAAAGCACCATAGCACAAATGTGTCAGTATAACTGGAGTACTGAGTATACAAGGAAGGTAGGCTAAACATAAAGGGTTTCATATATGAACAACACTGACTGACTAATATGAACGTAGGAGTAAAAATACGCATATATAGAAACTGAGACTGTGAATACGTGATAGCATGACCTACAAGCTAATACATGGTTTACTGATAACTGTCATGACTGATGCTGAAACTGATAATATAGATGATTGTATCTGATAGTCATGTATGTACTGAAATCTAAAGAACACCCTGAGTTCTTTTATTGAGACTGATACTGAAACTGTGGGAAGTAGTGTTTAACCAATATACCCCATGTATGCCGTTATGGCTAAGCTAGGGTCCAATCTCTGCCTCGAATGGAGGGGTGTCAATATCGTTCCACGGGTAAGGACAGCCTGTGAGTAACCCTTATCTGGTGGGTACTCAATGAGAATGGTGGGAACCCTAAACTGACAGGTTAAGCCACCTCACCAACCTTAATCTGACAATATTTATACATTAAATACCACCATATTTATACATTAAATACCACCATATGCTCACAATAAACATACAAAGATCCCATCATAGGCATCATCAAACTCCAACCACATGAACATCAACCACCAACAACATAAAAATCATAATACAAAATTTAGAAGATGTTTCTTGAGCTTCATGGATGAAAGGAGTCCATGAATCAACTCACGCATACCTTAGAAGGAAGATTCTTGATGATTGACAGAGGAATTTCCTTGAAATCAGATCTTCAAGCTTAGTTATGCAACCCTAGTTATTTTTATCTTTTATTGCTCTTAGATGATGAGCTTTGAGATGATAATAGGATTGTAATATGTTTAGAAGCTTGATATTTCGTAGGGTTAAGTTTATCGACGTGTAAGGAGTGTTAAAAGACTTAATTAGCCTTAAAATAACTCAAAATGGAGTTTTTTTTTGGCACCTAGAACTGACTTAGGTGGAGCCTAAGTAATTTCCTAAGCTAGGTTGGGCGGCGCCTAACCAATAACCAACGTTTGGTTAGGCAGCGCCTAACCAATCGCCTATCCTTACTGTCTCTCACAAAAATTGGCATAACTTTTTGCTCAGGTATTGGATTAAGGTGAAATTAGTATCGTTGGAAAGATAATTCAATTCTCTACAATTTTATGGGTCTAAATCAGCAAAAATACCACATTAACATCAAGTTATACTTGTTCAAAGATGACCCTTGCAAAATCGAACACTAAAACTTGATGAATTCAAAAACTCTTAGCTTTTATTACCTTAAGTGACTCATATGAACATGCTTAATGCATCATAAGCTATCCTATCAGTAGAATATTCATTGTAAGTCATGTACTCAAGTATGAATCACAGGATAGGAGATTTTATACGTAGGAATACTTATTCACTTCCTAGCTTAGAAACATGCGGGGTATTACAAGCATACTGTTAAGCAACTAATAAAATATGTATAAAATAAATGAGCTTGCAGTGTGGAAACATAAAAATGATGGAATCTAAGAAAAATACAATACTAATACCATTTTATATTCTAATAAAGTCTAAAAATGGAATTGAAATTACATAACTGACTCTAACTGACATCTGTGAAGCCTTTACTATACTGACTATAGATAGTTGGGGCGCGAATCCAGCTACCACTAACCAATACATATGAGTAAAAAAGTAAAGTACATAAATAACACCTAACTAAAGTCCCCAAAGTAGGAGGACTCATCATCTGCTAGCTGGAATCTACAACTGTCTGATTTTGTCTGCACATACTACAACTTGTACCTACATTATGAGTAATGTAGCACATAGACGTATATATGGATCAGTAATTTGAGGATGTACTGAGTAAATGGGGGTGAAATACATACATAAAACATCATCTCATAATCATCATTTATAAAACAATGTATGCTAAAAGTAAATGACTCACATAAGCTGGAATATCTGAAATACTCAAATAATTAGAAGCAAATCATACTTTATAAATCTAGTGAGTCATAACATATAGTTCTAAAAGTTATGCTTGTATTTTTTGTTTAAATTGTACTGTCTAACTATAGAAAGGACTCACTCTTAATTCTGAAATTTCAAAGTTGAAGTCTGTAGCTAATAACTTTCTGTAAAGCCTAAGCTGAGTAATCTTTATGAGCTTTTACACTTATTTTTCTAAATAGTTTACTGTTATTCTTTTCTATTAGATAAAATACTTTATCTTAAGGTTTTAGAAATCTGTAAAACTTATTCTGCACGGGAAAATACCTTATCAGAAGGGAATTCTTTCAAAGCTTTTCTTTACTAGTAGGGAAATACTCAAAATTTTTTATTTACTTTTACTAGCAAGGAGGTTCTGTTAACCAACATAAACCATGTGAACATTCCTGGAGTCCAACATTCTTGTCCCCTTAAGGAGGAATCCTCACATTGGGGAGAGGAGTCATACTCTTGCCAAGGCGTATAACCTACTTTCCATGTGATCGATCACAAGCTAAATCTTTCATCCATATATAAATGGGAATAATATCATAATTTGTACCTACGTTGGCTAAGTAGTTCTATGAAAGATAGGGCAGGCTAACCCCACACTTCCCGCTCGGTGCTAAATACTACTCCCTTTTTAGTATTTATGCTCATTCTATTGGAAATCCACTTTAAACTAGTATAATAGTTCATTATGAAACCAAAACTACTTTTATCTGAGTAAATCTGTAAATACAGCTGATCTAAATTCTGTAAAGTTGATTCCATAGATAAACCGATGATCTAAAGATCAAAGCTTTATCTGAAAACTGAAAATAATCTGCTCATAAGATGTTTAAAGCATCATCTTTCATGAGGTAATACTATTCAATCTTGGGATAATGCCTCATGCATAAATCTCATTTAAAAACATCAAATTGCTCATGCTTGATAATGTAAACATTGAGAAATTAATTAAAAATGTGGAAATTTCTGCATTATATATGAAAATATGAACATAATCATGTGATTCAACTCCTAAATCATTGGAAACATCATAAGCTTGTAAATAACAATGATGGGTATAAACCCTAACTTTAATTTCATGGGAAATCACATAAAATTCAGTAAATTTTTAATTAAAATAATTTTTGGGCACAAAGATGAAAGGATTATCGTTGTTGATGAACCCCACATACCTCAATTGAAAAACTAGATGCAAAAACATGAATCTTGGATTTCTATTGATACTTTGAAGATGAATTCTTAGATTGTTTGTATTGGGAATCGTTAATCCTGAATTTCCTTTGAGAATTTATTAAAGAATTGGGTTTCTTAGAGAAGGAGCTTTGATGATCTAGGGTTTTCTTTTGAGATAAAAGTGATGAAAGAAGCATAAAGTGCTTTGGTATATGATTAACGATTTGTTTTGGATGGATTGGGGCCCTGGGCATTGATAAAAATTCCCCTATTAAACATTAAATTGAAACTAAAAATCGACCAAAAATCCTTATTTACTGGGCCACCGCGACGCGCCACTATCATGGTGGCTCTCTAGAAAAGGACGACTTGGAAATGGGGGATCTCCGTAATGCAGAGCTATTGCATTGTCCGACTAATTTTGACAATTGGGACCTGGAACATCAACATGGTGCACCACCATCGCGATGCTCTATAGTAATGCCAATTTAGCCTTTAGCATGATGCGCTATCATCACGCCAGTCAATTGGAATGGGACAATTGGGAATTCGGTCTTCTCCGTGATGCGGTGGCTATCGCGGAGGGCTACTAGAATTGGCAATTGTCATTTTTCCCATCTCCGTGATGCGCCAAGAGTCCAGGTGGCACACTGTCAACTTAAAATTCCATAACTCGTTCACCGAGTGTCGAATTTGGAAGAATCTTATATTGATGGAATGCTTATTCAATTTTCCACACAATGGAAAGTCGAAATCTTGAAAATACCACATGAAATAAAAAGGTATTCATCTTAGAAACAAATATTTGACATTCTCAGGACAAATTTAAGCTAGAAAAAAGTATGGGGTATTACGATATCTCCCCCTTGGAAACACTCATCCTCAAATGTGGCTAATTAAGTTAAAAATACTAAGGAATCTGAGGCTATAAGCTATCATGCACAATTGAAATTACTTGAATAGATGAATTTTAAACATAATGAGCTACTGAACTAGTTTGCGAGTGCATGAATTCTCATGAAAATAGCTATATGGTTGAGATAGAAATGAGAGACTCAGCTTACGAGTAACCATTACTTTAGGTTGGATCTAATTTCATGAGAAAAAGATGAGAGCTTTATAATATGAAAACTCGGGATATTACAATATCTCCCCCTTGGGATAGTTCATCCCCGAATGATACTAATTTGGTTGGAATACTAGGAAAAGACTGAGATGCTACATGGGATACTTACGAGAAGAATTATGACTTTATAACTGAATCCAAAACTGATGCCTGATGCATATACTAAGTTGAATTTGCAATTTTTTTTTATGCATGTGAACAAACTACCTCTTGAAATATCCATACTCACGAAATTCTAGGTGGGGAGACTAGACTAAATTGGAATATGGGAAAACTATAGAAATTTGTCTTTTTGACTATTAAGCTATCATGTCGAATGCTCATACCCCGATAGAGTGTTTCTTCAACACCTTTCTATGAAATTCCTAATGCTATTAGGGAGTAAAGAACCGTGGGCATAATTTGAACAAAACATCTAAATAGAAAACTACAACATTGCTACGACTCTATAGCATGGAACTTAGACATATAAATCATAAGTCAGGATAGAATTTCTGGCCTTAAGCAATGCAACTTCTTACTTTCAAGTGTAGCAACACTTATCAAACTCTCCCTCAACTATATTATTCCCTTTAAACACCATACTCGCTTGATTAAACTTATAATTCTTACATGGCATTGATAAATCCATCTACTAAAGTCTAAACTAAACAAAATTCTCTCATTGTGGTCAAGTCTAACTCAAAATCACAAGGTACTGCACATAACGCCATAATACTAGTTTTAAACCATGGATTCAATACCCCAAGCATTGTCATAACTTCTCTCTATAGGATGATTTTTCTTATCACTTTAACAACTAAATTCAATCTCTTACTAGAAATTAATTAATGCAAAACATACCTAACCTCTTATATACCAACATGACGCTCAAGCCTATCTTCATAACCACATGCACTTCTAAACAAATACCCATAAAAGCTTCTTTCTCATATTCTCTAATACCTCTACCAATAACAACTTCCATGAACTATTAAATTCTTAGGATGATACACATAAAATATTCTCAACTAATCAAGTCATACACAAAAAGCGTCACCTTAATATTTTCCACTTGTAGACTTTCATAAAACAAGCATACAACTATTTTCTTTTCCCACATAACACATTCACTCTCTCCCATCTACATAATTTTTTTTTGATAATCACTCTCTTGACCAAGAGGAGGTCACTGAAAGGTTAGAATGCCAAGGTCTAAAACATAAAGGGATACTTGATAACGCTCAAACTACAGCTCTCGTAAGAGTGTAAGCGGTCGCTGTCAAATATAGAACCCGACTGGGTTGGGTGTCGAATCCCACAGGGAATAGTTGGTCACTAAGTATGCAACTATTAGTAGACTTTTGGTCGAAAATTCTATGAAAAGGGGGGATTTAATTTTAGCGTGAATTAAAAGTATCAAAGTAACAAAGAAAATTAGAATGTTTAGTAGGTTTTAATCAATGAGAATTTTAAGTTAGGGTTATGTCCACCTTATGAGTTCTACGTATCTATTGTCAATGAGTTATGCGGAACTCCGACATACATGCGCTTATAGAGATTCATATTCTATGGTAAATCCTAGCGTCTTTCGACCATCACAGATTATCTCACTTTAACTCTTTCGAGCTTAAAGCGTATCTAATGGTACGAATTCTCTAAGAGATTAATCCAGTTATGGCACTAACTTTTAAACAGGGGTTGGTAGCCTTATTTCCTTGTCATTCTCTCTTTTCCAGACATGTAACTTTTCTTTCGAACAAGTTAATGCTATACTGGCATATTCTATATGTTTGCAACCACAAGAATTCAATTAAGATGAAGAGAGTAATGATATAAGCAGCATACGTATCAAGAATTCACAAACTCATAGCAATAGATAGTATCTCATAAGGCTTCCATAACCCTAACAGAGAAGTTTAGCTACTCATGAGTGCAACGAAAAACCAAATAGACATTATCATCATACCAAAATAATAACAATCTCACGTGAAGTATGTTTTGGTGTCACTTGTGGCGTGATTTCCTTGCTAGTAGCGTTTCTCTTGTAGTGAAAATTAAAAATCGAATAGATGAAGAATAATGTTTGAAAACGAATTTTTGAAGAAGGAAAAGAATGCTTAAAAATTCAGCAAAGTAGGGTTTTTATAAAATCCATATCCTAGTCCTACTGAAATAGGGTTTTTATCCTTTTCCTAGTCCTACGGGGTTACTGCAACCTTTTCTTAATCCTACTAAGCTACTGCTGATCCCCAAGTCTTTAGAAATACTGTTTTTGCCCGGGACAAGTTCTCCATGCATCACTTTCAGTCTACAAGCTTCCAAAAGCTGCCTTCCTTCTTATGTGAAGCTTCCTTTGGCGTCAACCAGTCCATAAAATACTGAAATTTTCATCATTTATACCTGAAAACTTGCTAATCACATTGGTTAGCTCACTTACAGGAAAATGGACTAAAAGTGCAGGAATTATATATTTTGGCCTCAAAACTTAGCTAAAATATGGGTAAATTAAGTTGCTTTAGGCGTGTAAATACGCCTAACATCAACACCCCACACTTAAAGCTTTGTTCATCCTCGAACAAGATATCATGTCCATGTAAACATCTACTTAGGATTTCACAGTAACAGCACAAAACGTTCAACAAGAGAGGCACGACAATCATTAACGAAGAGTAGTTTTCTGATCACTACTAGAAACAATTTAACCTCTAACATAGACTCGTGATGATGGTTAATTCGTATCCACAAGTTAAGGCACAAAGAATCATACACGACTACCCAAAAATCATCAACCATGTGTGTCTCACAATATATTACCCATCATCCCTCACAAGTATTGTATATATTTCGAACATGGGTATAAGATTATCCTTGCTCTCACTCTCACAAAGAATTCATATGTTGCAACTGATGACCATAGGCTTGCCTTTAGTGTAATGCTTTACTAATATCAGAATGCTAAGCTTAGCATCAAATAGGTCTTTTACAAGTTGTAATGTAGGCTAAGGGACGGGTAGGACTATTTTGGCCAGAAATAGTGACTATATTCCTAAGCACTTTAATACATCACATTATGCCATTAACACTCTCTTTTAATCAACCCTGCTACCTTTTTTTCATCTATCACCCTTTTCACCTATTTTGCCATTCAAACATAACTATCTTTTTATTTAATCATAAACTTTTTGTTTTTCTATTTCTTTTTCTTTTCTTCTCTTTTTGTTAATAACACACTCTATGATATCCACTCTTGTTTTCATAACAAATTTAAGTACCAATACCTTCTAAGGCATCACTCTCACCCAATTTCCTCTTATTTTGTCACATGACTTTACAATTTAAAGCACTTAGGGATTTGGATCAAATTATGGTCTTGAAAAAATGGATTAGGCTTACATATGAGGCTGTCAAAGAAAAATGGCTAAAGGCTCAAAGGGGGTTAACTAGGAAAATATCCACGGGTAGGTAAAACGAAGCTAAACAAGTACAGGTTGCCAAAGAAATGCCTAAATCATCTCCTAAACTTACACTCTTTATTTCGCTTTACACACACACCAGGAAAGTTTTAGCATCATCCACAAACACAGAATATACTATTGCCTCACACACACAAGGCACATGGTCGACTTTATTGGGAGCAGTATAGACTCTTGACCCAACAGATGAAGGAATTAAACCACACAACTATCACACAGTGAGTCACACTTGGAGCCTAAACGTCTTAACAGTAATGATTTTAGCACAAACTCTTGTTATAATACCATGCCGCCTATCAGAACAATTTCATGCACTTTATGCAAAATCTAAAAAAAACTTAAAAAGAAAAAAAATTCGAAAAAATTTAAAAATTTTGAAAAAATTTAACTTCGAAAAAATTTAACTACTACTAAAAATCAAACAAATGAACATGAATAAATATAGGTAAGCAAAGAAATACAGCATACAAATACCAGCACCCCATACTTAGACGGAACACACTGCCCTCAGTGGAAAATAAATAAGAAGAACCTGATTAGTCGGACTCATCCTCTATGTATGGGGTCATACCCCCTGCATCTGAATCATCATCAGAGTCGTCATCCTCAGAGTTTCCTCAAATTGTACCCCACTTGATGCCAAAAGTGAGTTGAGGTATTTGTAGCGAGGAGGATTCAACTTGCTCTTTTCTTTCCCTTTTCTGACCTTTTTGTGAGGTGGACACTTCTTGTTTTCCTTGTCGTCCTTTTGGGCCATTCTACCTGAGATCCTAATAGAGTCATGTTAGCTTCATCTCAGAAGATTCACTGTAATCGGAAAAAAATAGTAATGGCACCACCCTACACTTAGTTTGTTGGCACAAACTAATTAAGTGAATGATGTCGATTACTCAGACTTCATCGACATACATTTAAGGGATATGTTCCAACAATATGTTTAGCACAGTCATACTTTCATGTCATCTTACTATCCTTTCCAACTCTATTTCATGTAATCTTGACTATACTTTCATGTGTGGATTAATGCACCTTTTGAACAAGACTACTACATAGAGATCGTATCAAGTTATGGCATAGAAATAATCACAACATCTCATGCTTGTATTCAATCATGATCTTCATCTCGATGAGCGAGTCATTCAAACATTCAAGCATTCAACATTGAAGCGTATGCAATTAGCTTCACCATTTTGATTTCTCAAAAAAAGGACAGTGTATAAAATCCAATACAAGTCGGTACTAAGTCCATAATACCCATACGTATTCTTTCACTCAACTAGATGTATCATACAAATCAACACATTCTAATCACCAACACCACTTTAAGATCTAAAATACCATGATAAGCGTAATATTGTAACAACTTCGGAATATAAACAAAGAACTTACTTGGCGTTGAACTCGGAAGATGATCTTTCAAGGTTAGATGAGCAAAAATAAAAGTTTGGAGAGATTTGGGAGGCAAAGGTGGCACCTAATGCTTTGCCTAGTTGAGCATAAGCGGCGCCTATGCTATGGCATTGTAGATTCAGAGACCAAAGGCATTGGCATAGGCGGCGCCTATGCTATGGCATTTTTGGACCAAAGGCTTTGGCATAGGCGGCACCTATGCTATGGCATTCTAGATTCAAAGACCAAAGGCCATAGCATAGGCCTTGACTTGTCCATTGCCTAGATTTACATAGGCCTTGCCTTGTCTATTGCCTAGATTTATATAGGCAATGCCTAATCGAAAGCCTTTTGCTCCTTCATTACTCACTTACCACCTTTAACATTGCTTACTTTCAAATCAAAATTTGAGACCAAGCTCCTCCTTTATATGTCTTGCACCTACACTTACTCAAAAACAACAAAAATGATTAGAACGATTGGTTGCCTCCTATCAAGCGCCTTAGTTTTGGTTGTGGCTCGACTATAAAAACAAACTCCTAGTAAAACAAAACAATTAAAGACGATGGGTTGCCTCCCATCTAGCGCTTGATTTATTGTCGCAGCACGACATAGTTATCTCGATTACTTAGACTTCATCGAGATATATGGTGCATCATTTTCTGAATGGATTCAGACGACGCTGATACTTACTTGTAGGCATGCAATCTTCTTCGAGATGACTCTTATGTATACATATCCTAGGAGGGATACCAATGATATCATCAATAGACCAACCAATGGCTCTCTTGTACCTTTTTAGAGCAGCGATGAGAGCCTCTACTTGTTGTTCACCTAAATCGGCCGCAATACTCACCGGAAGTGTATTTCCACTTCCCAAGAACGCATACTTTAGGTAACTGGGGAGCTCTTCCGATCCTAGCACTGGTGGCTCTTCAACGAAAGTCTTCACTTTTGGTAAAGGTCGATGCTTAAGATCAAGGTCCAGATTCTTAGGAGCATGAAAATAGGACCCTATTCCTGTTAGAGCACAAATAGTTTCTTCATGATCCTCAACATCTTCACTCTCAAAATTCAAAAGCACAGCAGACAATGGCTCATCGGTAAGTTATTTCTCTATTGATAATTCTTTTTCATCCTCATAATAAGTATCATCTACAGAGAATACATTTATATTGCTAGGTTGCTTCATTTCTTTGCATACATCAAAATAGACCATTTCATCATTCAACTGAAATAAAAGCTCATTAGCTCTTAAGTCAATAAGCACACTTCCAGTGGCGAGGAAAGGGCGTCCCAAGATTATGGGAACTTTAGAATACACCTCGCAATCCAAAATAACAAAGTTTGCAGGAAAGATGAAAGTGGAAAACTTCACCAACACATCATTTAAGATACCAACAGGTCATTTTACCGACCTATCTGCCATCACGAGCTGCATATTGGTTAGTGTAGGGTCGCCCAACCCCAACTTTCTATAGACGGATAGTGGCATCAAATTGATGCTTGCTCCCAAATTGCACAATGCCTTAGCGAAATTCATAGATCCAATCGTGCAAAGAATAATGAAAGCACCAGGGTCTGCCTTCTTCTGTACTAAGGACCTTGTGGCAATTGCACTGTAATGATGAATATTATCTGCCGGCTCATAGCTTACTGCCCGCTTCTTTGTTAAAAGGTCCTTCATGAATTTATCGTACCCAGGCATCTGTTCCAGTGCCTCCACCAAAGGAACATTAATAGTCAACTGCTTTAACAAAGTCATGAATTTACTGAACCTTGTATCATCAGCTTTCTTCTTCAGTCTCTAAGGAAAAGGTGGTGGTGGGAGAGGAATAGTTTTCTCCACCACTTCCTTTTTATCTTGCTTTCGATCTCCAACCTTTTCAGGAGTGTCATCGGCCTTTTTCTTTAGTCTCTGCGGAAAAGGTGATGGTGGAAGGGGAATATTTTTCTCCACCACTTTCTTTTTATCTTGCTTCCAACTATCAATCGTTTCAGGCAGCAGACGTCTAGGGGTGACGTCATGAACACACTCTTCAGCTTCTTCGGCCTCTTCACATTCTGCATCAATAACATTATCCGTTATATCAGCAACTACCTGCTTGCCTTTAGATGGATTTTCCAACACTTTACCACTCTGGGTAGTAATAGCCATACACGATCCATCATTTCATGGGTTTTGCACAGTGTCGCTAGGTAACGTGCCAGCCCTCCTTTGGTTGAATGTCGCTGATAGTTGACTCAATTGCTGCTCTAGTTGTTTTATTGCAGTAGAATGCGAGTCAACCAATTGATTTATTAAAGATAAGTCATTCTTCACCTCTGTTACGCCCATGTTGGTCACCTCCACTCCTTTCAACATCTGAGCCATCATGTCCTCCATGGACATCTCTCCAGAACCAGATGCAGCGGCGTCACGTCTTCCAGGAGGTATATACAAACCACTCCAGTCAGTCTTATTCTTCCAACTTCCTTGATCACGGTCCTTGTTTTCAGAATTATCATAATAGTTCCGACCTTGGTTTCCTTGGGCATTGCCTCGGAAACCCCGCTGATTATTCAAGTAGTCGGCTTCTTTCTCGGAGTCGGATTCGTCTCTTCCTTTTGACGCAACTACTTTGAATTTTTCGGTCTTCCCTGATAATAAATGTTTGGTAAGAAGATCCATCTGCATTTTCATGTGCGTCATATCTTGATCACGTTCCTCTTCTCTTCGCCTTTGGTCAGTTGTCATGCCAATAGATATAGTAGAGCTTGCTACCTCAGAATCCATGGTATGCCAATCTCTACTCTACTTTGTCATACGATCTAGCATATCACTTGCCTGAATGAAAGTAAGGTCCATGAATGACCCTCCTGCAGCATTATCAACCACTGGCTTAGTCACCGAATTCAAAGACCTGTATAATATCTCCATCAAGTGGACATTGGTCATATGATGGTTTGGGCACCGTATAAGCTTCGTCTTGAACCTCTCCCATGTTCGTGGAGAGCTTTAGCTGGAAGCTGTCAAAAATTATTGATCTCATCTCTCAATTGTGCTCTCTTTGATGGCGGATAGAATCTTTTTAGTAAAGCGTCTTTCAATTGCCTCCAATTAGTAATAGAATCAAAAGTTAGCCCATTCAACCATAGAGTTGCCTCTCCAGATAGAGACAATGGAAATAAGCGCAGCCGGATCGCATTCTGTCCAACCCCTGGATTGTCAAACGCCTTGCATGTTGAGATAAAATTTATCAGATGCATATTCGAATCATCACCTACAAGTCCACCAAACAATCCCTTGAGCTGCAATAGTTGAATCATGGTGCTTGTGATATTGAACTTGGCTCCAGGTGCCAATGGTGGAGGAATAATAGCCCCTGTGGCACCAGCTCCATCCCGATCATCATCATCATCATCAAAAGGAATCTGCACAGCTCAGCGATCAGGCCTTAATCTAGCTAGACGATCTCTTCTATGCATAGTTGCCGCCACCTCATCCGTACGCCTAGGATTCAGTATCTCCTCATCACTCAGGTCCTCATCATCAGGATTTGTTGCTCGCCCTGGGTTATCAATATTCTGTTGATGCACTTGAGCAGCGGCTAATGCAGCTAATCTAGCCTGCTCCTATTGAGCAGCCCTTCGTTCAATTTCACGTTATGCATACATTCTGCCAATTAGTTGTGGTTTAGGATTTATGGGTAATAATGGCTGATAGGAACTTCGAGTATTTGGCATGCACTGAACAGAACTAGAATAAAACAAAAACAACTAAAAGTAAAATCTGAGAATCTTTGACCAAAGGGTCTAGTAACTATCACAAACTTAGTTGACAACCGTATTCCCCGGCAACGGCGCCAAAATTTGATAACGCTCAAACTACAGCTCTCGTAAGAGTGTAAGCGGTCACTGTCAAATATAGAACCCAACTGGGTTGTGTGTCGAATCCCACAGGGAATACTTGGTCACTAAGTATGAAACTATTAGTAGACTTTTGGTTGAAAATTCTACGACAAGGGGGGATTTAATTTTAGCGTGAATTAAAAGTATCAAAGTAACAAAGAAAATTAGAATGTTTAGTAGGTTTTAATCAATGAGAATTTTAAGTTAGGGTTATGTCCACCTTTTGAGTTCTACGTATCTATTGGCTATGATTTATGCGGAATTCCGACATGCATGCGCTTATAGAGATTCGTATTCTATGGTAAATCCTAGCGTCTTTCGACCATCACAGATTATCTCACTTTAACTCTTTTGAGCTTAAAGCGTATCAAATGGTACGAATTCTTGAAGAGGTTAATCCAGTTACGGCACTAACTTTTAAACAGGGGTTGGTAGCCCTATTTCCTTGTCATTCTCTCTTTTCCAGACATGTAACTTTTCTTTCGAACAAGTTAATGCTATACTGGCGTATTCTATATGTTTGCAACAACAAGAATTCAATTAAGATGAAGAGAGTAATGATATAAGCAGCATACGTATCAAGAATTCACAAACTCATAGCAATAGATAGTATCTCCTAAGGCTTCCATAACCCTAACAGAGAAGTTTAGCTACTCATGAGTGCAACGGAAAACCAAATAGACATTATCATCATACTAAAATAATAACAATCTCACATGAAGTATGTTTTGGTGTCACTTGTGGCGTGATTTCCTTGCTAGTAGCGTTTCTCTTGTAGTGAAAATTAAAAATCGAATAGATGAAGAATAATGTTTGAAAACGAATTTTTGAAGAAGGGAAAGAATGCTGAAAAATTCAGCAAAGTAGGGTTTTTATAACATCCATATCCTAGTCCTACTGAAAAAGGGTTTTTATCCTTGTCCTAGTCCTACGGGGTTATTGCATCCTTGTCCTAATCCTACTAAGCTACTGCTGATCCCCAAGTCTTTAGAAATACTATTTTTGCCCGGGACATGTTCTCTATGCATCACTTTCAGTCCACAAGCTTCCAAAAGTCTCCTTCCTTCTTACGTGAAGCTTCCTTTGGCGTCAACCAGTCCATAAAATGCTGAAAGTTTCATCATTTATACTTGAAAACTTGCTAATCACGTTGGTTAGCTGACTTACAGGAAAATGGACTAAAAGTGCAGGAATTATATATTTTGTCCTCAAAACTTAGCTAAAATATGGGTAAATTAAGGTTCTTTAGGCGGGTAAATATGCCTAACATCAATACTAAGCAGAATTTGACACTTTACTGGGGCCTGAGGAATAGAATATTCATATCATGGATTCATTAAAGAGATCTAATCTGCGGACTAAATGATGAAACTCTAAATTTCACTGATCGTTAAGGGTATTGCATGAGCACTGGAACTGAACATACTGTAAGGCCTGAGTATATGAGTCATGAGTTGCATGACTTGAATTTAGAGTTCATAACTTATGGAATGTGATTCCAACTACTGGATGAACTGGAACTCCTCTTACTAGGAACTGGGAGAGTACATGACTCTCTATTATACACATGAACATGAGATATGGTTAGGGAATTGACACGTGAGGCATTAGTAAATATCAGGATAACTAAAGTATGAAACTTTGTACTGAGATGAGAATGGGTCGAGCATTATTCTCTCTTATTGACTTTCTATACTACACTGGCATCACTTACTAGAATCTGGAAGTCTGACTTTGGTACCCATTCTATCATCTCCCCCTTATCTTTAAGCCATCACTCTAGGTATGTGAACCACTAAATAAACTTCAGTTTAAACTACAATCACTTTACTCTTGAGTCTGGGGTATAATCAATACACATAAAACTAAACTTACCCTGAAGGATTGTATCTTAACGTGTAACACCCAATGCTAATACCTCCATCAGAGATACAACTCCATCGTTCTATAGACCAATAGTCATCATATAATATTTTAAACACTTACTATCTTAGAATCTTCATGAGTATTACCACATACTAAATTCACACCATCTAGAGCGTCAACTCTCATTTCTATTTGTTCATTCTTCAAGATTCAAACTTAGATTCTAACACTTAACACGATGTCTTCAAACTTTAATAAACCATGTTGCTTTCATCATAGCATACTAATATTGTATTTCTAAACTTATATCTCTAAACTATGAGAATCGAGATCATATCAAGAAGGCTCAACATCATCAATCGAAACTCCTTAATTTAACTATTTAGAACACCATATACTATATAACTATTCTCCTTCTAATTAGCAACTTAACGGTACTACTAATCACACACAACACGTAATAACCTAAGAAAATAATGCAACCCCATATCACCTTGGGCATACTTCTTCATAATACATATAACATCATACTTAATTACAGATAACTAAACTCAAACTCTTGTATACACTGTTCAAGCCTACTAGATCACTTCCATATAACTAGCATCACTAACCAATAAATCATTATATTTAATTTAATGACCATCAACAGTTCAAACTTAATGTATAGTGCTAAACATACTTCAACAACCTAACCCCACATACAATTCTCACTTAGAAGCTATGAAATAAAACCTCAAGAAACACTAGTCCATTAGAACTTCATAACAACAATAATCTATCGTAATTATATGGCCTATCTTATCATAATCCATTAACACATCCTCCTTATATGCATCATTACTATTCACTATTCTATATCCCTAAATTAATGGTACTCAATCACATAATACTTCATTAATATCCTATACCTTACAAATACAATAAATATCATCAATAACTCATTCTGTACATCAAGAAGACAATAATTTACCTTAACTAAAAACTCATTCTCTACCTTCCATGAAACTACCACACAAGAACATATCACCTTAACAAAATTAAACAACATCCCTAAGTTTATTTCCATAGTTTCTATCAATTGCCATTCCCACTTTTCTTGTCACTACTTTTCTATACCCATACTTCCAACTGTAAGGTTCTACTATTCATAAACATAACACTGAGGTTCATAATATCCCTCAAATGCTAACTATATTTAACAGTCTAGATTCATACTATCTCCTTTCATGAGTATTATCTACATTAAAAAGGATTAATGGGAAATCTGAATACATATCTAACTCTGTCTTAACTGAATAACTCATAAGGATGGGAACAAACACTTTTCAACTTAAGGATCTTAACACGCAAGGGATCTCCTCTCAAGCCCCTTGTGTGATTTTTGACATTTCTTCTAGTAAATTCTGAGAGTATTATTCGGAGAGGAATTGTAACTTGGTAATTATGTTATCTCAAGAATATATATAGATAAAGAATTTTAGGGTAACACAATAGTAGATAGAAGATTCTGAGAAAACAACTTTACTGCACAATCTAAAGTAGGAAAGAAAGGAAACTTTTCTTAAATGCCTCATAGCCTCTCAAAGAAAAGTAAAGACATTTCCATACCATTCCACAAGACTTTACTAGACACGGCTTCACAGACACCCTAGGACACTTGAAATTTGTGCTCTGATACCAAGTTTGTAATGCCCCAAAAATCTATCTCGAGACATCACACAATGCTTAGGACCACAAATGATCCCAAGCTAACTCATGAATTGGCATACTATTAAGCAACTGATAAAATATGTTAAAAATGAATGAGCTTTCTGTGCGGAAACATGAAATGATAGAATCTATGAAAAATACAATACTGATACCAATTTACATTCTGATAAAGTATGAAAAAAATGAAAATGAATTTACATAACTGACTCTAACTGACATATGTGAAGCCTCTACTATACTGACTATAGATAGCTGGGGCACAACTCCATCTACCACTAATAAATACATATGAGTAAGAAAGTAAAGTACATAAATAACATCTAATAAAGTCCCTGAAGTAGGATACATCATCTGCTGGCTGAAATCTGCAACTGTCTGATTCTATCTTCACATACTACAACTTGTACTATATTATGAGACAATGTAGCACATAGACGTTTATGTGGACCAGTACTTTGAGGATGTACTGAGTATATATGGGTGAAATGCATAGGTAAAACATCATCTCATAATCATCATTTATAAAACAATGCATGCTAAATGTAAATGACTCACATAAACTGGAATATCTAAAATACTAAAATAATAAGAAGCAAATCATACTTTATAAATATAGTGAGTCATAACATTTAGTTATAAAAGCTATGCATGTATTATCTTTTTAAATTGTACTGTCTAAGTACAAAAAGGACTCACTCCTAATTTAAAAATCAGAAAGTTGAAGTCTGTAGCTAATATCCTTCTGTAAAGCATAATCTGAGTAAACTGTGTGAGCCTTTACACTTGGTTTTTAAAAGATTTTTACTATTCTTTTATTTTTGAGAAAATACTTAATCTTAAGGGTTTAGAAATCAGAAAAACTTATTCTGCGAAAATACTTTATCTGAAGGTAATTCTTTCAAAGCTTTTCTTTACACGTAGGCAAATACTCAAAATTGTTTATTTACTTTTACTAGCAGGGAGGTTCTCTTAACCGACATAAACAATTTGAGCATTCATGGAGTCCAATATTTTTGTGCCCCTAAGGTGGAATCCTCACGTTGGGGAAAGGAGTCATACTCTTGCCAGGGAGTATATCCTACTTTCCATGTGATCGATCACAAGCTAAATCTTTCATCCATATTGAAATGGGAATAATCTCATAATTTGTACGTATATTGGCTACATAGTTCTATGGAAGATATGGCACGCTAATCCCACACTTCCCGCTCAGCGCTAAATACTACTCCCTTTTTAGTATTTATGCTCATTCTATTGGAAATCCACTTTAAACTAGTATAATGGTTCATTATGAAACCAAAAAAGCTTTTATCTGAGTAAATCTATAAATACAGCTGATCTAAATTATGTAAAGTGGATTTCATAGCAAAACTGATGATCAAAAGATCAAAGCTTTTTCTGAAAACTAAAAATAATCTGCTCATAAGATGTTTAAAGAATCATCTTTCATGAGGTAATACTATTAAATCTTGGGATAATACCCCATGTATAAATCTCATGTTAAAACATCAAATTGCTCATACTTGATAATGTAAACATTGAGAAATTAATTTTAAAACTGGAAATTTCTGCATTATGTATGAAAATATGAACATAGTCATGTGATTCAACTTCTAAATCATTGAAAACATCATAAGCTTGTAAATAACAATGATGGGTATAAACCCTAACTTCAATTTCATGGGAAATCACATTAAATTTAGTAAATTTGTAATTAAAACAAATTTTGGTCACAAGGATGAAAGGATTATCCTTGTTGACTGACCCCATATACCTCAATTGATGAACTAGATGCTAAAAATTGAATCTTGGATTTCCATTGATACTTTGAAGATGAATTCTTAGGGTGCTTGTTTTGGGAATCCTTAATCTCGAATTTTCTTGGAGAATTAATGAAAGAATTGGGTTTCTTGAAGAAGGAGTTTTGATAATCTAGGGTTTTATTTTAAGATAAAGGTGATGAAATAAGCATAAAGTTCTTTCGTATATGATTAATGATGTATTTTGGACAGATTGGGGCCCTAGGGATTGACCAAAATTACCCTATTAAACTTTAAATAAGAACTGGAAATTGACCAAAAATCCAGATTTACTAGGCCACCACGACGCGTCACTATCATGGTGGCTCTATAGAAAAGGAAGACTGTGAAATGGGGACCTCCGCGATGCAGAGCTTGACAATTGGGACCTGGAACTTCAACGCGGCACGCCACCATCGCGGTACCCTATAGTATTGCCAATTTTTCTCTCGGCGTGATGCACCTTCATCGCGCTGGTCTATTGGAATGGGACAATTGGGAATTTGGGCTTCTCTGCGATGGAAGGGATATTACGGAGAGCCACTGGAATTGATGATTGTCATTTTTCCCATCTCCGCAACACGCCAAGTGACAAAGTGGTACACTGTCAACTTAAAAATGCCATAACTCCTTCACCGAGTGTTGGATTTGGCCGAATTTTTTATCGATGGAAAGCTTATTAAATTTCCCACAAAATGAAAAGTCGAAATCTTGAAAATACCACATGAAATAAAAAGGTATTCATCTTAGAAGTAAATCTTTGACATTCTCAAGATGAATTTAAGCTAAGAAAAAATACGGGGTGTTACATCTACAAATATCAACCAATTTCTTTTTCCTAATTTCAAGGATAACCCACATTAACAATTATTATCAACATAATACTTTCGTTAGGAACCTATGCTTTTCTAACACAAAGAAATATCATCAAAAACTCATTTCCTCCTTTAAGCATACCATTATTTACCTTATATAATAACATTTTGTTTACCTTCCACGATGAAACCTACACCAAATTCACTACCCTTTAATTAGCACAAAAGGACAATTCATCTGCATCCTACTTAATAGAAGACATAGATCTATTAATTTTTACCCTCAATCAAATGATAACCCCAACTTTTCTGGTTACTATACTTCTAAATCCATACTTCCAACTCTACGGATGTTCTACTACTTATGAAATCATAACACCCTAAGTTATGCTTTGCCTTAATAAAAATTTTATTCAATACTCAAGCCACAAGCTCTCTCCTTTTTCGAGCACTATCTATAATGAAGGGTTAACAAGGAATCTGTATACATAGCTTATTTTGTCTTAACTAAACAACTTATATAGATGAGGACATAACTTTCCACTTGAGGAACTTATAACACACTAGCGAACTCCTCTCTAGCCCTTTGCATGACTTTAGAAATCAATAATAGTAAATCTTAGAGTGTCATTTTGGGAGAAATTGAAAAATTTTAATCGTGTTATCTCAAGAATAAGCCATAGATGAAGGATTACGGAGTAACACATGAATCAATAGAAGTTTCTAAGAGAACAACTTTACTGCATGATCTAAAGTATAAAAGAAACAAAACTCTTCTTAAATGACTTGTAGCCTCCCGAAGAATAGTACGAACATCCCCATACCATTTTGCAACACTCTACTAGACACAGCTTCATAGAAACCCTAGGACACTTGAACTCTCTACTCTAATACCAAGTTTGTAATGCCCTGAGACTACCCCCTGAATGTCACACAGTGCTTAGGACCACAAGTGATCCCAAGCTAACCCTTATAATGGCATAACTCGTGAGCAACTAATTTAAATACATAAAACTCAAAGTAATAAGAGGAAGAAACGTCTTAGCTGAATATCTTCATAACAAACTATTAAAACAATTATAACTTTGGTTATACAAAACTAAACTGGAATCAGATACATCAACTATACTAATTGTTTATGAAGCCTCTACTAATATTGACTATAGGTATCTGTGACATGACCCCTAGCTATCCCAAATAAATACAACTAAATAAAGAATACAAGATGCTACTTGAACTATTATTAACTTGAGCCCTCAAATCAAAAGGACTCATCACCTACTGACTGAAAGTTGTACACTATCTAATTATGATGTGTGGGCTACGACTGGTACCAACATTATGAGACAATATAGCACATAGACATATATATGGATCAGTACTTTTGGAAAGTACTGAGTATATGGGCGTGAATTCTTAAGTAAAATAATAACTCGATTTGTACTTGAAAATTTCAAACAATGCATGCTAAGTGTATATGGATCATTTCAGGCTTGAATAAAACAAGTATTGTGAAATCATAAACATGAATAATAGTGCATAATAACAAACTTTGTGAGCCATAATACTTAGTTTTTTTAAGATGGAATGCATGCTAAGTGTAGGTGACTCACCTTCAACTTGAATAAAACTAAAAACTAAAAATCAGAAAACATGACTAATAAAGAATGCTGAATAAATCTTGTGAGTCAGAAACTTAGTTTCTAAAGACTTTACTTTTAATCTTTATTTTGGGAATAACTAGAACTGAAGATGGGTATACTTTCAAATCATACAAGCTAAGTGTGTCCTTTATCATCCTGGCAAGGCCAATGTAGTGGCCGACGCACTCAGTAGACTGTCCATGGGTAGTGTTTCCCATGTTGAGGATAGTAAGAAGAAATTAGCTCAGGAGATTCATCAGCTTGTCAGACAAGGCGTTCGCTTAGTCGACTTTCAGTATGTCTTCAAAGGCACGAGTCCCAGACCAGCAGTAGCAGACGCATTCAGCATACAGAGTTGCAGTGAGTCCTCTTCATTCGAGGATGACATTATTTGATTTATTCATTTATTTCTTCAGTTCAATTTTATGTATTTAGTTGGAGACATGTTCCTTCAACTCATTATTTCAGACAGTACTTAGAGGCTTTCGGATTTACGCTCAGATTTAGCTTTCAGATTCAGTTTTAAGTTGTTTTGGGTAGTTTTTGCCTATAGGGATGTTATATTATTTCAGTTGAACCTTATGGCCTATTGTGCATGTTTTTCGCATTATTATGTCATGAATTGCAGTATACAGGTAAAGATATCAGTCATGGGTTAGCTTGTGGTCCCTCAGAGTGTCTTTCTATCCTTATTTTTAATTCTTTAAGTTTTTTAGATATTATTTGCTTTAATTCTTTATATTTTTGTACGTTATAAATTTAAATAATATTTTGCGGAATATCTAAATCTAGTTTTATCAAATAAATCATAATAATAAATTAATCAAATAAATCCATATATATACGACTTCCGTATCAAGTAAATAACAAGGCTTTGATACCAATTATAGGGGGTTGCAGATTAGGCGTGGTAACTTTACTAGGAAATAAATAGTTATTGGGTATTTTTGATAATTAATCAACAATTGAAGAAAATAAGTAAAAAATAAATAAATTTTATCTATTGTAACAGTTTTCAATAAAGGACAAAAAATTTAAATAATATTTTACACTCTTCACTTTTAATATAGTACTAATTTAGTGTATGTGCTTTTCACGTGTTTCTAATGTTAATTAATGAAATTATTTTAAAAATGAATAAAATTATTTTTTGTAAAAAAGAAAATGATTGTTATAGATTTCAAAGTCTTAAATATTATGAAAATTATTAAATAATTATTTCTTACATTAGGAATTGATTAAATGATTATTCTTAAATATTAGAAAAATAAATAAATGACATGACTATTTATATATATTAGGAAATAACGAAATGATTATATTTAATAAATTTTATTGTTGATATAGATATTGAACACGGTACTTCAATTACTGTCTGAAAAATCATTGAATAAAAAAAATATGCAACAAACTTGATAAAATTGAAGGAAAGATGTCTTTTAAGTCTTGAATGAAGGATTGGTGACATTGACCAATAGATAGGGTCAAACATCATTAGGAAAGTTGATTAAGTTAATCATGGACTTGATTAATATTTTCAAAACTTTCTAATTTTTCAAAAAAATAAATCAACCCAACCCACACCCCTCTTTAATCCTAATCAACCACTCTATCTCTCCAGCTTCTCCCAACCAACAGTTCTGCAAAATTTCTCTCTTCAACCTCCGACGATAAATAGTCGGGTGAGTTTCTTTTCAAATTTCAACCATCAATCGACGTGAATACTTCTCCAGCGATAACAACTTTGAGTTCTTCGTCCTCCTATTTTCTTTTTCACAGGTAAAAAATTATAAAGAAATAGAGGAGCTTGAGCCAACTACTTTTCTGGTATTGAAATGTGGACTGAATAAATCCCTAATTTTTGGCATTTCTGCGTTTCTTTTTCTCATTGTCGTACTGTTGATTTGAATTTTTTAGTGATTTTTTATTACAGTTGATGTTCTTAGTGTGTATGTGTATGTGTGATATATTGGTGTTGCTGGGTTGATTTGTTGTTTGTGTTGATAGAAATGGTATTGCAACAGTTGAAATATCTGATGTAATAGATGAAACATATGATGCAACAGATGAAAATCTGATGTAAAAGATTAAAAATCTGATGCAACTATGAAAATCTGATGCAACAGGTGAACAATTAAATAGATCATTCATCTGTTGTGATAGACGACTCTTCTGTTTGGAAGATATCTAAACAATATTGATCCAAAAGATAACAGATTAGTGATTTGTTTTTATTCTTTCCAACTGTTTACTCTTCATTTTAAAATCTGATGCAACAAATTAAAAATCTCATATAACTATGAAAATCTGATGCAACAGGTGAACAATCTAACAGATCATTCATCTTTTGCGATGGACAACTCTTCTGTTTGGGAGAAATCTAAACAATATTGGTCCAATAGATAACTCATTAGTGATCTATTTTTATTTTTTCCAACGGTTTACTCTACATTTTATAACAGATTAGGATTGTTTGTATTCTTTCCAATGATTTACTCATACAGGTCGGTTATCTGTTGCAACAGATTAGTGATCTATTTTTATTTTTTCTAACGGTTTACTCATCCGTTGCAACAGGTCATTATATGTTGCAATAGATAAAATACCTGGTACAACAGATTAGTGATCTATTTTTATTATTTCCAACGGATTACTCATCCATTACAACGGGTCAGTTATGTGTTGCATCAGATAAAATACTAGGTACAGCAGATATTGCTATTTTTATGGTTCCCACGTATTACTCATCCGTTGCAACAGGTTGGTTATATGTTGCAACAGATAACATACCTGGTACAACAAATTAGTAGTCTGTTGGAACTGTTATATTACTGTTATGCATTAATCAATTATAATCTATGTTATGTTCCTGTTAATTTAAATGGCTCCCAAAATAAAAGAAATTGAATCAAGTCCAAGTAAAGGAACAAGTGCAGCAACTCAACTACATCCGCTACTCTATAAGCTTGCTTTACAAGCTTTATCTCAATCAGGAGCAGAAGATAATGAACACGGGGAGGAGGAATCATTCAAAAAAGATAATCCAAATGCTAATATCCCTTCCGATGAAGAGTTGGTCAAAACCTTCTGCATTGATCGTTACCTTTGAGAATACAGTACGATCGTGCCACAGATTTAACGGGTGATCTCGTGATTAAGTCAGTCATGGGAAAATCTTTCGACGCCTTCAAAAAATACTTCGAGAACAAAAATTAGATTTTTATTTCAGGGAAAGCTACTTTGGGAAATATCTTGATTTGTCGGAGGACAACAATGCTCATTTCCAGATGAAAATGGTATATGATCTGCTCAAGCGCAGGTTTATGTATGAAAACAAAGATAAGGTGGATGAGGTGTGGATAAATTAATGTGGCATGCCTTTTTGTTTTGGTTGGGAGGAGTTTGCCATAGTTACCGAACTAAAATATTATCCTCCTTCGCCTTCTTAAGTTATACCTACTTTGACCTAAAAAAAATACTTTGCACACCCAAAAAAAGAAAAGGAAAGTCGAGTGATCGTGATGACCTGGTGTCCATTGTTGGTCCAAGATTAAATAATAAAAATATGATTGAAGCATTGAAAGTTAAAGGACTTTCAAAGAAGCACAAGCAATCATTGTGCTGTAATACCCCGGGAAATTTTTCGTTGAAATTTTGTGCGTAAACGTGTTGGGTTCTATCTTCTAGAATGAATTATAAATTTTTTGTGTCGAATGTCTTAGATTATGACCCACTATTGCATAGAGTATTGAATAAGTTTTCCAACGATATGTGGATCATCCAAAACGGACACCCGAGCGACGAGTTATGAACATTCCGATCAAACTGTGAATAGTAGCAAACAGTAAAATGTGCAGGAAAAAGTAGAGTCCTGGCGTATTTTTGATCTAACTTTAAATGATCATAAATCCTTGTACATAATGATATGAGTGATCTACTATATATCATCGGAAAGCTCTGTGAGTCCTTTTTCTAATGAAATTTGTTTCATCCAATTTGTCTATCGGAGCAAAACGTTATGGTCGATCTACGTCAGCCTATCAAAAGTGAATTTTTGGGTCAACTTCAAATGATCATAACTCCTCGTACACAATGAGCTGGGTGAGATACTATAAATAAACGAAAATATATGAGAGTCCTCTTTCTAATGAAATTGGTTTCATCCAATTTGAATATCGAAGTAAAACGTTATGGTTGATCTACTTAAGACTATCAAAACAGTCCACAAAAGGACAGATTCGAGAATTATTTCATTTTTAGGGGCATTTTGGTCATTCCCCCTCACCCAAAATCCATCCAAACCCTATATTAAAGCCAATTAGAAACATTATATGTTATATTTCAGCAAATCTCCTCAAAAAGAAAATTCTAAGCTCCTACATCCAACTTCAAGAACCTCCAAAGTTCACCATTAATTCTGCAAATTTATTCAAGATTCCAAGTTCCTAGTTTAAGAACTCCAAGAACCATCATTCAAAGGTACGATTAACATCTCAAAAATGAGTATTGATCTAAAGTTCATCATTCAAGGTATGTGAGGTTTTTCAACAAGAACTCTCTTTCGTTCTTGTGCCCAAAAGTACTTTTGTTTACAAAGGCATGATTTTTATTTGATTTTTTACGAATTTGAAGCATGAACCCATATCTTATGATGATTATTATGAAATTTTGATGTTTATGATTTTGAAAGATGAATTTACTGTGTGGAGATATAAAGCATGAATCTTGAACTATATTTATCATGATTTTGATATTTGGGTCGTGAATCCCAATTGAAAATTGTGTTTTTTTTTGAGAAAGTGTGTGTTATAAGCACATTGATGTTGAATATTTGAGATATTTTGAATGATTTGACCTTTTGGTCTTAATGGAGTTGTTTTGAACTCGAGTGTGAAAGAAATCCACAACGTGGTTGATTTTGATAGATGGGAAGCATGATGGCTCCCGATGTATATTTATATATTACTGAAATTGTTTTGTTGTGGATTGTCTCTAAAATGATCTGAGCTATGTCCGGGAGAAAACTTTAGCACTGAGCGGGAGGTATAAAGCGACCTTACTTTTCTAGAACTACGTGCCCCCGTAGGAGTGAGCCTAAGGCTGATTTATATAGTGATCACTAGTTTCTGTGGATTTGATATCGATAGTACTACTTCGATGGCAAGGATAGGACCGCTCTCCCCAACGTGGGTTGTAAGTTGGACCCTATATAGCTCACATGGTTTATGTCGGTTATCGGATCTCCCAGTGTGTGTGTGTTTCCTTGTGTCTATGGTGAATGGTGAAGAGATTTGAAAGTGGAAATGTGAAAGTTTTTCTTTCGAAATATTTAAATGATATTTACATTATGAGAATTGATATTCATGATGAACTGAAAGTGATTGACAAATTATATGATGATTCACATATGTTATTGTAATTATTTCATCCTCTCATGATTATGATGATTTTCTTCGAGCTAGGTGAGTCTTTCATACATCCTGCATATTTCTTATAAATATTTATGATGATGATGTTTATAAAATTGCATACACCCCCATATACTCGGTTCCTTTCCATGGTACTGACCCACATCTTCGGATGTGGGCTGCATTTTCTCGGAATGTAGGTTCAGGTGCTCAGTTCCAGGTTCGACAGTGATTCTTCGGGTACGTTGCTCTACATCCTCTATTGTGGTGAGTCCTCATGTTCTGAGGACGTGATGTCTGATGTTGGTTTCACAGAATTATTTACATTTGATAACTGAGTATGAGTCAGTTGGGGCATGTCTCAATGGCTCGCTGGTTTTATTGATTTTCTTAGAGGCTTGTCAGATTAGTATAGATGTTGGGAGTTGACTAATAAGTCATATTTTGTTATCTTTTTGAAATTCTTTTATTCTTGGATGATGATTACTCTGTTGATATTTGATGGTTATTTATGGAAACCCCATTGATTTATGTTGAACTGAATGAAAATGGCTCAAAGGATTAGCTTGGGGCTACTCGTAGCCTCAAGCACCGTGTGATGCTCTAGGACCTATTTTTTGGGGCATTACATGTGCTTGGTTTGGTTTGTACATAATGTTCTTTAGGCGAGAGACGTTAACAACAACATAAGCCTTGGTTTAATAAATCTGTCTGAGGATCTTGAGGCATTTAACAGCTATCCTTGGGGTTATGAAAGCTTCAAAATGACTGTCGAATATTTATTCACTCCGTTAACGCCAAAAACAGTCAACTTATATGGTTTTCCATGGGCCTTCATGGTAAATATTTCTTTTATCATGATATGATTCATCTTTTTTTTTATTCAATAATGATTTTGATTTATTGGTGTTATGTTATAGGCTTGGGCATTTGAAGCCATTTCTTATTTGAGACAACAAGTGAACTACCAAGAAGAAGTTTCCTGTCCAAGAATTTTGAGATGGTTGTTGGCCAAAACTGATAAAAATGCAAAATTTCTTGATCTTTTCAATCCCGCCAAGGTGGCAGTAAGTCCAATTCTAATCAAGTTTTTATTTTAATTAATGATTAAATGATTTCATCATCATTCTTAATATATGTACCGATTTATTTTAGATTGTCTATCCATGGCTTGTTCTGACCAACCGAGAGTTGAAGATGCCATTTTTTCTTACTTTATGGTCTGTGCAAACTTTATCGGATCCTAAGATTGTTGATGGAATAAAAATGGAATTGTTTGGAGCAACAACCATCACAAGAAAAACAATTTCAAGGAATGGTCAGCTTAACCATAAAGATCGATCAGTAAACAGTCTTGCTTAACTTTGATATTAAGAGTCGTCAGCTTCTATCACTTGGTAGTTTTTTGCCAGTTAATCAAGAGTTTTATGTAATGCAACTATTGAAAAGGACAAGAAGAACTTTTAAGGAATGGTCTATTTCTAATACCAGTGATTCCATTTATTAAATAATAGTAAAGGGCATGAATTTTCTTATAAATAGCTTGTTTGAGAACCTAGAACATGCAGATTTCGAAAAACAATCTTAATTTCCTTCAAATAGACAAAGATGGCTCTCTAAAGGTTTGTTTTTATTAGAGGAAGAAAGTTCAGAAAGACATGGTTGAAGGTAAAACTCAATTAGATCACTGGAACTTCTGAATTTCCATGCTAAAAGTCTTCGTTTCTGCAAGGCATACTTAGAATGTTTCCCATATATGACAAGATAACTATATTTACTTTGTATCCTTCTAAAAAATTCATTCAATAAATCCACTTTAACCTTCACCTTCACACAATTAGATCGAGTCTTGTTTTCTATTTCTATATCAATATACATTTTCTATAATCATAAACAAGAATAGCCGAAGATTAATTTATATTTAGCTACAATTTTTTCGTACCAAATAGTTAAATTTTTCAGCTACAAATTTGAAATCGTCACTATTAAATGATGTCATATTTTGTTATAAAATTATGTTGTCACTTAATCACAGGTTGATTAGAGACAATAAAATGATCGTCACTAATTGTTTATAGTATTAGTGACAAAAACCACGATCACAATTAAATATCAAATTTTGTAGTTTAAAATTATAATATTTAACCACAAACTCTAATTTGTCGCTATTGCAATAAATTATTTTTATGACAATTTTTTTGTGTCTAAAATTATAACTAATTGAAGACAAATAATAGTTTGTCATGAACTGGATACGCTATTAGCGACAAAAAAGGGTGTCACTAAAACCTTAAAATTCGTCACTAATGATACTTAATAAATGATGCCAAAATATTTTTTGGTGGGAAACTTTAGAGGACAAAACTTTGCTACAAAATTTTATGTTTCATCACTAAAAGTATGTACTTCATGTATTTAGATACGAAACTTAATTATCTCCAATAAAAGTCAATAATTAGTGACGAATTTTATCTCGTAGCTATATATCAATTTTGTTGTAGTGGTTCCTCCCGACCTAAGTTGCCAATCGATCAATTTGAGTCAAAACAATTCGTGTTAATTTATTACTGAGCTAATACCTAAATTGATTTAGCTATAACTAGGGATGAGTTCATAGGGTCAACTACAATTTCAATTGAGTCTTTGCAATTGCATGATATTGGTATTATATTCCTCCAGACCTGAGTCGCCAATCGATCAATCTGAGTCAAAATGATTCATATTAACTTATTACTGAGCTAATACCTAAATTGATTTATCTAGAACTAGGTATGATTTCATAGGGTCAACTACAATTTTAATTGAGTCTTTGCAATTGCATAATGTCGGTATTGCGTTCCTCCTGACCCGAGTCGCCAATCGATCAATCTGAGGTTAAATAATTCATATTAACTTATTACTGAGCTAATAAATAAATTGATTTATCTATAACTAGGGATGAGTTCATATGGTCAACTGAAATTAAGCCTTTGCAATTCCATGAATCTGGTATTGCGTTGCTCCCAACCTGAGTCACTAATTGATCAATCTGAGTCGATATAATTCATATTAACTTATTACTGAGAGATTATCTATATTGATTTAGCTAGAACTAGGGATGAGTTCATAGGTTCAACTACAATTTCAATTGAGTCTTCAAAATTACATGATGTTGGTATTGCGTTCCTGATCTGAGTCGCTAATCAATCAATCTGAGTTAAAATGATTCATATTAGCTAGTACCTAAATTCATTTAGCTATAACTAGTGATGAGTTCATAGGGTCAACTATAATTTAACTTGAGTCTTTGCAATTACATGATATTGGTATTGCGTTCCTTCCGACCTGAGTCACCAATGGATCAATCTGAGTTGAAATGATTCATATTAATTTATTACTAAGCTAATACCTAAATTCATCAGTGTTATAGTTGAACTTAATACAATTTATTATGATGATACGGTTAAAAATTATCACTTTTAAAAAAAAATTAAGATCAATTCGGTCTAAATTAACAATTTCAAAACTTGTCATTCTTTTCCAAAATACAAATCAATCCATACAAATCATCTTTTTGAGGAAAAATATTTCATCATTTGAAATCTTGAGTTCTTGCTTTTTTATTTCTCTCTCAATAGTACAGACAACAACTAATCAACATATTGTTCAACCCTTCAAAACAAATCAATTTTCTTTCCATTTTCGTCCACATAGTTTTTATTTTTGCCTTCATTCTTGCTTGTATCCATCATTTTCTCTGTCTTCATAGGTAAAAGATTTTGAGAAGATTTCAATATTTTTTCTTTATTATAAAAATTATGGTTTTTTAGTTAATGATGAAAAAGAAGACTTTTAGTTGTTTTATCTTCAAGAATGGGTTAACAATTTTGAGTTTTGATGCTAAAAATATAGGAAGAACCCGAGAAAACTCTAGGTTTTCTCATAGTGTTTTGTTGACTATCATGGTATTATTGAGTGGTGTTTGTGGTGTTGTTGGTGTTTTCAATATTGGTGGTAGTGTCGGTGGTCTTAGTGTTGGAATTGGTGGCATTGGTAATGGTGTTGGTGGTATTGATGGCATTAGTAATAGTGTTGGTGGTCTTGGTGGCCTGGTGGTGTTAGTGGTGTTGGTGTTCCATCTGTTGCAACAACTGGAATATCTTTTAGGAGATATTAAATAGGTCTCCAAACAGATTCCCCACCTGTTCGAACTGATGGGTTATTTGTTGGAATATTATTTTGTAATGCGGCGTATAAAAATTTATTAAAATATGTCTTATCTTTTTTTTTTGTAAAATTATGCAGACATCAAATGTAATGTATTTTTTTTTGTTTTTTGTAGTTAAGAGATGTCTCCTAAAAGAAAAGAAACTGAAAGTGGATGAACTTCTGACTATCTAACAAGAAAGGCTAGAGTACAGATGGATTCAGAGGAACTTCCTGAACAATCTCAGCCAGGGAAAAGTAAAGCTGAGAAAAGTTATAAAAATTATATTGAGGCAGGTGGAGAGTAGTATTTAGAGTCTGGTGAGGATAATAAAAGTGACGAGGAAGAATAAGATAAATAAGAAGAAGAAGAAGTAGAAAGTGAGAAACAGGATGATGAACAACATGATGATAAACAAGAAGAGGAGGAAGTAGAAAGTGAGAAAGAGGATGATCATAATGCATCACCAATTGGGAATGAATTAAGATAGAAATCCCAGCATGATCTTGTAAAAACTATTAGTATTGAAAGTATTCAAGTTGTGACGTCGATAGATGACCCTGCAGAATTAACTGGTGATTTGGTACATAAATGTTAGTTGGGGGAACCTTTTGATGACTTTAGGAAAACTATGAAGAATGAAAAACTAGATGAATTATTTAAGAAGAGCTGCTTTAGAAACTTTGTTGATCTGCCTGAGAACAACAATGCCTGTTTCCAAATGAGCATGGTATATGGTCTTCTCAAGCACAAGATTGAGTACGTGGGGGATTATAAAGATTAAAATGAAGGGGGCAAAAGGATGGATAAAATCTAGACCAACTACTACGGCATGCCAGTTTGTTTTGGCATGAAAGTGTTTTCCATAGTGACAGGCTTGAGATACGATTGTCCAAGTAAACCTCTCATCAAGAAAACACCCTAAAAAAGGCCAAGGTAAGTAGGACAATCAAACTACCACCATCAAATAAAGGGAAGACATTTTCCAAGCGACTACCCACCAAAACTAACAAACGCAAGGAAAAACTAGATGGGTTATTCGACATTGCTGGACGTAGCTACAAAGCCGACGTTAATACACGATCTTAAGGATAAAATCATACCAAAGAAGTACAAGGAGCATTTGTACTTGGTTTGGTTTGCCCATTCCATTATATTGGCAAGAGACGCCAACAAAGTCATAGAAGATGATTTGTTGGCTCTTGCTGAGGATTTTTATAAATTTAACAATTATCCTTGGGGATATGACAACTACAACTTGTCTGTCAAATATTTACTGACAAAGCTATCCCCAAAGACGATCACATTATACGGTTTTCCTTGGGCTTTCATGATAAATTTAATCACTATTTGTTTACTTATACATTAATTTATATTGAATAATTATTACTACGTTTTTTTGCTTTCTTCTTGTTTACATTTTTAGGCTTGGACATTTGAATCTATTCCTTCCCTTCGAAAGAAGGTCAAGGATTACCCGAATATAGTTTCTCATCCAAGGATCCTAAGGTGGTTGGCTGAAAAGATCAACATACAAATTAAGGAGGCTTATCTCTTTAAACCTCTGAATGATGCAGTGCATCTTCTTTCAAGTAAAATAATTTAACTCAAAGAAACATATTGAAATAGTTGTGAGATTTGTTGTGACAGATAGATCATTTGTTGCAACAGATTACCCGTCTACTAAAACTGGTGCAACAAATGGGTAATATGATGCAACTATTGTTAATCTATTGCGACAGATAGATCAACTATTGTGATAGATAGATCATCTGTTGCATAAATTGTCTGTGTTAACATATAACACAACTGACTAAAAATTATAATATGATTTAAATGTAACTGTCTTTTTTATAGGTTGTGCATCCATGGATTGTGCCTACTGAGAAGGAGTTGGGGATGACTTCTTTTATTACTCTAGGTCTTGTTAATACAATAGCAGACCCAATGATGGAGTTAATAAATAAGGAATTGGCTAGAGAAAATAGCCATAAGAAGAGAAGTTAGGCAAGGTCAGCCTAATGTTGAGGCTCTTCATAACCAACTTACTACAACAGATCCGAGTACTTCTTCTGGGGTGTTACTGGTGGATTTGTTGATGTTGGTGGCAGCCATGCTGCTGCTGCTGCTACTATTAGTCGTGATGATGATCATGCTGATGGTTAAGAAAAAATAAATATATTTGACACCCCGTACACAGGTCCTTTGCCCCCTTACATCGGTCTCTCTCACCCTTACAGTGGTCCATCCCACTTTTGTAGTGGTCCCTTTCACGCCTCTTTACCCTCATGTTCTCATTATAAATGCAAGAAGTGCAAGAACAAATAGGATAAACTCTTTAAAAAAATAGACCCTATCATTAAAGCTGTTGAGGAATTAATATCCAAGAGGGGTGTTGTACTATCCAAGAAGGTGAGGGATCCATACTCTCTTACAGTGGTGGTTAGGAGGAAAAAAAGAGCAATTAGCCAAATACTCTCCAATCTGAAACAAAACAAAATTGCAACTCCTCCTTCTCTAAAAGTTGTAGAAGTTCATGGGCCATTGCAAAAGGTGGACATATACGTGACACTTGGCACCAAAGAGAAGAGGGATCTGCAAAGGACCATGAATGTCAAGTAACCGACACAAGATTATACTATGCATACCTTTTTTGCCTAAGACTTCAAGAATATGAAAAATATACGTAAGTGGTACGTGGACAAGGTAAGTTTACTTATCCTAACTTAGACTTTTAATCTATTCCATGATGAAGAAGCTACGTAACAGATGTGTCATCTATTGCAACAACTGGGTCTTCTGGTGCAACTGGTAGTGATTCCGTTGCAATAGATTACCTATCTATTACATAAGTTGCGTTAGCTGAATGGACTATCTGTTGCATCTTTCAACTGTGTTTTTGTTCTTTACAATTACTAACGTATTTAAAAATTTCTTCTTATATCACAGTATGTTGATGAAATTCTCTGCCTCATGAAGGAAAGGTAATTAGCATACGCGAATGCTTATGATCCTGCCGATAGAATAATGGACCTCAACTTCTACCATAATTTCAAGGATAGGTACAATCAGCTCATTAAGCTAGCGTCAACTCTTGATGGCTCGGGATTGGATTCATTAGTTTCTAGGTTCCAATAGGATGAAAATATAATTAACTATATTAGAGGGAAGAGGCCATATCCATATGGCAAGAACTGGACCAAGGCAAAGAGAATTCTTGCAGTCATGAACATGGACATCAAATATTTTCTGGCTGTTGAGATACTACTAGAGGAGGGAAAGATTAAGCTTTATCTAACACCCCGTATTTTTGTGTTAGAATTTGAACCATTATTCTTATGTCTATAAACTCTAAATCCATGAATTCTATTTGAATACATGTGTCATTATCATTATCCTAGTGAGAATAGTGCTTATGAGGTGAAAATGTTCATAGGAAGCACTTACAGTGAAGTCGAGTTGAGAACACTTTTATCGATCGAGTTTTTGTATTCGATCCTACAAAGGTCAATATAAAATGAGTGTATCTCCTAGAATATATAGATTCATGTGTCCTGCTATATATCAAATGAAAGATCTTAAAGTCATCTTTCCAAGCATTTGGTTTTACCTTAATCTGATATCGTAGTGGAAATTTATGATCATTTTTCCTCAGCATGTCCATCTATCAACAAGGTGATGAATTAAGGTGATATGCCATCAACTAAGTAAGGACTTATCAACCAAGTCGTCATCCTTAACAAAAATGTGATCAACTCCAGCTACAAAGTGGCGACTTAAGGTGATAAGCCGTCAACTAAGCGGTGACTTATCAACCAAGTCGTCACCCATAACCAGAGTAGGATTAACCTTAGCTATAAAGTGATGACTTAAGGTGATAAGCCGTCAGCCAAGTGATGACTTATCAACCAAGTCATCACCCTTAAACAGCAAGGGTCTAAATCAATATATAGGTTGACAACTTAAGTTGATAAGCCATCAACTAGTTGATAAGCTATCAACTAAAAATTTCAGCAACTTTGATTCAGTTTTTGTAGGGGTATTTTGGTCTTTTCCTCACCTCAAAACCTACCCCTCCCACAATTTAAAGCATCATTATGCATTATTATACATCACTAATAAGTTTAAGATGTCATTAATCCTCTCCAATCTCAAGAACAATAAGATTAGGATTTCTTCCCAAGAACAAGCAATTCAAGTCTTCTCTTTAAGAAAAAACAAGAATCTAAGTTCCTTAATCCAAGTATTTCAATAAAATCTTTCAAGATCATCTCCAAGTCTTTCAAAGTCAAGATTTATCCACCAAGTCAAGTCTATTAAGGTATGTGAGGTTATGAATAAGGATACTTATTTCATCCTTTTACCCAAAACTAGTTTTAAAACTTAAATTTACATGAATTGCAGTCTAGGGTTCATACCCAAATATCATTGTTTGAGGTTTATGAAGTTACAAGTGATTTGAGATTTGAATTGCATGACTATTTTCACGTATTTATGCGTGTGACTTGATTTCTCATGTTGAGAATCAGATTTCATTATTTTAATTAGAATGGTTAAAGTATTTCAAGATTATAACTATTGGGCATGAAGTTTATTATGAATTGACATGAGTTTAAAGCATGAGTTTTAAGCCCTAAGTTTAAGTCTTGAGATTTCAAGAATATTATTTTATTATCATTCTATGATTAGAATGCATTTAGACTTTAAGCAAGATTTGATCTTTTGATCCTTAGCTAAGACATGAAATCCACACATATTAGTTTAAATTACAGTTTACATCAAATAGATGCATAACTAGTTTTTATTATAAACCCTTATGCTATTTTAAGGTGGATTTCCTATAGAATGAGCATATAAGGTAGTAGTACTTAGCACCGAGTTGGGTATGTGTCTCAGTCCACATGACATAGAACTATGAGCCAACATAGGTTAAGATTATTCCCATTTATATAGATATAGATACAGATTATGATCACTTAGCTCAGGTCCTACTCCTTGGCAAGAGTATGCTAGTACTCCCTAACATAAGCTTTTCCCCACAGGGGAACCAGAGGTTGGACACCATGATAGATCACATGGTGTATGCCGGTTAGAAGAAACTCCCTAAGATAGAATGAAAGTAAAGTTGTTTCGAAACTAAGTGTAAAGACTCACAGTTTTATTCAGATATTGTTTTAAAAAAGTTATTTTCCATGAGACTTTCAGCTTTCAATTTAAATATGATCAAGGTGAGTATCAATATAACATAATTGCCGGAGTTAGTAAAACTCAATAAATGCACAAAAAGAAGAAATATCAAATTTAGAATCAATAATAGATAGTCTAGAATATACATACCAACATGATCTATTAACAATTAAATAAAAAATGAACAAAGAAAAATTTATAATAGACGAAAAAACATATGAAAATCACGAAGGATTAAAAATAAAAATAGTGTTTTCTAATTTAGGTAGAAGGTATAAGAAAATAGGTGAACATTTATATTTAATGTTAGAAAAAGAAGAATTAAAATTAGAAGATAAATTGACAGCTATGGTGAGAATACCCTCTCACAATACCCTGACCACTTCTTTAAGCTCGGTTAAGGCCTTCTTTATATTCATCACATTTGGTTCTAAGATTATATACATCCTAGCCATAGTTTGGCTATCATACCTATCTTATTGGGTATACATTACCCTAACCATACCCCAAATATCATCACTAACATAGGGCTTAACCCCAACGTCTAACTCTTGATCCTAGCATCATGTAGAAGTAAGCTCTATAAGATGTCTTCCAACTGTGAAGTTCGAATCAATGTGTAACCAGTTGGAACCAATGGTCGACTGTGAATGGATGTTGGAGGTGCAAAAGAGGATAAGGCACGATTATTAGATTCCAGTGAGTCACTCGCTGGGGCACCCCCAACTACATCTGGTATCTTAAGACCTATTGCTGGGGCAGTCTGGTTGTATGTATCCTTTATCAATGCCATGTCATCAACCTTGGTCAACCGAATCAATTGGTCTACTACACTAATAGTCGAACCTGTGCGCGTCTCATCAATTGAGGTACGCGATAGGGGAAATATAATATGGTGCTAAACTAGAGCACCCTGTCTCATATCTTTTTTTGAAATGATCTGTGGGATGTTTAACTCGACTTCAGAAATAAATGCAACTACCAATAAACCATTGGTCATGCCCTATGTATATAATTAGTTTTAGGTACGATCCATTACTGACAACTGACCAACAGACTTTGGTAGTAAACTTTATACTGTGCTTGTAGATTGCGACCATATTGATCCTAGGGCATTTTTATCAACTTCAGTAATACCCGTCGACACCTATAGTGCATCAAATTATCACCCACACTCAACCTTCTGACCCTCTTTAAGTCATTCATCTAAAGTTTATACTCTACCGTCTCCTCAGTCATCTCAAATGCGACTCTGAATAAGAAACTAGAGATACCCTTGATAGAGATATCTACTTTAGTGTCCTGGACCCATATAGTGTTAAGTATAGGTTGCTTCTTCATGTCTTTATTCTTCCCTGAAGGATTCATATTCTTTAGCATGGATGCATTGCTAGAGTAAAACTTACCAACTCTAAAACATAGTTCCATTGGGGTCTTGTCATCCATCCCATCTCAAATCGCTCAAATCCATGAACTAATGCTAGAATTTTCTGGACAGACTCTAGTAGGATTTTTGGTTCTTCTTGAATGATCATCTTCCTGTTCCCCCAGTTTGTCACTGAGATCCCTCTAGTGTAATAGTTGCTAGAGTTTAGGACTATCCAACATCTCAAATCCACGCCCCTTTAAGGTGGGGCAGTAGTAGCACCCTCAAATTATTCGAGATTGGACTCATCCTTCTCCTATGAGGAACTTTCTTATTTAGTATACTTATTGTTACCCCCCTGGTCCCTTCCCTCTTCAGACTAGGAAATGTTTATTGGGGTAGCAGTCTTGACGAAGGCTGCAAATGTCGTGGCCTTGTCTTGCTCCCTATTTTTTTCCTTAGACCTCATTGTCCAAGAGGAGTGTTGTTTCTGTTCAAATATATTGGAAAATTCCACTGTAGTCCCACTTGAGGTTTGGACTCACTCTTCGAAGCTGGAGGTGTGTCCTTGGGTGCCCTTTTCTTAGAGATATCCTTTTGTAGTTTTGTTTGTGCCTTTGGTGCCATTGTATCCATATGGGAAAAGGTCAGTATCATTTGTGAAAAAGTTGAATAGGGCTGCCAAGTTGAACAATAATTTTTTTATGTAAATAGGTTAGTGCTAAAATCTAGATCGAGAGCTTCAGCTTCAGCTTCAACAGTTTAGCAATGGATAATTTGTGAGATAGAGGGAGTAGAAGAATTTTCTGAATTGGAAACTGTATTAATCTAATTTATTACAGTTGTACAAGCTAGTGCATATATAGACTCGTACCTACTCAACTAATTTTTCTAGCTAATCATTTAACTATGAATATAAACTGATTACAGAAATAATAAACAACTAATTATAAGTGATTGTAACATGCTTATGCTTAGTTCCACACTCCCCCTCAAGTTGGAGGGTGTAGAATGTTAAAAAACATGTTGTTGTCTGCTCAATCCTTTGGTCAGTAAATAGATTAGGCAACTTCTGTAGAATAAGCATATGTTCTTCTTCATGTCCACTCCTTCTCAAGGTTAACTTGCTTAGGCTTTGTGAAAAGAAGTGGTGTTCTGGTAGTTCGCGTGTCACAAACCACATAAAGAAACAAAGGAAGCAACCTGAGTCGTCCTCCTTAATTACTCCTAGCTTGTAAGTCATATAGTTGTACAGAAAGAAATTCAACATACATTTTAATGAAAATTAAATGCCAAAGGCTTTATTTTTTCCCAACTAGTTTGTTTGCAATCTATAGGTGATTGCAAATGTATATTTGTCCCAACACTATTGGTTTACTTGGTTATAGTGAAGCCAGGTTTTTCTCAAAAAATATTCAAGATATAGGTATATCAATATGATTTTCGGCAAAGGGTGTAAAACTGACTACCTTTCACTGGCTTGTTGCTCTGTCACCAGTTTCAATTGGAAGACTGTTGAAGTTGATGTTAGCTTTGTACCCTTTATATATTAGTTTCTATATATATATTTGTGAGTTTTCTCTTTTTCCATCTTCAAAAGGAAAAGTAAGCTAAAGAACAATATTAACAACATGAATAAAAAACCATGTATGCACACATTAAGATACAAATAATGCAAGCAGAAGAACACAAGTAGCAGATTTTGATTCCATTTTAAGCCCCTTAGTTTGCAAATCAAGTATGTACTGGAAAAAAACATAAACAAAGACAATAAATAGAGCATTGTAATCCCTATAAGAAGAATGAAATTGAACTTAGAATAGATAAAATTTTGTTGTGTAAATATAAACAGTCAGATATCTACACTCAGTGTTCCAGGAGAATGGTATTGGATAATGGTATGATAGATGAAGATGTAATATGTAGAATTAAAATACGATGACTTAAATGCGGCTAGCACTATTAATAAAATGACATGAGACTTAAAAATAAAATGACATTTTAGATTGATGATTTACGTTCTTTAAATCTTCTTTTAGTTGTCAATTATTGCTTGTTTTATTATTTATTCATTTGTTAAACCAGTGGAATCTTTATGTTATGAATGTACTATAATTACATAGTGTGTTTGAGCAGAAATTTGCAAATCAATGGCATCGGGAGGAAGTGTATTTAGGCAAACTACACTTACCGGAGGATCTATTCAAGCAACTCAATAACTGCATGAATCAAATAGCCCGACTCCCATTGTTAATACAGGTAATACATTCAACTCAACTATATTAAATTTAAGTGAACACTTAACAATTATTTATGCTGTTTTTTGGGGTTGGTTAAACTTAATAAGAAATGTAGTTTCTCTTCATTGTTTTCTTTTCTAGTTGCTAATCTATAACTTGACAAGTTATCTTCTTTAAGCTTTCAACTTACAGTTTTCTCTGGATCTGTCAGAAGCTTCAGCCTCAATAAAGCTCTTAACAATTATATGAAAAGAACAAACAAATACAAGCTCCACCAAGTCACAATAGGCTTTCACGTGGTTATTAAATTTAAGTGAACACTTATCCTTTCTGGTAGTGATGATTCAGTAAGTGAGGTCGTTTCATAGTTATATCCTATGATTGTGAAACATCTGGAGTTTGGTCATAATATTTTTGCGACATTTCCATCCACAACTCATTTTTTGTACATGTCACTAACTAAGCTATTCGTATATATCTTGGAGTGGAAAAAAATAATCAAAATATTATTGTGTATCGTAAGTAATGTTTCCTATTGTTAGCTACTGTTGGAAGCTGGATCGTCTAACAAATCTTAACGACCTAAAAATTTGATAAAATATGTGAAATTTGTGATTTTGTGTGATTAAACTATTTTACCCCTTCCAGTAGTTGCATTATGGTATTTATGAGATGTAGGAGTGATTGTCATGATTTTCAATGCATTTTGGTATCATTTATGCGATATTGTGGTTTTTGATGGCTTCGAAAGCCTTATTTTAGATTTATGGGGATATCTTTTAATCCGTGTGATAGATGGACAAATGGACTACGCCAACAACATTGGAATATCAATTTTAGGATAGGTAGACCTTTGGTTTGAGTTCCGGTGCGCCCAATCTCATTTTGACCTATGGATTGGAAAGTTGGAAAATTAGAAATATGAGTGTGGGACCCATATTTGTTCGAAACGACCTCGGATGAAAAATTCAACTTCTCCAGTAGATTCAAAAATATTGATTTTAGGGTGTTAGCATGTTTGGTATAATTTTACGGCTTTTAAATCTCATTTCGACCCTCGATTTGAAAAATTATAATTTCAGATTTAGGAGGTCAACTTTCAGAAAATTATGATATCGCCAATGCATTAGGAACGTCGAATTTAGTATGGTTGCATATTTTGTTGGCATGTATCAGACTCCGAACGAATCTCGGGCACTCCGTCGAAATCTGGATTGATGTGAAAAAACTGGTGCAATACCAGATTTTCTGCAATATAAAAATACCTCTTTTTGGCATATTTTGCTCATTTTTCATCTTGCCGCTTGAGATTTAAATCCTAAAATAGTGTGGTAGCTTAAAAGTAAAGTTCGTGGGAGATTGAGAAGCAAGACTAACACCTATTTCTTGATTTTATTACCGATATAAGATAAAAATATGTATGGGACCAAAACCCATTGCCTTACCGCTTGGCCACGCCCTATTTAGATTTCTATTCGATACTAAAAAAGTATATTGCTGGTTTTGTTTGTTTGTCAACTCTAGTCCAAATATCTATAGAATAGATTAGATTGGTATTGGGATTTTGCTATGTTTTTGGTATGTGTAGATATAGAATTCAACTTAATTTGTTGATCATTACATATAATTCAATTAAGCTATTGTATGAAAATATGATTTTTTTCGATTCTCCTTTGAGAAAGGGAGGATTTTTGATTGGGTGGGTTCAAAGAAAAAGAATAATTTTTTATTTACCTTATTTACTTTCCTTTTCCTTATATCAATAACTCAATCAAAATGCAATTATCTTCAAGAACAAAAAGTCTGTTTTGCTTAATACCTTTAGTTTGATCGGTATCTGTCTTAATTCGACCCTTTATTCAAGTAGTTTTTTCTTCGGCAAATTGCCCGAGGCCTATGCTTTTTTGAATCCAATCATAGATATTATGCCAGTCATACCTCTGTTCTTTTTTCTCTTAGCCTTTGTTTGGAATGTTGTTGTAAGTTTTCAATGAGATCCTTAATAATATCCTTGAAAATTCATGATTTATTCGATAAAAAATTCTACAATAAATCAAATCAGATAAGCTTTACCATTTGAAATCTCGATTCAAACATTGAAATTCTTGGTTAGTCACGAGAAATCCGGCTTAACTTATTTCCTTATTTTTTGCACTTTCCTTTCGAGTGAAAGACCTTATTAGGCTCCTCTTGTGTATATAAAAATTTGGTTAATGACAAACTCTTATTAGAAAAGAATTTAGAAAAATTCTTTTAGAGAAAGAGCTTCGTTGCTTGGTGTCAAACTAGGATATGCGGTAGAAAAATGGATGATCTATTCTCTTTTTTTTTTCAAAAAAAAATCATCTTGGAGATTGTGTAATGCTTACTCCAAAACTCTTTGTTTATAGTAGTGATATTTTTTGTTTCTCTCTTCATCTTTGGATTCCTATCTAATGATTCCGGACGTAATCCTGGACGTGAAGAATAAAATAAAAAGGTTTTTCCTTGCTTGATTTTAATTTTTTTCTTAGGATTTGGTTTATTCCACACATTTAACTAAGAATAAGAACAAAGGATTTCAAAATTTGAAAAAAAAAATTAAGTCATCAACGGAAAGAGAGGGATTCGAACCCTTGGTACGATTAACTCGTACAACGGATTAGCAATCCGCCGCTTTAGTCCACTCAGCCATCTCTCCCAATTGAAAAAGATAATTACTACATGAGATAACACATAAGACAAGGGAAAGAATCTTTCTTTCTCTCTTTTTTTCTTCCTATATTATATAGATATGTACAACTTTGATCATCAATTTTCTTTATCTCTTTATCTAAAGTAAAGGATTATCTAAAGTAAAGGAAGGGATCAAAAGAGCCAAGATATCAAGAAAAATAAAGAAGAACTCTTTTCTTTGTCTTGATTTTGTTCAAAAGGACCCTCTTTTTCTCATGGCCTGGTCTGGTCAGTACCCAGCCGGGCCTCTTTTGTTCCAATGAATTTGAATTTTAAAACAAAAATGCATGTTATAGTTGTAATATTTCATTTTAATTGAATAGTTAATATTCAAGCAACAAGAAAAAATTCCCATTTTTTATAAAGGTAAAATAAAATATACGCAATAGAAAATTCGATCAAAATAAAAGTCTCATTTATCTTCCTACTTTTTGATTTTATGTTTACCGCTTTGCTGGACTAAACAAAAAGAAGCTTTCGAGGCATTTTTATGTTATGATTTTAGCGGTTTTTATTATTTTAGTGGTTTTGACGACCCTATCTTATCCTATCTTAGTTACCACAATTCTCCTGTTCGACAAAAGTTGCATTTGTATACAATAATCGGATTGTAGCGGGTATAGTTTAGTGGTAAAAGTGTGATTCATTCTATTATCCCTTAAATAGTTAAAGGGTCCTTCGATTTGATTCATATTCCGATCAGAAACTTTATTTCTTAAAAGGATTAAATCCTTTGCCTCTCAATGACAAATTCGAGAACAAATACACATTCTCGTGATTGGTATCCAAAGGTCACTTAGACATTGAAAAATTGGATTATGAAATTACGAAACATAATTTTTGAATTGGATCAATACTTCCAATTGAATAAGTATCAATAAATGATCCATGAATAAAGATAGAAAGTTTATTTCTAATCGTAACTAAATCTTCTATTTCTTATTTGTAAAGAAAAAAGTGAACCAAAATAGCTATTAAACGATGACTTTGGTGTCTGTAAAGCCGTTTTATTAGTGTTCTGTTATTTTCTATGTAGGTGATCATTCTAACAATGTTAACTAGTCGTAGTTCCCTATCAAAGTTTCCAGCTAAAGTATTTTTCTTTGAGAAAGACAATAGGCGAATTTTTATTACTGGATATACTTTTATATTTGCACTTGATTCAGATTTCTCATGCTTTAAGTCAATTTCATCGGCCAGATTCGTTAGAAGTTCCTTGCTTGATTGCTACCCTATGTTTCCTCTTCAATTAGCTCTTAGATGATATAGTATTTCATAAACTCCCCTTTACCTCAAAGGTATTCTCCTACGGCTCCTTCTGGCATATAATTATCTTCTTGAAAAACCTATCCATATAAATTTGGTCCAAGGAAATTTCTATTGATTTTTCGTTCTTATTTGCTGCAGTGGGAGGCTTCGAATGCCTTCTCAAAGGCCAATGCACTCTTTAAGTTAGTCCAGTCGCTATTGGATCTCTGCAATGACACCAAATATTGATCCCTTCTTAAAATTTGACATTCATAAACATGAGAAACAATCGTAATTAATTTGTAATAGGGTATCAATACCATCTCCATGGTCCCTCGGCATTATCATTTCAAATCTATCAAACTTAATTGTACCATGCAGGATCTTGTTTGAATGATCAATGCCTAATCAGTTAAAAACTGCATTCACAAAATCATTTTATTTTATGTGTGTTGTACCAATGACCTTATCAAGTAATACATAACTCCCACATTTAAAAGTGGATCCATTTACACGTACCTTATTTTTTGCAACAGATGACTAACCTAGTGCAACAAATGACACATCTGTTAAAATTATCAAACAATTATAGATATCTATTACAACAGATGATCAATCTATTGCAATATATGACTTATCTGTTGGAAATAATCAAACAAATATATACATTTGTTGCAACAGATTATCAATATGTTGTAATTTATCAAATAGGTAGAATATATTTTACAACAAATTACCCATCTGTTAGATTTATTTTAAAGTAATTTTCTTTTCTTTCAAAAATATAATAAGGATAAAATGTTGTATTTAGATCCATATTTTTAATTTACATATTCGAAAAGTCACCAGTTTATTTAATTAAAGGATGTAATTATTAAAAAAAGAGGTGAACAGTTGTGACTTTTTGACTAACCCATTCAAATTCAATCCTTTATAAATAGGTCCCTCCTTACTCGTCCAGTCTAATCCACTTCTAGATATGAATGATCCTAATTTGAACAAGGTGATTCTGCGCAACTCTTTGTGGGAACTTGAAAGGAAGATTTATGAACTCTAATAGGAGTTGGGCAACATGAGACAAGACTGAGGAGGGCCCTGCAGCTGTCGGATGACGATTGACTGGTTGACAATAATATTAATAATAATAATAATAATAATAATAACAATAATGATAATAATAATAATAGTAATGATAAAAAATAGGTTATGTTTTTTCTTTTATTATATTGGATCAACCTAAGGGAGGAGCCTAATGTATGTTTTATTTTTTATTGTATATTTACATATAATGGATTCAGAAATATATGTTTAGTCGACTTGGGATTTTTAATTCTTATTTAATATTAAGTTTTCATTATGTCTATTCCTTATTGAAAATATGTCGACGGTTAGAGGAAGGGATTGATCGTTTATTGCAATGATGGACCATATGTTGCAACAGATGGTTAATCTATTGCGGCAAATGGATCATATGTTGCAACAGACAGCTAATAATAAAAAAGGAATATTGTTATTGATAGGGTGAAAATTCTTGATTTTTTCAATTATTTAATATGAAAAACACTTTGTAAATAAATAATAAGGAAATAAATGATGCACACAATTTATAACCATAAAAAATAATTATTTAATTTTAATAACTGATGTTAATATTAAATAAGCGACAAGTCGTGACTTTTCAGCATTTTTATTTTTAAGTCTATTTTTAATTTATTTATCATATAATAAAAAAAATCACCAATTTAGATTAATTAAGGTATATGATGATTGTTAAAAAAGAGGTGAACAGTCATGACTTTTTGTCTTAACACATTCAAAACAGTCAATAAATTAAATTCCCTATCTGTTACAACTGATGAATCAGTTGTTAGAAGAAATAAAAAAGCTCCTTCAACAGATGACTAATTTGTAGCAACAGATGGTATATCTGTTTCCACAGATGGGTTATTTGACGCAATAGATATACAATTTGTTGCCACATTAAAAGAAATGGTTAATGAAAAGGTGAGAAGCCTTCGATTATTGAATTGAGAAAAAAATATTATTTAAATTTAAGAACTAATTAATAATAATAAGCTGAAAACTCATGACTTATCATAATAATCAAAAAGTCCACAGCTTAATTTAATTAAGTCATAACTTTTCACAGTAATCAAAATGCCATCTATTTGAATGTATTTAATAAAATGGACGTGAACAGTCACGCCTTTTTGCCAAACTCATTCAAATTCAATCCTTTATAAATAGGTCCCTCCTTACTCATTCATTCTACTACACTCTATTTATTTCTTACATCTTGTCTTTCATATTACATCTTCAAACACTTTCTCTCTAAAGACCCGATACCTTTTTCCTGACTCGCATAAGTTTTTTTTCTATAAATCTACCCAGTTGGTAGTATACGTTGTATTACATTCAGACTATTTTCTATACTTATTTTTCTACATTTTTTGTCAATTCATGTGTGTTCTAGATATGGTTGATCCTATTTGGGTGATACAAGTCTAATGGGCATCAACGTTTTTGATCACACAACTCGAGGCCAACATGAGGAGGTCCAAGCCTTGATCACCCTAAGGATCCAGGAATGTGCTTAGATGCCCTTCTTTGAGCTCCTAATAAAAAAATATCATGTTTGGAAGATAGCTTGGAGCTGAGGAAAGCCATGGTGCAGGAATAAAAAGAGCCCTTTGGGTTATTTCCAAAATAGCCAATTTTGGGCTATTTTTGTAATAGGCAAGTTGTGCAAAGGCAACTACTATAATTAGGTGCCTTAGGAATTTCATTAGTTAGTTTTTGTTTATTAATTTGCATAATGTATTCATGAAAACTCTATGGGAGTGTTTGAATGCTTGGAAAAGCATATGTTGAACCTTGTTTAGAAATGTTGGTTGTAAGGAGGATCTAATCCTCTTTGCAGTCACATAAAAGTTAGATGCTTATTGATAGTCATTAAGGAAATTATTAGGGTTTGAAACGCCCTTCGATTGCCCTTTCATTATCAATTTTGTGTCTATCTTCCAATCTTGGTTATTTTATCCTTCTATCTTTATTTTTATATGTTTAGATTCGAGTTCTCGTGGCTTGAATCATATCATTTGGTATCATAGTTGAGTTTGATTTAATTCCTACGAAGTCAATCTTGGATCTATTATCTTGAAAATCCACAAAAAAAAGTAGTGTCAATCAAAAATCCCAAAAAAGTACTATTCACGTTTTTTGGTCTTCGGTCAAAATTTGAGTCTTAGATTTTGTGTTTTTCTTGTGTTTATATTGTTAGATTTTCATTTCCTAACACTATTAGTGCTCATATATCAAATTTGAGCTAATTCAGAGTGAAATTAAGCCTTTTACAATCATTGAAAGCTTGGGTTTGAGAAGAAGAAGTTTGAGGTGTGTTGCAAGATTTTTTAAGGTATGTTACAAGATTTGAAGTGTTGGGTGAGTAATTTGAGCAAAATTATGTTTGGAATGAGTTTAGAAGTCAAAGAAATGCCTGCATGCAAATTTTTAACTCATTCCAAGCTCTGGAGAAAAAGTTAGAAAGATTGGTGTTCTTGAAGACATTCAAATCTTCTAGTTGAATCTTCATCAAAAGTTTGTGATTCATCCTTGAAATAGAAGGAAAAAGAGTGTAAAGTTTACAAGAATATCCCAAGACAAAAGAATAAAAAAGGGACCACAACAAGTTCATTTTCGGTCCTTTGTGCATGCTGGCGGCTGACATGAACCCAAGCTGCATTGGAGATGCTGCAGCAGCCCAAAGGCACCTTGAAGCAGTGTTACCTGTGTCTAGAATTCCTTGTACATGCGCCCCACCTGCTAGATCATGTCACCAAATGCAGATCAGCCCTTCCCAATGCAAATTATGTCCGAAATGCAAAATTCAAGTTTCCAAAGTACATTTTAACACCTTAATTACTCCATTGCTCAATGTTTGATTCTTAGTTTCAATTTCTTGATTCTTAAATCCCTTCTTTAAATTTTAAACTACTGATCAACTAGCAATTCATCTACTAAGTTGATTGATTAGTTCTTGATTCCTATTTCTTTCATTGTCTAATTTCTTTCAAGTTTTTCTCTTTTTCAATTGTTTGTGATTTATTGATTCAAGTACATAAATAGTTTTTTTTATTTCTTTGAGTTGTTAAAACAAAAATGCACTCCATTGCAAATTAGATATTGACACCTTATTGTCCATTGGAGTATAAGCAACTTTCAACATTCGTCGCTCCAATTATAAGGATGTAACACCCCATACTTAATTATGTGCATTATCCATGGTTATATGTGTCGGAGTATATGTATTGATCCTAAGTTAGGTATATATGAGTTTGAGTATGAGTATTGATTATTTTGAGATGGTTTCAAGTGTATAGTTTGATTATATGTGTATGGGAATCAACTTTATTTATACCGAAATTTTCCCGTTGATGATTCCATACGAAGTTTATTGAATAAGCTTTCCAAAAACGGATAAGTTTCGGATATGATCGAGCACGTTCGAAACTATAAAACGGCGGTCGGGATAATTGTGAACAGTAAATGTGCAGGAAATTCAAACTACTGAGGCCTGCCAGTTTTTTGGGTCGACTTTGAACGATCATAACTAAATCAATATAATGAACTGGGAGAGATACAACCTATCAAAAGAAATATCGTTGAGTCTTCTTTCCAATTCAATTGGTTTCATCCAAATCCAACGTCTGAGTAAGGAGTTATACTCGTTTTACTTCAGCCTCTCAAAATAGTTTTTTAGGGTCAACTTCAAACGATCATAACTCCTTGTACAGGACGAACTGGGTGGCCTACTTAATATGAACTGAAATACCTTTGAATTATGTTTCCAACAATACCAATTTCACCCAAATCCGATATCGGAGCAAAGAGTTATAGCCGATTTACTTTAGCCTGTCAAAACAGTCCACCATGGACAGATTCGGACTTACTTAAAATTTTAAGGGCAATATGGTCATTTTCCATCACCTCATGGACGAAAATTGGTCTTTATATACATACACTTAGCCTCATATCCATCATTTTTATCCAAATTATTAAAGAATAAGGAAACCCTAGCCTAAGTTAAACTCCAATTATCTTGTGATTCAACCGTAGAAAATCCAAATTGATTCTGTAGTTGTGTTCACCGTCTCAAGGGCTTCGAGAAGCACCCCTTATTTGGGCCAACAAGACTTCAAAATCAAAAGGGCCATTTTATGGTAAGGATGTAAATTATGTTGGTGTTATTTATATGGATATGTATATATATATATATATGCATGTGAGCATAAGAAGTATGTTATTTGATTGTTGTTGAAAGATGATTGGAAATGATGTTGGATCATTCTTGTGCATGGTTGGATTATATTGAATTGTGAAAGGATTTGGTGTGATGATGTGGTATTGATGATGTGGTATTGAAATGATGATTATATATATATATATACACGCAAAAACCTATTGTTCAAGTTGGTTTTTGGAATGTTTTGCAAATATTGATTGTATGGAATTATGGAAGAGAATTGTGGTGTTGGGTTGCTAATACTAGATGCCAAACATTTCATTGTAGATAAGTGATTTGTAAAGGCGGGAAGTTGTGTTGAATTGGTATCCGAATCTACGATGAGGTATGTAAAGCATATTCTAACGATGTTCTTTGGCATGAAAACACCAATGTTCCATCAAGTAAGATTCCAATGTTGTCCAAAAACATGTATTGTTCTACATTACCAACGAAGTTGTTTCCATTCTATAAAGTGTCAAAATGTTTCATTGATATACCAAAATTCTCCTATTTCATTGTTGTGATATTGATGATTCTGAAACACATTGTTGATGTACCGGGTACCAATGAGTCCTTATTACATCGTTATTGTATAGAAGGTCTATTACTTGCTTCCTATTGATGTATAGTTGTTCCAAAGGTACTATATTGGCATGAACACTAATGTAATAATCTCAAAAGCTTTTGAACTAAGTTATTGGAAAGATCTCTTATGTGTGTTACTTGATATTCGTGTGGGTGGTATCCCAAGGGCATAAGCCTAGCATGGGTCGATCCCTATTTATGTGTTTATGGGTGTTATCCTAGGGGCATAAGCCTATCATGGGTCGATCCTAGTTGATATGTACTGGAGGCAGCCTAATGGTCACAGTACGGTACAGTATTGATTATTGTTAGGTGGTTGGAGGTTCGGGAGGAGGAGGTAATGGCGAATAATAATTGTAAAGAATGAAATGAACGAATCTATACCGTTCCACAAATGTGTTTGATTTCAAGAACCCAATTCAGATTAATGATAATGTACATGATCCTAAAAGTGTTTATGAAGTGGGGTTCACTTCTATTATGATTTATTCACTTGCGTCTGATTTTCTTGATCCCCTATGTCACATATGATTATTTACAGCTTTACATACTCAGTACATATTTCGTACTGACGTCCCTCACGGGGGACCTGCATTTCATGCTGCAGGCACAGGTGCTTCAGCTCACTCACAGCATAGATAGGAGTCAGGTCATACAGCTATTGTTGGTGAGCTCCAGTTTGCTTCGGAGCTTTCCGAGTCGGTTCCTTATGTTTTGTTATTGTACAGGAGTCATGTGTGGGTGGGGGTTTGTCCCGACCCTAGTGATGTCATGTATATATATCCTAGAGGCTTTGTAGACATAAGGAAGGGTAAAGTCATGGAAGTTTATATAGTGATGTTATATCTGTATACGTGGTGGCCCCGACGGCCAAGTGTTATATATATATCTACATATTTGTGCATGTTGTGCTGATACAGGTAATTAGATTCTTCTATATGCAGTGAAGTGCTGTCCAAATTTTTGGTGATATGTAAGTGAAAGTAAAGGTATTTGAACGGGTTCTCCCAGGCCTTCTCAGCTTCGGGTGCCAGTCCGGCCCGATGGGATTTTGGGGCTTGACAAAAGTGGTATCAGAGAGGTTCGTCCTAGTGAGTCTACAAAGCCGTGTCTACGTAGAGTCTTGTTTATCGGTGTGTTGTGCACCACATCTATAAACAGGAGGCTATGGACATTTAGTAATTGTTTCTTTTCTTCATGTCTTAGATCGTGCGATAGAGCTTATATAGTATATGAAGTCATAGTTGACAACTGAATCAGTTTGTTTCATTTATTATAGTAATGATGCCGGTTACCAGAAGCAAGAATACCGGTAAGCAAGTAGATGTGGCTGCCGGAGAGGGGACTAGTAAGTCACCCACTATACCAGCTAATCAAAGTGAGGCTCCAGCTGAGCATGCATCAGAAACTTCCCCCAGTCCGGAAGAAATAAGGGGGAGGAGAACTATATCCCCAGAGCCACCTATTAATGTTGTTGATCAAGATCTTAGAAATGCAGTACAACTTTTGACTCGTATAGTTGCTGGGCAAGTCCAAGGGCAAGCTATTCCTGTCGCGGGTTCTAGCGGTACTGATAGGGCGGCTAGTCTTCGGACGCAAGATTTTCTTAAGATGTATCCACCTACTTTTACCGGATCCGATCTTAACGAAGATCCGCAGGACTTTATTGATCAGATCCAAAGGGCCCTAGAGGTGATGCATGTATCGGGCAGAGAGACAGTGGAGTTAGTCGCGTATAGATTCAAAGGTGAGGCTATATATTGGTATGAAGATTGGAAACGGTCAAGGGGCATTGATGCACTCCCAGCTACTTGGAAAGAGTTCAAAGAGGCATTTATTGATCATTATCTTCCATATGAGACTCGTCAGGCCCATGCGGATCAGTTCTTAAATCTTCGGCAGGGTAATACAAGTGTGAGGGAGTGTAATCTTTAATTTAATTCCTTGTCCAGATATGCTCCTAATGTTATAGCTACTATGGATGACAGAGTTCATCGGTATGTGAATGGATTGGATCCGTATTTGGTTAGGGATTGTACTATTGCTGCACTGAATAAAGACATGGATATAGCTAGGATCCAAGCATTTGCACAGAAAATGGAAGATCAGAGGCAAAGAAGAAGAACACAGGAATTTGAAAGCGGATCTTCTAAGAGGGCCAGATCTACAGGGCAGTTTATGGCGCCACAGGGAGGTTTTAGACCTCAATTTTCTGCTAGACCACCTAGGCCATTATTTTCTTATTCTGCAGCTAGTGATCCACCACAGCATCAGGGGTTCAGAGGTAGTCAATTTGGGCAAAGAAGTGAGGGTCATAGTTCGCGATCTGTGGGTTATCATAGGCAAGGGAATATGAGACAATCGAGACCTCCTCAAGAGCCATGCAATAAATGTGGAAGGCATCATATAGGCGTATGTCGAATGGGAACAAATGTTTGTTATTGGTGCGGTATGATGGGGCATATGATGAGAGAATGCCCACGAAGGGGCATAGGTGGCGTAGCACAACCTTCGGGATCAGTTGTTGCATCATCATCACCGGTATCTTATTTTGGTATGGGCGCACAACCTGCGAGTCACGCTAGAAATGGAAAAAGATTCGCCAATTCCAGCGGGACTCAGAATCGCACTTATGCTTTAGCGGATCGACAGAATCTAGAGGCTTCCCCAGATGTGGTTACGGGTACTTTGTCCATATTTTCATTTAATGTATATGCTCTAATTGATCCCGGTTCTACATTATCATATGTTACTCCTTTGGTTGCTGGAAAGTTCAAAAGAACCCCCGAATTGTTAGATAAGCCGTTGGAAGTGTCTACCCCGGTTGGGGAATCTATTATTGCTAGAAGAGTTTATAAAGATTGTGTAGTAACTTTGTGTGATCGAGACACGATGGCCAATCTTGTGGAACTAGAAATGGTAGATTTTGATGTTATAATGGGTATGGATTGGTTGGCGTCTTGTTATGCCAGAATTGACTGTTGTACAAAAAAGATGTATTTACATTTTCCTAATGAAGCAGTTATTGAATGGCAAGGTAAGATTGGCGCACCAAGAGGTAGATTTATTTCTTATTTCAAAGCGAGAAAAATGATTTCCAAGGGCTACATATGTCATTTAGTTAGAGTAAAGGATACGGAATCAGAATCACCAGATCTTCACACTGTACCAGTGGTAAATGAATATCCTGATGTATTCCCTGAAGATCTTCCAGGCTTACCTCCTGAACGAGAAGTAGAGTTTGGTATTGATGTAATACCAGGCATCCAACCAATCCATTCCTCCATATAGAATGGCCCCAACAGAATTGCGAGAATTGAAAGAGCAACTAAAAGATTTTCTAGAGAAGGGATTCATAAGGCCTAGTATGTCCCCCTGGGGAGCACCATGTTATTTGTGCGCAAAAAGGATGGCTCGCTGAGGATGTGTATTGATTATCGGCAATTGAATAAGGTGACTATTAAGAATAAATATCCTCTCCCAAGAATTGATGATTTATTTGATCAATTACAGGGCGCCAAGTGTTTTTATAAGATTGATTTGAGGTCAGGTTACCACCAAGTGAGGGTCAAAGAAAAAGATATACCCAAAACAGCTTTCCGAACAAGGTATGGTCATTATGAGTTACTAGTTATGTCATTTGGGCTAACAAATGCACCTGCAGCTTTTATGGATTTGATGAATAGGGTGTTTAAGCCATTCCTGGATGTATTTGTGATAGTTTTTATAGATGATATTCTAGTTTATTCTAGATAAGAAGAGGACCATGCCAATCACTTACGACAGACATTGCAGACTCTTCGTGATTGTAAGCTTTATGCAAAGTTCTCTAAATGTGAGCTTTGGTTAAAGTCGGTGGCATTTTTGGGTTATATTGTATCTAGTGAAGGGATAAAGGTTGATGCTCAAAAGATAGAAGCTGTGAAGAACTGGCCAAGGCCCACAACGCCTATGGAGATTCGTAGTTTTCTCGGGTTGGCCGGTTATTATAGAAGATTTTTTAAAGACTTTTCTTCCATTTCAGCACCCTTAACCAAGCTAACGCATAAAGCATCCAAGTTCCAATGGAATGATGCGTGTGAGCAGAGATTCCAAGAATTGAAGAACAAGTTGATTTCTACACCCGTGTTGGTACTTCCAAAAGGCCCCGAAGGGTATACAGTGTATTGTGATGCTTCTAGAATTGGTTTAGGATGTGTATTGATGCAGCATGGTAAGGTAATAGCATATGCTTCTAGACAATTGCGGCCACATGAAAAAAATTACCCCATACATGATCTTGAGCTGGAAGCGGTTATCTTTGATTTAAAAATATGGCGCCACTATTTATATGGGGTTCATGTTGATATATATACTGATCACAAGAGCTTTCAATATATTTTTAATCAGAAGGATCTAAATTTAAGGCAGCGGATATGGATTGAACTATTAAAGGACTACGATGTTGATAGCTTGTACCATCCAGGGAAAGCAAATGCGGTAGCTGATGCGTTAAGTCGTAGGGCTATGATGGCACCTATAGAAAGGCAAGGGATGGTTAAAGATCTTCATCAATTAGCTAGTCTAGGAGTTCGTCTTCTCGAAACTCCGAACGAGGAGCTTATTGTGCATAATGCCGCAGAATCCTCATTAGTAGCTGAGGTGAAAGAGAAGCAAGATGCAAATCCTATTTTATTACAGCTTAAGGAGAACGTTCAGAATGGTGCGACCAAGGCATTTGAGCTTACGCGAGAAGGAGTACTTCAATGCCAAAACCGATTGTGTGTGCCGGATATAGACGGGCTAAGAAAGAAGATTATGACAGAGGCACATTTTTCAAGGTATTCCATTCATCCAGGATCAACCAAAATGTATCAAGATTTGAAAGATATGTATTGGTGGAATGACATGAAAAGGAACATTGCAGAATTTGTAGCTGAATGTCCAAATTGCCAACGAGTTAAAGTGGAACATCAAAAGCCCAGAGGCTATATGCAATGCATAGATCTTCCAATTTGGAAGTGGGACATGATCAACATGGATTTTGTTACAGGTTTGCCTCGTACAGCTCAGAAATTTGATTCTATATGGGTGATTGTGGATAGGCTTACTAAATCCGTACATTTCTTACCCGTTAAGACCACTTACACAGTTGAAGAATATTTGAAGCTGTATGTTAAAGAAATAGTCCGATTACATGGAGTGCCAACTTCTATTATATCGGATCGGGGAACTCAATTTACTGCAAACTTTTGGAAGTCTTTCCAATAGAGTTTGGGAACACAAGTGAATCTGAGTACAGCTTTTCACCCTCAGACGGATGGACAAGCAGAGCGCACCATTCAAACACTTGAAGATATGCTACGAGCATGTGTTATGGATTTTAAAGGCAGCTGGGATGATCATTTACCTCTTATTGAGTTTGCCTACAATAATAGCTATCATTCAAGTATCAAAATGGCACCATATGAAGCTTTATATGGGAGAAAGTGTAGATCACCAATAGGATGGTTCGAAGCGGGTGAAACTCTTATGTTCAGACCGGATCTTGTGTGTCAAGCCATAGAAAAAGTCAAGGTGATTCAGCAACGGTTGAAAATAGCTCAAAGTCGACACAAGTCATATGCGGATAGTAGAAGAAAGATCTAGAGTTTTCGTTAGGCGATTGGGTATTTTTGAAGGTATCGCCAATAAAAGGGGTGATGAGATTTGGCAAGAAAGGAAAGTTGAGTCCACGATATATAGGCCCATATAAGATTATTCGAAGATGTGGGCAAGTTGCTTATGAATTAGAGCAACCCCAGGAACTCTCATCAGTGCATCCAGTATTTCATGTATCGATGCTTCCAAAGTGCATTGGAGATCCGTCCCTTATTACTTCTACTGAAGATGTGCAAGTAACAGAAGATCTTACCTATGAGGATATGCCTATTGCTATATTAGATCGTCAAGTTAAGAAGATGAGAAATAAAGAAGTAGCATCGGTGAAAGTACTTTGGAGAAATCAACAAAGGGAAGAGATTACATGGGAAGCGGAGGAAGCAATGAAATTGAAATACCCTTATTTGTTCAAAGGTGAAAAAGAAGTGCAAGGAGTGTAACTGGGACACTAACAAGTGAGTTTTTACACATGCATAATATCTATATGATGACGTGGATATCAATTATGAATTTGAACTTGTTTCGGCCAAATAACGACATTTACATTCGAGGACGAATGTCCTTAAGGGGGAAAGGATGTAACACCCCATACTTAATTATGTGCATTAGCCATGGTTATATGTGTCGGAGTATATGTATTGATCCTAAGTTAGGTATATATGAGTTTGAGTATGAGTATTGATTATTTTGAGATGGTTTCAAGTGTATAGTTTGATTATATGTGTATGAGAATCGACTTTATTTATACCGGAATTTTCCCGTCTATGGTTCCATACGAAGTTTATTGAATAAGCTTTCCAACAATATAAATATTTCCAAAAACGGATAAGTTTTGGATATGATCGAGCACGTTCGAAACTATAAAACGGCGGTCGGGATAATTGTGAACAGTAAATGTGCAGGAAATTCAAACTACTGAGGCCTGCCAGTTTTTTGGGTTGACTTTGAACGATCATAACTCCCTCAATATAATGAACTGGGAGAGATACCACCTATCAAAAGAAAGATCGTTGAGTCTTCTTTCCAATTCAATTGGTTTCATCCAAATCCAACGTCTGAGTAAGGAGTTATACTCGTTTTACTTCAGCCTCTCAAAACAGTTTTTTAGGGTCAACTTCAAACGATCATAACTCCTTGTACAAGACGAACAGGGTGGCCTACTTTATATGAAATGAAATCCCTTTGAATTATCTTTCCAACATTACCAATTTCACCCAAATCCTATATCGGAAGAGTTATGGCCGATTTACTTTAGCCTGTCAAAACAGTCCACCATGGATAGATTCGGACTTACTTAAAATTTTAAGGGCAATATGGTCATTTTTCATCACCTCATGGATGAAAATTGGTCTTTATATACATACACTTAGCCTCATATCCATCATTTTTATCCAAATTATTAAAGAATAAGGAAACCCTAGTCTAAGTTCAACTCCAATTATCTTGTGATTCAACCGTAGAAAATCCAAATTGATTCCGTAGTTTTGTTCATCGTCTCAAGGGCTTCGAGAAGCACCCCTTATTTGGTCCAACAAGACTTCAAAATCAAAAGGGCCATTTTATGGTAAGGATGTAAATTATGTTGGTGTTATTTATATGTATATGTATGTATATATATGCATGTAAGCATAAGAAGTATGTTATTTGATTGTTGTTGAAAGATGATTGGGAATGATGTTGGATCATTCTTGTGCATGGTTGGATTATGTTGAATTGTGAAATGATTTGGTGTGATGATGTGGTATTGACGATGTGGTATTGAAATGATGATTATATATATATATACACATAAACCTATTGTTCAAGTTGGTTTTTGGAATGTTTTGCAAATATTGGTTGTATGGAATTATGGAAGAGAATTGTGGTGGTGGGTTGCTAATACTAGATACCAAACATTTCATTGTAGATAAGTGATTTGTAAAGGCGGGAAGTTGTGTTGAATTGGTATCCGAATCTACGACGAGGTATCTAAAGCATACTCTAACGATGTTCTTTGGCATGAAAACACCAATGTTCCATCAAGTAAGATTCCGAGGTTGTCCAAAAACATGTATTGTTCTACATTACCAACGAAGTTGTTTCCATTCTATAAAGTGTCAAAATGTTTCATTGATATACCAAAAGGCTCCTATTTCATTGTTGTGATATTGATGATTCTGAAACACATTGTTGATGTACCGGGTACCAATGAGTCCTTATTACATCGTTATTGTATAGAAGGTCTATTACTTGCTTCCTATTGATGTATGGTTCTTCCAAAGGTACTATATTGGCATGAACACTAATGTAATAATCTCAAAAGCTTTTGAACTAAGTTATTGGAAAGATCTCTTATGTGTGTTACTTGTTATACGTGTGGGTGGCATCCCAGGGGCATAAGCCTAGCATGGGTCGATCCCTATTTATGTGTTTATGGGTGTTATCCCAGAAGCATAAGCCTAGCATGGGTCGATCCCAGTTGATATGTACTGGAGGCAGCCTAATGGTCACAGTACTGTACAGTATTGATTATTGTTAGGTGGTTGGAGGTTCGGGAGGAGGAGGTAATGGCGAATGATAATTGTAAAGAATGAAATGAACGAATGTATACCGTTCCACAAATGTGTTTGAATTCAAGAACTCAATTCAGATTAATGATAATGTACATGATCCTAAAAGTGTTTATGAAGTGTGGTTCACTTCTATTATGATTTATTCACTTGCGTCCGATTTTCTTGATCCCCTATGTCACATATGATTATTTACAGCTTTACATACTCAGTACATATTTTGTACTGACGTTCCTCACGGGGGACCTGCATTTCATGCTGCAGGCACAGGTGCTTCAGCTCACTCACAGCATAGATAGGATCCAGGTCATACAGCTATTGTTGGTGAGCTCCAGTTTGCTTCGGAGCTTTCCGAGTCGGTTCCTTATATTTTTTTATTGTACAGGAGTCATGTGTGGGCGGGGGTTTGTCCCGACCCTAGTGATGTCATGTATATATATCCTAGAGGCTTTGTAGACATAAGGAAGGGTAAAGTCATGGAATTTTATATAGTGATGTTATATCTGTATACGTGGTGGCCCCGACGGTCAAGTGTTATATATATATCTACATATTTGTGTGTGTTGTGCTAATATAGGTAATTAGATTCTTCTATATGCAGCGTCGTGCTATCCAAATTTTTGGTGACATGTAAGTGAAAGTAAAGGTATTTGAACGGGTTCTCCCGGGCCTTCTCAGCTTCGGGTGTCAGTCCGGCACGATGGGATTTTGGGGCGTGACAAAGGATCACAAAGGTGAGTTCATATGAGTATTGATGAGGTGCTTTACAACTAATCTTATTTGTTTATTTTTGTAGGTACAAGGTGATATAAGTGGAACATGTCTTTTATAGCCTCAGATAATTGTGACTATGACATAGGAGACTATGATTGTGGTGAAGAATGTTATGGCTACAAAGAAGATGGGGATTATAGGGGCTATAAATATAGCCATAATCAAATATGTGGAAGCGGGAAACTAGGTATGAATGGAGGGTATAGTAGGAGTCAATGTCTTCCTACTCTATCTATCTTCAAAAGAGAACGAGATGTCAAAGTTTACCTTGATTGGGAATGGCAATGTGAAAGAGTTTACAAGGATTATGCTATGAGCGAAGATGAACAAGCTACATATGCCCTTAAGTATATTCAAGGTCCGACCTTAGAATGGTGTAAACTTTTAAGGAATTCTATGCAAACATGGGGTGCCTTGAAAGAGTTCTTGAGGACGATCTATGTGCTGAAGGGTTACATGAAGCTTTATAATAGTGATCCAAGGAGACCAACTTGCTCAAGTGGGTAGATATTTGTGGAGTTCCGAGATGTGTTCTTATACTTGATGATTGGTTTCACACAAACTACATAACTCCTCTTATGGTTGATTATCTAAGGATATATCTAGTGTCCAAGCATTTCTCATACTTCATGGAAGGATATAGAGTCTTTCAGAGCATAAAGGTTTTCTTTACCCAAGATGGGTTCTATGAGGAGGTGCGATGTGATATATTTCCATTGAAATATGGACACATACATTTGGGTGCCAATTGGTTTGCACAACATAAGATTCCAAATGTGCAAAATTGGCCTAAGTTTGCAAAGGAACAATGGGGAAATCATCTTATTCCATCCACCCTTCCCAAATCTCAAGAAAATATGACCACTTACTCCAAGCCTTATAAAAACAACTGACAAAAGATTGAGAGGAGTAAAGGTGTGCAAGGTGAAAACCTAAGAGAGGAAAAAGGAGAGGTTGTGAGGAGTGAAGTAAGGTGGTTGCCACCAAACCGAGCTAACATTATTTATCCTTCTATTTATAAGGACATTTGTGTAGGTACCAATATGGAAAGTAGAGAAAAACAAATGCCAAAAATGAAGATTCCTTTTAAAGATTTGATGAGGGTAATCTTAGAAAATTCCAAAGCTTGTGGAGAACTTCACACAAAGGTAAAGAAGAATGTGGTCAAGAACTTTAAGGTATCATAGCTAACTGTTACACTTTTGTGCATGTGAATAATGATTGTGTGGCTAGTATCCCATTGAGTGTAAGTAGTAGCTTACCTACATATAAGTTTATTAATTCTTTTCCTCTTAATGATGATGTACATATTGTGAGTGTGGATACACAAGTGATAGTATTGATGACCGGATTACTCTTCCTGTAATATTAATTTGTGCCCACCTAGTGTTGAAGCCATTGTGTTGGAAGATGGTACATAATCTTGTAGAAGTTATGTTGATCAACTTGTGTGTGAAACTAGTCCACCACTTAAAGATGTATGTAATGTGATTAGAGAACCTCAAGTTAGCGATGAAATTAAAAATGTTGGTCAAGAAAATGGGAGTGACCCTTTAAGCTTGTCTTTTAGTGAAGATCCTTATGCTTGCTTGGCTCATAGGGATAATCAAGTGCTTGAAACATCTTTGATACTTGATAATGGTCTTTTCGAGAATGGACTTGCATACTCTACATCCTCTTCATGGATAGATCCTTCTCTTTTTAAGAAGAATATCTTGTTTGAAGATGATGAGCTCATTCCTAGTAAATTACCTAGTAGTGTGGATAGCATTGTTGATATAGCTCATTTTGATGGCTATATTCCATATGAAAACCCACTATGGTGTGACAACATTCCTTATAAAGATGGAAATCTTTTCTTAGAAAATGAGAATACTCTTAAGGGAAAGGAATGTAAAGTCTTGGAAAGGAATAATCAATTGGGTGATGATAACTTTGATTTGCTTGAATTTTTAAGAAACCCAATAAGTGATTGTTCCTTAGAAAATGATTGTGGATGTGATTCTTTATATGACACCCCGCCCATGTTTGATACTTATAAGAATGAATTGCTTACTTCTTGTGAAGTCCTAAGTAATAATCCCTTTGACATTGGTGATGGTATTTGTCTACTTGAGGATTCCTCCACTGAAAGAGAATGTATCAGTTGTTTTGAAATTGCTTTCTCTTCTACTTTGTGTGACCTTATTGTTGAGAATACTCATGGTGATGATTTTGAATCTAATAGTGAATAAATGCATGAGGGAACATTAGTTGAAGTTAACTTGAGTCTTACCTTTCTCTACTCTACCTTTTCTTTTGATGATTTTTATGAATGTAACGCCCTAAATCTGGTACCCAGAATGTACATGGTGCTCATGACCCTGAAGAACCACGAGCTAACCCATGACTGATATCTGTAACTGAGTACTGAATTATATACTGTAAATATATGGAATATAAGTTGTAAGGCCATAAGGTTCAAAAATAAACTAATGCTGAATATAAAAAAATATTTGTAATGGGGTATAACAATACCTAAAATCAAAATAAACTATCTGAAACATGCTGTAGTCTGAAAGCCTCTAAACTATCTGAAAATTGTGGAGTTGAAGGGACATGTGCCCAACTAGCTCTGAACTACTGAAATAATAAAGTAATAAAATAATCATGTTATCCTCAAATGATGAGGACTACTGTAAGTCTGGCTGCTGAACGTCTAATCTACTAAGAATGCTCGGGAGCTTGTGTTTCTAAACCTATGGTATAAAATACCATAGCAAAAATGCATCAGTATATTGAATATACTGGTATGCAAGTGAAGTAGACTGAATGTAATGGTTCATATGCATAAACAATACTAACTGACTGAATAACATGAACATGAGAATACATACATGAATATGTAACTGTAATTGAGATCGTGATAACACTGACTCATGAATTCTGATAATGTGGATTTTCTGATATCTGAGTACTAATACTGGGATACTGAATGACTAAGTACATTAAGTGCTGAGGAAATGATGTCATATTTCTTATAAAGGAATGACTATTTCTGACAGTTCTGATAATGAAGAACTAGTCTGACTGACTCTATCTGACAGTCCTAAAATCTAAATATTGGTAACATGAATTTTGTATAATTAATATACTATTAACTAGGGGACTGTGTCTGACAGTCTTGAAATTCGATGGAACTTGCAGAGTTCCATACTGTACTGAGTGACTGTATTTGACAGTCCTGATATCTGAAGAACTATCTGAGTTCTATTACTAAGTCTGAGTTTGAAACTGTAACTGTGGGAGAATTAATCTAACCGGCATACCCCTAATAAGCTATTATAGCTAAATTGGGGTCCAACTGTAACCCCAATTAGAAGGATGTCAATACCACACCAGTGGTGAGGACAAGCTGTGAGTGATCCCTCATATAGGTGGTACTCAAAGGAGAACGGTAGGACCCTCATATAATAGGTTAATCCACCTCATCTACCCTTAAAATAGAAGGTTTGATGTCTCAACCTATGCTGGCTACATAGTTCTAGAGTACAAGAACTGCTTCTAAGAATCACACCCTCTAATAATAGGTGAATTTCCATCCTTAGGATCACTCAGTGCTAACTCCTACTCTCATCTAAATAGACACTGAAAATGATTAACTGAAATGAACTGGACTGAGTTCATGGAGTTTCATTGACTGACGGAATGCTGTAGAGATTACTGAATTACTGAGCTTTCTAAGATTTACTGGGATTACTGAGTTTTCCTAAGTCACATGATTGGTTGAATTCTACCAAACTGGCTCTAGGCACACAGCTAAATTATCGGGTACAAGTGCCCCCAGGACTCGATAGCATGAAACTGACAGAACATGAAACTTCTTGAAAACATGACCAATATCAACAATTCATAATACATCAATTTGGGGATTTCATGAAGCACATGGTTATCATAGTCTTGTACATGAATGAAATTGCATATAAACATGTCATACTTTCATAAACCTATTCTCATGGACATTCCCTTAAACATTCATAATGCACACAACATCATGAAAGTCATTCTAGGGTAAAGCATGCATTTATCACTTGGGTCACACTTAAGCTATATTGTATAATTTCTATTCTCTTAGGAATTTTATCAAACACCTAGGATGCAAGACTTAGGGTATAGGCATGACCATCAAATTAATACAAAATAACTCCGTATTTCAACTCAATTTCACATGTTTCAAACCACATACTATCATAGGTTCATGAACAACACAAAGATTCCAACTTGGGAATCATACAACCATAATTACATGAACATAATCTACCCACAACAAAATATTCACAATACAAGATTTAAAACTTGATTCTTGGGCTTTATAGATGAAAGGAATCCATGAATGAATACTATGCATACCTTAGTTCTTGATTCTATGAATATTGACAGAAAAATTCTTGAATTTGAGTATTGAATTTAAATCCCCAATTGAAAACCCTATCTTGTTCTTTAGGGAAACTTGAGAGAAACACTATATTTTGGGTGAAATATGGTTGAATCACGTGTTATTGGGTGTATATAGGGGTGGGAAATTGACCCTTTTAACCCTGGACACATCTTTTTAATTTTTGTGAAAATTTTCTCAATCTGGACCCTTGGCACGATGTGGCACTATCGCGTCGTGTCTCTGAAAAGTAACAAATGAGAAATTGCATGGTGACGCGATGCAGAGCTATCATGTTTCCACTCTATTTGCATCCTGGAGGTTTGGTGCAATACGGCACTATCATGGAGCAACACTGAAAATTTACAATTGCTATTTAAGCTGGTTTCGTGATGCGCTGATGGCTCAAGTGATACACTCTTTGCCCGGGTGTCGGATTTGGGCGAATGTGGTATCGATGGAAATCTTATTCAACTTTCCACATGATAAATAGTTAAAATCTTGAAAATACAATATGTATAAAAGTAGATTCATCTTTAAAAAAAGTTTTTAACATTTTTGGGATAATTTTTAGCTAGGTAAAAGTACAGGGTATTACAATATCTCCCCTTTGGGAACATTCATCCTCGAATGACACCAAATGAGATGGGAGAATTGATAAGCTGAAGCACATACTGAGCATGAACAACTGAAACATGACTTCCTTACTGACATTATTGAGATTCATATTGAGCATGCATATCAGTTGCATGATTTTATGACTGAGCTGATACATGAATGCATGACTGGGAGAACTGATAAGATGATCACGCATAACTGAGGCATGAATATATGAATGAACTGAATCATGAACATGTGACTGAACGTGTAAGTGTAAAGGTAACAAGTGTGAAATAAAAATTGAGCAAGGAACTGAATACCACATTTGTAACTAAAATTTGAACCATAAGCTAAAAGAACTTAAGGAAAACTATTACCGTGGGATGAGTCTAAAACGTGATACATAGGTTGGATACCGTGATCTAAACTAAGTCCTCGAGTACATGGCATACGGCCGAGATTGGAGCTAGAGGGTCAACCTATGGGTACCCACTTTTCCAAACTGGATTCGTTACATGAAGAGAATTTGGAGGGTCTAGGACATGATAGCTCGGGGGTTATAGATCATCTCCCCCTTGGGACACTATGTCCACCAAAGAATAATAACTAGACCTTACTGAGATGTTAAGGAAAACTAAGGCAATACACAAAGCACCTACGGATTAGATCGTGACTGAATACCTAGAATCTGAAACTAAGGCATGATATATGAACCAAGTTTAACACATAACTACCTAGTTGGTCCATCTTAGAAGAATCACATTCATGAGATTTTGAATAGTGTGATTAGATGGAAAGATGGGAAAACCACACCATCTGAACTTTTTAGTCTAACTGCTAAACTGAAGTACTATCTTTGTAGAATAACTCATCCTGACAACTTATACTCGACCAGAGCATTTCTATGACATTCTTTCTATAGAGTTCTAGTGACTACAGGGAGAAACTGAATCTTGATCTGGCCTGAGCAGGACATCTGAATAGGAGATCGCTAACAAGGCCTATGAGACATTATCTAAGATAAAGTGACTAGACCTTACGCACTGTAACCAAAACTATTGAAAAGATTTACATAGGCACTGAGAATGAATGCATAATTATACTAATTTATCAAATTAACTGAATAATGGGTAGCTGAATACTGGACGTGTAAAACTGAACTGCATTTGGTTCAGGATAGCTGGACTGAAACTATACAGTGTTATGCATAGAAGGTAATGACTGACTAGGTAACATTAGGTAACTAAGAATGAGTGAGGGGAAAATCTGTATTACCTTAGGAACATAAGACCAGGGGTCTAACATAATTTGGGGGCATTCTATAACTGAGGTACATAAATACTAATGTCGGAGTAATTGATGGCTATATGCGAGGGTTGGGTAATTCTAAAACTAACTAGTTGTTGATCTGTCTACTAGACTTAGGACTGGGACTAAGATTGTAGTTAAGATGGTAATTAAGACTGTAATCGTAGCTAAGACTGTAACAGAGACTAAATGCTGGTTTTCTATAGCTGAGGTTTAGACTAGTACCGGAGCACTGAATTCTGATGGATAAATAAATGATAGCTGAAAGCCATGGTTCTGTAGGACTATTAGAGTCCTTTACTGAACATTGCTTACTAAACTGACATTGTAACTGAGGCCTGCGAGATGGAACATTAACACTACGGATTCACCGAGGGATCTAAACTGAGGGTATACGTGACATAATCTAAGTTTGACTGAACACTAAGAGTGAAGTCATGAATTACATGGGCTAAGCATACTGTAAAGCATGACATGAGTGCATGAGTCATGAGCTATATGAACTGGGTTTGAAATTGCTAAATTTGTGGAACATGATTTTTAACACAGAGTAATCCGAAATTCCTCATACTAGGAACTTAAAACACACATTATTTTTATGGAAAACGCGCGAATGTAAGTTGGTTGCATGGAATGGTGACATAAACCAAGCGTAAGTATCATGATATTTAAAGTAGAAAACTTTATACTGAGGTAGGAATGGGTCGGGAATTATCTTCCCTTACTAATTTCCTACACATACTGGTATTACTACTAGAACCTGAAGGCCTATTTTTCTGAGATATCATAACTGGACAGTTTCTGTATACCCGTCAGGCTATGATCATTTTACCCATGGGGTAGCTAATGAGGAGGTCCTATTAACATCTAATCTGACCATAAAGTTGACTTCTATGCAAGGAGTTACAAAAGAAAAAGAAGATCCTGAATTTGAAGAAACGAGAACATGTAATTGAAAGTTCTGTAACATACCAGTGGCTGCATCAGGAGGAATTTCCTGATCCTGTTGGTACTAAAGTGCAAAGAGTCTATTTGGGAATTACACACTGATAGTGCTGGAATTGGCACCCTACTAATTCAGCCGATCAAACTGAGCTGAAGGATGACCATGCTAACTTCACAGATCGGGTTTAGGACAGTCTCGGACCTTGTGACCTGACTCATTATATCCGAAACACACATTATTATCGGCTCTACACACACCCTTATGATACTTACCACTCTTCGCAAAGTGGATGAGTAAAAACCTTACTCTCACTACCCTGGGCCTTGGATCCTGGCGCCCCATCTCTACGGTCATTTCTGAACTTTGGTATTGGTGCACTAGCTAAAGATAGAACTGGGGATGAAAACTTTTGTCTATGCTGAGAATGGTTACCACCCTACGACCTTGGCTGAGAAAAACTATAACTATTAGTTCTGGCCCTCTTATTTTCCCTCTCCTTCTTCTTAAGTTTCTTCTCCTCAATCTGCTGAGCATAGATCATAAGCCTATATATGTCCATCTCCTTAATCAATATCATAGTTCTGCACTCCTTAACTATCTACCGGATATCCCAGACACAAACTTACTTATTCTGGATCTACTATCTGCTACTACATGGAGAGCGTACCTGACTAACTGGGTGAACTTGAGGGAGTATTCTTTCAAACTCATGTTACCTTGTCAGAGGTTGATGAACTCTAACACTTTGGCTTCTTTTTACTCTAGGGGAAAGAATCTATCTAAGAAGGTTGTTGCAAACTCTTCCCATTCTATGGGCTCTGCATCTGTACCCCAGTCTACCTTCTACCATTTAAACCATGTATGGAGTATATCTTGTAGTTGATAAGTAGCTAACTCTCAACTCTCACTAGAAGTCACTTCTATGATGCCTGTGACTTTTTGAACCTGGTCGAGGAATTCCCATAGATCCTCTTCAGACTTAGAACTTGAGATTAAGGGAGGATTCATTCGGGTGAAGTCCCAAATCTTGGCTGCAGCAGTATTGGCCACTGGGTTGGCCGAAACAGTAGTTGGCCGTTCATTTTGAGCTATGACTAAATGATTTAGAGTAGTAAATGTAGTCTTAAATTCTGCATGAGAGATATGCTCATCCAGAGGATCTGGATGGATGGGCTGAGGTGTTGACTGATTCTCTATCCCTTATTTATTAGCCATTTTGGGAGGAATATTCTGTAAGCAAAAGGGAGAGCGGATTTGACTGAGAGTTAAATTCAAGCTTATGCTCACAGACATGACATGAATACTGAAAGAAGGGAAATTATTCCTAAAACATCTCATAGCCTCCTGTATATAAGTGTGGTGCACAACACACCTATGCACAAGACTACTCGATGTGGCTTTTCAGACTTCCTATGACACTGTTGAACCTTAGGCTCTGATACCAAGTTTGTAATGCCCCAAATCTGGTACCCAGAATGTTACACGGTGCTCATGACCCCGAAGGACCACAAGCTAACCCGTGACTGATATCTGTAACTGAGCACTGAATAATATACTATAAATATGCAGAATATAAGCTGTAAGACCATAAGGTTCAAAACTGAACTAATACTAAATACAAAGCAATGTCTGTAATGGGGTATAATAATACCTAAAACTAAAATAAACTGTTTGAAACATGTTGTAGTCTGAAAGCCTCTAAACTGTCTAAAAACTGTGGAGTTGGTGGGACATGTCCCCAACTAACTCTGAACTACTGAAATAATAAAGTAATAAAATAATCATATTATCCTCAAATGATGAGGACTCACTATAAGTCTGGCTACAAAATGTCTAATCTTCTAAGAATGATCAGGAGCTCGTGCTTCTAAACCTATAGTATAAAACACCATAGTGCAAATACGTTAGTACGTCGAATATACTGGTATGCAAGTGAGGTAGGCTGAATCCAATGGTTCATATGAATGAACAATACTAACTGACTGAATAACATAAACGGGAGAATACATGTATGAATATGTAACAATAACGGAGATCGTGATAACACTGACTCATGAATTCTGATAACGTGGATTTTCTGATATCTTAGTACTAATACTGGGATACTGAATGACTAAGTATATTGAGTGCTGAGGAATTGATGTCGTATTTCTTATAAAGGAATAATTGTTTCTGATAGTTCTGATTATGAAGAATTGGTCAGATTGACTGTATCTAATACTCCTAAAAATCTAAATATTGGTAATATAAATATCGTATAATTATTATACTATTAATTGGGTGAATGTGTCTGAAAGTCCTAAAATCTAATAGAACTAGTTGAGTTTTGTACCGTACTAAGTGACCATATCTCACAGTCCTAATATCTGCAGAACTATCTTAGTTTTATTACTGAGACTGGGTCTGAAACTGTAACTGTGGGAGAATTTATCTAACAGACATACCCCTAATAAGCTATTATAGCTGTGTTGGGGTCCAATCTGTAACCCCAATTGGAAGGGTATCAATACCGCGCCACTGGCAAGGACAAGCTGTGAGTGCTCCCTCATATAGTAGGTACTCAAAGGAGAATGGTGGGACCATTATATAACAGGTTAATCCACCTTATTTACCCTTGAAATAGAAGGTTTGATGTCTCAACCTACACTAGCTATGTAGTTCTGGAGCGCAAGGACTGCTTCTAAGAATCACACCCTCTAATAATAGGTGAGTTCCTATCCTTGGGCACACTCGGTGCTAACTCCTATTCACATCTGAATAGACACTGAAAATGATTAACTAAAATGAACTGGACTGAGTTCATGGAGTTTCATTGACTGGTGGAATACTGTAGAGATTACTAAATTACTGAGTTTTCTGAGATTTACTGGGATTAGTGAGTTTTCTGAGTTTTCTTTAGTCACATGAGTGGCTGAATTATACAGAACATGACTTGACTGAGGATATCGTGTAAACATGATACTGGCTCTAGGCACACAGCTAAATTATCAGGTACAAGTACCCCCAGGACTCGATAGCATAACACTGACATGACATGACACTTCTTGAACACATGACCAATATCAACAATTCATAATACATTAATTTGGGGATTTTATGAAGCACATGGTTATCATAATCTTTTACATGAATGGAATTACATATAAAAATGGCATACTTGCATAACACTATTCTCATGGACATTCCCTCAACCATTCATAATGTACACAATATCATAGAAGTCATTCTAGGGTAAAGCATGCATTTATCACTTGGTTCAAAATTAAGTTATATTGCATAATTTTTATTCTCTTAGGCATTTTATCAAACACCTAGGATGCATGACTTAGGGCATAGGCAGGACCATCAAATTAATACTACCGAACTCTATATTTCAACTTAATTCCATAGATTTCAAACCACATACTATCATAGGTTCATGAACAACACATAAAGATTCCAACTTGGGAATCATACAACCATACCCACAATAAAATATTCACAATACAAGATTTAAAACTTGATTCTTGGGCTTCATAGATGAAAGGAATCCATGAATGAATACTATGCATACCTTAGTTCTTGATTCTATGAAGATTGATAGAGAAATTCTTGAATTTGAGTATTGAATTTGAATCACCACTTGTAGGTCAAGTATAAAGTCTTCTATTGAAACTACTTTGGATGAAATCCTTTTGTGTGATACCTTTCCTCATTATGTGAGTAGAGATGATGACCTTCTTCTCAAAGGTGATATCATTCTTGATAACTCGGGGGAAAATGTGTCATTATCTTCTTTGGGCATTGCTTACAACTTTTCATCCTATTTGAAAAACTTGTACTTAAGTTATATGAACCCCAACTTGTGGATGCCAAGTTGATGATTTACTTGAAAGAAAAAAGTCATATATGCTTAAATGTTTTGATTCCACCCTTAAGTGCCTTATGTGCTATAGCTTTTGAGTCAAATGGAAATCTTATAGATGATAGAACCTTGGATGATGCCTTTATACTTGATTCCTTCTTATACTACCTCTTTGCCTATGATGACATCCATGCTAGTTTTGGATTTATTTTATGCAGAGGTAGAAAAATTATTGGTCAGTCCCCTTGTTTGAGTGACATAGCTATATGCATCTTATGGACTTTAATACCAATTGAGGCACCACTCTTGATGTGTTATCTTAAAGAGGCGATGAAGCAATTGTATCTTATGGATCCAAAGGTGAAGATAACCTGAACTTTTGGATTTGTCGATGCCATTATAATCCTAGTGGTATCCTTATGTAACGCCCTGAGTCTGCACCTTGGGCATCACACGATGCTTACAATCTTGAAGGACTACAAGCTAACCTATGACTGGTACCTGTTGTGAGCACTGAATAATAATAATACTGAATATAAATGTAAAAGTTAGGATGAAATTGCCATAAGGTTCATAAACTGAAAACAAATACTAAATACAGATAATAATACTGAAAAACTGAACATTAGTCTGAAATAGTCTAGTCCAAAAGCCTCTAACTGTCTGAATATAGAGTTAATGGGACAAGTTTCCAACTAATCCTGATTGAACTAACTACTAAAATAATGAAACAATAGCTCTGTCCTTAAAATATGAGGACTCACCACTGTATCTACTGCTGATAGCCTGAGCTGCTAGGTATGGTCAGGAACTTATGCATCTACACTTATGATATGAGACATCATAGTGCAAAAGAAAGAGTATGCATCAGTACTTTGAATGTACTGGTGTGCTAAGTGAGGCAGGCTGGCATACATGGGTTCATATGCATGAGATGATAACTGACTTAATAAACATCATGAAATAATTGAATAAGAGTGCATGCAAAACTGTAACTATTGATCATACAAACTGTGCAATACTGTGCCTATAACTTCTATTTGAATTAAACTGAAATTGAAATACTGAGTTTTGATGGCTAAGTAACTGATAACTGATATCCATAGTTCTATAGAACTATCTGAGTTCTTTACTAGATTCTGAGACTGAATACTGATTACTGAGTACTGAATACTGATACTGTACCTATAGAAGTGTTCATCTAACTGACATACCCCTATTATAAACTAAGTTGAGGTCCAACCTATGATCCCAGTTGGAAGAGTGTTAGCACCTTGCCACGGGATACTAATAAAGCTTGGTCAACCCTAATCTGGCAGAAAGACTCATGAAGTTTGTATATGATTGCGTCAACCCTAGTCTAGTAGGAGGATGACTTACCATATGATGGCTACGTAGTTCTGTTATGCAGGGACTGATACTAAGGGTCAAACCCTCTGCTAGTAGGAATGCCCCCATCACTGGGATCGCTCAGTGCTGAATCTTAATCCCAACTGAATAGACATTGAACTGACCCCTAGACTGTACTAGGCTTGACAAAACTGTTACTAATCGTGTTGACTGACTGAACTAGACTGGGTTCACTGAGTTCTATAACTGACTGAATTCTACTGTTCATGACATTTCTGAGACTATTCTATAGCTATTGTATTCCTAGGTAAACATCTAGATTATCATATATTAAATGCCCTCAGGACTCGATAGCATCAAAAATAATAAAAAATAGCAATTCTTGTAAGCATAGTAATAGGCCATTGTTCCCAATGCAAAAGAACACATGCTAACATGTCATGATTACACTATTCAATTCGCATGGGAATTCTATAAAACACTTGCAAAGCATAGCTTAGCTTAAGCATGGGACTAGTTTAAACATGTAGTAGTAGCATGAGTTCAATACTAAGATCGCCAATGGATCACAAATGCACAATTATTCACATAAACATTTTTTCAAACACTTAGGAGGCTTAATCTTGTACTTGAACATGAAAAATATTTAATGCATCATGACTACAACAACCAATTCACAATTAAATGGTTTCGACAAGGGAATTACAGCAATCACATATACGATATTTTATATTCATGAATTAAATCTTGAATTGAAACTCATACAACAACACAAACATGAACATAATCCAATTCATAACATGGGAATCATAATTTAAGTTCTTAAAAAGGGTTCATGAATTTCAAGGGTGGAAAGAAACCCAAGGATGAACACCTAACATACCTTGATTATTAATTTCTTGAGGATTTTTGTGATTTCTTGAAACTTGATCTTAAGCTTGATGAACTAGGGTTTTGTTTCTTGAGAGTATTTGAGAAGAATAGGTGAATTTTTGCCTTTTGGGATGATTAATTTCATGTTATGTCTGAATTGGGTGAGGGAAAAAGGACCTAATTGACCTTGGAAAATTAAATTCATAACTGGAACTCATTTTTGACCTTCACTGAGTTGCGAAGATAGTCTCATCACTATACTCACTGCAACGCGGTGCAATCACGGTGAATTATTGGTTTTGAGAACTGTAGATCTGGCCTTCACCGCGATATGGTGAGGCTCCCATCGGGATTTCCACCGTAACATGGTGGAATTATAGTGGCACACTGGAATCAGCCAACCACTAATTTTCTGCCCACAATGACGCGATGTCTTTCCCATTACCATAGTCACCGCGACACGATGAAATCTCGGGGACTTGCTATTTTGGAAATCCGAACATGGTCCAACACTCGTCCGAATAAGCCAAAACTTACCTAAGACAACCTATAGATAACCCTGATCATGAATTAATTCAAAAATCAACATTACTAAGGTCAAAAAGATCATAAATAATTCCATTGAAATATCGAGGCCAAACATGAGACTAAGTATCAATACTTGACTGAAATTTTCTAAGTCTAGGACCTTTTTTAGCATGCTAGAAAGGACTGAAATGACTAGGACTTTGCGGGGTCTTAAAATATCTCCCCCTTAGGAACATTCATCCTCAAATGAGACTGATTGAATTGAGAGGAGCTGAGGAACTGTACTTTCACTGACATGCATAACTAAAGCATGACTGAATTCTAAAGAGATGACACATGACTGAACTGTTTCATGAATGCATGAGTGCTATGAGAATGTTATGTAACTATAACTAAGTATGGAAAATAGTTATGCTAAGAAAGTTTGTTACCTTAGGCTGAGTCTAAGTTTGAAGAGAAGAGGTAAGGATACTTGGCTCGTATGCCTGCCTCAACTTCCCAAGTAGCTCCCTCAACGGACTGATTCCGCTAAAGAACTTTAACCAAAGGAACTTCTTTGTTCCTTAGTTTGCGAATTTGACAATTAAGGATTTTGACTGGGACTTTCTCATAAGAGAGACAGTTCTGGACAACTACACTCTATATAGGGACTACAACTGTTGGGTCACCAATGCATTTCTTTAGAAAGGAGACCTGGAACACTGGGTGTACTGAAGCTAGATCTTAAGGCAACTCAATATCATAAGCTGCCTTTTTGAAACAACTGAGAATCCTGTAAGGTTTAACGTATCGGGGACTGAGCTTCCCCTTCTTGCCAAACCTCTTCACCCCTTCATGGGAGATATTTTCAAATACACAAATTCGTAAATCACAAACTCAAGATCTTTCCTTCTCACATCTGTATAAGATTTTTGTCGGCTCTAGGCTGTCTTAAGCCTCTCTCTGATCAACTGAACCTTCTCTAAGGCATTAAATATGAGGTCAAGCCCTGCCAATACAATCATTCCTACCTCAAACTAACCAATTGGATACCTATATCGCCTCCCATAAAGTGCCTCAAATGGAGCCATCAGAATATTGTAATTGTAACTATTATTGTATGCAAACTCAATCAAAGGTAAGTGATCATCCCAACTGCCCTTAAAGTTAACAACACATGCTCTCAGTATATATCTTTTAAATTCTGACTGGTCCTTTCTGCTTGACCATCTGTCTGTGTGTAGAAGGTTGTACTGAGGTGAACTTGGGTATCAAGACCCTTTTGGAAGGCTTTCCAAAAGTGAGACGTGGAATGCGTACCTCTATCTGAAATAATGGACAATGGGACACCATGCAACCTGACCAACACTCTAACATAGATCTTGGCATAATCCGTGGTTGAATAAGAGGTATGAACTAGAAAGAAATAGGCTGATTTGGTCATCCTGTCTACAATGACCCAAATCAAATCATATTGTCGATGAGTACGAGGCAAACCCATCACAAAGTCCATGTTCACTTCTTCCCACTTCCAAGTAGGAATGTTGAACTCCTACATAGACCCATTAGGCTTCTGATTCTCAATCTTAACCTGTTGATATGTGGAGCACTTAGCTACAAACTCTACAATATCTCTCTTTATCCCACTTTACCAATAGACTTACCGCAAGTCGCGGTACATCTTAGTGTCCCCTGGATAAATCGAGTAGATGGCACCATGCGCTTCCATGAGAATCCATCATCTCACGGCATCTATACATGGCACACGTAATATACCCTGACAACGCAATATGCCATCTCCCCCTTGGGAGAAAACCTTAATCTTCTGGTCTCTGACTTACTCTTTCAGCTTAACTAAACTGGGATCTCTGTCCTTGTTTTCTTTTACCTCATAAATCAAAGATGATTCTGAACTATTCTGCACCCAAACACTACCTTTATCTAAATCAATCACCTAGACACCTAGTCTGGCAAGCTGATGAACTTCCTAAACTAACTTCTTCTTACCATCCTCAACATAAGCAACACTACCCATGGACAACCTACTGAGGGCATCTGCCACTACATTGGCCTTGCCTAGATGATATAGAACACTCATGTCATAGTCTTTCAATAACTCTAAACACCTTCTCTGATGCAGGTTCAAGTCTTTCTAAGAAAATAAATACTATAGGCTCTTGTGGTCTGTGAATACATCAATATGCACCCCATACAAATAGTGCCTCCAAATTTTTAAGGCAAACACTACAGCTGCTAACTCTAGAACATGGGTAGGATAATTCTTTTCATGGGGCTTAAGTTGTCTAGAGGCATAGGCTATGACCTTACCTCTCTGCATCAAATCATACTCCAAACCAACTCTGGAAGCATCACAATATACAACAAACCCATCTAAACCATCGGGAAAAGTCAAAACTGGGGTTGTAGTTAGTTGAGTCTTTAAATCTTGAAAAAGCTTCTCACAAGAATCTGACCACTAGAATTTGATTTTGTTTTGAGTCAATCTAGACATGGGAATGGCAATAGAAAAAAATCCCTCAAAAAACCATCGGTAATAGCCATCCAAACCCAAGAAAGTCCTGATATCTGATGGAGACATGGGTATGGGCTAGTTTCTCACTATTTCAATCTTTTGAGGATCTACTCCAATGCCATCACTGGAAATTGTATGACTAAGAAAAGCTACTGACCTTAACCAAAATTCATATTTACTAAATTTGGAAAACAATTGATAGGCTCTGAGTATCTGCAATACTATTCTAAAATGGTCTGCATGATCATTTTCACTCCGGGAGTAGACAAGAATGTCATCAATGAAGACTATAACAAACATATCTAAATACTGCTTAAACACGTTGTTCATCAAGTCCATGAATGTTGTTGGGGCATTCGTAAGACCAAATGACATAACTAGGAATTTAAAGTGTCTATACCGAGTTCTAAAGCCTATTTTTGAAATGTCACATTCTCTAAATCTGAGCTGATAATAGCTTGATCTGAGGTCTATCTTGGAAAAGTAACTGGCACCTTGAAGTTAGTCGAACAAGTCATCAATTCTAGTAAGTAGGTACTTATTCTTGACTATGACTTTGTTTAACTTACTATAGTCTATACACATTCTATGAAAAAAAATTCTTTGCACGAATATAACTGCTGCACCACACGGGGAGATGTTGGGCCTGATTAATCCCTTATCTAGGATATCCTTCAACTGCTCTTTTAACTCTTTAAGTTTAGCTGGATCCATTCTGTATGGTGGAATAGAGATGGGCTGAGTATCAAGAAGAAGGTCTATTCCGAAGTCGATTTCCCTTTTGAAAGGAACTCTGAGGAGATCTTCGGAAAACATATCTGGAAATTCACTTGCTACTAGAACTGACTCAAGATTAAGAGTCTCAGAACTAGAGTCTCTGACTCGTACCAAATGATAAACACGCCCCTTGGATATTATTTTTCTCGCTCTGAGGCATGAAACAAGTTGACCCTTAAGCACTGAAGTACTACTCCTCTATTCTAAGACAGGTTCATTCAGGAATTAGAAATGGACAACTCTATTTCTATAATCAACAGAAGCATAGCATGAATGAAGTCAATCCATACCAAGAATGACGTCAAAATCTATCATTTCTAGCTCTATTTAGTCTGCTGAAGTAACCTTATAAGATATCATAATCGGACAATTCCTATATACCCAAAGGGATATAGTAGATTTACCCACTGGGGTAAAGACTGAGAAGGGATCTGCTATGATTTTAGGACTAACCCAAAATGAACAGCCATACAAGGAGTTACAAAGTACAAGGAAGATCCTGGTTCTAGCAAAGCATAAATATGTAAATGGTGAACTTGTAACATACCAGTGAACACATTAGGAGAATTTTCCTAATCCTATCGGGGTTGGAGTGCATAGAGCCAATTTGGGTGTTGCCCACTAATGGCACTGGAAGTGGTGCCCTACTGAGATGGGCGATCGAACTGAGCTAGGGGACGATTATGCTGAATTTGGGAACTCATATGAGGACACTCTCTTATTCTATGACATAGCTTGCCACATCTAAAACATACATCACTACCAGCCTTGCAGACACCCTGATGATTTCTGCCATACTTCTGACAAAGAGGATTTGTTCGAGCACTTATAACACTACCCTAAGATTTAGAGTCTGGCACCATATCCTTATTATTATTTCTAAACTTAGGCACCGGAGCACTAGCTGATGACGGAGCCAGAACTGAAAATTTTAGGTAGAATTGAGAACGATTACCACCTTCTCACTTAGGCTGAGTGATGTTGAAACTACTTGTTCTAGCTCTCTTTTTATACCTCTCTTTCTCCTTAGTCTTCTACTCCTCAATCTATTGAGCAAGGACCATCAACCTAGCCAAGTCGATCTCCTTAATCAGCATTGCGGTCCTATACTTTTTAACCACACTATTATACACACCAGACATGAACTTACTCATCTTAGATCTGCTATTAGCTGCCACGTAAGGAGTACACCTGGCAAACTAAGTAAACTTAAGAGAATACTCCTTCACTGCTATGCATCTATGCTTCAGATTAATGAACTCTAAAACCTTAGCTTCCCTCAACTCCAATGAGAAAAACCTATCTAGAAAAGTGGTAGCAAACTCTTCATATTCTATGGGCCCTGCATCTACGCCCTTATTTACATTCCACTACTTAAACTATGTATGAGCTACATCCTGTAACTGATATACAGCTAACTCATCACTCTTACTTGTGGTTACCCCCATAATATTTTTTACCTTCTGCACCATATTAAGGAATTCTTGCGGGACCTCTTTAGACTTAGACCCTATAGATGATGGAGTGTTCATTCAGGTGAATTCCTAAATTCTAACTACAACAATATTGGCTACTGGGTTGGCCTAAATAACAATTGGGTGTTCACTCTTGGCAGCTACAAAATGAGCTAGAGTGGTGAAAGCTGCTCTAAATTCTGCTTAATAAATATGCTCATCCAAGAGATCTGCCTAAACGGGCGAAGGTACTGGCTGGTTCCCAGTTCTTCTTTCGTTGGTCTTTCTGGGAGGCATGTTTTTTAAATGGAAGGTAAAGTAGGATTAGGCAGAGATTTTAATTTTAGATCATTCTCACTCGCACGATATAACATTAAAATAAGGTAAATTTTCCTTAAAATGCCTCATAGTTTCTTATCCATAAGTGTGGCGTGCTACACAACCATGCACAAGACTCTGCTTGATGTAGCTTTCAGACTTTCTAGGACTCTTTAGAATGTGGCTCTAATACCAATTTTGTAACACCTGAGATTGCACCCTAGGCGTCACACGGTGCTTACGATCACGAAGGACCACAAGATAATCCATGAATGGAACCTGCTGTGAGTAATAAATAATAATAATAATACTGAAGATATATGTGAAAGTTATGATAAAATTTCCATAAGTTTCACGAACTAAAAAAAATACTGAATACTGATAATAATACTAAAAAATTGAATATTTGTCTAAAATAGTCTAGTCTGAAAGCCTCTAACTGTCTAAATATAGAGTTGATGGGACAAGTCCCTAACTAACCCCGACTGAAATAACTACTAAACTGCTAAAATATTGAAATAATAACTTTGTCCTCAAAATATGAGGACTCACCACTATATCTGCTACTGATCATCTAGGCTGCTAAATACAGTAAGGATTCCGTGCGTCTGAACCTATGATATGAGACATCATAGCATAAAAAAAGAATTATTCATCATTACATTAAATGTACTAGTATGCTACGTCTAGTAGGCTGACTTACATGGGTTCATATGCATGAGATAATAACTGACTAAATGAACATCATGAAATAACTGAATAATAGTGCATGCAAAATTATAACTACTGACATGCTAACTATGCAATATTATGCACATAACCTCTATCTGAATAAGACTAAAACTGGAGTACTGAGTTCTAATGGCTAAGTAACTGATAACTGATAGCCACAGTTCTATAGAACTATCTGAGTTCTTTACTACACTGAGACTGAATATTGATTACTAAGTATTGAATACTGATACTGTAACTATGGGAGTATTCATCTAACCAACATACCCCTATTATAAGCTGAGTAGGGATCCAACCTATGACCCTAGTTGGAAGGATGTTATCACCTTACCACGGGATACTAACAAAGCTGGGTCAACCCTAATCTGGCAGGAAGACTCATGAAGTATGTATATGATTGCGTCAACTCTAGTCTAGCAGGAGGATGACTTACCCTACACTGGCTATGTAGTTTTGTATCATAAGGACTACTACTAAAGGTCAAACCCTCTGCTGGCAGGAATACCCCCCTCCAAGGGTTCGCTCGATGATGAATCCTACTCCCAACTGAATAGACACTGAACTAATCACTAGACTATACTAGGATTGACTGAATTGTTACTGATCGTGTTGACTGACTAAACTGGACTGGGTTCACTGAGTTCTATAACTGACTGAGTTTTACTATTTATGATGTTGCTGAGACTATTCTGTAGGTACTGTAATTCAAGGTAAATAGTTAAATTGTCGAGTATTAAATACCCTCAGGACTCAATAGCATCAAAAATAATAAAACATAGAAATTCTTGAAAGCATAGTAATAGTCCATTGTTCCCAATGCAAAAGAACACATGCTAACATGTCATAATTATACTATTCAATTCGCATGGGCATTCTATCAAACATGTAGTAGTAACATGAGTTCAACACTAAGATCACCAATGGATCACAAATACACAATTAATTCATGTAGGCATTTTGTCAAACACTTAGGAGGCTTAATCTTGTACTTGAATATGAATAACATCCTAATGCATCATGACTACAATAACCAATTCACAATTCAAGGGTTTTCACAAGGGAATTTCATCAATCACATACATGCTATTTTATATTCATGAAACTTGTAATTAAATCTTGAATTGAAACCCATACAACAACACAAACATGAACATAATCCAATCATAACATGGGAATCATAATTTAAGTTTTTAAAAAGGGTTCTTGAACTCCAAGGGTGGAAAGAAACCCAAGGATGAACACATAACATACCTTGATTATTGATTTCTTATGGATTGTTGGGATTTCTTGAAACTTAATCTTGAGCTTGATGAACTAGGATTTTGTTTCTTGAGAGTATTTGAGAAGAATGAGTTAATATTTGAACTTAGGGGTGATTAATTTCATGTTATGGCTGAATTGGGTGAGGTGAAAATAACCTAGTTGCCCTTGAAAAATTAAATTCGAAACTGGAACCCACTTTTGGCCTTTACCGCACCGCGGTGACAGTCTCATCGCTATACTTACTACGACGCGATGCAATTACGATGAGTTATTGGTTTTGACAACTTGCGATTTGGCCTTCACCGTGACGCGGTGAGGCTCCCATCGCGATTTCCATCATGACACGATAGAATCGTGGTGGCTTAGTAGAATAAGCCAACAATTGATTTACTGCCCACTGTAACACAATGGCTTTCCCATCTCCATAGTCACCGCATCACGATGAAATCGTGGATACTTGCTATTTTGGAAATTCATACATGGTCCAACCCTCGTCCAAAAAATTCAAAAATTACCCGAGATGACCTATAGATAACCCTAATCAAGAATTAATTCAAATATCAACATTTCTATGGTCGAATAGATTGTAAATAAAGCCATTTAAATATCGAGGACAAATATGAGACTAAGTGTCAACACTTCACTGAAATTTTCTAAGCCTAGGACCTCTTTTGGCATGCTATAAAAGACTGAAATGACTAGGAGTTTTTGGGGTCTTACAATATCTTCCCCTTAGGAACATCCATCCTCGAATGAGACTAACTGAACTGAGAGGAGCAAAATGACTATACTTTCACTGAACACTAAGGAACTCTATGTTACATCTAATTACTTCTGTCCAGTATTTCTTCGGTCTACCCCTACCTCGCTAGAAACCATCCAAGGCCAACCTCACACACCTACGAACTGGAGCATCTGTGCCCCTTCTAATCACATACCCAATCCATCTCAACCTCCCTTCCCGAGTTTTATCCTCCACCTACGCCACTCCCACCTTGGCCCGAATAGCCTTATTCCTAACCCTGTTAGCCCTCATAATACCGCACATCTAATGCAACATCCTCATTTCTGCCACCTTCAACTTCTAGATGTAAGAGTTTTTAATCGGCCATCACTCCGCGCCATACAACATAGCCGGCCGAACTACAACTCTGTAGAATTTTCCTTTAATCTTGAGAGGCACCTTCTTATCGCAAAGGATTCCTTAGGCGAGCCACTATTTCAACCAACCTGCCCCAATACGGTGAGATACATCCTCATCAATCTCTTCATTCCCCTGAATCATAGACCCAAGGTAATAAAAATATAATAATATTCATTTTTTATCAACTTTCAATTCCCGTCTTCTCTAATTCCATTGTCAAACTAAATAACCAATTCTTTGACTATCAAATCCAATATCAACCACATACATACAACAAAGATTCAAATATGTTAAACAAGTTAATCACACCCACAACAAAAAATCAAAATTTCAAAATATAATAGAGAATGAGATGAGAAATGGACCTCAATGCTTTTCAATTAAAATTGCTCCTTCTGACTAGAATCGCAATTGGAGTCTCGAATGGAACCTTGACAAACGAACAAAAACCGACTATCAACCAACTTAATCACAAAACCTCCTTGAATATTGATTCGAATAGAATTCGGCGAACCCAAATGGATAACCCAAAATAGAAGTAGCACTACCCGAACTCGTACATGATTTTCGGCGAAATTCCATCGGAATCAACTCAAAAAATAAGGCCAATTTTGAGTGATTTAGCTGCTGGTTTTGCATTTCTCGATGGTGGGAGGTAGATGTTGGTCGCCTTCGCCTGAAACTAATAGGAATAATGTTTTTCGACAAGAAATTCATAAGCAAACTAACCCCACGCCGGATTTTCATTCATTTTTGCTCGATTTCTACTCGTTTCTCTTTTCTCTCCTATGTTTATCTCCGATTATTAACTATTTTTAGCTCCCAAATCTCTCTTACCTTATCTCAAATTCTTTACTCTTTTACTCTCTCCCAGCTTCTCCCTGAATCTCTCTCTGTGTGCGTGTTCTGTGTGTGTTGCAAACCAGGTCCCAGAAAATGGCGTGTATTGTGTATGTGAATATATTTTTATTGCATGTGTATGGAATCCAAGTGGAAATATTAGGTGAGTGTCCTTTTCCTTTCCATGGAAACTTTGGGTAGATGGAGGTGGGTGTTCTGTATGTGTTGTTGTGATGATCAGGGAAAAAAATGTGACCTCCCTTCCTTGTGCCTATTCTCTTACTATATATCTCATGGAAATCAATATATGGGCCCCCCCTTTTTAGTGTATTTGTTACTTGGTGTTCTGGAAAAATCCCCAGAAAAATATATAAATAATATAGGAAGGGAGAGGATCACGTGAGTGGGGTAGGGGTAGGTGAGGGTAAGGGTATGGGGTGGGTTTAGGGGTAGGTGATTAGGATAAAGTTTTTTAAGATAGAATAAAACAAGATAAAAATTTGTTAGGGATTTTGCTAAGGGTTATTATTTTTTGTATTTTTGTGGGATATAATCACACGAGTGAAGTGACGCAGTAAAATGGGGGTAAAATAGTAAAAAATACTTTCAGGGAGGGACAAAATTATGTGTCTACATCATGGCCCTCTTTGCATGTAAACACAAAGTGGTTTCATACAAAGAAGTAGACAATGATTTAGAATTTTGACCCGACCATTATTCAAAGGAAGAAACAAAAGGAAGAAGGACAACCGAGTTGGATAGTCGAGTGAGGTCCCGTCAAGATTTCAGTCTGTGGCTCTGTCATTACATCAAAAAGGAAAACTACAAGTTAAAACATAAATGAAATTACAAAATCCTATCTATGTAGCCTTTTTTGGACTCTTGACTTGAGTTTCATTACCCTATTCTTCAGGCAGGCTCCTGACTTTGTAATTTTTTTCAACTTGTTGACTACTTTCTGTTTCTTCACCCTGTTCTCCAGGTGGGATCCTGACTTGATATTTTTCAATCTGTTGACTTTCAATTTCTCCACCTTGTTGTTTGACTTTCAACTTCTTCACTATGTTGCTTGATTTTTCATTTATTCACTCTGTTTTTCACGCGGGCTCCGAACAAATGAAAAGTGACAAGGAAGTGCGTCTCCCAACAAATTCCACTTGAATTATGCAAGGAAATATGTCTCCTTACAAATTCTTGAATTACCCAAACAAGAAAGTGCATCTCCTTACCAATGTTGCTTGAATTATCCAGATAAGGAAGTGCATCTCCTTACAAATGTTGCTTAAATTACCAAACAAGGAAGTGCATCTTCTCACAAATGCCGCTTGAATTACCAAAACAAGGAAGTGCATTTCCTTACCAATTCCACTTGAATTACCTAATCAAGGAAGTGTGTCTCCTCACCAATGTTGCTTGTATTACCCAAACAAGGAAGTGCGTCTCCTCACAAATGTCACTTGAATTGCCCAAATAAAGAAGTGTGTCTCCTCACAAAATATTGCTTGAATTTCCCAAACAGGAAAGTGTGTCTCCTTACAAATGTCACTTAAATTACCAAAACAAGGAAGTGTGTTTACTTTGGAAGTGTGTCTCCTTATGATACCGCTTGAATTACCAAACAAGGAAGTGGATTTCCTTACCAATGCTGCTTAAATTACCAAAACAAGGAAGTGTGTCTCCTAACAAATATCTCTTGAACTACCCGAAAAAGAAAATTTGTCTCCTTACCAATGCCGCTTGAATTAAACAAACAAGGAAGTGTGTCTCCTCATAAATGCCGCTTGAATTAAACAAATAAGGAAATGTGTCTCCTCATAAATGCCGCTTGAATTAAATAAACAAGGAAATATGTCTTCTCATAAATGCCGCTTGAATTAAATAAACAAGGAAATGTGTCTTCTCATAAATGCCGCTTGAGTTACACAAACAAGGAAGTGTGTCTCCTCACCAATGTCGCTTGAATTACCCAAACAAAGAAGTTAATCTCCTTACAAATGTTGCTTGAATTACCAAAATAAGGAAATGTGTCTCCTTACAATGTTGCTTGAATTGTCCAAACAAGGAAGTGCGTCCCATTACAAATGTTGCTTGAATTACTCAAACAAGGAAGTGTGTCTCCTTATGAATGTTGCTAAAATTACCCAAATAAGGATGTGTGTCTCCTAGAGATATTGGATTATGAGTTATACCATGGTTTTGAATACCAAATCTGTGCAGCAACATTGCCTCTTGTATTTGTAGAAGTGAGAATATTACTGCCTTTGATGTTTAGGCTTTAAAATCCTTGATTCGAAGGTAGCATGTGTTCCTGTTTCACACAAAGAAAACTTGTTAGTTTAAAAACATGGTGGATGGTTTGTGGCTTTGGCTTTCATGGAAATCGCTCTTACCTCTATTATATTGAATCTTGTTTTCAACTATTAGTATGTGTCACTAACTTGCTGCATCATTAACTCGAACTTAGATTATTAAGAGTGACTCTAAAACAGATACAGTATCTCTGCTTTGTCATGTTTTTCATATAAACCCTTTGAACCTTGGTATTTCCATGAGTTCCCAGACTTGTCTATTGACAAAACTTTTTGTATGCCTTGTTCTGACTTGCAATCTTGTTTCTTTCATGTGTTGGCCCTTTGTCTTACTTTGTGCAATTGAAGAAGCTGGTAGCCAGTTTTGAAATATTTTCTCACTTTTATTGACATAGACGTGACTCAAATACAAAAGGAAAATGACATTAATTTTTGTTTTATTTGGATAACTGACTCAATAAAATAAACATATAAAAAATAAAGAGAAGAAAGAAAAGACAATGAATATCCCTATTTGAAATAAAGAAATGAAAAATTTATCTAGAAATGACAATTAACTCTAATGATTATTCCATGCATTTTGGATCAAGCTGCCTGATGTTTCCATCCAAACTTTCTACCAATTGTTCTTGAGTTAATGGCTCTGAAACTAAGTTACTTGCTTGGACCCATTGCATTCGAAGTGCTCATTCAGCTAGTGGCACATTGAAGGACTTTTGCCAATAAGTCTCTCATTTTTCTCTCAACTCACCATCGCCTTATGGTGCCCGTGGGGTTTTCACCAATAAGACTTTCTTATTTTTATCTCTCTCAAATTACCATCGTCTTATGGTGCCCGTGAGGGTTTTCACCAATAAGACTCTCATTTTTATTTCTCTCCTGATTTCTTATGCAGAGGAAGACGAGTAGTTCCCAAAATGTGTAATCATATCCATTGTATGCTTAGCCTTAGCATCCTCAGAGATTGATCTGAAGGCCTTTCTTTGGTTGTAACTTGGTTTTTGGATAGGGTTAGGAAGAAAGGATGGCATAAGGACCAAACGACACTTGAAGTGGGGTAGGACTTACAACTTTTGGAATCGACTCAAACAATGAGGATTAACCCATGCCCTAGTTTCTTTGGCTAAGTGACTCTAAACTATTTATTTGGTTGGACCGAGCCCAGAGTAGGGCATCCTATGTATCTCACCTCGAAAGAGGAGAATCAGGTCACGCGTAGTCTAGCAGCTTGTTCTTTTGCTTGATTCTAATTTTTGTTTCTTCTTCTCTTTATTTCTTTTCTCTTTGGAATTTTTTTTACCCTATTTTTGATACCCTTCTCTTTTCTTTCCTTTTGGACACATTTTTTTCCGACACTTTTATTTTGAGTTTTACTGACTCTATCTTGATTCCAAAAGAGGGGTATGAAAGAAAATAGGACTAAAGCTCAAATGGGGTAAACAAAGGATGACACAATGTTTGGATAGCAGAATGAAATGACTTCATCATATCAATCCTTAAAAATGCAAGTACATATCATGCACTATGGAAGTGAAAGATGAAGATCAATTGTGATATCGTTTGCAGCATTAACTTTGACTGAGTCTATGCATCACTATTTATTCTGCGCTTTTCTAGCATACAACTCCACTTTTGTTGCATATTCCCCACATTAAATGACTCATGATTTTTTGGAGCTGATTTTTGTTCTATTCACGCAGCCACTATTTAACCTAATTAAGACATGTCTTTCAATTGATGACCAAGTTATTCTTGTGATTCTCAAAATAAGTGTCTTAATTTTCAAAGAAGGCTTCAACTTATCACCAAATTTCTCAGTGCTCTACCTATTTCCTCATATGTTCTCTTTTACTAACTTAAACCTCCGATTCAATGTTTCATGGTTAAATTGGAATTTAAGATCTGACTGAAAATTCTGCTAGCATGTCATATCACTAGAATCAACATAAAATGCACTATGTGAAGAAAACAAACAAACAACATATATTTAAACAAAAAGAGAGAAAGAGACACTTTATTTAATTGAAATAAAAGATAGAGGGTTCGAACATAAACGACAAAGGGACAAAATAAGATAAATCCCAAACTACAACCCAGAAATTCTTCAAAAAATAGAAAACAAAACAAAACAAACTACCAGACCTCTTCCTAGTAGGGAGAGGGGTGACTTCTCAATTTCTCAACCTGACAACTTAGCCACTGGTTTGCATATCAACATGATTGGAGCTTCCCTCACTGTTAATGTTCTGCACCATAATTGATCCATATTGAATCATCTTTTCAATTTCTCTTTTCAAATCTCAGCAATCTTTAATACTATGACCTTGAGCATTAGAATGATATGCACATCGTGCATTAGGATCAAAATTTCTTAAATTCTGATTAGTAGTGTGCCCAAGAAGAGGAGTAATCATGCCCCTCTATTTCAATCTTTGGAACAAACTGGCATAGGATTCTCCATTAGGAGAGAAATTATCCTTTTCCTTCCTCCCCCTTGCGAACTCTGTCCTCGGATGAAACTTGGATTTAGAGGTTCCTTGGTAAATTTGTGGGGGTTGAGGACGATATTGAGGGACAGGTGCATGCCATTGTGGATAAGAAGATGGATGGGTACACAATTGTGCATTGTTCAAAGAAAATTGAGGAAGTGGAATGAAACTCCTTGGATTTTGAAAAGAGGAACCTTGTTACAGATGAGTAAGTGGACTTGTTAAGTAAGCTCGAGATTGAGGCTGACAATATTGGTGAGTTGGACCTCTTAAACTCTGCTTTGGTCCTTGCATAACAATAAGTGTGTTTTCCTTCTTTTTTTCTTCAGTTTTCCTTGATTGATTGCAATATTATCCTAAATGTTTCACAGAATCATGTTGTCCATCAAGCTCTTCAAATTTTGACGTCTCAAATCTTAGAGGAAGGTTAACACTTGACAACATGCCCCAGTTTTTGTATGAAACATCTTCATAGCCTACAAGTCCCAAGGAAATTTTTATATCATTTTCTACACTCTTAACTTTCCCAACCATTTTCTCTGGCTCTTCTAGCATGCTAGGCTTCTTAGTAAGAAATTTTGGCAGTCCACTTAATTCAACGGTAGGATAAAGAGTATAACAATGATCATGAAGAGTATTGAACGTGGATTCACTAGTGGATTGGAGAATCACAGTCGTTGGATTGATAGCCAAAGTGGAAGCCTTAGTAGAAAGTTGAGCAACAAAAGCACAGATAGTATGTGGTAGACTTATACTGAGGAGATAAAGAAAGAGTGGTGGAAGTATTGAGATGTATTTGACGTGGAATGGATTTTGAGGCATACTGTGGTGCATCAACAATAGAAGGAAACTAACTTAGCAATTTTGGTGGAAGACTCAAGGTATTTGCAGGGTCAAAAATGGGAAACGGAAGTGGAGGCAGCCCACTGTCCCAAGCTTGGTACATTTCCATCATTTGTTATCTTAGTCTCAAATTCTCTTCCTTTAAACTCTCAATTTTCTGATTCTTTGTTTCATCCATGATGCCACTCTCTATATCCTTGTTGGACACAACTAACCCTTCCTTGAATTTGGTGTGATATGGAGGACCAGCTACAATGCCACAATGCCACAAACCAACCACCTTAAACTAATTGAACAAGAGGTAACAAACATGTTAGAGTGCAACACTTTTTCAAGATTCATTTTCTGCTTTTCTTTTTCTTTGAAAAAGATCAACGAACCCAAGAAGGGCGCCTATGTATCTCACTCCCGAAAGAGGAGAATCAGGAGTGCGTAGTTCGTGAAGTCTTGCAAAAATGGACAATTAAACTTTTTTCCTTTATTTTTTTCTTGAAAATTCAAAAAGATAAGAAAATAACAAATTGTCAAAAGAATCGACTCTTTTTTGCATTTTTCACGTTTAAAATTCCTATATAAAATAAAACCTATGATTACCAAAGAAAAATCTTTTTGGATTTTCAATTTTGAATTTCATATGAAAAATGAAACTTGAACCCATTAAAGAAAAAATCTTTTTGTAGTTTTATTTTAAAGATGTATATGAAACATTTACTCAAAATAAAGAGTGAAGAAAATCTTTTTAAATTTATGAGATAAGATCAACCAAAAATGAAACCTACGACTATTGAGGAATTTTTTTTTTTTATATTTTTCTTTTCAAGACATGTATAAAACATCTACTCTAAATGAAGAGTGAAGAAAATCGTTTTGAATTTTTTAAATAAGATTCCCGAACCTATAATAGGCTGTATACGTATCTCACTCCCGAAAGAGAAGAATCAGGGGTGCGTAGTTCGTCAAGTCATGCCAAAATGGCCAATTAAACTTTTTTCCTTTCTTTTTTTTCTTGAAACTTTAAAAAGGAAGAAAATAACAAATTGTCAAAAGAATCGACTCTTTTTGTATTTTTCACGTTTAAAATTCCTGTACAAAATAAAACCTATGATTACCAAAGAAAAATCTTTTTGGATTTTCAATTATGAATTTCATATGAAAAATGAAACTTGAACCTATTAAAGAAAAATCTTTTTGTAGTTTTCTTTTAAAGATGCATATGAAACATTTACTCTAAATAAAGAGTGAAGAAAATCTTTTTGAATTTTTGAGATAAGATCAACCAAAAATGAAACCTACGACTATTGAGAATTTTTTTTTCTTTTTGTATTTTATTCTCACGACATGTATGAAACACCTACTCTAAATGAAGAGTGAAGAAAATCTTTTTTGAATTTTTTAAATAAGATCCCCGAACCTATAATAGCCTGCCTACATATCTCACTCCCGAAAGAGGAGAATCAGGGGCGCGTAGTCCATCCAGATTGGACAATTAATGATTAAATAACAGATTGCACCCTGACTTGAGACACGACCAAAGACACACGATGAACAACATAAAAAAATCTTTTTTTTGAGTTTTCAATTTAACACTTCACATAAAAAATGACACTAACAACTATGAAAGAAAATATTTTTGGTATTTTCGTTATATGAAATGTACTAAACTTCTACCACCCTTTTTTTTTTAATTTTTCTTTTATAAAAAGCTCCTAAAAAAATTGTTCTGAAATTTTCGAATTGTGAATGCTTGCTAAATGAAACAAAAGGAAAATCTTTTTGATGTTTTTTTATTTTTGAAAAATGAGTGCAAAAAGTAAAAAAAAAAAATTTGAATTTTTGAATCGTGGAAAACAAAAGTCATAAAGAACCTAAAAACTATGAAACTCTTTTTTGATTCACCTTTTCTCTTTTTTCCCTCTTTTTTTTTATTTTTCCATGCCTGCACACCTTTCTTTAATTCTAGTACATGCTTTCCCCAAATCAATCTCTCAAATGACCATGTTACCCTAAAAAAATGCAACAATTAGCACGTATGGATGCTTTGGAGGAGAGTCTCCTACAAAGGACTAAGTGGGCCCCGCTAGGTCTCAATATGATGCACATAAGCATGACCTAAAGGCTGATCTACGTTGGGTTTACTAACAATGCCGTTTGGGGGAGCATATAGTCGATAGTGGCTGCTTTGCTTTCCACCTACTCCATACATCCAACAGCTCTCCCACCTAAAATAAAGGTAACTCAACTAGAGTTTGTGCACACGATGTGCACTCCAGGACTTGTTGCTGAAAGAATTGGCTCGGGTTATGCACATGACGCCAAATATAAAACGGTAACACATAAGAGAAAAACTGTAAATACGTACCACTTAGCAATGATAAATTAAACAACAAACAATAACACAAACAATGTTTATACACCCATAATGTCAAACTAAGCCGATACAACTCCAAAAATAAGCTCGAATTCTAAAAAATCCCCAACAGAGTTTCCAGAGCTGTCACACCCCTTTTTAACTGAAAAAAGAATAATTTTTTAAGTTTGAAAGGTTTTTCATTATCAAAGTGACAAAAGATGAAAATTTGTTTCGAAAAGAATTATTTATATTCAAAACTCAGAGTCGCCACTTGGCATGAATCGGGTGTGCCAAGTCACCTTTGGAAATCCTTTTTCAAAATGATTTGACTCTAAAACTGATCCACGAACAGAGATTCCAGATAAGAAATTTTGTTGACCGAGGGGAAAGTGTTAGGCACCCCTCAATCCCGTGGTTCGACCACGGTCTCTTGGTGGAATATATCGACTAATTTGAGACTATGAATGTATAAACCACAAAAACAATCAATCAATCAAACAAACAAAACAAATCCAAAATTATAGTGTCCAGTCTAATTATATAGTCCAAAATAGAAAAATGTGAAAATGTAAACCTACGCTAACCTACACTAATCGTAAACTACGCTCCAACGCTTTACCCGATGCCTCGGGCCTTGATCATGAACCACCTTCGAAGACATAATACATCGGGGAATTCCCCGGTGAATAAACACATAAAACGTCAGGGCATTCCCCGGCTAAATGAATAATCTTTTCAAATATGATAAACAAAACATTTAACAAATATTTCAAACATTCCAACAATTCTAAATTTGCCTACCCGCCTACTATTTGCTTACCCGCTCGACGACATATCACGTTCAACATCAACCTTGAATAAAAATATAACAATATTTATTTTTTATCAACTTTCAATTCCCGTCTTTCCCAATTCCATTGTCAAACTAACTAACCAGTTCTTCTACTATCAAATCCAACATCAACCACGTACACACAACAAAGATTCAAATATGCTAAACAAGTTATTCACACCCACAAAAAACAACCAAAATTCCAAAATAGAATAGAGAATGAGATGAGAAATGGACCTTAATGCTTTTCAATTGAAATTGCTCCTTCCGACAAGAACCGCAATCGGAGTCTCGAACGGAACCTCGACAAACGAACAAAAATCGACTATCAACCAACTCAATTGCAAAACCTCTTTGAATATTGATTTAAACAGAATTTTGCGAACCCAAATGGATAACCCAAAACAAAAGTTTCACGGCCCGAACTCGTACACGATTTTGGTCGAAGCTCCGCCGGAATCAACTCAAAGAACCAGGCCAATTTTGACTGATTTATCCATTAGTTTTGCGTTTCTCAACGGTGGGAGGCAGATGTTGGTCGCCCGCGCCTGAATCTAATGGGAATAATGAATTTTGGAGAGAAATTCGCCGGCAAACTCAATCCATGTCGGATTTTCGTTCGTTTTTGCTCGATTTCTACCTGTTTGTCTTTTCTCTCCTACGTTTATCTTCGATTATTCACTATTTTCTGCTACCAAATATCTCTTACCTTCTCTCAAATTTTTTACTGTATTTTACTCTCTCCTAGCTTCTCTCTCTCTCTCTCTCCATGCGTGTTCTGTGTGTGTTGCGAGACAGATCCTAGAAAATAGTGTGTATGTGTATGTGAATATATTTCTGCTGCGTGTGTAGGGAATACAAGTGAGAGTGTCAGGTGAGTGTCCTTTTCCTTTCCATGGAAACTTTGGGTATATGGAGATGGGTGTTCTGTATGTGTTGTTGTGATGATTAGTGGAAAAAAACGTGACCCCCCTCCCCTGTGCCTATTCTCTTACTATATATCTCATGGAAATCAACATGTGCCCCCCCCCCCCCCCTTTTAGTGTATTTGTTACCTGGTGTTCTAGAAAAATCCCCAGAAAAAATGTATAAACAATATAGGAAGGGAGAGGGTTACGTGAGTGGGGAAGGGGTAGGTGAGGGTAAGGGTATGGGGTGGGTTTAGGGCAGGTGATTAGGATAAAGTTTGTTAAGATAGATTAAAACAAGATAAAAATTTGTTAGAAATTTTGCTAAGGATTGTTATTTTTTGTATTTTTGTGGGATATAATCACGCGAGTGAAGGCATGCAGTAAGATGGGGGTAAAATAGTAAAAATACTTTCGGGGATAAAATTTCGTGTCTACAATTTGCGTTAATAATTTCTTTCATATATGTATTGGTGCAAGATGAGATAGCTTTGGGGGGATCAAACAAAAAAAATATAAAGAATAATAATGAAAAGTTGCAAGAACGATTGGATGGTATCACTGACAAAGCCAATCGAGCAGCTGGTTTATATATCTCCTTTCACACAATTTTTTTTGTATAAATAACATAAATACCAACTCTTTAGGAAGTAATTATACTCTCTCCCACTTTTTAATTATCTTACTCTCTCTCTCTCTATTAATATGCATAACATAGCCGACATATACATAGCATTCTATGTATTATGTTGGAATTTTTGTAATATTTTTAGGGAATTGGGATTTTTTGTAATATTGGAAATATAAGTTGTGTATTTGTGTAATTTTTAGATTTTTTTTTACTTTATATGTCACGACCCAAATGGCCATGAGTGTCACCCACACTAATCTTCTTGTGGGAGAACCATCTAAACTGAATTATTACCCAATCATTTAGTCAATATTAAAATGATATTATCATAAAACCAACTTAATAACAATAATCCAGAGCTAATCCTTATTTATGTGAAAATCAAAAAAACTACTTTGAAATACCCAAGACCTGAAAGTAATTGTACAAGAACTTCTAAAATAAAAATCGTATCTAAAATAGATATTCAAAATAAAGAAAATAAAGAATGTCTCATTGCCTGAAAGATGGAAAGAACTAATAGAATGATCCATGGTAGCCTGGAGATAGAGTGCTCACTCTTGAATCGAGATCTGCTATCAAAAGCTAGAGATGAGGCATGTCTGAGCCTCTGGAACACTTTCTGCACTCAACAAAAGAAGAGTACAGTGTAGTATCAGTATAAACCACTATGTACTGGTGGATATTGTAGGTCAATTCAATTTAATTCCATGCAAACAACATAAATCAAATAACAAGTAGACAGACATCATCACATAACAAGTATTCAGTGAATCAGCAAATACATCAATAACAGACCAAACAGTTGTTACAAGTCATAAGGGTAATTTTGAAAAAAAAAAAATCACCGATTCACTTATTTTGAAACACCAATAAATACCCCAACAATTTATTTATTCCAAAACGGAGGGAATATTCAATTGGCCGACATCCTTGTTAAGAACTGTTACAAATAGCAATTACCAGAATGGTAACATAGGCATATGCCTATTTCAGTGATTACGCAAAGGATTGGCAAATCATTTGTTCTAAGTGTAATGATTACATAATCATTACTACTTTCATTACCTATTATTCAATAATTACACCATGTCAAATCACACAAATTTCTAAAGTCAGAGTATTTACCTGAAACTCACTGCCTCACAACTTATTTCTCCGTTAAAAATTTCTACCTCCCTTTTTATCCTAATATCCGAAGTTGTGATTATTATTATTAGTCAATTTCACCTATTTAAATTCCTTTGTCTTTTTATTTGACCATATAAGTAAATAAATTGGAATTTTGACTCATCCAATTATGGATTAACTAATTATTCAAAGTATTCGAAACTTCTAATACAACAACAACATACCCAGTGTATTCCCACATCGTGGGGTTGAAGAGGGTAGAGTGCACGCAGGTCATACCACTACCTCAGGTGAAGTAGAGAGGTTGTTTTCGATAGACCCCCAGCTTAGAACCGATAACAGTATAACAAATGCAAAAGATAAGTGCAAAATAAACTAACACTGCTAGCAACAAGATAATAATACAACCACAAGATAAAAATAAGAACTATCTAACTGAAATCATAGACATCACACAACACCACGAATAAAAAGCTACAAACACAAAGAACGCTCCTTTACTGTTACCGACGCACTCCCACTCCCTAACCCTCTACCCTTATCCGAGTCCTCAACATCTTCCTATTAAGGGTTACATCCTCTGTAAGTTGTAACTGCTCCATATCATACCTAATCACCTCCCTCCAATATTTCTTCGGTCTACTTCTACCCCGCCTGAAACCATCCATAGCTACTGCCTCACACCTCTGTACTGGAGCATCCAAGCCCCTCCTCATCACGTGTCTGAACCAATGTAACCTCACTTCTTGCATCTTATCCTCCACCTAAGAAACTCCTACCTCTCCCGAATAATCTCATTCCTTACCCTATCTTTCCTGGTATGTCCATATATCCATCGCAACATTTGCATCTCCGCCACCTTCAACTTTTGGATGTGGATGTTCTTAACTGGACAACATTCCGCTCCATAAAACATAGCCGGCTGGAATGTCACTCTGTAGAACTTATCTTTAAACTTCGGGGCACCTTCTTGTCACATAAGACTCCCGAAGCGAGCCTCCATTTCAACCACCCTGCCCCAATATAATGCATAATATCCTCGTCAATCTCTCCATTACTCTAAATCATAAACCCCAAATACTTGAAACTCTTCCTCTTCTGAATGACCTGCGAGTCGAGTTTCACCACTACTACATCCTCCTGCGACACCTCACTTAACTTACACTCCAAGTACTCCGTCTTGGTTTTACTCAACCGAAATCCTTTAGACTCAAGTGTCTGTCTCTAAATCTCCAACTTATCATTAACTCCTTCCCGAGTCTCTTCAATCAGTACCACATCATCCACAAATAACATACACCAAGGCACCTGCCCTTGAATATGTCGCTTCAAAACATCCATCACCAAGTCAAATAAAAATGAATTAGGAGTTGACCCCTAGTGTAACCCTATCAGAACTAGAAAGTGCTCTGAATTCCCACCTACCATCCTCACACGAGTTTCCGCCCCATCATACATGTCCTGGATCGACCTAGTGTACGCCACGGCCACCCCTCTAGCCTCCAAGCACCTCCACAGAATCTCCCACGGAACTCTATCATACGCCTTCTCTAGATCAATAAACACCATATGCAAGTCTTTCTTCCTCTCCTGAAACTTCTAATAAATTTTTGAAATGTATGCGGAACCCCATAAATATAAATCAAAGATGTAAATTGACTAAAAAGTACGTTCCGAAACTATTGAAATTACTAAAATACAAATTTGGGGTATCTTGATTGATGGTTAACCGTTATCAAACTTAACTTTATTAAAACTCAAGAACCTAAAACTTAAATCACTTCCGAATAGCTCAAAAGTTGGTACTAACCATCTCCTTAAGTCATAATTCACGTATAAAAATTGTGGAAATAGCCAAAATAGTAAAGACGAGAAAATTTTATAAGTGACCGAGAGGGTCGTTACATCAAATACCAATTAAAAAATCAGTCGTCCTCGAACGGAAAATCAGAGACAAAAAGGGAAAAAAGAAATTATCTAAATCAGAAAAAAGATGTGGATATTTGTTATGCATGTTTTTTCGGTCTCCCAAGTGGCCTTCTCAATAGGACAATTCTTCCATTGGACCTTCACAGTCGTAATCTCGTTAGTCCTCAGCTTACGGACGTCTCTATCAAGAATAACAATAGGAAGGGGTGTACAGATCAAACCGTCAAGTCAAATCGAACCGACGAACCAAACCAAATCGAGAAAAAAAATCGACTTATGGTTTGGTTTGATTGGTTTGGCATTATAAAAAAAAATCAACCATTCTTGGTTTGGTTTGGTGTTAACCAAAAAAAGGCAAACCGAACCCGAATCAATATATATATATATATATATATATGTATGTATATATATATATATATGTATATATATATATATATGTATATAATATTCAAACTTTTTGTACATAAAATATTAATTATAATCTACTTTTTCAACTAGTTGTAGTAATTTTCAATAATTTAAAAATAGATGTAGATATATATTTAGATTTGGGCCTTTAAATTATAATATTTGTCCATTAATTGCTAACTAAATGATCTAAAATTCAATATAAACTTAAAACCTAAACTTTTCACTCTTCATCTCACTTTTTAGATTTAAGAGAGTTTTTCGCTCCTCATTTTTTCGCAATTATGGTTTTTCATTAGCACAGGAGTGAAAACATATTTGATCTAATCTTCGATCACAATATAATTGCAAAAACTAAAGATTATTAAAAAAAAAAAAAATTGAAAAACCCGAATAAACCAACTAAAACCTAAACCGAAAAAACCAATTTTATGTTGGTTTGATTTGGTTTATAGTTTTAATAAACCGACATGATTGGTTTTTTTTTTCTTTAAAATAAAAACCGAACCAAGCCGACCTATGTACGCCCCTAACAACAGGTTTCTCTTCATAAGAGAGGTTAGCATAATACCCATGAATTATATAGTTACGATCACCATGAAACCTCTTTTGCATAGATACATGAAACACGGGATGTAACGAACCTCTCGGTCGGATTTTTTCATCTTTCTATTTTGGCTCTTTCCATAGTTTGTATACGTGAATTATGACTTAAGGGGATAGTTAATACCAACTTTTGAGGTGTTTGGAAGAGATTTAAGTTACCACATAGGTTCTTGAGTTTTAATAAAGTTAAACTTGATAACGGTTAACCATCAATCAAGATGACCCCAAAGTAGTGTTTAGTAATTTCAATAGATTTGAAACGTACTTTTTAGTCAATTAACATATTTAATTTATTTTTATGAGGTTTCAAATAAATTTTAAAAATTTATTAAAAGTTTTAAATACTTTGAATAATTAGTTAAATCATAATTGAATGAGTCAAAATCTCAATTTGCTTACTTATGTGGTCAACTAAAACTATAAATGAATTTAAATAGATAGAATTGACCAATAATAATTATCACAACCTCAGCAATTAGAGTAAAAAGAGAGGTAGATATTTTTAACGGAGAACTAAGTTGTGCTGCGTGAGGCAACGAGTTTCAGGTGAAAACTCTGACTTTAGAAATTGGTGCGATTTGACATGATTTAATTATTGAATAATATGTAATGAAAGTAGTAATGATTATGTAGTCATTACACTTAGACCAAATGATTTGCCTATCATTGGCGTAATCACTGGAATATGCATATGCCTACGTTACCATTCTAGTAATTGCAATTTGTAACGGATTCGGTACTAGTTTTAAGAAGGATGTCGGTGAGTTGAATATTTAATTCATCAGCATATATGCTACAAGAATAATACTCACATTTTACTCTTATCCTATTTGTTACTATTAATAATTGGACTGAAAAGTTTACGATTAATTTTTTTTTTATTTGCTTCATATATCGAATTTAGAGATATTGGGGCTTATGTTTAGGATTTATTTTTTTTCTAGAGCAATAAATTATAAATATGGGTGATATTAGATTCGTATTCTTATGAGAATTATATATTTGAACAGATTTTGAACGTTCTGAAATTTGTGAAAAGGCAAGGCATTTGTGGACTAGTGATATTCATATTTTTCAATTGAGATAGTTTACAGTTAAATTGGAGTTTAAACTCGATTTAATTGTGTCTATGCTTCTAAATTAGATGTTTATTGATTGATCTTCGGACAAACTTGAATTTGATGATATTTGGATTGTTGAGATTTTATAAATAATTATGAAAAATTTACTTGATGAAATTGCCTTATGATTTTTGTAAACTTAGTACATTGTATTGTACCCTAAATGATAGTGCGAATTTGATAAAGCATACATAATACGGTTATGGAGGATCGGGTACCACGTCGATACGAATATGATATTGATATTACTTGTTTATGGAGGATCGGGTATCATGTTGATATGGTACATGAACTTAGATTGTTCCTTGTACGTTATGACTAGTTAATCAAAAATAAGTTCCTTAGCATGTGCCATGTGCGTACAAATTTGTGTTGAATTTGTGAGGTTGTGTGATTTAATAAACTGATAATGAGCTAGTGGTATTCTAATTGCGAGGTTTAGAAGGACATAGTTGTTACTTATGGTATTGTTATTGATTCTGTGGATGGTTACAGTATGGTTGGTACTCTTGATAGTTACGTGACTTATTTGTAAGCACTGTTTGATCCATTATTGATGTATTTGCTGATTCACTAAGTACTTGTTATGTGACGATGCCTGTCTACTTGTTATTTAATTTATGTTGTATATATGTTATTAAATTGAGTTGACCTATTATACCTATCAGTACATAGTGGTTTGTATTGAAACTACCATGTACTCTTCTTTTGTTGAGTACAGAAAGTGTTCCAGAGGCTCAAACATGACCTCACCTCTGGCATTTGATAGCAGATCTCGATCCAAGAGTGAGCAGTACGACATTCTTTATTTTTCTTTATTTTGGATATTTCTTTTAGACATTTTTTTTTTTTAGAAGTTTTTATACGGTGACTTTCAGGTTTTAGGAATTTCAATAAGTAGTTTGTTTGATTTTTGCATTAATAAGGGTTAGCTCTGGATTATTGTTATTAAGTTAGTTTTATGATAATATTGTTTTAATATTGACTAAATGATTGGGTAATGATTCGATTTATATGGTTCTTTCACAAAAAAATTAGTGTGGGTGTCACTTGTGATCATTTGAGTCGTGACATTATATTTATGAGGAAGTTATATTATAGAAATTATTCCTTAAATAATTAAATAATAGGAATAGTAAAAAATTACTTTATAGGACTAATAACGATGCGATTGTCGCGTAAAATAGTAGTATACATATTCCTACATAATCTTAAAAAAAAATATTTTGTATCATAAATAAGATGCCGCATTAATTGTTTGATTCCTTTTCATCCATGGCTAACGTACCAAAAATTTCATTAATCATATATGCATTAATCTAACTTAATGTTTTTCAGAGTTTCAAGTAATATGCATTGTATGTGTAAATAATTTTTATACCATCAAAGCAAATTTATTTGTTATAAGAGATAATATATCTTATTTTTAAGATATTAAATTTTGTATTTTATCAAAACTTACTTAGCTTCTAGTTTTGTAGGTATCATTTAAATGATCGTATAAATATTATTTCTATTGACAGTGCAAGAATTTTAAAACTCTTTTTTATGCCGTTAATTAAGTTATATATTATTTATGTAAAATTCTATATTGATTTTAATTATATTAATATAACTAAATGAACATTCAAAATTTACTTTTAAGTACACACAAATTGACTTCGCCTCTATTGCAGCAAAAACTAAAGAAGGAAAACTTGAGTTGAAGATGCTTAAGGTGAAACTTGCGAAGGCTCGAAAATATCAAGATTATATGAAGATTGAGGGAGAAAATTTCGGTTTTTATAATTATGATGAGTCTGAATCAACTCCAGAGATAGACATAGACTAATATCTCAACTTAGATGATGACATGTGAACCAATAAACAAATATTGTCGCTATTAATCTTTGTGGGATTATTCATTTCTTTTTCTTTTATTTGAGGAGTTGTTGATGGTGTTGAAGTTATGAATTTTTATTGTGCAATTTAGAAGGTTCAAATTTGTATTGTTGAAATATCCAAAACAATTAACGTTATATACTTGGTTTTTATAGATCTTTTAATTCATAGTATTTGAAAATGAGTTTTAAGATATGCTTATTGTTAGTGACTAGAGTTTTATACCATCCAACTAAGTTGACCTTACAATAACACGTACTAATTCTTTACATTGTAAATTTGAGAACTCATTAATAAAAATTGAATAATAACTTACTAAAAGCGATTGAATAAACTTAATAATAATACAGAAAAATTCTTTATAAAAGACTGTTAGTGTATTAACTTAATATCTTTTGAGAATGTCTCTATCAGCGAAGAGAGTGCTAATATGCTTTCGTACAATTCTAAGGTGATTGAGATATTTAATTTCAATAACTAGATATTTTATTATAAAATATTAATTTTCAAAGTACTTGAGCATTACTTAGTTAGCCCTTTATAAGAAAAAAAATCATTTGATGAAAATACATTGATATTCAAGAATTTTTTCTAGATACAATAAAATAAGATGAGTAAAGAAATTTAATTAGTTTATTAATTAAATTAATTAGAGGTGAATTAAGATCGGATCCAAAAAGTTAAATATCATTCATATATCCATATATATTCTAAAATTGTTGTTTTTAAACTCTGAATTTGTGTCAGATAAGTGAAAATTGCACAATGGATGCCTACAAGTTGGACACAAAGGCCACGAAGAAAACCTTTCGTCAATGCACTCAACATAAAACTCATAACTACATCTTGGCAAAATCCTCATTTCCTCTCCTTGCTAAAATTCTTCAAAGCATATTAGACACTCATTAACAACCATAGAATCTTCCTCAACTCATCCTTCGCCACTCCTTTAGAAGCCAAATGTGATGAAGATGACAAGAGAAACAAGGGCTTATTAACTAGAAATTTGCTAGTACTTTACTTATATTTGAAACGTTAGCTGAATGTTAAGCACTGAATGAAAAGTGATTAATTCATGTCGGGCTGCGTATCATCCGGTTCGGTTCGCTTTTGAAAATTATCGGTTTTACTTATTCATTATCGGTTTGTATATATGCTAAACCGTTAAAGAACCGTTAAGATATCGGTTTTTAATTGTTATCAGTTCGGTTATCGAGTTAACCGTTAACATTGAACATACATACTTTAAAGTCCAAAGCTACTGCAGACTGTCTACTGCTTAGTACTTATTGCTCTTTCTATGCACAAAGCCACAAACTGCAGTAATTGCTCAAAACTGTCCAGCACAAAGCAAGCACAAATAGAAATATAGAATACAAAACATTCAAACTAAAGTCACAAATTTAAAACTATCTACTAGTCTGGTCTAGCACAAATAGAATAGAAAAAATCCAAAGTAACAGTCACACAATTTGAAAATTAAGTTCAAATTCTAAATATAGTAATATACTAATTACTACTCAAGTCTTATACTACGAGCGTGATACTCCATCCTTTCCAAACAACGATCAACATGAGCCCTCAAGCAGAAAGTCCCAGTACATCGTGGATGGTAATTATAAACATTACCACAAGGAATACACTACAATTTGCACCCTCCATAATCATCTTCTTCAAGCTTTTGATAGTGCTTCCACACAGGTGATCGAATTTTAGGACATGGTGAAACCTAATTAATAGAGAAACAAAGATATTAGAAATACCCCCAAACAACTTTAACTATATAAGATATATATTAGGAGTTAATGAACTCCTAAATGATCAAGAATATGTCCCCCGGTACTGAAAGCACATTTTGATGCTACACTAGAAATAGGAATAGCTACAATATCTCGATCCATCTCAGAAAGAAAGAAAAATCTAGCCGAGTTATAATTCCACCAAAGCAATACACTAAAATCGTACATTCCAACTTTAATATCTTCTGCAAGATATTTATTCAATTTCGACTTAGAATTCTTGGCTCCACTCCCAGATGTGTGTTTACTCAACTCCTCATAAAAGTCATCAATATAAACCATAGAGCTTGAACTAGAAGCCTCCACTTCTGAGGATAGTTTACCACCTTTGTCTTTTGAAGCAGACTGTGAATACTCATTAAACAATAGTTTCATGTACTCTCGCACATCTTTTTCGATAGTTGGCACATTATCCTCAAACATCTCCTTAAGTGCAAAATCAAGAGTGGTAAATTTGTGACGAGGATTCAAAACACAAGGTATAAAAATCATCTTATTCATTTTTGTCGGATCACCCCAATATTTTTCAAATTTCTTCTTCATGTTTGTTACCATTTGAGCCAATACACTATCATCACTTGATATCAATTTTATCAAGTAAAAACCAACTTGGAAATTTTTTTAAAGATGAATATTTGATATAATATACAATGATCTAGATACCTTCAAAGTAAGCTTAAAAAATAATTCAAGAAATTTTACAATTCTTTTCACACTATCTCAATTACTACTCAAAAGTGTACTTGCAGGTTGTTCATCCACAGTATCACTATCATCGCCACACACATGAATATGACCAAACTCGAGATGATGTGTCAAACTAATATCACGATCAGCATAATTCAAAATTGCATCCTCATATTCAATAGCCCTGTTCAACATCAAGTAGGTAAAATTTCACCTCGTGGGAACATCTAAGCATAAAGACTTCTTTGCAAGATTTTCATCTTCACAACATTCCTGAAAGTTCTTCCATCTAGCAGGAGATTGCCTAATGTATCTCACTACTTGCCTAATTAGCTCAATAGAAACAGTTGCTTCTTTTATACCATCCTGAACGACAAGATTTATGATATGTTCCATACACCTAACATGAAAATGCTTGCCATCCATAATATTGGTCCCCCACTTAGTCAATTGCTTAGACAACTCAACTACACACACACTTTGAACTAGCATTATCAACAATAATCGTGAAAATCCAAATCAATCCCACTCATGCATATATTTAATGATGCTCTTTGCTATATCTTCACCTCTATGGCTAAAAATTGAACAAAAATTGATAATTCTTTTATGCAAAGTCTATTTTTTATCAATCTAATGAGCAGTAATACACATATAATTGATTCTTTGCATAGAAGTCCAAGTATCAGTCATTATACACACTCTTTGTTGAGTTTTCTTAAAAGTGCTCCTTATTTTATTTTTCTCTTCATCAAAGAGATCAAAATAATCATGAGTAATAGTTATACGAGAAGGAATAAGGTTATACTACTTTCATAAATTGCTTAAAGCCTTTTTTCAACTAATTTAAAAGGAAGCTCATCAAGAATTATCATACGACATAAAACTTTTCTACACTCTTCTTGCTCAAATTTTCATGAAACAATTGATACATCACCTTTGTTACCCTTGTAATCGGTTGAAATTCTATCTTTGATTGCTTAGTATCAATTTTATGAGATAATTTTTTACATTTTCTTATATGACCAAGCATTGTCGTCGTACCATGTTCTTTTGTATCAGCTAAATACTCTTATTTACAATAATTACACACATCTTTTTTAATTCCTTTCGAATCAACTTTACTAATAAAATGATCACATGTAACAGATCTTTTTCTCCTTTCTTTTCTTTAGACTCAACAATATTCGAATCAGAAGCTATACTCTCACCAATCACTTTATCAACTCTAGTATTTTGTGCCATCTAATTGTATCAACGTGACTGTGATTTTAAAAGAAATAATCAAATAATAAGCCAAAAACATAAATTCAACAAACCACTAACTCAAGAAAATCAAATACAATAGACCAACAAACTATGTTGCACAACCACCTTAGCCCGAAGAAAGAACTTGTACATCTATTATGAATACTAAGGTAGTTATTTACACAAGTCATAAATAAAGTAGTTATAAGTCTGCCATTTTTTTTCTCAATTAAAATAGTCAGAATGATGCTTAAGCTTGCAGGGATCACCATTAGAATTTCTTTTTCATTTATCAAGCTCCATTCATCCAACTAGCTATTACAAATATATAATACATGCTTGCATATTGCATAAGTATTTTCAAATTGATTAATTTATATATTCATAGGCCAATCCACACATTACATTAAAGTTTTGGATTAGATGCTCAGATTTTTTCTCGCTAAACCTCCTCTTAGCCCTTGCAAACACTATCTACCAGCTAAGTAGAAATACAAATATATAACAACAGTTACACTGGTCACTACAATTGCTCTAACAGGCTACCAAACGACATTGTACCCCTTTTAGACGGTAAAGTCTCAATTCTCAAATAAGAACCCGATGAAAAATTAGAGGACATAAATTCTTTTCTAAACACTACAATTGAAAGGCCAAGAATGACATGTAAATTGAGATTTGAACCCATAAATTGTATTGCTTTGAAGATCTTTAGTTATTGTATTGTGATTTAAAGCATGTTTGAATAACACACGAAGATTCTCATTTGTGAATGAATATATACAACAGACTAATAATTTTTATAAGTATAAATACGAAAGTTGTGCGCGTATCTCCCTCTCTAAGTTATACAATAAAATGTGAACTTTAAACAGTTCCATAACATAAAAAAGATCAAAAAATAAATTTTGAAAATTTTTGTTCAACTTCAATATAAACCAAATACACATCAAACTAACAATAAAGGAACAAAACACATCTAACAAAATGTAAACTTTAAATAATTTTATAGCATAAAAACATCAAAACACAAATCTTGAAGAGCTTAGTGCAACTCTAATATAAGACAACTAAGCAAGTTACTATCCACTTATAAAAATCAGTTTTTCAAGATGACAAGATTGAAGGACATGCAATGATGCAAATGAGCTAGTCCTTAACAAGTTAGCATACTAAAATTGAGATTAGATAGAAATTGAAGATGAAGCAGAAGGCTATCAAGTATCAACAACAGCAGAAATTAAATATGCAAATGAGATAGAGCAAAAATTGCTACCTAAAATTTTTGACCTTCGATCTTCAGTAAATTTTTTGACCTTCGATCTTCAGACTTCAGCATAATTTTTTTACCTTTGAATTTCAATATTGTCAATAACAACAACTTTTAGTCTTTAGATTTTTTAATTTGAGTAGAGTTTTTATTAAATTTAGTCCATAGATATAGTAGTGAAAGAGAGGCTGAGAGTGAGAGGCGTGAAATGAAAATGGAAAAATGAGAGGATTTCAATAAACCCTAATACCTTGGTGGACTTGGGTCATGGTCCAGTGGGTAGATAGGTTCTTAATTTAAGGCAAAATATATCACCAGGCCCCTCAACTTGACGTCATCATTCACTTTGGTACCTCAAGTGGACATTGCTGATTTTTGACATCAGAACCAGTCATCAACTTTGTCTTTTTGACATTTTTAGCTGGCATGGTATGGAGAGTGTGAAACACTCGAGTTTAGCACATAAAGGTTCATATTTATCCAAAAATAATTAAAAAATATGTTTCATCTTCATTTGTTTTTCCCTTCTTCTTCATCACCATTTTTGGGTCTCTTCACACCATTAATCCACCAAAATCATCATCACAATTGCCATTAATGGTATAATTATTTAATCTCATAGACACAAATTCACCGATATCTTCATTTTCTTCACTTCTTCATCAAAATTTTAGCTCCTACCACAAATTTTTAAATACAAATTCTTTAAGTAATGAGAAGTTAGAACTTCAAGCAATTATTGAAATTCTTTAATGGGTTCTTAAAAATTATCAAGAAAGCAAAAATTCTGCATCGCCTGAATTTTATAAATTCTTCAAGTTGTTTAAACTTGAAATGGAGGGAACTTTATTTTTGTTTTATGTAATTTTACTTACACATTTGTTCAAAGTTTAACTTTGGGAGAGATAAGAATTTACTACATTATTGACATATGATCGAGTAGTGCAGGATAAAGAAAGTCATTGAGTTCGTAGAGAAGCCAATTTCGACCACTGGTTTCTTAGGTTACGTTGCGCCTCCGATTTCCATCGTCATATATCTTGTACGGATAACGGCGTCCACAGCATTGTTGACGGAGCCAGAGATTTTGCAGCCGGATTTTGAAGGTTACGTTCCGTGGCTTCATCGGAAAATATAGGAAGTGACGGCGCCGGCGACGGAGCAAATTATTTTGTTTATTATTTAAACTTTAAGTTAATTATTTAAAAATTAATTTTTTGAATTATAATTTATTTAAAATTATTATTTTACACATAATGCCACATGTCTTTTTTTCATTGTTCGGTATGTTATGTCAGCAGCGTGTGTATTACACATACTTCCTAAAATCAGCTGATTGTAACAAAAGTGTCAAAATGACATAGTTGATAACTGGTTCAAGTGCCAAAAATGAGCAATGTCCACTTGAAGTGCCAAAGTGAAAGACGATACCAAGTTGAGGGGTCTGGCGATGTATTCTACCTTAATTTATTGGTATGCAGCCCAACCTATTTCAAATATACTATTATCGGGTTATCGGGTGGCCTAATAAAAAAAATACTTAAACCGTGGCCAAAACCAAAAATCCAATAACGAAAATTATAAACTCGACACCCGATTCGATAATTAAAATAACCAACCTATTAACCCAATAAATAAATTATCAGTTTGAATTAACAGTTTAAACCAAAATCTGCACAGGCCTAAGTTCATGTCATTTTTCACGTATTGTATAACACGATGAGATGTTAATGATGCATCAAAGATCTAATATTAAAATTTTCAACATTTAACTGTAATATCCACAAGCTCCTAGAAAAATTTTCAACTATTCGTCATATGTTTAAAGGCTCCAAAGTGATTATTTTAACCATAATTAAGTGTCATGATCTTTAACCTTGTGTGTAAAGTGTTTCGATGCGATTATGATCATAGGAAGCACTTAGAGCAAAGTTGAGTTGAGAATACTTGTACTGATTGAGTTTTAGTATTCGAGCCTACAAGGGTCAAATTTAAACTAGTATAGATTCTAAAATATATAGAGTTTTAGAATGGAAGACCTACCAAATAAAAGATCTTTGAGTCTTCTTTATAACGCATCTGATTGCACCTTAATCCAATATTGGAGTAGAAAGTTATGCCTATTTTACCTGAAAGTGTCTGTCTGTGAGAAGGTGATGACTTGAGTTGACGATCTGTCAACTAGGTGACGAGCTGCCAACTTAGAGCCCGTTTGGTTAAGATTAAAAAAATATCTTTTTATCTTAAGTGATTAAAAGCTTAAAATAAGTGCTTATAAACTAAACAAATAAGTATTTGGATAGAAGTGTTGAAACTGGAAAAAAGTTGGTGGTGCATTTGGTAAACAAGTGATGTTAAACACTTTTTTTGTTGTTAAAATGGCTTAAATGTCTTTAAAGTTGTTAACACCATAAATAAGGTGAATTATTTATAATTTTTAATTTTAAAATAAAATTTTTGTACAAACCTCCGATTAATGATGGATTCGATGAAAACAAAGAAGAAAGATGAAGAGGAAATTGGAGGAAAGAGATGAAGCGAAGCGGCAAAGAGAAAAAGGAAAAAAACTATATATTTAAGGGCTACAAGTTTAGGATATTGTTGGAATTGAAGGAAAATATAAGGGATAAAAAGATAAATATTTTGGTCAAACCTAAAAGAATTTTAATCTAAAAAGTAAAAATTTGAGGGTACCCAGCTTCTCACTTTTTTATTCTTTTAATCAGTTTTTAGCTTTTTTTAAGCACTTTTTAGTTTTACCAAACATCTTAAAAAGCTAAAAAAGAGATTAAAAGTTGTTTTGATAAGATTTTAATCCTATCCAAATGGACTCTTAGTCATATACCTTAACCAGAAAAGATCTTAAATCATTTAGATAAGGTGACGACTAAGTTGACAAGCCTTCATCAACTAGTTGACAAGTTGTCAACTAATTCGTCACCCTTAACTAGAAATCGTGCAACTCCAGCTAGAGATTAACGACTAAGTTGACAAGTTGTCAACAAACTGACAAGATGTCAACTTAGTTATCACTGAGAAATTTCTACAATTTTTTTAAAGTTTTCTTAGGAATTGTGTGATCTTTTTCTCACCTCAAACTCCTCTCCAGTGACTTAAATCATCCAACAAATGTTATTTACCTATTATAGTCAGTTTTCAATGCTTATTCTTCTCTCCACTCTTAAGAGATTAGTAGTAGGATTTTTTTAAAAAGTTCAACTCTCAAGGCTTCAATTCAAGTTTCCTTCAAGAGATTCACTAGATTTAGGTGTGTGTGGTTTAAGCAAGGATAAACTTTCATCCCTATGCTCAAAAACTTTGATTTTACAATTGAATTTATGAGATTTCAATGAGGATTCATACCCAATTTTTAAGTCGTTAAAATTACGACACTATCATGTGATTTAAAGTTCAGTTAGCACAAGAATTTACCTTTACTCATTTTTTTACTCACATAATTATTATTATTAAATGAATTTTAGTATTTGGACATGAATTTCGGTCAGATGATAAATATACATGATTTTCAACATGGTTCAGTCAGTTTACAAATAAGAGCATATGAATTTATCATAGTTCTCTTAGTTTGCAAGAAGTTTAGATTACTACAGTATGATTCAAATTTTAGTTTTGATGTTATGATCTTAGACATGATATGAAATTCACACAATATTTATGAGTATGATTTATTAACAGAACCATGACTGATTTTTGGATTTATAAAACTCATATGCTTATTTTAAGCTGAATTTCATTAGTATGAGCATACAGTATATATTTTTTAGGAGTAGTATTTAGCATCGAAAGGGGAATGTGGATTCAAAGCATCCTATTTTTAAGAAATTACGTGCCACCGTAGGTTTAGAGATCTCGCCAAAGAGCGTCCCCATTACCCAATATAGGCTCAATTTAGTGATCACTCTAGTTCAGTTCAGGTTTTATTTCGATGGCAAAGGCAGAACAACCCTCCTCAACGTGGGTCAGACGTTGGACTCCATGCTAGCTCACATAGTTTATGTCGGTTATGAGAATCTTCCACAGGAAAAGAGTATTTTAGAAACTAAGTGTTATGATTCATAGTTTTTGTTCAAATATTATTTTATGAGTTATTCTCTATGAGATTTCAGCTTTCAATTTTACTTATGATCACGGTAAGTCCTTTTACACTTAGTTTGCATAATTTGAAAGTCTATTCAGCTTCAGTTTTACGCATTTCATAGAAAAGACAGTTTCAGAAAATAAGTATAGTAACTCACCCAACTTATTAGAAGTGTTTGTTATTCATATTTAAGATATTTCAGTCTTCAGTTTATTTTTGCATCTTGGTGAGTCTATTTACGGTTAGCATAGATGTGTTTAAGATTGTGCATCGATTCAGTTTTACTTATTGCATTCACCCCTACTTACTCAATACATTCTAGAAGTACTAAACACATATGTTTGTGCGGCTATATTATTTCATAATGTAGGTACCAGTTGTAACCCACAATATCATGGTCAGGCAGCTCGCAGCTTTCAGCCAGCGGGTGATGAGTTCTCTTTATTCAAGGACTCCAATCAGTCTGTAGAATCAATATATTATTTTTAGTCAGTCGTATTAATTAGGAATAGCTGGGGGTCATGTCCCGGCTACCTATAGTTAGTATTAGTAGAGGCTTCATAGACAGTCAGTTAGGGTTGATGTATTTAGTTTCAGTTTCTTTTGTATAACAAGTGTTATAAGTTTTCAAAAAGTATTTTATTGAACAAGTTCAGCTAAAGACATCTCTTTCGCTTATTATTTCTAGTTTTGTATATTTTATTCAGTTGCTTATGAATTATGCTAGTATCATGGGTTATCTTGGGAACACTTTTGGTACTAAACATCGTGTGACGTCCAGCAAGTATTCTCGGAGTGTTACATTAACATAATAAACATAATTTATCTAGGTTCTCTCAATTCAATTAGATTGATTTTGATAAAGGATAACTTTTACTTCGATATAAGATAATATTTAATAACCCAAAAATAAATTAAAGACATATATTTACTACTATCCAACTATAGCTAATGCAATATATTAACGAGCTATATATTTAATCGTTAATGCAATATATTGACGAGCTATATATTTAATCGTATACCTCAATAAAATGTAGTGTCTAATAGATACCAAATGCTGGTCAAATATCAAAATAAAAGTTGATGCAAATTTTGAGGGGTATTTAAGTATTTGACCAAGCTTATTCTTGTTTTTGATTCATCATGATTAGGCTTTCAAAATTAAGTTTCTTTAAAAATTTCTTTTTGCACAAGAAATGCGCGTTTCTCATTTGTGACGGCATTGTTTTTCACTAAATTTCAATAAAATATTGAAAGATAAGCTCCTAAGATTCTATTATCATGACAAAAGATTAAAATGTACCAAAATTCAATAAAATGTTGTTGTTGTTTGTTTAAGATAAACTCCTATGATTCTATTAACAATGGTGCTCATGCTCTTTTGCATGTTGTCTAATTAATTTCAAAATGATCCTAACAAACAAATTTCTCCAAAAATAAAAAATAAATTCAAGCAACAAAATAAATGTAATTATTCTAGGAAAATCTGTTTATGCGCAAAGGTAATTCATCTATGTAATCCTTCTTACTAACAATCTATTTAACTTATCTCCAATTAGCATTGATATTATATTAACAAGCAAAGGGCGATCGCTCATGAAGGACGTGGATTATATCCTAACAAATGTGATGCATTAAAATAGTGTGGTGAGTTATGTAATTAAAGAAATGTTAATAGTTAGCGCTACATTTTAATAAAGCAGCACCATATTAACAAAACTAAAGCGTGATTAAATCTAGGGTGCATCGGTCGGTTCGGTTCGGTTCGGTTTATCGGTTTTCAAATATGCTAAACCAATAACCAAACCAATAAGATATTTCTTATCGGTTTATCAGTTTGTAGTCCTTAACGGTTCGGTTTTCGGTTTAACCGGTAAGAAAATACTCATAAAATAGAAATAGTAGTAACTAACATGAAAAAAAATAAAACGAATCTTAGTTGCAACCAAAAATCCTATATGATGTGCTTTAATTTACAAGAATCTTCAAGTTTGAACTAAATGTTGTTAGGAGAAATTAAGAGTTTGTATAATGAAATAATAGGTTTGTTAATTTGTAGAAATTAAAGAGAAATATATAATAAGTCATATATATATATATATATATATATATATATATATATATATATATATATATATATATATATATATATATATATATATATATATATATATATATATATCAATTTACCCAATAACCCAATAAGAAAAAATCGAACCGAACCAATAACCCAATAATTTTTTTTATAAAACCATTAAAAAAACCATTAACCCAATAACCCAATAACGATAAACCAATAATATTTTTATCGGTTGGTTAGATTTTTGCACACCCCTAATTAAAACAATAAAAAGGTGAGTAAGATAAAATGCATTTACTATAAGAAACGTATGTGTTATCGTGTATAATCACACAAATTTTATTTTTAACTTAAAAAGTCATTCAACTCTATATAATTAGTATCACATAAGGTTATTATGAGGAATAAAGGTGACAATGTGAAAGTGGAGAAAATTGAAGGAAAGGTGTCTTTTAAGTCTTGAATGAAGGATTGGTGACATTGACCAACAGATAGGGTCAAATATCATTAGGAAACTTGATTAAGTTAATTGTGAACTTGATTAATATTTTCAAAACTTTCTAATCTTTTCAAAAACTACAAATCAACCCAACCCACACCCCTCTTCAATCCAAATCAACCACTCTCTCCTCTCTCTTGACAGCTTCTCTCAACTCTCTACCAACCAACAGTTCTGCAAAATTTCTCTCTTCAACCCCCGACGACTTCTACCTCTGGCAATAAATAGTTGGGCTTCGAGTTCCCCTCTTTTCTCCCTTCAACCCCCAGCGACTTCTACCTCGAGCGATAAATAGTTGGGCTTCAAGTTCCCCTCAATTCAAATCAACCTGTCTCCCATCCCTCTCTCGATAGCTTCTCTCAACTCTCTCCCAACCAACTGTTCTGCAAATTTCTCATTTCAATCCTCGGCGACTTCAACATCTGACTACAAATAGTTGGTCTTCGAGTTCCTTTTCGACTTCAACCTTCAATCGATGTGACAGCCTTGCTCTCTGGCCACAATATCTTCAAATTCTTCATCGTTCCTTTTCTTCTTTCACAAGTAAAAATTTATGGCCTTTTCAGTTTTGAAGAAAATGAGGAACTTGAGCCAACTTCTCTTATAGTATTGGTTAACAATTTTAATAGTTACATTAATTTGAAATGCGCTCTAAATAAAATCCTAATTTCTGGTATTTCTTCTCTTCTCTTTTCGAAGTGAATTATGATATTTTGTTGTTTGTTGCATTTTTTTGAAGTTTAATTTTTATTTTTTGTGTTTATAAAAACAAAACGACAATTTGGATTGATTTGTTCTGTTCTAGTTCTTGGTAAAAATGGTGAAATTGCTGTTTTTTTTTGAATAAAATCGTGCTACTATTTTTTATTTTCTCCGATAGATTACCCATCTAGTGCAATATATTAACCATTTGATGCAACAGATTTATCATATGATATAACAGATCAACCATCTGATACACCAGAGGAACCATCAGATTATAATTCTGATGCAATAGATTAATAATTTGATGCAACAAATTAACTATCTAATGCAACAGATTTACCATATGTTGAAATAGATTAAGCATCGGATAAAAAATCTGATGCAACTAATTAACCATCTGGTGTAATGGAAGAACCATCACATTAATGATCCGATGCAACAGATGAACCTCCTGTTGGATAAAATCCTATCAACTCTTCCAATAGGAAATATCCAAGACTTGATTTTTCCAATTGATCATTCATCTGTCGCGATAGACGACCCTATGTTGGAAGAAATCTAAACAATATTAACCGTTGATAACTGTTCCAACAAATCACTCATGTGTTACAACAGATGTGTGACCTATTGCACAGACCATTCATCTTTCTAAACAGATAACTGATATGTTTAGTATTGTCGCAACAGATTACTCAGTCGTTGCTGCAGGTTAGTTAACTGCTTTGACAGATTACTCATACGTTACAACAGATGTGTGGTCTGTTGCACAAACCATTCATCTTTATCAGCAGATGAGTGATATATTTTGTATTATTTCAATAGATTACTCAACCGTTGCTATGGATTATTTAACTATTTCAAGAGATCACTCATATGTTGCAATAGATGTGTGATCTGTTGCATAAACCATTCATCTTTCTCAATAGATGAGTGATATATTTTGTATTATCACAATAGATTACTCAGCCATTACTATAGGTTATTTAATTGTTCCAATAGATCACTCACATGTTGCAACAGATGATGTTGCGACAGACGTGTGATCTGCTGTATAGACCATTTATCTTTCTCAACAGATGAGTAATTTATTTTGTATTTTTGCAACAAATTACTCATCCATTGTAACAGGTTATTTAATTATCCCAACAGATCACTCATATGTCGCAGCAATGTGTGATCTGTTGCACAGACCATTCATCTGTGTTAAAAGATGAGTGATATGTTTTGTATTGTTACAACAAATTACTCATCCGCTGCAACAGTTCGGTTATATGTTGCAACAGATATACTACCTGGTGCAACAGATCGGTGATCTATTATAACTGTTATTTTACTATTTTGCTTATTTGATTTACTGTTATCTTTTTTTAACGATGCATTAATCAACTATAATATATTTTTTATGTTCCTATTAAGTTTAGATAATATGGTTTCCAAAAGAATAGAAACCGAATCATGTCCAAGTAAAGGAACAAGTGAAGCAGCTAGGCTACATCCACCACTCTATGAGCTTGCTTTACAAGCGTTATCTCAATTAGGAGCAGAATATGATGAACACGGTGAGGAGAAATATTTCAAAAGAGATGATGCAAATACTAATAGCCCTTCCACCGAAGAGTTGGTCAAATCCTTCAGCATTGATCGTTATTCTGTGAGAATGCAGTACAATAATGCCACAGATTTATTAGGTGATTTAGTGGTTAAGTCAGCCATGGGAAAAATTTTCGACGCCTTCAGAAAAATACTTCGAGAACAAAAATTGGAAGCTTATTTCAAGGACAGCTGCTTTGAGAAATATCTTAATTTGTCGGTGGACAACAATGCTCATTTCAAATGAAAATGGTATATGAACTTCTCAATCGTAGGTTTATGTATGAAAACAAAGATAATATGGATGAGGTGTGGATAAATTACTATGGCATGCCTATTCGTTTTTGTTGGAAGGAGTTTACCATAGTTACTGGACTAAAATGTTATCCTCTTTCAAAAAAAGCACCCCGCACACCCAAAAAAGGCAAAGGCAAGTCGTGTGATCGTGATGACCTGGTTTCCATTATTAGTCCAATCTTCAAAAATAAAAATTTGATAGAAGCATTGAAAGGTAAAGGACTTTCAAAGAAGCACAAACAGTCATTATGCTTTGTTTAGTTTGTACATAATATTCTTTGGGCGAGAGACGTTAACAACAACATAAGCCTCGGTTTAATAAAGATCTTCGAGGATCTTGAGGTGTTTAACAGCTATTCAAATATTTGTTGACTCCGTTAGCGCCAAAGACAGTCAACTTATATGGCTTTCCATGGGCTTTCATGGTAAATGTTTCTTTCTTCTATTATGATATCATTTATTTTTTTCACTCAATAATGATTTTGATTTATTGGCGTTATTTTATAGGCTTGGGAGTTTGAATCCATTCCTTATTTGAGACAACAAGTTAACTACCAGGAAGGAGTTTCTTGTCTAAGAATCTTGAGATGGTTGTCGGCCAAAAATAATAAAAATGTAAAAATTTTTGATCTCTTCAACCCCCGAAGGATGAAGTAAGTATAATTATAATTAATTTTTTATTTTAATTAATAATTTTTTTGAATGATCTAATCATCATTCTAATATATGTAATGATTAATGTTAGATTGTGCATCCGCTGCTAGTTCCGACCTATCAAGAATTGTTCCATTTTTTCTTACTTTATGGTTTGTGCAAACTTTATTGGACCCTAAGGTCATCGACAGAATAAAAATAGAATTATTTGGAGCAACAACCATTACAAGAAAAATAATTTTGGAGGGTGGGCTTGTTGTTGATGATGGTCTTAGTGGTGATGGAGCTGTTGGTAGTGGTAGTGCTGCTGCTATTGGTGATAATGATGCTCCTCTTATAGTATTTAAAGCAAACCATTATGAGTATGATCATACTGGTTATACAAATTTTGCCTCTCCCAGCGAATGTTCTGCATGCTAATGTCAAGACTGCAGGGCAAAACATGATGTAGTGATTAATGTTATTAATGCATTAATTGCTTCTGTAAAGGAATTGACATCTAAGAGGGGTCTCATTCCATCAAATAGGATTTTATTTCTATCCACTCCATTAAAGATTAGGGCTAAGAGGAGAAGGAGAGTGATTTCTAGGGCATTATCAAGCATCCAAAAAAGTAAAATTGCAACTCCTCTGTCTATGTGTTACACTGAGAAACGTACAATATCCAAAGGAGAGCCACACAAGATAAAAAAGGTGAATATATATTCCTTCCAACTGACAAAATAAATAGACACGTATCTGTTTCAATAGATGACACATCTGCTAAAAATTATCAAACAGATATATACATCTGTTGCAATAGTTAAATAATCTGTTGCACCAGATAAAGTATCTGGTGCAACATATGTCTCTTCTTTTTTATCAAATCAAACAGCTCTTTGTACTGCTTTTATTTGTACCAACAGACGACCTATCTGCTGCAACAGATGTTTCATATGTTGCAACGGATGGTTCATCCATTGAAAATTATCATACAGGGTCTTCCTCATGTAGAAATTTGTCCCAACAGTTGATTTATTGTTTCAATAGAAAATATAATCTATTTGAGACAATTTAAAACGAGAGGAAGACCTGTTTGATTTTCTAGAAGAGATGCGTTATCCTTTTTTGTTTTGTTGTATCTCCGTGATTAGCATTGACCAATTCTAGCTTTCCAGGTGGATGTAGAAGAAGCTACTGTTGAACAGCATTAACAATATGCTACTCTTTTTATGGAAATACGGAGAACAAAAAGTGCAAAAACTGTGCGACAATAAAGATCCACGACGAGCAAAGCTAAATTCCATAGCCCCGGATGAAGAACAACTTGTCCATACTGAGTAGATCTTTATAGCTTGAGTCTGTCAAAGTAATCCTTGGCAGTATACTTAAATTGTTGTTGATGTATTTGTTGAGATCTGTACCCATAACAATGTTTTTACATTTCATTTATTTGTTGACTTATTTCAGCTAATTTCTGAAGGCTTCGATTTATTTTATTTTGTCTATGAATTTTATTTATTCCTTAGATTTGAAATTATTAATTGAAAAGAAATACTAGATTCAAATATTAAAATAGATAATGTATCTATTGCAACAAATGACACATCTATTGGAAAAATCAAACAGATTTAGACATATGTTGCAACAGGTAGGTAATCTATAAGAATTTATCAAACAGGTCTTCCCACTATTGCAACAGATGGACTTAAATAGAAAATCGAGATAATGCAACAGATGACCAACCTATTGCAATAGATAAACTATATGTCAGAACAGGTAGAATAACTGTTACAACAGATGGAGAATCTGTTGCATTATAAAATTCAACTTTTGTTGGACATAAAAAATTATCACTACATGTAAAAAGCTTAAAGTGAATTGAATTGAAATAAAAAATGCAGAACCCATCAACGGTGTTCAGTTCAAACACCCAAAATAAAATAGGCATCAAGTAGACAGTATTCATTTTAAACATGTAAAATAAAATAGGCATCAAATGTGTCAGTCTGGCACATTTTGCTGACTTGTCGTCACCGTCACTTGGCCCCCAACGGTCATTCCCCCCCCCCCTCCATTGTCTTATATATTTATCTTTCTCCTATAATTTAATCCTAAATTTCCAAATCTTCTTCTTCATTGTCATCTTCTTTTATCTATCCAAATTCTTCAAATTATTTCTTTCATTTTTTCCAACTGAGTTTGACAATGTCGAGCGTATCTTTCATTATTTTTTGTGATAAAGATTTTTTATATTGTAAGTGCAGTCATGAAGCTCTTTTAAAGACTTCTTGAAATCAACAAAGTCTGGATCTTAGATTTTTTACTTGTAAGATTTCAAAGGTAATATTTTTTTATTTAATTAGTTGATTAATTATTGACTTGTAATTATTTTGTAATTGTGTTCTATTTTTTATTTAAATTGGGTGGATGCGATTACTTTGATTGGTATGAATAACGACACCCTTCACAAGCAAATCATGTAATCTGAGTTTGTTGAACAAAGTCAAGGCTTCTGAAGAGAAACAAAATCGAGCAAGAAGATACTACATTGTTGCCGTTATTGCTACTGGTTTGGTGTTGTTGGGCACATGGATATTCAAGCCTAATTGCTGAAATTTTCATGGTGGTGTGTGTATTTGCTACTAGTTTGGTGTTGTCGATTACATGGATATTCAAGCGTAACTGTTGGAAAATAGCAAAAAGATTTAGACATATGTTGTAAAATTTAGGTCATCTGTTGAAAATTATCAAATAGGTCTTCCCATTGTTGCAATAGATTAGACTTAGATTATTAGATTATTCATAGAAATAACATCGGCATAATGCAACAGATGACCAAACTATTGCAACAGATAAACTATCTGCCAGAACAAATTAAATATATTTTACAACAAATTGACAATCTATTGCATTATAAAAAACTCTGCTTTCATCAGAAAAAAATTCTTGCCACTACATGTACATGTAATAAAGTGAAAGGTGACTTGAAATTAAAATTTTCTATTTCACAGGCTTTTCTATATACACAGGCTTCAAGCGTCCAGTTAGTACCCCATAAGCCCAGACCTCTTGCAGGTTTGCCACAGTGTTGTCGCACAAAAAAGTCATTGGCTCGATCATTTCTGTGCCTGTCATTCAATGTGTGCAAGAGCGTGCGAGCCGCTCGCTTTAGTGGCATCATATTTTGGATGGATCATTCCCTTGTTTAGACCTTAAAAATTCCATGATTTCTTTATCAACACTTTCTTTGGAAAATAATTCATCAGTTTACTCTCCCTCCATAAGATGGGCAACAACACCATCAGTGACTTCATGAAGAGAAAAAGATCGAAATCGTGGACGAGAAGTACGTTGGAGTCGTAAACATTGATCTTTCCCTACTCAAGTAGTATATCAATATCCCGATAATGCATGTCGTTCATGCTAATGATTGCAAGAATCCTTTTTGCCTCGGTCCAGCTCTTACCATGTAGATTTGGCCTCTCCACTCTAAAATATTTTATCATTTCTTTTTCATCCAAGACCGATGTAGGAACTAGGAAATCAAGTCCCACACCAAGGTCTAATGCCTCCCCATTGAGTTAATCGTACCTATCCTTAAGCTTCTTGCAGAAGTCGAGGTCCATTATCTTATCGGCAGCGTCATAAGCTTCCCGATACGTTAATTGCCTTTTCCTCATGAGGCAGAGAATTATGTCAACATGCTGTGAGATAAGAAGTCAATTTTTAAATAGGTTAGTAATTGTAAAGATGCAACGGATGGTCCATCTATTGCATAGGGTTCTCTGAATCAATAATCCAACGCAACTTATGCAACTGATGGATAATAAGTTACAATAGAACCACTACCAGTTCCACCAGTATACTTAGTTGTTGCAGAAGATGTGAAATCTGTTGTGTAGCTTCTTATTCATGGGTTATATTAGAAGGGATAGGTTGGGAAAATTAAACTTGCCTTGTCCTCATACAGAATACGTATATCAGTCATAGTCTGGAAGTATTGGGGGGGGGGCAAGGAAGGCCTGGGGTAATCTAGTGCTCCTGGCTTGGAATTCTTAGCCTATCGCAGATCCCTCTTCTCTTCGATACCAAGTTCCGCATATATGTCCACCTTCTTGACTGGACCTTGAACTTCAACAGCTTTTGAAGAGGGAGGAATTACAATTTCTTTTGATTTTTGACTGAAGAGTACGCCTCTAATTGCTCTTTTCTTTCTCCTAACCAACACTATAGGAGTATGTGGCTCCCTCACCTTCTTGGATGGTATAAAACACCTCTTGGATTTTAATTCCTAGATAGCTTTAGACATAGCTTCTACTTTTTCAAAGAGTTTATCCTGTCTGTCCTTGCACTCTTTGCATTTGCAACAAGAACTCGAGGGTGAAAAGGGGTGAGAGGGACCTGTGTAAGGGCGAAAAGAGTTAATTTCAAACATATTTGTTCTTTCTTGAGCATCAACATGCTCATCATCATGAGTGGTAGCAGCATCAGTACGCCTACCACCAACACCAACAACTCCACCATAAGAGGCACCCAGATCTGCCTTAGTAAAAAGGTTGGTCATAAAGCGCCTCAACATTAGGCTGACCTTGCCTAACTGCTCTTTTTATGGTTGTTGCTCCAGCCAATTCCTTCTTTATTAACTCCACCATTGGGTCTGCGATAGTATCAACATAACCTAGAGTAATATAAGAAGTCATCATCGACTCCTCCTCAGTAGGCACGATCCATGGATGTACAACCTATGAAAAAGAAAAAAAAGATAGATGCATTTAAATCATCTAATATAATAATTTTCACAGTTGGGCTATATTTAAAAAAAAGACCCATCTATTGCATAGTTTGCAGTATATGGTTAAAATATGTTTGAGTCTAGTTCAGAGAAACAAAGCAACACATGGATAATCTAATGCAAAATATCAATCATCTGTTGCAATAGTTGCACAAGACGAGTAATCTGTTATGCAACAGATAATCTGTGCGTCACAATAGATAAATAATATGTTATCAGATTACACATCTATTGCATAATTTACAGTAGATGGTTAATCTGTTAGGAGTCGGGTTCAGATAACCAAAGCAACAGATGGGTAATCTAATGCAAGATATATCATGTTGCAAAAGATGTCACATCTGGTGCATCAGATATAACATCTGTTGCACCAGATATAACATCCGTTCAATATCTTTCTTTGAGTAAAATTATTTTACTTGAAGGAGATGTACTACATCATCCGAAGGGTTAAAGAGATCAGCCTCCTTAATAACAGTGTTGCTCTTTGCAGCCAACCACCTAAACATCCTTGGATGAGAAACCTTATCCGGGTAATCCATTAACTACTTTCGGAGGGGAGGAATGGCTTCAAATGTCCAAGCCTAAAAAATGTAAACAGGAAGTAAGCAACAAAAGTCATAATAACTATATTCAATATAAATTAATGGATGAGTAAAACTAGTGATTAATTTTACCATGAAAGCCTAAGGAAAGCTGTATAATGTGGTCGTCCCTGAGGATAGATTTGACAGTAAATATTAGACAGTCAAGTAGAAGCTGTCATATCCTTGGGATAGTTGTTGAATTTATCAAAATCCTCATCACGCGCCAACAAATCATCTTCTATGACCTTGCTGACGTCTCTTTCCAATATAACTGAATGGGCAAACAAAACTAAGCATAATTGCTCCCTGTACTGCTCTAGTATAGTTTTATCCTCGAGATCTGTCAACAAATCCGATACTTTGTAGCCACATCGAGCAATGTTAAACAACCCATCTATTCTTTCCTTGCATTTTCTTACCTTGGATCTTTTGTGGGGTGGTGGTCCTTCTGGACGATGGCATCTTAACCCTGTCACTATGGCAAACTCTTGCAAGCCAAAACAAACAGGCATGCCATAATAGTTGATCTAGATTTCATCCATCTTCTTTTTTCCCCCTCCTACAGATTTTTATCAACCCTCACGTACTTGATCCTGTGCTTGAGAAGACCATATACCATTGTCATAGGGAAATGGATACAGGCAAAGGGGTCCTCAGGCAGCTCAAGAAAGAGTCCAAAGCAGCACTTCTTAAAAAGTCCGCCTATGTTTTCGTTCTTCATAATTTTCATAAAATGTTTAAAATTTTTCCCCATCTGACATTTAAGTACAATTTGACCAGTTAGTTGTTTTTCTTCTAGGTCATTTATCGGCATCGCAACTTGAAACCTGTCAATACTAAAAGTTTTGATAGGATCATGCTGGGATGTCGATATTGATTCACGCCCCATTGGTGATCCATTATTATCATGTTGATGATCATTCTCTTTCTCTTTATCACTCTCTAATTCCTCCTCTTTCTCACTTTTATTTTCTTCATCACCATCTATAGACCCTTCTCCACCTCCCTCAACATTGTTTTCACATCTCTCCTCAGTTTCAATTTTCCTTGACTGAGATTGTTCAGGAAGCTCCTCCAAATCCCTTTGTACTGTAGCTTTTTTTTTGGGTGGTCAGACGTTGATCCACTTTCACTTTCTTTTCTTTTGGGAGACATGTTTTCCCTACAGAGAAAGAAAAACAAAAATTACATTACAATTGATGTATGCATAAATTTTAAAAAATATATTACAAACACCATGAATACCAAAACACCAACAGCCACCACCAACTAATGCTAACAAACAAACACCACGAATACCGACACCATCGACAGCCACCACAAACACCACCAACTAATGCCACCACCAGTGCCACCACGACGACGACGATCACCACCACCACAAACACCACAAACACCATCCAACAATATCACGACAGTCAATGGAACATTGCGATGGAAAGGGATTTCTCGAGTTCTTCCTATGATTTTGCCATCAAAACTCAAAATTGTAAACCCATTCTTGAAGATAATACAACTAAAAGTTTTATTTTTCATCATTAACTTAAAAACCCTTATTTTCTAGAAAAAATAACAAATATAGAGCTCTTCTCGAACTCTGTTGCTTACGAAGACAAAGAAAATGACTGATAAAAGCAAGAATGAAGTCAAAAATAACACCTATGTGGTGGAAATAAGAAGAAAAGTGATTTGTTGTGGAGGGTTGAGTAAATTTGTTGAGTAGTTGCTTTCTATACTGTATTGTTGAGTGAGAATGAGAGAGAAAGAGCGAAACCTCGAGATTTGAAATGATGAAACATTTTGTATGGGTTGATTTGTATTTTGGAAAAGAATGACAATTTTTGAAAATGTTAATTTGGTCGGAGTTGATCTTAATTATGTTTTAAAAAATCATAAAATATATACGTAATTTTTAACCCTCTCATCATACAATTGCCAAAAGGCTAATTCAATTGAAATTGTATAAAAATAATTGAAGTTGTAGTTGACCGAGTACTCTAGTTGACCTTATGAAAACTCACCCCTGGTCCTAGATTAATCAATTTAGGTACTATTAGTCTAACATATGAACACAATTGAAATTGTAAAAAACAAATGTTCAACATGTTGCATCAGATTTCTCATTTGTTGCGATAGATTACCCATCTGTTCTAAATTATCAAATGGATTGTCATATATCGCAACAGATTACCCATATGTTATAAATTATCAAATAGACACTGCCATCTGTTGTGGTTGACCCTATGAGAACTCATCCCTAGTCCTAGATTAATCGATAGTTGACCCTATGAGAACTCACCCATAGTCCTATCTTATTCAATTAAGTTATTAGTACCCTAGTCATTGATTAATCAATTAAGGTATTAGTCTAACATATATGGTAGTAAGAATCAGTTCGGCTCAGAGTGATCAATTAACGACTCTAGTCGGGAGGAACGCAGTACCGTCTCATTATGTAATTGCCAAAAGACTCAATTGAAGTTGTAGTTGACCCTATGAGAACTCACATTCAATTAAGGTATTAATCTAACATATGAACTCAATTTAATTATATATAAATAAATGTTCAACATATTGCAAAAAATATCTTTTTTATTGGATTAAATCAAATAGATTAAGTAATCTGTTGCAATATATTACGCATCTATTGTAAACTATCAAACAAATTACATCATTTATTGCGATAGATCAAGAGTCTGTTGTAAACTATCAAACAGATTAAGTCATCTGTTGCGACAGATTACCCATCTATTGTAAATTATCAAATGGTTTAAGACAATGTCTCAATAGATTACCCATCTGTTGTAAATTATCAAATAGGGGTTGTCATCTATTGTAGTTGACATTATGAGAACTCACCCCTAGTCCTATATAAATCAATTAAGGTATTAGTTGAATATATGAGGTAGTAAGAATTGGTTCAGCTCAGAGTAATCGATTGACGACTCTTGTCAAGAGGAACGCAGTACTGTCTCATTATGCAATTGCCAAAAGACTCAATTAAAGTTATAGTTGACCCTATGGGAACCCACCCTTAGTCCCAGATTATTCAATTAAGGTATTATTTGAACTCATGTGGTAGTAAGAATCGGTTCGGCTCAGAGTGATCGATCGATGACTCTTGTCGGGAGGAACGCAGTACCGTCTTATTATGCAATTGCCAAAAGACTCTATTAAAGTTGTAGTTGACCCTTTGAGCTCATTCATCCATACCTAGATTTACTTAGATCAATGTAGGTACTATTATTAATCTTAACATTAAGTTAATGAGAACTAATTTCAACTCAGAGTGATCGATCAATGACTCGGGTTGGATAAATGCCATACTAACATCATGCAAATGCAATGACTCAATTAGATCTGTAGTTGACCCTATGAGCTCATTCATTCATCCCTCGTTCCACCTAGATTGATGTAGGTACTATTATTAATCTTAACATTAAGTTAATGAGGAGCTCATTCTTTCATCCCTAGTTCCACCTAAATTAATTGCAATGAAATCTCTTGCAACAAATGACTGAGCTGTTGGAGAATTTCAAATAGATAACAATATCTATTACAACAGATGACATATTTGATTTAATTATCAAATAGACATTTACATCTGTTATGACGGATGACTGAGCTGTTGAAAATTTTCAAACAGATATTGATATCTGTTGTAACAGATGATATTTCTGATTTAGTTATCTAATGGGCATTTCCATCTGTTGTCACAGATGACTGAACTGTTGGGATTTTTCAAACAGATATTTATATCTGTTGCAATAGACGACAAATTTGTTTGAAAATCTTTTTTTTCTTTTAATTTTAAAGCAAGCTTCTGTCCAAGTAGATAAAGTAATAGTATTACTAAAGGCGATAAAAAATATTTCTTGGATAACTCAAAAATCTCATTGAGTAGTCTTGTCCTGTCTTTTCAATGTCATCCATTTTATTTCTCGTGCCCCTCAAATTATTAGTGAATATTAATTAATGAATATTGAAACCCCTAATACTTCTTCCGTTTCATATTATATTACAGTTGACCCCTATTGGCATGGCACACCCATTAAGAAAATATTAATTAGGGGTTTATTTTACTACCAAATTTTCCTTATTAATTATTCTTTGAAAATATAAATTTGAATAAATACACTTTGTTTATTTATTTAATATTAAAGGCAGTACATCTAGAAATTAGAATTATTTCATCTCTCCTTCAGCCCTAAATTTATTTTATTCGTCTCTCATCTTTTTTCTTTCTATCCTCTTTAGGGTTATCACAACCTTTTTTTTCTCTCCTCTTTCTCATAAATTTTTGTTGATCTAATCGATCTATATCCATATCTTAGATTCCTTGACTAAAATTGTCGTTTTGATCCTCTTTTGATATTAAGGTATGATTCACTATTGATCTTTCATTCTCGTCTAATTCTTGCAAGTTATTTACATCTTTTTTTATTTAATTACCATTTTCCATATCATATTTATTTAAATACTTTGAAGGAAATTTTAATTATTGAATAAATGAACCGAGAATTTTTATTACAAGATGCGAAAAAAAGTCATCTGTTGGGAGAAGTTTAAAAGCCTTGTTGGCAGTATCATTTTTTATGTATTTTGTTTGTTTCTTTATTGTTGATGCTGTTATTGATGTTGTTGGTGGGGTTGGTGTTGTTGGAACTTGTGGTGTGGTGTTGTTGACAGTGGTGGATCCAGGTTTTTTAGACGGTGGGTGCTTCTTAGCTCAAAAATAGGGGAGTCTGAACAATCAACACAAGGAGTAAGGGAGAAAAAAAATTAAAGAAAGTTTAAAGTGAATAAGGATACAAGAGTTGGTTACCAAAATTAAAAAAATATGAGCTGAGTGGGAATTGAACTCAAGACCAAAAGAAATAAATAGCCTTAAGCACCCATAAACAACAACAAGGCTAACCAAATAACTCTTACTATGGGTGCTCAATGATTAGATTATATACATTTTTTCTTGATTTCAATATACATATATAAAGTTTGATACGAGTTCAGTCTGTGCTCGCGCACTAGGAGGACTCTTGTAACAACCCGATTTTCTGAAATCAAAATGTCACACGGTGCTCATGATCCCAAACGACCACAAGCTAACCCTCTACTGATATCTATACGTGGACACTGCATAATATAGATAATAAATGCGAAAACTGGCCATAAGGTTCAAAACATCAAAAAATACTCAAAATTGAAAATTGAACACTGATACATCTATTCGAAAAGCCTCTAAACTATCTGAACTATGGAGTTGATGGGACATGTCCCCAACTAACTCTGTTTACTGAAAATAACTAAATTTGATGCGATGATAAAATAAGGATCATCCTCGACTTAAAAGGACTCACTGCTACGTCTACTGCTGCTGACTGGAACTGAGATGCTAAGGGTACTCTGGAACCCGTGCCTTTGAACCTATGGTGTCAAATAAAACACCATAGTGCAAATGCATCAGTACGGGAATGTACCGAGTATAAAGATGACGTAAGGATAAAAGCAAGGGCTTATGCATGAATAATTACTTAACTGAATAATCATGAGAGTACTGAATGAGAACACACGTATGAATGCACACATTATAACTGAAATCATCGTGACTCAAAATACTGAAACTGATTAACTGAATCTACTCATATCAATAATTGAATTCTGAGCTTTCTACTCTCGACTGACTGCATCGCAGATCAAACCTCTCTAATGGATGATTGCAAAATCTACTATCAATGATAACAAATGATCATGTCCGAATCTGACAACAAGAATACACAACTAAATCTGAGACTGAGATCAAGCCTATCGATGGGTGATCTCTAGATTTGATAATGACATTACTTAACTGAATATGAGATTGAGATCAAGCCTATCTAATGGGTGATCTTAGGATCTGATAATGAGATTACTCAACTGAATCTGAGACTGAGATCAAGCCTATCTGACGGGTGATCTCGGGATCTGATAAAGAGATTACTCAACTGAATCTGAGACTGAGATCAAGCCTATCTGATGGGTGATCTCAGGATTTGATAATAAGATTACTCAACTGAATATGAGACTGAGATCAAGCCTATCTGACGGGTGATCTCAAGATCTGATAATGAGGTTACTCGACTAAATCTGAGATAGAGATCAAGCCTATATGATGGGTGATCTCAGGATCTGATAAAGAGATTACTCAACTGAATCTGAGACTGATATCAAGCCTATCTGACGGGTGATCTTCGGATCTAATAATGAGATTACTCAACTGAATCTGAGACTGAGATCAAGCCTATCTGATGGGTGATCTCGGGATCTGACGAAGAGATTACTCGACTAAATCTGATACTGAGATCAAGCCTATCTGATGGGTGATCTTGGAATCTGATAATAAGATTACTCAACTGAATATGAGACTGAGATCAAGCCTATCTGATATATGATCTCTAAATATGATACTGAATAACTATATATGGGACCAAGCCTATCTGATGGGTGGTCCATGAATCAATAAAACTATCTGAGTTCCTCACTGAGATAGATGACTGTATTTGACAGTCCTGATTTCTGAAGATTGATAATGAAACTGCAATTGTGGGAAGTAGTCACTTAATCGACATGCCCCAAATCTCAACTGGTGGGGTCCAACCTGTAACCCCAGCTAGAAGAGTGTCAATACCGTGCCACGGGTAAATACCTCTCTAGTCAAGCCTAGCTGATACTTGACCTTCGCAGGAAGTCAAGCCCAAGAAAATAAAATAGTCAAGCCTATCTGACGGGTGACCAGCCTTTCCTGATGGGTGACTCCTGTATCCTGCACTGGCTACGCAGTTCTGGAATTCAGGGATTTCTCTAAATGACTCTGCCTTTCTGACGGGGAGCTGCCATCCTTGCCCTCGCTCGGTGCTAGCTCCTAATCCCAACTGAAAGACTCTGAACTAATTCTTAACTAAACACAAACTAAGCTGAATCTAATATTGATCATGTTTCTCGAATGATCTAACTGAGTTAAGATAAATTTACTTAGTTTCATATCTGACGGAACACTACTGAATCTCGTTATCTGACTAAACGATAATGAGATCAGGATAGATTACTCGAATACTACTGAGGACTGAACTGAACACTTGAATACTACTAGATCAGAGCTGTTTACAGATTTGAGGCTAGATTACTAGTGATACTGAGATTACGGTGATTACAGAGATTATTGAGATTTCTTAAATTTTGTATCTTCCTGAGAATACAAAGTTCTATAACTTGCTGAGTTCTGAGAATCATGGCTCGAGTGGAATTATCGTGAAAACTGACACGGGCTCTAGAAAACAGCTAAATTGTCAGGTATAAATACCCCTAGGACTCGATCACATAAAATTAAAACACAACCATTCTTGAATTATCAAGACCATGGGCATTCATTCCCCATCACAATCACTACAGAATCTCTTCAAGCATTTGGGAATCATAAACATGTGATAGTATAGGGAGACATGTTATTGGCTCATACTCCATTCGACAAGATCTTGCATCAAATACTTAGCATGTATTAAAGTCTTAGCATGTATCAAAGAGCACATAATTGGGGAATTTCATCCTATCATGTCACAATTCATTCACTAAGGCTTTTCAACAAACACTCGACATGCATGGACTTTCACACAATTAGAGATTTCTAATCAACATGCTAGAATGGCTCTAATTCCTTCACATAAGCATTTTATCAAATATATGGGAAGCATGCTTTGCTTATTCAAAAATTTCTACACCTAATTGACATAAACACATCACTTAACAAGCAAGTTGAAGAGGGTTTATCATGAACATCATATGATATCACATACTAGGGTCTAAGCTTGAAAACCATGTAAACAAATATGAATCACAACTCAATAATAGCATGAACATTAATTTCAACTCACATGAATCATGAAAACTTATAAACATAAAAGCTTTGAAATTTAGAAAAGGGTTCTTGAGCTTCTTAGATGAAAGGGACCCAAGAATCAACATTTGCATGCCTTAGTTTCTTGATTCTTAAAACGTTAACGGAGGAATCTTTATGATTTGGGTCTTGGATTAGAAAAAATAGGTCTTGTTCTTTATTTTTTGAGAGAGAAAATATTTTAATTTGGTGGAAAAATTGATGAATAAAGAAGTATTTTCGTTATTCAGGGTATGGATCCCTTATATAAACTGGTTTGGGGCTTTAGAAAATTACCAATTGGTTCTTGAAATTTAAAAATGAAATCTGAAAATTCCGATTTCACATGCTGGCGCGACGCAGTGAATCATGCAAGCTCACTGGAAACTGGATAATTGGGAAATTGGTTGGTGGCGCGACGCGGTGGAAATCGCACTGCCACCTTGGTTGCGAACTGAAAAGGCACCATAACGTGGTGGAATCATGTTGGTGCACTGGAAATTGACAACTCTAAAATTATGCCTTGGCGTGACACGCCATAATCACGGAGACTCACTGGATTTTGACCATTGCCATTCTGGCTGGCTCCGCGATGCGCTAAAGTGCCAGGTGGCACACTGTCTCACTAAAATGGCTCTAACTCTTTGCCCGAGTATTGGATTTGGGCGAATTTGGTATTGATGGAAAGCTTATTCAATTATCTATATGACAAAAAATTGATATTAGGAAAATTCTACACGGTTTAAAATACTTCTCACTTAGGAAGATGCTTCTTAACCTTTTAGGGTCAGATTAACACTTCACTGAACATGGTCTAAGGCTTAGACTACAAGAGAATTTTGCGGGGTCTCACAATATCTCCCCCTTGAAAACATTCATCCTCGAATGTCTCTTGATAGGCTATTAATACTAATTGACTGAACTTACTCAAGGAACGAGAACATCTGAAACACGACTATGCAACTTGAACCACTGATATTTAGAGTTCTCATATTGAACATGAATATCAGATGCATGGAATACTCAAATGAAGATACTCATAAGACGAATTCTTATAATGGACATGCATATCTAATGCATGGACTCATAACGGAGTTGATCTCATGAATGCATGACTGAATACACTAAAAAACTAAACTCTTTCTACTGAACGTACATATCTAATGCATGAATGTCTGACTGAACTGACTCTCAAAAGAATGACTAGCAGTGACAACTGACTTAACTTCGTAAGAAGAGTCTAAACATACAACTAAATGAGTCTAAGGACATGAAACCATTGCAATATCATGGGGTATATCCCCCTTGGGACTCTATGTCCTCCTAAACATACTTTGCTGAAATACTGGGGCGGTGCACGAGGCACCTACAAACTGGGTCATGATTGACCGACTGAGATCTAAAACTAATGTATGACTCATGCTGACATATAAGCTTAGAATAGGGGAAAAGGATCAAACAATGCATATCATAAAGATGAAGGACTCATAACATACCCGAATCTATATCGGGAACCTTTCCTAATCATGGTGGGTCTAAAGCGCATAAAGTCTGTTCTAATGCTGACCACTACTGGCATCGGAAGGGGCACCCTGTTGATGAAACTCTCTACCCCTCTGAGCTAGCACTCTAGACTCTCGTATTTTATGGCCTGGCTCACTACATATAAAGTACATATCACTACTGGCTCTACACACACCTAGGTAACTCTTACTACACTCTCCACAAAGTGGATAGATACGAACACCACTAGTACTACTCTAGGATTTGGAGCCTAGCGCTCTATCATGATTGACACCCTCACACTTTGGTATGGGTACACTAACTAAGGATGGAGCTAGGACTGAAAACTTCTGACTATGCTGAGAATGGCTACCACCCTGAGACCCTACCTGAGAGAAACCATGACTACCTGTTCAGTCTCTCTTACTCACTCTCTCTCTTTCTTTCATCTTATGGTCCTAAATCTGCTGTGCATGTATCATTATCCTAGTAAGGTCCATATCTCTATTAATCTTAGTAGTTCTACACTCTTTCAACACCAACCTAGACACGCCAGTCACAAACTTACTCATACTCGCTCTAGGGTCAGCTATCAAGTCAGGGGCATACTTAGCTAACTAGTTAAACTTAAGACAGTACTCTTTCACTGTCATGGAGCCTTGCCTTAGGTTCATGAACTCTTCTACCTTATCTTCCCTCATCTATAGTAGGAAAAACTTATCTAAAAAGGCATCCTGAAACTCCTGTCAAGTCAAGGGATTTGCATCCTCCCCTCTACCCTTCTCCCACATTACTACCCAATCATAAGCAATATCCTTCATCCTATAGGATGCTAAATCTACATTCTCCTCCTCAGATATATACATAATCAAGGTGATCTTCTTCACCTCCTTAAGATAAAGCTATGGGTCCTCACCTGCTACTGACCTAAAGAATTTTGGCGGGCTCATTTTTATGAAATCTCTAATTCTGGCTGCGGCTGAACCCCCATCTTGCTGAGGTGAGGCCACAGCCTGACGGTTACCCTGAACATTAGTCACATCTTGGGATAGCGCCTAAAAAGCTGCCTGAAACTCTATATATGACACACTCTTATTCTCAGGATCTACTAGCGGAGGGGGATGGTCATCATCCCTACGGACATAATCTCGGCGAGGAGGCATACTCTGTAAATGGAATAAAAATATGTATTATACTGAGGATCAACTCAAACTCATGCTCACTCGCATGACAAGAATACTGAAAGAAGGGAAACTGCTCCTAAAAATATCTTATAGCCTCTCGTACATAAATATTGCGCACATCACACCCATGCACAAAACTCTACTAGATGCGGCTTTTCAGAATCCCTAGGGAACCATTGAACCTTAGGCTTTGATACCAAGTTTGTAACGATCGAATTTTCTGAAACCAAAACGTCACACAGTGCTCATGATACCAAACGACCACAAGCTAACCCTCTACTGATATCTATACCTGGATACTGCATAATATAGATAATAAATACAGAAACTAGCCATAAGGTTCAAAATATCTAAAAATACTCAAAATCAAAAACTGAACACTGATACATCTGTCCAAAAGCCTCTAAACTGTCTGAACTATGGATTTGATGGGACATGTCCCCAACTAACTTCGTTTACTAATAATAACTAAATTTGATGCGATAATAAAATAAGGATCATCCTTGACTGAAGATGACTCACTGCTACGTCTACTATTGCGGACTAGGACTGAGCTGCTAAGGGTACACTGGATCCCGTGCCTCTGAACCTATGGTTTCAAATAAAACACCATAGCATAAATACATCAGTATGGGAATATACCGAGTATGAAGATGAGGTAAGTATAAATGCAAGGGCTTATTGATGAACAATTACTTAACTAAATAATCATGAGATTATTGAATAAGAACACATGCATGAATGCACGCACCATAACTGAAATCATCGTGACTCGAAATACTGAAACTGATTAACTGAATCTACTCATATCAATGATTGAATTCTGAGCTTTCTACTCCCGACTGACTGCATCGGAGATCAAACCTCTCTAATGGATGATTCCAAAATCTACTATCAATGATAACAAATGATCATGTCCCAATCTGACAACAAGAATACACAACTAAATCTGAGATTGAGATCAAGCCTATCTGATGGGTGATCTCTAGATATGATAATGACATTACTTAACTGAATATGAGATTAAGATCAAGCCTATCTAATGGGTGATCTTGGGATTTGATAATAAGATTACTCAACTGAATCTGAGACTGAGATCAAGCCTATCTGACGGGTGATCTCAGGATCTAATAAAGAGATTACTCAACTGAATATGAGACTGAGATCAAGCCTATCTGATGGGTGAATTCAGGATCTGATAATGAGATTACTCAACTGAATATGAGACTGAGATCAAGCCTATCTGACGGGTGATCTCAAGATTTGATAATGAGATTACTCAACTAAATCTGAGATAGAGATCAAGCCTATTTGATGGGTGATCTCAGGATCTGATAAAGAGATTACTCAACTAAATCTGAGACTGATATCAAGCCTATCTGATGGGTGATCTCGAGATCTAATAATGAGATTATTCAACTGAATATGAGACTGAGATCAAGCCTATCTGATGGGTGATCTCTAGATCTGAAACTGAATAACTTTATATAGAACCAAGCCTATTTGATGGGTGGTCCATGAATCAATGGAACTATATGAGTTCCTCACTGAGGTATATGACTGTATCTGATAGTCCTGATTTCTGAAGATTGATACTAAAACTGCAACTGTAGGAAATAGTTACTTAATCGACATGCCCCGAATCTCAACTGGTAGGGTCCAACCTATAACCCCATCTTGAAGGGTATCAATACCTTGCCATGATTAAAGACCTCTCTGGTCAAGCCTATCTGATGGGTGACCTTCCTAGGAAGTCTAGCCTAAGGCAATATAATACTCAAGGCTATCTAATGGGAGATCAGCCTTTTCTGATGGGTGACTCCTGCATCCTGCACTAGATACGCAATTCTGGAGTTCAGGGATTGCTCCTAACAACTCAGCCTCTCTAACAGGAAGTGATCATACTTACCCTCGCTTGGTGCTAGCTCCTACTCCAAATTGAAAGACTCTAAACTAATTCTTAACTGAACACAAACTAAGATAAATCTGATACTCATCATGCTTCTCGAATGATCTAACTAAGTTAATCCGAATTCACTTGGTTCCATATCTAATGGAATACTACTGAATCTTGTTATCTGACTGAATGACACTAAGCTCAGGATAGATTACTCGAACACTACTGAGGACTGAACTGAATACTTGAATACTACTAAATCAGAGCAGAGTTTAGAACTGAGGCTAGATTACTAGCGATACTGAGATTACAATAATTACTGAGATTTCTTAAATTCTATTGGAGAATATAGAGTTCTATAACTCTCTGAGTTTTGATAATAATGGCTCGACTAGAATTATCATGAAAACTGACACGGGCTCTAGACAGCAGCTAAATTATCGGGTATAAATACCCCCAGGACTGGATCACATAAAAGTAAAACACAACCATTCTTGAATTATCAAGACCATGGGCATTCGTTCACCATCATAATCACTACAACATCTCTTCAAGCATTTGGGAATCATAAACATGTGATAGTATAAGGAGACATGCTATTGGCTCATACTCCATTCAACAAGATCTTACATCAAACACTTAGCATGTATTAAAGTATTAGCATGCATCAGAGAGCACATAATTAAGGAATTTCATGCTATCATGTTACAATTCATTCACTAAGGCTTTTCAACAAATACTTTACATGCATAGGCTTGCACACAATTGGGGATTTCTAATCAACATGCTAGAATGTCTCTAATTCCTTCACATAAGCATTTTATCAAACATATGGGGAGCATGCTTTGCTTATTCAACAATTTCTACACCTAATTGACATGAACACCTTATAAAAAAATATGAATCACAACTCAATAATAGCATGAACATCAATTTCAACTCACATGAATCATGAAAACTCATAAACATAAAAGCTTTGGAATTTAGAACAGGGTTCTTGAGCTTCTTGGATGAAAGGGACCCAAGAATTAACATCTGCATACCTTAGTTTCTTGATTCTTGAAAAAGTAATGGAGGAATCTTGATGATTTGGGTCTTGGATTAGAAACCCTAGGTCTTGTACTTGATTTTTTAAGAGAGAAAATATTTTGATTTGTGGGAAAATTGATGAATAAAGAAGTATTTTTCGTTATTTAGGGTATGGATCCCTTATATAGACTGGTTTGGGCCTTTAGAAAATTACCAATTGGTCCTTGAAATTTAAAAACGGAATCTAAAAATCTCGATTTCTCATGCTGGCACTATACGGTGGAATTGCGCAAGCTCACTGGAAACTGGATAATTGGGAAACTATTTGGTGGCGCGACACGGTGAAAATCGCGTTGCCACCTTGGTTGCGAACTGGAAAGGCACCGCGACGCGGTGGAATTGTGTTGGTGCACTAAAAATTGATAACTCTAAAATTAAGCCTTGGCGTGACACGCCATAATCTCAGAGGCTCACAAGATTTTGACCATTTCCATTTTGGCTGGCTCCGCGATGCGCTAAAGTGACAGGTGGCACACTGTCTTACTAAAATGGCTCTCACTCTTTGCCCGAGTGTCGTATTTGGGCGAATTTAGTTTCGATGGAAAGCTTACTCAATTCTATACATGACTAAAAGTCGATATTAGGAAAATTCTACACGGTTTAAAATATTTCTCACTTGGGAAGACACTTCTCAACTATTTAGGGTCGGATTAACACTTCAGTGAACACGCTCTAAGGCTCAGACTATGAGAGAATTTTGCGGGGCCTTACAACTCCATGTGGGTCTGTCCCTGGTTGTTGATGGTTTTGGAACAAATGTTGTTTTGTTTTTTTTGTTGATGTTTTTTATTTGTTGTTTGTAGTTTATGCTGCTGTTGATATTGCAATAGATGGAGCAACTGTTGGAATAAATCAAACCACTAGTAAGGTTGTTATGTATTCCAATAGACTCTATATTTGTTGTATCAGACTCCATATTTGACGCAATAGAACCCACATCTGATGCAACAGACTCTACATTTGTTACAATAGATGGATAATTTTCTTTCTGTAATATAAATTTTTTCCTTCTTCTTTGTAGATATAAAAGGAACTAAAAGTTGATCAAATTTTGCCTGACCATCACAAGAGGCTGCAGTAAAGATAGGTTCAGAGGAATAAACTGCATGCAGATAAAACCACTTCATATGTGGGAGGTATGTTTTACTGATAATATTGTCGTGGAAACATACATAGAGTACACTGATTTTGTAAATACTATTTTTATCGATTAGTCATAGATCAATCATACAAGATATCTGTAATTTTATAGTTAAGTTTGGTAGGTCCAAACTGATAAGGCTGAGGGACCATGAATATAGTTCTGATACCTTGTTAAGATTTAATGTCGGATGTCTCTTATGTTTATTTGTCATTCCTTCCATAGACTTTCGCTGTGGAAAGCATTTCTGGCGACGGTGTAGACTTTTGCATGCTGGATATGTTGTCCTCTATATGGTAGAAGAATGATCAATCTTGCCCCTCCTTGCTTATATTATACATGAAAATGTGAAGAGTGTAAGGAAAAACATGATGGTGTGATTAATACTGTTAATGCATTAACTGCTGATGTAAAGGAATTGATATCTAACGGTAGTGTCATCTAGTCATTCAATCAAAGAGGATTTCAGTTTCATTCACTCCATTAGAGATTAAGTCTAAGAGGAGAAAAAAAGCAATTTCCAAGGCATTATCAAGTTTTCAAAAAAAGAAAAATTTTGGATCTGATAAAGGTGAGAAGATAAAAAGGGGAGGAATAGGAAGGAAAAATTGAATACTAGATTTAGTTCATCTTTATGTAGAGATACTCCATCTAATTTTGAGTGCTTTTTATTTTCAGGATGGTGAGAAAGGCAGAATCTCCCCATCATTAGCTAATACCAAAAACAAGACATCTGATATTATTGAACCACCAGACTGTCTTGTTAAGTTTGATAATCCAGAAGATGTCTTTGCTCGAGTTAGTCAACAGATTAAATGATCTCAATCCCTTGGTTTTTCTACTGATCAATTCTCTCTATAGAAGACAAGTTATCAACAGAACTGCTTGACACAGTGAAAGGTGATATCGATAGATTACTGATTATGTCTTCTCAAGACTAGCTTCTACTAGAAAACTATTCTGTATTGAATACTGCACTATCCATATATGCTGCAGCACAGGATTTATCAGCCAAGAGAGCGCTTGCCTTGGAAAAACTCAAAGAGAACCTTCCATACTTCTCTTTGACCTTGCGTAGAACTAAGAAGGACCAAGAGGAGTATTATAAGAAAGCTGCCAAGAAAGAAAGTGGTCCTCATTGACAAACTCACAAAAGATCAAGAGCTCTATACTGAGCTTAACGACCACAATGACAAAATGACTGAATTGAAAGTGGTGACTTGACTTAGTCAAACAAAAAGCCACGACTATTCATATCCCTTAATTAAATAAAACTGGTGACTTTTCAAATAAGTAAATTAAAAAAAAATAGATCTAAATACAATATTTTATCATTTTATTATATTTCGGAAAGAGACAAATTGGTAATCTATTGCAAAATATATTCCACCTGTCAGATAACTTACAACATATGGATAATCTGTTGCAACAGATGGATATATATTAGTTTTCTTTTCCATAAGTTGTGGTGTCTGTTGCAACTTGCTAGTCATCTATTTATTCAATTACATTGAGAGTAGTAGATTTTTCTAAACACTTCTTGGCCAAACTCAATTTTTGCTCTTGGATTGCTTCTCTTTTTTTCTTTGCATCCTTCAAGATGGCCTATAAATTCAATTTTTCCCATCGATCCAAGAGCAAAAATTTAATTTAGAGGCCATCTTGAAGGATGCAAAGAAAAAAAGAGAAGCAATCCAAGAGCAAAATTTGAGTTTGTCCAAGAAGTGTTTAGAAAAATCGATTGCTCTCGATGAAATTGAATAAACAGATGACTAGAAAGTGCAACAGACGCTACGGCTGATGGAAAAGCAAACTAATATATCCATCTGTTGCAACAGAGTGTCAATATGTTGTAAGTTATCTGACAGGTGGAATATATTTTGCAACAGATTACTAATCTGTCTCTTTCCGAAATACAATAAAAAGATAAAATATTGTATTTAGATCCTTTTTTTTCAATTTACATATTTGAAAAGTCACCAGTTTTATTTAATTAAGGGATATGAATAGTCGTGGCTTTTTGTTTGACTAAGTCCAGTCCCTTCCAATTCAATCATTTTATAAATAGGTCTCTCCGGCCTCCTCTCACTCACTCGTTCATTCTACTATACTTACAATACTAATATGGCTGATTCAGATTCGTACAAGGAGATTCCTATCGAGTTCGTGCAGGAACTTTAAAGGTAGTATGATGAACTCCAAAGGGATTTGGCCGACTTCGGAGCAAGGCTGAGGAGGGCCCAGCTATAGCCGGATCGAAATTGTCAGGTTGACAATAATAATAGTAGTAATAATAATAGTAGTAGTAATAATAATTAGGTTATGTTTTTTATTTCTTTTAGCGTATGTATTTTCCTTTTTTATATCCGATCTACCTATAAGAGATTCAAAAAAATCCATGTATATGTTTGGTTGGTTTGGTCGACTTTGAATTTTTAATTCTTATTCAATATTTAATTATCATTCTATTTATTCCCTATTCTCAACATATCGATGGTTGGAGGTAGGGATTGAGCACTTGTGACAATAGATGGTGGTGAAAAGTCATGATGAGAAATTCTCCTAAAAATGATTCGTTAATAAATAATAAGGAACTAAATGATATTATAATCGTAAAAGAAAGATTATTTAATTTTAAAAAAGTCATAACATTGAAATAATTTAATTAAGATATATGATGATATGATTGTTAAGAAAAAACTGAATGAATAGTCATGACTGTGACTTTTGTCTAAGCACATTCAACAAACAAAAACAAAAAATATGATTAATGAATCAGTTAGAAGAAATCAAAAAAGATCCTTAAACAGATGGTTGATTTATAGCAACAGATGGTATATCTATTGAAACAGATGGGTTATCTGATGCAACAAATATACAATCTTCTGCCATAACTCAATTAATAAAAATGGTTATTAAAGAAACGGTTATTGAAAATCAGGTGTATTCAATTTTTAAATTGAGGAAAAGGTTATTTAAATTTAATAAACTGAAAATTCATGACTTGTCACAATAATAAAAAACTCACCAGCTTGATTTAATTAAGTCATTTCGTTTCAAAGAAAAGAATAATGAAATAAATGATAAACACAATTTAAACCGTAAAAAACTCACCAGAAATATTCTTGTTTTTAAATCTTCTTTATTAATTTATATAATTAAAAAGTCAGAAAATTTGGATGTCATGAAGATAAATTTTAAAAAAAAATAAAATATATATATATATATAAATAAATATTATATGTTACAATAGATATATTATCTGATGCAACAGGTTATCTATTTATTGCAACGAATGATATATCTGTTGTAACAGATGATATATCTGATGCCATAGATATATAATCTGTTGTCCAACTCAGTGTAAAAAAATGGTTCCTGAAAAAAAACTAATTATTTTAATAATAATAAAGTTGAAAAGTCATGACTTATCACAATATTGCTTAATTTGATTAAGTCATAACTTTTTACAGTAATCAAGAATGTCCTTAATAAATGAAGGTGAACAGTTGTGCCTTTATATCTACTTTATTAATTTATATAATTAAAAAGTCAGAAAATTTGGATGTCATGAAGATAATTTATTTTTTAACAAAATGCTCCCTCCGTTTCATATTAGTTGGCCTCTATTGACTTGGCACACCCATTAAGAAAATCTTAATTAGGAGTTTATTTTACCAAATTAGCCTTATTAATTTTGCTTTGAAAATATATGTTTGAGTAAATACACTTTGTTTAGTCATTTAATGTTAAGGGTAGTATTGAAAGAACATAATAAAATCCTCTTGATCTCATCAAATGGACAACTAAATTGAAACAAATATATTTAGAAAGATGGTCAACTAAAATGAAACAGAAGGAGTATATATATTATAAATTGAACAGATATATTAGCTAATGCAACATGTTATTTATTTGTTGCAACGGATAATATATCTGTTGTAACAGATGATTTATCTGATGCAACAGATATATAATTTGTTGTCTAACTCAGTGTAAAAAAAACAGTTCCTGGAAAGAACTAATTGTTTTAATAATAATAAAGATGAAAAGTCATGACTTATCGCAATATTACTTAATTTAATTAACTCATAACTTTTTACAGTAATCAAGAATGTCATTAATAAATGAAGGTGAACAGTTGTGCCTTTAAATCTGCTTTATTAATTTATATAATTAAAAATTCAAAAAATTTAGGTGTCATGAAGATAATTTTTTTTTTAAATATACTTCCTCCGTCTCATTTTATGTGTCACCATTTGACCGAGCACGGAGTTTAAGAAATAAGGGAAGACTTAGTAATATTTACAAAATTGTCCTTTATTAAAAAATATGCTAGTGTCTTTTTTTTAAAATTAAGTGGGACCAATAAAGATTAAAGTGGAATTGTATCTTTAAATAGTTACTAAATAAAGAAAGATGACATTCATTTTGGGACGGACTAAAATAAAAATGATGACACATAAAATGGGACGGAGGGAGTATATATTATATGTTGCAACAGATATATTATCTGATGCAACTGGTTATCTATTTGTTGCAACGGATGATATATTTGATGTAACAAATGATTTATCTTATGCAATAGATATATAATCTGCTGTCCAACTCAGTGTATAAAATAATGGTTCCTGTAAAGAACTAATTATTTTAATAATAATAAAGCTGAAAAATCATGACTTATCACAATATTGCTTAATTTAATTAAGTCATAACTTTTTACAGTAATCAAGAATATAATTAATAAATTGAGGTGAACAATTGTGCCTTTAAATCTGCTTTATAAATTTAAAAATTTATATAATTAAAAAGTCAGAAAATTTGGATGTCATGAAGATAATTTTTTTTAAAAAACGATATACAGATTATATGTTGCAATAGATATTGTAACACCCCGTAAATTTTTTCGTACACTTATCGCGATTATATGGAGTCCTAAAGGCTTGCGTATGGGTTAAATTAAGTTTATGGTGTTCGGAAGTATCCCGTCAATAGTTATATGTGTAGGTATTGGAATAAGCTTTCCAACGATATAAAGTTTGCCCAAAACAGAGGAGTATTTCATATAAGCGAGCACATTTGAAATTTCAAAACGGTGGCCGGGAAGCCTGTGAACAGTAAATCTGCAGGAAAATTACTGCAGCTAGGCAATTATTTTTTTGGATCAACTTTAGACGATCATAACTCCTTGTACAAAAAGAACTGTGTGAGCTGCTATATATCGACTAAAATCTCCGAGAGTCTTCTTTCCGATGAAATTGGTTTCATCCAAATCCAATGTCTGAGTAAGGAGCTACACCCGTTTTACTACAGTCTATCAAAAAAAAAACAGAATTATGGGACAGATTTTTGGGTCAAATTTAAACGACCATAACTCCATGTACAGGAAGAACTGAATGGTATACTTTATATTAAAATGAAATCCCTTTGAATTATCTTTCCAATGCAATTGGTTTCACCTGAATCCGATACCGGAGCAAAGAGTTATGATCGATTTACTTCAGCCTGTCAAAACTGTCCACTGGGGACAGATTCGGATTTATTTAAATTTTTAGGGCAAAATGGTCATTTTCTATTACCTCTTGGACGAAAATGGGTCTTTATAAACCTACACTTAGCCTCATATATATCATATACCATCCAATTATTAAGAGAAGGTGAAACCCTAGCCTAATTTCAACTTCAAATATTTTGTGATTCAACCGTAGAAAATTCGAATTGGTTCCGTAGTTGTGTTCACCATCTCGAAAGCTTCGATAAGCGCCCCATGGTTATGTAAGGAGGATTCTAAATACAAGAGTTCATTGTTAAGGTATGAATATTGTTTATTCTTGATTCTTATCCATGAATAAGTATTGATAAAGGATTATGAGTATTGTCTTGATGTTGGAAGATAACTAGAAACATAGTTATGAATTGTTTTGTATAAATTGTTAGTAGTAAATTATGGAAGTTGTTGTATTGGATTATGGAGGATGAATTGTGGTGATATATCATTATATTAGTGGTTATGTATGCCTAGTGATCATGTTGGTATTGGATGGTGATTAAGAAGGGAAATAAAGGCTAAGAGTGATGTTGAGGGATATTTCATGAAAATGCATGATATGTGAATGTAATAAGAGTATAAGAGGATGTATGTAGCACTCTTATTGATGAGTTAAAGGATTACTTCCTAGACACTATTTGGTGAAGTTAATACCTAAATGGTAAGGTTTGAGTGCTAATACTAGTTGCCACAAATGACTTATTGTAGATAAGTGTTCGAAGAATACGGGAAGTCAAGTTGGACTTGTATTGAAGTGGTTATATCAAGGTATGTAAGACATACTCTATCTAATCTTTGGCATGAATAATGACCCATGGCACTCTCAAGTAAGCTTCCAACATTGTCCTACGACACATGACACATAATAACATCATATGATCTTCGACACTACCAATTGAACTTGTTTTCACTTTTAAGATGTCCGGCTAGTCAAAAAAATGTCCATACACTATTGTTGACTCCGAAATGGTTTAATGAGGTATCCATGATTCTCTACTTCATTTTCATGATATTGATTACCTATTTACATGTTTTCCTATTGAGGTATCATGGTTTCAAGTTCCATAAGGAGTGACCACAAAGTAACCAATCTCAAAGATTAATTGAATTAAGAAATGGAATGTCTGTATTTTAAATTGATGATATGATGTATTGTATTAGTACCACTGATCATTTGGCCATTGTATTATAAAGTTTATGTATATATGCTATTCCAGGGGTGGTCCCTGATGTATTGTATTAGTACCACTGATCAGTTGACCATTGTATGACATATGTTATGTATTGATAAGGATTACGGAAAGTAATGATATGAAAGCAATGTGCAGGTATCCCATCAGCTCTTTTAAGTGTGGTCTACTCATACTGTTTATTCACTGGTATCTGAGTTCTGTTGATCTTTTTTATCTCATCTTGATACTCACTGTCTTACATACTCAGTACATATTTCCGTACTGACGTCCCTCACGGGGGACCCGTATTCATGCCTGCAGGAACAGGTACTTCAGGTCGTACACCTCCGTAGTAAGAGCCAGGACATTCTGTTGTTAGTGGTGAGCTCCAGTTGTTTTGGGGCATCCCAAGTCGTATCTATATGTATTTTTGGTATTTGTATAAAAGTCTTTTGTGGGCGGGAGTTTGTCCCGACCCTAACTCAGTTGTGTATCTATGTAGAGGCTTTTGTAGACATATTGTACAGCCATAGGAGTGTTTGGTTGATAGACGTGATGGCTCTGACGACCAATTACTTTTTATATATATTTATGCGTGTCTGCTGGGCTGATACAGGTACTGTTTTCTTCTATTTACAACGAAGTGCTGCCCAAATTTTTAATTTTCATAAGTAATGTAAATGTGAAAGTATAGGTTATGAACGGGTTCTCCCGAGCCTCCTCGGCTACGGGTGCCAGTCCGCTCCAATGGGATTTGGGGTATGACAGAAGTGGTATCAGAGAAGTTCATCCTAGTGAGTCTACAAAGCCGTGTCTATAAACAGGAGGCTATTGGACATTTAGGGATTGTTTCCACTCTTCATTTCTTAGATCGTGCAATAGAGCCCATATTAGAGATAAAGTCATAATCGATCGCTTAATCCAATTGTTTTTTTTATTATAGTAACGATGCCGGTTACAAGGAGAAAGAATAAGTGGAAGCGAGTGGATGTAGTGGCCGGAGAAGGTACTAGTAAGTCACCACCGGCATAAGCTGAACAAAGTAAGTCTCAAGCTGAGCATATATCAGGAGCTTCTTCTCCTCCGGAAGGGCCATCTATTAATGTTGTTGATCGAGATTTGAGGGATGCAGTACAACTTCTGACGCGTATAGTTGCCGGTCAAGTTCAAGGGCAAGCTATTCCTACCACGGGTTCTAGTGGTACGGATAGAGCAGCTAGCCTTCGGACACAGCATTTTCTGAAACTGGATCCTCCTGCTTTTACCGGATCAGATATTAACGAAGACCCGCAGGACTTTATCGATCAAACCCAAAGGGCTCTAGATGTTATGCACATATCCAGTAAAGAGATGGTTGAGCTAGCAGCATATAGACTGAAAGGAGAGGCTATATTGTGGTACGAGGATTGGAAACGATCTACGGGTATTGATGCACCTCCAACTACGTGGGGAGAGTTCAAAGATGCATTTATTGAACATTATCTTCCATTTGAGACTCATCAGGCCCGTGCAGATCAATTCTTAAATCTTCGTCAGGGTAATATGAGTGTAAGGGAGTATAGTCTTCGATTTAACTCCTTGTCTCGATATGCTTCTAATGTGGTAGCTACTATGGATGACAGAGTTCATCACTATGTGGATAGATTGGAACCATACTTGGTTAGAGATTGTACCATTGCTTCTTTGAACAAGGACATGGATATAGCGAGGATACAAGCTTTCGCTCAGAAGATGGAAGATCAGAGGCAAAGAAGAAGAACCCAGGAATCAAAAAAAGGATATTCTAAGCGGGCCAAAGCTATAGGGCAGTTTATGGCATCTCAGGGAGGTTTTAGGCCTTCGTTCTCTCATAGATTGCCTATCCTGTTATCTTCTTATCCGGAAATTAGTTCTCCACCGCAATTTCAAAGGTTCAGAGGTAATCAGTTCGGGCAAAGCAGTGAAAATCAGAGTTCGCGAACAGTGGGGTATCAAGGGCAAGGGAGTATGAGTCAATTGAGACTTCCACGACACCCGTGCCCCATATGTAGAAGATTTCACTTTGGCAAATGTCGGCTTGGAACGAACAATTGCTTTTGGTGCGGTAGGTCGGGGCATATGGCTAGAGATTGCCCAAGCAGGACCACAGGTGGTATAAAACGATCTACCGGATCAGCTTTTGCGTCATCATCGGTGCCTTCTTTGAGTAGGGGTGCACAACCTATGGGTCAAGGTAGAGGTGATAGAGGAGCATCTAGTTCCAGTGGAGCTCAGAACCGTGTGTACGCCCTAGCAGATTGGCAGAATTTAGAGGCTTCTCCAGACATGGTTACAGGTACGTTGTCCATCTTTGCATTTGATGTGTATGCCTTAATTGATCCTGGTTCTACATTATCGTACGCTACTCCTTTGGTTGAGGGAAGATTCGGGAGAACACCCGAATTATTAGCCAAGCCATTTGAAGTATCAACGCCAGTAGGGGGATCTCTTATAGCTAGGAATGTTTATCGAAATTGTGTTGTGAATATTTGTGGTCGTGATACGATGGCCGATCTTGTTGAGTTAGAAATGGTAGATTTTGATGTTATTATGGGCATGGATTGGTTAGCTTCTTGTTATGCTACAGTAGATTGCCGTTCTAAGAAGGTGTATTTCCATTTCCCAAATGAGGCAGTCCTTGAATGGAAGGGTAATGTTGGCGCGACGAGAGGTAGATTTATTTCTTACTTTAAGGCAAGAAAAATGATTTCCAAGGGGTACATATACCATTTGGTTAGAGTAAGGGATACAGAGGCAGAGCCGCCAACTTTTCAGACCGTTTCGGTTGTGAATGAATTTCCTGATGTATTTCCTGAAGAACTACCAGGTTTACCTCCTGAACGAGAAGTGGAGTTTGGTATTGATATGTTGCCAGACACACAACCAATCTCAATTCCTCCTTATAGAATGGCACCAGCAGAGTTGCGAGAATTGAAAGAGCAACTGAAAGACTTGCTAGAGAAGGGATTCATCAGGCCTAGTATGTCCCCTTGGGGAGCACCAGTATTGTTTGTGCGTAAGAAAGATGGTTCGCTGAGGATGTGTATTGACTATCGGTAATTGAATAAGGCGACTATCAAGAATAAATACCCTCTCCCCCAAATTGATGATTTATTTGACCAGTTGCAGGGTGCCCAGTGTTTTTCCAAGATTGACTTGAGATCAGGCTATCATCAAGTGAGAGTCAAGGATAAAGATATACCCAAGACAGCTTTCCGAACATGGTATGGTCATTATGAATTCCTGGTTATGTCATTCGGGCTGACAAATGCACCCGCAGTTTTTATGGATCTGATGAATAGGTTGTTTAAGCCGTTTTTAGATGTGTTCGTGATAGTTTTCATAGATGATATTCTGGTCTACTCTAGATCAGAAGAGGACCATGTTAATCACTTAAGGTAGGCGTTGCAGATTCTTCATGATCGTAAGCTGTATGCGAAGTTTTCTAAATGTGAGTTTTGGCTCAAGTCAGTGGCATTTTTGGGCCATATTGTATCCAGTGAAGGCATAAAAGTTGAAACTTAGAAGATTGAGGCTGTGAAGAATTGGCCAAGACCCACGACGCCTATGGAGATTCATAGTTTCCTCGGGTTGGTAGGTTATTATAGAAGGTTTGTTGAAGGTTTTTCTTCTATTTCTGCACCCTTGACTAAGTTGACGCATAAAGCCTCCAAGTTTCAATGGAATGATGCCTGTGAAAAGAGTTTCCAAGATCTGAAGAGCAAGTTGACTTCTACACCGGTATTGGTACTTCCTGAAGGCACAGAAGGGTATGCAGTGTACTGTGATGCTTCGATAAGTGTCTTAGGATGCGTATTAATGCAACATGGTAGAGTAATAGCCTATGGCTCTAGAAAGTTGCGACCACATGAGAGGAATTATCCCACACATGATCTTGAGCTAGCTGCATTTGTATTTGCTTTGAAGATATGGCGCCACTACTTATATGGGGTTCATGTTGACATATATACCGATCATAAGAGCCTGCAATATATCTTCAGTCAGAAAGATCTAAACATTAGGCAGCAGAGATGGCTTGAATTGTTGAAAGATTACGATGTTGATATCTTGTATCATCCAGGGAAAGCGAATATGGTAGCGGATGCACTGAGTCATAAGTCTAAAATGGCATCTATAGAAAAGCAGGGGATGATTAAGGATCTTCACCAACTAGATAATTTGGGAGTTCGACTTCTCGAAACTCCAGATGAAGAGGTTATTGTACATAATGCAGCGGAATCTTTATTGATAGCTGAAGTGAAAGAGAAGCAGTATGCAGATCTAATTTTATTCCAGCTTAAGGAGGATGTGCAGAGTGGCACGACAAAGGCATTTGAGCTTACGCGAGAAGGAGTGCTTCAGTGTCATAATCGTTTATGTGTACCTGATGTAGTTGAGCTAAGAAAGAGAATTATGACAGAAGCACACTGTTCAAGGTATTCCATCCATCCAGGGTCGACTAAGATTTATCAAGATTTGAAAACAATATATTGGTGGAATGACATGAAGAAGAATATTGCTGAATTTGTAGCTGAATATTCGAATTGTCAAAGAGTCAAAGTAGAACACCAGAAACCCGGTGGTTACATGCAATGTATAGATCTTCCAGTCCAGAAGTGGAACAAGATCAATATGGATTTCATCATGGGTTTGCCTCGTACACATCGAAAGTTTGATTCCATATGGGTGATCATTGATAGGCTTACTAAATCTGCGCACTTCTTACCAGTTAAGACAACTTATACGGCGGAAGAGTATGCGAAGTTGTATATTAAGGAGATCATTCGGTTACATGGAATTCCAATTTCCATTATATCCGATCGAGGAGCCCAATTTACCGCGAATTTCTGGAAGTCTTTTCAAAGGAGTTTGGGGACACAAGTAAATCTAAGTACGACTTTTCATCCTCAAACGGACGGACAAGCAGAATGTACCATCCAGACACTTGAAGATATGCTACGAGCATGTGTACTAGATTTCAAAGGCAACTGGGATGATCACCTACCTCTTATCGAGTTTGCCTACAATAATAGCTATCATTCAAGTATCAAAATGGCACCATATGAAGCATTGTATGGAAGAAAGTGTAGATCACCAATAGGATGGTTTGAAGCAGGTGATGCGGTCTGGTTTGGACCGGATCTTGTTTATCAAGCAATGGAGAAGGTTAAAGTGATCCAACAACGGCTTGAAACAGATCAAAGTCGACACAAATCTTATGCGGATGTTAGAAGAAGAGGACTTGAGTTTTCTATCGATGATTGGGTATTCTTGAAAGTATCACCAATGAAAGGAGTGATGAGGTTTGGCAAGAAAAGAAAGTTAAGTCCACGATACATAGTTCCGTACAAGATCATTCAAAGATTTGGACAAGTTGCTTATGAGTTAGAGCTACCTCAAGAGCTCTCAGCAGTTCATCCCGTATTTCATGTTTCGATGCTTCGCAAGTACATCAGAGATCCATCGCACATCACTACTACGGAAGATTTACAAGTTACAGAAGATCTCACTTTTGAAGAAATGCCTATTGTTATTCTTGATCGCCAAATTAAAAAGATAAGGAATAAAGAGATAGCATCGGTAAAAGTACTTTGGAGGAATCAACAAGTTGAGGAGATCACATGGGAAGACGAGGAAGCGATGAAGATTAAGTACCCTTACCTATTCAACGATGAGGAGGAAGTTCATGAGACGGAAGAAGAACAATAACAAGTAAGTGTTTATTTTTATGCAAGTATGTTATGATGATGAATATGTTAATTGTAAGCTTGTACATGTCTTAATTGAGTAACTATGCTAACATTCGAGGACGAATGTTCTTAAGGGGGGGAGAAACAGTGTAGGGATGGCGATACGTAACGCCTACATTCACTTAGGCAAATCCCACATCGGTAGTGAAGGGGAACGAAGTGTGCCTTATAGATGAATGGATACCTTCCACGTATATGACGCGTTTTAAAACCGTGAGGGGACGAGGCTCCAAAGAGGACAATTTCGCATGTGCCGGTGGCCTGGGCTGTTACAGTTGGTATCAGAGCCAGTGCCGGTGCCGGTGGTGGGGCAAACCTCAGCGTCCCTATGGGGGGTGAGTGTAGGGAAGGCGATACGTAACGCCTGCATTCACTTAGGCAAATCCCACATCGGAAGTGAAGGGGAACGAAGTGTGCCTTATAGGTGCATGGATACCCTCCACGTATGTGACACGTTTTAAAACCGTGAGGGGCCGAGGCTCCAAAGCGGACAATTTTGCATGCGCCGGTGGCCTGGGCTGTTACAGAATTATTATCTGATGCAACAGATTATCTATTTGTTGCAACGGATTATATATCTGTTGTTATAGATAAGTTATCTGATGCAACAGATATATAATCTGTTGTCCAACTCAGTGTAAAAATAATTTCTGGAAAGAACAAATTATTAATAATAATAAAGCTGAAAAGTCATGACTTATCACAATATTGCTTAATTTAATTAAGTCATAACTTTTTACAGTAATCAAGAAAGTCATTAATAAATGTAGGTGAACAGTTGTAATTTTTTGCCTAACTCACTCAAGTTCAATCCTCTATAAATAGGTCCCTCCTTACTCAGTCGTTCGTTCTACCACACACTATTTATTCCTTGCTCTTATTACATCTTCAACTACTTTCTCTTCAAGGACTTGATAGCTTTTTCCTGTCTCTGGTAAGTTTTTTTCTTGATTTTTGTATAAATATTCGTTGTATATTATATTACATTCGAATTCTTTCTTTTCTTTACATTTTTTTACGTGTGTTTTGTCAACTTATGCGTTTTCTAGATATGGTTGATCTCGTCTGGGATGTCACTATTTTATGAAACGCCATGCGGGAACTGCAGAAGGAGGTTCATGACCTACATTGAGAGTTGGCTGCCGTAAGAGTAAGGATGCTGCGGGAGATCCACAGGCTGAGGAGGGCGCTGCTGCTGCCAGTTGAAGATTGACTGGCTGGCCATACAAGTAATAATGATGAGAATAATAATTAAGTTTTTTTTCTTTTATCTATGCAATTTTTTTAATAAAAAATTATGTTTGATGCACTTGACTTTTTATTTCTTATTTAATTTTCGTGTTGTCTATTTCTATTTCTTAACGAATGACATGTCTACAATTAAGGAATAATTTGATTCTAGTATCAATAGCAAGAACATATGAGTTATCTGTTAGGTTTGTGACAGGAGTTGTATTTTGTTGTTCGAAACAGATTAGTAATTTGATGAAAAACATTATTTATCTATTGAAACAGATTACTAATCTGGTGCACCAAAATACTCATCTATTCGATTCATATTATGGGCACCAAGAACCATAAACATGAATCCAACATGAGTCTACTGTTACAACAGAATATTTATCTGGTGCCGCAGATAATGGATCTGTTTAAATAGATTGTTCTTATATTGCATTCATGTTCGCGTGCTAGCTACTGTTGAAAAAATAACACACTAGCAGTTACCAGATGACAAATTCAACTAAAAAGCATAATCTGACTTACTAAAGTCTCCTCTCAAGTAAATTCCAAAGTTGAAAGTGATTTACGAAACAAACTTTGACATAAGAATTTGGTCAAAGAGCAGCAGTGGGGGTAACAACAATAACAACAACAATGGTCAACAAGAAGAATTTGAAGATGATAATGAAGTATAAGTTGATGATAATGAATCAAAAGATGATGAATAAAGCAGCAACAACAATGAACAACAAATATCGCGAAGAGAGAGAAAATAACAACGGATGAGGAGAGAGAAAAATATGCTTTTTTTTTCCTTTTGTTCCTCGTTATATTAACTAACATTTGGATCAAAGTGTAAATTTAAAAAATTATGGGTTATTTTAAAATTTCTCAAACTTTCTTAATCCATAATTAAGTAATTGTCACATCTACTCAATTATTAAGACTTATGTCACCTACACCTCATTTTAAATCTCTTTTGTCACCTGTGGCCTAAACCTCCAGGAAAGTGGCATAAAATATAATTTCTGTTATAAATGTATTTACATTATAGTGAATGTCTATCAAAATCTATTAAGGTCTACGTTGATCTCTATTAGGATTTGAAACATCTGTCTTTTACTCAGACTAAAAGTAAATTTTCCCTATAAATAGAGGGGTTTTTTCATTGTATTTACAATCTGATAATCTCTCATCCCTCAAGAGAAGAAATAAGAATTACTCTCTCTATTCTCTCTACTCTTCTTCTTTATTTTTTCTTGTTTTATAACACGTTATCAACACGAAACTCTGCCGAACAAGAAAAATAATTGGTTTGAAACTCAAATTCGAGAGAGTCGTGTATTGAATGTCAATGCAGAGGCAACTCTTCGTTGCTCTTAGGATTTGACCTCTGCAAGGTAAGTATAATATGATACGGTTGCAGAATTCTAACATTATATTTTTCATCTTTTATTTTATTGGGAGAGTTAAGTAGTTTGAATTTTCATGTTCACTTTTACAATTACAATGAAGGTATATATGAATTTATAGGCTAATTACGTGTGCCCCTAAATAGCTACACGAGTTTTAAAAGAAAGAGAAAAGGAAATTGGACAATTTGTTACCATGCAAATTAAGACATTTATATGTCAGTTGTTTGCCACCTTCTCATTCTCTTGACAAGTACTGTCTCCGTAATGTCTTTGGTAAATAGTTTTTTTTTTCACTTCTAATTAAAGTTAAAAATATTTTAAACATTCAAAGGTGAGTCCTATTGTACCTTGGTTTATTATGTCATTAGTATGAGTAAAATGGTGGATTCAAGTCCTATCACATCAAAAGAATAAGACATCTGATTAAAGTTTTGATGCTCTATGATGATAAGATGTTGGATTTAAGTCTCATTGATTTATGCCTAAGACGTCTTTATATGAATAAAATATTGATTTTGAATCTCAATACACCATATTGATGATATTGTGATGGCTAAGGTAAAATAATGGGTATTGGGTGAAAAGTCATGAAATTCGACCCATTGAATATGCTCCATTCCATGAAGTGAATGTGGTAGAAATATATAATAAGTCTAAAATATGACAACTTACTTCATTCTTGAGGTGTATGTGGTAGCAATGCATAATATGTCTGCAATAAGATAAGTGATTGAATGCACGAATATAATAATGATCATCAAAAGTGATGATATTTTCACATGCTTATATGATTATAAGATATGCTAGAGAAAAAAATCTCTACATCATATGTATGCCTCGATTTTTTTCTGAAGTAGCAAAATCTTGAAAGAGGTTATAAGCTATCATAATTTGATAGGCTTAAGGCAGGATTATATTCCATTTCTGAGGAATGAGAAACTTATTAATGCAAACGTGCACTTGATTGTGATTGTATCACAACTCACCTCCAAAAGAGGTTGAATAATTTTGAAATCTACTTCTGAAGTAGTAAATTTAAAATTTATTCATGTAATAGTAAATTTGAAATTTACTAAAGAAAAAGTACATGTCATGGTAAACTTGGAGTTTACTAGAATAAAAGTTCATAAATTGATATGAACGATTGTGACATCTCGAAGATGTGCATGTATTGAAGAACTAGAAGATTCTTCAAGAATTATTTATGTCGTTTGTTCTCATGATAAGTTGGTTGGACCAACCAATATTGGGATTGGATCCCATCAAATCTGAAAATTTTAAAAAGTGAATAGGGCCCGTTCATCTATCATGTGATATATTAAAATGATGCATCAATAAGAAGATCAGATGTACATTCATTGTCAACCTGCAGTTTGACATTCATAAAGTTGCTTGCTCAACAAAATTGAGTTAAGAAAATAATTTTTAGATTGTGCAATCAAGAAAGTTATCTTGATGATGATGATTTGGCATTGAATGCCTTCGATAAATAGCTAAACCATCGCTAATAAGAACAAAGCTTCATGTGTTGATCTGAAATATGATATGTTGCAAACAATAACACTTGTATGAATTAGACCAATAAATTATGATTATTTCTTCCCCTCAATTGGTTCAAGGTCATGAACCAACTATTTCATCTAATAATTTTGATGTGCGGAATACGATTAATGAATGTACCATGATGTACAAAGATGGATCCATCAAAGAAGATGGAGGATGTATGTTAGCTTTTCTAACATAAGGGGGAGATTATAAGCAGCGATGAAGTATGTTATGAATTATCATCAGATCCTCATTCAAAAGATAATTCAAGTCAAATGCCGAATGCATCTCATATTTAAGCTGCAAGTGCTCCTATTTTATGTCTCTAAAGGACAAAGTCTATGCATGCGTGAAACGTGATAGACCAATCGGTTCCAAATGAAATAGTACTTATATAGAATAAGGAGTAAATAATCATAATAAGAAGGTAATATGCGCTTGAAGAGCCTATGACATAACACTTCATGAAACTTTATGAGAGGTTCAGGTACCTGAAGATAATGAAGTGATGAGATCTCAAAATGTTATGTCGTATTGTGAACCGATACTAAATGATACATCATCAATATCTTTTACACAATATTGGTGCAATATTATGAAAGATTACGAGGATCTTAATTCTACGTTAATTTAAGCATGCTGACGTAGAAACATTTATCAAGTGACATGAAAGGATGTATCTTGGTAAGTGAAAAATAATTTGATTTGCAGTCCAGACACTTGAAGATGTCACACATAAAATGTTGAATATTATCACTTTGACAAAATTTGTATGAAAACTTCTTTAAGGATTCAAAATATAAAAGTTTCTGGGAAATTTATTGATAATCCTTATATTGTATAAGCTTATAGCTTGAAAATTATTGAAACTCGTGGAGAGTTTTCAAAAGCAATAAGATTATTTGCTGAAATAAGAAATATACCAATTTGGATTGGTTATGAAGTACCATATCTTAGTACAATTGGTGCACTCATGTATCTTGTAAAAAATTACAAGACCCACTATAGCCTTTCGCTCAATTTGTTAGCAAGGTATATTTCTACTCCTACTAGGATACATCTAAATGGGATAAGATACATGAGTTTATTTTATTCTAAAGATTTTATTCCCGATCTTACTAGTTATGCTGATGTTGGGTACTCATCCAACCCGCATAAATCTCGATCTCAAACATACAATGTGTTCACATGTGGGGATACTGTCATATCTTAGAGATATACAAAGAAACCTATCGTAGTCACTTCATCGAATCATGCTGAGATAATAGTTATTCGTGATGCAAGCCAAGAATGTGTATGGCTGAGGTCCATGATACATCTCATTCGAGAAAAATGTAGTGTAAAATATGACAATCTACCCACAATTTTATACAGAGATAATTCAGCATACATAGCACATTATTCATAAATGGAGATAGAACGAAGCACATTTTGTCAAAGGGTTTCTACATACATGAGCTACAAAAGAATGATGATATTAACATGCAACAAATTCGTTCAACTGATAATGTGACTGATTTTTTCACCAAGTCTTGTCCAATTACAACTTTTAAGAAGATGGTGCACAAGATCGGGATGTAAAGGTTCAAGGATGTTCTCATTAGGGAGAGTTAATACGCGTTGTACTCTTTTTCCCTTACGAGGTTTTGTCCCACTAGGTTTTCCTTGTAAGGTTTTTAATGAGTCAACCGAAATGCGTATTATTAGAGATGTGTACTCTTTTTCCCTCACTAGATTTTTTACCTACTGGGTTTTTTCTAGTAAGGTTTTAACGAGGCACATTATCTACCAATTAAACATTAAAGGGGGAGTGTTATAAATGTAGTCACATTACAGTGAATGTCTATCAAGATCTAGAGGGGTTTTGTTCATTGTATTTACAATCTAATGATCTCTCATCCCTCAAGAGAAGAAATAAGAATTACTCTCTCTACTGTTCTTCTTTATTCTTTCTTGTTTTATAACAATTTCTATATTACTTAAGCAATTTTTGTGATATTTAGAGACCTGTTGACATAACAATATTAATTTGATTTTCTTAATAAGTATACTTCTCCATCGAATTTTTAATTTTTTGAAATATTAACTTTACAGTAAATAGTATGATCTTGATTAATTTTTAAATTTATTTAACTAAATCTCTTCTATACTTTCGTGAATTGTATATAATAAATCAACTTTTTTGTAACCCACGTGATATAATTATTTTGAATTCATTATACAAGCGTAGTGTTTAAGGTATTAATTTTTCTTACCTTCCTATTCAAAAGATACAAACTATATAAAATCTAATTTTCTACAAGACTGATCTTCCAAGTGAAAAATTCATTCTTTCAGTGAACTTTATAACCTAACATAAAATCTAAAGAAACATTAGATTGAAAAACACGTAAAATGTACACATACATACGTACGTACATACATAAACACATACATATATATACACATATCCATTTCATAACATATACACTTTCTTTATCAATTTTTTTTTTTCGGTACTAGATGAAGATGAACCAATTAAAAAGATTTCAACCCTTGAAGAAGTAATGAATTTTGAACTCAAACATAGCCACGTTGACATCAATATATATTTAATTTATTGGTGCAGGATATGATAGCTTTGGTCGCATCAGAAATAGAAAATGTGAAAGACAACCAAAAATTTTGCAATTGAAGAATGATAACAAGCTACGTACCGTTTTGTAAATGGTCTCTCTCACAATTTTCTTTTTCACTTTCTGTTTATACAATAATTGTAAATAGAAATTATTCACGTGATAACAAGTTAATAATAATAATAATAATAATAATAATAATAATAATAATAATAATAATAATAATAAAAATATTATATATAATAGTGATGAGATTGTTACATAAAATAATAGTACACAGATTCCCGCATAATCTAATGTAAAAATTCTACTTATCGTAAACAAGATGTATTGCATTAGTTATCATGATTTATTTTTTCTTTATGATTTACGTACCAAAAATTTCTTTGTGGTGGAGCTAGCATGTTCGCTGTGAATTTAGCTAAACTTAGTAGTATGAATTCAAATCTTATACAATGCTAGGGGTGTGCATCGGTGGGTTCGATTCGGTCTATTGATTTTCGATTTTTAAATATGCTAAATCAATAAACAAACCAATAAGATATTTTTTTTTTGGTTTTCGATTTATCGATTTTTAATTCTTAACGGTTCGGATTCGGTTTAACCGATAAGAAAATACTCATAAAATAAAAATAGTAGTAACTAACACGAAAAGAAACCGAATCATAGTTACAATCAAAAATCCTACATGATGTGTTTTAATTTACAGAAATCTTCAAGTTTAAACTAAATGTTGTTACACTACTAAAAAAAGGGGAAAAATCGACCACATATGGTCGGTTTTTTCCAATTTCTGACCACAAAACCGATCAAAGTGCGTTGTCGGTAAATTAGTGGTAGTTTTTTAAAAACCAACCAGTTGTGGTCGGTTTTTATAAGAAAATATATTTTTTTAAAATTCATTATTATTTAATTAAAATTGAAAAAAATGATTTTTTTAAAAGAAAAAAAAATGACCACAAGTGGTCGATTTTCTAATAAATTAATTAATCAATTTAATAGAAAATCGACCACTTGTGGTCGGTTTTCTGCAAAAAAAAAACAATTAAAAAAACGACCACACGATTTTTCTGGAAATTTTTTTAAAAAAATAAAAATCAACAAATGGTCCAACATGCAATACAACAACAACAAAAAAAAAACCAAATGCAAATACTTTCAAAAGTGTAAAACACATACAAAATGTCCAACAAAAGTGAAAGTGTAAAATCTACAACAATAGATTCAAAAGTGTACAAACTACAACAAAATGTCTAAATTCAAAGTACAACACATACAAAAGTCAAAAACCTAAAACTCATCTTCATCGAATTCATCCTCGTCGTCTTCCATATCCTCATCTGTGATGATATCATCTAGGAGGCGTAGACTTTTTGCATCCCGAACTGCATCACCAGGACACAGAGGAATAATCCCTACAGTTTGAATGAAAGAGCTGAACTGCTCCTGCAGCATCCTGATTTGTGATGATGTTTTCTCCTCCTTCTTCTGCGCCCTCTCTCTGCTCAGCAAGCTCTTCAGTGAGTTTGAAAATCGTATTTTCTAGTCTTTCAATGGTTTCTCTATCAACTGAAGAGTTAGAGTATATAGGGCCGGACGAACACCTAATATTCTCGCCAATTTTTTTTTTGTGATATTTGTAGTAATGGCCTCTAACTGCAGGACCCACACCTTTATCCCATAACTCCTCCTCTACGTGTTGGGGTAGTGGATCACCCTGACTTTCAGGAGGCTAAGTACTACGATACTCAGTAACGAGCTTCAGATATTTGTCCTATATTCAAAGTAAAGTTAAAATTAAAAGTCAAAAAATATGAAAGTACTTATACTTGAATAATATCAACTTTGAGAAAAAGATTTATAAATTCAAAATTTGATTCTTACATGGATATTTTTTGCACGAGGTTCAACCCATACATCTTCATCAGTCGGGTTCTTTTTCTTCTTCAAATGAGTCTCCTTGAATAGCTCACCCTATGGTATGCTCCTACCTTTTTCTTTTTCCTGCATATGAAAAAATTATCAATGTTCAAATAATTAAAAATATAAATAGAAACAAACAATTAAAACTGTAAAAGTTACATACCATTTTTCCCTCCACAACAATTATACTTTTGGCACCTACAGTATGTAAGGAGCCACCCCTGGATAATGGCCGAGCTTTCTTTCCTTTGTCCCTCAGCAATTGGTATTCTTCGTTATTTCAATAGCGAATATACTGTTTCCATAAGGGTTCACTAATCCAATCAGGTTGTACCAAGTTGGTTCGGGCATAATCCAACAGACCGTTAAATATGAATCTATATCTTCTGAAAAAGTTCCTCTTTATAAGACATGCATTTGCATCATTCCACCATTAAAATTTCTACAACAAAAACAAAAATATAATATTCAATCTTTTGTTCTAACAAAGTATTAAGTAGTCAATAAGTTAAATCCTTATATTAAATTCTTGAAACATTCTCTCCCTGTTAATTTCTGAAACTTTTTGCCAACTGGTCCAGTAGCCGTTGAAGTTTCGACAAATGCATTTTCTCGTAGTTTGTCCAACTCCAGCATCTGGCCTAAACCTACAACACAAGATCAAACAGTAATTTCATAGAGCATAATAATATAGTAATGAAAAAAGGAATAATGTTATTATATTTAGAAATCTTACCTTGTCGCATATGGATTAAGATAACGCCTCCCAAAATCATCTTTGTCGCATGGCTGCGGAGTAAGTGATGGTGGATGCACTGGTATGGGCGGATCTGAAGCACCAGATGGAGTGCCTCCAAGCTAAAGATCCGACAATCCAATAGATCCTATAGAAGCACTTTACGAAGTTGTGTGACTGCTATTGTCTGGATGGGCCAGCGGTCGTCCGCTAGTACTGCGATGGTGGCGGCACGGTGATAGAAGCAGAATGAGTTGGTGTAGACCCATAAAGTGACCCCACATGCGTAGGAGTAGGAACCGACTGCTGAGATGACCTAGAGTATGAGGGTCGTACTTCCACGTCAGCAAACCGACCCTCAGATATATGAATTCCTATCGGTCGTCTATACGATGGAGGTTGTTTTTTTTTTGTTTTCGTAAGAACAACTTTTTCCTTACCTTTTTCACCTCTGTCTGACATCTAAATTATGTAAAGTTAACAAGTAGTTAGTTCCTACAAAATGAATATATAAGAAAACATTACAAGTAACTAATTTCAAGTTACTAATTCACATTTCAAATCGCTCCAACAACACGAGATAGAAAAGAATATTTTTATTACTATATAAATCATGGAAAAGCGAAAACAACAATCTTAAACGGTATATTACATATCAATTTTAAACAAGAAACATAAAGGTAAATATATAGTACAAAGCATAAAGACATGAGCAATACATAATAAATACAACCTACACAAACTAATCCTCCTCTTCTGAAGACTCTCCACTAAACCATTCACCCTCTTTGAAAGTTTCCTCATCTCCCACCCACTAAGCCTCTTCTTCTGCAATATTAACTTTTTCAAATATATTTTCTGCGTAATTCAAAGTATCCACTAAGTCAACGTCTACTAGCTGGTGATCAATCCGCATTTCATTTTGATACGCAGTCTCTAGCACATTCTTAACTTTCACCCGTCCTATAGGCTTTGTTTTGATTACAGCCCACCAATCATACTTATTACTGTGCAACGGATAAGGAGCATAATACATTTGTTTGGCATTTTGTGCTAGAACAAATAAATCGTAAACAGGATACGACCTATTGTGCTTCACTTCAATGATGTTATGCTCCTTATGTACTCTTGTGCCTCTTATACTTAGATCAAACCACTTACATCAAAAGAGAACAATTTTTTTTATTGGAAAACCAGCATACTCCAGTTCTAAGATTTCGTTTATGATGCCAAAGTAATCAATATCATCATCACCCTTAACCCAAACACCACTATTGTTTATTTTCCTTGTTCTGGAGTGTTGTTCGGTGAAAAATTTAAACTCATTTACTATGTAATGGAACATTGCATGAGCTTCAACTAGAACCAAAGAAACATCTCTCAAGAGTTGATCGTATGCGGCTGCATTTAGTGACTGGTGTACCTAAAAATATTATATATATGTTAGTTGAGGAATGTGTAAATATTTAAAATTTATAGAAATATTAATACACTTACGAACCTCATATGTAAACCATGTTTCAAAGGATGCATACACTTGATTTTCATAAAATTGAGTCTTAAATGAACTGAAGATCCAACATGTGAAACACAATTAGTTTCTTTAAAGGAATGTGTAAACAAATAAGATATGTTAAAATTTTAATCTCTTTACTTCAGAAAAGGCTCAACTTCTAGGAAATTCAGCAAGACATACAAAGTTGTTGATTTGCGCTTCGTGGGAGTGAGCCGGCAACGTATGGTCTTTTTAGCCTTACAACCATATTGATTGAAAATTGATATCGATTGCAAATGAGGCTCATTCATATCATCCTAATGACGATTTGGTCGGTTTCTTGAACAAGCAACTTTATCATGAAAGTAGTATGAACAAAATTGAGACGTTTCTCTTGCAAGATATGCCTCAACTATAGATCCTTCCACCCTATGTTTGTTTTTGGGACCCTTTTTCAATTTTCCAATTGCCCTGCACAATCTTAAGATTAGATGTTTACTATATTTAAAAAAGATATGTATGAATTTAAATATATTGTAATTGTTTACCGTTCGAATGGATACATCCACCTAGTTTGAACTGAATCGCCTAGCCGAGCTTCGTGCACAAGGTGAATAGGAAGATGTTCCATCACATCGAAGAACGCCAACGGAAAAATCTTCTCCAGCTTGTCGGTAATAACAACAATATTACTTTTCATTCGTGCCAGATTTTCTTCTTTTAATGTGGTGTCATATAAGTTTTTAAAGAACAAACTAATCTCTGCTATTGGTTTTCGTATGTTTTTAGGTAAACCAATAAAAGCAATTGGAAGTAATTGTTTCATGAAAACATGACAATCATGGCTTTTCATTTGATGCAATATTCCTTGTTCCGTATCAACCCTCTTTTCCAAATTTGAGGCATATCCATCGAGCATCTTCAAACTTTGGACCCACTCACATATTTGAAGCTTTTGGTCCAACTTAAATGTAAAACTAGCCTTGGGCTTAAGAACATTGCCTTTGAGCTCCTCCTATAAGTGTAATTCTCTTTGTTTGCAATATTCTGGTAAGTTAAGTCTGGCCTTAGGATTATCCTTTGTTTTGCCGGTGACATCCATAACTGTGTTGAACAAGTTGTCAAAATAGTTCTTCTCAGTATTCATGACATCAACATTATTTCTAAGTGAACTATCTGGCCAATATACTAACTCCCAAAAAATACTCTGCTTAGTCCAGTTATGCGAAATGTCATATCCATCGAGCCTGTACAATGGTTCTTCGCTGGCTTTAAGCAAATCCTGAACTATCTCCCAAATGTCATGACCAGATAGCCTTGGAGGTAGACCATCATATTCTTTTCTATTCCTTCTGAATGCATCCTTAAATCTCCTAAATTCATGATCAGGTAGCAAGAAACAACAATGATAATCAAACCATGAATTTTTCCTGCCATGTCTCAATGTGAAAGATTTTATTTTCTCCATGCAGTATGGACAAGCCATCTTTCCAGCTATCATCCACCCAGGCAACAGTACATAAGCAGAAAAATCATTAACAGTCCATATTAGATATGCACGCAGATTGAAATTCTGTTTAAGTGAGATGTCCCAAGTTTCAACCCCCTCATGCCATAAAATTTGAAGTTCATCGATCAAAGGTTGCTAGGAGACATCTATTCCATTTTTTGGATTATGCGAGCCAGGAATAACACGATTCAGAAATATATAGAGACTAGTCATAAATATTTTAGGAGAAAGATTATAAGGGATGATAAATACAGGCCAACATGAATATGGCGCAGCACCAACTGAAAAGGGAGAGAACCATCCGCACATAATCCCAAACGAATATTTTGTGGCTCAGCTGCAAAATCTAGATAAGTTGCATCAAAATGCTTCCAAGCTTCTCCATCAGATGGATGACACATAACACCAGTGGGCCTTCAATTTTCACTTTGCCATCTCATATGATGATCTGAGCTATTTGAAGCATACAACCTCTTCAACCTTGGTATTAGAGGTAAATAATGCATCGCCTTAATAGCAATTTGATTTCCACTAGAACCATGCTTATATCGAAGGTGTTGATAAAACTTACAGGACTCTAGGTTAGAATCTTTCTTAAAGTATAACATGCAGCCATTTTCACAATAATTAATTCTAATCGAGAAGAGACCTAACTTTGACACCAATCTTTTTGCCTTATAGAAAGAATCAGGAACCTCCAAGCCGGGGTCAACTAACTCTTTAATAAGGTCTATCATTGAGTCAATTCCTCCTTCAGCAATATTCCAGTTAGATTTAATACTTAATAATCGAATAGCAACAGACGAACGAGAGTGTGAACACCCATCAAACAAAGGATGACTAGAAGCATGCAATTGTTCATAGAATTTGCGCGCTTCGCTATTAGGAACATCTTCGATATTTTCCCTAAAGTCTCCCCCGTGTTGCATCCCAAAAGCATCGTGCACCATTTCTGTCATCCTAGTATCTTGATATTCATTATGCCTTGCAGACCTACTACTTTCTCCAACAACAAAGTTATTTTGTCCAACATCACCATGAATACCACATAATCTTAAAAAGTCCTCATAAAACCCCTTTCTATAAAGATGTTCCTTTACATTTTCTTCATTTACAAGATTTATACCATCACATCTAACACAGGGGCAACAAATAGCTCGAAAATGTGTCCAAACATCAAGTGTCTTAGCATGTTCAACAAATCTTTTGACACCTTCAACAAATTCCTCCCTAATACTCATTCTATTATCATTGTTCCGTTGATATATCCAGCTATAATCAGGTTTCATCTACGCAATCAATCAGATTCAACTAATTAGATCAAGTCACAAAATTCAATTATCACCAAACATAACCACATTAAAAAAAAACATCTTTAAAGTCCCCACACTTAATCGTTTTTAACCTACCAAGTCACCAAACATAACCACATTCAACCTACCAAGTCACCTTTAAAGTCCCCACACTTAATCATTTTCAACCTACCAAGTCACCTTTAAAGTCCATACACTTAACCATTTTCAAGTGACTAAGTCACCAAACAAACCACATTCAAAATAAAAAATCCCTTTTAAAGACCCTACACTTAATCGTTTTCTAGTAACTAAGTCACCAACCAATCCACATTCAAAACAAAAAAATTCCCTTTAAAGTCCCTACACTTAACCATTTTCAAGTGACTAAGTCACCAAACAAACCATATTCAAAACAAAAATCCCCTTTAAAGTCCCTACACTTAACCATTTTCAAATAACTAAGTCACCAACCAAACCACATTCAAAACACAAAATCCCCTTTAAAGTCCCTAAACTTAACCATTTTCAAGTAACTAAGTCACCAACCAAACCACATTCAAAACACAAAATCCCCTTTAAAATCCCAACATTTAACCATTTTCAAGTAACTAAGTCACCAAACAAACCACACTCAAAACAAAAAAATCCCCTTTAAAGTCCCTACACTTAATCATTTTCAAGTAACTAAGTCACCAACCAAACCACATTCAAAACACAAAATCTCCTTTAAGGTCCCTACACTTAACCATTTTCAAGTGACTAAGTATCAAAACAAAACCACATTCAAAAAAAGAATCCCCTTAAAAGTCCCTACACTTAACCATTTTAAAATAACTAAGTCACCAACCAAACCATATTCAAAACACAAAATCCCCTTTAACGTTCCTACACTTAACCATTTTCAAGTAACTAAGTCACCAACCAAACCACATTCAAAACAAAAATCTCCTTTAAAGTCCCTACACTTAACCATTTTCAAGTGACTAAGTCACCAAACAAACCACATTCAAAATAAAAAATCCCTTTTAAAGACCCTACACTTAATCGTTTTCTAGTAACTAAGTCACCAACCAATCCACATTCAAAACAAAAAAATCTCCTTTAAAGTCCCTACAATTAACCATTTTCAAGTAACTAAGTCAACAACCAAACCACATTCAAAACAAGCAACAACAAGACCAACAAGATGTATACAACAATGCTAGTGAATCGAACAAGGCCACGCCCAGCTTCACTGGACTTCAATATGAATAATAACAAGAAGATAACAACAATGCTAGTGAATCGAACAAGGCCACACACGGCTTCACTAGACTTCAATATGAACAATAACAAGAAGATAACAACTTACCTTTGCTTGGCCTAAATTAAAGTGAAAGAAATCGATAAGCGGTCACCAGAAAAAATAGCAAAGCAATCCTTATACTGGATTCGGAATCTGTCAAATAGTAAAATTATTAGAACTCAAATGCTAGTAAATGTCGAGACTAACCAAAATAAATATTTTCCTTTATATATACGTTAAATGACGTTAAACATGCATAATCTTTGTATAATGAATATGTATATATATATCATACCGTTGGGATAGACAATACAAAACTGATGTTTATTATACGTATTTGAAAGCTGATACACAATTGAATATTCACCTTTAAAGTACCTACAATTAGTAAATTTCAACTCACCATGTCATCACCCAATTCACCAAACTTAATTACATTCAAAACAAAAATTCACCTTTAAAGTACCTACACTTAGTAAATTTCAAGTGACTACGTGACCTACCAAGTCACCAAACTTAACTACATTCAAAACAAAAAATTCACCTTTAAAGTACCTACATTTTGATAATTTCAAAGTGACTAAATCATCACCCAAGTGACCAAAACTTAACTACATTTAAAATAAAAATTTCACCTTTAAAGTACCTACACTTGGTAAATTTCAAGTGACTAAGTGACCTACCATGTCACCATACTTAACTACATTCAAAACAAAAAATCAGCTTATTTTCTCATGTTCTTAGCTGAAAATCACCATAAAAAAATCCAAAATACTAAAACTATAATGAAGTAGCAAGAAAAGTAAACCCTAATTTACTTGCAAGAACAAGAAAAATAGACTTGTAAGATAAAGCAAGTATCTTTACATTCAAACTAAACTAATCAAGAACACCCAATTAAGCAAATCCACAAAATGAAGATAAAGCAAGTATCTTTACATTCAAACTAAACTAAACAACAAAAATCAAGAACACCCAAATAAGCAAACAATCCACAAAATGAAGATAAAGCAAGGATATATAGAGAGGGAGATCTTTGCATTCAAATTAAACTAAACAAAAAATAAAAAAAGAACACCCAATTAAGCAAGTAATCATATCTTTACATTCAAATTAAAGCAGACTACAAAAATCAAGAACACCCAATAAAGAAAACAATCCTCAAAATGAAGATAAAGCAAAAGTAAACAACAAAAATCAAGAACACTCAAGTATCAAAATTGTGATGAAAATGGAAATTGATAAAATGGGTATTACTAAAAATGAGTAAAAAAGGCAAGAATGGAAAAGAAAATTGATAAAATGGGTGTTGGTACCTGGCGACGGTGGAAGCTTGGTGACGGCGGCAGTCCACGAGGGCGGCGACAATAGGATTAGTATGTGTGTTTGTGTATTTGTGTGTTTGGAAGAGAGAGGGTATATGTGTTTGGAAGAGAGTGTGTGTGTGTGTGTGTGTTTGTGTGTTAGCCGTGTATATGTGTATGTGTGTCTTTAAGTTGCTTCGTTCGGGTCGGGTCGGCTGCAGTGGGTCGGTTTAATTCTTTTAAATTAATTTTTTTATTAACATTAAACCGACCACATGTGGTCGGTTTTCTGAAAATATGTTTGAAAACCAACCACATGTGGTCAGTTTTTACAACAATATTGATAGATTAAAATTTAATAAACTACAATTAATAAATTAATAAATTAAAATTAATTTTTAATAAATTAATTTTTTAATAAATTCTATAATATTAATAATAATATCCAATTAATTTAATACAATGTGTATATATAAAAATTAGATAATTAGTTATTTTATCATCACATTAATACGAGTAGTATATTTCCTCAATCATATAATAATATCAATAAATTTTGAAAATTACTTTAAATTTTTAGTTAATTAGATTTTAATTATGATATTAAATTTTATATATATATATATATGTTCAATTTTCTATCAGCTTTCAAACACGTTGTATAAACATCAAATACACGATTTTACTACCCCATAATAATATACAATATATTTCACATTTACTCAGATAATTATCGATTAGTTTATCTCATGTCATTAATATACTTTCACTACATAATATCTATATACTATATATATACCTATAAATACACACACATATACACACTATCGATTATATCAAGTTTTAAATACGTACTATATATATCACATACGTACACGAGTATATTATCCAATAATATGATGCGATGTATTTCATATATATCACATCCACAAGTATATTACCTTATAATAGAACACGTTCATTATATTCTGGTAAATTATTGGTTATATATTACATTATTATGACTGCAAATACGTACTATAAACATCAGTTTTTAGCTTTCAAATACGTACTATAAACATCATTTTTCAATTATCTATCCCAACGGTATGATATATATATACACATATTTATTATACAAAGATTATGCATGTTTAACGTCATTTAACGTATATATAAAGGAAAATATTTGTTTTATATATTGAAACATAAGTAAAAGATAAAGATTACGTTTAACGTAATTTGTATATTATATTTGATATATTTTTTAGTGTAAGTTTTTTCACAAAATCTAAGATTTATTGATTTTTATTATTATTATATTGGTTATTGACAACGTGTAATCAATATAATTTTAAAAAATAATATATTAGATTATTTTTTAATAAAGTAAATATATTAGATTATATATATAATCTAATAATTAATTTTATTACTAATAATAATTAGATCACAGAAAGTAAATATTAGATTATATAATTATTTTTTTAAAATAATTATTTCGTTTTTTCTTTTTTAATTCCAAAACCGACCACAAGTGGTCGGTTTTTAAAAAATATTTTTTTATTTTAATGAAAAAGCGACCACATGTGGTCGATTTTTAATAATTATTTTTTATTATTATTTTAATTAAAAACTGAACACAAGTGGTTGGTTTTCTTAAATTATTTTCTTTTATTTTAATAAAATTTTTAAAAATTAATTTCTTTTTTTAATTTCGTTAAAAACCGACCACAAGTGGTCGGTTTTTAAAATTATTTTTTTATTTTAGTTAAAAAACGACCACATGTGGTCGGTTTTTTTAAAAAAATAAAAATAAAAACCGACCACAAGTGGTCAGTTTTTAAAAATATTTTTTAATTATAATTTTTGTATAGAAAACCGACCACAAGTGGTTGGTTTTGTTATTTTTTTTATTTTTATTTGTAAAAAAAATAATAATTAATATAAAAATTATTGGAATGATTATTTTGATATTTTAAAATATAGAAGCGACATGTGTGGTCGCTTTTTTACAAAAAAGAAAAAAAAGAAAAAAAAACGACCACATGTGGTCGAATTTTTGTGGTTGGCTTTTTCGATTTTTTTAGTAGTGTTAGGAGAAATTAAGAGTGTGTATAATTGAAATAATAGGTTTGTTAGAGAAATTAAGAGAAATATATAATAAGTCATATATATATATATATATATATATATATATATATATATAGTAGGTGGAAATTAGTAATTTAGTATATATTCTTATTGTGTTATTGGTTTACCCAATAACTCAATAAGAAAAAATTGAAACCGAACCCATAACCCAATAATTTTTTTTTATAAAATCATTAAAAAATCGTTAACCCAATAACAATAAACCAATAATATTTTTATCGATTCGGTTTTTACATACCCCTTTACAATGCACTGGTGTGTGTGTGTTCGCGGTGAATTTAGCTAAACTTAGTAGTATGAATTCAGATCTTATACACTGCACTGGTGTGTGTAAGAGAGAGAACGCTCCACTTTTTGGATCAACTTTTACACAATCTCCTATAAAATGAATTAAATTTAGTCTATTTTAATATTCCATTTGGATAAATAGATATAAGATGTCGTCGTTGAAGTGTGTGTGTCTATATATCTTTTCCCACAACAAGAAGTTTGTTCTTTTCAATTTCTATTTATGCGGGAATTATAATATAGAAATTATTCACGCATAATAAATAAATGATAATATTAAAAAAAATTCTATAATGTTAATAGCGATGAGATTGGTACATAAAATAGTTAGCACGCAGATTCCCACGTAACCTAATGCAGAAATTCTTCGTATCGTAAACAAGATGATGCCATTAGGTTATTTAAAAAAAAAAAATTCTTTGGCTTATGTATCAAATAATTCTTCACAGGGAAGCTAGCATTTCCGTTAGGGGTTCAGCCAAACTAGTAGTTTTGATTCTAATCTTATTTATTTTCTTGAATATGTACAGATTATTAATAATCCTGATAGTCCGGATGACTATATTGATCTTTTATTTATTTTTTCTTGGTTCAAAAGACTTTGTTCATAGTGTTAAAACGTATTGGGATCAGTGGAGCCAAGAGTATGCTCCTGAGTTCTTGAGCTAGCTAAACTATTACATGCTAGTAATGTATGATCAAATATGCTAAAACTAAAGTTAGTACAATGCAATTAAAAATTGGGCTTAATTTAAGTCTTGATTCCCTGGCTCCGGTAGTAGATTGCATGCTTCGTGTTCTTTCACGTCCTTCCCTATCTTCATCAAAAAAGTGATCCACAAAAAGAGGGGGAATTTAAAGGATTTGAAGATCTGTTCCTTCTATTGAAGCTCCCAAACGTGTAGCCGATCAGGATTAATTATAGTAACGCCAAGGGGCATCCATCATGACCCAATCCAGTCTAAAGTTGGCACAAGTCAATCAATGCTATTACAGTAATTTTACTCTGACTAATCTCAGCTTATGTGGTGTAAGGCTTATTAAAAGAAAAAAATACTCTCTCTCAAGATTAATTGTTAGAAACAAGACAAAGTATATGAAAACTTTCTTACCTTGCATATTCCTTGTCAATTACCTTTATTTAGACAAGCTAAACTAAGGAAAGAATCTTCCCTTCTAAGCTAAACAATGAAACTAAAAATACTAAATATAAAAGAAGAAGCTTCTCTTCTAAGCTAAAATAAAGGAGCTTTCTATTCTAAGTTGACTCATGTTCTTGTTTGCTATTAAAAAAATTTATTTCGGCCCAAATGTTTATTTCGTCTTGCATTCCCCCTCAAGTTGGAGGGGAAAGAAGTGACACCCAACTTGCACAAATTCTGATGGTGAGAAGGTCCAAAAAGGGATTTGTTGAAGATGTCATCGAGTTGATCCTTAGATGGGACAAAGGAAAGAGATATCAAGCTTGAGAGATATTGTTGACAAATAAAGTGGCAGTCAAGCTCGACATGCTTCGTTCGCTCATGGGAAATTGGATTCCGAGCTATATGTAAGGCTACTTGACTCTTAGAGTGAATTGGAACAGGAATTGGTCGAGGGATTGCTAGATCGGTAAGTAATCACATTAACTAGATCAATTCAGAAACTAATCGTCGCATTGAGTGATATTCTGCTTCGGCAGATGAAAGAGAGATGGAGGATTGTTTCTTCGATTTCTAAGAAATTGGTGAACCACCCAAGCTGATGAAAAAAACCACTAACTGATTGACGTGTAGTCCGGCAAGAAGCTTAGTCGGCATCGCGTAGGCATGAAGAGAAAAGGATGAAGAAGCATTAAGGAATATCCCCCGATTTGGGTAAGTTCTCAAGTAACTGATCACTCTCAAGCCTGCTTTGTAATAGTCAAGGCTAGGCTGTCAATACAACAAAGCATAGATCTGGTCTTGTATGAGTTAAATAATTGATCTTTCCAATGAGATGTTTATAAAGACTGGGATCTGACATAAGATTGGTCAATTTTTTTGGAAATTTCACTGTAGGATCCATCGGAGAGGAAGATGGAGGGAGATGAAAAACATCAAACTCATTAAGCAAGTCTAAGGTATACTTCCGTTGGCTCAGAATAATTCCTTGTTCTTCTCTTAAAACTTTCATTCCTAAAAAATAATGCAAAGGACCTAGATTTTTAATCTTGAACTCACTTTGAAATAAAGCCTTGAGTTATTTTATTTCATCAATAGCATCTCCTGTAATTAAGATGTCATCAATGTATACTGCAACAATTGAAATGGAATCCCCTGAGTGTTTAAGGAGTAGTCATTAAGTAAAGTTGTACAACCTTTGAAATTTAAAGCCAGGAAAAACATCTTCAAAGAAATGGACATCTCTGGACACAAAGAAGAAGATATTTGAAGGATCTTGTATCCCTTTCGACACACCTAGTGGCTCTAGGATCAAATTCTCCTCTCCCAGGTGACAAGGTGTTTGCAAAGTACAAACAACCAAAACATTTTAACAACTGATAAGATGGTAGTTTTCCAAACAAAACATCATAGGGTGTTTTACCTTGAAAAATCTTAGAAGGTAATCTATTGATTAAGTAGGTGGCAGTAAGGATACACTCATCCCAATAAATCATAGGAACCTTGGACTGAAACATTAGAGCTTTTGCAGTTTCAAGCAAGTGTCTATGTTTTCTTTCAACAACTCCATTTTGTTATGGGGTTGCAATACATGAATTTTGGTGTATAATTCCTTGAGAACTAAAAAATTGGAAGCAGCAAAACTTTTCCCTAATTTCATGTCATTATCAGATTTGATAATCTTCACCTTCTTGCCAAATTGCCTCTTAATCATATGTAGAAAACATTGAATGACTGAGAATGCATTGCCTTTGGTGGTTAACAAATATGTCCAAGTTCCTCTACTATAATCATCCACTATAGTCAAGAAATACTTATAATTATTATAAGTAGTTGATTTATAAGTCCCCCATGTATCTATGTGAATCAAGTCAAAGATGCATTTGGAACTGATATGACTGATAGGAAAAGGCAGCCTAGCTTGTCTGGCAAAGGGACAAATTTCACAATGACAATCATAATTAGAAGGAATATTGAGAAAACTAACATTTTTCATTGATGAGTAAGTCAAATTTTCAAGTATTACATGTCATATCCTTACATCAGAAATAGCATTAAAACGCATAGGATAAGAAACAGAAACAGGCTAAACATAGAACTACTAAAACTAGAAAGTGTCTAGGAAACTTTGTGAACATCTTGGATAGAACTAGACTTCTTAGGGATGAATTGGAGGATGTAGAGACCTTCTTTTACTTCACCAAAAGCTTGTGACCCTTTTATTAAAAGGCCCTGCAACAGACAAGCATCAAATTTAAAGGACAAAGTGTTTTTGTATTGAATATTGAATTGATGAACAGAGAGCAGGTTATACTTGAAACTAAGAACATAGAGAACATTGTGTAGTGTGAACCATAAGAAATTTGAACACTACCTTTGCGAGTGACAAGGAAGGACTAAGAATTAGGCAAATTGATATTAATAGGAGTTTTAAGAGCAGTCATGAAAATAAAGGAGTTAGAATTGAAACACATGTGCTCTGAACTACCAGAATCTATTATCCAGGTACTAGTATTAAGAACTGAAAAACAAGACCCTGAGTATTTGAGAATAGTACCAGCCATTGCATTGGCATTAATTTCAGCTGATTTGTTTATGCTTATTCCTTCAGTGGATTTTTGTTTTGCCAACTGAATGAAGTACTTAAATTGTTCCTTGGTCATGTGTTGATTAATGAGATCCATGTCAATTGTGTTTTCATTCTCACTTTCTTCTACTGTTGTCACACTGTTTCCCCTAACTTATGACTGATTTCCTTTGTTGGTGAACTAAAAATCTTTGGAAAAACCATGTAACCTAAAGCAATCATCATCTACATAACCTGTCTTACCACAATAATCACAAGACACATTAGGATTATACTTTTTCTTAACCTTAAATTTCTAGCCTTGCTGGTTTGTCTTTGTGACTTTTGGTTGTTATGAAAAGTTGTTCATTCTTGGATAAAATGGTCTAGATTCATAATCTGGCATAGGATTTGGAGATTTCTGAACTTTTCTAGAAAATTTATACTGATTTGTGTTACTTACCATAAAAGAGGAAGAATCAGTTGGCACTAATGGACTCATATAAGTTTCTTTTTGATTCTCATCTTGTAAAACTAATGAATAAGCAACATTTATAATAGGTAGAGGGTTCATCATTAAAATATTTTCTCTTTCCTGAGCATAGACATCATTCAGATCTATCAAGAATTGTTAAGCTTCTCATTTTCTAGAGACTTCTATAGTTTCAATTTTCCTTCATAAGTGCACACACAACTGCACTTTATCCCAAAATTTAGGGATTCAAGTTCATCCCACAACCTTTTGAGCTTAGTAAAATACCCTGCAATATCATTGTTACCTTGAACTAATCTGTTTGGTTCCTTCTGCAGGTGAAACAACTTAGCTCCATTAGACTGCTCAAATCTATACTCCAGGCTGAGCTATAAATCTTTCGCAGTCCTAGAGTAGATAACACTGTCAGCTATATCCTTGGATAGAGAGTTGAGAAGCCAAGACATTACCATATCATTGCATCTATTCCAAAATTATAGATCTGGAGACTGAGAATTTGGTGAAGCATCAGTACCAGTGATAAAACCAAGCTTGTTTTTGGCTGACAGTGCTATAAGCACTGATCTCTTCCATCCTTGATAACCTTTTCCATCAAATGGAGTGTTAACCAAGTCCATTCCAGGTGAATTCGAAGAGTGAAGATAATAAACATGAGTGGGATGCATAGTTGGTGGAGGTCTGGTGGTAGAACCAGAAGATGCAGAAGAAGTAGTGACTTCATCCGCCATTGTAGAGATAGGTTAGATGAAGGAAATTGATAATCGAGAAAATGATTTGTATTCAACGACCTACCGCTCTGATTCCATGTCAGAAAAAAAGACACGGTATATGGAAATTTTCTCACCTTGTATATTCCTTGTCAATGACCTTTATTTATACAAGCTAAACTAAAGAAAGAATCTTTTCACTAAGCTAAACAATAAAACTAAAAATACTAAATATAAAAGAAGAAGCTTCTCTTCTAAGCTAAAATAAAGGAGCCTTCTATTCTAAGTTGGCCCTTGTTCTTGTTTGCTATTGAAAATATTTATTTCGCCCCAAATGTTTATTTCGTCTAACATTAATTTTTTCATATCTATATTTGAAACCGAGACGTCTTATTAATGAAGGAGAAATTATATCGCACCACAAGCATTGGTGATCTATACATGTCACCAATTGATCAAATCATAATGAACCTGTTAAACATATTGTATAAATGCTCATTTAACTTCTTTTACCTCACTTTGAAAAGCTAGGTTACTTTTCAAAGTAGAAACAAATTTAAGCATTTGAAAAGCTACATTGATATTGAAGAATCTTTCGAGATTCAAGAAGAGAAAATGAGTAAAGCAACCTGAATCCTGATTAGTATTTATCGTAATCCATAACTGAGACAGATTTAGAGAGCTTTCAATGGCTTATAATACTGAACCTCAGCCACTATACGTTTGATAGATCATATATAGAGAGAAAAGTTGAGGGTTAAAAAATTAAGCATCCACCATCTAGACATGCAACCGAATTAAGTTAGATGAGCATCAATCATATTTTTTCAATAAGTAAATTGATTTCTTTGGTAGTTTAACATGCATCTCAATATTTATAGAAGTATTTTCTTAATAAAGTCCTATTTTAGGAGTATTTTTCTATCCTATTTTAGGAATATTTTTCTAATTGATTAGTACAAGGAAAAATATTAATTGATTCTCCTTTCATATATTTTAGAAGTCTCATATATTTTAGGAGTTTATTAACAAAGAAAAGGCAAAAAATTTAGTATACATGTGTTGCACGTGTATATAACATTAATAATAATAAACGCATGAAAAATAAATTGATACCATTGACAGGATCTCTCGGGCTGGGGTAAGCCGCTCAGCCCGCCAGACCAAGTAATAATATCGGATATAAGCTTAAGTCGGAAAACCGAACCGAAGCACCAACCGAAATAGAAAAGAACTTAGAGAATTTCTGACTGTATGGTAAAATATTTTCACCCAGACAAGGGGCCTGTCGGAGATCAGTAAACCCATGTGTCTAGAAGTTCTAATTGTGCAAATAAATCGCCCTTTCTTTTCATCAATACGGGCTTCAAAGGCACAACTCTCTAGACGAAGCCACAGAGGCAAAGTTTACCGACCCGACTGTACCACCATTCCGGAACCAAGTCGGAGAATTCTAAGAATTTCTTTTTTGATAATCTTTACCTATTGGAATGGTGGTACAGTCGGGTCTTATTAAACCCTCTAGATCTCCTTGGTCTTGCACTGCTTTTTATGTTAATAACGCTGCAGAAAAAGAAAGAGGAGTACCTCGATTAGTTATCAACTATAAACCCCTGAATAAAGTTCTGAAATGGATTAGGTATCCAATTCCGAATAAAAAGGATCTTCTTTCTAGATTATATGATGCTAATATATTTTCCAAATTTGATTTAAAATCTGGCTATTGGCAAATTCAGGTTGATAAAACTCATACTTACAAAACTGCTTTTAATGTGCCTTTTGGGCAATATGAATGGAATGTTATGCCATTCGGTTTAAAAAACGCTCCTTCTGAATTTCAGAAGATTATGAATGACATCTTTAATCCTTATATGGATTTCATTATTGTTTATATTGATGACATTCTTGTAATTTCAAAAACTCTTGAAAATCATTTTAAACATCTGCATATTTTTAAGCAGGTCATTATTCAGAATGGTTTAGTTATTTCTAAACCTAAAATGCATTTATTTCAGACTAATGTTAGATTTCTTGGTCATAATATTTGTCAAGGTTCTATTGAACCTATTCAGCGAGTTCTTGAATTCGCTACCAAATTCCCTGATGAGATTACTGACAAGAAACAGCTTCAGCGATTTCTTGGTAGTCTCAATTATATCTCTCCTTTCTACAAGAATCTATCTAGAGACTTAGCACCTCTGTATGATAGATTAAAGAAAGATCTAAAAACTTCGTGGACTAAAACCCACACTGATTTAGTAAAATTAATTAAAGCTCGGGTTCAATCCCTTCCTTGCACTTCTCTTGCTAATCCTGCTTGGCAGAAAATTATTGAGACAGATGCGTCAAATATAGGGTATGGTGGAATTCTTAAACAAATAAATCCCCATACAAAAACTGAATGTTTAATTCGTTTTTATTCAGGAAAATGGACAGAGAGCCAGAAAAAATACGCTACCGTGGCTCATGAAATGCTTACTATTGTTAAATGTGTGTTGAAATTTCAAGATGATCTGTATAATCAGAAATTTATAATTCGAACAGATGCTCAATCTGTTAAGTTCATGTTTGATAAAGATTTCAAACACGACGCCTCTAAACTAATATTTGCCAGATGGCAGGCGCAGTTAGCCCCATTTGATTTCGAAATACAGTATAAAAAGGGTAGTGAAAATTCATTACCTGATTTCTTATCACGAGAATACTTAACATGACTATCTATACTGATTTTCTCCCCGATAAAATTATTATTACGATTCTTAAATTCTTCCCTCTAAATATAGATTGTAAAAAACAAATTCTAGAAATTCTAGTCTCTGACCTTATGTTAGATGAAACATGGTGGTATAATTACATTCATGAAAAACCCTGGTGGTATGCCGATCCAGAACCATATGATGATTGGTTAGAAGTTGTAAATGAAAATTAACTCTATATTTGATTTATGCAGTATGGCAGATCCCCCCTGGCAGACAGCCAGAGGACGCGGCCGTGGCCGAAATCAAAATTCTGCATATTTGCAGTATGGGGGAAGGACCAATCCTTCTTACCCTCGAAGCACTGCCAGATCAAACACTGCTTATAGCACATCAAGTTCCAATTTTCCGGTACTCAGACACGGAAATAAAACCTTGATAAACTCCAGAATATCTCAAGACGATGCGTCGTCATCCCATCAAGATCAAACTCCAAATATTAATCTTGATGAAATTCCTGAAACACATCCGTTATATCAGCAGATTAAAGAGTATTTGTCGGCACAGAAAAAGACTGCAGATACCTTTGCATCAATTACTGCTGAAAATACTGAAGATAAACCTTCCTATGAGAAACTTGATGCACGAGAACTTATTTTGTACATTGAAACTCAGCATATTCCTTCGAAAGAAAACTCTGAAGAAACCTGGCGGATTCTGCAAAATTATCTAACAGCTCATGTCTATGTAGCTGGGGAATCTTACAAAACGCGGACATATTATGAGCAGATTTTGATTCAAACGGCTAGTGCCACTTTTGAGCACAGCCCTTTGGGGGAGTCTACTCCGGGGGTACACGGTTACTCCAAAATTATTATTAAAAAACTCATTCCCATTGAAGAATGGGGAATCTCTTCCATGACCCAACGAACTCTACCAATGGGTCCAACAGGACAAACTCTTGCTAATTTCACATATTGGGATTACATTAAAGCCTTCTCCCAAGTTTTATACTATAATAATTATAAACACAAACATACCTGGTTTATAAAAATCTGTTCAAAAGTATTTGAAAAACCCATTCCTAACTGGTTCATTCAATGGTGGACAAATCACGGCCCATCTATTAAAATCCTACCATCTGAATATTCATCATTATACCATGATTGGAAAAATTCTTCTCCTTTTTTAACTAACCTTTACTTAGGAGAACACGTCTGCAAATTAGACACTATTGATCAAATGTATTTTTTCATTGAATTTTCTATTCCTTGGATACATCGATGGTCCATAGAATTGGGCTATGATTCTCAACAAATTCCAGCGATATATCGCACTTTCTACTGTAATTTCTGGGATAAGTTACTCAGAATAGACCCTGCAACCAAGCTCCCTTATGGTCATGACCAGCGGGAAGAAATTAAAAACAAAATTTCGGCATATCAGCAAGCTCCCAGAAAATCAATTTTAATCGAGGATAAGTCCCTCAATTATGTTTCAAGATGCATCTCCGCACATGACGGAAACAAACTCCAACTAATTGAAGAATATTTGGCAGAAGTGCGAGACAAGCTAATGCTAAATGTGGAACAAGCTTCAGACACTTCTATGAATAGCACTGAGGCAAACACAGATGACATCATCACTGATTCACAACCTCCGGAAACCCTAAATGATGAAGAAGTTCTCGCCAATGCGGAAGACTTTTTAAAATGGGGACGAAAAAAGCTCTGAATATTGTAATAATAAAAAATACTGTTGTAATAGTAAAACACTATGCACAGGGACCCACTATTACTGTGCAAGATTCCTTTTATTTTCTATATAAGAAGCCTCATTCTCAATAGAAGAGGCAGAAGAAAATCTTTAATTTTCTCTTACTAGCTCTCTCTCTCTCTTTCTGTAATAAGCCTCCGGCTTCATAATAAAAGTTTGCTTTACTATTTCCGGCCTTCCTCCGGCGAACTAAGGTACATATTTACTTTTTAGTTTTGTTGTTTCTAATCTCTCCCAGATCTACGCCGTGACTATGTCCGGCTAGACTTCTTTTATGTTCATACTATAGTTCTAACCTCTCGAGGTATGTTAACTATGAAAGATCCAGACTCTACTTAGATAAAAAAGAAATTTTTAGAATTTTCCGACTTGGTTCCGGAATGGTGGTACAGTCGGATCTGTAAACTTTCCCTTTGTGGCTTCGTCTAGAGAGTTGTGCCTTTGAAGCCCGTATTGATGAAAAGAAAGGGCGATTTATTTGCACAATTAGAACTTCTAGACACATGGGTTTACTGATCTCCGACAGGCCCCTTGTCTGGGTGAAAATATTTTACCATACAGTCAGAAATTCTCTAAGTTCTTTTCTATTTCGGTTGGTGCTTCGGTTCGATTTTCTGACTTAAGCTTATATCCGATATTATTACTTGGTCTGGCGGGCTGAGCGGCTTACCCCAGCCTAGTAGATCCTGTCAATAGCTTGCTGATATGCCGAAATTTTGTTTTTAATTTCTTCCCGCTGGTCATGACCATAAGGGAGCTTGGTTGCAGGGTCTATTCTGAGTAACTTATCCCAGAAATTACAGTAGAAAGTGCGATATATCGCTGGAATTTGTTGAGAATCATAGCCCAATTCTATGGACCATCGATGTATCCAAGGAATAGAAAATTCAATGAAAAAATACATTTGATCAATAGTGTCTAATTTGCAGACGTGTTCTCCTAAGTAAAGGTTAGTTAAAAAAGGAGAAGAATTTTTCCAATCATGGTATAATGATGAATATTCAGATGGTAGGATTTTAATAGATGGGCCGTGATTTGTCCACCATTGAATGAACCAGTTAGGAATGGGTTTTTCAAATACTTTTGAACAGATTTTTATAAACCAGGTATGTTTGTGTTTATAATTATTATAGTATAAAACTTGGGAGAAGGCTTTAATGTAATCCCAATATGTGAAATTAGCAAGAGTTTGTCCTGTTGGACCCATTGGTAGAGTTCGTTGGGTCATGGAAGAGATTCCCCATTCTTCAATGGGAATGAGTTTTTTAATAATAATTTTGGAGTAACCGTGTACCCCCGGAGTAGACTCCCCCAAAGGGCTGTGCTCAAAAGTGGCACTAGCCGTTTGAATCAAAATCTGCTCATAATATGTCCGCGTTTTGTAAGATTCCCCAGCTACATAGACATGAGCTGTTAGATAATTTTGCAGAATCCGCCAGGTTTCTTCAGAGTTTTCTTTCGAAGGAATATGCTGAGTTTCAATGTACAAAATAAGTTCTCGTGCATCAAGTTTCTCATAGGAAGGTTTATCTTCAGTATTTTCAGCAGTAATTGATGCAAAGGTATCTGCAGTCTTTTTCTGTGCCGACAAATACTCTTTAATCTGCTGATATAACGGATGTGTTTCAGGAATTTCATCAAGATTAATATTTGGAGTTTGATCTTGATGGGATGACGACGCATCGTCTTGAGATATTCTGGAGTTTATCAAGGTTTTATTTCCGTGTCTGAGTACCGGAAAATTGGAACTTGATGTGCTATAAGCAGTGTTTGATCTGGCAGTGCTTCGAGGGTAAGAAGGATTGGTCCTTCCCCCATACTGCAAATATGCAGAATTTTGATTTCGGCCACGGCCGCGTCCTCTGGCTGTCTGCCAGGGGGGATCTGCCATACTGCATAAATCAAATATAGAGTTAATTTTCATTTACAACTTCTAACCAATCATCATATGGTTCTGGATCGGCATACCACCAGGGTTTTTCATGAATGTAATTATACCACCATGTTTCATCTAACATAAGGTCAGAGACTAGAATTTCTAGAATTTGTTTTTTACAATCTATATTTAGAGGGAAGAATTTAAGAATCGTAATAATAATTTTATCGGGGAGAAAATCAGTATAGATAGTCATGTTAAGTATTCTCGTGATAAGAAATCAGGTAATGAATTTTCACTACCCTTTTTATACTGTATTTCGAAATCAAATGGGGCTAACTGCGCCTGCCATCTGGCAAATATTAGTTTAGAGGCGTCGTGTTTGAAATCTTTATCAAACATGAACTTAACAGATTGAGCATCTGTTCGAATTATAAATTTCTGATTATACAGATCATCTTGAAATTTCAACACACATTTAACAATAGTAAGCATTTCATGAGCCACGGTAGCGTATTTTTTCTGGCTCTCTGTCCATTTTCCTGAATAAAAACGAATTAAACATTCAGTTTTTGTATGGGGATTTATTTGTTTAAGAATTCCACCATACCCTATATTTGACGCATCTGTCTCAATAATTTTCTGCCAAGCAGGATTAGCAAGAGAAGTGCAAGGAAGGGATTGAACCCGAGCTTTAATTAATTTTACTAAATCAGTGTGGGTTTTAGTCCACGAAGTTTTTAGATCTTTCTTTAATCTATCATACAGAGGTGCTAAGTCTCTAGATAGATTCTTGTAGAAAGGAGAGATATAATTGAGACTACCAAGAAATCGCTGAAGCTGTTTCTTGTCAGTAATCTCATCAGGGAATTTGGTAGCGAATTCAAGAACTCGCTGAATAGGTTCAATAGAACCTTGACAAATATTATGACCAAGAAATCTAACATTAGTCTGAAATAAATGCATTTTAGGTTTAGAAATAACTAAACCATTCTGAATAATGACCTGCTTAAAAATATGCAGATGTTTAAAATGATTTTCAAGAGTTTTTGAAATTACAAGAATGTCATCAATATAAACAATAATGAAATCCATATAAGGATTAAAGATGTCATTCATAATCTTCTAAAATTCAGACGGATCGTTTTTTAAACCGAATGGCATAACATTCCATTCATATTGCCCAAAAGGCACATTAAAAGCAGTTTTGTAAGTATGAGTTTTATCAACCTGAATTTGCCAATAGCCAGATTTTAAATCAAATTTGGAAAATATATTAGCATCATATAATCTAGAAAGAAGATCCTTTTTATTCGGAATTGGATACCTAATCCATTTCAGAACTTTATTCAGGGGTTTATAGTTGATAACTAATCGAGGTACTCCTCTTTCTTTTTCTGCAGCGTTATTAACATAAAAAGCAGTGCAAGACCAAGGAGATCTAGAGGGTTTAATAAGACCCTTTTGCAGGAGATTGTCGATTTCCTTTTTGCAGAATTCAACAAGTTCCGCATTCATCTGACAGGGTCGAGATTTGGTTGGGATTTTGGCTTCATCGAAGCCATCTTCATAAGGAAGAGAAACAATATGCTTCTTCCTGTTCCAAAAAGCGTTTGGATGGTCAGCGCAAATATCAGTCATTAATTGTGAAGAAATAGTTTTTATTTTTTCTTGTACTTTGACAGATTTTAAAGTGTCAGAAATGTTGATACTCATTATCTCTAATTGTAAGAAATTCAACTGATTTTGCTTCATATTTATGAGAGTATTTATATCTCTTGTTACCGTTTGAGTAACAAAAGGATAAGAAATAGGCTGATTCTTATAAGTAGCCCTAAAGCCATTTGCATCAATATGCGTATAGGGATAAATAGCATTTATAAAAGGAGTTCCTAAAATAATAGGAGGATAAATCTGGTTTTTAACCAAAAAGAAGAAATGCGGAATGCAGATCTTATCACGGCAAATATGCGCATTAGGCAGCTTATAATTAATATCAAGAGAATGCCCAGTTGCAGATTTTACAAGATGAGTGGTCTTTTGAAAATATTTAGTAGGTATTAAACCTTCTTGAATACAACTAACGTCTGCCCCACTATCAATCATGGCGACATTAGTGATGAAGAATTCTTTGTTTATTAAAATGGTGCAGTTAATGTACCACTTATGAGCAGTGACAATCTGCATCATTCCAAGAAAAGAATCATTTCGAAGGTTTTCGATATTGAATTTTTCGATTTGAAGAGTTTCAGTTTCCTCAAGAGGCAATTCCTTTTCTTTTCCTTTTGAAGAAGTTGAATTTGAAAAAGTTTCTTTCTCTTCGAGTTTGGAAAGTCTATGATCAGAAATCATCTGATTTTGTTTTAAAGAAATTATTTCTTTTTTAAGTTTTTCAACTTCGATTTTTAAATCATCAAAAGTGGTATCTCTACCAGGAGTTTTGCTTAAAGCTAATCGGCGATTAACTTCAGCTAAGGAATATGCCATAGGCTGATTTTCAAAATCGTCTTTCGCAGTATGCGAAGTGGTAGGTATAGAAGACTTTTGAGTCGCAAGATGCAGAATTTTTTCACGAAGTTTTTCATCCGTGACATCTTTTAATAACTCAAGCACATTTTCAGCAGTTAGAGTTTTAACATCTAAATCAAGTTCTTCGAACTGAGCTTGTAATTTATACATTGTTTCATTACAATGACAATTATCAGAATTACAATCAACACATTCAATATTCTGATTTAAATCATTATCAGAAGCAGGCAATTCAAATTCATTTTCATAAGTAGACTCAAACATAGAATCAGAATCAGATGTATATAGCAAGTTATAAACTTGATCATGAACTTCATCAGAAAGATTCAGAGATTTTAGTTTTTGCAATTTGCAGTTAGGAGCTATATGACCATACTGATTACATTTATAGCATTTAATCTTTGACAGAGGTCGTTTGGAAAAGTTTTTAGCAAATCTTGTAGACTTTCGGAAGGTTTTGCGTGCTTCACGCTGTTCCTTACTCCGTCGTCTAGGGTGTTTGGACTTGTATTGATATTTCGAATTCGTGTGGGGTTTTCGATTCATGGGTTTTTCCATGCCAAATTGTTCACAGAAATCACCTAATTGAGATTTCTCTCGGAGTTTATCAATTTTGATTTGTCTTGCCAATTTTAACTCATTACAAAGGGCTAAGCCTTCTTGAGTGCAGGCTACGATCAATTGACCATAAGTTTTTTCTGCATAAGGGATCGCTCCATACGATCCACGAAGAGTTTTCCGAACACGTTCCGCAAATAGCGGGGGAAGCCCATCAATGAATTTGGCTTTCCAGTGTTCATATCTACTTTCGGGTAAATCCATAACCCGACTTAGGAAGGTATCTTTATACCACCTGAATTCGCTTAAATGGCGGCATTTTAATCCATTCAAAAGAGTTCGAATATTTTCGTGGTGATTAGTAAATCTACCACCGAAGTGCTCAATAATAGTCAGCATAAGAGTATATACGGCATCGGATCGTCCTGCCGTTAGAGTGCGGCCGAGATTGTCTCTGCCTTCATTTGGATTTGTGGCATTATAGATTGCCTGGCGTTTGTCATCATCTAGGAAATTATCCCACCAGCCACGAAGCTGGCCGGTAAACCCAGCAACAATCATTTTGCAGATTGTCTGGTCAGATCTGTCATTTCGAACCGTAGCTCGAGTAGCCATACAAATAGTGGCATACATGGACATACGATGAATTAAGATAGAGATTTGGCGGTCGGATAATCCATCAATATTCCACTCATAAATAGCATCACCATTATATGAAGTATTTGTAATATTCCAATCCCTTTCCTCTATCAGAACATCTTGAGGAGTAGGACGGGGGTAATATGCAGTTGTCATGCGAGGAATATCGGCGTATTTTTTGCCAGGTTGATTTTTCATTATTCCTCGAAGTTTATTTAATTCTGACGAAAGAACTTCACCCGGGTCATTGGTAGAAGCAATATTGTCAGCAAAATTGGACTCAATAGTTTGAATATTTTCAGTATCCATATTAAGAGGTTGGAGATTAAGACCCTTAAATTTTTTATCGAAAAGAGTTTCTAAGCGTTCCCAAGAGGTAGAAGAGGTCGTAGTGAATCCTTCTATCTCGAGTGGTGGTTGAATGCAAGGTGCAGAAAATATGAATTTAGCTGAGTACTAAGTTTACTAACTAATAAAATAAGTTCATCGAGTTTAGTATCCAAAGAACCAATATGTTCACCAAGAACTTTAACATAAAGACTCAAATAATTATTTTGAGAAATAAGATTATTTATTTCAGAAACTGTGATTTTTCCAATATCATCATGAATAAATTTTTGAAAAGCGGTAAAAGTCATACCAGTATTATTTGGTAAAATAAAAGAAGATTGAGGAGGGTATTTAGATTGAGTAGTCGTACCGTCAGGATGTTGGTAGGATCTCTCAATGAGTTTGATGTAAGAAGGCAAATATGCAGACATAAACCAAGGAACAAAGAATATGATTTGATTATGCAGTGCACAAGTTTCATAGAATTCTTCAGAAATATTCTGAAGTTCATCTTTAGAATAGGTTTCAAAGAACCATGTTCTAAAGGGTTGCCATTTTTCAGCAAAGAAGTCCTTTTGAATATATTTTCTGGCTTGTGAGCCAGGACTAAAATCAATAAGTTGTTTAGACATATTTAAATAGAATTTATATCGAAATCCATCTCCGAAGGAGTAGGGTTTTCATTATTGAAGTCTTGAACAATATTCGTTTTAGGATTGATTTTTATTTTTTCAACATTTCTAGAAGAAGTAGGAGGATCAGAAGAGTTTATGGTATGCAAAGATGCAGCGCGATTCCTAGCTGGACCATAAACTGGTGCAGAAGGTTCTATTGGAGAAATATGCTGAATTTGAGGGAGTTTTCTTGGAATAGAAAAAGAGTTTCGATAGACAGGAAAACTATTGTCAAACTGTAGACAAATCTGTCCATCAGAATTCTGAGTTACATGAGTTAACTCAGAATTTGTTGCTTCATCCGCCAATTGTTTTGGAGAAGTAACAGAGTTTAAGATCCAAGTCTGAGGGAAATCAATTTCATCCCATCGAATTGGTCTGCGAGTCGTTATTTTTGATTTTATAAAATTGGTCTCAATAAGCAGAGTGCAATCAGAATTATCATCTATCAATTTACAACGAGGATTTAAAGTAGACAACAATCGATAATATATTCTGTAGGATAAGCCAATAAGCTCAGATCCAGGAGCATAATTATAACCATGAGTTTTAATATTCAGAGTTAAAGCATGTAGAATATTCACATCAGTCAAGGATAATAACAAATTAGGTTGAGTGTTAAAATATACAGGGCCATATGCCAGCGTTGATTCTATAGATCCCATAAGCGATTTGCGGAAATTTAAATTTCTAGCATCTCGTAGAGCTGCTAAAAATGTTTCCGGAAGACCCTTTAAAGTTAAAGGCCGGAAAGCAATTTGAACTAAGCCAATGTGCATGTAATTGAAATTACGTCTAAAAATCTCAACATCTCTTTTATTCAGCAATTGAATAGTCTGTTCATTAGCGTTTAAAGCTAATGATTGCTCAGTTGTTTTTATAATCTGTTTGTGTTTGATTTTATCAAAAAATCCATATTCATATATAGTTTTTAAATCGACTTTAGGAATAGTCCATTTATTCAGAAGATCTATGTCTTGAGGTAAATCTACCTCTTCAAGTTTAGTACTTTTCGTACTAACTTCTCCCGGCCGCACTCTAACGGCAGGACGATCCGATGCCGTATATACTCTTATGCTGACTATTATTGAGCATTTCGGTGGTAGATTTACCAACCATCACGAAAATATTCGAACTCTTTTGAATGGTTTAAAATGCCGCCATTTAGGCGAATTTCGATGGTATAAAGATACCTTTCTCAGTCGGGTCATGGATTTACCCGAAAGCAGATACGAACACTGGAAAGCCAAATTCATTGATGGGCTTCCTCCTCTCTTCGCAGAACGTGTTCGTAAAACTCTTCGTGGATCGTATGGAGCGATCCCTTATTCAGAAAAAACTTATGGTCAATTGATCGTAGCTTGCACTCAAGAAGGCTTAGCCCTTTGTAATGAGTTAAAACTGGCTAGACAGATCAAAATTGATAAAATCCGAGAAAAATCTCAATTGGGTGATTTCTGTGAACAATTTGGCATGGAAAAACCCATAATTCGAAAACCCCAGCGGAATTCGAAATATCAGTACAAATCCAAACACCCTCGTCGTAGAAGTCGAGAAGAGCGAGAAGCTCGAAAAACATTTCGCAGATCTACTAGATTTGCGAAGAATTACTCCAAACGTCCGTTATCCAAAATTAAATATTATAAATGCAATCAATATGGTCATATTGCTCCTAACTGCAAATTGCAAAAATTGAAATCTCTAAATCTTTCTAACGAAATTCATGATCAAGTTTATAACTTGTTATATACGTCTGATTCTGATTCTATGCATGGTTCTACTTCTGAAAATGATTTTGAATTGCCTGATTCAGATAGTGATTTGAATCAAAATAATAAATGCGCTGATTGCGATAAACATGATTGTCATTGTGATGAAACAATGTATAAATTGCAAGCTCAGTTCGAAGAACTTGATTTAGATGTCAAAATGCTTACTGCTGAAAATGTTCTAGAATTATTAAAGGATGTCACGGATGAAAAACTTCGTGAAAAAAATTTGCATTTTGCTACCCAGAAATCCTCTACTCCATCTTCTTCTAATACTACAAAAGATGATTTTGAAAATATGCCTATGGCATATTCTTTAGCTGAAGTTAATCGTCGATTAGCTTTAAGCAAAACTCCTGGTAGAGATACCACTTTTGACGATTTAAAAATCGAAGTTGAAAAACTCAAAAGGGAAATTATTTCTTTAAAACAAAATCAGATGATTTCCGATCATAGACTTTCAAAACTTGAAGAAAAGGAAAGTCTTTCAAATTCAAACCCTCCAACTTCTCTTAAAGGTAAAGAGAAGGAAAACGAAATTGAAACTTCTGAAAATCTTGAATCATTTCAACTTGAAAAATTTAATATTGAAAATCTAAAAAATGATTCTTTTCTTGGAATGATGCAGATTGTTACTGCTCATAAATGGTATATTAATTGTACCATTTTGATAAATAGAGAATTCTTTATCACTAATGTCGCCATGATAGACAGTGGGGCAGACGTTAGTTGTATTCAGGAGGGATTGATTCCCACAAAATACTTTCAAAAAACCACACACCTTGTAAAATCTGCAACGGGCCATTCACTTGACATTAATTATAAACTGCCTAATGCGCATATTTGCCGTGATAAGATTTGCATTCCGCATTTCTTCTTTTTAGTTAAAAATCAGATTTATCCTCCTATTATTTTAGGAACTCCTTTTATAAATGCTATATATCCTTATACGCACATTGATGCAAATGGCTTTAGGGCTACTTATAAAAATCAGCCTATTTCTTATCCTTTTGTTACTCAACCTGTAACAAGAGATATAAATGCTCTTATTAACATGAAGCAAAATCAGCTAAACTTCTTGCAATTAGAAATAATGAGTATTAATATTGCTGACACAATGAAGTCTGTTAAAATTCAGGAGAAGATAAAAAATATTTCTTCTCAACTAATGCTTGATATTTGTGCTGACCACCCAAACGCTTTCTGGAATAGGAAGAAGCATATTGTTTCTCTTCCTTATGAAGATGGCTTCAATGAAGCCAAAATCCCAACAAAATCTCGACCCTGTCAGATGAATGCGGAATTAGTTGAATTCTGCAAAAAGGAGATTGATAGTCTCTTACACAAGGGTCTCATTAAGCCTTCAAGATCTCCATGGTCTTGTACTGCTTTTTATGTAAATAACGCTGCAGAAAAGGAAAGAGGCATGCCTCGACTGGTTATCAATTACAAACCTCTGAATAAAGTTTTGAAATGGATTCGATATCCAATTCCGAATAAAAGGGATTTGCTTTCTAGATTATATGATGCCAACATATTTTCAAAATTCGATTTAAAATCTGGTTATTGGCAAATACAGATTGATAAAACTCATACTTATAAAACAGCTTTTAATGTGCCTTTTGGCCAATACGAATGGAACGTAATGCCATTCGGTTTAAAAACGCTCCTTCTGAATTTCAGAAGATTATGAATGACATCTTTAATCCTTATATGGATTTCATTATTGTTTATATTGATGACATTCTTGTATTTTCAAAAACTCTTGAAAATCATTTTAAACATCTGCATATTTTTAAGCAGGTCATTATTCAGAATGGTTTAGTTATTTCTAAACCTAAAATGCATTTATTTCAGACTAATGTTAGATTTCTTGGTCATAATATTTGTCAAGGTTCTATTGAACCTATTCAGCGAGTTCTTGAATTCGCTACCAAATTCCCTGATGAGATTACTGACAAGAAACAGCTTCAGCGATTTCTTGGTAGTCTCAATTATATCTCTCCTTTCTACAAGAATCTATCTAGAGACTTAGCACCTCTGTATGATAGATTAAAGAAAGATCTAAAAACTCCGTGGACTAAAACCCACACTGATTTAGTAAAATTAATTAAAGCTCGGGTTCAATCCCTTCCTTGCACTTCTCTTGCTAATCCTGCTTGGCAGAAAATTATTGAGACAGATGCGTCAAATATAGGGTATGGTGGAATTCTTAAACAAATAAATCCCCATACAAAAACTGAATGTTTAATTCGTTTTTATTCAGGAAAATGGACAGAGAGCCAGAAAAAATACGCTACCGTGGCTCATGAAATGCTTACTATTGTTAAATGTGTGTTGAAATTTCAAGATGATCTGTATAATCAGAAATTTATAATTCGAACAGATGCTCAATCTGTTAAGTTCATGTTTGATAAAGATTTCAAACACGACGCCTCTAAACTAATATTTGCCAGATGGCAGGCGCAGTTAGCCCCATTTGATTTCGAAATACAGTATAAAAAGGGTAGTGAAAATTCATTACCTGATTTCTTATCACGAGAATACTTAACATGACTATCTATACTGATTTTCTCCCCGATAAAATTATTATTACGATTCTTAAATTCTTCCCTCTAAATATAGATTGTAAAAAACAAATTCTAGAAATTCTAGTCTCTGACCTTATGTTAGATGAAACATGGTGGTATAATTACATTCATGAAAAACCCTGGTGGTATGCCGATCCAGAACCATATGATGATTGGTTAGAAGTTGTAAATGAAAATTAACTCTATATTTGATTTATGCAGTATGGCAGATCCCCCCTGGCAGACAGCCAGAGGACGCGGCCGTGGCCGAAATCAAAATTCTGCATATTTGCAGTATGGGGGAAGGACTAAACTTGAAGAGGTAGATTTACCTCAAGACATAGATCTTCTGAATAAATGGACTATTCCTAAAGTCGATTTAAAAACTATATATGAATATGGATTTTTTGATAAAATCAAACACAAACAGATTATAAAAACAACTGAGCAATCATTAGCTTTAAACGCTAATGAACAGACTATTCAATTGCTGAATAAAAGAGATGTTGAGATTTTTAGACGTAATTTCAATTACATGCACATTGTCTTAGTTCAAATTGCTTTCCGGCCTTTAACTTTAAAGGGTCTTCCGGAAACATTTTTAGCAGCTCTACGAGATGCTAGAAATTTAAATTTCCGCAAATCGCTTATGGGATCTATAGAATCAACGCTGGCATATGGCCCTGTATATTTTAACACTCAACCTAATTTGTTATTATCCTTGACTGATGTGAATATTCTACATGCTTTAACTCTGAATATTAAAACTCATGGTTATAATTATGCTCCTGGATCTGAGCTTATTGGCTTATCCTACAGAATATATTATCGATTGTTATCTACATTAAATCCTCGTTGTAAACTGATTGAGGATAATTTTGATTGTACTCTGCTTATTGAGACTAATTTTATTAAATCCAAAATAACCACTCGAAGACCAATTCGATGGGATGAAATCGATTTCCCTCAGACTTGGATCTTAAACTCCGTTACTTCTCCAAAACAATTGGCGGATGAAGTAACAAACTCTGAGTTAACTCATGTAACTCAAAATTCTGATGGACAGATTTGTCTACAGTTTGACAATAGTCTTCCTGTCTATCGAAACTCTTTTTCTATTTCAAGAAAACTCCCTCAAATTCAGCATATTTCTCCAATAGAACCTTCTGCACCAGTTTATGGTCCAGCTAGGAATCGCGCTGCATCTTTGCATACCATAAACTCTTCTGATCCTCCTACTTCTTCTAGAAATGTTGAAAAAATAAAAATCAATCCTAAAACGAATATTGTTCAAGACTTCAATAATGAAAACCCTACTCCTTCGGAGATGGATTTCGATATAAATTCTATTTAAATATGTCTAAACAACTTATTGATTTTAGTCCTGGCTCACAAGCCAGAAAATATATTCAAAAGGACTTCTTTGCTGAAAAATGGCAACCCTTTAGAACATGGTTCTTTGAAACCTATTCTAAAGATGAACTTCAGAATATTTCTGAAGAATTCTATGAAACTTGTGCACTTCATAATCAAATCATATTCTTTGTTCCTTGGTTTATGTCTGCATATTTGCCTTCTTACATCAAACTCATTGAGAGATCCTACCAACATCCTGACGGTACGACTACTCAATCTAAATACCCTCCTCAATCTTCTTTTATTTTACCAAATAATACTGGTATGACTTTTACCGCTTTTCAAAAATTTATTCATGATGATATTGGAAAAATCACAGTTTCTGAAATAAATAATCTTATTTCTCAAAATAATTATTTGAGTCTTTATGTTAAAGTTCTTGGTGAACATATTGGTTCTTTGGATACTAAACTCGATGAACTTATTTTATTAGTTAGTAAACTTAGTACTCAGCTAAATTCATATTTTCTGCACCTTGCATTCAACCACCACTCGAGATAGAAGGATTCACTACGACCTCTTCTACCTCTTGGGAATGCTTAGAAACTCTTTTCGATAAAAAATTTAAGGGTCTTAATCTCCAACCTCTTAATATGGATACTGAAAATATTCAAACTATTGAGTCCAATTTTGCTGACAATATTGCTTCTACCAATGACCCGGGTGAAGTTCTTTCGTCAGAATTAAATAAACTTCGAGGAATAATGAAAAATCAACCTGGCAAAAAATACGCCGATATTCCTCGCATGACAACTGCATATTACCCCCGTCCTACTCCTCAAGATGTTCTGATAGAGGAAAGGGATTGGAATATTACAAATACTTCATATAATGGTGATGCTATTTATGAGTGGAATATTGACGGATTATCCGACCGCCAAATCTCTATCTTAATTCATCGTATGTCCATGTATGCCACTATTTGTATGGCTACTCGAGCTACGGTTCGAAATGACAGATCTGACCAGACAATCTGCAAAATGATTGTTGCTGGGTTTACCGGCCAGCTTCGTGGCTGGTGGGATAATTTCCTAGATGATGACAAACGCCAGACAATCTATAATGCCACAAATCCAAATGAAGGCAGAGACAATCTCGGCCGCACTCTAACGGCAGGACGATCCGATGCCGTATATACTCTTATGCTGACTATTATTGAGCACTTCGGTGGTAGATTTACTAATCACCACGAAAATATTCGAACTCTTTTGAATGGATTAAAATGCCGCCATTTAGGCGAATTCAGGTGGTATAAAGATACCTTCCTAAGTCGGGTTATGGATTTACCCGAAAGTAGATATGAACACTGGAAAGCCAAATTCATTGATGGGCTTCTCCCGCTATTTGCGGAGCGTGTTCGTAAAACTCTTCGTGGATCGTATGGAGCGATCCCTTATGCAGAAAAAACTTATGGTCAATTGATCGTAGCCTGCACTCAAGAAGGCTTAGCCCTTTGTAATGAGTTAAAATTGGCAAGACAAATCAAAATTGATAAACTCCGAGAGAAATCTCAATTAGGCGATTTCTGTGAACAATTTGGCATGGAAAAACCCATGAATCGAAAACCCCACACGAATTCGAAATATCAATACAAGTCCAAACACCCTAGACGACGGAGTAAGGAACAACGTGAAGCACGCAAAACCTTCCGAAAGTCTACAAGATTTGCTAAAAACTTTTCCAAACGACCTCTGTCAAAGATTAAATGCTATAAATGTAATTAGTATGGTCATATAGCTCCTAACTGCAAATTGCAAAAACTAAAATCTCTGAATCTTTCTGATGAAGTTCATGATCAAGTTTATAACTTGCTATATACATCTGATTCTGATTCTATGTTTGAGTCTACTTATGAAAATGAATTTGAATTGCCTGCTTCTGATAATGATTTAAATCAGAATATTGAATGTGTTGATTGTAATTCTGATAATTGTCATTGTAATGAAACAATGTATAAATTACAAGCTCAGTTCGAAGAACTTGATTTAGATGTTAAAACTCTAACTGCTGAAAATGTGCTTGAGTTATTAAAAGATGTCACGGATGAAAAACTTCGTGAAAAAATTCTGCATCTTGCGACTCAAAAGTCTTCTATACCTACCACTTCGCATACTGCGAAAGACGATTTTGAAAATCAGCCTATGGCATATTCCTTAGCTGAAGTTAATCGCCGATTAGCTTTAAGCAAAACTCCTGGTAGAGATACCACTTTTGATGATTTAAAAATCGAAGTTGAAAAACTTAAAAAAGAAATAATTTCTTTAAAACAAAATCAGATGATTTCTGATCATAGACTTTCCAAACTCGAAGAGAAAGAAACTTTTTCAAATTCAACTTCTTCAAAAGGAAAAGAAAAGGAATTGCCTCTTGAGGAAACTGAAACTCTTCAAATCGAAAAATTCAATATCGAAAACCTTCGAAATGATTCTTTTCTTGGAATGATGCAGATTGTCACTGCTCATAAGTGGTACATTAACTGCACCATTTTAATAAACAAAGAATTCTTCATCACTAATGTCGCCATGATTGATAGTGGGGCAGACGTTAGTTGTATTCAAGAAGGTTTAATACCTACTAAATATTTTCAAAAGACCACTCATCTTGTAAAATCTGCAACTGGGCATTCTCTTGATATTAATTATAAGCTGCCTAATGCGCATATTTGCCGTGATAAGATCTGCATTCCGCATTTCTTCTTTTTGGTTAAAAACCAGATTTATCCTCCTATTATTTTAGGAACTCCTTTTATAAATGCTATTTATCCCTATACGCATATTGATGCAAATGGCTTTAGGGCTACTTATAAGAATCAGCCTATTTCTTATCCTTTTGTTACTCAACCGGTAACAAGAGATATAAATGCTCTCATAAATATGAAGCAAAATCAGTTGAATTTCTTACAATTAGAGATAATGAGTATCAACATTTCTGACACTTTAAAATCTGTCAAAGTACAAGAAAAAATAAAAACTATTTCTTCATAATTAATGACTGATATTTGCGCTGACCATCCAAACGCTTTTTGGAACAGGAAGAAGCATATTGTTTCTCTTCCTTATGAAGATGGCTTCGATGAAGCCAAAATCCCAACCAAATCTCGACCCTGTCAGATGAATGCGGAACTTGTTGAATTCTGCAAAAAGGAAATCGACAATCTCCTGCAAAAGGGTCTTATTAAACCCTCTAGATCTCCTTGGTCTTGCACTGCTTTTTATGTTAATAACGCTGCAGAAAAAGAAAGAGGAGTACCTCGATTAGTTATCAACTATAAACCCCTGAATAAAGTTCTGAAATGGATTAGGTATCCAATTCCGAATAAAAAGGATCTTCTTTCTAGATTATATGATGCTAATATATTTTCTATCAACTATAAACCCCTGAATAAAGTTCTGAAATGGATTAGGTATCCAATTCCGAATAAAAAGGATCTTCTTTCTAGATTATATGATGCTAATATATTTTCCAAATTTGATTTAAAATCTGGCTATTGGCAAATTCAGGTTGATAAAACTCATACTTACAAAACTGCTTTTAATGTGCCTTTTGGGCAATATGAATGGAATGTTATGCCATTCGGTTTAAAAAACGCTCCTTCTGAATTTCAGAAGATTATGAATGACATCTTTAATCCTTATATGGATTTCATTATTGTTTATATTGATGACATTCTTGTATTTTCAAAAACTCTTGAAAATCATTTTAAACATCTGCATATTTTTAAGCAGGTCATTATTCAGAATGGTTTAGTTATTTCTAAACCTAAAATGCATTTATTTCAGACTAATGTTAGATTTCTTGGTCATAATATTTGTCAAGGTTCTATTGAACCTATTCAGCGAGTTCTTGAATTCGCTACCAAATTCCCTGATGAGATTACTGACAAGAAACAGCTTCAGCGATTTCTTGGTAGTCTCAATTATATCTCTCCTTTCTACAAGAATCTATCTAGAGACTTAGCACCTCTGTATGATAGATTAAAGAAAGATCTAAAAACTTCGTGGACTAAAACCCACACTGATTTAGTAAAATTAATTAAAGCTCGGGTTCAATCCCTTCCTTGCACTTCTCTTGCTAATCCTGCTTGGCAGAAAATTATTGAGACAGATGCGTCAAATATAGGGTATGGTGGAATTCTTAAACAAATAAATCCCCATACAAAAACTGAATGTTTAATTCGTTTTTATTCAGGAAAATGGACAGAGAGCCAGAAAAAATACGCTACCGTGGCTCATGAAATGCTTACTATTGTTAAATGTGTGTTGAAATTTCAAGATGATCTGTATAATCAGAAATTTATAATTCGAACAGATGCTCAATCTGTTAAGTTCATGTTTGATAAAGATTTCAAACACGACGCCTCTAAACTAATATTTGCCAGATGGCAGGCGCAGTTAGCCCCATTTGATTTCGAAATACAGTATAAAAAGGGTAGTGAAAATTCATTACCTGATTTCTTATCACGAGAATACTTAACATGACTATCTATACTGATTTTCTCCCCAATAAAATTATTATTACGATTCTTAAATTCTTCGCTCTAAATATAGATTGTAAAAAACAAATTCTAGAAATTCTAGTCTCTGACCTTATGTTAGATGAAACATGGTGGTATAATTACATTCATGAAAAACCCTGGTGGTATGCCGATCCAGAACCATATGATGATTGGTTAGAAGTTGTAAATGAAAATTAACTCTATATTTGATTTATGCAGTATGGCAGATCCCCCCTGGCAGACAGCCAGAGGACGCGGCCGTGGCCGAAATCAAAATTCTGCATATTTGCAGTATGGGGGAAGGACCAATCCTTCTTACCCTCGAAGCACTGCCAGATCAAACACTGCTTATAGCACATCAAGTTCCGATTTTCCGGTACTCAGACACGGAAATAAAACCTTGATAAACTCCAGAATATCTCAAGACGATGCGTCGTCATCCCATCAAGATCAAACTCCAAATATTAATCTTGATGAAATTCCTGAAACACATCCGTTATATCAGCAGATTAAAGAGTATTTGTCGGCACAGAAAAAGACTGCAGATACCTTTGCATCAATTACTGCTGAAAATACTGAAGATAAACCTTCCTATGAGAAACTTGATGCACGAGAACTTATTTTGTACATTGAAACTCAGCATATTCCTTCGAAAGAAAACTCTGAAGAAACCTGGCGGATTCTGCAAAATTATCTAACAGCTCATGTCTATGTAGCTGGGGAATCTTACAAAACGCGGACATATTATGAGCAGATTTTGATTCAAACGGCTAGTGCCACTTTTGAGCACAGACCTTTGGGGGAGTCTACTCCGGAGGTACACGGTTACTCCAAAATTATTATTAAAAAACTCATTCCCATTGAAGAATGGGGAATCTCTTCCATGACCCAACGAACTCTACCAATGGGTCCAACAGGACAAACTCTTGCTAATTTCACATATTGGGATTACATTAAAGCCTTCTCCCAAGTTTTATACTATAATAATTATAAACACAAACATACCTGGTTTATAAAAATCTGTTCAAAAGTATTTGAAAAACCCATTCCTAACTGGTTCATTCAATGGTGGACAAATCACGGCCCATCTATTAAAATCCTACCATCTGAATATTCATCATTATACCATGATTGGAAAAATTCTTCTCCTTTTTTAACTAACCTTTACTTAGGAGAACACGTCTGCAAATTAGACACTATTGATCAAATGTATTTTTTCATTGAATTTTCTATTCCTTGGATACATCGATGGTCCATAGAATTGGGCTATGATTCTCAACAAATTCCAGCGATATATCGCACTTTCTACTGTAATTTCTGGGATAAGTTACTCAGAATAGACCCTGCAACCAAGCTCCCTTATGGTCATGACCAGCGGGAAGAAATTAAAAACAAAATTTCGGCATATCAGCAAGCTCCCAGAAAATCAATTTTAATCGAGGATAAGTCCCTCAATTATGTTTCAAGATGCATCTCCGCACATGACGGAAACAAACTCCAACTAATTGAAGAATATTTGGCAGAAGTGCGAGACAAGCTAATGTTAAATGTGGAACAAGCTTCAGACACTTCTATGAATAGCACTGAGGCAAACACAGATGACATCATCACTGATTCACAACCTCCGGAAACCCTAAATGATGAAGAAGTTCTCGCCAATGCGGAAGACTTTTTAAAATGGGGACGAAAAAAGCTCTGAATATTGTAATAATAAAAAATACTGTTGTAATAGTAAAACACTATGCACAGGGACCCACTATTACTGTGCAAGATTCCTTTTATTTTCTATATAAGAAGCCTCATTCTTAATAGAAGAGGCAGAAGAAAATCTTTAATTTTCTCTTACTAGCTCTCTCTCTCTCTTTCTGTAATAAGCCTCCGGCTTCATAATAAAAGTTTGCTTTACTATTTCCGGCCTTCCTCCGGCGAACTAAGGTACATATTTACTTTTTAGTTTTGTTGTTTCTAATCTCTCCCAGATCTACGCCGTGACTATGTCCGGCTAGACTTCTTTTATGTTCATACTATAGTTCTAACCTCTCGAGGTATGTTAACTATGAAAGATCCAGACTCTACTTAGATAAAAAAGAAATTTTTAGAATTTTCCGACTTGGTTCCGGAATGGTGGTACAGTCGGATCTGTAAACTTTCCCTTTGTGGCTTCGTCTAGAGAGTTGTGCCTTTGAAGCCCGTATTGATGAAAAGAAAGGGCGATTTATTTGCACAATTAGAACTTCTAGACACATGGGTTTACTGATCTCCGACAGGCCCCTTGTCTGGGTGAAAATATTTTACCATACAGTCAGAAATTCTCTAAGTTCTTTTCTATTTCGGTTGGTGCTTCGGTTCGGTTTTCCGACTTAAGCTTATATCCGATATTATTACTTGGTCTGGCGGGCTGAGCGGCTTACCCCAGCCTAGTAGATCCTGTCAATAGCTTGCTGATATGCCGAAATTTTGTTTTTAATTTCTTCCCGCTGGTCATGACCATAAGGGAGCTTGGTTGCAGGGTCTATTCTGAGTAACTTATCCCAGAAATTACAGTAGAAAGTGCGATATATCGCTGGAATTTGTTGAGAATCATAGCCCAATTCTATGGACCATCGATGTATCCAAGGAATAGAAAATTCAATGAAAAAATACATTTGATCAATAGTGTCTAATTTGCAGACGTGTTCTCCTAAGTAAAGGTTAGTTAAAAATGGAGAAGAATTTTTCCAATCATGGTATAATGATGAATATTCAGATGGTAGGATTTTAATAGATGGGCCGTGATTTGTCCACCATTGAATGAACCAGTTAGGAATGGGTTTTTCAAATACTTTTGAACAGATTTTTATAAACCAGGTATGTTTGTGTTTATAATTATTATAGTATAAAACTTGGGAGAAGGCTTTAATGTAATCCCAATATGTGAAATTAGCAAGAGTTTGTCCTGTTGGACCCATTGGTAGAGTTCGTTGGGTCATGGAAGAGATTCCCCATTCTTCAATGGGAATGAGTTTTTTAATAATAATTTTGGAGTAACCGTGTACCCCCGGAGTAGACTCCCCCAAAGGGCTGTGCTCAAAAGTGGCACTAGCCGTTTGAATCAAAATCTGCTCATAATATGTCCACGTTTTGTAAGATTCCCCAGCTACATAGACATGAGCTGTTAGATAATTTTGCAGAATCCGCCAGGTTTCTTCAGAGTTTTCTTTCGAAGGAATATGCTGAGTTTCAATGTACAAAATAAGTTCTCGTGCATCAAGTTTCTCATAGGAAGGTTTATCTTCAGTATTTTCAGCAGTAATTGATGCAAAGGTATCTGCAGTCTTTTTCTGTGCCGACAAATACTCTTTAATCTGCTGATATAACGGATGTGTTTCAGGAATTTCATCAAGATTAATATTTGGAGTTTGATCTTGATGGGATGACGACGCATCGTCTTGAGATATTCTGGAGTTTATCAAGGTTTTATTTCCGTGTCTGAGTACCGGAAAATTGGAACTTGATGTGCTATAAGCAGTGTTTGATCTGGCAGTGCTTCGAGGGTAAGAAGGAATGGTCCTTCCCCCATACTGCAAATATGCAGAATTTTGATTTCGGCCACGGCCGCGTCCTCTGGCTGTCTGCCAGGGGGGATCTGCCATACTGCATAAATCAAATATAGAGTTAATTTTCATTTACAACTTCTAACCAATCATCATATGGTTCTGGATCGGCATACCACCAGGGTTTTTCATGAATGTAATTATACCACCATGTTTCATCTAACATAAGGTCAGAGACTAGAATTTCTAGAATTTGTTTTTTACAATCTATATTTAGAGCGAAGAATTTAAGAATCGTAATAATAATTTTATCGGGGAGAAAATCAGTATAGATAGTCATGTTAAGTATTCTCGTGATAATAAATCAGGTAATGAATTTTCACTACCCTTTTTATACTGTATTTCGAAATCAAATGGGGCTAACTGCGCCTGCCATCTGGCAAATATTAGTTTAGAGGCGTCGAGTTTGAAATCTTTATCAAACATGAACTTAACAGATTGAGCATCTGTTCGAATTATAAATTTCTGATTATACAGATCATCTTGAAATTTCAACACACATTTAACAATAGTAAGCATTTCATGAGCCACGGTAGCGTATTTTTTCTGGCTCTCTGTCCATTTTCCTGAATAAAAACGAATTAAACATTCAGTTTTTGTATGGGGATTTATTTGTTTAAGAATTCCACCATACCCTATATTTGACGCATCTGTCTCAATAATTTTCTGCCAAGCAGGATTAGCAAGAGAAGTGCAAGGAAGGGATTGAACCCGAGCTTTAATTAATTTTACTAAATCAGTGTGGGTTTTAGTCCACGGAGTTTTTAGATCTTTCTTTAATCTATCATACAGAGGTGCTAAGTCTCTAGATAGATTCTTGTAGAAAGGAGAGATATAATTGAGACTACCAAGAAATCGCTGAAGCTGTTTCTTGTCAGTAATCTCATCAGGGAATTTGGTAGCGAATTCAAGAACTCGCTGAATAGGTTCAATAGAACCTTGACAAATATTATGACCAAGAAATCTAACATTAGTCTGAAATAAATGCATTTTAGGTTTAGAAATAACTAAACCATTCTGAATAATGACCTGCTTAAAAATATGCAGATGTTTAAAATGATTTTCAAGAGTTTTTGAAAATACAAGAATGTCATCAATATAAACAATAATGAAATCCATATAAGGATTAAAGATGTCATTCATAATCTTCTGAAATTCAGAAGGAGCGTTTTTTAAACCGAATGGCATTACGTTCCATTCGTATTGGCCAAAAGGCACATTAAAAGCTGTTTTATAAGTATGAGTTTTATCAATCTGTATTTGCCAATAACCAAATTTTAAATCGAATTTTGAAAATATGTTGGCATCATATAATCTAGAAAGCAAATCCCTTTTATTCGGAATTGGATATCGAATCCATTTCAAAACTTTATTCAGAGGTTTGTAATTGATAACCAGTCGAGGCATGCCTCTTTCCTTTTCTGCAGCGTTATTTACATAAAAAGCAGTACAAGACCATGGAGATCTTGAAGGCTTAATGAGACCCTTGTGTAAGAGACTATCAATCTCCTTTTTGCAGAATTCAACTAATTCCGCATTCATCTGACAGGGTCGAGATTTTGTTGGGATTTTGGCTTCATTGAAGCCATCTTCATAAGGAAGAGAAACAATATGCTTCTTCCTATTCCAGAAAGCGTTTGGGTGGTCAGCACAAATATCAAGCATTAGTTGAGAAGAAATATTTTTTATCTTCTCCTGAATTTTAACAGACTTCATTGTGTCAGCAATATTAATACTCATTATTTCTAATTGCAAGAAGTTTAGCTGATTTTGCTTCATGTTAATAAGAGCATTTATATCTCTTGTTACAGGTTGAGTAACAAAAGGATAAGAAATAGGCTGATTTTTATAAGTAGCCCTAAAGCCATTTGCATCAATGTGCGTATAAGGATATATAGCATTTATAAAAGGAGTTCCTAAAATAATAGGAGGATAAATCTGATTTTTAACTAAAAAGAAGAAATGCGGAATGCAAATCTTATCACGGCAAATATGCGCATTAGGCAGTTTATAATTAATGTCAAGTGAATGGCCCGTTGCAGATTTTACAAGGTGTGTGGTTTTTTGAAAGTATTTTGTGGGAATCAATCCCTCCTGAATACAACTAACGTCTGCCCCACTGTCTATCATGGCGACATTAGTGATAAAGAATTCTCTATTTATCAAAATGGTACAATTAATATACCATTTATGAGCAGTAACAATCTGCATCATTCCAAGAAAAGAATCATTTTTTAGATTTTCAATATTAAATTTTTCAAGTTGAAATGATTCAAGATTTTCAGAAGTTTCAATTTCGTTTTCCTTCTCTTTACCTTTAAGAGAAGTTGGAGGGTTTGAATTTGAAAGACTTTCCTTTTCTTCAAGTTTTGAAAGTCTATGATCGGAAATCATCTGATTTTGTTTTAAAGAAATAATTTCCCTTTTGAGTTTTTCAACTTCGATTTTTAAATCGTCAAAAGTGGTATCTCTACCAGGAGTTTTGCTTAAAGCTAATCGACGATTAACTTCAGCTAAAGAATATGCCATAGGCATATTTTCAAAATCATCTTTTGTAGTATTAGAAGAAGATGGAGTAGAGGATTTCTGGGTAGCAAAATGCAAAATTTTTTCACGAAGTTTTTCATCCGTGACATCCTTTAATAATTCTAGAACATTTTCAGCAGTAAGCATTTTGACATCTAAATCAAGTTCTTCGAACTGAGCTTGCAATTTATACATTGTTTCATCACAATGACAATCATGTTTATCGCAATCAGCGCATTTATTATTTTGATTCAAATCACTATCTGAATCAGGCAATTCAAAATCATTTTCAGAAGTAGAACCATGCATAGAATCAGAATCAGACGTATATAACAAGTTATAAACTTGATCATGAATTTCGTCAGAAAGATTTAGAGATTTCAATTTTTGCAATTCGCAGTTAGGAGCAATATGACCATATTGATTGCATTTATAACATTTAATTTTGGATAACGGACGTTTGGAGTAATTCTTCGCAAATCTAGTAGATCTGCGAAATGTTTTTCGAGCTTCTCGCTCTTCTCGACTTCTACGACGAGGGTGTTTGGATTTGTACTGATATTTCGAATTCCGCTGGGGTTTTCGAATTATGGGTTTTTCCATGCCAAATTGTTCACAGAAATCACCCAATTGAGATTTTTCTCGGATTTTATCAATTTTGATCTGTCTTGCCAATTTTAACTCATTACAAAGGGCTAAGCCTTCTTGAGTGCAGGCTACGATCAATTGACCATAAGTTTTTTCTGCATAAGGGATCGCTCCATACGATCCACGAAGAGTTTTACGAACACGTTCTGCGAAGAGAGGAGGAAGCCCATCAATGAATTTGGCTTTCCAGTGTTCGTATCTGCTTTCGGGTAAATCCATGACCCGACTGAGAAAGGTATCTAGATTGAGTAGTCGTACCATCAGGATGTTGGTAGGATCTCTCAATGAGTTTAATGTAAGAAGGCAAATATGCAGACATAAACCAAGGAACAAAGAATATGATTTGATTATGCAGTGCACAAGTTTCATAGAATTCTTCAGAAATATTCTGAAGTTCATCTTTAGAATAGGTTTCAAAGAACCATGTTCTAAACGGTTGCCATTTTTCAGCAAAGAATTCTTTTTGAATATATTTTCTGGCTGGAGAGCCAGGACTGAAATCAATAATTTGTTTAAACATAATTAAATAGAATTTATATCGAAATCCATCTCCGAAGGAGTAGGGTTTTCATTATTAAAATCTTGAACAATATTAGTTTTAGGATTGATCTTTATCTTTTCTACATTCCTAGAAGAAATCGCCCTTTCTTTTCATCAATACGGGCTTCAAAGGCACAACTTGTTTCAGGAGGCTGAGAATCGTACATACTTACTTTTATGTTTTGTTTTCTTTCTAATTCTCCCAGATCTACGCCGTGACTATGTCCGGCTAGACCTCTTTTATGTTCATACTATAGTTCTAACCTCTCGAGGTATGTTAACTATGAAAGATCCAGACTCTACTTAGATAAAAAAGAAATTTTTAGAATTCTCCGACTTGGTTCCGGAATGGTGGTACAGTCGGGTCGGTAAACTTTGCCTCTGTGGCTTCGTCTAGAGAGTTGTGCCTTTGAAGCCCGTATTGATGAAAAGAAAGGGCGATTTATTTGCACAATTAGAACTTCTAGACACATGGGTTTACTGATCTCCGACAGGCCCCTTGTCTGGGTGAAAATATTTTACCATACAGTCAGAAATTCTCTAAGTTCTTTTCTATTTCGGTTGGTGCTTCGGTTCGGTTTTCCGACTTAAGCTTATATCCGATATTATTACTTGGTCTGGCGGGCTGAGCGGCTTACCCCAGCCTAGTAGATCCTGTCAATGGTATCAGAGCCTGGGAACTTTCATAGTAAATGTACTAGAGATGGTGAACAACGACTAGTATGAACATAAAAGAAATCTAGCCGGACATAGTCACGGCGTAGATCTGGGAGAGATTAGAAACAACAAAACAGAAAAGTAAGTATGTACCTTTGATCGCCGGAAGAAGGCCGGAATAGTATTAACAAATTTTTATTAATAACGCCTGAGGCTTTTACAAAAGAGAGAGAGAGAGTTTTTTAGTAAGAGAAACTAAAAACTTGGATATGGGAGAAGTTAGTACGAAAAGTACTAAACTTGAAGAGGTAGATTTACCTCAAGACATAGATCTTCTGAATAAATGGACTATTCCTAAAGTCGATTTAAAAACTATATATGAATATGGATTTTTTGATAAAATCAAACACAAACAGATTATAAAAACAACTGAGCAATCATTAGCTTTAAACGCTAATGAACAGACTATTCAATTGCTGAATAAAAGAGATGTTGAGATTTTTAGACGTAATTTCAATTACATGCACATTGGCTTAGTTCAAATTGCTTTCCGGCCTTTAACTTTAAAGGGTCTTCCGGAAACATTTTTAGCAGCTCTACGAGATGCTAGAAATTCTATAAAGTAAGATTTTGAGATAGTAGACCCTACCCCTACCTCAAAAGGTAGAAAGACTATTTCCGATAGAACTTTGACTCAAACTATAAAAAGAAACTCATCATCCCCAACTCCTATCTCCTTCAAAATAATAACTTAAAAGACAAACACAAATCATACGAAAATGACAACCACGTAGGTATGTCCTGTTCAAGACCTCTTAATTACATGACAATAACTTTATATGTAATTTCAAATCTCTCCTTCTTACACCTTTGACAACACTGTTTAATGATAAAAGTATTAATCATTCGAGGTACTTTGTTGAATAAATAATTTTATCTAAAATAATTTATTGTTTCCCATAATTGACCTTTGGTCTTAGAAGAGGAAATAAATATGCAATACATAAACGATTAATAGTTAAAATATGAATGACAATGATATATAGAGGAAACGTTTCACTTCTCGACTCCTACTAAGTATGAGATTCTCAACTCACCGAATCAATCTTTTAAGCAAAAACAAATGACCATAAAAAATAATAATAATGAAATATTAATTAATCACAACTCAATCCAAATCTAGAAAAACTTATGGTTAAACCTCAATTCTGTTCAATAAACTATTATGCCTTCATAAATTGCAGCGAAGAACAATCACGAACTGTTAAAATAGATACAAATATGTGTCTTCACCCAAGAACAACTCTAATCATAGTCATGAATCCTTGTGACATTGTAGAATCAATAACTTATGATTTCATTTAAAGATTTATTAACTCTCTATCTAGTTATAGATTATAGATATATATTATAAATTATAGATATAGATATAAATTATAGGTATAAAATAAGTATTTTTAGTTTACAACTACTTTTAACAAATTAACAATAACAGAAAAGATTATGTTAAGATAAAATGACAACCTGAAAATTGTGATGAAAGACAACTGCAAATCATATGTCAATAGCTAACAACATCATAGTTTTTTCACAAGATCTATCACAAAAATAGAAGATAAATAATGAAATACATAAAATAAATTTCTCAAAATGACGAAACAAAGCTGCAAATAGAACACCATAGGAGGATATCAAAAAAATAAAAACAAAATTAAAATCTAACATGTAATATAGATCCTAAAAAGCAATAAAGCAAATTAAAGACCATATATCTAACTATCTACTAAAGCTTCATGTTACATTATATCAAGCTAAATATACTTTTATTATTGCAATATTTATAGAAGACAATAACAGGAGAACTTAAAAGAATACAAAGTTGGAGAAAGATTATAATAAAATTGATGAAGAAGATCCAAAAATAAAACTCTGAAAATCTGGGACAAAATTGATGAAAAATAATTTAGAATTATAACTTCCTTTATAGAATTTTATTTTGGACCCGTATTTAATTTCTATTAGAATTGATTATAAAGGAAATAAAGGACTTTGTTATTATAACTAAAATTGTTTAGTTTCTACGGAAAAAAAAAAAAATCAAAATTGCTCAGTTTTATTTATTTTCCATAAAATTTATATATTGATTTTGACTTTGTTGAAAGTTGGAGATTTTATAGGAATCCTAGTGGAGTTTGATTTTATTTTTATTTCTCCAAAATTTACGTTTACACTATTATTAGTTGGTTTGAAAGTCCTAAATTACATATATTTTAAATAAGGTAAAAACTAATTTATAGTAAGGTAAAAACTAATTTATAGTTTAGTAGGTTTCAAAGTCCCAAATTAGAAAAAATAATTAAATTATTAACTTTTAAATATAAAAATAGTGAAAAGACAATTTTATCTAAAGTGAAGACTTTTAATGAAGGGCAAAAAGTTCAAATCACTTTTCTAACTTTTAATATATTATATATATAAAATCCTTATTCAGCAAACAAGCTCTCTCACATTGAAGAGCTCTGTGGTTACGTGGTAGACTCTGTAAAAGCAACGGATTGCTGTAGATTGGACAAGACGAATGTGACAAAAACAATCCCTCAATGCACTCAACATGAAAACCCTGGCTATATCTTGGCAAAATCCTCAATTTTTCTCCTTGTTGAAATACTCCAAGGCATAAACAATATTTTTTCCCAAGCTTTTGAAAAGCAAAAAACGCTTATTTTCAGAAATAAAGGTGTTTGAACAAGTTTTAAGAAAAGTAAATACGTATTTTTGGGCACTAGCTAAGACTTTTTTCCGAAGCTAAAAAAGTTCTTCCAAAAGTACTTTAGCAATCTTGATCAAACAGAAATTATTGCTCTAATATTGCATAAGTTTTTTTCAAATTGATGATTAGCCAAGCACAACTTAATTTTCTCCAAAATTATTTTTCCAAAAACTGTAATTAAAAACAATACTTTTTAAATAAGCAGATTTGGGAAGTTTGGCGAAACACACATAGCTTTGAGTCACTGATGAGATCATGTTCATGGACCAAACATTATGGCCCTGTTTCTTCAGAATATGGGTCCTCCAAAGTCCTGGACTTGGCCCGACAGATTACAGTGCCCATATCAACAGGCCCCATAGATCATAGTGTTGACAGTACCACATCAAAAAGGAGGTGAAAAAACAGCTGTTGGAACGAATACATAATGAGCCTCTCCGCCTTGATAATACTCATGCAGCCACGCAATGCACACATAGCGAACTATCTTTCGCCTTTTACTAAAGAATACCATGTGCTCATTGCAAACAGTGGCATATGCCAATGTTTAGAGGGGTCTTTCTTTTCGAACGATCTCAACAATGATAGTTTAAAACTGTCACGACTCGAGTCGAGGTCAGGTCCTGGCCGCGGTGGGCATCTCAAACTATGAAGGTTTGAGAGACTCCTTACGTATACTATCATAAACATTATTCATATAGAACAATTGTGCAGAAGATATAATGACACTAAAGGGAAACTCATATTCAAACTGTGTCAACAAGTTGTGACAATATAATACTCTAATCTCGTCTATGAAGCATTTACTGAATACCATGTGTCTAGGTCGGACAAGGCCCCGGCCTGGATCATAAACTGAAAGAAGTCAATATATGATTAAATGCCTCTCGAAAGATAGATGGCTCACCCAACTCTGTCGTATCCAAATGTTCTATTGATGTGATGGACCATGGGACTGTGCCTCGGAACTTGTATTATAAGGGTCAATACTTGAAAAGTACTGGTATGCCAAACAATCCAAAGATAACGTATATTTCATGTGAAATAATCGAGAGCATTGTGAAAACTAGTTATCATAATATATGTAAAGACACATGGGCATAATATAAAGAGCTTCAATTCATGTTGTAAAATATTGACTCAAATCTTCAATTTGCTTCTGAGCTAGATGGTATACACCCTACAAACATAGTTACCCACGGGCTATATGGGTCTGCCATTAACTCGTTGGCCAAGCCCCCAATCCGAGTTTTCTGCAAGGATTAAAGTATCATGAAAAAGTATGTCCAACTTGCCGACATACTATGTTATCCCACTTGCCTGTTATCATAAAATTCGTATCGACAAAACACGATTTCGGGTTAGGAGATATCTGAACTCATGCCTTCTTCAGGTAACTAGTTAGCTCTCTTTAAGCTCAACTTAGTCCTTTAAAAATCATGCTTAAGCATTTATCTTTTTCGTGTTACGGACATCCCGTGATAGGTATCGTCAAACCTAGACTTGCAAGTCATATCATGTCATAATCATAACCCTTTTATTCAAAAACACATTAATGACCACCAACAGAGTTAAACATTATGTGAAAGTTCTCAACTCAAAATAACATATGCAAACTTATGCAAAGACTCTCTTTTTCATACCTTAACATGTGGTGGCCAATTCTTACGTTAAACACATGCAATTCTTCATTAGGAAACCAGAGCATTTAGAATAATAATCGCCTCTTTAAAAATATCTAAAATAAACATGCATAATAAATAAAAAGACATTTAAAACTCAAGAATTATCATCATTCATAAAAAAAACCCTAATACTAGTCACAAATGAATCTCATGATTGAAAAATAGGGACTTGTAGTTCATGCTCTCAAATCCACTTCAAAATTCATAAGTGATAGTAAGCATTTAAACTCAAACTTTTGAATCATCCATCTGGACAATCCGTAACATGTTAAGACAATAAATTTCATCATGAGAGGAGAAATTTCGTAAATCATGCTCTTAAATCACTTTTCAAAACTCATAACATATGTACATATGACTATAACTCAATTTCATAGAAAAACCCTAGTAATTTTGTAATTTCAACAAACATGGGTTCATGATGCATGCTCTTCAAACTGTTTTCAAAAACCATTACATATACATTTTTAAAACTTGTTAAAAACATTAATGTTACATCCATGAGAGTTAGGATAGTTTCAGATACCTTTTAATGGACAAAAATCGAAGAATAACCTTGAGTTTGGAATCTACAAGCTTTAGAATTGAGAAATCCTTCCTTGATGTTCTTGAGAGAAAGAGAACGAGGGTTGGGGGGCTTTCCATTGGTCTTGGGATGATTTAGGGTTATAAGACGGATTGGGGGAGTTATGGGGGGGTTAAAGGACCTTTTTGCCCTTGATTTAATGTGGGGAAAACGTGTTTTAACGTATGGGAAAGGGAGTTGGCTTCGCATACCCAAGTGCGGAGCAAAAGCTTTGCCTCGCGACCCCAAATGTGATGCACCAACATTGCCTCGCGACCCAATCGCACATCCTGGACTGTGTATCACTAAAACATACATAACTTTTGCTTTAGAACACAAATTGACAAACGGTCAGCTGCATTGGAAAAAGGACTCAAAGGTCTTTAATTTGATATATAATTGGACACATAACTCCTTATATTCTAGGAGTAATGGTAGTTGTAAGTTGAATAGAGAAAAATCGTATACTAAAATTCAATATATAGGAAAGGGCTCAACTTAACTTTGAGTTAGGAGATATTTGTGACTTATATTCATCCCCAAAGATGTTCCTATACTAAAGGAATTATTGTTCACCCTTATATCTCAATAGAATTCATCGGTTTATATCTATATACATAGGAAGGAAAGTTCAAACCTTAGCCCAACAAAGTGGGTTGTTACATTATCCCCCCCTCCCCCCTCTTCGGATTATTAGTCCTCAAATGATGGGTAGGAACTTATTGAAGCTATAGAAGTATGGAATAAAAGGACGTAATCTTTACCTTAGGAAATTTTCCCTCAACATAACTCACACAGGCATTCAAGAAGAGCTTCATGACACCACCAAGTGAATCGCGTAAGATAATGAGAATTAACATAGAAATGACCTTTCACATGAGTTCTACGGATCATAATCCTCACAACATAAGGCATGAGTTTATTTGGTGATCCTAGGTCTTGATTGATGTTGATAGTGGACATGAAATAAGGTTTTACGGGATATAGGAATAAAGGTATCCTCCACCTTACATGATACGACCAATAGACCTTAAATTTAGTGATACTACTCGACTAAGTTCTATATAATGAATTACACACTTCATCATTTCCAACTTACAATTTCCCCACAACACACCTAACTACAAGAGTCTGAGTCCCACTGCATTGTATTTCTATGTTAAAGCCTAACCCGAAGTTACAAAGTGCTAGCTTAAGCTATGGGACCCTATACTCTATATCTCTTTAAGGATATCTCTTCACCTTATCATTATAATCAAACAACCTCAGGTATTAAATCAAGGAGTACTAACCACATAGCACATTGGTTTGTGTTTTCATCAATCACAACATTCAAGCCTATCTTTACTACACCCACTTTATGGATCTCCCCATTAAAACCAACAACTTCATTTACTCTGACCAAGATTTTTGCCACGTATTCCCCCTTCCTAACTATTTCACATAACGAAAGTTCATCTCCTTCTTCCCTCCTCAACTCTAACCTTAGCTCGAGTAGTCATACCATAATTTTTTACAATCAAGAACATCTAATCCCTTAACTAAAACATTACTATGCTTTCATAACCACCATCATACTAACATAAGGAAGGTCATGGACTAAAGCACAAGCACCAAGAATGGAAGTAGCACTATTCAATTGTAACTTATGTTAGTTTCTTTACTCAAAGCGGGGCCCGGGATGTAAGATACGATACAATAGGCACGAAGTTTTTCATATATCAAATGTCAAGATCATAAATAGAGGGTCATTCGGGCATAAACATAACAGAGTGTGTGTTCTTAGGACTGGCCACAGTGAGAAACATGAATGCATATATCATGAGTTGTATAACATAAAGTCGAGATTCATATATTCAAGAAATACGACAAGGATTGTTGCTTGAAGCTATTGCTTCTCATTTTCAGAGCTGAGGTAGTCATAAGTTTGCATAAACTTTATCATTTTAGCTAATTCCGACATAAAATAAATTGGTAATATATAGAATTCCTTAGAACTAAGCATGATATGATACATGAATTTATAGGTCAGGAACATCATAACATAGATCTTGAACACTTGAAAGCTTGGATTTTTGAGGGGCATTATTGCTTTTAGTTTGGAGGTCGGAACATGGACATAAGTTGCATAGAGAACTCGGACCTTCGACATATGTATGACTTGAATACATAAGACATTAGTAGAATATCCTCTTAAATTGAAGTAGGAGGAGTTCACTAGAATAGGAATATATTTATCATGACTCTTCCCTGAAGCTTCCCATCATGAGAAAATTCAAGAACTACCTTAGTCCATCATCTCCCCCTTAGATTAAAATCACAATCCTAGACTTGCGAACATATCCCCTCATCAAAGCTACAACCACAACTCTCAACACAATGGGGTAATCACTATCCACACGAATTCTAGGCTCGCCCTCATACACTATAGTAGGAAAAGTACTAACAACTTGCTATGACATTCCTCCTAGTGGCACTACTCTTAACTCACTACTAAAAAAATATTTTTTCCAACCACAAGCATGTGGTCGCAAAAAACCGTCGGTTTTTATTTATTTTTTTTAAAAAAAAAAACGACCACATGTGGTCGGTTTTATATTTTAAAATTCTAAAATAATAATTTTAATAATTTTTATATTAATTATTATTTATTTAAAAAAAGACCACTTGTGGTCGATTTTTTAATTAAAAATAAACTAAAAATAATTTTAAAAACACAACCACTTGTGGTCGATTTTATTTAAAAAAATATATTTACTTAAAAACCGATCACATATGGTCGGTATTATCTTAAAATTAAATTTAAAATATTTTATAAAAGCGACCACAAGTGGTCGGTTTTTAATTAAAAAAATAAAAAAGAAAATAATTTTAAAAAACCAACCACAAGTGGTCGGTTTAATTAAAAAAATATAATTAAAAAGTAATTTTAAAAAGTGACCACTTGTGGTCGGTTTTATTTTAAAAATTAAATTTAAAATATTTTAAAAACCGACCACAAGTAGTTAGTTTTGGAATTTTAAAAAAATAAAACCGACCACATGTGGTCAGTATTATTTTAAAATTAAATTTAAAATATTTTATAAAAGTGACCACAAGTGGTCGGTTTTTAATTCAAAAAAAATAAAAAATAAAAAATAAAATAATTTTAAAAAACCGACCACTGTGGTCGGTTTAATTAAAAAAATATAATTAAAAATTAATTTTAAAAAGAGACCACTTGTGGTCGGTTTTATTTTAAAAATTAAATTTAAAATATTTTAAAAACAATTTGGAATTTAAAAAAATAAAAATAAAATAATTTTAAAAAATCGACCACGTGTGGTCAGTTTTATTTAAAAATATATTTTTTTAAAATACATATTTATTTTATACTAAAAATATATCAAATAAAATAAATAAATTACGTTAAACATAATCTTTATCTTTTACTTATGATTCAATAAATAAAATAAATATTTTCCTATGTATATACGTTAAATGACGGTAAACATGCATAATATTTGTATAATGAATATGTGTATATATATCATACCGTTGAGATAATGATTTTATGCTACTATTGCAGTTATTATAATGTAACGTACATATATAACCGATAATTCATCAAAATATAATGAATGTGTTCTATTATGAGGTAATATACTTGTGGATGTGATGTATATATAGAACGCATTCAATAGTTCATATATATAAAAATCTTTATATATATATATATATATGTGTGTGTGTGTGTGTGTGTGTGTTTGTGTGTGATGAAATGATCGATCGATGAACAATGTAGTCAAAAACTAGTAGAATCTATCCAAACATATTATTGAATATCGTGATTTGAAAGAATAGAAGTAATAATATACTGTACGTTGAAGTTATATTAATGCAAGTTAATCAAATTAATTGATAACTCATCAGAGTATGTATATGAAATATGTCGCATTATATTATTGGGTAATATACTTGTGTACGTATGTGATGTATATAGTACCTATTTAGAACTTGATATAGTCGATAGTGTATATGTTTGTGTATGTATATATATATATATATATACATATATATACATATTATATAGTGATGGTATATTAATGATGTATGATAAACTAATTGATAATTCATCTGAGTATATGTGAAATACGCTGTATATAATTATGGGGTAGTAAAATCGTGTATGCGATGTATATAATACGTATTTGAAAGTTGATAACCAATTGAATATATTTATATATATGAATATCTCATGTAGTGACGTATGCAGTAATCGAAAGCTAGATAACTGAATCTATATATCAAAATATTTTGAATAATACATTGATAGCATACTATTGGGGAAATAGATACACTATTTTGTGTGAATGTAGACATGCGTATATTGTTGAAGTTGTAATAACGTAAGACAAGTATTACGAGGTGCATATATATATATATATATATATATATATATATATATATATATATATATATATATATATATTGTTGAAGTTCTAATCTCACTACCTTTCAACCTTAGTTTGGGAATGAAGAATGACCTTTTCGAGAGAATACGAAAGTAAGGCTTTAAAACGGGTTATAAAAAGATTGAACGGTCAATAGGACATAAAAGGACCAAAATAACCTTAAAACACTTTTAAAATGAAGTCTCGTCGATGAAAGAAGGGAGGTTCTTTTTGAGAGAGTACAAAAGTTTTAAGGCTTAAAAATGGGTTATAAGAAGATTAGACAGTCAATAGGACATAAAAGGACCAAAATAAGCTTAAAATACTTTTAAAACGAAGTCTCGTCGATGAAAGAAGGAAGGTCCATGGAGGGAAGCCCAAGGCAAACCTCCAGGTTCGCGAAGCAAAGCCCAACGTAAAGTAATAGCTTTGCGGCGCATAGCCCAGCACGAAGCTGAGGCAGTGAGCCTTCACGGGTTTCCTCGTGGTGCGAAGCCAATGCAAACTCACCCCTTTGCGATGCACAACCTATTTTTCATGCCCAAACCTTCCCCAATACATTAGAAACTATCCCGAGACATCCTATAATCAATCTACGGACCATGTAAGCTCATTTTAAGCACAATTTAGACTCCAGAAACACTCGGGCTATTACAAACTCATTGCTCCAACACTAATCCTCATATCCATATATATACATTAAAATTTCCACTCAAACCTCTCATAAGTTACCAACCTAGTTTCTTTCACACATTACATCTACTAATTCATTCCCACAAAATATGCATCATTAATCTTAAGCTACTATTCTTACCACCACAATCCACATCTAAAGTTCAAACCTATATTCTAGAATCAATCATGTACCACTGATGAGATATCCCACATAATATAGTAGTCCATCGAATAGAGAGATCAACCTAAATCTCTCATTTCACTTAATTATGGCCTACAAGATCGTCCTCTCCACAACATTACTATTACACCTTAGAATTTACTACACCCCTTCTCACATATTGTACTAGTTTACCATTACTAGAGAAAATAAAATCAAGGGGGTAAGGTCACATAATTAGGATAGTCGATCTTACTCTTATAATATAACTCATTACGATCTATAGCATATTCTAATTTCTCACAACATATCTACTTACCCATGCATACATCCCAGCTACTTTTAAGATTCTATAAACACCAGTGAGTATCTACTTATAACTTATTAGCTAATCTACACCTTTCCATTCACAGCCTATAAATGATTTCTACAACCACTATAACTATTCATTCTGAGCTCCTTCTCTATTTTAAGTAAATAATTATCATAGTTAATCGCTTCCTCCACAGCCTACTATACAATCTACAAATTTTGCAAGCATATTAGCCAATCACCATAAAAGGGTAAATCGTCCCTCACTCAAAGGTTATACAACTAAAACTAACTTCTTTACGCAAAAGTTACCTTTACTCTGACTTCTAAACCTACGACCTTATATCACTAACTTCGGGACCATCTTATTACCAATAGGTTATGACACCTTAACATATACTACTACTCGGGTCGAAATATTATTCCAACATTCTGCTACATATCTCTACCCTTTAGCATGACATCTACACCAAGGATTCTGAAAGGGACTGAATACACTTCATACCTCAGGCTCAAATACATGATGGATATAGATAGGGGTATACACTTGAATCAACATACTTTGAAGCACTAACGAACTCCTCTCAAGGCTTTGTGCTATTTTTTAACTTTATGGATAACTCAATCAGAAAGGAGCACTAATGGAGTCCTCTCAAGTTCTTGTGCTATTTCTTAACTTTATGGATAACTCAATTAGAAAGGAACATATCGTTAGGAATCTAAACTCTTGAACTTGTATCGACTAAAAAATGAGGCATGGCCCATAAAATTGGAGCAAGGAAGGAATTAGGATAACTTTCATATGGACGATGCTATAGCACGAACTAGAGTATCAAAGAATGGAAAACATCTCCTAAATGCCTGATAGCCTCCTAATTATAGGTGCGATACACAATACATCCATAAGCAAGACTCTACTAGACACGGCTTCGTAGACACCCTGAGACCATGAGCCATGCTCTGATACTAAGCTTGTCATGACCTGAGTTGAGGCCGTGGCTGCAACGGATATCCCCAACCACAAAGGCCGAGAGGCCCCTTATGAGTACTATCATAAGCATAATTCATAAAAAGCAGTAGTGCAAAAGATATAATGACATGTAAGGAAAACTCATAACCAAAATGTGTCAATAAGTTTCTATAATACAATACTTTAATCTCGTCTATGATGACGCTTCTGAATAATAACTATCCAGGCCGGTACAAGGCCTCCGACTGGACCATAAATTGAAAGAAGTCAACATATGAATAAATACCCTTCGAAATATGGATGTCTCACCAACTCTGTCGTATCCAAATATTCTACTAATATAATGGACCATGGGACTGTTCCTTAGAACTTGTATTATAAGGGTATTGATATGCAGAACAATCCAAAGATAACGTATATTTCATGTAAAATAATCAAGAGCATTGTCAAAACTATTTATCATAATATATGTAAAGACACATGGGCATAAAATAAGGAGCTTCAATTCATGCTTGTAAAACATTAACTCAACTCTTTAATTTACTTTTGAGCTAGATGGTACACTCTACAAACATAATTACCCACGGGCTATATGGGTCCGCCATTAACTCGTCGACCAAGCCCTCAATCTGAGTTTTTCGCAAGGATTGGGGTATCATGAAAAAGTATGCCTAACTTGCCGACATATTATGTTACCTCACTTGACAAAGAACATATCATAAAACCCTTATTGGAAAAACACAGTTTCTGGTTATGAGTTATCTGAAATCATGCCTTCTTCGGATAACTAGTTAGCTCTTTTTAAGCCCAATTTAGTCCTTTAAAAAACATGTTTCATGCTTTTAAACATTTGTCTCTTTCGTGTTAAGGTCATACCGTGATAGGTATTGTCATACCTAGACTTGTAAGTCATATCTAGACTTGCAAGTCATATTATGCCATGTCATAATTGTAACCCTTTCATTCAAAAACACATTAATGACCACCTACTGAGTTAAACATTACATGAAAGTTCTCAACTCAAACTAACATACACAAACTTATGCAACGACTCTCTTTTCAATACCTAAACATGTGGTGGCCAATTCTTACATAAAACATATGCAATTCTTCATTAGAAAACAAGAGCATTTAGAATAATAATCACCTCTTTAAAAATATGTAAAATAACCATGCATAATAGATAAAGAGGCTTTTAAAACTCAAGAATTATCATCATTCATAAAAAAACCCCAACACTAATCACAAATTAATCTCGTGATTAAAAATGGGGACTTATAGTTCATGCTCTCAAATCCACTTTAAAATCCATAAGTGATAGTAAGAATTTAAACTCAAGCTTTTGAATCATCCATCTGAACAACCCATAACATGTTAAGATGATAAATTTCATCATGAAAGGGGAAATTTCATAAATCATGCTCTTAAATCACTTTTCAAAACTCATAATATATGTACACATGACTATAACTCAAGTTAATGGAAAACCCCCTAGTAATTTCATGATTTCATCAAATATGGGTTCATGATGTATTCTCTTCAAACGGTTTTCTAAACTATTACATATACATACATATTTTTTAAAAACTTGTTACAAACATTAAACTTACGTCCATGAGAGTTAGGATAGTCCCACATACCATTTGGCGGAGAAAAAAAATCAAAGAATAACTTTGAGTTTGGAATCAACAAGATTCAGAATTGATAAATCCCTCCTTGATGATCTTGAGAGAAAGAGAATAAGGGTTTGGGGTTTTCCATTGGTCTTGGGACAATTTTAGGGTTATAGGACGGATTGGGGGAGTTATGGGGGGTTAAAGGACCTATTTGCCCTTGATTTAATGTGGGAAAACATGTTCTAACTTCTAGGAAAGGGGGTTTGCACCGCAAACCCAAACTCGGAGTAAAAGCTTTGCCTCGCGACCCCAAACGGGATGCACCAACATTGCCTCACGACCCAATCGCGCACCCTGGATAGTGTCTCACTAAAATATTCATAACGTTTGATATAGAAATCGGATTGATGAATGGTCAGCTGCGTTGGAAAGAGGACTCAATGGGATTTAATTTAATATATAGTGGGACACGTAACTTCTTATATTCTAGCAGTAATGATCGTTGAAAGTTTATCCAAGAAAAATCGTATATTAAAATTCGATAGATAGGAAAGTGCTTAACTTAACTTCGAGTTAGGAGATATTTATGACTTATATTCATCCCCAAAGACATTCCAAAAAATAAATTGTTATTCACACTTATATCTCAATAGAATTCATTGGGTTCGTGTCTATATACATAGAAAGGACGGTTCAAACCTTAGCCCGAAAAAGCAGGGTGTTACAAAAACAGTGGCATATGCAAATTTGTTCCATAAAATTGCTTGAAAAGAAAATCCCATCTTGTTGAACTAAAGCTTTCATTATGTACGGGTTTGTTGCATTAAAGTGCTCGGGTTATGTGCTGGATGGGGTTCGAGTTGCTCCACAAGGCAGTCTCACCTTATTTGTGCTCTCAGATTGCTTGAAAAAGAACTGGATTCATAATAAGGGTGTTCAATGGGTTGGACCGGGTCAACCCAAAATCAGCCCGTGAACTTTAGCCGATTAATGGGCCGATCCGGATTTGGGCTTGGTTAAATGGGCCGGTCCAATTCTGAGCCCAACAGTAAAAGTTTTAAAAAGAACCCTAAACCGGTTCACTTAACACAAACCAGTCTAACCCACCTAAATCCGATCAAAATCGGTTAAAAATTCGGTCAAAACCAGTCAAAAACAAAAAAAAAGGCTTTTTTTCAAATATACACTATATATACCCACCTATATACATTTTAAATACGTTAAAAAATATATATACACTATATATATAGTATATACTAATTTATAAAATATATACACATGTATACATTAAATATATATCACTTTAAAAAATATATATACCTATATACGTACCATTCAATGTATGTACTTCTTTAAATAAAAAATATACTACAATATATACACACACTAAATATATAGTTATATACTAATTTATAAAATATATACAGATGTATACGTTAAATATATACTACTTTAGAAACTATATACACATATACGTACCATTCAATCTATGTACTTCTTTAAATAAAACATATACTACAATATATATATACTACAATATATACACATACTAAATAGATAGTTATATACTAATTTATAAAACATATACACATGTATACGTTAAATATATACTACTCCAGAAAATATATACACATATACGTACCATTCAATGTATGTACTTCTTTAAATAAAACATATACAACAATCTATACACACACTAAATATATAGTTATATACTAATTTATAAAACATATACACATGTATACAGACCATTCAATGTATGTACTTCTTTAAATAAAACATATACTACAATATATACACACACTAAATAGATAGTTATATACTAATTTATAAAATATATACAGATGTATACGTTAAATATATATTACTTTAGAAAATATATACACATATATACGTACCATTTAATGTATGTACTTCTTTAAATAGAACATATTACAATATATATATATATATATATATATATATATATATATATATATATATATATATACTGCAATATATACACACACTAAATATATAGTTATATACTAATTTCTAAAACATATACACATGTATACGTTAAATATATACAACTTTAGAAAACGTTAAATATATACTACTTTATAAAATATATACACATATATACGTACCATTCAATGTATTTACTTCTTTAAATAAAATATATACTACAATATATATATACTATAATATATACACACACTAAATAGATAGTTATATACTAATTTATAAAACATATACACATGTATATGTTAAATATATACTACTTTAGAAAATATATATACATATATACGTACCATTCAATGTATGTACTTCTTTAAATAAAACATATACTACAATATATACACACACTAAATATATTGTTATATACTAATTTATAAAACATATACACATGTATACATACCATTCAATGTATGTACTTCTTTAAATAAAACATATACTACAATATATATTTACTACAATATATACACACACTAAATAGATAGTTATATGCTAATTTATAAAATATATACAGATGTATACGTTAAATATATACTACTTTAGAAAATATATACACATATATACGTACCATTCAATGTATGTACTTCTTTAAATAAAACATATACTACAATATATACACACACTAAATATATAGTTATATACTAATTTATAAAACATATACACATGTATACGTTAAATATATACTACTTTAGAAAATATATAAACATATATACGTACCATTCAATGTATGTACTTTATTAAATAAAACATATACTAAAATATATATATATATATACTACAATATACACACACACTATATATATAGTTATATACTAATTTATAAAACATATACACTTGTATCCGTTTAATATATACTACTTTAGAAAATATATAGACATATATACGTATCATTCAATGTATGTACTTCTTTAAATAAAACATATATTATAATATATATATACTACAATATATACACACACTAAATAGATAGTTATATGCTAATTATAAAATATATACAGATGTATACGTTAAATATATACTACTTTAGAAAATATATACACATATATACGTATGATTCAATGTATGTACTTCTTTAAATAAAACATATACTACAATATATACACACACTATATGTATAGTTATATACTAATTTATGAAACATATACACATGTATACATTAAATATATACTACTATAGAAAATATATACACATATATACATACCATTCAATATATGTACTTCTTTAAATAAACATATGCTACTTAATATAATAAATTAATAATACTTGATAGTAAATTAGTAATATATTAAAACTAAGGATTTAATTTAAACTAGAAATTTAATTTAAATCATTAAATGGAAAAAATTGCAAAGTAAGGACTAAGGAGGGAATGAATGTTAAATTTTATTGATTGCAAAATGATCCAAAATTTATAATTTACATGGATGAAAAATTTACAAATTTTACATCATTTTTTTCAACTCATTCATGTTAATATTAACGAGAACTTGCATAGGATAGTCAAAGTCAACGGGGGCAAAATCATGCATTGGACTTGATTCTGCTGAGTTCTCCCGTGAAATCATAATTTCTTCAAGTCTCTGCTCGTCGTTCGGCTCTATTTCCATTCCTTGATTTCTTCGTTCCGCTCTAATCCAACCTCTAAGGCAAACTAGAACATTCATTACATTGCTTCCCAATGAATGTCGGTTGTCTCCAAGCTGTTGTCGTCCCTGACTAAAAGCGCTCTCTGATGCAACGGTTGACATTGGAACATTCAAGATATCTCTTGCTAATCTTGAGAGCACAGGATATTATGTTTCATTATTCCTCCACCAATCCAACACTTTGATCTTTCGTCTGCGATCCTCTAACGGCTTTCGAAGATAATACTTCAGCTCTTCCCGATAAGTTGTTGTGTAAGCTCCCTCCTCAATACTATTCCAACACGATAAATCATCAAAGTAATCAGGAAAATCAATAGGTGCCGGCCTTTTAGAAGATGGTGACTCCTTGGGAGGATGAGGAGCGACAATTGGAGTGATATTTTTCGGTACAACTAAATCAACTAAACGCTCGCATCACCCATAGCCGTCCACAAATTAGGTTGTTCTTGTTCTTCATCACCAGAATAATTGTTAGTATTTATCTCTAAGTTAGCATAAATAAGAGTACTAAAGTGGAACGATTATATTATATTTCATGCACGGATTTAGTATAGCACCAACCAAGTAAATATGGGGAATCGAAAAAAAATATTTTTTAAAATTTAGCAAACATGGCACCAGCATCTTCTTTGTAACCTTCTTTATTTTTATATTCTTTGAGCAAACCATAAATATCGGCTAACTATGCCAAAATATTACAAACAGTAGGATAATAAGCACCAAAAAATTTAACCGTAGCTATATAAATTTTTTTCAAAAATTTAACAACATCATTAATTATCGTCCAGTCAGAACCATGGAGCATGCAGTGGGCAAAATCAGCAAACGAACCACAATGTTGATTAAAAGATAGTGTAATAGGAACTCTATATTTATAACAAGTTTATAAAAAATCATACGTAGCATTCCATCTAGTATCACATTCTTCGGGCATCAATATCGGTGCAAGTCCATTTTGTTTACATTTAAGTTTAAAGTCTCTAATTCTTTTTCTACGATTATTTTCTTGAATAAAACCAACGGTAAGCCAAATTTTTTCAATATAAAGCTTAAAAAACTCAAGACCATCTCTTACAATTAAATTATATATATGACAAGCACACTTAACATGAAAAATTTCATGTAACGGTGAAGATAGCATAGATTTTAACTTTGTTATAGCAGTCTTGTTGTTAGAAGCATTATCAAAAGCAATACATAAGATTTTATTTTAAATACCGTAAAATTCTGCAACTTTAGCAATCGAATCAGTAATAAAATCTCCAGTATGTTTACGATCTTCATAATATAAAATAGCAAGAATACATTTTTGCATAACAAAATTACTATCTATCCAGTGACAAGTAATGGTTAAATAATCATTTTTATTTACAGCACGACCAAGATCAGAAGTTAGGGACATTCTACATTGAATATTTTTTAACATTGTTGTAAATAAATATAATATTGTGAATGAAGTCTAAAAATATCGTCCCTACAAATACTTCTAGGAATACTATTAAACAAATGATTATAAATTGCTTGAATATAATGAATACATCAGAAGAAGGAAAACTAAAAGGCAAACAACCCATAGCTACCATTTTTGTTATTTCTTCCTGGTCCCTCAATTTATTATACTTCTTCATTACCTGGCAGGTTGTTGGGTCTATTCTAGTTTGTGTTGCCTCACCAACATCCGCACCGCCTTGTGCAATTTTTAACTCTCTATCATGATTATCACTTATATGTCTCATTAACGTACCCATACCCCTTGCTTGCCTCCTCTTTTATGCTTATAAATTTGTTGACAAATATTGCATTGCACCTCAATATCTGATAAACGTTCAAAAAATTATCATGCAATACTAGTTGTTTTAAGAGCTCTTGGGACACGGAGAGGACGGGGAGGGAGATTAACGGATTCAGATCTAACGTTAGCATTTTCTACTACGGATGTCTCACCAATATTTTCATCATCTTCATCTAAATTAACCGGATCTACTTCATTTTCTTCTTCTCTACCGTAATTTTCCTGGGCTTCTACTTAATCCATATCGTGAGCACCTATACCTATTTCTTTCTCAAAAGGTTGACTAAGCGGTATCGGAGGCAGAGGCACACGGGTATATCTACTACTTGAACTACTTCCATCGTTAGTAATTCACTTTTTACTACCACTACTACTTCCGGGATAAAAAATTTTAACACCTTTAGTGGCGAGGTTTCTTAATTTATCCATGATATAAATTAAACTAAAAAAATCAAAATACGCAAATATAATAAAATTAAATATTCAACAATTAATACACTAATTAAAAATTAAACGTAAGAGATGGAACGACAATACCAAATTTTAAAAGTATCCGAAGGTTACAACTTTAGAAACTTTCACTCGTACTTTGTAATCGCAAAATTAAAAAATTAAAGTGAGCACTTTAGAAAATATATAGAATATTTGAGAATTGAGATTTGAGAGAGAATGAAAAATTGTGTGGAAAATGATTTGAAAGTGTAGGGTATTTATAGGAATTTTTTTGGATTTAAAAAAATAATTTAATTGAAAAAAAATAATAAAAAGGTCATTATAGCCGTTTTGGGCTCCCAACGGCCATTTTTTTATTAAAATTCATTTAAAAAAAAAATTAGCTGGGCCGGTTAAACGACAGGCCTGAACCGATTTTGGTCCGGACCGGGTTAACCGGGCCCAAATTCAAAAATAACCTAGCCCAATACCCTACAGCCCATGGACTGATCTGACCGGATCAAACCAATCTAGGTTAGGTAAGCGGGCCAGTTCAGATCGGGACAAACAGGCCCGTTTGACACCCTTAATTCATAATTGGATTCATCCAAGTACTAAACATCATTCTAGTTTGGAAAAGAATGTTAAGACGGTGAAATCTCCTTTACAATGCTATAAGTTAAGATTCATCTACTAAACTCTGGCTTGAAAGCCAGTGTGCAGTATAAACAATTTGTACGGACGACTGCACATTTCATTTGAAATGCTTGTTTTGCAGAAGACCTGCGCGTTTCTCATTTGTTAGAGCATTATTTTTCAGTATTCTACCAAATTCCAATAAAATGTTGTTACTTATTAAAGATGAGCTCTTTAATATTTTATTACCATAATACCATTGGCACTAGTAATATTTGCTTCTTGTATAATTAACTTTCCAAACAAATGAAAATAATATTTCAAATTGATACTATCGAAATTTAGATGGTAACTAATTAAAATTTAAAAGCTAGTATCTCAAAAGGTCACTTTCATTATTAAAATAAATTAGAATCAGTAAGAAATATAGGAAAATCTACTTTTGGGCATATATAGGAAATCCATCTATGTAATCTTTATTACAATTAATTTTTTTTAAAGCTTATTAATTTTGATTAGCATTGACGGGAATATCAACAAGCGAAGAGCGATTGCTCGTGAAAAACGTGGATTCAACTCTCGAAAAATATGATGCATTAAAACGACGCAGACAGTGTAAGGGTGTTGTAAAGAAAATGACGCTAAATAATCAGTGTTGTATTTTAATGAGTCACCTTGAATTTTTAACAAGGTTAAGGTGTAACTACAATAAAATAAAGTACGACAAAGCGGGTGAGTATGAGAAATGTGTGTGCTATTGTAGATAATCACTCAGATTTATTTTACTGTACTAAAGTCATTATCTAAATATCATAAAAGTTACCATTTCTTAAATTGAAAAACCACTCAAATTTAAGTATCACATATAGTCGTTAGGAGGTACTGAAGGCAATAAAGAGAAAATGGACATAATAATTTAATTTTTATGCTCGTTAAGCAACTTTATGTGGCAAATACATTATGTCATGACACAACAATATTAATGTTAAATGCCACCATTCGGAAAATTGGAATTAAATTTAAGTATAAAATATTCCTTTTATGCGTATAAAATGATTTATAACGATATATATGTCACGGACTATTTTAGACATAAATTTCAAAAGTCTTTTTTTCTTTGGTTAAACTCTGCGTCAATTCAAACGGTGTCACAGAAATTAAGACAGAAAATATATAAAAGACTGTTAATTTGCTTACCTTTTTATCCAAAAGATTCTAATGATATAAAATCTAATTTACTACATGACAGGTTGTCCAAAAATCATTTTTCAATCTCTATGTAAAGTCGTTTAGTTATAACTTGGTAACCTCACTTAAAATCTAAAGAGGCATACTTCAATTAGAGGTATATATTAGTCCATGCACTTCATAATCTACTTTCTATATCAATTTTCTTTGTTTTTCTGTTAGTTACTCTTCTTTTACTTTTTTGAGATTTTTATTTATAATTCCTTAGGTGATCTATTGAAAGGAAAATGAAGAGAAAACAAAACACATTTGAAGAACCTAACTTGGATTTGTGCCTCAAACTTTCAACTAAGGGTGTCAAACGGGCCGGCCGACCCGGGCCGGCCCGACTAGTTAACCCGGCCCAGTTTGATCCGGCCCGGTAAGCCCTAGGGCTTTAGGGTTTCGGGTCCCGGGCCGATTTTTTTGTTAAAATGGGCCCAGTTAACCTGGCCCGGACCAAGCCCGGTCCAGGCCCTCCGGTTAACTGGACCGGCCCGGCCCGGAAAAAAAAAATTGGTTTTGGGGCCAAACTAGCCGTTGGCCCAACGGCTATATAGCCGTTTTTGGGTCCAAACGGCTAGTTTGGGCCCATTTAATAATAAAAAAAAAAAAAAAAAAATATTTTTTAATCCCCCAAAAAAATCTATAAATACCCTACAACTTCAAATCATTTTTCACACAATTTTTCACTCTCTCAAATCTCATTCTCTCTCAAATCTCAATTCTCAATTCTCAATTCTCAAATATTCAATATATTTAATTTCTTAAAGTGTTCACTTTAATTTTTTAATTTTTCGTTTACAAAGTACGAGCGGAAGTTTGGAAAGTCGCAATCTTCGGATACTTTCAAAATTTGGTATTGTCGTTCCATCTCTTACGTTTAATTTTTATTTATTGTATTAATTGTTTAATATTTAATTTTATTATATTTGTGTATTTTGAATATTTTTAGTTTAATTTAATTTATATTATGGATAAATTAAAAAACCTCGCTGCTAAAGGTGTTAAAATTTTTTGTCCCGGAAGCGGTAGTGGTAGTAAAAAGCAAATTACTAGCGGTAGAGGTAGTTCAAGTAATAGATATACCCGTGTGCCTTCGCCTCAGGTACCGCTTGGTACACCTTTTGAGGAAGAAATAGGTGTAGGTGCTCACGATATGGATTATGTAGAAGCTCAGGAAAATTACGGTATAGAAGAAGAAAATGAAGTAGATGCAGTTAATTTAGACGAAGATGATGAAAATATTGCTGAAACACCCGCAGTAGGAGATGCTAACGTTAGATCTGAATCAGTTAATCTCCCTTTCCGTCCTCCCAGTGCCCCAAAACCTCGTAAAAGAACTAGTATTGCATGGCAATTTTTTGAACGTATATCAGATATTGAGGTGCAGCGCAATATTTGTCAACAAATATATAAGCATAGAAGTGGAGGTAAGCAAGGGGGTACGGGTACGTTAATGAGACATATAGCTGAAGATCACAAAAGAGAGTTAAATATTGCAAAAGGTGGTGGGGATGTTGGTGGGTCAACGCAAACTAGAATGGACCCAACAACCGGTCAAGTAGCGAAAAAGTATAATAAATTGAGGGACAGGGAAGAAATAGCTAAAATGGTAGCTGTGGGTTGTTTGCCTTTTAGTTTTCCTTCTTCTGATGCTTTTATTCGTTATATACAAGCAATTTATAATCCTATGTTTAATGGTATTCCTAGAACTACTTGTCGGTCTGATATTTTTAGACTCCATTCACAATATTGTTTTTATTTATCAACATTGTTAAAAAAATATTCAATGTAGATTGTCCCTAACTTCTGATCTTGGTCGTGCTGTAAATAAAAATAATTATTTAACCGTTACTTGTCATTGGATGGATAGTAATTTCATGATGCAAAAACGTATTCTTGCTTTTTTATATGATGAAGATCGTAAACATACTGGATAATTTATTGCTGATTCTATTGTTAAAATTGCTGGATATTATGGTATAGAAAATAAAATTTTATGTATTGCTTTTGATAATGCTTCTAACAACAAGACTGCTATAACAAAAATAAAATCTATGCTATCTCCGCCCTTGCCTGAAATTTTTCATATTAAGTGTGCATGTCATATATATAATTTAATTGTAAAAGATGGTCTTGACTTTTTTGAGCTTTATATTGAAAAAATTCGTCTTGCCGTTGGTTTTATTCAAGGAAATAATCGTAGATCGAGAATTAAAGAATTTAAAGTTCAATGTCAAGAAAATGGACTTACACCGATTTTGATGCCTGAGGAAGTTGATACTAGATGGAATTCTACGTATGAATTTTTAAAAACTTGTTATAAATATAGAATTCCTATTACACTAGCTTTTAACCAATATTGCGGTTCATTTGCTGATTTTGCTGATTGCATGCTACATAATTCTGATTGGGTTGTAATGATCTTGTTAAGTTTTTAGAAAAATTTTATGTAGCTACGATTGAATTTTTCGGTGCTTACTATCCTACTGTTTGTAATATTTTGGCATATATAGCCGATATTTTTGGTTTGCTCCAACAATATAAAAATAAAGAAGGTTATAAAGAAGCTGTTGGCGTCATGTTTACGAAATTTAAGAAATATTTTTTCCCGATTCCCCCTATTTACTTGGTTGGTGCTATGCTAAATCCGTGCATGAAATATAATCATATGTGTCACTTTAGTACTCTTATTTATACTAACTTAGAAATAAATACTAACCATGATTCTGAACAAGTACAGCCTGATTTGTGGACAGCTACGGCTGATGCAAAGGATTATATAGAAAAATTATATAATCACTATGCTGATTTATTTGATTCAGCCGTACCTACAAATATCACTCCAACTGTCGCTCCTCATCCTCCTGAGGAACCATCATCTTCTAAAAGGCCGGCACATAGTGGTTTTTCTGATTCGTTTTATGATTTAAATTGTTGGAACAGTGTTGATGAGAGAGCTTACACATCAACTTATCGGGAAGAGCTGAAATATTATCTTCGGACGGCACCAGAGGATCGCAGACGACGAATCAACATGCTGGATTGGTGGAGGAATAATGAATCACAATATCCTGTACTTTCAAGATTAGCTAGAGATATCTTGAATGTTCCAATGTCAACCGTTGCATCAGAGAGCGCCTTCAGTCAGGGACGACAGCAACTTGGAGACAACCGACACTCATTGGGAAGCAACGCAATGAATGTTTTAGTTTGCCTCAGAGATTGGATTAGAGCGGAAAGAAGAAACCAAGGAATGAAACCGGAGCCGAGCGACGAGCTGAAACTTGAAGAAATTATGACTTCACGGGATAACTCAGCAGAATCAAGTCCAATGCATGATTTTGCCCCCGTTGACTTCGACTATCCTATGCAAGTTCCCATTAATATTAACATGAATGAGTTGGAAAAAATGATGCATAATTTATAGATTTTTCATTCATGTAAATTATAAATTTTGGATCATTTTGCAATCAATAAAATTCCCCAAATTCATTCACTCCTTAGTCGTTGTTTTTTATTTTTTTTTATTTAACGATTTAAAATTTTAAATTGAATTTCTAGTTTTCTACTTTAAATTAAAAACTTACTTCTAATATATTATTAATTTACTACCAAATATTATTAATTTATTATTTTAAGTAGCATATGTTTTGTATATTTGTGCATATATCTTCTATAGAAGTGTATATTTAATGTATACATGTGTGTATGTTTTATAAATTAGTATATAAGTATATCTATACATATTGTAATGTATATATAATGTAGTATATTTTATAAGTAGTAGTATATATACATTGAATGGTGCGTATACACGTGTATATATCTTCTATAGAAGTGTATATTTAATGTATACATGTGTATATGTTTTATAAATTAGTATATAACTATACAAATATATATTGTAATGTATATACATTATAGTATATTTCATTTAAAGTATTACATATACATAGAATAGAGTGTATATATGTGAATGGATCTTCTATAGACGTGTATATTTAACGTATACATGTGTATATATTTTATAAATTAGTATATAACTATACAAATATATATTGTAATGTATATATATTGTAGTATATCTCATTTAAAGTATTACATATACATAGAATAGAGTGTATATATGTGAATAGATCTTCTATAGACGTGTATATTTAACGTATACATTACTTTATGTTTTATAAATTAGTATATATATTGTAGTATATACTTTTTTAAAAGTAGTACATATATATTGAATGGTGCGTATATATGTGTACATATCTTCTATAGACGTATATCTTTAAAGTATACAAGTGTATATATTTTATAAATTAGTATGTAACTATATATATATATATATACATATTGTTGTATATATATATATATGTATATTGTAGTATATATTTTATTTAAAGTAATACATATATATTGAATGGTGCATATATATGTGTATATATCTTCTAAAGTAGTATATATTTAACGTATACATGTGTATATGTTTTATAAATTAGTGTATATATATATTGTAGTGTATATATATATATTATACTATTATAGCATATGTTTTATTTAAAGTAGTACGTATAGTCATATATAATTATATATTGAATGGTACGTATATATGTGTAATTGTTTATACTTTATATATTTTTTTAAAAATATATGTTGTATATTGGAGTGTATATAGGAGTATATATAGTGTATATTGGATTTTTTATTTAATTTTTAAACGGGTTTGACCGGTTTTTAACCGGGTTTGGCCGGGTTTTGGTGGGTTTGACCGGATTGGGTTAAGTGGGCCGGTTTTGGGTGGGTTTTAATTTTTTTACTATTTGGCTCAGCCCGACCCGACCCAGTTAACGCCAAACCCGGCCCGGAACCGGCCCGGAACCCGGATAAAATGGGAGGGCCGGTTCCGGATTGGCCTGGCCCGGCCCGTTAGACACCTTTACTTTCAACTGCAGTTGATCCAATTAATAAGATTTATATACTCGATGAAGCAGTGAATTCTGAACTTAGCCAAGGTTATGGAGACCTAATGTTGAAGTGAAGAAATTAAGAAAGTTATACCTAAAAATTTTTCATTGAATCTATTTTAAAAGTATGAATTTCTAATCGATGTTTTGAATTTCTAATGATAAAGTCATGGGAAATAATTTAAATGAGCTAATTTTTGATGGTTTTTAATTGAAATTCATATTTTTTTCTAGTTATTTATCAATAATATTTTTCTTTGTTTTTATAAGGTTGTGGTATATGTCAAGATTATATAATTCTTTTGCAGTATTTTTAAAATGTACATATTTTTATTGATGTTTAATACTTTTGATAAAGAAAATTGTCAAAAAATTTTTAGGCAGAATACATCGTCAGGTCCCTCAACTTGGCGTCATCTTTCACTTTAACACCTCAAGTAAACGTTGATCACTTTTGGCACCTCAAGTAGTCATAAAGTGTGTCACTTTGGCACCTTTTGCTGAATCAACAAAGAGTGTGTGTTACACTCGCTTTTAAGCGCATTTGGGGGGTATTTTCATAATTTTTCATCTTTAAATTTTTTTAAAATTATTGAAAATCTCTATTACCAAATCAACAAAAATTGATCCAATGAATTAATGACAAGTGTTTTATTGACCAAATAATTACAAAAATCCCTCACATTGTCTTCTCCACACAACCTTAACCTCCATTAATGAAGGTTGAATTTTTCAATCCATTATTTTGCTCATCATTTATAGAAGTTTCTGGAAGCTTGAATTCTTTGAATGATTTGGAAATACAAATGACTTACTTATGATTCTTCTTGAAGAAAGAAACAACGACGTAGTGACATTTTGAATTTAAAAAAAAAATCTTTTTTTGTGGGGGGGGGGGGGGGAGGGGGGTTATTTTTTTTTGTTTATGTGAAACTGCAAAACAAAGTGTGAAGGAGAGAGAATAAAGGAGAAGAGTCGAGGGGGGAAGGGGGAGTGGGCTACCAAATAGAGAAGAGGACTTGGGGTGGGGGTTGTCGGGGAGATGGGTGGTGGTAGAGAAGATGACTTTGGGGTTTGGGGGTGGGGGTGGGGTGGGGATGGGCTGCCAAATAAAAATAAATAATTTTGTAATTATTTTGAAAAATGTCACGTGTCAGCAATTACTTGGTTCTTTAATTTAATTGTATATATATATATTAATAAGTTGGATAATTATGTTATTAATTTCCATATGTTTTTGCCTTTTTAAAAAAAATTGTGAATATAAATAATGATGTGGCAATTTAAATGAGTTGGCACAAATCAATTGGTCGTTTTATCCACGTTGGCAGCAAGTGAAACACACGCACCAGTACTGATATCGAAAGGTGCAAAAATGACACACTTTATAGCTATTTGAGGTGTCAAAATGAGCAACGTCCACTTGAGGTGCCAAAGTGAAAAATGGTGCCAAGTTGAGGGGTCTGGCGATGTATTCTGCCATATTTTTAACAAGTTAATTTTCAATGGATTCAACTAGATCAGAGAACTCTATAAAAAATTCATGTTTTCTCTAGTACATGGTATTTCTCAAGTACATAATATTTACTTTGTTTCGATGATGATGATGATGTGATAATGATGATGATGATGACTGTTATTGTTTTTCGTCTATTATTATTGTTATTATTAGGCAGAATACATCGGCAGACCCCTTAGTACGCACCATTTTTCATTTAGGCACCTCAAGTGAATGGTTTACATTTTAAACACCTAAAGTAGCCTTAAAGTGTGTCACTTTGGCACCTTTGGCTAATTAAAAGAAAACTCAGGCGCGTGTATTTCAATTCATACACATAAATTTTGCACGCCAATTAAAACGTGCCACGTATCAGCACCTCTCCATGTCATCCTAATCCACTAAAAGGAGAAAAAATCAGAAAATCCCCAAATCAATTTCCAAATCTGATTGAAACCCTATTCCTTTCCCCTTAGTACGTCTTATTGATTTTTTCCATTTTCTTTGATTCTTCTTCTATTGTTAGTGATTTGTAACTATTTACAGTGTATTTTGTTGGTACATGCTTGCATGAGAGTGCTGATTCATTTTCAGTGACGAATTTGAAGAAATTTAGTTTGCAGTTGAAGAAATTGGAGGTCGAACTAAACTTTTTCTTTAAGTTTATATTTTCCCTTGCTATTTGAACTGTTTACCCCTTTAAATTATATTGTTGGATGGAATTTGTGTTTCTAGGATTTTTTTTGTGATTTCAGTTACAAAGTAAGGGTTTTTTGTTAGTTTTTTGAGGATTTCATTAATTTAGGGTTTATTTTGGTGAGTTAGATATCTTTGTTGTTGCCATTGATAAAGACCATTTCAGTCTTGTTGAATTTCTTTCCTACACCAAAGATCTTGGGTACTCAAAAGTTAAGGGGTTATATTGTCAACATATAGATGGTGGTAGTTTAGTTCAAATCACTTGTGATAGGCAATTACTAGAGTTTGTGAAGGAGTTAAAAGATGGTGATGAGTTTGATGTGTATGTTTTTTATGACATAGATGAAGATCTTGAGGTTGTGAAAAATATTGTGCCTCTTTTAGTAGGGTCATAGTCTAATGATGAAGTTGATATAGGCAGTGATGAGAATGAGAATACAAGTCTTAATGAAGATTTGAATGGTGATAAAACAGATCTTCTCATTAGTGAATCAGATCTAAATGGTGATGATATCCATGATGAGGATGATTCAGACATTGATGAAGAGTTGAGAGCCTTTAGATCCGAAAGTAGAAGCAAAAAAATCTAAGAAAAAAATCCAAATCAAGAGAAGAAATACCAGTAGATGAAGCTGGTATTGATAAAGGTTTTCAAGACATTAGCAAAAATAAGAAAGTTAGATATAAGGGTAGATTAGGAGGTGATGAGGAATATATTGATAGTTCAGACTGCGATAGTGTTGATAGCACTAATGTTTTAGATGAGGATGTTGTTGTTGGTGTTGATTTTCCAAGAAGAAGAAGAAGAAGTAATAAAACCAGATTTGATGATGATTGTAGTGTTGTCGTTTTTAAACTTAGTATGATTTTTAATGGTCCTAAGTAATTTAAAAAAGTTTTGGGGAGGTATGCAATGGAAAATAGAGTTCAAATTGTCTTAAAACCTAATGAAGCTTATAGAGTGAGGGCTAAGTGCAAATTCAAGACAAAATGTAATTGGTTGTGTTATGGTGCACTTGACAGAGAATCTGATAAATTTTTTATTAAGAATTATAATTCAATTCAAAAATGCACAACATCAAATAAGAATAAGATGTGCACAACTAAGTTTGTTGCTAATAGATTTAGGGGTGAAATAAGTAAACAACCATCTTTGAAAATTTGGAAAATATAGAAATTGTGCAGATAAAAATTAGGATTATATGTGGGTAGAACAATCTGTTATAGGAAAAAGTTACAGGTCCTAAGAGAGGCCATGGGGGACTGGAACTTGAAGTTTGCAAGATTATGTGATTATGCTGAGATGATCAAATAAACAAATACTGGCAGTTCTGTTTGGTTGGGAATGGACAGTGAAATTGTCTCAGGTAAAATTTGTTTGTGTATTTCTATATGTGTCTTAATGCATTAAAAAAAAGGAGAATGAAAGGATGTAGAAGAATTATAGGATTTGATGGATGTTTCTTAAAAGGCTTGTAACGGTGAACTTCTAGTTGCAGTTGGAAAGAGTGAAAACAATCAGATATTTCTTATAGCCTAGGTTGTTGTGGACAAGGAAACCAAGCATAGTTGGAGTTTTTTTGTCAACTACTTGAAAGGGAATCCGCAGTTGGATCTGGAGTAGGTCTTACTGTGATGGTTGATATACAAAAGGTAATATCTTAAATTTTTTTAACTGTCAATTAATTTTAAAATAAAATTTCTTTGTCAAGTACTTTAACTATTTTTGTATGTAGGGTTTTTATGCTGCTGTTCTTGAGTTGTTACCAAATGTTGAAATTAGAAGATGTGCTAGACACATCTGGGCTAACTGGAGTCAAGAGTGGAAGGGAGAAGAGAGAAAAAAACAGCTTTGGAAATGCTCAAAGGCAAGTTTTGAAGTAAAGTTCAAAGAAGAACTTGATTACATGAACCAACTTGGTAGACAAGGTAATGATATTATTGGTGATTTGCTGTATTATCCTTGGGAGTCATGGGTTAGGGCATTCTGTAAAGAGCATTGTATGTGGGATATTATTGAAAATAATTTGTGTGAGACCTTTAATTCATGGATCTTAGTCCCTAGACAGAAATCTATCATTACCATATTAGAGGAAATTAGGAGAAAAATCATGACTATAAATATGAATTTGATTAAGTTTGACAATACTTGGATATGTGATATTCCACCTATGGCTAGACTTATTTTAGAGGAGAATAAGGACAGGGTTAGGTCTTACAAAGTGCTTTAGAATGCTGATGTTGGATTTGAGATTGGAGAAGGGGAGTATAGGCATACTATGAACTTGACTAATAGGGCATGTATTTGTAGAACTTGGTAGTTGAGAGGCATTGCTTGCCAACATGTCATTTGTGCTTTGAATCATGTTGAAAAAGAGCCTGAACCTTATGTGGAACATTGGTATAAGAAGAAAACCTTCATGAAGGGTTATAATCACTTTATCCAACCAATCTCCAATATGAAGATGTGGCCTGAGACAAACAATCCAAAGATTGAGCCTCTGAACCTAAGAAAATGCCTGGCAGACCTCCAAAAAATAGAAAGAAAGGCACGGGGGAACCAGTAAAGAAATTTGGAAAGATGTCCAAAAAGGTCGGAAAATAACATGCTCCAAGTATCATCAACAATACCATAACAGAAGATTTTGCAAGGTAAAACAGTCACTTTTATCTTAATTTTAGAAATTTATTTTTTATGTTGATTTTATAACTTATTAACTGGTGTACTATGATTTTATAGATTCCTGATCCCAATGCACAAGTACATAGCCAAGGATTTCAGTTTAGTGGTCAAAGTTCACAAAGAAGCTACCAGCCTAAATGCTCAAGCCAACCTTCACCTTCAACCTCAAAAAAATCAGCATCATGTAGCTCAAGTCAACCTGCATCTTCAACAATAATTTATGGTGATACAAGCAAAGTTAGAAGCTAAAAAATCTACCTTTTGTGGTGATACAAGGATTCCTATTACAGAAGGAATCAAGATTCAACTATCTCCTAGAAGTAGAGTAGCTGTTGGACAGAAGACAAAAAGCGTTGGAACCACAAAGAATGTTGATGAAGGTAGATCAAAAAGGTCAAAGAATGCTAGATTTGGGATCTACACTAGTGCACGGGGAGCCCAAATACTGAATGTAATTTAACTCATATTATTTCTTTAAAAATAAAGGGAATATATATAATGATTATTGATCCTTCTTTTTTCTCTTCAAAAACTAGCCTGGGATATCAAGCCAAAGGATCCTACAAAGTGGTACAACTTACAAGGATGTAAGTTCTATAGGGGTTGATGTTAGTTATAAGCCTAGAGGCTTGAAATGGAAAAACAAAGATGCAATCACCACCAATCAATTGCAGTAGATAACAAATAAAAAGAAGAAGAAATAGTCAAGAACAAGCATTTTAGTCAGATGGTGTGTTGTGATTCTGTTATGTCATGTACAGTACCAAATAATCAATTTAGTTTTTGGAGTAAACATTCTGGTTCTTTAGTTTTTGAAACCTGTAAATTCGGGTTCTTTAAGTAAAATTCAAAATGTGAGCTCCAATATGGAGCATGTTTTTTGGATTATTAATTAATGTTAACTGAAGCTCAATATGAAGCATGTTTATGAACTTATTATTGGTGTTTCTTTGAGCTTAATATAGAGCATATTTATGAACTTGTTGTTGGTGTTTCTTTGAGCACAATTTGGAGTGTATTGATGAAGTCGTTGTTGTTGTTGCATTCAACTCAATATGGAGTGTATAGATAAAGTTGTTGTTGGTGTTGTGTTCGGCTCAATATGGAGCATATAGTTACTTGTTATTGGTGTTGATATCAACTCAATATGGAGCATATAGTTATTTGTTATTGGTGTTGCTATCAGCTCAATACGGAGCATATATGTAAGACCCCGCAAAATCCTAAGCTTAACTCAGTCCCTTAAAGCTTGTTAAGGGCTCTCATACTTGGAAAAATTCTAGCTAAGTATTACACTTAGTATTATTTTATCCTTCGTAAGTTGGAAACTCTATTTCACGACTCTTATGACCTTAAAGTATTAATCTTTAGATTGATTCATGATCAGGAATATCAGTAGGTGTTTTCGGACAAGTTTCAAATTTTTCAGACCTTGTTTAGACTATATTTGAGTGACCAAAATAGTGAGTCGATGCGATCTCGACAATCGCACCATCCATCGCATCAACAGATAATTTTTTCCTTAGCTTAGTGCAAATTCCAGTGAACTGATGGGGACTCGATGCGACACGTTAGCCATCACATCGATGCCAATGATGTGGTGTGTCGGTCTATGCATCGACAGTACGGTTTTTAGTCATTAAAAAACCACGTTCTTAGGGGTATTTGAGTCTTTTTTCCACCCCTATTCAGCCCTAAAACAGGAGATTCAACCCTCATTAAGCAAATATACTCACTTTCTCTCAAATTGCTCAAGAACCTTAGGTGATTTAATTTCAAAGTCAAGGCTCAAGATTTCACCATTGCTTTTCAAGAATTTAGAAACCAAGGTATGTGAAGTGTTCATCTAAGGATTCCTTCCACCCTTGGAGTCCAAGAAACTCTTTTAAACTTCAAGTAGATTGATTTTATGATTTGGAATTAAAGTATATTCATGAGTATGATTTTAATTGGGTTTTCTATTTCATGATTTATTACAAGATTGATGTAGAATTAATTGATATGTGTGATTTATCACCCATGGAATTCTGAATTTGGAATTGAATCATAATACTCACATGTTGTTTAGTATTATATGCATATACTATGCCATCTAAGTGTTTGATGAGCTACACATGTGAATGTAATAATGAGATTATATCATGATAGTATGTATACCAGTTCATGCGATGAAAGTGTTTGATAAAATGCTTCTATAGATGCATTATGAACAAATGTGCATTTTTATACTATGTAAGGTCATGTGATGCTTTACTTTTCATGCTATCGAGTCCTGGGGATATTTAACACCTGACAATTTAGTTGTTTACCTAGATCCAGTGTCAGTTACAAAATAATATCAGTCATGTCATGATCATTAGTACTCTCAGTCAGTTACAAGAATCAGAAAAAACTCAGTAGACTCAGTATAAGTCCCGTCTAGTTCAGTGTTTAGTTCGGACCTCAGTAAACTCCAGCCAGCTAATAGAATTTAGTAGTATTCTATCAGTCAATAGAACTCAGTAAACTCAATAACAGTTCATTCAAGGCTAGTATAAACTAGGAAATTAGTTCAGTGTCTATTCAGTTGGGAGTAGGATTCAGCACCAAGCTAACCCAGGGATGGGGATATTCCTTCCAGCAGAGGGTTTGACTCGTAGTAGCAATCCCTGCGTTATAGAACTACGTAGCCAGTGTAGGTTGAGATATCGTTTTGCTAGATTAGGGTTGATATATTTCACACTAGTTTTCCTGCCTGAGAGGGTTGACGAAAGAGCTTCCTATCAGAGAGGGTTAACTCACAGCTTGTCTCTACCTGTGGCATGGTACTGACATTCTTCCAACTGGGCTTCAGGTTGGACCCCAATCTATTTAGAAAGGGGCATGTCAATTAGATAATTACCTCCCACAGTTTTAGTTTCAGGTCCAATCTCAGTATAGAACTCAGTTCAGTTCTACAGAATCAGGACTATCAGACACAGTCACTCAGTTCAGCACGAAACTCAGCATTGTTCCACAAAATTAGGATTGTAAGATACAGTCACTCAATTATCAGTAGTATAGTATCAGTAAACTCAGATAACAGTTAATCAATATTCAAAACTTAGTAGCCAGTGTTATCATGATCTCAGTTACAGTTTACATATTCATGCATGTACTCTCATTCAGCTATACTCTTGTCATTCAGTCAGTATTGTTCATGCATATAAATCCATGCATTTTAGCCTACCTCACTTAGCATACTAGTACATTCAAAGTATTGACATATACTTTTCTCTTACGCTATGATGTCTTATATCATAGGTTCACACATGGGCACCCGAGCACCCTAAGCAGTTCAGATCTTCAGCAGTCAGAGTTAGTGGTGAGTCCTCATAGTTCAAGGACATGATTATTTTCTTCATTATTTCATTTTATCAGTATAGTTTTCAGTAGTTGGAGTTAGTTGGAGGCTTATCCCATCAGCTCCATGATTCAGACAGTAAAGGTATTTTAGACTAGAGTATTTTCAGACAGATGTTTCAGTTTTGGTATTACTATGCCATATTTAGTTTTATTTTAGTATTGAACCTTATGGCAAGTTTCTTCCTAATTTTCATATATTTACAGTATTACTATTCAGTTATTGCAGCTGGTACTAGTCATGGGTTAGTTTGTGGTCCTTCAGGACTATGAGCACTGTGTAGCGTCCGGGGTACAGACTTGGGGCATTACAAACTTGGTATCAGAGCCTAAGGTTCAATAGATTCCTAGAAAGTCTGAAAGCGTCATCTAGTAGAGTCTTGTGCATGGGTGTGTAGCACACCACACTTATGGATAAGAGGCTATTAGATATTTTAGGAAAAGTTTCTCTTCTTTCAGTACTCATATCGTGCGAGTGAGCATGAGCTCCAATTAAAATCTTTGTCTAATCCAAGTTTATCTTCCATTTATAAAATATGCCTCCAAAAAGGACTTAGGGAAGAGAAACGAGAGACCATCCAGAACCTCAGCCCATCCATCCAGATCCTCTGGACGAACATGTCTCCCATGCTAAGTTCAGAGTAGTTTCACTACCCTTGCTCATTCTGTGGCATCCCAAAATGAACACCCAACTGTTGTTCCGGCCAACCCAGTGGCCAATATTGCTGCTTCCAGGATTTGAGATTTCACCCGAATAAACCTTCCATCTTTAATGGGTCTAAGTCAGATGAGGACCCTCGGAAATTTCTTGATCAGGTATAGAAAGTTACAGATATTATAGGGGTGATTGCTGTTGAGAGCGATGAGTTGGCCACATATTAGTTATAGGATGTGTCACACTCATGGTTTAAGTAGTGGAAAGTAGAAAGATTCGTCGATGCAGGGCCCCTAGAATGGAAGGATTTTGCTGTTGCTTTTCTGGATAGGTTATTTCTGCTAGAGTTGAGGGAAGTGAAGGTTTTGGAGTTTATAAATTTGAAGTAGGGAAATATGATAGTGTAAGAGTATTCTCTCAAGTTCACTCAGTTAGCCAGATATTCTCCCCATGTAGTAGCAGATAGCAGATCTAAGATGAGTAAGTTTGTGTCTGACGTGTCTAGAAGTATGGTCAAAGAGTGTAGGACTACAATGTTGATTAAGTATATGGACTTATCCAGGCTCATGGTTTATGCTCAGCAGATAGAGAAAGACAAGAATAAAGAGAAGGAGAGGGAGAACAGAGAGAGTCAGAACAGGTAATTTCAACTTCACCCAGCCTAAGTCAGAGGGTGGGAATCATTCTCAGTTCCACCCAAAATCCTCAGTTTTAGCTCCATCCTCAGCCAGTTCTCCTGTTCTAAAATTTAAAGACAGCAACAGAGATAGATCGTCAAGCCCTAAACCTTAGGGTAGTATTAGTAATGCCCTAACCAATCTCTTTTGTTAGAAGTATAGCAGAAACCACCAGGGTATCTACAGAGCTAGTAGTGATGTGTGTTTCAGATATGATAAACCAGGCCACAAGGTCAGACAGTGTCCTCAGGTGGGTTTGCAGAGTCAGCATAATCGTCCCCAGCTCAGTTCGATCGCCTGAATCAGCAGGGTGCCTCTTTCAGTGCCACTAGTTGTAAATGCCCAAATAGACTCTATGCTAATTAATCCCAAGGATTAAGAAAGTTCTCATGATGTGGTCACTGGTATGTTACAAGTTTATCATCTGTATGTTTATGCTATGCTAGATCCAGGAGCTTCTTTATCCTTTGTTACTCCCTATATAGCTGTTAACTTCGGAGTCAGTCCTGAAATCCTATCAGGACCTTTCTCAGTCTCTACCCTAGTGGGTAAATTTATCATATCCTGGTGCGTATACAAGAACTATCCGATTATGGTATCTCAGAAAGTCACTTCAGCAGACTTAGTCGAATTAGAGATGACTGATTTTGATGTCATTCTTAGCGTGGACTGGATTCATTCCTGCTATGCCTCAATCGACTGCAAAAACAAAATTTTCTAGTTTCAGTTCCTAAATGAACCTGTCCTAGAATAGAGGGGTGGTACTTCAGCACTTAGGGGTCAGCTTGTTTCCTACCAAAGGGCAAGGAAAATGAAATCTAAGGGATGTGTCTACCATCTCGTTCGAGTCCAGGACTCTAGTTTAGAAACCCCTAATCTTGAATCAGTGTCAGTAGCATGTGAATTCCCAGATATGTTTCTCAAAGAACTTCCCGGAGTTCCTCCCAAAATAAAAATTAATTTAGGAATCGATCTTCTTCCAGATACTCACTCCATATCTATCCCTCCATACAGAATGGTACCTGTAGAACTCGAAAAATTAAAAGAAGAGTTAAAAGATCTCTTAGATAAGGGATTCATCAGACCCAGTGTGTCCCCGTGGGGTGCACCAATTTTATTCGTGCGTAAGAAAGACGGTTCTCTCAGAATATTTATAGACTACCGTTAGCTAAATAAAGTAACGATCAAGAAAAAGTATCCCCTTCCCAGAATCGATGACTTATTTGACCAACTTCAGGGTTCCAGTTACTTCTCCAAGATAGACCTTAGATCAGGCTACCATCAGCTTAGAGCCAGGGAATGTGACATCCCGAAAATAGATTTCAGAACTCGGTATGGTCACTACAAATTCTTAGTCATGTCATTTGGTCTTACTAACGCCCCAACAACTTTCATAGGATTGATGAACCATGTGTTCAAGAAGTACTTGGAAATGTTCATCATAGTCTTCATAAATGACATTTTTATCTACTCCCGCAGTGAGTATAATCATGCAAACCATCTCAAAATAGTATTATAGACTCTCAAAAATCATCAGTTATTCTCCAAATTTAGTAAATGCAAATTTTGGATAAGATCAGTAGCTTTTCTTGGTCATATCATTTTTGGTGATGCCAATAGAGTTGATCCCCAAAAGACCAAAGCAGTGAGAAACTGGCCAGACCCATCTTTCCATCAGATGTCAGGAGTTTCTTGGGCCTAGCTGGCTATTACCGACAGTTTATTGAGAGATTTTCATCTATTGCATCCCCTATGTCCAGATTGACTCAGAAGAAGGTCAAATTCCAGTGGTCATATTCTTGTGAAAAAAGTTCTCCAGAGTTGAAGACTCAACTCACTACAGCTCCAGTTTTGACCCTGCCAGATGGTTCAGACGGCTTTGTTGTGTATTGTGATGCTTCCAGAGTCGGCTTGGGGTGTGTTTTGATGCAGAGAGGTAAGGTCATAGCCTACACCTTTAGATAGCTTAAGTCCTATAAAAAGAACTATCCTACTCATGATTTTGAGTTAGCAACAGTAGTTTTTTACCTTAAAGATTTGGAGGCACTATTTGTATGGGGTACATGTTGATGTGTGCACTGACCATAAGAGCTTGTAGTATGTGTTCTCCCAGAAAGACCTAAACTTCCGTCAGAGAAGGTGGTTGGAGTTGTTGAAAGACTACGATATGAGCATCCTGTATCATCTGAGTAAAGCTAATGTAGTGGTTGATGCTCTCAATCAGGTGTCTATGGGTAGTGTTGCTAATGTGAAGGATGGTAAAAAGAAGTTAGTTCAGGAAGTTTATCAGCTTGCCCAACTAGTTGTTTGCTTAGTCGATTCAGTAGAAGGTAGTGTATGGGTGCAGAGTAGTTTAGAATCATCCCTGGTTTCTAAGGTAAAGGAAAAGCAAGATAGAGATTCTAGTTTAGTCAAGTTGAAAGAATCAGTCAGAGATCAGAAAGTAGAGGTTTTCTCCCAAGGGGGAGATGGTGTATTTCATTGTCAGGATCGGCTATGTGTGCCAGGTGTAAATGACCTGAGACAATAAATTCTTGTAGAAGCGCATGGAGTGCGTTACTCTATTCATCCAGGGGCCACTAAGATGTACCATGATTTGTGGGAGATCTATTGGTGGAGTGGGATGAAGAGAGATATTATGAAGTTTTTGGCTAAGTGCTCAACATGTCAACAGGTTAAGATTGAGAATCAAAAGCCTAGTGGGTCCTTGTAGGAGTTCAACATTCCCACCTGGATATAGGAAGAAGTGAACATCGACTTTTTGACGAGTTTGCCTCGTACTCGTCGCCAGCATGATTCAATTTGGGTCATTGTAGATAGAATGACCAAATTATCTTATTTTCTACCAATCTATACCTCTTATTCAGTGGAGGATTAAGCCAAACTCTATATCAGAGAGTTGGTCAGATTTCACAGTGTTCTGTTTTCCATTATCTCAGATAGAAGTACCCAGTTCACCTCTTATTTCTAGAAGGTATTCCAAAAGGGTCTTGGTACCCGAGTTTACCTTAGTACAGCCTTTCATCCTCATACAGATGGTCAAGCAGAAAGAACCATTCAGACTTTAGAAGATATGCTGCGAGCGTGTGAGATAGACTTTAAAGGTAGTTGGGATGACCACTTGTATTTTATTGAATTCACATATAACAACAACTATCATTCCAGTATTCAGATGGCTCCGTTTGAGGTGCTTTATTAGAGGAGGTGTAGATCTCCCGTTGGTTGGTTTAAAGTGGGTGAGGCCGCAGTGGTAGGTCCTGACTTGGTATTTGACTCCTTAGAGAAGGTTCAACTGATTAGGAAAAGGCTTAAGACAGCTCAGAGCCGACAGAAATTATACGCAGATGTGCAAAGAAAGGATATTGAGTTCGAGATCGGTGATTATGTATATTTGGAAATCTCTCCTATGAAATGAGTGAAGAGGTTTGGCAAGAAGGGGAAGCTCAGTCCCCGATATATCGGTCCTTACCAAATTCTCAGTCATTTCGAAAAGGTAGCTGACGTTCTTGAGTTGCCTTCAGACTTAGTTTCAGTGCATCCAGTATTCCATGTCTCCTTACTTAAGAAATGCATAGGTGACCCAGCAGTCGTAGTCCCTATAGAGGGCATAAATATTCAGAACAACCTCTTTTATGAAGAGATCCCAGTTGAAATTCTTGATTTTTAGATTCGCAGACTGAGGAACAAAGAAGTCCCTCTAGTCAAAGTTCTTTGGCGGAATTAGTCCGTTGAGGGAGCTACTTAGGAAGTAGAAGCAGACATGCAAATCAAGTATCCTCACCTCTTCTCCGCAAACTCAAACTCAGCCCACGGTAACAATTTTTCTTTGAATTTACTCAGTCTCATGTTCAGATATAGTTACCAACTTGGTATCAATCAATGTTTCATACTCAGACATGCATTCACGAATCAGTTCAGTCATGTACTCATGCATCAGACAAACATGTTCAGTATATAAACTCAGCTTATCAAATATCCCAGTCATCCATTCATGAATCATGTTCAGCTATGTACTCAAGCATCAGATATGCATATGCAGTATAATAATTCAATATATCAGTAATTTCAGTCATGAAATTATGATTCAGTTATGTATGTCCAGTGTCTAAATCCAGTCTATCAGTATTCTCAGTTTAATCAGTCTCATTAGAGGATGAATGTTTCCAAAGGGGAGATATGGTAAGAACCCGCAAAATTCTAATCTTAACCCGGTCCCTTAAAGCATGTTAAGGGGTCCCATACTTAGAAAAATTCTAGCTAAGTATTCAAACTTAGTATTATTTTGGCCTTCGTAAGTTGGAAACTCTATTTGATGACTCTTATGACCTTAAAGTATCGAACTTTAGATTGATTCATGATCAGAAATGTCAGTAGGTATTCTTGGATAAGTTTTAGATTTTTTGGACCTCATTTAGACCATGTTTGAGTGACCAAAATAGTAAGTCGACGCGATCTTGACATGTCGCGTCATCCATTGCATCGATAGATAATTTTTTCTTCAGCTAAGTGCAAATTCTAGTGAACCGAAGCAGACTCGACGCGGCACATTGGCTATTGCGTCGATGCCAATGATGTGGTGCATTGGCTATCGCGTCGATTCCAACGATGCGGCGCGTCGGTCTGCGCATCGACAGTATGATTTTCATTCATTAAAAGTTGCTTTCTTAGGGGTATTTGGGTCTTTTTCCCACCCCTATTAAACTCTAAAATACGAGATTCAGCCCTCATTAAGTAAATACACTCACTTTCTCTCAAATTGCTCAAGAACAAGAACCCTAGGTGATTTAATTTCAAAACCAAGGCTCAAGATTTCACCATTGTTCTTCAAGAATTTAGGAACCAAGGTATGTGAAGTGTTCATCCAAGGGTTCCTTCCACCTTGGAGTCCAAGAAACTCTTTTAAACTTTAAGTAGATTGATTTCATGATTTCCATGATTTGGAATTAAAGTGTATTCATAAGTATTGTTTTAATTGGGTTTTTTATTTCATGATTTATTACAAGATTGGTGTAGAATTAATTGATATGTGTGATTTATCATGTGAATTCATGTTGAAACCCATGGAATTCTGAATTTGGAATTAAATCATGATGCTCACATGTTATTTAGTATTATGTGCATATACTATGCCATCCAAGTGTTTGATGAAATGGTAATGTGAATGTAATAATGAGATTATATCATGATAGTATGTATACTAGTTCATGCCATGCAAGTGTTTGATAAAATGCCTCTATAGATGCACTATGAACAAGTGTATATTTGTATGCTATGCAAGGTCATGTGATGCTTTACTTTTTATGCTATCGAGTCTTGGTGATATTTAATACCTGACAATTTAGTCGTTTACCTAGAGCCAGTGTCAATTACAGAATAATCTCAGTCATGTAATGATCAGTAGTACTCTCAGTCAGTTAGACTCAGGAAAAACTCAGTAGACTCAGTATTAGTCTCGTCTAGTTCAGTATTCAGTTCAGACCTCAGTAAACTCAGTCAGCTAATAGAATTTAATAGTATTCCATCAGTCAACGAAACTCAGTAAACTCAATAACAGTTCGGTCAAGCCTAGTATGAACTAGGAAATCAATTCAGTGTCTATTCAGTTAAGAGTAGGATTCAACACCAAACTAACCCAGGGATGGGGCATTTCTGCCAGTAGAGGGTTTGACCCTTAGTATCAATCCCTGCGTTATAGAACTACGTATCCAGCGTAGGTTGAGATATTTTTCTTCCAGATTAGGGTTGATACATCTCACACTAGTTTTCCTGCCAGCGAGGGTTGAGGAAAGAGCTTTTTGTCAAAGAGGGTTAACTCACATCTTATCTCTACTCGTGGCACGGTACTGACACCCTTCTAACTAGGTTACAAGTTGGACCCCAATCTATTTAGAAAGGGACATGTCGGTTAGATAATTACCTTCTACTATCTCAGCTTCAGTTCCAGTCTCGGTATAGAACTCAGTTCAGTTCTACGGAATCAGGACTATCAGACACAGTCACTCAGTTCAGCACGGAACTCAGCATTATTCTACAGAATTAGGACTGTTAGATACAGTCACTCAGTTATCAGTAGTACAGTATCAGTAAATTCAGATATCAGTTAATTAGTATTCAGAACTCAGTAGCCAGTGTTATCATGATCTCAATTACAGTTTACGTATTCATATATGTACTCTCATTTAGCTATACTCATGTCATTCAGTCAGTATTATTCATGCATATAAATCCCTTCATTTTAGCCTACCTTACTTAGCATACCAGTACATTCAAAGTACCGACGCATACTTTTCTCTTATGCTATAATGTCTTATATCATAGGTTCAAATGCATGGGCTCCCGAGCATCCTTAGAAGTTCAGATCTTCAGTAATCAAAGTTAGTGGTAAGTCCTCATAGTTCGAGGACATGATTATTTTATTCAGTAGTTCATTTTATCAGTACAGTTTTCAGTAGTTGGAGTTAGTTGGGGGCTTGTCCCATCAACTCCATGATTCAGACAGTAGAGGTTTTTCAGACTAGAGTATTTTCAGACAGACATTTTAGTTTTGGTATTACTATACTGTATTCAGTTTTATTTCTGTATTGAACCTTATGATAAGTTTCCACCTAATTTTCGCATATTTACAGTATTACTATTCAGTTAATGCAGCAGGTACCAGTCATGGGTTAGTTTGTAGTCCTTTGGGACTATGAGCACCGTGTAGCATCCGGGGTACAGACTCGGGGAAATACAATATAGTAAAACATTGTTGGTATTGTTGTTTGTCTATTTTGATACTTCATTTTACAAAACCAACATTTATAGTATTTAGAATCAAAATGTTGATAGTATTTAGAATCAAAATAAATATTTGATTTCATCAAAATGTAACATTCTTACAAGACCAACATTATATCAACAAACGAAACCTAACAAAGCTTAATACACATCACAAAAATATACCTAAACTTCATGACAACAAGAAGAAATTTAAGTCATTTTGCAACTTCAACACTTCAAGATCATCAAAACTTCAAGGCCAAACTTCAACAATTTGGCTTCAATGTTCATATTCCCCACAACAACAAACAAGTAGCAACAACACCAACAATATTATATCTTCTAGCTCGATTTTCTTTATCTTCAAAGGACTTAACTTTCTTCAACAAACCCCAAATCACCCTATTTCTTTGTGAAGAGTGTCGTTCTTCATACCAATCAAAGTAATCACACCTGTTTATTTTCTACAAAATTAATTATAAAAATGATTACAAAATCAATAATTAATCGACTGATTAAGTTAAGAAGTAAAAAACATCACCTTTGAATTTTTATACGTAAAAAATCTATGATCAGGGTTTTGTTGAGTCCAAGAAATCTTTAGTAATGCTTCATTACTGTATTTACAATAGCGATAATCTTTTTCGCAAAAAGTCATGGACGACGGGCTCAACATTGTCCGATTCAATTCGAAATAAATAAGAAAAAGTTTAAACTTTTAAAAATTTGAGAATAAGATGAAGAAGAGAGAAGTTTTTTATAAAAAAAATTCTAAGAAGAGTGATAAATTAGGGTTAAAATTTGATTTGGGGATGAAGAAAAAAATGAAATATGGGTATATTACCGTTGGGGGCATTTATATGGCATATCAGCAAAAAAAATAGGCTTCGATACGGCTTTGAGGAGTGTTCTGCACGCGTTTTGCCAACAAGGAAAAAGGTGCCAAAGTGACACACTTTAAGGCTACTTTAGGTGTTTAAAATGCAAACTGTTCACTTGAGGTACCTAAGTGAAAAATGGTGCGTACTTAAGGGATTTGCCGATGTATTCCGCCTTATTATTATTATTATTATTGTAGTTATGACTTTTACTATAGAACTAGAGCAAAAAGACTCTCTGCACAAAGATCCAGGGCTAATAAGGTTGAATACAATGCTAAGATAGAAAAAAAGGTCAAAGATCTTCCGGTAATTAAACCTACATCAAAAGTTTTTATTCGAATGATTTTTTAATTTATTATTTAATTTTTTTCTCGATAAATTTGAACAATAATTATATAGATATATTTAGATGATCCAAATATTTAATGAAGTGAACAAATAAATAAATCACAATAATAAATTGAATCATATAAATTGCTTCCAAAATACATTCTTATATATTTGTTTTTATGAGTTTATTCATTCTATTTTTCTATTTTGATATGTTAAATAGCTAATAGTACTTTGGGCATAAAATCATTTATGATGAGACTAGTTAATTATATACGCTTGCAGATTTAGTGATTAACTTAAGGTCGCAGATTTAAGTCCAACTCTAGAATTATATTATTCTTTTTTCAAAACAAGGAGTCTTAGTAAAAAAAAAATGTTGATTCAAAGCTTATTTATAAAATTAGAAATGAAGTGCACATGTTTCGAACATGTTACCTTGTTTAGACATAAATTAAACTAACCATTAGATAAGTGTACATGCAACAATAATCCAGTGTAACCACATAAGTGGACTTTAACATTAGGGTAATATGTACGCAGACTTTACTTGCCTTTTTAGGAAAAATTACAAAAAAAATACAACATTACTTTATTTTATTGCATAATATCTCAAATCCTCAAACTAATTACAAATATCCTATATTTATAATTTCTCTCTATATAATTCATATACATAACTTTTCCTTTCCCTTTTCTCGCTTTTATTTCCTTAGAAGGTACCTACAATAAAAGAAACTCGATTTTTTAAATTTGAATTTACTGTTCTTCTTAAATTTTGAATTTACCTCCATCGCCGCCCCTCCATCATGTTGAACACAATTCCTCCAACTAAATTTGAGAACAAATTGATACAGATCCACTCAAAAGAATCAGTGGTGGCAAAACACCTCCATCACTGGTGAAACACCTCCATTACGTTGAACACAATTCCTCCTCTCCCAACTTTATTATAAAACAAATTGAAACAGATCCACCCAAGAGAATCAGTGGTGGCAAAGCAAATAACCTAAATTGGTGTAGGCCTAAAAATTTAATGAAATTTATGAATTTATGTGATTTGAGTGTTTTACACCTTTTCATAGTTGCATTATGGTATTTTTAGGGTGTGGGAGTGATTGGTATAATTTTTGATGTATTTTGATATCATTTATGCAATATTGTGGTTTTTTTATGGCTTTGAGAGCCTTATTTTAGACTTATGGGGATATCTTTTGATTCGTGCGATGGATGATCGAACGAACTATATCAGAAGCTCTAAAATATCAATTTTAGGCTATGTAGACCTTTGGTTTGGGTCTCGGTGTACCCGAGCTCATTTCGACCTATTGATCGGAAAGTTGAAAAATTAAAAATATGGGTGTGGAACTCATATTTGATCGAAACGACCTCGGATGAAAAATTCAACTTCGCCAGCAGATCCAGAATGTCGATTTTAGGGTGTTAGCATATTTGGTATGATTTTATGGCATTTAAATCTCATTTCGATCTTCGGTTTGGAAAATTATGATTCGGGTTTTGGGGATCAACTTTGTGAAAATAAAGTTTTTTCAAAAATTTGACTTTGTCAACGCATTCAAAATATCAAACTTAGCATGGTTACCATAGTTTGTTTGTGTATATCGGAATCCGAACGAATTCCGGGCTCCCCATCGAAGTCCGTTTGGACTTGGAAAAAAAATCTGCATTATTGTAGCAAATTTTCTGCTATATAATAGTCTTTTTTACCCATTTTTGGCCCATTTTACTCATTTTTCATCTTGCCCCTTGAGAGTTAAACCTTAAAATAGTGTGAGAGCTTAAAAGTAAAGTTTCTGGGAGCTTGGGAAGCAAGATTAACACCTATTTCTTGGTTTTATTACGGATTTAAGGTAAGAATTCACTATTTTCTTAGGACAAAATACCCAATTACCCCCCTGAACTATACCCAAAAAGGATATGACACAGCTCAACTTAAAGGAGGTCCTATTACCCCCTGAACTAATTAAAAGTGTAATTTTGACACCCTTAGTGCCTACGTGGCACACACGTGTGTCTACGTGGACACTTCAGTGTGTTGTGCCACGTAAGCACTAAGGGTGTCAAAATTACACTTTTAATTAGTTTAGGGGGTAATAGGACCCCTTTTAAGTTGAGGTGTATGAAAGCCCTTTTGGGTATAGTTCAGGGGGGTTATTGGGTATTCTCTCTATTCTTAGTAATTTCTTAATTAATTTCTCAAAACTCCAAAAATCTTAGAGCTTAATTTTTAAACCACATTTTCACTCCTTTTCACTTGAATGATATTTTTATCTTATAATTACTAGTTCTTCATAAGTTTAACCTTCAAAACAACTCTAATTCTTGATTTTAACCTGAATTTCAATGATTTTACCTGGTAAAGCTCAAAAATGGTTTTTCTTCGATTTGAACCTTGTATTTGACTCGATTTAACTTGTGTTTTCAGCTATAGGTTCCTAAAAATATAGGGAGCATTTTTTGAAGTAAAGTTCTGATTTTGCCCTTCTTTTTCGAAAACTCATTTCGGGGGTCTGTTTTGACCCTGAACCAAAAGTAGTCAATATGAGTATCATTGACTTTATTTTGTTGTGTAGATTTTATATTTGATATGTTTAGTGGAGTTCGATATTGTTCTTGAAAATTAAGGTCGTGGGTTCGAAGTGTAGCGGATCGGTTTTGACTTTTGAGGTAGGTTATGGCTTAACTCTTTCAAACTGGTTTGGGTAGTAAATGATGATACAAAATGAATGTTAAGGGTGGGAAAAAATCATGAAACATGTGTATCTATGTGTTGTGTCCGTGTGGGGGCCTATATGTGATATAATTAACAAAATTGAGATATTATGTGATATGTGTGACCGTGTGGGATCCTATGTGATATTGATAACCTTGAATACATGTGAATAATTATATTGTGTTGTTAAAATGCTTAATGTGGTACCATTGGTGTATTGTGATTATATTCATACTTTATTGGCATATGAGACATGTGGAAATTCGTGGATGAAACGAAAATAATGAATGGATATTGGCTCATGTGACTGTGGAAATATATCATTGTAGTTGATTGTGGAAATATATCATGTGGTTGATTGTGGAAATATATCATGTGGTTGGTTGTGAAAATACTCATTGTGGTTGGTTGTAAGCATTACATCTTCATATCATACTCATTTATGAAACATTAGTACCATCGTAGCAACATTTAAGAAACACTGGCAACACCTGAAAGCACCTTTCTGAGGGATGTACCGGAAAGGAGATATGATATATGTGGATTGTATATGGGTTGACGAACCCCCCATGGGTCCTGCGTTGGGAGGCTTGCCTCCGTAGGTGTATACGGGGATTATGTCATGATTTTGAAGGTTGTGCGATGACCTCGTGCATCATCATCTTCATCATCATCATATACATTGCACTTACTTTATTGTGTTATGTTGTGTTGTATTGTCATATTGACTTGTCATCTATGTATTTATCATATCTTCTTTTACTTGTATTTGATGATCTTGTATATGCATGTTCCCCCTTGTTCTTCTTATATGTGATATAATATGTACTTTTGTTCTATCTTGGTATGATGTTGCAATATATGTGAGATATATTAGAACTGTTAGTGCAAGCGGTGTGGGCTACTGTTGTGGGACATTTTCTGATTGCAGGTGACATGCCCTTAGTGTATATTTTGTATGCTTTATTTACTTATTTACTTGGTCGGCCTATGATACCTACTGAGTACAAGTGGACCGTACTCATGCCTACTGCACCCTTTCGGTGTAGGTCCTAGCTCGAGTGTGCCTCAACTTAATGTACTCGGGCGACTGTTAGAGCTTCTAAGGTAGCGGTTGGACATTCATGCGTCTGAAGTTTACCTCTATCTTTCTATAGTAGTTATATCTTTATTAGTATTCAGAGACAGATATTATTCCTTTGTGGTTATTTTTTCGATGTATTTGACTCTTGAATTATATTAATAGTTCTTACACTATTGACACCTGGTTTTGGACATGATTGGTATTTTGGATAAGTTCTTTTCGCATTGTTATGATTACTTATATGGTTTGGCTTCATTCTAGAAGTCTTACCTTAGGATATTTCTGTCTTTTTTCTCTTTTTGTGTCGGTTTGGGCGATTGGATTACTTGTCAAGGTACGTCGCGATAAGTGCAATCATGACCTTCATTTTTGGGTCGTGACAATTGAAATGGATTGATACCAAATCTCAAGATTACTATGATATCATAGCCTTGTCGAGAGTTTGGATCGATTCCGGTATTCTTGTAGGAAAAAAAGAAAAAAGATGAGAAAAAGAGGATGAAAAAAAGGTATGTATATGTATGGAATTTGACATTGTTGAGAGTCTTTATGTCACACCATATACATATTTATGAAATTTGTTGTTACTTTATCCCATAATTATTATGTATATGAGCCCATATACTTTAAATTTGTTATGTATATGCGGTGAAACAAATACTGATGGACTATTTATTTCAGAACATATACATTACATAGTTATGTTTATCGACTCATATACATAATTATGTTATGTATATGTGTTGAAACAAATATTTTTAGACTGTTGTATTTTTAGAACATATATATTATAGAGTTATGTATATGGTTGCATTAACAGTGTTATACGTAGCACAATTATGTATATGGCTCTGTTAGACAAGCTGAAGTGCGTTTATTTCAGTCTATATATATAGCATTGTTATGTATATGAAAGAATATTAGGCATGAATATCAACCATTGTTTTATGTTTTCAAGTTTTGAAAAATTTTGTTTAAGTTTTGTTGCATATTAAACTAATATTAATTTGCAATGTATATTATTACAGGGGATGCAATTCGGAAGCAATTGCTGAAATCAACCTGAAATTCCTCAATCTCCAATTCTGATCGTTGAAACTAATTCGGTGTTTCATAATTTTGAAATTAAAAGTTGTTACTGAATTTAAGAAATTCATTAATCACAATTCCATAAATACAGAGTTAATTGAATTATGTATTTAAGGCAGATATTTTATTTTTTTAATTAAGCTAAATTAATTAGTTCAAATACATAAGTAATAATGTGTATGGCTAACAACTTATGTATAAGAATAGAGAGAAAGAAATTTTAATTGAAAAAAAAAGGAGAGAAAGTAATTATGTTTCAAAATGGTGAAATTTATGTTATTTAGCTTTATTTTTTATGAAGTAAAGAATTTATTTGTGATACACTAGATTAAGCTATCTAATTGTATATATTCATTTTTTCTTTCTTATGTTTCACTAAGTTTAAATAATTGATGCAGTAATGTTGAATGGCAAGACTCATTAGAGGTGCATAAGAATCCGTTGGGGCCTTCAATGTCAATAGATTGATTGTTTTGTAGTAATAATTAATGCTAATAAGTTATTTCATATATATATATATATATTGGTGCAGAATAGAACAACTGAGGACTAGAAAAAGAATATATGAAAGATTATAAAGAACAATTGCGAATGAAGAATGAAATATTGCAAAAATGAGTGAATAGCGTCACTGACTATATCAATCGATGTTCTGGTATGTGTATATATCTCTTTGCAAACAAAAATAATCTTATTCACTTTATATTTATGCCAAAATTATAATATAGAAATTATTCACATGATTTAATTAGTATTATAATAAAAAATTATTGTACAGTGACTAATAATGATGAGATCGTCACATAAAATAATAGTACACGAATTCACCCGTAATCTAAAGCAGAAATCACTTTGTATCATAAACAAGATACTACAATTATTGTTTTGATTTTTTTCTATGACTTATTTACCAAAATTTCATTAATCATATATGCAGATCATTTTTATATTTCTTTAGAGTTACACACCATAAACCATAAGGGTAGACAATCTCTCTCTATATATATAAGCAAAACTAACAAGACAAGAAGCCACGTGGCGGTTTTTTGAAAAAAAATTAATAGTTTTGTAATAATAATTTTGAATTAAAAAATGAAAAGTATTTGAATTTAAAAATATATTTATCCTTTATTTTTTAAAAAAAAGAATATCATTCTCTTGAAACTAGGAACCTAATATTAAAGAGTTATAAATGAACTCTTATTATTCACTAATGGGTAATTACACATGCAGATTTTGTGACTTGACTATCGGGTCACATTTGATAAAAGGAGTCTCTTGAATTGTATTTAAATTAATTAACTTAAAAATAGAAAAGTAGAGTTAAAGAGTCCTAAATAAAACTCTTACTATTTCAAAAGTTTATTCCTTTAATATATTATAAAATATATTTGAATACATGTAATTTAATAATAATAATAATAATAATAATAATAATAATAATAAATAACTAATAGTGTATTGTAGTTAATACAGTAGTATATACTAGGGATAATACTCACGAAAATACCTGAACTTTGACCGGATTTTCAGTTGAGCATACTGAACTTCTCCATTTTATCATATTCCAATATTTTTTTCACTATTACAACCATATTAAAGATTCTACAACTCAAATTCCTCCTACAAATCAAATTTCAAATGATTTCAGTGAGTCAATTCCAAATTTGAAGTCTATTTTTATCACTTTTCATCATTTTTCACCAAAATTTTGATTCCTAATTCTTGAAATTTGGCTTTTTGTTTTCTTGAAACAACCATAGCAGATCAAGTTCTTTGCGGTTGCAATTGTACTCAGTAGAGTCATTCCAAAGCTTCTATTTTGCAACCGTAACTGAAGCGAGAACTAAAAGCTTTCAAAGTAACTGAAGCCATTTTGCAACAGTAACTGAAGTCATTCCAAAGCTTTCAAAATCAAAGACTTTCGTGAAAACTGGATTCCTAAACAAGCTTTTTTCACCAAAATCTTGATTCCTAATTCTTGATTCCTATTTGATGAAATTGAAGGATAAACCATTTGGGGGGGGGGGGGGGTGTTTTGAAATTGAGTCAAATTGATGTAATTGAATTGAGTGTGTTGAAGATGACCCATTTGGGGTATGTGTGTGATGAAATTGTGTTCAATTTCAATTCAATAATAGAGCAACCATGGTGCTTTGTTGAAGACTCCATTGTTGAAGATGAGAAAGAAAAGAAAGAAAGAACAGAGAAGAGATAGAATGAAAAATATAAAAAAAAACATAAAATTTATCAAAATTAAAAAATTGAGGGGCTGTTTGACAAAAAAATAATTATTTTAACGATTTTTTAACACTTTCACGCGCCCAATGCGCGTGAATTACACACAATGATCCAAGTGGGCAGATATATGCTATTAAAATACAAAAAAAAGTTCAGGGGGTAATAGAACCCCCGCAAAGTTCAGTATGCTCAACTGGGAATTCAGTCAAAGTTCAGGTATTTTGTTAGTATTATCCCTATATACTACGTGGTTCTTCATATTTAAAAGTAAATAATTACAAGTAAATAATTATAAATTTATTTAAAATTATTATGCTATTTATTTAAAGATAAAGATTAAAATTTAAAAATAAACAAATTCTACATATTTTGAGGCATGACCTTTTTTTGAGAGTATTCTACATTTTTTATAGTTTAAATTACACATATAAAAATATAAAGTTTATTTTAATTATTTTATGGATAAAGATAAAATTTGCTAAAAAATATTTGTTTGAAATTTTTTTATAATATTTTTTATTGTTTTAAATTGAAACTATAAAAGGATAAAGGTTATTTTTAGAGATATAAATAATTAAAGTAGACTTTAGATAAAGATAACATTTGTTGAAAATTAGTTTGTTAAATTGGTGTTTAATTTTTGAATTTTGAATTTTAAATGGAAGTTAGGATTCTTTTAGCCTTTGAATTGAAAACAAACTCTATACTAGATAAAGTTGAATTTGAATTAACTCTTTCTATATAAACTCAATTTTCAATCAAACCTTTCATTTCGTCCTTTAAATTCTTTTGAACTTATTCTTTAACTGCTTATACCGCATTCATGGTTGGCAATATGCTTACATTAATAGATCTGTACACAATTTGTATTACTACTTAAAGCTTGATTTAAGATTATTTTATTATGATTTATAACAATTTGTGTTTTTTTTGTTATATAAAATTTCTATCATGGACAAAGAAGCTATAGATAATGCATATGAGATTCTTCAAAATATTTACCAAGGTATATTGTTTATACTTGATTTGACTTAATAATTAATTTTTATTATTTACAACTAACATTATATTTATCTTTTGTCACAAATGTAACTAAAGAATCTGAAGTTCTTAAAGATCTGATGTATATAAACATCACAAAAATATGAAATGAATATTTAAAAAATTAACTATATTGGAATCAATCGTTAGCTCCTCATGAAAAAACAAAACCAACGAAATAGCTTATGTGAAACATTAAAGAAGATGTATTTTCAGTTTTACATCAACAAAAGTAGTGACAAAGTTTACACCATCAAGAAAAAGTCACCAGTGAATTTAGCCATGCAATTTGCTCATCCAATCTACTTTTTATCTGATGATAAAATTTTAATGCGACGAATGCTTTTGAAGAAGCATTTTGAGTTGCTTCCTATCCGAAAACAAGATCAAAAGTACTCGCCATTTTTTATGTCTACTATTACTTTCTACTCATAATTATTAGACTTGTCTGCTTTACTGATGTTGAAGTGAATCATTAATTAATATATTGTAAGTGAGATTGCATGCCAACAATTCAAAATTGCATCTATTATTGATATTTATTTTTTGTTTATAATTCAAAATTGCTCATGGATAAAATTCTATATAATAAACAAAAATATATATAAATTAGAATATATATGCAAGAGAAATATTATATACATACATATATATATATATATATATATATATATATATATATATATATATATATATATATATATATATATATATATATATATATATATATATATATATATATATATATATATATATATATATATATATATATTTGTCTTTTTAAAAATGTTCACATATGTAACTAAAGAATATGAAATTTTGACTTATATGATGCATCCACATATCTCAAAAACATGAAATGAATATTTTAAAAAATAATCAAGTAGAATAAAGAATCAAAATATAGAAAGGAGATTTTGCAGATTATTTGTACGAAGAATAGATTCAAACCATATTTGTATATGTACAAATATTATTATATTAAATTTTTTTATTTTAATATATTTCTATTAAACATAAAGACAACCTCCGACAGTCTTACTATATCACATATCTACTCTCTTAAGAAAAATTATAATTAAAATATACAGGCATTTAGATATTTTAATGAATTTATTCTTTCTTGATTTTACTTGCAAATCTATAATTATATGTAATTTTTTAAGCGATTGTATGTCTTTACTCTTTTATCTTATACCACCGAGTGGTATTTTCTTCTTGAGTAGTTCATTATAAGAAAGAAAATAAAGATTTAACTAAGCAAAATAATTTTTAAGGTACAGGCGAGTAAGTTATAATAATGAAAGTAAATCACAGTTTAAAAATATAAATTTTTAAAATTGTAGTTTTTAAGTATAATTAAATATGATCTATGTAGATTACATATTAAAATTCTTTTTTCACGAATTCATAATTTTACTTTTTTTTCTTTAAAATTCATATTCAAGAAATTTACTTACATTGTCAAATTCTTTTTAATTCTTAGTACAAATTAACAATTTTTTAAAATTTTGAGTAAAAAAAATATTTTTGAAATAAAATATGTTTTGATAGACGTGAAGAAGTTTAATTTGAATTTTAAATCATAACCACTTCTAACAAATTAGATTATTTTGAAGTCTTCTTCTAATTTATATTTAATATAATTTATTATGCGTAACAAAATTTATCAAATTCTTATGTTTGTATTTTTGAGATGAAATAGAAGAAAATTTAACTGTTTAATGCGTAACGTTAAAAAAAAGCCTTAAAGTCGAATTGCATAGTTCGAAAGGGGAGGGGGGAGGGGATTTAAACTAACTTTGAGAATATAATGTAGTAATTCGATTATGTACATATTACTATTTATAAAAGATAAATAAAAGAGATGGAGGACAATAGAATAAACAATATGACAAAGCATAACATGAAACATTAAAGTTTTTTGCAATTACATATTATTTTTATTCATATAAAATTTAATTAGAGGTGGAGGAAGGGGTAATTAACAATCTATATCTTTAAATTATGAATAATATTTTTAAAAAATATGAAACATAAAATTGCTTTTACTATGATATGATTGTTTTTCATATGATTTGATTAGAGATGGGGGAGGGATGGGGGGAAGGGTAGAACCTTTTTTTTTATTATTTTGTATTTCATAATTGAAATATAATATGATAGTTGATTTTTTTCAAAGTTCTCATTTTGTGGGAATAGATTGGATATGTTATTGTTGAATGTTTAAAGTAATATGATTTACCATTCGAAAGAGGCATTTGATGTCAAATGATTAAAAATGATATTTAAATGTTATCCACGCATCGCGCGGGTATATATACTAGTTTTATTTTATTAGGACAGTTTTATTTGTTATTGGAGATTGTATATCTTATTTCAAGAGGCAAATTCTATATTTTAACAAGATTTATTTCAATAGGCAAATCCTATATTTTAACAAGATTTACTTGTAGTTCTACAGATATCATTTGAATGATCATATATAAAATTACTTACATTAGTAGTGTAAAAAACTTAAAACTTTCTTTTTCTATGTGGTCAATTAATTAAATACTATATTACTTATTTGAATTTTTATATTGGTATTAATTAAAGTAATCTAATCAATTAAATGATTCAAAATACAATTTTTCTGTTAAGTGCATACAAATTGACAAGGAGGATTTTCTTGGGTGCCGGACTAGTATGTTTGTTGTGGGTTTAGCCAAACTCAGAACATAGTTTTAATTCAATTCTTATACATTTATCTTGACAATTTATTGAATATGTATAAATCATTAATAATCCAATAACTTAAGCAATTAATTAAAATTAAGAATTTATAAACTTCAAATCTTGACATTATCTTGATTTCAGCACAAACTAAAGAGTTGGTATTTGGGTTGAAGAGTTTGAAACTTGCAAAGGTTCAAGAAGAATAGCATATGGAGAGGTAGACATGAACTAAGGCATTACTACAGACCATTATGTCAACTTTGATGACATAAACGTTGACCGATCCAAGAATGACATGTGAATCAATCAAAAAATATTGCTAATCTTTATGAATTTATTTTATTTCTTTTTCTTTTATTTGAAGGGGTGTTGGGTTGGGTTGGGTGTGGGGAGGGGGGGAGTTGAAATTATAAATTTTCGTTCTGTAATTTAAGAATGGTCAAATTTTCATTATTGGGATATTGAAACAATGTTATATACTCGATCATTTTTATGGATCTTTTAATTTCTAGTATTTGACAATTTTAATTTATGCATATTTATTATTAGTACTTAGATTTTATATTATCTGATTAAAGTTGATCTGCATAAACATGTAATTCATTGTAGCAAACTTAAAAAGGTATCTTCATGTGGTAGCGCGCCCTCTCTTTTTTTAATTACTAATATTGTTATTAATAATTACGTAGTTTTGTTTTTTCCCATGTATAATACTATTTAGTTCTTCATGTGTATTGTATCTTGTTATCTTGATGTCATATTTTTCTTGTCAATTCTTTTGACATTTGGTATAATGAACATGATTTAGCTAGATTCTCTTAATTTAATTAGATTGAGTTCGACATAATATAATTTTACTTTGATATAGGATAATACTTAATGTCTTAAAAATGCACACTCACTACTTTCCTACTATAGTTGCTGAAACTTATTAATAGTCTACACATTATGGTAATGGTATATCCTAGTAAACTAGAGTGTTCAATAGATACAACATTGCATGAATATTAAAATAAAAGTTGATGCAAATTTTAAAGGACATCTATATAATTTGTTCTAGATTATTCTTTACTGAGTCGTCATCTTAATTAGGTTTGAAAATTAGTTGCTTTAAAATTCTCTCTTAGCAGAAGACATGCATGTTTCTCGTTTGAGAGAGCTTTGTCTTTCCCTAATTGTTTTTTTTGTGCGAGACATCAGATTTGTACTAAATTTCAATAAATGTTATCGTTACTTGTTAAAGACAAACCCCTAAGGATCTATTGTCATTGGCACTCATGGTCTTTGCTTCTTATATAATTACTTTTTCTAACAAATGACAATAATATTTCGAAATGATTCTAACGAGCTTGAGTTGATTTATTAGATAGTTCAACAACAACAATAAACCCAGTGTATTCCCACCTAGTGGGGTCTGGGGGGGGTAAGATGTACGCAGTCCATACCTCTACCTCTAAAGAAGTAGAAAGGTTGTTTCCGATAGACCCCCGGCTCAAGACACGAGATACCACACAAATACATAGTAAAGCACAGAACAAGATTTCATAACAAAAATACGGCACCCATAAGTAATCGAAAACAGAGGAAAGCACCCAGATTCGTAATAAAACATGGAACACGGAGCACGGAATCATAATAAGAATAATGTCCCCACCAAGTAATTCCCTACACTAGCGACCCAAACTGGCCCTAGTCTTCTGCCCTAATTCGCGTATTCCAGACCTTCCTATCTAGGGTCATGTCCTCGATTAGCTGTAACTGCTTCATGTCCCGCCTAATCACCTCACCCCAGTACTTCTTCGGCCTACCCCTACCCCGCCTAAAACCATCCAACGCTAGCCTCTCACACCTACGAACCGGGGCATCCATGCCCCTCCTCTTCACGTGTCCAAACCATCTCAATCAGACTTCCCGCATCTTGCACTCCACTGGAGTCACACCAACCTTCTCCCTGATAGTCTCATTCCGAACTCTATCCCCTCTAGTCAGCCCACACATCCAGCGCAACATCCGCATTTCTGCCACCTTCATTTTTTGGATGTGGGAGTTCTTAACTGGCCAACACTCCGCTCCATACAACATGGCCGGATGGACTACCACCCTGTAGAATTTGCCTTTAAGCTTGGGCGGCACCTTCTTATCACACAACACCCCCGACGCGAGCTTCCACTTCATCCATTCCGCCCCAATGCGGTGCGAGACATCCTCGTCAATCTCACCGTTACCCTGGATCACGGACCCGAGATAATTGAAACTATCCCTCTTATATACCTCCTGTGATTCCAGCTTCACTACCACCTCATTCTCCAGCCTCACGTCATTAAACTTGCATTCCAAATACTCTGTCTTGCTTCTGCTCAACCTGAACCCTTTAGACTCAAGAGTTTGTCTCCGCACCTCTAATTTGTCATTTACACCCCCTCGAGTCTCATCAATCAGAACTACATCGTCTGCAAACAGCATACACCAAGGCACCTCCCCTTGAATACGCCGCATCAACACATCCATCACCAAAGCAAACAAAAGGGACTAAGAGTAGATCCCTGATGCAATCCTGTCAAGACAGTGAAATGCTCTGAGTCTCCTCCCGCCGTCCTCACCTGAGTTTTCGCTCCATCATACATGTCCTTAATTGCTCTGATATATTCCAGCGAGACTCCACTCACCTCCAAGCATCTCCATAGCACCTCCCTGGGGACTTTGTCGTATGCCTTCTCCAGGTCGATAAACACCATGTGCAGGTCCTTCTTTCTTTCCCTATACTGTTCCACCAGCCTCCGTACCAGGTGAATTGCCTCCGTCGTCGAGCAGCCAGGCATAAATCCAAACTGGTTTTCTGAAATAGACACTATCCGTCTCAGCCTCACCTCGACCACTCTCTCCCAAATCTTCATAGAGTGACTCAATAACTTAATCCCCCTATAGTTATTGCAACTCTGGATGTCACCCTTATTCTTATAGAGAGGGATCATGGTACTCCACCTCCAAGCCTTGGGAATCTTTGCCATCTTGAAGATTTCATTAAACAATCAGTCAACCACCTTACACCAGCCTCTCCAACGAACTTCCAAAACTCCACCGGTATCTCATCCGGCCCCATCGCCCTACCTCTTCACATCCTGCGAACAGCCTCTCTAACCTCTTCTACCTTAAAACGTCTACAATAACTAAAATCCCGACACTCCTCTGAGTGCTCCAGTTCCCCTAACACAATAGCTCTATCCCCTTCGTCATTCAAGAGCCTATGAAAGTACGACTGCCATCTATTCTTAATGTGGCCGTCCTCCACTAACACTCTACCGTCCTCCCCCTTAATGCACCTCACCTGGTCGAGGTCACGACCCTTCCTCTCCCTAGCCTTAGCGAGTCTAAACAACTTTTTCTCCCCTTCTTTCCCCTGTAACCCTGCATACAAGCTCTCAAAAGCGGCCGTCTTAGCTGCAGTGACTGCTGACTTAGCCTCCTTCCTAGCTAGCTTGTACTCTTTCCTGTTTACCCATTTCTCTTCTTCGTCCTTACTCTCAACCAACTTAGCATACGCCCCTTTCTTGGTCCCCACTTTCTTCTTCACCTCTTCATTCCACCACCAATCCCCCCGATGATGCCCGGCCCGGCCCCTAGAAACACCCAACACCTCACTTGCATTCTCCCTGATGCACCTAGCCGCCCTATTCCACATACTATCCACGTCCCCCCTACACTCCCGCACCTCCATTCCCACCAACTTCTCCCCAATCTCCCACGCATTCACTGGCGTCAAGCCGCCCCACTTAATTCTAGGTCTACACTCCTTACTCCTCCTCTTTCTATTCTTCTTTATACCCAAATCCATAACCAAGAGCCTATGCTGGGTCGAAAGATTCTCACTCGGGATGACCTTACAGTCCTTACACAACACCCTATCCCCTTTCCTAAGCAACAAAAAGTCAATCTCGATCCTGGCTATCGCGCTTCGAAAGGTGATCAAGTGATCGTCCTTCTTCGGAAAGCCCGAGTTCACCACCACCAGCCCAAAGGACCTCGCAAACTCCAATAGAGTAGCCCCCTCTTCATTTCTCTCCCCAAAACCAAAACCACCATGCACATCACCAAAGCCTCCCGGTAACGCCCCGATGTGCCCATTGAAATCTCCTGCTACAACAATCTTCTCTGAGCTAGGCACGCCTCTCACCACTTTCTCCAAGGCCTCCCAAAATCGCATCTTCTCCTTCCCCTCCGAGCCCACTTGCAGCGCATAAGCACTACACACGTTCAGGGTAAACCCCCGGATGACCAACTTAATAGTCATCAACCTATCGTTGATCCTCTTCACCTCTACTACCTGGCCTCTAAGCTCTTTATCTACTAAGATGCCAACTCCATTCCTACGCCTCTCGCTCCCAGAGTACCACAGCTTGTAACCATCCGCATCCCTAGCCTTAGACCCTACCCACTTGGTCTCTTGAACACACGCAATATTGATCCTCCTCTTCCTAAGAATCTTCACAAGCTCTATGGACTTACCCTGAAGGGTCCCTATATTCCAAGACCCAACCCTCAGCCTACCATCACTATCCACACGCCCTCCTCTACCACCCCCGCGGTCAAACCTTGGCCTCCCTCCTACTCCCGCCCTTTCCTCATCCTCCGCCCCCACAATGGCCCCACGCCCCAACCCCCTCGAACATGACCCTATCCAACCATTACCGCCCACATCCACTAGTACAAGAAAATATAAGAAAATATAAACAATGATAGTAGCAAAGCAGCAACAAGAAATACAAGGCTCACACAAATTCAAAGAAATAATCAAGAAGCAAAACTAAACTCAAATAGAGAGCAAACACCATTGGACTCAACACCCACAGCCCCAAAAATAGAGCCCCAAGCCGATAACCCAATCAAAAGCAGTGCAAGAAACGACCACAACAACAGCAACAACAGACAACAGACAATAGACAATATCAACAAATCAAACGCGAGTCAAGGTACAGGGATAATACTAGCATAATACGAAGAATGAAATAACAAAGGTTAGAAGTCACCGGGTTACGCTTGTAGACCAAGCCGGAAACCAAAACCCAGCGTAGACCGGGTTCCAGGGAGTTTCGGTGCTGAGAGGGAGCTGCGGCTGTTGGAGACCGAGGGAACTGGTCGTCGTTTGGGTGCTGCGGCTGCTGGCGACCGAGCGGCGGGTGTAGACGGAGCTATGGTTGTTGGAGACCGATCGGCGGCTGGAGATCGAGCGACGGCTGGCTGGAGACCGAGCTGCGGCTGCTGGAGACCGAGCGGCGGCTGCTGGGGACCGGGCGGCGGATGCTGGAGACCGAGGGGGGCCGTTGGATCTCGCCAGAGCCGGAACCGGAGGGAGGGGTATGAACGGAGAGGGGGTAGGAACGAAGGGGGGGGAGCGGATTGGAACCGAGGGTCAGCGATGGAGGGCGGCGGGGAGCGGCGACGGGGGTCGGCGCCGAGGGCCGGAGGTCGGAGGTCGGGTCGGGTCGGCGCTGAAGGTCGGCGACGGCGACGGGGGCCGGAGATCGGGGAGAGAGAGAAGGTATGGAGAGAGAGAGAGAGCCGTTAGTATGGGGAGAGAGAAAGAGAGTTTTCTTTGTAACGAAAATTTATTAGATAGTTATTTAACTAAAATTTACTATCTTAAAATGTCACTTTCTTTGTTAAGAAATTTAAAATAAAAAAAAAGAGTGACTTTCTAAAAGAATAACTATTCATTAAGTGATTATTAATAAATTAACTTCTCAAGACACTTTAATGGCAACGAACAAATTGAAATGAATGCAATGTAGGAAAATCTATTTTTGGTCATAGGTAACCCATCTATGCAATCTTTATTAATATAATTTGTTTTGAACTTATTAACTCATGTTGACATTACGTCGATGAGCGAAAGGCGATGATTCGTTAAGGAGGTGGATTCAACCCTGACAAATGTAATGCATTGAGACAGTGTGGGGGCCTGATGTAAAAGAAATGAATATATAGTTGGTGCCATATTTTAACGAGTCAGAGCCACATATTTAATGAGGTTAAATCGTGATTAAAACAAGAGATAAAAAGTAAAATAAAACATCTTTACAGTGAATAAAATGAGTGTCATTATAGATAATCACTCAAATTTTATTTTATAATACAAAATTCACGATCTAAATATCATGACAGTCACTATTTTCTAGATTAAAATAGTCACTCAACTCGAGAGAAAATATTTTTCTGCAGAACACTTTTGACTGGTTGTGGTGTATAAACATGCCGCGATAACTTGGAAAACATGTGATTCGGTAATATTACTTAATTTTGCTGTTATGTATCATCTATGTTAAAAAATAAAAAAAATAAAAAAAAATTAGCATCATCTATGTACATAAAGTTGTCATTTTTCTCTAAAGCTGGCTTCTTCCAGTTTGCAACAACATATTGAATCACTCAAAAAACTCCTAGAAACACGGTACGAAAATGGTGTAGAATATGATAATCCGAAAGGTTAAATAACAATCTCCTAAAATCATGGTATGTAAATGGTTGAGAAAATGATATCCTATAAAAGATACGTAAATGATATAGAAAATGAGGCTAAACCCATCGATAGCCCCTCAAACTTGTCTCTAAAATTCACTTAGGCCTCTAAACTAAAGCTTGTACCTATTAGACCTCTAAACCCCCCGAATTTGATCCAATCAAGCCTTTTTTGCTTATGTGGCATTCCGCGTGTTGTCCACTCACTAGGGGCGCGTGAGGCACGCTTTTTTGAATAATTATCCAATAGAAAGGTGTCAAGTGGCACTGAGGCTCCAAAAAATATTAATTGAAAATTTATATTTAAATCAATTTATTAGTATAATTTTTAATTTCTTAATCTTTTTTAAAAAAAACACCCCACCCCCCACGGTGTCATCTTCTTCACAGCACCCCACCCCCTACGTCTTCAACCCCACCCCACCCCACCCCACGGTGTCATCTTCTTCAAAGCATCCCACCCCCTACGTCTTCAACCCCATCCCACCCCACTTCTTCATTGTCTTCAACCCCACCCCATCCCCGCGTCTTCACATGAACAATTTCTTTTTAATCCACCATAATTATTCCAATTTCTTGAACAATTCCAACAAAAAATTCACTTTTTTTTTCCTCCACTAATATCATCATTTCTTGAAAAATTACAACAAACATCATTTTTTTTTCATTCCTTGTAACTTTTTGCAATAAATGTCACTTTTTTCTCCTATAATATCATCATTTTATGAAAATTTTAAATAAAAATGATTTTTTTAAGACTCTCTTTTGAATTCTTGAAGTAGAGTTTAAAGAAAAATTTTGTGTATGTGTGTTTTTGAGCTTCACAGAGAAGCAAAGTTCACTTTAAAGGTGAAAAAGATTAACGCAGGGGTGGGGGGGTGGGGGGGCAGTGAAGATGAACGTTGGGAAGGGGACCTTGGGGTATGTGGGGATTAGTATTTTATTTTTATTTTTTAAATAATTTTATAAATTTTCATTTGTAAAAATTTTATAATTTCTTTTTAATAATCAATTTTTTATTTTTATTTTTTAAATAATTTTATAATTATTTTTTAATAATTTGGATTTCTCAATGCCATTTTTTGTTTTTATTTTTTAAAATTTTGTAATTTTATTTTTATTTTTAAATAAATTTATAATTTCTTTTTAATAATCATTTTTTTTTTATTTTTTAAATAATTTTATAATTATTTTTAAATAATGTGGATCCTCAATTCCATTTTTTATTTTCATTTTTATAAAATTTTATAATTTTTTTTATAATCAATTTTTTATTTTTATTTTTAAAATAATTTTATAATTATTTAATAATAATTTGGATTCAATGCCATTTTTATTTTTATTTTTATAAAATTTTATAATTTCTTTTTAATAATTAGTTTTTTATTTTTATTTTTTAAATAATTTTACTATTATTTTTTAATAATTTGGATCTTCAATGTCATTTTTTAAATTTTTTTATAATTTTATTTTTTAAAATATTTTATTAATTATTTTTTAATAATTTTTTTTTAAAAAAATTATAATTTCATTTTAATAATCAGTTTTTTATTTTTATTTTTTAAATAATTTTATAATTAGTTTTTAATAATTATTGGACCCACAATGCCACGTGTTTGGTTTCAATTAGTCCTTTTTGTCATATCATCGCGTGTGTGTAATACACACTTTGAGCTTTTAGCTGATTGGGCAAAAAAATACCCAATTGAAACCAAATTGGGAGGGAGGGGGGGGGGGGGGGTTAGAGGTTTAATAGGTAAAAACCTTAGTTTAAGGGTCTAAGTGAATTTTAGGGACAAGTTTGAGGGGATATCGATGGATTTGATCTAGAAAATGATGTCCTATAAAAGGTAAGTGAATGGTATGAAAATGGTACAGACATTGATGTCAGACAATTATACATTCAGTAGAACAGTTGATAAAATGGATATATATGTAACTTCAAAATTAAAATGTGTTTACTAGACAAAGAAAGATGTCGACACCATAAACTAAATATATGAAATCCATGTAAAACAAACTAACAACATATAATGTCTACATTTTTCAGCATTTTTGTATTCTAGCGCTCTTTTGAAAAATGAAATTTTTTATATAATTTTGAATGAAGTAAAGGATGAGGATCGTGATTGTATTTATGAAAAGAGAAGCAAAAGACATAGTGAAGATAGAGGAGTCTAGACAAAAATAAAGAAGATATCAGAAAAGATATGAACTACATAAAAAATAAACACATATGCCATAAAATCAACCACCTTATCTAAATTAAGTCCAAAAGAATATGTTCTTTTCATTAATTTTCGAAAAGCAAGCAATTTTAGTATAAAAACAGGTTTTAATAGATAATAGATTTTGTAAATAAAATTTACATTTTGTAAATAAAATTACTAAAAATTACATAAATCCACATGTTATGTTTCATTTATTTCAAAATATCCCATATCTTCAAACATATTACATTTATACCATTTTTTTAATTTCTCTCTCATAAATTACATATATATACAAACCCTTTTTTACTTTCATCTAATCTTCCCCCAAAGTACGGCTAAAACCCCTTTTTACGTTCACTGTTTCTCCCCCAAAAGTACAGCTACAATCAAACAACAGTTTTCAAGTTTGAAATCAATCGTGTATCTGTCCAACTCCTATTCAAGGGTATTCAATAACTTTATCTTCTTCAATTTCAACTGAATCTTCTTTTAACATTCTAAATGTTAAATTTTTGAGTATTGTTAAAAAAAAATTTCATTACATAGTTGAAATTTTCGAGAATTTTCAAACAACATTTTGTTCCATGTTTTGATTAACTAATTTTATGGATTTCTACATTATCAAATTATAGTTTAATTATCTGCATTTTTCTTCCTTTTTTAAAAAAAATTGTCTATTTGAAGTAATAAAGTAGCAACTTAGTACTTAATTAATGGAGAATTCTTCTTCGTTTAGTTTAGGATTAATTCAGTTAGATAATAACGAGACAACAAATTCGCTAGTTGATTTCATTCCCGTAATATTTGATAATGAGGAACCTAACTTTGATGAAAACAGATCAAAAAATCTTAACGACCCCATCAGGATGAAAAGATTATTAAAGCATCAACCTCAAGGTCGAAAAAATAAATTGGAGAATCATCAAGAAAATTAAAAAAAAAAGGACAATGGTCGGCCTCATTTATCAAAGACATTTCATCTTTTATAATTTTTTTTGTTATTGGTATATTATGTTTTTTGAAAATAATATTTAAGTGTTGTGATTGTTTATTGGGGTTATGAAGTTAAGTGTGAAAATTGAATGTGCAAATACAAAATTACTCTGTGTATATATTCTACATATACATTTTGTTGATGCTATTGACTTGAATACCTTGATATTTATAGTTCATATACATATGTGGTTACTGCTTGTATCTATTAGTAAGTATGTATGTGTTTTACACATACATTATTCTTTTTATGTTGTTGAACATATGCATAAATTTCATTATGTGTGTTTTGTGTACTGTGTTTTGATGCATTGAATATCTATATTTGTATATGTAAATCATATTTATATATGAGCTCTTTTTTATTGTGTATACTATTTTGAGGTAAGAAATATTAGATCTGTATGTGTAAACATATACAAAAGAGTTGCATTTTTTTATTTTCTTATGTATTGTTGTGTACATATACATCTAACATATGCATATTTAGTAGATATACATATGTTACCAGGTGTTTAAGGTTATGAATAGTACCTATGTATATTTCTAACACATACATGTCATGTATATCTTGTTATATGTGTAATTAAATGCCTTGTTTATATTCATCATTTTTTATGTATTGTTCATATATTCCTTCATGTGTTAGATGTTGTTAGATGTGTAATGAAATGACTAGTTGTTATGTACAGTATATGTTTTGACCATATAGGGCTCACATTTATGTGTTCTTTATTTTCAATAGGATATGAAATATTGGATAAAAAATGTTCCTGTGCATTCTTTGCATTTCGATAGTTATTGCAAACACGTATTTGGTTCAGATATAAAGAATTGTGCTGGTGAAGAAGCTTACAATATTTTTTGTCAAACAATCTTTGGGTCCTTTATAGACATGCCCAGTGTAATTTTTAGGGTTAGATTTTCAAATGTTTACTTATGCGTGAGTTAGAGCAAGAAAATTCGGATGAAATTCACGTTTACGTGCAGGGAATCATTCTGAAGTTTACTATTTCTGAGTTTGTTTTAATATCTGGACTTAAATATACTGGGAACATTGAGGAGCACCTATATACTCATTCATCTAAGTCCGTATTAATGGCGAAGTATTTTTCAAGTTTAAAAAATACTGTCAAAAAGTATATTTTTGTACAATGATCCAAGGCGAGAAATTTCGACAACAACACCGATGCTTTGAACATGTCCATCCTATACTTTATTCATACCTTTTTGTTTTCACAAATACGTGATGCTACTATTAGCAGATCGGACTTTGTGATGGTGAAGGATGACAGGTATGGATAATTTCCATGGGAAAAGGCTTCTTTTCAAAAGCTGATTGCAACATGGAGACAAGATTTTTTTGTTGAAAAACAACTATACTCTATTGGGGGAATGCCTTATGTGTTGAATGTTTGGATGTATGAATGTTATTCTGAGGTAGACAGTACTATAGCTGAACATGTAGGTAATGTAATTTCAAGAATTTTTAACTGGAAGGTATTTGGGATTAAGGTCGAGTATGAGAAGTTCATGGCCGGTATGTTCAGCAAGGAAAACATTTAGTATTACATTTTGAGTTAAAATTTTTATATCACTGTACTGACTTTTCGGTGAATCTTAATGTAGCCATTTTTTTATGCTTAACAGTTTGTGTACAATAATTTACGGTCAACTCATGAAGAAGTACAAAGGCTTGATTTGCCAATGATCGATGGCGTTGAATTAAATGATGATGAATCTGCCTTCTCACATGATACTTTTTCAAATTGTAGTGGTAAAAGACACGTTGTAGATATACATACTCAACCGGATATAGACCATCAAGGTTTTGAGGATTTCAATACTGCCCCACCACCTGAAATCCTAAGAAAGGCGGGTCTGAGTACTGATGCATCAGCATCATAACCTATGAAGAAGAGGAGGACAGTCCGATTTGATACTACAACTGTTCTTATGCAAGATAGCAAGAAAATCCCAACATCTGTTTCAGGAAAAAGTATGCCAATAGATCAATTACAGACTTCTGATTCAGAGCGTGTTGATGCACCTAACTCCGTCATCATCCGGCAAGTCAGGTCATCAGGACAGTTCTGACCAAAAGTGAAATGAGTTGAAGTTCTTCTTAAAGTCTTATGGAAGTTTTTGCATATATTAAACACTATGTACAATTAAATTGTAGAAACATTATCAAATTTATTGTCTTTTTATTTGTAGGTTGACCAAAAATTCATCTTCATTCACAAAGTAATGGTTAAACAACATAAAGAATCAAATGACAAAAGAAATAAACAACACACTAAACTAATGAGCATGCTGAAACACATCAAACACACCCATGAAAAGATAAATTTAACTTATTTTACTTTTCACAATTAATGATTTTTGTATTTAACTATTGAATTATATTCGTGTCATTATCATTTTTTATACATCACAATTTTCTATAATATTAATATACATCATAAATTGTTGAAAGAATTTTTTATTTTAATTTCGTTCAAAATTGTTAGATAGAATACTTAACTGTACATAAACAGGTTGTTGATTAATCAAACTTCAAATTTTAATACGATACAATTATGGATGTTACAAAATACACGCACTCAGTTATGTATATATCTAAATAAACATAATATACACACAAAGAGTCATTTATATTTTCAAATATAATTCATCTATATTTTATACATCTAAGTTATGTATATTGTTCAATATACATAACTTTGTTATGTATATTTAGTTTATATACATAATTCTGTAATGTATATTTTATAATATACATAAGTTTGTGGTCTATAGTACCATCATACAAGATCATCTTATCAATATTTTTAACTCATTCATACATAATCAATTATCTATGTTGGATGAATCCAATATTATATTTATTACTCTACACTTTATATCTTTATCAAACATTTGGGCATAAAAGACATCATTCATTGCAAGTTTTTTTTAATATTTTTTATATAAAACAGCAACAGGATCAACAATATCAAGATGTGGAATGTTTACAAAAGAAAGATGTTCCATCAGAGAGCAGACTGTTCATACGAATTTCTTGTCAACAAATGCAGACAAAGCAAAAATGATATGTTTTATAACTATGCATTTTTTTTATTTTTCTATGTTGATGTTGTTCTTACACATATGTAATCCTAATCTCATAAGGATGATGAACTTGGAGGGTTTACAACTAGGGGTGTATCATCACTAGACAATTTCGAAGAGATAGATATTGTCACTAGTTCAAAACATAAAGGGAAAAAGGTATTTTTTACAAAATGATTTTTCCCCAAGTGAGATATTGATATTACAAAATCTATACACACACAGTCATGTATGTATTCAAATATATTTCATCTTTGTTTTGTACATTAAACAATTTAAATAACAAAAAGTTATATATTTTTTTTAATATACATAACTGTGTTATGTATATTAATTTTTCATACATAACTATGTAGTTAATATTTTATAAATAACATAAATATTTTTTGTATAGCTCACAACATACAGTACTGTGTAGCACATATTTATAACTTATTTAACAATAATGAATTATTTATTATATTTTTTCAAACAACATCTACAGCATCAATAAGATCATGATGTGGAATGTTTACAACAGGAACATGTTCCATCAAAAGAGCTGGTTGAAATAGAATTCTTTCCAACAGAGGAACAAAAAGAAAAAAAGGTATCTTTTACAAAAAGGCAGTTTCACATAGTTAGTTTTATATTTTGTATTAAAGAAAAAATTCAAATAAATTTAGATTAGTTTCTTGTGTATGTTGACTGGTATTTTGGATATTTATATTTGTTATTAGTTTGTATATGTCATTTGTCATACGTATATGTTTATAATATACATAGTTAATGCATCAAAAAATGAAACATCATCATAAACATTCGATACACATTTTAAATATTTTTGGTTCTCGACAACAGTAATAAATCATTACACACAGAATTTACTCATGATATAAAAAATGATGCTATTATGGAAGGAATCCACAACAATGTACAAAAACCTTTTGAGGTTGGATATATCTCATAGTATAAAAGTTATTATTTCGTAAAAATACACAAAAATACCTGAAGTTTGACCAAATTACCAGTTGAGAATACTGAACTTTGCGAAGGTCCTATTACCCCCCAGACTTTTTTTTTCATATTTTAATGGCATATATCTGCCACTTGGCCAATGTGTGTTAGTCACGCACATTAAGCGCGTGAAAAGTGTTAAAAACATTATAAACTCTTTTTCTTTGCCAAACATCTCTTTAATTTTATAATTATTTAAAGTTTTATATTTTTTATTTATTTTTTCATTCTTTTCCTTCTCTCTTCTCTCTTCTCTCTCCTCTCTTCTCTCTTCTCTCTTCTTTCTTCTTTCTTCTTTCTTTCTTTTCTTCAATAATGGTTGTTCCCTTGTTGAATTGAAATTAAATTCTTGAAGATTCTATTTTAGTTTCTATTCTGAAAGATTAATAAAACTCGCTAATTGCAACTCAATGGAAGATTCAAAAGATTCAAACTTGGAAACTCGCTAATTGAACCTTTCGAGTTTCATTAACGGAAGATTGAATAGCTTCATACATGTACAGTCTGTATTTTTGTCTTCATACATGAAATTAAATTTTCTGAATCTTTCGAATTCCATTAATGGAAATTGAATCTTCTATTGAGTTTTCAATTAGCGAGTTTCATTGAATTTTTCATTAATGCAACTCGCTAATTGAATCTTCCGAGTTTGAATGAAAAATTAGTGGAAGATTTCATTCAATTATTTGAAAAAACTTTCTTCATAAACTCAACGAAATTCAAAGTTTGAAACTGGAAATTGAATTTGAAAAATTTTGGAGTGAAAAGAATGGACTTGAAATTTGAAATTGACTCAATGAAATCATTTAGAATATTTAATATGGTTGTAATGGTGAAAAAATGTTGAAAAGTGATAAAATAGAGAAGAAACAGCGCGTGTACCACACTTTCCATCATAAAAACTGGGTATAATATTTTGGGGTGGGGGGATTAATTTTACTTTAAAAAAGTCTGGGAGGGGAGAATTAATTCCAATTAAAAAAGTATAGGGGGTAATAGGACCCCCGTAAAGTTCAATATGCTCCACTGAAAATTTGGTTAAAGTTCAGGTATTTTCGTGGGTATTATTCCTTTTTAATATATAACAGAATTTTGAAGAATTTAGTGTGGATGTTGGAACTTCCACATTAAATATTTTTGTCGAAGAAATGGTGAATCAGGAACCGAAGGATATTGGAACTGCCACATTGAATGCTCTTGTCGATGCTGTTGTAAATCAAAATTCGGATTACTCTAAAGTAGAAACACCTATGACTGGGAATATCCATAAAGATCATTCGATAAATACATAAAGTGATTTTTTTTCATAATTTTAATGTCAAATTTTATAGTCAAAATTTTTTTTTTTACTAACATGTTTAAACAAAACTTACATTATACACATTTAATTTACATATATAGGATGAATACTTGAGTACCATTTCAGAATCTGCTCAATTGGAGATAGATGCTATAATGCAAGGTTTGGCAGTGATACGAGTGTACCAAGCTGTCCAACAAGTTCACAACCATTCACACGTAGCCAACCTCGGGAGTTACAAAAACTCTAAGTTATGTTCAGGAAAATGGCCATGTGTGAGTTGGTACTTGAGCCTTCCAATGGATTAAATGTTTTTAAGTGTGAAGAGGAGCCTTGAAGTATAATAAACTTACACTCCAAGGCCACCTCTTGGCAAGAGTAGGATGGTCATTTGTATCTCCCTTTGTGGACTAATATAAATAGATAGTGTTAGAGTTATTTTTGAGAATTTCATTCATATTTTGGAAGACAACAAACACTTTGTAATATTTTAGAACTTCTCTCTTCTATTGGAGAAGCCTCAGTTCCAAAAACTCACTAGTAGAGTGATACTAGTATTGTCTCTTGGCTAGAACTAGGGTCTTGGGTTCTTTGAGTTCCTCTTGGTCCAAGTAAGAAATTGGTATTAATATTCATTAATCTTAGGGTCCTTTCTATTGTTAGGGTTGTTAGATCATTGAATATTGTGTGTCAAGTTACTATCCCTCTTGTAATTTTGTTAATCTTGTGTTGTTGGAATCTTGAAGTCTAGTGAAGCCGTGTGAGGCTCTTTCGATTCACTAGCATTATTATTGACTTTCTTATTCTTGTTGTTAATATCATCTTCTTATTCTAAAAATGTGACTCTTGAATACTAGTGAAGCCGTGTGTGGCCTATTTTGATTCACTAGCACTTGTTGTTCATCTTGTTGTTCTTGTTGTTCTTGTTGTTCTTTGTTTCTTGTGTTGTGAACTTGGTCTCATATCATTTGGTATCAAATTGTGGTTGATTTTGTTCCAACAAAATCAATCTTGGGTTTGGTAGTTGAAAAATACCAAAAAAAGAAAAGAAAAAAAGGTTGCTAAAATTTGAAAATTCCAGAAAAAAAGAAAAGAAATCTGTCCATCTTATTCTTGGTCGAGAAAATTATGTTGTGTTGTTGTCTTGGCCAAGATTGGTGTTTGTGTGTTTATATATAAATGTTCTTTTGTTTGTCTAGTTTGTTTCTTGTGTTGATTTCTTTCTCATTAACACAAAAGGTGTCTAAAGCTAAGTTGAGCTTAATATATTGACATTGCTATGGTGGACTTGAAGTGGTAGTATGATGAACTTGAAGTAGGTTGAGTTTTTGTGTTGTTGCTTGAATTTAAAGTGGGCTATTGTTGGTGAATTGTGGTTGTGTTCGTGAAGTATTGTTGTGGTGTTCATCTTGATCTTCTCATCATCTCATATCTTGACCACTATAAAGACTAAAATAATCCAAAGGGTTGTAAGACAAGGTTGTAAAGTTGTTTGTGAAAAGACTTGCCAACATCACTTCCTTGACTTAACAACCACTTTTTTCCTTAAAATAAGGAGCCTTGTCTTGTGGAACTAGTAAAGTCAAGCCTCATCTTTTTGAGTTGGAAAAAGTTGAAAACTTACAAGACTTTACTTTCCCTCCAAAAGCAAAGTCATCCATTACAAAATTGTAAAGATTAAGGCTTCGAGTTGTTGAACAAAATGTATGGACCCGTAACCAATTTCATGCTGCCACATCACCTTAATCACTGTTCACATCATTAATTAAGCTCAATTTGGATATTTTAGTTTCTAATTATTGATTCTTAGTTTCTTCTAATTGACTCGAGAACTAATTAGCAAGCTAGTACATTCCTACTAGGTTGTCAATTAGTCTTTTGAAGCCTTGTATTCGTGTCATCGTTTGTTTGTGTTCTTTTGTCATTTGAATAAGTTGTAACTCCTTGAATCTAGTCCAACAATAATTCTTTGAGTTTCAAACAATAATCTACTCCGGACAAGAGCATACTCAAACCTTAAGGATTCATGGGTTACTGGCCAATCTACAACACTTGTAGAGCTCGAGTGTGAGTGATCCGAGAGTGTGTGAGTGAGGAAAGGTTTTAAACTAACTTATTTGTTGCTTGTGTAGGTGATACCTTGACAATGGAGGAAACCACATCTCAAACCATGGATTCTAATGAAATGGAGAATATAAGGGTCACTCTTGAGGCTATGATCCGAACTCTTGAAAGGTTGAGTACGGAAGTGGGAGCCATAAGGGGAGAAGTAGCAAATAGTAGTGGGATGTTAGAACAAGTGGAGAGTCAAAGGAACTCTTGTCCTTATACTCCTCGACATGTTTCGTCAAGTGGACATGATATAAATTCCTCCACCACCGTTACTCCCGAAACGTGGCCACAATTGCCAAATCCTTCACTAGCTCAACTAAATGTTGCAAGCCAAACCACTCATAACCCCCTAAACTGAGACTCCAATAGACCAAACCATTTCCAAACTCTTCAAGTTCCATAAGAGGGACTCGGATGTCAAATGCCTCCACAAAATCTGAACCTTTCCTTCTAAGCTCCACTAAACCAAAAACCACCACCTCCACAAAATCCAATCCCTCCAAATCAAGTTCCAAACATCCAAAACTGTACCGTCCACTTTGAGGAATATGGTAGAGAGTATTATGAAGGGTATGGAGACTTTGACGATACTTACATGAGGGAAGAAGAGATGAGAGGAGGACGTGTGGATCCAAGAAGATACCGAGGGTATGGAGAAAGGGGAAACCGACACCAAGAGAGAGACGTAGGCATCAATACCATCAAATTGATCCTACCTATCTTTAAGGGTGAAAGTGACCTCGAGGTGTATCTTGATTGGGAGTCGGCGTGTGATAAAGTGTTTCAAGTGAATGATATATCGAAGGATAAGAAGAGTTATTATACCATAGCTCACTTTGAAGGCTATGCTAACACATGGTGGGAATATGTCAAATAGTTTGGTAATGAATTGATTGATGGACAACCATCACTATGGTTTTGATTGAGGTATCAAATGAGGCAACGGTATCTTCCTAAAATTTATCGTCATGAGTTGCTTGCTAGGTTGTACAATTTGTGATAAGGGAATCGAAGTGTGATGGTATATTATGATGAGTTTCAATAACTCATGTTGAAGCTTGATCATCGTGGAGAAACAATTGGCCATGATATTATTCGGTTCAAGTGTGGATTGAACAAAGAGATCTCTACGCATTTGACACTTCACACGTTTTATACCATTGAAGGAATTTTCCAAATAGATCTTGAGATTGAAAAGGAGCTTAAAGAGAGGTCGTCGTTCAAGGCAAAGGGACCATCAACCTCAGGTTGTCCAAGGAGCAAAGATATGGTTCGACCATCTTCAGGTTGGCCTAAAAACAAGGACCAACCCGCCACTATAAGGCTGCCCGAGCCTAAAATAGTCCACAAATTTCCTCCCCGACAAGAAGCTCACAAGTATTCTAATCCTAAAGGGTTCCAATATTTCAAGTGCCAAGGTTGGGGACATAAATCCAATGAATGTCCAAACTGACGCAATGTGATCCTAAGGGAAGGGATATTGTATTACCTTGGTGGGGAAGTGGGTCTTGAAAAAGAAGAGAATGAGGTCGAGCCTCAAGATGGAGAGAAACCCGAAAATAAGCCACATAATGATGATGATGCTTATCCACAAGAAGGGGAGTGCGTGGTTCCAAACTTTGTAGTAAGGCATGCCATGATTAGTAAGGCGATAAATAATCCTAGCCAATGGGAGAATTTATCATACTAAATGCCTTGTGAAGGGAAGTATGTGTACTTTGGTGATAGATAGTGGTAGTTGTGCAAATATTATTAGTATTGCTATGGTGAACTTCTTGAAATTACCAACTACACTTCATACTAGCCCTTACAAGTTTCAATGGTTGAATGAATGTGGCGAATTAAAAGTCATGAGGTAATGTGTGATACGGTTTAAGGTAGGAAACTACCACGCCGAAGTGTTTTGTAATGTAATACCAATGCAAGCGTGTCACTTGTTGTTAGGTAGACCTTGGAAATATAATAGGTATACCAAATATGATGGGAGTTCTAATTTATATACACTTGATAAGAATGGCTGAAAGGTCACACTCCATCCACTTTTGCCTTTACAAGTGAACGAGTTGCATCAAAGGATGAGAGAATTGAAAGAAAAGGGGTAGAAATCCAAAAATGAAGAAAAAGAGGGGAACCCATAGGTGGGGTACTAGGGATATCGGGGGCTGCCTCAATATCAAAGGGAAAAGAAAACATGGTGATGTTGGTTAAAAAGAAGGAGCTCTTCGTGGATCATGATGAGGAGACACCCATGCTTCTTTTGGCACATTATTTCAACACTAACCCCACTAATTCTTCTATTTCTCCTTTGATTTCTTGTGTGTTGCAGGATTATGAAGATGTTTTTCCCAAAGAACTTTCACAAGGGATGCCCCCACTTCGGGGAATTGAGCACCAAATAGATTTTATGCTGGGATCACAATTGTCCAACAAACCGGCTTATAGGAGCAACCCGACGGATACGAAGGAATTGCAATGCCAAGTTGAGGAACTCCTCAAAAAAAGGGTATATCAAGGAGAGTATGAGCCCTTGTGCGGTACCGGTGCTACTAGTTCCCAAGAAAGATGAGACTTGGCATATGTGTATTGATTGCCGAACCATCAACAAGATAACGGTAAAATATCGTCACCCTATTCCTAGGATAGATGATATGCTTGATGAATTAAGTAGTTAATGTTTGTTTTCTAAAATTAAATTGAGGATTGGCTATCACCAAATCCATATGCAACCGGGTGATGAATGGAAAACCGCCTTCAAGACCAAATTCGGTCTCTATGAATTGATGGTTATGCCATTCGGCCTAACAAATGCTCCAAGTACTTTCATGAGGATAATAAATCATGTGATGAAGAATTTTATCGAAAAGTTTGTTCTTGCCTACTTTGATGATGTGTTGGTGTATAGTAGGTCCTTAGATGAGCATGTAAAATATTTACAATGTGTGTTTAATGTCCTCCGAAAGAAAAAGTTATATGCTAATTTAGAAAAGTGTTCTTTTGGTGTCCAAGAAGTTGTATTTCTCGATTTTGTGGTGAGCTCAAGAGGGGTCAAAGTATATGAATCTAAGATTGACGCTATCAAAACTTGGCCAACTCCCAAAACCATAGGTGAAGTAAGAAGCTTCCATAGTTTTAATGCAAGAATTGAAGCCTATTTTCTACTTTAGCGAAAATCTCAAAGGAGCAACTCTAAACTACTCTACGTATGATTTAGAGTTGCATGCCTTGATTAGAGCCTTGACCACTTGACAACATTATTTATTGCCTTTAAATTTGTGATCCGAATGGACCATGAGTCCTTGAAGCATCTTCGGGCACAAGATAAGCTTAACGAACTGCATGCCAAGTGGATTGAGTTTCTTGAAAGTTTCCCTTATGTTATTCATTACAAAAAGGGTAAGGATAATGTGGTTGCCGATGCTTTGTCTCAAAAATACTTTCTTGTGTCTACTTTGTCTTCAAAATTAATGGGTTTTGAGATCTTACAGGAATTTTATCCCGAGGACCATCCCTTTGCTCCTATCTATAGGGAATGCGAAGAATAGGGTAGGGATAAGTGGGATTCGGCTAAGGGTTCAAATCCCTATGCCAAGTTTGACGGTTACTTGTTTAAAGGTGGGCGATTGTGTGTACTCTCTAGCTCTTTGAGAGAGTTGTTTGTGAGAGAAACAAACAATGGCGGTCTAATGGGTCACTTTGGGGTCGAAAAGACCCTTGGAATATTAGAGGAGCAATTTTATTGGCCAAAAATGCACAAGGATATTTCTAGGATTTGCGACCAATGTATAGATTGCAAAGGAGTTAAATCTCGGCTCCAAACTCATGGGTTGTACACCACTCTACCCACCCCTTTACATTCTTGGCTTAATATATCTATGAATTTTGTGTTAGGGTTACCAAGGACTAGAAGAGGTTGGGATAGTATCTTTTTTGTGGTTGATCGGTTTTCTAAGATGGCACGCTTTATTCCATGCTCTAAATGTGATGATGCACCTAGTGTGGCCTCTTTTTTTGTTGATAATGTTGTCAAGTTGCATGGTGTTCCGAGGACCATTGTGAGTGATAGGGACTCTAAGTTCTTAAGTCACTTTTGGAAGTCCATGTGGGGTAGGCTTGGTACAAAGTTGTTGTTCTCCACTTCTTGCCACCCACAAACCGATGGCCAAACTAAAGTAGTAAATAGGACTTTGGGTGCTATGCTATGTTCCATGATTAAGGGAAAATTGACTTCTTGGGAGGAACACCTACCATTAATTGAGTTTTCCTATAATTGTGTTATACACTCAAGTACGAGAATGACTCCCTTTGAGTGTGTATACGGCCTCACCCCCTTACCCCTTTGGATTTAACTCCTTTGCCAAGTTATCTTATGATTAGCCTATATGGAAGAAAGTGGGCATATTTTATGAAAAATTTGCATGAGAAGGTGCGACTTCGACTTGAGAAGAAACATCAAGAGATTGTAAAGCGGGCAAACAAAGGAAGAAAGAAACTCATTCTTGAATCGGGAGATTGGGTATGGGTGCACCTTAGGAAGGATCGATTTCCATCTCAAAGAAAGACCAAATTTATGCCAAGGGGTGATGGTCCATTCCAAGTACTTGAAAGAATCAATGATAATGCCTACAAGATTGACCTTTCCTCGGAATACCAAGTGCACAACACTTTCAACGTGTGTGATCTTTCTCTAGTGGATGCAGTTGAGGATGACCAAATGATAAATTTGAGGTCAAATTTCTCTCAAGATAGAGAGGATGATACGGGTGTACCAAGCTGTCCAACAAGTTCTACAAGTTGTCCAACAAGTTCACGACCATTCACACGTAGCCAAACTCGGGAGTTACAAAAACTCCAAGTTATATTCATGCAAATGGCCGTGTGTGAGTTGGTACTTAAGCCTTCAAATGGATTAAATATTTTTAAGTGTGAAGGCCTTTAAGTGTAATAAACTTACACTCCAAGGCCACCCCTTGGCAAGGGTAGGATGGTCATTTGTTATCTCCCTTTGTGGACTAGTATAAATAGATAGTGTTAGGGTTATTTTTGAGAAGTTCATTCATATTTTGGAAGACAACAAATACTTTCTAATATTTTGGAACTTCTTTCTTCCATTGGAGAAGCCTCAGTTCTGAAAACTCACTAGTAGAGTGATACTAGTGTTGTCTCTTGGCTAGAAACTAGGGTCTTGGGTTCTTTGGGTTCCTCTTGGTCCAAGTAAGAGCTTGGTATTAATATTCATTAATCTTAGGGTCCTTTCTCTTGTTAGGGTTCTTAGATCATTGAATATTATGTGTCAAGTTACTATCCCTCGTGTAATCTTGTTATCTTGTGTTGTTGGAATCTTGAAGTCTATTGAAGCCGTGTGAGACTCTTTTGATTCACTAGAATTATTATTGACTTGCTTGTTCTTGTTGTTAATATCATCTTCTTATTCTAAAAACGTGACTCTTGAAGACTAGTGAAGCCATGTGTGGCCTATTTCGATTCACTAGCACTTGTTGTTCATCTTGTTGTTCTTGTTGTTGTTTGTTTCTTATGTTGTAAACTTGGTCTCATATCAGGAAGCACCGGTAGATGATATTTCGCTTAAAGTTGCTAAATCGGTGGATGAAACAGTTAACTTGCATTCCCTATTTGATAGCCAGATTCTATCACATTATCCTGATTTAATTGTTGCGGCTCATTTAGCTGCAAAAACTCCTGCTAAATGAACCAGGACTAAGTCCAAAATTTTCAAGTCACCATACACGACAGACTTTGCATCTGGTTCAAAGGCCCTAGAGGATGAAAGTACAGAATTCAAACAAACATTTGCATGAAGGTTATGGAATATCTGACGATATACCAAGTTATATCATTACAGAGTACAAAAAATGGGTTCTTGAGGGTCTGTTGAAGTTTCATTCCAAGAAGTGAGTTCTAACAATACAAATATTATTTTGTTTCGTGAATATGCATGTACAATTTACACATTTTTTAATACACTTATTCAATATTTTATAGGAAAATCAATGATGACCACTACAAAGCAAAAACATCTTCCCTGGGAGTTCAGCAATATGATTTTGTTGTTGCTCATGCTCGTTCTAAAATTGGTTTTACTTGATGTCGCAGAAAAATTCATGCTGGAATGATGAGGTATTTTTAATTTGAATATTATCTTTTAAAAAATTTCATATATACATACATATATTGGAATCTTATTCATATTACAATTACAAAAAATGTTATAGTTTGAAAATATTGATATTTGTAGTTCATATACATATGCAGTTAATGCTTGTACTTATTAGTAAGTATGTATATGTTCTACACATACATTGTTCTTTTAATGTTGTTGAACATATAAATAAATTCTATTATGTGTCTTTTGAGTACTATGTTTTGATGCGTTGAATATTTACATATGTATATGTAAATCATATATATATGAGTTGTTTTTTATTTTTTATAGTGTTTTTCAGGTAAGGAATGACACATATGTATGTGAGGAACATATACATAAAACTTATATTTGTTTGTTAGGTTGTGTATTGTTATATACATATACATATAACATTTGTATATTAAATATATATACATATGTTACCATCTAGTTAAGGTTATGAACAGTTCCTATGTATATTTCAAACAAATACATGACTCATATATATCATTAAATGTGTAATGAAATGCCTTGTTTATATTCATCATTTTTTATGTATTGTTTATATATTCGTCTATGTATTAGATGTTTTTAGATGTGTAATGCAATAACTAGTTGTAATGTACATAATATGTTTTAACCATATAGGCTCACATATTATTTGTTCTTCATTTCCAATAGGGTATGGAATACCGGATAAAAAATATTCCTGCGCATTCTTTGTATATGTAGGATTCATTATATGTATGTGCAGAATTGCAATGAATAACTATATGTTTATGCAGATTCATTATATGTATGTGTAGATTGGAATGTTTTACCGTAACTGCTTGCAAGTTATATATATTAACTCCACAATTATGTTTACTTTTTTTTAATTATTATTACTATATGTATACATATAAATATGTTCACATTGTACATCAACATAATGCCTCTTCTTTGTATTTTAATTTTGTAGCATATTGATGTGATATTTTATCACTTGCGCAAGAAATCAAAATTATAGATTGATCAAAAATACCGATTTACCACAACAAACTTCTTTTTCAAGAACTATTTTGAGAAGACGTACCGTAGATATTATCCTAATGATTCAGACACGGTACTTTCTACTCAATAGGATTTTTGTTGAGTCTGTAGTTGTAACCGAAAATAAAAATACAGTAAACAACATAATCAAGGGATTTTCAATTCCAGCTGGATTTCCATGGCACCTTGTTGATGAGGTTTATGTTCCAATCAACTGCAATCAGAATTTTCACTGGGTGTTAGCTGTTATAACTCTAAAGGATAGACGTATACGCGTCTACGATTCACTGTCCAACCTAAGGAATACAGACTCATCCCCCGAGATTCACAAGTTGGCGGTGATGCTCCCAACCTTCTTGTCTGACAGTTGATTTTTTGAACAAACATCCTGTACAGATTAACCAAACCTTGATGCATACAGGAATAAACTGAGTGATACGACACAATTACTAAATACCAATCCATTTGAGATTGAGTATATGCAAAACATTACTCAAAAAGATTGTGATAGTCTGTAAGTAATCTGTACTTAATGTTTTCTTAAATCTTATTTACAATGTGTTATAATTATATGACGTGTTTATTTTTTTGTGACAGAGACTGCAAAGTTTTTATTGCTGGATATGAAGAATACATAAGCGAAAGAATGTTAGTCCCATCAGTTGGTTTTGAAGCGGCATACCATCGTATGCGATACACATCTCTCCTTAGAAATTATGGTCTTCAGAAAGCAAAAAAGAGTTATTTCAGTGAGAATGAAGACCTCCAAGACCAAGGATAACAAAACACTCAATTCCTGATGAAATGGCCTTTGTTAGAATTGGGTAGGAGGACAGTATATGATGATTTACATAACGTTTACTAATATGAATTTGTCAGGAATGTTGCATTTTCAACTACTTTAGATGTTTTCTTATTACAAATTTATTTTAACAGTTTTTTAAGCAATGCTTATGGATTAATTATAAAAATTTCTTTACTTATTATTATTTGTGTATATGATTTGTCGTTCTATATTTATTCGTGAACTAATCTACATATACATATGTATACTAAATGATAATGGTAACCAAATGCTTACAAAACACATTTCTTTTATACAAATAACATACTCCCTCCATTTAAAAAAGAATGATCTACTTTCCTTTTTAGTCCGTTTCAAAAAAATGACCCCTTTTCCTTTTTAGCAACTTTTTAATTCTAACTTTCCATATGGCATGTTTAAAACCACAAGATTGAAGGACATTTTAGTACATTTGACATACCTTTAATTTAACACCACAAGATTCAAAAGTCTTCTTTATTTTCTTAAATTCCGTGTCAAGTCAAACTAGGTCATTCTTTTTTAAACGGAGGGAGTAACATTTATGTTTATGTTTTTATTCTTTTAAATATGGACTACGTATACATATACAAATTGTATACCGATTATGTCATATGTCTATTATAGGCTTACTATATTGTTAAACTATTGTAGTGTTTATTGTGTGTATAATTGTTATCTTATGTTTATAAAGAATAAACCAAATTAACTTCTTGATTGAGTGTATATGTAGTGATATACACAACACTCTATTCTACAAAACATATTTCTTTGTTCCAATACATAACAACTTAGTATATTTTCTTTTTTCTTCGTGAATGTGTGTATATGTCAACATATACATATTGTTTATACCTTCATTCTTATGCCTAAATATAATTTTTAAAATGCATTTACATGTCAACTACATTGCATTTAGTCTTAATAATCTTATAAATGTTGGAATATTCATAGAATTTTATTCAGCACCACTCATTATAATTTTATACCTCAAATCATTTGTATATAACATGTATATAAAGATCTTTTTGTGTTCATACTTTTGAGTTATTCATTTTACACACACAGAAAATGATTCCATGTATATCTACTCATATACATACAATATTTTGTCACCTCTAGTAAATTCCTATACAATCACTATAAACTCATAATTTACATATACATCTTATAAGCTTTTAACATATAAATAGTCTTATAAGCTACATACATTTAGATATGATTTCTTTGTCATTAATAAAACATATTTATCAACAAATAAAAATATATACACAAAAAAAATATGAGGAAAAAATGGCAAAGTAAATCTGATTATTGATGTCTTTAACTCAGCAAACAAATACTTAACTTACTTTTTGCTATTTTGAATGTTAAAATATCAAACTAAATATGATAATTGATGCGATTAACTCAGCAAACAAATACTTAACTTACTTTTTGCTATTTTGAATGTTAAAATATCAAACTAAATATGATAATTGATGCGATTAACTCAGCAAACAAATACGTATAAAAAAATAAAACACTTAATACCAGTAAACAAATACACAAAAAAAATTGAGCGAAAAATTGGTCAAAATCAAGCATAAACTGAACAAAACTCTTAATTATTTCAATGTTAAAGTAGCAAACAAAAACTGTTTACTGACGTTATTTCTAAAAAACGAAAAATGATAATCGAGTGATTAATCTTCAAGAGTCAACAGAAACTACAACTTAATTCTCTTTTGGGAAGAAATTGCAGGAACGCCTATTGTGCCCTTCATGTCCGCAACGTCCGCAATGATTTGTGCTTATGAAAGTGTTTCGCTAGATTTTTTCTTTTGTCCTTGCTTAGGTCTTCCTAAAAGTCTTTTGAATATGGGGGGCAACACTTCTTCCTCAGCTACACTATTAGAAATATTTCATTCAGTCCTATCTGGCATCGGAATGATTGAAACTTCATAAGTCTTCAGCAAAGTAGCTGGTTTGTAGTATTCAGAACAATATGGACCAAATTTCTTTACATGTTTAGATTTTAATACGGTAATAGCGTGAGCACAAGGTATTTGATCAATTTGGAACCTCCCACAGCTGCACTCACTTTCAAGATCGACAATGTATCTTCGTCCAGATTCATAAATTGAATATATATACAGTGAGGACGCCTTAACCTGAATAGAATAAAAAATACATACATTGTACTTTATCTGTAATTCTTATTTTTTTTGGAAAAAAAATAATATTTACTGTGATCATAACAATACATATAATTGCATGGTAAAAACTCACAAAAATTGATACATACTGTCATCCTCAACGCTTTCAGACCATTGAGAGTTAAGATTTCATCAAATCTACGACCCAAAGTAGTACTTGTATATGAAGCTATCTCACTGTTTTTACAGTTCCAAGATCCAAATAACATTCACACCTTTTCTAAGAATCCATATATTGGCAATTTTCTGGCCTCCGCCAAACACCCATTAATACACTCAGCAATATTCGAAGTCATCATCCGACCTCTGTTTACTAGTGAATGACACCTACTCCACTTTTCATATCCAGCTTCTTGTAGATTTTTTTACTTTCGGATCATCTTTTCCAATCTTTGCCATTAGGTAGACAAAATTCTCTTTTCGATAAGCCTTGGCCATTGAATAATACAAATCACTAATACTTTCTTTGCTTTTTCGAAAGTAACCACAAATATTTTTCTAGAGATGCCAAATGCATGCAAGGTGTGGGACATTTGGATATACAACACTAACCGCTTTGATGATATTTTTGTTATGATCAAAGACAACACACATGTTGTCACGTTCTCCAAAAGCAGCTTTGAATTGGTTGAAAAATCATGACCATGAGCTGTCATTTTTTGTATCCACAACTCCGTATGCAAGCGGTAAAATGCATCCTAATTTACGTATAAACTATATTAATATTGATAAGTTGTCAAAACTAATTTGTTATACAACAACATATATTCTACAATGAAAGACAAAGTCTAGACAAATATAAATGGAAAATATCATACCTGCACCGTCGAGTGTACTTACTGACAGGAAAGTCCCTTGATATGGTCCACTTAAATGCGCACCACCAATAGCTACAACGAGTCTACAAAACTCAAAACTCCTTATCATTGGATGCAACTATAAAAAGATACATAAATCGATTATCCCAAGACTTATGCATTGCAATGTGTGAATTTGGATAGCTATAATTCAACATATATATGTATCTCGGCATCTGTCTATACCCATCAGTCGGACTACCTCTAAGCATCGCTATGGCACGCTCTCCATTGCACGTCATCCCTTCATATAGTTTACATCAACACCATATACAACTTTCATTTCTTCCATGATGTCTCTCGGTGTGTACTTTCTTTTATGGTTAACTAATTTAGGAGCCGCGAATTTACACACAAAAGCACTAGTCGCCATAATATTCTTCAGAACCCTATCACTCAAACGACATGCATTTTTCGGATTAAATCTACTGATGATAAAAAAACATCTATTTTTTATAGCTAAATGCTTTCAACATCCATTCACAATCCTCATTGTGACATCGAAGGAAATAGTTGCAATATACAGTAACATACACTATAATAAGTTTCTGTGTTTGTTCATAACATTTCAATGTTACTAATCAGAGATACTATAACAAAACCAAAAAAAACAAAAAGATATACAACACACCGAACTTTTTATGAATGTAAAACACTTTATCTATCACAAGACAGAATAACATTGATTTTATTCCACAATTATAAAAATATATTTTTTATATATCATCAGTTAAAATTAAAAAAATGATTATGCATATAAACTCTCTCATATGTTTAAAATGTTTATACAAAAAAAACATATACATAAGAAATATTATGTATATGTTAAACCTTAAACATTACATTAGCTTCTGGCCTTCTGCACATTCTTTTTTCGATTGTTCTGGTAATACAATACCACATTAACACAAACAAACAATATAGAATGTTTATGTAAACTTACAATCAATCACTTCATGTGACAAAAAATTGTAATTAATTTTTCAATTCAGTTCATAACAATTTCAAATCATGAAAAAATTACAACATAACTAACATAACATAATCTATACAGTTTACCAAAAAATATTTCTAACACAACAAAATAAATGTATTATCTTTTTTTTATCAGAACGTTTAGCTCTGGAATTGAATCCATGTGTCACAACATACTTTGACATCACAGTAACGAGCGTATTTTTATCCTTATACATCTGTTTCACCTTCACATCAATACTCTTGCTATCACAAATAAGATTATCAACCTCGAATTTTGAAATATACAACGCATATCGATTATGCGTCTCTGCAACTGCGAAAGCCATAGCGTCTGATTCAACACCCTCCACGCAAACAACAGCTCTTGTATCTCTATCAAACTGTATCTCATCGAAAGACTTATCAATTGTTGATATGCACAACGGATACATCATGAATGCTGGTTGCGCTTTCATTAACTCGACATACAATCGTACTCCATTGTCATTATGGATATAAAAAGGTGAAGCATTGTCGTCGACTACATAACGTACATTAATATTTTTTCGCACTTCATCAATGTTTAATTCGGTAGAAATTGACAAAATCAACTTCAAGTAACTTATTGATTCCGCAATAACTATTTCTTCGCTTTTATAATTTACATATTCCGTTTCTGTTCTCCACTGACCAGTGTACCTCAAAAGGATAGCAATATTCATCTTTTTGAAGTCGAATTCCAATTTTTTCCTTCAAAACTATCAACATAAACAGTTACTGGACTTTTTTTGTGTGTGAATTTCGTATTATTTATTTTATTGAAATTGAAGAAATTTTTTTTTCTTCAACAGGATCAACAAAATCAATGATTTTTTTTTCTGTGTATACGAATTTCATATGAGCTTTTTTTAATGGATTTGACTAATTCAAAATTTCAAAATCAGAAGTTGTTACATAATTTAAGAAAGACATTAATCCACTAAATTAATTTGTTGACTTAAAAGCGTGCTTAAAGGAAGGAATTCGTTATTTTCTTTTTCTACGCCAGAAACATTAGCAGATATACATAGGATTATATGTATATTAATCGTAACTTATGTATATTAAAAAGGGAGAGAGAGTAAATAATTTAAGAAAAGTAGGATAGGATGTAATTAGTTATAAAAGGATTGGTATTTGTGTTATTTACACTAAAAAAATAATACAGATATATTTTATAATATTAACTCTTAAATAGTTTTGTCCCAAAAATTATGATCCTGTGTCTTCAGAATATGGGTCCTTTAAAGCCCTGAACTTGGGCCAATAGATTACATAGCCCATATTAACAGGGGCTATATTGGTATTTAAAATGGAGGCAGAAAGAAAGCCCCACATCGAAAATGGAGGTGTAGAAGAGACGGCTGGAACGAGTATATAAACAGCTACTTCAGTTCAGCAACACTCACGCAACCATGCAATGCAAACATAGCGAACTATTCTTTCACCTTTTACTAACGAGTACCGTGTGTGCATTGCAAATAGTAGCATACGCCAATTTTTGGAGGGGTTCTTTGTATTGAGGATCCCAACAATTTTAATTTAAATTTGCTTGCATAAGCTTTTGAGATGAAGCTGGGGGATTTGTGGTTTCAGATGTACTTGAACTTGAGCTATAATATGCAACTCTAATTGTTATTAGATCCCCATAAAGAAAACTTAGAATAGTGTTTATTCTTATTAACACAGAACTTAGTAAATTTACATATTCTCGAACTCTATGTACCCTTGCAAGAATAGAACCAAAGAACTGGTAAATGAAGGCATTAGCTTTGAAATGGAATGATAAGATAGTGAGGTTTCCTTTACAATCCAGTACGTTAGATTCATCTACTGAAATTCTGGATTATGAAGGCCAGTGCACACTATAAATCAATTGTATGGAAACTCATGTTTTCATACTGTGAGCGACGTACTGCTTTCTATGACGAACCCGTATAGCTGCATCCGCCAGCTCCCCTAAGGCGAGAGCGAGGGAAGCACCAAGTTGTCTTCTCAGATCAATCTTTCACCTAAATTAAAGATGAATCAGCCAACCTGCATTGTGTCCAAGGGAATATCACAACTCTTCTAAGGAGCCATTCGAGTATTCATGATCTGAAACACCGGAACTTCCATTTTGTAGTCAACTCGTGCTGGTGGGATTTGAACAAGTAGAGTAGGATGAAGAAGAGTTTCCACGGGTATACTGGTTCTGCGTAGAGCTATTCTTGTTAACTTATTATGAGACATGGTAAGAAAAAAGTCCCACATCGAAAATGGAGGTGAAGAAGAAAGCAGTTGGAACGAGTACATAAATAGCTCCTTCTGTACAGATCAAATCACGCAGTCATGTAATGCGCACGTAGCGAACTATTCTTTCGCCTTTTACTAAAGAATACCATGCGTGTGTTGCAAATAGTGGCATATGCCAATTTTTGGAGGGATTCTCTATATTGAGGATCCCAACATTTCTAGTTTGAAAAGAAGTTGGGGAATTTGTGTTTTCAGATTTGCTTGAACTTGAGCTATCCAACCAAATGTGATTCTAGCGGGATTCTCTGTATTGAGGATCCCAACATTTCTAGTTGGAAAAGAAGCTGGGGAATTTGTGCTTTCATATTTGATTGAACTTTAGCTATCCAACCAAATGTGATTCTAGTTGATGATAAGTCATAGATTCACATAATGAAAACTAGAATGCGAAGACAGTGAGGTCTCCTTTACAATACGTTAGATTCATCTACTAAATTCTGGCTTGTGAAAGCCATGGCGCGCTATAAGCAAGATGTGAAACAAAATCTCTTCTCAGCTCCAAAATTATCTCTGTCATGCTCCAAAGAACTTTAGCCACTCCAATTAACCAACTGACTAATATCAGGGAGCCAACCTCAATTACAATCTTTTCCATATGCTCTCATTATTGTTTTAATGATTATCAGTTTATTTTTATGAGCTCAGCTCCTGAAGTTTTCCATTTGGCAACTTTGCCCGGGTCTCACACCATTAAGAAATTTTTCACTTTATATGTAGTTTTTCAATCCTTTCAACTAGGGGTGTACAAAAATCAAATCAATCGATAAACCGAATCGATAAAAATGTTATTGGTTTATCGTTATTGGGTTAACGATTTTTTAATGATTTTATAAAAAAAAAATTATTAGGTTATTGGTTCGGTTCTATTTTTTCTTATTGGGTAAACCGATAACCCAATAAGAATATATATATATATATATATATATATATATATATTTAGTTCAAACTTGAAGATTCTTGTAAATTAAAGCACATCATATAGGATTTTTAGTTGCAACTAAGATTCATTTTTTTTTCATGTTAATTACTACTATTTCTATTTTATGAGTATTTTCTTATCGGTTAAATCGAAAACTGAACCGTTAAGGACTAAAAATTGATAAACCGAAAACCGATAAGAAATATTTTATTGCTTATTGGTTTAGCATATTTAAAAATCGAAAATCGATAAACTGAACCGATATTATATAAAATCGAACCGAACCAACCGATGCACACCCCTACTTTCAAATATTAATATGGAACTTTTGTTCGCACACCCAACATCGTGCAGTCAAGTATGCAACTAAGGCATCCTACTATAAACTTGAACCTTGTTACTAAATGACCAAATTAATTTGTTTAGACAAGTGTCATCTATTTTCTTGTTTAAATCTTTGACAGCACCAGAAAACTATAGTCCAACTCTTTGTGTAAAACATTGTTTGATTTCTGGATAAGAAACAGTAATTTTAGAATAAAGTATAAAATTATTTTCTTATCTCCTGTCTCGGAGCTTTCCATCTTTTTTTGATTTCTTTAGTGACTCGAATTCAGAATTTTAGCATTGAATGTAAGATATAATTATTATTCTAGCAACTCCTCTTGTCAAGTATGAAATTATTTAATCTCACGTTTAATTGAATTTTTTATTCCAAAATTAGCAATCCATGATTGTTTAACCACACTCCTAAAATCCATTTAAAAAGTTAAGGTCAAATAGAAAAAAAGTGAAGGGGTTAAAAATACACTAATCTCAAGTTTTGGGGTTAGAAAGGAAATGATGATTTTGGATGAGGATAAATTTCAGTTTTGCTCACTGAGATGAAAGTCAAACAATTAGGGCTTTTCAGGGGAAAGGAAATCGCACTGATTTTTCGCAACAAGCAATATGTCTTGACTATTTGCCAAAAGAGGTACTAATTGAAATCTTTTTTAAATTGCCCACAAATTCAATAATTCAATGCACAACTGTATGCAAGTCATGGTTATTCTCTTATTACTAGCCCTACTTTTATCTCCATACACCTCAACAACAACAAAAACCAAGAAGAACCAGTAAAAGAAATTTATGCTTTATACTATGATAACAAAAAGTTTGATCAGTTTGTCCAATTTGATGAGCCATTTGATACGTTGGGAAGTCACTTTAATATTGTGGGTAGTTGTATCGGACTTTTGTGCCTCTCTGATGACCTATATAGATATTGGAATTTTATTATCTTTGGAGTCCGTCTATTAGAAAGTCGGTAAAACTACCCACACCAATTTTTATGTATGAAAAGTATGGTCCACCTTTTGATCATACGCTTGGGCTTGGATATGATCGTGTTACTAATGACTATAAGGTGGTAAGAATAGTACTTAATATTAATAGGGTACTACCATATGTTAGAGGTTTATAAGCTGAGTACTGGTGTTTGGAAAGACATTACTCATGTTGCTCCGTCCTATAAATTTTATAAGCAGAAACCAGGAGTCTATGTGAATGGGGCTTGCCATTGGGTTGCTATTAAATCGAAACAAGGAGAGTTTCCGAGTGCGATGATTGTTCTGTTTGATGTGCATGAAAAGACGTTTAGGGAGATGATGGTACCAGGTAGTTTATCTCAGATGTTTTTGTTTTACGCGGATTGGTTTAACCTTTTTGTTTCAGAGGAGTCGCTTTGTTTGGCTGATCATTTGTTTGATAAGGACAAAACAATTGATATTTGGAGGATGAAAGAATATGGTGATCCAGAATCATGGGTGAAGCAATTCAGCATCAGTAACCGCATTACATTCAATGTTGGTGTTGATGATTTTTATTCGTTATCTGATGATGCTCGTGTGCATCAGGTTGCTCATTTCTTGGTGAAGCCAATAGCTTCAAGGAAAAATGGCGAAATTTTGTGGAGAGTGAACAATGGAATCTTGGTTTCATATGATATTGCAACTGAAAAAATTGAGTAGCTTGGCATTTGCAATGCTAACTTTTTACCTATGACAATGCACTTTATGTTGATACTTACAAAGTGAGCCTTGTTTTACTTGATATACGAACAAACTATTTTTCTGGAGACATCCCTAGCTGTAAAGAGTCATCCAATTAATGCAAAGGAGCCTAAACGTGGGAGGAAAGTTCTTAAAAGGCAACACTGAAGGAGCAGTGCGGTGGTGTACATGTCAAAAATGAAAACAAAGAGGTTGCGCATGATAAAACAGAAGAACAGGCAAGTTCAAAGATCTTCCTAGTCTTCTTGTAGCTCATAGATATGTTCTGCTTGATCTTTAAACTGTGGCTGTTTGGAGGCTTTTGCTAAATGCACAACAAATGGCTGAGTCATTTTCGGCTCATATTACTGTTTGATTTCTTTTGTCCAATAAGTTTTTGGATAAAGTTCACTAAAAATTAGGTGCTAAACTTCTCAAACATGTTACGGCATTTTTTTTTTTTTTTTCAATTTCTTGCAACATGACATTGTTTTGCAGGTCTCAGGCCAATATTGGGGACCTCCTTTAACTAATTGGAAGAACAAAGTTTCTCAAGGGAGTCAAGAGTGCATGGAAATATATATTTTTTCCTTTTTTGGATTACCGTGGTGTGTGAGCCAGCTTGCTCGCACCTCAGGAGTGCATGGAAATCTTTTTTGCCAAATTTCTATGTTGTTGAATGCTTGGTAGTTACAATCCTAAAGACCACTTTTATGAATAGAATTTTGTTTCCTTATCGTATGTCATGCCAGCATTACTTTAAAGTTCATTGTTCATAACAGCAGGATTCAGTAATGATTTGCTAATTTCTTCATCTTCATTTTCTCTCTTCTACGTCTTCCTACTGGAGTTCACTCTTTTTCTAAGCTGAAACCTTCAATTGTAGTTGACAACAGCATCCGTTTGCATCATGGTTTCTTTGGTATGCTAGAAAGTGTTTGCAATCACCTTTTGCTGAAGCATTATTACATCAGAATAGATAATCTGTAGCCTAGTAGTTATTTTGTTCGTTCTGCGAGAAACTACTGCTACAAATATGAGCTAAATTCTGTGACTGGCATGCCATTGTTTTTGACAGAGATTTACATGGCACATACTTCGGTGCAGTACTGAGTGCATGTATGACAACAGAGCTCTGCACCTTCATAGCAAAGGCAATTTTACTTGTTCTTTGCAACTGCTGGTATTCTTGAGCCGCAATTGATATTCCACTTTCCCTTAATTATCATTGTTGATGAAAGTGTTTGGCAACATAAATTTGTCCGTTTCTCTTGTTTTACCCTTGGACTATTTCAGTAATTTTTTTTTCTTTTCAATAGGATGAGAAACTTCAACGCAAAAATGAAAAAAAAAAAAAAACTCAATCCCTTTATAGATGCAGGGAACTCATGGAATCTAACAAACTGTCAATTGTTGTTTTTCGGGTACAAAAAATCTGTATTTTCACAACACTACTTCAACACAAGTTCAAAAATAAATCAAGAACACTTATGAAGTTGTCCAACACCTTCAACACAAGATCAAAATGATCTTTCAAAGAAGTATGTTTTCAGTTTCTTCAAGAAAAATAGATGAAGCAGAAAAAAGTCAAGTCCTTCGAATTCATGGAGTGTCCTTAAGGAAATAATTCCCCTCAAGTACCCGAGGTTGTGGAATTTTCCTCCCAGGATAAAATGGCGTCACAACCAGAATGTAGTGGTACCTCAAACTTTCTGGTTTTCTTCGAACTCACTCAACAGGAGATGATCACACAAAGTTTTTAGAAGCAACAGAATATTTTTCTTATGCAGAAATTTTTCATACTAAACTTGTGAAAAAATGCAGGTTTATATAGCCCTAAAGTGCCCTTTTCGAAAGGTGGTAATGGTTCGTCCGAAAAGATATATCCTTTGGAAGAGTCGTGTTTGTTCATTCAAAACATTGTGTCTTTTTTTTTTTCTGAACAGACACAACTATTCAAACAGTCACTCCTTTTCCAAAACAATCTATCTTTTCCTCAAAGGGTTGTGTCCCTCCATTTTTCATTCACACCAATTGAACCCAACAATCCCTCACATGAATGGGGAATGACTATTCTTTGTAAAACTTTACGGAAAAGTATGTGATCATCAAGCAAAGACTGATTGCATTTGGATAAGTGGGTTTTCCTTTGAACTTTCCGTAGTGAACGTGCATCGGATGCACTCGGTCAATCGGTAGATTTGATATCTTTGAGCCGTCGATCTTTAATGTATACCTAGCCAACACATGTCACACAACCAGCCTCTTACCGTTTATGGTTCTCACGATTTTATTCGTTTAAGCCATGAACACGTCCCGGTCTCATGAGAGCTTAGAGAATAAGCCTTTACTAACATTCTCCTTGAAGCGGCTTCGACTTCGCCCTCACATAGGTGATTTCTAAACGTTCAATCCTGTAGATTAAACTATTTGGTCAAATCTGCCAAATTTAGATAATCATTAAAAGACTTCACATCATAAGTCTTATTCTTGTTTACTAAACATTATCTACATCATGAGAATGGGTTGGGTATATTGACAATGTTGAACCTGTCAGACATAACTTTATTTGATCTCCTTGAACCTAGCTCTTGGGATCTCCAGTCTGCTAGGTATAGTTACCGTTATGCTGACTTGTCCTAGGCCGTAAACCCATTCCCTTGGATTTCCTATCAACTCCTTCTCTAGACAGGCCTTTTGTAAGTGGATCCGACATATTGTCCTTTGACTTTACATAGTCAATAGTGATAATTCCACTAAAGAAAAGTTCTCTAACGGTATTATATCTCCGTTTTATGTGATGAGATTTACCGTTGTATATCATGCTCCCTGCCCTATCTATTGCCACTTAGCTATCGCAGTGTATACATACTGGTGCCACTGGTTTGGGCCAATAAGGAATATCTTTCAAGAAATTTCAGAGCCATTTTGCTTCTTCACCGGCTTTATCCAATGCGATAAACTCAGATTCCATTATACAACGAGCAATACATATCTATTTGGATGATTTTTAAGAGACCGCTCCTCCACCGATAATAAATAGATATCCACTCGTGGATTTTACTTTGTTCGATCCGGTGATCTAATTTGCATCACTATATCCTTCAAGTACCGCGGGATATTTATTATAATTCAAAGCATAGACTTGAGTGTATTTAAGATACCCCAAAACTCTCTTCATTGTCATCCAATGAGTTTTACTGGAATTACTCGTGTACTGACTCAATTTACTAATAGCACATGATATGTCTAGTTGTGTACAATTCATGATATACATTAAACATCCCAACACTCTTGCGTACTCTAATTGTGAGTCACTTTCACCTTCATTCTTTTGAAGTGCAAAGCTCACATCCAATGGAGTCTTGGCAATACCAAATTCCAAGTACTTGAATTTGTCAAGTACCTTTTTGATATAATGAGACTATGATAATGTCAACCCTTGTGGAGTTCTATGGATTCTTTTTTCTAAGATCACATCCGCAACTCTAAGGTTTTTCATATCGAACTTGCTCTCAAGCATTCATTTAGTTGCATTTATGTCAAAAATGTCTCTACTAATGATCAACATATCATCCACATATAAACAAATAATGACTTGGTGATTTGGAGTGTCTTTAATATAAACACATTCGTTTGCCAATATGGTTTGGTTAAACTTTGCATGCCATTGTTTAGGTGCTTGTTTTAGTCCATAAGGTGACTTACCAAATTTACACGCCTTATTTTCTTTTTCTGGAACCACAAAACCCTCATGTTGTTCCATGTAAATTTCTTCCTCCAGTTCTCCATTTGGGAATGTTGTTTTCACTTTCATTTGATGGATTTTAAGATCATATACTATCGCCAAGGCAAATAACATCTGAATTGATGTTATCCTCGTTACTGGCAAGTATGTATCAAAGTAATCAAGGCATTTCTTTTGTTTAAAGCCTTTTACAATAAGTCTTGCCTTGTACTTGTCAATAGTACCATCAACTTTCATTTTCCTTTTGAAGATCCATTTAGAACCTAAAGTTTTATTTCCTAGAGGAAGATCAACTAATTCCCACGTATGATTGCTTAAAATTGATTCAATCTCACTATTGGCTGCCTCTTTCCAAAAGAATGAGTTTGAAGACGCCATCGCTTTCTTAAATATTTGAGGCTCATTTTCCAAGAGAAATATTACAAAATCTGATCCCAACGAAGTTGACGTTCTTTGACGTGTACTACGTCTTGGATTCTCATCATTATGTACATCCTCACTTGGTTTATCTCGAGGTCGTTTAGACCCCCACTAGACTGTTCATATCTAGTTTTATACGGATAAATGTGTTCAAAGAATTCAGCATTATCTGATTCAATTATCGTATTTTCATTGATATCTGGATGTTCGGATTTATGAACCAAAAATCGACATGCTTTACTACTTTTAGCATATCCTATGAACACACAGTCCACCGTCTTAGGTCTTATCCTTACTCTTTTAGGCATAGGAACTTGGACCTTTGCTAGACACCCTCACACTTTAAAATATTTTAAGTTGGGTTTCCTTTCTTCCCATTTTTCATATGGAATTGATTGTTTCTTACTATGGGGTACTCAATTAAGTATTCAGTTAGCTGTAAGGATAACTTCCCCTATAAGTTTTGCGGTAAACCTGAACTTATTAGTAAGGAATTCATCATTTCCTTCAAAGTTTAGTTTTTTCTTTCCGCAATTTCATTAGATTGAGGTGAATACGAGGCCATAATTTGATGGACAATTCCACTCTCTACACATATTTGCACAAAGGGAGATTCATATTCTCCACCCCTATTACTTCGTATCATTTTGATCTTTTTCTCCAACTGATTTTCAACTTCTGTTTTATATTGCCTAAACGCATCTATTACTTCATCCTTAGTGTTTAACAAATAGACATAACAGTATCTAGTGCAATTGACAATAAAAGTTATAAAATATTTTTCCACCATGAAATGGTGTTGACTTCATATCATAAATGTCAGTATGGATTAAGTCTAAGGGATTGAAATTCCTTTCAACGGACTTATACGGATGTTTAGCATACTTTGATTCCACACACGTTTGACATTTTGATTTATTACACTCAAAGTTTTGCAAAACTTTTAAGTTAATCAATTTTTGTAAGGTTTTGTACTTGACATGTCCTAAACGACTATGCCACAAATTTTTTGACTCTTAGCAAGTAAGAAGAAGCCTCAACTTTCTTCATTTCAATAGCCATTACACAAAGTTTGAAAAGGCCCTCATTGAGGTAGACCATTCTTGCATATGTTTCATTCTTGATTATTACAACTTTCTCCAAAACAAACACACACTTAAATCCATTTTTAATGTGAAGTGTCATCGACACTAAGTTTTTCCTAATAGTAGGAACATGGAGAACATTGTTAAGAGTTAACACCTTGCCGAAAGTCACTTTTGGGAATATCTTCCCACTTCCTTCAACCTTGGTTGTTATATTATATGAAGATCACTTCTTTGGGACCAACAAAATCATAAGTAGCAAAAGTTTCTTTGTCCGCTCAAACATGTCTCGTGGCTCCTAAATTAAACTACCATTCATTTAGATATCCAACTAGATTGCTTTCAGTGATCATATCACATAGATTTTCAAATTTTCTAGTTGTTTCCAACATAATTATCTAATCTTTTTTTAAAATTAAGAATGAGCTTTTATTAATAAAATAAATTGTAATACAAAACCAAGCTTAGACAGACCCTTGCCTCTCATTAATTTCTCTAAAGCTAAACAATGATTATCATTCTCCTAGAACACTATTAAGGGAAATAATTTAGTCTTTGCAGGTGTGGCTGCCATTTGCTTAGTCCTCTCCCTCTTATGTGAACGTGCATGGCCACCTCTCTGCAAACTTCATCCACTCTAAAATAGCTTCCTTGAAACCTAGTAGAGTTCCTTTTACGCCAAATGCAAAATACTACTATGGCAAATACACAGCAGGTGATGTTTGCTGCTGCAGATTTTTGTTTTGCCATTTGGTTGATCCACTGTATTTCTGATTCCCAAGACCCTATAACATGATCGAAGCCCATCCACTGCACTAGTCTACTCCATAGACCTTTAGTATATGCGCATTCAAAGTACAGGTGGGAGAAGCTCTCAATAGTACCTGCACAGAATATACAATCCATAGGTACCTGTATGCCGAATTTTTGGAGCCGAGTCACTGTGGCAAGTCTTTGTTGCAGGGCCATCCACAAGTTAAAGTGATGTCTAGGGTGAACCATTGGCTGCAACACTATTGTTTTCCAGGAGACTCCTTCCATTTCAACAGTAACTTTGTCTGTGTAGAGAGGTTTCCCTATAACACTAGCAATTTTACTCAATGCCTCAGTCGACCAGTACCCTACAGGCAAATCAGGGAAATCTCTTTTCTTGTCCGGAAGACTTCTTTATCTTCTTAATAGGATTTGCAATCATCATTGATGATTTTTCATTCAACTTATTATCCTCGTCTATCTTGGAATGACTCATAAGATCTTCCAAATCAGACAATTGTTTTTCAATTATTATTATTATTATTTAAAAATATGATAATCTATACTTGTGAACATTTACATTGCAAGTTTGGCCAGTCAAAATGACATCAATTGCTGCCATTCTTTGAAATTCACACCAAAATATTTTTCTATTTCTCTATCATTTCATTGCTAGAGCAATACCTGAACGACTTAATGACGCAACATTGGTAGTCATTGGACAACACCATTCACAACTAAATAAATTTATTGTTCAGTTTCATTTGTCATTTTCTTGTCAATCTTTGACTTACTCTTTAGTATTTCAGAATACCAACAATAAAGAATTTAATCTTTAGCCAAATTATTTCTAGTCAATGATGAAGTTTTTAGATCTTTAAATCATCAACCGAATGAACTACGAATCATAACGAAATTTTTATGACTTCAAATCATAATAAAATTCAAACAGAGTGAAATCCCATAGATTTTAAACTCCAGAAACCAATACAGAGATCTTAACAAATTGGTGAGGTTTTTATATTCTTCAAATCGAATTCTCATACTGATTTCTCGATGAAGTTTTTATATTCTTCTAATCAAGGGAGTAGAAATCAAAAGATTTTAGTCTTCACAAAATCAGACCCAATACATATTAACCAAACACTTGATTTATAAATGGCGATAATTTTTTTTCCTTCACCAAACAAGCACAAAAAATAAATATTTTTATACTTTTCTTAGTGTTGTTTTTTTCAATTTTGATAAAATCTATATTTTTCAATAATAACTTCAAACACATGTTCAAATTAACATATGACAATCAAATGAAGTTATAACTCTGTGTTTACAACTTTGATCTTTTAACAATAAGTTCAACCCAACTTATGAACATCAACAAAATAAAGTTCAAACTATATTCTGGAAAATAGCAAAATCAAATGTTAAGAACTTCAACACAAGTTCAACCAACTTATAAATGAAGTTTCAAGAACTTCAAACACAAGTTCAAAAAGTTGAAGAACTATCAATGTTAAGTTCAACTATTTACTGAAAAACAGTAAACGAAACAATACAAATTAGTAATATTATTTTCTTAAGATTGTTGTTTTTCGGGTACACAAAATCTGTATTTTCGCAACACTACTTCAACACAAGTTCAAGAATAAATCAAGAACACTTATGAAGTTGTCCAACACCTTCAACACAAGATCAAAATGATCTTTCAACCAGAATGTAGCGGTACCTCAAACTTTCTGGTTTTCTTCGAACTCACTCAACGGGAGATGATCACACAGAATTTTTAGAAGAAACAGAATATTTTTCTTATGCAAAAATTTTTCATACTAAACCTGTGAAAAAAATGCAGGTTTATATAGCCATAAAGTGCCCTTTCTGAAAGGTGGCAATGGTTCATCCGAAAAGGTGTATCCTTTGGAAGAGTCATGTTTGTTCATTCGAAACATTGTGTTTTTTTTCTGAACAGACACAACTATCCGAACAGTCACTCCTTTTCCAAAATAATGTGTCTTTTCCTCAAAGAGTTGTATCCCTCCATTTTTCATTCACACCAATTGAACCCAACATCCATGACATTTGACATTCTCCGAAGAAGTCCAAAAAAGGAACTCCTAAATTTCAGCTTGTGTGTAGGTTCTTCAAAGCACCTTTTAGTCCCTTCCAGCCAAATCACCCAAAAAGAGGGCAAGGTGGGATAGTAGACCACATGCTTCTTCTGTATTTAGACAACCTCCTTCCGAGCCACCACCAAAGTATCAATCCAAATAGATTGAAACTTATCTCGAATTATTTGGTCAGCTATGACCATGCAGAGGATGGTGATCCACATCTTCGTCTTCATTCTTTGGTAAATACCACCTATGGCTAATGTGAAAGCGCTCTTTTGCAAATTAAAACAAGTTAAGCAAGCACCATGTGATGCAACCCAACTAACTCCATTAGTTTTCCTCTTCCAAATGGGTTTCCAAAGCTAAGGAAGGAGTTAATAACTCATATGATCACCCAAGCATGAACTTTTACCTCAGAAAGTCACTCAATTTTTATCTTTATCTCAAAAGTCACTCAACTATGGACTTTTATTAAAAAAGTCATTCAAGTTATTCAATTATTTTTTTAAAATACAATTTGCTTATATGAAATTTCTATTTAAAAATAAAATTCTAAAAAATAAAAAATATTCCTTTAATAACCGTTTTATCCTTATACCCCTAAATTAATATTTCTCACTTCTCTTTTTCATTTTTCTTCTTCTTCTCATTTTCTTCTCATAAGTTTTCCCATAACTCGAACATGTACAATATAATCTAGAATTAAGAATTATAATTGTACAAAATGAAATTACTATTATATTTTATCTTTGCATTTTATTTTTATTTTGTCTTTGAAAAGAAAAAAGAGGAAAAATAATAAAGAGGGAAAAAAAGAGAAAATAAAATAAACTAAAATATCATGCACTTTCCTTTTTCTCCTTTTTAATACTTTATAGGTTTATTTTATTTATCTTCTTTTGCCCTCTTTACTTTTATTTTCTTAAAGACAAAATAAAAATAAAATATAAATATAAACTATGGTAGTAATTTCATTTCGTATAATTTTAGTTGTAAATTCCTAAATTATACTGTGTGGTTTACGAAAAAAATTATGGGAAGAAAGTGAAAAGAAAAAGAAAAATGAGAAAGATGAGGGAGAGATATTGATTTAGAGGAATAAGAAAGTCACTCAATTATCACTTTTTATTCAAAAAATCATTCAATCTATTTAATTATTTTTTTTAAAATAGAATTTGTTAATGTGAAATTTCTATTTAAAAATATAATTCTAAGAAATAAAAAATATCCCTTTAATGACCTTTTTATCCTTATAACCCTAAATTAATATTTTTCACTCCTCTTTCTTATTTTCTTCTTCTTCTCATAAATTTTCCCATAACTCGATCATGTATAGTATAATCTAGGGTGTATAATTAATAACTTTCATTTGGTGGTATTAGTAATACATCGAATTTAATACCATGAAATTGTATATGTAAAGATAAAAATATCCCTCAAATCCTTATCATTTTATTTATTTTCTTGAATTTATGTTTTATATTTGTACTAGTAAATTTATTTAAGTAAATTATCTGATAGATTTTATTATTTAGAGAAAGTTATCCGTTGCGAAATAAATCCTAGACTAATCAATACAGAACGACCTCCTGAAGCTTAAGTTGATGTTTCCGGTCAATAAATATTTTTGATGGTAAATAATTGTCTCACTAAAAAAAAAATTGATATCAATGCCAATCAATTTTCGCTTAAAATAACTTATAATATAACAACAACTTTCATGATAAATTTTGATTCTGATTTAACATAAATTACTTGCAACAACGAAATGTATTCAAGTATATGTAGAACAAGGCCATAATTAGGATTAACTAATTTTTCAAACTTTCTATTTATAATTTCTTTATGTTATTAATTAACTCCTCTCTCGTCTGCAAACGAATCAATAAAATCATTCACAAAACTAATCAATAATAAAGCTAAACATCATTGAGAATTTTTTCTACAAAGTTTACGTTTCTATTAAAAATAAACTCAATTTCTATTAAAAAAAATTATATTTAACAGAGAAAAAACATTGAAATAGGTCAATGGGAAACAAAAACAAATATAACAAAGTGTTGAAAATCAAATAACAATAATGAATTTATGAAAAAAAGATAATGAAAGTTATAGAATGTTTGAGGTATTTTTGTAAACAAATAATATTTTTAAAGAAATATAGTAATGCATATTATTTTTAATACATCAAACTAAACATAAACCCAGCATTACTAATATCAACACTACTAATTCTTGTACTACTATACTACATATGAAAAGGCCCGTGGACGGGCCCAATATTTCAATATAGATATTCAATCATGTTTTTAAAAATAAATAAATTATCAATATTTTAAAAAAAATATCACAGAAAATGATAATGAACATTATACTTTGCAGTAGATTGTTTTTCTGTTTTTTTATCTATAAAATTAAAGAATAACTTATAACTTAGTTAAGTTGCCACGATTAACATTAAATGATTAAGTAATATAATTTCAGACACAAACGTTGAATTAAATAACAAACTTTAAGAGCAAATTTTATATATTGAATATGCAATATGTCACATCCTTTAATTATATGAATTTAGCCTAAAAATATAGTAAACCTCAATCATGTTTCAACTGAGATGGATACGTTCAATTAAATAATATGACATGTTTTATTTAGTTAACGTAACTACCTAATTAATGTTTATGAACACAAACATTTTATTTTTTCCAAATTTGAATAAAAATATGTTATCTATAATTTTTAGTTTTCTTATAACTTATTTGTCTAGATTTAGCTGATAAAAACTTTAATAAAATTTCTTGCCGTACGATTTATATTACATATAAAATTAATTTTAAAGATTTTTTTGTTGCTCAAATAAAAAAAAATATTATTATATTTGTCTATGAACATAAAAATTGTAGAAAATCAAATTTGTCATTTAGTATGTTTTCAAATTATTAACATTTTGTTTAGAAAAAAAGAAGAAGATAATTTGCATAAAAAAATTATCCCACTTTCTTATTTGAGACAAAAGAATAATATTAACCTTAAATTTTTTTTTTTTTCTAATGAATCAAGTGGTCTTAAAAATATGAGTATGCTAATTAAATCAATAGTTTTTTTTTTAACTACATAGAACACAAAATTACTCAAAAATATGTGATTATAAAATATATAAAATAAATTACTCAAACTTAGGACTCTATCAAAGTGGGTCACATAATTTTATGACGTTGAAAATAAAATGAGGATTGGGTGGATATGGAGCCTATTATTTGGGGTCCATGTTTTGGGAAAGGAGAAATAAGGTGATATTGATGACAAAAGCATTGGGGGTAAATCGGTCAAAATATCTTGATTTTTCTTCTTGAGCTAAAAAAACTCCTTTTTAATTACCCATGAGTTAAGAGTAAAATATCAATTATATTTTTGTTCGTCCCTCAAACTCATGTTTAGAAATATAAGCACAATCCAAACGGAGTAAATAAAAAAAATGAATGGACTATTATATATCTTATTTTTAAAATTACAAATCTCAATTTTTATGAAAGTTTACATATAAATATATTTTTATTATATAATAAAAGTTCTTTACACTGATCATTTAATGTACTTCAATTTCTTTTACAAAAAAATTATTTTTTAAATATTTGCTTTGCGAGTTGACAAGCACATCAATTTTGATTACACCTATAATCCATAAGTGAATACAAAAATTATGCGTTCGAAGCCTTATATGAATATTACATATGTAAAAAAAATTTCTAGTAAAACTTTTATAAATTGATTTAATTATAATTTTTGTAAAATTATTTGATTATGAATATATATATATATTTAAATAGGTTAATAACTTAAATTTTAACCCATCATGTTCATGCATGATGGTATTTTTTGGATAAAAAAATTAAAATATTAGATTGAAAATTCTCCTCTCTACCTCTTTTGAGGTAGTGGTATGGACTGTGTACACTCTACCCTCCCCAGACCCTACTATGTGGGAATATACTGGGTTTGTTGTTGTTGTTGTTGAGTATTGAAAATTCTAACACGTCAAAAATTTTACTTAGAAAGTGTAAAATACAAGAAAATAAATGTATGAAGAAAAAATTCAACATTTACCACATAAAAATAAAGATTAATTTTAATTCTATAAACAATTTAATATTTCGTGAAAGGATTTTCGGATTATAAATTTAAATTTATTTAAAATATTACTTCATAAATAATGTTGTTGAATAAGTTGGGACATGGAAGTAAAAATATTGTTAGCCACATAATGAGTCCATTGAGAAAATGTAAACACATAAGTGAGAAAAAAAATGACTAATGGAATTCTTTGTTGATATAACTATTGATTAATAATTGTATCTTTTAGATGTGAAATGACATTTATTCCCTTGGTTGTCCCACAACTCACACACACATATATATATATATACTAGATGATGTATCCCATGCTATGCACGAGTCCAATATTTTTTTGTTTAATAATATTTCATGATTTATTCTTAATTAAACATCTTGTAAACCTTTTAAAATGAAAAAAAAAAATATAAATATGCTTTTTGTGTTATGACAAAAAAGAGACAAATTTTCGTATATTATTTTTCTTTTTCATTATGTTTATTTATTTTTGAGATCTTAGTAATATCTCTGAATTCTCAATCATTTTTTAATAATACTTATCAAATTTGACACTTTGCATGATAATTTACAGTATATTAATTTTTTAACCTAATTTATAATATTATTATATAGGTTTTAAATTTTTTATTTTATTTTTAAAAGGGTTGTACACCACTAAATTTAAAAATTGATCAAATTATCCTAAAAATATTATTTATAACATAATTACTTCTTAAATTTAAAATATATAGCTATATTTTTTTTAGTATTTTCAATTGTTTTAAAAATTTTAGTTCCTTTGTAATAGAAATTATTTATCTTTCATATTTTTCTCTCATTTCATTTCTTTGTTTATTTAAAGAATTCTTAATTATTTATTCATGTATTTTAAATTTATGTAACATTAAATTTTTAGTGAATCAGAAAAAGTATCAAACTAAATTTGATCATAGATGAAGTAGTATGCTCCTACATAATGATACATCTCATGCTACTTATATAAAATGATTATATATTTTTCAAAATCTTTTTTGAAATTATTTTCAAGTAGTGTATTAAAGAGAGTGGTCTTTTCATATACAATTTGAGAGTATTTTAACATTTTATTACAAAATAATAACTTAGAACAAAATTTTATAATCTTTTTGATTGGATAGTTTCCAAGTAAATGCAACTATTGGAATTCAAAACTTGTTAAAATGATATTATTTGAAATAGTATAATAAACATTAAATTGTAGATTACTTTGAGAATTTTCTTTTGGGTTATATAACTAAGATGAGAAGTGAGAAGTAATACATTTTAAAGAAGAGAGAAAAAGATTGAATGAAAAATGAAGTCCACAAAAAGAGATGAATTTTGGATGATGAATTTGTATTGTAAAATGACTATAATGTCCTTGGTCGTCCCATATCTCACTCTTGTATAATATAATATTATAATATAGCTAAGATGAGAAGTGAGAAGTAGTGCATTTTAAAGAAGAGAGAAAAAGATTGAATGAAAAATAATGGAGCCCACAAAAAGAGAAGAATTTTGGATGATGAATTTGGATTGTGAAATGACTATAATGCTCTTGGTCGTCCCATAACTCACTCTTCTATATATATAATCCCACCATTACTAATACATTCTTTTTCTTACTATTTTTATACACTCTATCAAATGACTCTAAGTGGCACGAAATAGCCATGGACTTTATCTCAGGATAGCCGAAGATTGTGATGCAACATGACGCCATTCAAGTAACTTTCGATTGAATAACTAAGTCAGCTCACTCACTTTTTGGCAATTAGTATAACTTACTCTACGGGCAAGCCTGCTCACATATATATTACTACTATTAATAAGTGCGAAAAAGCAGGCAGCTCTTCGTTAACACGCCTGCTTCTTCACCTGCTTCAGCTGCTCCGTGATTTTACTATATTATCCTTAATTAATTATTTTAAATCATTTACATATAAGAAAATTAATAATATTTAATAAAAAAAGTAAAATAGATATTTATGATATGTCTGTTTCAGATGCTTCAATCGTAATTTTATTATATCACATCTAATTAGTTATACTAAGTCGTCTAGGTATTAAAAAATTAATAATATTTAATAAATAATAAAATAGACATAAATGATAAATTAATTCTTGATATTTTTAAATTAATAGGACATCTTATATGAGACTCATTTTAAAAGTTTTGCAAGTATTTTTGCTCCATGATTTTACTATATTACCCTAATTAATTATAGTAAGTCGTTTACGTATAAGAAAATTACTAATATGTAATTTAAAAAAAAAGGGAAAATAGACAATGACATTTCTATTTTAGCTGCTTCAACTGTAATTTTATTACATCGCTCCTAATTATTTATTATAAGCTATTTAGGTATTAAAAAATTAATAATATTTAATAAAAAATAAAATTGACATAAAATAATAAATTAGTTCTTGATGTTTTAAATTAACATGAAATCTTATATGAGACTCATTTAAATTTTTTTCACAAATATTTTCTTACAGTATTTTTGCTATATCACTTCTAATTAGGTATTATTAGTCATTTAGGACATATCCGCTTCGCTGCTTCAATCATAAAATTTGGGTGACTCTCAAAATTATTTCATTGCCACTTAAATTGGAATAGAATAAAAAGTATTATAAATCATATAATTAAAAATTTAAAATTATTTTAAGAATATAATTGACTATCAATGCCACAAAATTTTGATAAGAAGAGTAACATAAATTATTTGAAAATTACTTTAAAAATATTATAAATTACAAAAGCTAACAATTTAAAATATGTCAAACATATTAAAAATATGATTAATTATCTAAATTATATTTGTGTCACATAAATTCAGGGTTAGTTTTGGCATTTTATAGTTTGCATATTTTAATGTTTTAATTTAGTAATTTGTTGACCCAAATGATGTTTTCGAATTTAACATGTTTTGAAAATTTAGTACTTTGTTTATTTTATTTTGGTAAAATATTATATATTTAAAAATTATGTAAAAATATAAAATAATTGTAAGTCATAACTATTAACATCTTATAATATTATAAAAACATATAGTAAAAAATATGATTGACTTTTGAAATTCTAATAGTGTCACATAAGTTGCGATAAAGCAAATAACATAAATTATTTAAATTTACATTAAAAGATACTATAAATCACAACGATTAACAACTTAAAATACTTTAAAAATATATTAGTACAATTTTGATTGCCTCTCTAAATTTTAAAATTGAGACAAAGCGAGTAACATAAATTGTTTGATAATTATGTAAAAGGTACTATAATTACAATGATTAACAACTTAAATTATTTAAAAATTTATATTAATAAAAAGTTGATTGATATTCCAAATGATATTTATGCTACATAAATTGAAATAACATAAATAACATATGTTGGGGCCTTGTTGACACGGGCTAAAGTATCTAGTTGATGAGATAGTGCGTCTATACGGGATAGGCATCATGCATAGGATCAGACACAGTATAAAATTTAATCACAGGTGTCCTGACTGACTACATGACTAATGCAAATGAGTTAAGACATGTTTTCCCCCTGAACTTGTCCGCTCAACTTACTTTAACACTTAAACTTAACTTTCATTTATTTACCCTCCCCCCCCTCCAACATCTTTAAAGTGTATTAATTTTACCCCTTAAGCTGGCGTGGATTTAAAAAAAAAAAAAAAAAGAAAAAAATATATTTTTTAATTTTAAAACTGATATGGCCCCACTTTTTTTAATGCTGGTTTAGGTATACGTGCCTTGCGCGTGTATCTCACTTTATTGAGCTTAAAAGTTACACTAAATAGGATATTTGTTTAAATAATAAAGATGAAAACAATAATTAAATTCAATGTCTTTTGGAGAATTTATTTAATTAAACCTAACATTTATCAAAAAAAGTTTGTCAAAGCCGATCGACATTCATCTACCACCTGTAACCTGCAACAAATAATACGATGATAGAGACATCAGAATAATATAATTAAATCCAATCTTTACACAAAAATTTTCTCAAAGTCGTCTGACACTCATTTACCACCTGTAAATTATAACAAAATAATATGATAATAGAGATATCAAAATAATACAACTAAACTTAACCTTTACACAAAAAAATTCTCAAAGTAGAGATATAAATACAATACAATCAAACCTAACCTTTATCTAAAAATTTCTCAAAACCGACCGACATTCATCTACCACCTGTAAATTCATCTACGACCTGTAAACTATAATAAAATAATACAATAGTGATCACAAAGCTTCTGATTTTATGAAAATAATTTTCGTCTGAGCAAAACTTTTGACCCTAAAGAATGAATTGAATAAAAAACAAAGAAGATATATATATATATATATATATATATATATATATATATATATATATATATATATATATATATATATATATATATATATATATATATATATATATATATACACACACACACACACATATGTTGAATTCTATTATGTTGACAAAAATAATGGAGAAATTAAGGGTTAGAAAATTAAGCATCCACCTATCTAGACATGCAACCGAATCAAGTTAGATGAGCATCAATCATATTTTTTCAATAAGTAAATCAATTTCTCTCTAGTTTAACGTGCATCTCAATATTTATGGAAGTATTTCCTTAATAGAGTTTTATTTTAGGAGTATTTTTCTATCCTATTTTAGGAGTATTTTTTTAATTGATCAGTACAAAGAAAAATATTGATTGATTTTCCTTCCATATATTTTAGGAGTCTAGTTAATATAATAAAAATAACTAAATAATAAATTAAAACAAATAGTGAAAAGACAGTTTTGTCTAAAGGAGAGTCTTTTAATGAAGGGCAAAAGGTTCAAATCACTTTTCTAACGGTCTTCACACTTTTAATATATATATATATATATATATATATATATATATATATATGATACGAGACTTGAATATATATATATACCAAGTATACGGAGGCGAACCCCCTAAAGTATAGAGGAAAATATGAAAAAAGAGGGCAAGGAAAGGAAGCAAGTTATTATATACAATAAATAAATTAGGCGGCAGGGCTAACCATATATTAATGACACAATAAATTAGGCGGCAAGGCCAACCATATGTTAATGATGCAACTAATTAAATAAAATAAAGAAAGAACACAAAATATGAAAATTGAATTTTGATATTAATATCAAAAATAAATTTAAAGATTACAAAGAGAGAGAGAGAGAGCAAACTCTAACCAAGTATTCAAGAGAGAGAGCTTCTTCCAAAGAAAATATGTTTTCCTCAAGAAGAGAAATGGGCTATTTATAGCCAAAATATGCTACAGTAAAAGTGCTATAGTAGCACCTTCAATTATTGCTACAGTGTTGCTACAGTGATCTACAGTAACATCCACCATAATTGAGCTACAGTAATATTAACTATAATTTTTTAGCAACTGGTTGTTGATATCATGCATGACATCAATGTTTTGATGACTCCTTGATGATGTCAATTTGATGTCAAATTGATTGAATCTCTTCTTCATCATCCGTGTCTGATTTTGCAGTTGAATATTGATTGCTGGGAATTTCATCTTTGATTTGTTGGAGAATTTTTTTTATTTATTGAATAAAATCTCCTTGGCTACCTGACTTATCCAATTGTGCGTCTGCAATTGATTTTTATTGTAGAAATGAGATTTGCATGGCGTCTATTGGGGTCAGACATCCAAGATTACGCCGGAACCATTTTTCTACTTTCGGTACATAAGCTTCCCTCGGATCCCAATTCTTGTATCATTTGCAATATCCCTAGAGGGCTAACCATGGAAGTCCTTTGTGCCCCTCTAGTTTGTGAAAGGCAAATTTTCATGAAAATATCCAAGGAATATGGAACCTATAGAAAAATTATAAAAGCAAAGGAATTTGATGATTATCATAAAATCTTTAGGTAAAATATTCATTTTCTTCTCGGACTGGGAGAGAAGGGATCTGAAAGGTGTGGCCGAAAATTGACCACCATTGGAGAAATTCTGAAGCTAGTTGCTTTCCCCATAGTAAAAATCAAGAATGTTTGTTAGTTCTATTTTGGAAGGTGGATGCATTCATCCACGCTCTTTGATAATCAAAATAATTATAATATTGGGGATAAAAAGCTTTGGTAAGCTTTTGATATTTTGCTAGATGCGTACCTCACTCTTTTGGTGAGATGATTTTGTTAATCCACACCGTGGTATGGGTAACATAAGAATAGGTTTATTTGTCTTTGTGGGGTTTGAACAAACAAGATTTGGTGTTTGTCAGTATCAATTCATAAAATTTCTAGGTATGGGTAGGAGTTTTATGGATAAAATTTGTTGCAGGGTTAAATATTTGCTTAGCTATCTCTTATGGGTTGGAGTGCCAATATTCAACTTCAATGGATTATTGGCAAAACACTATCATTTTTGAAATATGTAGAATCATTTGAGGAGGATCCTTTACTTGAAGAAATTGGTTGTGGGATAGGTGAGAAAATTATTTTAGTTTATATAGGACAAATATTCGAATCACTTTGTGAAAAATTAAAAAAAAATTAATGGGGTTTTCTACCCTCACTGGATTTTTTATGGTGCCATTAGCAACCACAGAATAAGAAGATAATGCGTGGCTTGAAGCATCTGCTTGTGAACATATGTTTTGAAATATCTGAAAATTTCTCAGATAATCCCTTCTGTTGGCACCTGACATGGTGGATGGATCTTTCAGACCCATAAGTAAGCGCCATTGTTTAAAATTTTCTTTTATCCAGGGGACAGACATTGTTTGAGCTAATTGAGTCTCCTCTTCTTCTTCTTCTTCTTCTTCTTCTTCATCGACCAAATCAGCCCATTTCTTGGTGTTGGAAATTGAGATTGGGTTTGTACTTGATTGCATCATGAAAGATTGAGGTAATCCCAACATGGTATAATCAGCTGGGTTTTGATATCTTGGTTGGTTTGTGTCAGCCACTACATTTGGAAGTTTCTTTGGTGCAATTGAAGTTTTTTGTTGTGGGGTAACAACTTTTTTGTGGTCTCTTCTGGAGATGGAATAGCCGAAATTTGTGGAGGTGGAGGTTCTTCTTTATTTTTTTTGGGCATCTTATCTTTCCAGCAAGAATTCCCTAGTAAGAAAATCTGGTATAGAGTTGGAGCTCCCTTTGATATATTTAATATCAAAATAAAAAATAGATACAATTACCTGCCACCTAGCAAATATATGTTTAGAGGAAATATTTTTGTACATCCTTTTGTAAAATAAATTTCGCAGCTTTACAATCAATTCATAGTAAAAAAATTTGATTTAACAAATTAGCTTGAAATTTGGAAATGCATAACACAGTTGCTAAAATTTCTTTTTTGATAGTTGGATAATTTTGTTGAGTTTTATTCCAACGTTTAGATGCAAATGCAACTAGATATTCTTTATGATTTTTTCTTTGTTTTAAAATGCCACCATAGCCTATGTTTGATGCATTTGTTTCAACTATTTTGAATGCAGAGGGATTGAAGAGGGAAATGCAAGGAAGGTCTTTTGTCTTTAATTTGATTTCCTTGACTACATTGGTGTGGACTTGAGTCCATGAAGGAGGAGGCTTTTTCAACCAGTCATTGAGAGGTTTTAACAGATTGTTGAGCCCTGGAATAAAATTTGCTATATAATTAACACATCCTAAAAATTGTTGAAGTTCAGTTTTATTAAGAATTTGATCAGAAAATTTGTCAACAAATTGGATTGACTGTTGAATTGGGGTAATAGTGGCCGAGGAATATGATATCGGCCTGAAAGAGACTATACTTAGTTTTGGATAAAACTAAGCCATTTTCTTTGATGACATTAAAGAATATATGTAAATGTTTAAAATGTTGATCAATGCTGATGGAAAACACTAAAGAGTCATCAATATACACGATAATGAATTTTGAAAAAGGATTAAAAATACCGTTCATTATTTTTTGAAATTCTGAAGGAGCATTTTTTAGGCCAAAGGGCATTACGTTTCATTCATATTGCCCGAATGGTACTGTAAAAGTAGTTTTATGACAATCTCTTGGATCAATTTGGATTTATCAAAATCCTGATTTTAGATCAAACTTGGATAAAATTGTAGCAGCATAAAGCTGTTGGAGAAGATCTTTTTTTATTAAGAATAGGGTACCTAATCCATCGAAGGGTGAAATTAATAGGCTTGTAGTTGATAACCAAACAAGGGGCTCCTCCTTCGATTTTGGAACTTTTATTGACAAAGAAGGCAACAAAACTCCAAGGAGATTTACTTAGCAAGATGATCTGCTTTTTGAGAAGATCGTTGATTTCTGTTTGACAATGGATTGTCAGCTCATGATTCATTTAAATTGGATGGGCTTTGGTATGAATGGTTTTTTCATCAAAGTCAAGTTCATAAGGAAGCCTGACCATCTGCTTCTTGCTATTCCAAAATACTGTGGGTAAATCATCACAAAGCTCTTTTATAATCTTTGTTTCTAAGGACTTGACCTTAGATTGAAGAGAAGGTTCCTGAAGCTGTTGTTCTAATCTTTGGAATGAAATTTATTCCTTGAGAAAATTGATTTGAGCCTCTTTGTTTTTCAGAAAGGATAAAATTTTTAAAATGGGTGGTTTGTCAAATGGGAGAAACATATTATTGACTTCAATAGTTATTCCCGTATATGTAACCCTAAAAGGGATTAAAGTTTCAATAAAAGGAGCGCCTAGTATTATAGGACTGGTTATATCCTTTACTAGGACAAAGGAAGTAGAGGATGACAGAAGCAAATTTCCTAGGGAATTTTATATTTCGACATCAGAAAGTTTGTAACTGATTCTTAGTTTGCTAGTATTTGTAGCCCTAAGGGCTTCAGCAAATTTTTTGAAGAAATTAGTAGGGATAAGTCCTACTTGGACACAATTGAGGTCTGAACCTGTATCAAACAAGGCAATGATATCTAGGATGAATGATTTGTTGATAACCAAGGTTATCCGAGTGTGCCATCTTCGGATGGTAATTCTTGAAATATATTGAATAAGGAAATCTCCTTTTTCAATTTTTTGATCCAATGGGTTAGTGACGTCTACCAGCTGAGACTGTTCAGCCTTCATAGAGAATTATTGGAGGACAAGGCGATATAAGTCTTGTCTTGCTTTGATTTGCCTAACTTCCTCTTTAAGGATTACTATCTTAGATTGGAGGTCTTGAATAGTTATTGCCCTAGGTTTACTAGAAGGAAACTATTTCAAGACGCCAGTGATGTTGTAAGTATTTGTAATCTGGGGATGACAAAATACGATAGACGAAGATGTGAAAGGCTTGTCTAGAGTCTTTTTGAACTGGTCTAGATAATACTTTTTCTGATTGAAATATTGTAAATTACCAATCATTTCTAAGAGGAGATCTTGTTCTTTTGTTCGAACATTAATCTTTGGTTGGTCTTCTTGATCAGACTGGGAAAATTCCGAGTTATCATTTTGGATTTGGCTGAATTTTTTATCAAATTCGTCATTAGCATTATCCGAATCTCCGCTTTCTTCTAATAAGAGGTGTTGGATTTGGCTAGGGATAAAATCATCGAGGTTGAGGTTTCTAACCTTTTTAGATAATTTACAATATTTGGCAATATGTCCAGGTTGTCCACACCTATAATATTTGACACTATTGGGGGCAGAAAGAGCTAGTTTTACCGTCCAGTTCCGTTTAGGATGGGGTGGTTTTGTTTTTAGGGGAAAATTAGGCTTAGAAACCTCCCCTTTTTAGGTTGGTTTTCTATAAGCCTTCTTTCTACAAGAGGGGAGGCCAAATTTTTCACAGAAACTTCCTAAATCTCGACGGGTTTGGGCCCTGTCTTTAGCGAGTTGCCTTAGTATCTTATCTTGTCGACAGATTTTAAGGATAACTTACTGGACCAGGATGGTGAGCTGACCATAAGTTATTTGCTCATATGGGATGATCTCGTTGGAGTATTGGTTTTGAAGGTCTTCTTTGACTAGATATTTAAGGGACTTAGGCAGTCCATCTAGGAATTTTTCTTTCCAATATAGGAGGTTTCCATCAGGTCTTTCATAGATCCTCATAAGGAAAGAATCTTTGTACCACCTGAAATCAGAAAACGTTTTGCACTTAAGATCGTTAAGCACTTCAGAGGACCTTTCTCTAAAGATACCTGGACTACCGATGAAGGTTTTGATAATAGTATAAATTCACATATTTGTGAAATTAGGAATGGTTTCTCCATCCTTAAGAATTGGTTCTCCTAAGGAGTCCACACGGACACTTGGGAAGATACTTTATTTCTCTTCCTCACTAAGATAGGTATCCCACTATCCTTTAAGCTGACCCATGAACCCAGCTACTAGGACATGGGTAGTGAGTTGATGGAGCAGTTATACTGAAGTTTGGAGAGGATGTTATGCTCAGAACAACCATCTATGTTCCATTTATAGATATTATTGGCGTTGTAATTATTCTGCATAACATTGGGTTTTTCTTCTAAAGCTACGTCTGGAGGGGTAGCTCGAGGGTAGTAAAGTTTTTGTGGCTTTCGCCAATTTGAAGATTCAGTTTTGACAGGAGTTATTTTCAGAGGAGATTCTTCCTACGGCTGGTCGTCTTCTGAATCACTTTGTTAGAGCACCCCAACTATAGTAGATGAGCCAACACCTGAGGTCTCAGGAACGTCTGGGTGGAGGTATTTTTCAATTTGTATGATCCTCCGCTGAAGGTCAGATAGCGGTGGAAAAGATTTTGAATTATGCATTTGGAGTTCCCTAGTGAAAGTTGTAGGAATATCGTATGGCTTAAATAAAGGAGAGGACGAGGTAGACGTCTCTGATGACTTAAGAGTTAGGGATGGCTTTGAAATCAAGATTTCACCAAGTGTATGAAGATACTTGTTGGTATAGTTATTTTGTTCGAAAAGATTTTTAATGTCTCTGCCAGTAACTGGTTTGTTTTCATCCTTTCTTTTGAAAGGTAAAGTGACGATTGAGATATTGGTGTGAGAAATTATAAAACCTTGTGATGTAGGAAGTTTAGCGGTGATGTCCGCACTGTTTACGATTTTCCAAACTTTTGAAACATTGATTGATTTAGAAAAAGAAAAATCTAATTGATGATATTGGCGTAAGCCTCAAACCATGCAAAGAAATTAATTTATTTTTTGACAGAGTTTAGGAATTCGTAATAAATTTCTTGAATATTTTTCCTCTCATCTTTTGTGAAATTATTAAAAATCAAGTTCGTTTTAAAATATTTCTAGATGAATAAAATTCTGTTTCAAGAGTTTTCTTATCAATGTAAAAATCTTGACTTAAAACCCCTAGCTCTGCACCTAAGGCTGAGTAGGTTGGTGATTGGGGTGGATCATCATAGACCTCAGTGAGAGGTGTTTCCATAGAATATTTAGCTTGTGGAATTCTAGATTCGAAATTAACGATCTCGATTCTAGAGAGAAATAAGGAAACTGAACTCCTAGCCGTCTGTATCTCGGGGAGAACTGACGTGGAGCCAGAGATCCGTTGGCTAAGAGATCTCTGGAAAGAAATTGAAACAGTTCTTGTGGAGAATTGTTGGATTTGAGAAATTGTAGTATTCTTAGGTTTTTCTGCTGGAGCTGCATCTTGCAACTTCCAACTTTGGGGCAAAGAAACTTTATTCCAGGAGATCGACTTGGGAACTGACAAGTAGGACCGTTGGAGGTCAGTTTGGAAGAGTACAGTTTCTCCTTTGTAGCTATTTTTCATAGCTCTGGAGCCAAAGACAGTATTCATGGCCTTATACTAGACTCCCTAAATGATTGCTACTGGGAGAGACCCAGATTTGGTTTTGTAATTGGATGCCTTAACATTGAGAGTTAAAGAATCTAATATATTTAGATCTTTTAAGGAAATGGTAAAATTGGAAAAACAGTCAAAATAAATTGGGCCATCACAAGGACTGATTTTGACTATTCCTAGTAAGGAATCATTGAAGTCTAGGAACCTAGAATCCCAAAGGCAAAAGAGTAAAGATGCATCTAAACCTTCTAGTGAAAGAGGTTTAGCTGTTATTTGGACTAGGCCGAAATGGAGGTAATCATACTTACGCTAACATCTTTCGATAGTCCTGGGGTTGAGAAGCTTGATATCCTCATGATCTGATTCAAGAAGGATAGTTTGTTCAACAGTGGAAATATGGTAGTCACTTGTTAGAGACCGCCCCCAAGAGGTAGCTAAGCAAATACTTAGGCCTGCAACAAATTTTATCCAAAAAACTCCTGCCCATACCCAGAAGTTTTATGAATTCATACTGACAGACACCAAATCCTGTTTGTTCAAACCCCACAAAGACAAGCAAACCCAATCTTATGTTACCCATACCACGGTGTGGATTAACAAAATCATCTCACCAAAAGAGTGGGGTACACATCCAGCAAAATATCAAAAGCTTATTGAAGCTTTTAATCTCCAATATTATAATTATTTTAGTTATCAAAGAGCGTGGATGAATGCATCTACTTTCCAAAATAGAACTAACAAACATTCTTGGTTTTTACTCTGGGGAAAACAACTAGCTTCGAAATTTCCCCAGTGGTTTCTACACCAATGATGGCCAATTTTTGGCCACACCTTTGAGATCCTTCCTCCCCCAGTCCGAGAAGGATATGAATATTTTACCTAAAGATTTCAGGATGATCATCAAATTCCTTTGCTTTTACAATTTTTCCATAGGTTTCATATTTCTTGGATATTTTCTTGAAAATTTGCCTTTCACAAACCAGAGGGGCGTAAAGGACTTCCATGGTTATCCCTTCAAGGCTATTGCAAATGGTACAAGAATTGGGATCCGATGAAAGATCACGTACCGAAAGTAGAAAAATGGTTTTTGGCGTAATCATAGATGTCTGACCCCAACAGACGCCGCCCAAATCTCATTTCTACAATAAAATCAATTGCAGCCACACAATTGGCTAAGTTAGTTAGCCGGGGAGATTTTATTCAACAAATGGAAAAAATTCTCCAACAAATCAAAGATGGAATTCCCAGCAATCAATATTCAACTGCAAAATCAGACACGGATGATGAAGAAGAGATTCAATTAATTTGACATCATCAAGGAGTCATCAAAACATTGGTGTCATGCATGACATCAACAACCAATTACTGAAAAATTATAGTCAATATTACTGTAGCTTAATTATAGTGGATGTTACTGTAGCAACACTGTAGCAAAACTTGAAGGTGCTACTGTAGCACTTTTACTGTAGCATATTTTGGCTATAAATATCCCATTTCTCTTCTTAAGGAGAACACATTATTTTCTTTGGAAGAAACTCTCTCTAGAATACTTGGTCGAAGTTTGCTCTCTCTCTCTCTTTGTAATCTTCAAATTTATTTTTGATATTCATATCAAAATTTAATTTTCATATTTTGTGTTCTTGCTTTATTTTATTTAATTAGTTGCATCATTAACATATGGTCGGCCTTGCCACCTAATTTATTGTGTCATTAACATATGGTCGGCCCTGTCGCCTAATTTATATATTGCATATAATAACTTGCTTTCTTTTCTTGCCCTCTTCCCCCCCCCCCCCCCCTCTCTCTCTCTCTCTATATATATATATATATATAAAGAAATTCACCCCTTACCTCTCACCCCACCCGATCTTCATCTTCTTCATACGCCCCACCCCCACCCCTACCTTGTTTTCTTGTATTTCTTCTTAGTCTCCACCCGAATTCCTTTTCTTCTTCTTCTAGCTCTCCATCTTCACTTCTATTATCTTCATTAATTTCTTCAAGAAAGAAAAAAATATGTGTGAAAAGTTATGAATTTTAATGGGTTAGAAAATAATTTTGAAAAAGAAAGCCTTTCAATACATGATTGTTGAACTAAATTACTTATGTGATTTTTTAAGAAATTTGCTGTTGGATTTATGAGATTGTCCTTTGTATCCACTATTATTGAACCTTGAAAGAACTTGAAGACAAAAAAAAATATGAGTTTATCGAATTCATGGTTGATGTTCAAATTGATTATTGGGGTTTTCTGATGATAATGTGAAGTTGTACTTGAATTTTGAGTTTAATTGGTATAAATTTTGCTAGTTTAATTTTGTATCCGTCATTGTTGAAGCTTGAAAATGATTGAAGACAAAAAAAATGAGTTTGTCGAATTCATGGTTGATGTTCAAATTGATTATTGAGGTTTTGATGATAATGTGAAGTTGTACTTGAATTTTGAGTTTGATTGGTATGAATTTTGCTAGTTTAATTTTGTATTCGCCATTGTTGAAGCTTGAAGACAAAAAAAAATGAGTTCGTCGAATTCATGATTGATGTCCAAAGTGATTATTGGAGTTTTCTGATGATGTTGTAAAATTGTACCTAAAATTTGAGTTTGATTGGTATGAATTTTGCTAGCTTAATTTTGTATCCATCATTATTGAACCTTGAAAAAGCTTAAAGACAAAAAAAATGAGTTTGTTGAATTCATGGTTGATATCCAAATTGATTATTGAGATTTTTCGATGATGTTGTGAAGTTATAGTTGAAATTTGAGTTTGATTGGTATGAACTTAGCTAGTTTATATTGAAATTTGAGACCCAAAAATGAAGAAATCATATATGGGCAATGTTGAAGATGACAGATGAGGGAAAGGGATTCACCGGGAAGTGTGCGAAGAAAACACTTTTTAATAGATATATAAAGTGATATTTAATTTTGAGAGATGAAATTAATACACTTTAAAAATAAATAAATAAAAATTAAACTTAAATACTAAAATAAGTTTGCACACAAGTTCACCTTGACTCAATACAAATTAATCAGGGTATCACAACAAATTACCACATGGGACTATTATTGAGTGCTTGAGAGATCATTCTTATCATTTTCTCGAAAAACCTCCAAATCACACATTTGGTGCCTGCCAGCTTCCTTTGAAACTCTCCGATCATGGAAAGTGCAACAATGGACAAACAACACAGAACACGCGAATCGGAAAAACACGCCGGCTCCAGTGAATTACTCTGCCGGTTAGCCCATCTCGTCTTGCCATACTTAGACGCTGCCGGTCTAGTCTCCGTCTCAGCAACCTGCAAGGCATTACATGTAATTTCCAACTCTATTACTTCTAGAAGAATTTCCGATGCTTCTAGAAGCTTCGAGAATCACCCTATTCCTTTCTTCAACTCCGTCGACTCCCAACTTTACGACAATTTCATTTACTCCCCTGTTCAGACCCTACCTAGTGAATCGGGTCGGGTTAGGTCCGACCCGTTTATGTTCAGGGTTGAGGGTGCTCAGGGGTGCGCTTGTGAGAGTTGTGACTTGGATTCTGATATTTGCCCATGTGTGGATTTTGATTCTGGGTTGCCGACCCGAGAATGCGGGCCAAGTTGTAGCTGCGGGTTGGAGTGCGGTAATAGATTAACGCAGAAAGGAATTTCAGTGAAGCTGAAAGTTGTGATGGATAGGAGAAAAGGATGGAGCTTGTGTGCTGATGAATTGATTCCAAAAGGGAAATTCATATGCGAGTATACAGGTAATTATTATTATTGTTGTTATCGGAGCAATGTTGTTCAATAGGAACAATGTGTAAGTTTTCTTTCTTTTTTCTTTTTGTAACAATTGTAGTATGTGAATATAGTTCACAGTAATTTGATGAACTCCCATTTATATCAATTACAACGTTTTAGGTTGTAGATACTGCATCTGATATGAGGAACATTGACAACTCGATAAGGTTGTTACAGTTATGAGGTTACCAACATCATAGTTCTTAACAAATGCATGCTATCTAGGATATTGGGGGACAATCTGAGTCTTTGCTTCTTCTATTATGTGGATATCTAAGGGGGGATACATTTTCTCGATAAGAGAACGTTATGAGGCGAATGTTTAAGCTATAATAGAATCTGTGACAACAAAGTTTATTTTGAACTCCTTCTGCTTCCGGGGTACATATCTCGGTTATCTTAGGGTATTGGGTTAATGGTTTTGTGGTCCTTTACAAATTTGTTTTCAGTTTTTATCATCTTTTACAATAGATTTTCATTTTTACACCTAAGATATCTAAAAACCACGTAAGAGATCTGAGAAGATTCGAAAGGGTAATTTTATTGTATTCAAACTTGTAAATGGTCATAGGAGGCCATTTCCTCTATTTTTGTTAATTTTATTTAATCATTTAATAAGTTGAATTGGTTGTTCTCTTGATAGTGTTGTCCACAATAATTGTTGAACTTCAAGAAGTTCTCTTGGCGTTTCACAAAACAGTGTATATGTGAATTTTCTCAGACTTGTCAAGACTTGAAAATTGTCTATGTGAATGAAGTTATCTACTTTCTTGTTCTTTTTATTCTGATGTGTTCTATAATGCTTCTTTTTGAAAAACGGGTCCTTTTTGGGTGTGATTTTCTTTTTCTTTTCGAAGGAGAACTTTTGACAACTGAGGAAGCAAGAAACCGCCAGAAGCTATATGACAAAATTTCAAGGAGTAGCCACTTTTCGCCTGCACTGCTGGTTGTGAAGGAACACCTTCCATCTGGAAATGTGTGTATGAGAATCAACATTGATGCTACCAGAATTGGCAACATTGCCCGCTTCATTAACCATTCTTGTGATGGTGGTAATCTTTGTACATTGATAGTGCGAAGTTCTGGAGCTCTGCTGCCCAGAGTTTGCTTTTTCTCTTCCGGGGTCATTTTGGAAAATGAAGAGCTCACTTTCAGTTATGGTGAGAGTATAGTTAACTCTACAGGCGCTCAGTGCTTTTGCAATAGTGCTTGTTGTCGTGGGATCCTTCCAGCAGAGCACACATGATGTAGTAAGGTAGCTTTTTATTGTAATAAACATTGTGATACCTTTGTTCTGCGACTTATATTTAGAAGATGAGCATGAGGTCAATGTCAAGAAGGCACGGTTAAGGTCAACACTGATGGGAGCTATCTTCATGATAGTGTTTAAGCTGGTATTGGTGGTATAGTCAGGGATGGCAGTGGTGATTTGATCATGGCGGTCTCCCTCTCTGCACTTTGTATTTGCAGTTATATGGCAGAAGCTTTGGCTCCGCGCATAGTGGTAGCTTTAGTGCACCGGGCTGCCCTTTTTATGGCAGAAGCTTTGGCTGTAAAGTTTGGAATGAAATGGTCTTGTCTTCAAAAGATGCACTAATATTATTTTGGAACTTGATTCACTAGTTATTGCCAACATGGTGAACAATGGGGGCTTCACTAACTGGAAATTGAAACAGATTATAGACGGAATTGTCAACTTTAAATATCTGCATGGTGTGAAGTGAGCCTCTACTACAGAGAGGGAAGCCAAGTTGTTGACTTTCTTGCCAAACTGGCTTCCACATCTTCGCAGAATAGTATGTTCCACTCCTTCAGCCAGCTACCAAGACAAGCTAAGGGATTGATTCAACACGATGAGAGGCAAATGCTTAGCATTAGAACAAAAGCTGATAAGGCAAACTTCCTAAATTAGCTAGTGAGTATTACATAGTTGCTGAGCCAGAAAGTTGTAATTTTTGTGCTTTCTGGTGTTTTCACTGATATTATGTCACACCACCTTTTTTGGGATTGACGATGTTTTATTAACCTTAGGCTTAGTCTCCCTCTCCCTCTGCTCCTTTTTGGTGAATATACCACCACCCAGACTTTAATCTGGGTTACTGAATTTTTGAAAAAAGGTCAATGCATGTCACTGTCTAGTTCAGCTATAAAATAATTTGGCTTTGAGCGTAAAATGTTGTAATCTAGAAAAGATTTAGGAGACATTCCTTTGCTCTTTAACATAAGTCTCGGGTGTAACTCCTAATGGAGTGTTCTCTACGGTATGAAACACTAAATATAGTAGGCTTTCTACAGCGCTAATCCGTATTAATGGCTATCGAAAATCAAATGCTTGAAGCAAAAAAATAAAAATAAAGAAGAGATCAAATGTTCTGATGTGATCTGACATGAGATATTGCATAAATTGCTTGAGGATAAAGACTCTTGTGCGGCTCAGATCAAGGAGTATCACGAGGGTAAAATAGTTTAGAGAGTAAACTGACCAAAGATGCAGTTTGAATCATACTTGGTCCATTTACTGCTGTCTAATGGGACGGTATGATTCCTTAACGGGATAGGGGGAAACCAAGACCTTGGCGGACTGGGATGGCAGGACGAACCCCTTGTCCCATGCCAGTAAGGGGATGGGATGGGTAGGGGGTCCTTAGGGGGATATTTTTTAAAATATTACTAATTTAATGTTTAAGCACTACAAAGATGATAGTGTGATTCAAGAGAACATAAATTTAGTAAATTGACAGAAATTTAATGAACTCCAAACTTAAAACGGCTAGCTTTGGAATTAGAATCACCCAAAATATTCCTTTTTCAAATTTCAACTAAATATATATTGTTCAAAAGCCAAGCCATTATACTTTGTAATTGGAAAATGAGCTACTCGAGTCCAATTTAGTTAAAGATGTTTAGTTACTAGTACTTGACATGTTCACTATCGAATGATGAGTTGGCTTGAAGGTTGTAGAGGTGAAATTGGAGAGCCATCAGTGCTGTGATAATCATCCTGAACTTGAGCTGCAAACTGTAAATTCCATAGTACATCCTCCATCGAAGGCCTGTTCACCAGATCTTCGTGCAAACACCTGCAGCACATCTCTACCATCGTCCTCAATGATTCACCGGAACATGAACTTCTTATTGCTACATCAACCACATTCGCTCCTTTGCCCGTTATGCTTGCTTGCAACTAGTACAGCAAATAACAAGAGGAAATTAATTAACGAATCTCAAAAAAGTTTAGCAAACTATATTATCTTAAAAAGAGCAAGATGATAAATTTATACGGCACCTGATTTTGTAGAATTAGGATGTCATTTCTTGTATTTATCTGCCTCCCCGTAATGATTTCCAACAGTATAACTCCAAAGTCATACACATCCAACTTCTCTTCGTATTTTTCCCTATAAGTCAGTGTAGCTAAGAATTAAAGTATGTCCATGCTTCAGAATCAATAGCACACTAATTTCTTAATTTTAGTGAAAATGCACGTAAATATTTATACTACTAGTTAAGTCACTAGGTAATACTAGTTATAAGATGTCAAAGATTCATTTCAAAATGCCACAAAGATGAGGTGGATGTTGTTTATACAATGTTGCTCCAATTGGACAGCTATTTGTACACACCTCTGGTTATAACCAACTGGAAAAGTTTGGCGATATTCCTGCAAATATGCAATGTAGTGGCATAAATTAGTATGGTGGAATATATGAACTTCTTTTATTAGTGTGAGTAGAAGAATGAAATGAACTTTGGAAAGTTGGTAGTCACACACACACCTTTCCGAAATTCTCTGACAGAATAGGAGAATTATAGCTGTTAATTTTGGCAACAAGGTTCTGATCCAACAAAATATTTGTTATCTTCAAATTATTTGAAAAGATTCCAGGGACAATTCCATTATGCAAGAAGTGTAAGCCCTTTGCTACCCCTGTAGCAGATTCTATACGTTGGATCCAAGTTAGTTTCCGTCTAGCATGTTTATCTGCAAATAAGCAACAGAGAACATCAAATTACTGAAGCACTTTTATAATCCAACAATAGGAAAGGGATAGATGTTAGTCAAGTAATTACCAGAAATCCATCTCCTTAGGGTCCCATTAGGTACGTACTCAAAGACGAGAAAAATTCTGCTGACACTTGAATCATCCAAGTAAAACTGAAAGCAGTGTCCAAGAGCACTGACCAAATGCTGATGCCTGAGCTTGGATATCAACTCTATGTGATGCATAAAATTTTGATGACTCTTGCTTCTTTTCATTATCAGGCATCTAATGGTAACATATGAACCATCTCTCAGCTGGCCTCTGTACATCTGAATCCAAAACAGAGAAAGTGTTTCAGAATAGGATAAAGCATTGGCAGAACCTATTGAAAATTCTGGAGCACGACTTCAAGAGTCAAACTCATCCTTTTGTGCGAAAATGACAAAGAACAAACGGGTGACCGTACTACTACAAGTCCACACCACCTCTCTAGTATAACACCCAAACAACATACTAGAAGTGGGAGGATGTTTCGAATAGATTCTCAGCTTAAGTAAAGTATATAAATAATGCGTAAATTAATAATAAGGTGAGTTGCAGGTGAGTCATGTCCTATCTAATCACCTCTCTCCAAGATTTTTTCGGCCTACCTCTACCTTTCTTAATACTCACTATAGTCGATCTCTCACGCCTCCTCACTGGACCATCTGTACAGCATTTCTTTCCATGCCCACATCATCTCAGCCTCGCCTTGCCTCCCTCTTTTTGTCCACCACGGAGGCCACGCCCTCCTTGTCCCGAATAGCTTTATTTCTGTTCATATGTCTCCTCGTATGCCCACATATCCATCTCAACATCCTCATTCTTGCTACTCCCATCTTCTGGGCATGCGACTTCTTGACTAGCCAACACTTCTCCCCGACATTACAGCTGGTTTGACCACCATTTTATAAAACTTACATTTAAGGCTTGATGGCACACTCTTATCATACAAGACATTGGATGCGGGCTTCTATTTCAGCCACCCGCTCCAATACCATGTATAACATATTCATCAATCTCTCTATTTCCTTGAATTATTGACCCCAAATACTTGAAAGTCCCTTTCTTCTCTCAGTCCTTACTTTCGCATTTGCCACATAAGTTATGCCACTAAACTGGTCATTAGTATTACAACCAAAGAACTCGATGCTATAGCAGGAAAGAATAATGGAGTTCATATACCATACCTGGCCATTAGGAATCTCGCCCATGAAATTTGTTGTATCAAAGTTGTTCGTAGCCTCCTCAAGTTCATCTAGAGTGAAGGTTCTATAAGATGGAAGATTAAGTGCTCCTAGCTTCATTGCTTGAGTAATATATCCTTATACAAGAAAGACAAGGATATCAACTATCAAGTTAGTTATTCTTGGGAATTAAAGGAAAGCCGACATAGCGAAAGAAGAGAGGAACCTTACTTGCATCTGTGAATAACTTGTTGGTATATAAAGATGATGCATCGTCTGAAATAGATCTGGTTGTGGTGTTTTTGGCAGCATTCTTTGCCAGAAAGGATTTGACAATCAAGATGGTCAGGCATACGAGTATAACTCCACCGGTGATGCTACCGCATATGATCAAGGCAAGAACCACTTTAGAAGCAGGTTTGTGTCTTTGATGATGAGGTAAGACACCAACAGCCAAAGCCTCATTCCGGCAAAATGAAAGTGGATGTTGAGAACCGTCTTCGGTTGCTAAGCAGTTATTAGAAAAATGCACAATCCTGTTCCTAGAACTAGACAGAAGGCAGCTAGGTAATGTTCCTGTCAACAGATTAGAAGACAGATCAACAAAATCTAATGCAGTGTTGCATGGATTATCTTCGAAAAGCATTCCCGTTAACTTGTTTCCTGCAACATTCAGATAAGTGATGGATGACAAAGATAGCAACGACGTAGGAAACGGCCCTACAAAGTTGTTCGAAGAAATATCAAAATGTTCAAGCTGATAATAGGACTGAACTTTCTCTGGAATGCTTGCACTGAATTTGTTATTACTCAGCGCAATGCTTTCAATTTTGCTTCCAATTTGAGGAAACTTTGTTCCAAAAGAGTTGTCCTCTAATTCTAATACTTGAAGGTTTTGTAAACTGCTAAGATCAGGCACATCACCACTAAAATTATTCCTCGAAAGTGAAAGTACACGAAGATTCTTCAAATCCCGTAGTGTATCTGGCAAAGATCCATTTAACATATTGCTCTTCACACTCAAAACTGCCAAAGCTGAAAGTGAACCAACGCCATCTGGAATTCTGCCAGCCAACCTATTTCCATCTAACACTAAAGTTTGGAGGTGTGTTAAAGAAGAAACTGTTTGGGGTATGCTACTGTGAAAGTAATTTGAACTCAAGTCAAGTATCTCGAGAGCTGCGAGTCTTGAAACATTGCCAGGCAACGGTCCCCATAAACCAAGAGAAACTAATCTAAGGACTTTCAAGCTAGGAAGCTTGGCAAGGGCGTTGAGAAATGAACGAATGGAGAATTTTCTAGGTAATGGGGAAGTCCCCTTTCTCCCTATTATATGCAACTGAGTTATGTTTTCATCGTAGCACACAACAGTAACAGATAAACTTGGCTCCATCTTACAGAAATCTGTCTCATTACTCCAACTATTCAAAGCTGTTGGATAATTCAAAAGATGTTGAATTCTCTTAAGGGTTTTCACTTGAGAAGATTGTAATTCCTCTGAATATCTCACTGATATTAATACCAAAAACAAAACCAGAAGTTTTTCAAGTCCCAATTCTTTTCCCATTATTACAAGACTGTCTGGGAAACACCTGCAATACAATTTCATCAGAAACATGTAAAATACTCACTCTAGTTCAAACACAGTTATTCAACAAATCACAGTCTGCATATACAACAACAACAACAACAACATATCAAGTGAAATTCCACAAAGTGGGGTCTGAGAGGGTAGAGTGTATGCATACCTTACCCCTACCTCGTGGAGATAGAAATTTTGTGAAAGACCCTCAGCTCAAGTGAAGAAAATCAAAGTAGTAATGCAAGGAACAGTAACACTAGCAACATAATGCGATCATCTAAACACTCTACATCCACAGAATATGAAAAGAACAAGCAAAGATACTGAGTTTAAGCAACTTAAAAATAAAAACAAATTCACTTCAGAAATTGGAGTAAAAATAATATCCACTGGCAGAGAAGAGATTCTTGAAAGCTCATAATAGAAATGGAGGCTTTACCTGGTTCATAGAAGAACTTTGAGGAAGTTAATTCAAGGAAACAACAAATTTTCTTCACAAAAATACTTACACCAGTTAATCTTTTTCAAATAATGAACAATGAACTCCTTAAATTTATGTACGTTAATTTTACTTTTCTCAGGAATAAAGTAACAACATATACAGTGTAATTCCACAAGTTAAATCGAGAGAATAAAGTAATGAACAATTAACTTAAATTCATGTAGTTAGTTGATTCAACATAATCACACAAGTGGAATGTTGAGAATAAAGTAATGAATAATGAACTTAATATGTAATTAGTTTTATTTTTCTGAGGAATAAAGTATTGATAGCTTTGAGGAGGGGAAACATCCTGAATCTTGACTAAAGATATGAAAGTAGCAAACAATTGTCAGTTATATAATTCAGACAAAGTTGGTTAGAATCCATCTCTTTGGACACTTTAATGTAACTTTTTTTAAATACGTCTCGGGACAAAATGCAGGAGTGGATTTTAACTCTTTTTTCTTTACTAACGGAAATTCCAAACATGGAAACTAATTTCGTTTACCAAGTAAAATGTATAATTAAAAAAAATCAACTGATGTTCAACACTTTACCATAGTGTTTTTCTCTAATGATTTTATACATATCTAATGTGTGTGTTTGTTTCACTTTAGACGTTTGGTATTCAATATTGAAGCTTGATTAATTCGAATTCATATTTACCTCTGACTAAGGAAAGAGTAGCCTCATATTTCACTATCAAAAGCATTAAAGATATATATAATATTAGGAAATAAATCACGTCTCAATAAAATGGGCCCTAAAAACGTAGTATCTTCTTTTCTTTAAGGCATGTGGTTATTTCCATAACTATACTTTTGCATATTAAATAAATGATTTTCAAGTTTTATCCAAAAGAAAAAGGGGGAAAAGATTTAAAGTTGAGCAATAAACAAAAAGAAAGATGCCAAAGTTAAACCCTTAATTCTTCCTTAGTGCTTTCCGTTACGTCCCCATAGGACCATAACCTGCTTTTACACTTTAATTCACTTATTTATCCATAAGTAAAATTGTCAGCGGAATGCGTGATTATAAGAAAAGTTAATAAATTTTTATAGAGAAAATATTATATTTCACCCTTGAACTATATCCAAAACGGCTGAGACACACCTCAACTTAAAGGAGGTCCTATTACCCCCTCTCCCAACTAATTAAAAGTGTAATTTTGAAAACCTTAGTGCCTACGTGGTACATACGTGGCACAACACACTGAAGGGTCCACGTAGGTACACGTGTGTGCCACGTAAACACTAAGGGTGTCAAAATTATACTTTTAATTAGTTGGGAGAGGGGGTAATAGGACCCCGTTAAGTTGAGGTGCGTCTCAGCCGTTTTGGGTATAGTTCAAGGGTGAAATAGGATATTTTCTCATTTTTTATATCAACTTTTCATTAAGCAAAAAAATAAATTAATAGATTGATAATTTCTTATTTTAATGTAGTGGTATGAAATATTCATATTCAGGTCAGGACAAGAAAAGATAATTTTTATCCTTTTTTTTTGTTTAATTTGTAATTTTGTAAATAATTTAACTCAGTCCACAATGAATGGACCAACCCATCCAATAAAATACAACATTAGTAGTACACATATAAAAGGACCGATCCAACTATTTCGACCCGGTCTATCCAAGAAAGTAATAAAAGGGGAGTAGGGTTTCTAAAATGAGCTAAGTGCAGCTCCACTCAAAGCAATCTTCCACCGCCTCCACCACTCTCACCATGTTTTCTTTTGTGAATCAAACCTTTGAACTGCTTCTTCTGTAGGTGATAAACACTAAACCTTGGATGGATGAGCTCAGCTTCTTGTCCATCTTGCAAGAGTAAGTCCTTATTCTTGTCTGACTTAATCTTAAATCCTGCTTCAGTACTTACAAATGATGCTCTTTCAACCATTTTAGTTGTGTTCCTCGGAGTAAGGGAGTGCTCAATGATTTTGGTGCTACACATTTGGGTCTTATCCACTGAGAGTTGATTTTGCATCCAGGTATCCTTTTTCTGCTACTGAGTTCAAATTTTTGACCTGACCATACCACTAACTGTATCCATTTGGATTTGTAGTTATGGAAGGGATGGATATTGAGAGATGCTCGAACCCACGGGTAATTGGATGTGACCAATTTCTTTAGCCGCATGTATTGAAGATCTGACCAAGTGACCCCCAAATCTACTGAGAAAGCTTTTTTGTTGGCCGGTGTAACTAGGCTATATATGCTCTTCTTCTTTTTGTGTAGGTGCTCTGCTTGTAAATTAGTAGAATGAACACCCCTTTTTATTAGCCTTACCAGTCTTCTTGATTACTGTAATCCTTATGTATGGACGTTTCTATTTATCACTGTTTAGAATCCTTTTAGCTGCAGTTAGTAGTTGACTAAAACCTGTGAATGTGAACTGGTGCTCTAAAGCAATATTATCCAGACGATCTTCTAATTGATTGCCCTCTCTGTAAATGTGTTGTATCTGCACCTGTTTTGTTGCTAGTAACTGCCATATATTATGATCTTGTCTGCAATTTTCCATGGCATTTCGCATTTCTTTGTCAATAATTTTTGCATGAGTAATGAGTCGGTTTGAATGATTACCTTATTCTGCTGTGTGATATTGCTATGTCTTGCTGCTTGTAGAATGGTTTCTGCTTCTGCCTCCATAGAATTAGTGTCCTCTATAGCTGCTCCTTCTTCATATAACAAATTTCCATTTGTGTCTCTTAAATAGAATGCTCATGAACTTCTTCCTGGATTTTCTTTTGATACTCCATCAGTATTATATTTTACCCAATCCTGTGCTGGTACCTCCCATAGAACTGGTATAGCTGAAATTTTAGGCTTCAATTGATTGAATTGCTTTAAGATGGCAGGCCATTCATACAGAAACTCCAATGCTGACTTTCCAACTTTAAGCAACATTCTTAGATGCCTAGTTACATTAAAAATCAACCTCTGCACTGCAATTCGTTTGCCATTATGTTTCAGAGAATTTCTTCTCCTCCACAATTCCCATATTATGATTCCTAGAATTTCTCTATAGTATGCTTTTTCCCTTTCCTTGACTGTAGCTTCCCACCAAGCTAAAATGGTATTTCTTAGGCTCATCCCTTGTATGTGTATACATGCAAAATAAGAGAAATAGGACCAAGTCCTGTTAGCTATTTGGGATCTCAACAACATATGAGACATAGTCTCTTGTGTTGGGTTTGTCCACACCAACATCTTGATGGTCCCTCTACTCTCCATCTTTTGATAGTATCACCTACTGTAATTTTACCTCTCCACATCCTCCACATGAAAAAACATATTTTGAAAGGCAATCCCTTTATCCACAGCTGCTTATAAAATTCAGTGGTGTTTTGCTTATGCCTCACATACTACCAGGCTAATTTCATAGTAAACTTTCCTCTTGTCTCTATGCTCCATATTGTTGTATCATCTTGTCCTGGTTGCTGAACTAGTTTCACATTTTGCTTTATATGATCCACAATATCCTCTGTGAACAAATCTACCAACACATCCCTATTCCACTGGCCATTCACTACCAAATCTTTGACTTGCTTGTACCTATCATCCCATTCTTTACTATCTTACAATACTGAGTACAAATCCCCTATGCCACTCCAATTATCATACCATATATGAACATCCCCACCCCTGAGCCTCCAATTTATAAGGTGATTTGTAGGATCCCTCACTTGCAGTATTTTTTTCCATACTTGGAAACTTCCTTCTATTTTCTAAACAATTTTCTTTGGATGATATTTCCTGCAGTATTTGTTCATCATATAATCACTCAAAATAGTTTTCTTAGTTCTGAAATTCCACCATAATTTACAAAATAATATTGTGGACACATCTTGCAATTGTCTAAAACCCAGACAACCTTCCTCTACTGGCAAGCATAATTTGGGCCAAGATACCCAATGCCTGCCTTTACCTTCCACTGTACTACTCCAAAAAGACTTTGTAAAGATTTTTTGAATTGCATCTAGTACATTCTTAGGTGGATTCATCACTGATAAACAGTGTATGGGTGTACTCTACAACACATGATTGATTAAAACAGCTCTTCCCCCAAAAGATAAAAGTTTACCTTTCCAAGCCTGCAATTTGTTGCATATTCTATTCATTAGCTGCTGATAATAAAACTTCTTCTTCCTCATGTAGAAAATAGGACAACCTAAGTAATTGAATGGAAATTCTTGCCTCAATATTCCTGCAGCAGCCTCAGCCATAACTACTACTCCATTAGAAACCCTTCCATGCATATACAAAACACTTTTTTCTTTATTGATCTTCTGACCTGAGACCCTCTCATATATGTCCAATGTTGATGTCCCTAACTGCAATGTGTGCAAGTCAGCTTTACACATAATAATCATATTATCTGCAAAAGTAAGATGATTAATTTCTGGACTCCCTCTAGGCATACCAAACAGTTTGAATTCTTTCTTCTCTATCAATTCGTTTAAACTTCCAGATAATACTTTAGCTGCAATAATAAATAGAGTAGATGACAAAGGATCCCCTTGTTTAATACCCCTTGGGGACTTAAAAAATCCTTTAGGTTGTCCATTCATTAGTATAGAATACCAATTATTAGATAATAACCTGAAGATCATATCAATGATTTCTTCAAAAAAACCTATTCTTCTTAGCACCTTAGTCAGAAATAGCCATTCAACTCTATCATAAGCCTTCATCATATCCAAATTTATTACCATATTAGGAATTTTACCTCTCTTTTTTATTTCAGAAACTATCTCTTGAACCACTAAGATATTCTCAGCAATGCTTCTCCCTTGAACAAAACCTGTCTGTTCCTCGGTTACAATATCTGGTAATATACTCTTTAACCTCTCATGTATGATTCTTGAAAAAATATTATTCACAAAGTTGCTAGGAGATATAGGTCTTAAATCTGCGAAAGTATTTACCACTAAATTTTTTGGTAACAACACCAAATTAGTATGAGCGATAAATCTAGGAAGTTCATACCCACATAAAAAAGCAATTACCATCTGATAAAGATCATTTAATAGTATGTGCCAAGCATCCTGAAAGAAGGTATCTATCATACCATCTGCACTGTCTCTATTTAGACCCATGACTGCCAATTTTACTTCCTTAATAGTTGGTATGCTTTTCAGTTTCACATTGTGATCTTCTGTTACTACCTTTGGCAACCCATCCAACATAGTAAAATTATCAGTATCTTCTTGCTTTTTAAATTGGCTTTGATAAAAATTGGTTGCAGCCTCAGCAATGTCATCTTGATTTTCCAACCAGTCTCTTTCATCATTCTGAATTCTCTGGATCTTGAGTCTTGACCTTCTTCCTCTAACCACAATATGAAATTTTTTAGTATTTCTTTTACCATCCTTAAACCATTAAAGCCAGCCTTCTGCCTCTAAAATTTCTCTTTCCTTTTTAGTTGTAAAGCTAATTCAGTTTGTGCTTTAAACAGATTAAATTTGTTTACCCCTATAGGATCTTCTTCAAATTGCTTTTCTCTCACTCTAATTACCTCTTCAAGAGTAGCTATTTCTTGAAATATGTTTCCAAAAGTTTGCTTACTCCACTATGTCAAAGTTGTTTTAGTCTTCTTCAACTTTTGATGAAATATACTGAAAGGATTCCCTGCTATATCCTTTTAATTTTTCCTGATAACCTCTAAGCAAGATTCCTCCCTCAGCCAAAGTTGAGAAACCTAAATGACTTTACCAACGCTCCTGTATTGTGTTGCATTGCAATAATAGAGGTGCATGATCCGAACCACTTCTAACCAAATTATCCACTTCAGTAACTGGAAATAATCCTTGCTATTTCTCATTGACAATGACTCTATCCAACTTTTTAAAAATACAGTTACTGTCTATTCTACTATTCCACCAAGTGAATTTGCTACCCTTGAATCCTGTTTTCTCTAAATTACAAATGTTTATGCGCAGTGAATGGAAAGCCTCCCAGTTTATCCTCATCACTTCTTATGACATTAAAGTCACCTCCCACCAACCAAGGATCCTACATAGTATTTGCTATTTCTTCCAAAGCTTCCCATAATCTTAACCTATCAGTTTGATTGCACTTAGCATACACTAAATTCACCATCACTGTTACTCCAGCTTGTTGGTTCTCCACCTTGATAGTAATTTGCTGTTCTTCATCAGAAACTACACTACAAGTCAAATTTGAGTCTATGAATACCCAAATTTTTTCTGAAGTGTTTGATATTACATGCTGCATCCCCAGTTTTATTTTATAATATTCTACGTTATGATTCTCCTGAAATGGTTCCATAATACCAATGAAACCAAAATGATATCTCCTGTGCATAGTTATTAGTCTTGTAAATGCTTTATATGTGTTTACAGATTTAATGTTCCAAATTAATGCATTCATTTGGACACATATTTAAAAATGTTGCTTCTTATCCTTATTGAATTCACCACTACTATTGTATTTGTTCTCCTTCCTTTCTTTTTATTTCTTCCTTGTTTAGCTTTAATAGAATCCACCTTCTTTGGTGATAAGTCTCCACCAATTGATGCATTGTCAATATTATCACCTAAGTCTTCATCATCCATATCTTCCTACTTTTTATTCATATTATCCATCATGTTCCCTGCTTCAATTGCCAAAGGCATGATATCCTCCAATATTGTTTGTTTCTTCCCCTTTTCTCCTTTTTGTAATACCATAAGCTCTTTTGTCTCATTCTGTTGCTCAACTAGCTCTTGAGTAACTTGCTTTGTCTAGTGTTTCTCTTATTATTTATTGTAATCAGCTTCTTCTTGTACTTTTTGTTGCTGCTCCCCATCTTCTATCTATTCTTTGGTACTACTATCCTTCTGATTTGGATTAGTGGTAACTCCTTCATTAGGAACTTGTTCTGCTATGACTCCTTTGCATATTTTTCAACTCTTTTATTGACCTAGTCCTTTGTACTTTCCTGTACTACTGCTTTACTAATTATTTGTTGCCCTTCTACTCCTCCATGTTCTAAGGCATAAAATGCATTTGAAGTCTGGATTTCAACCTCTTTTTGAATCTCTCCTATAATGTGCCCAAATTTATCTTTCTTATATTTATTCTTTCTCATTTTCCACAGATGACTATTATCCTTTACTGCATCTGCTCTTTCCTTCTTCCTCTTTGCATTGACCTCCTTCTCCTCAGAAGCTTTTTCTACCCTTTGTTTTTATTCCTACTTAAATAATTCTAGATGAATATTCCAATACGAATCCTCATCATGTTCCTGTAGACTACATTCCTTGCAATATTTCGGCTAGTGATCATACTGAATATGAATCCATTTTGATTTTACTTCCCCTGTGATGTCATTTTCCTTATTAAACTTCACCCTATGGGGTAGTTTAGCTACCAAATCCACCTCAATCTTTACTCATGCACAACTCGGTCTTGTATGGTTTTTAGTAGCCATATCAAGTGATAAAGGTTTACCTACTGTTGAAGCAATTGAAAAAATAGCCTTCTTTGCAAAGAAATTAGGAGGTAAATTAGGTAAAAGGATCCAAGCAACACCGATCGTAGTTTCAATATCAGGCTCAAACCACGGATCCTATTTAAGTGTTCTCATTTGCCATAACCTGCCATTAGCCTTGAGATAGTATGCAATGGTTGATAACAACTTAACGTAATCTTCCAGTTGATTCAACCTTATCAATATGTGCCTCTCATCCACTACGTCAATTGTGCAATTTCCTTTGATCCCACACTGATTTGGAATCATCTTTCTCAATTCATTAACAGTTGGTTTACTATGTGAGAATTTACCCACAACTGGACATTGTAAATTCTCTTGAATTATCATGCTTTGTACCCCATGCATCATTACCACCGGCTTAGGAGTAACCCTAACATTCTCATGCACGTGTACTTTAGGTTTTAAAAGAACAACATATTTAGGAGCATTATCTTTGTAGTTAATGTCACTCTCTGTGATTTGTGTCTTAGATCCCTTCGGTGGGTTGCTCCCACTGGAAGTAGTGGCTATATCGATCGAAAAATACTCAAGTTTTAGTGAAGTTGCATGAGCTGCCGTTGTTAGGGTTCTCTCTATACAAAATGTATCATATAGTTTGAATGACAAATATTGATAATTTTTATCCTTATCTTCATTTGAGATATGATTTCTTCTTTCATTTTTTCCTAATATGCAAATATAATTTTTTTGCTTCTTTTTAAATAAGCACAAATTATTTGTATGTATTTAGTAGAACAAGTAAAAGTGATTGCCGATATCTCTCCTATACAATAAAGAAGCAGAAAATGCAAAAATAAAACAAAACTCATGGTCGAGATCATAGTTGGGATGATAAAGTGTTTGAGAAATTTATCTCTAGGTAACTACCATTGAGAACGGCAAAGCAACAGGAAACGAGGTTCAACTACATCAACAAGGTCTAACAAACATGAGAAGACTTGATGTATTTTCAAGAACTCTTCAACAGGTTTCAGGAAGGAGATAAGGAGAAGAATCAAATTGATATAGGGCGATAATTTTTTTAATTTGTCTCAAGTACAAAGATGACGGATCTCCACTCTACTTTCCTCCTTCTTTTATTTTATTATTTTATTAATATTCTCATTTGTAATATCATCTTAGAGTGTGTTATAAACACTATGATGATCATAGAGCATTTGATTCTTTCAAAGTTCTTATTTCTTACATACTTGCTAGTATTAGTAGAGTTTAACCTCATTAAGATTTGTAGGTAAGACCTAGCACACCTTACTTGTACTTATTCTTTTTTGAGGTTCTTTGATTATTAATGTAAAGGTTTACTCTGAGTGGCGAAAAATATAAAAAATAAAGTGACGCTAAGAGATTGTTCGAAAAAGGTGTAAAATGATAGCAGTAATTTTGATAATCAGAATGTAATTTTATTAGTAATACTAAAAATACGACAATGATAATGAAAATAATGAATAATTGTGAAATAGGTCTCGAGTTCAAGTCCTGGGTATGAAAAAATCTCTGGTAGGAAGCTCTATCCCCGAATGGGTCTACCAGACACAAATTTAGATTAGTCGATCTCCACTACGGATATCGAACACTGGATAGAAACAAAGAAAAATAGATTTAAAAATTATTTTCGTTATGTAAATACAATGTCATGATCCAAAAATACAAGGGTCATGATGGCACTAGTCGCGACAAATCTTGACAAGTAATTATATCACCCAAACTAATACACAATGGGAAAAACACAAAAATACCCCCAAGGTAAGACTTCTAGAATGAAGCCAAACCACAAAGAAATAATAAAAGCGAAAAGAATAAAATCAACACACGCAGCCATAACTCCCAAATCTGGTGTCAACAGTATAAGAACTACTAATATAATTCTGGGGTCAAATACATCAGAAAAATAACTAGAAAGAAAAATATATATCTTCGAACTATAATAAAAACATAACTAATTTAGAAAGGCAGAGGTGAACTCCGAACATATGAATATCGAATTGCTACCTTGAGAAATCTGAAGGTGCTAGAAATCAACCAGTCTGAGTCGCACCGAAACCTAAAGTTGTATTGAAAGGATGAAGTAGGAGTGAGTATGGTCCACTTGTATTCAATAGGTATCATAGGCTCACCAAGCAAAGTAGAAAATAAAGCATACAAAATACACACTAAGGGCACGTCACCTGCAATCAGAAAAAGTCCCACAACAGTAGCCCACACCACTTGTACTAACAGTTCTAATATATCACATATATTACAACAACACACCAAGATAGTACACAAGTATGCATTATGTCACATATAAGTAGAACAAGGGACAACATGTAGATACAAGATCATCATCAAATAAACACAATAAAGTAAGTGCAATGTATATGATGAGGATGGTGATAATGATGAACGAGGTCGTTGCATAACCTCCGAGATCGTTGCTCAATCCACATATACACCTACGAAACTAAAGCTTTCCGACGTAAGATCCATGAGGGGTTCATCAACCCGTATACAATCCACATATCACATATCTCCTTTCTGACACATCCCTTGAAAAGGGTTTTATAAGGTGTTACGATATCTTCTCCTGGCATATCCCTTGGAGAGGATTTTAAAAAGGTGTTGCCAGTGTTACTTAAGTGTTGTCACGGTGGTACCAATGTTTTAGAATGAATATGATATGAGGATGTAATGCTCGCAACCAATCACAATGCGTATTTTCATAACCAGCTACATGATATATTTCCACAACCTACCATAATGATACATTTTCACAACCATGTGAGTCAATATCTACTTATTATTTCCATTTCATCCATGAATTTTCACATGCCTTATATACCAACAAGTATGAATATATCACAATACATAAATGATACCATATTAGGCATTTCAACAAAACAATACAATTATTCACATATATTCAGGGCTATCAACATCGCATAGGACTCTACACAGTCACACACATCACATAATATCTCAATTTCGATAATTACATAACATATAGGTCCCCACACGGGCTCAACACATAGATGGATATTTTTTATGATTAGTTCTCACCATTAACATGTATTTTGTACCATCATTTACTACTCAACTTAGTCTGAAAGAGTTAAGTCATAACCTACCTCGAATGCCGAAATCGGTCTGCTACACTTTGAACTCATGACCTTACTTTCTATGAATGATCCCAAACTCCACTAAAAATATAAAATATGGAATCTATGTATAAAAAAAATCCAACGACACTCATATTGACTACTTTTAATTCGGGGTTAAACCGGACTCCCGGAACGAATTTTCGAAAAAGAAGGGCAAAATTGGAAATTTACTTTAAAAATATGTTTCCCACTTTTTTAGGAACCTACAGTTGAAAATCCAAGTCAAGTCGAGTCAAAAATGAGGTTTAAATTGAAGAAAAATTACTTTTAAGCTTTACTGGATAATCGTCTGAATAGGTATGTATAACATAAGTTATTGAATAGAATGCATGAAATCTAGAGTTACTAAGAATATGTGAAATCTGTAAATACTGAGAAAGCATGACCAAGCATGTAACATGAACTAAATAAAATCTGTAAATTGAAATACTAAAATAACTAATATCTGTAAGCTTTGGTCAGCCAATAATGAGACTGAGTATCTGAACTGATTATTTGACTGAAACTATAGCTGAGACTGTGGGAGGTATCATCTAACCGACATACCCCGATCTGAGCTAATCAAGGTCCAACCTGTAACCCCAGTTTGAAGGGTGTTAGTACCGTGCCACGGGTACTAATGTAGGCTATATGGATTCACTAAACTAGTATACTGTATGGTCCCGAAGGACTAAGGGTGTCAAGCCTAATCTGACGGGTAACCCCTGAGAGATAGTCAAGCCTAAACTGACGGGTGACTTCTCATATCCTACGCTGGCTACGTAGTTCTGGAGTATAGGGATTGCTACTAATGACTCTGCCTATCTGACAGGGAAGTTGTTATCTCTACACTCGCTTAGTGCTAAGTCCTACTCCCAACTGAATGACACTGGATGCTAAACTGTTCTGAGTTTAACTGACTGATCTAGTAATGCTCATAATGTATTCTGAAGTTATCCTGAAGATACTGAGATGAGACTAAGTAAACAACTATGATTTTCGAGTATTCAGTACCCCCAGGACTCAAAAGCAAAAATAGTTAACATGATACTTAAGCTTAAAGGACATAACATGCAAGCCTCTATCAAATCTTCACTCTTGTAGGCATTTTATCAAACACTTGTAGTTCATAGTTTATTCAAATCATGGAAATGTTATGGGACTTGTAGTAATAGCATGAATTCAACATGAATAGCACTAAATCATGATTTAATCCAATGAATGACAACATTAAAACGTGAAGAATTGAATAACAACATTAAAACGTGGAGAATTGAATAACAACATTAAAACGTGGAGAATTGAATAACAACAATAATTTCATTTATACACGGTGTAAAATCATAGTTCATGGAGATTCATGGGTGAAATCATAATCTAAAATCAAAATAACTTGAAAGGATCATAATTTTTGCAATTTAAACCGAATACTTGGACTCCATGGGTGGAAGGAACCCATGGATGGACATCTTACATACCTGGGTTAGTAAATTTGAGAGGATTGATGGCGAGATTTCTTAATATTTAATCTTGTATTTGAGAGCTAGGGTTTTAATGGAGAGAAATTTGATGAACAATGAGCATATTTTGCTTAATTTCAAGATTAATCTTCTGTTTACACGGTTTGGGGGCTTGATAAAAGACAAGATTGCCCTTAGGATTTAAAATCCCGCAACTAGAATGTCGATTAAGGCCTCACTGCGATACGGTGAGTGGACCATCGCGATACCCACCGCGACGCAGTGGAATCGTGGTGACTCTCTGGATCGTGACAATTGTTGTTTTAGGGTTCACCGCAACGTGGTGCAACCGTGGTGACCCTATGGAAATTGACAAATGTCAATATGGCCTTCATCACGACGCGATGACATGCTTATCGCAATACTCACTGCGATGCGGCCTAATCGCGGTGAGCTACTATTTTGCCAATTCGAATGCGGTCCAATCCCTGTTCGAAAATCCTGAAACTTACCCGAAATAAGCTATTTTACAGCTTCTAAGTGTTACAAGTATGTACTAAGGGTTGGAATGAGCTAGAAATGTTCGGGGTATTACAACACGTCTTTAGAATTATACAAAAATACAAGAAAGGATAGCATGTGATGCTTGGTGAATGCATTATTTTATGGGACTAGTTTAAGCACACGTGCCTCGCACGTGTAATCTTTGTTTACTTAAAATTAGAAGATTTTGTCTATTGCGAAACTTTTTAATGAAGTGCAAAAAGTTCACATTTTAATATAATAATGTAAACATAACATATATTTTACCGTAAGCACATATATATATTTTTTTCACTAGAAGTTTTAAGTGGTTAATGGATCATCACTTTTGTATATGTCATGCAGTACCTCCTTTCCTTGCTGCTAGAGGCTAAGAGAGACACATCAATTTGAATCATATTTGTGGTATGGTTATTTTTTTTCTATATTAAATTTTTTTTCTTATTTTTAAAGTTAAATCTTTAGAAAATATTTGACTACTTATTTAAAACTTTTAAAAATTAGATACTTCTCAGATTTTTCTTGGTGTAAAGAATTGAAAGTGAAAAAATTTGAGAGTGGAAAAATATGATAAGAAACACATAAATTTATGAGGGGGAAAAAGAAGAGTCCTAGAACTAAAAGTGAATAGCGCGTTTGAATTTTATAAGGAAAAGAAAACTCCTTTAGTTAGTTGTCCAATAAGTTCACAAAATGATGTGATTTTCTTGTGTTATTTTATTTAATAAATATATTATATTACATAGTTGAAAAAAATTGTGGTACCTTTTTTGTTTGGGTTATAACTATTATTAGTTTTGGTAATAAAGTTGTAACTATACAAAAGGAAAATAATTTAGGAAAAAAATATCGTAAATTTTTTCTTATAACAATTTTTGAGCAAAATAAAACCTCGTAATCGTAGGATTTAATACTTGGTTATAATATAGGGGTCCTAATACGATTCATACTTTGAATTCAATTAAATTTTGGTCTCCAAAAATTTTTCCTCTAATATATTTTAGGAGTCTTTTAATTTTTTACAATTTAGGAGACAATATTATAAAGATAATTAATTAATAATTGAGGAAATAAGTAAAAAAAATGACTTTGTCTATATAGGGTCTTTTAATGAAGGGGAAAAAATTCATACAGGTGCATGTAACGTCTTCGACCCTCTGGCTTTTGTTGCACCTTTTGCACCTCTCTTCAATGCACACTAGATACCCAGCCCTGAACGCCTCTCATTGTTCTCTCCCAAGCATATTAGTACATGAATCGTATGTTCATGAAGTTCCAACTCACAATCTATATACCTGTTCAAAACATAATTAATTAAACGACTTAAACATAGTATCAAAGCAGACAGAAAGGTCAGGCATACGTATTTGTGAATAATTAGTATTTTAGATAACGAATCTCTACATGAGTACAGTACTCAGATTGTTCAATCTCTTCAAGTGCAACGTAGGATGCAAAGCCATGCGTACGACAATTGGCAAACATAGCTTCATTTGATACTGGCAATGTTTCGGTGGTGGCCAAAATACATGAATGAATAGAGCAAATGAAACCATGGGCAGCCCTAGCTTGTAGAATCCCTGTTTCTCAACAACATTTCCCTTGCTGTAGCAATTTCTTTCTCAAGTGCTATACGCGATCTTACCGTAAAGGCATCTAAAACCCCTTTGCTCCTCACATTCACTTTAGCATCTATGTATTGGTTTGTAACTGCTGACTTTTGCTCATTTAAATTTTTCATGAAGTTATATAACAATTCAATTTTAGATCTGTAAAATAAATTGTATATACAAGTTTAGGATCATGATATATAAGGGTAACACAACAAAAATGCAACCAAAAGAATTAAAGAAAAACTCATGACTTGCATGGTGTGTTGGATACCAAGAAAAATATTTTTCTAGAAAAATAATATTCCTTTTTGTGTTTGGTACACAAAACATGATGGGGTGGAGGGCAAGGTGTGTGGGATGGTGGGAATGGGAGCTATAGGGGAGGGGGCGTTGGAGGATGGAGAAGGGGCAATCGAAGCGAAATGTCACTTATAGATTACTTGTGGATTTGTTTTTTTTCCTACTGAAATCATTAAAAGAAATTGAAAAAGGTGTTCGTCTATAGCGCACACAACCTAAAGTTCAATCTCTCTCTCTCTCTCTCTCTCTCTCTCTCTATATATATATATATATATATATATATATATATAATCTATATCTATATCTATAATATATTAAAAGTGTGAAGGTTCTTAGAAATGTGGTTTGAACTTTTTGTCGTTCATTAAAAGTCTTTGTTTTAGACAAAATCATTTTTTCACTATTTTTTTCTAATATTTAAGAGTTGAAAAATAATTAAATATATTTATAAAAAAAACTTTCCTTATTAGAAGCCATCAGAATTAATGACAACTCTTACATTTTTCATTAGTTTAAGAATTTTAAATCAATAAAATTTGATTTTAAGAAGATTTGACAAATCTAGAATCAAATATAAAAGCGTTAGAATAAGAAAAATTTAAGAAGTACCAGATTTTAAAAAGTTTTAAGTACGTAATAAGAATGTAATCAATGATTTTGTAAAGATATGACTTTCAAAAACAAGAAAAGATTTTAAATATAGGAAAAAATAATTGTACCACAAATATGGTTAAAATTGGTGTGTCTCTCTTAACCTCTGGCAGCAAGGAAAAAAAGTATTGCATGACAATGAAACTTCTGGTGGAAAAATATATATGTGCTTACACTAAAATATATGTTTATGTTTACATTATTATATTAAAGTGTGAAGGATTTTTGAAAAGTGATTTGGACGTTTTACACTTCTTTAAAAATCTCCGCAACAGATAAAACATTTAATTTTGAATAATCAAATGTTATACGTGCGGGGCACGTGCTTTTAGTTTATTATATATATATATATATATATGTATATATATATATATATATATATATATATATATATATATATACATTATATAAGATTCACCTGGGCGATGAGTTTATTTTAGTGTACAAAATTGAATTTTTTTAAAAAGCTTGGGGAGAGAGGTAACAGTGAGGAAATTACAAAGTGGAGAATCGAATTTTCACTATCAAGATATATAGATTTATGTATCCACTAACTAAGCTACTATGATTAAGATTATAAGAAATTTTAAATGAAAAAACACTAAATTAAAATCACTTTGAACAGGCATAGAAAAACTTGATTACCAAAACGCTATATAGAGAGACACACAATTTTGATCAATGAATCTAGATGTCGAAGGTTGAACAATGACAGGTTAACATTCATTAGGGTTTAATCTTGAAAATATATAGAGTATTAGAAAAGTATGAATTAGCTCAAAATTTGAATTTCAATTCATTGCTAAATAACACATATATGTTATGATCTTTTGATAAAACCTCATTATTAACGATGAACTTTTAATTTTATAGCTATGGAAAAAGAAAAGCATCTATTTATGTGTGTGTATATGTATTTATGTTTGGGTGTGTGGATGTGAATCAAGTAAAGCAAGGCATAACTAAAAATTTTGGATACATTTTCATTCCATGAATTGCAACTCAATTAATTTTCCTAGGCATAACGAAAAAATTTGGATTTATTTTTATTCCATGAAATGCAATTCAATTGATTTTATTTTTGTTCTTATAAAATGATTATAGCGGCATAGAAATCTGAAAGTTACCGAGTAAACTTACAAAAAATTTGAATGTCACTAAAGTAGAACCATGGAAGCTGGTATTTCCCCTGCAAAAATCCATTTCTAGCACTAACATTCTTGAAGTAAATAAAATCTAGAAATTAATTGCAGCTTACAAGCAAAAAGTTCTATTAAAAAGATAGTAACAACTTGAATAAAGAAACAAATGAATTCTAGAACTGAAGTACATGACACACCAAAAATTGGCCTTAAGTTTCATCATTTTTGAGGAACTAATAATAACCGCACGTGTTTCGCTCGTATAATTTTTGATTATTTAAAGTTAAATTTTAATGTAGCTATTTTTTACTTTAGTTAATTTCAGAATTTTAAATATTAAGAAAATAACGAACTACATTAATTTGAGCGTAGTAATATAACACAATTACTTGTAATAAATTAACAATGAGGTAAAGAATTATAATACAGAAAGCAAGATTTCTAAGCAAGTAAAATTTTAGCCGAAAAAGATAGATAACAAATTTTAGACTTAAAAAAAATTATTTCTAGAGAGAAAATACCTAATCAAACATTTATTTACCTAGTCTCTATCATAATTCCTATGCATGACATAAAAAACACTTGTCATATTTGGTATCGAGTCTCTGGACCATTGACAAATTTATAAGTAGCAAATAGATATAAGTTGTAGTGGAATGATCGAAGTCTCTTCACCCTTAATAAGATATCTCAAAACATATATAGTGAGCAGCAGCCTTATCGATCTATTTCTCTTAATAAGAACACGCTAAGAGTAAAAGAGGCGAACTATTATCGTCCTTCTTGAAGAGAATGACATACTCGATGAGCCAAGTTCATTGCCTACTTCATAGTTTTGAACTTACTACTTCCAGTAGACAATTGCTAAGTATACTTAAAAAATTAAACTCACTAACCTTAAGGTTAAAAATTAATATGGAGAATCCTTATGAAAAAATTTCAAGATCTCATGCTTCTCCGGTGCCTTCTACCACTTCTGTTTTAGGATCAGATTGACATAATAATTATGGAAAATGTCAAGAAAAATAAAAAGAACCAACATAAAATTCATGAAATAATAGGCAATTAGAGAAGGAAAACTTATAATAATCAAATGCAGCATCCCAAATTTTTTGTCAATTTTTTTGGACCAAATCTATTTTAGTTGAAAAAAAAAATTTAATCTATTTTCATATAATTTTTTAATATGTTTATTATAATCAAAATTTAATATCATAAGAATAATAATATAATTAATGAATCTTAAAATTACGGATCAAGTGAATTGTAGTTGGAGAAGGTTTATTTTTTTGTCTATTTTTGGGTCCTTTCTTTTTATTTTTTTTTGGACGTTTGACCTTTTTTGATTGTGGAAAAAAGGTATTTTTTTTGGTCAATATTTTGTGGATGTTTTTTTTTTTTTTCTTGGATCAAGCAAGTTGTAGTTGGAAAAGGTTTTTATTCCTATCTTTGGATGTTTTTCAGACATAATTTTTAATATGTTTATTATAGTTAATATTTAATATCGTAAAAATAATAAAAAAAGGTGAAAAGATAATTTTGTCTATTGCCAAAATTTTTAATGAAAGACAAAAAGTTTAAATAATATTTTTGAAGTCTTTGACACTTTTAATATATTATATAAATTATAGATATTGATAATAGATTATAGATATAGATTAAAGATAAGAGAAAGAGTTTTGTATTAATTGGAGCTACTACACTTTTTACTACTTGCCTAATAATTGCTCTTATGAATAATATCGCCTTGAGTAGCACCCCATTAAATACTAAGCAGTATTTACATATAGCTGATAACTACTCATTTCAAACTCACATAATCCAACCTGTTTTTTTGGAAGTTACTATCACTAATAAGATAAAAAATATAAAACTAAAAGTAAATTTTTATTTTATATTTATTTAAAAGGAATAACATGAGTAACAGGTAAACGTTACTAAACCTTATGTCAACTCTTGAGTGCATACAAACATTTTAATGGCAATAAATTGTTATTTTCCTTCTTTCTTTTTTCTTTGAATTGGCTCTCTTTCTTTTCTTTTAAAAAAAAAAAATCAGTTTCAACACTTAAATATTAAATTAAATGGACTCTTAATTTGTTTGAGGATGCAACAAATATTGGATATAATTAATTACCTATTAAAAAAATGCATTATATGCCAAAATTGGGTAAGTAATTAATTACTTTTTATTTTATTTTAAAAGAAAAAAAAAAGGTAAATATGATTTGTGCAATTAGTCACACATATGTTGCATAGAGTGACTTGCTTAAAAAAATACAAAATCAGTTGAGTGGGAAAGCTCCCAAAATTTGCTCAGAAACACACGTTTTTTACCTTATTAGTTGATTGTTTTATTATCTAGGAACTATCGACGATTTCAAGTTCAAAACATTGCCTAACTAATTCACGAGGCCATAGAAATTTTTAAAAAAGCTAATGATTAAGCATGTCGATTAACGTTGCAATTTTTTTATATTATTTGATTTGAATATTAAGTGGCGGTAGTCGGTAGATTATTTTCTTTATTTATGATTATCAATATTATGCACAATATATATATATATATATATATATATATATACGCCTGTTGCGCTGATATTGAAAGTCTTTAATTTTTCCATCGAGATGTAATTAAATGTTAGAAAAAATATTTTTTTGTCTTGAAACTTCATGGATATGCTGTAAAATCTGCAATAGACTTCATGTCCTTCAACATAGTTTCTTATTGAACTTGTCAATTGGTTTGGTAATTTCATTAATTCAGATAAATCTGAATTAGTATAGACTCGATCCAAATATCCGAATTCAAATAATTTAGCTGTGAAGCCAAGACTTCCACCTGGGAATACTGAAATTCCTGGATACAAACTTTTTGTTTCTAAAATTTCAAAAATTTCTCCGCTCTCACTTGGTAGATTGTAAATTTTTTGGTGAATGTCATGTATTCTTCCTCTTTTGGGTGAATTTTTCCGACTTGAAAAGAAGCAAATCTTTTTTCTACAGAAGAGTTAGTCCTTTTTTCTGACTTATTAGAAGTTTTTTCAGTTTTCACTGATGTTGTTTCTATAGGGAGTTTTCCCTGTGCTCGGCTTTTAGCTAGGTCCGAAGACTCAGCCATTGGCATATCCGGGCTTACCATCGAGATGTTTTTGGCAATAGGTGCTAGTGGGACATCTCCTGCCACTTTGTTAGGGACTTTTGATCTCTTAGGTCTGGTAGCCAGATGTTCACAGAGAAGTTGAAATCCTGTGATATTTTCAGCTTGATCAGTGTTAAGATGATTTAGTTCATATTGTAATTTTCTCGCCTTTTCAGACAAGCCTGATAGTTCATCACGAATGTTAAATAGCATATTATTTTTTTCATTTATGGCTTCTTCAATGCCATTCATTCTTTGAAATATCTTGTTGACCAACACTTGTGTTCTATTGTCCATATTGGACGTTTCTTGAAAGAAAATTTACAAAAACATTGTTAGATCCTTTAATATTTTTTATTTTAAAAAAATAGAATATAACAATACCTGTCATCTGTGTAACCTTCTATATTGTGGTTCGAAAGGTAATTTATTAAATATCAAACCTGATATTTGTGTGTTATCTATTTTTACAACAAATGGTTTTAGTAATAAAAATGCTGAAAATTTTCGTATTTCTTTTATTACCGCTAGTAATTCCTTTTCATTTGTGGAATAATTAACTTCTGCTTCATTAAAAGTTTCACTGGTGTATCTGCAGATTTCATTTAAATTTATTTGTAATAATGCTCCCCAATGATAGTCGGAGACATCTGTTTGTAAAATTAAAGTGTCTTCTGGTTCAGGTAGTCTAAGCTTTGGAAGCTTAGAACATTTTTCTTTTAGATTTTGAACACAAAGAGTATGTTCATTGGTCCATCCTAGACGATTTGACTTCCTAATTAGTTTTTGCAAAGGATTTCTTTTCTTTGCAAGATCTAGATGAATTCACCCGCATAGTTTAAACAACCAAGAAATTTGGTATCTCTTGTTCCGTTGTTCGTTTATCAGAAAATTCTATTATTTTCTTCGAAATATGAATCTGTAACTCTATTTTATTTTTTGAAATAATCATTCCAAGAAATTTCATTTCATTTTGGTTTATTTCAGTCTTTTTTGGCTTAAAAAATTTTATTTTTAACACAAATTTTTAAAAATTCTTTGACATGTGCTAAATGTTCTTGGTAGTTTTCTGAGCATACCAAAATATCGTCTATGTAGATAATTAAAAAAAATTGAGAATATTTTATCCATTTTTATTTGGAAGATTTGGGGCATATTTTTTAATCCAAATGGATTACCAACCATTCATAATGTGCATTAGGAGTGCTAAATGTTGTTAGAGGGATTGATTCCTCTGATAGTTTAATTTTCCAAAATCCACTCTTACAGTCAAATTTTGAAAAGTAGATTTTTTCTTTAGCAAGGTTAATAAGATTGTTTTTATTCGGAATAAAATATTCATCAAAAACACAGTTTTTATTTAGCTCTTTATAGTTTATTACCATTCGAGCTTGAAATTTTCCACTATGAGAATAAGCTCAAGCATAATCTATATTAACTCGCTATGAGTTATAACGAAATTTACAAAAACTTGACGACCTTATGGACATGCAAAGGCATCTAGTCGCTAAAATCAATCAAATAGAAAAAAAAAAATCAAGCTTATTAAAGATAGTTCACCTATAAGGGTAAATAACCTTATCGAAAGGGTTGGTGCCTTCGATAAAGAATAAGGAAAGAAAATTAGGAGAGAAATTTTCGCTCCAAACTTCTCTAACAAAGGTACATATCAAAAGGGAAGTCGTGATGAAAAGATTATATCTAGATTTCTATAAAAGAAACTAAGGGCGGAAATAGAGGAGAAATCTACTCCTAAAATAGAAGAAAATCCTAGTTCCAAACTAGAGGAAGGTTCTAGTTCAAAAAATAAAATAGGAGAATCAAATGAATGACATAGACAAATTAGTTTATGAATTAGAAGAACTTGATCTAAAAGATCAAGATTACCATGTTTTATGAATAGAGGAGATACAGGAGGACCACAAGGAAACTTTAGGAGTCCTAAAGAAGAAGGAAGCTCTTCTACAGAGCCTATGCAAAAAGGTAATTTCTTACCTAAATCCAAAAAAGAAAAATACTATAATAGTCAATATCATAACAACAATAAGCCCAAATACATGCCCAATAGACTTCCAATAGGAGATGCTAGATCTCTCAGTTTTTAGATCTAGATTGTAAAAGAGAACCAGGAGAATTTCTAGATTTATGGGCTAAAAATCTAGAATTATTTTTCATCATGAAAAAAGGATTAAATTATACCAATGACGAAAAATATTTAATTGCAATTAACACCTTTACTGGAAAGATAAACAATTGGTTTAAAGGAGTATCAGAAGATGATAATAGTCATGAAAAGACAGTTTTGATTCTTAAAGATCCCAGTATAATTATGAGAGTTAAACTCATGCTTTACAATGAAGAACATAAAAGTGAATTTAAGAATCAGATACAGGAATTTCTTAATCTCAAATTAATAAGGAGAAGCAGGAGTCCACACAGCAGTCCCGCATTTATGGTTAGAAATCATGCGGAATAAAAAAGTATGACGTAATTAATTAAAAATAGATAGACAATAATCATTTTACGTCGTTATGCCAATGATTTGAGAATTTGAAGTGAAAAAAATCTAGTTATCATTGCTTTCTTTAATTACTAACGACTTTCGCTGATAGACTAGTTCGTTAAGTGACTAAGAGGTCACGGTAATTATGTCAATAATCATTTTGTGCTGCTATAATGTAAATCTCGCAATAATTTATATCATTATTGTGTCGACTAATACTCATGTCAAAGATTGTTCATGTCGCTATGTCAACGACCATTTTATGTCGTTATAATGGAATAATATTTTATTTTGTTATCGTGTTATGAATTATTTGAGTTGGTGGAAAGAAAATCTAGTTTTTTTTTAATTATCAATGACTTTTAATGTAAGACCCCATAAACTCCTAGCCCATTTCAATCCTTTATAGCATGCCAAAAGAGGTCCTAGACTTAGAAAAAAATTTCAGCTAAGTGTTGACACTTAGTCTCATTTTTGTCCTCGATATTTCAATGGTATTATTTACGATCTTTCCAACCTTAGATTTTTAATTTTTAAATTGATTCATGATTAGGGTTATCTATAGGTCATCTCGAGTGAGTTTTGGAATTTTCGAACATCTTTTGAGTCATGTTTGAATGACCAAAATAGTAAACCAACTCGATCAGGACACGTCGTTGTCTATCGCTTCTTCACCATCGATGCGATGCGTCAGTAATTGCATCGATATCATCGACACGGCGCGTTGCCTATCACGTCACTGGGTATTTTTCAGCTCATTAAATCCCGAGTCCAGAGGGGTATTTCAATCTTTTTCCCTCACTTTAACACGGGATTTAGGTCCTAAAACAACATTTTTCTTCATTCATCACAATTCTCTCAAAAAAAAAGCATTCCCTTCAAGAACAAACCCTAGCCCCTTTAACATTCAAGTTTAATTTACAAGAAATCCCTCAATAACTTCTGAGAATTCGTCAATCAAGGTATATTTAGGTGTTCATTCTTGGGTTTCTTCCACCCTTGGAGTTCAAGAATTCTTTTTCAAACACTTATATTATGATTTACATTCTTGAATGAAACTATGTTCATGTATGTGATGTTGTGTGGATTTCAAGTCAAGAATAATTTAAGTATCATGTGAATTAACTAGAATGCATATTGGTGTATGTAACCCCCATGTTTAATCTTTGAATTTTGGTGTTGAATGTGGTAGTCGTGATATTCATAAATTGCTCATTCTCATGTACAAGATTTATGTATCCTAGGTATTTGACAAAATATCTATGTGAAAGAATTATGCATGATAACCTATGTGTGATGCTTTTAGAGTTGAGATATGATTTCATTATCTATGCTATCGAGTCCTGGGGGTATTTAATACCCCAAATTTTAGTTGTTTTCTAGTCTCTAGTTGGAATAGAAGTATTCCGCAGTATTCCAAACAGTAACATACAGTCAGTCAATAGAATCAGCGTGAGTTCAGTCAAGCCAAGTACAGTCTAGTGATCATTCCAGTATCGATTCAGTTGGGATTAGGATTCAGCATCGAGCGAACCTAGGGATGAGGGCATTACTATCAGCAGAGGGTTTGACCCTTAGTAGCAGTCCTTGTATTATTGAACTACGTAGCCAGCGTAGGTTAAATCGTCTTCCTGCCAGACTAGGGTTGACGTAACCATATACATCTCATGGGTCTTTCTGCTAGATTAAGGTTATCCCAGCTCCTGTTAGTAACCTATGGCACGGTGCTAACACCCTTCTAACTGGGGTTAAGGTTGGACCCCAAATCAGTTTATAATCGGGGTATGTCAGTTAGATGATAACTCCCACGGTTACAGTTTTAGTGTTCAGTATTCAGAAATTAGTATCCAGTACTAAGTATTCAGTATAAAACACAATTTAGTTCTATACGATCATGACTTATAGTTATCAGTTCTTCAGTTATCAGAAAACTTAGTACTTCAGCTTCAAACTAATTCAGATAGATGATATATGCTTGGTATTGCATGTTCAGTACTTATAGTATTCTCAGTCTTGCATATACTCTCATCCAGTTATTTCATGATATTTAGTTATTATTCTCATGCATGTGAACCTATAAATATCAACCTAACCTCACCTAGCATACCAGTACATTCAAAGTACTGATGCATACTCTTTCTTTGCGCTATGATGTATCATATTATAGGTTTGGATGCTCGGGTTCCCGACCATACTTAATCAGATTCAGTTGATCAGCCGCAGCTACAGTAGTGAGTCCTCATTCATCGAGGGCATGACACATATTTAGTCATTTTGTTATTCGTAGTATTTCAGCTTTTCAGTTACTTTCAAATAGCAGTTGTGAGTTAGTTGGGGCTGGTCCCATCAACTCATTTATTGCAGATATTAGAGGCTTTCAGAAACTATTAGTTAGCAGTTATCTACAGATGTATTCAGTATTAATTTCAGTTTTATGAACCTTATGACATTTTCAGTTTTACTTCCGCACATGTTTTCATGATTATTACTCAGTGCTCACAGCAGGTATCGGTCATGGGTTAGCTTGTGGTCCTTCGGGATTATAAGCACCATGTGACGCCCAGGGTGTAGTCTCAGGGCGTTACATTTAACTATTATATTAGTTTGTTAAGCGACTGAGCACTCACTATAATTATGTCGACTATCATTATTTTGTCATCATAATATCAATGATCAATTAATTTATGTTGTTATTATGCCAAAGATATTACTCGTGACATTATGTCAATGATCATTGTAGCTCTTATAATTTCAATGATCATTTTATGTCGTTTTATGTCTATGAAATTACTCATGTCGTTACAACAATGATCGTTATGTATCGTTATAATATCAATGATCATTTTATGTCGTTATTATAGTAACGGTACTCACATTCATTATGTCAGCATTTCTTATGTCATTATGCCAATAATTTGAGAATTTAAAATGGAAGAAAATTTAGTTATTGTCATTTCTCTTAATTAATATAAGGCTTAAGTCATCGACAAACACTTTAAGTTGTCCCGAAAATTCATTTGAATCATTCAACTAAGGCTTGTACCTATTAGGCCTCTCAAGTGCTAAAATTGGTACCTATCAGGCACAAAATGTTGATTTGGCAAGGAGAGGGCGCGTGAATAGAGTTTCAAATGGTATTATTTTTTTGGTAAAAAAAATCACATTTCAATTTATTTAATACATTTCTAATAATAACACATTTTAATTAAAAAAAGGAAAAGCAGCCCCCCCCCCCCCCCCCCAATCTTCTTCATCATCTTTTTCATCTCTATTTTTTTTTCTTTTTAAATTCTTAACAATCTTGTTAATACAATTAAAAAATTTCAATTTAAAAAAAAAAAAAACAGTGGAAGCCTTGTCATCTTCCAATTTCTTAATTGAACTTTAATTCCGTTTTCAAAAATCAATTTCTTAGTTGATCAATTTTCAACTTTAAGTTAATTCTCTTTTCAAAAATTAATTTCTTAATTGAAAATTTTAATTTGTTTGGTCTGCTCAATCTGAGTCATTTTGAAATTTGAGGTTGTTCCATAAAATTTAAAAAAAGGGTGTTGTACATGGCAACTTAAAGAAGGAAATGATGGTTGTTTAAGTTGTCATGACAACTTAAAAAAGGGAGGCGAAGATGATAGTTTTGTTTAAAAAAAGGGGAAAAATAAGGAAGGAAAGGATGGTTGTTAGTGTCGGACATGACAACTTAAAAAAAAAGAATAAAGAATAAGGATGGTTGGAGAAGAAGATGAGGGGGAGGGGGAAGGGGGAGGGGGTGTTTAGTTTTTGTTTTTAAAAAATATTATAATTCGTTTTAAATTATAATTTTTAGTTATAAAAAAATTTAAATTATTTTTGGATTTAATGCCACGTGTCACCTTTTAATTCATCATTTTTGTCACATCACCGTGTGTGTGTTGCAAACACTTCAGCTTTTAGCTAATTGACAAAAAAAGGCCTGATTGGATCAAAATTTGGGTGGGTTAGGGGTCTGATACGTACAAGTCTTAATTGAGGGGTCTAAGTGAATTTTCAGACAACTTTAAGTGTTTGTCGATTACTTAAGCCATAATATAACTATTAACAATCTATAACTGTTGGATTGTTCGTTAAGTGGTTTTGAACTCAACAGTCACTCTATCTTATTGATATCACTTTTCTTTAATTCCATAGAAGTGTTTTATTTATTTAAGGTCAGGGGTGCATAATTTGCAAAAAGGAGCGAGACGACTGATGCTCACCTAGTAGGGTGAATTTGTTTATCCATTTCAAAGCTTAATTACGTGCTTTTTAACAACAACAATTTAAATATATGTTGTTGGAGATGGAATTACTAAGGTTATTAGCACTAGACTTGCCTTCTAATGAATTATCGATACTAAATTTAGATTGTACTCATTCCTGCACCAAATTCATTGGGTCCATATAATTTTTTATTTTTCAGTGTCCTTCTGTCAATATTGGGTTATTCGCTAGCTGCCTTTCTTGAATGTGGTAGTCATTTTTTGCCAATCATTGCCATCATAATAGACCACTATCTTACTATGTGAAGTTGATAAGACAGAAATTTAAATAATATATCACTGCATGATAGTCGATGATCCATTTAGTTTTCGTGAATCATACAATCTTTTATTTAATAAATATATCCTTCTAAAAGTTTTTTTATTGCATATATTATCTCTAAAATTACCACAACTATTCAAATAAGGAAAAGTTACTTAAAACTACAACTTTACGTTTTATTATTACATAATATCTCAAATTTCAAAACTAATTAAAAATATCTCATTTTTATAATTTCTCTTTCTATAATTCATATACATAACTCTACTTCCCCACTTTTTTGCCTTAGAAAGACCCTAAAATCAAGAAATCTCGGAGAGAGAAATTAGATAATATATTATTTAGAATTGGTATTTGTTTTCTAATATGCCTCTATGTTCTTACCCAATAAAGTGCAGAGATTTCACCAAGCTACTGGCCTCTCTGCAGGCGGCAACGGTTTTGCTCTGCCATAGTCGGTAGTGGAAGCTCCGTTTCACTACTATTGACAATCCGCAGTGCAATTGGAGATGTTTCTTTTGTAGCAGTGTTCAAATTAATTGTTAATGATCAATGGGCTAATATTATTATGTTATCTGATGAAGTGTCGATAGTGTGAGAGAATATGATGAGGTTTTTCGGCAGAGGCTCGCCGCTGCAAGATGTGTTTGGATTGTTGCTGGTGATATCATTCTTGTTGGAAGAAAAGAAAAAAGATGAATAAAAAAAAGGAATGTATATTTATGAAATTTGATATTATCGAGAGTTTTTATGTCTCACCATATACATATGTATGAAATTTGTTGTTACTTCATCCCATTATACATAACATTATTATATATACACATACTTTAAATTTGTTATGTATATGTGGTGAAATAAACACTGAAAGGTTATTTATTTTAAGAACATATATATTACAGAGTTATGTATATGCTATGCATTAGCAATGTTATACCTAGAACAGTTATGTATATCAACCCATATACATAATTCTTTTATGTATATGTGTTAAAACAGACACTGTTGAACTGTTGTATTTTCAAAACATATGCATTACTGAGTTATGTATATGTTATGAATTAACAGTGTTATACGTAACACAGTTATGTATATAACTCTGTTAGACAAGTTGAGGTGTGTTTATTTCTCTATGTATATGAAAGAATATTAGGCATAAATATTAAACATTATTTTATGTTTTCAAGTTTTGAAAATTTTTGTTTAAGCTTTGTTGCATATTAAACTAATATTGTTTTGCAATGTATATTATTACATGGGATGCAATTGCCGAAATCAACCCAAGATTTCTCAATATCTAATTTCGATCATTAAAATTGATTTGATATTTTGAAACTTTAAATTTGAAAAGCTGTTACTGAATTTGAGAGATCCATTAATCATAATTTCATAAATATAACGTTATTGTGTTATGTATTTAAGGTAGATATTTTATTTTCTTAATTATAGTTAAATCAGTTAGTTCCGATACATAAGTAGTAATGTATATGATCAGCAATTTATGTATAAAAATATGAAGAGAGGAATTATAATTGAAAAAAAAGGGATAAAAGGTAATTATATTTTAAAATGATAAAATTTATGTTATTTATACTTCAAATAATAAGTACCATCACACAAACTATAAGTGACTTAATGAGTCATTTGCAATTCACTTTATAATTTGTTCATATTTACACATGCATGTAGCAAAGATATAATATTTAGCTATCGATATATGCTAAATAATGTATGTGTTAATTTATGCGAAAATCTATATATTTTCTCCATTTCTAAATAAGTGATGTTTTAAATAATCAATCGGACATAAATGATATCTTTTAATTTTACCCTTCTATAAAAATACAGATTTTTTATATAACCAAGAAACTATTAAAAAGTTACATGTTTTTCAAGATATTTATTAAGAGTAAATTAGTAAAACTGTTTTCTAGGAATGATTAATTTCTTAAAAGATATTTTCAAGCTAAGAATATCACTTATTTAGATACGGATAAAGTATTATTTTATACATGAAACATAAACATGATGGAAAATATTACAAAATAGGTATGTTAATTAGTAATGCAAAGATTAAACTATTTAATCACTACACAAACAATTAATACACTACTAATCTAGTCACATCTTTCTAAATCCGACGACTCCTTAATTAAGGCATGTTTGATTAGAGTTTGAAGAAAGCTAATTCTTGCATTAAAATTGAACAAGCGTAAGCTAATAATTGGTTGGTTTTCTAGGAAGAGTTAATGTAGATATACAATGTTTAGTTATTGTCACGATCTGAACCGGGGCCTTGGCCGCGATGAGCATCCCGAACCATGAAGTCCCAAGATCCATGCTAACTGGTAATCATATGCTCAATTCATACATAATAAAGAAGTGCGAAAAACAATATAAAGTGGAAACATGGTCACTCTCTTATTCCAACTAACAATACGAGTATGAATCCATAAACATTCAAAAACATCTAACACCAATCTGCGAAATCTCTAACAATACGAAAACAACATCTGTCTGGAAATCGAGACAAAGCCCCCGGTCGGACCATGACCTAAAATCAAATGACATTATTCCATAAACAAGGCCTTCCAAAATAAGGGAGTCTCACCAACTACAAATTCTGGCAAATCAATTTACTGCTTAGCGGGACTCCGGGACTGAGCCTCAAATCCTGAAATATGGGAGGTCAATACAAATGTACTGGTACGGAGAGCAATTCAAAAATAAAATACATTTTTATACAACATAGTTTAGAGCATTTCATAAAACGTATCATCATAAAGAATTTGAAAACGCATGGGCATAATCTGATAACTTTCAAAACATATTCTTCAAAATCCTGACTCTACTCTTTCTTCTCTTCTGAGCTAGATGGTACACCCTGCAATCTATAATTCCACAGGCTATATGGAATTCGTCCTTGACTCGGCGGCCAATCCCCCAACCCAAGTTTGCCGTAAGGGTTGGATTCTCTGCATTTCTACTATGCCATAGGGTCGTCACCAGCATACAATTTCCTTTTCGAGTAACATGGACTCGTGTCGGAAAATCACGATTTTGGGTAATAAGTTGTCTAACTCGTGCCTTGTTCGGGTAACCATCTAACTCTCATAAGCCCAGTTTTAGACTCTTTAAAATGTGTCTTCTTCTTATAACTTGTAACACCCCGTATTAAAGTACATGTATTGGCGTATTCAAGTACGTGTATTGGTCTTATTTATATGGAATTAATTTTTTATTTTATTTATACCGGAATTTGCCCGTCGATGGTTCCATATGAAGGTTATTGAATAAGCTTTCCAACGATATAAATATTTCCAAAAATGGACAAGTTTCGGATATAATCGAGCACGTTTGAAACTATAAAACGGTGGTCGGGATATTGTGAACAGTAAATGTGCAGGAAAATCTCCTGCACACAAACTACTGAGGCCTGCCAGTTTTTTGGGTCAACTTTAAACGATCATAACTCCTTGTAAAAAATGAACTGTGTGAGCTGTTATATATCGATGAGAGTCCCCGAGAGTTTTCTTTCTAATGCAATTGGTTTCATCCAAATCCAACATCTGAGTAAGGAGTTATACTCGTTTTACTCCAGCCTCTCAAAACAGATTTTTAGGGTCAACTTCAAACGATCATAACTCCTTGTACAGGACGAACTGGGTGGGCTACTTTATATGAAATGAAATACCTTTGAATTATCTTTCCAACGATACCAATTTCACCCAAATATGATATCGGAGCAAAGAGTTATGGTTGATTTACTTTAGCCTATCAAAACAGTCCACCATGGACAGATTCGGATTTACTTAAATTTTTAAGGGAAATATGGTCATTTTCCATCACCTCATGGACAAAAATTGGTCATTATATACATATACTTAGCCTCATATCCATTATTTATCATCCATTATTGAAGAATAAGAAACCCTAGCCAAATTTCAACTCCAATTATCTTGTGATTCAACCGTAGAAAATTCAAATTGATTCCGTAGTTGTGTTCACCGTCTCGAGGGCTTCGAAAAGCACCCCTTATTTGTGACAAGAGGACTTCGAAATCAAAAGGGCCATTTTATGGTAAGTATGTAAATTATGTTGGTGTTATTTATATGGATATGTATATATATGCTTGTGAGCATAAGAAGTATGTTATTTGATTGTTGTTGAAAGATGATTGGAAATGATGTTGGATCATTCTTGTGCATGGTTGGATTACGTTGAATTGTGAAAGGATTTGGTGTGATGATGTGGTATTGATGATGTGGTATTGAAATGATTATATATATATATAAACACATAAACCTATTGTTCAAGTTGGTTTTTGGAATGCTTTGCAAATATTGGTTGTATGGAATTATGGAAGAGAATTGTGGTGTTGGGTTGCTAATACTAAATGCCAAACATTTCATTGTAGATAAGTGATTTGTAAAGGCGGAAAGTTGTGTTGAATTTGTATCCGAATCTACAACGAGGTATGTAAAGCATACTCTAACAATGTTCTTTGGCATGAAAACACCAATGTTCCATCAAGTAAGATTCCGAGGTTGTCCAAACACATGTATTGTTCTACATTACCAACGAAGTTGTTTCCATTCTATAAAGTGTCAAAGTGTTTCATTGATATACCAAAAGGCTCCTATTTCATTGTTGTGATATTGATGATTCTGAAACACATTGTTGAGGTACCAATGAGTCTTTATTACATCGTTATTGTATAAAAGGTCTATTACTTGGTTCCTATTGATGTATCATTGTTTCAAAGTATCAAAAATATGGTAGCGACCGAAATAACAATCTCAAAGATTAATTGAAATAAGTGATGGAAGTTCTCTCTTATCGGGTGGTATCCCAGGGGCATAAGCCTAGCATGGGTCGATCCCTATTTATGTGATTATGGGTGGTATCACAGGGGCATAAGCCTAGCATGGGTCGATCCCAGTTGATATGTACTGGAGGCAGCCTAATGGTCACAGTACAGTACAGTAATGATTACAAAGATGATAAGAATGAAGGTAAAGTGATTGAATAAATGCAATGTACAGGTTGTCACAAGTTCTAGTAAGTGTGGTCCACTCCTATTACGATTTATTCACTTGTTTCTGATTTCTATTGAGCTCCTATATCATATGTGATTATCTACAGCTTTACATACTTAGTACATATTTTGTACTAACGTCCCCCATGGGGACCTGCATTTCATGCTGCAGGCACAGGTACCTCAGCTCATACACCGCACAAGTAGGAGCCAGGTCATACAGCTATTGTTGGTGAACTCCAGTTTGCTTCGGAGCTTTTTTAGTCGGTTCCTTATGTTTTGTTATTGTACAGGAGTCGTGTGTGGGCGGGGGTTTGTCCCGACCCTAGTTATGTCATGTATATCCTAGAGGCTTTATAGACATAAGGAAGGGTAAAGTCATGGAAGTTTATATAGTGATGTTATATTTGTATATTTGGTGGCCCCGACGGCCAAGTATTATATATATATATATATATATATATATATATATATATTTGTGCGTGTTGTGCTGATACAGGTAATTAGACCCTTCTATATGCAATGAAGTGCTATCCAAATTTTTGGTGACATGTAAGTGAAAGTACAGGTATTTGAATGGGTTCTCCCGGGCCTTCTCGGCTTCGGGTGCCAGTCCGGCCCTATGGGATTTTGGGGCGTGACATAACTATTTCACTCTTGTTCTATTTTCGTGCATAATTCTACTACCCTCTTACCATTTCAAAAGGTATTATTGACCATCCAAAAGATCTATAATTAATAAGAGTTCATATTTCAAGAGAGTTGAAAACCAAACAATTCTCTCTTCAATACTTTATCTATGGTGGTCACCTTTCTTATCAAGTCTGAAGCCATTCTAAATGGAAAATATGACCATTTACAAATCATAGGGTTTTCAATACATGTTCATCAAAATCTTGAAACAATCTCGTATGTATATTTATATACTCATTAAATCAAGTTTAAGAAAATCAAATCCATTCCCATCAGGTTTAGGATAGTCCCACGTACCTTAGGTTCCTTAGTTTGAAGAATGAAACTCTAATCTTGACTCTTTTCTTGATAATCTTGGACTTAGAGGTTGAATTCTTGATCTTTGGGGAAGAGTTAGGGTTTAGTTTTGAGAGGATTTGAGTAACCTTTGGCATATAATGACCTAATAACGACTTAATATCGTGTTATGGCTGAGATAAAATGAGGGAAAAAGATTGAAATACCCTCTTGGACCCAAAAATCATTAAGACAAACTGGGCACCCGACGTATTAAACATCGTGCTGCGTCGATCTTTCGACGTGAAATATGACGCGTTGCGTTGGTCCCTGCCGACGCAATTCCTGGCACAATGCGACTATATCGCATTGGTCTACTGTTTTGGTCATCCAAACATGTCTCAAACATCATCCAAAAAATCCAAAACTTCCTCGAGACATGTCCTTAACACCCTTGAAAATGAATTAACTAAAAAACCTACGTCTCGAGGTCGAAAAGACCAATTTAGATATCATTGAAGTTAAGGGCTTAAAATATGACTAAATCTCTCAACACTTAGAAAAATATCAGGCTTTAAGTTATCTATGCATGCAAGTATGAGTGATATCGAGTTGAAAATACTATGGGGTGTTACATTATCCCTCCTTGGGATTTTTCATCCCCGAAAGATGACTCGGGATACAATAAGCATGATTTCAAGTTCTACATGAAAAGAAGAGAGAGTAGTACAAAGTTTTTACCTTCTAGAACATCATCTACGATCTCAAAGAGATTTGGGTATCTCGAACGCATGCCATCCTTTGAATAATTCATCCGTATTGGAAGAAAATGAGTGAACTTGATCATCCTATCTACAATCACCCATATGGAGTCATATTGGTTACGAGATTTTAAAAGTCCTATAATAAAGTCCATGATGCTCATCTCCCACTTCCACATAGGCAAAGCTATCTCTTGGGAAGTTCCACCTGGCCTCAAATGGTCAACCTTAACTTGTTGACAATTCTAACACTTAGCCACAAAGTTAGCAACATCTCTTTTCATATTATTCCACTAGTAAATAGCCTTAAGGTCATGATACATTCTAGTAGAATCGGGGTGAACCACATACCTGGAGGTATGACCTTTATCGAGAATCCTCTTCTCGCAACCTATCTACATTCGATACACATAGCCTACCTTGATACCTCAAAATCCCATCACCGCTAATTTTGAAAGCCATTACCTTTTGTTGACCAACATCTTCCTTAATCTGCATAAAAATAGAATCTCTGATTTATTTTTCCTTAACCTCCACACATAAGGATGATTTTGCTAATTTATGAAAAAATACCCCTCCATCTTCGAAATCCAAAAATTGGACTCGCAAATTTGCAAGTCGATGAATATCTTTACTATATTTCTCTTTCCTTCCTCCATATGAGAAAGACTACCCATTGATAATCTGCTAAGGGCATCAGCCACCACATTGGTCTTGCCCGAATGATAGTGCAGGCTCATATCATAATCTTTCAGCAATTCTAACCACCGCCTCTATCTGAGATTCAATTCTTTCTGCGTGAAAACATACTACAAACTTTTGTGGTCAGTAAATATATCAACATACACCCCATACAGATAATGATGCCATATCTTTAGCGCAAAAACTACTGCTGCTAACTCCAAGTCGTGGGTGGGATAATTCTTTTCGTGCACCTTTGATTGCCTATATGCATAAGCCACCATCTTTCCATACTGCATAAGCACACACCCAAGTCCCATTCGAGATGCATCATAGTATACAACAAATCCCTCTATACCCTCAGGAAGGGTCAAAACTGGCGCAGTAGTCAACTTGTCTTTCAGTTTCTCAAAACTATTCTCACAAGAGTCAGAACATAAGAAGTTCTCCTTCTTCTAAGTCTATTTAGTAAGTGGAGAAGCTATAGAGGAAAAACCCTCTACCAACCTTCTGTAATATCCTGCCAAACCCAAGAAGCTCCGAATATCAGTTGGAGTCGTGGGTCTGGGCCATTTTCTCACTGCCTCAACCTTTTGGAGGTCAACCTTAATCCCCTCACTAGAAACAATGTGCCCCAAGAAAGCAATAGGACTAAGCCAGAATTCACACTTAGAAAACTTTGCATATAACTCATGATATTTGAGGTTCTGAAGGATGATTCAGAGGTGACTAGAGTGATCCTCCTCATTCTTATAGTAAACCAAAATATTATCGATAAAGACTATGACGAACAGATCTAGAAACTGATGAAACACCCTATTTATTAGGTCCATAAAATATGCGGGGCCATTAGTCAGTTTGAAGGACATAACTAAGAATTCATAGTGGCCATTTCAGGTTCGGAAAGCTGTTTTAGGAATATTAGTCTCCCTATCCTTTAACTAATGGTACCACAAACGAAGGTCTATCTTAGAGAAATATTTGGCACCCTAAAGTTGGTCAAAAAGATCATCGTATTTGTTTTTAATTGTGACCTTATTTAGTTAACGGTAATCTATACACATATAGAGTGAACTATTTTTCTTACGCACGAAGAGTATCGGTGCATCCCATGGAAAGACACTAGGATGAATAAAGATTTTGTCAAGAAGGTTTTTTAACTATTCTTTCAACTCTTTCAATTCTGTAGGAGCCATTTTGTATGGTGGAATAGAAATAGGACGAGTGTCCGACAATAAATCATTACCAAAATCTATCTCCCTTTTTGGTGGTACCCCATAAAGGTCATCAGAAAAAACTTTTGGGAATTCATTAACTACGGGAACGGACTGGAGGGAAGGACTTTTAGTACTAGAATCTTTGACCCGAACAAGATGGTACAAACAAACCTTTGATATAATTTTACGGGCTCTAAGATAAGATATGAATTTCCCCCTAGGTGCGAGAGAGTATCCCTCCCATTCTATCACTGGCTCATTAGGAAATAAGAAAGTGACTTTTCTGGTTCTACAGTCTAACATAGGATAACATACATGAAGCCAGTCCACTCCTAGTATAACGTCAAAATTAATTATTTCTAGTTCAACAAGATCAGCCACAGTAACATGATGACAAACCGACACCACATAATTTTTATAAACTCTCCTAGTCACAATACAATCACCAACAGGAGTGGAAATAGAGAAGGGTTCCAGAATATTTTCAGGCTCAAAACTAAAACTAACTTCTATGCAGGGAGTCACACAAAACAAGGTAGATCCAGGATCAAGTAATACATACACGTCACAAGAGAAAATCTATAACATACCCATGACGACATCTGGTGAGGTCTCTGCATCCTGGCAGTTAGTTAGCGCATATAACCGGTTGTGACCACCTCCAGTAGTTAAAGTAGTACCTGTAATGCCCCGAATCTGGTACCCAAAATGCTACACAGTGACCATGACCCCGAAGGACCACAAGCTAACCCATGACTGATATCTGTAAACTGAGCACTGAATAATAGTAATAATATTGTAAATGCGGAAACATGACTGAAAGGCCATAAGGTTCAATACTAGTACATAACTGAAAAAAATATGGTATAACAATACCAAAACAACTGAGATAATTGTCTAAACATACTGTAGTCTGAAAGCTTCTAAACTGTCTGAATAAGGAGTTGATGGGACATGTCCCCAACTAACTCCAACTACTGAAATAAACTAAAAATTGAAATAGTAATGTGATCATCATGTCCTCGATGGATGAGGACTCACTGCTAACTCTGATCACTGAATTGGGATGCTACTGGTTCTCTGGAGCACGTGCTTCTAAACCTATGATATGAGACACCATAGCGCAAATGCGTCAGTACTTTAAATGTACTGGTATAAAAGTGAGGTAGGCTGAATGCAATAGGTTCATATGCATGAATAATACTAACTGAATAACTAACATAAACGTGAGAATACATGCATGCATACGTAATTGTAACTGATATCGTGATAGGACTCAATGCTAAGTTCTGACTGCTGAGTTTACTAATAACATGGAATTACTGATATCTGAGGAACTGATACTATGTTACTGATACATGAATAACTATTTCTATCTAATAGTCTTGATTCTATAACTGAAACTGTGGGATGTATTCATCTAACCGACATGCCCCATACTAAGATAACTGGGGTCCAACCTATAACCCCAGTTGGAAGGGTATCCGTACCGCGCCACTTTTAAAGACAACTATTGTGGAGTCAGTCCTAATCTAGCGGGTGACCCCTGAGATCAGTCCTATACATTTAAATGCACTAACGGGTGATCCCTGAGTATGTCAGTCTTATTTAACGGGTGACATCTTATACCTAAGCTGGCTACGTAGTTCTGGAACTTAGGGATTTATTCTAGAGATCTCAGTCCTATCTAGTGGGTAAGTCCCCATCCCTAGGCTCGTTCAGTGATGAATCCTACTCCCATCTGAAATACACTAAACTGATTAACTGAATTGAGCTAATTAACTGAACTAAGCTGATTCTAATGGTATTTTTTAGTGAAGCTAAACTGAATTTACTGAGATCCATTGACTGACGGAATATACTTAGTTCTGAGGATTGACTGAGAGTACTGAAGTTACTGAGATTGATTGGGAATACTGAGATTCCTGAGATTACTGAGTATTGAGATCACTGAGATTATTGAACTATTGAGATTACTGAGATTTCTAGATGTTCCTGAGTCACATGACTGACTGAGTTCTATGGATCATAGCTTGACTGATAGTATCTTGAAAATATGACATGGCTCTAGGCACACAGCTAAATTGTCAGGTACAAGTACCCCCAGGACTCAATGGAAAGAAACTGACATAGCATGACTTACGTGAACACATGACCAACCATACAATTCATAATTCATATATTGAAGCACTTCATCAAACATGTGATATGCAAAAACTTGTACAAACATGGAGATTTCATAATATCATGCTAGTTGGGCACTTTTCCTTTATATCGGCATTTAATCAAGCACATGATAGGCATAATATATGTAGACACCATTATACAACAATTACACATCATGATTCAACATCTAATTTCATCATCCTAGGGTTTAATCATAGGTTTACATGAATATACATCTATATAAATCAATTTCACATAACATTAATCACCCAACATAGATTTGAATTCAATTGATCATTCTCAAAATAAACAAAATAAACTCAACATGAAGTTCATAAAGAAAATCTAAAATCTTTACTTTAGAAAAGAGATTCTTGGGCTTCATGGATGAAAGGAGCCCGTGAATAAACACTATGCATACCTGGGATTTGATATTTTTAGGATTGATGGTGAAACCTTCTTGAATTTGAATCCCCAATAGAAACCCTAGCTTGTTCTTGAGAGAAACTTGAGAGAAACTAGTATATTTTGGGTAAAGAATGACTAAATCACGTGTTATTGGGTATATATAGGAGTGAAAAATTGTTCCTTTTAACCCTGGACGCGTCTTGAATTTCTAAGAAAATTTCTCGATTTTTATCCTTGGCGCGACGCGCCAAGTCACTGGAAAGTGACAAATGGGAAATTGCACGGTGGCGTGACGCAGAGCTATCGCGTTGCCACCTTTTTTGCGACCTAGAAGTTTTTCACAACGCGCCACTATCGCAGAGCAACACTGGAAATTGACAATTGCCAGTTGAGCTATCTTCGCGACTTGCTGAAGGCTCAAGTGATACATTGTCTCACTAAAAAGGCTCTAACTCTTCACCCGGGTGTCGGATTTGGGTGAATTTGGTATCGATGGAAATCTTATTCGATTCCCCACATGATAAAAAGTGAAAATATTGAAAATACCACATGTACAAAAGTGGATTCATCTTTCAAAGAAAGTTTCTAACATTCTTGGGAAACTTTTCAAGCTAGAAAAAGTACAGGGTATTACAGTACCCTTAGGTGGTGGATCTGTAGAGTTTGATTGAGAGTTAGTAACTCCAAAATTTTCCTTTTACGAGGGACAATCCCTCTTGATATGGCCTGGTTGGCCACAGGCATAGCATACAAAAATACCAAATTGACACGGTCTCGGATGATCTTTTCCACATTTTCCACAGCGCGAGTATGATTAAAAAGTATGAGCTACACTCCTCTAAGACTGAGTTCCTTGCACTCTCAGGCCGTTGTTAGGCTGGAAATGAGGAAATTTCTGATCGCCCGAAGGTCAGGGCATTGGGGCGTTAGCCGAAGACTGAGTATTGCTCCATAATTATTTATTGGACCACCTCTGGTCTGACCTGCCACCCTGCTACTGATTGGCATTTTGATCTACGAACCTAGCCCTCTTAGCCTACCTTTTTCCCTCCCTCACCTTCGCCAACCTCTTCTTATCCTTTTCTATCTATTGCATATGCACTAATAACCTGGAGAAATCTATGTCTTTGTTCAGCACTTCTCCCTTGCATTCCAACACCAAATTATCTGAGAGACCAGATGCAAACTTCCTCAAGCAAGCCCTTATTTTTCCCACTAACTCTGGAGCATAATGAGACAGTTGAGTGAACTGCAATGCATACTCTTTAACACTCATCATGCCTTATTTCAGATTCATAAATTCTTTAGCCTTTGCCTCTCTCAGATCCTATGGAAAAAAATGGTCCAGGAAATCTTCTACAAGCTCGCCCCAGACAAACGATTCAATATCACCACCCTTTAAATTCTCTCACTCATTATACCACTGGTTAGCTACGTCCTTCAACTGATAGATTACCAACTCAACACCTTCAACTTCATTAGCATACATAACTCTAAAAATTTTCTCCATTTCATCAATGAACCCTTAGGGGTCCTCCTCAACCTTTGTGCCAGTAAAGGTAGGTGGGTTTAGTCTAATGAATAGGCCAACCCGAGTAAGTTTAGACAAACCAAACACAGAACCCATGTTTTCAGACCGACGGGTCTGAGAGGCCACCTGTTGAACAATCATATGAATGGACTTTCTAAACTCAGCATTTGAAACTTCTCTATGAGAAGGATGGGGATGGTTGATAGCAGTCCGTAGATCCTGAGGTGGAATAGTCGAGGTCGAAGGAGCTCCTTGAGTAGCAATAAACTCTGGAGTACGAGCTCTATTTCGGGTCTGCATTCCATAAGTAGGGCGTATATCATCAGCTTAGGTATTTTGTTTGTTGGATCAACGGGGAGGCATGATCAATTCCTGAAAGATAGGAAATCATTGATTAGAGGACATTTAGGCTATATAGAATGAACTAAGTCATGAAAAAAAAAAGATATTCATAAATGCCTAGTAAATTTCTACTTATAAGTATGACATACTACACACCCATAAATAAGACTCTACCCAACGCAATTTCAAACACACCCTGGAACCATGAACTGTGATCTGATACCAAGTCTATCACAACCAAACCGAGGCCCTAATCGCGACGAGCATCTCGAACCAAGAAGGCTCGAGATCATTGCTAACTGGTAATCATATGCTAATTCATATTATAAAAAATGCAAAAACTAATACAAAATGGGAACATGGTCACTCTCTTATTCCAACTAAAAATACGAGTATGAATCCATAAGCATTCAAAAATATCTAACACCAGTCTGTGAAATCTCTAACAAATACGAAAACAACATTTGTCTGAAAATCAGGACAAGGCCCCCGGTCGGACCATGAACTAAAATCAAATGACATTATTCCATAAATAAGGCCTTCCAAAATAAGGGAGCCTCACCAACTGCAAACTTCTATCAAATCAATCTACTGTTTAGCAGGACCTCGGGACTGAGCCTTAGATCTTGAAATATAGGGGGTCAATATAAATGTACTGGTATGAAGAGCAATCCAAAAACAAAATACATTTTTATACAACATAGTTGAGAGCATTTCATAAAACGTATCATCATAAAGTATTTGAAAATATATGGGCATAATCTGATATCTTTCAAAACACATTCTTCAAAATCCTAACTCTACTCTTCTCTTCTGAGCTAGATGGTACACCCTACAATCTGTAATTTCACCGGCTATAATGGAATCCACCCTTGACTCGATGGTCAAGCCCCCAACAGAAGTTTGCCACAAGGGTTGGAGTCTCTGCATTTCTACTATACCACAGGGCCTTCGCCAGCGTACAATTCCCTTTTTAGGTAACATGGACCTATGTCGGCAAATCACAATTTTGGGAAATGAGTCGTCTAACTCATGCCTTCTTGGGGTAACCATCTAACTCTCTTAAGCCCAGTTTTAGACTCTTTAAAACATGTCATATTCTTATAACTGTTTCACTCTTATTCTGTTTTTGGGCACATCATAATAGGGTATCGTTATACCCTGACTTGCAAGCCATATCACAACTCTACAGCCCTCTTATCATTTCAAAAGGTATTATTGACCACCCAAAAGATCTACTAATTAACAAGAGTTCATATTTCAAAACAGTTGAAAACCAATACTTTATATACGGTGGTCACCTTTCTTATCAAGTCTAAAGCCATTCTCAATGGAAAACATGACCATTTACAAAACAAGTGACACACCCTCTTATTTTTCCATAAAACAGTACAATTGTACATATCAATTCATCAACAAACACAAGCTTTTTGTAGTTCGTATAATCAATTTATAACATATAAAAATCAAGGGATTTTCATAGTAAAAGAGGGAATTATATATCTCATGCTCTCATTTAACTTCAGAATTCTAATATTGCATGATAACAGAAAAATAATTTGATTTTTACACACCACTTTTCAATTTCTATGATATTTCATCAAATTATAGAGTTTTCAATACATGTTCATCACAATCTTGAAACCAATCTCATATGTATACTTATATACTCGTTAAATCAAGTTTAAAACAGTAAATCCATGCCCGTGAGGTTTAGGATAGTCACACGTATCTTAGGTTCTTTAGTTCAAAGAATGAAACTCTAATCTTGACTCTTTTCTTGATAATCTTGGACTTTAGAGGTTGAATTCTTGATCTTTGGGGAAGAGTTAGGGTATAGTTTTGAGAGGATTTGAGTAACCTTTGGCATATAATGCCCTAATAACGACTTAATCTCGTGTTATGGTTGAGATAAGATGAGAGAAAAAGATTGAAATACCCTCCTGGACCCAAAAATCATTAAGACGAGTGGGCAACCAATGCGTTAAGCGAAGCAAAATGTGACGCGTTCCGTTGGTCTCTTCCGACGCTATTTCTGGCACAACGCGACTATATCACGTTGGTTTACTATTTTGATCATCCAAACATGTCTCAAACGTCTTCCAAAAAATATAAAACTTTTTCGAAACATGCCCTTAACACCCTTGAACATGAATCAACTCAAACATCTACGTCTCGGGATCGGGAAGACCAATTTAAAAATCATTGAAGTTAAGGACTTAAAATATGACTAAGTCTTTCAACACTTATAAAAATATCAGGCTTTAAGTTAGTCAGCACTTATAAAAATGTCAGGCTTTAAGTTGTCTATGCATGCAACTATGAGTGATATCAAGTTGAAAATGCTACGGGATGTTACAGTTATGTTTTCCCATTTCTTCATACATAATAAATAAGTGGTCGGTTTTCTCTAATTCCGACCACAAAATCGACCAAAGTGTGTGGTCGGTAAAATTGTGGTAGCTTTTTAAAAACCGACCACGTGTGGTTTTTTTTTCTTAAATATATATATTTTTTAAATTCATTATTATTTTATGAAAATAGAAAAAAAATGAGTTTAAAAATAAAAAAAAATAAAAAAAACCGACCACTTGTGGTCGGTTTATTGCAAAAAAAAATTAAAAATCGACCACTCATGGTCGTTTTTTTTTATTTTTTTTAAAAATAAAATGCAACAAATGAAATACCATACAATACAACAACAATAAAAAAATAAAGTACAAACTACAACAAAATATCCAAATCCATACAATCAACAATAACAACAAAAAATCAAATTACAAACCAAAGTGTAAGAACTACAACAATACATACAACAGTGTAAAAACTACAACAAAATGTCCAAATCCAAAGTACAACCCATACAAAAGTAAAAAAACTAATACTGATCTCCATCGTCATCTTCTTCGTCTTCGTCTTCCGCATCCTCATCTATGCTGATATCATCGAGTGGGCGTAGACCTTTTGTAGCCCGAACTGCATCACCAGGACATGGAGGAATAATCCCTGTAGTCTGAATAAAAGAACGGAATTGCTTCTGCAACATCCTGATTTGTGATGATGTTTCCTCCTTCTTCTTCTGTGTCCTCTCTCTCTACTCAGCAAGCTCTTCAGTGAGTTTAAAAACTGTATTTTTTAGTGATTCAATGGTTTCTCTATCAACTGAAGAGATATAAGATGTAGGAACGGACGAAGACCTAACATTCTCGCCAAAATAATTTTTGTGATGTCCATAGAAATGGCCTCTAAATGCAGGACCCACAGTTTGTTCCCATAACTCTACCTCTACATGTTGGGGTATTGGGTCACCCTGACTTTCAGGAGGCTGACTACTATGAAACTCACTAAGGAGTTACCTATATTTGTCCTATATTTAAAGTAAAGTTATAATTAGTAGTCAAAAAATATTAAAATACTTATACTTGAATAATATCAACTTTGAGAAAAAGATTCATAAATTCAAAATTTGATTCTTACATGGGCAACTTTTGCATGAGGTTCAACCCAAACATCTCTATCAGTTGGGTTTTTTTTTTCAGATAAGTCTCCTCGAATAGCTCATTGTGTGGTATCTTACTACACTTTTCTTTTTCCTGCATATGAAAAAATTATCAATCTTTAAATAATTAAAAATTTAAATAGAAACAAACAATTAAAACTGTAAAAGTTACATACCATTTTTTCCTCCACGACAATCATACTTTTGGCACCCGCAGTATGCAGGGAGCCACCCTTGGATGATGTCAGGGCTTTCTTTCCTTTGTCCCTCAGCAATTGGTATTCTTCACTATTCCAATAGCGAATATACTATTTCCATAAGGGTTCACTTATCCAGTCAGGTCGTACCATGTTGGTTCTGGCATAATCCAACAAACCGTTAAATCTGAATCTAGCTCTTCTGTAAAAATTCCTCCTTATTTCACATTTATTCGCATAATCCCACCAGCAATATTTCTACAACAAAAATAAAAACATAATATTCAATTTTTTGTTCTAATAATGTATTAAGTAGTCGATAAGTTAAATCCTTACATGAAATTCGTTAAACATTCTTTCTCTGTCCATTTTTGGAACCTTTTGCCAACTGGTCCAGTAGCCATTGAAGTGCTGACAAAAGCATTTTCTCATAATTGTTCCAATTCTAGAATCCAGCATAAACCTGCAACACTAGATCAAACAGTAATTTCATAGAGCATAATAATATAGTAATGAAAAATGAATAATGTTATTATATTTAGAAATCTTACCCTGTTCCATAGGAAATAAGATAATGCCTCCCATAATCATCTCTGTCTCCAGGCTGCGGAGCAAGTGCTAGTAGATGCACTGGCGTGGGAGGATCTGAAGCACCAAAGAAAGTGCCTCCAAGATGAAGATCTGACAACCCAATAGATCCAGTAGAATCATTGTGCGAACCTGGATAACTGATACAGGAGGGTACCAACGATGGTAGATGTCTGGATGTGCCAACGGTCGTCTGATAGTACTGTGATAGCGGTGGCACGGTGATAGGAGCAGAATGAGTCGGTGTAGACCCATGAAGTGGCCCCACATGAGTAGGAGCAGGAACCGAATGCTGAGATGACCTAGAATATGAGGGTCTTACTGGTGCGTCAGCAAACCGTCCTTCAGATATATGAATACCTATTGGTCGTCTATAAGGCAGGGGTTGTTTTTTATTTTTTTGTTTTCGAAGGATCAACTTTTTCCTTACCTTTGTCACCTCTACCTAACATCTAAATTACGTAAAGTTAACAAGTAGTTAGTTCCTACAAAATGAATATATAAGAAAACATTCCAAGTAACTAATTTCAAGTTACTAATTCACATTTCAAATCACTCCAACAACACGAGATAGACAAGAATATTTTTATTACTATATAAATTATGAAAAAGTGAAAACAACAATCTTAAACAGTATATTACTTATCAATCTTAAACAAGAAACATAAAGGTAAATATATAGTACAAATCATAAAGACATCAATACATAAAAAATACAACCTACACAAACTAATCCTCCTCTTCTGAAGACTCTCCACTAAACCATTTACCCTCTTCAAAAGTTTTCTCATCTCCTACCCACTCAGCCTCTTCTTTTGCAATATTAACTTCTTCAAATATATTTTCCGGGTGATTCAAACTATCCACTAAGTTAACGTCCACTAGCTGGTGATCAATCTGCATTTCATTTTGATACGCAGTCTCCAGTACATTCTCAAATTCCACCCGTCCTATAGTCTTTGTTTTGATTACAGCCCACCAATCAGACTTATCACTGCACAACGGATAAGGAGCATAATACACTTGTTTAGCATTTTGCGCTAGAACAAATGGATCGTAAACAGGATATGACCTATTGTGCTTCACTTCAATGATGTTATGCTCCTTATGTACTCTTGTGCTTCTTGTGCTTGGGTCAAATCACTTGCATCAAAAGAGGACAATTTTTTTATTGAAAAAACAGCATACTCCAGTTCTAAGATCTCGTGTATGATGCCAAAGTAATCAACATCATCATCACCCTTAACCTAAACACCACTATTGTTTTTTTTCTTGTTCTGGAGTGTTCTTCGGTGAAAAATTTAAACTCATTTACTGTGTAAAGGGACATTGCATAAGCTTTAACTGGACCCAAGAAAATATCTCTCAAGAGTTGATCGTATGCGGCTGCATTTGGTGACTGGTATACCTAAATATATATATATATATATATATATATATATATATATATATATATATATATGCATGCATACATATATATATACATACATACATATATATCTTTACACATATATATATATATTAATATATATATATATATATATATATATTAAAAGTGTGAAGACCCTTAGAAAAGTGATTTGAACTTTTTGTCCTTCATTAAAAGTCTCTACTTTAGATAAAATTATCTTTTTACTATTTTTTTAATTATTATTTTATTAAATTAAGGACTCCTAAAATATATAGGATGAAATTTAGTAATATATGGTAAGAAATATATATGAGTCCTAAAATATGTGAAAAAGAATATAAGAAAAAGAATTAGACTTGGGTTACATGTTTTTAACTTTTTATTATAAAATACGTTGAAAAAGAGATCTTAATTGGCATGAATGATAGTGAAAAACATTTTTTGTACAAAAGTTACAATGTCAAAATTTCTAGGGAAAAAAAATTGTAGGAAAACATACCATATATTTAGAATTTTGTAAAAATAAAAAACCTTGTAGAAATGAGTAATTAAAAAACCTGCCATATATTTATGATTTTGTATTTCCATATCTATATTTTTTAATTTTGATGGTGAAAAAAGGAAAAAAAATACTTCAGAATTGTAGGGAGGAAAAAGAAAAATGTGTAGAAGTAGAGAAAATTTATTATATATTTTGGAGTTTGACTATATTTAGGAGTTCACAAAAATATTTATATTTTAGGATACTCAAAATTGTAAGAATAAAAAAAAGAAAAGAAAAATATGTAGGAAAATTTCACAAGATAGTATTTATGATTAAAGAGATAAATTTACTTGTAATTTGAGGTAAGTTTGTTTTAGAAATATTTTAAGTATGTTCTTAATGTTTACAATAACAAATTATCACCATTCTTGATAAGCATTTGCTGATTGAGAAGTTTTTTTTTTGCAATTTTGTATTTTCTTGAAATTTACAATAATGATAATAAAATTTTATTCTTGAAATTTACAATAATAAATTATCATGTCTTTTTGATAAACAATTGACAATTGAGGCGTATTTTTTGGTGAAATATTAATAATATTTGTGATTTGATAAGATAACTATGCTTGTAGTTTGAGGTAAATTTTAAAAATTTTCATATGTTCTTGATGTTTATAATAATAAATTATTATATATTCTTGATAGATTATTGCTGATTAAGAAGTTTTTTTTGTGTTATTTTAATATGTTCTTGAAGTTTAGAATAATAAATTATCATCTATTCTTGATAGACAGCTGCTAATTTAGAAATCTTAGTGTAAAACAGGTTTCTTGACATCCAAAGCATCGTTTATATATATTATTTAAGGTAGCAAGCAAATCAAGAAGTTGTCAAGAGCCAATCCCCATGTTGAACAATCTTGTGGTCCTGTTGTTGAGAATTTTAAGGAGACTACTATATTGAGTTCAGGTGTATTATTTTGTTGTAGTTTAAAGGTTGTTGATGAATTTATAGGTGGTATATGAATGTCGGTCGGCTTTGCGAAATTTTTGTAGGTAAAGGTTAGGTTTAATTGTATTATTTTTATATCTCTATTTTAAGAGTTTTTTTTTGTGTAAAGGTAAAGTTTAGTTGTATTATTTGATATCTCTATTGTCGTATTATTTTGTTGTAGTTTACAAGTGGTAGATGAGTGTCATACGGCTTTGAGAAATTTTTTGTGTAAAGGTTAGATTTAATTATATTGTTTTGATGTCTCTATCATCGTATTGTTTTGTTGCAGTATACAGGTGGTAGATGAATATCGTGGAAGTGAAGCTTGATACACAACTAATTTAGAAATGAAAAATTTTCAAGTATCTTGGTCTATTATCTAAGGAAATGTGCAGATTCATGGTGATGTCACAAATCATACAAGTGCAGGGTGGATAAAATAAATGCTCGCATCTAAAGTCCTATGTGATAATAAAGTGCCTCCAAAACTTAAAGGCAAGTTCTGCAGAGTGGTGGTTAAACCGGCTATATTGTATGGAGTAGAGAGTTGGCCAGTAAGAACTTTAATATTCGAAAAATAAAAGTTGCGAAGATGATAATATTGCTATAAATGTGTGGATATACTAGGAGAGATAATATTAGAATAAAAATATTCGGGATAAGATAGAGTGACCCCGATGAAGGACAAGATGTAGAAAATGAGGGTGAGATGATTTAGACATGTGCAAAGGAGATGCGTACATGCCCCTATGCAAAAGTGTGGAAAGTTGGTCATATATGCAAAGTTTTAAAGGGGGTATAGGTAGGTTAGAGAAGTATTGGTGGGAGGTAAATAGATAGGACATGACACAACTTCAACTTACCGAGGACATGGACTTAAATAGGAAGTTATGTAGCACACGGATTATGGTAAGAGGTTAGTTAGATGATTGAGCATTGTCTCACTTATTTTTCTTTACTATTATTAGTTATCTTGTCCTTTGAGTTTGGTTAGTAGTTATAGCTTTTACCCTTTGATTATCATTGTATCCTATTACAACCGATATTTAGGATGATTTGACAGTTTGTTTATGGTATTTTTCATGATTGTCTTTATTTCTGTTATTTCTTTCTCTATACTGCTTTGACATGTTTTTTGTTTGAGCAAAGGACCTATCAAAAATAGGTTTTCCATCTCTAAGGTAGTGGTAAGGTGTACACTATACCTTTCCCAAACCCTATTTATCATTATTTTTATTAATAAATATTTGATACACGTGCAACGCACGTACGCTAGACTAGTATATATATATATATACATATTATACATTTACTATGTATTATTTTACACGAGATAGAATGTGAAATAAGAATATCACTATGAGTATTAAATATTGTCCGAATTTATATAGCAAATGGCAAAAATACCTATTATCATTTTAGGACTAAAATCTCTTTCATTATAAAAATCCACTGCAGAACTCCATAACCCCTTACTATATTTGTTGGTTCATACTACTATAATGTCAATATCTTGCTATTTGGATATATCAATTTTATTGTTGCATATTTTGTCAACTTACTAATATTAAAAATACGACTAATGGATAATTAGATTCTCATTAGAAAACTTTTAATCAGACTTTGAACAATTTAATTTTGTCGAATAAGTCAATAAGTAAATTATACCCATCATATTCTAACTAATTTTTTAATATATACGATCAAATATTTAACAAGAATTAATCTTTTTTCATGAACATTTTACATTTCGTAATAACTACATAACTTTGTTTTAAAAACAAATCACCGCCTCTCAAGGAATTGTTCTAACCAAAAAGAGTAAATTAATCCTAATGTATTGAAATACTTTATATTTGGCCTCATTCTAGCTATTGGATGGACCATAACTACCTTTGATGTTAATTCTCGGCTTAAAAACGATCTATCTTCTGCCTATCGAACTCCCATTATCTTTCGGGGAAAAGACATTCACCAGTCATTTTTCAAAATAAATTATTAAAATTTTTGTTTGAAGATGTATGCCTAATGTCTGTTTTGTGAAGATATATTATCAAAATATCATTCAAAATTTATAACCAGACAAATATTATGAATAAATTTTTAAAATCTGGTCCAAAATCTACAACGTAAAATTGTGACAAACAAAAAACTTCATAATTACTCTATTGTTTTACTCATCCTTTTTAATCAAATGGTCCCTAAATTTGGAGTAATTCTATTGTTATCGACCCTTTTCACACTGAGTTCATATGGCATCGTTCTTTGTAAGTTTGCAACACAGTGATGAAGTCACAATTATATTAAGGAAATTCAGAATTTAAAAAATGTAAACACACGAACTAATCAAAGAAATTTAACATATTTTATATACACATAAAAAATAATTTTAATAATATACAAATAATTTAATTTTTTAATTAATAAATACAAGTGAACTCCTTAATCATAAGTTGGCTCCGCCCCCTTTGCACAAATTAAACAATTTAGTCCGACGGACCCTCCCAAATGGATCACATAAAGGAGCAACAAAAGTATCTTATGTACAGTTCAATGGCCTATTATGTTCATGCCATGGGGATAGTAAAATAATTTATGGTTGAGATTCATTTCAAATCTTGCACTCAATAGAACAAAAAATGGTAAAAGTTGTGTCCATTTAAATCTAACCCATATTTTTTCGTCTTTCGTTTACATTTTAATACTTTCTACCTTTTATGTGCATAATAAGGCAAAGTGCACTAGATGCCTATCCATAAGCAATACTCAATTTTTATTTTTTATTTTTACTAATTGAACTCACAAAAATTTTCTAATCTCACAAAATTGCAAAGATCCAAATGATCATAAGTCACTATGTCTGCTCAAGCTACAAAATGGACAAATCTAACATCTAAAACACAATCAAAGTTCAATACTTAATCAGAACAGTATGCTATGCTGCAAATAATGTTTATTGAAAATGAAAGTAGGAGTAACATCATATATATATATATATATATATATATATATATATATATATATATATATATATATATATATATATATATATATATATATATATATATATATATATATATATATAAAAGGATAATACCCACGAAAATACCTGAAGTTTAATAAAATTTTCAGTGGAACATATTGAACTTTGCGAGAGTCCTATTACCCCCTATACTTTTTAAATTGGAATTAATTCCCCCCGAACTTTTTTAAAGTGGAATTAATCCCCCCTCAAAACGTATACCCTGTTTTTTCGGTGAGAAGTGCGGTGCACGCACTGTTTCTTCTCCTTTTTATCACTTTTCAACATTTTCTCACAATTACAACCATATTAAATATTCCAAATGATTCCATTGAGTTTATGAAGAAAGTTTTTTCAAATAATTGAATGGAATCTTCCATTAATTTTCCATTGAAATTCGGAAGATTCAATTAGCGAGTTCCATTAATGGAAGATTCAATGAAACCCGCTAATTGAATGGAACTCGCTAATTAATGAAACTCAAAAGATTCAAAAAATTTAATTTCATGATTCAATTTCCATTAATGAAACTCGGAATATTTGAAAAATTCATTAATGAACTCGGAAGATTCGAAAAATTTAATTTCATGTATGAAGCTATTCAATCTTCCGTTAATGGAACTTGAAAGATTCAAAAAATTCATTAATGAAACTCGGAAGATTCGGAAAATTTAATTTCATGTATGAAGCTATTCAATCTTCCGTTAATGGAACTCGAAAGATTCAATTTCCATTAATGAAACTCGGAATTAAATTAGGGAGTTTTCGAGTTTGAATCTTTCGAATCATCCATTGAGTTTCAATTAGCAAGTTCCATTAAATTATAACCATTGAGTTCCATTAAATTTCAATTCAACAATAGGGCAACCATTGTTGAAGAAAGGAAAGAAAGAAGAAAGAAGAAAGAAGAAACAAGAATGAAAAAATAAATAAAAATATAAAATTTTAAATAATTATAAAATTAAGGGGTTGTTTGGCAAAAAAAAGAGTTTAAAACGTTTTAACACTGTTCACGCGCTCAGTGCGCGTGAATCACACGCAGTGTGCCAAGTGGTAGATATATACCATTAAAATACCAAAAAAAAAAACCTGGGGGGTAATAGGACCCCTGCAAAGTTTAGTATGCTCAACTGGTAATCTGGTCAAACTTTAGGTATTTTCGTGGGTATTATCCCTATATTAAAAGTGTCAAGACCTTTAGAAAAGTCATTCAAAACTTTTTGCCCTTCATTAAAGTCTCTCCTTTAGACAAAATCGTCTTTTTATTAATTTTCTTCAATTATTATATTATTATCTTTATTATATTAAATATTGACTATATAAATATATATAAAAAATAAAATATGAAGACCCCTAAATATATGAAAAGACTCTTAAGTTTATGGAAAATTTTGTTGCATCCCAAACTATATACTCTCTCCATCTCAAATTACCCGTCCAGATTGAGATGTCACATTGATTAAGAAAAATAATTAATAACATGTTTAGTTTACCATAGTGCCCCTATTAAATGATGTTTGTATTTTAATTTAAAGAAAAGGTAATTAATGCAAAGGGTAAAACGTGTAAAAAAAATTGTCTCGTCTTGATTAATGAAAAAACTAAGTAAAATGAAAAATTAAATTAGAAAATTTGAGACGGAGGGAGTATATAATAAGGGAGGATAGTCTAACCTAAAATTGATACAAATGTCATCTTGAGAACGAACTATTTGAATTCTTACAACAAAAGCCTATTATTTTATAACAAAAATCTATTTTGTTGACTATTAAAATATTTAAAAATAATTCTTATTTCATATCTATATATATAATAAAGGAGGATAGTCTATAATAAAATTGAGATAAGTGTCATCTTGAAAACTACGTATTTGAATTCTTACAACAAAAACTTATCATTTTATAACAAAAATCTGTTTTGTTGATTATTAAAATATTTAAAAATAATTCTTATTTTATATCTATATATATAATAAAGGAGGATGGTCTAGCCTAAAATTGAAACAAGTGTCATCTTGAGAATTGCCTATTTGAATTCTTACAACAAAAACCTATCATTTTATAATAAAAATCTATTTTGTTGATTATTAAAATATTTTAAAATAATTCTTATTTAATATCTATATATATAATAAAGGAGGATAGTCTAGCATAAAATTGAGACAAGTGTTATCTTGAGAACTCCCTATTTGAATTCTTACAACAAAAGCCTATTATTCTATAACAAAAATCTATTTTGTTGACTATTAAAATATTTAAAAACAATTCTTATTTCATATCTATATATATAACAAAGGAGGATAGTCTAGCCTAAAATTAAGATAAGTTTCATCTTGAGAACTACCTATTTGAATTTTTACAACAAAAACCTATCATTTTATAATAAAAATCTATTTGGTTGATTATTAAAATATTTAAAATAATTCTTATTTCATATCTATATATATAATAAAGGAAGAAACTCTAGCATAAAATTGAGACAAGTATCATCTTGAGAACTACCTATTTGAATTCTTACAACAAAAACCTATCATTTTATAACATAAATCTATTTTGTTGATTATTAAACTATTTAAAAATAATTCTTATTTAATATCTATATTTCTATATAATAGAAGCACTGGTTTCGACAGTGCTTCATCAATTACTATACTACCCATAATTATTTCGTGATTTACTATATTACCCCTAATTAATATACCAGTGCTTCATCAATTACTATACTACCCATAATTATTTTGTGATTTACTAAATTACCCCTAATTAATTATTATAATTTATTTATATATTAGAATTAATAATATTTTTTTAATTATATTACCCCTAATTAATTATTATAAGTCATTTATATATTAGAATTAAAAATATTTAATTAAAAAAGATATTTATAACGTTTGTTTCAGCTGCTTTAATCGTGATTTTACTGTATTATCCCTAATTAAATATTATAAGTCATTTATGTATTAAAAAATTAATAATATTTAATTAAAAAAATAGATGGCATGTCTGCCTATATTACCCCTAATTTATCTGTAATTTATTATATCATCCCTAATTAATTATTATAAGTCATTTATATATTAGAATTAATAATATTTTTTTACTATATTACCCTAATAATTATTATAAGTCATTTGTATATTAGAATTAATAATATTTAATTAAAAAAATAGATATTTATGACGTTTGATTCAGCTGCTTTAGCCGTGATTTTATTATATCATTCCTGATTAATTATTATAAGTCATTTATTCATTAAAAAAATAATAATATTTAATTAAAAAAATCATCTACTTCGCCATTTACTATATTATCCCTAATTGCTTCATGATTTACTATATTACCCCTTATTAATTATTATAAGTCATTTTTATATTAGAATTAATAATATTTTTTATTATATTACCCCTAATTAATTATTATAAGTCATTTATATATTAGAATTAATATTATTTAATTTAAAAAATAGATATTTATGACATTTATTTCAGCTTCTTTAACCGTGATTTTACTATATAATTCCTAATTAATTATTATAAGTCATTTATGTATTAAAAAATTACTAATATTTAATTAAAAAAATAGATGACATGTCTGTCTATGGTTTCAACCAGTGCTTCATCTATATTACCCCTAATTAATTATTATAAGTTATTTATATATTAAAATTAATAATAGTTTTTACTATATTACCCCTAATTAGTTATTATAGGTCATTTATATATTAAAATAAATAATATTTAATTAAAAAATAGATATTTATGACATTTGTTTCAGCTGTTTTAACCGTGATTTTATTATATCATCCCTGATTAATTATTATAAGTCATTTATATATTAAAAAATTAATAATCTTTAATTAAAAAAATGGATGACATGTCTGCCTATATTACCTCTAATTGCTCTGTAATTTTTTATATTATCCCTAATTAATTATTATAAATTATTTATATATTAGAATTAATGATATTTAATTAAAAATAGAGATTTATGACGTTTGTTTCAGCTGCATTAACTGTAATTTTACTATATCACCCTTAATTAATTATTATAAGTCATTTATGTATTAAAAATTAATAATATTTAATTAAAAAATCAGTTGCTTCGTCATTTACTATATTACCCTAATTGCTCAGTGATTTATTATATTACCCCTAATTAATTATTATAAGTCATTTATATATTAGAATTAATAATATTTTTTATTATATTACCCTTAATTATTTTAAATCATTTATATATTATAATTAATAATATTTAATTAAAAATAAATATTTATGACGTTTGTTTCAGCTGCTTTAACCATGATTTTACTATATCATCCCTAATTAATTATTATAAGTTATTTATGTTTCAAAAAATTAATAATATTTAATTAAAATAATAGATGACATGTCTGCCTATATTACCCCTAATTGCTCTGTAATTTATTATATTATCCCTAATTAATTATTATAGGTCATTTATATATTAGAATTAATAATTTTTTAACTATATTATCCCTAATTAATTATTATAAGTCATTTATATATTAAAATTAATAATATTTAATTAAAAATAGATATTTATGATGTTTGTTTCAGCTGATTTAATCATAATTTTACTATATCATCTCTAATTAATTACTATAAGTCAATTATGTATTAAACATTAATAATATTTAATTAAAAAAATAGAGGACATGTCTGCTGCTGCTTCTTCAATCATAATTTTGCTAAATATTGCTTATAATTAATTATTATGAGTCATCTAAGTGTTAAAAATTTAATCATAATTTTTAAAAAATAAAATAGACATAAAATGATAAATTAACTTTTGATGTATTAAATTAAGTTGACCTCATTCAACCGTGATTTAACTGTATCATCCCTAATTAATTATTATAAGTCATTTATGTATTAAAAAATTTATAATATTTAATTAAAACATTGATTTAAACAACATAAATAATAATATTATAAAAGTAAATGTTTATTATTTCACTAAAATTGAGTAAATCAAAAAAATATTATAAAATATCAATTAGTAAATAGTAATTAAGTAACTTATATGAATAAGATTATAACAATCAAAAAGTCATTTCAAAATAAAAAAATATTATAGAAAAGATGTTATCCCTAATTATAAAATATACACAATTAATTTAAATTATATAAATAATAATATTATTTAGAATACATTTATGATTTTTCTACAATTTAGTAAATAAAAAAAGTATTACAAAAAAATCAATTAGAGAATAACTAATTAATGATCATGGAACTTATATGAAAAAAATTATTATGACAAATGAGTGATTCCTAAATTAAAAATATTATCAACAAGATGCCATCACTCAAAATGTTTATATAATTAATTTAAATAATGATAATATTATAAAAAAAAGAACAGTTATGATTTGATTACAATTGACTAAATCAAGAAAGTATCAAGGAATATCAATTAAGAGAATACCCAATTAGTAATCAAACAACTTATAAGAAAAAAATATATAATAATCAAAGAGTTATTTTGAAAATAAAAATATTATGAAAAAGATGTGATCACTCAAATGGTAACTTTGAACTACAAAATGGAAGAAAATTATTTGAATATATTTCAAGTAAATTATGTTTTAAAAATTATATTTAAAAAAATATGCATTCATATTTATTGCAAGGATTTTCATTTGATATATTTTAAGTAATTTATATTTAAAACAATATGTGTTCATATTTAATGAAAGGATTTTCATAATTAAGAATAACTATAAATAAGTAATTACACTATCATTCTATATTAGGAAACGAATAAATGATAGTCTTGAATTTAAAAGGAGGGTAGATTGAAAATAAATAAATATTGAAAACTTTTTAAAATGAATATTTCTACACAAAAAAGATTGCATAATGTTTATAAAAAATAACTACTAAAATTACATAGTCCTAATTAATATTCGAAGTCAAATGAAATTTAACTCTACAAAGTTATTCTTTAATTGACCAATTGGTAATTATATAACCTTATATATGTTGTAAGAATAATTCTAAATTTTAAAATAATCAAATTTGAAAAAGATACTTCTTTTCTATGAACAAAAATTAATTGAAAAAGGTTAAATTATCTTATATAAAAATTTAAACGTGTAGATCTTACAATTATTTTGTACTATTATAATATACATGAAAATGAAATTATAAATCAAACTAACTTGTCATTAATAAATAAATATATGATAATGACTTCTTTACTTTCAAAATGAATTAGGAATAAATATTTTTTAATTATAAAAATATTAATAAAAAATTATAATAATTTTTATATGATGAAATGTAGGTGTGAGTTACTAATAAATTAGAATATATGTAGTTGAAGTATTACCATAAAAAAATATTTATACGACAAAAAGTAGTTATGATTTCATTTAATATAAATCAATTAAGGAAGCATGACAAATTTGATTGAGAAATATAAATAGAACATGAATAATCAATTAACAATTATATACATATATATGAAAAAAATATTGTACCAACTGTCAATTTATTTAGAAGTTTGAATGTCATAGCAATTTACCACTATATAAGAAGACTATATTCAGTAAAAACTAATTAATTTCTGCCATCACATATTGGAGAAGATGAATTCTGCAAGTGATATGTATGGACATTCTAACCAGAATCTCAAGTTGCTTTGAGTATTATTTTAGGATAGATTTTTCTTGATTTATTGAGTCAATTAAATCTACAGGTTATGTAGCATAGTCATTTTATTTTCTACATATATTTAGTGAAAATTTTATGAGTCAGTATTCATGTACTTTATGTTTTATAAAAAATATAATCTATACTTTTTGAAGATTTAAGTTAGTGATTTTTTAATATATCATATATTTTTAAAGACTTAAATTTTTTTATCTTGGAATCGAAATATACAATGAGAATTTTAGCAATAACATAAAAAATTATATGTTATACATTAAATATGAAGAAACTAATATTGATATTAGATAGTTAATTTTCTTACATTGCAAATATTGTTGCTTTAGATTTTAGCAAAATAATAATATGATTCCAAAAAATTAATAGACTACGATACTAAATTACTAATCTATTATATTTCTATATGTTAGATTAACACTTGATTTGTCTATACTATATTTCTATATGTTATGATTAACAACTAATTTGTACATTTAATTGTGTGATTTTAGTAGTATACTAAAAGTTTAGTGATATTGTATTAGGAATGATAGTTTAGTGACCTTAGTGAAAAAAATGATAGTTGTATAACTATTTATGAAATTTACCCGACATTAGGGTTACAATCTCAAAAGCTATATCTTAAAGATCAAAATTTGAGTGAGTATCTCGTAGCTGATGCTCAAATTCAACAAATCAAATACTTATAAATATTATTTTTTTTCAAATTCATTATATTTAAATTCTTACTACAAATATTATTGTACTTTTACGTAGCATATTGTTCCAATGTGAAATTAAAGGTCATTTATCATTTATTATTTAAAAACATTATACTACAAACTTGCTTATTTTTTTGTTTTAGTTGATATAACTATAAACACTCCAATTTTAGAATATTGTAGATCTTTTGGTGCAATAATTGTTTGATCTACTTTGTACAATATAAAGGATAAAGATGGATAAGATTAATATCTTATTGTGCTGATGAATGTGGGGGGTTAAGTGTTAGTTGAATGTTCCAAGATGGGAGGGAATTCAATTTCGATAGTGATTAATATTTATAATTTCTTTCAAATTGAGAAAATATGATAGGGTTGATCGAAAATAGAGTTGGAGAGTGAATATTCAAAGCTATAAAGGACTAAACCATTTGTTCGAAAAAACAATATACAATAGGATTCATTAATATTTGTTGGTCCATTATCATAAGAGAATAAGTGAACATTGTGAAATCGAGCAAACAGATGGAATTTAGATAATGTTATAAGTTATTTGTTGAAAAATTGATAATAAAAAAAAAAATAAGGGAGTGAAAATTGACTATTATTGAGACTTTACTCAAAATATTTTCCTTGAAGCAAAATTATTTTAAATTTATAAAAATATATACTATGACTAAGATTGTGCAAAGAAATACAAAATCAATTTTGAAAGAAAAATTTATTAAGACAAGAGAAGAGAAAGGGGTACTCCTTTCTTCCACTTGATAGGCGGGTGCAAAATAAATTATTTAATATAAAAAAATTTAAATTTCAAGTTAAAATTTTACAAAGAAGACTCATGTATATAACTCTAAAGCATATCATTCATCAGTTCTTTGTTTTTCTAACCAAATATAGAAGTAACTCACTTATCTAATAATAATTATGTTAAATGTACATTTTTTTTTTGTAATTATATGATTTTTTTACAAAATAAATCAATAAAGATCACAATATTATCTAATATGCTCAAATAATTATATTACAATATAATATTATTTGAACATGGATACTACCATTCAAAAAAAATGTTTAAGTTTTATATAATTAATGATACAAAGTTCAATATTTTAATAGTTATTTTTCGTATTGCATAAATTTATTAATTCAAATATGTGAATGATATTGAATAAATTTTTATTATATGAAATTATTAAGATAATAATTTTATAATTAATTTCATTTAATATCGACCTCCAATCGCGCGGATACTAAGACTAGTAGGTTAAACGAGAAAGAACTCTTATGGAAAAAAAAATCATATGTTTAATTATGCTAAAAAGGAAGTGTTGACACTCAATTTTGACTCGCCATTTTTTTCTTAATTTCTCTTTTCGATGCTCCTCGGTCCTAAATATATTTTTTTAAATTAAATAAAAAATAAGATTCGTATTTTTGTTTCTATTTCTACAAGTTTTAATAAAAAGTGAATCTATTTTCATTTATAAAATTATTTTAATTGAATATAATTAAATATTTTTAACATCAAAATAGCAAAATATATATCTTTTGATAGTCCCATCCACATTCTTTCTAACTGTATTTTTGGGGTAATATTGTGACCATATATGTATATTTTATTACATAAAATATATCTTTTTAAATATACATATTTTTATTATATTCCTGATTCTTACGTATATTTTATTACATTCTTATTTTTACACACACATATATATATTGTTAATATTAAATCAGTAAAAAAAAAAGGAATATCAAATTAGACGCTGATGCAAGTTATGTCTGTAATTTATATATGTTAAACTAAAAATGATTTTTAGGATATCATGGAGCATCGATAAATTTAATTTTGAAAAAAAAAAAAAGCATTCGGGCTAACGATTATCCGATTTCATTTTTTTTTACCCAAATCCAACTCTTATTTTATGAATTTCAACCAGATGTCCAAAATTCAGTTCAATATCCATATCTGTTTCGCCTTTTTCATTCAACAGGCACCGATCAATCTAGCCCATCACTGTGATTTTAACCTAGAAATCCAAAGTTTTCAACTTTATAATTTATATATATATGTACCTATATATATTCAATTATTTTTCTTTATTTATTCATCATTTATTTATTTATTTTATTATTATTATTAAGTTTAACCCGTCCGATTAAATGATCGGATCGATAAAAAATAATCGATTTTAATTTGACTTTTTCATATATTCATCCACGCACCCAAATCGTCCGATCGATTGATCGGACAGTACAAATTATGGTCAATAAAACAGATGACAAGACGTGGTTTCACGAATCCCAACTCATCAAAATATGCATGCTTCCAAATCGCAGTATAGTCTCAGTCAGCCTTTCCCACAGCTGAAACACCATGAAAACCGGTCACCCCTTTCCCTTCTCCTCCTTCCTCCACTCCTTCCACCCCAAATGAGAAACCTTAAGATCTCCATAGCTGGACACCGTCTGCTACCTACCCACACGAATCTTTCATTTTTATCACTCCAAGCCAGCAAATCGCCAAGAATAAGAGAAAATCAGTCCCTAATTTATGCAAAAATGAAACTTTCTGAAGATTCGCAGCTAAAGCTTGATAAAAGCTGAAATTTTTGCAGATGGATGTCATAATTTTAAATTCAAATCTCATCTCCATAAAAATGTGCTTCAAATTCGGACTTTGGAGTCCGGATTTTGGCTATAAATAGCCCCCAAAATCGCCATCATCAAGGAAAAGGTGGGAGATTAAAGGAAAATCGGACTACATTCAAAAAAGTTTCACTAGAAAAGTCACAAAAAGGGTTGTTGGTTTCTTCTCTTAATTTCGGTGTTTGATCGAGTCCTGAAATTTGAGTTTTGGCGACCGGAATACTCGACAAGAAGCCCGAGTTTGCTGCACAATACAAGGTGCGAACCCGTCTCCCTTTCGTTCCTTTCTTGCTAGCTTTACCCTTCATCTACTCTAATTCTATAAAACTGATCTTGAAGTAATATTGTTTGTTGTTGCATTTTGGTCCCGTAAACGAACATTTCGGTCTTATTTTATTACATTTGTTTGCATACAAGTTCATGGGTATGAAAATATGAGGCGTGGTTTGGTTTCAATTTCGGTTGTGCTAGTTTGTTTTCTGTTAAGTGTAGTCCAGCACATGATTTTATTCATGGCTGTCCGTTTCACGTGGATAGGGCCTGGGACAGTTTGTTGGGTGTTGTAGTAAGTTTCGTTCCAAGTGGTCTGCTGTAAAACGGTTATTTTCTTATAATAAAGACGGAGGTTGAAATTTGAAGTCGCTATTCAAATTAGCCGATTAAAGATTGTGTGTATTTTGGCTAAGCTGTTAAAAACAATTGTTACCATTTTAATTTTATGCGCTCTGCACTGTTCGGATTAAATGAGTAGGGGAATAGCCTCAAATCAATTTTTGTTTCACTTCTGCCCATGGTTCAAGATTGGAAGTAATATATTTCATTTTTTGCGAAGGCGCTTCACTCCTTTGTATAACTTAACATTATCTTCACGTAAGTGCTTTTCTTATAATCACAATTTGTAAGAACCTTGACTAGATCATATCTGGAAAAGGATGAGAAAAGTTGACCTTAGCTTGCAATCTCGTTTGGTACTTGTCATGGGAGTATGCTGTAATGGTTTGTTTAAATTCGTTAATTGTTTTCTTTATCCTCTTGAATCACACTAGCTTTACAGATGGGAATACATGTGTGAAACATTTTTCAGTAGTGTTTAATACGTGCTTATATTGGTAAGTGACTGTGTTCTTTGAAGCCTACTTAGACAAGTTAGTAAAAATGTACATTTCTTTAGATAGACCAAGTGTGTGACTTTGTTGCTAGTATTACTCACGCGTCCGTGATATAGATAATGTTTTAGTTAGTAAATGGAGATTATTGGCCTCGATTGACGCCATTTTACTATTGTTATTCACGTAAGTAGTTATTGATTTTGGGTACTTTATTCTTACAATTGCTTGAAGGGCATGAGTTGGGTGCCTATATATTTGAGTGTCTCAATACTGGTTGTGATCTATGTAATACTATTGAAGTATTTACTTGTTATCCTTAATCTTTTTTTTTTTTTATATATATTTAGCTTGTTTCTAATCTGTTTCCTCATTCTTTTCTTTTACATATACACTTGGGAGCTGGAGTTTCGCAATGGAACTCAATTTGACCCATAGCATTGGGTTAACGGCTATAGGATCACAGAGCTTGGGGTTTAAATCGCTAGGAACCATTTCCTTCTATAAGAGCTTATAGTATCTAGTCCTTTGCTTTCTTCCACTTTCTTCTTCTTATTATTTATTCTACTAGTCTTGTGTTTATTTGCATATCTATTTGGTGCGGATTGATTGATGTTGAAGTAACTTCATATCTATTTCGTAGCCTTAATCATCTAATTAGTTTTCTTGGTTATTCAAACCGCTCCTAAATGTTGGCTCTTTGTATAAAAAATGTATTCTTCGAGAGTATAAAACTACAAATTTTGTAGTATAAGAGTGCAGATTTTTTTTAGGATAAAAATACTGCTTTTAAGGGCCTTAAAGTGACCTTTCTTTTGAGGTTAGGATTCAGGATTCTGAGCTTTAAAATGCAGCCATTTGAGCACTTAAATTGCGGGTTTTTTGTGTGCAAAATACAGCTTTTGTAGTAGCTAAAACTACAGATTTTGAGAGTTCAAAAGTATGACCTTTCAAGAGTTAAAATGCATTTTTTAAAACCTCAAAGGTGCATTTTTTTTTTTTCTTTTTATTTTGAGTAGGGAGTACCTTCTAAAGAGTTAATGGTACAATTTTTGAGAACCAAGAATGCAGTTTTTTTTTTTAGTTCGAAAGTTTATTTTGTAGCTTGTCAAGGGTGAAAATGCATGTTTGTAAGGGGAAAGTCCCTTAGTTGGGCATTTTGTTAAAACTAAGTTTACTTTTCTTAAAACGGAGTCACGACCTCAATGCCGTCTTTAAAATAAAATTGAAATTTCAATACTAACTCGGTATGAGGGAAAGTCGCTAAAAATCTTAGATTTATCAAGAGAGTCAGCCCACTAATTTTAACTTGTTTTCAATAAATAATCTAACGTTCTACGCTATATTTTTAATACTATTCGAGTTTTCAGATTTCAAGGAAATAGAAATGTGAGGTATATGTATTCATCCGCTACCATGTACAAGGTACATTATTTTCAATGCTACTATAAAACTATTTCGTTCTTATTATTGTTGTACTATTATTTTATTATTTGCATCATAATTATCATCACTTTGAAACGTCGGCAACATTTTTATTACTAATACTATTTTGATTTTGATTATTATTATTATTGTTATTATTATTGTTGTTGTTGTTGTTATTATTGTTATTATTATCTCAATTTTGTTACACCTAGGTATTATATTATCACATTCACTTCTCGCTTATTTCTAATCTAAAACCATTTGAGTTTCACAAATCAAGTCCAATTTTACCTCTTTCGTACTTTCAAATATATTCATATTCACATTTGTCTTAAATTATTTCACGCTTTAAAATATTTTTATAAATTTTACTTACATATTCAACTTTATGCATGTAAAGATAATAAAGTTTTCCCTTTATATTATCACAGCCATAAAAAAAATAAAAAGCTATTCTAAAATATTTGTATAATGTAGTTACATTACTTCTTTGTACGTGGTAGTGTCATGTTTGATATACTTTAAATCTTCTTTTGAATAATAAATAATAACAAAAATTTTCTTATCACTGTTTTAAGCAAATAACGAAATAAAGGTTTTCCCTAATATTTTTCTAAACTAAGTGTAAGGACTATCTTCGGATAGGCTCTGAGGGATGCCTAATACCTTTTCCTCGAGTAACCAAAATCCTTACTCAGAATCTCAAAATGTTTTCGATAGACTAAAACAGAGTTTTATCATAAAAAATAGTTTTTTCCTAATTTTCCAAAAAAATTTAGGTGGCGACTCTAAAAAATAAATTTTCAAATCCCAAGAGTCACTAAACGCCACCATATATCGCGTGCTGTTTCGATCGGTTCGAAATAGGGCTCGACAGAATGGTGGCTCTGTTGGGGAAGCTTTGAACTTAGGTTTTAACCTTAACATGCTTAGTTTAGAATTTCAGGCTTTATTGTGTTATTTGCTTGCTCATTTTTTATATTATGCTTTCTGTGAAAGTACGCAAGCCAAATCCGAACTTGCGTTCCTTAGTTGTTTGTATAACACTGCTTGTTATCGCTTTATCACTTGCATTATTCCCATCGAATCTTGGTCGTACATAATTCACACACTGAAAATGTGAGGGGTGTACCTGCACTCTTCCGAAACCTCTTTGGATTCCTTAGTTTCAGAGTTGGTGCAATTAGGTTAGTGCTCCTTCTCGCAAATATTCAGTCCCACTCTCGAAATTTTTAGGAAAAAAAATCTTACTCTTGAAATAGGTCATGTTGCATAAACCTTAGGCGTGACGGTCCAAGGCATCGTCATCGCAATTAGGAAACCACTCTTTTGTTAAAGGTTACAAACCCGTCGACATATTTTATGTGATGATTGATGTTGACAGTCTAAACTAAAACACATAATGGATTTGAGATAAACGACTTATCATATCATTTACCCTTTCTTTAAGATAAATACCAAACAAACCTTACTAAACATCCAAATGATTGCCTTAGTCCCCCAAAACTTACAAACTTGGTGACAAAATATTCAAGCCGTGCATAGGGCCGAAGTCAAAGAAAACTTAGGCTCTTTGGTGTTCCTCATAGATATTCAGGCCAACGAAGCACTCGTGCAACTATTGATTGAGTTTTGGGATCCTTCTACCGTGATATTTCAGTTTACAGACTTCGAAATCACCCCAACTTTGAAAGACATCAGTAGCATTACGGATTTGCCTCTTGAAGGGAGGCTGTCGTTAGTCCCATCGGCCATGATCGGTAATGGATTTTTGCATACTTTGGGTTTATGGAAAGACCGTGCACCGAGGAGCATCAGATACGGTTGGGTTAACTTGGGTTACCTGTTTCAAAGATTTGGATATCAAATGAGTTATGACCATCACCGAGAGGACTTCGCTTGTAGCAGAACAAGGTGGGAGAGTGTTCGCCCCATGGCTTTTGCACTTGCCTTACTGGAAATTCTAGTTTTTCCTCGAAGAAGGGGCCATATCAATATCAACTTGATGCCTTTGGTTTTTACCATGTTCATCGGTTTTGAGAAACTGACGTTAGTGCCAATGCTGCTGGCAGAATTATTTCGAGCTTTGTCTGCTTTCTCAAGAGGGAATGATTTCTTTGGTGGATGTAACTTGCTACTTCAAGTCTGGGCCATGGAACACTTCTATCAACGGGCGCCAATCGGAGACAACTTAGAGGACGTCCTTAACATGATACAAAACCATGAACAGAGGTTGAGATTTTGGGAGGCACCACTAGGACCAGAAGAATGGCGGGATTATCTGACGTACCTCACGGGAGATGCCATACAATGAAAGCTTCCTAGGATCAAAGAGAGAGCACTGTTGAGAAGGTACACCAGTTATTTTATTGAGCTGATTGGGTTGGAAGGAATCCAACCATACGCTCCACTTAGAGTTCTACGTCAATTCGGCATAGAACGAAACATCCCTTTATGGTCGCCCATAGGCCCAGCGGAAATTACTTATAAAAAACAAGTGCCTTGGGACAGAATTACAAAGCTGCAAGAAATGTGGATGAACATACTTTCAGCAGAAATTGGACAAACAACTTGGTGCACCTCAGGGTATTACGCATGGAAAGTAGAAGGAGGTCCAATAACACGACCAAGCTGGGAAAGGATTCCAGGGTTGGTGGACTACGACATGGTTTGTCAGGTGGCAAGGGAAATACTACCTCACATGTATCTTACCACCTCCATGTACCGACAGGTAGTTCCGAGATCGGTGGATGACATGATTCCTCCAGACGATAGTGATGATGTTAGGGAAGGCACAAACGAGGAACTAGGCGACCAATCCGTGAGGAATGAGGATAATTCAGACTACCCAGAGTGGCTGATAAATAATCAAAATTTCATGGACTATTTTCTGTACCCAGGAGATGACGATGACGACGACCCCACTTGTCCTTAGACTTTCTTTCCTATTGTACTTTTTTTATTCCCTAAAAAGAGCCACATGGCCCACCCCGTTGTAAGCCCTACGACCATCCTTTCACTTTCTTTCAAGATGTCGATGATCTGTTTTGATGTAATCTTTGAAACACCATTGTTCAATGAACGTTGTCATTATTCTCAAATCCAAATATGTTTAAATAGACCGTTTATCATCAAATTGATTGAAACGTAGGTCTACCTCTGGCAAAAAAGAGGCTCTATATTAGGACGCGTTTGGATGTCGTCAACTTGGTGCATATATGTTTTATTTAGTTGTTGCATTTTCATTATTTCCCAAACTAACATAGTTTCTTTTTTCTTTTTCTTTCTATCTTTCTTTTTGTTTATTAATTCCCTAAATAAAAGAAAAAGAAAAGTTGATTTGTGTCGACTGGAAAACTGGCAAAATCCCAATACAACCTTCGATCGAAAGACAAAATGACTAACAAAGACAAGGCCGCGATGATCCCAGTGGATGACACCGAGAGTTCTCAAAGGCCGTCAGATACTTAAAATGATAATCAAATGGCTATTATGGCACAGGAAATCGAGGTCCTAAAAGAAGAACTCTGTCAAATGCAGGATCTAACCATGCTTACAATAGATAGATTTCCCGCTCAGCCGCAGGCTCCAAGTATTGAATTACCTCCAGGCGCTTCCGCTAACCAAGCAAGTATACCGCATGCTCAAGCCCCACCAACTTTTCAACCTACTATCGGAACTACACCTGCTTATTCATTTCCTGCCCAGAACTTTACTGTTCCAGTCCATCCAGAAATACGACACATACCCGAGGCACATGTCACTTGTGAGATACCTGTGCCACCTATATACGCTACCGAAGCTCCTGCCTTCGCAACATCTGCAACTTTTAAAGTTCCATATGAGGCTGATCGGTATGTGGGGTTAGGAAAAGATGTCCAATCAAGTGAAGAAGGGTCGATAGCATCCCAGCTTGAGAGTTTAAAAAGAGCATTCAGAAACATGCAAGTCACCAGAGGGACTGAAAGTTTGGACTACGACAACTTATGCATTCATCCAGACATCAATATGCCAGTGGGATACAAACCACCAAAGTTCAATGTATTTGACGGAAAGGGTGACCCACATGCGCACCTGAGGGTTTACTGCGACAAGTTGGTTGGTGTAGGAAGGAACGAGAAGTTGAGAATGAAGCTGTTCATTCGGAGCTTGTCAGGAGAAGCTTTGACTTGGTATACCCGACAAGACCCTCATAAGTGGTGTGACTGGCGGGAAATGGCTGAGGACTTCATGAGTCATTTCAGATTTAACACTGAGATTGCTCCAGACAGGTTCTCATTGGCTAACATACAGAAGAAGTCGTCCGAATCATTTCAAGAATATGCATGGCATTGGAGGACCGAGGCTGCAAGGATCCAACCTTCACTGGATAAAAGTGAGCTCTCCAAATATTTTTTCCGAGCATAGGAGGGTGTTTACTTTGACAAGATGATGTCCATAATGGGCCAAAAGTTTACAGAATTGGTCAAAATAGGAGATTTCATGGAAGAAGGCATCAAGTCGGGGAAGATCCAATCTATGGCTGCATTGCAAGCTGCGAGTAAGGCCATGCAGACTGGTTTCATTAATGGTAACAAGAAAAAGAGGGAAGATGTCTCAGCCGTCACACCATACTACCGACCTGGAAATTCTTCCCACCATTACCCTAACAATCCTCAAATTATTGTACATATCCCAGTGTACAATACTCAACCGCATTATAATCCACCTCGAGATCCAGCATACCAAAATTCACCAAGACCATACGCCGCTGTCCAAGCTCCAGCTCACCAAAATAGACCAGCCTATGTACCCAGACCACGACCAAACTTTGAAGCCAGAAATACCCACACCTGCACACCAATTGCAGAACCTTTAGCCCAGTTGTTTGAAAGGTTGAGGGCTTCCGGTTTGTTGTATCCAATTGAGGGAAAGACCCCTGATCCGACCTCTCAAAACTTTGATGGTAGAAAGGGGTGCGCCTATCACTCAGGAGTCTAAAGGCACGACACATAAGACTGTTACAGCTTGAAGAATCAAATTGAGTCTCTGATAAGAAGGGGTATCATCAAATGTACCGCCACAGCTCCTAATGTGAACAATAACCCCTTCCCAAATCATGAAAATTAGGAAGTCAATATGATTACTCTAGATAAGGGGTATGATTTGGAAGAAACTATTATGCCTACATGGAGCTCAAAGGAGATCGCCACTGCATCCCCATCATAACCATTTATCACAGTTCAGTTGAGGGAGCCTATAACTGTCAGACCTATCTGTCGATAGGCGTAGTGACCAATTTAGCTACTGGGAGACTGACTATGACACTAAAGCAATCCTATGGGACTATCGACCTGAAACCAAGGGAAAAATGATAGACGCTGCTGCGGCTCAAGGGATGACTAGGTCGGAAAGGTGTTATGTGCCAGAGAAACCAAATTGTGGAGTTCTCGGGAAAGATCAAAACCCAAGGAGACATATCAAAGATACTGAAGCTGGAGAATTTTGGAAGAAGATGCAGCCCAAGGACTATTCAGTCGAGGATCAGCTCAAGAAGACACCTGCCCACATATTCGTCATGTCCTTGCTTATGAGTTCTGAAGCCCATAGAAATGCTTTGATGGAAGTGTTATCTGGGATTAGCATACCAAAGGAGACAACTAGCGAGACTTTGGTTGCAGCAATCGGGCGAGTAGTAGAGGCAAATAAGGTCTCTTTCCATGATGATGAGTTACCTTCAGAAGGGGCTGCACATAACAAAGCACTACATATTGCGGTCAGATATCATGACAAAATTGTGAATAGGGTCTTGATCGATGGTGGTTTGGGTTGTAATATCTATCCATTCTCTACTTTGAGGGATTTATGTGTGAATATAGAAGATATAAGGGAGAGTCGGGTGAAGGTTAGAGCCTTTGATGGGTCACAAAGGAGTGTCATCGGGGAAACTTACTTAACACTGCAGATAGGACCAGCAGAATTTCCTATCCTATTTCAGGTCATGGATGTGTCATCTAGCTACAACCTGTTGCTGGGGAGGCCATGGGTCTACATGGTAAGAGTCGTTCTTTCCACTCTCCATCAGTGCGTGAAGTTTGAATGGGGTCGCACAGAAATTACTGTTCATGGAGAACTCAGTCATCCCATTTATTCTGTCAATTTAGTCCCAGTCACCGAGGGGTTAGATTGATCCACTTTCCATACTGTGGAGATCATGCAAGATGCAAGGATCAATGAGAAGGCAATACCAGCTGAAGCAAAAATGTCGAATACTGAAAAGATGGTTGCGTCAGAGATGTTGAAATATGGGTATCAGTCCAAGATAGGACTAGGACCCAGAGCCGATGGTATAGTCGATCCAATCCAATTAAAGCAGCAGAAGGGTACTATAGGGATTGGATATGAGCCTATTTCTGGAGTAGCCTACAGTAAAAGATTTGGAATGACGGTATTTGTGCCAGCCCAAGTCCTGGTTTCAGAACAAATAAATGATGAAGATATCACAGAAGGAATAGGAAATTTGTTTGTGGCCGTGATCGAAGAAGAATCAGAGATAGCTTTCAAGAAGCTCACCATCTGTGATGCCGAGCTCGGAGAAGCCTTACAGAAATGGACCATCAGCCCATCCCTATTTCGTCAAGAGTCTTGGTAGTGTGGGATTGTTGTTGTTTTTTTAAAAAATAAAAAATATTTTTCTTTTTGCATGACCAATTGAGGCTTGAATCATGCCAAAGCTCTTTTGCCACTTGCCTCTTGTCAAAGCCCAGTGCTTTTGTTAATAAAAGTCCTTATTTTTAAAACTTGTTTTTCTATTTTCAATATCTATTTACTTTACTCGCTTTTTATACTTTTCAGCACAAATGTTAATAAAAATCCTCGTTCCACGATTATGACATGTAACGAATCCATTGAGCAAAATACAAGCGATGAATAAGATTACGAGGAGTACGATGAGGACATGATGCCTGAAAAACTGCCTCAGGAGATCGAGCAATTTGAGAGTCAGAAGAAGCCTAATATGGATGAAACTGAAGTCGTCGATTTGGGTGATGAAGAAATGGCAAAGGAAACACGAGTCAGCATACACTTGGAGGCCGAAAGGAAGCAGGAATTGATAAGTCTGCTCAAGCAATACATTGATGTATTTTCTTGGTCTTACAATGACATGCCTGGTTTAAGCACCGATATCGTCTCGCATCGACTGCCGACTAACCCTGCATGTCCATCGGTGAAGCAAAAGATGAGGAAATTCAAACCCGATTTGAGTTTGAGAATCAAGGAGGAGGTGACCAAGCAGATAGAAGCCAATGTCGTAAGGGTCATAACTTATCCCACCTAGCTGGCCAACATCGTACCCATACCAAAAGAGGATGGGAAAATAAGAATATGTGTAGATTATCGGGATCTCAACAAGGCTAGTCCAAAAGATGATTTCCCTATCCCAAATATTCACATTCTCATTGATAATTGTGCGAAACATGATTTGCAGTCGTTTGTTGATTGTTTTGTGGGATACCATCAAATTTTGATGGACGAGAATGATGCAGAAAAAATAGCCTTCATCACTCCGTGGGGAGTATACTGCTACAGGGTAATGCCATTTGGACTCAAGAATGCCGGTGCAACGTACATGAGGGCCATGACTACTCTTTTCCACGATATAATTCATAAAGAAATCGAAGTGTACGTGGATGATGTATTCATAAAATCTAAAAGGAGTTGGACCATTTGGATGATTTATGAAAGTTCTTTGAAAGGCTGTGAAGGTATGACCTAAAGTTGAACCCAGCTAAATGCGCCTTTGGAGTTCCCACGGGAAAGTTATTGGGATTCATTATTAGTAGGAGAGGTATAGAGTTGGACCCATCCAAGATAAAAACAATCGAAGACTTACCACCTCCTAAGACTAAAAAGGACGTAATGAGCTTCTTGGGAATACTTAATTGCATTAGTCAGTTCATAGCTCAGTCCACAATAATTTGTGAACCAATATTCAAGTTGTTGAAGAAAGACGCCGCCACTGGATGGACTGAAGAATGTCAGAAGGCTTTTGACAAAATCAAGGAGTATTTGTCTAACCCACTAGTATTGGTTCCACCAGAACTAGGAAAGCTATTGTTGCTATATCTGTCTGTTATGGATAATGCCTTTGGATGTGTCTTAGGGAAGCATGATGATATAGGGAGGAAAGAGAAAATCGTTTACTACCTGAGTAAGAAATTCACACTATATGAAGCTAGGTATACATTGTTGGAGCGGACCTATTGCACATTGACCTGGGTTGCGCAAAAGTTAAGGCACTACCTGTCCGCGTATACCACGTACTTAATTTCAAGAATGGATCCATTCAAGTACATATTTCAGAATCCAATGCCTACTGGAAAGTTGGAAAAATGGCAGATCTTGTTGAGTGAGTTTGACATTGTGTACGTGCCATCAAAGGACAAGCTTTGGCCGATCACCTCGTGGAAAATCCAGTGGATTAAGATTACACGCCGCTCAATACCTACTTTCTTGATGAAGAGGTGTTGTTCGCAGGAGAAAACATCTCATAGCCGTATGATGGATGAAGGATGTTCTTCGATGAAGTAGCGAACTTTAAAGGAGTCAAAATTGGAGCAGTCCTAGTTTCAGAAACAGGTCAACACTACCCAATATCGGTGAAGATTAGGTTTCCTTGCACGAATAACATGGCAAAATATGAGGCTTGCATTCTCGGGCTTAGGATGGCAGTAGACATGGACATTAAAGAGCTATTGGCGATAAGAGATTCAAATTTGTTGATCCATCAGGTGCAAGGAGACTGGACCACAAAGAATGTCAAAATCCTTCCTTTTGTGGAATGTGTTAAGAAATTGAGCAAAAGGTTTACGAAGATCGAATTCACGCATGTCCCTCGAATTCAAAATGAGTTCGCTGATGCCTTGGCGACACTATCTTTAATGATTCAGTATCCAGATAAGAATTATATTGATCCCATAAAAGTGGAGATACACGACCAACAAGCCTATTCTTTCCATGTAAATGAAGAGCCAGATGGAAAGCCGTGGTACTACGACATTAAGAGGTTACTTGGAGCAGGAGGATATCCAGAAGGCACTACTGACAAGCAGAAGATGACTTTAAGAAGGAGGGCCAATCACTTCTTTCTCAATGGGGAAATCCTATATAGGAGGACTCCAGACCTAGGATTGATATGATGTGTTGATTCCACGGAGGCCACGAGATTGTTAGAGGAGATACATGTAGGGACTTGTGGACCCCACATAAACAGTTTCGTGCTTGCGAAGAAGATTTTGAGAGCTGGATACTTTTGGATGACCATGGAGAGGGATGGCATTCAATTCGTGCAGAAGTGTCACCAATGTCAGGTTCATGGAGACTTTATACGAGTTCCGCCAAATGAACTCAATCTGATGGGTTCTCCTTGGCTGTTTGCTGCTTGGGGCATGGATGTTATTGGGCCCATAGAGTCTCCTGCATCCAATAGACACCATTTTATCTTGGTCGCTATCGATTACTTCACAAAGTGGGTTGAGGCCTCGACACATAAGGCTGTAACTAAGAAGGTGTAGCAGATTTTGTTCGCAACAACATAGTTTGCCGGTTTGGAATTCCAGAATCAATCATAACAGATAATGGAGTCAATCTTAATAGAGACCTAATGAGAGAGATTTGCGAAAGGTTTAAGATCTCTCATCAAAATTTCACAGCATATCGACCACAAATGAATGGAGCAGTTAAAGCTGTAAATAAGAATATCAAAAGGATTTTGAGGAAGATATTGGATAGTAATAGGGAATGGAATTAGAAGTTGCCATATGCTTTACTTGGATATTGCACCACAATCAGTACTTCTACTGGGACAACTCCCTACATGTTGGTTTATGGGTCGGAAGCAGTGATACCTACAGAAGTAGAGATACCTTCATTGAGAGTCATTCAGGAGGTTGGTCTAGATGACGTTGAATGGATTCGTAGCAGAATCGAGCAGTTGATGCTCATTGACGAGAAGAGATTAGATGCGGTTTGTCATGGTCAACTCTATCAAAATAGAATGATCAAGGCGTTCAACAAGAAAGTCAAGCCTCGTTGATTCACACCGGGATAATTAGTATTGAAGAAGATATTCCCTTACCAAGATGAAGCCAATGGAAAATTTGTGCCAAATTGGCAAGGTCCTTACATAGTTCACCGAGTACTCTCAGGAGGAGCAGTGATCCTCGCAAAAATGGACGGCAAAGTAAGCACAAAGCCGATTGATTCAGACGCCATCAAGAAGTACTACATTTGAAGACATTAAGACTAGTTGTTTCTTTGCACTTTTTGCATTTTTCTTTAATGTAAAAGAACTACGTATTAGCCTGATTTCCCACGGCGGGATACGTAGGCAGCCCACATAGGGTTCGGTTCCCTTAGAAAATCCAAAAATATCATCCTTTCACGTATTTAGAACTACGCTCGATCTGACTTCCCACGGCGGGATACGCAGGCAATCCACATCGGATTTGGTCCTTTCATATTTTTACCTTTTCATTGTACTGAACTACGGCCTGACCTGATTCCACTTGGATACATAGGCAGCCTGAGTCAGGCCCGATCATTGCATTATTTTACTTTATCTTTTGTATCAAACTATGTTATGACCTGATTCCTATTCTTAGGATACGTAGGCATCCTGAGTCAGGATCGATCACTGAACTGGATATTTTTACTTTTTCATTGTATTTGAACTACGCATAGACCTGATTCCAATCTTTAGGATATGTAGGCAACCTGAAAGGTTCGGTCTTACTTTAAGGAAAATCCCCTTTGCCCGTAGTATAGCCTCAGAATATAAGAGATCTCGCCACCAGAATCGTCGTAGCATCGACAGTCAGAGCAGCTCCACCCGAAGGATAAAGCTACATGGGTCACGATCAACAAATGGAGGCTTAACGGATTTTCGAATGTGTCATAATCTAAAAACGACAAAGGATTTCTATATATACTTAATATATATGTAATATATTTGCGAAAGCATATATACATAGATGTATTTTCATTATACTTCCCAACTTTGCCACCTACTGAGACTCCGGATTTGGGAGTGATTGAGAAACTGAGGGAGTGTTGGAGAATTTCGTAAACAAAGCCAGGATTCCCAAGTCGACACAAATCAACACCCCCTCCCAACTAAGAATTTTTCTTTGAGCGCAGGAAAATAGGAATTGGAAGACTATATCAAGCCAAGCTTTGAGATAGGATCAGGGGAATCATACAGCTTACCGCTACGACATGAGCCAAATATTCTTCCCTTACTTTATTCTCTTTACATACATTTATACTAATCCTCACAAGCTCTAAGAGTTTTATCCTAATTCTTTCACAGGTATATTTTGAAGACCTGGATCGGAAACTAAGAAAAGAGGATCCTCATAGGAAGATTAGGCTATTTACTCTCTCAACAAACTCTGCAAATCGGAGAGTGCCGTCTGACTTCAATAAAGTTGAAATTCCGCAGGGTAAGGACTATATATTAGCAAACAAAGTCAAGCTTCCGCATTCCAAAGGACTGTATATAACAAACAAAGTCGAGCTTTTGCATTTTGAGGACTGTATATAAGCAAAGGAACTTTTAAATTGCTTTTAAATTTTTTCAAAGGAACTTTGGAGACTGGGCACCCCTTATTACGAAAACTTTTAAAATATTTCACTTCTTACAGGTAGTGTTTTCTAGCTTCCCTAATAAGATCATTGTAGTGCACACCTACGTTTTTAGTTTAACGAGGTTTTCCTACTTATATTCTAGAATCCATAGGAAAGTTAATTAGACTCGATCTACTCGATCCAACAATAGAATTAGCTACAAATTATTGCTTTTATGGTTTGCATGTACAGTATGATTTTTAGTCCATCTGTATAGCTGATATGCTGGAAGAACATGTGGATCAACAGAGAGAGTGAACCCTCTTGGTTTATCATTCATGTTAGAGTCTATTAAGAGATGCTATATATGTATCTTCTTGAAGGCTTTTCTTTCTTTAGGTTTTGAGTTATCAAAGAAGAAAACCTGAGATAAAAAATCGATGGATGTTAGCTATGCGGTCTGCGCCAAAACCCTTAAATTATGGAGCTTGAGGTAAGAAGAATGTTTTCTCTACTTGTATTGCTCATCTTCGATTCATCTGTGATGATCTCTAATGTTGTATTCTTAGATAGAGATTGACTTTTTTTTTCACCAAAGTTCAGTTATCTTTTTCTTAATCGTGTCGAGGTATGCCAGATTGAATGAGACATCACGATTATCAATAATAATAATAATAATAATAATATTGTACTCAGTTTTGTTTGGATGTAGGAACTATCATTAGGTTTGCAATTTGAAAAACCTAATAAGTTTCTATTTTTATAGACCAGAACTGATTTTTTTAATTTACTAGGTTGATCAATCGAAGAATTAATTGTTCTTCCAACATGAACTTTGCTTAGCTTTAGAAGAATAGTTTATTTTTTTTAGTTTAACGATTAACTGAACAGAAAAAAGAAAAAAATTAGTCCTTCAGGAATTTTAAGCTGAGCATTGGATTTGTTTTGAATTTGGAAACAACTTCTCCACCAGTAATAGAGGTAAGGTTTGTGTACACTCTACCATTCAAGGCACCTGGTAAAGGGTCTTAACATTCGAGGAGTGATTGCCGGTGCACATATCTTGGATTCAATGTACGCAAACAAGTTGATAGGGCTTCAACCAATCCAGAAGCTATCATAACAATATATGAAGGCAAGCATAATCATGATATTCCTCACAGACAAGGAGATCCACCACTCAGTATATTTTGTGGATACAAATCAAAACCCTCTCACTCATCAAAGAAGTAACCAACATAGCACATGTACCCATAAGCTTGCCTTTATTATCCAACGCCCCCTTTATAGTTGAGTTCCAACATCAAACAGGTCTTTTGTAGGCTAGAAATAAGGTATCAGGCTAGGGTAGGAAGGAATTTTTAGGTAAAAGTGACTAAGGACTAGGCTTTAACTCTCTTTGCCTTCAAATTCTTCTTACCAAGGCCAATGCCTTGCTCGCTCATTCATGCTTCACCACAATAACTCCCTTTTTTTTCCTTATATATACAAGCATCAGCCACCCTCAACTTAGGCTAATGCCATAAGTCAAGGTGCACATTGTCTTTACTAGACCAGGGCCAAATGTTCAAATTCAACATCTAGACCGACTTTCCCTTAGGTAGTTAATAGCCCTACAATAGCTACCCTCAACTTAGGTGTTTTGCCTAAGTTTAGGTATACATTGCCCATTACTAGGCCAGGGCCAGAGCTAGGAGTCAATAGCTGAAAGAGAGTTAACTAGAATGCTGGGTGATGAAGAAAAATTAACAAAGGCTCAAAGAAGGGTCCTAACATGGAAAATTATTTTTGGTGGGGTTAATTACTTTGGCTAAATGGATTAAAAGCACAAGGTGGCCTGCCATCACTTCTTATTCCAACAACTACAGAACAACATTAATTGAACCAGGAAAGTTCTAGGTACAATACTATGTAAGAACTAATATAAGTACTCACACACTATTTTGCAAAACACTAAAGATGTATTTTCTGAAAAATATTTTTTCATTCACCAACCAAACACTAGAAAACATTTTTCAGAAAATATTTTCTATCTACCAATCAAACATAAGAAAACAAGTAAGAAACCAACTTATTTTTCAGGAAAATATTTTTTAGGAAAATATTTTCCATGGAAAACATTTTCCTTCATACCAAAAACACACACAGTGGAAACTGAGTCAAACTCATTTAACTACTCTTAAGATGTGCATCACATGTCATGTGTATTTACAGATTAATGCCAACTATAGATTCACTAACAGTTGATCACATATCCTAGGAGACAAAATTAAACAGTCAAATGGAAGTAGTCATATCTTGATGCCAACATCATTCATCATCAGTATTTACAACAAGATACTAACATAAACAACACTTTTATTTTATGGGCCACATCAACATCATAACAAGACTTAAAAACAAGAAAAATATAAATCTGAAGTTAAACCTATAAAATAAAAATGCCAACTTAATATGATCCTAGACATGCCGATTCTCCTAGATAGCACATGGTAAGGTTCAGAATATCGGCAACACAACCCCCCATGATACAAGTACACCACCCCACATAAAAACATATGCATTATCCTCAAAGCATTAAGTTGAAGTACAAAGGAATAGGTATTCTTGTTTTGCCTCTTATTCATCTAAGGTATCTGTGAAGTATGGTGAGGCTCCTGTATCCCCACCTGGTGCAATGTTGGCCCCTATAGTGGTAGGGGTACTCAAAACCTCACCCTCTTGATCTGAAATCATATCTCGAACTGATTTCGAACTTTTCCCCCTTGCTGGGGAAACACTAGTAGATACTCTTGCTGCTTCATCTTCCTCTTTCTTCTTTCTCTTTTCTTCATCTTTCTTTGATTTATTTTGAGCTCTCTTCAGATCATACTGTTCTTGTTTCTCCAGTGTCATTTCTGCTCTCTTTCTCCTCTTTTCAACTCTTCTTGCAGCTCATTCATCCATGTGTTACTTTTCTTTGTCTTTCACAGGTCTTTCCATTTGGTACACAATACCCTCATCATCGTTACTTGCCACTAAGAGTGGGTCAAAAATAGTTTGTTGTGGCTACCTTTCCTTTAACTCTGCTATATCAGCCTTTGCCTGTTCAAATTCAACCATGAGCTTGGCAAGATCAGGGAGGGACAATGCATCTAGCCTTTTGTTAATGCGGTGCTCTATGCTGTCCATCCTAGCTTGAATAATTTAGAATAGACGGATTGCCTTAGCTACAATTTCATCAATAAAAGGCTTAAATTCTGATGCCCATTTATCTAACTATCTCCAAAACCTTTTTTGCAGCTTTACTAATTTTGCAAAATTCTCCTGCATCAACCTATATTCGGCAAAGTCTGCTCCACCCATAGATTGTGCAGAACCCAACCCTGCAGAAGTACCTAGAGACACATATTCTGGTGGCATATAAGTGGTGATAGGCAACGTCATACCTATGGAAATTTTTGTAGCATTAGGAGCTGGTGCAGATTGAGTCTGGTATGCTGGAGGCTTAGTGACACGCATCTCTAACTTGGAGTTGTCTTTTGACTTCTCAATGTCCTATCTATGTGTAGCCGGGATTTTATTGTCAACTCCACGGATCGGGGACACACCAGCTTGTTTGCATAACTCAGTGATTAAGCATGGGAACGGAAATCCACTTCTTGTTTTATGTGCCCTCACAAATATCTCATCCGTAATAATCTGGCCAAAGTCAACTTGCAGCCCTGACACCAAGCTTGCCACCAATACGACTCTATGTTTATCCAAGTTTTTGTCACCTTTTGTTGGCATCAACCTCAAGCGAACAACAACCCATCAGAACTTAGCCTTGAAGCTAATGGAATATTTTTCAATGCACTCCTGTGGATTAGTCAACCAAGAAGGGTTACCATCATTAGTCAATAATGAAGCCTCCCAAGGCCTCTAAGTGGATGCAGTTCTCAACCTATACTCAAGATTAGGTATAGAAGAGGGAGCCTCATACTCTGGCCCAAACAACATCCTATTGATTGTTCGGGCTGAAATATCAATAGTGACTTCTCGGATAGGTACGGACTCTCTGTTGGGCAAGCTTGGAACTGACGTCCCTTTTGGACAGTTCTTTTCTACTAGAGCAATATAATTGGCAAAGAATTCTCTTACCCAATTTAGTTGATACACTCCTGGTGGCCTGTTCATCCATGCTAGTTCATACTCATTAAAACGACATTCCAACTCAGGATATTTATGCATCTCCGTTGTCACAATTTGATGTTCCTCTACGAATGGACTTTTTATCCCTCTTATTGTAGGTGTCAATTAGTCATAGAATTTCTGTCGTGCTCCCTCTATTTTCCATCTAATATTTTCTAAAACTTGAGGATCCTTACGCTTGATAACGTTAGTATCCTCAGGTTCAGTATCTATATTTATTGCTTCCATTTGGTCTCCCATGTTAGCAGCTTCAGTTTCACCCTCGACAGGCTCAGGTTGATTTTTAGCAATTGTTGCCTTATCTGGGCTTGAGTTGGTACTGCTTGTGCTACTGCTGCTCTTCTTTTCAGACTGGGAGAGCATGGGAGTTTCCCTTTTGCATTGCCTGGTATTGTACACAAGTCCAGATTCGCCTCTACCCCTTTGGGATCTTCCTCCTCTATTTGGTGGAAGCTTACGAGCATAACGTATGAAAAAGAAGCGAGGAATTAGTTCACAACACAAAAATAGCCTAACAGTGAAAAAATCATACTTGACGGCCACACTGGTGGTCTATCGAGTAACTGGTGGTCCACCAGGTGGGCCATCAAGTCCTATCCAGAAGACCTGTAAATTCAGAGAGTTGTGATGGTCCAGATGGTGGTCCGTCGCAAAGTTAACTGTCCACCACTTCGACTGTCGCATCTTAATTAGTGGGTATCTTTTCTGGGGTTCTTGCGACGATCCACTATCTTAACCGTTGCACCCCCTTCTTCAGATTCAGGATTCAATTCAGCATTTTGTCAAGCATTTAGCATACCATCCTAATTTTTTAGCAAAAATTTACACCAATTCCACATTTATGCACACAATTTTATACTTTTGAGCATACGGGTTACTCAGACTTCACCCACATAGAGTATATTATCGCTCCAGACTCAAAACAAGTTAAAGCAAAAGTAGAACACAAGATGGAGTTTTAATCAACAAACCACTCATTCATTTCATGTTTTGCAATTCAAAAAGGGAAGATATGGAGGTGCTCATACCTTGGTTTTGCAATAGTTTCTCTTTTACTTACTTACAACTTAAGAACACAAACTTAACTTCAACTCTAGTAATTTTCTTTCAAGATTTCTTATGATGAAGATAAAGAAAAGAAATGAGTTTGCTTAAATTGAGCAAAAAGAAGTAGATAGAGACTCCTAGAAAGATCAAATGCCCACAGATTCTTTGAATATAATGGAATTTGGATAATTGAAGAATTTGAAAAGGGTACAACGTATGTAACCACTCTTTTACCTCTTTAAAATAACTTAGCCAAGAAAGGGTCACTTAAATAAATTTTAATTTCAACCCGACCCGACCCAGTACTAGGGTAATATTGACGAATGCTACAACGGTCTGTCATAAATGCGACGGACCACCATTTGGGCCATCACTCCTTACCAGAACATGGTCACTTCAGCTTAGTTTCAACGGTCCAAGTGACGGTCCACCACTTCGGCCGTCGCACCTTACCAGAAGATAGTCACCTCAGATTAATTTCGATGGTCCAAGTGGTGGTTTACCAAATTTGTGACGGTCCAATGCTTTGGCCGTCGCACCTTATGAGAACCTTGGCAACTCAACTTGATTTTGACGGTCCAAGTAACGATCCACCAAATTTTTTACGGTCCACCACTTTGGACGTCAACTTTTTCCAATGAATGAATTTTTAGCTTCTTTGTGACAGTTGAAATGGTGGTCCGTCAGGTGATTGGTGGTCCACCAGTTCGGCCATCACTTTTATTCCAGTAGCTCAGATTTCCCCCCCTTTTTTCCAATTGCATTACTCTTTCTTTTTGCTGCATTTTAAATCCTGCAACTTCACAAACACATAAAAAATGCACTAGAATAACAAAATAATTTAACTATGCTTTACAACAACACACCATGGGTTGCCTCCCACTAGCGCCTGATTTATCGTCGCGGCACGACTCAGTTATCTCGATTACTCAGACTTCAATGAGATAGACATTATCAATACTCCTTATCGAGTAAATTAGACCAATATACAGTTTCACACGCTGCCCATTTACCTTGAAGACACTTCCGTCTTCATTTTCAAGTTCCACTACTCCAGATGAGTAGACTTGACTCACTTTAAATGGGCCGAACCATTTAGATTTGAGCTTACCTAGAAACAGTTTGAGTCTGGAGTTGAACAAAAGCACCAAGTCACCTCTCTGGAAATTTTGCTTTTCAATCTTGCGATTGTGGTACTTCTTCATTCTTCTTTTGTATAGATCATCCCGATCATAAGCTCCAAGATGGAACTCGTCTATCTTATTTAGCTGCCCTAGTCTCATAGTCACTGCCTTATTTCAATTCAAATTAAGCCGCTTCAGTGTCCACAATGCTTTATGCTCTAGCTCAATCGGCAAATGACACACCTTATGAAAAAATAATTGGTATGGAGAAATGCCAATAGGTGTCTTAAAAGCCGTTCGATATGCCCATAAGGCATCGTCTAGCTTCCTAGACCAATCCTTCTTGCTAGTATTTACAGTCTTGGAAAGGATAGCTTTGATTTCTCGATTTGAGATTTCTACCTGCCCACTAGTTCGCGGGTGGTATGGTGTAGCCACTTTATGCTGCTTAACTCCATATTCTGCCAAGGTAGGTCTGAATATTTTGTTGCAAAAGTGTGATCCTCCATCGCTGATAATGGTACGTGGTACCCCAAAGTGAGAGAAGATGTTTTTCCTCAAGAATGCAACAATTCTCTTTCCTTCATTATCTGCTAGAGTCACTGCCTCAACCCATTTTGACACGCAGTCAATGACCACTAATATGTACTTCATCCCAAATGAGCTTATTAAGGGCCCCATGAAATCAATGCCCTAAACATCATATAATTCTACCTCCATCATTTTATACATTGGCATCTCATGGTGCTTCGAGATGGACCCTTGCCTTTGACATTGGTCACACCTCTTCACAAACTCGTAGGCATCTTTGAACAAAGAGGGCTAATAGTAGCCACTCTGAAGCACTTTCCTTCCAGTTCGATCACCTGTATAATGACCTCCAACTGGGGAAGCATGACTCACTTCCAGTATACTCAACATATCTACTTCTGGGATACACCGTCTAATAATACCATCCGCACATCGCCAAAAAAAATACGGCTCATCCCAGAAGTAATGGGTCACATCATGGAGTAAGTTTTTCCTTTGATGAAAGGAAAGATTCTCTAGTATCACCTCGCTCACCAAATAATTTTTGAAATCACATACCAAGGTATTTTCTCCATAACAGTAGCCAAGATTTCCTCATCTGGAAATGCATCATTGATCTCAAATTCATCTCTAACTGTTTGTTCACTTTCCAGCATGGACAGATGATCCATAGCTTGGTTTTCACAACTCTTTCTATCTTTGACTTCAAAGTCAAATTCTTGAAGTAGCAGCACCCATTTGATCAACCTTGGTTTTGCATCTTTTTTCGCCATCAAATATCTCAAGGATACGTGGTCAGTGTGGACAACCACCATGATTCCTAGCAAATAAGCCCGAAACTTCTCAAAAGCATAGACTACTGCAAGAAGTTCCTGTTCTATGACGGTGTAGTTCTTTTGAGCTCCATTCAGCGCTTTGCTGGCATAATAGATTGGATGAAACAACTTGTCTTTATTTTATCCCCGCACAGCTCCTAGGGCAACACCGCTTGCATCACACATGATCTTAAATGGCTTTGACCAATCTGATGAAAAAATAATAGGAGCATCTACCAGTTTCCCTTTAAGGCATTCAAATGCCTTCAAGCAATCATCATCAAAGGAGAATTTGACTTCCTTCTCCAAAAGTTTGCAAAGGGGGTTTGCAATCTTTGAGAAGTCCTTTATAAACCTCCTATAGAAGCCAACATGACTAAGGAAACTACGCATCCCCTTCACTGAAATAGGAGGTGGAAGCTTTTCTATAACCTTAACTTTAGCTCAAACAACTTCAATCCCCTTTGCTGAAATTTTGTGTCCGAGAACAATGCCCTCCCACACCATGAAATGGCATTTATCCTAATAAAGAACAAGATTGAACTCCTCACACCGCTGTAAAACCCTACTCAAATTTACCAATCACAGCTTAAGCGAATCTCCTGCCATAGAAAAATCATCCATAAACACCTCCAAGGTGTCTTCAACCATATCTGAGAAAATAGACATCATGCACCATTAAAACGTAGCGGGGTGCATTACACAATCCAAATAGCATCCGCTTAAATGCAAAAGTACTATATGGGCAGGCGAATGTCGTTTTCTCCTGATTCTCCAGGGCTATAGAAATCTAATTGTAACCAGAATAACCATCCAAGAAATAATGCCAACCTCTTCCCACCAACCAATCAAGCATTTGATCCATAAAAAACATTGCGAAGTGGTCTTTTAATGTCCATGAGTTGAGTTTTTTGTAATCCATACACACCCTCCATCCAGTAATAGTTCTGAGCGGAATCAAATTGTTCTTCTCGTTAGCCACCACTATTAGGCCCCTTTTCTTGGGCACGCACTGAACAGGACTTGCCCACTTACTATCTGAGATAGGGTATACCACTCCTTCATCTAGCTACTTGATGATTTTTTTATTTACCACCTCTTGCATAGATGGGTTAAGACAACACTGATGCTCAATAGTTGGGACACAATCCTCCTCTAGCTGGATTTTATGTGTGCATATACCAGGAGAAATGCCGATAATGTCTGCAATCGTCCAACCAATAGCCCTCTTATATGTCTTAAGAACAGAGATAAGGGCTTCTACCTGTTGCTCACTAAGTCAGCTGCAATAATAACAGGTAGTGTATTCTCGCTGCCCAGGAACACGTACCTCAAATGACCAGGCAACTCTTTCAGCTCCAAAGTGGGTGGCTCTTCAATAGACGGCTTGGCTGGGATGATTTTTAAGCCCAAATCCAGCTTCTTGGGTACATAAGAATAAGACACCATGCCTGTCAAGGCATACACAGTCTCCTCATAATCTTCAATATCGTCTTGATCAAAATTCATTAATACAACAACTAAAGTCTCCACAATAAATTTTTCTTCTATCGGTACTTCTTGCTCTTCCTCATAATAAACATCCACAATAAAAAATACGCTTATATTTGTATGCTATTTCATGGATTGGCATACATCGAATTAAACTACTTCATCATTTAGCCTAAATAGTAGCTCATTTTCCTTTAGATGAATAAGTACACTCTCGATTGCGAGGAAAGGTCTACCCAAGATTATGGGCATCTCAAAGTCCACCTTCCAATCGAGAATGAGAAAATCACCTGGAAATATGAAACTGGCAACCTTAAGTAATACATCATATAGAATCCCCACGGGCCGCTTCACAGACCTGTTTGCCATAACTAATCTCATGTTCGTGGGAGTAGGATCCGCCAAACCCAGTTTCTTATACGCAAGCGACATCAAGTTTATGCTGTCTCCCAAATCACATAGAGCTTTTGCGAAATCAAGACGCCCAATAGTGCATGGGATAGTAAATGCTCTCGGGTCTGCCTTTTTCTGCACCAATGACCTTGTGGGAATATCACTACAATAATGAAGATTGTCCACCGTCTCATATCTAACTGTCCTCTTCTTCGTAACAAGGTATTTTATGAACTTTGTGTACCTGGGAATTTACTCCAATGCCTCCACCAATGGCAAGTTGATTGTCAACTGCTTAAACATGGCCATAAACTTGTCAAACTTTGTGTCGTTGGCCTTTTTTTCAATCGATGGGGAAATAGAGGAGGCAGTTTTGGGAGCATAGTAACCACCACTTCGGTCTCCTTTCACTTACTCTTCTCCAACTCATCACCCTGCTAATGGTTGGATGGTGTATTATCAATAACTTCATCCAGTTTCTCAAACTCCATTGGATAACTTCCTTCATACTTAATATCCTCTGCAATTACAGCTTTTCCCACAGACGGGCCTGGTAATACCTTACCACTCCGTGTGATAATTGCCATACCGGAGTCATTATTTTGATGATTCTAAACTATATCACTTAGCAGAGTTCCGCTCTTTCTTTGATTCAATGCTGCTGAGAGTTGGCTCATTTGCTGCTCCAACTATTTGATAGAAGTAGAGTGTGAGTTTACCAACTGACTCATGGAAGATAAATCACTCTTTATAGTAGTCACCCCAGAGTTGGTAGTCTCAATTCCCTTTAATAGTTTCTCCATCGTGTCCTCCATGGACATTTTTCCAGAGCTAGTTGCAGCATGTCTCCACTTTTAGGAGGTACATATAGTCCACTCCTATCATTTTTGCTCTTCCAGTTCCCTTGATCTCTTTTCTTGTAACCAGATTTGTCGTAATAGTTACGACATTGATTTCCATGGCTTTTGCCTCGGAAACCCCCTGATTATTTTGATAGTTCGCCTCTTCTTTTGAATCAGAATCAGCTCTTCCCTGGGATGCAACAACTTTCACCTTCTCCATTTTTCCAGACAATAGATGCATAGTCAACAAATCCATCTGTGTCTTTAAATGTGCCATATCCTAGTCACGTTCTTCCTTCTTCTTGTGCTACTCTATAGTCATACTACCAAACATAGTAGGGCTTGCTACCACAGCATCCCTGGTATGCCAAGTTCTACTCTATTTGGTCATCCAATCAAGCATCTTCGAAGCCTCTGGAAAAGTGAGGTCAACAAATGACCCTCCTGCAGCATTATCCACAACCGGCTTTGAAATAGAGTTCAAAGCCCGATAAAGAGTCTCCATCGAATGAATATCCATCATGTTATGGTTTGGGCATTGTATCAGCTTCTTTTTAAACCTCTCCAGATCTCATGAAGAGCTTCAGTGGTAAGTTGTCAAAAGTTACTGATTTTATCCCTCAACTCTACCCTCCTGGAGGGTTTCAACTGCCTTCAGTTGGTTATAGAGTCGGGAGTTAGTTCATTTAACCATAGTGTCGCCTTTCCAGACAGAGACAATGAAAATAAACACAGACGGATAGCATTATGGCCCACTCTGAGATTATCAAAAGACTTGCAAATGGTGACAAAGTTCACCAAATGCATGTTTAGATCATCTCGAAGAAGACCACCGAACAACCCCTTTAGATGAAAAGGTTGAATCATCGTACTAGTAATATTAAATTTAGCTCCTGGTGCTAGAGGTAGAGGAATGATATCTCCAGTTGCACCTACACCATCCATTCTATCTTCATCGTCATTGAGATCAAACTACACTGGTTGATGTTCTTGCCTTGCCCTAAAGGGGTGATTTCTGTTTACATTCCGATTCATTGGTGCAACCACATTCTCTGCACGCCTTGGATTAATAGGATCTAACAAATCATCATCCCCCAAATCATCATCTTCAGGATTAGGATGATGCACCTGCTGGCCGTCATTCTGCTGATTTAGTTGAGCTTTAGCCAGAGCGGCTAGTCTTTCAGCATCTTGGGGGTATGCCATTCTGCCAATTAATTGCGATTCTAGATGTATTGGTAATAATGGTGCACCCGATCTCCGAGTACTTAGCATACACAATAACTACCTTGCACAGAACAAAAACAACAAACAAAAGTAAAATTTGAGAAACTTGACCAAAGGTCAATTAACAAACACAAACTTAATTGACAACCGTATGCCCCAACAATGGCGCCAAAATTTGGTACGCCCAAATTACAACTCTAGTTAGAGAGTGTAAGCGGTCCCTGTCAAATATAGAACCCAACTGGGTTGGGTGTCAAATCCCATAGGGAATACTGTGTTCACTAAGTATTGTGGTTGTTACTGGACTGTTGATCGAAGGTTCCAGAATAGAGGGGGATTTTGATTTATCAATTGTAGTCAAATGTTTGTCACAGAGAGTAATCCAAATATTGATTGTATTGCAAAGAGTAATTTAGTAAGAGAAATCAAACTAGAGTTATGGTTACCAAGATGCTTAAGCAGCTAGGGTTGTGAACTATTTTGGATTCCCAATGAACAATTCTAATTGCCAGAGTAATTGAATTCTATGGTTTACCTATTAGTTTCTCAACCTAAATGAATAACTTATCCCTTAATTCTTTCAAACTTAAGGAACAAATTATTAATTCAATTATATTCTCACATGGGTTGATCCGGTTAAGGCATCTACCCTGTATCCAAAAGTTAAAGCCTTTAGATTTATGTAAACCCTTTCTTTTCCCAACAAGCACTTTTCTATTTGAACAAGTGTTGTTCTTGGGCTCACTTTCCAAGTTTGCAACCAAAAAAGTCATTAAAGTGAAGAAGAGTTTATGCAATATCAATTACTCATGGGAATCTACTAGATTCGTAACCCAAAATCCTAGTTATGGGAGCTTAGCCACACATTTCCACCCAAGAAAGAGAAGAAACCATCGTGTTATTCATAAATTAATTCCAAGTTTACTTACAAAAGTCACAATTGTTGTTCTTCAATCTTCAATAGAAAATATGATAAAGGAATCTAGATCCACAAAATCTCTAATGAATCTTAGAGGAAAACTATGTAACAATATGTTTCAAGTATGGAAAACCTAATGAAAGATAAGATATAAGATGGATAAAAGATACCTAATAAAACCTAAGACTGGGCATTTATATGTTCCCAAGTATAAAGAATTTAAAATTCAAAATAATAAAATCCGCGTCCAAAGTGACGGCTAAAGTGGTGGTCCATCGGAAGTCTGACGGTTCACAAAATTAGCCGTCGCTGATGGTCCTTGAAAGCCCAGTTTGCTTGAGTCTAACGGCCAAAATAGCGGTCCGTCGAAAGTATGGCAGTCCACCATATGGGCCGTCGCTGATAGTTCTGGAGAGCCCAGTTCTTCTTAATACTGACGGCCAAAATCGTGGTCTGTCGAAAGACTGACGGTCCATTATATGGGCCGTCGCTGAGTCATCTGAAGACATGGGTTCTGTTTAGGCCTGATGGACACATTGGTGGTTCATCGCAAGACTGACGGTCCACCACATGGGTCGTCGCTGAGTCTTTCAGGATGCCTTGTTCTGTGTAACACTGACAGTTGAATTGGTGGTCCATCGCAAGACTGACGGTCCACTATTTTGACCGTCAGAAGTCTTTTTCTGCTAAATTTCTGAGTCTTATCCTACAGTTAGCTCCTTACCCTGAAAGACTAAAAAGCAGCATTAAATGCAACTTGGTTTCTTGAAAATATGCAATTTTCCCAAGAAAAAGATGAAAAATATTATGTCAAAAGCCGGAACATTACAACCATACGTATATAAGTGTCAGGAAAGGGAAACCTGGTTTAGCATGCATTTAAACCATTACCTAGTTGTGTAGCTTTACCATCCTAAGGCACCCACGGGCAATATGGGTTCAGCTCTCCCTGCTGAAAGGGCCCCAGTACGTATAGTCGCACGACCAGGGAAGTATCCCGTTTCGATGACTAGTACATCCCCCAATATGAGGTGTTACATCATGCACACGATCCACCAAGACAAACCTCATACCGGCAAATATGAGTTTCTAATTTTGATCCCCCCGGGACCTCCACCTTCCACGGCTTGGCTATACCTTCCCCTTTAATGCTCAATTAAAAACTATTTCTAAGAAATCTATTTACCATTTAATAACCAAGTCCATTTAGTAGTGGTATCGTCATACCAATCATACTTGTAAGTATTATCCATAGTCAACCATATGTATGTATAGGGGACCTTAGGTGCCCTTTCCATATTACCATATTCAATCCACTTGGGGAAATCTGTACCCTACAAGAATAACCATTTATCCATTTACCTTTCCAAATCATTTAAACCATGCATAAATCCTTTACCAAGTTTAAAACAAGCGAGAGTTTCATTTAAAAAAGTCAATGCAATGAACATATCTTTATTAGTATTTTATCAAACACATTGGGGGCATAGTATATATCAAAACCAGATTCTAATTACCAATAACTATTCTATGTATTCCAATCATCCAAAACCACTATTTATACATAGAAAAGCATAATTAAAACCATGGAAAACCATAACCAACCATTTATAAACAAATCAAATCATATTTGAAAACCCAAAGCATACAATAAGGAAAATCATGAAAATCAAGAGTAAAATCATGCCTTTAGTTGGAACTAAATATGGGGGAAGAGAACATGCCTTATACCGAAGAATTGATGGAACGAAATCACCAAAGAAGCCCCAAATTAGTCCTCAAGAAGAAACCCTAGCTCTTCCTTAACCCAAAGCTTTTGGGAGGATTTTAGATTGTTTAGGAGTAGTTTCTAAGTGTTAAAGAGAGAAATAATAAAGTAAATAGCCTCCTAAATAGGCTAGAAGTCATGGAATCCTATTAGGGTAAGTAGGGAAATATCCAGAATACCCCCACTTAAGTTGCATAAAAATCCCATCACAGGGATACGACTGACCTATACGAGTCGTACCCTTCCAATACGAGTGGTACCCGCTACTCATATCCATCCTTAACCCGTGGACCCAACACTTTGAAGCATACGACTTATTCAACCAAGTAGTATCCAAAGTATATGATCCATACCTTTCATCTGTACCCCTAGTAGAATAGAATACCAAGAGGATTGAACACTGTCCCCTATACGAGTACTAGATATGACTCGTACCCAACCATACGACTCTTATCTCCCAAGTCGTACCATTCTAGTAGCCCATCCACCCCACAACCAATACTGGTTAGTATACGAAAGGACCATACCACTTGTACCCCAACATACGGCTCGTACCCTTGATTCGTATTGGATCCGGAGAGCAAAATTCCAGGAAATATTCTAAGAGCCAAAAATACAGGTTGTAACATTCTCCCCCACTAGGAACATTCATACTCGAATGACAGATAAGGTAGGGGTAACCAAACATAGTGTTATTTGAATTATCAAACATATTCCCAATTGTCATCAAGGTTAAAAAACAAAGAGGCAAGGATATTAATCTTTCCATTAACAAACTCAGAAAATAAAGATGTGTTCAAGAACACATACCTTCCACATGAATTCTAGAAGAATAAAACAAGATCAGATATTTGGACTTCATGTCCTCTTTCGCTTCCCATGTAGCCTCTTCCACTTTATGGTTCCAGCACAGAATTTTAACTGAAGTCACATCTTTGGTCCGCAACCGACGAACCTACCTATCTAATATTTCAACTGGGACCTCTTTATAAAATAGAGAATCTAAGATACCCAATCCCTCCAAAGGAACAATTAAAGAAGGATCACCAATGCACTTCTTCAACATGGAAACATGAAAGACCAGATAAACCAAATTCAAACTAGAAGGCAACTCCAGTTCATAAGCAATATTACCAACTCTCTGCAAAATCACATAAGTACCAATATATCAAGGACTAAGCTTCTCCTTCTTGCCAAACCGCTCTATTTCCTTCATAGGAGACACCTTTAGGAATAACTTATCCCCAACCTCAAACTCTAAGTCTCTATGCTTAACATCCGCGTAAAACTTTTGGTGACTCTATCAGCCTTAAGCTTATCCCGAATTACCTTAGCCTTTTTCATACCTTGGTAAACCAGATCAGTACTAAATATGTCTGCCTTACTAAGCTCAAACTAACCAATAAGAGATCTACACCTCCAACCATACAATGCCTCAAAAGGGGCCATACCAATACTAGAATGATAGCTATTGTTGTAAGCAAACTCTACCAAAGGTAGATGCTCAACCTAATTGCCACCATAGTCAATTACACAGGCCCAAAGCATATTCTTCAGTGTCTGAATAGTTCTATCCACTTGAACATCCGATTGCGGATGAAAAACAGCACTCAGACTAACCTTAGTCCCCAACCCTCTCTGGAAAGATCGCTAGAAATGAGATATAAACTACGTATCACAATCAAAAATTATTGAGACAGGTACCCTATGCAGCTTTACAATCTTCTGAAGATATAATTTTGCATAATCCTCCACTAAAAAAAGTAGTCCTCACTGGTAGAAAGTGAACGGACTTCGTCATCCTATCCACGATGACCCAAATCAAATCAAATTAGTTCCGAGACTGAGGAAGACTAGTAATGAAATCCATATTGATTACCATCTACTTCCATTCAAGAAACTCAATTTCTTGATGAAATCCACCAGGCTTCATGTGCTCAACCTTAACCTGTTGACACACTATGTACTTGGCCACAAAGTCAACCATATCCCTCTTCATACCATTCCACTAATAGATCTCCTTGAGATCCCAATACATTATTATCGAACTAGGATGAACAACAAAGTGCAACTCATATGCCTTAGCCAAAACCCTTTGCTGTAAACCGTCCTTTCTTAGTACCGCAAGGTACCATCACCACTGATCTCAAACACGGTCACCCTTTGCCTGCTAATATCCCTCTTCATTTTCATCAAGAAAAGATCTAGCACTTGTTTCTCCTAATCTCTACACCAAGAGACGATCAAACCTCTTCTTGCACCATCACACCACCATTCTTAGAGTCCAAGAGACAAACTACAAGATTAGACAAACAGTGAATATCCTTCACCAATTCCCACTTTCCTTCTTCTACATGAGCCATACTCCCCATAGATAACCTGCTAAGAGCATCAGGAACCACGTTAGCCTTACCTGGGTGGTAGTGAAGACTCATGTCATAGTCCTTGAGAAGCTCAAGCCATCTTCTCTGCCTTAAATTAAGCTTTTTTTGCGTGAACATGTACTGTAGACTCTTATGATAAAAAAATATATCCACGAGAACACCATACAAATAATGCTGCTATATTTTCAAAGCAAAAACAACCGCCAACAGCTCTAAATCATGAGTAGGATAGTTCCTCTCATGCACCTTTAAATTCCTGGAAGCATAAGCAATCACTTTCTCATGCTGCATCACGACACAAAAAATCCCTACCCGATATGCATCACAATAAACCATAAATCCATCATTGCCTTCCGGTAAAGTCAAAATTAGAGCCAAAGTAAGCTTATTCTTTAACTTCTCAAAACTCCCCTCACAAGCATCCAACCAAGAAAACTTATCCTTCTTCTGAGTCAACATAGTCAAAGGAGCCACTATCAACGAGAAGCTTTCCACAAACCGCCTATAATACCCAGCTAAACCCAAGAAGCTCCAAATGTCAGATGGAGTTGTGGGCCTAGGCCACTCCTTCACCATAACAACCTTTTGAGGATCAACCATCATCCCATCACTAGAAATAATATAACTCAAGAAAGTCAAGGCATTCAACCAAAACTCACACTTAGAGAACTTGACATACAACCGTTATTCCTTTAAGGTCTGCAACACCAGGTAGAGGTGATTAACATAATCTACCTCACTCTTTAAATAAATTAGAATGTCATCAATAAACATAATGACAAAGAGATCCAAATACTGCCTGAAAACTCTATTCATCAGATCCATAAATGTCGCCAGGGCATTAGTCAATCCAAATGTCATTACCAAAAACTCAAAATTCCTATACTGAGTACAAAAAGCCATCTTAGGGATATCCACCTCCCTAATCTTAATCTAATGGTACCCAGATCGAAGATCTATCTTAGAAAAGAATGTGGCACCTTGTAACTAGTCAAACAGACCATTTATTCTTGGAAGAGGATACTTATTCTTGACCGTTACCTTATTCAACTGTTTGTAGTCAATACACATCCGAAGGGAACCATCCTTATTGCGCACAAACAACTCTGATGCACTCTACGGAAAAATGCTAGGATGAATAAATCCCTTATCCAAAAGATCCTTGAGTTGCTCCTTAAGTTCCTTCAACACAGTCGGAGCAATTCTATAAGGAGGAATAGATATTGGACAAGTTCCCGGAAGCAAATCAATACTAAACTCTATTTTCCTATCTGAAGGAACACCAGGAAGATCATCTGAAAAGACCTTCTGAAATTCATTAACCACAAAAACTGAATGTAAGGACCTTCCGAGTTAGAATCTTTAATCTATACCAAGTGATAAAGACACCCCTTGGAGATTAACCTCCGAGCTTTAAGATAAGAAATAAACCTTCCCTGAGGAGCTAAAGAACCATCCTCCCATTCTATAACCGATTCACCAGGAAACTTAAAGATAACCTTTCAGATCTGGCAATCTAAGGATGCATAACAGGAATATAACCAATCCATACCTAAGATTACATCAAAATCCACCATCACCAACTCAAATAGATCCACTAAGGTCTGTTTCTTACCAACAAATACCATACACCCCTTATAGATCCTTTTTAGTAATAATCGAGTCTCCTATCGGGTAGAAATAGAAAAAGGATCTGAAATCACTTCGGGATCAAAACCAAAAGATACAACCAATATTATGAAATTTTTTTGACTTTTGAGAGTCGCTACTTAATTTATTTGTAAAGGAATTAAGAAAATCTTTGATAGTCACTTAAACGACCCAAAACAAAAAAATTATTTAAGTTTGAAGATTCTGAGTAAATGGTTCCTATTAATACTCTTGGAAGGTTGTTAAGGCACCAAGAGTATCCGCTAACTTGCGGTCACCCGGACTATTTTAAAATATCTTTTGACTAACTTCAAAAAGAAAGATTGATTGTTGAAAAGTAATTGATTTTAGGAAAAGACTTGTGTAAAATAGATTTGGATGACTTAGTAGGGATTTTAACTATTCTAAACAAATTAATAACAAAACATGTAAAAGGGGAAGGGGGAAATAAAAGACTTAGGCCATTGAGCCCAAATCAATAGATCCTGTCCTAATCTAATTGGAATTTTGGACCACTTTTACCTGTCCTAATCTAATTGGGCTTTTGGCCCACAACCTGTCTTAAGCTAGTTCTCGGACCTTTGAGGCCCAAAATCCACCTCACCTATATTAAAATATAACTTTGGCTTTGAGGCCTAAATGAATGAATAAATAAATAACTAAACAAATAAATAAAAAGAAGACAATAATAAAAATCGAGACTTTTCAAGTCTCTTAGTGACCTCATTAATGGGTTTTGACCCATTTTCCTTCTTCGTCTATCTTCTAGCAATTATGTGTCAACAATTGCCCCTCCCTTTGGGCAGGGTGGATACAAGTAAACCTGGGCAAAGGAAGGTTGACGTTCCTAATTTTTGTTCGATCACAAATTTGAATCTGAAAGAGGTTGGCTTTCGCATGAGTTTCATAGAGTTATAGCCAAACCTTGGTGTCAGGTTTCTCATATATCTCAGGTTACATGAGAATTCAGGCCACTTGTAGTTCATAAAGCTTGATTTAAATCACGGTTTTCAAAAAATTCACCAATTATCTCAATTTTTAGAGTTTTTGATAAAATTGAAAAGCTAGGAAATAGAGGGATATGGGGGGATGTTGGAATGCAGTCAAGTTTTTGACATAGGTCCCAGCCTACATATCCTCGAGACTCAGGAAATCAGATTGCTTGTAGTTTGACTCGATTGGTAGAAAAGATAGTCTCTTATTTTAGATGATCTTTGGCTCGGGATGAGTGACAAGTTGATCGAATTACGGAAAAGAGGCTTGTAACCTCTTAACCATGAGTGTGGGATCTTTCACATCCACAGGCAAGAACTTACCTGGACATAATTTCCAAAACTCTAGGTGCACTATCACTCGAATTTAAAAGAAAGAGAAGTTTACCCTCGATATGTGTTTTGAAATATACCGAAGGTGAAAATGAAACTGAAATATCTCAAAAATTCCCACATGCCTTCTAACAGGGGTGTTGTTAGTTGGTGGTGGTAATCATCCTTTAGCTTGCGTCCAGAGAGTTAGATGTCCCTCTCTAGACTATGTCCCATTTTGCTGCTAAGAAAGAGTTCCACACTGTGTTGCGTCCTATCTGGAGTCATACACACCTGTGATTTTGATTTGATATTTTTATCCTCTCGGATGCTCTCGACAATGTCTTAAACAAAAGTGTTAGTGCTAAATATGTTTCACGAAAGAGGTATATAGTCTTTACCATATCTCCACGTGAGTTGTTGCCTGAAAAGTGAAGTCATACCTTTCATGTACTTGTTTGGAAGAAAATAACTTGCAACAATAGACACAACAACTCTCTTGGTTGTTGCATAATTATCTCATTTATCGGTTAAATATGTCTTCAAAGTGGGGTGATCCTTTTCTACACTGATGACACTTTATGCTGAACAGTCCCTGCAATCGTGTAATATTATGTTGAGGTAAACTATTTTGGTTACCTATGATAACCTTTTTGTTTATTGACAATAATCTTTGCGTGTGACCTCGGGTAAGTCTTGCGCATCTTTTGTATCGATACAACTTATAGATTTCTCATGAAATGTCAATCTTTGGATAATCTTACGCATTATTTGATATTGGATATGAGGCGACTTACAAATATCATTTGAATTTAGGTAATCCTATATATTATCCGACCTTGGATAAGAGATGGCTTACAGATATCCCTCCAATCGATAGTTCTCAGGTATTCCTGCATATCATCCGACCTTGGATACAATTGACTTATAGATATGTCTCAAATTGCTAGTCTATGGATAATCCTGCACATAATTAATCTTGGATATGACATGGCTTATAGAGAACCTTTGGACTTATCAATTTGACAATCTCGCATATTCTCTGGTAAGAATTTAGTTGTGACTTACGGATAACCCTCAGACTTTCAATTTTTGGGTAACCTTGCACACTATTCGATTAGGATGTTGTTGTGTCTTACGAATGATCTATGGGCTATCAACTCATAGGTAATCTTATACACTATCCTATTTCAAATAATATGACTTATAGATAACCCTTAGATTGTCAATATTTGGGAAGTCTCATATGTCGTTTGCTTTCAGATAGCGACCTAAAGACGTCTCTTTGAATCACGTTCTTTTGATGCATTCAGATGCTAATTCATAAAATAATGAGATATTATTGATGTCAGCATATGCTATCTCACGTGTTAATAGATATTAGATGTTGATGATATCCTCGATGCCAGCGTATGCTATCTCGCATCTCAACAGATATTAGATGCTGATTATATCCTCGATGCCAGCATTTGTGTTTTGTGTGTCAACAGATATTAAATGCTGATTATATCCTCGATACCATCATTTATGTCTCGCGTGTCAACAAACATTAGATGCTAATGATATCCTCGACGCCAACATTTGTGTCTCGCGTGTCAACAGATATTAGATGCTAATGATATCCTCAATGCCAGCATTTGTGTCTCACGTTTCAATAGATATTCGATGCTGATGATATCCTCGATGCCAACGTTAGTGTCTCGCGTGTCAACATATATTTGATACTGATGATATCCTCAACGCCAGCATTTGTGTCTCGCATGTCAACAGATATTGATTGCAGATGACATCCTTGACACCAGTGTTTGTGTCTCACGTGTCAATAGACATTAAATGTTGATGATATCCTTGATTCCATTGTATGCTATCTCGCATATCTACGGATATTAAATGCTGATGGTATCCTCGATTCTAGTGTATGCTATCTCACATGTCAATAGATATTAAATGCTGATGATATTCTCGATGCCAGCATATGCTATCTCGCATGTCAATAGATATTAAATGTTGTTAATACTTTGTGTAATGACCCTTTTGTCAATGAAAATGATTTCATCTAAGTTCGTTTGTCTGCATTTTTGCTTTCCACATGTACCTACAGTCAGTACAGACAGTTAGTAGACACATTGTCACTCTAACTGGCAACCACAGTTAAATTTGCAGAAGTTTAAATGTCATATACTCGGCATCATAATCTGAATAGTTTAATCCTCTATTAATCCTTTTTTAAAGAAGCATTTAAATAGCAGACCCACCAGATATAAATGAATGGGTAAAATCCCTTTTTAGGGTCACTCAAATACCGTTCTTTTTGCTTTAATAAATTTTGTGAAAGAATTTCCACTCTTCTTCCTATTGACTGATCCATTTGATTGTTGTATTTACTGTGCCGACTCCTTTGAATGCACTTGCGCTCAAAGTAAATATTTAATAGACATAAAGTCTCTTATGCTAACGACTGGTTTTATATAAAGAATTCTAAATATAATATTCATAAAGAAGATAAGGCGCCTTTGTTTGTCCTTCATAGATAATTTAAAAGGACCTCGATAAATGGGTATTAAACCCATCTTTGGGGCTACCCAAAAATACTGTTCTTGAGCATTATGTGCTTTGGTGTCACTCGCAACCTGATTGGAGATTTGTTTTTTAAAAAAGATTTTTATTTTTGTGTATTGATCCATCATCCACGGAAAAATGATTAGTTTTTTGAATCAAACTACTCCGTGTTGACCTTCCGCGATCTTGGTTTGCTCCTCACCATCTTTCGGGTACTCCGTCATGCTAGGACTTACACCCTGACTCCCCATCCCAATAGATGCTTAGGTAATTACTAAGTAGGAAGATTTGCATGGATTTTCGAAAGTAATCTTAATTTTTCTAAAAACTAGTTTCAAAACTTCTATAAAAGATTTAGGAAATCTCTGCCCGTCATGTCATGTAAGAGACCGATGAACGTCTTCCTCTTGGTTCTGACTATGTTTGACATTTGACGAAGGATTGGTAGGGATTCAACATTGTTGAGGCTCTCTATTAGAAGTTTAATCATAGCCGGAGATTTAGTCTATCTAGACTTTATCGCAGTTGGTGATTTTCAAAACTTGACTTTGACCTATGGTGCTGGGGGATTTGAAATATACTCCAATATATTAGTGGAAATTTTGAGAACCTCCTCAAAATTTCTACCCTAATTTAAAGTTGTTTGAGATGATCTCAGCTCGAGGGATTCGAAGTCTTTGTTAGTCTTCATTCTCTTTGTTTTTGGAAGATGATCTTACTCTTGTGAATTTTTGAGATTCCTTCTCGAAAATTCTGCCCTAGTTTCCATTTCCTGGGGTTTTGTGACCGAGCCGTTGGGATGCCTACGTATCCCGTTGAAGAAGGAATCAAGTCAAATGTAGTTTAGGACAATTCTAAAGATACATATAAAATTCTAATCAGTTGACCAAAGATGACATAGGCCACCTACTTATCTCATGCTTGAGAATTCGGGTCATCACGTAGTTCATACACAAAGGAAAGGGATAAGTTATCCTAAGAGGTTGATCGAAGCTTACTTAGGTCACCTACATATCCTTTTCTTGGGAATTCAGGTCAAACATAATTCGTACATAAAGGGAAAATGATTCTAGCCAATTGCACATGATAAAAAAAATACTATCATAAAGGAGATTACAAATAAACCAAGGAAACAAAACTAAAACATCATTCAAACAGTATCTCTTTACCGCATCAAAATTGTGTGTGCTTCTGCTAAGCGATCACTAACACTTGTCTCTTTGATTTCATCATGATAGACCAAGTTAACTATTCCAATTTCATCTAAGTTGGGCTTCTCCCAGTTTCCAAATTCCTCTATATCTCCCACTTACTGCCACTCATCACCTTCTTCTATTCATCATCATTTTTCTCGCTTTGTTCGTCTAACCCTTGACATGACATGACATTGGCAGGCTTTAAATTACCCTTTTGAAACAAGATAATAAAAGACAATAATATCTTGTTAAATAAAGGGAGATAATAAAAGACAATAATATAATCATATTTCAAAAATAACTTCCTAAATAAAGGGAGACCTTTTGGAAAATAAATAAAAACTATGGCTCATGACCCGTACAAATGCGGGCCCATGCCTTTTTGAAAGCTGTAAAACATGAAAAGAAAATTTGAGACATAAAAGGGTGGATCACGGGGCCTCCCCTGAATCACCACCAATTTTTAAAACTACTAGTAATTGCCCTTTCTATCTACCATGATGAGCGACGGGTTATGAGAGGAGTGGAGGTCCAATTTTTCAAAGCCTCTCCTGGTGCAACCTTCTTCACCCCAACAAACTTTGGGAAATCCTTTGGTATATCATTTCATCCCTAGAAAAGATTTCTTATTCCATCCCCAAGACCATCATCTTTTGACATCTCGCACACAAGAAATGACTGGTACAAGAGTGGCGACGGTTTGGACGAACTCATTTTTGGCTAATCTTCAACCTCATCTTCCTTTCTTGGCTGGTATCCCATCCCATGCTTAAATGATTTTTTTGGGACCATAATAGGCTTAATAATTCCTTCCAAATTCTTACTCAAGACACTTATGGTAGCCGACTTTCTCTATATTTTCCACTTTTTTGTCTTTTTGGAATTTTGCGAATCCACCTTAGTAATAGTCTTGCTAGATACCCATTCGCTTGCTATTTTGATCATGCTAAATGTATCTTCCTCATGATTAGGCAATGGATTACTGGTGACATTTGGTGATGGATCCTAAAGAGTGATGATCTTCTGATTAATCAAGTCTTGGATCCTATGCTCCAGGTTTATGCAATCCTCGGTACTGTGCCCCGTCGCTCCCGAATGATAGGCATAATAAAATCAAGAACTGGGATTGATAAGTTTTGGTTGGATAGGCTGTAAATGACTGACATCCTTCAATCTCCTGAAGAGTTGGGTACAACTCTCAGCCAATGGCATGAAGTTTTGGGGAGGCCTTTTTTGAGGTTTGGACATAAGAGGTTATAATTTTGAGTAGTAGGAGGAGGTACTTGATGATAATTTAGAGGTGTTTGGATGTTTGTTCGATTATTTGGATGAGAATCTTGACTATGAGGCTAATAATTTGGCTATGGAACTTGATATTGGGGTAGAATATTTGCCTGTGGAGATTGGTATTAGGATTGGATATTTAGAAGTGGAAATTGGTACTAGGGTTGGGTGTAGAATACATGCTAAAAACTTGGTGACGAAGGTGGAGAAAGAATATTCCTAGGCTTGAATTTCTTCTTCAATTTATCAACAGAATTAGTAGAGATCATATTTACATCCTCTCTTTTCTTCTTTGAGAATGCAGAAGACTCAGATGATGTTGTTTTTTTTTGCAATTTTTCTTGTTTGGATGCCTTCCTCTAACGACTCCCCAATGTTTACTAAATCTATGAAAGTTGCTCGAACTGCAGATACCATCCTGGTATAAGATTCTCCCTCCTGAGTGTGAGAGAAAATCGATACCATTTCTTTCTCAGACGTGGGAGGTTGTACTTTAACAACTTCTTTTCTACAACGGAAGGCATAGTCTCGGAAACACTCATTATTTTTCTGTTTGATCTGGTCTAGTGAGATCAGTCAGGGACTATCTCAATGTTAAATACAAATCTATTGAGAAAAACTTTAGACAATGCACTCAAACTAGATCATCTTTTAAGTTCTTGAGACGTAAACCAATCTAAGTCTTCACCGCTTAAGCTCTGGCTAAATAAACGCATCAATAATACCTCATTTTTTTCCTACCCCCACCATTTGATCACAAAACCTTCTCAAATGGGCCATTGGATTTCCAGTACCGTCGAACACTTCAAATTTAGGAACCTTGTATCCTTCTAGTAGGTCTGCTCCAGGTTCAACACATAGATCGTCGTAACCTAGACCATCCTCATTCCCCGCCCCATAAGATTCCTTGATCCTCATAATCTCTTCATTCATAGTCAATAACTTTATTTTATACTCGATCTTCCTCTTTTTTTCCTTCTTCTCATAATGGTCTATCTCGAGATTGGGAAAGAAATTGTAGATGTCAGGGGATATGATGACATGAGAAGGATTTTGAAGGGTAGCTCAATTTTGAGGATGATAGGAGGTTGGGTGGTAGGTGGGGAGAACATTTTGAAAAGTTGAAAAGTTTTATGGAATTTGAAAGTAGTTTGGTAGGATCTGAGAAGGATTTTGTGGATTTAGAAATGAATTTTGTGGATTCGGAGATGGATTTGGTAGATTTGGGGATGGATTTTGTAGATTTGGGAGCGAATTTTATGGATTTGGAAGCGAATTTTGTGGCTTTGGAAGCAGGTTTTGTGTGTTTGAAAATGGGTTCTGGGGATTTGCCAATGAACTTTATGGATTTGGAGACGGGTTTTGTGGGGTTAGGGATGGATTTTATGGATGGCAAGCATCTGAGTTATTTTCTCGATTGGTGTTTTTGACAAGTTGAGGAGCAGAGACAGACAATATGTTATTTGGATGGTCCCCGAGAATAGGCGTACTGAGGGAAGGGATCTGCAGTGGAGTCCCATGTCCTCCTGGAGTGGGACCATTGATAGTGATGGCAGGTTAGCCAAATCTCGAGTACAACTCATCTCCTCTTGAAGCATTTCTAATTTTCTCTCGAGTTCAACAATCATCTCACTTTGCTTCGCTATTACATTGTACCTAATGGTCAATGCATTTCCTTTATCACTTCCAGTCATGTTTGAATGATGATTAGGGCATGGGATCTTATGCGCTTTTGACCGGGTGAAGTGAGGATGTTCTGCCAGCTTATTTCAGTATTGAGTAGTTTTCTATTATCTGTAAAGTAAAATAACTCAAAGGCAGATGTGTTAGTTTCCATATGTAATAAGTAATGCAAAATACTTGACAAGAAGTAACCATATAGAGTTGTTGGTGCCATAGACAAACTGATCCACGGAAGCATAGTGGATAATTTTGTCTTTGACTCAAACAAACACACATAAACACATAAGGAAGTTGTATCACATAAACATTATAATAACGCGTATCATAATTGGGGTGACCCTTTTGAGCCAAGTGTTTGGGCCTAATGGATTTTGAAGAAAACATATGCCTTTTTAAAGGCAGTCCATTATCCCCCCAAAACCTTCATAGGTATAAATAAATGGCATAAATGCCTACAAAAGTTGCACAAAAGGGATACAATCTGTAGGGAAAGAGAAAATAACATGAGAAAAAGAATAATGTCCCGGGCAGGGGATAGGAAATACTAGTTCCTGAATGCTCTTCTATCGGTCTTCGCCCTCTTAGCTTTGTCCACTTCTTGTCATTGGCGACATCCATTGATGATCAAGCGATTTCCGTATAACTGTGCCTTAGATGCAACCGTCCAAATCGATCAATTTCTTGCTTGGCTTGCTTCAATTTCTCTCTCAACTGGTGTATGATTGAGGCATCCTTACATGAAAGCAAAGAAATTTTTTTTCCGACCCCCAAAGGACAATGGATTGGATTAAACAAACATATATTCTTCTTCAACACATAGATATGATTCATCTGTAATTGACTCAGGGTCAATAGACGCAAGACAAGTTTTCTAATGGGCCCAATACCCCCTTGGGTATTGGACCGTCCTAGGCTCATGCCTAAAGTAGGATTTTGGTTTAGCTCTATCCTAGGTGTCTAGAGTGGGTTCGGACAAAGGTTTCCAAATAGACAACTTAAGCTTGGAAACACAATCATCCTCTGACCGCCTAACGTGCCCGTAAACCCGTCGTATTTCTAACATTTGATTTGGAGTTGAACAATAGGGGCCGAGACATCCGTAAAACCCCAAAATAGTTTAATAATCAATGTTGGACCATGTCATGAAATGTAATATTTAAATTTTGTAAAATCGAAACACATAAATATATAAGCAATTTAAACAGTTAGTCAAAAGATGAAATCAAACATTTGGTTAGAACCTAGTTAAATATCCCCATCAAAGTCCCCATTTCTGTTTTGCGGAAGTTTTGACTTTTGAGAGTTTCCATTTAATTTATTTGGAAAGGAATTAAGAAAACCTTTGAAAGTTACTTAAACGATTCAAAACAAAAAAATTCCTTTAAGTTTGAAGATTCTGAGTAAGTGGTTCCTATTAATACTCTTGGAAGATTGTTAAGGCACCAAGAGTATCTGCTAACTTGCGGTTATCCGGACTATTTGAAAATATCTTTTGACTAACTTCAAAAAGAAAGATTGATTGTTGAAAAGTAATTGATTTTAGGAAAAAACTTGTGTAAAATAGATTTGGACGACTTATTAGGGATTTTAACTAAGTCTAAACAAATTAATAACAAAGCATGTAAAAGGGGAAGGGGAGAAAATAAAAGACTTAGGCCAGTGGGCCCAAATCAATAGACCCTATCCTAAACTAATTAGGCTTTTGGCCTACTTGTACCTGTCCTAATCTAATTGGGCTTTCGGCCCACAACCGGTCCTAAGCTAGTTCTCGAACCTTTGAGGCCCAAAATTCGTCTCACCTGTATTAAAATATAACTTTAGATTCAAGGCTCAAATGAATGAATAAATAAAAAGAAGACAATAATAAAAATTGAAACTTTTCAAGTCTCTTAGTGACCTCATCAATGGATTTTGACCCATTTTCCTTCTTCTTCTATCTTCTAGCACCCGCACGCCATATAGTCGACCTAGGATTTAAACTTCAAACTTGACTCGAAGAGGTGAGATTCATTGATCCATTACGAAATGGAAGAGGAGAGGAGTCTATTTGGACTCGAGATATTTTTCACATTTTTAGGAGCAGGAAAAATGAGACTACGAGCTTCTTCGGAATCAACCACCACCAGAAAACGTCACGGCAACTCAAAAATTTTGATTAGCCGACCAACTCTACGAAACAAAAATTTTTACTAAATAAAAATAACTATTTTCCTCAAAAGGATTTTTCACCTTTCTAGCCTCTTTTTTTTTTTTTTACTTTTAACCCCCCTTTCTACTAAAGTAGTGGTAGTATTTATAGGAGAGAATGAGGTTTTATTTTTCTTTTCTCCACCAATGTGGGAGAAAAGTATTTATAGAAAAGGATGATGATTTATTTCTTGTCATCCACCAATGTGGGAGAAAAACCATTTAGGGATGTTTTTGGAATTTTAAAATTGAGATAAGGTGAAGTGGAAGATAATTTTGTAGAAAATTGTACAATGTGGTACAATTTTTGAATTTCAAAATTGAGAAAAGGACAAGGTTGATGGGGGAGGGGGGGGGGGATTTAAACAATGTAGTACAAATTAAAATTAATTTTTGGTGGGAATTGGGTAGAAATTATGAGAGTGTTTGAGAATTTTGGGGTTATTTAAAATATAACCCCAATTGGGATTTAAAATTTAGCCATATTCATTTAATTTTGACCAAATTAAAAATCAATTGATAGATTGCATTGCAATTATGGCCAATTTAATTTCAATTATGGCCAAATCTAATAGATTGGATAAATTAAATAGAAATTCAATACAAATTATTACTTCTTTTAATCCCGAGCTTTTTGATTTAATAAAATCAATAGCATATTTATCTAAATAAATTATTTTGATAAAAATTATATTAAAATCAAGATTTTAATCATTATATTTATTTTAAAAATAATCCTTAATTAGAATTCAATATTTCATAGAATAAGTATTTAAGTAATCAAATTATATAATCTCGTATAACTGAACACGATAATATATAATCGCTACTTAAAATGACAAAATCACATACCAAAAATATTTTAAAATTTTTTTATTCGGATGAAATAAATATTTCAATTTTATTAAAAATCAAAGAAACTCAGGATTAAATTTACCCGTGGAAGGAAAAAATTAGGTGTCAACAACTATATAAGGAATCACGTAAGAAAGAGTGGACCTCGGATCAAGAAAATAATATGCGTCACGAGAAAAAAGCTGTAACGTACCAGTAACAATATCAGGTGATGCCTCGAATTACTGCCGTGTTGCTAAAGCATTCAACCTATTTTGACAAACACTAGAACTAGGAGCAGTAACAGTAGCCGATTCAATACCAGCAGGTGTAGGAGTAGAAGATGACGCCACATGAACCTTATTCACCCCCATAGCGACCTTATTAACTGGATAATCCCTGAGCTAATGACCTGGCTGGCCGCACCTGAAGCACTTGTCCCTTCCTTCTTCATAATAACCCCGATGGGGTTGACCACAGAAACAACACAAAGAGCATGAAAAAACAGACTGACCTTCACTCACTTGAGATTGGGCACCCTGTGCCCTAAAATTGTCATGACTCTGATAACGCCTATCTCCTGACTGTTTCGAGTAAGGAGCACTGGCAGTAGAGAAGGAACCCGAGCTCCCCCACTTCTTCTTCTGCCACTTGCTGCTATCCTGACTACCCTGGGACTGCGCATCTCCCTAGTCAGAAAATTTGTCCATCTTGCCTTGTCTATCCACAAACTCCACCTGCTTCTTTTTATCATCCACCACTTGATGCATATGGACAGTCAATCGAGAAATATCCTTATCCTTAATGAGCAAAGCAGTCTTGCTCTCTAAGATCAAATATCTATTCAACCCAAAAACAAACTTCCTTATTCTCGTTCTCATGTCAGCCACCAAGTTAGAAGCATACCTCTACAACTGATGGAATTTTAAGACATATTCCTTGACAGTCATCCTCCCTTGCTTAAGTTCACAAACTCCTCCATCTTAGCTTCTCTTAACTCTGAGGAAAGAAATCCAAAAAGGTATTAGAGAAGGCTTCTCATAATTCAAATTCTTTCATATCACCCCTCTATGTGTCCCACTCCTCATACCACTGATAAGAAATATCTTTGAGTTGATAAGTTGCAAAGTTTACCCCCTCCAAATTGGTAGCCTGTATCACCCAAAATATCTTCTCTATTTTATCTAAGAAGCCCTATGGATCCTCCTTCACCTTCACTCCAGTAAAAGTAGGAGGACCCATCTTCATAAATTAGCCAACCCTTGTGGCCTTAGCAGACAACCAACCTAATACACCCCGCTCAGCCTGAGCAACAACCAACTGAGCAATAACATGAATAGATTGATGAAATTTTGTATTCATCACATTGCCCTAAGGGACCTAAGAAGAACTGGTAGGATTAGGAGGAACTCCAATACCATCAAGAATTGGACGCTGAGATCAAAGATGTACCCCCGTCGTAGGACGTACCCCTTCAGTATCATCCCCATATGAGACAGAAGAATTTACTTATTTTCCCGATCTACGTGGCATGATCTAAAAGACGAACAAACAAGGATTAGAGAAATTTTTTGAACTTTAGATTTCAATCTTGAAAATAGAATACCAAAAAAGTGAAACATTTCTAAATATCTTGCATCCTCTTCCTTATGAGTTTGGCACTCTACACACCCCTAAATGAGACTCTACTAAACATGGCTTTGTGGACTTCCTAGATGACCATGAACCTAAAGTTCTGATATCAACTTTTCATGACTCGAACTAGGGCCTAGATATAATGGGCATCCCAAGTCCAACCAGTGAAATTTAAGAGAAGGGTGAATTGAAATTTTCTTCTGTGAGTCGACTACTGACTCCTCATTGTCGAATTGCTTGCAGATCAACATACTTCACAAATAAATTAAACTTAAGCAGTTAAGCATGTAAATAATAAATCATAAATTAAACAACATAAAGTTTTATCCCGGCTTGGCACACCAATATAGTGCCTATGTCCAGTCCCCTTAGGTTTCAAGTTTCCTTTAGATCGTTGAAGGTTTGGTTTGAGTACAATGATAGGAAACAAGTTCTGAAGACCTATTTTGCTCTTCAGATCTTATGACACAACTTCAGTTGATGTTACAAATATGAATCGATCCTAATATTTATATAACAATTGTAAACTAATGTTATAGAGCTTTGTAAGACTAAGAATGAGACACTTTGAATTTTCTCCTTGAAGTTGCATAAGTAGTGTCTGCCTTTGGTCTTCTCCTTTTATAGTCTTTGGCTGCTTCCCTTCATAAGGAAACCCAAGAGATTTCTTTTAATCTAGGAATGTGATTATTATTTCCAAAGTTGCCATGTAAGTGTCATGATCTTCTTGTGATTATATGTCCTTTCCATGATCTTCTTGTGATTAGGTGTCCTTTCTTTCTTAGATAGTGTCATGATCTTCTTGAGGTTACTGGTCCTTCCTTTCTTAGAAAGTGTCGTGATCTTCTTATGATTGGATGTCCTCTCTTTCTTAGAGAGTGCTGTGATCTTCTTGAGATTACTGGTACTTCTATTGTTAGAGAGATCTTCGATAGATCCTTAATTCTTTTACCATCAACAATCTTCCAGTATCTTGCATCCTTTATCCTACAAAAGATTCATTCATTAGTGTGTCATTATTTAAAACTTAATTTGATATTATTAAAACGTTGTTTGAGGAGGCTAACAAACAGGTTTGGGGACCGCCCCCTATTACCCAACCCAATCTCCTTATCCAGCCTTTGATGGGCTAAATTTCAAGCATATAAAAAGATAGAATAAATGCCCTCATAAAGACTCTAGGATAGGGTCATAATCATGACCGGCCCAATTGAGTCCAACCGTACCAAACCAACCATCCCACCATACCCAGCCAAACCAAAGGCCATAAACCAGGCCATAACCAAAGAGAAAACCAAAACATAATATGATGATCAATCCCAAAATATAATACGATGGAACAACCAACTATATCGTCCAAGGGTGTAAGCCCCAACACCAGTACCAATTTTTAGGCCAACACCAATACCAATCTCGCTCATACCAACCCCCAGAAGTACCACAAAGCCTCTATCCAAAAGAGTAAAAAATATTTAGTTGGGACATTCCCCAACCATGGCCAAAACCAGTATCCATAATAAAATAAAAATGTCCTAAGATGTCCATAACATGAAATAGAGCCTTCTAAAAGGGTGGAAGCTCATCACTTCAGTCCAATACTGATACCAAAATTCAAATGCTAGATAGGAGGAGTAGAATGAATGGTTCCTGCATAGCGTGGGTATACAACTGCCAGCAGATGGGTTAGCGAGTGATCGATATTATGAACTCAGGTAAGGATAAAATAATGCCAGTTATAAGAAACAAGGAAAACCATCCATAATGCATACAACTATACATATATAAGTGTTGATAAAGAGAACCTGGTTTAGCATACATTTAAATTATTACCTGGCTATGTAGCCTTACCCTCCTAAGGAACCTACGAGCAATATGGGTTCAGCTCTTCCTGCTGAAAGGGCCCCAGTATGTGTAGCCGCATGACCAGAGAAGTATCTCATTGGGATGACTAGTACATCCCCCAATATGAGATGTGACATCATACATACGGTCCACCAAGACCAACCTCATACCGGCAAATATGAGTTCTAAGTTTTGGTCCCCCCAGGACCTTCATCTTCTACAGCTCAGCTACACCTCACACTTTAATGCCCAATTAAAAAACTATTTATAAGCAATCTATTTACCATTTATTAACCAAGTCCATTTAGTAGTGGTATCATCACACCAACCATACTTGCAAGTACTATCCATAGTCAACCATATATAGGTATAGAGGACCTTAGGTGCCCTTTCCAAATTACCATATTAAATCTACTTGGGGGAATCCATACCCCACAAGCATAACCATTTGGTCATTTACCTTTCCAAACCATTTAATCCATGCATAAATCATTTACTAAGTTTAAAACAACAAAGAGTTCCATTTAAAAGAATTCAATGCAATGAACATATCTTTATAAGCATTTTGTCAAACAAATTTGGGGCATAGTATATATCAAAACCTGATTCCAATTACCAACAACCATTCCATGTATTCTAATCATCCAAAATCACCATTTATACATAGAAAAGCATAATTAAAACCATGGGAAACCATAACCAACCATTTATAAACAAAACCCCCAAATCATATTTGAAAACCTAAAGCATACAATAAGAAAAATCATGAAAACCAATAGTAAAATCATGCCTTTAGTTAGAACTAACAATGAGGGAATAAAACATGCCTAATACGAAGAATTGTTGGAAAGAAATCACCAAAGCAAGCCCCAAATTAGTCCTCAAAATAAAACCCTAGCTCTTCCTTGCCCCAAAGATTTTGAGAAGATTTTAGATTGTTTAGAAGTAGTTTCTACGTGTTAAAGAGAGAAATAATGAAGTATATAGCCTCCCAGAAAGGCTAGAAGTTGTGGGATCCTATTAGGGTAAGTAGGAAAATGTCCAGAATACCCTACTTAAGTTGCACAAAAATTCCATCATAGGGATATGATTGACTCATATGAGTCGTACCTTCTGATATGAGTGGTACGTGCCACTCGTATCCTCCCTCAACCCTTGGACCTAATATTGTCCAGGATATGACTTATCCAACCAAGTTGTATCCACAATATATGATTCGTACTTTCTATTTATATCCCTGATAGAATATAATACCAAGAGTATTAAACACTATCCCCTATACGAGTACTAGATACGACTCGTACCCAACCATATGACTCTTATCCCCCAAGTTGTACCCATTTCGATAACCTATCCACCCTACCAATTAATACTGGTCAGTATATGATAGGACCACACCACTCATACCCTAATATGCAGCTCGTACCCTTGAGCCGTATTGGTTCTAGAGAATGAAATTCTAGGAAAAATTCTAAGGAAAAAAACCCAGGATGTAACATCTATCGTGCTTATAGTTGTCTTTATCTGCCTTAACTTGTGCTTTTATGTGACATAATGTGCCTCCTAATTGAGCTGACGCATGCAGGAATGGTGATCGACCACCTTTGCACGCCGACCCTCTGAATGAGAATATCTCATGCTGTATTTTGGGCTACCTTCCAAGAACTGGCCTAATCTGTGAATGCTAATGTTTAGGGAAACCAAAAAGCAATAGTCCCACTTTAGCAAAATGGTAATTTAGCTACAACCAGGATTCGAGATTTTAAGAGGATGAATCCACCTGACTTCTACGGGTCAAAGATCGATGAGGATCCTCAGTTCTTTATTGGAGGTAAGAAAGATTACTCATATTATGCATTTTACTAAAGAGGAGAGTATAGAGTTGGTATCCTATAGGCTAAAGGATGTTTCTTATGATTGGGTTGTTATGTGGAAGGAAGGTAAAGGTGAGAATATAACTCCTATCAGTTGGCAGGTATTTTAGAATGCTTTTCTTGATAGGTTCTTTCAACATGAGATGAAGGAGGCTAAAGTAGAAGAGTTCATGAATTGAGGCGGGGCTCTATAACAATGAAGGAGTACTACCTTAGGTTCACTCAGTTGTCTAAGTATGCTCTCGAATTGTTATCTGACTTTAGAGCTCGTATGAGTAAGTTTGTTACTAGGGTATTTGATTTAGTGGTCAAGGAGTATAGGACTGCCATGTTGATTAGGGATATGGATATTGCTTGATTTATAACTCATGATCAATAGATTGAGAAAGAGAAATTAAAAGAAAGAGATAAGAGAAACAAGAGTGTTAGGACTGGATAGTTTGAGTATAGCCAACCAAGGTCTGGAGGGTGAAGCCGTTCACAGTTTTAGGGTCATCCATTGGTGCTTGTTCTATCTTCAGCCAATTCCTCTACACCCATGTCTAGGCAGGAGAAATGGGGCAGGACTTCAAATTCCAGGTCTCAAAATAGTGTGGTCAAAAGTCCCAGTTATTTGGCATGTATAAAGTATGAAAGGACCCATCCTGGTGAGTGCATGATGGGTAAAAGAGGTTTACTATGGTTGTGGCAAGTTGGGCTACAAGATCAAGGAGTGTCCATATGCTAAGTAAGGAAGTAGGGATTTTTGTCCTCACACTCAGGCTACCCATCCAGCAGCTCAACTAGGTCTCCTGTTTCTCCTCAGGATGCATCATCCATTAGCGGTGGTGGTCAACACTAGAATTGGTTTTATTCTTTACCTTTTCGTCAGGAGAAAGAGAGTTTACCATATGCTGTCAATGGTATGCTTCATGCCTTTTACCTTGATGTATGTATGTTGTTATACCTGAGATGAAATCTCTCTTATGTAACTCCATTGATTGCGGTAAATTTTGGGATAGTTCCTAAAATCTCTTTGAGCCCTTGTTAGTTTCTACCTCAGTAGGTGATTCAGTTATTGCTAGACGAGTCTATAAGAAGTGTCTTATCATTGTCCTCAATAAAGTCAAACTAGTAGACCTAATAGGGTTAGAGATGGTGGATTTTGATGTCATTTTAGGCATGGATTGGATCAATTCATGCAATGCATCAATAGATTGTCGCACCCATGTGGCAAAGTTCCAATTTCCTGATGAGTCCATTTTTGAGTGGGAGGGTAGGTCTGTGTCTCGCAAAGGTCATTTCATCTATTATATTAAGGCTAGAAAGTTAATATCAAAAGGGTGTATTTATCATTTAGTTCGAGTCAAATATACTAAGTTTAAAGACCTAACAATTCAAACTTTCCATGTAGCCAATGAGTTTTCTGAGGTTTTCCCAGAAGATCTGCTAGGGTACCTCTAGATAGAGAAATAGAATTTAGTATTAATCTCCTTTATGATACTTAGCTCATCTCTATCCCTCTAGATCTTATGGCCCCGATTGATCTTACCTTTTAGATAAAGGTTTCATCATACCTCGTGTTTCTCCGTAGGGTGCTCTAGTCTTTTTTATGCACAAAAAAGATGGTACTCTCAGAATGTGTATAGATTATAGACAGTTAAAAAAGGTTGCCATCAAGAACAAGTATCCCATTCCTAGAATTGAAGATTTGTTCGATCAACTTTAGGGTGCCTGGTGGTTTTCTAAGATTGACCTTAGGTCATATCATCAGTTGAAATTTAAGGAGCAAGACATTCCAAAAATAGCATTCTGAATGAGGTATGGCCATTTTGAGTTTATGGTTATGTTGTTTGGACTAACAAATGCTCCTACAACCTTTATGGATTTAATGAATGGGGTATTCAAGCAGTATTTGGACATAATTGTCATTGTATTTATAAATAACATACCAACATATTCCAAAAGTGAGGAAGAACATGCAAGTTATTTGAGAATAGTGTTGCAGACCCTCAAGGACCATCAATTGTATGCAAAGATTAGTAAATATGAATTTTGGTTAGAATCTATTACCTTTTTGGGGCATGTCATTTCAAGGGCTAGTATTCATGTAGATCCTCAAAAGACTGATAAAGTGAAGCACTGGCCTAGACCCATAACTCCATCTGATATCAAGAGCTTTTTAGTTTTAGCTAGATACTATAGGAGATCTGTTGAAGGGTTCTTCTCTATAGTCACACCATTGATTAAGCTGACCCAAAAGAAAGTGAAGTTTATATGGTCGAATAAGTGTGATAAGTGTTTCCAAGAGTTAAAAGATAGATTGACTTTGGCACCAGTGTTTGCTTTGTCAAAAGGATTAGACGGATTCATAGTGTATTGTGATGTTTCCCGATTTGGGTTAGGTTATGTTTTGATGTAAAAAGAGAGAGTGATAGCCTATGCCTCTAGGCAACTTAAGGATCATGAAAAGAATTACCTAACTTAAAATTTAGAGTTAGCTGTTGTGGTCTTTGCCTTGAAAATTTATAGGCACTACATTTATGGTGTATATGTTGATGTTTTCACTGAACATAAGAGTTTTCAACATCTATTTTCTCAAAGAGAGTTGAATCTTAGCCAAAGAAGGTGTTTGAAGTTGTTGAAAGATTATGACATGAATGTGCTTTATCATTCGAGTAAGTCCAACGTGGTGACAGATGTACTAAGTAGGTTGTCTATGAGTGGCATGTCTCATCTGAAAAAAAAGGACGAGAATTGGCGAAAGAAGTATGTAGATTATCCCATTTAAGGGTATATTTTTGCGACACTGATGATGGGGGAGAAGTAGTTCAAAATAGTTCAGAATCATCCTTGGTAATGGAGGTGAAGGAGTAACAACAAAATGATCCCATGCTTAAAAAAATATTGGAGGTAGTTTAGCAACAGAAGGTTGAGGTTTTCTCCCAAGGGGGAGATGGTATACTTCGCTATCAAGGTAGACTTTGTGCTTCGAATATAGATGGGTTAAAGGAAAGGATACTAGCTGAGGCTCATGGTTTGAGGTTTCTATTCATCCGGGTACTACTAAGATGTATCGCGACTTATGAAAAATTTATTAGTGGAATGGTATTAAGAGGGACATAGCCGAGTTTGTAGCCAAGTGTCCAAATTGCCAGTAAGTTAATGTTGAATACCAAAGACCGGGTGATACATTGCAAGATACTAGTATCCCTACTTAGAAATGGGAAGTAGTGAATATGGATTTTGTGATAGGATTGCTTCGTACGCGTTGTTAGCATGATTTAATTTGGGTCATCATAGATAAAATGACCAAGTCAACCTATTTTTTGTCAGTTCATACTTCGTATTTAGCTATGGATTATGCAAAACTCTATCTTAGGGAGTTGGTGAAGTTGCATGGGGTCACATGACCATTATTTCAGATAGGGGTACTCAGTTTACCTCTCACTTTTTTGAAGGCTTTTCAGAAGGGTCCTGGTACCTAAGTTTACCTCAGCACAACTTTTCATCCTCAGATGGATGGTCAGGGGGAGATGTAGATCTCCTATTGGTTGGTTTGAAGTGGGTGGACTGCTTTGATTAGGTCAAATTCAGTGTTTGAAGTGATGGAGAAAGTTCAGTTAATTCGAGAGAGGCTGAAGATGGCCCAAAGTTGTCAAAAATATTATGTAGATGTGAGGAGAAGGGATCTTAAGTTTGAGGTTGGACTTAGTTTATTTGAAAATTTCTTCTATGAAAGGAGTGAAGAGATTTAGTAAGAAGGGGAAACTTAGTCCCCGCTATATTTGTCCATATAAAATTTTGAGCTATTTTGGGAAAATAGCTTATGAGTTAGAGTTGCCTGCAGATTTAGCATCAGTGCATCCGGTGTTCCAAGTTTCTTTGTTAAAGAAATACATTGGTGATTCAACTTCTATTGTTCTGTTAGAAAGTGAGGATGTTTAGGATAACCTTTCCTACGAAGAAGTCCTAGTTGAGATCCTTGATCGTTAGATTCATAGGTAAGGAATAAAGAAATTCCTTTGGTTAAGGTCCTATGCCGAAATCAGTCTGTTGAGGGAGCCACTTGGGAGGCAGAAGTAGATATACGAATCACGTATCCATATATTTTTCCTACGAATTCAGATTTAGCTTGAGGTGATGGTTTCTATTATATTAACTCTCTCATATTCTCTATATTATCTTTATAACTATCCTTATGTCATAGAATGTATTCATGAAACTCAGCTCGGTCCATGTATCGTATTTCAGAATTAGTAACATAATTATGATTCAACACATAAGTATTGAGTTTATGATTTAGCCTTCGTAGTGCTTCAACTTAAATAGTTTCATTCGAGGAAGAATGATCCCAAGAGGGAGATAATGTACCTCATAGTTGTAACGCTCAACTAATGCATTCAAAATGACCTTTAAGACCCCTATTTCGATGGTAAACCATGTTTAGATGCTACGGGTTGATTTGGGGGTGCTTTTAGGCCTTAGAAATGTGTGTATACCACATGTTAGACCCTGTGCTAAGGCGGTGTGTTGCATGGTAAATGACAATACCCACTGTACGGGGTGTGCTTTTGGCGTGCGCCACCCGCCCTCATGTGTGCTTTGGCTATGCTCTGCCAACAAAAGCACAGTGCCCAAAATTGCTCTATTTTGACTTAATTTAAGAGCGTTGAGGTCTTTTCACAACCCTAAACCATTCCTAATCATTCTCAAATGAATTAAGGGGTTTTAACATACGTTAATTCCACACTCTTAACCCTAAGAATTCAGTACACAACTTAAAACCCCTTTCCCTTTTCCCAAAAACAAAATTTAAGTGTCTTCTTTCAAGAACTCAAGAAGTTAAGTTCCAATTTCAAGCTTTCTTCAAGAATTCATCCAATGGAGATATGTAGGGTTTATGAACAAGGATATTCTTTCATTTTTGTGCCCAAAAATATGTTTTAAAGATAAATTTACATAAATTGCAATTAGGCTTCATACACAATTTTATACTCTTGAGTTTATAATCTCATCATGTGATTTAAAGATGGATTGGTACAAGAAATACCCTTTATTCATGTTTTAAGTTTCATTATTATTATTATTGTTATTATTATTATTATTATTATTATTATGATATGATCAATATCTTGACTTGTAATTTGATGAGTGATGAAAGATTTCTATGTACAGTCTTAAGCATGATATTGTATTACAAGTTATATGAAAGAAAGCATGAGATTTAAGGCTTAAGTATAAGCACTAAGTTAACAAGGAAGTTTGATCTTTTGATCCAATGTCAAGGCTTGAAATCCACAAATTTGTTCCTTCTAATTATAATTTAAGCAAAGAGAAGCATAACCGATTTTCAGTATATAAACTCTTATGCTATTTTAAGGTGGATTTCTTAAGTATGAGCATATATATAAACTTTGGGAGTAGTATTTAGCACCGAAAAGGGAATGCGGATGAGCGTATCCTAAATTTCCAAAAACTACGAGCCAACGTAGGTTAAGCTTTTTTCCAATATGAATGAAGTAAAGTATAGTAATCACTAAGTTAAGGTTCTATTTTGATGTCAAGGGTAAAACAGCTCTTCCTAACGTGGGTAAGACGTTGGACTCCATGGTAGCTCACATGATTTATGTCGGTTAGAAGAATCTCCCATAAGAAAGAATAAAAGTAAAACTTCTAGGAATTAAGTGTTATGGCTCACTAAGTTTACTTTTATACTTCATTATTCATGTTTATGATTTTGCAGTCTCTTATTTCTACTCTCAAGTTAAAGGTGAGTCATTTGCACTTAGCATGCATCTTTTGAGAGTCTATATGTATATTCAGTTACTGTTTTACTTATGCATTCACCCCCATATACTCAGTACATTCAAAAAGTACTAATCTACATATATGTCTATGTGTTACATTATCTCATAATGTAGGTTTTGGTTCTCATTTCCAACAGCGCGATTGACTACGAGCATCATCACCTATATCTCGACTTTTGGTGAGTCCTCATAGTCTGAGGATCCAGTTCTTAATCATCTGTTCGTTGTTGAAAGTGTTTTAGTTATGTGATTTCTATTTATATTCGGGTCAGCTAGGCCTGTCCCAATGACTCTCTAATCAATAGCAGAGGCTTGTCAGACTGAATATGTTTTAAGTTCAAAGAGTTGTTTAAATATTTCCAAGTTAAAGACTTTTATTAAGGTACAAAATCATTTACCTTCAAGTTTCTATATATGTTAGCTCACTTCTCATATGTGTTTCAATCCAAATAGATATCATGGGTTAGCTTAGGGCTATTCGCAGCCTTAAGCACCATATGACGTCCAGGTGGTACTTCTGGGGCACTACATTCTTACTTTACTTTTGTACTAAAGACTGATAGTAAAATTTATCATTATTGAAAACCAGATGTTGGTCCCATGACTTTGTTGGCTGGTTTCAAGAAATATTTGTAAATTCTATTGTTACTTTCTAAGGGAAAAAATAATACTCCCTCTATTTCAAAAAGAATGACCTACTTTCCTTTTTAGTTCGTTTAAAAAAGAATGACCTCTTTCCTTTTTGGCAATACTTTAATTTCAACTTTTCACATGGCATGTTTAGGACCACAAGATTAAAGGACATTTTGGTACATTTGACACAATTTTAATTTAAGGTCATAAGATTCAAAAGTCGTCTTTATTTTCTTAAACTTTGTGCCAAGTCAAAGTAGATCATTCTTTTTTAAACGGAGGGAGTATTTGAAAATTGACGTTGTGTTCGGCCATGAAATAAATTTGAGCTATTTTTCTTTACCTTTTTGGATTTTGAGTATCCAAATTATTTTTAATGAGCAATTTTATTTCTAATGTTGTTGCATGTTGGTAGTATTTCCATTGTAAAAAGTTTGTGAAATATCCTTTTTTTTCATAATATTCATTAGATAGGAGGGTATAGAGATTGTGAATTAGGTACAAGGTTAGTAGATAATGTAACTCCAACTCACTTTTCTCCACATTTAGGTTTGGTTTTTGAACAGTTTTAGTTTCTTTTAGGTTTAGAAATTTTTATATAGCAAGAGAAAAAAAGAATTTTCAATATATATATATATATATATATATATATATATATATATATAATATCTTACCTAAATTTTGGTGTGACTCTTGAATTTCGGGTCAAAGTTTCAATTCAAATATTAGAATTGTGGCAAGTCACATTGCTAAAGCAAATCCTAATTTACCATGGATTGTAATGATAGAATCTATGTGTCCTCTAAATAAATAAATAAATTAAATACAGATATGTTATATGTTATGAGTTATGTGCTCTTTCTATTAGAATTGCGGGTCGAAGTTCCAGTTCAAATATTAGAATTGCGGCAAGTCACGTTGCTAAAGCAAATCCTAATTTTACATGGATTGTAATGATAGAATCTATGTGTTCTCTAAATAAATAAATTGAATACGAATATGTTATATGTTATGTGTTCTGTGTTCTTTCTATTCTATTACCTTCTTCTGTAATTAGGATTTCACCTTATTATAACTCTAAAAAATTAATGTTATTATATTTTAGTTGATGGAGATGGATGTAATATAGTATAGAATTATCATTGTTTTTTCTATATTATTTTATATTATGGGAGAATAAATATAGTTTGTGTCATCATTATAATTGAGTTATCCTCCATCATTTTTTTGTGATAATCCTACATATGTTGTGTTATTATTTGTCTTATTTTAGTTGTGAAACATGAAAAGTTTCAGTTGCTTTAGAATATAACTCCAGAATTAAGAGATTTGCAAATTATTACAAATTATACTAATTGATTTGAAAGTATACAACGAGAGCGACAGATAACAATTATTCAGATATTAAATAATCATATTCTTTTAATTTAAAAAGGAAAACAAATGTCAATTAATAAATAAATCATAAACATAATAAAAGAAAACAAAAGTAAAAAACTCCATTGTCATCTTTTTATGTTTGTAAGTAACTTTTGTTATTGAGTGTCTAACGTAATCTTTTGATTTAATTTTTAGATTTCAGGTTTCTATTTCTATTACGTTGGTTGTATTGATTAAGAATAACAAAGTATCTTTTTATGTTTGCAAGTAATTTATGTTATCGAATCTCCAACATAACTTTATGATTTTCAGGTTTCATACTTTCTTTTTTATTACAGTGGGTTATTGACAATGAATAATAAATCATCTCTTTATATTTATAAATGCTAGTTTAGTGTACGGGCGTTGCATGTGTATCTCACATCAATACAAAAGATTATATACAAAAAATAAACATAATATTTTTCGGGGCAAATGGTATTTTTAAAATGAATTTATACGTTTATTTTAAGATTAGGGTATGATTTCATATAGATTAACAATAAAGAATTAATGTGAACATGATGCTTAATGAATAAAGTGAAGGGTCAAAAACACAGCTAAAGTATCTCGATGTTTTTAATTTTCTATTTGAAACCACCTTTAGTTTCTCTAGGTATAAGACTCTCTATATTGAAAAAAATCCTAAAATAAATAATATGTTACGATGCTAAAACTTGAATCTAAAACTAAATAACATTGTTAAAATCTAAATTTAAAGAAAGACAATCTATCTTAATTTTCTAGGTAAAACTTTATTTCTTCTTTTTATCTAATTCATTCATTCTCTTTAGATTTTTATTACTATATTTTCTTCGACTCTATTATCTTTGTTTGTTATTATTCTGATTGTCAAGAACTTCATAGTAGAATCATAAATTCGTGAAAGTTACTATCCTAAAAATATTACTAATTTTATAAGAAAAAGTTAAATAGTTGTAATCTAAGTTTATGGGATTTCATACTACAATTTTTTTTTTCTCTATCGACAAACAGTTTGAAAATTTTCTATGATGATTTATGAATAAAGTGAAGGATGAAAAAAATACCCAAAGTATTTTGACTTTTTTAGCTTTCTACCTGAATTTCACCAGACACTCTATACATATAAATGACAATGTAACAAAAAATTCATACTACTACTCACTCTTTCATTTTTCTCTATCAACATACAGCTTGAAATTTTTATGATGACTGATGAATTAAGTGAAGGATAAAAAAACACCTAAAATATCTCAATTTTTTTTATTTCTACCTATTTGACCACGAAGGTCATTAGCCACTCAAATTTGATGCTTAAAGTATCTTGATATATTTAGTTTTCTATCTGAACTTTAACCAAACACTCTATATATATAAATGATCATCTAAAATAAATTATGGAATCTCATACTACAAATCACTATTTTTTTTATCCATGGTCAAATAACTTAAAAATTATTATGATAAAGTAAAGGGTCAAAAGCACATCTAAAGTGTTTTGATCTTTTTAATTTTTAAACTGAACATTCACCAATCACGTTGTACATCTAAATGACTTCTAAAACAAATTATGAAATCTCATACTATAGATCACTTTTTTCTTTTTATTTATAGACAAATAACTTGAAAATTATTATGACGACATATGAAAAGTAAAGGGTCAAAAACACACGTATATAAAAAGGGATGATTCGTATTCATGATCAATAAACACAATTAATGATAGAAAAAGAATACAACAAATCTTTATATTTTTCTTCATCTTTTTTTTTTAATCTAAAATATACATCTTCTTTGTTGTGCCTCACTGAATGCCTTACAACAACCTAACTTCTTCAGGTTTTCCCTCTCTTCTCCTGAAAGAAATTAGTATGCAATATTGTGAGAAATGTAAGGGGAGAAAATATGCAAGACTATAAAACAAGAAAAATATCAGAAACTTAAAAAAAATATCAGAAACTTTTAGCAACCTTCACTTGAATCTATTATTTAACATGCTTCGCTACTATGTGAGGCAACAACATATTCCTGTATAATCAAATTCATGGCAATTATAAATAACAAAGAATTACATGAAATGCCTTCTTTTTCAATGGCGATAAATGTATAGGTGGACGTTCAAGTGAAATCCTAGCAATTATAATAGCCTACAAGGACAACTACTATTGTTAATAACAACAACACATATGTACTCATAGAACTTACACCTACCTTACTACTATTTTTATAGTGTAAGAGATTGTTTTCGATAAATCTTTGGTTCAAAAAATAATAACAGTACTAATAGTAATAACAATAATAATAACAGTAGTAGTAGTAGCAATAGCAGCAGGAGTAGTAGTAGTAGTAGTAGTAGTAGTGTAACACCCGTATTTTTCTAGCATAATCTAAGTCCCAGTGTATGATTATTCATATATAAAATTTTCAAAACACTCATTATCTTTTAGTGTAGAGACTTCCATTGTGTAGGAAATTTAATTAGCTTTCCAACGATAGAAAATTTGCCTAAATCTGATAACCGAGTGAGAAGTTATGACAATTTTAAGTTTCAGTCGTTAAACACCGTCATTCAGGCCAGTAGCGCATAGTGGAGTATGTCAAAATAGAAATTGTGAGTTTCTAGTGAGATACTACGATACCAGCGCATCGCGCCACTACTTATTTTCACATTTGTCAATTTCTAGTACATCAATGCGATCCCACTGCGTCGCGGTGAACTTCCAGGTCACATCCAAGTGGTAACGCAATTCCTCCGCATCGCGTTGATAGTCCAATTACCAATTATCCATTTTCTAGTGACATGAGGTGATAGCGGTACGGTGCAGCAAAGGCCCAGATCGAGATTTTTCAGTTAATTTCTAGTTTTAAATTTTGAGTTTTTAAATCATTTCAGGGGTATTTGAGTCTTTTTCCACGCCCCTAATCAACCTTCAACATGAAATTAAATCCTAATAAACCTAGTTACACCATTATTCATTCAGTTTTTTCCCAAATTAAATCACTCTCTCTCAAGAGGCAAAAACCCTAGTTCAAGAATCAAGGTCAATCCTCAAAAATCTCTCTAAGAATCTTCAAGAACTTTTTTTCTTAGGTATGTTAGGTGTTCATTTATGGGTTTCTTTCACCCATAGCGTCCAAGAATCCCTTTTTAAAAATACAAGATCTCAGATTTGTGATTATCATGTTTGAATTAGATTAAATTCATGTTCATGATAGTAGTTGGGTTTCAATCCATGATTTAAGTGCAAGTTTCATGAAATTGAATAGCATGTGTGATGAATATGTGATTATCTGTATAAACCCTTGAATTTACAAAGTGATTAATGTGTCTATGATGTTAATTGGGTTTTAATCCATTATTATTATATGATTCATGAAATTAGATTAGTATTTTATGGGAATTATATGAATTGCATGCTAAACCCATGGAATTGTAAGTTGGGCATTGTAGTTTCCATGTTTATATGTTATCCATGATTATCTGCATGAAGTTGTGCTCCCCAAGTGTTTGGTAGAATGTCCATGTGAATAAAATAATGAAATCATGACATGTTAGTATATGAAAAAGCTTATGCCCTACAAGTGTTTGATAAAATGTCTCTATAGATGATATATGAACATGTATACATTGTTATACTTTGCAAGATTAGGTGATGCTTTACTTTTTATACTATCTAGTCCTGGGGGTATTAATGCCCGATAATTTAGTTGTTTATTTAGAACTAGTGTCAGTTACAAAATAACGTCAGTCTTGTCACGATCAGTAGTGCTCCCAGTTAGTTATAGCACTCAGGAAACTTAGTGAATTCAGTACAGTTCAGTCCAATATAACAGTTTAGTGTCTATTCAATTGGGAGTAGGATTTAGCACCGAGCGAGTGCAGGGATGAAGGCTTCCCCGTCAGATAGGCAGAGTCATTAGTAGCAGTCCCTGTACTCCAGAACTACGTAGACAGCACAGGATAAGGAGACACCCATCAAACTAGGCTTGACTACCTCTCAGGTGTCACACATCAAATTAGGCTTGACTCCGCCCAGGTGTCACCCGTTAGTTAGGCTTGGCATCCTAGTTTTCTATTATTAGTACCCGTGGCATGATATTAGTACCCTTCAAGATGGGTTTATAGGTTGAATCCCAATCGGTTCAGAGAGAGGCATGTCGGTTAGATAATTACCTCCCATAGTTTCAGTCTTTAGTTTAGAACTTAGTTCAGTTTTATAGAATCAAGACTGTCAGACACAGTCAATCAGTATCGGTAATTCAGTTATCAATAACTTTAGATATTAATTACTCAGTCATCAGGACTCAGTACTTAGCTTCAAAAAAGTTCAAATACAGTATACATCAATGTATGTCCATTGCGTACTCAGTATTTATAGTAATTTTAGTTCTCTATGTACTCTCATATTCAGTTACTCTATATCATTCAGTCAGTTACTGTTCATGTATATGAGCCCTTGTATTCAGCCTTACATCATCTAGCATACCAGTACATTCCACGTACTAACACATACTCTTTCTTTGCGCTATGATGTATCATATCGTAGCTTTGGACGCTCAGGTTTCCCGATCGCCCATAGACAAATCCAGTTAGCAGTTGCAGATTTAGTAGTGAGTCCTCATCTATCGAGGATATGCTTTTATTTTAGAATTTCAGTAGTTTTAGTATTGTAGTAGTTGGAGTTATTTGGGGGCTTGTCCCATCAACTCCATATTTAGATAGTTCAGTTAGAGTCTTTCAGATTAGACTAGTTCAGAAGTATTTTAGATTCAGGTATTTTATTAGATGTTGTTATTTATCATTATTTTAGATTTTGAACCTTATGACATTTCAACCTCGTTTCTTGTATTTATTCAACATTAATATTCAGTGCTCACAGTAGATATCAGTCATGGGTTAGCTTATGGTCCTTCAGGACTGTAAGCACCATGTGACGATTAGGGGGTAGTCTCGAGTCATTACAAACTTGGTATCAGAGCCTAAGGCTTAATAGAGTCCTAGGGAGACTGAAAATCGTATCTAGTAGAGTCTTATGCATGGGTGTGTAGCGCGCCATACTTATGGATAGGAGACTATATGATGTTTTAGGAAAAGTTTCCCTTCTTTCAGTATTCATATCGTATGAGTGAGAATGAGCTCAAGTTAAACTCTCAATCCAATCCTTTTATTCCTTATGGTTATAGAATATGCCTCCCAAAAAGACCAACAGAAGGAGAATTGGAAATCAGTTAGCACCTCAGCCCGTTCAGGCAAATCCCCTGAATGAGCACGTCTCCCATGCAGAATTCAGAGTTGTTTTCACTACCTTAGCCAATTTAGTAGTTGCTCAGAATAATCTACAGGCTGTTATCCTATCTAGGCTTAGGGTTCATACTCAGTAGAGCAAGGGGAGAAGCGTAAGAAGAAAGATAGAAAGAATAAAAGAGTCAGAACAAGTAGGTTTAGGCCAAGGTCAGAGGGTGGCAATCATTTCTAGTTCTGTCAGAAATTCTCAGCCCTAAATCCTTTTATAGATAGTGCTCTAGTGCCAAAGTTTAGAAATAATAGTCGAGATAGAGCACCAAGCTCTAAGTCACAAGGTAGTGGAAAAGGTATTCTCACCCGTCTGTTTTGCAAAGAATATGGTTAAAATCACATAGGTATGTGTAGAGCTGGCAGTTATAAATGTTTTAGATATGGTAAGCCAAGCCACAAAATGTGATAGTGTAGTGTAATAGCTTAGAGGGGAAAATATTTATGCTAACAAGGTCAGTCCAACCATCCTGCAGCTCAGTCCGGTCGCCCGAACTAGCAGTGTGCCACTTCCAGTGACACCAATGGGCAACACCCAAATAGGCTTTATGCCCTTCAATCCAGACAAGATTAGAAAAGTTCTCCTGACGTGGTCATTGGTACGTTATAGATCTTTCATTTACATACTCATGCCTTATTAGATCCAGGAGCTTCTCTATTTCTTATAACTCCTTGCATAGCAGTCAACTTTAAAGTTAGACTAGAAATCTTAACAGAACCTTTCTTAGTGCTTACCTCAGTGGGAAAAATCTATTCCAGCCAGACGAGTATACAGGAATTGCTCGATTATAATATTTCAGAAAATCCCTTCAGTTAATTTCAATAATAGAGTCGTTCTATTTCAATTTCTTAATGAAGCAGTCCTTGGATGAAGGGGTAGTACCTCAGTTTCAGATGATTTAAGTTTGAATATTTTAAGATTGATCTAGTAGAAAGAAGAGTTGAGAATTCTAAGCTAGTCAGTGTTGAGGTTGCTATATGATGATTGTTAGGGCAATAGAAAACTAAGATTTTTATGTCATAAAGAAGTACTAGAAGTGGACCTTATATTATCAGGTGTATCCCTTTAGGATGAGTTCAGTGTTTATGAGTATTATTGTATCTTAAACTCCAGAGTAAAGTGGTTTTAGTTTAATTTAGAGTTTATTAAGGAGTTCACAGACTCAGAATAACGACTTTAAGCTAAGGGGGAGATGGCAGAATAAGTAACCAAGTTAGACTTTCAGATTTTAGTAGTAATGTCAGTATATGTAGAGAAGCAGTGGGAGAGGTTGATGGCCAATACGTCCTTACCTCAGTGCAAAATTTTACACTTCAGCTATCACGATATCTACTCATTCCTTACACGTCAACTCTATGATCATAGTTCCTATTCGTGCACATTATCAAAAATTATATACGTTTACAGTTTCTAGTATAAGGAAATCTAGTTTCCTCACTATTATGAATAATGATCTATGAATACAGAAACTCCAAACTCAGGTCATGCAGCTCATGACTCATATACTCATGTCTTATAGTGTGCTCAGTTTCTATGACTTATGCTATACTCCTAATGATCAGCTAAATTCAGATTTTGTCATGTATATCCTTAGTTTAGATCTCTTGATAAAGTCCAGGATGTTGATGTTCTATTCCTCAGGCCTCAGTTAAGTGTCAAGTTCAGTATAGTGATCATCCATCTTCAGGTCCCCATGTTTTAACTTTCAATGAACTCTTCTTATGAAATAATGTAGTGATGACCAGTTACTTAGAAGGGAGAGAATAAATTCTTCATGTTAAGAAAAGATTGTTGCATGCTAGTTTTACACGAGGCTGAAGTTATGAAGATAGGCTTAAATATCATGTTAGTGTGTAGATGAATAGCTAGCAAGAGGTTGTATTTAGTTATTGGAGGAAAAATCAGAATTCTTCCTGAGATAAGAATTTGAGAAAATGCAGAATGTGAGTGTACATTTATATCCTCAATTTGAGCCAGTCCCCATCATATAGCTATCAGGACTCAGTCACAGTCTCAGTTTAATATTCAGTACAAAACTCAGTCTAGTTTCAGGTTTGCTTGACCAGAGCGTATAGTTACTAGTTATTTAGTTGTCAGTATCTCAATATTTCAGAATCATGTTATGCGCTTAGTCTTGCATTCCTAGATAATACCGTTCCCACGAATTCATGCTCAGTTACCTCACGTTCCTCAGTCAGTCCTTACCTCATAGGCATAGTACTTTATAGTTTCAGTCCAGTTATTTAGGTTAAGTACAGTTCAATCTTACATGACCAGTATTCAACTATCAGTTATCCAGCTAATTAAATAGGTTAGTATGTTTACGCATTCGTGATCAATACCCATATGAATATTTTCAGTAGTCTCAGGTGAAGAATTGTGTTAAGGTGGAGGGTATAGTTGAGAGAGTGTTCAAGAAATATATTTAAGCTTGACCATTTGTAGCAGCAGTACATAACACTTAGTCACTCTATTTTAGGTGATGTTTCGTAGGCCTCACCTCATATTATAAAATTTTAGCCACGTGATTTCTTATGTCTCATTCAGGCCATGCCAAGATTTTCTTGCTCCCTAAAGTCAGTAGAAATTTATAGAAAGAGTGTCAAGAGATTCTCCAGTTAAGTATAAGTTTTTAGTATGATTTGGTCCATAAAGCTAGCAATTTAGTTTAGCAGTCGGGCGGACAAATTCGGATGGTTTCCCATTTTTCCATCTAGTCGTCCTATCCCAAAATGGAACAATCCTAGTAGTTACGAATTTAGCCCAGTTCATGTATCATGTATCAGTTTCAAATTTTAGATATTAAGTCACGATTTAGTTCGTAGGTGACCTGTGCACCGTCTTAGCCTTTCCTCAGTATTCCAGCCAAGTCAGTATTCTTTGAGGGACATAATGTCCCAAGGGGGAGATGCACTATAACCCCCAAGCTTTCAGGTCCTTAACCTTTCAGTTTATCTTCACGTAACGAATCCATTTTGGAGTAATGGGTACTCATAAATTGACCCTCTCATTCCAATCTTAGCCGAATGACCATTCCCAAGTTATGGCAAGTATTCAAGAGCCTAGTCCCGTTCATGATAGTCAATCCATGTATCATGTTTCAAACTCAATCATATTCTCATGTTCCCGTTCATGTATATTCAGTGTAAAAGATTAGTTTGTCAGTATCTCAATCATGTAGTCATGTATCAGATATGCATGTTCAGTATGTAAACTCAGTCTATCAGTGTCTCAGCTTAACCCATTTCATTCGAGGATGAATGATCCCAAGAGGGAGATATTGTAACACCCCGTATTTTCCTAGCATAATCTAAGTCCCAGTGCATGAGTATTCATATATAAAATTTTCAAAACACTCATTATTTTTTAGTGTAGATCCTTCCATTGAGTAGGAAATTCAATTAGCTTTACAACGATATAAAATTTGCCTAAATCCGATAATCATGTGAGAAGTCATGGCAATTTTAAGTTTCAATTGGTAAACACCGTCATTCAGGCCAGTAGCGCATTGCGGAGCATGTCAAAATGACAATTTTCAGTTTCCAGTGAGGTACCATGATACCGGTGCGTCGCTCCACAAATTATTTTCATATTTGTCAATTTTCAGTACACCAACGCAATCCCACCGCATCAAGGTAAACTTCTAGGTCGCATCCAAAGGGTAACGCAATTCCGTTGCATCACGTTGATGGTCCAATTCCCAGTTGTCCACTTTCCAGTGACACGGTGTGATAGCGGCGCGTCGCGCTAAGGGCACATATCTCGATTTTTCCAGTTAATTTCTAGTTTTAAATTTTGAATTTTTAAATCATTCCAGGGGTATTTGAGTCTTTTTCCTCGGCCCTAGTCAACCTTTGACACAAAATTCAACCCTAATAAACCAATTTACATCATTATTCATTCAGTTTTTCCCCAAATTAAACCACTCTCTCCCAAGAGGCAAAAACCTTAGTTCAAGAATCAAGATCAATCCTCAAGAATCTGTCCAAGAACCTTCAAGAACTCTTCTTCTCAGGTATGTTAGGTGTTCATTTATGGGTTCCTTTAACCCATAGAGTCCAAGAATACCTTTTTAAATATACAAGATCTTAGATTTATGATTTCTATGTTTGAATTAGATTGAATTCATGTTCATGATAGTAGTTGGGTTTCAATCCATGATTTAAGTGCAAGTTTCATGAAATTGAATAGCATGTGTGATGAATATGTCATTATCTGTATAAACCTTTGAATTTACAAAGTGTATAATGTGTCTATGATGTTAATTGGGTTTTAATCCATTATTATTATATGATTCATGAAATTAGATTAGTATTTCATGGGAATTATATGAATTGCATGCTAAACCCATGGAATTGTAAGTTGGGCATTGTAGTTTCCATGTTTATATGTTATCCATAATCATGTGCATGAAGTTGTGCTCCCCAAGTGTTTGGTAGAATGCCCATTTGAATAAAGTGATAGAATCATGACATGTTAGTATATGAACAAGCTTATGCCCTACAAGTGTTTGATAAAATGTCTTTATAGATGATATATGAACATGTATACATTGTTATGCTTTGCAAGATCATGTGACGCTTTACTTTTCATGCTATTGAGTACTGGGGGTATTTATGCCAGATAATTTTGCTGTTTATTTCAAGCCAGTGTCAATTACAGAATAGTGTCAGTCTTGTCACGATTAATAGTGCTCTCAGTTAGATACAGAACTTAGTAGAACTCAGTCAGTTATAGCACTCAGGAAACTCAATGAATTCAGTTTAGTTTAGTCCAGTATAATAGTTTAGTGTCTATTCAGTTGGGAGTAGAATTTAGCACCGGGCGAGTGCAGGGATAACGGTTTCCCCATCAGATAGGCAGAGTCATTAGCAGCAGTCCCTGTACTCTAAAACCGTGTAGCCAGTACAGGATGAGGAGTCACCCATCAGACCATGCTTGACTACCTCCCAGGGGTCACCGATCAAATTAGTCTAGGCTCCGCCCAGGGGTTACCCGTCAGTTAGGCTTGGCATCCTATTTTTCTATTGTTAGTACCCATGGTACGGTATTAGAACCCTTCCAGCTGGGGTTACAGGTTAGACCCCAATCAGTTCAGATAGGGGCATATCGGTTAGATGATTACCTCCCACAGTTTCAGTTTCAATCTTCAGTTTAGAACTCAGTTCAGTTTATAAAATCAAGACTGTTAGACACAGTCAATCAGTATCAGTAATTCAGTTATCAGTAACTTCAGATATCAGTTACTCAGTCATTAGGACTCAGTACTTAGCTTCAGAAAAGTTCAGATACAGTGTACATCTATGTATATCCACAGTATTGCGTACTTAGTATTTACAGTAGTTTCAATTATCCATGTACTCTTATATTCAGTTACTCTATATCATTCAATCAATTACTGTTCGTACATATGAGCCCTTGCATTCAGCTTTACCTCATCTAGCATACCAGTACATTCCACGTACTGACGCATACTTTTTCTTTGCGCTATGATGTCTCATATCATAGGTTTGGATGCTCAGATTTCTCGACTGCCTATTGACAAATCCAGTCAGCAGTCACAGATTTAGCAGTGATTCCTCATCTAACGAGGATATGCTTTTATTTTAGCATTTTAGTAGTTTCAGTATTTTAGTAGTTGGAGTTAGTTGGGGCTTGTCCCTTCAACTCCATATTCAGACAGTACAGTTAGAGGCTTTCGGACTAGGCTAGTTCAGACAGTATTTCAAATTCAGGTGTTTTATCAGTTGTCGTTATTTATCATTATTTCAGATTTTGAACCTTATGGCATTTCAGCCTATTTTTTTGTATTTATTCAGCATTATTGTTCAGTTCTCATAGCAGATATTAGTCATGGGTTAGCTTATGGTCATTCAGGATCGTAAGCATCATGTGACGACTAGGGGGTATTTTTGGGTCGTTACAAGTAGGAGTAGGAGTAGGAGTAGAAGGAGGAGGAGTAGGAGCAGTAGGAGGAGAAGGAGGAGGAGTAGGAGTTTGAGTAGTAGTAGCAGTAGCAGTAGTAGTAGCAGTAGCAGTAGCAGTAGTAGTAATAGTAAGAGAAGGGGGAGTAGGAGTAGGAAGAGAAGGAGCAGTAGTAGTAGCAGTAGCAGGAGGAGTAACATTAGCAGTAACAGTAGCAGCAGCAGTAGCAGTAGCAGTGGCAACAGTAGTAAAAGCAGTAGTAGTCAAATAAAAAAATAACCTAACAAAAATTTATCAAAAAATCATATTTGTTTGAGATGGTCAGATACTATAAAAGAATAAAATAAAATAAAATTAATTAGATTTGGCTGATACCAAAATAAAAATCCTTAAGAATTCTCCCATGCAAAAACAAATCTGGGAAACTTTCTCTAAAATATAATTCCTTTTCACAATGAAAAGGATTGTAACTCTTCATTAAACCAAAGTACTATTGCTGCCAAAATATTCACATTATTTAATAAAAATTATTTTAAAGTTATCTGAATACGTGTTTTAGTTCTTGCTTGCATATTTTTTATGGTTACACTATCTTTACCAATAATAGTACTCTGTACCAAAATAAGTTTTAAATCAATTCACCATAGTAATATATTTTTTGAAACTTTACCAAACCAGTATAAACGTTGTTCCTGGTAACGTATTATGCTTTAATAAAAGTTAATGGACCAAAAAAGTGTTGTAGATGATGTTAAAATAGGAATCGTTACTGTTAGTAACGTTTTTGATGTAAAACGTTACTGGCATTAATGTTTTTGACATAAAACGTTACTGTGAGTAACAAGACTCTGCAACTTTGTCACATCAGAATCTTTGTACAAATCTGATGTTAAATTCGTTATTGTCAGTTATATTTTAGCTTTAAAATGTTACTCTGAGTAACTCAAAACTCTGACACCACAGAGTTTTGAGTTGATTTGATAGTATCGTTACTCCGAGTAACGTTTAAAGCTAAAATGTAATTGGCAATAATGAATTTAACGTCTGATTCATACAAAGATTCTGATGTGCCAGAGTTGCTGGTTCTCATTACTCACTGTAACATTTTATGTCCAAAATATTACTGATAGTAACAATTGCTATTTTAATGTCATCCACGGCTCTTTTTGGTTCGTTAACCTTTTTAAAAGCATAATACGTTACTGAGAACAACGTTTATACTAGTTTGGTAAAGTTTCAAAAAAATATATTACTTTGGTGAATTCATTTAAAAGATAACTTATTTTGGTTCAAAGCTCCCAATAATAAGACCAACCTAAAATACAAACCATATATCTTTCCTTTATCATATATTTTAGGATTCCTTAATTATTGATTCTCTTAATATTTCTTACTAATATATCTTTCCTTTTACCACAGATTTTAGAATTTCTTAATTATTAGTTCTCTTAAAATCTATTACCATATATTTTAAGACACCTTAAATAAATTATAAGAAAAGAAAATTCACACAAAAATAGAAAAAAAAGTTCAAGGAGCTTACGTGTTCTTTATAGAGTAAAATCAAAGTCCTAATAGTAAGAAAATAAATTTAAAGATATATGTGTTCATTATGGACTAAAATCAAAGTCCATGTCGTTAGGAAATAATTAAAAGATAATATTTAAATATTAAAAAAATAATTTTTTAAAAATATTTTTACATATTAAGAAAAAAGATTGAAATTACCATAAAGTCCAACTTCTAGATTTGCATCTGCTCTTCAACTGCCACAAATTAGAGTCATACCACTATTGTAATAAATAAATAATTTTAAATCGATCAAAATAATTTAGAATATAAGAAAAAACAAATCAACATATTAACAAGAAAAGAAAAGAACTAAAAACATTGTATATAGTCTCATTAACTCATTTAGAGTCGTATTCCAACTTGCGTCCCTTTACAATTCAATCTTTAAATCAATATATTTTGAGAAAATCTCATTCATGGTCACTTTAGTTTTGTGTCCATTACACAAAAAATATTTTTCTTTCTTTCATTACACAAAAGTTATCTTACTCTTTTTTAGTCATCAAAAAAATCACTTTGATAGAATCTTATAATAATTTCACCTGAAAAATTATGTGGGAGGCTTAATTAATGCATTTGCTTTATTAAATAAAGTTAGGGTTATATTATACATACAGAAGTTTTCCCTTCCTACTTTCAAGCATCGCTACATATATACGAAGATTGTCAACTTAACAACAACCAATAAAAGTGAACAAAATTTTTCAAACATCACACATATAATTATACTATTTTTCTAAGGAATACGTCTAAAAGTCAGCAAAGATATTTTTCAAATAAATGCAGAAATTATAGATCAAACTAACAGAACAACCAACCAAATTAACATCAATCCAAATGCATTCAGAAGAACAAATGATAGATCCATGTATGAGAAACCTTCTTATTTTAGAAGCAGTTTGATTCATTAACCAACAAATATCAAATCATAGCATGTTAGAAAGCAATCCATTACATATGACGACAAAAGAAAGTTGTGATCTTAAACAAGAATAATTTTAATTCATCAGACCACATCTAACCATCATAAAATATTCAGAAAAATTGATTAATACACTAAAAGAAATTTTCAGTAGATCCTCACCAACTTTTGCTCACCACAAAGAAAGAAACATCCCATCCGGTCCAGAATTCAAACATACAAATATACCAACATAAATTTATGTATATACTATACTCTACCATCAAACTTTTCTTAACTTTGTACATATACCTAAGAAAATATATCAAAATAGAAGAAAGTTGCTACCCTATTGGTATTAACAACAGCGATTCAGTTATTTAGTGTTAATAAAACTTTACGCCTCTTATTCTTTTCATATATTTAGGAGTTAATATTATAAAAATAATTAAATATTAATTTTAAAAAATATAGTAAATGACTAATTTGTATATTGTAGGGCATTTATAAGATTTTTTACACTTTTAACATAGTTAGATAGATACATGAGAATAAAAGTCTAAATAAATCTTAAACTAAATCCATGCTTGAGATTAACAGTGTTACCTAAAGCTTATCCTAAAGTCTCCTTTACAATGCAACATTTAAATTACAAATCTGTTCAAGAAAGGAAGGTCGCATCACAAAAAATCTTAGTTACTAACTTTTGAATTATGATTATCAACTCTATGAAGATTCAAAGTTAGGGGAAGCCCCATAATTTGTTAAATCATATTTTTTATACATAATTCAAAAATTCATTGCAAACACAACAACAACAACTGACATACCCAATGCAAAATGTACACAGACTTAAATTTTTTATCATCACAAATACAATAAAAAAATATTTTTATCCAATCAATTCTGTATACATAATTTGAAAATCCATCACAAATACAGTACCAACAACAACAACATACCCCTGTTATCCACAAGTGATTGTATGCAAACCTTCCTCCTACCTCGTAGAGATAGAGAGACTATCTTTGATCATAACAAACATAGCAACAACAACAACATATCCCACGTAATCCAACATGTAGAGAGGTGGGAGTGCAAACCTTACCCCTATTTCCTAGATATAGAGAGTATTTATGATCATCACTAACATAACAGAAAAAAATTTCAATCAAAAGCATAAGGTAAATCAAGAACAAACCTTTTTCAATTTACGATTTCGAAAAAAATTCAGTTCAGTAAGCTCAAAAGTTGAAATTGGCTCAGATAATCCATAAGCAGCGGTCATTGCCTCCAGATTTCAGATAACACAAATTACTACTAAATATAAAAGTAGTCATGATCAATCAAAATAGGATCAAGATTAAATAAATTCCTATCAAAGTGCCACAACATATCAATTTTTGATCTCTCACTAAGAGTAATACACAACAATAAAATAAATAATAGAAAGAAGAAAATATTAGACCATCAAACAATAACACAAACCACCTCATTAATAATTTTTGACACGCATCAATAATTTTCTGCATTAAGTAACCAACACAGATCAAATTCATTTATCATTTATTATTATAGTAGATACCGATCAAATAACCAATATTCTTATTTCAATTAAAAGGTGTTATGCATTAAGGAGTATATGTTGGTGGAAAGAAATTTTGTATTAAAGAAAACAAATGCAACATATGTAACCTTAATACCTTGACATGGGACCGTTACATATAATTAATCTTCGTAAAACTCATGCAACAATAAGCTTACATAGTTCTACAACTTTGCTTCGTGTGTTGTATGTGTCTGTTTTTTTTTTTTCATCTGTGCACTTTTTCTTCTCTTCACCAAAGATGCACCATAAGTCCATAGCCGAGAGCCTATTAAAGGAGTACATAAACCTAACGATATGTTGCTTTTTTCTCTTATCAATGTGGTTTTTACATATATTTTAGGACTCTTAATTGTATCTTCATATATGTTAGGACTCTCATATTTATTTATTTTCCATATATTTTAGGATTCCTTAATTTAATAAAATAATAATTGAAGAAAAAAAATATGAAAAGACGATTTTGTTTAAAGGGGAGACTTTTAATGAAGGGTAAAAAGGAAAAAACGCCAATAATATGGACCTTCACACTTTTAATATAATAGATAGATATCCTCGATCAAGGTTTATTTCATACGTCAATCTAAAACTAATTATAATATTGTTAAAAACATAATTATTGTATATTTATTTAAGTTCAAAATCTTGAGATAAGTAAAAGGGAACGAATACGTTTTTTTATTGATTGACGTGATAGAATTGTACAACGTGATAAAAAATACTTGATACACGTGCAACACACGTATCTTAAACTAGTATATGTGTGTCCTCCCCCTATATGTCTAGTTAAGTAGAGTAGATGCAGTACTCCACTTAATTACATTTATAATATTTCCTACGTATATGATCTAGATGTTTCAACTTAACAATCTGCTTTCGAGCATGGTCATGTTTGCTAATCTTGTACACGTTGAGCAAATTGTTATCCTTGCATCCATTCACTTTAATTGACAAAATTCATATTTTGGAAATTGAATTAGTCTTTAAAAAATGAACTTTTGTTTGATAGGCATGTGGGTGATGCAATTTTGAAGATTTAAATCCGTACAAAAATTTGGATTATATTAAATTGAAAATATATTAGTTTCAAATAAATATTGTGGATTAATGTAATTGGATTAATTATTTAAGTCCAAACATATATGGATTTAATTAAAATCTATTTTTATTGGGCTAGCCCATTGATTTGAGCTACAAATGATGAGCTCACTTTACTAAGCCCAAGATATTGTCATATTTTACAGGCCCAAATAAATCCCACGTGTTAAATGACGTGGCATGCCAAGTCAAGTAAAGGAGTCGATAGGACCATGCCACATGTCAAAATAATGCAACAGGTCCAATAAAATCAAAGCTCATAAAAGGTGCCACGTCACTTAAATTTGATTGGTCAAAGAAAGTCCATCTTCATCTGACTCTTCCTTTTCCAAAACTATAAATAGGGGTCTCATAATTCAGAAAGAGGGGACCCCAGAACTCTAACAAGTAGAAAGTGAAAGCTCGTGGATCAAACACTGCAATTTCTCTAAAAAGCTCAAGCATTCAAATCAAGTTCATCAAGATTCAAGATCAATACCACAATATTCAAGAACAAGCTCCAAAGCCCTTGAATTCAAGAACAAGTCAATATCAAGACTCTCAAATTAACAAATCAAGTTCAAATTCAAGATCAAGCTTTAAGCCCTTGAATTTATATTTGAAAAGCAAATCAGAGGATTCATAGAGATTGTAACACTCGCATTAAAATCAATAAATTGATTGTTACAGTATTTTTCTTGTCTCGGTTATTATTTTCGATCGCAAAAATTTTATTGTTCAACAAATTCTGGCACACCCAATGGGACAATCTCTACCTCTCATCTCAACTTTTTAGACTTCGAAGATTAAGAACACCGAAATGACTTCCAAGAAGATCAACTCTCAATCAACTGCTTCTAAGGCTGCTAATTCAAGATTCTCTGCCGAACTAGAAAGCATCCTTGGTGTTACTTTCGGATGTTTAGGAGCTATCACAAAGAGCAAGGCAGGCTTGCTAGGACAATAAACGCATCCAGTGTCATTCGTGCCAACTCCAATTTTTGGATCTTCAACCCCAAAAGGAGCGAAGTCCAATACAAGTGCATCAGTAGGAGGAAGTAGTGTCACAGAATCTTTTAAGAAGACTCTAGATCTACTTGAGCATTTCGGTTCTAAATACTCTAGCGCAAAGAGCAATAGTCATTCAATAAATGCATTATCTCCACTTATACTGCATAAGTTGAGCACTTCAAAGATCAACTTATGCAATAATCCATGTTACTCTCCAACGTATCTAGTGATCATGCAAGAAATGGTGACTGATGCCTCATCTATGGAAGAGCAACTTGCAAATCTGACAAAGGCAATTGATGGCCTGACCAAATATGTTCAGAATCAAGATCCTAGGATTGATAAGATAGTCGATAGGGTGGAAGGCCTGATAGATGGAGATCTATCCATGCACCGGGAAAATCTACAGAGGATCATGAGACTGAACATCATGTGAAGCAAACACCACTGACTAAAGAGGTATGAGTTTTTTCTGAAGGGATGATCCCGATTGAGCAATTGAAAGAATTCATTGAAGGGACCCTCAAAGACAAGTATGATTTTATCACCAAGTCTTCCCTTGCGTAATCCAATCCCTAAACTGCAAGGATACATAACCTAAAAGTGCTTGCCGGCTATCAACCCCCCAAATTTTAACAATTTGAGGGCAAAGAGAACCCAAAACAATATGTTGCACACTTTTTTGAGACATGTAATAATGCAGGAACTTATGGTGACTATCTTGTCAAACAATTTGTTCATTTCCTAAAGGGAAATATCTTTGATTGGTATACGGATCTCGAGCCTAACTCTATCGATAGTTGAGAGCAATTGGAGCATGAGTCCCTGAATCACTTTTACAGTACAAGGTGTATGGTGAGCATGGTAGAACTCTCAAATACTCAGCAAAAAAGAGATGAGCCATTCTTCAAATTCATCAATCGATGAAGAAATACGAGCCTAAACTACAAAGATAGGCTTAGTGAAGCTTCCGTAATAGAGATGTGCATCCAAGGAATGCACTGGGAGCTTCTCTACATCTTGCAAGAAATTAAACCAAAATCCTTTGAAGAGTTAGCTACTCGTGCTCATGACATGGAGTTGAGCATGTCTTCTACTAGAAAGGGAGGAGCACTTATCCATGACCCTCGAAGGGGAAAGAATAAGATAGAACCCAAAAGATGGGGCAAGTTTGTCCCTAAAAATGACAACAAGGAGTCTATGAATGTTGATGTGTCTCCTGTGAAGGTCACCACAAAGGTGAGCAAGAAGCAAAGTGTGAAGATGACTTCTAGAGCACGTCCAAATCAGAAACTTTAAAGGAGATGCAAGAAAAGGAATATCTCTTCCTTGATTCTGATGTTGTTGAGATTTTTGATGAACTCCTTGAGCTTAAGATTATTGAACTCCCAGAGATGAAGCGTCCCAACGAAGCTGGGAGGACCAATGACCTTAATTATTACAAATATCATAGGCTCATAAGTCACCCTCTGGAAAAGTGCTTTGTCTTTAAAGATAGAGTAAACTATCAAGAGAGAAGAAGATCTTCTTCGATGATGAGATGACCAGTTCTCATCAAATATCTATCACATTTGGCTCGTTCGATCTAGTTCAAATATATGTCGAAGAGAATACTGAGAAAATATTAGATCCTGACAGGTCTTTAGTTGATAAAGGCAATGATAAAGGTTGGACTCTGGTGACCAGGCGCAGACACAGGAGGACAAGTCTGTAAAAGGAATCGGCCGAGCAGTTAACCAAAAGGAGAATAGTGAAGAAACCAAGAAAACAGAAGCTGGTTGAACTTCCAAAAAGGGAGACCATCACAGAGCTTCATCTTAAAAAACCATGGTGTCTAGTAATGTTGGAGGAATTCTTACCAAGTTGGTTTCGTGTGAAGACTGCTCGAATCAACCTTGAGGCCTCTTCTTTTAATACTGCCAAAGAGAGGGCAAAGGGTGAGAATCTACAAATAGAAATTTCTTCATCTTTTGAAAATCTTGCTAAAACTCTTGACGAAGAGGTACATGTATGTGATACAAAAATCACATTCACAAATAACGATCTTCTGCTTGGTGAGGCCCTACATAACCGTCCCTTATACATGGTGGGTTAAATTTTAGGAAAGAAGATCAATTGAATCTTGATAGATGAGGGATCTAGATTCAACATCCTGCCTATCCACACGATGAAGGAACTTGGCATCACTACTGATGAACTGGACGAGAGTAGTATAATGATCCAAGTCTTTAACCAAGGGGGCCAGAGGGCCATGGTATCTATCAAGTTGGGGATTCATATGGTTGATTTTCAATCAAACGCATTGATGCATGTGATAGATGCAAAGACTTCATACAATATATTTCTAGGTAGGCCTTAGGTGTATGGGAATAGAATTATCTCGTCCTCCTACTATTAATGCTTGAAGTACCTCGAAGGTGGAGTGAAAAGAAAGATAGCAGCTGATGATAAGCCATTCACTAAAGTTGAGTCATATTTTGCCGATGCAAAATTCTACTTAAAGAATTATGTTGTAAATAACAAAGGGGTTGAAGATGTCACCAAGACCAAGTGTGACGATCATGCATCTAAGAAGTTTGTTGTGACGGTCGAAAAATTATCCACCAAGAAGCCTCTCTCCACTTCAAATAAAGAAAGTGTTGCTCCTACGAAAAAGAAGGCAACTCTTATTCTTCGCTACGTACCGAAGGTAAAGAAAGAGAAAGATCACCCATCATATTCCCAAGATAATGTGCTAAAGTGGTTAACTTTACCTATCAGGAAGATTGATGCAATAAATCCATCCTCAAGACTTCTTGAAGAGTTTGTGGCTCAAAATCTGCCACAAGATATGACACTCCCTACGAAGCGTATGAAAGAAGGCTTTGACCCAAATGCATATAAGTTATTTATAAAGGCTTGAACAATCATAATGATCCATCAAGGTTGGGAAAACTTCCGTCGGAGGGTACAACCAAGCAGGAACGTAAAGACCTAGGATACACGCAGCCACCTCTAATTCGCATCTCCATAAGAAGGGCAATCAATAATTACATCACCGTGGAAGAAGAATCCATGCTGCTAGTAAAAGACCCTCTGTATTTGACCAACTTAGAGGGTCAACTGCAAGAACTTCTGTGTTTCAAAGGTTGGGACCTTTGAATAAGAAGAAAAACAACAAGCATAAGAGGAGTCATCAAAGCATGATAATGCACTCTTCACTTAAAATACAAAAGGATTTCCAAAGTTTGATTCCTTCTAGAATAAAGTGATAGAAAGAACTGGCAGTTTCATCCAATGAGGTGCTAAAAGTAAAGGCGCATACTGGGATTTATACCAAGCAACTCGAATAAAATGAAGAGAGTGTTGGCTCCTTATATCATGTTATGATCCAGTCAAGAAAGATGTCTCGTCTCAAATAAAGGTTGATAAAGAGATAGAAGATGCCTTTTGGTGTTATCATATATCCATCAACGACGATGATCCTCAAGAGGAGAAAGATTTTAGAGATGCTCCATCGCAACTTGAAGAAGGAGTAAAGGCCATAATAGATCCCTTGAAGGAAGTTAATCTTGGAATCGATGAAGACCCAAGACCAACTTACCTGAGTATGTTTCTAGAAGTGGAGGAAAAAATCGCTTATACAGACATACTCAAAGAATATATGGATGTATTCGTCTGGAGCTATAAGGAAATGCATGGATTAGATTCAATATTAGCGGTCCATCAGTTGGGGGTCAAGAATAGTGCCCGTCCTGTTAAGCAAGCCCAAAGATGCTTTAGGCCGGAGTTGGTTACTTTGATTGAAAATAAAGTTAACAAACTCATTGAAGTGGGATTTATTCATGAAGTCAAATATCCCACATGGATTTCAAGTATTGTTCCAGTATAAAAGAAGAAAGGCCAAATTTGAGTTTGTTTTGACTTTCAGGATCTCAACAACGCCTGCCCTAAGGATGACTTTCCAATCCCTATACCAGAGTTGATGATTGATGCCACCACTGGTTATGAGGCAATGTCCTTCATGGATGGTTCATCCGGATACAATTAAATTCGTATGGCGCCAAAGGATTAAGAACTCACTGCATTTCATACGCCCAAAGGTATTTATTGCTATAAGGAGATGCCTTTTGGTTTGAAGAATGCTGGCGCCACTTATCAAAGGTCTATGCAAAACATCTTTGATGGCCTGCTCCATAAAAATATTGAATGCTACGTGGATGATCTAGAGGTAAAGTCAAGAAAGAGAGACGACCACTTAAAAAACCTAAGAATGGTATTCGAGTTACTTCAAAGATACCAACTTAGGATGAATCTGTTGAAAGGTACCTTTGTAGTTACTTCTGGAAAGTTTCTTGGCTTCATTGTGTGACACCAAGGAATTGAAATTAATCAAGAAAAGGTCTATGCAATTTTGAATATGCCCAAGCCTTGAAATATTCATGAGTTAAAAAGCCTTCAAGGAAGGCTAGCATATTTAAGGAGATTCATCTCAAACCTGGTTAGAAAATGTCAACCATTTAGTCATCTCATGAAGAAGGATACTCCCTTTGAATAGAACCAAGCTTGTAGTAATGTCTTTGAGAGTATCAAATCATACTTAATGAAGCCACCAGTTCTTGCGGCACCCATACCTGGGAAACCATTGATACTCTATATCGCGGCACAAGAGAGGTCAGTTGGAGCACTACTGGCTCAAGAAAATAGTGAAGGCAGAGAAAACTCTCTTTACTAGTTAAGCATAATGATGACGCCAAATGAGCTAAAGTATTCTCCAATTGAAAAGTTATGTTTGGAATTAGCCTTCTTGATTCAAGAGATGAAGCACTACTCTCAGGCTCATATTGTTCGTCTTGTGTCTAGGGAAAATCCCATCAAGTTTGTAATGTTGAAACCAGTCCTTAGTGACTGACTTGCAAGATGGTACCTTCAATTTCAACAGTTTGAGATTGTGTACATTCCCCAAAAGGCTATAAAGAGACAAGCATTGGCTGATTTTTTGGTAGATCACCCGATACCTGATTATTGGGAATTGAATGATGAACTTTCTTATGAAGATGAAATGGTTATTGAAGCTAGACCCTCATGGAAGATGTACTTTGATGGTGCCGCACATCGAGATAGAGCTGATGCCAGTGTAGCATTTGTCACCCTACAAGAAGAGGCCATCCCATACTCTTTTACCCTTACAAACCATTGCTATAATAATGTTGTTGAATATCAAGCTTTAATACCTGGACTTGAGATAGCAGTTGACATAAAACAACTGCAATTACAAGTCTTTGGTGATCCTAATTGGTGATCAAGCAGCTTTTGGGAAGCTATGAAGTCAGAAAGCCTGAGCTACGACCAATCATGACTATGCACAGAATTTGATGGGGTAGCTTAGAGAAGTAACCCTCCAACATGTGCCAAGGAGATAAAATAAGCAAGTTGATGCCTTAGTTTCTTTAGCCTCAACCGTAACTCTTCCAAATCAGATGCGAGTTACTATCCGCCAAGAATGGGTAGTACCGCCATCAGATGAGGATGTAGAAAACAAGGTTGAATACCTCGTTGTTGTTTCTAAAGCTGTAAAATAAGATTGGTGAAAACCTATCTTTGATTACTTATGTTATGGGATACTTCCAACGGATCCAAGGAGAAGGACTAACATTCGTTATCGCGCACCTTGCTTCCTTTACTATAAGGACACACTGTATAGAAGATTATTCGAATGAGTACTCTTACAGTGTTTGGGAGAGGAAGAAGTAATTCAAGATTTGCAAGAAGCACACTCGGGAGTTTATGGATCATATCAGTCTGGACCGAAGCTCTATTTTCACATTAAAAGAATGGGATATTATTGGCCACCAATGGTGAAAGATTGCTTGGACTATGTTAGAAGATGCAAACCTTGTCAATTCCATGCAAATTTCATACATCAACCTCCGAAGGTACTATATACAACTATAACATCTTGTCCATTCAATGCTTGGGGAATGGATGTTGTTGGTCCACTACCAAAATCTTCTAATGGACACTTATACATCTTGGCCATGACAGATTACTTCTCAAAGTGGGCCGAAGCTATTGCTCTTAAGGAACTAAAGAAAAAAAATATTGCAAACTTTATCCGAGTGAATATCATCTACCACTTTGGAATTCGTCAATATATAATAACTGACAATGGCAAGACATTTGATAACAAACTGATGAATAAGATTTATGATCTCTTTGGCTTCAAGCAACGCAAGTCTTCTATGTATCATGTTGCCTCCCACGGTCTAGATGAATCCTTCAATAAGACTTTGTGCAACTTGTTGAAGAAATTTGTCTCCAAATCCAAATGAGACTGTCATGAACGAATGGAAGAAGCTCTATGGGAATATAGAACAACTTACCGCACAACAACGCAAGCAACCCCATATTCGCTTGGTTTTGGAGTTGAAGTCATCTTGCCACTTGAGCGTTAAATACCTTCTTTGAGACTGGCTAATCAAAAAGGGCTCACTGATGAAGAAAATTCTAAGTTGTGTCTTGTGGAGTTAGAAGCTCTTGATGAGAAGAGACTAGAGGTTCAACAAAATCTTGAATGTTACCAAGCCTATTTAGCTCGTTCCTTTAACAAAAGAGTTTTCTTGAGGTGCTTCCAAGTTGGAGATCAAGTCCTTAAAGTAAGAAGGCCCATTATCACTTCTCATAAGTCTGGTGGCAAATTCACCACAAAGTGGGATGGACCATATGTCGTACAAGAGGCATATTCAAATGGTGCTTACAAGCTTGTCGATGTAGATAGAGTGAGGGTTGGCCCCATTAACGTCAAGTTCTTAAAGAAGTACTATCCTTGAAGAAAGATGACACACCATAGGCACGAGTATAAACTGCATGTACACTCCTTAAGGCACGAGTATAAACTGCATGTACACTCCTTAAGGCACAAATATAAATTGTATGTACACTCCTTAAGGCACGAGTATAAACTATATGTACACTCCTTAAGGCACGAGTATAAACTGCATGCCCACTCCTAGCCCACAAGAGTATAAACTGTGTATGGATAAAAAAAATGAAAGTCCGCTAGGTTGAAAACCTCGAAAGAGGCGGCGTAGGAAAAAGTTAGGACACAAAAAAAACACTTACCTAGAACTACGTTGTGACTTGATCCTCTTCATTGAGGTACATAGGTGTTTGGAATTTCATTCTGAGTTCAGTTGCATGAGTATATGTTCCTGCAGTATCTACCATATAGATACCAAATATGTAAATTTTCTAATTAAATTTTGGACTCACTCCACATATTGATAGCTCAATAGGGACAAACTCCAATAAAATGTGAGCTTCATTCACATAACATAAAGTCTCCAAAATCCCCAAATTTGGAAGTTGAACTGCTCAAAATGCCAAATTTGGGAGTGAAAGTTGACAAAATTTACAAGTCTTCAAATCAAGGCCTCTCGCGGGTTTATCCTTAAAAGGACCTAAAAATTTCCATGCCTTAAAGTGGACAAAATTTGTCTCTTTACACCTTAAGTTGGCTTGTAACGGTTTTATCCTTAAAAGGATATCAAAATTTCCATGCCTTAAGGTGGAAAAGATTTGTCCCTTTGTGTCTTAAGCTGACCTATAACGAGTTTATCCTTAAAATATATTGAAATTTTCATGCCTTAAGGTGGACAAGATTTGTCCCTTTGCACCTTAAGTTTATCCTTAAAAGGGCCCATCTTAGAGAAGACCATTGCATAAATACATCGGTGAAAAAGGCCCATACTTAGAGAATACCATCGCATAAATACATCGGTGAAAAGGGCCCATACTTAAAGAAGACCACTGCATAAGTGCATCGATGAAAGAGCTCATACTTAGAGAAGACCATTGCATCAATGCATTAGTAAAGGGCCTATACTTAAAGAAGACCATTGCATAAATGTATTAGTAAAGGTGCCATACTTAAAGAAGACCATTGCATAAGTGCATCGATGAAAGGACCCATACTTAAAGAAAATCATTCTGTCTTCAAGCAAAGTCTTTCGGTCTTAAGATGACAGAGGCGAAGTTAAACTCTCGCACCTTAAGCTGGCTAATTATTGCAGTCATTTGGTATTAAGGTGACAGAGGCAAAGTTAAAATCTCGCTACCTTAAGCTGGTCAATTATCGCATAAGTCTTTTGGTCTTAAGGTGACAGAGACGAAGTTAAACTCTCGCCACCTTAAGCCGGCCAATTATTGCATAAGTCTTTCGATCTTAAGGTAACAGAGGCAAAGTTAAAATCTCACCACCTTAAGCCGGCCAATTGTTGCATATTTTTATTTGTTTCAACCCTACAAAAAAAGGGGGGACAAGAAAGAAAGTAAAAAGAAAACACAAATAGAAAGGATATTACCTGTCAGAGAGTTGCGATCTTAAAATTTGTATATCACCAACTTGATTGAGATAAGATGCCTTGATTAGAATAAAGACCTCAAAATCGAGTTTGAAGCATCAAAACTCCCTTTGATGGTGATGGTCCCACATCAAGATATAAATTATTTGGTGAGGTGATGCAAATCGGGAATCCTCTGTCGGACAGCATATAAAGATCGACTTCAAAAAATCATCTAGAACAATCCAAAAAGTATTAAAATCCAAATTTTGGATATGTTATACATGCATGTTTCCGGCATCTATCGGATTAAGCTTATCATAATTTCAATACTCTCATATTGAGATATAATTTATTTGGTGATGCTGCGTAAATCTGAATTGTTGATGCATCAAAATTCGATGTTGATTTTGGGATAACATATGAAAATATCTCAATTTTATTAAATTATGAATTTTGGATATGTTATATATCTTTGTGTCTAGGTTCACTAGAATCAAGCGGCTTGTGATTTCATCCTTCCTACTTCAAGATATGAAAGTTTTAGTAAAGACGCGCATGTCTGAAATTTTCAGCATGATAAAATTTAGGGCTAAATTCAAAAAATTATCGAGAATTATATTGAAGGAATTTAAAGCTGAATTTTTGATATGTTATAGATATCAAAATTTTCTTTAATATCAAATGGTTCATAATTTCAATATTCCTACAACTAGATATGATTGTTTTACCACAAACACATTGTGCTGAAAAAAAAGTGACAAAAATAAGAGAAAAGTAGGAGGGAAAGAAATTACCTCAGTATTGTTGATGGCTTGAAAAACCCCAAAATTGATATTGAGAAAGTGGGGAACTACCTCCTTTTATAGAGTTGTAGGATGGATGTTTTCTTCTCCAATATAAGTTCAGATTGGAATAGCTTCTATCTCCAAATTTAAATTGGAGATTGTTTCCTTCTCCCATACAAATTTAAATTAGAGGTTATTTCCTTCTCCCATACAAATTCAAATTGGAGATTGTTTCCTTATCCCATACAAAATCTAATTGGACATTATTTCCTTCTCCCATACAAATTCAAATTGGTTGTTTCCTTCTCCCATACGAATTCAAATTGGAGTTTGTTTATTTCTCCAATCTAAGTTCAAATCAGAAGAGTTTTATTCCTGATTAAGTAAGGCAATGAAAAAGTCTTCCAAAATTTGTTTAAAATTGGATATCATGTCTCACCAACAGGTCTTAAGTATAAAGATTCATGAAAAAAATAAGAGAGTTTTGAGAGGCAATATCAATATGGTTCGGCTTTAATTTTTTTGAATGGGGTATTCATATGTATGAAAATCATTGAAGCACGAAGGAAACATGTTTAAATAATCATACTTCAAGGATAGTCTCCAAAATATTAAATATCTCGACAAGTCTTGAAGTAGGGGGCATTTGTGGAAGATGCAATTATGAAGATTTAAATCCGTAAAAAAATTGGATTATATTAAATTCAAAATATATTAGTTCCAACTAAATATTGTGAATTAATATAATTGGATTAATTATTTAAGTCCAAACGTATATGAATTTAATTAAAGTTCATTTTTTTATTGGGCTAGCCCATTGATTTGGGCTACAAATGATGAGCCCACTTTGCTAAGCCCAAGATATTGTTATATTTTACAGGCCCAAATAAATGTCACGTGTCAAATGACATGGCATGCCAAGTCAAGTGAAGGAGCCAATAGGAACATGCCACATGTCAAAATAATGCAGCAGGCCCAATAAAATCAAAACCCATAAAAGGCGCTATGTCATTTGAATTTGATTGGTCAAAGGAAGTCCATCTTCATCATGAATCTTCCTTTTCCACAACTATAAATAGTGGTCTCATAATTTAGAAAGAGGGGACCCCAGAACTCTAACAAGTAGCAAGAGAAAGCTCGTGGATCAAATATCGCAATTTCTCTAAAAAGCTCAAGCATTCAAATCAAGTTCATCAAGATTCAAGATCAGGACCGCAATATTCAAGAACAAGCTCCTAAGCCCTTGAATTCAAGCACAAATCAAGATCAAGTCTCTCAAATCAACAAATCAAGTTCAAATTCAAGATCAAGCTTTAAACCCTTGAATTTATATTTGAAAAGGCGAATCAGAGGATTCATAGAGATTGTAACACTCGCATTGAAATCATGGATCTTTCATGGACAACATGCTCTTCTCAAAGTCAAGTAATACCATATCATCAGATCGGCATTCATTACTGCAAAATCTGTATTCTCTATTCAATCACAAACAATTTGCAATATTATATTTAGCACACATATAATTACTTTTAAAAAAAATTATGATTGAGTATATTTATATTTATACTAGTCAAGTGTACGTGCTTTGCACGTGTGTCTTGTGTTGATAAATATAATTATATATAAGAAAATAAAATTATTAAAAAATAAAAATTGAGTTAAAATAAATGTTGTATCTATTTAAAAGATATAATTTGACACTATAAGTGTTTCATCTTAATCAATAAAATAATATATAAAATAAAAAATTAATGAATTAAAAATTTTTGCTCCCTAAAGAAAAAATATAGAGAAAAATTAAGCCGCAAAGGAGCATTTGTTGTACATATAGGCCATATTAATTAAAACATAAATATTATTAGTATTTTATGATCAAATTTAGGGTTGAGACTAATATTCATAATATAAAATATAACATAAAGAGAGAAAAAGGTCAGAAAATTAGGAAAACACTATAAAAAAAAATACTTTGTAAGAATATATTGGTATCTTTCGATCTTGTCCAACATCACTCATTTATCTTGCTACAACTAATGATTGTACATGGACAAACTTTTTACTTTCTTCAATTACTCAAAGTTAATATTGTATATATTTTTAATAAAAGAACGTACATAATTAGATGTAAATATTTGATGATGTACACTTATGACAACATCATGATGCATATTAAAAGCGTTAAACTTAAATTCTTTGTGACTAATCAAGGGACCCACAAATTCGGTCAACAAATACCTACTAAAGTAGTATTTTGTTAGTACTAAAATCCATATTTGGTTACGTCTTTTTACATAAAAGATTAATCTATTATTACTTCCCCAAATATGAATTAATAATTGAAAGTTAATAGTAATTTTAATTATATTTAAATAAGGAAAGATTATAATCAAATTTTAACGGGACACCTAAAATATTATAAATTAATTAAATAATAATTTAGTAAATAGTAAATGATAATTTTGTCTATTGTGGAGTCTTTTAATGAAGGGCAAAAAATTCAAATCACTTTTCCAAAGATCTTCACACTGTTAATATATTATTATTATTATTATTATTATTATTATTATTATTATTATTATTATTATTATTATATACACTAATTTAGTGTACGTACTTTGCACATGAGTTTCACATCGAGTATTACAAAAGTTTTTATCCATCAGGTGAAAGAAATTGCAGTGAAGACTCTTTGAATCTTATTTGGTCCTAAATATTGGGACTATGAGTTTAGAAGAAAATAATATTGTAGTTTTAAAATTTTTAATTTTATTATGTAGTAGTTTCCGTATAAATATCGTAAACATTCTTGTATATATAAGGTAAAATATTAATTGATTCAAAAGTGTTAAATATTATGATTTTTCACCCGAATCAAATAAATTTTTTAATTAATTTGAAAGTCCTAAAATAATTATTTTTTTTTCCTTTTCAAGCATTGTTTTTTTCTTAAAAATTTGTGCGGGACTTATTTTTGAAACTTTCACATATTTAGGCCCCGTTTGATCATTAAAATGATATTTTTCTGATGTTAAAGTTGTTGTATTTGGCAACAATAATAATATATCCAGTATATTCCCACCAAGTGGGGTCTGGAGAGAGTAAGTATATGCAGTCCATACCACCTAGTACTTAATTCCTTTTAGATATGAAACTCTTTTTTCTCTTGCTATTGACCTATGAAATTTTTTCTCAAATTTTGTCACTTTTGAGTTCCATAGACAGTTTAATTAAAACAATTTGAGAAAATAAGTAAAAAGATAGTTTTATCTATTATAAAGTGTTTTAATGAAGGGAAAAAATTTAATTATTTTTCAAATGTATTAAACTCAATCAATAATTAAAGAGTTTTTTGTTTGTTCAACTTTATTATGCGATAAAATAACCCTCAAAAATATTTTTCTCTCAAAAATTTGGTCAAATACCTTGATTTATATTTTTTGATGTTTCAAAAACTCTATTAAACAACTATAAAGGAAGGAATGCTGAAAGTGTTCAAATATTTGATCTAAAACGAAAGATGAGAAAATTGAAGGAAATGTGTCTTTTAAGTCTTGAATGAAGGATTGGTGACATTGACCAACTTAAAGGGTCAAACATCATTAAGAAACTTGATTAAGTTAATTATGAACTTGATTAATATTTTCAAAATATTCTAATGTTTTTAAAAATACAAATCAACCTCCACCCCTCTTCAATCCAAATCAATCAGTCCTTTTCCTCTCTCTCTCTCGATCGACAGCTTCTCTCAACTCTCTCCCAATCAACAGTTCTGCAAAATTCTCTCTTTAATCCCCGACGACTTCAACCTCTGGCGAAAAATAGTCGGGCGAGTTCCCTTTCAACTTTCAACTGCCAATCAACGTGAAGACTTCTCTAGCGACAACAACAGTCGGGCTTAGGTTGATGCGGAAAAGCTCTTATACTAAACCGGGAGGAATGAAATTCCAAACAAAGGAAAGGATCAAGCAAAAAACTCAAGAAACCAACAAGGTCAGGCCCTCAACGAATAAAGACCTTCGAGTTCTTCATCATCCCATTTCCTTTTTCACAGGTAAAAAATTATAAAGAAACAGAGAAACTTGAGCCAACTACTCTTCTAGTATTGAAATGTGGACTAAATAAAATTCTAATTTCTGGAATTTCTTTTTCTTATTGTCGTACTGTTGATTCGGATTTGTTGGTGATTTTTGTTCACAGTTGTTGTTCTTAGTATGTGTGATCTGTTGGTGTTGCTGGATTGATTTGTTGTTTCTCTTGGTAAAAATGGTGTTGCAACAGATAAAACATCTGATGCAACATATGAAACATCTAATACGACAGATGAAGACATCTAATGCAACAGATTAAAATCTAATGCAACTATGAAAATCTAATGCAACAGATGAACAATTTAACAGGTCATTCATCCGTTGCGACAGACGACTCTTCTGTTTGGAAGAAATCTAAACAATATTGATCCAATAGATAACTCATTTTGCAACATATGAGTGATATGTTTCAACAGTTCAGTGATCTATTTTTATTGTTTCCAATAGTTTACTCATCCATTGCAACTGGTTAGTTATATGTTGCAACAGATAACATATCTGGTGCAAAAAATTAGTGATTTGTTTTTATGGTTTCCAACAAATTACTCATCCGTTGTAATAGGTAACATATCTGGTGCAACAAATTAGTGATCTATTTTTATGGTTTCCAACAAATTACTCATCCGTTGCAACAGGTCAGTTATATGTTGCAATAGATAACATACTTGGTGCAATAGATTAGTGATCTATTTTTATGGTTTCCAACAGATTACTCATTCGTTACAACAGGTTGGTTATATGTTGCAATAGATAAACTACCTGGTGCAACAGATTAGTGATCTATTTTTGGTTTCCAATGGATTACTCATCCGTTGCAATAGGTTGCTATATATTGCAATAGATAAACTACCTGGTGCAATAGATTTGTGATCTGTTTTTATGGTTTCCAACGGATTACTCATCCTTGTAACAGGTTAGTTATATGTTGCAATAGATAAACTACCTGGTGCAATAGATTAGTGATCTGTTTTTACTATTTTTGATGGATTACTCATCCTTGCAATAGGTTGGTTATATGTTGCAACAGATAAACTACCTAGTACAACAGATTAGTGATCTATTTTTATGGTTTCCAACAATTAACTCATCCATTGCAATGGGTCGGTTATATGTTGCATCAGATAAAATACCTGGTGCAATAGATTAGTGATCTATTTTTATTGTTTCCAACGGTTTACTCATCCATTGCAACAGGTAGGTTATATGTTGCAACAGATAACATACCTGGTGCAATAGATGTGTGGTCTGTTGGAACTGTTATTTTATCGTTGTGCATGTTAGATTTACTATTATCCTTTTTAATGATCCATTAATCAAATTATGATCTATTTTATGTTCCTGATAATTTAAGATAATATGGCTCCCAAAAGAAGAAACTGAATCAAGTCCAAGTAAAGGAACAAGTACAGCAGCTCGACTACATTCACCACTTTATGAACTTGCTTTATAAGTGTTATCTCAATCAGGAGCAAAAGATAATGAACACAGGGATGAGGAATGTCTCAAAAGAGATAATCCAAATACCAAATCCCTTTTGCTGAAGAGTTGGTCAAAACCTTCAGCACTGATCGTTATCCTATGAGAATGCAGTGCGATGGTGCCACAGATTTAACGGGTGATTTTGTGGTTAAGTCATCCATAGGAAAATCTTTCGATGCCTTCAGAAAAATACTTTGAGAACAAAAATTGGATTCTTATTTCACGGAAAGCTTCTTTGGGCAATATCTTGATTTGCCGGAGGATAATAATGCTCGTTTCCAGATGAAAATGGTATACGATCTTCTCAAGCGTAGGTTTATGTATGAAAATAAAGACAAGATGGATAAGGTGTGGATAAATTATTGTGGCATGCCTGTTTATTTTGGTTGGAAGGAGTTTGCCATAGTTATCGGACTAAAATGTTATCCTCCTTCTCCTTCTCAAGTTATACCTACTCTGACTCAAAAAAAAAATCACCCCGCATACCCAAAAAGGCAAAGGCAAGTCGAGTGATCGTGAGGAACTGGTGTCCATTATTGGTCGAAGCTTCAAAAATAAAAATTTGATAGAAGCGTTGAAAGGTAAAGGACTCTTAAAGAAGTACAAGCAATCATTGCGCTTGGTTTGGTCTGTACATAATAGTCCTTGGGCGAGAGACGTTAACAACAACATAAGCCCCCATTTAATAAATCTCTCAGAGGATCTTGAGGTATTTAACAGCTATCGTTGGGGTTATGAAAACTTCAAATGACTGTTCAATATTTGTTGACTCCGTTAACGCCAAAGACAATCAACTTATATGGCTTTTCATGGGCCTTCATGGTAAATATTTCTTTTATTATGATATGATTCATCATTTTTTATTCAATAATGCTTTTGATTTATTAGAGTTATGTTATATGCTTGGGCATTTGAAGTCATTCCTTATTTGAGACAACAAGTGAACTACCAGGAAGAAGTTTTCTGTCCAAGAATCCTGAGATGGTTGTCGGTCAAAACTGATAAAAATGTAAAATTTCTAGATCTTTTCAACCCCCCGAAGAAAGTGGTAAGTCCAATTCTAATCAAGTTTTTATTTTAACTAATGATTATTTTAAATGATTTCATCATTATTCTATTATATGTACTGATTTATTTTAGATTGTTGATCCGAGGCTTGTTCCGACCAACCGAGAGTTGAAGATGTCATTTTTTCTTACTTTACGGTCTATGCAAACTTTATCGGACCCTAAGGTCGTTGATGGAATAAAAATGGAATTGTTTGGAGCAACAACCATCAGAAGAAAAATAATTTTGGAGGTGGGCTTGTTGGTGTTGATGATGGTAGTGGTAGTGGTGTTGCTGTTGGGGATAATGATGCTCCTATTATAATTTTCGAAACAAAATACCATTATGATTATGATCATACTGGTTGTACAGATTTTTCTCCAGATTTTGCCACATCTAGCGAATGTTCTGCATGCAAATGTCAAGACTGCAAGGCGAAACACAGTGGAGTGATTAATGTTATTAATGCACTAATTGCTTTTGTAAAGAAAATGGCATCTACGAGGGGTGTCATTCCATCAAAGCGGATTTCATATCCATACACTCCACTAGAGATCAAGGAGGCTAAGAGGAGAAGGAAAGATACTTCCAAGGCATCATCAAGCCTCGAAAAAAGCAAAATTGCAACACCTCTGTCTTTGTCTTGCACCATTGTTCAGTGTGCAAGGGCCACAAAATAGTAGCATGAGCCAAATAAGGTGAATATACATCATCTGTTCCAACAAACAAATAGGCACATATCTGTTTCAACAGCTGATACATCTACTAAAAATTATCAAACAGATATATACATCTATTGCAATTGTTGTCTAACTTGTTGCATCAGATGTGTTATCTGTTGCAATAGATAAGTCTTATGTTGTAATAGATGGGTCATCTATTCAAAATTATCGTACTGCTTTGATTTACCTGTTTGAATTCATCCCAAAAGATGATCTATCTGTTGCAACATAAAGCTTATTTGTTACAACAGATGGACAATCTATTGTATATCTGTAATTAACATTGACAATTTTTGGCTTTCCAGGTAGATGTCACAGTAGAAGCCACTATTGAAGAGCATAATATCACAGTTGATAATCTATCAACTGCTTCCAAAGAAGAAGAAAAAGTGAAGTCTGTCAGTTTGGGAGAACGGAAGAATTACCCATTTGAAGGGTTCAACATCTCAGACGAGGATCCAAAAAAACTAACACAGTTGATCAATGACTATTCAGAATGGATTAACGATGGGCTATTAAAGCATCATGCCGACAGGTACATAAATTAATTTTTAAAAATATTGGTTTATATGATTCATGTTGTAAGAACGTGACATTAACACATAAATCATCATGTAGAAAATAAAATGTCGACCTCTACAAAGTAAACGAATTGAGTCTTGGTTTCAATATGTTTGACTTTGTTGTTGCACATATCGAAATGAAGAATTGGCTCTATTTGATGTCACAGCCCCAAACTTGCTGGAATGATGAGGTTTAAATGTCATACATATTACTATTAATTAATACTTTATTTAATTGCATCTGCGTATTAATTTTTTCGTAACGTAATCTAAAATGTTTGATAATATGTGCAGCACATCTATGTCATTTTTTACTACCTCCGAAAGAAGGCCAAGTTGTAAACAGAAGAATAATACAGATACACGATAGGTAATTATTTGTACAAAGTTTACATCAATAATGCCTACGACAGGTATTGTCAACAACAGCCGAAAGTTTCTCGAAATAAGGAATGCTTAATCAACATCATCAAAGGTTTTAGCATTTCGGCTGACTTACCTTGGAATTTGGTCGATGAAGTGTACATCCCAATCAATTGTGGTGATGAATTTCATTGGGTGTTGGCTGTCGTCGTTCTAAAAAAGAGGTGCATTCAAGTTTATGACTCGATGTCGCGAAAGAGACATTTCGGGCTGTCGTTTGAGATATAAAAGTTGGCCAAAATATTTCCTACTTACCTTGATATGAGTGGCTTTTGGGACCAAAAGATTTGTACTGATTGGTCAACGATTGAAGCATACTGGGATAAAATGGGTAATCCATTTGATTATGTTGAAGTAATTGCTCAACAAACCATTGGTAGCCTGTAAGTTTAAGTGTCATGATTTAGTTTCATTTCACAAATTTCACAATGCTTGCATGAACGGCAAGATATGGGTTATCTGTTTTTTTTAAATGCAGGGATTGCGGTTTTTTTGTTTCTGCGTACGCCGAGTATTTGAGCGATGGATTACAAGTACCAAATTATGGACTTGATGCCAAATTACTCCGCAAAAAATATGATTCTCTTTTATGGAAATATGAAGAAGCAAAAGATCAGAAGTCATATGCAAGCGACATTAAAGATCCATGACAACCAAAGCCGAATTCCGCAGCACCAAATGAAGAACAACTTGTCCATATTGAGTAGATCTGTATATCTTGATTTCGTCAATGTAATAACCTATCCTCCTTGGTTTAACTTGTTGATTTATTTGTAGAGCAGATCATTTATACCCATAGTGATTTTTTTACATTTCATTTATTTGTTGACTTATTTCATGTAATTTTCGAAGACGTCAACTTATTTTATGTTGTCTATGAATATAATTTAATCCTTAGTTTTGAACATGTTAATTGAAATGGAATACTAGATTCAAATATCACAATAGATAATACATCTGCTACAACAGACGACATATCATATCAAATAGATTTAGATATATGTTGCAACATGAGATGCAATACGTGGGTCATCTGCTGGAAATTATATAATAGGTCTTCCAACTTTCTTGATTTTTTCCAATAGATTACCTATCAGTTGCAACAGATACATTATATGTTACAACAGATTGGATATCTGTTGCGACAGACAGACTGGAAAATATCTATTAATGCAACAGATAATTAACTATTCCAACAGATAATCAATCTGTCACAATAGGTATTATATCTGTTACAACAGATATACTATCTGTTGCATTATAAAAATTCAACTTGGCCAGTATAAAAATTATTGCCACTACATGTAAAGTGAAGTGGCTTGAAATAAAAAATTGTTATCGTGTTCGTCTCCGTCTTTGTACATATCCTTCTTTATACACTAGCTCCAACCATTTAGTTAGTACCCCATAAGCCCATACCTATTGCATTTTCCCACAACGGTGTCGCACATACTGGTCATTTCTGTGTCGGTCAGCAAGCACTCGATGCAAGCAAGTGAGTATGGCACACACGCTACACTGGTTTTATTCTTTGGGAGCTGGATGTTCTTATTTCGACCTTCAAAATCCATGATTCCTTTGTTAAGACTTTAGTCGGCAAATGATCCATCAACTTACTCTGCGTCGACAACTTGGGAAACAATTTCAAGAGTGGCTGTGTGTGGGAGTAAAAACGTGTCCTCACTGAAGACAGGTAAGTTCCAGTCATAAACCTTAATCTTTCCCTCATAGAGTAGTATCTCAACAGCAAGAAAATGTTTGACTTTCACGTTCATGACTACAAGGATTCTCTTTGCCTTGGTCCAACTCTTGCTGTATGGATATGGCCTCTTCCCTCTAACATATTTAATCGTTTCTTCATCCCATTGGAACGTATAAACTAACTTATCAAATCCCGGGCCACCAGAATCAGCTAGCTTATGGAGATCAGCGTACCTATCCTTGAAATTGTTGTGGAAGTTAAGGTCCATTATTCTATCTGGAGCATCATAAGCATCTGGGTACGCTACTTGCCTGCCCCTCATGAGGTAGAGAATTTCATCAACATACTGTGGTATAAGAAGATAATTTTTAAATAGGTTAGTAATTGTAAAGAATAAAATTATAGTGGAAAGAATATGATGCAGAGGGTTCTCTGAATTAGTTCATAGATTACCCAACCAACGTAACTTATGCAATAGGCGTGTATTATGTTGAAACAGAATACCAAACTGTTGCAACAAATTACATATTTGTTGCATAGATTTTTCTTCATGGAGTACATTGGAAGGCTAGGTTAGCAAAAGTAAACTTACATTGTCCTCGTACCACTCACGCATATTTGTCAAATTCGTGAAGTCTTTGGCGACAAATGAATGCATGGTGTATTCTTTTTGAACCTTCGTCCTGTCATTCATGATTTCTTGCATTTTCTTCTTATTCTCCATGCCAAGTGCCGTGAATATGTCCACCTTCTTTAGAGGCCCCTGAACTTCAACAACTCTTGGAGCTGGAGGAGTTGCAATTTTGTTGTTTTCAGAACGGAGACAATTTGTCTAATTTTTCTTCTCTTCCTCCTAACCTCCACTGTAGGATTGCATGGCTCCCTCACCTCGTTGGATGGTATGACACCACTCTTGGATTTCAAATCTTCGACAACTTCAACAAAGACTCTAGTTTTCAAGGAGTTTATCCTCTCTTTCCTTGCACACTTTGCATTTGCAATGAGAATATGAGGGTAAAAAGGGTTGAGAGAGACCACTGTAAAGGTGGGAGGGACCGGAGTAAGGGTGAGAGGGACCTGTGCAAGGGGTGTTTTCAAAAGTATTTATTTTTTACTGGCACCAATATGCTCATAATCATGAAAGGTAGCACCAACAGCATTAGGATGGTTGCCACCATCATAAACAACTCCACCAGCAATACCCCCAGAAGAAGCACTCGGACCTGTTCTAGTTTGAGGTTGGTCGTGAAGAGCTTCAATATTATCCTGACCTTTCCTAACTGCTATTCTTATGGATGTTGCTCCAGCTAATTCCTTCTTTATTAACTCCACTATTGGGTCTTCTTTTGTATAAACAAGACCCAGAGTAAGAAAAGAAGTCATCCCCAGCTCATCAACGGTAGGCACGATCCAAGTATGCACAGCCTATAAAAAGACAGGAGGCATTTAAATCATATAATAATAATTTGTAGTCAGTTTGGTTACATGGATGTTAACACAACCAACTTATGCAACAGATGATCTAGCTGCCGCAATATTTGATCTGCAAGTGCAACAGATTGACAATATGTTAAATCAGATTACACATTTGTTGCATAATTTGCATCAGATGGGTAATCTGTTGAGTCAGGTTCAGAAAACCATAGCAACAGATGGTTAATCTATTGTGAAATATGGATCATCTTTCGCAATAGATTACCCATCTGTTGCACTAGTTATAGTTGACAGGTAATCTGTTGCAACAGACGACCTATCTGTCATAATAGATGGAATATCTGTTTCAATATCTTTCTTTAAGGAAAATTATTTTAGTTGAAGAAAGACGTACTGCATCATCTGGAGGGTTAAAGAGATCATTCTCCTTAATATATTTTTTGCTGCTCTTTGTTGCAGCCAACCACCTAAGGATCCTTGGATAAGAAACCTTATCTGAGTAATCCTTGAACTGCTTTCGGATGGGAGGAATGGCTTTACATGCCCAAGCCTAAAAAATATAAACAGGAAGCATGCAAAAAAAATTCATAATAACTATATTCAATGTAAATTAATGGATGAGTAAAAATAGTGATCAATTTTATGATGAAATCCCAGGCAAAGCTGTATAATAAGATCGTCTTTGAGGATAGCTTTGTCAGTAAATATTCGACAGTCAAGTAGTAGCTATCATATCCCTAGGGATAACCATTGAATTTCCCAAAATCATCAGTAAGCGCCAACAAATCATGTTCTATGACTTTCCTGACGTCTCTTGCCAATAAAATGGAATGAACAAATCAAACTAAGAACAATTTCTCTCTGTAGTTCTTTGGTATATTTTTATTCTCGAGATCCGCCATCGAATCTCCCCTTTGTACCTAGGCCCAACAATTCCCAACAATCCATCTTTTTTTACCTTGCATTTATTGGACCCTTTGTGGGGTGTTTCCTTGATGAGAGGTTCTTCTGGATGAACTCATCTCAAGCCCGTCACTATGGCAAACTCTTTCATCCAAAACAAACCGATATGCCACAGTAGTTGATCCAGACTTTATCCATCTTTTTTCTACCCTCCTTCAAATCTTTATCATCCCCCGCATACTTGATCCTACGCTTGAGAAGGACATATACCATGCTCATTGGGAAATGGAGAGTACGGTCCTCAAACAGCTCGAGAAAGTATGCAAAGCAGCTCTTCTTAAAAGGTCCATCTATGTTTTCATTCTTTATAATACTCCTATGTTTGTTAAAAGGTTTCCCCAACTGACATTTAAGTATAAGATCACCAAATACTACGTTGGGGCTATTCATCGGCATCGTAATTCAAAACTTGTCAATACTAATGGTTTTGACAGAATCAAGCTGGGATTTCGATATTATTTCATGCCCCATTGTTGAGAAGGAGTTATCACTTTCCTCAACTTCATTTTTCCCTGACTGAGATTGTTCTGGAAGTTTCTCTAAATCTATTTGTACTCTAGCCTTTTTTGTTTGGGGATCAGAAGTGAATCCACTTTCTCTACTTTCAGTTTCTTTTTTTAGGGGAGTCATCTTTTAACTACAAATAATATTAAAACAAAAAATACATTGCATTTGATGTCTGCATAATTTTTAAAAAAAAGGTAAGACAAATTTCAACAAATTATTCTATGCCACATTATGAAAAAATACTCCAACGGATAACCCATCAGTTGGAACAGATGGGGAATCTGTTTGAAGACCTATTTAATATCTCCCAACAGATCTTCCACCCATTGCAACAGATGGACCACCACCACCAAAACCGATGTCACTACCAATTCCACCAAGACCACTACCAATGCCACCAATACCAATACTAACACCAAGACCACCGACACCACCACCAAAAATACAAATACCGACATCACCAACAACAACCACCAATAATACCACAAACACTATCCAATAATACCACGAAAGTCAACAAAATACTGATACAAAAACTAGGGTTTTCTCGGGTGCTTCCTACTTTTTTAGCATCAAAACACAAAATTGCTAACCCATTCTCAAAGATAGTACAACTAAAAATCTTTCTTTTCATTATTAACTAAAAAGCCCTAATTTTTAGAATAATAACAAATATAGAAATCTTCTCGAACTCTGTTACCTATGAAGATAGAGAAAACAATGAATACAAGTGAGAATAAAGTCAAATAACAACTATGTGGTCGAAAATGGGAAGAAAATTGATCTGTTTTGAAGAGTTGAGCAATATGTTGAGTAGTTGTTTTCTATATTATTGAGAGAGAGAGAAAAAGAGAGAACTTGAGATTTGAAATGAGGAAAAGTTTTTCCCACAAATGGATGATTTGTATGAGTTGATTTGTAATTTTGAAAAAGAATAACAAGTTTTGAAATTATTAATTTGGTTCGAATTGATCTTAATTAATTTTTAAAATTTCAAAAGATATAGTTTTTAAAATATTAAGTTAATGAGAACTCATTTCAACTCAAAGTGATTGATCGATAACTCGTGTCGGGATGAACGCAATACCAACACCATGCAAATGCAACGACTCAATTGAAGTTGTTGTTGACCCTGTGAGCTCATTCATTCATCCCTAGTTCCACATAAATCAATTTAGGTACTATTAATATTAACATTAACATAATGAGAACTCATTTCAACTTCGAGTAATCGATCAACGACTCGGGTCGAGATGAACGCAATACCAATACCATGCAAATACAATGACTCAATTGAAGTTATCCCTGTGAGCTCATTCATTCATCCCTAGTTCCACCTAAATTAATTTAGGTACTATTAATCTTAACATTAAGTTAAGAAGAACTTATTTCCACTCATAGTGATCGATCGATGACTTGGGTCGGGATGAACGCAATACCAATACCATAAAAATGGAATGAATAAATTGAAGTTGTTGTTGACCCTGTGAGCTCATTTATTTATCCCTAGTTTCACCTAAATTAATTGCAATGAAATCTGTTACAACAAACGACTGAGCTGTTAGATATTTTCAAACAGATAATCATATCTATTGCAACAGATGACATATCTAATTTAATTATCAAATAGATATTTACATCTGTTGTGACAGATGACTGAGCTATTGGAAATTTTCAAATAGATATTGATATCTGTTGTAACAGATGACACATCTGGTTTAGTTATCAAATTGATATTTGCATCTGTTGTCACAAATGACTAAGCTGTTGGGATTTTTCAAATAGATATTTATATTCGTTGCAATAGACGACATATCTGTTTGAAATAAAGCAAGCTTCTGTCCGAGTAGATAAAGTAGTACTACTAAAAACGGTAAAAATGTTTCTTGGATAACACAAAAATCTCATTGAGTAATCTTGTCTTGTCTTTTCAATGTCACCAATATTCTTCCTCGTACCCCTCAAATTATTAATAAATATTCATTAATGAATATTGAAACCCCTAATACTTCCTTCGTTTTATATTAGTTAGCCCTTATTGACTTGACACACCCATTAAGAAAATATTAATTAGGGATTTATTTTACCAAATTAGCCTTATTAATTATGCTTTGAAAATATAAATTTGAATAAATACAATTTTCTTAGTCATTTAATATTAAGGGTAGTACATTAGAATTATCTCATCTCTCCTTCAGCCCTAAATTTATTTTATCCATCTCTCATATTTTTTTTCTCTCCTCTTTAGGGTTATCACAGCCTTTTTTCTCTCCTGTTTCTCATAAAGATCCTTTCGGATCTAATTCGATCCATATCTTAGATTCCTCAACTGAAATTGTTGTTTTAATCCCCTTTTGACATTAAGGTATGATTCACTATTGCTCTTTCATTCTCGTCTTCTTCTTTGCAAGTTATTTATATCTATTTTTTATTTAATTACCATTTACCCATATCATATTTATTTAAAAATTTTGAAGGAACTTTTAATTGTTGAATAAACGAATCGAGAATTTTTATTATAATATGCGAAAAAATTTATCTGTTGGGAGAAGTTTAAAAGCCTTATTGGCGGTACCATTTTTTGTATGTATTTTATTTTTTTCTTTATTGTTGATGCTTTTATTGATGTTGGTGGTGGGGTTGGTGTTGTTGGAATTTGTGGTGAGGTGTTGTTGATGGTGTTGGAACATAGGATGTTGCTTCTTTATTGTTGATGATGTTGTTGGAACAAATGTTGTTGTTTTCTTTGTTATTGATATTTTTTATTTGTAGTTTCTTTGTAGTTTATGTTGTTGTTGATTTTGCAATAGACGGAGCAACTGTTGGAACAAATCAAACCACCAGTAAGGCTGGTTTGATGTATTCCAATAGATTCCACATATGTTGCAACAGACTCCACATATGTTGCAACAGACTCCTTATCTGATGCAACAGACTCCTCATCTGATGCAACAGACTCTATATCTGTTGCAACAGATAGATAATGTTCTTTCTGTGACACTAATTTTTTTCCTCTTCTTTGTAGATATAAGGAACTAAAAGTTGATCAACTTTTGCCCGACCATCACAAGAGGCTGCAGTAAAGATGGGTTCGAAGGAATAAGCTGCATACAAATGGAACCACTTCATATGTGGGAGGTATATATTACTGATAATTTTATCGTGAAAACACACATAGAGTACACTGATTTTGTGAATGCTATTTTAACCGATTAGTCATAGATCATTCAAACAAGATATCTATAATTTTACAGTTAAGTTTGGTAGGTCAGAACTGATAAGGCTGAGGGACCATGAATATGGTTCTAATACCCTATTAAGATTTAATGTTGGTTGTTGCTCATGTTTATTTGTTAAGAATTGTGAAAGGATCTAGTTTTTGTGTCATTGTAAAGAGATTCAATAGTGATTGGACTAACTTTTAGAGTGCGTTGGACTCTGAGAATGCCTTTGAAGCCTAGCACTATATCTAACAAGAATGAAAAACCAATATAGTTATTGCCCTAGCCCAAATTTATATGGTTGGATTGCTCGGGGTGATGATTATACGCCAGTAGGTGCGGTAGGAGAATGCCTTTGAGGAAAAATGGGTGTTTGATGAAAGACTAAATGGATGGTTGATGAAAGACTATATCATTTGAGAGCTAATTGAAGAAGAGATACGGGGTGGAAAGTAACTTCTAGCGAATCTGGCCAATGGAATTATCTTAAAACATGAGAAATCTGTATCAAGTGAAAATATAAAAGTGTATTCGGTAATGTAAATTCGTTTTTTGTCTCTCTAAGAGAAAAATAGTTCAGATGGTCACTTTCTAGGGAGCTACAACTAGGTAGCGTGGTCGGGATTATCACCTAGATAGAAAATAGTAGAAGACTAAGAAAGCAGCCTTAAGGGCATCAAGGGTTAAAATAATGTACAGTAAGTCTAGAAAACTTGCGCCAACAGCAACTGCAGTTAAAGTAAAGAATCTAAGCGAAGGTGGCAATTTTTGAATTTTAAATTGCCTCTCATGCCTTCTTGTTTGTGGTTTTGATTAGGTCCACTGCTGTTGACCTAATCGGAACCACAAACATGATTGAAAGGCAAATTGAGTATCATCACTTTTATAGCAATATGGTTATAATTGATTGTGTTTTATAGCCTTAGCATACTTTCAACATTTCTTGGAGAAGATCAGAGGCTTGCTCTAGTTTGTAAATTTTGATAATTTTCAAGCTTGCCTCCAGCTTGTTGATTTTGTATTCAAGCTTGTTGTTTCCATCTTCAAAGTTGGTCAAGAGTTTCTGATCTCTTGTGAGCTCGATTAGGAACACCACCTTCAAAGTTGTGGCATTGAAGAAGGCCTACAGAACTCTTTATTCAAAAGCCTTAAAGGATACATGGAGGGTCATTGTGTTTGTTTTAGATCAAATGTTTTGATGCACATTAAAGATATGGTCCCAACAGTTAAACGACACACTTATATCGAGTATTTCTCAATGCAGCTTGCTCAACTAATTTTATAAATTAATAATCAAGGAGTTACATAACGTTTGATCTAAATCGACTCTGCCAAGCCTATCAAATATCATGTAACTCCAGGCTCATTACCCTATTAAAAAAATTTCTTGAGTTAGTCGAAATATCAAATGAACTCAATCTCTCAGCCTTTCTGCTGATCGTTCTTCTCCAATATAGATGACAAGATATCTGTTATGCAAAAGTCTACATTGTTGCTAGAAATGCTTGTCAGGGCACAAGTCTTCAGAAGGCATCAACAGTAAACTCTCAATATCAAGTGATATTAACAGATTACTAGTCATGTCTTCTCAATACTTTTGCTACGGTAAGAAATTCTAATGATGACAAGATATCTGTCATGCAAAAGTCTACACCATCAGCAAAAATTATTTCCAGAGAGAAAGTCTTCAAAAGGCATTATTAGTAATCTCACAACATCAAGGAAGTTTTGTACGAAAGTCTTCATAAGAAGTTCAAAAATAAGAAAGTTTTCAGCAATGACTGCACATAATTACCAGCAACAACCTCACCAGATTTACTCCTAGTTCAAAAAAAAAAGCTGAAATATTTTTATTTGCATTCGAACTAGGAATGCAAATGAAAATATTTCCGCCTTTTTTTTTGAACTAGAAGTGTATCTGGTAAGGTTGTTGATGTCATAATTATGTGTAGTCATTGCTGAAAACTTTCTTATTTTCTAATGTCTTCTGAAGACTTTCTTACAAGACTTCCTTTATGTTGAGAGATTACTAATAATGCCTTCTGAAGACTTTTTCTCTGGAAAGAATTTTTGTTGATGGTGTAGACTTTCTCATGGAAGATATCTTGTCATCAGCATAAATTCTTGTCATAGCGAACGTCTTGAGAAGGCATGCTAGGAAGACTTGAGAGATTACTGTTGATGCCTTCTGAAGATTCGCACCCTAACAAGCATTTCTAGAAATAGTGTAGACTTTTGCATAGCAGATATCTTGTCATCTATATTGGAGAAGAGCAATCAATAGAAAGGTTGACATATTGAGCTCGTTTGATTTGTGCACTAACTCGGTCAAATTATTTTGATAGGGTAATGAGTCTGGAGTTACGTAACATTTGATAGGCTTGGTAAAGTCGGTTTAGATCACACGTCACATAACTCCTTGCTAATTAATTTATCAAATTGGTTGATCAAGCTGCATTAAGAAACTCTCAATAAAAGTGTGTTGTTCAACTATTAGGACCACATCTCCAGTGTGCATCAACATATTTTAACCTAAAACAAACACAGCAACCCTCCATGTATCGTTTAAGACTTTTAAAGAAAGTGCTCTGAAGGCCTTCTTCAATGCCACAACTTTGAAGGTAGTGTTCCTGATCGAGCTCACAAGAGATTAGGAACTCTCTACCAACTTTAAAGATGGCAACGACCAGCTTGAATACAGAATCAGCAAGCTGAAGGCAAGCTTGAAAATTATTGAAATTCACAAACTAGGGTAAGCCTCTGATCTTCTCCAAGAAATGTTGAAAGCATGTTAAGGCTGTAAAACACAATCAATTAATCCATAGTGCTAAGGAAGTAATGATACTAAATTTTCCTTTCAATCATGTTTGTGGTTCCGATCAGGTCAACAACAGTGGACCTAATCGAAACCACAAACAAGAAGGCATAAGATAGAATTTAAAATTCAGAAATTGCCACCTTCGCTTAGGTTCCTTACTTTAACTACAGTTGCTGTTGGAGCAAGTTTTCTAGACTTACTGTACATCATTTCAACCCTCAATGCCCTTAAGGCTGCTTTCTTACTCTTCTGTTATTTTTTATCTAGGTGATAATCTCAACCACGCTACCTAGTCACAGCTCTTTAGCAAAGTGTCCATCTGCATTATTTTTCTTTTAGAGAGACAACAAATGAATTTACATTACCGGATACACTTTCATATTTGCACTTGATTCAGATTTCTCATGTTTTAAGATAATTCCATCGGCCAGATTCGCTAGAAGTTACTTTCGACCCTATGTCTCTTCTTCAATTAGCTCTCTGATGATATAGTCTTTCATAAAATCGCCTTTCCCTTGCAGGCATTCTCCTTTGGCTTCTTCTGGCGTATAATCATCTTCTCGATCAACCCTTCCATATAAAATTAGGCCAGGGAAATTTCTATTGGTTTTCCGTTCTTATTTGATGCAGTACGAGGCTTTGATGGTGTTATCAGATTTCAATGCACACTTAAAATTAAGTCCAATTGCTATTGGTTCTCTGTAATGACACCAAATATTGACCCCTTCTAAAAAATTTACACCCAGAAACACGAGCAACAACCATCAATAATTCGTAATAGGGTATCTGCACTATCTTCATAAGGCCCATAGCCTTATCAATTGGAATCCATCAAACTCAACTGTACAATGCAGGATCTTGTTTGAATGATCAGTGCCTAATCGGTTAAAAATTGAATTCACAAAAATAATATACTTTGTGTGTGTTGTCCCGATGACCTTATCAGTAATACTACTTAAATCACTCACATATGATAGTGGATCCATCTGTACGCACCTTATTTTTCCCACCCCATCTATGGCTTAAATTGAATAAACAGATGACTAGCAAGTTGCAACAGATGCCACATCTGTTGAAAAAATAAACTGATATATCTATCTGTTGCAACAGATTGTCAATATATTGTAAGTTATCTGACAGATGGAATATATTTTGCAACAGATTATCCATCTGTTAGATTTATTTTAAAGCAATTTTCTTTTCTTTTTGAAATACAATAAAATGATAAAATGTTGTATTTAGATCCATTTTTTTTAATTAAGGGATGTGAACAGTCATGGCTTTTTATTTGGCTAACTCTTTCCAATTCAATTATTTATAAATAGTTCCCTCTTTACTCGTTCATTCTACTTCACTTACAAATATGGATGATCCAGATTTGTACAAAAAGATTCATATCTAGTCCTTGTAAGAACTTCAAAGGCCATTTGATGAACTCCAAAGAGATTTGGCCGACTTCAGAGCAAGGCTTAGGAGGGCCCTTCTACTGCCGGATAAAAGTTGTCCAGTTAACAATACTAATAGTAATAATAATAATAGTAATAGTAATAATAATAATACTAGTAGTAATAATAATTAGGTTATATTTTTTTTCTTTTAGCGTATGTATGTATTTTCCTCCTTTTGTATATCTGATCTACCCAAGGGATTCAAAAATCTATGTTTGGTGGTCGACTTTGAATTTTTAATTCTTATTTTGTATTTAATTATCAGTCTTTCTTATTCCTTATTCTCAACATGTCGACAGAGGTTAATATGATGTGACAGATCGATCATATGTCGCAACAGGCGATTATTAATAAAAAAAGATTATTGCTATTGAGAGGATGAAAAGACATGACTTTCTGATTATTTAATATGAAAAATTGTTCATAAAGAAATAATAAGAAAATAAATGATAAACACAATTTATAACCGTAATAGAACGATTATTTAATTTTACTAACTGATCATGACTCTTCGACATATTTGTTTTTAAATCTGTTTTTTAATTTATATAATAAAAGTCATCGAATTTGGATTAAAGATATGTTGATTATTAAAAAAGATAGCTTATATGTGCAACAGATATATTTTATGATGCAATAGATTGTAGATTTGTTGCAACAAATAGTATATCTATTGCAACTCAAAAAAATGGTTACTGAAAAGAATTATCAAGTCACAACTTTCCACAGTAATCAAAAAGCCACCAATATTAATAAATGGAGGTGAACAGTCGTCGCACCTTTTTGTTTTTGAATCTATTTTTTAAATTTATATAATAATAAAAAAGTCACCAAATTTGAATTAAAGATAAAGATATGATGATTATTAAAAAGATATATATTGCAATAGATATATTATATGTTGCAAAAGATCATAGATTTGTTGCAACAAATGGTATATCTATTGTCACAGATGGGTTATCTGATGCAACAGATATATAATCTGTTGCAACAACTCAAAACACGATCACTGAAAAGAACTTATCAAGTCACAACTTTCCACAGTAATCAAAAGTCACCAGTATTAATAAATGGAGGTGAACAGTCGTGTCTTTTTGTTTTTGAATCTATTTTTTAAATTTATATAATAAAAAAGTCACCAAATTTGGATTAAAGATAAAGATATGATGATTATTGAAAACATATATGTTGCAACAGATCATAGATTTATTGTAATAAATTTTATATCTGTTGTCACAGATGGATTATCTGATGCAACAGATATATAATCTGTTGCCACAACTCAAAAAAATTGGTTACTAAAAAGAATTTTATCAAGTCACAACTTTCTACAGTAATCAAAAAGTCACCAGTACTAATAAATGGAGGTGAACAGTCATGCCTTTTTTCCTAACTCATTCAAATTCAATCCTCTATAAATAGGTCCCTCCTTACTCATTCATTCTACTACACATATCTATTTATTTCTTGCTTTTGTCTTTCATATTATACCTTCAACTACTTTCTCTTCAAGAACTTAATTGTTTTTCTCTGTCTCTGGTAAGTTTTTTTTCTTGCTTTTTGTATAAATATACATTGTATTACTTTCAAATTCTTTTTTTTACTTTTGTTTTTACGTTTTTTGTCAATTTATGAATGTTCTAGATATGAGAGATCCAGTGTGGGATGTCGCTATTTTACGAGATGACGTATGGGAACTGCAGAGGCATGTACATGATATACAATGGGAGTTGGCCGCTGTCAGAGTAAGGATATTACGGGAGATCTGCAGGATAAGAAGGGCGTTGGTACTGCCTGTCGAAGATGCGGCTGGTAATAATAATAATAATGGAGAATCTATTAATAATAATTAGATTATTTTGATTTTTTCTTTCTTTCTAAGTCTGTATATGTATTTTTATTTGTTTTAGTTTAATAAAAATATTATGTTTGATCAACTTTGACCGTTTTAATTCATATTTAATTTTTATTCTGTCTATTATCTTCTCAACAAACATGTCGACGATTGGACGTAAGGAGTAATTTTGAATCCAATAGCAATAGCAAGATTTAAGATTTATTTGTTGGGTTTGTGGCAGGGGATAATTTATGTTGTTCCAAATAGATTACTCATATGTTGCAACAGATAACTAGTTTACTTCAACAGATAACTCCCTCTGTCTCAAATTACCCTACCCATCCCAAATTGAGATGGTACATTGATTAAGAAAACTAATTAATAACATGCCTAGTTTACCATAGTACCCCTATTAAATGATGTTTACATTTAAATTTGAAGAAAAAGTGATTAATGCAAAGGGTAAAACATGGAAAAAAATTTATCTCTTCTTGATTAATAAAAAAGACAAGTAAAATGAGAAATCAAATTAGGAAATTTGAGACGGGTAATTTGAGACGGAGGGAGTATTTAATTTTCATTCTTTCTATTATATTCTCAACAAACATGTCGACGATTGAACGTAAAAAATAATTTTGAATTCAGTAGAAATAGCAAAACATATTGGTTATCTGTTGGGTTTGTGGCAGGGGCTGATTTATGTTGTTCCAAATAGATTAATCAGTCTGATGCAATAGATAATCAGTCTGATGCAACAGATAATCAATCTGATGCAACATATATATCTTTTGTTGCAACGGATTACTCATCTAATGCACCAGATGAGTGATCTGTTTAAATTGTGGGCACTTATGTTGGATTCATGATCTGCTTCTATCCATTATTGGAAAAAACAGCAGTAACTTTATAACCCAGATGACAAATTTGACTAAAATTCATAATTTGACTTACCAAGGTCTCTTATGAAGTAATGTCAAAGTGAAAAGTGGTGATGATCAAAATAAATTTGACCTAAGAAATTGGTAAAATAGCAACAGTAGCGGTAACAACAATAACAATGGTCGATAGAAGAAGATGAAGATGATAATGAAGTAGAAGATGATGAATAAAGCAGCAAGCAACAATAATGAACAACAATAATCGTGAAGAGAGAGAAAACAACAACGAATGAGAAGAGAGAGAAACACGTCTTTTTCCCTCCATTTTTTGTTATATTAACTAACATTTCGATCAAAGTGTAAATTTTAAAACTTGTGAGTTATTTTCAAACTTCTCCAACTTTCTTAATCCATAATAAAGTAATTGTCACCTCCACCTAACAATTAAGACTTGTGTCACCTACAACCCAAAGGCGCACAAAAGACATCATGAAACAAATATCAAAAGAAAAAAAATCAAGACTTTGAGACTGAATAATATAATCAAGACAAGAAATCATCACAAGAGATTATCAATTATTCATTATGTATAAATCAAAATAAAAATAAGAAGAAAACATGGAACAATATGTAACAACCTCAAAAACATATTATAAAGTAACAATTTATGTTAAAATAAATACTAAATATTTTACTAATAATACCAATAGTGTAAGACTTTTCAACTTTTCTCTTCTTAATTTTTTGAGCAGTGTCTCCCTTTTTCTTTTTTCTCAAATCTAGAACATGAAAAGAGTTAAAAAAAAAAAACACAAACAAAAGAATTAATAGGAATGTGAAACAACCATAACAAAAACAAACTATCAAACCTTGTTGTTGCTACTTTCTTTTTGACACGTTCGTTGAAGGATCTTTTTTTTTCTATATATAGCTAAAAAGGTTCTAAACCTAAAGAAGCTAAAAGTGGTAAAAGTTTACCTAAAATATAATTTATTTAATTAATTTTATAGTCATAAATTTTAGGTACATAATTCAAATAAGAAAAGGTTTAATAACTAAATTTAATTAATTTTTAATTTTTTAAAAATAAATAAATAGTAAAAAAGACGATTTTGTCTAAAACAAAGTCTTTTAATAAAGGGTATAAAGTTCAATTCACTTTTCTAAGGCTCTTCACACTTTTAATATATTATAGATATAGATTATAGATTATAGATATAGATTATAGATATAAATATAGGTATAGATTATAGATTTACTGTAATTCCATAAGTAGGGTTAGGGAGGATAGTTATGTACCGTGATCTTACCTCTTTCTTAAAAAGAAGAAAAGATTGTTTGTGATAGACCCTCGATTCCAACTAATGAAAAAGATGACAACAAAAAATAATTTAGTGATAACTCATTTAAATTATATTGTGCCTTCTAAGATAGAAACTATTCTAATAGAGTTTGTATTAATAGAACTCCAAAACTCAAAATTAGTTTGTGAAAGAATAAGTTTGGATACATGAATGTAAGATAAATTTGAAAACATATAAAGCTGGGCAAACGTTTAGGAAAAATTGAGGAAAAAGACATAGAAACAAAACTCCCCACATAACTAATGAAAAGAATTTGAAATTGTAACTCCTTTTATAGAGGCTTTAAAACCAACAACCAGAAGGATTCATAACCAAAAACACTTAATTTTGGACATGTATATAATTTGTATTAAAATACCACCATCTATAAAAGGAAGAAAAAAAAGACTCAATGGACTCCAATTTTAATTTTACTTTTCCAAAAGAAAAAATGTATTAATGTTGGTTTTGTACGTTGAAATCGGGAGAAATTTAGAAGTTACGTTGAGTTCTTGCCTTTGTTGAAAGTTGAAAAAATTGTATGGAAAAATTGTAGGATTCCTAGTGCACTTTGATGAAAACTTTTATGGAAAAATTGTAGTAGTCCTAGTGTACTTTGATTTTATTATTAGTGTTACCAAAAGTAGTGATAATTATAACCAAATTTAGATACATTATTTATTTCTTTATTTTCCATGGACACTTCAAATATTATAAAATAATTAAATATTTTTTTTAAAGAAAAAAAGGTGAAAAGACGATTTTATATAAATTGAAGACTTTTAATAAAGGGCAAAAAGTTCAAATCACTTTTCTAGGGTCTTCACACTTTTAATATATTATTATATATTATAATATAATTATATTATTATATATATTATAGATATAGATTTGTGCATGTATATAAAAGTCACAAATTAATACTTATTGGTGCATGTAAACGTCTTCGCCCCTCAAGTTTTTGTTGCACCTTTCTTCAGTGCAAACCAGATATCCAGCCCTTAATGCCTCCCGTTGTGCTCTCCGAAGCATATTAGTACGTTAACTCCTATGTTTATGAAATTCCAACTCACAATCCATATACCTATTCAAAACATAATTAATTAAACGGACTTAAACATAGTATCAAAGTAGACAGAGAGGTCAAACATACATACTTGTGAATAATTCTGTGTTTTGGATAATGTATCTCTATGCGAGTGTAGTACTCAGATTATTCAATCTCTTCAAGTGCAAGGTAGGAGGAAAGCCATGCTTACGACAATTAGCAAACCGGGCTGCAGTTGATCTTGGCAATGTTTTGGTGGTAGCCAAAATACACGGTTTCATAGAGCAAACCATGGTCGGCGAAGCTTGTAGAAGCCCTATTTCTCAACAACATTGCCCTTGCTGCAGTAGTTTCTTTCCCAAGTACAACACAAGATCTTACCTTAAAGGCATCTAAAACCCCTTTGTTCCCCCCATTCACTTTAGCATCTATGTATTGATTTGTAACTGCTGACTTTAGCTCGTCTGAATTTTTCATGAAGTTATACGACAATTCAATCTTAGATCTGCTAAACAAATTCATATATACAAGTTTAGGATCATGATATACAAGGGTAACACAACAAAAATGCAACCAAAAGAATTAAAGAAAAACACATGACTTGCAAGGTATTTTGGATACCAAGAATAATGTTTTTCTAGAAAAAAAATATTTTTTGTGTTTGTTATGCAAAACACACGATGGGGGTAGAGGGTGGAGGACAAGGTGTGTGGTATGGTGGGAATGGGAGCTACAGGAGTGGGGGTGTTAGAAGGATAATGGAGAAGGAACAATTAGCGTGAAATATCACTTGTAGATATCTTATGGATTTGTTTTTTTCCTACTGAAATCATTATATTCATTTTTTTAAGAATTTGTTGCTCTAGAAAAAGATGTTTTATTGGATTTTTTTAGTGACCATACATGAAAAAATTTGAAAAAGGTGTTCCTCTATAGCACACACATCCTAAAGTTCTATATGTGTGTGTGTATAAATATAATTAAAGAAAAAAAATCACCTGAGCGATGAGTTTATTTTAGTGCATAAACTTGAATTTATTTATTTTTTAAAGTTTGGGAACAGAGGAAATAGTGAGGAGATTATAAGGTGCAGAATCGGATTTTCACTAATAAGATATATCGATTTAAGTATCAATTAACTAAGTTACTAAAATTTCTTAAGATTGAAAGAAATTTTAAATGAGAAATCACTAAATTAAAATCACTTTAAATAAGCACAGAAAGACTTGATTATCAAAATGTTACATAGAGAAACATACAAATTTGATCAATGGATCTAGATGCAGATGATTGAACAATGCAAGTAACATTCATTAGGGTTTAATCTTGAAAACATATAGAGTATAAAAAAAACATAAATTAACTCAAAAAATGAGTTTTAATTCATTACTAAATAACCCATAGCTGCTATGATCTTTCGATAAAACCTCGTTATTAACGATGAACTTCTATTTTTTAGCTATTGAAAGAAAAAAGCATTTGTTTATGTGTGTGTGTTTCGGTGTGTGTGTTAGTGGATCCAGTAAATCAAGGCATAACAAGAAAATTTGGATACATTTTTATTCCATGAAATGCAATCAATTGATTTTCTTAGGCATAACAAGAAGATTTGAATATATTTTTATTTCATGAAATGCAACTCAACTAAATTTCTTTCTATCTTTCTATAAAATGATTATAACAGCAGAAAAATCTGAAAATTACTGAGTAAACTTGAAACAGATTTGAACGTCACTAAAGTAGAACCATGGAAATTGGTATGTCCCCTGCAAAAATACATTTTTAACATTAACATTCTTGAAGTAACAAATATCTAGAAATTAAATACAGCTTACAAGTAAAAAATTCTACTTAAAAAAAAAGTAGAAACAACTTGAATGAAGAAATAAATGAACTACTAGAACTGAAGCAAATGACATATCAAAAATTGGCTTTGAGCATTCATCATTTTTGAGGAATAAGAAATAGTTTTATATTAGTAGGAGCTGCTACACTTTTTGCTACGTGCTTAATTTACTCTTATGAATAATATTGCCTTGAGTAGCACCCCATTAAATACTAAATAGTATTCACATACAACTGATAACTACTCATTTTACACTCACATATGCAACCTGTCTTTTGAAAGTTACTATCACTAATAAGACCAAAAAACTAAAACAGAAGATAGATTTTTATTTTTATTTAAAAAGAATAACGCGGATACAGTTAAACTTTATTTAACCTTATGTCACTCTCTTGAGTGCATAGAAACATTTTAATGAAAATAAATTGTTGCTTTCCTTTTTTTTTTTTTATGAATTGACAATCTCTTTTTTCTTTCAAAAAAATCAGTTTCTACATTTAAATATTAAATCAAATGAACTCTTAGTTTGTTTGATGATGCAACACATATTGGATATAATTAATTATCTATTCACAAAAAAAAATGCATTATAGGTCAAAAAAAAGGTAAGTGATTAATTACTTTTTATTTATTTTTTAAAAAAAGAAAAAAGTTAACATGATTTGTGCAATTAGTCACACATATGTTGCATTAAGTGATTTACTTAAAAAAACAGTTGAGTGAGAAATCTCCCAAAATTTGCTCAGAAGCACACATGTTTTACCTCATTAGTTGATTGTTTTTTGTTGTTTTATTACCTAAGAACTATCGACGGGTTCAAGTTCAAAACATTGCCTAACTAAAAATTCGTGAAACCATAGGAATTTTTAAAAAGAGCAATCATTAAGCATGTTGATTAACGTTACAATTTCTTTTATATTATTTTGATTTGAATATTAGGTGATGGCAAATTATATTCTTTTTTTATGATTATCAAGATTATGTATAACTATAACTATAACGATATATATATGTATGTATATATGTGATGCACTGTTCCTTGGCTGTAAGAGGTACAAACATTGAAGAACAAGATTATTGGTGCTTCTTGGCTGTAAGAGGTACAAACATTGAAGAACAAGATTATTGGTGCTTCTCAGAATAATACAAGGACCCAGACTCCGATTTTTCCATCTCAAAACAAAATGGATGAGACCGGTGAGCATTCCCCACTGAATGCTAAGAAATCCATTGTATCGGATATAGATACAGCTAGTCCGATGTAACGCCCCGAAAGTTTTCAAGCTAAAATTTGTCCCTAAAAGTATCAAGCATGGGCTTCTAGAGTGAATTATACTCAAAGCATGGGCTTCTAGAGTGAATTATACTCAAATTCCTGTGGAATTCTTTAAATTTGAACTTTTCATACGTAGGTGACTGAATAAGATTTCCGTTGATATAAGATTCGTCCAAAACGAACACCCGGTGAGAGAGTTATGGCTATTTTATGTGCTAGTCATAAAACATCGTCATTCAGGTGTTTAGCGCGTCACGGAGGATCTCAATTTTCCATTCGTCAATTTCCAGTGAGACTCCACAATCGTGGCGCATCGCGGAGTGAGACAATTTCCCAATTGGCAATTTTCAGTGAGCCACCGCGATTGTGGCGCATCGGGGTGGCCCATAAAATCGGGCACCAGTTATATTTTTACTCAGTCTCATTAAGGGTAAAGATGGTACTTCGTCAACCCCTTATCATCTCTAACACGGGGTTTAATCCCAAGAACACTAAAGTAAGTTTATTTTCATCAAAATCTCTCAAGAAACTCCATTAGGGTTTCAGACTAAAAATCCTCATAGCTCAAGATTTAAGCGTGGGTTTTAAAAGATAATTGGAGATTTGGAATCCTTGCATCGTAGGCTTCAAGAATTATCCATTTACTTTCTGAAATAGAGGTACGAGGGGTTGTCCCAAATTTCATGAAAATGATTTTTGAAAAGAATTTACACAAGACCTCACTATCTATACGTATACATATGTTTTTACAAGTGGGGTTTTGTTTTAATATCAATAACATGTTTTGTGATATGGTTTTGAAAGAAATATTGAAATATCATGGGGTTGTTGGCTTGCATATATTTCAATTGTTGAATTGTGAACATGTGATCTGAATTTCAAAAAGGTGTGATGTATATGAATTGTGAATTCCTTAAATCCCCCCCCATGATAATGTTTTATACCCCACACTATACTTCTGTTAAATCATCGAGAGCATGAGTTTTTGCAATTGACATGATATTACTCATGAATGATAAATTTTCTTGAAACTATTACATGTTGAGAACCATGGTTCATGTGTTTGATGTGTGTGAAAGTTTTATATATGTGTATGTTGTAAATGACATGAAAAGTTGGAGAATTGATATGGTACCGTGACTTGCAAGTCAATGGTATGACGATACCATATAAATGTATGCCATGATAGAGTAAGAGTTTGATTTAAGAGAGTTAGATGGTTACCCGAAGAAAGTACGAGTTGAAAGACTCTATGCTAGAAACTGTGATTTGCCGACACGGGATTATGGTACCATGCTTTGTGATCTTGTGCACCTTGATTCATGTCGTCCCAAATTGGAACTATGGTTAGGTGCCCTGCTTTGTGATCTTGTGCTCTACCATGACATGTTGACTTGATTAGGGATTTTGGTACCCTGCTGTGTGATATTGCGTGTCCCCCTTATAGATACTCCAATCTTTACGGCAAACTTAGATTAGGGGCTTGGCCGCCGAGTTAAGAGAGAATTCCATATAGCCCATGGAATTACATATTGTAGAGTGTACCATCTAGCTAAAAAGTAATACAAAGAGTGAGTCATGGTTTCAAAGTCGTTAAAATGCCCATGTGATTTCTTACTCTATGATATATTTATGAGCTGTTTTAAATTGCATATATGTTGATTATAAATGACTATTTTGGATTGGCTCTGCGTACCAGTACATCTGTATTGACCCCCTCCCCCTCCAATCTTTCAGGTTCTGAGGCACAGTCTAGAGGTCAAGATAAGCAGTAGATAATTCAGACAGCAGAAGAGATTGTGCAGTGGTGAGCCTTGTATATTCTGGAAGGCCTAATGTCTTATAGATATTCTTCATTCTATAGTTTTGGTCTACTGGGGCCTTGTCCCAGACTTTAGATAGTATTGTTTTGAGATTTAGTAGAGATTTCGCAGACTGAGTCGGATGTTATTTAGATATTGTTGGAGTTTTCCTTCATTGTTAAACTAATTTTAGAGTATGACCATATTTCCGTAATCGATTTATAATTCTGCATTTTTCTTTTGTTATAGGAATATTGTGCACGATTACCAGATAGAGTGGGACATCCGGGCCTTCAAGGGTAGGATGTCCATCACAGCCAAGCCCTAGTTTGGGTAGTGACAAACTTGGTATCAGAGCAAGGTTCATGGTCCCAGGGTGTCTACGAAATTGCATCAGGTAGAGTCTTATTTATGGGTGTGTATTGCGCCACACTTATAAGCAGGAAGCTACTAGGCATTTAGGAAAGTGTTTTCCCCCATTGTGATTTAGTTCGTGCTTTAAAGTCTGAATTAGAACTGTCCCCTAATCAGTGATCCATTGTATTTCAGAAAATAGTCATGCCTCCTCGTCGTTCCAGCAACCAGGATACACAGGATGATGAAATTCGCCCCACTCATGGCATACGGACCCATAACAGAGCCCATACCCCAGAACCTATTCCTACTCTGGGAGTACCTCTAGTACCGACCAGTCCTCCTCGAGCTCCGAGGACAAATGTTAACTATCTCCAGTCTTCTCAGAGAGGCATATCGAATGTAGAATTCAGGCAGTCCATTCACATGCTTACGCAGCTGGTAGCCGCATAGACTCAGAGGTCAAAATATACTAGGTATGCATCTGTTACTTCTGAGGCCACTAAGGTGGGCCTGTTCATGAGAATAAACCCGCCCAAATTTTCTGGCACTAAAGTAGAAGAGGACCCCCAGGAGTTTATAGATGAAATAGAGAAGATTTTCAGAGTTATACATATGGATCAGGTAGAAGGGGTTGAGTTAGCAGCATACCAACTTAAGGATGTAGCGAACCAATGGTACAATGAGTGGGAGGATGTGAAAGGGGAGAGTGCTAAGCCCACAGTTTAGGACGAGTTCGTGGGAGCTTTTCTTGACCGATTCTTTCCTCTAGAGTTGAGGGAAGCCAAAGTAGAGGAATTCATGAATCTTAAACAAGGGAAGATGAGTGTCCATGAGTACACTCTGAAGTTTAATCAACTGGTTTGTTATACACCAGAAATGATAGGAAATATGAGGGCCCGGATGAGGAAATTTGCATCCGGCCTTTTTGATGATTTAGCACTTGAATGTCAAGGGGCGATACTAAATAGGGAGGTGGACTTTGCTAGAATGTCAGTCCATATGCAATAGGTAGAATAGAAGAAAAAGAAAATATCTGAATCTAGAGAGAAAGACAGGCAGTCGAAGAGAGCCAGAACAGCAGATCAAAACCACAGTCAGCCACAGAGAGGTAACTGGGGTGGTAAATGGCAAAAGAAAAAGTTTTGGGGCAAGGCGCAATCTGCAGCTAGAGCTCCAGTGCCCAGACCCCCAGTTGATAGGCGATCTCAGAGTTTTCAGACTAGTCAGGGATCCAGAGCTTAGGATACTCAGTCGCAAGGCAGTGTGGCACAGCCCGCCAGATCTTTTCCCCATTGTAACACCTGTGGGAAGAATCATCCTAGAAAGTGTTACTTCGAGAGGAGAATTGTTATTCTTGCGGTCAGATGGGACACCTTCAGAGATATTGCCCTGATACAGGAGGTAATATTGGGGGAGCCAAGTCACAGGCAAATTCTTCTGCACCAACACCTCAGAAGGGATCCACTTCGACTGCTGGGAGCGGTCACAATTGGCTATATGCTTTGACCAACCTCCAGAAGGCGGAGGCCTCTCTAGATGTGGCCACCAGTATGTTACAAATCTTTTCCCATGATGTATATATGTTGCTTGATCCCGGGTCTACCTTATCTTATGTGACCCCATATGTGCCTGTTGGTTTTGAGTTTGAGCCCGAAGTCATTACTGATTATTTCTCTATTTCCACTTCGGTGGGTGATTCTATTGTGGCTAGGAGGATATATAAAAATTCTGTAGTGTCTATTCTTTGTCGGGATACTGTGGCAAATATCATAGAGCTTAATATGGTTGATTTTGATGCTATCCTAGGGACGAACTGGCTCCATTCGTGTTATGCTACACTAGACTATAAAACCTAGAAGGTTACCTTTTCTTTTCTGAATGAGCCAGCAATAGAGTGGGAAGGGCGCTTTTTATCACCTAGGGGGCACTTCATATCTTATCTCAGGGCCCGTAAACTCATTTATAAAGGTTGCTTGTATCATCTTATTTGGGTTAAAGATTCTAACACCGAAATTCTTTCTCTTCAGTCTATTCCTGTAGTGAATAAATTCCCAGAAGTTTTTCCAGATGATTTCCCAGGAATTCCACCTGATAGGGAGATAGATTTTGGCATTGATGTATTGCCAGATACCTGTCCTATTTCTATTCTGCCATATAGAATGGCTCATACAGAGTTAAAAGAGTTGAAAGAACAGCTAGTAGATCTCCTAGATAAAGGTTTTATTAGACCTAGTGTTTATCCTTTGGGTGCACATGCACTCTTCGTATGGAAGAAAGATGGTTCCTTACGTATGTGCATAGATTACCGCCAGTTGAATAAGGTCACAGTGAAAAATAAATATCCACTTCCTAGAATCGATGACCTTTTTTATCAGCTTTAGGGTGCTAAGTGTTTTTCTAAAATAGACCTTCGTTCGGGCGATCACCAGTTAAAAGTTAGGGAGTCAAACATTCCTAAAACGGTTTTTCGAACTAGATATGGTCATTATGAATTCTTGGTCATGTCCTTCGGGTTGACTAATGCTCCTGTAGCTTTCATGGACCTAATGAACTGGGTTTTTCGTCAGTTCCTAGACCTATTTGTCATAGTTTTTATCGATGACATCTTGATCTACTCCAAATGTGAGGACGACCATGCCAATCACCTCCAGATTATTCTTCAGACTCTCAAAGATCATAAGTTGTATGCAAAATTCTCCAAGTGTGAATTCTGGATGAATGTTATTGCTTTCTTGAGGCATATTGTGTCTAGTGAGGGGATTCGGGTTGATCTCCAAAAGGTTGAGGCAGTGAGGAAATGGCCCATACCCACGACTCCAATCGACATTCGAAGCTTCTTAGGTTTGGCGGGTTATTAGAAAAGATTCGTAGAGAGTTTTTCTTCCATAGCTGCACCACTTACTAAGTTGACTCAGAAAAAGGTAAAGTTTTTGTGGTCTGACTCTTATGAGATTATTTTTGAGAAGCTGAAAGACAAGTTGACTACTACTCCTATTTTGACTCTTTCGAAGGGTACATAAGGTTTTGCTGTATACGGTAATGCATGCCGAGTGGGACTTGGGTATGTTCTTATGCAGTACGGTAAGGTAGTGGCTTATATATCTAGGCAGTTGAAGGTGCATGAGCAGAACTACCCTACTCATGACTTGAAATTAGAAGCTGTGGTTTTTGCACTTAATATCTGGTGGCACTATTTGTATGGGGTGCATATTGATATATTTACTGACCATAAGAGTTTACAGTATATTTTATCGCAGAAAGAGTTGAATCTCAGGCAGAGACGATTGTTGGAACTTTTAAAGGACTATGACATAAGCCTGCACTATCATTCGGGTAAGAAAAATATGGTAGCCGACGCCCTCAACAGATTGTCTATGGGTAGTCTCTCTCATGTTGAGGAAGGGAAGAGAGAAATGGTGAAGGATGTTCATCGACTTACAAATCTTAGAGTGAGACTCTTAGATTTTGAAGGTGGAGGGGTGGTGGTGCATGAGATAGCTAAATCATCCCTTTGTGCAGAAGTTAAAGAAAAGCAGGTCGGAGATCCCATCTTGATGCAGATAAAGAGTAATATGGGTCAGCAGAAAGTGATGTCGTTTGAGATTGGTGGTGATGGTATTTTGAGATATCAGGGTAGGTTGTGTATGCCAAATGTAGATGGTCTGAGGCAAAGAATCCTTGATGAAGCTCACAGTTCGAGGTATGTTGTTCATCCAGGCTCTACTAAGATGTACCATGATCTGAAAGCTATGTATTGGTGGAATAATATGAAGTATGATGTGGCTGACTTTGTTTCCAACTATTTGAATTGCCAACAAGTTAAAGTAGAGCATTTGAGGCCAGGTGGTTCTTCCCAAGATATAGCTTTACCCTTGTAAAAGTGGGAGATGATTAATATGGACTTCATTATAGGGCTTTCGAGGTCCCGAAACCAGTATGATTCCATTTGGGTAATAGATAGGCTGACCAAGTCAACCCACTTTCTACCTATCAGGACTAACTACTCGGGAGAAGATTATGCCAAGTTGTTCATTGCCGAAATAGTTCGTTTGTATCGGGCACCTGTGTCCATCATATCCGACCGAGGTACACAGTTTTTTTATCAGTTTTAGAGATCTTTTCAGAGAGGCTTAGGCATCCAAGTGAACCTAAGCACTGCTTTCCACCCTAAGACTGAGGGGCAGGCTGAGTGCATTATTCAGACCCTTAAGGACATATTGAGGGCCTGTGTGATTGATTTTAAAGGAAGTTGGGTAGAGCACTTTCCCCTAATAGAGTTCGTGTATAATAACAGTTTCCATTACAGTATTAATAAGATGGCACCATTTGAGGCGTTGCATGCAAGACGATGTAGGTCACCAATATGGTGGTATGGAATGGGTGAGACGCAGATATTTGGGCCTGATCTTGTTCATCAGGCAATAGAGGATGTGAAAGTCATTAGAGAATGACTTAAGATAGCCCAAAGTCGTCAGAAGACCTACGTCGATGTTAGGAGAAGAGGTTTAGAGTTTGAGGTTGGAGATTGGGTGTTTCTCAAGGTTTATCCCATGAAGGGAGTCATGCGGTTCGGGAAGAAAGGTAAGCTGAGTCCTCACTAGATAGGACCATATCAGATTTTGAGAAGGGTAGGTGCAGTCGTGTATGAGTTAGAATTGCCTGCCAGTTTGGGTTTTGTTCATCTGGTATTTCATATATCTATGTTGAAGAAGTGTATTGGAGACCATTCTTTAGTGTTACCTATCGAAGAAATCAAAGTGAACGACTCTTTATCCTTTGAAGAAGAGCCTGTAGAAATTTTGGATCGCCAAGTTAGAAAATTGAGAAACAAAGAGATTGCCTCAGTTAAAGTGTTGTGGAGAAACCAGAAAATTGAAGAATCAACTTGGGAATCCAAAGTTGGAATGAGAGCTAGGTACCTAAACCATTTTGACCCAATGGATGACGAAATAGAAGGTACAATCCTTACCTTATTCTTTCTATGCCTTAGTATGTTTGAAGTCATACTTGTCTGTATTCCGCGTCAACATTCGAGGACGAATATTTCCAAGGGGCGATATTGTAATGCCTCGAAAGTTTCCAAGCTAAAATTTGTCCCTAAAAGTATCAAGCATGGGTTTCTAGAGTGAATTATACTCAACTCCCTATGGAATTCTTTAAATTTTAACTTTTCATTACGTAGGTGGCTGGATAAGCTTTCTATTGATATAAGATTCATCCAAAACGGACATCCGGTGAGGGAGTTATGGCTATTTTATGTGCTAGTCGTAAAACATCATCATTCAGGTGTTAAGTGCATCGCGGAGGATCCCAATTTCGCATTCGTCAATTTCCAGTGAGACTCCGCGATCGTGGCGCGTCGCAAAGTGAGACAATTTCCCAATTGGCAATTTCCAGTGAGCCACCACGATTGTGGTGCTTCGCAGTGGCCCATAAAATTGGGCACCAGTTAGATTTTTACTCCGTCTCATTAAGGGTAAAAATGGTACTTCTCCAACCCCTTATCATCTCTAACACGGGGTTTAATCCCAAGAACACCAAAGTAAGTTTATTTTCATCAAAATCTCTCAAGAAACTCCATTAGGGTTTCAGACTAAAAATCCTCATAGCTCAAGATTTAACCGTTGGTTTTAG